>JAEOAD010000035.1:9451666-12310833 GCA_036365145.1 Orientallactaga sibirica | reverse complement strand
TTGCTTCTATCATTTCATAATATTACATATGTAACATAATCAACAGTGCCAGGCACATAGCTGGGTAGTGATTTCTGCTGGATCTTGTGCCCAGAACTGACCAGGTACTGTAACTTTCCAGAAATTTGGAATTTCCTCATGTTTTGCAGGGTGAGGGTAAAGGCAACTATATGAAAATTAACAAAGCAGGGGCTTTCCTTTTGGCTAAAGGAAGAACAACACATTCTTTTGGAATGCTGACTTACTTTGAGGCACATCCTGCCTGAAATGATGAGCTCAGAGTTTTGGGCCCGAGCAATTTCTGTTGAAAGCTTTTTGTGGAGATTTCCAAAGTGCATATAAAGCTGGCAGGCTCGTAGTTATGAGGCAGAGTAACCTGGAGAGGAAATGTGTTTTCCTTCTTTACAGAGCTCAGTTCCTATGGTACAGGGCATACATTCAGTAGAACTGTTCTGGATGCCCACACAGGCCAGCGCCCTTTGCTGAATGTGACCTCTGTATAGTGGGAACCCTGGGCAGCTGTCTTTGGGGAGTTTATTCCACGTCAGTTCCATGTCTACAGCCACGGACTCTTTAAGAGCCTGGCTTATGACATAGCAAGTGCATATTATGAACAAACAAAATACTAGTTTCTCCTTGTAGGGATCACTCATGATCACTAGACACATATTTTACCACGGAGCTACACCCAATCCCTGTTTCCATTCTTTTCTTGTGTGTGCATGTGTGGTGTGTGTGCATCTGTGTTCACATGTGTGGGGAAGTAAGTGTGTGCGGGTGCATGTGCGTGCAGGAGCCAGAGGTTGATGTTAAGGGTCTTCCTCAGTTGCTCTCCACCTTATTCTTTTTTTTTTTTTTTTTTTTTTTTTTTGGTTTTTCGAGGTAGGGTCTCACTCTGGCCCAGGCTGACCTGGATTTAACTATGTAGTCTCAGGGTGGCCTTGAACTCTCAGCAATCCTCCTACCTCTGCCTCCTGAGTGCTGGGATTAAAGGCGTGAGCCACCACGCCCGGCTCACCTTATTCTTTGAGACAGGGTCTCTTGCTGAACTTAGAGCTCACCTATTTGGCTGGACTAGCAAAACCCATGAGCCCTATAGATTCATGGTCTGTGCCTCCTCAGTGCTGGGATTATAGGCATGTGCCACTATTCTTGGCATGTGAGTGGGTTCTGGGGATCTGAACTTAGGTCTTGTGCAGCAAACATCTTACCCACGGAGGCATCGCCCCAGCCCTGTTTCCATTACTTCTGTCTGAGTAATGAGAATAGAAGCTAACTGTAATCCCCTTCCCCTAGACCCCTACCCATTCCTTAAGCAGTCCAAATATTCCTACTGTCTGTGGTTCCACCTGCCCATATCAGCTCTACAGTCAGTGTCCTGTTGGCTTTTCTGGCTGGAGCAGTGTGAAACTCCCTTAAATTCAATTCAGAAACATGGTTAGGCTTGTGGGTTCTCACAGACCTACAAGATGTGATGCTGTGGTAGAGCATGTGATTAGCATGTGCAAGCCCTGGGTTCAGTCTTCAGCACCAAAAAAGAGCTCTCCATGATCAACACCCTCTCTTTTCTCAGAAGCACATGTATACCCATGCCGTGTGTATTATTCTACTTGGAACAATTACACAGTCCATTACCAACTCACTGCCCACAGGTGAACGGATCCCTTTGGCTCTGGGCTGTACAGGGAAGGAAAGAGCTTAGGAAGAACTGCTCTTAGGAAAAGTGGTGTGTTTTTCTATTGTTTTCTTTTGTTTTCTTTCCTTTCTTTCCCTCCCTCTTTTCCCTCCCTTTCTTCCTTTTTCTTTTTTAAAATTTTTTTTCAAGGCAGGGTTTCTTTGACCTTTTACTTTCTCAAGGTGGCCTTGAACTTTCCTTCTTTTAAAGGCATGTTCCACCACACCCAGCTAGGAAAAGTCCTTGACTGTGGCTACCAATTTCATACCTAAAACCTCTTTGAACAGTTTCTTTAAAAAAGTAAAAACATGAGAGCATTCCTGCCCCTCCCGCCTTTTTTTTTTTTTTTTTTTTTTTTTTTTTTAATGTAGGGTCTCACTCTAGTCCTGACCTGGAATTCACTTCCCAGGCTTCTTTTCCTTTTCATGAGGTTTGAGCCAAATTTTTCTTCAATTATTTGAGAGAGAGAAAATGTGGCGCATCAGGGCCTTCAGCCACTGCAAACAAACTCCAGATGCATGTGCCCCATTGTGGGCATGCATTGCAGGCTGTGTGTCTGGTTTACCTGGAGGTTCAATTTACTGCATAGGCAAGTGCCTTAACCGCTAAGCCATCTCTCTAGCCCTTTTCTTTTTATTTGAGAGAGAGAGAGAGAGAGAGAGAGAAAGTCAGAAAGAGAAAGAGAGAGAGTAAGAGAATCTTCTTCGTCTTTCTAACAAGATGGTAGCACTACCCATGGTTTCTTCTTCTGTCTCTGCTTGCAGAGTGGTCATTTCTAAATTGTTAGACACCGAGGTTTCACATTGCCTATTTCTTCATGGCATCCAAAGTTGGCAAATGGTTGCATGACTTCCTTAAGAAGGAGGAATGGGGCCACATCAAGAGATTAAGCTGGTCTCATGCGCATGGGCGGAGAGTTTTGCTTGTTCGTTGTTAGTCTTAGTGTCCTGCTTGGGTCCACTGTCCTTCTCCTTCCCCTAACTGGAAGGCCTGCTGGACCAGGTACACCCCTTCCCAGTCATATGCTCTTCCATAATCAGTTTGACCTTTCAGGGCCCCTATTTTCTCACCTACAGCATGAAACAGCCTTCTTATCTAATGGCCAGTGAACGTCCTACAGAAGTTGGGCTCCGAGGCTCGCACTGCTGCAGGCTGGGAATAAATACTACCAACACGTTGAGATTTGACATGAAGTACTGATCTCATTCAAGGGACGTCTGTCACGGGTAAACGTCACACTGACATGTGACATTTGGAGGCTGATGTTGGACTTTAAATTCAGAAGAGACTTTCATCTCCCACCAGTCCATTAGCCTCATTGTTGGGGTGAGGAAACGGAGGCCAGGTTCCGCCTTCATACTGTGAAGCTGAGGTCAGGCTTCTGGTACCTTCTGTACTGTTTGGGAACTGGCTGATGTTTTATCGGACCTGTGTGGGATTGACAGATGATGTCTGCTAGAGTCTCAGAGCTCCCTGCCCACACCCCTCTCCATATCTCTTTCCCCTACCACCTGGTCAAAACTCAACAGGAAATCTAGCCAATCTGGCTCCTTCCCTTGAGTACCCACTGACATCTCCACATCACTACAAGGCCCTCCCCTCACTGGGCAGTCACCTGTCCCGAAGGGAGTAAAAGCCACAAGATGCCATTTTCTCTCTCTTACCGGCCCTGTGTTCTGAAGGCACGTGTTCTCTATCTCTGACTGTTCTGTAGTTGTCCCAGCCACTCATCTGCCTCTCCCCCTACACACACACACACACACACACACACACACACACACACTCACCTCTTACTCCCCCACACACTTCTTCCCAGTTTAGACCCAACTCCTCCATGCCTGTTTTCCCCACCCACACCAGGTTTTGCTATTCATATTGCAACCAAAGCTGTGGCCGTGGTTTCTCTCTCCCACCTTCCTTGACCCACCGCTCCCCTTTCCTAAGGTGCACTGCTCTGAGCCACTAGTACATTATTCCTCTATGCCAAGAAATGGTGTCCCAGAACCTCTGATGTTTGGACAACAATAATAACAATATTCCCGGTCTCCAGTGAGTTCAAGGAGGAACCTCTGAAATACTGTCTCAATGCACCATGCAGGGAACAGGGAAAGGGTGAAGAACTTTTCCCCCACTGTCCCTAAGTCCTTGTTCTCACTGAGTTACTCTTCAGGGATCCAGTGACCTGAAAGCCTTGCTCCCCAGCAGCCTTAAGTAAGGAGGTATGAGGATGGGCTTCCTGGTGTTTGGAAGTGTCACAGTGGGTGTTGCTCAGCTGGTAGAGGGCAGGACGAGATAGGTCTGGAGGTGAATCATGAACCTCCCAGGCCTGGGGTCCTAGGGAACTTTTCAGGATGGTGTTCTAGACTGTTCAGGTTATTTTTTTTTCCATTTTTTATCATGATCATGACCCCCACCCCCGCCCCATCGGCTTTATTGAGCACTGATGCATAAAGCCCGCAGCATCCACAGTTCTCAGACTGAGCTTGTCTGGGGCTGCCACTTGTCTTCCTGGGAGTCAAGGCCAACGTGTGAGAAATAAAAGATACACTAGGCCACCCATCCTGTGACGTGTGACCTTCAGGGCTCACATGCATGGGGATGAAGTCTCTGGTACCCTTGGGAACTGAAGCCAGGACTGGTCCCGACCTGCCCAGCTCACCAGATTTCCTGTGCTGAACCCTGGGGGTAACCTGTAGTGTTGGCTTTGGAGCCAGATCAAAGCTCATTCCTCACTAACCTGCAGAAAAGAGCCAGCAAACAAATGGGGAGTCATAAACTAGAGGCCACAATGAAAGTTTGTCTGGCTGCGATTAGCAACTGGCCCCCTGCCAGATTCCACCTGCTCTGTTTGGCACTGTGGTGTCTCATTCCAAGTGTCTTCTCACGGGCGGGCGTCTGACCCAGGGCCTTAGGTAACAATATACCGGTGTGTGCCAAGGATAACAGTGGCAGAGCAACTCCAGGAGCAAGGCTTTAGGGAGAGCATGAGATCAGAGCAAGCAGGACCCTGCGGGTGGGGACAGGACGAGCGGCCACATGGCAGAGACCAATGGTATGGGCTGCTGACTCACCCTGCATCTGGCAGGTTACCTAACCTGTCTCTGCTCCAGTCTCCCTGTGTGTGAACCCTCTTTCCCGCTTGGCATGCTGCTGGGCCAGCTGGGGTGAGTAGCAAAAGCAAAGCCACCTGGGAATTGCAGGGGCCCTTTGTGTTACACGACAGGGAAGTGCCAGTTACATCTCTGAGACGGTCCCTGGTTGGATGCAGAACCCGCTCAGCCTGAGGTGGGGATGAGGACAGTACACGAGTGTCCGAGTCACTAACGGGTCCAGACACTTGAAACCTCAGGGTTTTCCAGGCCTAGCTTCATGGAGTGGCAACACTGCACAGTTGTCCTGGGCTCTACTCTGCGTGGATTGGGTGATTTCCCAAGATCCCTTCCAGCTCACACTTTCTTGGGACGTAGGGTCTTGTGTACAATGGCAAGGGCTCCACCGCTGAGACACAACCCCGGCCCCTCCAGCTTACTTCTGCTATTTGTGGACCTGCTGGTTGTCACTGCCTGTCTAGGTGGTATGAAGCAGGACATACAGCTTCAAATGTTCTCTCCCTTCACCCCACTGGGCTGCTACCAACCTTTTCCTGGCCACAGTGAGACCAGGGCTCTACCATGATGACACACAGGTGTTACTGACACGGCTGGTGGGGTCTGTTCAAACCCTTGTTGGGCTGGGGGAATGGCTTAGCAGTTAAGACATTTGCTTGTGAAGCCTAAGGACCCCGGTTCGATTCCCCAGGACCCATATAAGCCAGATGCACAAGGGGGTGCATGTGTCTGGAGTTTGTTTGCAGTGGCTAAAGACCCTGGTGCACCCATTCTGTCTATATATCTGCCCCCTCTCTTTCTAATAAATAAATAAAATATTTACAAAAAACCACACACACACAAAAAAAAACAAAACCAAACCCTTGTCAAGTGGGTGGGGAGATGGCTCAGTGGTTAAACGTGCTTGCTGTGCAAACCTGATGACCACAGTTCAGATCTCCAGAGCCCACATAAAGGAAGTGTGTATGTCTATAATCCTAAGGAGCCTTCAGCAATGGGAGGCAGGGTCAGGGGAACCTTGAAGCTCAAATGCCAGTTAGTTTGGCATTTGCAGTGACACAACAACACAGGAAGAAGACTGTCTTTGGAGAACATGATGGGATTCAAGCCAGTGTGGTGCTGAAATGCAGAGGGTGGTTAGGACCCAGCGTGGGTTCGTGAGTTTTCTCAGGTTTTCTTTTGATCTCCTGTGTGGCCCAAAACAGTTCTCTTCATTTCTCTGAGATGCAGATATATAGAAGAGAGTTGAGCATGGCAGGCTCTCTCTAGGAGCCCGGAGAGAGTACCCCGTAGAATTTTGGCCCTTCATAAACAAGACTGTGCTTAATACCTGCCTTTCTGTGAGGCCTCAAAGTGTGTACTAGGTTTGAGGCTATGTACCGATGTATCCCAGCCTCACTCCTGACCTGGGAGAATTTCCTTCCTTTGAGTGGCAGGAAGAGGGAGGCCCTTTGCAACCTCTGGTTAACTTCTGCCAGGTGTAAATGCCGAGTTGGCCTCTGTGTCTTAATCATCTCCATGTCCCCTTGTATTGGGCCTGGGTGGAGTCAGCACCATGAGCAACATGCTCATCTGAGCTCTTCTGGAGAGCCGCATCACTGCATTCATTCACAGACTTCAGACGCAGCATCTCTGCTATTGGATTTTCAAGTCAATAGCAACCTTGTCTCCTGCTTTCCTTTCTTTATCTTTCATAGCCTCGAGCTCAGGACTGTTGGACATAGCTCTCCATAGATGTGTGTTGATGGCTGATTGGCTAGTGGATGCACTTGGAGATGTCAGCTCTTGAATGTTTCCACAGCTCTTGACATGCAAAGTCCAAGGTCTGGGAGCCACCAGTGGCCTCTGGATCTAACGTTAAAACTTTATTTCGCCACAGCAGCGTGCCTCATGCTCCTTTGGCCACCGATAAGTGTTGTCAACATTTTTCAAATGTCCTGTCTGCACTGGGGCATGAACTCCGCAGGTGGGGCCAGTCTTGATTTTCTCACTGACAGACAGACTGGGCATTTGTCTTTGGAGAGCCTTATATTTTCTTGTATGTAATGTATACACCAAAATGCGCATGAATCACTATGGGAAAGAGCACAGGGGACAGGAACCATCTTGGTGATTGAAGAAAAGACCAGGGACTGCTGAGGTTGACTACTTATAATTTAGCTTTGTATACCCTTTTATTTCCTGTGTGGCAGCTACTTGTTTGACTTGCTGGTTGGCTTCTAAGAGACACAGAAAGCTGAAGGGAAGGTCTTGTAGACATCTGACTGTGATTTACTTTGTAATTTCTTTTCCAGGTAGAGCTCCAGTGAGAGGGTGATTTCCTAAGGCCATCTCTTGGGAGTCTGTCTCTGGAAGTAGAATAGAATGTTTAGAAGGATGAAAGACAGATGCGTAGTTCACAGAAGGACGCCATGTTCATACACAACCTCGACACCGGCAACAATTTCTCCCAGTGCTCAGGGCTTAGCTAGGAGAACTTCCTCCTCACTGTCCATACCTATGACGTCAGCCCACCTTCTCTGCAGGTTCCTCTTTCGTGGGTTCAGCCAACCACCAATGCACATGTACAGATGATTATTCTCTCAACAGTGAAGTGTAGCGATTGTTTACATGGAATTCACATTGTGTTAGGTATTATATGAGGAATCCAGAGATGCTTTATAGTCGATGAGGGCCATGTGTGGCTCATGGGCAAATATTATGCCATTTTATTTGAGGGACTTGAACATCTGCAGGTTTGGTATCCATGGGGTCCTGGAATCAACGATGCTTTTCTCCCCTTTTGCACCAGATGTTCAGCCAGACTTCCTAGAAGTGGGTCTTGTACATAAAATGTTTCCCAAGGGGACTAGGAAGCTCAATAATTTGTGAGCTCTTGGAGCAATGAACCCTGACCTTCCTTCCTTCCTCCCTCCCCTCCCTCCCTCCCTCCCTCCCTCTTTTCTTTCTTTCTTTCTTTCTTTCTTTCTTTCTTTCTTTCTTTCTTTCTTTCTTTCTTTCTTTTGTTTTTCAAGGTAGGATCTCACTAGCTCAGGCTGACCTGGAATTCACTATGTAGTATCAGGGTGGCCTCAAACTCACGGCAATCCTCCTACCTCTGCCTCCTGAGTGCTGGGATTAAAGGTGTGTGCCACCACGCCTGGCTTTCTTTCTTTCTTTTTTTTTTTAAAAGATTTTATTTTTATTTATTTATTAGAGACAGAGAGAGGGAGAGGGAGAGAGAGAGAGACAGAGAGAGAGAGAGAATGGGCGCACCAGGACCTCCAGCCACTGCAAATGAACTCCAGACGCATGAGCCACCATGTGCATCTGGCTTATGTGGGACCTGGAGAATCGAACTGGTGTCCTTAGGCTTCACAGGCATGCGCCTTAACCGCTAAGCCACTCTCCAGCCCTGAACCCTGTCTTTCTAAAGACACCATTGCAAATGACATTGGTTGGGCGGGGAGGTCCTTACCTATTATCCCCATATTAACTCAAGGGTAGATTCTGAAGGATGTGTGTGTGTGTGCGCCTGCTCTTGTGTGTGTGTATGTGTTTAGAGGACTTAGAACCATGCTTGGTGCATGATAAAACTCTATTCAGTGTGCTTATTGTTATCACCACCACATTTTACTTGTATTCAGTGAGTCATGTCAGCTGGCAAGTGGGGATTGCTATGGCAAAGGAGCTTCAAAAGTCTGGCAGGCTTAGAGGCTTTTAGAGCCTCATGATGGGAGGAGGTAAGCTTGTGGGGAGACAGAACCCCCATTAGTGCTGACAAGTGGTTTGCTAAAGCACTCAGCATGTGCCACTTCCACTTCGCCTGGCCTGTTCATTCCCATTTACCACTGTGCTCTTTCATCTGAGGTCACATCCCAGCTGCTTACTCCATGCTAGAGAGAAGGCAGAGGGGCCAGCATCTGAAGTCCTGCCTCTGTCATGATTGCTGTATCTATGGGTTTGCCATTTCTACGCTCCCTTTCTCTCTCTAGACACAATGTTAGCATGGTTGACGAGCTGGTGTGTAGTAAGGTGTACTTACTCAGACACACATCATGAACTCTGATAACCATCAAGAACCTAGACACCTGTCTCTCAGAAATACATCACAAACTGTTGAAGGAGCTGTACAGATGCATCTCGCAAACATTGCTTGAATACTTAGCATGTGCGAGGCGGTGGGTCACGCATGGGGACAGCAAGTTGAAAGCCAGTTCCAGCTGCTGATGTGACTTCCACCCTGCCCTCAGGAACTTGGGTAAATTAGTCTAGGACCGTTAGACTCCTTGTGAGACATGTGGCTTGTAAGAAACATGCCTTTAACAAAAGACATGGCATATTCTTTGAGAATTACATTTCAGTCACTTAAGCAGTCTAGGTACTGCCAGTTTTGTTTTCATCGTAGGGGGATGGAGAGAAGTACAATAAGTTAACAGTTAATATCAAAATGCTGAGTGACTGGTGTGGCTGAAGGAATGAGCTCACTCGTTTTGTCATGTGTGGCCAGTCTGTGTGTGCCTGGCTTTCCCCTCAGGACCATTGTTAGGCACCCCCCCCACACACTTGTATTGAGATGATTAAATTCACAGATGGCAGCTTCTAAGTTATTATGCCACTGATTAAAGAATTGTTAAGGCAGATTTAGTTCCCTAAATATAAACATATGCACAACTGAGACTTTGGCTAAAACTTCACTAGACACAATAGAGTATTATTTCTCTCTTCAAAATGCATCCCATTATTGGCTTGGGTTGTAACACAGCAGTGCCTGGCATTGATACTGTAGTGTCTATCTCTGAAGATTTCTAAGATCCTAACTGCATTTTAAAGATGGCACTCCATCTCTAGCTTTTCTTTTTCCTTTCTTCCTCTATCATGTTGTAAAGCCATGCACTGCATGCAGAAAATATGCATGAACTCAGATTACCGTCACCAGTAACTCCAACAGATATATTTGTGGCTAGACATGAATGGCTCCTGCCCCATGTCACTGCATTTTTGTTTCCCCATGTCTACTGGCTCCAGATTTTTTTTTTTGTTCTCAAAAACACTTGTATTTATTTATATCATCCACAATTTAAAAATGGAAAGATTCCTAGAAATTAGTCTAACAAAAGTTGTATAAAAGCCCCATGGAAAAAAGTTTTAAATGGCATGAAATCTAAATAAGTTGAGACCTATACCATGTTCGTGACAGAATGACTCAATGTTATAAAAGTTTAAATTTGGGGCGGGGGCTGGAGAAATGGCTTAGCAGTTAAGGCGTTTGCCTGCGAAGCCAAAAGATCCTGGTTCAATTGTCCAGGACCCACGTAAGCCAGATGCACAAAGGGCACATGCATCTGGAGTTCGTTTGCACTGGCTAGAGGCCCTGGTGTGCCCATTCTTTCTCTGTCTGCCTCTCTTCTATCTCTCTCTGCTTGCAAATAAATAAATAAATAAATAAATAAATAAATAAATAAATAAATAAAAAATAAAAATTTAAAGGTGTGTACCACCACACCTTTATTCTTAAAAATAGTTTAAATTTTTCAGAAAATTATCTGAAGATTTAGTACAATTCTGTTCAGAACTGGAACTGGGTTTTATGGGGGAGGAACTGCTTATCAAATTTATATGAGTCCAGAAAGTGACATGAAACTATACATAGTTACAACATTATGATATTGTCCCAGGGAGAAACTAATAGACTAGTGGAACAAAGCAGCTAGAAACCGACCCTATGAAATGAAGGGTGGCTTATGACAGATGGGCATTGTGGACATGTGGGGGAAGGAAGGATTATTCAATAAACAGCGCAAAGATAACGGGGAAACCATGTTGGGAAGGTTAGCAATGAAATCGGGTTACTTATAAGTAAAAAATGAATTACAAATAGATTGAAAAATATGGAAAGCGAATTCCAAACAGTTTAGGAAAGAATGTAGGAAGATTTTTTTTTGTTTGTTTTTTCGAGGTAGGGTCTCACTCTGGCCCAGGCTGACCTGGAATTAACTATGTAGTCTCAGGGTGGCCTTGAACTCACGGCGATCCTCCTACCTCTGCCTCCCGAGTGCTGGGATTAAAGGCGTGCGCCACCACACCTGGCTTGTAGGAAGATATTTTATGATCACAGTTTAGGGTATGACTTTTAGAAAAAGAAACAAGAAATATAAACCATGAATAAGATTGATAAATTTGACTGTATTAACCAACATTGGTTCATCCAAAGATACAAATATACAAATATCCAAAGATACCAAAATAACAAAATTCCTTAGACTCATATATATAATTCTGAATTAGAATATATAGTTGCCATCAATAAATAAAATATGATGGGTAATTTAGTAGGAAATGTACTAAGGGTGTAAACAGGAATTTCTGATGAAAGAAAACCATAAAAGCAATAATAGCTAATAAACAAACAAAACACCACTAGAATTTAAAAACTGTACAATACAGCCATAAGGAAATGCCATTTTATACTTGAAGTACTGGTGAAGATTTGAGTCTGATGTAATCAGGTAGTGGCGAGAGCTGTTAGGCCAGTGGAGACTCATATACATCCCTGGGAAGATTCTAGCTCAGCACAGCTTTGCAAAACAGTTTTCTACTCCTGCTGCCTTGCCACAGACACATGGTCCTCCCGCTCTGTGCCCAGGAATAGACCCCAATGGGAAAGGAACACGTTTTTGGATCCTGGTTTTATCATTTCCCAGTGGTAAGAGCCTGAACAGAGAACTTTCTTACTTCCCGTGTTTCTGCAATGAAAGAATGTACTGAGTAGTGACCAAAAGTCCACAGCACATAGTAAAATAAACCCCACTTAAGGCAGCCGTTTACATTAATATCTGCCAAGAGCCAGTAGTAGTGTGATCGAAGGGTAAGCTCCTTGTAGACTTGCCTGTATCCTTCCTGATGACTGCTCATGTGTCACATAGCATGGGGACAGTAAAGCAAGGTTTGATGTGGATTTGCAGGACCCCATGAAATGGCCAGCACCTACTATATGCATTTTATTCTCTGAAAATTCCATGCCATCACCCTGGCTAAGCTATGAGGCAAGAAATTCTTGACTTCATTTTTACCATGTGATGGCCGCTGTCTTCTCTACAGATAAAATCAGCCATGATAGCTACTCTTAGCTGTTGGTATATGCCTTCAACACAAAATATTATTATAATACTGAAAGGATGTGCTTATATGTACCTTGAAAATTATAAACCTAGTGTTACACTGTGTACACTGTCAGGACTGTGGAGATGCATCAGTGGGTAAAATGCTTGCTGTGTATGTGACGATCAGAATTTGGATCCCCATCACCCATGTAAAAAGCTGGTCATGCTGTCTGTGCCTGTAATCCCAGGATTTGGCAGGCAGAATCCAAGAGGATTCCTAGAGCTTTCTGGCTAGCCAGTTTAGCTGAGCTAGTGAGCTCCCTATTCAGTGAAGGACCTTGTGACAAAAAAGATGGAGCCAGGAGTGGTGGTACCTACCTATTATCCTAGCACTCTGGGAGGCTGAGGTAGGAGAATTGCCATGAGTTCAAGGCCAGCCTGTGGACTGCAGAGTGAGTTTTATGTCAGCCTGGACTAGAGTGAGACTCTATATCCTAAAACACACACACACACACACACACACACACACACACACACACACACACGGCTGGAGAGATGACTTAGCGGTTTAGGCACTTGCCCGCAAAGCAAAGGACCCTGGTTTGATTCTCCAGGACCCATGTAAGCCAGATGCACAAGGTGGTGCATGTGTCTGGAGTTTGTTTGCAGTGGCTGGAGGACCTGGCATGCCTATTATCTCCTCTCTCTCAAATGAATAAATAAAAATAAAATATTTAAATAACAACAGGAAAACAAGATAGAGGGAACTGGGGAGCTGGTTCAGTGGTTAAAAGCACTTGCTGTGTAAGCCTGATGACGAGTTTGGATCCTCAGAACCCACTTAATGCTGGACGCAAGTGGTGCACTTGTCTGCAATCCCAGCAGGAGAATCCCAATGCTTGCGAGCCAGCCAGTCTGGCATTCTCAGTAGCCAACAAGAGAAACCCTGTCTCAAACAAGGTGGAAGGGGCTGCAGAGATGGCTTAGTGGTTAAGGTACTTGCCTGTAAAGCCAAAGGACCTGGGTTCAACTCTCCAGGACCCATGTAAGCCAGATGCATAAGGTGGCACATGCGTCTGGAATTTGTTTGCAGTGGTTGAAGTCCCTGGAAAGCCCATTCTCTCTCTCTATCTGCCTTTCTCTCAAACAAATAAAATACAATAAAGTTAAATATTAATTCTAACATTTACAAAAAAAACCCCCTGTGGTTGTCCTCTGACCCCCATATGCCATATTGTGGCACATGTGAGTCCATGCATACACACACACACACACACACACAAATAATAATAATCAGGTGGAGAGCTGGGTGTGGTTGTGCACAACTTTAACTCTAGCACTTGAGAGGCAGAGGTAAGATGATCACCATTTTTTTTTTTTTTGAGAGAGACACAGAGAGAGGGAGAGGAAGAAAGATAGAGATGGGCGCGCCAGCAGCCTCTCAGCTGCTGAGAACGAAATCCAGATGCATGCGCCCCCTTGTGGTCAAGTGCAGCATTGCGCCCTTGCATCACTTTGCATCTGGCTAAACGTGGGACCTGGAGATTGGAACCGGCATTCTTAGGCTTAGGAGGCAGGCGCCTTAACCACTAAGCCATCTCTCCAGCCCAATCACCATGATTTTGAGGCCACCCTGAAACTACATAGTGAATTCCAGGTCAGCCTGGGCTAGAGTGAGGCCCTACCATGAAAAAAACAAAACAAAATAAAGGTGGAGACTCAAAGATATATTTGCCCTTTTCTGAAATCTTATCTTTTACATTGTTGTGCACAGAAGAACTTAACTGGAGTGACCTGCCATGTGGGCAGAAGACTGCTGTGGTTAGCCATATCTTAAAACACCAGACTGTGCCAAAGATAGATACCACTGGTGATGTCTACATGAGGAAGACATAAGACTTCCAAGTGAACTATAAACCCCAAAGAATTTTTTAATTTAGACTTTTGGAAATAATTCATAACTTGACTGCTTTAGGGTTTGGGAGATGATGGATAGTTTTGGGTTATAAGAGAAATTATTATTTTTTTTTTAACTTTAAAAAAATTTTTATCTTATTTTTTTTGGAGAGAGACACAGAGAGAGAGAGAGAGAGAGAGAAAGGAAGACAGAGATGGGCATGCGAGCAGTGCCTCAGCTGCTGCGAACAAAATCCAGATGTGTGTGCCCCCTTGTGGCCAAGTGGGACATTGTACCCTTGCATCACTTTGCATCTGGCTAAACGTGGGACCTGGAGATTGGAACCGCTGGAGATTGGAACCAGTGTTCTTAGGGTTAGGAGGCAGGCGCCTTAACCCCTAAGGCATCTCTCCAGCCCTGAGAAATTATTATTTTTTTTTAGTTTTTCGAGGTAGGGTCTCTAGCCCAGGCTGACCTGGAATTCATTATGTAGTCTCAGGGTGTCCTTGAACTCACTTCCTCCTACCTCTGCCTCCCAAGTGCTGGGATTAAAGGCGTGCACCACCACGCCCTGCTGAGAAATTACTTTTTTGTTGTTTTGAGACAGGCTGTCACTGTGTAGCTGTCTGTGCTTGGCTTGGAACTTTATGTAGACCAGGCAGGACTCAAATTTGTGGAGATCTCTTGCCTCTATGTCTCCAGTGCTGGGATTATAGGCGCGTGTCACTCTGCCTTGCTCTTAGAAGAGAGATTTTTGGGTGTGTATGTAATGTGGTGTGTGTGGTGCATGTGGTATGTGCTTTTGTAGGGTCCCATGTGCTCACTGTCGCAGGGGTGTGGGAGGCGCTTGCTTGAGTGTCTTGCTCCCTTGCTCTTCAACCCATTTTTGTCTGAGCCAGACTCTCACCCTGATACTAGAGTTAGCTGCTTTTTTGGGAGCCTGGGTGATTCCCTTGGCTCTGCTCCCCTTTGCAGGATTTGGAGGTTCAGGCATACTGGTCATGCCCAACTGTTTACATGGGATCTGGAGATTCACACTCTGGCAGCTCCAGGCTCCTCAGGCCTTCATGCTTGTGCAGGAAGCACACTGAACTGCGGAGCCATCTTTCCAGTGGGGGATTTTTGTTGTTTAAAGGAAGTTTAAAGAAGGAATTCAGGAGACCTGGGGTCATGCTGGCCGTGCATTTGGGAGACTGCCTTCCTTGTAAACACTCTTTGTATAGCTCAACAAAGACTTTTTTGACATTTCTTTCTTTATTTTAGAGGGGGAGAGAGAGAGAGAGAAGGAGAGAGGGAGAGAAAAAGAACGAAGGAGAGAGTGAGAGAGAAACAGAGAGAAGGAGAGAGAGAATTGGCTTTCCAGGGCCTCCATAGACTGCAATTAAACTCCAGATGCATGTGTCACTTTGTGCACATGCGCGACCTTGTGCATCTGGCTTATGTGGGATCTTGGGAGTCGAACGTGGGTCCTTGGGCTTTGCAGGCAAGCGTCTTAACTGCTAAGCCATCTCTCCGGCCCTCAATAAAGATTTTAAAGTTCATAATCGTTTGAAAGTGCTTAAATAGTGATAATAAAGATTGGGATTTCAGAGCCATGTGAGGGTGATTAGGAACTGTAAGCATCCTTCCTATCTCACAGGCAGAACCACTCATGTCTCTGGTCCTCCAGAATCTCTGTCAGGATCTTGGCTGCTGTTGAGGTTCACCCCCACCAGCCAGCACACAGGCCTCCTAATGGCCGCAGGTCCGTGATCAGACATTGGATCCAATCTGGGCCTTCTGTCTTGGTATCTCCTCCAAGCCTCCAGTTGTTCCTGATTTAACGTTTTGATTCCTGTTGTGTAAACACCACATTATGAGGTCAGATCTTTCCGAGTCCACAGTAAGTGACCAAACCAGTGGCCTGGTTCATTGCTGATAATTTCTTTGTCAACTAGGTGGACCACAGTGTGTCCATGTGGGTATGGATTGAATAATGGCCCACCAGAACAATAATAGCTCTATTCATAGTTTCAGAATATGGCCATATTTGAAATAATGGTCTTTAGAAAAAACTGTAGTTTTAAAAAAAAGAAAACATGATTTGAAATCTAGTTGTTAGGAAGCTTTCCCCCTCTTTTATTTTAGGAATCTTTTAGGGTTTTTGTTGTTGTTGTTGTTTGTTTTGTTTTCTAGGTAGAGTCTCATTCTAGTCCATGCTGGCCAGGAACTCGCTCTGTACTTCCAATCTGACCTCAAACTCACAATGATCCTCTTACCTCTGCCTCCTAAGTGCTGGGATTAAAGGCGTGCACCACCATGCTGGGAAGGGGATTTTTAGTTTTATAACTCCAGTTTAAGTCCTTTTATTCATTGTACATTGATGTTCGCTTAAGTTTCACTTTTTGGGGTGCTGAGCCTTTCCTTTCCCTCTGCTGTGTAGTCTTGGCACCCTTGTTGAAGATCACATCACTGTGTGTATGTGTGTGTATATGGGGGGACTTCCGGGCTGTCCTTTCTGCTCCATTGGTCTGTATGTCTCTCTTTGGTTTGCTTTTATTTATTTGCTATTTACTTATTTAGATAGAATCTCATGTAGCCCAGGCTGGCTTTGAACTCACTGTGTAGCCGAGGATGACCGTGAGCTGCTGCCTCCCCCTCCCAGTGCTGGGATTACTGGAGGGTAATACCTACCACTGCTGGGTTATAGGTCTGTTTTCATGTCAGAATCATGTGCTTTGGTAACATCATGAATGTTAAAATACATTGTGAGGTCAGTAAGGATGAGGGTGCCTGAGGACTCCAGCTGGTGTTCTTTCTTAGGATGTTGATTCTTTGCAAAAAAAAAATGTGTGTGTGTGTGTGTGTGTGTGTGTGTGTGTGTGTGGCTTGCTACTGCAAATGAATGCCTATTTGGCTTTATATGGGTGCTGGGGAATTGAACCTGGCCCCAAAGCACCTTTAGCCACTGAGTCATCTTTTCAGCCCCAGGATTTTGGTTCTTGTTGGGACTCCATAGGAATTTCAGAATAATTTTCTTTTATTCTGCCAAAAGAAAAGTCACGGGGATTCCAATGAATCTGTAGATCACCTTGGTCACTATGAACACTTGAACAATGTTAAGCCTGCCAGTCCCTGAATATGAGATGGTGAATTTTCATATACAGTCATGATATTGAAGTAATTTCTTTCTATTCTAAAATTGTGAATGTTTTTTTTTTTTTATCACTAAAAGGTATTGAATCCAGTCTGTTTTTTTCTGCCTATATTGAGGTGATCATATAATTTTTATCATTGTGTTCTGTTAATGTGGTATATTGCATTGGTTGACTTTTATGTTGAACCATCCTTGCATCTCAGGAATAAAACTTACTTTGTGTTGGTGTATGACTTTTTAAAAATGTGTTGTTGAATTTAGTTTTCTGGTATTTTTTTAGGATGTTCACATACATATTTGTTAGGGATATTGGCCTGTCTTTTTCTTCTTTTCTTGTGATATCTTTGTCTGGCTTTGCTATCAGGAGAAGACTGGGCTCACAAAATGAGTCTGGAAGTCTTCCATCCTTTCATTATGTGGGAAGAGTTTGAGGAGGATTGGTGTTAATTCTTTTTAAAATGTTTGCTAGAATTCTTGAATGAAACCATCTGGTCCTAAGTTTTTCTTTGTTGGAAGGTTCCTTTTCACTGATAAAAATCTTTTTAACATCTAAAGTCCGAATTAAATACTGTTGAAAAACACTACAGTGTTCCGTATCTGCCTGTATGTTTACTTTTATCAGTGAGCTTTATGCTTTCCTTTTGATAGTGGTGTCCAACTAGATAACACCACCAAGGACTCCTTTTAGCATTCCCTGTAAGGTTGACACAGTGGTGCTGAACTCTGCTTTTCACTTGGGAAAGCATTTCTCTTTCTTCTTTTAAAGGAAAAGTTTTGCCAGATATAATATTCTTGGTTGGCAGTTTTCTTCTTTCAGCCTTTGATCAAAATCTATCCTTGACCCCCTTCTGGCATGCAAGACGTATGCTGAAAAACCTTGTGATGGCTGTCTTGTCTATGACAAGTTGCAGTGTTCTTGCTGCTCCCAAAATTCTCTTTGTCTTTTGACAACGTGATCGTAATGCGTCCTGGTGCAAATTCCTTTGAGTTCAACCTAGTTGGAGTCAGGCTTCTTGAATCTGGATGCCCGTTTCCTTCCTCAGAGTTGAGGCGCTCCCTGCACTGCAGCAGGAGTGTGAGGCAGCCGGTCCCCCTCAGCCCAGTGAGGAAGCAGAGAGTGATGAACGCTGCTGCTCAGCCAGCCCTCTCCTTCTTATGCAGTCCAGGACCCCAGTGCACAGCATGGGGCTGCCCACAGTTAAGATGGGTATTCCCACCGTAATTAAGTGAATCAAGATAATCCCTTACAGGCTTTATTTTTAAAATTTTTATTTATTTATGTGTGTGTGTGAGAGAGAGAGAGAGAGAGAGAGAGAGAGAGAGAGAGGTTCAGATATAGAAAGAATGGGTGTGCCAGGGCCTCTAGCCACTGCAAACGAACTCCAGATGCATGGGCCACCTTGTGTATCTGGCTTACATGGGTCCTGGGGAATTGCACCACAGTCCTTTGACTTTGCAGGCAAGAGCCTTAAATGCTAAGCCATCTCTCCAGCCCTATTTTTTATTTTATTTGTTTATTAGGCTTACCTAGTCTACATAAACCCTCCCAAGTGATTCTGGGTCTTGTCAAGTTCGCAATTATCATTACATTCCCTTAGACTTTCTTCACCCTTTTTGCTCCTCTGATTGGATAATTTAAAATATTTTGATTATTTATTTGAGAGATAGAGAGAGAGAGAGAGAGAGAGAGAGAGAGGGAGAGGGAGGGAGAGAATGGGGATGCCAGAGCCTCTAGCCATTGCAAATGAACTCCAGACGCATGTGCCACTTTGTGCATCTGGCTTATGTGGGTCCTGGCGAATAGAACCTGGGTCCTTAGGCTTTCCAGGCAAACACCTTAACTGCTAAGCCATCTCTTCAGCCCCTAATTGGACAATTTCCAGTGACCCATCTTTGAGTGTTTTGGTTCTTGTTTTTGTCTGATCAGGCCTACTGCTGAGTCTCTACAGTGAATGTTTGAGTTCAGTTATTGTGAACTTCGGCTCTAAAATTTCCATTTGGTTATTTACAAATATTTTCTACCTCTTTGTTGATATGTTCATTTTGTTCATGTATCATTTTTTCTGAACTAATTGCTATCTTTATGACAGTTATTTTGATTTGTTGTTAGGTTGTTAATATAGCCCCATTTCTTTAGTTTTTTTTTTTTTAATTATTATTTGATTGGGCCAAGTTTCCTTTTAGTGTGTGTTGGGAGGAGAATTCATACATTTACAAAAACAGTTTCCTTTCCTATTTTCATGGAGGTTTCATATAAGAAAAGAAGAAAAGGTCCCCACTCTGCTCATGTCCAAGCTCACCTCAGGGCCTCTCAAAGCTGTCCTGTGGATGTGTCATTTCTCTGGACTCGTATGTAGAAATTCCCCAGTGGGGAAATTGGCCAGTGTTCTTCCCTGAGCACTCCTATTTTGCTGTCCCTGGTGTCTGATCCTGCACGCTTTCTGGAGCTTCCTCAAGTGTCCTAGTTCTCTTTTGATGTGGTGGCCTGCAGGCTTCTACAGTGTGGTGGGTCCTGTTGGCACTCTGAGACAGGAGCATCCCCCGTTCTCCCTAAAAGCTTTTCTCCCCCAGGGGGCAGCTAGGAATGGGTGGCGGGATGCAGGATTAGCTGTGGATTCTTCTTCCTGTTTTGATGCACCTAATTTTGCATTTGCCTGGGGTGCAGTAGGAGCCTCTTAATTTGTTTCTGGATTCATCACAGACAGTAGTTCATGCATTGTCACCTCTGTGGGTCTAGATTTTCCTATTTTAGTATCTTGCAAAATCATCTCGCCAGTAGGTCTGTACAGTTAGAATCAAGGTAAGGTTCTCGAACACAGGTCATCCTGGATTAGGGTGCACCCAGTGTCCTCTTGAGAGACATGAAAGAAGTCTCACAGACTAGGCCATGCGAGAGGGGAAGCAGAGGCTGAGTGATGTTTCTGTAGTGATGTCTCTGTGCCAAGGAACATCAAGGGTTGCTGATGACCCCCAGAGCTAAGAGGGTGATGTGGGCTGGTTCCTCCGTTGGAGCCTCCAGAAGGAAGCATCCTTCCTATCACCTTGATTTCACCCTCCAGCTCTGAGAGAGGACACAGTTCTATTGTCACAAGCAGGCAAGTTTCTGATAACCTGTTACTGTAAAAAGTGGGGAGGGGCTGGAGAGATGGCTTAGTGGTTAAGGTACTTGCCTGTGAAGCCTAAGGACCCAGGTTCGATTCCCAAGGACCCACATAAGCCAGATGCACAAAGTGGCGCATGTGCCTGGAGTTTGCTTGCAGTGGCTGGAGGCCCTGGGGCGCCCATCTCTCTCTCTCTCTCTCTCTCTCTGTGCCTCTTTCTCTCTCAAATAAATAAATAAAATATTTTGTTTTAAAGCAGGGAGGAGGATTTGTTCAGCTGCCAACATAACCTCTTCTTGCTCCAGGCGAGCCTGCCTGTGTCTTGGGCTATAAACCGCACTGGACTATAGCTGGAATTTCTGTTGGGTGGCACCAAACTTCACTCCTCAGTGAAGGTGGGGTGTGTGTGTGAGGTGAAGGTGACCCATGGATTCCAGAACCCAGACCTATCTAACCCAGGCAACTCCATTTTAGATGATGAGGTTTTTTTTTGTTTGTTTGTTTTTGTTTTTTTAGGGGGATTAATGTAAAAATTTGTTGGGGTTGGGGGTGGGGAGAAACCAACAAACAAGAAGACAGAAATGCATTGGCATTTAACAAAGGAGAGTAATTTCATGACATCTGTAGGTTTTGTTCTTGCCCTTCTTTCTTCTCTTGGACTACTCCTGGCCCTGCCATCATCTCCCCTCCCCCATTTCCAGCCAATTGGCCTTTTGGGGTACAGTGGCTTCTGCAGGACCAGGGATTGCCTGCTACAGTGACTGGGAAATGAATCTCAGGGAGGAGGGGAATTGGAAGAACCCACAGTGATTCAGCTAAAACCCCAGGCAGTGTGACTGCTTCACTCCTGCCCACAGATCTCCATTCTAGAGTCTCGTCCCCTCTCACAACCAATGCCCTGCCCATCATCCCATCCGAGGCTGGCATCTCATGTCTGTCGGTGGCTCTTGGCAAAGCATGGAGGGGGAAGAAGTTGGAAGGATTGGAGTGAAATGATTAAATAACCAAGGAAGGGAAAAGTGGGCAGGCAGGAAAATTATTTTAAAAGGGTGAGTGGAAAGGGAGGTGGGGTGATAACAAAAGGAAACACGGTACCTACATTAGAGTGCTATAATTTTCCCCAAGTATTGCCATAGAAATCACACTTCAGAGTCTCCGCCATGCATAAATCTGGAGAGAACAATTTACCTGCATTGTTCGCTCTGTGTCATTGGCGTCCTCCTCCTCCAGCCACAGTCAGCAGGGTTCGTCTCCTCCGTTGTCATCTGTGCTGTTGAGTGTTCAATCTCTGCACTGATGGTGGCGGCCAGAATGTCCTCTTTTCAAGCCATGGACATCATTAGGTATATTTTTTATGTTCCATCACTTATCATTCTCAGAGCTCCTTTATTTCATTACTTTACATTCAGAATCTTGGCCTTGCTCAATTGCCTTGCTATGAGGTGGCAGCTCCCCGCATTCTCTTTCGGCTTTGCCAAGTTATTCCTTGAATCAGAATTTTGTTTTTTTTTCCTCTGTGGAAGTCCAGCATGGGTAATAGTTAGCCTGCTTACAAAGTCTTAGTTTGTTAGAAGGAGAGATCAAGATTGGAGCAGAGACCAGGCATTGTGGCACAGGTATGTAATTCTAGCACTTAGGAGGCAGAGACAGGAGGACCGTGAGTCTGAAGCCAACCTGGGTGCGATAGGGAGACTTTGTCTCAAAAAAGGGGAAGGGGGCTGGAGAGATGGCTTAGCTGTTAAGCACTTGCCTGTGAAGCCTAAGGACCCTGGTTCGAGGCTCGATTCCCCAGGATCCACGTAAGCCAGATATACAAGGTGGTGCATGCATCTGGAGTTCATTTGCAGTGGCTGGAGGCCCTGGTGGGCCCATTCTCTCTCTTTCTGCCTCTTTCTGTCTCTGTCTGTCACTCTCAAATAAATAAATAAAAATAAACAAAATAAATAAATTTTAAAAATTTAAAAGGGGAGGAGAGGCTGGAGAGATAGTTCAGTGGGTAAAGCACTAGCTACGCGAATGTGAGTACCTGCGTTCAGCACTCCGGAACCTAGGTCAAGCTGGCTGTAGCAGTGTGAGCATCTATAATCCTAGCCCGCTTGCGCTAAGATGGGAGCAGAGACAGGAGCATCCCCCAGAAGCTTGTGGGCCAACTAGCTTGGTAAGTGCAGCAGTGCAGAGAGTCAGTCCCTGCCTCAAACAAGGTGGAAGATGAGCTGGTCCTCAGACCTTCACACACATGTCCACACTCACTCACATGAACACGTGCACACATGCCAAGAAAAGTATGAATCAGAATTCCCTCTAAAAGAAATCCTTCTTAAACCTGTTTAGCCTTTTCTACTCTGAAATTGATGTATTTCCTGCATTTTGTTTTTACTCACACAAAGAAAGGGGGAACTTCTTTCTGGCACCAGTGCACCCTGATTACTAGTCCAACCTCAGTTCTGTCCCAGGCTTGCTGCTTAACTCGTAGAAACTTAGTTTGTCTTTCTGTTACTTGTATAAAATGGAGACTCACTGTTCTCTTTGGGGAGCGTGTTGATGGGTGAAGTACCAGACCATCAAGAGAAGCAATGGGGTGGAGGGAGAAATGAATGAATGGATCTCAGAGCAGCCGGACACTGAGCCACAGCTCAGGAGCCTCTGTTATCCTCTGGATCCGAGAGCCAGTTCCAAGAGAAGGAGATGAGGAAGAGTCAAAGCATATTGCCCTGACTCCATTAGTGAACTCAGCTGAAAATACGTCATCTGACATTGTTTCTTTCTTTCTTTTTATGAGAGTGAGAGCGAGCGAGTGAGAGAGAGAGAGAGAGAGAGAGAGAGAGAGAATTGGCATGCCAGGGCCTCCAGCCACTGCAGTTGGACTCCAGATACTTGTGCCACCTAGTGTACATGTGCGACCTTGTGCTTGGGTCACCTTGTGCATCTGGCTTACATGGGATCTGGAGAGTTGAACATGGGTCCTTAGGCTTCCTAGGGAAGAATGTTTTATTGCTAAGCCATCTCTCCAGCCCCCTGAAAAGACTCATAACTCACCAAAGCCAGGGAGAGTCTTCTTCCTCTGCCCCATTGCTTTACACACCCTGTTCCCAGAGCACGCTCACATGCTGCTAACGTTGCCCTCTGATCATCTGTGCCTTAGTGCCCTACACTTCCACGCATCTGTATGAAATGACAACAGTGCTATTCTTCACCAAGACGTGACCACACACATTTCTTCCCCGTCCTTATATCTATCCCACATGCCTTCTGGTTGGAGTCTTGCTTTCTCAGTCATTACTGAGAAGTCCTTTGACCATCTCTCCTCTCTTCAAACCCTTGAAGAGGAAGGCTACCCAAGGGCTGGCTATGGAAAGTTCTGGAGTGTCCTGACTTGGGCTATGGGTAATCTTGAACCTGTGCAGCCCCTCCCTTCCCTCCCTCCCTCCCTTCCTTTGCTTTTACTATAAAATATGTGTACAAGAAAGTGTATGTAATATATAAGTATAAAGTGTATGTAACATATAAGTATAAAGTGTATGTAACATATAAGTATAACGCGTATGTAACATATAAGTATAATGCGTCTGTAACATATAAGTATAATGCGTATGTAACATATAAGTATAAAGCGTCTGTAACATATAAGTATAAAGAGTATGTAACATATAAGTATAAAGCATATGTAACATATAAGTATAACGTGTATGTAACATATAACTATAAAGTGTGAAGAACACCTATGCCCAGACTGTTCCCCAATCCAAAAATGTGAAATCTGAAATGCTCCAAAATCTGAAATGTAAATTAATTTCATGTTTGTTTGTTTTTGGATGGGGTCTTGCTATGTATCTCAGACTAGCCTTGAGCTCATAATCCCCCCGCCTCAGCCCCCCAAGTGCCAGATCACAAGTGTATGCCACCATGACTGGCTCAAAATCTGTAACTTATTGAGCACTGAAATAGCACCACATGTGGAAAATGTTATACCGTGGAACTTTCATGACCAAAATCACTTAAAATAGTGTACAAAATTACTCTCTGGTTATGTGCATAAGGTGTATGTGAAACATAAGTGAATTTCATGTTTAGAGTTGAGTACTATCTAGAGTGTCTCATTAGTTATATACAAATCTTTCCAAGTCTGAAAACATCCAGATTCCAAAGATTTTGTAAAATTTTCATTTATTTATTTATTAGAGACGGGGGGTGGGGGGAGAGACAGTGAGTGAAAATGGGCACACCAGGGCCTCTAGCTACTGCAAACAAACTCCAGATGCATGTGCCACCATGTGCACCTGGCTTATGTGGGACTTGGAGAATCAAACCTGGGTCCTTAGGCTTCACAGGCATGCACCTTAACCACTAAGCCATCTCTCCAGCCCCCAAAGCATTTCTTTTTAATTTTTCTACTTTATTTTATTTATTTACTTATGGGCAAGCAGAGAGAGAGAGACAGAGATAGAGAGAAGAGAGAGAGAGACACAGAGAATGGGCACACCACTGCAAACGAACTCCAGATGCATGTGCCCCCTTGTACATCTGGCTTACGTGGGTCCTGGGGAGTCGAGCCTGGGTCCTTTGGCTTCACAGGCAAATGCCTTAATGGCTAAGCCATCTGTCCAGCGCCCCCCCAAGTATTTCTTTTTTTTTTTTTTTTTTTTGGTTTTGCGAGGTAGGGTCTCACTCTGGTCCAGGCTAACCTGGAATTAACTATGCAGTCTCAGGGTGGCCTCGAACTCTCGGTGATCCTCCTACCTCTGCCTCCCGAGTGCTGGGATTAAAGGCGTGCGCCACCACGCCTGGCTCCCCCAAGTATTTCTTGTTCAAGCATTTTGGATAGGGGTTGCCCAACCTGTACCACCCACCAAGCTTAGGAAAAGAAATACCACGGTACCTATGAAGTCTCCAACACTTCTTCATCATACCTCTCTTCTTTAGCCTGCCAGGGGTAACCTCTAACTTTGAGTTGCTGTCAATCTATTTCTTGATATTAATGTAGCCTTTACTGCATATTAAATATTTAAACAATATATTGCTTAAATTTGCTTCCTTTTGAACTTCTTATGGTATGTATAAGTTTTATTGATTCTTTGCAGTCAGGTTTGCATTGTTGGCAGAAATCACCCGACTAAGAGCAGCTTTTGGGAAAAAAGGGTTTATTTGGGCTTACAGGTTCACAGAAGAATCTCCAGGATGGTAGGGAAAATGACGGCAAGAGCAGAGGGTGGACATCACCTCCTGACCAACTTCAGGTAGACAATAGGAACAGGAGAGTGTGTCAAACATTGGCATGGGGACACTGGCTATAACACCCATAAGCCTGCCCCAACAATACACTGCCTCCAGGAGGCGTTAATTCCCAAATCTCCATCAGCTGGGAACCTAGCATTCAGAACACCTAAGTTTATGGTCACCTGAATCAAACCACCACATTGGTGTTGATTTAGTTATAGTTCTTTTATTCTATTTTTTATTTTTGAGACAAGCCCTCACTCTGTAGTCTACGGTGGCCTCAAACTCACAACAATCCTCCTGCCTCAGCCATATACACCTGGATGCTATAGTGCTTTTTAATTGGGATTTGTGTTCTGGTGATTTTATGTCTGGGGAATTTTCAAGTCTTGGGTTTGAAGGATCTTCTCTGGAAAGAATTTGGGTTTTATTTCTCTAGGATCCTGAGCTTTATCAACCCAGGGCTTCTTCCAGATGAATTTCTGGGGTTTGGGAGACATGCAGGCAATATAAATTCTGACTCTAATATCAACCTTAGGCAGGCAGGACTTCCTTCATTTCATCCATTCCACTCGGAGTCAAGCCCAACAGATGCATGTGACTGGATAGTGTATTTCTGAGGTCAGTTCTTTCCTTCTTTCCTTCCTTCCTTCCTTCCTTCCTTCCTTCCTTCTTCCTTCTTTCTTTCTTTCTTTCTTTCTTTCTTTCTTTCTTTCTTTCTTTCTTTCTTCCTCCCTCCTTCCCTCCCTCCCTCCCTCCCTCC
The DNA here is from genome assembly GCA_036365145.1 of Orientallactaga sibirica. Lineage (NCBI taxonomy): Eukaryota > Metazoa > Chordata > Mammalia > Rodentia > Dipodidae > Orientallactaga > Orientallactaga sibirica. Next base: position 12,284,858 of record JAEOAD010000035.1, on the reverse strand, counting down.
CTTCCTTTCTTTCTTTCTTTCTTTCTTTCTTTCTTTCTTTCTTTCTTTCTTTCTTTCTTTCTTTCTTTCTTTCTTTCTTTCTTTCTTTCTTTCTTTCTTTCTTTCTTTCTTTCTTTCTTTCTTTCTTTCTTTCTTTCTTTCTTCTTGGTAGGGTCTCACTCTAACTCAGATCCGGAATTCAGTATGTAGTCTCATGATGGCCTCAAACTCACAGCAATCCTACCTCTGCCTCCTGCGTGCTGGGATTAAATTCATGCACCACCATGCCTGGCTTCAAGGTGAGGTTTTTGTTCAAGTTCACAACATTGTGGGTGTCGACTCTTTGTAGGCCCTAGTTTTTGTAGGAATCTCTCACTTAGATTCTCAGTGTTTTTAAAATTTTATGCTGAAAGGCCTGATAAACAGCAGTAGAGCAGCAAATGAGATGCTGGTTACCCGTTGTCACAGTAGTGCTGTGTGACATCAACTAGCACCATTCAGCTTTGCTCCTGTGTGGGGGAAGGAGGGAGTCAGCTGGTATCTGCTGGCCCAGGCTGGGCTCCACTCAGCTAGCTGCCCAGGTGAGTGAGGGCTAGCTTCCACCTACCCCCCTCATCTCTCCTCCCCATGCATCAGCAGAGTTTGTTCTGCTTGGGGAAGGGATGGTAGTTTAAGGGCACTGAACAGAACACACAGTACCTCTTGCAGTCCCATCCTTGCACACTTCCATTTCCGCCCGTGTTCCATTAGCCACAGCAACTCACATCCCCCTAGCTGTGTAGCAAATCTATTCTGCCTCTCGTGGAAGGAACGACAGAGTCACATGGCAGAGGTGTAGGGGGTCAGGTAAAGAATCTGGAACAATAATTCAGTTTGCCCCAGAGTTACTGCTTTCCTTTATCTGCATTGGTTGGAGATGGTGGGTCTGTGCTCACTGAGTTTTATCCTCAAAAATTTATATTTCCTAAGGGTTTTATTTGTTACTCAACTATGTTCATATCTTCTCTTCTCTTCTCTTCTCTTCTCTTCTCTTCTCTTCTCTTCTCTTCTCTTTCTTCTCTTCCTTTTCCCTTCCCTTCCCCTTCCCCCTTTTCTTTTCTTTTCTTTTCTTTTCTTTTCTTTTCTTTTCTTTTCTTTTCTTTTCTTTTCTTTTCTTTTCGAGAGAAAGACAATGGGCACGCCAGCAGCCTCTCAGCCACTGTGAACAAACTCCAGATGCGTGCACTCCCTTGTGGGCAAGTGTGGCATTGCACCCTTTGTGTCACTGCATCTAGCTAAACATGGTACCTGGAGATTGGAACTGGCGTTCTGTTCTTAGGCTTAGCAGGCAGGCGCCTTAACTGCTAAGCCATCTCTCCAGCCCAACTATGTTCATTTCTACCACTGAGGGCTCTCGGGTGGGATTTGCTGGATGAGGTGTTTCCTAAAATTGGGGAAAAAAATCAGAAGGATCCTAACTCAGGTGGACCACTACTTTCCTTCACTTTATTGTCATCTAAGGGTTCGTGAGAACAGGGGCCTTGTGTAAAAGCCTTGAGTTTTATCACTTACCCATCAGAGAGCAGGATGTCACCTGGCCTGGGCACTGCCTATAGTTTCTTAGGCTGGGATAGACAGAAAAAGTAGAAGAAAACCCAAGCCCACACGTTTTCATGTCTTATGCCACTGGTGTGCTGTTCCCTAATCATGTAGAAACTACGCCTGGGACACCACTTGTCCATTTTCAAGATACCTAGACACAAATAAAAGATTCCTCACTTGATATTAGGAGTTGGTGCAACGTACCAAAACATTTATAATTTTATTCATTTAAAAGTTTTAATTTTCTCACAGCTTTTCAGAAATCTATCACATATAATATGAAAACTCTTTGTTTGCCTGTTAATTAATATTTAGCTGTTTTATGTAATTAAAAAGCTTGAGGCTTATATATGATCCATTTTGTACACTTGTTAATTTCCATTAGTTTAAGCTGTTGTATTTTCTTATTAAGCAGAATTCAAATGTCTTAAAAGTGGCTCATGTTTGTCTATTAGTTTGGTTATCTACAATAATATTTTTTTCTTTATCCCAGGTTGTTGGGACTTGGCCCTATTTTCAAAGCTCATTAAGAAGTTTCATAATTTTTTTCTATTGTGGCCTGATGCAGTGGTGTTATTATTTTTTAAAGCTTTTAAAAATATTTTATTGATTTATTTATTTGAGAGAGAGAAAGAGGCAGACAGAGAGAGAGAGAAAGAGTATGGGCACGCCAGGGCTTCCAGCCACTGCAAACGAACTCCAGATGCATGCACCACCTTGTGCATCTGGCTTATGTGGGTTCTGGAGAATCAAACTGGGATCCTTTGGCTTTGCAGGCAAACGCCTAAACCGCTAAGCCATCTCTCCAGCCCAGCAGTAGCGTTAGTATTAAGAGCCTTCATCTGGTACTCTTGTCTGTGCTCACACCTGCACTGCAGGGAGGCAGCAATCCCCAGTGTCATTGGGGTTCTGCTGCATTGTGCCTGCTGCTTTCTATCTTCCCATCCCTATTTTTCCTCACTGGCTTTTAGGTTTTGATAATTATCTTCTAGTACCCCAGTCGTACGATTACAGGTTTTTAAAGGATGAATGAGTGAACAAATCCATTGACAAAATCAATTTCTATGGGCTGGAGAGATGGCTTAGTGGTTAAAATGCTTACCTGTGAAGCATAAGGACCCAAGTTTGATTCCCCAGCACCCATGTAAGCCAGATGCACAAGTTGGCACATGCGTCTGGAGTTTGTTTGCAGTGGCTGGAGGCCCTGGCATGCCTCTTCTCTCTCTGCCTCTTTCTCTTTCAAATAAATAAATAAATAATATATTTTTTTGAGGTAGGGTTTCACTCTAGCTCAGGCTGACCTGAAATTCACTTCTATAGTCTCAGGATGGCCTTGAACTCAAGGCAGTCCTCCTACTTCTGCCTCCCAAGTGCTGGGATTAAAGGCGTGTGCCACCACCATGCCCGGCAAATAAAATATTTTTAAAAGATTTTAAAAATCAATTTCCATGTCCCAAATTGATCTCTTTCATGGTACCTTCCCTTCAACCCTAGGCATCTTGGTTGTGAGCATTATTCCTGGGAAGAAGTTTTATATTTTCTCGGGGTCCATCTGCTTTCACTACTTATCTTCCCACCTGAAGCCATAATGTTCCATTTTAAGCATCATAATCATTTTCACAGCAACGAAATGTGATTTCACACATAGCAGATTATGACTTCTAGGTGGAGTGAGCAGTATAAAATGGTTAACCCCTTAGGACTGGGGCCTGGTTCCACACTAATCTCCTTAGCAAGCCAATTTAAGACAGGAGAATGGACAACCTCAATGGGTTGAGGATAATCTATCATTCCATTTAATGATCTGTTCTAAATGCCTCCCGAGCCTATTCCCAATCAGAAATTATAGCTGACATTGTAAGAGCATTGGACACATTTCCTTAGAAAAGGGGGCTCTCAAGTGTAAGAAGGATGTAAACATGTAGACCATAGGACATTGGGGTTGGGGTCATGGAAGAGAAGGCCCTTCCGTGTGGTTGGGCCAGCAGACTATGGAACATGACAGATGACAGAGTTCTAAATATCCTCTCTGTGGGTCGATTCTAATTTATATGTACTTTCCCTGTATTTCAAAGAGGAAGAACGATCAACATATATTATGTTTCAATGTTTATAACACCATGATTTAACACTTACAACCTCCCCATAATTAGCCACAAGACCAACACAGAGATCTTGGATCCTTGCCAAAAGACCTCCCCCCCCCCGTGCCCATGCCAATTGAATACTCTGTTTTTGATTTAACTGGCTTTAAGGAAGTCATTTTTATTGTGGAGAACAAAGTCGATCCAAATAGCTCCTTGGCTATTTTTCATAGCGTGTGTGTGTGTGTGTGTGTGTGTGCGTGCGTGCGTGCGTGCGTGCGAGAGAGAGAGAGAGAGAGAGAGAGAGAGAGAGACGTACGTGACATAATGGGCTCCGTTGTATTTGATTACTGCTGAAATTTGTGCTGCCTTGTATATGGGACTTGTAGCTTGAACCTGAAATGTTCCCTGCGGGTTTACATTTTGATTGCTTGGTCCTTAGCCTGTGGTGTATTTTGGGAGGATATAGAACCTTGAGGAGGTGGGGCCTAGCTGGCTGTTGGTCATTAGGGCAGGGGCCTTGGAAGTTTTCACAGCTGGCCCCTGGGTCCTGCCTCTCTCACTGCTTCCTGGCCCACTGCCATGTGAATAACCACTGCCATGTGCCCCTCTCGCCACGCCCTGAGCCACTCCACCATATGTTGTTGCCCTCAGGTATTTTGGCTGCAGTGACACAAAAATGACTGATACAGTGACTTACATTCAGAAGTAATCTGCTCTGTTTGTAGCCAGTAACTGTTGCACTAGGTGACCAAAAGTCGCTCAGAAATAACATGCTGCTTTCTGAGTCACTGGCCACTGACCGATTAAGTCAGGCCATCATTTCCAGAGGTGTAATGTAATGAGATTGGATGTTCTTGCTTGGAATGTAGATACAGTAATAGGGTGAGATTTGAAAGCGTCGTCTGTCCCTTGAACTATCATTGCAGAAATTACTGGCAAGTTATAAGAATCCAGGCATTGTAGAACCCTTCTATTATCCAGGTCAATTATTATTATTATTATCATCATCATCATTATTATTGTGATTTTCTACTCAGCAAGTGTATGGGCTTGAAAAAAAATTATCTAATAAACATTTATTAGTAGCTCCTCTTTGCCAGAGAGCAGAAAATTAGAAGGAGCCAGATGCACCCACTTTAATTAATTGGCATAATCGGGTGGTGTGCAACATCAAGGGTGAAAATTGCTAACTTAAATTGTGGCTTTGTGGCTCAAATGAGGTTTTGTAGTCTTGAAGTCTTTTATTTTCCCCTTGAATAACTGCACTCTACAAAGAGCTTCTGTGTGCATTCCTTTCCCAGCCCTCTGATTTTTCTTTCCCTTTTTTTTTTTTAAATCTTTTTGAGGTGAGAGGGTGTTCAATTAAAACTTTTTATGGAGTGATAAGTTCCAAACAGGCAAACTTGTTGTGCAGAAGAGTTGTCAGTTGATTCTGAGTTTTCTCAGCTGATTTGCAAGACTGACAAGAAGGAGCAACATGTAGAGATGTCGTGGAAACAACGTGCTATCCTCTGGGACGGCAGCAGCCCTCTGCTTAGAGACACACTTCCTGGCTTTCCTAAGTAGTGAATCCTTTACGTCTCTCCTTGGACGCCACTTTCTCTGGGAAGCCTTTCCAAACTGCCCCACTCCACCTTCAACTCATCGCTAATACCTTTAGGCTTTTGTTTTTCACGCTTGATAAAAATATATTTACTGAAAATAAAATCAGGAAGTATAGAGAATAATAATCACTATAAAATCAGATATAAATACTACTGTCCATATGTTGATGTATTCTCTTTTAGAATATCTTATTATTGCCTGTATACTTTTTATGTAGTCATTTGTAAGACATCAAACCCTTTATCACTATGCCCTTTATTAAGTTTGTCATTCAACACTTTAAAACTCTTAGAGCCCTTTTATTATTTTGGTTATAATATGTAATATTTAAATATAAGTTTTGTTTGTGTATATGCAGTCACAATTTTGATAGTATTTTTGAATATTTCTTTAGATTTTTGTCATTCTTTTTCTTCTTTTCTCATTAAACTAATGAAAAAGTTTCATTTTTTCTAGTCTAAGATTTTCAATGCTTGAATTTAAATTACAAGGATAAGTCTTGTTAATATTCTTTTTTTTACACTTTTTAAAAAGTTACCTTTTGGGCCTGGAGAGATGGCTTAGTGGTTAAGCGCTTGCCTGTGAAGCCTAAGGACCCCAGTTTGAGGCTCAATTCCCCAGGACCCACATAAGCCAGATGCACAAGGTGGCACATGCATCTGGAGTTTGTTTGCAGTGGCTGGAGGCCCTGGTGTGCCCATTCTCTCTCTCTCTCTGCCTCTTTCTCTGTCTGCCTGTTGCTCTCAAATAAAATAAATAAAAATAAAAAATTTAAAAGGTATCTTTTATTATTTAGAACATTTTTAATGTTTTTATTGGCATATATAAACTATATACAAAAATATGTTTTATTATAGTTTAGAATATTTTTTAAACCTACATATATTTAAAATTTATTTGAGAGAAAGAGAAATAGGCAGGGAGAGAGCGAGAAAGAGAAAGAATGGGTGTGCCAGGGCCTCTAGCACTGCAAATGAATTCCAGATACATGCATCCCCTTGTGCTTCTGACTTATGTGGGTCCTGGGGAATTGAACCTGGGTCCTTTGGCTTTGTAGGCAAGTGCCTTAACCACTAAGCCATCTCTCCCGCCCTAGATTTTTTTTTAAAAAAAAACACTTTGTATGTATACATCATGTATAACATCTTTTCCCTCCCTGCCCCTATTCCGCAGGGGCCCCTCCTCAGTGGGGTTGCTGGTATTCCCTATGGGGTTGTGGTTATGCGTTGTGGGAATAGCAGTCAGTTCTTGGGGGGATGCAATGCCTCTGGGCATGTGTCTTGGTGTCAGTGGTGAGGGGCCACACAGTTACCCTCAGAAGCCTGTTCCCTTCCTATTTTAGGAATCTCGGCTTAGGCAAACCTAGAATTTGTTGCTTTGATTCAGAAAAGAATTTCATACTGGGCGGTCAGTATGAAGCAGACTTGGAGTTTATTAAAGATATTTTAATATTGATTTCAAGCATGAGGGATAAAGAAAGTGAGGCACTTAAAAGGAAAGAAATCCCCTCCCCAGGATAGGTTTGGGCTTCTCCAAGAGGAAGTTGCAGAAGAATAAGAGATATTCAAGTTTGGGTTAGGGCTTCTCAAGGGAGCCACAATTAAGTGTTTCTCTATGAGCCATATGTTCCATTTTGGTGGCTTTCAAGTTATGTCTTAAAAAGTTGCTAAGAAGTCATTCCCCCCCCCCTTTGGTAAGTGAGATAATAGGGTGGCTCTGGAGGAGACTTGGTTGGGGTCACTATCTGATAAGGTTACAACCAGGAACCATGAGGGTTGCGCAAGGGTCTCAGAACATGTTCTACCCCTGTAAATGGCATTTCTGGTGAGATTCCCAGAAAATTGCAGGTTTACCGTTGAGTAGGGAGAAAGGCCTTGAGCAAATGTTAATGGTGCTGGAATTTTCTCAGCTGGTGAAAGGCTTCAACCAGACTCCTGGAATCAGGGGATCCTTTCCCTCTCATGTCCCCATAATTTTTCCTATTTTTCTATCCTCCCTCAGACACCCAATTTTGGAATTGCCTGCTTATAATCTACATTCTCGTTTACTTGGGATCTGGGACCACGTCTTGCAAATTTTCGTCTTCAGCATCTAATACAAAGCGTGAATGAATGTAGCGTGTCTCCCTCGGTGTGGACTTTTACATATCGTATTCATTTCTGCATCTTCTCTGCTTACTTGGCGTGTCAGCTACTTACTGCTATGTAACAATGCCCCAGCATTTACTGTCTCAAAGCACTAGCTGTTTATTTAGCCATGACTCGGCAGACTAGCAGTTTGTTTCAAAAACTTTTTAGAAAGTATTTTATTGTTATTCATTTATTTGAGAGAGAGAGGCAGATAAAGAGAGAGAGAGAGATAGAGAGAGAATGGGCTTGCCAAGGCCTCTAGCCACTGCAAATGAACTCCAGACACATGAGCCACCTTGTGTATCTGACTTACGTGGGTCCTGGGGGGATCAAACCTGGGTCCTTTGGCTTTGTAGGCAAGCACCTTAACAACTAAGCCATCTGTCCAGCCTAGACCAGCAGTTTTAAACTGGTTCAGCTACTTAGCTCTTCTACTTTCAGCATCATGTGCCAGTGATCTGGGGAGACAGAGATCTGAATGATCTAACTTGGATCAGCGGGATGGTCTGTTCTCTCTGTCCTGTGGTTCTTTATCTTCCAGAAGGCAAGACTGGACTTGTTCATGGGGCAGTGGGGCGTGACCTAGCACCATTTCTGCTGTATTTTGTTGGCTAAAGAAGCCACAACTCTGGCCGAAACCTAAGGAGAAAAACTGGACATCTTTTCTTGAGGGGAGGAGCTGCTAAGTCACACTGCAAAGCGACAGGCTACAGAGGTTAGCGTGACAGAACATTTTTGCAAACCACCCATCATTTCTGGCATATTGCAAGTGCCCTGGAATGCTTGAGGTTTTTTCTCTTTTTAAGGTTTTTTTTTTAAAAAATATTTATTTATTTATTAGATTCAGAGAGAGGGAAAGAGAGAGAGAGAGAGAGTGAGAATGGGTACATCAGGGCCTCTAGCTACTGCAAGCAAACTCCACACGTGTGCACCCCCTTGTGAATCTGGCTTACGTGACACCTGGAGAATCAAACCAGGGTCCTTAGGCTTCGCAGGCATGTGCCTTAACTGCTAAGCCATCTCTCCAGCCCGTGCTTGAGTTTTTTTGAAGCCAACATGTATTGGAGTTAGCCAAAAAGAAGGTAACATTTCTTTCTTTCTTTTTTTTTTTTGGCTTTTCGATTTTTCGAGGTAGGGTCTCACTCTGGCTCAGGCTGACCTGGAATTCACTATGTAGTCTCAGGGTGGCCTCGAACTCTCGGCGATCCTCCTACCTCTGCCTCCCGAGTGCTGGGATTAAAGGTGTGCGCCACCATGCCCGGCGAAGGTAACATTTCTTTTTTAGTCCCATTCATATCAGACTTCTAGGCCTAGGTGGGCCAAAGTCTCTTTCCCTAGAATGGAAGACCTTTGGAAGGGTTTTAGCAAGGGAAAGATACAACCCAATTTGCTTTGAAATACCTTTCTGGGAGGGGGGCTGGGGATGATGGCTCAGTTGGTAAAGTGTTTATTTTACAAGCACGAGGATCCAAGTCCAATCCCCAGAGCCCATGTAAGGGTGCTGGGTGTGTAGCAGCGCTGAGGGGGCGGAAACAGGTTGATCCTTGGGGTTTGCTGGCTAGCTAGTCTGGCCTAAATTTGGTGAGTTCCAGGTCAATAACTGTCTCAAAAAAATGTAGATGGCATTCCTGAGTATGTCACCCAAGGTTGACCTTTGGCCTCCACAAGCATGTACATGTACACATATGTACATCTGCACACACAGGAACACACACACACACACACACACATTAAAAAGCTGGCCTGGGTAGAGAATAGATTTAGAGGTAGATGAGACTGGGTGTGAAATCCCTTCCATTCCCTGTCCACGGGAAATCAGAATTTGATCTTGACAATTGAAAGACGTATTCATCTTAGTGTTTCTTCCAAGAGGATGAGTCAGGAAGGCAAAACTCAGTTTCATGTAAGTTCTCAAACAGAAAGATAAAAAGAAAGAATTTTTTTTTTTTTTTTTTTTTAGCACCAAGCTTTCTGCATTCGCTTTAGTCACAAAAGCAGCAGGTGTGAGGGACAAAGCAGTCCCACCCATCAGACACATGCTAGAACTGTGGGCATCCTGATCAGGAACATGTGTGCATAGAGATCTTCAACATGCAAGTTTAGCATCCTTCTAATTCCAGGTTCTGCGATGGCCTCTCAGCCTGAGAGACTGGGGCACAGGGGAAGGCAAGGGCTGTGATGGCCAGCTGCACAGGGACACCCCTCATTCTGATTTGGGCTGCCCAGATGGAGAGGAGTCTGAGGGGCTCAGTGTTGTGAAAATCTCCAGGCAGGCCTTGGAAGCGGCTCATATAGTTGGGATAGTGCTGGCTCATTCTGGGGTCTGGGGGCAAGGACTTCACCTGCTACATCTTCTGCATTACTGCCCCCAGTCTATTTTTATTTATTTTTATTTTTATTTTTTGGTTTTTTGAGGTAGGGTCTCACTGGCTCAGGCTGACCTGGAATTTACTACGTAGTATCTGGTTGGCCTCGAACTCTCGGCGATCCTCCTACCTCTGCCTCCCGAGTGCTGGGATTAAAGGTGCGCCACCACGCCCGGTTTTATTTTTTATTTTTTACTTTAGAGAGAGTGAGAGAGACAGAGAGAGAGGCAGACAGAATTGGCACGCCAGGGTCTCAAATCACTGAAATTGAACTCCAAATGCTTGCGCCACCTAGTGGGCATATGCAACCTTGTGCTTGCCTCACCTTTGTGCGTCTGGCTTACATGGGATCTGGAGAGTCAAACATGGGTCCTTAGGCTTCATAGGCAAGTGCCTTACCCTCTAAGGCACCTCTGCAGCCCACCCCCCAGTCTGTCTTTAATGGTAACTTGTCAAATCTTTTCAGTCCTTTAGGGTGTCAGGGTTTTCAGAGTGAAGCAGAGATTCCTGTTTTGGCTTTGGCTCCTGGGAGCATCTATAAACACTACTTTTCCAGCCTCACTTGGGAATAACTGAGATGCATGCGTGTCTGCAGGCCTGCCTTCCTTCCCAGCAACCCCACCCTTCTCAGTGGGTCACAGAAGCAGTGTGGCCACTACCTAGCCTCTTGCTAATGAAACAGTCACATCCCTTTCTGGCCAACAATTCATTAACCCCGCAGGCCAAGGGCACTGAGAAACTGCCTGGTTCCTGATCTCTGCATTTGGGGTTTTTCAAAAGCCCAGGTCCTGCTTATCAACTGTGCTCAGTATTAGGTTACTTGCAAGATGGAGTCATTATCTTCAATGTTTAATAACTGTGCCACAAAGATAATATAATAAAATCCGAGAAATGTCATTTTCAGAGGCTTTCCACTCAAGCCTTATGTCAGAGTGTGGTTTAAATCTTTTATGATCTTGTCCCCAAGGCCGAGAAAAATCTTGTTTTCCCTCTGTCTTCTACTTGGTATGTCTATGTTATTTTGCTGTTGGTTTTGCTCAGCTAGATTCTGATAAATTGGATCTTGGTGCTAGAATGAAGGGAGCTGACACGGTTGGGGTCCTGGGCTGGGGCCTTGTTGCAGCAGTGGGGTCCCAGGGGTAGTAGTGGTGTACAGTGGAGTCAGAGCCTCCTTGTACAGTGCAGGGTTGAGGTGGTAAGGAGGACAGGTGATCTTTGTGGACTCTTTGCTCTTGACTTAAATGAACAAAGCACCCAGGAATGACTCCCAACCTTGGCAGCTTAAGTATTTTTCTATAGTAGATAGCTTTTGTAAGTGAAGAGAATGCAGGAGAGGGCTCAGTGCTAAAGAAGAACCCCTTCCTTCCTTCTTTCCTTCCTTCTTTCCTTCCTTCTTTCCTTCCTTCCTCCCTCCCTCCCTCCCTCCCTCCCTCCCTTCCTTCCTTCCTTCCTTCCTTCCTTTTTTTTCTGAGGTAGGGTCTCATTCTAGCCCAGGCTGACCTGGAATTCATTATTATAGTCTCAGGGTGGCCTCGAACTCATGGCAATCCTCCAGAGTGCTGGGATTAAAGGCGTGTGCCACCACGCCTGGCTCATTCCTTTCTTTTTATCTTTCTGAGAACTTACATAAAATTTGAGTTTTGTCTTTCTGACTTGTCCTCTTGGAAGAAGCAGCCAGATGAATATGTCTTTGAATTTTCAAGTTCAAACTCTGAATTCCCGTGGGCAGGATCCCCTGGAGAAATAAGGCAGTCAGAATGTTTTGAGCTCTTCCTTTCAGGAACATGGACCATAATGGTGGCCCTGTTTTGTATCCTGAGGGGCCGTGGACAGGAAGTCTATGGCAAGGTTCGTAAAACACTTAGAGGTTTTTTCGGAGAAAGGAGCCATAGAAATGGAAGGCCAGCGGCTGTGTAGGAAAGCTCCCACAGAGTCTCCAGGCTCTAGTTTCAGCCCAGGTCATAAAGGGTAAGATCCCTTACAAGTCCCCTCCCCTCCCTTCTCCCAAAGTATCAGAGTCTGTATGTGAGATTCCTCTTAACAATCCATATCGTCCCATCTTAGAGCTTTGAAGGCAGTAGGGTATCTTTCCTCTCAAAAATTTTGCTGTGACTCCTTTCCTATTTTTAAAAATATTTATTTGTTTTGAGAGAGAAAGAAAGAGGGAAAGAGAGAGAAAGAGAGAGAGAGAAAGAGAATGGGTATACTAGGACCTTTAGCTGCTTGTGAACGAACTCCAGACTTGTGTGCCCCCTTGTGGTGTATGTGCAACATTGTGTGCTTGTGTCACAGTGCATCTGGCACCATGGGACCTGGAGATTCAAACATGAGTTCTTAGGCTTCATAGGTAAGCTTCTTCACTGCTAAGCCATGTCTCCAGCCCTCCTTTCCTGTTTTTATTGAATGGCTTTATGAGCTGCCTTGCATTCCTTAGGAGTCAGGGTTGAATAAGGCAACCCTTCAGCAACAGCAAACTGAATCAGGTACCCAGCAGTATTTGTTTTTTTCATCTACATGATTGTGTCTCTCTTGTGGGCCCTGCTTTGTCAAGAATAGCAACAATAGCTAAAGGTGGAGGCGAGGAAGAGGATGAGACCAGCCTATATATATATTTGAGAGAGGCAAAGAGGGAGAGAGAATGGGCACCCCAGGGCCTCTAGCCACTGCAAACGAATTCCAGATGCATGCATCACTATGTGCATCTGGCTTACATGGGTACTGGAGAATGGAACCTGGGTCCTTAAGCTTTGCAGCCAAGTGCCTTAACCACTAACCCATCTTTCCGGCCCAGCTTTTTTTTTGTTAAATATTATTTATTTATTTATTTATTTATTTATTTATTTATTTATTTACATGCAGAGATAGACACACACACACACACACACACACACACAGAGAGAGAGAGAGAGAGAGAGAGAGAGAGAAGGAGAATGGGAGTGCCAGGGTCTCTTGCTGCTGCACATGAATTCCAGGTGCATGCTCCACTTTGTGCATCTGGCTTTACATGGGCAATAGGGAATTGGAAATGGGCTGCAAGCTTTGCAAGCGAGCGACTTTAATCACTGAGCCATCTCCCCAGTCCTGGGACCAGCTTCTCCAGGAAATGGAAAGGATGCCATGTTTGAGTTCCACTCAGATTTGAATGCTCTGATACTTTTGAAAGCATTTCCTTGTTTCCTTCAAAGCATGGAGAAAGAGTGCAGAAAGTGTGAGCCCAAGGTAGAACAATCAAGATTTCATATCGAAGCAAAGGCATGTTCAAAATCATGACTTAGAATGGGGAGAAAGTATCCCTTTTAAATATAAGACAGCTTCCTATGTTCAATGGAAATGTTTATATGTACCATTGGTTTAACATTTTAACTCTGCATTAATTAGATACTTTTAAACAAAGGGTTAATTCAGTCAGCTCCTTAATTGATTAGTTTTGGTGTGTATTCATGTGAATGTGGGAATGTATATGTCATGTGCAGTAGGGTTCACGTGGACAACCTTGTGTTAGTTTTCACCTTCCACCTTGTTTTGAGGCAGAGTCTCTCTCTCTCATTATTTGCTACTGTGTTTATCAGGCTAGCTGGACCAATAGCTTCCAGAAGATTCTTTTGTCTCTTATCTCCCATCTCACCATAGGCCTGCTGGAATTATAGACATACGCTGTGGAGTCTGGCTTTAGCGCGGGCTCTGGAGATCAGGACTTTGGTATTCACATTTGTGCAGCAAGTGCTTTATCCACTGGACCATCATCTCCCCAGCCCTTCATTATTGATTTTTAACAAAACTGCAGTCCACTGATTTAATCAAGTGGTCATTTGTGTGATAAAGGCCTGGGGTTGGCACAATGAGGTTAAATTACTCAGTAATAAATGCTTATGGTCAAGCTTAAGGAAGACCTGAGGCCCACGGCTCCCGAGGCAGCAACATGCAATCAAGATTACATCTCTCAGCGTCTCATATGAGGTCACATTAAGTGACAGATCCAGTCCATGTTGAAAAGCGCGCGAAAGGTATCGTGGACTTGTATTTGTGGTACCACACAGCAGGTGATGAGGAAGTGAGCTCTGGAGACAATTTGGACATTAGGGATAACCTTAGTTAGCGTTTACTTAAATATTTTGTGGAAACATTACTTTTGTGGGACCTGAACTGGTTGAAAGAAGTATGTTCTTTAAGTATATTTAGAAAATTTCTTTCATCTTGTTAGTGCCTTGGGTCATTTCCTTGATGCCTCTGGGGTAGAAGGAGGTCTGCCCGAATATGGAACTGTTTGGAGAAGCTGGGTTGGCCCCAATACTGCCTCCAACATGGGTGCTTAACACACGTTTGGGTCTGGTTGTTTGCTGGCCTGACTCTTGCATGCACTGAGTTGGGCTCCATTTGCTGACAGGACCTATGCCTTTGGGGAAAGAAGTTCAGGGTACGAGATGCTTTGTCATCCTTTCTCTTCCTGGGAGCTAGGAGTTTGACTCAGAACTCAGAGAACCAGGCACGTGGTGTTGACTCATGGTGTTTCCCACCTAGGAGCCAGCGACTCGTGTCTGTGCTCACTGAATTTCTCTTCTCTCGGGTTCTGTGCTGAAGAGCCTTCTTTGTAGTTGACGTATTTTATTAACAACTTCCAAATCTCGCCAATGACCTGATAGAGCCGCTTGTACATCAGAAGCAGGCAGGACTGCTCAGAGGCGTGAGTAGGAGTCTGAGCGGGCCTGACATAGCCTCACATAGAGGAACCGTCAGAATATAACTGGGCATGGGTGAGACCCACACCATACACACAGGTGTTGGTCTCAAGTGCTTCTGACTGAACGACCCTTCCTGGAGGGTTTTAGCATGAAATCCTGTGCTTTCACAAGTCAGGGACCAATGCTGCTTAGCAAAGGCATCCTTGCTTTTCCTAGTCCAGCTACAGGCTTTCACTCTGCCTGCTGTGAACGTGGTGACTCTTGCCTGAAATTCCATTCCCAGTGCCATCACTTTCCCTAATGGCTCAGTCAGAACTCATCAAAGATGATTGCTGCGGCCTCATGCCAGCGCTCCATCATTTCACAGTTATTCTATACGTAACTTGCAAGCAAGCATTCTTTGGCCATTTCATCTATGTTTTGTCTTCTTTAGAGCAACCCATGCATTCTTTCTATGTTTGTATACAGAACAAGTAGAATTGGCCTACACAAAGTAAATTGTATGAACCTCACCATATACATTTTCCATTTGTTGTTTTTTAAATTTTTTTGGTGTTTCCAGGTAGGGTCTTCACTATGTAGTCTCAGGGTGGCCTCAAACTCATGGTGATCCTCCTACCTCTGCCTCCTGAGTGCTGGGATTAAAGGCATGCGGCCACCATGACTGGCTCCATTTGGGAAGTTTTCTTTGATTTTAAAGTCATCTGTGCTGGGGATGTGGCACGGTGGGTAGAATCATTGCCTAGCAAGTGAGAAGTCTTGGGTTCAATCCCCCCGCACCAGATAAACAGGGCATGGTGACGCCTGCCTGTAATAGTAGCGCTTGCGAAGTGGAGGCAGGAGGATCGGGAGTTCAAAGTCATCCTTGGCTACATAGTGAGTGGAGGCCAGCCTGGGATACATGAGATCCTGTCTCCCCCACCAAAAAAAGACTCCCCTTTAAACAACAACAAAACCATCCATAAGGGAAGTTCTTAATATTTTCATTTAAAAGATGATGTAACTAAATTTCAGAGCGATTATGGTATAATTAAGATCACATAGTCAAATAAGAGGCAGAGACAGGAGCTATCCTTATCTTCTGGCACTGTATATATTATTATTATTGTTGTTGTTTTCATTTGGAGATATGGTCTCAATGTAGCCCAGGCTGGCCTCAAATTCTGACACATGCTATGGCATAGACAAAGCTTGAGACATCTTGCTAAATGAAACAAGCCAGACACCAAATGATCATAAGTGTTGTATCCACTTTGAAGGTAGGCACACTTGTAGTGATAGAAAATGGAATAGAAGTTACCAGGGCCTAGGAGAGGGCGGAAGAGGGGTTGGTGTTTAATGGGTGCAGTTTCAGTTTGGGAAGATAAAAGGTCTTATGTGGATGGTGGTGATGGTTGGAGAACATTATATATATATTCATGGCACCAATAGTATGCTCAAAAATGGATAAATAGGGCTGGAGGGATGGCTTAGCAGTTAAGGCACTTGCCTGCAAAGCCAAAGGACCCAGGTTCAATTCTTCAGGACCCATGTAAGCCAGATGCCCAAGGTGGCACATGCATCTGGAGTTTGTTTGCAGTGGCTGGAGGCCCTGGCATGCCATTCTCTCTATCTCTCTTGGTCTCAAATAAATAAATAAAAATATTTTTTAAAAATGGATAAATGGGATAAATTTTATGTTATGTATATTTACACACACACACACACACACACACACACACACTAGTTTTTAGACTAGAACATTGTCAGTTATGCATATAAAAACCTTAGAAGAGCCGGGCGTGGTGGCGCACGCCTTTAATCCCAGCACTCGGGAGGCAGAGGTAGAAGGATTTCGGTGAGTTCGAGGCCACCCTGAGAGTACAGAGTAAATTCAAGATCCCCCTAGGCTACAGTGAGACCCTACATCGAAGAAACAAAAAATAAAAACAAAACAAAAAAAGCCTTAGAGGCGAGTGGAGGAGGGAAGTGTCCATGAGTACACAGTGTTTGGAAAGCAAGAGACTCCCTCCCATGGCGCTGGAGTCAGAAGGTGTCTGGGACAGCACGGACCTGCTGTGGTCTTGAGTTGCTTCACCCGTGGAGCTCAGAACAATCCAGGCGAGGGTGAAAACGGGATGGGATGGGCTCGGGGGAGGGGGGGGTGCTCTGTTATGGTTGATTGGGCCAGGAGCAACACAGTTCTTGGAGAAGCGAGAACATGTGTACTGGAAGGCCGCCTCTGCTTAATGTTCCACTCAAGCCAGGAGGCCAGATGGCTTTTTATGTGGTTTTCACAACTGTGATTTTGGATTGACTATGAAACCTATTTAAGCTCCTCCCCAGCCCCCTGCTTGTCGCCTGCCTTTGAGCTTAGCCCTTATGCCCACGGCAAATGGCCAGTGTTGTCACTCCTATCCTTCTTATTTCTGCAGCGGTGTCACTTTCAGCCCTCCCTACCTGCCCAGACACTAGCTTAAGAAGGAAGAGGCCTTGCATAGGCCTGGTCCTTGGAGTGGAAGAGGCTTTGCATAGGTCTGGTCCTATGAATGGAAGAGGCTTTGCCCAGCGGACCTTCCACCACCAGTTGATATTTTCATAGGAAGGCAGATTAATTTTATGTATAATATAAAAATAACACTGCTAGAAACATTATGATAAAATAAATATTAATGAACCTTGTTGCAGACAGCTTCAGGTTCGCTGAGATGAACTTCCAGACCAGGCACAGTTATGGAGGAAGGGATATTATTTATTGAAGCTTACAGATCCAGGGGAAGTTCCATAATGGCAAGAGAAGCAGCCTGCTCTTCACAGGACCAGGCAAGAGAGCAAAAGCCAACCAGCCACCACAGCACACAGAGCAAAACTACAGCCAAAAGGTCACACAGCACACTTCAGGAACTCCTGCTAGGCACATTTGCATATCTTTACAAAGGAATCTCAAACCTACACCATTACCACCTTAAGACTGGCCCCCAGTGACATTGCCTCTAGCAAGGTGATTGCAGATGCAAACTATAAAATAATAAAACACTGAATATATTGGGGGACATATATTCAAACTACCACAAACCTGTTTTAAAGAATTTTCAAAATGCTCTTTATGTAACTACTATATAATCTCTTTTTTTCTTTGGTAGCTCAGGCTGGTTTCAAATGCACTAGCATAGCCACGGATGACCTTGAACTTTTGATCCTCCTGTCTCCATGCCCCAAGTGCTGGGATTATAAGTGTATACTGCTGTGCTTGGTTATATATGGTTCTTGGGATTGAACTCAGAGTGTCCTGTGTTATTAGACAAGTCTACCAACTGAGCTACATTCCCAGCCCTCTTTCAGTTTTGACAGCAGTACTGAGGGAGTTGAGCAGTAATCCTCACGTCTTAGGAGGAAGCAGAGGCACAGAGAAGTCAGGGGATGAACCCTGCGTTGCCCAGCAGACACTGGATAGAGCTGGATCTGAGACTGTCTTCTGGGACTATATTTGGTCTACTCATTATCACACCCCTCTTTACCTATCAGAAATGACAATTCAATTTAGTGTAATTTCAGCATTATCTATCATTTTTAGTTTTTTTATTATTGTTGTTGTTGCTGTTGTTGGCAAACAGAGATTTAGGTATCATTATTTCTGGCATCTTCAAATTGTTTTTGTTGATGCCCATCCCCCTTCAGATCCCCTCTCCCCTCAAGTCCCTCCTCTTATTCCCTCTCCCCCTTCCCGCAAGTCCCCCTCCCCCATACCTTCCCATTGTCTATCATTTTGAGCAATATACCGAGTCATTGTTGTACTTTCTTTTGTTATCATTTTATTTTATTTTATTTTATTTTATTTTATTTTATTTTATTTTATTTTATTTTATTTTCTTCCTCGTTGCACCACTGATTGAAGCAAAACAGCACATGCTGTCACTTCACCCCAAAGCAGCATTTTCCACTGTCCCTTTTTGATGGCTCAATGGGCCATTAGCATGTTGTCCTTTCTTTAATAAGTCATAGTGACCATTTATATTTTGCAAAACTCCTCTTTTTACTTTTTGTGCTCTAGTAACATTTGTGACATATTCCATTTTAATATATATATTTTTATTTATTTATGTCAGAGAAAAAGAGGCAGAGAGAGAGAGAGAGAGACAGAGACAGAGAGAAAGAGAGAGAGGATGGGCATGCCAGGGTCTCCAGCCATAGCAAACAAACTCCAGATGCATGCACCTCCTTGTGCATCTGGCTTACGTGGGTCCTGGAGAGTCGAACCAGGATCCTCTGGCTTTGCAGGCATATGCCTTAACCATTAAGCCATCTCTCCAGCCCCACATGTTCCATTTTAATGGGATGGCAAAGTGAGGCAGAGAACGATGAGGAGAGAGGAGAGAATGGCGTAGAGGATTGGGTCTCAGGAGCTCTTGCTTTGGCCCTTAGAACTGAGGTCTCATTGTTCCAATAAGGACGTGGAACACATATCAAGTTACAAAACATGACTGACAAGGTCTTTGGAGACTTTTAGTAGATTGGGTGAAAATGCAATGTCCTGCTGCCCTTCTGGAATTCTGGCGTGAGTCATCTACCGATTGAGTCAATACAAGCTCCTTCTGGTGAAGATTTCGCACCTAACTCCCTCAGTGCTTCTACTCCTTCTTTTCAAAGAGGTTCTCTCTTTCGTTCAAGTTCCCCTGAAAATGTAGCCACCATCCTGCCATTGGTGGAGGCACACTGGCAATGCACACTGGGCACCCTGACTGTGGCGCCCTGGGTAACTGCAGAGCTTTGTCTTGGAACCGAGCTGGAGCACGGATCACCCTGTTTGCTGTTGGAATCGATTTTCTGTCCAACTTTCATTTCCTACTGTGTATTCCTTTGGGGTCACAATGGCTTTGTCAGACAGAAGTGGGGTTTTCACTCTTGGAGATGTTCCTGGCTTCTCTTCAGTTGTGTATTTGTATAGCTGGATAGCCAGGCCTGTCATGTGTGGCTGTCCTGGCTGGTTATGTGCCTAAGGATCCATGGATGTGAGCTGGAGCCCCAGCTTGCTGTCCTTTGCCCTGCGTCTTAATTTACAGGCCATTCTTCATATGACATGTGGGGTTTATTTTCCCCAGCCCACATCTAAGAGCTCTTCAGAGGAGGTGAAATGTTATCCTGCTGTTATTGTTTCAGTTGTTTACTGCTTAAATGAATTTGGTTCAAAGCTTAACAGCCTATGGGGTTAACCACAAAGCTGAATCAGATCTCAGAGAAATCCGGCCTGCACTCTGCCTTCCAGGGCATGACTGTCTACCAGTGAGGAGTAAAGATTATAATCTCCACATCTTTCCACAGTTGCTGAGATGTTAGAACAGAGCATGTCCACCTTCAGAAACAAAAGCACCTTCACCCTAGTCATTGTAGCTCCTATGGTCTCGAGGGTCCCCTTTTGTTCTGGGTGATCTGCTTGTCTCCATAGGCCTCTGTGGATTCTCTAGCATGTTTTAATTATTTGGAATAGTAATCTCAGGCAATCCTACCATTTGCTAAATTTATCAGAATGAAGCAACTTATTTGATTTGTTTTTGTGAATTAGAAAGAATACATCTTCAAGAACTATTTTCCAGCAAAATTGGTATTTTTAGTGTGTGTGTGTGTGTGTGTGTGTGTGTGTGTGTGTGTAGAAGTTAGAGGATAATGTTAGGTATTGTTCCTCACACTTTTCTAAAAAAGTTTTTTTTCGCATTACTTGATTTGTTTTAATTGAGAACGTGAATATATGAACACACAGTAATTGGATCACGTTCCTCTCCTGGTATCCTTTCTTTCCCTTCTTACCAGTCTTCCATTCCCCAAACTCTTCACTCTTTTCTTTCAAGACTACCCCCATTTTTTTGAAGCTCATTGAAGTAGATTAGACTGGCTGGCCAGTGGTCCCAGGGAGCCACCCGTCTCTACCTCCCAGTGCTGGGATTATAGACATTCATCACCATGTCTGGCTTTTATTTGTGTGCTGGGGATCAAAATCAGAGCAACAGGGTTATGTTGGTCAGCATGTTATCAGTAGCAGAAAAAAACTCGAACACAAATGTGCTTAATGCCACAAAAGGTGCCCGCTTTTTTGACCGAAACAATCACTTACTAGGCGAGAGAGCTGGTAAGTGGTGGAGGCATCGAAGGACTGGTTTGGGCATTTCTGCTGGATTATGCTGGTTGTAGAGTACACAGACATGCCTGATGAACTGAGTCCTGTGAAAGCATCCAGTTTTGTTTTGTTTGTTTGTTTATTTATTTAATTTAGAGGGACAGAGAGAGAAAGAGGCAGATAGATAGAGAATTGGCATGCCAGGGCCTCCAGCCACTGCAAATGAACTCCAGATGAATGTGCCACTTTGTGCATCTGTCTTACGTGGGTCCTGGGGAGTCACGATTCAAACTGGGGTCTTTAGGCTTCACAGGCAAGCACTTAACCACTATGCCATCTCTCCAGACCAAAGCATCCAGTTTTATTCAATCAGAATTGAGCATTGCATCATTTGGATAGAGAATTAAAGGAAGGGGATTTAACAGCAAGGAAGGCAATGGCTTGTTGGAACTTCTTTTATATGTACAGTGGAGGGCTGGAGAGATGGTTTAGGGGTTAAGGCGCCTGCCTCCTAAGCCCAGGAACACTGGTTCCAATCTCCAGCGGTTCCAATCTCCAGGTCCCACGTTTAGCCAGATGCAAAGTGACGCAAGGGCACAATGCCGCACTTGACCACAAGGGGGTGCACACATCTGGATTTCGTTCGCAGCAGCTGAGACACTGCTGGCGCGCCCATCTCTGTCTTCCCCTCTCTCTCTCTCTCTCTCTCTCTGTCTCTCTCCAAAAAACATAATAAAAAATAAAAGATAAATAAAAAGTATATGTACAGTGGAGGCAGTGAGAAATGTCAAGGATTTTCCCAGTGTATCAGGGAATTTGGTGATTTCTTTTTTTTTAAAATAGTTTTATTTTTATTTATTTATTTTGAGAGAAAGAGAAAGAGAATGGGCATGCTGGGGCCTCCAGCCACTGCAAACAAACTCCAGGCTTATGTGGGTCCTGCGGAATCGAACTGAGGTCCTTTGGCTTTGCAGGCAAGTGCCTTAACCGCTAAGCCATCCCTCAAGCCCTGGAATTTGGTTATTTCTTACAGAACATGGTGAAGTATGTGACAGTAGAGACTGGGAGTAGCATGATTTTAAAGAGATAAAACAAACCAAACAAACCAGGACATCTGTATTCTGTGTATTCTGTTCTTTTTTTTTTCTTTTTTTCTTTTTTTTGAGAGAGACAGACAGAGAGGGAGAGGGAGACAGATAGAGATGGGCACACCAGCAGCCTCTCAGCTTCTGCTAACGAAATCCAGATGTGTGCGCCCCCTTGTGGTCAAGTGTGGCATTGCGTCCTTGCATCACTTTGCATCTGGCTAAACGCAGGACCTGGAGATTGGAACCGCTGGAGATTGGAACCAGTGTTCTTAGGCTTAGGAGGCAGGCGCCTTAACCTCTAAGCCATCTCTCCAGCCCTCATTCTGGTTTTTAACAAGTTCAAGGACGTTGAGCAGGTTAGTCTTCGTGTGTGTGTGTGTACTAGTGCAGTCTGAGTGCTATGTGTAGTGTATGCATTTTTGAGAGTGTGTTTTGTGTGTGCAGATGTACATGTGTGGGGGCCAGAAGAAGACACTGGGTGTCTGTATTGCTTTTTTGCCTTGTTTTTTGGTGAATTCCAGTGATCTTGTCTCCACCTGCCACCCACAGCACATATGGGGCCGGCCGTGCCTGGGTTTTCGGGTGATTGCTGGAGATCTAGCTCTGGTCCTCATGCTGCACAGCAAGTTTTCTTACCACTGAACCATCTCCTTAGCCCAAGTTTTTTTTTAATTAATTTTTGTTTTAAATTTGCTATGCCTGAATTCCTTTATCTGTAAAAGGAAACTGTCAGAATATAAGTTCTTCAAGTTTTTTTTTTCAGCCCTGATTGGACTCAGTCCATCAACTTACATGATTTATTTACACAATTTTAGCAGAATTAATTTGAATTTGTTAATTGCTTGCATCTGGTTAATTCTTAACCTACTCACCCAAAGAATGAATACTGAATAATATAGATTCTTATGTTAAGTAAAGGTGCTGTGAAGGACATGGAATTCTCCAAAATCAAAGCCAGAAGAAACTTCTCTTCTTAGAGAAAGGACTAATCAAATATACATAATGGTACTTGGGCCCACGCTGGACCCTCTGCCCCCTTCAGCAAGTCTCCAGACATTCGGAATTGAAACTTGCTCTTGTAGAGTGATGTGACATTCTGCTGGGCTGTGTGACACCACAAGCAGTGTGACATGCTGGAGATCCTCAGGCAGGTGCAGTCCCTACCTAGAGCAAATGTGACACTTCTCACATCAATGACTGCTGAAAAAAATTTCCAACTGTGCACCTTTCCCACTTCAAATGAGGACTGTGGAGGTGGGGAAGTGAGCAGAGTAGCAGGTCACCTTGAAATAAGAAAAAAAAAAGGAACCATTTCAGTTGTAGGGGATACAGGAGTGTGAAATGTAGGGGTTCCATTTGCACCGCCTTTGGAGATTTCAGAAAAAGCACCAATAACTTACAAGTCTGATGGGATTTCAGTCTCAGTCATTCACAAGAGTAAGGAGTGATGTTTTGACACATTCCTGTGGGAGGCAGCTCTACCCAGTGGACGCTCAGAGATTCTCAAGTGTACCCCTCTCTACTCTGTCCTGCCTAATTGCTCAACCAGATCAAAGAAAGACTCAATAGTTGGTGGCAAAAGTTTCTATCAATTCCCTTTAAGGCTCAGGGGGATGTTATTATTCAGTCAGGCATATTGGACCCAACAATACAAAATGGAATTGGTATTCTATTTTTTAAATTATATATGTGTGCATGTGCTATGTATATGATATGTGTGTGTATGGGTGTGAGCATGCCATGGAACACGTGTTCCAGTCTGAGGACAATCTCAGGGTGTTTGTCCTCTCCCTCCACCCTGCTTGAGACCAGGTCTCCCTTGTCATTATTTCGTTTTGCTTTATGACTCATGTGCCAGTCTAGCTGGCCCCCAGGCTTCCAGATTCTCCTGGCTCTGGCTCTATTGCCATGGGCATGTTGGGATCACAGACACATGTATCATTTTGAGTTTGGCTTTACTTAGGTGCTGGGGAGTTGAACTGAAGCTGGCAGGCTCGCCTTTAACTGCTGAGCCGACTCCCCAGCTTGGGGAGTTTTAGAGTCAGCCCTTATTTGTCAGATGTTTGCCTTCATTGATGCAGTGGAGGAATGTTCTTTCTTGTCTTTGGTTCTGGGTGCCCCTTACTTTCCTGCTTTTTGGAAGCATCTGCTTAGTGATTAGCTCACAGACATGGAACAATCCAAATAAAACCCAGGCATCCCCTGATCCTGCCAGCCGCTCATTGTTGTCCTAGCTCTCCATCCACTGCCTAGCTTTTCAAAAAGTAAAATAGGTAATTGCCACATCTGCCGCCTCACAACTGGCTCACTCCTGTGTTGGATGATCCATTGTAAAATCCTGTAAGTGCCCTATCCAAAGTGGCTAAGGACTGTCTTGTTACCAAACTAGCTGCTAATTCTTAAACTATTGTTTGAGTCTTCATATATTTTTTAAAAATAGTATCTGATTCTCATGACTCTTATTTCCTTTCTGAAAAAGGTTTTCTTTCTTTGGCTTTCCTTCATGGACTTAAGCTGAGCCTTAAATGAAATGATGTGCTCTCATGAAGCACCTAGAACCACTCGTGTGGATGTTCGAGAAATACTAGCTGCTGATTGCTGTTGTTGTTCTGGACATGGCACTTTCTAAATTTTATACCATTCGGGTGGTTTTACCTATTCATTCCATTTCTTAAATATAGACATTTTCCTGTACATCTCTTTCTTAGCACGCTTTTCTCTTAACATGTGCACAGGCTTATAGATTTAAGCTCTAGTGCCTCTCTCTAGAGTGGGTCACTTCCAAGGTGCGTAGGACATTAGCTTTGTGTTTTTGTTTACAAGGCCATATGCCTTCCCTGCCCCAAGTTTTAAAGGTGAGCAGTGTAATTGCTCTTGGTTTTATACCCTACCTCTCCTCCCTTCCCCTTCTCCTCCTATCAGATGGTATTGGAGCATTTGTGGACATTTTTGACTTCCTGTTAAGTAAAAGTGCTGGGGAGACATTTAGTCTCCATTCATAGGTTGTGTCTATGTGGCTGTCAGTTGTTTCTGTGGTTTAAATTATTGCCACGGTCCCATTGCAGAAATGACTCCCTTGGGCCTACTGTGCCAATTCTAGGTCCAAAAAGCTTGGATCATGTTATGAACATGTGTGATGTCTCAACAGTAGTCTGAGCAGAGGGCAAGAGAAAGGAACAGAGGCAGAAGCTTGATGTAAAATCTTTAAACTGTTGATTAAAAAAAAAAATTAACAATGGGTTAGAGAAAGGACTGACTTACAGTTCTGTTTTCTCTTTAAAATCAAATATGATAAAGTTATGTTCATGTGACAGAAAAATCAGAGTCTCCTCACAAGGTATGTAGGAAAATCATATATATAAGGGATAAAAGAAAACAATAGGCTGAGGAGGCTAGGGTGAGTAGAAGAGGAGGATGGGGAAGGATTGATTAGTAGGTACTAAGCTACAGATATATAAAAGCAAGAAGCTGTTGGGGGAATTGTTCAGTGGGTAAAGCGCCTTTCTCACAAGCATGAGGACCTGAGTTTGGTCTCTAGCACCCGTGTACAAAAGCAGGGTTTAGCGGCACATGCTTATTATCTCAGTGTTGGGGAAGCAGAGACATGTGGAGCTCTGAAGCTTTCTGGCCACCAGTCTTACCTAATTGGTGAGCTCCAGGCCAGTGAGAAATGCTGTCTCAAAAAGAGGTGGAGGCCTGGAGAGATTGCTTAGCGGTTAAGGCACTTGCCTGTGAAGCATAAGGACCCAGCTTCAATTCCTCAGAACCCACATAAGCCAGATGAGCAAAGTGGCACATGCTTCTGGAGTTCATTTGCAGTGGCTAGAGTCCCTGACGTGCCCATTCTCTCTGCCTCTTTTCTATGTATCTCACTCTCTCTGCTTGCAGATAAATAAATATAATTTTTTTTCAAAAAAAAAAAGGTGGATGGTGTTCTTAAGAATAACACCTGAAGTTGTATTCTATACTCACACATGAGTGTACTCACATGCACATGTGCCCCAACACATAGGGGCACACACAAATGTACATACACCAAACACAAACATATACATGCAAAAAAAAAAAGGAACTGTGGTGTGTGGTTTCACAGTAAGGTGATATTTCAAAAAGTTTCTTTCTGCAATGGGCAGAGGTTAATGATATATATATATATATATATATATATATATATATATATATATATATTGTTATGTATATATGTCATATATATATACATATATATATATGTAAATAAAATTGCTAAGATGTGACTATTGTATGTTCAGATCTAAAGAAAAATCTAAACCACCCCTTTCTAAACTCAAGAAACTTCACCGAACAGGAGGCAGAAAGAATGTAAGAGTAGGAGGGTGGGGAGGAGTGCTGTGGAATTCTGTCTTCTTCATATGACGTGGCTGTTACACTCATGAACTCACAGCAACTGTAGTTTCCTGCACAAGACTGAGCCCATCAGCAGTGCATCATGGTTGAGGGGGGGGCTCCCAAGACCCCACTCCTCCGAGTAGTCGCTGTGTAGCCACTAGTAATTTGTCCATACTCCAGTAAATGACCTCCTACCCATGCCCAGGCAAGCAACCCTAATTTTTAACTCAGTGGGTCACAAAATGGCAAGAAACTAGAAAGGGGGTGAAGTTGGAAGAAAAGGTTTAGTGCAAGTGGGAGGGAGATTAAAAAAAGGGTAATGGAGCAGGCATGGTGGCGCATGCCTTTACTCCCAGCACTCAGGAGGCAGAGGTAGGAGGATCACTGTGAGTTCAAGGCCACTCTGAGACTACACAGTGAATTCCAGGTCAGCCTGAGCTACAGTGAAACCCTACCTTGAAAAACCAAATAATAATAATAATAATAATAATAATAATAATAATAAAAAATAAATAAGGGTAATTGAAGCTGGAGAGATGGCTTAGCAGTTGAGGCACTTGCCTGTGAAGCCTAAGAACCCATGTTTGACTCTCCAGATTCCACGCAATCTAGATGCACAAAGGTGAGGCAAATGTAAGGACGCACATGCCCACTAGGTGGCGCAAGCATCTAGAGTTCCATTGCAGTGACTGAGGCCTAGTGCACCAATTTTCTCCCCGCCTCTGTCTTTCTCTCTAAAATAAAAGAAAAAAGAAAAAAAAAAGAAAGGGTATTGGGGACTATATGGTCAAAATGCATTATATACATGTATGAAATTGTCAAAAAAGTTTTTTTTTAAACTAGAAGAAAGTAATTTGAATGTTTTCTCCATAAAGAAATGATAATCTTGGGCTAGCCTGCAAAGCCAAAGAACCCATGTTCAATTCCCTAGGACCCACATAAGCCAGATGCACGAGGTGGCACATGCGTCTGGAATTTGTTTGCAATGGCTGAAGGCCCTGGTGCGCCCACTCTCTCTCTATCTGCCTCTTTAATAAATAAATAAATAAATTTTAAAATAAATGATCACCTTGAAAGAGATAGGTTTTATCTGACTTAAACATTATACAATATAATATGTGTACTTTCAATTTTATTGTGAATAATGTCATCAAAAAGTGAAAATAGGGCTAGGGAGATGGCTTAGTAGATACTGTGCTTGTTGTGCAAGCCTGAGGACCAAAGTTCATAACCTAGCACTCACGGAAATGTCTGGTGGGCTTGGTGGCCTACCTGTAATCCCAGTGCTTGGGAGGTAGAGACAGGGATCCTTGGGCAAGCTGGCTAGGTAGACTAGCTGAGTCAGCGAGCTCTGAGAGTAAGAGACCCTGTTTCAAGTGATAAAGTGAAGCATGATCCAGCAAGACATCTGATGACAACCTCTGGCCTCCACACATATGTGCATACACATGCACACGGACCTGCACGTACACATGCACATATACCACACACCCAGAAACACATACCAAAAAATGTGGCCAAAAAAAAAAAAAAAGCCCTCTAGAATGAGAGAAAAGTTTTATAGACATAGGTCCTGTAAGTAATTTACATCCATAATATATAAGGAACTCACAACCCACTGAAAAAGGCAATCCAATTAAAATGAATAAAAGATTTGAATAGATATTTCTCTAAACAAGATATCTAAATGACCAATAAATACATGAAAAAGTGTTCAA
The DNA here is from genome assembly GCA_036365145.1 of Orientallactaga sibirica. Taxonomy (NCBI): domain Eukaryota; kingdom Metazoa; phylum Chordata; class Mammalia; order Rodentia; family Dipodidae; genus Orientallactaga; species Orientallactaga sibirica. Next base: position 12,257,173 of record JAEOAD010000035.1, on the reverse strand, counting down.
TATTATTGGTCGCCAGAGAAAAGCAGCTCAAACCACCATGAGTGGTCTGTGGTATAGTCAAATGTAGTAGGATAACTTGGATAAGCAAGACAGACAGTGCAGGGCTGGAGAGATGGCTTAGTGGTTTAAGGCACTTGCCTGTGAAGCCTAAGGACCCACGTTCGACTCTTCAGATCCCACGTAAGCCAGATGGAAGGGTGAGGCAAGCACAAGGTTGCACATGCTCACTAGGTGGCACAAGTGAGTTTGATTGCAGTGAATGAGGCCCTGGTGTGACAATTCTCTCTCTCTCTAAAATAAAATTTAAAAAGTTAAGAAAGAAAGAAAGAAAGAAAGAAAGAAAAAAAGAAAGAAAGAAAAAAGAAGAAAGAAAGAAAGAAAGAAAAGAAAGAAAGATAGTACAAACTGTTTGAAAAGCTGACTCCTTGTACACTGCAGATGAGGATGTAAAATGAAGCAGTTATGATGGAAAACAGCTTGCATTTCCTCAGAAAGCCGAATAATTCCACACCTGGGTACACAACCAGTGGGAGGGAAAGGTGTCCACTTTAAAACTTGCACGTGAATATTTGTAGCAGGAGTATGCCCACTAGGCCAAAGTGGACACAGCTGATGAATGGGTAAACACCTGTGGCATTACCCATGCAATGGAAGATTATTTGGCAGTAAAAAGGAATAGAAAGCCGGGCGTGGTGGCGCACGCCTTTAATCCCAGCACTTGGGAGGCAGAGGTAGGAGGATCACCGAGAGTTCAAGGCCACCCTGAGACTACATAGTTAATTCCAGGTCAGCCTGGACCAGAGTGAGACCCTACCTCGAAAAACCAAAAAAAAAAAAAAAAAAAAAAAAAAAATAGAGTGTGAGTTCATTCATAAAGCATTTTGGTAAGTGAAAGAAGCCAGATGCAGAAGACCAGCTCTCCTAGGGCTGCATTCATACAGAATCTAGAAAAGGCAGCTCTGTTGACAGTTGGTAGATTAGTGCTTGTCAGGCTGAGGTAGGAGCTTATGGGTATGGAGTGTCTTAGGAGGCGGTGACACTGTTCTAAAACTGATGACATTCGCACCGCCTATAAATAGACTAAATAGCATGAAATTGTGCAGCTTAAATGAGTGGCTTGTGTAATATGCGAATTACATCTTAAAAAGAAGTGTTTTTCACAATGTAGAAAACAGTATCCTCCATGGGAGTCTATACTTTATGATCCATGCATTGCCTTTTCAGTAAAGACAAAGGGCATGGTTCCTCTTTCCAGGCCTTTTATTTCTACGAACCTTCACTGAAACATTTACACATTACTCACAGGTCATAGTTCATCTGGTTGGACCTGCCTTCTTCTTCCAGATCGGTACTACTTCCTCAGTCTCTCACTGTCCTTCTCAGAGTCTGCCTTGTACAGTCTTTATTGCTGTATCTGAATCCTTTATCTATTAGAGACTGAGGGCCCTTCGAGGCCAGGGCGTGCACACGTCAGTGTCCCCACAGCACCTGCCTCCTAGTCTTATCTGGTTGAGCGCACAATGAGTTTCCATCACTTGGCAGAATGACTGGATGGTGAGACGACTAGTTGTGATCCCAGCTATGACACTGCCTTCACCCACTTCTTTCACAAGGGTTATTCGAGAGTGATATAAGGGCAAATATAGAAAGATATTTTTGAAACTCTCAAAACTCTTCACTGGGTGTTATTATCTGTAACCCTGGTAACCATTCAAATGAATGTCAATTAACTTCTGTCAGCACTGTTCAGATTTCTTATCACTGGCATTAGTTTGTCAGATGAGGTAATGCGCTTTTTCTGGGTACAGTTGTCTTTGAAGAGATTGGCAGTGTGTCTTAGTTGTAAACAAAACTGTCATACACGGGGACCATGACAAAGAGGAGAGGAAGCCAGGAATCTGTGCAAACACTTAAACCCCTTTCAGCCAGTAGGAGCTGTGGTCTGGCAATGAATGGCCTGGAGAGACCTTGTCGTGGGTCATGAGCCCTGAGATCCATTCAAGTTCAGTTTGAAGTTCATTCTCTCTTGAAATCTTTCTTTCAAATTGAAATTCTTTAAGTAAACATATTTAATCAGATTTAAAAATTTCAGACACAAAGATATTCAGAGGAATGACGTAACCAACAAAGCCACCCACAGTGCATAAATACTGGCCTTTTGCCCTATCTGCTTTGGAGACATGCACATTATTTTTTAATTGTTTTCAAGGTAGGGTAGCGCTGTAGCCTAGGCTGATCTGGAATTCACTATGTAGTCTCAGGGTGACCATGAACTCACAGCCATCCTCCTACCTCAGCCTCCCAGTGCTGGAATTAAAGGCAAGTGCCACCATGCCTGACACAAATTATTTTTGAGCGAAGCTTAGATACCTCATATTTATACATGTGTATATCTAATTCATACATATATATATATATTTTTTGAGGTAGGGTCTCACTCTGGCTCAGGCTGACCTGGAATCACCATGTAGTCTCAGGGTGGCCTCGAACTCTCAGTGATCCTCCTACTTCTGCCTCCCAAGTGCTGGCATTAAAGTCGTGCGCCACCACGCCCAGCTAATTCATACATATTTTTAATGAAAACATCCTGAAGACTATGAGTCCCCAAGTCCACCTATCATGCAGCTCTCTGGCTGTTTAGTCTTTCAGTCGAACTCCAATGCAGTCATTCACTCTTAAGACCATGTTCCACTTCAGAAATGTCCACTGGATTTGCCCATGTTATTCAGAGCCCACCTTGCAGCCTGGGACCCTCTCCCTAGTCCATTTAAATCAGCCCTTGGGGGAGCCAGGTACGCTAGTTCACACCTTTAATTCCAGCACTTTGGAAGCACAGGTAAGAGAATTGCTGTGAGTTCGAGGCCACCCTGAGACTATGTAGTGAATTCCAGGTCAGCCTGGGCTAGAGCAAGCCCTTACTTTGAAAAACCAAAGCATATATATATATATATATCAGTGCCTGGGCCAGGGGAGGAGCACAGACATGGAGGATAGTGACAGAGAAACACTCATCTCCACATTTCTGGCATCCTAGAAAGGAAAGCAGCAGGCTGTGTGGTCTTCTCTTTGAAATATAGAAGTTTGATGACACCAATGACATTTTTGACTTGACAAGCATGGTGTAGTTTAATAGGCTCTCAAAATACAGATCAAGCCAATAACAGTTTGGGAAAAAAATGACAAGGTGCTAGGAAACAGAGGGAGGAAGATCAAGTGACACAGAGTTGGGGGGAGGGGAGTGTAGAGCTGTAGTTTGGATCTAGAATGTTCCTAGAGCCTATGTGTCAAAGGCTTGGCCCCAGTATTGGAGGTGGAACCTAGTGTGGAGGGGGTCCTAGCTCATTGGGGGGTGTGCTATGCTAGTCTCTTCTTGGCTGCCACATGCTTCCACCATGATGTGCTGCTTCCTCGTAGGCCCCCCCCAAAAAAGTGAGCTGGTATCCACCTATTCACTTTGAAGTTCATTATTCATTACAGTAATGGGAAGGTGACTAACAGTCATCACGTCTTATTTACATATTATCCTGCTTCATTCAAAAATAAACTTGAGGGCTGGAGGGATGGTTCAGCGGTTAAGGCACTTGCCTGCAAAGCCAAAGGACCCAGGTTCGATTTCCCAGGACCTGTGTAAGCCAGATGCACAAGGGGGTGCACACATCTGGAGTTCGTTTGCAGTGGCTGTAGGCTCTGGCATGCCCATTCTGTCTCTCTTTTTTTCCCTGCCTATTTTCTCTCTCAAATAAATAAAGAAAAATAAAATATTTTTGGGCTGGAGAGATGGTTTAGCAGTTAAGGCACATGCCTCTGAAGCCTAAGGACCCAGGTTCGATTCTCCAGGCCCCACATAAGCCAGATGCACATGGTGGCACATGCATCTGGAGTTCGTTTGCAGGGACTAGAGGCTCTGGCGTGCCCATTCTCTCTCTCTTTCTTTCTGACTCTAATAAATAAGTAAATATAAATAAAATCTTCAAAAAGTAAAATATTTTAGAAAAATAAATAAACTTGAGATGCCTTTTTAAAATGTATGAGTGGGAGATAGGGAGATGGCTTGCTACATAAGCATGAGGTCCTGAGTTTGAATCCCTAGCACCGCATAAAAAAAGGCAGATGGCTGGAGAGATGGCTTAGTGGTTAAGGTGCTTGCCTGCAAAGCCTAAGGACTCATCTTTGACTCTCCAGGTCCCACGTAAGCTGGACATACAAGGTGATGCAAGCGTGCAAGGTTGCACATGCACACAAGGCAGTGCATCCATCTGGAGTTTGATTGCAGTGGTTTGGAGGTGCTGGTGTGCCAGCCAATTCTCTCTCTCTCTCTGTTACACACACATTAAAAAAAAAAAAGACCAGTCTGTTGGGCTAGGCTCAAGAAAAAAAAGGTAAATGAGGGCTGGGGTTGTACCTCAGTGGCAGAGTGCCTGCCTAGCATGCATGAAGCCCTGGGATCAGTTCCCCAGAACCGAACGAAAAAGACAGTAAAAGACAAGAGTAAAACAAGCAACAACAAGGAGGGGAGGAAATGGAGGCTAAGAGAGAGGAGGGAGGGTAGGAAGAATCCTTCAATTCTAAGCTCCAGTGAGCGTGAGGCACCCGTATGCACGCTTGGGCAGGAGGCTTCGGCCAGAAGTAGCCTACCAGTCTGTGAAGAGCTTCTTAATACTCAGTGCCAAAGAAGGTAAAGGAATAGTTACACACTTACAACAAAAGTAAGTTGCTTCCCAAGGAAGAATGCCTGTTTCCAGCACAGCAAGCCACTCTCCCGAGGTTGTATCCCTCACCTTTGAGGGACAATCCGAACACCTCAGCACCAGCAGAAACGCTCTGGGATGGCGTGCGATCTGCAGGGAACACAGCTGGGGTGGGGCCAGTGCCTGGAATGTCCGGGGCTATTAGTGACCACTGCTGACAATGACATCATGTGTGGCAAGTTGACCGAGCTGTGGGCTGCCCAGATATATGCTCACACCTCGTTCTGGGTGTGTCTGTGAGCAGATTGTCCTTTCCTGTGTGGATGGGCCCCATTCAGTCAGCTGAAGGTCTGGCCTTTGTCATGATTAACAACAATTATTCTGTCCGAGAATTGGTTGGTCTGGAACTTTGGTTTCTTTCTGGGTTTTTGGATTGGAACCACACAGTCAGCTGTCCTCTCCTCAGACCTGGGTATCTGGAGCAGAACCTTGCGCTCTCCTGATTGCTTAGCTCACCAAGTGCACAGCTGGGGTCTTTCTAGCTGTCACATCCACGTAAGCCATTCCTTTGACTTAACGCTTTCTCGTTAATGTATGTGGAATATTGTCTTAGTTTTGTTTCCCAAGAGAACTTCATTCCAGACATTCTATATGCAAGAGAGGTAGTGTGGGTCTTAGGTACTAATTATAAAATTATTTTGTATTTCGTGAAGTAAATCGGTGGGTTTATAGGCTTTCTAACTGATGTCATAGAGTGGGGGGGGATGTTATAGGTCTCTTAACCCGTTAACCTTAAGTAGTCTTATAACACACCAATTATAATATTCATGCCATGCTTCTGCACACTATACTAGTCCATTTAAGCCTTCCTTATAACAGTATTCTAAGGGAATCAGACACTAAGAGGTTAGTGTTATTCAGCTCACATTGCTAGAAAATGCTGTAATGTTTTCAAGACTCAAATCTGAATAAAGTCAATCTTTCACTGACACTTAGGTTAAAAAAAAAAAAAAAAAAAAATAGGGCAGGGTTCTGTCTGGGAAGATAATCCAGACATCACCTTCTTTTGCCCTGGCAGGCTTCTCTTTTCTGGCATGGTTGGGGGGTGGTAGGCATGTGTGCCGTGGGTGTAGCTGCTTACGTGGGGAATGGAGGTTGTCTCTGCCCCAGGGAGCTGGAGAGCTAGCTCACAGGCAGGAGGGTGTCTGCAGGAGCCGCCGAGATGCGTGGGAATCCACGCTGGAGAAGGTAGCCTGCAGAGCGGCTGCAAATGAACCACTCATTTTCCCCCAGCCGCTGGCAATTTGTGAAGCACTCTGCCGGCGTCATGCATAGCCTGCAAGTAGCGGAGCAAAGACTGAGGCTTCAGTTGTTTGACACTCAGCTCACTCCACCTCGCTCGCTGGTTCCATTGGTGCCTCAGGAATTTCTGTCTAAACACCAGCATGCAGCCTGAGAAATAGGCAAGAACTGGGGTCATAAGGCACACACAGGCATGCTTAAAGAGCAAAGGGCAGCAAAGCACTGGACTGGCTTTGTAGCCCCTTGGAGTCTCTCCCCCAAACTTTCCTGTGGGTGGGGTGCCTCACTTGCCTCCATCCAGCCTGGATACTGTATGTGCTCACGTGAGCAGTGGCCCAGGGGCCAATCTCAGTGCATCATGGGGTGGGGGGCATGCTGGGTTTGGATGCTCTCTCACTGATGAGCATAATGATGTGTGCTTAATAAGGCCATCACAGCTGCTTTTTCTGGTCAGCCTTCCTCCTGTTAACACTCTTGTCCAGTTAACCATTTCACAGGCGACTTTTTGTAGGAGTCAGCCTTACGAATCACCCCTCACCCAGAATTAGCCAAGATGGGGTGATTTCCAGTTGTATCAGATTGGGGTTAAGGGTCTAGGCTCTGACTACATATTCAAGTCTACCTACAGCCTGAAGGTGGCTGTCCGGCAATAGTGGACATTGGAACCCTGGGATCCTGATGAACCATTTCTGCCTGTTGCTTCTGCCTCCTCCCTTCCTATCAGGTAAATACTGCTCAGACGTCTAGTCTAGCTTGGGATTAAAGTGACATGATAGAACTTGTCCCAAGGATGCAACTTGATGGCCCGTGTCAGCTTGTTGGAGTTTAAAAAATATATTTTAATTTATTTAGCTCTCTGGGGAAATTATCTGAGCCTGCATGTGCTAATCAACTTTCATAGGAGCTTTCAAAGAACCTGAAATGATTCAAGAAACAAAATGAGATTTTTAATCTACATAAATATAGAAATCTTTTGCCTTTTTTTTTTTTTTTAGAGAGGAGATTAAAACTATTCTAATTTGTTCCTCTCATCTTCCCCTGGGATGTTGCCATTAGTAGTTGTAGGAAAATGATCATGCAAATATTACCTCATGCCTTCACAGTTTTACATTCTTCATGGAGATTTTTTTTTTTTTATACCAACTCTGAAGGCTGGTTGCTGTGGCAAATGCTGTCCACTTTCATAGGAGAAAGTGGGTCTTGGAGGGGTGATGTGATTTGCTCAAGTTCATGTGGTTGTGGGACTGCAGAGTCAGGACTAGAATCCATTTCTCCAGGAATTAGTGCAATGCCCTTTTCATTCTCCAGGTGCCTCATAGTAATGATAGTGCCAGCGTTGCTAAGAGAGAGCCTAAGGAGAACGGAGTTCAAGGTCAGATGGATGGATATTGCATCCCTCCCTTATTAGTCAGGATAAGCTAGGTTAAGCTAGGGAAACTTGTTTATGCCAAGTCCCCTTGGGGGTCCAGAGTTTTTGTTAAGTAGACAAATGAGTGGGGGAATGGATGAGGCCCAGACAGCTTAGTGCTATGTCAGCATAAACTGATAAGTCTTGGTGCTTTCTTCTGCACTGGCTGAGCTGTACACTGCAGATAAGGTGTAAGCCATTTCTGAGCTTGGACTGATCGTCTCTTGTCTCAGTGTCATTGTGCACCTGTGTGGTGCCCTTGATTGAACTGCCTGATGACCTACTGTCTGTCCTTAGAAAGGAAGAAATGTCATATAGCTTAATATTAAATCATTTCCCATCTCTCTGTCAAGGTTAAATTCACTTGACAATACATAATTAATGGTAGATTGCCATTAGGTACCTGAATGATGTGGCTGTCATGTCATTAGTTATCATTTAATGGGGGCAGAGTTTCAGTTTAAGATGATGAAAATGTCCTGGAGCCGGATGGTGATGATCAGGCTGTACAGCAGTGAACATGTACGTGGTGCCACTGAACTATACACTTGAAAACAATTAAGATGAACCAGGTGTGGTGACGCATGCCTTTTATCTCTCCACTTGGGAGGCAGAGGTAAGAGGATCACTGTGAGTTCAAGGCCAGCCTGGAACTATAGAGTGAGTTCCAGGTCAGCCTGGGATATAGAGTGAGACCTTACCTTGGGAAAAAAAAAAAAAAGAAATCTAACAAAAAACACCATTAAAATTAGATTCCTACTATAATATATACTCATCAATCCCAAGTACAAACATAATATAGTTCAGTTAAATCCTCAAACTATGACTACAGGCTATATAGCATAGTGTCCCCTACCCAGCCCCAGCCTGTTCCATGTCACCAGGCTGGTATGTTTGCACTAAAAGGTCAGTTGCTGAGATTCAATAACATTTTGGTTCCCTGACTTCTTTTTATTAAGGAAAAATTTTCTCCCAATGAAATTAATCTTGGCTCCTTAAAAAAAAAAAAAAAAAAATCGCACTTCTTTGCCCATGGTGAAAATTCTGCTTAGTGTTTTCCAGATCTGCTTTTTTGCCCCATTTATTTATGTGTGTGTGTGAGAGAGAAGGAGAGACAAAGTGAATGTGGGCATGCCAGGGCCTCCTGGCTCTGCAAACAAGCTCCAGATGCATATATCACTTTGTGTATCTGGCTTTACATGGGTGCTAGGGGAATTGAACCCTGGCCACCAGGCTTTGCAAGCAAGTGCCTTTAACCATTTCCCCAGCCTCTCCAAATCCGTTCTGAACCAGTCTTTTTTTTTCTCTGAGAGAATCTGCTTTAAAATTAATTTCGAACAATTTTCTCTCCCTGCCTTTGCAAAGTAAAATTCAGTTGTCCCGCTCACATCTGCCCCAAGCTTTAAAACATCTTGGTATATTTGTTGGTTGCCTTGGATGGCCGGGGTTGGTTTTGTTTTACATTGATTTAACAGTATTGCTGCATTCGATATGATATTTGAGTATGGACCAAAGCGTGATTTGCAGGGGAGGTTTGATAAACCAGAAGTAGCCCCAAGGAAGCCAGGAGGCCTGCCCTTGCACGTTTCCTTTAAGAACTGTGGCCTAGGCTGTCCAGCCCCCACAGCCACGCAGGGGCTCCTGCGGCCTGGTGATGGATGCCCTCATCAGAGCACATATTGGATCTGTTACACGGCGGTGATATACGATTCCTGAATTTCAGGGTTGATTTGGATTTTCTGTACTCCCTGACAGGAATTTTGCTGCCGTGTTGTTTTGTGCTGTACTGTGAAGCAAGAGGAAAATAAATCTGGACATGTGCTTGGAAAGGGACACACTGCATTCAATTCTACATTATTAAAAGATCTTAAGAGCTAGGCCTTCATTTCCTCATCCGTATAAGGAGCCTTACATAAGGACTCTGCCCACTGTAGAAATTCCAAGATGCTAGCTAACAAGTAGCAATATTAAGGGGACCTAAGACCCTTTACATTCCTCCTGCCTGACAGGCCCGGAGGGCTCATTGTCTGGGGTTTCACCGGGTTGCTGCTATCCCCCCCCCCCATGGCTGATTGATCTGTTTATTCTGAGCTTGAGGCCAGAACTGGAAGGAAGGCCGTTTGTTTTGGGCACTGCTGAGAAAAAAACAGACTAATCACTTAAATACCACCTCTGGGAATGAGGGGAGCCTGCCTTCATGTGGAATGAGAAGGAAGAGGGAGTGGGAGGCTGAGACAACCCTGGAAAGCTGCTGCCCCAGGCTGGGTGACAGTGGTTCTCACTGATCTCTGTGCCTATGGCTTGGCCACAAAGGGATTTGGTCTCTTAGTCCATCCAGATCAAGAGCTCTTCATGTCAGGGCCAGAACGTGGGCCCAGCTCTCATCCCCTGGTGTTGAGCAAGTGTATGGGGAGGGTGAAAGAACCCTTCCTGATCTTATCTTCCTCACCGGCAACTGGAAGACATTCAGATGTGTAGTGTTCAGGACTCACACAAGAAAACTTTGCTAAAGTAGGGTGGCTGCCAGGCTTGCTCCTTCTGTTTTCAGTGACCTGAAACATAAAGGGTCACACATGGCACTTAACACTTTATTTTATTTTTACTTATTTATTTGACAGAGAGAAAGGGAGAGAGAGAGGGCCGGGGGAGAGAATGGGCACGCCAGGACCTCCAGCCACTGCAAACGAACCGCAGACACGTGCGCCCCCTTGTGCAGCTGGCTAACGTGGGTCCTGGGGAATCAAACCTGGGTCCTTTGGCTTTGCAGGCAAACACCTTATCTGCTAAGCCATCCCTCCAGCCCCAATTTAATACTTTTAAAAAAATTAAAATTAATTATGGACATAGGTAGTGTGGTGGTTTGATTCAGGTGTCCCCCATAAACTTAGGTGTTCTGAAAGCTAGGTCCCTAGCGGATGGTAATTTGGGAATTAAAGCCTCCTGGAGGCAGTGTATTGTTGGGGGTGGGCTTATGGGTGTTATAGCCAGCTTCCTCTTGCCAGTGTTTGGCACACTCTCCTGTTGTTGTTGTCCATCTGATGTTGGCCGGGAGGTGATGTCCATCCTCTGCTCATGCCATCGTTTTCCCCTGCCATCATGGAGATTTCCCTTGAGTGTGTAAGCCAAAATGAACCCTTTTTTTCCCCACAAGCTGCTTTTGGTCCAGTGTTTTCTGCCAACAATGCGAACCTGACTGCAACACAAAGTATAGATACATCATGAGTTGGTACCATCCTTTCCCTTGTCCCTGCCCTCCTTTCCACTAGGGGCCCTCCTCAGTAGGTTGTGGGTTCTGTGTTGTGGGAGTAGCAGTCAGTTAACACTTTAAAAAAATATTTTATTTACTTATTTCTTTGAGAGAGAGAGTGTGAGACAGAATAGTTGTGCCAGGGCCTCCAGCCACTGCAAACGAACTCCAAATGCATGTGCCTCCTTGTACATCTGGCTTATGTGGGTCCTGGGAAATTGAACCAGGGTCCTTTGGCTTTGTAGGTAAATGCCTTAACCACTATGCCATCTTCTCCAGGCCTCAGTTAACACTTTTAAGCAAGCAAATATCTCTCACAATCCAGGCCACACACTGTACCTGAGGGCCAGGTTAGACCTGTGTCCGACCTCTCTTCAGAGCACCTTGGCTTAGATACACAGATGGGCAAACTCCTTGTTTCTGCTTGTTCAGATTGTCTGTCTCCCAGCAGATCTGGGAGATCCCCGAGAAGTAAGATTTAGCTCTGGGCCAGATTAGCAAATATTTGTTGAGTACACACAAAAGACAAGGCATGAATCATTAATCAACATCCACCCTTGTCATTGGCTAGGGAAAAAGGCAATACAATACATGACTGGTAAATACAGGTGTGAATTCCCCTTAGCCTTTCCACGACAATGAACAGAAAAGTTCCCCACCTGAGTATTCCTCAGGGGCCTCGCTCACTGTCTCACTGCTTCTCCAAGCACTCCCTGTCCTTACCACACACCTTTCCTCCCAGTGAGAGACCAGCGCTGGGATTACTCTCCAGCTGAGGGCTGAGATTTCCCAGTTCTGGTTGTGTGCAGTGGGGAGGGAGGTTGATGTGACTCCTCAAGGTCATAAGGCCAACTCAGAAAAGCAGCAAAGATGAGCTTGGAAGCTTCTGGCATTTGCATTAGTGGTTCAGGGTGAAAACTCTGTAAACTATACATAACTTAATTCCCCTGTCTGCTGTGTGTCTGTCATCCCTGAGATTTCACGGGGTCAGATTAGGTCAACACATGAGCTAGTAAGACAAGCTTTAGCAAAACATGGAAGAATCAAGAACTTCCCAGTAACAAGAGATCAGCCTGAACCAAGACAGACCAGGAAAAAAAAAAAATCTGTTGCATTGTATTCCTAGGTAGGAGGAAACTTTTCTCAGTATAAAGAATACAGGGATTTTTGATCTTGGCTCTCCTGGGAATGTATATCACCTTTGTGTTATTTTTCTCCCCTGGCTGGGTAGTGCTTCAGTTTAGGGGAAATCTCAGATTCTCAAAGTATCACACAGCAGGAAAAAAAAAAAAAATTGTGTGTTTTGATAGGCTGGGAGAGACATGGTACAAAATTGAGCCCAGTGATTCTTTATCTTAAAAATAGTTAATTAAATTAATTTTGTGTGTGTGTGTGTGCGTGTGCGTGTGTGTGTGTGTGTGTGTGTGTGTGCTGCAGGGTCTTTAACCACTGCAACTAAATGTCAGACGCTTGAACCACTTTTTGTGCCCGACTTTTGTGCATATTGGGGGATTGAACCTGGGCTAACAGGCTTTGCAAGGAAACATTTGAAATTGCTGAGCCATCCCCTTGGTCCCACAGTGACTCTTTTAGAGTTAAAATACATTCCGAGGCATCAGGAGATGCTGGGAGAATGAAGCTTTGCTCGTCAGTGGTCTTGAGTTAGGAGATGAGCAGAACCTCACTTGTGCCTGCAAGAGAAAGAGTGTGAGAAGACCATGGAGAGAGACAGGAATGGGCAGAAAGCTGCAGGGCTGAAGCAGAGGATGGATCTTGAGATCGCAAGTGCCCTCCGTGAGGACTGGACACACTGGCAGGCTTTTTTAATGACTGATGACATCACTGTACTACGAAGGAAGTGTACTCAACGAGATGAAACTCTGGGCAGCCATGAGCACCCTGGGGATGAACCCTGTAACGAGGTGTGTTGAGAATTCAGGAAAGTCTTTGAACTCCAAACCCTGAGTTTGTGTTTGCATTTAACCAAAGAATTGGGCAAACCAAACTGAGAAGGATAATTGTTAAATTATTATACTTATTTAGGGAAGTACAAAACCAAGGGAAGGGATATGGATACCCCCATGCGATGGTCCTGGGAGAAAGGTGAAAGAGATTTAAGGAGGAAAGAAAAGAAAGTGAAGAGAGCTCCTGCCATGTTGAGGACAGGAGGGGAGAGAGAGAAGTCAGGGGAGACTTACCAGAATGTGGAGGTTCAGGAATGAGGAGTGGGCAGCCAAGAGAGCCTTTGCCCCTGGTAAGGATCAATTTGTAACCTTATTGTGAAGGGCTCTTTCTTCAGGCTTAGGTGAGCCTGAGAGACAGTTGATTGGTCTGGGCTTGGGGCTGGGCTTAACCAACCACAATGTCAGGATCACATTTAAATTCTAGGAAAGGGGTCCTCCTTCCAAGGAGCTCAGGTTGTTCTTGGGAACTCCTTAGGCAAGAGATAAGGAGAAGCCAGATTCTTCTCTGGCCAAGTGGAGACTGCAAGGGTAGGCCCAAAGACATTCCTGCTTTTTACTTTCAGAGGCCCAGCCACCCTAACTGCCTCAAATCCAGATGGCCTTGTGTCCAGTGAGCATTCTTTGCTCTTATGTTATGACTCCTAGGGTGTAAGTGACAGAAAACAAAACACAAACTGAACGAACATGACCAAAGCTTTGCAGTAACATGTTCAACTCCAATTCACGTACCTAACCTCCTCCTAGGACCTGCGTCCTTGTTCATGCATCTGCTCCATGACTTTGAGACTTTTCCCAGCTGTCACCATGTAGTATAAATAACGGCCTGCAGAAGAGTAGGTGACAATATGCCATTTTGCTGGGCCACATCTTGCTCAGCATTGCTCATGAAGTCTCCTGCTACTGGCCACGAGCCAGAGCTGACAAACAGCCATGAAAACGACTTGTCACACAGCGATTTTTTCAAAATTATTGCTGAGGTTACTCCATTACCACATCTTTCGTGCTTGGCAAAATAATTATCATGGTAGTTTTTTTTTTTTTTTTTAATTAAAAGAAAACAATGATTGAAGGTTTTCTTGTCACTGGATTACAGACTGTTCCATAGTCTTTGAACTTGGTCTTGTTGTGTGTATGCATATCATTATAATCTCTGTCCTGGAAAAATGTGTCCACAGATTACTGCGAATGAACCTTGATTAGAATTGCAGGCCATTTCCCAGGGATTTTTTTCCCTTTGGGAATAATTTTAATACTGGGCCTCATTACTTATGGACAGAGTACGCTTCCATTTCCACAGCTGGGTTGGAAGAGAGAAGACTGCACTTGAACGGGCAGCTCCATGTTCCAGAATGTACACACAGCAGCATTCTGAGATTTTTGAGCCTCAGACACTTTCTTGTAGCTTAGGTATGGGTCCCTCAAGTGACACGATTTTGGAGCATGAAAAGGTAGGGTTGGGCTGGATAGATGACTTAGTGGTTAAGAAGCTTGCCTGTGAAGCTTAAGGACCCAGGTTCAATTCCCCAGAACCCATGTAAATCCAGATGCACAAGGTGGCACATGCGTATGGAGTTCATTTGCAGTGGCTGGAGGTCCTAGTGCGCCCATTCTCAGTCTCTTTCTCTCTCTCTGCCTCTTTCTCTCCGTCTCTCTCAAATAAATAAAAATAAAATATTAAAAAAGGTAGGCTTGATGTCATTTTGTCTACTGTTGAATTTCCTTTAGAAAAGACATTTGTTCCTACCAACATTTCACAACAATGAAACAGTATTATGCTTTTAGATGTAACCATAAATTAAAAGTATTCAGGACGTTATTGTTTACAGAGTGGTTATACTGTGCTTCTATGTGGTGGCTGCGCTTGGCAGTGCTGTGTGTTCAGCTATTGTTATTCTTATTTGTTCCAGATGAGGAGAGGAGGAGGCTCTGAGCAGTGATGTGCACTGCCCAATGACCGGTCAGAGCAGAGCTCCTTTACCAGTTTCTCTAGCAGCTTAAGTTTATGGGGGGGGGGGAACTGAGCACAAAAAAAAAAAAAAAAACAAACAAAAAAAACAAAACATAAAAACAGTGTTTCCACATTTCCCTCTCTCATCTCTCCTAATATTTGTATTCGTGTGGTCCACTCATAAAGCTGATAAGCCAAGGTCAACTCATCATCATTAACTAAAGTCCAGAGCTGACCTTTCGACTTCCCTCTTTGTGTTATGTAGTTTGTGGCTGGTGACAAATTTGTAATGGCATGCATCATGTAGAGGAGGGATCTGGCTATGGTCCCTGTCATTTTGTCACTGTGTGTGGTAGTTTGAATAGATGGGCCCCAATATATTCAGTGTTTTATTAGTTTGTTGTTTGCATCTGCAGCCACCTGGCTGGAGGCAATGTCACTGGGCGGATCTTAAGGTGTGGTGGGTTTGAGATTCCATTGTAAAGATATACAAAGTGTGCCCAGTAGGAGTTCCTGAAGTGTGCTGTGCTGTGAGGCTGGTGGTTTTTCTCTCTCTTGCCTGGTCCTGTAAGAGCAGGCCACTTCTCCTGCCATTATGGAACTTCCCCTGGATCTGTAAGCTTCAATAAATAATATCCCTTCCTCCATAACTGTGCCTGATCTGGAAGTTCATCTCAGCAAACCTGAAGCTGTCTGCTACACTGTGTACATGGATGTGTCATACATAGTAGTTTTATTACCCTGAAATCCCCCTGCTTACCCACTCGTCCTTTCCTCTACCTACCTTACCCCCTGGCAACCACTGATCTTTGTATTGTCACTTTAGTTTTGCCTTTTCTAGAATACTTGTAATTGGGGCTGGAGAAATGTCTTAGCGGTTAAGGCATTTGCCTGCGAAGCCAAAGGACCTAGGTTCGATTCCCCAAGACCCACGTAAGCCAGATGCAGAAGGGGCATATGTGTCTGGAGTTCGTTTGCAATGGCTAGAGGTCCTGGCATGCCCATTCTCTCTCTCTCTGTGTGTCTCTCTTCTCTCTTTCTCTCTAACTCTCTCTCTGCTTATAAGTAAATAAAATTAAAAAAAAGAATAAAATATATGTAATCATATAGTATTTACCCTTCATTGATTATATCAATGACAGCATTTATCAGCAATGACAGAATTTGTTGTTTGTATTTGGGTTCAATGGTGCGTGTATGGTGTATATGTATGCATGTTCATATATGTATGAATGTATGTGGGTGCATGTGCAAGTATGCTTCTGTGTGTGTGTGTGTGTGTGTGTGTAGGGACAAAGGTTGATGTTGGGTGTCTTTCTTGATCACTTTTCACCTTATTAATTAAGATAGGGTCTCTCCAACTCAGAGCTCACTGGTTTGGCTAGTCTAGCTAACCGGCTTGCCTTGAGAATCCCTCGTCTCTTCCTCCGAAGTTCTGGAATCAGAGGTAGGGTGCTATGACTACCCAGCATTTACATGGAAGCCAGGGATCCAAATTCAGGTCCTCATTATTAAGGATAAGTGCTTTTTTCTACCAAACCATCTCTTTGGCCCATAATTTTTTTCCACAAAGATAAGCACCTAAAAAAACCTTTCTGTTAGTAACTCCATGCCCTGTGCCTGTTTGGAGCATATGATCAGTAGATTTGGCTCTTGGTACTTTCTTCTTTTTAATTTTTTTGTTTATTTTTATTTATTTATTTGCAAGTGACAGACAGAGAGAGAAAGAGGTAGAGAGAGAGAGAGAGAGAGAGAGAGAGAGAGAGAATGGGTGCACCAGGGTCTGGTCTCCAGTCACTGCAAATTAACTCCAGATGCATGCACCCCCTTGTGCATCTAGCTTATGTGGGTCCTGGGGAATCAAGCCTCAAATCAGGGCTCTTAGGCTTCATAGGCAAGTGCTTAACCACTAAGCCATCTCTCCAGCCTGGCTCTTGGTACTTTCTATGTGTATTAAGTTGGGCCCTATAGAATTGTCAGTGTTTGCCATCTTTATCTACCAAACGAAACAAAACAAGACAGTTTCATGCAGTTCAGTATGAAGCTGACACTATTTCTCCTTCTTTGTGCGGTGGGATGGGACATGGCCCTTGTTTATTGGTGTATCCATATCACTCAGTGTAGTGATTAATACATGCATGCTTAATAAAAAGACCTAGAATCACCTGTGAGGGTTTATGTAGACCAAGACTAATAAACAAATAAAACAAAAACTAGAATGGAGAGATGGCTTAGCAGTTAAGGCTCTTGCCTGCAAAGTCAAAGGACCATGGTTCAATTCCCCAGGACCCATGTAAGCCAGATGCACAAGGTGGTGCATGCATCTGGAGTTCATTTGCAGTGGCTGGAGGCCCTGGTGTGCCCAGTCTCTCTCTATCTGTCTCTCTTTCTCTCTGCTTCTTTCTCTCTCTCAAATAAATAAATAAATAAATAAATAAATAAATAAATTAATTAATTAAAAATATACAACTAGAAGCCAGGCGTGGTGGTGCATGCCTTTAATCCCAGCACTCGGGAGGCAGAGGTAGGAGGATCGCTGAGAGTTCAAGGCCACCCTGAGACTACATAGTTAATTCCAGGTCAGCCTGGACCAGAGTGAGACCCTACCTTGCAAAACCAATACACACACACACACACACACACACACACACACACTAGGTGCTGTGGCCATGTGATTGCCATGTGATTGTGAGGTCCTGAGAAGGCCTGAGAAAGCATGAGTTCAATGCCAGCAGCATGGCCACAGACTCCTGTGACCCCAGTGTGTGCAGAGTGGAGACAGAAGAACTGCTGGGGCTCCATGGTCAGTCAGAAAAAGAGCTGCTTAGGTCAGTGATAGACTCTGTCTCACGGAAACAAATGGAAGAGAAGGAGGACACGTGACGTTCTCCTCTGGCCTTTGCATATGAATGTGTGCACACCACACACATATCACACTACCACACACACATTCAAATAGATATGTACATATACACACAATTTCAGAAACGAAGCTCGACATTATCTTATGTATTCTCACAACAAAATGGTAAGATGTTTGTTTGGGCAAATTACCCAGCTGAGGACAAATTGATTGAAACAAGCCAAAATCATACAGGTTAATCACCTTCCTTTGCAAATCTGTGTACTTTTTAAGACCTATCCATGCCATATAAAGGTTCTTGATGGAAGCATGTCCTAAAATACTTGATGTGTAGAGTTCCTTCTTTAGACAAAGTCAGGAGTTTTATTGGAAGTCATTCTGATTTTGGGTTAAGAACCTAAAGCCAGGCTAGGAGTATATTGCTCAGTGGTAGAGCACCTGCCAAAGCACGCATGAATCCATGGGGCTGTAGATTCAATTCCCAGCACCAAAACCCAAAACAAAACAAACAAAACATCAGACAAAAACCTAAACCTTAGTGAAAGGTAAGTTATCATTCTCAGTTACACAGTGGAGGGAGACAGGATGTCAAGCTCAAGTTGATGTGAGCTTGAAACCAAGCCTGTTCTATGCCAGCTTGGTCTCGCCTGAGGAACTGGTGAAAATAGGTTCAAGGATCCATTTCCTCAGCCTCTCTGATTCTAGCAATGCGAACTTCAGTTCTGTGCCGCGCTCGTTTCCACAGCCCGCGTGTCGTGCAGCGTTTGTGGAGGGAGGGTGCTGATCGCAGAGCCGTTTGCTACCCAGAACGAACTATCTGGAGTCTATGCTCTGCTGTGACCTCCTCCATTTTCCTAGTGAACCGGGGAAAATCCAAGGGGCAAGCAACACAGTGACCTTCACAGAATGGGGACACTGACCACCTCTTCCCTCTCGGAAGAGCAGGAAAAAGACAGTAACGTTGAGAAAGTCTTGATGAGATTCCAGTGAGTGAGGCGTGCACATGCACAGTAAACCTAACCGAGGTTTTTCCAATGTAAACCAAAAGTCCACAAGCAGCAAGAGTTTATCTCCCAACTCCATCTTTATTGTCACAAAGGTGTTCTGTTTAGAAAGAAAACAAGCCCTTAGACTCTCCCAACAGAAATGCCGTTAACATGATTTCGGAGGCGGGTTACTTGGGGCTCCTTAGCGAAGAAACAGCCTTTCTGGACAGTGGTGAGTTTGTTCAGCCTCCCTCGCCCAATCCGATGTGAAGCGGCCTTTATTTCCTCCCACCCAGCTAGTTACCTCAGCCTCAGCCCAGAAACTCAAATTCCAACGGCTGTCAGATTTCTCCCAGAGCTATCAAACACAGGTTCGGGGCCATTTTCATTTTCAATGCCTGAAGCCCCTTCGTGCTCAGCAATGTTGACTTTTATTGAGAGACCAAGAAAAGTGTGAATGCGTGCTAAGGCTTTGGTTGTGGGCTTGGCATCAGGAGAGAGGCAGCCGGTGAGGATGGGGGACAAGCGGCTTCCAGGGCACAAACGTCTCACAGACCAGGATTCAGGAGGACAACGTTTTGGTTTCTGTGGATTTAGAAGGGATTTGTTATCTTCAAAATTATATTCATGATGCAGAAAAATGCATGCATTTGTCCATAATTATAAATTATCATAGACCTGAAAGGTGACTTTAAAGTCACCTGCCAATCCCAGTCCAATTTCTTCTTTTGCGAGTCACCAGGCTTGTGGAGGCCAAGTCATTTGTGGGATCTTCTCTTGGCCTTTGTACATCATTGTTTTCACCTCTCTCCTCTCTGTCCCCACTCCTTACTTACAGTCTGAAGTGAAATTATTGTCATGGTCACAATGGTGTCAGGACCAGCAGCAGAACTATGTTTTCTTTTATTTTTTAAAAAATTATTTATTTATTTATTTGAGACAGAGAGAGGGAGACAGAGAGAGAGAGAATGGGCACACCAGGGCCTCTAACCACTGCAAACGAACTTTAGATGCATGTACCCTCTTGTGCATCTGGCTTACGTGGGTCCTGGGGAACCGAACCTGGGTCTTTTGGCTTTGTGGGCAAGTGCCTTAACCGCTAAACCATCTCTCCAGCCCCAGAACTATGTTTTCTGAGACCTGAAGCCTTATATAATTTTGGAGAGAAGTGTCTTTTAGAATCAGAACATAGATGACCCTGAGCCCATGTTGCTGGGGTCACTTGCCTTGGAAGGACCCAGGAAATGAGGGGTTCTGTGCTTCTGTTTCTGGTCAGGAGTCCCCTCCCCCCGCACCATTTCTGAATTTTCTCCCTGCCTTCCACCATTCATACTTTATGTTCTATTAAACAGATTTGAAGCAAACAGCTTTCTGTAAATAGTGGAGTGAGTGTTGGTGATCAGAGCATGCAGGATAAGTATAGGCCAGCCTTCATTATTCCATCTGGTTATTACATAGGTTGTCTTACTTGCTTTTCTTACCCATTTTCTTCCTGAATTTCATTTTTGTCTTCTTTTGACTAAGGAGCCATCACTAGAAATTAACATTTGTAGAGGATGCAGCAGGGCCTCCTGACAGGAGATCCTTGGATCTCAACTCCCCAGACTGTGTCCCGAGAAAGGGCCTTGTTTTCACTATGGTGACAGTTCGCCTGTGTTGAACATTTCCTAGGTTCTGGACATGGTGGAATGCTGGCTCACCAGGATCACAAAGAGCCTGGAAGAATCGAGAACCACAGTCCTATAGCTTTGACCATGGAGGAATCTAATTGCTGACATCTTTTCTTTTAAGGCAACTGCGGAACGTCAACATGGTTTAAGCTAATTTTTCCATTAAATGTGTTTTCCTGTGACTTAGGATTTGAAGCTAGTGTGAAAAAGAAAAAAGAGCATCCATACTCTCGGAGTAATATCTTCCATGGTAAAAATGGGACTTATCAACCTCGAGAACTTGAGACTTCCGGGAAACAGTTATGGCCTTAGGTGAGATTTGAAGAAATGTCTTTATCTTAGATGTATCAATATACACTTCGCCAGGCTGAAGGGAGAGTGACAGTGAGGGGACTATCTGACCCTGTCAGGGCTTGTAAGGAAAGTGGCAGGTGATGGCGGGCAGGGGTCCCTGTGTGAGTGACTCTGCTGACAGGGCTATGTTTAGCTGAGGAGGGTGAAGGGAGGGCTCCAGCTTGAGGACGGGGACCTGGTTCCTCACTCCTGTGCCATATGGAACATGTCATGATGGAGAGTCAGTTATTCATGGGGTGGGGTATGTCTCAGGCTTGACAATTGAAAAAAATAAGGAATTATGCTAGGATTAAGGGTTTTTGAAGCCCTCCCTCCTTCTCTGTCTCCGTCCCTCCCTCTCTGTCTCTGTCCCTCCCTTCTTTCCTTCCTTCTTTTGTTATTGTTACCTGTTTTCAGTGCTGCTATCAAATCCTGGAGGCTTGTATATGCTAGGGAAGTGCTTTACCACTGAACTCTTTTTTCCTTTCTATTTATTTTAATTTCTGAACACATACCTCTAATGTAGGCCAAGGTAATGAGCATTGGTAATTGTAATTTTTCTTGGTAAGACTTCCTCTTTTTGTTAGTTACCTAGATATTCGTGCATGATCTGGATCGGATGCCTCTGTACGCTGTCAGCCTGGCTGGCCTTAATTTATGCTCTATCTGTGGTGTGGTGTGGCAGTTTTGAGAATGCCCAGCTGCTTGGTGACTGCTGCCTGACAAGAGGCTCTCTGTAGAAAAGTCCATGAATGTAGTCATACCTTTCACTGGCATATAAAGGTCTAGCTCCCTTAAGCATGAAAGGACACATCACTCATTGCTTGCAACATCTGTTCTCCATATGGACAGGGCCCGTCTTATGACAAGGCTGGGCTTGGTTGCAACATGGTGGGCACCAGGGTTTTGACAAGTGCAGTTATCTCTCCTTGGGATCTGCAAAGACAGTCAAGAGCGCAATGCTAAGAACCAACCAGGCTGTTTCTTCATCCTCACGGCGCGAGCTGCGTCTCCATTGCAGCTCTGTGTGCCCATGCACATTCTGAGCTGCATTGTGTGTTCTGATTAATATAATTTATTAGAGAACAATTTTCTGTAAATTTCTGTCATTTTGTAGTTCTGTGCAAAAGGCACTAAACTGTGAATTAAAATGAGGGCATCTGGATATTGCTGGAAAAACACCAGCTGAATTCCCAGGCTCTGAAAGTAACCGTTCAGTCATTTGTGTAGGCTTACCTGTTTTAGAGGGGGGAGCAGGATGGGAGGTAGCCCCTGGAGACTTTTTCCAAAGATGTGTTTCTCAGTGGGGAACTGAATTTTTTTCCACTGGCTTCATCTCAGGATTGGACTTCATTCCACTTTCAGGCCTCACGGAAGTATCCGCTTTTCAGGGCTGTCAGCCTGCCACCTGTCACTAATACCAGTTAGAGGGACACAGTCAGTCAGGACGTGGGCATGAATGAGAAGGGCAGAGTGGATTTGCATAACACTGTCATTCTGCCAATGGTTCTGAAGCTCCCCACTCACTCCACTGACTCCTGGTCAATTTGAACCACACAGACAAGGCCCGGAAATGAGCTGCACCTGGGGAGAGGTTAGAACTCCAGCCAGACCTTCCACATGGTGGAATACAAGGCCAGCTCTTCCCTGCCTTCTTCCAGAGGGAGGCTTAGGCTGCAGGCCATGTTAGCATCTCTCCCGTGCATCCACTCACGGTCCATTCCCCTCCTCTGCCACCTGCCTTTCCCAGGCTCCCAGCTCTTTCTCATGCACCACGCAGTCAGCAGATGAAACCATCACAGACATAGATTGGATATTCATCCATGGAGTGACAAGTATGCCGTCCGTGAGTCCGAAAAGGATTTCACTATAATTGCTTACGTGATAGTTTGTGGATTGGATACCGTCCACTCTAGTCCAGAGGCTCCAGGTAGAATTCTCCTCTCTTTGAGCGAAGGCCCACCTGGGCTGTCCCGAGAAAGGGAGGCAGGAGTGAGAGGGGGCTGTCTTCTCATGGTCAGGATCCCTGGAGTGATGATAAGCCACAGTGTGTGTCCATGTGAAATTCTCCTCCCAGGCAGACAGCTTTGGGCAGGCGGGCTGGCACGAGGCTTGCAGCAGGCAGCCACATGGTGCTGGGAAGATGAGCAGTCGGGACAACTGGTGCTGGGTGTATGTGAAGGGGGATGGGTGGGTGTCGCTGTGGAATGAGATATGATTCACTCACTCCTTCCCTTAATGAGTTCAAACAGGAGATGTGCTCACTGAGGAGGCGGAGGGACTCCAGCAAAGGTAGAGAGGACTGGAGTAAAGAAGTGGGGCACAGTTAGAGATTCTGGGATAGCAAGCTGCAGATCCCACCCAGCTGACCAGAAACCCTGACCGTGGTGTGCTGATATTCAGCAGGAAGATGCTTCAGAGCTGGAGTGCAGAAGTGGTGTCACAAGGCCGAGGCACTTTGGGATGACAGCGTGGTGCCTGCTGCTCTGAAGCCTAAGCCTCTTGTTCCAGTGCATGTGGCAAAAGCCTGGAGTTATTTTGGTGGTACAGTGGTGAGCGCACCTTCCATAGAGCCCGGCACCCTGCTTCAGAAGGATGCTGTAAACACCAGGGTCAGAATCACTGTGCCCAATTACTGAATTCCCCAAAGAAATGGCAAGGATCTTACAAGCCTTCTTGGAGGAGAGGAGGAACAAGCTGAGAAGTGTAACAGCTGTCAGATTCATTTAAAAAATTATTTATTTATTTGAGAGAGTGTGAGAGAGAAAGAGGCAGAGAGCAAGAGAGAATGGGTGCACTAGGGTGTCCAGCCACTGCAAACGAACTCCAGACACACGTGCCACCTTGTGCATCTGGCTTACGTGGGTACTGGGGAATCAAACCTGGGTCCTTGGGCTTTGCAGACAAGTGCCCTAACTGCTAAGTCATCTCTCCAGCCCCCAGACTCATTCTAAATATTGAAATCAGAAGATGGAAAAGTTAAGGTACTCCCCTGTCAGCCAAGACTAACAAAAAAATACAAGCACATTAACTGTTGTGCCTAGGATAACAATTGTTTATTGCTGCCCATGTGTTTGAAGGTTTTATCTGTGGCTGCCTGGATTTGATTTGGGCATACCCAATATGTCATGGTGGAAGCACCTACCTGAGGAGGAAGCTGTTCACCTCAGGGCTCCCAGAAGCAGGAAGGGGCATGACCAGACCTCCAATATCCTCGTCAAGGGCACACTCATAATGACCTAACTTTCATCCGCTAATCCCCACCTCTTAAAGATTCTAGCTAGCACCTTCCATGGCTCACAATACCAAGCAGAAGACCAGGCTTTTAATCACATGGCCTTTGGGGGACATTCCTGATCCAACTCATAGCAAAAAAAAAAAGAAGAAGAAGAAGAAGAAGAAGAAAGAAAGAAAAAGAAAATTTGGTAAGGAAAATTTGATTTGAGGGACCCATATTTGCTAAAGCACTGCATCCACTCCTGGAAGACACATTTGTGACAATATAAGAGACAGGATTTCCAGGGAGCCTGAGCTGTCCCCTTGATTGATGGCGACAAAGGTAGGACTTTATTTCTCATGGAGCCTTGGTTAGCTGTGAGCTTTTATGTCAATAAAACCGTAGATATGAATTAAAGAAGTTGTCAATAAAAAAACACAAAAAAACAGATATGGTAGTAGAGAAATAGATACCCACTGTAGGGTATTCATTGTATACTATTGTTATGTAATATGTGGTAATAAAATATGTAAGACTTTTTTCTTTGTGTATATGTGGTTTTGGGGGTAGAACCTATGGCCTCATTCATGCCAAGCAAGCACTGTACCACTGAGCTATATTCTCCAACCCAAGATAAAGTGTACCTTTTACATTGAAAAATACAAGATGTAAAAAAATACATTTTTATTTATTTATTTATTTGCAAGGAAGAGGGAGGATGAATACAGGTATGCCAGGGCCTCTTGACACTGCAAATGAACTCCAGATGCATTTGCCCCTTAGAGGAACTGGCTTTATATGGGTACTGGGAAATTGAACCCGGACCATCAGGCTTTGCAAAAAAGCGCTTCAACCAGTGAGCCATCTCTCCAGTCCCAGGATTTTTTGGTGTTTTTTTTTTTTTTTTTTGAAATGAGATTTTGTGTTTAAAGTGTACATTAGGGAATATACGAATTGGGTCAAACTGCCAGAGACTCTTCTTCCAAAGACAGGCATGCACTGGTGCTTGTGTATAAACTGTAGATAAGCATTCTCCATAGTAGGCTCATTCAGGAAGAAGACTAGAAGTGACATAACCCCGCCCGTCTCTCAAGGGTCAGGTCAGTGGAGGGCAAGTATAACATTTCGGGTTAGAGTAGGGCCTCTTTCTATTCCTGAATGTAAAGGCCTCAAATCTAGGCTTACTATTTGAAGATCACAGATTCTGAAAATCACTTCCTTTTACTTCTTTAGTTTTTTGCCCAAGCAAATTCTTTACTAAAGGACCTTTTGTCTGGTCCAACTGTCATTTCTCTGATTGGTGTCAGCCTCTTCCGTTCTTCTCCTACCTTCCCTTGTACATGCCCATCCAACCCACTGTGCTAGCGTACCATCGCATGTTTCCTGGAAGTCAGAGGCATCACACTGGTGACCATGTCTCTTAGGAGAGTCCTCGATTGCACGAGCTTGTGAGGCAGGCTGGCTGGTGTGTTGGCTCCAGCACGGTGGCTTGGCTTTTGTTCATGGCTCTTCGCTTCCTGATACTTTGGGATTCGTCTGTGGCCTTTCTTCTATCATGCCACCTTTCCTTTGCCCGGGGGCTGCCTGTGATAGTTGATGGCAGGAGAGAGAGGCAAGTCTGTAGAGGTATGTAGAGTGGACTTGTCAGCGGGCTCTTCTGGAGATGCTGTGCGTTTTCATTGTGGGTTTATCCAAACCAAATCCAACCAAATGAGGGCAAAACACAAGGGAAACCATCAAGGGGGTATAAAGGATTTGCGGGTCAGCAATAATCAGATAACTGGTGGAAAATTAAGAAGCCAGCGTGTAAGAGAAAGGCGGGAAGCAACACGATGGCTGACATAATATAATACTGGAACTCCCGAAGGCAGTAGTAAACTCTTATTCACAGCAATGTTATTCATCATAGGCAAAATAGGAAACAACCCAAGTGTAGTAGTAACTGTATTCTATTGTTATGTAAATACGAAGTAATACAATAATGCATAAGGTATGACAGAGAGTACTTTTCTTTGTGTGCATGTGGTCTGGGGTAGCACCTAGGGATCCACTCATGCCAGGCAAGTTCTATACCATTGAGTTGCACTCCCAGTGGATGGATGAACATGCAAACCATGGTCCATACGGTGGAATATTATTCAGCTTTAAGAAGACTGAGCTGCTAACACAGAGATGAACTGAGAAGACCTTATTTTCAGTGTAATAAGTCAAACACCCAAAGAACAAATATAATGATTCCACTTGCATGAGGTGGTTAGAGAAGGCAAGTCCAGCGGGTCAGAAAGTAGCATGGTGGTTGTCAGGACTTTCGAGGATGGAGGAATGAAGAGTTGTTGTTAAACGAATGTCGGATTTCATTTTGGGAGGATGAAACGATTCTGGGAATGGATGATATGGTGATGGTTGCACAACAGTGAGAACAAACTCATTTTTATTTTATATTTTTTGTTGTTCAAGGTAGGGTCTCACTCTAGGTGGAGGCTGACCTGGAATTCACTATGTAGTCTCAGGGTGGCCTCGAACTCACGGCGCTCCTCCTACCTCTGCCTCCTGAGTGCTGGGATTAAAGGTGTGCGCCATCATGCCTGGCTGGGAACAAACTTAATACTGCTGAACTGTACAGTTAAAATGACTGAAATGTTACATTTTATCTTATATGTATTTTGACGCCTGCACACAATTGAAAATCTCTATGTTTTATCCTTAGATTCTTAAGATCTAACTACTCAAAGTCTTAAAGATTGCCCCTTTAGTATGTATTGGGTGGGGAATTTATTTGGGGCCTAGTGGGGAGCAGAAAAGTTCAGGGTCTCCTGTCACCTGAATAATGAAGTGTAGGAGGCAATGTATATGGAACTGGTGGTAGCCTACCTGTGTGTTGATTTTGCAGAGCAAGTGGAAATTCCTTTGAGTGTTCTTTCAAATTAGCTTTAACACCCGCAGACGTATTTCCAGCCATCTCATCTCTAACCTACTAACTTGATTTGTTTTGCTCACTCCTGCTATCCAAGAATGTACTGTGATGTTCTTTCCTGGTTTGAACTCAAGCTGTCCAGTCCCTTTGAGCTTGCTTGATTAATGACAGGGTGATTGGCTTTTTCCACACCCTTTGTCTTCACAACATGGCCAGCTGGGTCTTTACTGCCCTCAAATGTCCTGAGCAAAGAGTAAAGCTCCTCCAGTTAGTCCCTCCTTGTGTAACACATAGGTGAGAAGCCCTGCGGGACAGGAAGGGGTTAGGCCAGGGTTGCCCTGGAGAGCAGCAGAGAATAAGGACTGTCTTCCAGAGAGCAATATGGAAGCCAAGCAAGCCAAGAGTCAGGAACAAGCGAGAAGCGGGAGTGACTTTGTAGAAGGGAGTGCCCCTTTCCTCCTTGAAAGGCCTTGTTGTGGTTTGAGTATAAAGTGCCTCCTGTAGCCTCATGTATTTGAACTCTTGGTTCCCAGTCGGTGGCAGTGTTTGGGAAGATTGTGGAACCTTTAAGAGGTAGAACTAGCCGGGCGTGGTGGCTCACGCCTTTAATCCCAGCACTCGGGAGGCAGAGGTAGGAGGATCGCTGAGAGTTCGAGGCCACCCTGAGACTACATAGTTAATTCCAGGTCAGCCTGGACCAGAGTGAAACCCTACCTCGAAAAAAAAAAAAAAAAAGAGGTAGAACTTGTAGAACTTTGCTGTAGAAAGTGGGTCACTGAGGCTTTCTGACCTGGTCTCACTTCCTGGTTTGACCTCTGTTTTTTGGCTGTGGGTACATTGTCACCAGCCAGCTTCCTGCCTCTGTGCCTTCCCCTGTCATCATAGAATGTATCCCCTGGGACGGTAAACCAACATAAAGCTTTCCTTCCTTAAGCTGCTTTTCGTCGGGTATTTTGGTCACAGCCAGGAGTAAACTAACTAATATACTCCCATAAGAAGACGAGTTAAGAAGAGAAATGTATTGCTGGTTAATTGAACTAGTTTGACCTGAATGGCAGCCGTCAGGCTGAAGAGCCCAGATCCCAGGATGAACTATGCATTCTGTGCTTGGGTTCCCCGAGGCACGGATAGCTGTGTAGAGAAATAGGATTGGACATATAGGGCATGGATTAATAGCAACAGACCAAGGAGGCCCACATGGAAAGGCCTGTCCAGGATCTTTTGGGACCCTCAGTTGCAGGTAGGTTTAGAGCAGAAGCCCTCTGTGGAATGAAGGTCCGAGGACCTACATTCCAACAAGAGAGGCCACTGGGCTTCCTGTAGAAAGAGGAGGTAGGAGAAGTTACAGTAGTATCTTTAGCTTTATGGATGGCTTTGCAGAAAGAGGTTCTGGTCTCCATGGACCCACTTTGGGGAAGAGGGATTCTAATTTTCATGGCTTGCTTCAGGGGAGAGCGTGAGAGACAGGAAAACAAGTTCCAAGAGGAACTCTGCTCCTGAGGCCTTCACTTTTGGGGTGTTGTTTTCCCGGTATTTGCTGAGCATTTGCTCTCTGTCTGTCTCTGCCAAGGAACGTTCCAAAGAGGGCACTACCACCTTTTTATAGATGAGCAAAGCAAGGTGCGAAGAAAACACATCCGTGTGTGGGTGACGCATGATGTGTGAGGGGCGAGGTGTGGAATCATAGGCCTTGTGAAACACACTGAGAAGGCTACACTAGATCCAATTCTTTCCCTATTTAGGGACATGAAATGGTATCAAGTTCCAGTTCCAACGTCTCGTGAGTGGTAAGGTGTCCTTGCCTTCACTCTGTTCACTTACTGCCTACCTTATGGCTTGATTCTGCTGCCCACCTGGCCTTCCTTATTCACAGTGGAGGCATTCTTTATTTTCATTTTTTAACATTTACTTATTAGAGACGGGGGGGCCGGGGGGGAGAGTGAGAATGAGCACGCCAGGGCCTCTAGCCACTGCAAATGAACTCCAGATGCATGTGTCACCATGTGCATCTGGCTTATGTGGGACCTGGAGAATCGAACCTGGGTCCTTAGGCTTCTCAGGCATGCACCTTACCATTAAGCCATCTCTCTCCAGCCCACAGTGAAGGCATTCTTGGGGAGACCCAGGCCTTGTGACGCAGCACAGGTGAGGTGCTTCTCTTGAGTCAATCACAGATTTTGGGTTTCTACTTCCTCTCTGTGACTTTGCTGTGATTTCCCCAGGTTTGCCTTCCCCCCCCCCCACTGCCATGCCCCTGCATCTTGTCTAGGGCTCTGCACACATGGGAACACACACACACACACACACACACACACACACACACACACACACTATGTGCACACATGCATCCTTGCACCCAACAGGATGAACCAGGAGGTTGAGCTTAGCGAGAGGAATTAGCATCAGTAGAAAGGATGAAATTGCAAAATGAGAAGTACTTAGACCATGACGGGAGAAGCTTGGGAAATGAGGATGGAATTATCTTCCCACCATTTCCTGAAGGGAAAGAAAAAAAAAAACCTACAGAGAGATTGCTGTTCCGACCCCGGCTCTCTTGGGTTTTATGCTGCAGGATGCTCTCTGGGGGCAGAACCCTCCCCCGTTTCCACAAAAGAAGAGGGAAGGGCAGGTAGGTCTCAGGAGCACTTCACAAGTCCCCTAGAGATGGGGGCAGGAGGAAGACTGCATCCGGACTGTGTGTGGGTGCTTCTAGTCTGGCCGCTCCATGCTTGATCTGGCTTTGGGAGGACTACGGGGTTGCCTCTTCACAAAAGGGCAGATGATTAGAGGGTCTGGCATGGAAGTGTTCTCTCTGAAATAGTGCTTCATTCTCCTGAAGTTCTTGCGGCTGGGCGTGGGGGTCTCTGAGAGTCATTGGCTTTTGTCGTTTCTTATTTTTTTCCTGTTCACCCTCCAGATCCTTACGCTTTGGGGCTTTTCTCACCTGAATGCTGCTGATAATTTATGAGTCCTTATCTTTTCCTTCCTTGGAGCTCCGGGACTGCAAATCCAACTTCATTAAACTGGAAAGACTGGCACTTTGTTAATTAGTCCATTTTTAAATGAAACTGAAACCCAGGCTAGGATTTGGGGTTCACCTCCCAAATCACAGGGATTTATGGCCTCATTAACAGTTGAATGAGCAGTTTTAAAGGATCCAAGCACAAGCTGACCACTTGCAATGCCAAGCCCATCTGCCCAGCTGGTTTCTCCCTTGCCTCTGCTTCCCTGGGGGCCAGTGTGTCGAGGAAGGGGGCAGGAAATGAGATGCAAAGAAAAAAATTGAAGTGGAGTGGGCGTTCTGATTTATCAAATAGAAGTGTGTGTGTGTGTGTGTGTGTGTGTGTGTGTTACAGGGAGGAGGGAAGCTTTAGAAGTTTAGTAATGAAAGATCCTTAGTCATTTAGCCTGGTGATCTGGGAGTACTTTGTGTATGTGTGTGTGTGTGTGTGTTTGCATGCATGTGCGTGCACATGTGCACATATGTGCTTGAGCTTTGTTAAGAGCAAACTGTATGTAGTAATCTGGATCCATTTCTTCTAGAAGAGGACTTGTAGACTTGTTAAATTGTACAGCGTCTCCTGTGGTGGTGTTAGCTCCATGAAGGCTGATTGTGAGTGTGTGTGTGTGTGTGGGGGGTTGGCTTTGAGACTTGTTCTCTCATCATGTGTTCACTGATGTGTTCCAAGGACTTCGAATGCTGATTGACACATAGGAAGTCAATATTTACTGAATGAATAGTTAAGTGACTACCTGTGTATGTGCGTGTATATATATACACACACAAAGGAGCCTCTCGCACACAAGTCCTTTATGGAACAACCGTAAGTATTAAAATGAGGCGTTAGAACACAGTACTGAAGCCACAGAGCAACTTCATCAAGGTGACAAACTTCCTGCTTGTGTTTCTTTTACTCATGAGAGAGGTTTGTCATCCTTCACAGCCAGGTCTACTGTAGATACCGTTCTTGGCCCAGAGCGGGTCAGAAGTGGAAAATTAAAGATAGAAAGGAGCACAGAGACGAAACCCACGACGTGACAGTTAGTAGCTTGACAGGAAGAGAGGAGACAAAAAGCAGACTCAAATCCTCCAAGGAGAGCCATCTGGAAACATAGCCTTTGGCACTTTACTTTGTCTTTGGAAATTTTGTCATGAGGCATGGTGAACATGGAAACATGTAAAGCTTAAATTATATTTCATAACTTTATAAGATGAGGCTACTTCTAATGTTTTAGGGAGATTTCCTCCGAATTTTAAGTAAATATTTAAGTAACTTTTTAAATTACAAAAAATTTTATATGCAAGAAGGAAGGAGGGAGATAGAGAGTGAGCCCAAGATGACATAGGTGCACTAAGGCTTAGTGTTGCTGTACACGAACTCCAGACACATGTGCCACTTGGTGCATCTGGCTTAACATGGGTATGGGGGAATCGAATCCGAGCTCACAGACTTTGCAAGCAAGCACTTTAACTGTTGAGCCATCTCCCCAGCCCTAAGTAACTATTTCTTAAAGAACATATATTTGTATTATATACAGCAGCAGGCAGAAAATTATGGCTATAGTCCTGGAAGCCAAATCTAGACTGTTCTGTTTTTTATAAATAAAGTTTTATTGGAAACAACCATGCTCATTTATTTACATATTCACCCATGGCAACTCTCTTTTTCTTCTTAGCAGAGTTGAGTAATTGCAACAGAAACCATATAATATATAAAGCAAAGTATCTGTTGTCTGGTCCTGTCCATCAAAAGATGGCTGACCCTTGATATAGATCTTGGGATCTTTGTGAATATAAGTTTCTGCTTATATGAGCATAATCCATTGGCAAACATCACCAGGCACTCTCTGTGAACAGTGGTACATGCACAAATTTCTGTGGGGTAGTAAGCACAATTAAATGTTGATCATCACACTTTCTTAATTTCTCTTGAAAATAATTTGCATGAAATCAGTTGTTCTCCCTGCTGTAGTATGCTGATGACAGGGAGTGACATGTTGAACCTATGACGCAAAGAACTGAGCCAAACCAGGCGTGGTGGCACACACCTTTAATCCCAGTACTCTGGAGGCAGAGGTAGGAGGATCGCTGTGAATTCGAAGCCACCGTGAGACTACATAGTGAGTTCCAGGTCAGCCTGGACTAGAGTGAGACCCTACCTTAAAAACAAACAAAACAAAACAAAAAAACTGAAGACATTCTGGGGAAGCTGTTCAGCCTTTGGAGATATTACTACATATCTGCCATCCTGTGCAGCAATTCTTTTTTAAAAAAATATTTAAATGTTTATTATTATTAACAAGATGTTTCGTATGGATACATCATGTGTCGGTACCCTCTTTTCCCTCGTCCCTGCCCCATTCTGTTGGGGACATTCCTCAGTGGGGTTGCAGGTATTCCCCATGGGGTTGTAGTTTATGTGCTGTAAGAGTAATAGTCCGTTATTTTTGAGGGGAAAGAAGGCCTCTGGGCATGACGGCTTAATCTGTGGCTCTTACAATCTTTCTGCCCCCTCTTCTGCAAAATTCCCTTAGCTGTGGTGGGTGAGTTTTAAGTCTACTCAGTGATGAGCTCTTAGGAGCCTCTGGGTCTCTGCTTTGGTAGGTGTTGAGTATCCTCAGGGTCTGTCTCCTACACTCTGGCGCTAAGTATCAGGTTCAGCATGGAAGCAGCACTCTTGCTCGTCTCCCCAGTTCTTCTGTGGATTCAGCTGTGGCTTGGCTGAAGTGTGAAGGGTAGTTTATCTCCTTCAGTCTCCTTACCTTCGGGACCAGGGAACTGGGAGGACCTGGGCAGTAATTCTTCAAGGGTGGTCCTATTGATTTCACCCAGTGTTTACACAAGATAGATGGCCTTGCAGTGTGAATCTGTGTGAAGGTTTCAGTGAACATATAGCCCAGACTACCCAGGGTCTTGTGGGATATTTAAATGGTACTGGAAGTTGACAGCAAAGGTAAGAAATGTGTGTCGCTGGATAGAATTTTGTTATTCTTAGGGCTTTTCTTATTATTGGAGATTGTTCCTTCAGCTAGGATGGCCACGTTAGTTTATTATTCTGGACCACATGTGTGTAAGATTACACTTGTTCTGACTTCAGTATACTCCTTCCTCAGCTTAGCTAACCTAACACGTCACTGTACTCTATTAATTTTCAAAGAACAAGAGCCAAAACTCGTTATGGGAAGGAGGCTTCTGAGATTATTGACTGATGTGGGTAAACTATGTCTATTATCATTAAACTAAATACTAAAACATAACTTGCATTTGGGTTGGGGAAGAAAATGCCATTTTATTGTTGAGATGTAATTCCCATACCATTAAATCAACATGTTAAAGCATCTCTCTAGGCCCCGAGAAAACAGAAATAAGACAGGAAAGGTCCTGCTCTCATAGAGTGTGTATTCTAAGGAAGGTACGAGCCATGCAGCACCTAGTCATGCAGTTAATTATATAGCCAGAGTTGTGTTATGTATACAAAAGATACACCAAAAGAATGTGTTGGTTGTAGGATATATCAGGGTGTTGATGCAGTCTGGGGGTGGGTGGGTGAAGCTTCTCTGATGAAGTAAACTTTCAGCCCAGATCTGAAGGGGAAGGACAGGGTGTGTATAAAAGCTGGGGTGCATTTAGTGAGTAAGAATGGTACAAGGGAAGGCAGGATGGCTGGGGCCATACCACAGAGAGCATGGTGGCAGAGGAAGGATTTGAGGCGAAGCAGTGGAAATCTCAGAGTTCCAAAACTCCTCTCTAATTGGCATGCATCGACTAGTCAGAGGGAAGCTGGTGTAGGGTAAGATTTACTGTAGTCGTCAATGTGAGAGAAGATGGGTGTCTTTGCTCTCTAGCAGGTACAGTGGTATTTATAGGAATTGTATTTGAAATACATTCAGGAGGTAGATCGACGAAACCAACTGCACCTCATTCATTCATTTATTTTATTCCAGCAGTGGACTTGACATTACTGTATCAAATACATGCAATAATCAACTTAAAAAGAGCTGAAGTTTATTGTAGCTCACAATTCTGGAGGCTTACAATCTGCAGTCTGTTGGCCATGTTGTTTTTGGACCTGTTGTGAAGTCATAACTCATGGTGGGAAAATGTGACCCACATCATGATTGAGGAACAGAAGAGAGAGAGAGAGAGGGTCCCAAGGTTCCACAGTCCCCTTTAAGGCCACATCTCTGGTGACCTAGACCTGCCACATGATGCCATCTCCCTGTTCTACCCCTTACCAAAAGTGAAGGCTGGGGACCAAGCCTTTGACACATGGACTTGTGGGAGAGATAGTTCAGATGAAAGTATAGCAGAGTCTATCCTTCCTTTCCATTCCTAGTGCCTCAGGAGTCCTCATCTTTCTGTGTGGCCGAGTATATATTGAGTATAATATACACTAAAGACCGTGAGTGCCTCAAACAAAGTTAGGTGAGAATCCTTTTAGGAGTGCTTCAGCGCGAGGTCTACAATGTCAGATACCCTGACACATAGAGGGAAGGTTTTCCCAGGTCATTTTTAAAATTGTTCCTGAGAACTTTAACAGTAAAAGCTCTGGGCTTGGGAGCTGAGAAGATAGTTGAGTTGGTAAAATGCTTGCCTCATAATCATGAAGATCTGCATTCTGTCCCGAGTAACCACAGAAAATGGCCTGATGTGCGGCATACTCTGGTAATCTCAGTGCTGAGGGCATGGAAATATGTGGATTCCTGGAGATCACTGGCCAGTCTATCCTACTGGTGATCTCCAGGCTAAAGAGGGACCTTGTCTCAAAAAGAGGTGGATGGCATACCTGAAGAATGATCCCCAAATTGTCCTCTGGGCTACCCACACGCATACACGCATACATGCATGCACACATGCAAAAAAGAAAGCTAAGTTTCATAAATGCAGCTTTCAGGGAAAGTGAACTCTCAGGAGCGCGTAGGGGAACAAAGATCACACAGACACAAAAGATTGTTCATTTATTCATTTTACTTTTTTTTTGTTTGCTTTTCCAGGTAGGGTCTCACTCTGGTCCAGGCTGATCTGGAATTCACTCTGTAGTCTCAGGATGGCCTCAAAATCACGATGATCCTGCTACCTCTGCCTCCCGAGTACTAGGATTAAAGGCATGCGTGCACCACCACGCCTGGCTCATTTTACTTATTTTTATTTTAAAGTTTTTATCCATACCTTAATTGCCATTTTAATGAAGTTCAGTGTGACACTGATGTATATATGCACTGATCAAACCCAGTTTGTTTTGGAGCATCCAGATGACATCATAAATTGCTTCCCAAACTGGTGGATGGGCAGGGTGGACCATGAGGTGGGGTAGAACTCAGAGGCAGGCTCACAGTGCGTAGTGCCTGAGCACC
This sequence comes from Orientallactaga sibirica, assembly GCA_036365145.1. NCBI lineage: Eukaryota > Metazoa > Chordata > Mammalia > Rodentia > Dipodidae > Orientallactaga > Orientallactaga sibirica. The sequence goes on along the minus strand of JAEOAD010000035.1, from coordinate 12,222,278 downwards.
CAAGCCATTCATTACTTGACACCCCAGTGTCATGTTAATAAGACACTTTGCCAAGGTGATAGTGAATTTTATTTTTCCACGTTGGTTCTGGATTTTCAGGTTCCCTGCCTACACACTGACCTGAAAGTAATTCTTTGTTTATGATGAATGATGAAGAAGAGTTTGTGCTTGGGTGATCACACCACGTGGCTGAGGAGAGAATATCTCCAAACCTTGATGCTGTTTGGCTCCCAGCGGTTAGTTCTGAGCCCTTGCTGGTCAGTGATGCTAAATGTGGATTGTGTGTTTGTGTGTGTGTGTGTGTGTGTGTGTGTGTGTGTGTATGGATAGGAGAACACACCACTGGCTGTTGAGAACTTTCACATATTCAGTGTGTTATATCTTCCTGCCTTCAGTGGTTTTTCCTTTCATGACCATTACACCAAAATGGTAAAATGAAAGACTAAAAGGCATCAGAATAATTTAGATGGTTTTCCATATCCAGAGACCCCAAGAAATGTAGATGATCTTCTATGGTTTTTGTTTGTTTGTTTGTTTCAGATAGGGTTTCACTCTAGCTCAGGCTGACCTGGAATTCACTCTGTAGTCTCAGGGTGACTTTGAACTCATGGCGATCCTCCTACTTCAGCTTCCTGAGTGCTGGGATTAAAGGCGTGCACCACCACGTCTGGCCTTCTATGTTTTGTTTTTTTGTTTTTGTTTTTTGTTTTTCAAGGTAGGGTCTCACTGCAGCCCAGGCTGACCTGGAATTCACTAGGTAGTCTCAGGGTGGCCTCACCTACCCCTGCCTCCCGAGTGCTGGGATTAAAGGCATGCACTACCATGCCTGGCTCCTTCTATGTTTTTTTTTTTTATATATAAACTTGCTTTTGTAAAAATTACGTTGTTGTGTAAGGGCTGGGCTAAGTCATGTGCCACGCTATGCCATAGCATGCCAAAGGCTGTGGAGTCCCTTCTCAGCACAAAAATATTGTTGTGTTGGGCATGGTGGCACACTCCTTTAATCCTAGCACACGGTGGGGGGGGAGAAGTAGGATTGCCGTGAGTCCGAGGCTACCCTGAGACTACATAGTGAATTGCAGGTCAGCCTGGGCTAGAGTGAGACCCTATGTCACCCCCCAAAATATATATTATTGTGTAATTTAAGTGTTCAGTGTATAGAATACAGCAAGAGAGGGCAATATAAATGGGGAAAGAATGCAGCTGGGTAGAGCTCTGAGGAAGGTACAATATGAATGGGGTCTCCTGTAATGGTGGGCCAATCTATGATCTTTACTTTTTGCTTCAGTCTTTCTTCTCGAATGAATTCTATCTTTTTTCTCCCTTACTGCCCACCCCCAACCCCAAAGACTTGGGCCTGGAGGCAGTGATTACTCCAGATTCTCACAATCCAGGCCAATTTGAAGATTAGCCCTTTGCTCTTGCAGAGCCCTGGGAAGGAACTACTTACTCACAGCTAAGTAGGAGGAAGTTGGGGAAGACAAAAAGGAGGGAACGGGAAGGAGGTACCAACTTGAAGTAGGACTTGGAGAACAGCAATCAGAGATAAAGGGTTCAGATTTAATGGTTTCTTTCAACCCCGAAGAGATGTTTCCAGGTGCCTGCCTCCACTCTAAGTCTGATTATGACTGAAGTTGAAAGATAGCTTCCTGTGGTATCCTGAGTCTATCAGTTACTTGGTGGTGTGCTCTAAGGACACTTAATGCACGTTTTACAGGATCATCTGAGAGTTACGACTGGAGATGGTTAAAGCCTTTAGTACATAAGAAGAGTTTACAGAATTAAACCTTCCATCGGATCTGTTTTTCTTGAGAAATAGTCTCTGTTTTGCTTCTGCTCAAAGATCTGTTTCCAAATCCGTGCAATGAAGTGTGGAAATGGAGATACTGTTCACAGGGTTTCTGCTACGTTCATAACCTTCACTGTTTTTCCCTTTAGCAGTAGATTTTAGGTAACGAGGTATCAGCATCATCCTAACTGACACTTAACCCGATTCTTCCCCAACTGATGATTCACGTGTGCTGGTGGGCACCCATGTGACGGCTCCTGTCAGGGCTTGGCACTTTTGACAGGCCAGAAAAGTCTTAGGTAAAATAGACATTTGGGCATGAGACGTTGAGTTATAATTCACCTGTGGAGAAGTGGCAAAGGTGTGGTTTGGGCTCAGCTGGTGGAAGACCCCAAAACAAACAAAAAGGCCTTTGTTCTGCTATCCCCACTGCCAAGGAAAACAGTGATAAACATAAAATGAGACTCAAAAGTTTCACACGCACTCAGTCAGTCCTCTGTAAGCAGGAAGAACAGGGGTGCCAAGGATTTCCCCAGAGTAGTTTCTGGAAGTTCTTGGGGCGTAAGAGCAACTCTGACCCTGCCCTGGCCCAAACTATTGACATACTTCCCCCCTACTCACTCCCTCCTCTGCCATCTTCCCTCCTGCTTTCACTGCAGTTCTTATAGAATGTAGTGGAAAAAGACAATCCCACTTCCACGTAAACACAGTTCATTAGTATGGAGCGGAGCGTAAGCCCATGGATGGTGAGCTGTCCTGTGCTTGGAATGGGTCAGTCACTCTGGCATTTGGTGACTCCACAGTCCTTTTGCACTTCAGTAATTCTAGAATATGTGGCCGTGCTCCTTGGCTCTAAGTTGGCTCTGGCATTCCCACTCCTGCTGACACCTGCCCTCCACCAGACAGCTCTCGGTTTCACGTAGACACACGTGAGAAATGCCAGGATCCAGACAGGTTGCGTAACTGCAGCCCCGAGGTTCTTAGAGTGGCAACATCTTGGACATATCTTTTGCTAACTCACATGTTTCTGTGTGTGCACATGCTCGTGTGTGTGTGTGTGTGCGTGCATGCAAGTGTGTACAAGTGAGCATGAATTTGTGTCACATGTACATATAGGCCAAAGAGCCACCTCTGGTGGTGTTCCTCAGGAACTCTGCCAGTGTTTCTTGGAGACAATCTCTCACTGGCCTGGAACTTTCCTAATTAAGCTAAATGAACCCCAGGGATCTTCCTTTCTCTGGCTCCTCAGTGCTGGATTAAAAAAAAAAAGTTTGCTATTATGCTCAGTGTGTGTGTGTGTGTGTGTTTGTGTGTGTGTGTGTGTGTGTGTGTGTGTTTGAGAGAGACAAAGAGAGGGGGAGAGAGAGAGAATGGGCACACCAGGGCTTCTCAGCTGCTGTGGACGGACTTGTGCTCCCTCTGCGCATGTGCAACATTGCGCATTTGCATCCTTTTTGCATCTGGCTATGCGTGGAACCTGGAGATTTGAACAAGTATTCTTAGGCTTCGCAGGCAGGTGCCTTCACCACTAAGCCATCTCTCCGGCCCTCTCAGCGTGTTTAAATGTGGGTTCTGGAGATTCAACTCAAGTCTTCATGCTTGCAAGGCGAGCAGTGACTCAGCCATCACCTCAGCCTCCAACTCACATTCTTTTTTTTTTTTTTTTTTTTTTTTTTGAGGGACAGAGAGAGAGAGAGGAAGACAGATAGAGATGGGCATGCCAGCAGCCTCTCAGCTGCTGTGAACAAAATCCAGATGTGTGCGCCCCCTTGTGGTCAAGTTTGGCATTGCGCCCTTGCCTCACTTTGCATCTGGCCAAATGTGGGACCTAGAGATTGGAACCACTGCAGATCAGAACCAGCATTCTTAGGCTTAGGAGGCAGGCGCCTTAACTGCTAAGCCATCTCTCCAGCCCCCAACTCACATTTTTAACTTGAGGCTGTATTCTTCATATCTACCTGTGTTAAAAAATAAAAAACAAAAAACAACCTGCTAAGAAGCAGGAATTTCTGCTTTTCACTGCCCCATCCAACCCTAGCCCAGCTTTGCTCCCTATACCTTCCTCCACCCCACCTCCCTGGTGCTGTGTTAGCTAACTCTGGAGGAGATGGACCATTTCGTTGTATCTGTACGCAGGGAAATGGTGCCACGTATATTGTTTTGAACAGTGAAGGAAAGGCCTTGCTCTCTTGGGTTTTCAAGCTCAGTCAGCCTGTGACCACTGACACACATTTGAATGTCATTTGTTGGCTGTGGGCTAAAGGGACAAGACAGTTGCCTTGGATTTGCTATTTTTACAATGACAAGGCAGCCAGGAGCACATCACCCTGACCCTGCTTCCCCCCTGCCTTCAGCTGGGGTGGAGATGGTACTCCGAGCCCGCTCCTGGCGTGGACTCCTTTCCACCCTCCTGCCACCTCTCGGCCTCGCTGACAGTTGTCTGGGAGTCATCAGAACTCAGCACGGCAAGCCTTTGATCCCTGTTTGTGCCTCTTGTCACGGGAAGCCAGTGACTAGGTCAGTCCGCATGCCCTCTGCACATCACGGCTGCTCACAGTGTCTTAGTATGGAGTGTACATTCCTTTGTCAGAGAAATCCCCAGTGCCCCTGGCCTCTTTGCTGAAAGGGCCTCTTACCTTGACACTTCTGACTTCTCCCTGAAGGCCTCTCAGATTGTGACTGCTTTCTCCCTCGCCCCTGATCGTTAAGTTTGGTGTCTGCTCTATGTCGTTATTTCCCACCATCATCCTGTCAACCTAAAATAGCAGACAGGATGGATGACTCTTGGGGGGAAAAATCGAATTTATTTGGGATTGAGCAGAATATCACCACCTGGAATGTATAGGCTATAACAGGTCATAGGCATATTCAAAGAGACAAAGGAAGGTAGGGTATTTAAAGGTAAAATGAGGAAGGTTACCTAAGCTGTTTTTGAAACAATTATCGTTGGCTTCAAGGATTAGAACTGAAGGTGGCAGCAGTGTAAGTTGAATGGGCAGTTTCTGGCCAGATGTTCCCAGGGAAGTATTCTTTGTTCTGGCAGAGTCTCTTATGAGAGCTCTTGTTATCCTACATGAGGAAACAGCCCCATCCTCTGATGGCCTCCCACCTTTATTTTGCTAGAGTTGACATAAGTGACTCCATTTTGATTCTAGTGACTTTGGCAGTGCTCACTTTCCCTCTAGAATTCCCAGCCCCCAAAGTTCCATTTCTTCTTCCTTGCCTTGGTGGTTTCCATATGTCACATGTGACAAGTCAGGGATTTGCTCCTTTCCCCCATGAGAGCAGGCCCTTGTTTTGTCTGTTACATTATCACTGTTGCTAGGTATAGAACATCCATTTGTCAAATTGTTGAATGAATTTACCATCACAGGAATGCATATACATTTCAAAATTCTATGAGCTTAGTTTTTTAAAAAGTAAATTTCTTTGATTATAAATAGATTCACATTACAGTAAGCCTGAATAAAGTAATGAATATGTAAGAGAATCATCTCTCCTCCCCTCTTAAGTTTTCAAATGCTTATAAATTTGTACCTAAAGTCATAATAAACGATTTCAGAAGATTTTACAAGATGTTTTCAACTAATAGTAATGAATAGAAATGGCTTAAATAACATCAGGTTATAGTTCTGTTAAAGGACGTAGTAATTTTAAGAGCAAAATATCAATAATCTCATTTTACTACTTCTCTCAACCTCTGAAATACACAGAACTCATTAATGTTGAAGTATTTAGTAGAAATAAAAGAAAACAACAAAACTCACCCTGATATTAACTGCTGGAGGTTTTTAAAAATAATGCCTCAGTAATATTAGCTTAATGAATTAGGTTCTAAGCAAAGTGTCCAGGCTTCATTAACAATAAATCAGGTTATACTGTTTGCAGAAGAAGCAACTAAAATTCTGCTTGTAAGTAATAATGAGGAAAGGTCTGGTATTAATCAAACCACAGTCACAGCTGGAGTTATTGAACCTAACTGCATTTGAAGTTTAAATAAGACAAGAACGCAAGCCGTTGAGAACAAGCTTTGGGGAAGACTCACTAGGGAATTGCACACGAAACCCATGTACAGAGTCACACTCCCAAAGGCTCTGTCTTCCAACAGTTTTAAAGTCTTGTGAGCCACTTCTTGGCCCTGTCTGTGGGGTGCAGAAGAATGCTGAGAGAGCCGATTGTATAAATGCTTGCCGCTCACCATTCTCCTCAGGACGACACTGACCTGGTGCTGGCCGGTTAGTGGATCCACCTGAGTCCGGATTAGGTATCAGCTCAACCTGTTCAGAACTGTGCGAAGTTTGCCTGGAACATTCTGGGTACAACAGAGTCAGTGAAGTTGAAGATCCTGCTGAGTCAGTGTCTCTTTCTTTGTGCAAGAGATTTCTGGAGCGTTCCAACCATCTCTGGATAGAACATGCTTACAGAGAATTAGGTCCTTGCGTGGCTTCACAACCACCAGGAAGTGCTTTTGTCCTCCCTGAAGCCATCCTTGTCTTGGGCCCACAGAAGTAGCCACAAATCCATACGAACATGGTGGATTAAAATCTCATCCCATCCCTGAGTGTAACCTCATGTCCTTTGGCTAGTGTCTCCATAGCAGGAATGCCTGGCCCCTTTCCTGACTACTGGCCATGGGCAGATCCAGGTGCGTAGCCTGGAATCATCAAATCCATGAGTGTCCTGGTGCCCCAGAGCCGCGTTTCCTGATCTGCAGACCGCGGGGCACTCAGGCCCAACACTAAGACCCCAGACAGGCCCGTCTGGTGGAGCTTCTCTTCACTCTGATCTATGGCTTTTAGGCAAGTCCTAGATACCAGAGCATCTCTATGTGAGTTCTTTATGACCACAGGGCCTCTAGGTGATGATCTCTAAGCCATGTGATGATTATAGCACAGGTCAGTTAGCTTGTCTTTCTGGAAAGTTCCACCCCTTCACCTGGCCACTACAACAGTGAGAAGATGGGCCAGGGAAGTGACTTCTTACATGTGTTCTGAGAGCACAGGACTGAGCATACAGGAAGAACGCGAGCCCGTGTGGGCTTTGTCTTTTCTGATCTGGCTGTTCTGATAAATCTAGCAGAGAGTGCCCTGTGGCCCTGCACAGGGTCTGAAGAGGAGAGACACTGAGCCGAACTTTGAACTTTTATCTTGGCCCTTTACAACCAGAGCTCCATCTTGGTGGACCTCGTTGGTTTTGTTCTTCTGTTCTGTTACATCTCTTCATTCTTGAGCCTTGAGCCACTAGCTGAGAACTGGGACGTGTACTGAATAGGACCTAGCTTGTGCCCCAACTATGCTTTTTTCACACAGTCAACGGAGGAAAACTTGGTGTTTGTAACAATTACATACCATGTTTGCAGGGCTCGTCAAAGTGCTTTGTGTCTGTGATTCTGTTTAATCCTTGTGTCAGAACCCAGCGATGAATATTATCCCTGTCTTGCTGATGAGGAAACTCAGGCTCGAAAGATTAAGTGACTTGGCCACGATAATGAAACTAGACAACATCAAAGCTTATACTAAAACCCAGGTCTTTAGAATTAAGCCCAGAGCCCTGTACAATGTGTTCAGTCCTCCATCCACCCCCTCATGAAGAGAAAGGACTAGTTTCTCTTTTGAATGTTTAATTGCAGGCAATTTTGTAATATCCCATAAAGGCTGATGTCATACTTGTTTTCCAGCCTATACCAAAGGAATTGGCACATAGGGGATACTAAATGGTTGAGAAGTGAATGAAACTTCTCGATGAAGATGTGAATGAGCAAATAACTGAATGAATAGATTACCTAGGCAAAAATCCACCTGATGTTGTATTGGAACTTTCTGCATGTGAAACAATATTACACGTGCCATCTGAAGGATTGATTTGCCCTCAGTTTTCCCTTTCTTCTGACTGCCTATCATTGTGAAAGATCATAACCAGGTGTTATGGTCTGAATTAGATGTTGGTCCCCCCCCATGAGCTCATGTGTTTTCAATGTTAGGGAGGTGGAGCCTTGCTGGAGGAGGTGTGTTGGCTGGGGGTGGGCTTTGGGGCATTATTGCCCAGCTCCCCCTGCCAGAGACTCAGGTCCCTCTCTTGCTGCTTTTTGCCACCTATTGTGGCCAGAAGTGATGCCCAGCCTCTGCTCTAGGACCGTCTTTTCCCTGCCATCATGAAGTGTCCCCTTGAGACTATAAGCTGAAATAGCCTTTTTTTTTTTTTTTGTTTTTTTTCGAGGTAGGGTCTCACTCTGGTCCAGGCTGACCTGGAATTAACTATGTAGTCTCAGGGTGGCCTTGAACTCTCAGCGATCCTCCTACCTCTGCCTCCTGAGTGCTGGGATTAAAGGCGTGCGCCACCACGCCCGGCTCTCCCATTAGCTTTTGTTGGCTGGGTATTTTGTGCCAACAATGAAAAGCTCAACTACAACGCCAGGCTCATGTCATGTTTCTTGAATGCCATTAAGAAATAAATCCATAACCAAAAGTGAAAATCAAAATATATTTTAAAAATGTCTTTTCAAGGCTGGGGAAATGACTTAGTGGTTAAGGCATTTGTCTGCGAAGCCTAAGGACCTGGGTTCAATTCCCCTGGACCCATGTAAGCCAGATGCACAGGGGGTCGCATGCTTCTGGAGTTCATTTGCAGTGGCTGGAGGTCCTGGTGCACCCATTCTCTCTTTGTCTATCTGACTCTTTCACTCTCTGTCCATCACTCTCAAATAAATAAATTAAAGATATTGTATTTATTTATTTGAGAGAGAGAGAGGAAGAGGCAGAGAGGAAGAGAGAATGGGCATGCTAGGGCCTCCAGCCACCGCAAACGAGCTCCAGATGCATGCGCCACTTTGTGCATCTGGCTTACGTGGGTCCTGGGGAATCAAGCCTCGAACCAGGGTCCTTAGGCTTCACAGGCAAGCACTTAACTGCTGAGCTGGAGAGATGGCTCAGCAGTTGACGCGCTTGCTTGCAAAACCTGATGGCCTGGGTTAGATGCTCTAGTACTCACATAAAGCTAGACACAACGTGGCACGCATATCTGGAGTTTGTCTGCAGTGGCAGGAGGCCCTGGTGTGTCTATAATCTCTATCGAAAATTAAAAAATAAATATTTTTAAGAGTGTCTTCTCCGGTCTTATTCTCTCACTCCTCCTTTCCACTCACAGAGCCCTCGGAAGTACTTGGGGCACAATTTTGTCATCTGAATTCCTCATTAGACTACACAAGTCACTTTATAATTCTTTGACGCATTTTAGGATCAAACCAGAAGAAAATTGACTGAGGCAGATGCTGGAGGAGAATGAGTTTTCTTCCCCCCTTGGTAGATCTTAATTTCGAAGTCTAAACTTTACTGCTGTCCTCAGAACCCACCACCAGAGCTGCCTTACTGCCGCCCCGCAAACGATCTCTTCATGTCTGTCTTCCTCCCTCTGGAAAATATAAAAATATGAAAGTAGTCAGGTGTGGTAGCTTGGTGTCTATAGCCTTGGTTACTTGGGAGGCTGAGGCAGGAGAATTACTCGAGGCCAAGAATTTTAGACTAGCCTAGGCAACATAGGGAGACCCCATCTGATGTTAAAAGAAAGGAGGAAGGAATCTCAAATTTATTATTATAGCAGAGAAGTGCCACTGGGCTCTGTCATAGATGAGGCTCCATGTTTAGAATGACTAAAAGCAGCAGGGACAGTCACCCTGGCTGACTTGCTCTCTTTTTACACTCTCTAACATACTAACCTGGGCTTATTGTATTTGAGGCTCTATAGACCCATCTCGAAGGAATTCTTCAAAATAGCTGGTCTCAGCCTTTCTTGATCTCTCAAGCTGCCTTGCCATGAAGGAACTCTGAAGCCAGCGGAGCTGTGGCTTTTCGAGGTTAACTTCGAGGGCTAGCAGGGGGTTACCCACGCTGAGGAAGATGTTCAATCATGGCTCACACTGTTGGTCATGTCCAGAGGTCTTTGCCTTCTCCACTGCAGTAACCTTTACCAAGGTGAGAATCTGAATGGAGAATGGCGCCTGGTTCTTAGCTTTGGCAATTGGCTTCTCGAGGACGATCATTACTGATGGAAATTGATGTGAAGCATGGTCCAGTCCTTGGAGAAAAGTCTCGTGTGCCTTCCTCTTATCTCACCGTCCTGGCATTGTCAGTGCTGGCTCACTTATCCCTTTGACATTTTAGCCAGACCTTCTCACCGCAGCTCACTATGGAAGTGCCCAGTATCCCAGAATGGATGAACCCCGCCACAAATGAGTGAACGAGAGCGTGAGGATGAAGAACTACTCTGGGCTTTCATGGGTAGATCTTGAAGTTGTTAGTTCAAGTGTAGGCACCCAGGTGTTGCTAGGATATTCTGTCCTTTGACCTTGTATATGCTAAGCCATTTCCTTTCTTTCTTTTTGTAATTACACTTTTGGTTTTTTGAGGTAGGGTTTCACTCTGGCCCACGCTGGCCTGGAATTAACTATGTAGTCTCAGGGTGGCCTCGAACACTCGGTGATCCTCCTACCTCTGCTGGGATTAAAGGTGTGTGCCACCACGCCCGGCTTTGTTTTTAAACTTTTTATTGACAATTTTCATAATTGTATATAATGCATTTTTATCATAATCCCCTCCCATTACTCTTTCAATGAACCCTTTCTTCTTTTTGATGTTTTTATTTTGATGTGTTTTTTTTTTTTCAGTTTGTCCCCTGCCTTCATCCAGGATGAAATGTTGATGGACCCAATATTGTGCAGGTTTCATGCTGCAGGTGTTCAGCCATTTCTAAAGTGTCCTAAGGAGGGATCAAGATATGCAGCTCAACCCTGTCCTCTGAGGGTCTGCTGCAGCCCTGGGCACTTAGGCCAAAGTCTTTGTGACTTCCCTCATCAAAACAAAGCCAGCACAGGCCTGGCACATGGTCTGACCTACGTAAATGTGGTTTTTTTTGCAAGAACAAAGAAATCCTTGGTCTCTTCTGTAATTGCACCAAATTACATCTTCACGATGACTTTGTCTTCTGTGGCCCTGGTTTTCCTGCTCCAGCAGAGAAACTGCACCGTTACCATGATGGGAAATTTGGCCAGAGGCTTGAAGTGAGTTTATAGACAAAGCCACCTCAGCTGTCCCCTCTTCAACCCAGGCCAAACAGCAGAGATGTAAATGACAGGTTCCGTAAGCATCCGATGAAGTCCCACGCCAGATCCACAGCTCCAAGTGGTCCACAGCCTGGGCTCCTCTGCAGTCCTCTCTAGCATCTGCTTGGGAACAGCTAATGGCCCTCTGAGCAATGCCAATGTCACCAGGAAAGGGGATAACTTTATTCCCACATAGAGGGGAGGGTGGAAGCTGGAGCAGGTGGCTCAACATCTGACCTCCACTGGCACATGATAGTTTTAACAGTCCAAGGAGCTGTGCCCACTCATGACATGTCTGTCACACATGCCCTCCAAACCCAGCTCTGCTGTCAGCTTCAGCTGGATCAAAGCATAGAGTGCTTTATAGAGTTTAGTATCTCCACAGCCAAGGGAAACTAAGGTAGAGCTGAGGTTCTAGGCGTGGAATATCTACCACTTCCTTGACCCAAAAAGAGACCTCTCTCTAGTGAGGGCGGTGAGGAGGGACCTTGTGAGAAGCAAAGGTCAGGGTTTCTATTGAGACACATAGACGTTTGCTGTGGATAATTATTTGCGTGTGGTCTTGTGCTCTATAAGCTATTTAGGAACATTCCGGCCTCTACCCACTAGATGTTAAGAGCCCCCTCAATAAGTTTCCTGACATATCCAAGCAGTCCCCCGGTGGTGGGAATCATTAGTCGCTCAGCACCTTGGCAACAGGAGGGAATTGGGTGAGCTGCTCATTGGGTCTGGAATATTCTTGTCAAAGAGTGGTCATCCCCATGCTAAGGTTGTCTGTCACTGGAGGTGCGGGTTGTTGGCTAGGAGGAGATGGGGCTCCTCATGAAGTCGTCTGCTCCTCTCAAGGCCACAGGTGGGGGTCACACACATGAACCCATATGAACCCATGATGCCGATGTCCCTTCTGTCCGTCCTCATCTGCCATCTGCCATCCCCTTTCTTCCTGTGTGACTTCCTGAAGGGCTGATTAGTGTCTGCATTCCAGAGCTGCTCTCCCCAGATTCCAGCAGACGCCCAGTGGGCATCTGAGGTTGACCTGAACACTCCTCGTTGGGAGTTTCCCAGGTGATCCATGGCAAGGGGCAGGGGCAGGGGTGGGGAGAGGCAGCACCCAGACCCAGTGGCTGAAGGGATGTGGCAAGCTCTTCAAAACAAAAAGTGGTAAAAATCCATACGAAAGGCGATGTTAGTTGGAAAAGGGAGCGACTCACTGATTCATTCAACAAACCGCTGGTGTTCTAGGCACCAAGGATTCAGCAGTAAACAAACCAGACACAAACCAGATCTGTCCTCCCGACGGATCATGACCTTATCCTGGGGTTAGAGGGTGTTCTTGCAGAAATGGAGCAGAGGAGGGCTTGGGAAGGGCTGGAGGCAGTTTGCAGTTGTAATTAGGGAGCTTCATTTATAGGTGACATGTAGCCACTTCATAGGTGGTGAGAGGTGGCCAGACAGGTGTCAGTTGGGGAAACTTTTCCATGCAGGAAGACCAGAGAGCGCAGTGACCCTCGCTGAACTGCTTCTGTGCCGGATGCAGAGTTCAGGAGTGAGCAGCAGGGGTTGAGAGCGGAGAGGGGCGGGCCAGAACCAGGTCTAACCGAACAGTCATGTTGACTTTGATTCTAAGGGGAGATGGTTGGGGCCTGGGGAAGATTTCAGCAGAGAAATGCCAGGATCAGATGTGAGGATTTGAAAGAATCAACCCACTTGCTGTTTTGAGAGCAGACTCCGGTAAGGGGGGTGGGGGGGAGGGCAGGAGTGGGAGGTACCATTGTGATGAAATTGTGACATGGTTTCTGCCCCCTGGGAATTTGTCGTGATTGTGAAGATAGGCCATGTACAACTCTAATAAGGAAGTGTCTGCTAAGCCGAACTCTTGACTCCAGCCAGACCTGGGCTGGGCTCTAGCGTGAATGAGCATGGAATTTTTTTTTATATACCTTTGTCTTTAGTTTGATGGATATGTAATTGACCCATAGAAAGTGGTACACATTTGAACTTTAAGCTGGCACACTTGGACGTTTGTCTGCATCTACGAAGCCATCCCCCAGTCACAGTACTGAATGTACCCTTTTCTTCCCAAAAGGGTTCCATGGTTTCAGGAGCAGGTGAGAATTGTCATCAGGGCAGGATGGCAAGCTAAGACACAGGGGCAGAGGGAAACCCCATGCTCACTTTTTAAGAAGACCTGTGAGGAGCTGGGGCTGCTTCTGACAAAATAGCTGGAAGAAAATTAGGTCAGGCCCAAAACACTGAACTGCGAGCATTAGATCCTGGGGAAACAGAGGAAATATTTAAACTTGTTATAGGATGTAGTTAAAATAGAGTTTATTGGGGCTGGAGAGATGGCTTAGTGGTTAAGGTGTTTGCCTGCAAAGCCAAAGGATTCTGGTTCGATTCTCCAGGATCCATGTAAGCCAGATGCACAAGGGGTGCATGCGTCTGGAGTTTGTTTGCAGTGGCTGGAGGCCCTGGTGCGCCCATTCTCTCCATCCCCCCCCTCAAATAAATAAATAAAATATATTTTAAAAACAGTGTTTCACATTTTAAAGAGGATGGCAATAAGGCACTATAGGTATTTCATCTCTGAGTAAATCCAGAAAAATATAGCCAAGCATACTGATAGAGCATTGCATGCATATTGTCAATTAGAGGGAAAAGAAACATGAGATCATTGTGTGTGTAGTATGTGCATGTGCAGTGAGGTATGTTTGTGTGTGTTTACGGTATATGTGGCAGATGCACTCAAAAGCATGCTCAGGCCAGAGGAGAATGTCACGAGGGCTTTCTCTATCACTCAAGGTATTTGCTTGAGACATAGCCTCTATCTGAACTGGGAGCTGTGGTTCTTGTGAGCCCCAGTGATTCTCTGGTCTCTGTTCCACACAGAACTGGAGCTACAGGCGTGCATGGCCATGCCTAGCTGAGTACATGGGTCCTGGGGAATCAAACTGAGGCAGTCACAGGCCCGCCCAGACTTCATGCTTGCAGCAAGCCCTCTTACCCATTGAGCTATCTCCTCAGCCCCAGGTCATTTCATGTCTAGCTAATCAACAGAATCCTTACTAGCCCCATACAAATGTAACTACTTACCTAGTGAGCAGAATTCCACTTCACCTGATGATGCATTAAAGCCTGTGCCTCAACACCGCACGTGACCTAGATAGACTCTGATAATTGAAAGGTGGAACTGTAGTGTGCCGTACTAGAATCTTGATTCTGCTTGTTTTGTGAAGTCCGGTGGTCATATTGATGCCGTGCTGAACACGAACATAAGCCTTTTATAGTACGTAATAGAGGTCTACTCCTTTATCAGAAGCTCTCAATCTATCTGTGAATAGGTCTTATTTTTCCAGGGCCAAGGTCTAGACAGGAAAACAATAGTCCGAGATTTAAGCAAGACATGGTGGCTCATGTCTTTCATCCCATCAGTCGGGAGGCAGAGGTACAAAGAGTGCTGTGAGATCGAGGCCAGCCTGAGACTACATAGTGAATTCCAGGTCATCATGGGTTAGAGTGAGACCCTATTTAAAAAAAAAAAAAAAGAGTCTCAGGTTTAAAGATAGTTAACAGATGTGAACCCTTCTTTCTCTTTTACATGTCCCTGGTAGAAATGGCAGATCCTAGGGGACCCTGACCAGCTGGTGACTCTATGATTCTACCTGCATGGTTAGCAGAGCATCTTTGAATTTTATTCCCTTTTTTTTTTTTTTTTAAAAAAATTTAATTCTTATTGATTTATTAGAGAGAGAAGGAGAGAGAGAGAAAGAGAAAAGGAGAGAGAGAATGGGTGCACCAGGGCTTTCAACTACCACAAATGAACTCCAGACATGTGCATGTAGCTTGTGTGGGTTCTGGAGAATCGAACCTGGGTCCTTAGGTTCACAGGCAAGTGCCTTAACCACTAAGCCATTTCTCCAGCCCCAACTTTATATCCTCTTAAGGGAGAAATAAGTACCACTTGTCAGTGGACCTGCTCCAGTGAGAATCATATGCTCCATTGCCATGGAAATGAGCAGATGCACCCTTAAAAATAGAGAAAAAAGCTAGGAGCCATTCAGTGCACAGCCAGAGATCAGCCAGGGCACCCATTCTTATTTTAATGTCTTTAGAAAAAGTTGGCTTGCCAGGCTAGAAAAGGCAGTCAACCAAAGATCTATCATCTTGGCCCCTCTTAGTTCTAAAACTGTGTGCTAGGTCCTTCTGAATAAAGTAAGCCATAATGTGATCCCTCCCATGGTCGCCATTGCCATCATCAGCACAAGCGTGTGAAGTACTAAAGCTATGAGGGATTCTGTGTGAGATCTGAGACTAACCACACTCAGCTCTCACGCTTGCAAGGCACTAGCGTCTCACTTTACCCACTGAGGTCACTCCCCAACCCCCATAGACTGACTGTTCTCAGTGTAGCGCTCCATTCTAATTACGATTCTCCCTTTTCTTTTAACGTAGACAGATTCTTTTCGTTGTTACTACTGCTACATTATGAAGATGTAGTTAGTATCTCTTGCATGCTGTACCTGTGAATTATTCTAATCCTTACAACCCTACGATTTACATGATGTGACTTCCTGCTTAGCGGTTGAGAGAACTGAGGCTCAGAGAATCTTCGCTGGTGTCACCAAGTCTGTGGGACGCAAGACAGAGCATTCCCCACCAAGCTTGTGATTTTCGTCTTCGTCACTTTGTTGGTTACCTCTTATTTTGACAGCGTTGTTCTGTTCTGTCTGCCCACTTTTGGATTGTGCATTCCCCGCACCTGTCTCCAGGTGCAGCCTTGGGACGTTCAAGAGCAGAGTGCTGGCTGGCATCAGCTCATTTCTGGTTATAATCTCCTTGGTGGTGGAGCCCAGAGGTGGCACGTGGCATCACATGTCAAGATGGGGTGCATGCATGTCTTTCTGTCTGAAGCAGAAAGGTCTTGTCCGAAACACTTTTTTCCAAGTGTCCTATTAATTACACTGCCGCCTGCCTTTTCTGCTGTCATGGACAGAACATGATTCTTCAAACTGAAGTCACACACATATCCTTAATAGGCCCACATCTCTGCAGTGTCCAGAGCAGAATCACATAGGGCTGGGCACAGTCGCTACGTCCAGGTTAATTTAGTTTCTTATGTAAAACAACTTCGGTCTGACATTTAACATTTCTGCCTTTGGTGAGCGTTTTTTTTTTTTCTTCCTTTGTCTCCCTGAGCTTATGACCCAGCATGATTATATGCCTTTATATTCATTTTTTTTTCACACCAGGATTCACATTCATGTGCACACCCACATGTGATCTTCATTACTGGGGAAGTGCTGCTGGCTCACAGAATGGACTCATCACAGTGGTGACAAATCCTGGGGCTGGGAATGGCAGCCAGAAGTGTCTATTGAAGTTTTATGCTAATGAAATAAGAGTGTGAACAGGCTGCCTCTCACACACAAGTGCCTGGCTTTGGAGAATTCCTGTCCACTGCCAATCTGAGTGCTCCTCCATTCACACGTTGCTGCAGTGAGAATGGCAGTGCCCTTGAGGGGTGGCGGATCTTTCTCACAAAGAACAGCAGCACGTTCGTGATTAGTTTGTCCAGCAGTCTCATGTGTTGCCTGACTCCTCTCCTGAGGTAGGCACAGGGCTTGTTTGTGGTCTGGGAATTCCATGAACAGCAGGAATAAAGTGTACTGATGTTCAGCCCTCAGTTAATTCCTGCTAAGTAGATTCAACATGCCAAGTGGGTGAGGGAGACTCCGACCGAGTTCCTCTTCATGGCCCCCTCCTCAGCCCATCAAGCCCGTGTGGAAAACGGGATGGACAAGCCAGGCAGCTGACAGAGCAGGAGGCACAGCGTCTTTTTGCGGAAGAAGTGTGTGGGGGATCCTTAGAGTTTAAACTGTCATCTCTCACATGGCTGCTTAAGGATGGCCAAATTCTCTTGTCCTTGCCAAATTACCAAAGGGGAAATTACTAAAAAGAAACTACCAAAAGAGGAATCACATTACTCGTTTGAGAGACACTGAGTCCAAATATTTGAATATGTAACTAGGAATGAGCTATTGGCATGCTTGGGTCTGATCTACCTAAAGTCTGTAAACCTTCTGCTTGCCATTTCCAGTCAGAAGACTCCTTAATGGAGACACTTGCCTAAGGGGGATAGAGCTGCTGGAAAGAGCACCCCAGTTCTTGAGGAAGAAAGGACACTGAAGTGTGACAGAGGGTGGGAAAGCAAACCCTAGCTAGGGAAGGAGTGTGAGGGTAAATTCCCTTCATCTGGGAGGCCGCCTGCTGTGGGAAACAAAACACTTTATTCTCAGGATCCTTGGACAGCCTTTATGGAAGAAGAAAGTTTAGGAACAAAGGGAAAAGAAATTGCTTTTGAAGAACAGCTTAAATCTTGTTGTGCTTGTCACAAGAAGCCTCTAGAATAATAAACTAGAAGCAAACATCACCAGGAGTTTGTACAACACATGCTGGATGCTCACCCCAGCTGTTGCCTTCATTGCAGCCTGGGATGCTATGGAGGCATGTACTCAAAGTAATCCTTTGGCAAAAATAATACAGAAAATCACCCCATCCTCAACAATGGCATTAACATTTATGCTAAGCAACCTTCCCCTCAGAGGATGAACCGGAACAGAAAGCAACCTGGAGCACCATCAGTAAACTGCTCTATTTCCCTGGCCAGTTGGTCTTGTTTTCTTGCCCGATTCCACAGCTCTCATTCCCAGTCCCTGCTCATGCATTGAGAGCCGCCTGGCAGCTCTGGGGAAGAGAGCGGCTGCCTGCTTTCTGAACCAAGAGCATAGTTCTGGTCCAGGATTTCTCGACTTCTTCCTGAAGAACTGTACTGATAGTTATTAGAAAAATTTTTTAATTTTTTTATTTATTTTTGGAGAGAGACACAAGAGAGACAGACAGAGAGAGAGGGAGAGGGAGAAAGATAGAGAATGGGCGTGCCAGCAGTCTCTCAGCTACTGTGAAAGAAATCCAGATGTGTGCACCCCCTTGTGGTCAAGTGCGACATTGCGTCCTTGCGTCACTGCATCTGGCTAAAGGTGGGACCTGGAGATTGGAACCGCTGGAGATTGGAACCAGCGTTCTTAGGCTTAGGAGGCAGGCACCTTAACCACTACGCCATCTCTCCAGCCCAGAAAAAAATTTTTTTAGTTGTATGTATATAAACGTTATTCTCCCAGAAATTTAGGAAAAATGATTAGTAGGTTGAGGCCAGATAATCTTTTTTTGTTTGTTTGTTTGGTTTTTCAAGGTAGGGTCTCACTCTAGCCCAGGTTGACCTGGAATTCACTTTATTCTCAGGGTGGCCTCAAACTCATGGTGATCCTCCTACCTCTGCCTCCCAAGTGCCGGGATTAAAGGTGTGCGCCACCATGCCCGGCATCAGATAATCTATTTTACAGAAGAATCAGTAAACAGAGGTTCCTGTACAAGGCTCTTTTATCAGGTACAATAGTTATGGTCAGAAAATTATATTAGCGTTAGATTAGAAAGAAAAAGAGTACATTCATTGTCTAGTAAGTGCCTATGCTAGTCAGCTGTCTGTCACTGAAGAAAATCCCAGAGATAATATAAAATTGAAAAGGGTATCGTGTGTGTGTGTGTGTGTGTGTGTGTGTGTGTGACTCATGGTTTATAGATTCCTATTCCTAGTCAGGTGGACACATTACTTTAGGCTTCTAGGGGGGCTGCCAGTGGCAGTCTCCTCACCAGAAGGGTGGTCCACTCTGGAGGAAAGACTTTCTCGCTCAGTTAATCCTGCCTTGAAACATCTTCACATACTCACACAAGAAGCACGTTTCTCACTCCATTCCTAATTTGGTCAAGTTGACAGAAGAACTTTACCACCGTATACATGAACCTGGCAGGGGCATGGAGGGAAGGGCCCACATGGCAATAGGACTGATGAGAGGGACATGTGCTTAGCTAGCGGCTACTGGAATGAGCAAAGATGTAGGGCCGGGGAAGTCAATTTGGAATTGTCATCAAGGATGCCTACCTGGGATGTTGTCCAAGCTACATTTAGCTACAAGGCATGGAGTTTAGAAGAAAGATCAGCTAGGGATAGGATGAAAGGGAAAATCTCACGTCTCTAGGGTTTATAGCCACAGGAGCCATGTTTTTTTTTTAAATGTTTTATTTGTATTTATTTATTTGACAGAGAAAGAGGGAGAGAGAGAATGGGCTCACCAGGGCCTCCAGCTACTGCAGTTGAACTCCAGATGCTTGTGTCCCCTTGTGCATCTGGCTAACATGGGTCCTGGGGAACTGAACCTGGCTCCTTTGGCTTTGCAGGCAAACACCTTAACCACTTAGCCATCCCTCCAGCCCAAGCCAAAGGTTTTGATGTAGTTACCTGGGGCATGATAGCTCCCAGATGTCTCACTCAGTCTAAGACCACGAGAGAACCTTGTGGGTTGTGTCAGGAAACCCATTTTCCTAAAATACCCCTAGGAAAGCACCAATGGTATCAGAAAGCCACCTGCTGGACTGTTCTTTGTACATTTACAAGGGTCACTAATTAGACATATTTAGGTGTGTAAACATTTTCACTTGACCTTCTATCTCAGGGACCTTTTCAAATGACCTGTATCTCTAAATATTCTTCTTCATGGGAGAGATGGCGCAGGATGATTTTGTGTATTTCCCATTTTGAGGACAGAAGACCTACACTTAAAAATTTAGGATGAGGGGCTGGAGAAATGAATTAACAGTTAAGGTGCTTGCCTGCAAAGTCAAAGGACCATGGTTCAATTCCCCAGGATCCACGTAAGCCAGATGCACAAGGAAGCACATGCGTCTGGAGTTTGTTTGCCGTGGCTGGAGGCCCTGGCATGCCCATTCTCTCATTCTATCTCTATTTGCCTCTCTCTCAAATAAAGAATAAAATGTTTTTTTAAAAAATTTAAGATGAGAGCTAGATGTGGTGGCTCATGCTTATAATTGCAGCATTCAGGAGGCTGAGGTAATAGGATCACTGTGAGTCGGGGGCCAGTCTGGGACTAGAGTGAGTTGCAGGTCAGCCTGGGATAGAAGGAAACCCTTCCTTCAAAAAATAAAATAAAAGCAGAAATTTATATGGGAAAACTCATAGCGTTAGTAATAGGTAATAAAGTTTTTTTTTTTTTTTTTTTTTTTTTTTTAAGGATGAAGATGTTGCATAAGTGCCAATAGCTGGCTTTTGTAAGTGCTGGAGTAAATAAAAATGGAGGAATGAAAATAGGGTTTCTGTTTGTGGGTGGCTTGCTTGGTCTGGCTCCCGTCTGTTTCTTGGGGTCACAGAGTGGGTCAGAAGCAGACAGCACAATATGTACTGAGCTCTATGACCAAGGCTGCATGCAGCCTGCGTGCCTGGCTCTCCTTCTCTGGGTTTGCTGATCCAGTGGTGTTTCTCCAGGTCTCCACAATGCCTTCTTGTCCATGGGAGGAAAGCCCAGCTCACGTGCACCGTCCATGGCGCCAAACGATTCCTTGTCTCTATAGCTATTCCATGCCACCCTCGCTCTTTCGGCCAAACCCTCACTATCTTGGCATGTAATGAAAACCATGCCTGTTGACCATTCCTGTTGGCAGTCTTCAGTCATACCAAAATATTTATAATGTATGGACAAGCCCTTCGAAGGCATTTTGGCTTCCATAGATATCACTCTTGTCTTGCAGAGGCTTTTAGATGATAAGAACTAATACAGGGTTTTAAGATTTTTCATTTATTTATTATTTATTAGAGACAGAGACAGAGAGAGAGAGAGAATGAGAATGGGCGCACCAGGGCCTCCAGCCACTGCAAATGAACTCCAGGTGCATGAGCCACCATTTGCATCTGGCTTATGTGGGAACTGGAGAATCGCACCTGGTCCTTAGGCTTCGCAGGCATGTGCCTTAACCACTAAGCCATCTCTCCAGCCCTAATGTAGGGTTTTAGGTCAAGGGCTGCTTGATCTAAGGAGCGCCTCTGATATCAGCCAGCGATTATATTCTCATTGAAGTCATCTTAGCCTTCCCCTGCAGGAGACAACAAATGCCCTTGGGATACTTCTTGTCTGTCTGAGGTCATCATACTGGTGGCAGGCTCAGCTCAGCTGTGGCATTCATGGGTCAGTTGGTGCTCTCCTGGCTGGTATTGGTTGGCACCTGTGTGGGTGGAAGAGCACTGGAGGTGGGGGGGAGTGGACCTAGAGTTTTTATTGACCTGTGTGACTCACAGGGTTGCACAGAGCTCCATGGTGGGTCTTTTCTGATTGGTCCTGTGAGTCCATACAGATGAGATTAGAGGGGCAGTAGAGGACTGTGGTATTTGGTAGACCAGGAACCAAGAAGTCTTCCTGGATGTGAACTCACAGTAGGTAGGGCTTGTCCCCATAGGTCGTAAGATGCCAGGCCAGTGTGATGCTTGGCGTGTTGGAAGCCAACATACCTATGTGCTAAATGTTGGAAATTAAGCTATAAGCAGCAATTGGCTGAACAAAGAATGGCTTGCTCCAGGGGTCAGTAGTAAGCACCACGAGTTGTGTAGGATGGATGTGTCTCTCTGTGTCCATCAAATTGAGTATAAAGCTACATCCAAGACCCAAACTGAACCATGATGCCCATGTGTAACTTCTGTGTAGCCTCCTTCTCACTGTGACACTGCGTCCATATGACTGGGGTAACAAAAGCATTTTCACCACACAGGCAAACAGAAGCCTCTTGATGCCCAGTAGTTTGGAGACTTGAAAGCACATGTTGCAGGCTGTGGCTTGTGTTTAATACCATGCTCTTGATTTCTCTCATCACCTTAAATTATGCGATAGAGTGTGGTAATGAACGCAAGAATGATGGAACAACCAAAGGTCAGTCTACCATATGGTCATTAAAAAGAACATGGTCACAATAGTGGGTTATTGATGAAGGAAAACTCGCATCATGTAACGTTATGTGAAAAAACAAACAAGAAACTATGTCTCGGCACATCTGATCTGTGCAAATATGAATCTGGTGTTGGAGGTGTTCGCTGGCTCTTGAAGTGTGCAATCATAGGCAAGTGGTCAAGACACCTGAGGATTCCAAACTTTTACTCCTTTCAGGTCCCTTTCTTTGCTGGTAAACGGAGGTGACAGCCTGTTCTAGAATGACCCCTTCAGAAGCTTCTTTTGGGGGGTCCCCATATGCTCTGAGCTGTGATGAGGGACTGTTTGTACAAAGCAACTGTCACTGAGTAGGGTGCCATGAGGTGAGCTCACATGGCTTGTGTTACTCTTCCAGGTGGAACTCGGTCACCCCTGAGCTCCCACTTCTCCATCATTTCATACGACTGCTTGGCGCTTCCGCCTCCCGAGCCTTCCTTGCTGTTGCTATATAAGGAGGCCTCTTGATTTATTAATCAATTAATCAGTGCATGCTGAGGAGCTGCTGGGGTAGTTAAACAGGGAAAATAAAATGCTGAAGGTCTGTCATCAAGACGGATTGTAATTAAGAACCAACCCCCCTCCCGCGATCTTCCTGCCCACCCTGACCGCCTCGTACTACCCTCCTCACCCACAGCTTCCTCACACCTCACTTGGCCTATGGGCCTCTGTTCCATAAAGCTTGACAGCACATTTCTGAAGGGATTTTTTTTTCCTTAATGTTAGAGAGGAAAACAATCCTTGAATTGAGCCTCATCCATTATTTGCTGTAACTACTGAACATTGAAAGTTCAGCCAGGCCCAAAACATGCTGTGGTGCTTCTATCTGTGCATGGATCATAGTCTCCAGACCACAGCTGGAGCCAAGGAGCTGGAAGGATTTCATAACAAGGACAGGCCGTGGCCTGTGTGACAGACAAGAGGTCCAGTGAGATCAGTCTGTAACCAAGGTCACACAGAACTCCAAGTTCACAAGGTGTAGAAGTGAGGAAATAGCCCCATTCCCATCAACACACCTGTTTCTTCATGTGATCCTGCTTTCCTATAAAAGTTAAAGTAGGACTGGAGGGATGGCTTAGTGGTTAAGGCATTTGCCTGCAAAGCCAAAGGACCCAGGTTTGATTCCCCAGGACCCACGTTAGCCCGATGCACACCTCTGGAGGTCGTTTGCAGTAGCTGGAGGCCCTGATGTGCCCATTCTCTCTCTCTCTCTTTCTATCTCTCTCTCCCCCTCTTTCTCTGTCAAATAAAAATAAAATACTTTAAACAGCAGCCTCATTAAGTGCATTTTGCTGATTTCTTTTAGAAAGGACATCTGAGCTGAAGGTTTTGGGTGGAGGAGGAGGGGAGAGCTGTTGAAGGTTTTTAGAAGGAGAGATTGGGACAAAGACTCACTTTGTAACCTAAGTTGGCCTGGAATTCATTATGTAGACCAGGCTAGTCCCAAACACATAGCAATCCTCCTGCCTCAGCCCTGTTGGTGCTGGGATTGCAGGCATGAACCACCATGCCTGCAGGAAGGGGTTTTTTTTTTTTTTTTTTTTTTTTAGTGTAGCTTTAGATGGAGGCTTGTGGAAGAAAGTGTCTTGGACCGTTCACTGGGTCAGGAAATCAGATGATACAGATGACAGCTTACCATGGGACAAATGACAATCCTAGTTAATCTGCAGGCTGGTTCTTGGGTCCAGATCTCATTGGTTTTTGTTTTGTTCTCATGACACTTTAGTGGCACTTCCATCCACCATAAACTGTCTAGGATCCAGAGAGACTGTGTACAACCCACGCCATGCCGGACACGGGGTTTGTGACTTCTGATGTGAGGGGCCGGTCAGGTTGGCTTTGATTCTTCAGTGACAATAGAAGAATCTACAGTGTTCTGATTAGACTGAGTGGTGAGGACACTTAGAAATTGTGTTTTGTTTTGCACCTCCTGTAAGGTTTTCAGTGTCTAGTTCTCCTGAGAGGACAGCATAGGCCTGTCTCCTTCTTCTTTGTACATGCCAGTCAAGCAGACAAACCCTTGGGATGCAGACATCTGAATTACACCTTGCCAACCTTGGGTTCTAAGCTCTTCCTTTCTTCTGCTTGTGTGTTCTCTAGGACCCAGCTTTCTCAGCTGTGATTCACGACAAACTCCAAGTCCCCAACACCATCCGGAAGGCATGGAATGACCGGGACAACCGCTGTGACATCTGTGCCACACACCTGAACCAGCTGAAGCAAGAGGCCATTCAAATGGTGCTGGCCCTGGAGCAGGCAGCTGGCAGCGAGCACTACGATGCCTCTCCTGGCTCCCCACCTCCCATCTCCAGCCTCCCGTCTCTGGTGGGGTCCCGGCACATGGGAGGGATCCAGCAGCCCAGGGAGTGGGCCTTTGTGCCTGCCCCCTATGCCACCTCCACCTACACGGGCCCCGTCAACAAACATGGCGGCAAACCCAACAGCCTTGGGGTCAGCAACGGGGCTGAGAAAAAGAGTGGATCCCCAACCCACCAGGCCAAAGTCAGCCTCCAGATGGCCACCAGTCCCAGCAATGGGAACATCCTCAGCTCGGTGGCTATTCAGACTCACCAATACCTGGATGGCACCTGGTCCCTTTCAAGAACCAATGGAGTCACCTTGTATCCTTACCAGGTAAGTACCTCTGTGGGTAAGGAAGAATAAGGCTTCCCTCTCCAGGTATTGAACTAGCACTTCCATAGTCTTCCTGTGAGAGTTAGAAAGCGGGGCTGGAGAGATGCCTTAGCGGTTAAGGCATTTGCCTGCAAAGCCAAAGGATCTCTGTCCAATTGCCCAGGACCCACATAAGACAGATGCACAAGGGGGTGCACGCATCTGGAATTCGTTTGCAGTGGTTGCAAGCCCTGGTGCGCCCATTCTCTCTCTCACTCTGCCTCATTCCCTTTTCTCAAATAAATAAATTAATTAAATTAAATTAATTTTTTTAAAAGAAAGAAAGAAAGTTAGAGAGCCAAGGCAGAGAGGTAAACTGCACTTCCTTTCTCTACCCAGCTGAGTCTTGTGCTTTTACCTAGCCCCACAGTGTTGCCACCAGGGAGCTTTAACAAGGCCTGTTGCTTTGATTATTCTCCTTTTTTTTTTTTTTTTTCGAGTTAGGGGGTCTTGCTCTAGCCCAGGATGACCTGGAATTCACTCTGTAGTCTCAGGGTGGCCTCAAACTCACGGTGATCCTCCCACTTCTGTCTTCCGAGTGCTGGGATTAAAGGCGTGCGCCACCACCCCCAGCTAAGGCCTGCTGCTTTGATACCAACTCCCACTCCTACCCTCTTTCTACTCACTCAGTATCTTCTTCCTAAAAGATCCTATTTGTCCAGACAGTGTCCAAGGGCTTCCCATCTATCATGTTTACTGTGGGGTGCAATGATTAGGAGTGTGGGCCCGTAATGCACGGGCTGGGACCCATGCGCTGACCTGTCCATATGGCTTTGCCTCAGGGGTGTCAGTCTCTAGTCTTTCACTCTGGAATTAATAGAATAATAGTGAGAATTTAATAAAAGGAAGTATGTAAGCATGTCGTCTAGAATCTGGCACATGGAAAGGGACAATAGAATTTAGAAATTAACATGAATAAGAGATTTTTGTACCCAAGAATATAGTGGGTTCTTAAAATTATTATTATTATTTTATTATTATTATTTGCAAGCACACAGAGAAAGAAGAGAGAAAGACAAAGAATGGGTGCACCAGGGCCTCTAGTCACTACAAATGGACTCCAGATACATGCACCACTTTGTGTATTTGGCTTTACATGGCTATTGGGGAATCAAACTTGGGTCGTTAGACTTCGCAGGCTAGTGCTTTAACCGCTGAGCCATCTCTCCAGCCCATTATTATTATTTTTAACAACATATTTCATATGGATATATCAAGAGTTGGTACCCTCTCTTCCCTTGTCCCTGCTCCCATTCCGTTGGGGACACTCCTTAGTGGGTTACAGGTATTCCCCAATGGGGTTGTGGTTTATGCATTGTGGGAGTAGCAGTCAGTTATTTTGGGAGGGGGAAAAATCATGATTTTTAAAGAAACATGTGGGTCAGGCTGGATATTATGAAGAATAAAATACACAAAGGACCAGTGGTCTGTGTTAGCATCCTGACTTCATTGTCCGAACGTTCTAAAGAAAGACTCCCCTCCTAATCTCCAGTGCCTTGATGGACCTTCACATGGTCTGTCTGCAGTTCAGTTTGTACTGGGATTGAGTTATGGAAGGTCCCCTCCTTTCCTTATCAGGCGTTGAAATGAATATATGACCTAAAGTCTCCCTACAGAAGTAAGAAAGCACTTCTCCAATATGAGAGAATTTGTCCTGAGCCAGCCAAGGTGGTGCACACCTGTAATCCTAGCAGCAGGGAGGCAGAGACAGAGGCAGAAGAAGGATTGTTAATTCAAGGCCAACCTGGGCTACAGTTCAAATATAGCCCGAGGCACATAGTGAGACTTTGTCTCAAAAAAAAAAAAAAAAAAAAGAAAAAAAAAAAAAAAAAAAAAAAAGAAAAAAAAATCAAAATATGAAGAAGGAAAAGAATTTGTTATGATTTTTTTTCCCCCAAGGGAGTTTTGTTTGGATGAGGGGTGGACTCAATGCATGTGTCTTATGTCCCCTGTGCCTGTTGTGTGAGAAGTGGTGGCATGGAAGACTGTTACTGGAGTGGGGAGGTAGTTGCAGTCATGGGTACCTTAGCAGGGCATCGGTATATCTGATAACCCTAAACAATCCCAGGTCACTTCTTTCATGTGCTCTGTCATGGCGGTGTGTTGAGTGGTCAGCCTTTCACTGTGATGTAGGCCATCAGGTTTCCTCTGTCCAATGTGTCCACCTCTTCCAGGGACCTCAGATTCCTCCACTCGATCTTTGGTAACCAGCCAAAAAGTGAGGGGAGAGAGGATAGAAGATCTCATAGTGGACTTGGGGCCTTGCCTACCCTGGAAGGTATCTGTTGCTTCCATCCATGTTCCAGGGACAAGGACCCAATGTCCTGGCCCCACTTTTCTGCAAGGGAAACTGGGAAAGCCCATGTGCCTGGAAGAAAAATAAACGAGCTGCGTGCACACAGAGCAGTTTTGTGACATGGAACAAAGGGATAGGGAAGCATAAGGTGAGTTCAGTGTGGCTGATACGAATTAGGAGCTGTATCCTTTCCAAAAGATAATGCACACATTGTTTTATTTAACTCTGTAGTAGAGCTGTACAACATGGAGGGAGGCTGTTAGATCTTCTCTTACAGTCAGGGAGTATGATGCTTAGAGAAACTGAATGACCTGTGGCTACATAGCCAGGGAGAGACCAGCTCCAGCTCCGTCTCAGGGCTGGAGTGCATTTTCCTACCACAGCAGCTTCCAACTGTCCTAGATTGGCCCTGAGCAATATCCTGTCAGTATCTTTTCCACACATGACTCCTTTGGAGACCTGGAACACCAAGGAAAAGGAATCCTATTTTGAACTATAGGGGTTGACTTTTGTATGACATTTTTGGGGTTGTTAAAATATACTATGTTACATAGCTTCTAATATATAATCTACAAATAGGATAAGGAGCCAATAAGAAAGCTTTTAGGAGGCATCATAGTCTAATCTTAGCTTTCTATCATCATAATAACTGAAATGATTAATTTATTAAGAGAAAGCGGTTTACATGGCTCACCGTCTGAGAGATTTCAGTCCACGATCAGTTGACCTACATACTAGTTTCTTTCTCGTCACTGTGACAGAGCATCCAACGAAAGCAACTGAAGGGAGGAAGGATTTATTTGGCTCATGACTGGAAGGGATACAGTCCACCATAGTGGGAAAGGGATGGAGGCCAGTGGCTCCATGGTGGCAGTCAGCTCCATGGTGGCAGGTGCATGCTATTGGGATGCCTCACCTCCTCACGAATCAGCAACAGGAAGCAGAGATGGGAATATTGGGGCTTGTCTGGCTTTTTCCTTTGCCCTTCTATGCAGTCTAGGCCCCAGCTCATGTGATAGTACCATTCATGTTCAAAAACTTCCCTCCTCAGTTAATCCTCTCTGGAAATGTTCCACGGACATGCCCAGAAGTGTGCTCTTTTATGAGAGAGAGAGAGAGAGACAGAGAGAGAGTGCATGTGCATGTGAGAGAGAATTGCCATGCCAGGGCCTCCAGCCACTGTAATCAAACTTCAGATGTGTGTGCCACCTTTGTGCATATGCAACCTTGCGTGCTTGCATCACCTTGTGCATCTGGCTTATGGAGGATTTGGAGAGTCAAACATGAGTCCTTAGGCTTTGCAGGCAAGTGCTTTAACTGCTAAGCCATCTTTCCAGCCCACCCCCTTTTATAACATTTTTTTGTCATTTTCTTTGCAAGGAGAGAGAGAGAGATAGAAGGAGGGAGGAGAGAAGGGGCACACCAAGGCCTCTAGCCACTGCAAATGAACTCCAGATAAATGTGCCACTTTGAGTATCTGGCTTTACATGGGTGCTGGGGAATCAAACTCAGATTGTTAGGCCTTGCAGGCAAGCACTTTAACTGCTGAGCCATCTCTCCAGAAGCCAGTCAAATTGACAGTGAAGATTAGCCATCAGAACTTCAAAGCTTCTGGACCAGTGACAACACAATGTCTAGTAGTGTAAAGTCGTGTCACCTCAGCCTGGAAGCAAAAGTGAGGAGCTCATTGGGATCCCACAATTGTTCTCAAGGGCATATCCCCAGTGACTTATAGGCCTCCACTAGGTCCCATCTCTTAAAGGATCTGCCACTTCCCAGTGGTGCCACCACAGGACCAAGCCTTTATCACCTGGGCCTCTGGGGAACAGTCACCATCCAAACAATAGCTGGAAGAATTTGTCTTTTTTTTTTAATTGTGAAATACTATTATTTTATGTTTGTAATTTAAAAACATACTAGTTAAAAATCTAAAAAAATAGCTGGGTGTGGTGGCACATGCCTTTAATCCTAGCCCTTGGGAGGCAGAGGTAGGAGGATTGCCATGAGTTCAAGGCCACCCTGAGACTACATAGTGAATTCCAGGTCAGCCTGAGCTAGAGTGAGACCCTACCTCGAAAAACCAAAAAAAAATAAAACAAAAACAAAAAAAATCTAAAAAATAACACATGGTTTTGAAATAAAATTATATGAATGTATAAAGTTATATTAAAATTATATAAAATATGAAAAAGTTGAATATGTTTGTTAAAAGTTAGCATCATTAAAAAATCAGCTATGCAACATTTTTTCCTTCAAGAAATTCACTTGCAATTTGTAAAATTGTAACGAGGCTCAATGCTGTGATTTGCACTTAATAGATTTGGCATATTTTTCCATGTTATTATATTCTTTCTGAAATATGATTTTTGGGGGGTTAAGAAACAGCTCAGTGAAAGAGCTCTTGCTTGGTATACACAGACTTTTGGCTTGATAGCTGATACCACAAAAAGAAAAAGATGTAAAAATATTATACTATTCTATCAATACTGTCCACTCTATGAAGATATACAAATTGACATAATAAACACCAATATTACAGTATGGATTTTTGCTAGTATGAATTAGATGTTCAGGTAAGCATCCTTCCACACCGGTTATATTTTTAACATCTCTGTCTGAGCTAGCCATATGCTCACATTACGCGGACAGATCACATTTCTTGCCCCAAAGCCCTCGTAACCAGTATCTTGACTCCTGAGCACTGAAGAGGAAAGACAAAGAACTTGGAACGGAGACTAAGCTACTTCAGTGTGTTAAGATTTGTGTGAGAGGGAGCAATC
Organism: Orientallactaga sibirica; assembly: GCA_036365145.1. Taxonomy (NCBI): domain Eukaryota; kingdom Metazoa; phylum Chordata; class Mammalia; order Rodentia; family Dipodidae; genus Orientallactaga; species Orientallactaga sibirica. Next base: position 12,192,766 of record JAEOAD010000035.1, on the reverse strand, counting down.
TGAAAGATGCTTACATTATGGAATTTTGGTGAATGCCTTTTATTTTCACAATAATTCTGTTTCTGTCTCAGATGGAAAAAGAATTTCTCATACAAGAACAAGTATTTATTTAGCTTAGCCAATTAGCAGGGACTGTGCTAGGGAGCAGGTAGGGGTACTGCCTTGTGCTGGAAAGTCAGGTTTGGGTCCCAGGGTCTTTGCTCATGATGAAGCAGGTGAGTGCAAGGAGGAGAGATGGATAGCTGCTTTGAGAACATCCGGAAGGAATCCAGCTCCTGGGGCCAAGGTACATTGGTTGATGTGGCTTAAAGCCAGATTCAAAGATGACTCACAACAGCACTCGTTTTGAGATTGGCCTGGCTACATTTTATTGGCAACTCCAGAGCAGACCAATTCATACATTTCCCCTGAGTAATGGTTAAAGGGACCAGAGGAAATCTCCCCAGGATAAAGAGATTTGGGATCTGGCCATGAATCAATGTCCTGTGTTTTGTAACTGTGTCATCCTGATGGCCTGGGGTGTGGGTTTGGGGTCTGGCAGACTGAGTGTCTCCCGTTGTGGACATCTCCCTGTAGTAAATATTCTGCAGTTCATGGTCTAGCCAGCTCATCAGAGACGGTTGACTGCTCTGAAAGCCAACCGCATTTTCCCTGTTCACCCATACTCCCACTTCCCTCCCCATAGAGCACATTACCTCTGGACTTGTGCCAGAGTTGTTCCCTGGGCAGGGAGGCATCTAGAGTTTAATCGCTGTTGAGGGTGCTGTTCCACCCCTGAGCCTGTGGAGAGAGAGGGATGAGGAGGCTTTTTCTTGTGCAGCCTAGATATGGTGACAAAGATGGCAATGATGATAGCAGGCTTCCAGCAGGGAGCTGGGGGAACCTTCAGTTATGGGTGACATGAGGTTCCCTCAAGGTCCTTAAGCCCACCATCACCACACCCCTGTGTGGTGATCTCAGGAACTGCACTAGGAAGATCCTGGGCTCTTGCTCTCTCATGTTTCTAAAACACCACGGGACCAGAAATTACAAGCATCACAGATAAATAGTACTTTATTCAGAGCGGTAAAAGAAAAATGGTTTAAGAGGCACTGAGCTTACATCAGAAATGGTCATAAAGATAATTTCTCATTAAGTATCTTTAAAAATTGGTTTTATAGGAGAGGATACGATGGGCTCTTTCTAAGAAAGACTTTCTTTTTCTTTTTAAAACATTTCATTTATTTATTTATTTATTTATTTATTTATTTATTTATTTATGAGAGAGAGAGAAAATAAGAGGCAGACAGAGAGAGTGGATAGGTGCACCAGGGCCTCTAGCCACTGCAAATGTATGCCAGATGCATGCACCACCTTGTGCATCTGGTTTTACGTGGGTACTAGGGAATTGAACCAGGGTCCTTAGGCTTTGCAGGCAAGTGCTTTAACCATTGAGCAATCTCTCCAGCCCAGACTTTCTTTTTCTATTGGCTTGCAAACATTATCTTACACACACACACACACACACACACACACACACACACACACACACGGAAACAGAAAGTGCAGCTTTAGCCTTACTCTTACTCTATATAGTAAGTGAGTCAGGAAAGACTGTACATAGAACATATGAATCTTAGGCTGTTGGTATTAGAACCCACTTTCTTAGGATGGCAACTGGCTTTTGTATCATGATAGACATTTGGATACCAGAGTCTTGCCTACTTCAAGAAGTTCAAGTCCAAGGCTCCAGCTTTTGAATAACAGTTTCGTAACTTAATATCTTAGTCTGTATCCTTACCTGTAAAATTTCTACTTCACAAGTTGATTGTAGGGAGCAATTAAAAAAAAGTGTGGAAATATTTTATAAACCGTAAACCAAAGATACCAATATGAATAACCCTATGGCCGCTCATCTACCAGTGGAGAAGCTCTTTGGTCGAATCTCCCAAATTCTAGTTAGATTTCCTCTACCAGACTATGAACTCTTGGAGAGCAGGAATCCATTTTTTTCTCACTCACCTTCCACCAGATAATGTGTGTGCACATGTGGCTTTTTGCTAGAGAAACTATAATTTAAAGGACATACTGAAGTTATTTCTCATGAGAACTATGAATTTAGGAAAAACAAAAACCACTGTTATTCTAAACTAATCTGTGACATGAACTATCTTAAGGATACTTATTCAAGCTTTTGATACAATGAAAAAAATCCAAGTGGAATTTTCATGCTGCACTCAACACAGAGGCTTTTTTTAAAAAAATTATTTTATTTTTTATTTATTTGAGAGAGAGATACAGAAATAGGCAAGTAGAGAGAGAGAGAGAATGGGCGCGCCAGGGCCTACAGCCACTGCAAACGAACTCCAGATGCATGCACCCCCTTGTACATCTGGCTTACGTGGGTCCTGGGGAATCGAGCCTTGAACCAGGGTCCTTAGGCTTCACAGGCAAGCGCTTAACCACTAAGCCATTTCTCCAGCCCAACACAGAGGCTTTTGAAATGACACAGAAGAACTTAATTTCATAGGATTTCAAGAAATAATTCCAATAACTGAACTAATCAAGAAAATTCAAGATGATATTAGATAAATACATGTGATAAATTCATAATGGCTTGGGGCTGGAGAGATGGATTTGTGGTTAAGGCACTTGCCAGATGGCGCCTGTGTCTGGAGTTCGTTCTCAGTGGCTGGAGGCCCTAGCATGCCCACTCTCTCTTTCTCCCTCTGTCTCTAATAAATAAATTAAATTTTTTTAAAATCCATAATGGCTCATTAATGTGAGGAAGCGATTCAGTGTACATTCCTTGAATTGAAGGAAAATGTCTTCAATGGCAATTACCTTCCTTAACAAGTATCGTTGGAAACAGCGTCAAAGATGATGCTAGACTGAGCTCACCATTCGTTGTCTCATACCTTTTGATAAACTTGTGTCTATTAAGAAGAGTCAGGCTGGAGAAATGGCTTAGTGGTTAAGGCACATGCCTGTGAAGCCTAAGGACCCTGGTTCAATTGTCTAGGACCCACGTAAACCAGATGCACATGGTGGCGCATGCGTCTTGAGTTCTTTTATAGTGACTAGAGACCCTGGCGTGCCCATTCTCTCTCTCTCTCTTTCCCTCTCTCTAATAAATAAATAAATAAAAATAAAATCCTTAAACAACAACAAAAAAGAAGAGTCAACATTAGACTTTACACTTTAAGATATGGTGCAAGAACAGCACCAACCTTGAAACATGCCAAAGTTTGCTAAACTCTTGAACCCATGAATGCCCTAAGCTTCCTCTTCAGAGATTGGGTGCCTGGGGGAGGGGGAAGGGCAGAGGGCCATTGTTCATGATGGACCTGTGGGATCCAGAGGCAGCAGACCAGTGCAGCAGATATCAGGGGAGGAGGCACACACATGTTCTTCCTGGTTACCACTTGTTAGAACATTCAGGGCTGGTTCTTTGCAGGGCACTGAGAGTGGAGGATTCTCACTCATGCTCTCTGCAACTCTCCAGGGCTCCGCCAACTTATCACCTAAATATGCACAGAGCCCTGTTTCAGTAGTTGCTTCTTCTTCTGCCCAGGCAGGACAATAACATGTGACATCACACACTATGACACCACAAAGGTCATATTAAAGGGCATATTATCTTTCTCTCTTTCTCATTTTTTTAGATGGCCCAAAGAGTATTGGATAATTTATCTTGTTGTCTCCACAAAGTCTGAACACGGGAAAAAGAATCACTTCATGTGTTGGTCACGGGCAGACCATATCTCAAGGATGTGGTGTTCAGGGTGAAGCTCCAAACGGGTGTCATATCTTAGGAATTATGGGTAGCATCTTGGTCAAATGGAAGCACCCAAATTGCAACAGGAAGTTTTAAATCAATCTGATCATGACCTTATTGTGGTGGGCTGGAGAAAGGCCTTCCCGGGATGTTCCTGTGCTAATCAATTAGTGGGTATGTATGTTACCTTATATAGGAGAAGGGACTTTGTGAATAAGACTAAGGATCTCGAGGTGGTCTGGGATTATCCAGGTACATTCAGTGGAATCACAAGAGTCCTTGTGAGAGGGAAACAGGAGGTTTAGAGTCAGAGAGGGAGAGCAGAGGCGATGCTGCATTGTTGGCCTTGTCCATGGAGAACAGGGCCACAGGCCGCAGGAGAAAACCTATCTGCAGAAGCTGAAAGAGGCAAGGAACCAGAGTCTCCCTTAGACTCGGAAGGAATGGCAGCAAATTTGTGGTGATTTGCTCCAGCAGCCAAATAACACCTTCTGAAAGCTAACTAACAAGGGTCTTAACCAGTAAAGGGAAGTGAGGCAAGGCTGGCAGACTGGCACGATGGTAAAGAGCAGGGGCTTTTCATCCCACACAAGAAACTCTCTAACCCAGCGGATCGAACATCACCCTGGCCAGTCAGAGCATTTCACTGGGCTGCTCCATAGAAGGAGAGGTTTGTCATACGGCCCCATTGGTTTCTAATTGTCTCAGATTTCCCTATTGTTACAGAGTCGTAATAACAAGCACACCACAACCGCTCTCCGCTGGTAGCTAGTGATTAGTGTTATGTAAGTCTGTCCGAGTGTTGAAACTGCAAGCTGGTTGTGGGGGGTGGAGATAAAGCCTTGACTGAAACACATGGAAAGAAGCTCCTCTTTTCTGTAAGGCCTTTGAACACAAAAGTACTTCACTGATTGCTCAGTGGTTAAAGGTGCTTGCTTGTGAAGCCTATTGGCCCGGGTCTAGTTCCCCAGCACCCATGTACAGCCAGATGCACAAAGCAGTGCATGCATTTGGAATTTGTTTGTGGTGGCAGGAGGCCCTGAGTACCCATAGTCTGTCTGTCTGTATCTCTCTCAAGTAAATTAATTAAAAACAAATTTTTAAAAATGTAGTTCTCATTTCTTCTGGTAACCTGAGTATCAAATGCATTTGAAAGCCCTTTGGATATTGTAGAGCAGAGTGTAAGTGTTGGCTGGTGTCAGTTTTTATTCAGTAGCTGAAGACAGTCACTGGAAATTTGAAGCACAGGAATGGGACCATTTCCTTCTTTGAAGACAGTAAAATTCTCCATTTTGGCTACATGCTAGAATCATTTGGGAGATTTAAAAGAAAACGCTCAATCCCTAAATGCATGCTCTGGACCAATGCAATGAGAGTATCCTACTAGGTGGGATCCAGGCCTGCCACACACACACACACACACACACACACACACACACACACACACCCCAATGATGAATGTATATAGGAAGATAGTATGTTAGTCAGCTTTCTGTCACTGTGAAAAATGCCTGAGGTAAACAACTTCAAAGAAAGGTTTATTTTGACTTGTATCAGACATTTCAGTCTGTGGTTGCTTGGCTTTTGGGCTGCTGGGCCAATGTGAAGCAGCACATCACGACAGGAGTGCATCGTAGCAGAAGCCACTCACCTCCTGATGGCCAGGAAGCAAAGAGAAGAGGAAGGCTGAGGTTTCACAGTCTTCTTCAAGGGTATGCCCTCACTGACCCAGCTTCTTCTCAATGGGCTCCACCTCTCAGAGGTGCTACCTTCTCCTAGTAGTACTAAGCTGAGGACCAGATTTTAGCAAATGGGCATCTGTGGGGCATCCAGATCCCAAGTATGTCAAAGAGAAAGAGAGAGAGAAAGTAAAAGGAGAGACAGTAGCTGGTGTATTAGTTTCTTAGGGTTGTAGCAAATTGTCACAAGCTAGGTTGCTTAAAACATTGGTTAGCCAAGTGTCATGGCACACGCCTTCAATCTCTGCACTTGGGAGGATCGCCATGAGTTTGAGACCACCCTGAGACTACATAGTGAGTTAAAGGTCAGCCTGGGCTAGAGTGAAACCCAACCTCTAAAAACCCAAAACAAACTAATAAAACCAACAGCAACAACAACAACAAAAAGCTTTGTCTTCTCACAGTTCTGGAAGCTAGAAATCAGCAGGTCCATGCTTCCTTCCTCTGAGGGTGGTAAGGAAGACCTTCCTCACCTCTTCCAGCCTCGGCCGCTCCTGGACACTCTATCTCTGCCTGTGTTCACACTGCCTTGGCTTTCTGTTTTCCTTCTTGTAATAAAGGCTAAAGTCTTGGGATTTTGAGCCTTCTTTGCAAAGACCCTATTTCCAAATAAGGTCATATTCTGAAGTTCCAAATGGAGTTGGTGAAATCGGGCGCATTCCGGGTGATATAGCTGTAGACCCAAATGGAGTTGAATTTGGGGCAAATTTTATTCAAGCCACAGCTGTTCACTAGGTTGATAGATGAAAAATCAAGTCAGAATGAGGAGTTAAAGGTACCTGGGGGCGGCTTCCTTGCTGACCCTCCTTCTGAAGGAGGAACAGGAATAGGTGTCCACTGGTGTCCACTGCTGGTTCTTCATGCAATTTCATTGGTTGGAAAGAAATAAAGGAGAGATAAAGAAGGCAAAACAAAGAAAGAAGGGAAGTGGCTTATCCACATAACGCCTTTGTGATCCTGAGAACACCTCAAGAGGCAGACAAAAAAAAAAAGTGCTCAGTGACACAGTGGAACAATTAGAGTAAATACACAGGCCTCCTTCTGAGCCAATAAAACTCCTTCCAGGTCCTTTGTGCTTCAACAGCTGTAGGCAGAGCAGTAAGTCAGTGCTTCTAAAACCCTCCCTGAGGAAATGAGGTCAAGTATTAGAAGGTGTAACCTGACCAGTGCTGGTGGGGCCTCACACCATTTCCACTGGCCAGGTGGATGAGTTGGGTTAAGTTGGTGGAACAGTTTGTAATTGTTCATTATTGGAAATATTTCTGGACTCTAGAAAGAGGCAAGGTACTGTGACCTGAGTATTTCTTTGTCACTGTCCTGTGTGGGTGAGCCAGGTGGCGCTGGGGGACCTTTGAGCACACGCCTGACATCTTCCCAGGCGCAGGGATTCTTTCTCTTGTCTGTGTGGAGCTCACCAGGCCAAGGCTGACGAGACCAGCACAGCTGAGCATTGTGAGCAAGCACTGTGCGCGGCGTGAGGAAGACGGTGGTCAGGGCCGAGATCAAGCTACCACATCCCCTCTCCTTTCAGCCATCTTCCCTAGTCCCTGTTTCCTTGGGCAAAAAAAAAAAAAATTTTTTTTTTTTTTTTTTTTTTTTTTTCTTCATAGAATGAAAGAAAAAAAAAACAAGGTACATCTACTGTCTACTGTGGACTGGGTAAGGTTGGGGCTGGGGAAGATAGCAGCAAATTGCTCTTTTCTTTGTAAAGACAAAGGCAGCTGATTGTTTTAAGAGAGTCTGAGATTGCTACGCATCAAAGGTTTTATCTGTGGCATACAATGAGAGATGAGGGCTTGGGACCACGCTACATTTGCTACTCACATACTGGAAGGAAACCCCAGTGGCCTTGCCTGCTGTGTGACCTTCGGCCGGTGTTTTAACTGTTGTGGGTCTGGATTTTCCCCTCAGTAAAGTTGTTCAGGGGACGATAGGATATAAGGTATGTTGATTTCGTGGCTCTGGGTGTATTGCTTGGCAGCTGACATTCAGCTGGTAGAAACTGGAACTCCATCTTCCTCTAGTCAGTCAAGTTCATGTTCCAAGCTGTATGCGGTCACTGCCCTTTTCCAATTCAAGAACTGGTGGTGCATGAAGAAATGATACCCAAACCACAAAATGTATATGAAATAAATGTTATGTAGAACTTAGACTACCCAAACCATCTCTATGTACCACCAGGAATCAACTTTTCATATGTGTGTGAGTGTGTGTGTGTACATACCATATCTTACATGAAAATGCCACATCTTAAGCAGATACAATCTTAGTTTACCATTAGTAAAATGACGAAATACTAAAAGACTCACTGACCAAAATTTGCCCATATTTGCCCTCCTTAAGAGGGCAGGAGACTCAATAAATATTCTTGAGTCATTTCAGATTCCGTGGACACATGGCAATTGAAGACATTTAAAATAATACTGAAAATCAAACCTTGCTAATTGGAAACAGCCTTGAAACGATCCGGAATTCAGGTCGGGTTCATGATGCTTCATTGAAAACTCATGTTAGAACGCTCAGGCTTCCCTCCTTGTTTCCCTTATTTACACACTGATCTTAACATATTTCCTTTCTTGCTCATTTATACTTTTCTACAAGTAATTTCTTTTAACATTATTACCCAATTGGGAATTTCCAATACATTGGAGAACTTGCAGTTTCCTCCTTTCTTAACCCACCCTAGACATCCAGTTAATTGCTATCAAATTGCGATTGTACGGAGCAAACAATTTGTAGCATGACGAATTAGCACGGCTTTATCTTTCAGAGGCATTTATAAAGATTAATTAATGAGTCATGTGTTTCATATGCCTAAGTCACTCCCAGGGAGTAATTTGGGTGTTTAAAAGGCATATTAGTAACCACTTTGAGGATTGTGGAGACCATTTAGTGGCTTGCTGCAGAACCAGTGGCCTCAAAGAGTTAACTGGTGCCTTTAGTAGTTTATGCACGAGCCTGAGAATGACTAAGATGCAGAGGAGGAGGAGGAGGAGGAAGGAGTATTTGAAAAGCAGCCGAGTCTACATTTCAGGCCGTGACCAGGACTTGGTTACTGACATGACCAATCTAAACCAGACTGACAGCTTTCATTGCTGGCTTCCGTTGAGGATGTGGCCACAAGAAGGGGCACGAATGGGACGTGCAAGCCCACTAGCTTGTTCATATAAAGCAAACGTATCTCCAGAACCAGGCGGCACAATACCAGGCCCAGATGTGTCACGTGACCTGACCAAGGTTATCCAACCAGGATGTAGCAGAGATGGAACTCAAGTACACATCTCCTTTTTTTTTTTTTTTTTTTTTTTTTTTTTTTTTGCATTTGTTCCTGAGGGAAGGAGGCCCACTTCTTCTTGGGTTGGGCAAGCAGGCAGCAGTCCTGGGGAAGGCCACCCCCACCCACTGCTGGCATGATTGCTTTAGGGCAATCCTGTGTAGCTAACATTTTCCCAAGTCAGGTGTTACACTGCAGTGCTCGTCCAGAAGTGTGGAAATAACTGTACTATGTTACATCCCCTCAGTGCAAGTTGGGGAGGCTGGTGGGGATAAAGCTTGAGACAAAGATGGGCCAAAAAAAAAAAAAAAAAAAAAAAAAAGAGAGAGGCCATGTAAGCGATGCTGCCACCTAGTGAGAAGAAGTTAGCTTACCTAAGTGGAGGACTCCACAGACTTCCCAGGGTCCCATCAGTAAGGAAGCCGGACCATTTCCTCATCAGTAATTTAACAGCTATCTAACGGAGTGTTGTATGTTTATCTTTGTTTTAATTTTTTGTTTTTCAAGGTAGGGTCTCACTCTAGCCCAGTCTGACCTGGAGTTCACTGTGTAGCTTCAGGGTGGCCTTGAACTCACAACCATCTTCCTACCTCTGCCTCCCCACACCCAGCAAAGTGTTGTATGTTTAAGTTGGGTGTCCTAATATGTGCCTTTTTCCAAGACCTTTCTTTCTTTTTCTTTCTTTCTTTTTTTTGTTTGTTTTTCGAGGTAGGGTTTCACTCTGGTCCAGGCTGACCAGGCTGACCAGGGTGGCCTCGAATTCATGGCGATCCTCCTACCTTTGCTTCCCAGTGCTGGGATTAAAGGTGTGTGCCACCACACCCGGCTTTTCCAAGACCTTTCTGCTGGAACCTTCTGTTGGAGATGGGAGCTCTGCTTCGGCGCAGTAGAAAATGCAGAGATCAGTATGTGAATTCTGAGTCACCTACCTACTAGTTGAGCAATACTTGTTGTGCTTTTTTAAAATTTTCTAATTGTGGTAAAAATACACATAAGAAAATTGATACCTAAACTCTTTTGAAGTGTACAGTTCAGCAATACTAAGTTCACTCACACTGTGGTGTATTTGTCACTACCATCCATTTCCAGACTTTCCATCTTCCGAACTGAAGCTCTGTGCTCATTCAACGTGAGCTTTGTACCCCTTGACTCCTGACCTTGGGCAGCTAGTCTGCTGTATCTCTGAACTGGCTATGATGTAAGTGGAGTCATATAGTGTTGGTCCTTTGGTGACTGGCTTATTCTCTTAGCCATACTGTCCTCAAGGTTCATCCATATGGTACTACACATCAGAATCACCTTCCTTTTTAAAGAATATTTTTAAATTTATTTATTTATTTATTTATTTATTTATTTATTTACTTGACAGAAGGAAAGAGAGAGAGAGAGAAAGAGAGAGAGAACGGGCATGCCAGGACCTCCAGCCACTGCAAACAAACTCCAGATGCACGCGCCACCAGCCATCCCTCCAACCCTTTAAAGAATATTTTTATTTATTTATTTGAGAGACAGAGAGAAAGGGAAAAGAGGGAGGGAGAGAGCGAGAGCGTGCCCATGGGTGCACCAGGGCTCCTTGCCACTGCATATACTTTAGGTGGGTATAGAGAATTGAACCCTCGGGTCGTCAGGCTTTGTAAGAAAGTGCCCTTAACCGCTGAGCCATCTCTCCAACCCAGAAACTCCTTCCCTTTTAAGGCTAAATAATATTCTGTTATTTACATACTTTATGTTGTTTACTTATTCATCCATTGGCGGGCACTTAGGTTACCTACCGCCTGGCTCTTGTCAACAGTACTTCTATGAAGTACTAATGTGGGTACTGGGGAACTGACCTGGGTCCTTAGGCTTTGCAGGCAAGCACATTAACCACTAAGCAATCCCTCCAGCCTCATCACCTTTTGGTTTTCTGAGGTAGGGTCTCACTCTAGCTCAGGCTGACCTGGAATTCTCAGAGTAGCCTTGAACTCATGGTGATCCTCCTATCTCTGCCTCCCAAGTGCTGGGATTAAAGGCATGCACCATCATGCCCAGCTTGACTTTTTTTTTTTTTTGGTCCCATCATCTTTTTTGTATGTGTTAAGTCACACAACTGTTTAATGGTAGTTCCAGAACCTTCTGATCTAGCTTGTAAATGGTCTGTACTTTCTTCCTTGCCTTACATAGTTTCTTTAAGATTTATTTGAATCTCTGAGAATTTGTGTGCAGGGGGTAAAAGGACTCTCAGTGGAAATCAATTAATTAGTACATATGTATTAACTGTACTATCTAATCATTAAATATATTCTGAGGTGTGTAAGTGTCTAGCTATGTAAACATTGCACACTGAATTTATATCTAGTGTATACATATTATGCTTAACACTGTGCATTTGAACTTCGACACAGAGTCCTATACATACTGGCACCCTGGAGCTCCATACCTATTTGTTATCACTGGTAAGCAAATTTGGGGAAAGGACTTAAAGAAGAAGAAAGGAGCAGATCTGCAAACCCATGGAGTGGTCATGGTAATAGTAGGATGATGGGAGCTGGGGAAGAAGCAGAAGATGAAGGTGGAACATTTAAAAAATGACAAATCAGGGGAGAAGGAAGGGCGGATCACAGGTTCAAGAGAAGACAGTAGTGGAAGTTTACAGGTTCCAATATTTGGAATGAAGCCTCAGACCTTGGCATGGTTTATGTGGGACAAGGGAAAGGGACGAGGAACAATTCTCTGGGTTCTGTGCTGGTGGGGCGGGGCACACAAGTGCTGTCAATTAGTGCAGTGAAGACGTGAGGCTGAGGCTGCCATGGGAGAGCTCGTGTTTGGACACCTGGGCTCTTCTTGTTCTTCTGGGTGCTCTCTGGCCTGGAGACAGATATGCCCAAAGAGTCTGGTTGGAGGTGAGACTTTATTGTATATTGGATGTGAGCACAGATGAGAAAGGATAATGGGGCTGGAGAGATGGCTTAGTGGTTAAGGCACTTGCCTGCGAAGCCTAAGAACCTATGTTCAACTGAACTCTCCAGGTCCCACATAAGCAAATGCACAAGGTGACACAAACACACAAGGTCACACACGTGCACAAGGTGGCGCGCACATCTGGAGTTCGACTGCAGTGCCTGGAGGCCCTGGTGTGCCAATTCTCTCTCTCTCTCTCTCTCACTCTCTCTCGTTCTCTTGAATAAAAAAAAAAAAAAAAAAAAAAAAAAAAAAAGGCCAGTCTCCTGGGCTTGCCTTGAAAAAAAATTTAAAAAGAAAAAGAGAAAGCACAACGATGGTTCTGGAATTCAGCTCTTCCTAGGTGGGAGAGAAGGTCATAAAGAATTCTGGAGCCCTGGTCTCCTGTGTCTGGCTGTCGTCTACACTCATCAATACTGAGACCCAAGAAGCAGTGTTGCTATGCTTGACCACACTGTAGAGATTCACGCATTACTTCCTTCATCCAGCATTTCTTGAGCCAGGCACAGTAGGGACACAAGGGACTGTGCTTCAAATACTTGAGGTGGGCAGTGCCTGTTTTTGTTTTAGAGTGAGAAATGGGCCCTTCTCAGTGTTTTGTGTGTGTGTGTGTGTGTGTGTGTGTGTGTGTGTGTGTGTGGTGGTTATCCAGAAGTGGCATAGTGACCCTCTTCTCCTGATGGTGGGCAGTGACTGTGACCCAGATTCTGCTGGGTGATAGGGGACATAGCTACTTGTGGGGTCAGGGCTCCAGAGCCCTGTGGAGTGCTTTGATGAACAAGATGCGGCTTACCCTTGTGTCTTTAGTAAACACAGCAGGAGCCATAGCATCTGATTGACTGGCTTCACCATCCCATCAGCACTGCCCTCCTGAACACAGCCTTTTTTTTTTAATCACTTGGTGGGGGGGGAGTCAAGGTAGGGTCTTGCTCTCTAGCCCAGGCTGACCTGGAATTCACTATATGTAGTCTCAGGGTGGCCTTGAACTCACATCAATACACCTATCTATGCCTCCCAAGTGCTGGGATTAAAGGTGTGTGCCACCACGCCCAGCCACAGCCTTCTTTTGAAAGCTATCTGTTGATGAGATAGGCAGGCGAAAACTTTGGAGTCTGAACTATGGCAAGCTCACTGATCTAGGGAGGAGAAAAATGGCTCCCCCCCCTTTTTTCCCCTTTCTTTTTGGTGTTTCAAGGTAGGGTCTCACGTTAGCCTAGGCTGACCTGGAATTCACAATGTAGTCTCAGGGTGGCCTCGAACTCACGGCGATCCTCCTACCTCTGCCTCCCGAGTGCTGGGATTAAAGGCATGTACTAGAAGGCCAGGCTCTCTTAAATACTGAATTCAGTATTTTAGTTATTTCAATGCTTGGGAAAACCCACAAAATACTATGTGACACAAAGGTGCCCAGGCTTAGTCTGTCTCCTCAGGGGTCTTGGCCAACACAGCTCTGTGATGTTGGTCAGCCCAGGATCCGTGCTGTGGCAGAGGCACGGCCATGGTGTTGAGGAAGAATAAATGGAAGCCAGATATGAATTCTTTCCATCTGTCTGGAAAAAACCCCGCATCTTAATATCAGTTATTTACATCTCATGAATTAGATGAACTGCTCACGTGAGCAGTGACTCCACAGGAAATCAGCTGTACTGCTCTGAGGCTGTCATGTCCAGCCTTGGGCTCTGTATCACCTCTAAAACCACGTTTCTGTTTCCTCTACCTGCATGATATTCATAACAGACAGGACTGCCCCAGCGTTGTCGGATCTGTGGCATTAGGAGAGGACAGGAGAGGCGTCAAGGTGAAGTTCACCAGCACACTTGGTCTCTGGTCATCCACCCAGCGCTGAGAGTCCTTAGCTGCGCCTTCCAGTTCCGGTCTCATATGTGCTTTGTTTTGCCAAGGCCAGTCTTAAATTTAAAAAATCAGAGGTCCGGATTCCATGTTCTCCCCTTAAAAAACCGAAGGCAGAGGCTTTCTCTAGAGGTGTCTCCATGAGTGCCGCGGAAACTACTGTGATCCCTCTCTTCCCGGTGGTATCTGGGGAGAGCTAACCTGCCTGGGGAAGACAGTGATGTTCCTTGTAGGGCCTGAAAGAAAACGCTCTGTGGTTGGGGAGGTGGCTCAGTGGTTAAGAACGCCCTCCCTTTAAGCACGAGGAATGGCTGTATTTGATTTCCCCAGAACTCACATAAAAAGCTGGGGTATAGCAGCTCCATATTGAGCAAGAGACTTCATCTCAAGGAAAATATGAGGGTAAGTGAGAAGAGAAGGCTGCCTGGCTGTCTCCTCTGGCCTCCACATGCACACGCATGGGGCCACGCAAGCTGCACAGAGATGTGTATGCGCCACATATCACACCCTCCCCCCCCATTAAAAAACACTTTCTAGGGCTGGAGGGATGGCTTAGCGGTTAAGGCGTTTGCCTGCAAAGCCAAAGGACCCTGGTTTGATTCCCCAGGACCTACGTCAGCCAGATGCACAAGGGAGTGCACGCATCTGGAGTTCATTTGCAGTGGCTAGAGGCCCTGGCGTGCCCATTCTCTCTCTCTTCCTCTGTCAAATAAATAAATAAATAAATAAATAAATATAAAATATTAAAAAAACACTTTCTAGGGCTGGAGAGATGGCTTACTGATTAAAGTCTTTCTCTGTTAAATAAATAAATAAATAAATAAATAAATAAATAAATAAATAAATAAAAATAGTAAAAAAACCACTTTCTAGGGCTGGAGAGATGGCTTACTGATTAAAGTACTTGCCTGCAAAGCCTAAGGGCCCAGGTTCAACTCCCCAGAACCCATGTAAGCCAGATGCACAAGGTGGCCCATGCGCATAAGACGGTACATGTGTCTGAGTTTGCAGTGGTTAGAGGTCCTGGCATGCCAATCTTCTCTTTCTCCCTCACTTTCTCACTGTCTCTCTCATTAAAAAAAAAAAAAAAAAAAAAAAAACATAAATAAAACAAAAACCCTTTCTAAGCAGATTTGCATTTTTTTTTTCTTGGACCAGTACTTTTTGAAGGAGTGGAAAGATCTATTAAGTAGCTCACATTATTAGAAAGACTTCCTCCAATGTGGAACAAGTCTAGACTACAGTAGTTTGATGCGTTTTCAACTGCTAAAGAAAAAGCTGGCTACTGTAAATGCTTAGTCATAGTCCCAGTTTGCCCAGAATTGCTCTTTTTGTTCTTTCTCCTCATTTTGCACATACGATGCTGCTAGCATTTATCACTGTGTTTGAAAACTGCCAAGATGACTATGGTAATTAATCCGGCCCAATGTAGTTTCACCACAAACAGGAGCGTGACTGGTTAGTTCCTTCTTTCCTTCCACATCTGCCTCCAGCTGTCCCCAGACGGAAGGGAATCTTAGGCAGATTGCATGGGAAGATGGAGCCTCAGGGGGAAGAAAATACTAGCCCCCTTCATATCCCCTCTTCTCTGTAATAGATCTGACCTTTAAATTCAATTTGTCTAGAATTGTATTTCTATTAGGAACACTGCTTGAGTCCAGATATGCTGCACCAAAGAAGCTATCCAATCAATAGGTTGTTTTTGAACCTTGGACCCATCAAGGTATATTTCAAGAAGTCAGTGTAGGGGATGGGGAGGTGGCTCCATGGGTAAGAGTGTTTGCTGTGTAGGCACAGTGACCTGAATTCTATCCCTAGCACCTATGGCAAAAGCAGGCATGGAATCAGGCATGGTCATGCACACCTTTAATCCCAGCTCTTGGGAGGAAGAGGTAAGAGGATCGCCATGAGTTTGAGGCCACCCTGAGACTACATAGTGAATTCCAGGTCAGCCTGGGCTAGAGCGAGACTCTACCTTGAAAAACTAAAAAAAAAAAAAAAAAAATGGATGCGTACATTGTAGTCCCAGCTCTAAGGGGGATGTTGCTGGTTAGCCAGTCTAACCCCTCCCTGCAAAAAAAAAAAAAAAGGTGTGAGCTCCAGATATAATGAGTGACCCTGTCTCAAGGAAATAAGGTGGAAGAATTGTAAAGGACACCCAACATCCTCCTGTGGCCTCTGAACATGTGCTCATTGTGCACATCCATCTGCACACACATGCATATACCACATATCACACACACACACACAGAGTAGTGGCTTCAATCAGATGTCCCCCATAAACTCCTATGTTCTGAATGCTTGGCCCCCAGCTGGTGACAATTTGGGAGGTTGAGCCTTGCTGGAGAAGGAGCTGTATTGCTGGGGGTGGGCTTATGGGGTGTAACAGTCAGCTCCCCCTTACTAGAGTTCGGCTCACTCTCTTGCTGCTGTTTTCCACCCGCTGTGGCAGAGGTGATGTCCAGCCTCTGCTCATGCCATGCTTTCCCTGCCATCACGAAGCTCCCCTTGAGCCAAAATAAATCTTCTCCTCCCATCAGCTGCTGTTGGTTGGGTGTTTTGTCCCAGCAACATGAAGGTAACTACATCACACACACACACACACACACACACACACACACACACACACACACACTCCCAGTGTAGGACATCAGAGTGTCCCAGCCTTCACCCATATGCCTATTCCCCCATGACTGACTCTGTGACAGTAAGCACTGGAAAAAAAGAAAGAAAGAAAGAAAAAGAAAAAGAAAGAAAGAAAGAAAGAAAGAAAGAAAGAAAGAAAGAAAGAAAGAAAGAAAGAAAGGCAGTGTGCTGGGACTGGGAGCATTCCCTCTTAAAAGTCAGCCTTATAGTTACTAACACCCTTGATGAGTTGTATTAGCTATATACCATTTAATAATTTGAGGATGCACGCACAAAATATACCCATCTTCCTAAACACCCATTCACATGTGTGCACAAGCACACAGGACTTCCGGAAGCAGTGGAAAAAGTCACACTTTATTTGCCTTATCACTAGGGCTGGTGTCAGAGAGCTTATACAGCATCAACATTCAAAACAAAATTGTAGGGCTGGAGGAATGGCTTAGTGGTTAAGGTGTTTGCCTGCAAAGCCAAAGGACCCAGGTTTGATTCTCTAGGACCCATGTAAGGCAGATGCACAAGGGGTCACATGCATCTGGAGTTCGCCTGCAGTGGCTGGAGGCCCTGGCGTGCCTATTCTCTTTCTCTGTCTCTGTCTGTCTCTCTCTGCCTCTTTCCTTCTCTCGCTCTCTGAAATAAATAAATAGTTAAAAAAATAAAAAAAATTGTATTTCCTGCTCATGTTTACATTTGCACAGCTATTCTAACCCTTTACATGTTCCGGTCAGTGAATTATGTCTTTAAAGAGTGTTTAAGTTACTTATAAAGTTCACATTTAGAAATACTTCTCGGTTAGTTTTTATAATCATACATAGAGATAATTTAGATTTTTTTTTCATTTTTCGGTTTTGCAAGGTAGGGTCTCACTCTAGCCCAGGCTGACCTGGAATTCACTATGTAATCTCAGGGTGGCCTCGAACTCATGGCCATCCTCCTACCTTTGCCTCCCTCCCGAATGCTGGGATTAAGGTGTGCGCCACCACGCCCGGCTAATTTAGAATTTTTAAATAGGCTTGAGATGCGAGAAACCCTGAAAGCTGGGAGTGCAGTGGGTACTTCCTGCTTTCTCGATATTCACTCCTAGTTACTTCCTGATCCACACATTCTTCTGTTGCCATCTCTGGATTTGCTTAGTTTTTGACTTTCTGGCACAATATTCTTCAAAGCCTGCCTTGTGGATATTATGAGTTCTCCATACACTTTCACTGGATGTATGAGATCAGAATTATAGTCATGGGCTTGGGGATATAGCTCAGTGGTAGAGCACTTACCTAGCATGTGCAAGGACCTGGGTTACATCTCTACCAGTGCCAAACAAGCCACAGGTTCCCAACAAAAACTCTGTGACCTTCATCCCATACTTAGACATTATTTCTCTCTCTCTCTCTCTCTCTCTCTCTTTTTTGCTGTGTTATTTGTTCTAATGGTGTAGAGGAAATACTGGTGGATAAAACTGGTGACTTCTTAGCATGACCATGCTGATCAACGTATTGTTTATCATGCATATCATGCATTTGGAAAATTTTTAAAGTAACGTTCCACTTAAGAACATCCCTAATACAATAGTAACCAAGACTGCTTTCACGAAGTCTGGAAATGCTTGCTGACGGGCAGGGTTTTGGTGGCATGAGACGCTCACCTCAAGGAAAAGTACAGGGAGTTGCCTGAATTGCAGCCCTTACTGTATTTTTCTTTCTCTTTTTTAATGGAATACATTTTGTTTTGTAATTTGAGAGAGACAGAGAGAGACAGAGAGAGAGAGAGAGAGAGAGAGAGAGAGGAAGAGGCAGAGAGAGAATGGGCACACCAGGGCTGTGAGCAAACTCCAGAAGTGATCGCCCCCTTGTGGTCAAGTGCGGCATTGAGCACTTGCGTCACTTTTGCATCTGGCTAAACATGGGACCTGGAGATTTGAACAAGTGTTCTTAGGCTTGGCAGGCAGGCACCTTAACCATTAAGCCATCTCTCCAGCCCCTGGAATATATTTTTTGCTTGAAAAAAAGGTAACAGACAAATGGCGATTGTTTAAACTGATATATTTTTGAAGACATTTTCTCTCAAAGAATGAAAAGAATGAATTTTCCTGTAAGAATATTTAAAGGAAAGCAACTAACAGGATTGGATGATCAATCATAAAATTTCAGCTTTCAACTGAAAGCTCACAATTTTGCAAAGTTGATTTCTGCCACCTTGATCCTGAATGCCTTTGAATCCTAAAAGACGTTTCTGACAAGATTAGTGGTGATATTAACAAATGTGATTTATTGGTGCTATGTAACGGAATGTGCCTAACTCAATAAGCCAATATTGTGCAAGTGACCTCTACATTACGTTACATAAGACTCATGTGAAGTGCAGGTAACCTAATGGATTTTAGTACAATAGGGTACTAAAAGTTTATTGATACAGTTTTAGATTACTCATTTCAATGAGCTTTTAAGAAATTGCTGGGGCCAGGGAGATGGCTTAGTTGGTAAAATACTTGCTGTACAAGCACAAGGTCCTGAGTTTGGATCCCCAACACTCATGTAAAAGCTGGCTGGGGCAGTATGTGCCTTTAATCCCAGCACTGGGTATGTGGAGACAGGAGGACCCCTGAGGCTTTTGGCTAGCTTTCCTAGATGTACTGGGGAGCTACTGGTGCAAGATACTGTCTCAAAAAATAAGGTGGAGGGGCTGGAGAGATGGCTTAGTGGTTAAGGCACTTGCCTGCAAATCCGAAGGACCTTGGTTCGATTCCCTAGGACCCATGTAAGCCAGATGTACAAGGTGGTGCATGCATCTGGAGTTTGTTTGAAGTGGCTAAAAGCCCTGGTGCACCCATTCTCTCTCTGTCTCTCTCTCCCTCTTTCATGCTCTCAAATAAATAAATAAACATAAAATACACAAAAAAATAAGGTGGAGAGCTGATTAAGCAAGACACCCGATGTTGACCTCTGACCTCCATACACACGCCATGCACACACAGATGTAGACCCACACACATATGAAAATACATACACACACACGCCACACATTAAAAAATCCTTCCACTTGCCAGGTGTAGTGGAGCATGCCTTTAATTCCAGCACTCGGGGGACAGAGGTAGGAGGATCACCGTGAGTGCGAGGCTGCCCTGAGACTACAGAGTGAATTCCAGATCAGCCTGTGCTAGAGTGAGGCCCTATATTGAAAAACAAACAAACAAACAAACAAACAAACAAACAAACAAACAAAAGCCAAAAAATCTTCCTCCCACTCGTTGAATTGTGGTGTGGCATAACGATTGCACAATGATGTGAAAAGGCTACCCGAGGTGTTCCTCCATTTTCTAATTACTTTGTTGGATTTTCTTCGTATATTTCAACTGAAACTACATATCCACATCTAAGTCATACAAGCAAAGCACCATATGCAATGCCATTAAAGATGTTTGTGCAGTTGTAATACTAAGAAGTATTTATCCGGCACACCTACTACTTCTTCAATAAAGTGTGCTTTTTCTTAACTGATCAATAGTGACAGTAGTGTAGATTAGTGAACATCATAATGTTATAGTGACCATGGTTATATCACATTCACAGTTAAGTAGATCTGGGAACATGTTTATGGTAAAAATAAAGTCACTCATGAGTATTATAATGCTTTTCTACCTTTCCAGGGTCAGTTTTCTTCAGGACACGTTGTCTCTGGAGTCTGTTCTGAGATGTTGATTTATTTGCCATAGCTCGTATACAGGCTAGCCAGTCTCTTCTTTCCCTTTCCAGGAATAATTGTTATGAAATGAGTGTAAGTGAAAAAAGAGGGGGTGGTGGAGGAGATGTGATGTAAGGTAAGAGGGTGCTTGTCTGTTTAGAGGAGCAAAGCAGGTGCCAAGTAGGACTGCTTGGATACTTCTGGTGTTGGTCAACTTTAACATCTAACATAGCCAACTTCAAAAGAGGAAGGCTTTATTTTGACTCACATTTTTTTCTTTTTCTTTTTTTATTGACAACTTCCTTAATTGTAGACAATATCCCATGGTACTTCCCTCTCTCCCCCCACTTTCCCCTTTGAAACTTCACTCTCCACATATCCCCTCCCCCTCTCAATCAGTCTCTCTTTTCAGTTTGATGTCATGATCTTTTCCTCCTATTACGATGGTCTTGTGTAGGTAGTGTCAGGCACTGTGAGGTCATGGATATCCAGGCCATTTTGTGTCTGGAGAAGCACGTTGTAAGGAGTCCTACTCTTCCTTTGGCTCTTACATTCTTTCCTTCCCCTTTTCCTCAATGGACCCTGAGCCTTGGAAGGTGTGTTAGAGATGATTCGGTGCTGTTGACACACATTTTTGTTGAGACTGGTCTCACTCTAGCCCAGGCTAACCTAGAACTCACTTTGTAGCTCCAGCTGGTTTTGAGCTCACTAAGGTCTTCCTACTTCAGCCTCCTGAGTGCTGGGATTAAAGGCCTGAAACACCACGTCAGTGGTGCCATCTGTGATTCATAGACTTGAAGGTTCAGTCTAAGGTCAGGTGATCCATTGCCTAATTTTGTGCCTGTAGAGAGACAGCCCATCATGGCTGGGGCATTTGGTAGAGCAAGCTGTTCTTGTGGTGGAATTGAAGCAAACAGAGACACAAGACAGACAAGGGTCCTCTGAAGGGCACACCCCTAATAACCCAACTTCATCCTACTAGACCCCACCTCTGAAACTTTCTTTCTTTTTTTTTTTTTTTTTTTTTGAGAAAGTCAGAAAGAGAGAGAGACAGAGAATGGGTACACCAGCAGCCTCTCAGCTGCTGTGAACAAACTCCTGACACATGTGCCCCCTTGTGGGCAAGTGCGGCCTTGCGCCCTTGCATTACTTTATCTGGCTAAATGTGGGACCTGGAGAATCAAATGGGCGTTCTTAGGCTTAGGAGGCAGGCGCCTTAACCACTAAGCCACCTCTCCAGCTCCCACCTCTGAAACTTTCTACCACCTCCCTGTAGCTCCAGGCTGAGGGCGAATGCTATAGTGCATGGGTCTTTGGGGGACAATCACCACCACAGCAGTGTAGTGCTGCAGGAGCATGTGAGGGAGACTCCACACACCTACCACACACCTGCCACACGCCTGTATTTACATCTGGGAAATTGGCAAATGTTACTGATTTTTCTTTTCTTTTCTTTTCTTTTTTTGTGTCTAGAAAAACTGAGTTTTAGATCTTTACTAGCACAGGCAATCTAGACTGGTCTTTACTCTTGGGGTACCCTGGTGAACCTCCAGAGCTCCATAGTCAGGCTATCCTACCAAGGTGACATTGTATTATTCATGAGTCCAGGGAGGCAGGCGGTAGAATGGGCAAAGGGCACATGCGGAGCCAGACAGCCTGACATTTAGATCCTTCCTTGGATATTTCTAGCTGTGACCTTTGGTAAAATTCTCTGGGCCTCAGCTTCTTAATCTGCAGAACAGGGGAGGTATTTTCTAGCTAACAGTGATGTAAAAATTAACAACTGTGACAGTTTACTCTCCCTAAACTACATCCTGACTAAAATCCTGGATTTATGAGTGGGTACCTGTGGGGCCTCTTCCTGTTTAGCAGCAGGATTATGACATCTTGTTTAGGGCCCTTTTTGTAACAAAATCCTGAGTTTACCTTTGATTCATCTGGCCTCTACAATTTCCACAACCACTTAATGAAGAATGTAGGATCACAGGAGAGTCTATTCATAGACAGTTTTATTTTCAGTGCTCAGAATCCAAGGGGAGGAACAGTTTTTGTTAAGGGACAGTTATTTAAATGATGACTAACAAATTATGGACAAGGGATGTATTGCTATGCAAAGTTGAGAGCTTACAAGCTCTGGAGGATCCCAGAAGGGACCAAAGGACTGAAGACCCTGAGAAAGATCCATGCATCAGAAGAGAGGGTGGGCTTGTTGACCTTTAAGGCTTGACCCTTCTCTGTTCCTATGATCCTCTTTACATGGAAGCTTCAATGTTAAGCTGAAGGATTAGATTGTTTCAGAGTAAATGGAATTTCTGGGGGTGCCGTGGGGGGGGGGCAAGGCAATAAAAATGCCTTAACAAACCAGTTCCTTTACTAAGTGACCCAGCCAGTTCCCATAGGTGCCTTGACCTTCCATAAAGAAAAGCTGGCTGTGGGTGGCAGAGGTATAGGCAACCAGGCACATTGAGTCTGTTATTTCCTCATGGAGCGTCTTATCAGTGGTCAAAGCCACCGTAAGGATGGCTTTAACCATTGGCAGAAACTCCAGGGTCTCCCTATGAAAATAAAGACAAAAGACGTAGTTCTGGTCTGCTCCCGAGTCCAATGCTCTGCAGCCTAAGCCTATGGTGGGGTCCCTCTGAAGAGCTCAAGCTCTTAGCACGGGGAGTGGTGATTAGTAAGAGGTGAGCCCTGACCAGAGCTGAACCAGACTGAGAAAATCCTTGACCTCTCTTACGTTAAAGCCGAGGGTTTACTGTGGAAATTAGGTAGAGAGCACAAGAGATTATCTCTTGTAGTCCTGAAGGAAAAATTTGGAAATTTTCCCCATCATTTTTTCCTCTTTGAAGAGAAGTAAAATGCACATATATATATATATATATATATATATATATATATATATATATATATATATGATGGATGCATACCTATTTATTTCCTAGAAATAACTTTGAACTTACAGGAAAGTTGCATGGATAAAAATAACACAAAGAACACCTTTATTCCACGTACCTAGGTAAGCAGTAATTCGTTTTTCTGAACCATTTGAGAGTTCAGACGCATGCACTATGAGCGTTTATTCCTATGTACTTCATTACATACTTCCTGGGAATAGACTATGTTCTTGAGTAGCCAAAATATTTATAAAGTTCAGTAAAATTAACACTGATATATCACCCATATTTTAATCCCCCCCCATTTTTCACAGAATTGTTTTCCACTGCAAAGGAGGGCCAATTCTAGGATTTAATTTCACTTAATCATCTAATCTTGTGTGTGTGTGTGTGTGTGTGTGTGTGTGTGTGTGTGTGTATACAGAGGACAACCTCAGGTGCCATTCCTTAGATGCAATCTACCTTTTTCTCTTTCTTCTCTCTTTCTCTCTCTCTTTTGTTTTCTCTCTCCTCCCTCCCTCCCTCCCTCCCTCCCTCCCTCCCTCCCTCTTTCTTTCTTTCTTTCTTTCTTTCTTTCTTTCTTTCTTTCTTTCTTTCTTTCTTTCTTTCTTTCTTTCTTTCTTTCTTTCCAGTGCTTACTGTCAGGGTATACTTGCCAGGTAGGCTGGGCTGGCTGGCCAGGGATCTGCTTCTGTCCTCTCTATGGCACTGGAGTGGACTGCGTGTTTTTCACATCCTTTGAGATCCTTTTCAGGACCTTGAAGGGGGGAAACATCATTCTGAGGATCTTTGTTTCATATTAAGACCCCACACTTGTGACTCTGGAAACAAAGAGAAATACCTTGTGTTTATTTGGAGCTCTTATCCCAGCACTTCTATGCATTTTATAAGTCAACAGTCATGACACACATGATAGTTAAGCATTTCTATGCAGGCATTGCTTTGTTAACTCAGTAAAAATTATACTCAGCAACTCTGGTCCCTGCCCTCCAGAGCAGCTTGTCTAACACACATCAATATGCATTATTAAATACACCAGCCTATCACGTAAGACACTTGCAAAACATGATATAGACTTAGAATTATTGACATTTTTTAGATGGCAACATTCAGTCAGAAGAGGAACTAATAAATTGTTGATCTTTCCTTTAAAACATCAGAGCTGCAGTCCCTCACTGCCACCCAGAACTTCTGTTCAGAATATGTCCTTTATGAATGCCTACTTAGTATCAAAGAATCAGAGGGATTGTGGGAGAGTGAAACAAAAGGCAATTTTTAAAAGGTTGTGGAGGGCTGGAGAAATGGCTTAGTGGTTAAGGCATTTGCCTGCAAAGCCAAAGGACCCAGGTTTAATCCCCAGGACCCATGTAAGCCAGATGCACAAAGTGGCACATGCATCTGGAGTTCATTTGCAATGGAAGCCCTGGTACACATTCTTTTTCTCTCTATCTGCCTCTCTCTCTCAAATAAATAAATAAAAATAATTTTTAAACAATGATTGTGGAGATCTGATAATAATGTCTTTAAACTATGTCACACACAAAAAAATAATCCTGGGCTGAGAGATGGCTTAGAGGTTAAAGCACTTGCCTGAGAAGTCTAAGGACCCAGGTTCGATTCCCTAGTACCCATGTAAGCCAGATGCACCAGGTGGCGCATGCATCTGAAATTCATTTGCAGTGGTTAGAAGCCCTGGCACACCCATTTTCTCTCTCTCTCTCATCTATCTATCATCTATCTATCTGCCTCTTTCTCTCACTCTCTCAAATAAATACATAAAACATTAAAAAAATTTTTTTAAACAGTCCTCACTTTTCAAGGGTGCAATTTAAGTGGCAGGGAAACAGTGTGGGCTGCATTTGAGGGGCTGCAGGGGTCGGAAGGCTGGTAGAGGGACAGCGTGGTGACCCTTTCTAATGCACCTCTAGTCACCATTGGCATAGGGTTTCTGTTTTACTGTCAAGTGTTTTTCTTTCTTGCTTGTCTTATCTTACTTGTGCTTATCTAATGGTGAGTTACAGACAACAAAGGCAGACTTTTAGGATGACATGTAATTTTAACAATCAAGTGTTTGACATTCACAGGTTTACAGGATATAGGATAATCTTGCAGAGGGCAGCAGTGAGGGGCAGCTGAGTGATCAAGCATTTGCCTAGTGTATGGCAGACCTTGGACTCAATCCCCAGCACTGGAAAGGAAGTTCTTTAAATACCAGAAATGGTAAAGTTTTTCTTATTTTCTGACGCTCTTTTTCCTGGCTAGTTGAGGTTATCTTTTTAGACATTGCCTGTGCTATCCAGTGGAGCAATGACCAGCAGTACGTACATATTGACCATCTGAGATGGGGCTAGTCTCTGCTAATTTGTGCTATACATGTGAAATACTTCTTAGACTCCAAAGATAGTCTATGAAAACTGATGTAGCAAGTTTAACATGATAGCGACTATAGACTGAATGATATCTTGGATATAGAGGGTTAAATGAAATGTTATTAACATTAACTTCAGGGCTGGAGAGATTGCTCAGCGCGTAAAGAGGCTTACTTGCAAAGCCTGATGACTAGGCTTGATTCCCCAGGATCCAGGAAAAGTCAGATGCACAGAGTGGCCCATATATCTGGAGCTCATTTGCAGTGGCAAGACGCTCTGGCACTCCCATTCTCTCTTTAATGAAATAAACCTTTAAAAACACTAATTTCACCTCTTTCTTTGAACTTTGTAAAATATGGCCACTAGAAAGTAAAAAACAACACATATCCCTGCACCTTTGGTTCCTATTGCATTTCTATTGGAAAGCTGCACTCTAAATGGAAAGAAAATATGAGCAAACCTCATGTATTTCATACCACGTGTTTGAAAGCCAATGACCAAAGGGAAAACTGAGTAACCAGTGATCCCATTTTTTTTTGTTATTGTTAATGTTGGATTTTGATTTCATTAAAGCTTCTTTAATTAAATTTAGTGTAAATCTGCCCCATAGTCCTAGTTGGAAAGAGAAGTGAATCTTTTTGTTGGCTGTTTTAAAAAGTCTGAAGAAGCCGGGCGTGGTGGTGCACGCCTTTAATCCCAGCACTCGGAAGGCAGAGGTAGGAGGATCACCGAGAGTTCGAGGCCACCCTGAGACTACATAGTTAATTCCAGGTCAGCCTGGACCAGAGTAAGACCCTACTTTGCAAAAACCAAAAAAAAAAAAAGTCTGAAGAAAATCCTCTATATGCATTTCGAAAGTGACTTATTTTTTAAAAGCTTTTATGAAAGTGTTCCATTTAGGTGGCGGATGGGAGGTCTGAGTTCTTAAGATGCTAACTAATTGTGAAATGACCCGGAAACTTTTGAGAGAACCTTTCTGGTCCCACAAAGAGGCAAGCAGGGGGACTTAAGGGCCCTCGGAAGTCACAGACCAGCCATCTACCTCTATGTTCACACCATCCTTCCAGTAAACGAAAACATTGGGGAAGATAAAATATTTATTCCTAAGTGTCTATAACTGAATTTATAGATATAACTTGCTGGGTATTATTGCCTGTGTAAACCCATGTAACTGTGCACGTAAAACATGTTTTTATTAGTTCCTACATAAAATTTTTATGATAATGGCAAACAAAGGACCAATTTAGTTTAGCTGAGTTTGTTTGTATTACTCCAGGTTGCAACAGATAAGCAGCAAACAGCAGCAGTGTGCGGGGGGACAGAGGTGGATCTCCCAGAGTGGGGGCTCCTGCCAGTGGGCTGGGGAGGCTGGGAGGCTCCCAGGAGGCCCCAGAAGAGACTCAGAAGGGTGAGGCTGGCCAGCTCTACTCCCCCTTGGTAACTGTGGGGCATTCAAATTTAGTCTCTGAAAAGGCCTCATAACTGCTATTGAAAGAACTCCCACATACTGTATTTCAACTGGAGAATTACAGAGAAAAAAAGGTTCAGGCGGCTTATTGTGGGTCATCTCCCACTCTGGGATTTAAACAAAGCACACACAGAACAAAGTTCCTTTAAACGGGGTGCCTTCGTCTGAGTCTCTCCTGTCTGCGGGGTTTGGCAGGCTCTCTGGCTAGAGAGCCCACGCCTCTCATTCCCACTACTGTCTTTTCATGTCTGACCCTCAAATGTGGCAAAAGGTCCCTGTGGTGACCTGGATTGGAAGGAAGTTGTTCTAGAATTTGAAAGTGAAGCTTAGTTCATAAATACCGCCTTTTCCTTCCTGACGACCAGTTCAAAATTGATAGTCTGTTATCGCAAGAAAGCTTGATTCTTGCTTGAACCAACATTCAGGGCCATGTGTCATTGTCCTCGGTGGGCAGTATAGAAAGAAATATTTTAAGTTACATGAACCTGAGATGTGAAAAGACAAAGGCTTATCATAGACATATAACACTGAGGATTATCATGGATAGAAATCAAGTGAGAAACTGGCGGGAGTTCATTCTGGGATAAAGTCTGCCTGTGGCTTAAATGGAAGGACATTCCAGTGAGTAGCTGGCTGCAGTAGTTTGGATTCTAGACACTAGCAGTCCTTACATGTCCAAAACACTCTTGGTTGATGGGGCTGGGGAGATGGCGCAGGAGGTACAGTGCTTGTTGTGCAAGCTTGAGGATCCAACATGCAGGTAAAAGCTGGGCATAATGGGGTGCACCTGTGATCCCACTGCTTAAATGGTTTTGACAAGAGGCTCTCTAGGGCTTCCTGGTTAGCTTGCCTAGGGTCAGTATGAGACCCGGCCTCAAAACCTGACATGGTTAGCCACTGAAGAAGACACGTAATACTGACCTTTGGCCTCCACACACATGCAAACCCATATATGTAACGCACCCCCCCCACACACACATGCACTCACACACATGAGTGTGCATATCCACACAAATACTAAAACAAATAGACAAATTAAAAAAAAAAAAAAACACCTTCACAGTGGAGAAGTTTCCTTGTACCTGGCACATTGCCCTCTTTTGGTAGGTATACCAGGGAGTCAGTGTAGATAGCTGGCTTTTGTGATTGGTCTTCAAGTTCTATAGGGGAAATGAGAGAACCTCCATGACTTCATTCATGTGTTCTTATAGGACTAATTTGATTTCAAGTTCTTATTTATTTATTTATTAGAGAGAGAGGGGAGAAAGGGAGAGAGAGAGAGAGAGAGAAAGAGTGAGAATGGGCATGCCAGAGCCTCTAGCCACTGCAAATGAACTCTAGATGTGTGCCACCATGTGCATCTGGCTTATGTGGGACCTGGAGAATCAAACTGGGGTTCTTAGGCTTCTCAGGCATGTGCTTTAACCACTGAGCCATCTCTCCAGTCCTCAAGTTCTTTTATATATTTCCTCAGTGGTCCAGTTTACTGATCCTCAATTTAGTCTGTGTATATTTTATTAGATATTTCTTTCACTCACATGAATAGTTTTCATTCTTTCATCTTTTCTCAGAGATACTGTTTGAATTTGCTTTATGCTAGAAGAAATGTGTGCACGTGTGTGTGTGTGTGTGTGTGTGTGTGTGTTTCTTTGCTTTGGCTCCATCTCAGGCTCTAGAGCAAAAACTACTAAGTCTTTACAAACTGTGCCTGTGCTGTTTCACTCTGGCTCTCCTGGTGACTCTGCTGGTGGCCATCCCTGTAGAAAGTCAAATAGTGTCGTTTTTTCAAATTTTTTAAAATTATTTATTTATTTATTTGCAAGCAGAGAGAGAGAGAGAGAGAGAGAGAGAGATAGAAGAGAGGCAGACAGAGAGAGAATGGGCATATCAGGGCCTCTAGCCACTGCAAATGAACTCCAGATGCATGTGCCCCTAGTGCATCTGGCTTACGTGGGTCCTGGAGAATTGAACAGGGAATCTTTGGCTTCTCAGGCAAATGCCTTAACTGCTAAGCCATTTCTCCAGCCCAATAGTGTTGTTTTAATACTTCTGCTAAGCAAACTGTTCAGGGTTGGAAAGGTGGCTCCGAAAGACAAAGCTTACTTCTTGCCCTCATGGAAGTGACCTTCCAAAATGGAGATACTGCTGGCAATACTGGTGAAAAGTTACTGCAGGTGTGGCTGTCTTCTATCTGTACTGAAACTTGCAGCTTTGGGCACAGGTTTCTTTCTGAGATGGCCTGGTTGATTCTAGACCCTGGATGTGAGAACCGGGGCCTGTTTGTGTCATTGCCCCACATCCATGAAAACACCGTCGACTCTGACGTTGCTTTCTGCTAAGGATAGCATCGTGATTTGTGGGGCAGAGGAAAGATGACAGACTTAGTTGAGATACAGTTGCTTTCTCTGAAAAGAGGGTTAAGAAAATAATTCAATTTGTAGGAAATGCAACAAACATGACTGAGTTTTCAATGCAGTTTGGAGTCTTTCAACTCGGGAGAAGATGAATAGCTTTCTTTTCAGGTGTGTATGAAAGACAAGAATCCCAAAAGATCAGCTCTGTTTTAAACAGCAGACCCCAGGGACTCAAGGTTTGTAACAAAAGGGCAGATATAGCAGAGATGAACTTGCCGGCCCAACTCTGTTTGGGAATAAAGTACGCTGGCTGGCATCCGTGAGGTGTTGGGGAATGCCATTCTTGCTGGCTCTAATTTGGTAGCTAAGGGAAATCTAGTTAGATATGCTCACAATAAGTTAGCTGGTATTGACGCTGCTAGGCCTGACCCATATTCCAAAGTTCCAACAAGTGGAAAGTATAAATGAGCGTTGGGAAAAGCCATAGCATACACAATAGGACAGAAAAAGCAACGTCTTGAATAGAGAAGAAATCTGAGTAGAACCACCAAGAGAAGAAATCAGGACACTGGATGCAATGTTACAGCCACAATAGAAAAGAAAAGAAAAGAAAAGAAAAGAAAAGAAAAGAAAAGAAAGGAAAAGAAAAGAAAAGCAGAATATGTAGTGAAGATACAGTGAGATTACACAATTTTCTAATGTCAGCTCACACAAAACCTCTGCTTCTTTGCTAGGTGTTTTTTGTTGTTGTTGTTTTTTTTGTTCTTTTGTCTTCGTTTTTGGTAAAAGCACAGGGACATTGAGATATTGGACAGATTTGAAGAAATTTAACAATAGGCAAAAAATGAACTTTGGAATTTTGTTTTACAACTCATGAGAGCCAGGATTTTAAAATGCCAGATATGTTATAACATTCAAAATATTATTTTTTAAAACTTGAGGGGCTGGAGAGATGACTTAGCGGTTAAGGCATTTGCCTGAAAAGCCAAAAGACCCAGCCCAGGCACAAGGTGGCACACGCATCTGGGGTTTGTTTACAGTGGCTGCAGGCCCTGGTGTGCCCATTCTCTCTCTTTCTCTGAAATTAAATAAATAAATAAAATAGCTTTAAAAATAAATAAGTAAATAAACATTTGAGAATATAGACTCAAGGAAATAAAACCTAATTTTTCTTAAATGGGAATAGAAAACAAACACATATAAACAAATATATCTTATTAATAATCTAGGTTCACTGGGTAGACTAGTTTAGAAAGCCACCAGATGCAAAATGTCATGGGTTGGGTAACAAGATTAGGATCAATGGAGTCAATGACCTAGAGCTTCCCAATAAACAACCCTGATGAGTTCCCTGAATTCTGGAATGGTGTGAAAGTTTAATTCTCTAGCTTTGTAGAGTAAGTGATCCTAAACTTAGAGGGGGAACAGCAGAACAATTTCAAGCATCTTTGGATTAGTCAGCCCTCCAGTGTCTGCCTCCTTGTGCACACGTTGGTAGAGAGAGGTTTAGTGCATTGTTTTTGAGTCTTAGGCCTTTTCTTATTTGAGAGAAGGATGTTTGAGAGTGCCCCTAGTTAATACTGCTTTTGGCACAATTTTGATTTGGGGAGTTAAGATGGTAAAAGGTTAATTGACTTAATTAAGGTCCCACAGCTGGCCATTTGTGTAGAACTGAGCTGCTGGCTTAATGCTTACCTACAAATGCTGTTTTTCGCCTTTTCTGTATTTCTGAGATTTTTAATCATTTAGGAGTAGTCCTGTGACATATTTTTTGATATGCATCAACAGACGCGGGAAAGTTGACCTAGAATACATCTCAGGACTTTTCCGTCTCTACTTTTTTCTTTTTTTTTCTGGATTGTGTAGGACTTGCCTTTTCTGCAGCTGGTAAACAGAAAATTTGAGATCAAGTCAAAACTGAAACCACATAAGGCAGAGCCTCATTGCTCTGGGACAAACAGCCAACTGAACCAAGTCAGTTTCCAGTTCACCATCGGTGACACTGACATCAGACACTGGTGGGAAATGTTTTAGTTGATGTCATAGACATGTTTGCAAGGTTTTGCATGAAGGCCACTGAACTGTAAAAACAGGGACATATTTTACATATGTGATCATTTCTAAATGTCCTACTTTATATTTCATTGTGACCTTCACAACTACAAAACACATTCAGCTACATCATCTCATGCTATCCTAGATGGACCAGTTCTCCTCACTGGGGAAATGGGGAGCTGAGAGGAGAAATGATATGCCCAAAGCATGCTACGTTCTTCTAACCCAGCCAGGCCCAGAATGCTTCTTAGACCACACAGCGTTTACTGAGGACACCATGTCTGACACGTCTTTGGCAGGAAATGGAATGACGACGGCAATTCCGTTTTCTACAGCCCATCTCCAGGTTGGGCATCTTTCCTTCCTGCCTGTGGTGTGAGTTGACCGGGCCAGAGCAAGGTAAATTGTGCCATCTGGAGCCAGCTCCAATGCTGTCAGCTTCCTTGAATGACCTCAAAGGAGGAAAAGCACTTTCCCTGGCTGATCCAAGCCTTGTAGACCTGTGTTCTCAGGGTTCCTGGTGTCTGGGTTCCAGCACCTGCAGGCCTCACTCACCGCTGTGCCTGGTACGGCTCTCCTTCTCCTCATCTCCAGCACCCTGTGAGTGTGCACGCACATGCACATGTGTTGGCTGCATGCACGCACGCATGCATGCACGCACGCATGCACGCACGCCATTGTTGGGTGGCTGGCATTGTTTCCTCGCTTTTGCTGAGAACGCACACCTACTTTATCAGGCAGCTTCACTGATCATCTCCTCAGGCTTTGGTGGGACACTTGCAGCTGGATTAAGAGTGCAAAAATAAGAACAAAGATATGAGGAAGTGGTGCACCTATAAGAAAATGCACCTACTGGTTTCTTGGTAAGTTTTCCAAGCTTTAGCCCAGATTTAGGTGAAGAGCAACGACAGACCCCGAGAAGGAATGACTTCTTGGAGATGTTTCATGATGACCTGTACAGACAAGAAGACACAGCCGATTAAACGTAAATGGAAAAGGCCATGATCTGTATTAGAATTAAATGCTGCGGCAGTTTCCAGCTAATCTAATGTGCTGCGTCTTAATCTCATTGTGATTTCCCTTGGCAGCATAACTGATACGCAACTCTGTTCTGTCAAAGTTACGTGAAGCAAGTGCCCAGCTCTTCAGATATGTCAAGCCCTTTTCTTCCAAGGTTAGGACTGGTTTTGAAAATGGAAAATGGAAGGGAGATGGCTCAGTTTTGTGAACTGGGTCTTTAGATTGCTCTGTTTGTGACTCTTCAAGCACCGCGGGGCTCTGAGTGTAGCTGGAAGGTGTGTCTGGTATCAGGAAAAACTGGGGCAGGGTGGTGAGACTTCAGCCTCTGGGCTGCTTTCCCCTCTCTTGGGTTCCGTCTTTCTATGATCCTTTGTCCCATTTTCCAGAGACTTCCTGCTCTCCAGCTGGACATGTTGCACGCTGACATCAAACCGCCGAAGAGGACCAGCTCCTCTTCTTCACTCTCCTCCTTCCATCTTTCCCATGTCAATTTCCTTTCCGTTTATCTTTTACTTTCTTGCCTGTTCACCTCTGTTTTCCTTCTCTCCTTTTGTCCTTTGTTTGTCCTTTCTTTTCCCCAGTCCAGTCACATGTCTTGTCTTAGCACAATATTGAATTAAGCGTATGCTGAAATACTTTATTATTATTATTGAAAAAAAAGCTTTGTGTACACTATCCTTATCTCTTTTCATATGTGTGTGTGTGTGCGTGCGTGCACTTTGCATGCATGTGTGCATGTGTGCTTGTTTGTGTGTGGCCACATGTATGTGTGTGATAGTGTGTGTTCACATGTGTACATGTGCATATAGAAGCTAGACGTTAATGGTGGGTGTCTTCCTATATGGCTATACACTTTTTTTTTTTTGAAGCAGCGTTTCCCACTGAACCCAGGTGTCACCAGTTGGGTAGATAAGCTAGCCAGCAAGCTCTGGGGATTCACCTGTCTCTGTACCTGGTATTTTACATGGGTGCTAGGGATCGAAACTTTAGTCCTCATGCTTGCTTGGTTAGTGCTTTACCTGGTCACCTTATTTCTATTTTTTCAAATATTTTATTTTCATTTATTTATTTGAGAGAGAGAGAGAGAATGAGAGAGAGAGAGAGAGAAAAAGAAAAGAAAGAAAGAAAGAAAGAGAGAAAGGAAGAAAGAAAAAGAGAAAGGAAGAGAGGGAGAAAGAATGGGCACGCCAGGGCCTCCAGCTGCTGCAAACGAACTCAGACACATGTGCCACCTTGGTCATCTGGCCTATGTGGGTCCTGAGGAATCGAACCTGGGTCTTTTGGCTTTGTAGGCAAGCACCTTAACTGCTAAGCCATTTCTCCAGCCCTTATTCCTATTTTTTTAAAAGCAGGTGAAAGTAACTTTTTATCATTGAACATAAAACAAAACAAAAAAAACCCAGCAGCTCCAAACCAGCTAGATTAAGTTCATTATTATTTACATGTATTTGCTAGGTAATATATGCATTAACATATGTATTAGATGTATTCCCTATGCAGACAGTGTTCTGAGCTGGTCGTACCAAGAACAGACATAATTGCAGCCCTCAGAGAGTAACCCAGTTCTTACTGGGAAATAGGCAGTTACAAAATGAAACAGGAGCTGGTTGTAGCTCAGTGGCAGTGTATGCTTACATGCACGAGGCCTTGGTTCTATCCCCAGTACCAAAAACCAACAAAAAACAAAAACAAAAACAAACAAACAAAAAACAGAAAAGACGCTCTGATTTCACAGGGTCAGGTTTGGGAGTATTGGAGGGAGTGCCCTGCCCTGGTCATTGAGTGTACAGAGAAGGTTCTAGTTCGTGCTTTCTAGGACACTGGCTCTCAGCTGTACATTTGGGAATGGGAAACAATGGTCACCTTCCACCAGGAGCAGGGCCATCCAGGGTGATGTGAAACATGAAGAAAGGCATACCTAGTCCCAGGTATTGACCAACAAAAACCTTGTGGCCCGATTGTGACTCAGCATTGGGATTTCATCTTGCCCGTTCTGTCTAAGCTTCCTCAGTTGCCCAGCGGCGGTCATGATTATGATGATAGCCTCTGAGGACGCAGGGGCCCCTTCCTCAAAGCTCTCTCGTCATGTCAACTATACGCCTTGTCTTAGCCTATGACATTGATATATTACTTAAACGACTTCAAGACACATCACTACAGAGTACTGTGCTTCAGCATGTCAACAAGATGGATCAAAACACACATGTAGAAATACCCCCAACATGACGGAAGGGCTCCATCCGTCGCCATAAGGGAGCCTTTGAAAAGACACTTTGAACCGTGCCTTCAACTGCGCGTGTTGGAAGTATCAGGTGGAAAAGGATGAGCTTAAGTGCTACACTGTGTGCTCCGGATCCTTCCTGCAGCACGCGGGTGGCCCTGCCCTTCACCTTCTATCAGTACAGAGAATCAAAGCAAACAGTTCCTTGGTGCTGAGGGGCCAGATCCTACCCGAAAGCGGGTAGGATGACATGGAACAGCCTCCTCTGTTTGCTCAGTCTCATCACACAGGGGGAACACGGACGAAGGTAAGGCTATAAATTAGTGGGGGAGAAAAGGCGGCCCTTGCAGGCCCTGTGTGTCACTAGTTGTGGAATTCTCTTTTGCAAGAGGTCACCGAGTCAAATGCTGTGGATGGATAATTTTATGGCTACTAATAAAATTTATAGCCAAAGCAAGCTAAGATAATAAGGGTAATCAAACATCCAGCCCTGGGATGTAAGATTCCCATCTTGGCCTTCTGGTGTGGTGGTGGGGCAGGGTGGTGGTCAGGGAGGAGCTTATCTGTGTGGCTCAAGGCCATCTGAATCTCAGAGGTGATTTGTGTGTATGGAAGCCCTGGGGATGAGGCCAGGTCAGGGGCAAGCTTCCATCGAGGTAGCAAGTGCGTCTGCTCTGAGGACAATATGCTGAGAACACTGGGAAAAATGAATCACTATCTCAGAGTGCTCATGTAAACCCTCTGCCCAAGAAGTGATCTGACGCATGCCAGTTCTGGAGTCTACATTAAGAAAAGAATGCTAGTTGGCCAGTCAGGTGTGACATGGCAGGCAGAGGAATGGAGAGGAGGGTGATATGTTCTTGTGCAGTGTAAAGAATCAGGCTGTGTGTAAACAGAGAGCTGAGTTGATGGGTGTCTTCAGTGTAACCCCCTCAAGCCCCACCTGCTGATCTGCTGGCCTGCTTCCCTTCTCTCCCCTCTCCCTCTAAAGGAGGGCTCAGACCAGCCACATCTCCTAGAGGTTTTAGGTATGGTCTAGGTAGGTCTTGTCACTTTGTCACTATAACCACCCTGCCAAACATGACGTGGCATATGCAGAGACAAATCAGATTCACTGGAGGACAGAACCTCCAGGTTCGTGGCCCTCTTCTGTGACATTGATCCCCAGCTGATGGTTCTTATCACCACTCTATCTAAATGGCAGAGCAGGGGTTGCAGCATTCCTGGGGCAGGTGATAAAATACACATAGTCTAAAATAAACCATCTTAACTGTGTGTGTGTGTGTGTGTGTGTGTGTGTGTGTGTAGGTCAGAGGACAACCTCAGGTATTGTTCCTCAGGAACACCGTAATCCACTTTTTTTTTTTTTTTTGGTTTTTCAAGAAAGGGTCTTGCTCTAGCCCAGGCTGACCTGGAATTCACAATGTAGTCTCAGGGTGGCTCTGAACTCACAGTGATCCTCCTTCCACTGCCTCCCAAGTGCTGCGATTAAAGGTGTGTGCCACCATGTTTAGCTACAGAAAGAATGGGCATACTCAGGCCCCTAGCCACTGCAAATGGACTCCAGATGCATGTGCCACTTTGTGCATCTGACTTTACATGGGTCCTGGGGAATCAAACTCAGGTGGTTGGGCTTTGCAGGCAAGTACCTTAACTGCTGAGCCATTTCTCCAGCCCCACTTTTTTTTTTTTTTTTTTTTTTTGAGGCAGGGTCTCATTGGCCTGGATCTAGCAAATTAGGCTAGAATGGCTGACCAATGAGTCCCAGGGACCCTCCTGTCTCCATCTCTCCTGTATGGGAATTACCAATGTGTACTATCATAGCTGGCATTTAAAAAATATATATTTTATTTTTTATTTATTTATCTGAGAGAGAGATAAATACAGAAATAGGCAGTTAGAGAGAGAGAGAGAGAGGGCACGCCAGGGCCTCCAGCCACTGCAAACGAACTCCAGATGCGTGCGACCCCTTGTGCATCTGGCTTATGTGGGTCCTGGAGAATCAAGCCTCGAACCAGAATCCTTAGGCTTCACAGGCAAGCGTTTAACCGCTAAGCCATCTCTCCAGCCCCTCAGCTGGCATTTTAAATGGGTTCTAGAAATCAAACTCCAGTCCTCATACTTGCCTCACAAGCAGTTTACCCATCTCCCCAGCCCTTTCCCTACTTTTCAGTATGCACACTTTAGTCATGTTAAGTATATTCTCATTACTGTACATTATCTTCACCACCTGTCTGCAGCACTCTTCATCCAAAATGAATTCCATGATCAGTAGACACTAGCTCCCCACTCCCTGACCCCAGTCCCTGGTACCCACCATTCTACTTTCTGTCACTATAAGTCTGGCTATTCTAGATTATTCTAGATAACTCGGAGCAGTAGAACCATGCTGCTTTTTTCCTTTTTTTTTTTTTTTTTTAAGATGGGGTCTTGTTGTGTAGCCTAGGCTGGCTTTGTACTTGTGACTTTCCTGTCTTAGCTTTTCAAGTGCTGGGATTACTCATGTACTGCTATGCCTGTTTTAGATACAAGCTCTTTTGATGAGGGGGAGGAACATACCATTTTGTTTTCAGTGGATTTCATTCAAGCAAAACAAACTGAACAATAGTCTGCTGAGACTTCCTCAGCAAAAGCTTTCTTGCTGGTGTCAGCTCTTGCCCGCTTCCAGATCCCACCCAGGACAGGCTCCTCTCGCTTTCTACCTTTGCCATGTGTTACG
Organism: Orientallactaga sibirica; assembly: GCA_036365145.1. NCBI lineage: Eukaryota > Metazoa > Chordata > Mammalia > Rodentia > Dipodidae > Orientallactaga > Orientallactaga sibirica. The sequence continues at coordinate 12,155,784 of JAEOAD010000035.1, read as the reverse complement.
GCAGCCCTGGGTCATTCCGGAAGAGACAAAGAGGGTTGAGATTATGTGTACCTGGGACCCACACGTCGGCCCAGGGACCGAGGTGTAGAAAGCACAGGAAGAGCCAGAGGGACCAGTCTGGGAGGACTGAGAGCAACCTGGCCTGGGGATGGCGTCATGCGTGAGCAAGTCTGTGCTTCCCTCCTAAGTTGGCTCTTTCATTTGTCAGCCAAGAAAGAAATCAGCATAGATCAGGAAGCGCTTCCATCCCCAGAGGAGAGGTGCTGAAGCAGCAGCGGACAGGCACCTTTGGTATAAGAGTAAGAGTTCCTCGAAGCTACTGCCTTTGGGCCTAGAAGGCGAGCCTGGCAGGTTACAGGGTATGGTGGCTCCTTAGGAAGCCATGCTGAGGCTTCTGCCAAAGCACTATAGAGAGTCCTCAAGTGACTGGCATGCGGACAGGAGACAGGAAGGAAACAGATGCTGCCATCTGTCCCTGGAGGCAGGTGCCCTTCTGTCTACCACAGCCAGCTGTCCAGCGTCCAAATGCCTCCTCTAGCATTGACCCTCAGCTCGGTGTTGCTCACCCTTGAGAGGCTGAAGCTGCGTTGTCTGGTCTCTTTAGCAGATTCCCTCCCCTACTGCACATTGTATGAAAGCTTATTCAATCTCAGTGCATTTTGGGGGTTCCAAAAGCATGAGCACTAACACATGGAAGCTTCCAGAAAACACCAGGCTTACAAATGAGCTTTACCCAGAGCTGATTCGTGCTAACCCTGGTCAAAAGCACTGATCGAGCACCTACTGATTACAAAATCATAGAAACATTCACAGTGTAAGGAACATATCACAAGAAAAGAGATTATCCCAAGGCAGTGAAATATGGTACAAGGGAACATGTTATTAGATGCTATTTTGTGGGCATTGAGGGTGGTGTCATTAAATGCATTCAATAAAGACTGAACAGGAAGCAGTTGCTGTCCTGTCATAGATGCCTTTACTCAGGAAATGGCTGCTGTTTGGAGGTCCCCTGCTGTCTTCAAAGAGTCAAAGGGAGGTGGCTTCTGGGTCAATAGTGCTATTTAAGATGGAACCACCATGCTGACGCCCCCCCCACTGGTACCTCCGAGTGGTTCCTTCGTGGGGAAAATAAAGGACAGTGGCTCCCAGATTGCAGTTTGCAGTGGGGAAGCAAGTTGAGCAGATTGAGTGTCTTCTGTTCTGATTCAACAGCTCAAGCAAATTTCAGATTCCTTGTTTCTTTGAGGACAAATTCTGAGTTCCTCATGCTGAGATATCAGTGCAAAAATATCAGTGTGGGGCTGGAGAGATGGCTTAGTGGTTAAGGCACTTGCCTGCAAAGCCCAAGAACGTTGGTTCGATTCCCCAGGACCCACGTAAGCCAGATGCACAAGGTGGCACATGCATCTGGAGTTCATTTGCAGTGGCTGGGAGCTCTGGAGCACCCATTCCCTCTCTCTCTCTCTGTGCTTCTTTCCCTCTCCCAAATAAATAAAAAGAAGTTTAAAAATATACTAAAAAAAAAGTCAGCATGATTCAAAGACATGAGTCTCCCTCAGGTTAGCATAGAGAGGGAAGCATTGTTTCTCCATAGTGTATGCAATGCAGCCCCATGGCACACGTCATCATGGCAGGATTACCCCACACAGAGAGGACTCTGCTTGTGTACATACACACACACACACGCATGCTCACACATACGCACATTGGCTCCTGTGCCAACAACCGTGTGCTCACCCTCTTCCTATAGCCTCATTCCTTAACTGTCACCTGTATTTTATTTACTACCAGCCCTTCCACACCCCAATGGGACATGATGTTGTGTGGAGAGTAACACACTGTTAAGTCGTGACATTGTCCTGTGTAATGGAGCTGAAGAGCCAAAAATGGGTTTTAACCAGAACCAAAGCAAACATAACCCTGTGGCGAAAATCTAGTCCCCCCCTCCCCCCGCCAAGTTTGTGCTCAGATGTGGGCTGTGTTTGCAAGCAGAACAGAACCTTGTAGTTAGTAGCAAAAAGGTAGGTCCCTTCTTTAGGGATGGGCCCATGGAGGGTGGGGAAGGGGACCCCATGGCTGGGAGGAAAAACGTAAACTCAGAAGCTAAGAGCAGAAGGAGTGCAATGGAGGAGGGGCTGTGCCAACTGTCACGAAAGAGAAATGCCTCAGATTCCTCAGGGATACACCTGAATGCCAGTTCATGGGGGAATCGGGGGCCCTGGGAGATCTCCAATGAGGTCTGAAGGGTGAAACTGTGGAAGCCAGGGTGCCCAGGCTCCCCTTCCTTCAGAAGTATGCCAGAAGTGATTCAGCGTCCTCTTCACGCTTTCACAGAAGGCCTGGCTCTGCTGCTTTTCCCATGGGTCAGTGTGAACCGGGATGCCTCCTTCCTCTCCTTCCCACTGAGGCCTTCCTTACTCCTGAAGATTTGGCTGGAAGCCCCCTTGGAAGGCTCTCCATTAGTAAGCCACAGGCAGTGTTTACACACACACACACACACACACACACACACACACACACACACTTTTATTTTAGCATGGAGAAGCTATGTTTTTGGTTGACTACAAATTTTTATATCTATGTCCCTGCCCTCCCCCCAGCTTCATGAGGTTAAGGATAAACAAAGACCTGCTCTGACCCCCCAATATGTCTGGTCCTCAGCTTCTTCAGTACGCTTCAGTCACATAGTGAAGATGGTATGAGGAAGCCAAACAGAACAGGGTCAAAGCCTGTGCTTCCATTTGGCTGAGTGGTGCTGGGCAAATTATCTGTCTCCTTTGCAGCTCTGTCTTCTGATCTGTGATCTGGGAACAAGAGCCGACTTGTTTAGATAACTTCACGTTAATAGTTTCCCATGGGCTTTGGAAGAGGGCGGGGGCTTATCCACAATAGAGGGGTAGCAGATACCAGCGTTCTTCATCCTGTTAAAGGTGAAGTGTTTGAGATCTTTAGCCCCTCGACTTAACGTATGTATAAGCTATCCACCGGTAAAGAGCCCCAGAAGGAATTTGGACTGCACAGTTCTCTCCTAACCAAGTCTCATCCTGTGGGCAGTTATTTGTTCCTTTGATTCATGAGGTCATTGATTTACAACTGGTGGTATTGTCCAAGCGATAGTTTTCAAGGCAGAAGGGAGTAAGTTCTTGATAATAGCTGTCTTGGTGATCAAGGTGATAGTACCTCGGGGAGAATTATCTACCAAGACCCAAAGCTCTGAAGCCTGCATCCTAGTGTGTGCGTGAGGCATGGTAGTTTATCTGATGAGCAGTATCTCTCTCTCTCTCTCTCTTTCTCTCCCTCCCTCAGAATCAACTGGAACTGATAGGGTTTAATTGTGAAGTCAAAGCAGCTACAGCTGCTTCTAGTGAGAACAAGTCTGGCTCCTCTGATTTTCAGAAGGATAAAGATGTAGCTGGACGGAACTCAGAGAAGGTGCTTCTGCCCAGCTTTCTGCTGATGGTCTTTGTCCAAGACACTAACTGATAGGGACTTGTATGCAACTTGCAAAGTTGCAAAGGAGGCTCCAGAGCAGAGCAAAGATAAAAAAAAGCAAATGCTGAAGATACGCAAGACACCAAGACATGTTTGCACATGTGCCTACCACAGTGCCGGGAACATTCGAAGCACACAATGCACACGGCTGTTCATGTGAAAGAATGCAAAGGGAAACTGAAGAAGTGTACTGAAAAGGAGGGGTCTGGGGTGTTGCTAAGTGGGAGAGCACTTACCCAGCATGCATTAGGACTTGGGTTTCATCCTCAATAAAGGGGAAAAAAATTAACAACAATGAGAGAGAGAAAAAATGGTGGTGGTGATGGTGAGGGGGAGGTACCACTTCATCCAAAAACTAGCACAAAGGATAGCCAAGCAGTACACTTTGCAAATAATGGAGTTGGGGGAAGTATTGTCTTATTTGTTACTTCATCCAGCTCAAAGGATCTTTTTTTTCCTGTGCTTGAATGGCAATCAGGGCCTCACACATGCTGGTCAAGTGCTCTACCACTGGGTCTAGCTAGCTATATGTCCAACAAAATAAATAAATTTGAAAAAGAAATATTTTCTTATTTAGAAAAGTCTTAGAGAAGCAAATTAGATAGATGTGAACAGTAGAAAGTGAGATTAGTCTATGTGTGTGTGTCACAGACATGTTTTGAATGTCTTTGTGTGCCAGGCGTTGTGTTGACTTTGCAATACAGCGATGGGCAAGCTCGCCCTTGTCCACTGTCGTGTGGCGCATAACCTCTGGGGCTTAAGGCCAAGGACAGATACTTAAGGGAACGTGGAAGCATTCCCGACAGAGAGCATAGGTATGTGCAAAGAGCCTGGGGCCGGAGAAGCAAATGTTGGATGAGAATTGCCCAGTGAATCTACCCAGGTATGCAACGCACCAAAGATCCCACAACACGTCCATTGACGACTGGACCTAGAATCATGCGTGAAGGATTATTTCAGATGGGGTAGCCTCTGCACATGCTTTTGAGGTATTGTCTTCATTTGGTTAATCACAGTGGTAGACCCACCTTAACTGTGGGCAGCAGCATCCCATGGGCTGGGGTCTTGAACTGTATACAAAGGAGAGAGTGGGCTGGAGAGATGGCTTAGTGGTTAAGGCGCTTTGCCTGTGAAGCCTAAGAACTCAGGTTCAAACCTCCAGGTCCCATGTAGCCAGATGCACAGTGATGCAAGCCTGCAATGTCGCACATGTGCACCAGGGGGCGCATGCACCTGAAGTTCATTTGCGGTGGCTGAAAACCCTGGCATGCCCATTCTCTCTCTCTCTCTCTCTCTCTCTCTCTGTCTCTGTCTCTTTCTCTCTCTCTCTCAAAATAAATAATAATAGTAATAAAAAGTTTATAAAAGAGAGAGCTGGCAGCAGCAGTCATCACACACCTTGCTTCCTCACTGTGTTGAATGTGACCAGCTGCCTCAGGGTCCTGCTGCCGTGCCCCACCATGATGGACTGTTAACCTTGAGCTGTAAGCACAGGTCAACCCTTCCTTCCTTAAGTTGCTTCGTGGTTGCTATTTGGTCACAGCAATGGGAAAGTAACTGACACACTGACTTTCCTCAAATGTCATGGTGAGTCAAAACGCAATGGTAGCTCTTAATGGAAACAGAGGGTATCATGAGTTTGGGGTTTAGTTTTGTTCTGGGAGAACGTCATGTCAGTACCAGCCCATGAGGACAAGTATACGAGACATCTCACTGTTCTCTGGCCACCTTTTTGCTTTGGGAGAGTGGCAGTTGGTGGCAGCGGAGGAAGCCCAGAGAGGTACCGTGGGCTTCTGCAGGCAGCTGCCCCTGTGGGGTACAGGGATGTCAGCCTGCCTCCCTCTTTTGCAGTTTCTGGTTTCTCTGGCTGGTGTCAAGTTTCCTCCCAGTGCAGGAGAGAATGAGAATGAATGAGAATAAGCAAGTGTGTGCTGGCAGCATTTCAGCTGAATAATGCCAAGCTTTCCAAGTTGGAGCAGGAATTTAAGCAGAGCAGAGTTTCAAGTCAATGGGATGTAGAGTGAATGGCTGTTCTGCTAATACTGAGAAGTACAAAGGTTTTCATACCCAGTGTCAGGATGGGTTTCTTTCACTGGCCGGCTGCCCTGCTCAGTTACCACGGGGAAGGGTTCCCAGTCTTAGCTTTATCGCACTTGAGTTTCCTAAGCAATAGAAACATTTCCCACTTGGCACTTGAAGACTGTAGCAGGCCAGAGACTTGTCTCACTTTTGTCTTTTTTCTTTAACTGAAATGTACTTTTTCTTTGTTTACTTAACATTTTCTCTTTCATAGACTGAATTTTTTTTTTGTGTGTGTGTGTGTGTCTGTTAGTGCATGAGTGTGGACATGTGCATGCTGCAGCACCCATGGAAGTCAGAGGACAACTTTTGGGTGTTGCTCCTCACCTTTTACCTTCTTTGGGGCAGGGTCTTTCATTGTCATCTCACTGAAGGCGTACTGGGGTTACAGAAGCTTGCCACAACTCGGGTCCTAGGGATGCGGATACAGGTACTTATGCCTGTGTGACAAGTGCTAGATTCACGGAGTCATCTCAGTTTTCAAGTAACCAAATTGCCCACTTAGCCTTTGCCTCCGTAATTACCATATTTGGCATGAGATTAGCACTCTCCAAAAGTATACTTCTATACCACATTCTCACTTTTGCTCCCCCACACGTGTGATTCTCAGTAGCATATTATGAGGATGTCGACAGAATCAACGAGCTTTTAGGTCAGTTACAAAGGCAATCAGTAGAAATAAAATGCAGCCAGCCTTGGCTGCATAGCAAGTTTGAGTCTAGCATGGACTATATGAGACCCTGTCTAAGAAGCAAAAAAAAAATAAAAATAAAAATAAATAAATATATATATATATACACACACACACACACACACACACACACACACACACACACACTAATACTTTAGCCAGACAGTATAGTGCACAATGTAATCCCAACACTTGGAAGGAAAAGACAGGAGGATGAGGAGTTCAAGGATAGCCTCAGCTACATAGTGAGTTAAAGGCCAGCCTAGGCCACGTGAGACCTTGTCCCCAAATCCCTCCAAAGACTAAAAATGAAATGGAAGCTATTTGTATTAATCAACCAAAAGGTAGATAAAGTACAAAATGTTGTAAAGTCTCCATGAAGACCCCTGGTAATGCACGGTCAGTGTGCATTTTCGTTTGCTTCTCTAATTCACCTGTCTTTCCGTGGCTGACCACAGTCACTGCAACTGAGTTCCCCTTTGCCCACTTCCTGATGTTCTTCATTACCAGGCTTGCTTCTGCCTTCCGAGGCCGAACCTCATGTGTCCACTCCCCTCTTTGTGAGTACTTGAGGCCTTGCCTGGTGAGAAGCCAGCATTAGTTGATGTCACCGTTCTGATCCTGAGCTATGAAAAGTATGTGGCTAATGGGTAGCACTTTCCCCCTCCCCATGGAGGCGAGAGGCAGGCATAATGCAGCCGACAATGTCAGGGGGATATTTTACTCCATTATTTTAAATGGAAACAAGGAAGTATTCTGGCTAACATGCTGGAAAATGGTCACGGACTCCCTGAGCACCTATAGGCAACTGAATGCAGGTGGGCTATAAGCCCATTCCCTCCCCCAGACAGCCTGCTGCTACAGTGGTGGGGAAATGTTGTGAGCAACAGGTCATGAGCTTTTATGTCCGTTTTCCTTGTCAGATCTCCCAGCTGATGACAGAGACCGGCAGAGAGGGACTGACGGAGTCTGTGCTGAACCGCTACAATGCCGACAAACCCACAGCCAGCAGCGGCCAGACCTCGCAGAGCTCCTGTGTGGCCAGCGAGCCCTCCACGGGCACGTCGGTGGCTGCTTCCTTCTTTGCACGGTAAGAGATGCTTGTGCTCAGAACAACTTAGGTTCTTTTGGATGCGTCCAGCTGGTGAGCCTCCCACATCAGCTGAAAGAATCAGATGGCCCTGGGAGCCATTCTCTGACTGGGCCTTTGGAGAGAGCGTTTCTTAACCTGGCACTGTTGACCTTGTGAGCGAGACCACTCTGTGGAGAGGACCATCTTGCACACTGTGAGATGTTTTGCGACATCCTTGGCTTCTATGCACTGGACGCCAATGTCCCCCTCACTCTGCTGTCTCGCGGTATTACCAGATGTTGCCTGGGCTGGGCCCCACTGTCTTCAGAGTACATGGCTCTGAAGATGGTCTTTGTGGGGGTGGGACCTGAACCTGGTGCTTTCGGGCTTATCCATTCCTTAGAGAAAATGAACTGGCTCATAAGTAACTAGTAAATAGATGTCAGGTATTTTCCTCCCTGATGTACAAGCTGTGTAGTTACCAAATACCGAGTACAAGCTGTGTAGTTATTGAATACTGGGTGAAAGCTGTATAGTTATTGAATACTGGGTGAAAGCTGTATAGTTATTGAATACTGGGTGAAAGCTGTATAGTTATTGAATACTGGGTGAAAGCTGTATATTTATTGAATACTGGGTGAAAGCTGTATATTTATTGAATACTGGGTGAAAGCTGTGTAGTTATTGAATACTGGGTGAAAGCTGTGTAGTTATCGAATACTGGGTACAAGCTGTGTAGTTATCGAATACTGGGTGAAAGCTGTATAGTTATCGAATACTGGGTGAAAGCTGTGTAGTTATCGAATACTGGGTGAAAGCTGTGTAGTTATCGAATACTGGGTGAAAGCTGTGTAGTTATCGAATACTGGGTGAAAGCTGTGTAGTTATCGAATACTGGGTGACAGCTGTGTAGTTATCGAATACTGGGTGACAGCTGTGTAGTTATCGAATACTGGGTGACAGCTGTGTAGTTATCGAATACTGGGTGACAGCTGTATAGTTATCGAATACTGGGTGACAGCTGTGTAGTTATCGAATACTGGGTGAAAGCTGTGTAGTTATCTGGGTGACAAGCTGTGTAGTTATCGAATACTGGGTAAAGCTGTGAAAGCTGTGTAGTTATCGAATACTGGGTACTGTGGTTATCGAATACTGGGTATAAGCTGTGTAGTTATCGAATACTGGGTACAAGCTGTGTAGTTATTGAATACTGGGTGAAAGCTGTGTAGTTATCTAATACTGGGTATAAGCTGTGTAGTTATCGAATACTGAGTTATCGAATACTGGGTGATGTGTACTGGGTATAAGCTGTGTAGTTATGTGTAGTTATCGAATACTGGGTGAAAGCTGTGTAGTTATCGAATACTGGGTACAAGCTGTATAAGCTTATTATCGAATACTGGGTGAAAGCTGTGTAGTTATCGAATACTGGGTGAAAGCTGTGTAGTTAAGCTGTGTGTAGTTATCGAATACTGGGTATTAAGCTGTGTAGTTATCGTACTGGGTGAGCTGTATAGTTATTACTGGGTGAAGCTGTGTAGTTATCGAATACTGGGTATAAGCTGTGTAGTTATCGAATACTGGGTGAAAGCTGTGTAGTTATCTGGGTATACTGTGGTATAAGCTGTGTTATCGAGTTATCGCTGTGTAGTTATACTGGGTGAAAGCTGTGTAGTTATCGAAGCTGTGTAGTTATCGAATACTGGGTGACTGTGGTTATCGAAAGCTGTGTAGTTATCGAATACTGGGTGTATAAGCTGGGTGAAGCTGTGTAGTTATCGGGTGAAGCTGTGTAGTTACTGGGTGTGTAGTTATCAAGCTGTGTAGTTATCGAATACTGGGTGAAAGCTGTGCTGTGTAGTTATCGAATACTGGGTGAAAGCTGTGTAGTTATCGAATACTGGGTGAAAGCTGGGTGAAAGCTGTGTAGTTATCGAATACTGGGTGAAAGCTGTGTAGTTATCGAATAAGCTGTGTGAAAGCTACTGGGTAGTTATCGAATACTGGGTACAAGCTGTGTAGTTATCGAATACTGGGTATAAGCTGTGTAGTTATCACTGGGTGAAAGCTGTGTAGTTATCGAATACTGGGTGACTGGGTGAAAGCTGTGTAGTTATCGAATACTGGGTGAAAGCTGTGTAGTTATCGAATACTGGGTGAAAGCTGTGTAGTTATCGAATACTGGGTGAAAGCTGTGTAGTTATCGAATACTGGGTGAAAGCTGTGTAGTTATCGAATACTGGGTGAAAGCTGTGTAGTTATCGAATACTGGGTGAAAGCTGTAGTTATTATCTGAATACTGGGTGAAAGCTGTAGTTATCGAATACTGGGTGAAAGCTGTGTAGTTATCGAATACTGGGTAAAGCTGTATAGTTATCGAATACTGGGTGAAAGCTGTGTAGTTATCGAATACTGGGTACAAGCTGTGTAGTTATCGAATACTGGGTACAAGCTGTGTAGTTATCGAATACTGGGTGTAAGCTGTGTAGGTACTGTGTAGTTATCGAAGCTGTGTAGTTATCGAATACTGGGTGAAGTGTAGTTATCTGTGAAGCTTATCTGGGTACTGTGGTTATCGAATACTGGGTGCTGTGTAGTTATCGAATACTGGGTACAAGCTGTGTAGTTATCGAATACTGGGTACAAGCTGTGTAGTTATTGAATACTGGGTGAAAGCTGTGTAGTTATCGAATGGGTGAAAGCTGGGTTATCGAAAGCTGTGTAGTTATCGAATTACTGGGTGAAAGCTGTGTAGTTATCGAATACTGGGTGACAGCTGTGTAGTTATCGAATACTGGATGACAGCTGTATAGTTATCGAATACTGGGTGACAGCTGTGTAGTTATCAAATACTGGGTGAAAGCTGTGTAGTTATCGAATACTGGGTAAAGCTGTATAGTTATCGAATACTGGGTGAAAGCTGTGTAGTTATCGAATACTGGGTACAAGCTGTGTAGTTATTATCGAATACTGGGTGAAAGCTGTATAGTTATCGTACTGGAAAGAAAGCTGTGTAGTTATCTACTGGGTGAAAGCTGTGTAGTTATCGAATACTTATTGAATACTGGGTGAAAGCTGTGTAGTTATCGAATACTGGGTGAAAGCTGTGTAGTTATCGAATACTGGGTGAAAGCTGTGTAGTTATCGAATACTGGGTGAAAACTGTGTAGTTATCGAATACTGGGTGAAAGCTGTGTAGTTATCGAATACTGGGTATAGTTATCGAATACTGGGTGCAAACTGTGTAGTTATCAAGCTGTGTAGTTATCGAATACTGGGTGAAAGCTGTGTAGTTATCGAATACTGGGTGAAAGCTGTGTAGTTATCGAATACTGGGTGAAAGCTGTATAGTTATCGAATACTGGGTACAAGCTGTGTAGTTATCGAATACTGGGTGAAAGCTGTGTAGTTATCAAATACTGGGTGAAAGCTGTGTGTTTATCGAATACTGGGTACAAGCTGTATAGTTATCGAATACTGGGTACAAGCTGTGTAGTTATCGAATACTGGGTGAAAGCTGTATAGTTATCTAATACTGGGTGAAAGCTGTGTAGTTATCGAATACTGGGTGAAAGCTGTGTAGTTATCAAATACTGGGTGAAAGCTGTGTGTTTATCGAATACTGGGTATCCAGCTAATCTCGTAAAGTTTAAAACCCATGAGAACCAAAAATGAAAGGCATCTTAACAATGTCGTGTGCCTCGTTTTAGCAGTGCGGCAGAGACAGGGCTGGAGACAAGGGACAGCTGAGCAGGAAAGAACTGTAGGGTTGTCTAATTCCAGCTCCTTATTTTGTGAGCAAGGAAACTGAGGACCAGGAAGGTTCAACTTCAAGTTAGCTAGTTGCAGAGCCAGAAATAGACAACGGATCGATTTCTCCGCTTTTATCTCCATGACTCAGTCCTTCTTTGATACTCGAAGCTTAACCTTCCTCAGAAAATTTCCTGTGCTAAGATTCACAGGCTCCACAGTGAACGGGACCTGGAATAAATAGCACCATCTAGAAGTCAGGGGGCTCAAGTCCAACAGGGCTACCTCAGTTTCCCGACATATACAATGAGAGCAGGACATACTCTGCAGATTAAAATGGCTGGTGATGAATCATAAAGATACTTACCGCCGTTAATTCTGTTTGGCCCTCGCCTCTTGTGCAGCTCCACTCATTCTTATGAATGGTGACACCGAAGACATAGATATGAGGAAAGGACAAAGAAGAGAGATGCAGGATTTTGGGTCCAGGGAGGGAATGACTTTCATAAAGATGCAGGAGAACCCAGTCCTAGTGAAGCCCAACTTTTGTGTCCTTATTGGGATTTCAAGGAATTGAAAACATAGACTCTGGAAGGGTAGATTATGAGGTTTATTTTAAGGAGAGTTTAAGATCCAGAAGGAGGCCTAGCAGGAAGCTCAAGCCAAAAGAAAGGGGGTTCTCTCCCTCCCCAGCTAGCCTGGGAAGAGGAGAGATGGAGAAAGTCTCCTGCACGGGGAAGAGTCTGGGTACACACACACACACACACACACACACACACACACACACACACACGGCAAAGCATGAATGAGAGCTCACGCTACAAGGTCCTCCTCACATTGGGGGGCAAAGAAAATGAAGAGATAGTAAAGGACTCAGAGCTTAGAGAGAGATCGTGCATGTTGCAAAGCAAGAAGGCACCCCCAAAACAGGGCAGGAACATGCACCGACCAAAACGAAATCTTCCTCTGTCCCAGCCAGGCAGGGAATGGAGAGACCTTACCAAGGGGAGGTCGGAAGCGAAGACCAAGACAGTGAAGAGGGGTTTACACCAATGTGCCCGCCCCATTTATGGATTAAACATCCAATGAGGGTGAGCCTTGTCATCAGACTCAGATGTGTAACGGAGAGACCTGATTGGTTGGTGAACTCAAGAGTCTGACTCAGGAGGGGCCAGCCCAAAGGTGTGCCAAACCTGGGGAACTTGAAGGAGCAGGAAGCTGCTGATGGGGAATTGCTTGAAGCCATCTTGGATGAGACTCAATCAGACACGGGTTTTACTCCTGCCAGGGCAAGCAAGGTGACCTCCATGTTCTCCTTGGTCCTCTTTCCCTGGCTGATTGCCTATAGAAAAAGCTATCGTGTCCCTGTTCGTCCTTCAAGAGGAGGGGCAGAGGGATCATGTCCTAGATGCAGACACCATACAGGCATACACATACATGTGGGGCTTGTTGAAGATTGGCTTTTTGTGACTTACTGTATTTGAGTGTTATGTTTGTCATTCTCCACACACTTGGACCAGCTTGGTTGTGGTGGAAGTAACAGGAAATATGTGTATGCTGGCCACCCAGCTTGGTGGCCATCCTTACCTCTGTTTGAATGTGACTCTTTATGTTGTCTCACCATGAAGCAGAGAGCTCCAAACTTGCTGACAGAGCAGGACTGGGGAGCTGCAGTCATTAAGGAGGAAACACGTCAAGCTTAGATGGTCCTGGTACCTGGGTAGCCTATGGGGGTGTGCCCAGATAGGGGTGAGCTAAGGACTGAGGACAGAGGAACCTGCTGGTTGTCCTCCAAAGTGTCCCTGATCACTGTGTAAAGATTTGATTGGCTCCCTGGAGCACCCAAGTTGGGGGACAAAGGTTGAATGAAACCCAAGAATGGGAGGAAGACATCTCCCAGCTGGCCTGAAATGAAGGTTACCATTCAGGGTACACTGAGAGAGTGGGATTTCTGTCACCTGCAGAGTTCAGGAGGACTCTAAGTGATGACCTGGCCTCATTGCTGGGGGGGGTGAGGGGAGCATTCAGCACCCTGGTGGGAACTGTCCTCCCGTGTCCCTGCCAACCTGAGATTCTTGAAGTGTACAAAGCTTACAGTTCAGAGTCCTAGAAAATTTACAGAATTTACAGCAGAAGGATTTGAGACAGGAATAAAAAAGAAGCTGGGACTCTCGTGAACCCCATTTAAAAAGCACAGGTATCTCCTACAGAAAATCCAGTGATTTCTCTAGAGCTGGGGAAGGGAATGTTGAAATGAGGTTAGCTGGTTGCATGGAAAGCCTGAAGCAAGATGGCATCTTAATCCAGGATTTACAGACAACAAACAGACATCCATGGTGGGGTGTCTTCTCTGAAACCCTTGCTTGCGTAGACAAAGAGTGAAATGGAGACACACAGACACCCAAAATGCATGGGCAGGTGATCGTGGCTGGAGGCCCTGCACGTAATCCTGGCCAGAAGCAAACGCTGAGACCCATCTCTTCAGGACCACAGGGGCTTGAGGAAGGAACTCTCAGAGAGCTGGGAACAATGCAGAGGGTTGTCTAGGGTTCAGGTGTTCAGTCTTTTGACAGTGTGACAGGATGTCATCTACAAAGTTCATGTTCAAGGACTGTGCAGTTTTCAAAAAAAGTCTTAAAAAATTTTCATAATGTTTTAAGTAAGTCTATGACTTTGTGTTGGACAGCCTTCCTAACTGTTCTCAGTTACATCTGGACACATGTGATCCATGGGTGGCAGGTTGGATATACCTGTTTCTTGTGGACACTGATAGCACCCGGAGTGCTAAAAGCATGTGGGCTGTGTTCAAAGAGCTTACAGTGCATAGTGGGGAGAAAATAGCACGCGCGCGCACACACACACACACACACACACACACACACAAGAGCCCATCCTTTACCCATTATCCTGTTTCCCCTTCTGTTCTCATCAATAAGTAGCTTGGGCCTTCCAGGGTAGTGGTACATTAACAACCTGCCCATCCCTGACCGCCACCCACAGCAGAAGAAGACTTACCTAAGATCCACAGTGTCAAGAGACAGCAGTGGGAGTGACTCACCTCTTTGGACCCCAAAGATCCATGTGCCCAGTTTTTGTTGTCTGACAGAAAGTAGGTTCAGCTATCAAAGGTCCTTGAGGAGGGTTTTTTGTTTTTTTTTTTTTTTTTTTTTTTTTTTGAGGCAAGCCCAACAAACTGCCTCCCCCTTTTTTTAAATGAAAGGGAGGAGAGAATTGGTCCACCAGGATCTCCAGCCACTGCAATTAAATGCCAGATGTGTGCACTCCCTTGTGTGCTTGTGTGACCTTGCGCTTGCCTCACCTTTGTGCATCTGTGGGATTTGGAGAATAGAACATGGGTCCTTAGGCTTTACAGACAAGCCCCTTAACCACTGAGCCATCTCTGCAGCCCTTGAGGAGTTTTCTGGTTTTTTTTTTTTTTTTTGGTTTTTTGAGGTAGGGTCTTGCTCTAGCCCAGACTAACCTGGAATTTACTGTGTAGTCTCAGGGTGGCCTTGAACTCATGGCGATCCTCCTACCTCTGCCTCCTGAGTGCTGGGATTAAAAGCATGCGCCACCACACCTGGCTCCCTTGAGGAGTTTTGGATGGAGGAGAAATGGGCTCTGTTGCTGGTGCTGAGACCAGAAGTGTTTAGTGGCTAAGGTTACAGATAGAAAAGCTAAAGACTCGGTCCTAGAAAGAATTGGGATAGATGCAGTTCCTACCCCCTCAAGTCTGTGTTCTCCATTTTGCATCTTTTCCCACTTGGTTGTGTAGTAGAGACATGGTCCATGATCAACCACTAGATCTATTGTCAGGGGTGGGTGGCAGAGCAAAACTACTCACCTCATGGCCAGTGAGCAAAAGTGACTGAGGAACGACAGGGTCCCATAATCCCATTCAAAGATACATCCTTAGTGACCTAAAGAACTCTCCCTAGGTTTCTCCCACCTTCTAATTATATCATCCAGGGGCTAAGTCTTTATCACATAGATCTTAGTGACTGAAAACCCCATAGTTAAGAAGTGGAGAAGTGGGGAGTCCTTCGTTCCTCTCATGTGAGAGCCTGTCTCTATTGTCTGCACTCAAAAGGCACAGTAAGACACTTTATAGTATAAGATTATTTTCCCTGTTATCATGAACTGGTGACAATTGTGTATAAACACTGCTCAGAGCAGTGTGTGAGAAGACAACTAGAACAGTGATGATAACTTTTTTTTTTTTGAGAGAGAGAGACACAGAGAGAGACAGAGAGAGAGGGAGAGGAAGACAGAGATGTGTCTCAGCTGCTACGAACGAAATCCAGATGCTTGCACCCTCTTGTGGTCAAGTGTGGCGTTGTGCCCTTGCGTCACTTTGCATCTGGCTAAACGTGGGACCTAGAGATTGGAACTGCTGGAGATTGGAACCAGCGTTCTTAGGCTTAGGAGGCAGGTGCCTTAACTGCTAAGCCATCTCTCCAGCCCTCGATAACTTTTTTAATAAAAGATTTTTAATTTAAATTTAAATTTAATTTTTATTTTTAATTTTATTTAAATATTTTATTTACTTATTTATTTGTGAGAGAAGAGAAAGAAACAGAGAGAGAGAGAAGGAGAGAAAAGGTGTGCCAGAGCCTCTATCCACTGCAAACAAATTCCAGATGCATGCGCCACCTTGTGCATCTAGCTTACATGGGTGTTAGGGAATTGAACCTGGGTCCTTTTGGCTTTGTAGGCAAGTGCCTTAACCGCTAATCCTCTCTCCAGCCCAGACATCTGCTTTTTGTTATAGCATTAGCCATTCTCTTTTTTAATATTTTATATATTTGTTAGCAAGAAGAGAGAGGGGGAGAGAGAGAATGAGAGAGAGAGGGAACGGGTATGTCAGGGCCTCTTGCCACTGCAACTGAACTCTAGATGCATGCTCTACTTTGTGCATTTTAGCCTTTTTTTTTTTTTTTGGTTTTGCAAGGTAAGGTCTCACTCTGGTCCAGGCTGACCTGGAATTAACTATGTAGTCTCAGGGTGGCCTTGAAATCTCGGCGGTCCTCCTACCTCTGCCTCCCAAGTGCTGGGATTAAAGGTGTGCGCCACCACGCCCGGCTAGCCTTTCTTTTTAAATGTTTACTTTTCAGAGCTACGAGCAGAGGTCTGTGTAGACCTTGTTGCCGCTCAAATCCAACACCTATAATAAAAGAATTCTAATTATGACTAAGCAAAGATGCCCTCACTCCAGGTGGGAACTGTGGTCTGTGGATTGGTGCTGGTGCATATACACTGTTACTGGCTTGTAGTGTATGTGTGTGTGTGTGTGTGTGTGTGTGTGTGTGTGTGAGAGAGAGAGAGAGAGAGAGAGAGAGAGAAGAGGCACCTAGAAACTTCTATAGCAAGTTGACAGCAACTTAGCTTGGTGGTTTTAGTCCACTCCTGCTGCTATGATAAAATGCCCATTACTGGGTAACTGGCAAGGAAGAGAAGATTAAAACAATTCTAAAGACTGAAAAGTCCAAGATCAAGGTGCCAGCTCTGCTTCCCACATGAAAGCTTGCCACTGTGTTCTCATAGTGTAGAAGGTAGAAGGATAAGAGAGACCAACTTTCTCTCTCTCTCTCTCTCTCTCTCTCTCTCTCTCTCTCAAGCCTGCTTATATAAGGGCATTAACCCATGCATGAAGGCCCAGCCTCTTAGTAGCTGCAGAATAGGGATCACATTTTACCATGGTTTTTGGAGAGGCCATTCAAATCATAGCATCTGTTTATTCTAAGAATAAAAAATGGGGGCCAGTGTTTTGCATGTAATAAGAAATTTAAAAGGGGCCATCATCACTACAGAGTGTTTGAAAAGCCCTGCTTAAAAGAGTGACAGAGCCCAAAGCAGCTGTCCTGTCCATTCACGCCTTTCTCAGCAGAATTTCTCTTTCTTTAAATAATCAGGATATTGGTAGTTGTCTGGACCTCAGAACTGCAGGACTCTAGCTGGGCATAGTGGCACATGCCTTTAATCCCAGCACTTGGGAGGCAGAGGTAGGAGGATCACCATGAGTTAGAGGCTACACTGAGACTACATAGTGAATTCCAGATCAGCCTGAACTGGAGTAAAAAAAAAAAAAAAAAAATAAAAAAATAATAGTGGACCCAAAAAGAAACTGCCACATAGATCCTCAAGCCTTGAACATAAAGAACATTTCAAGTGTGGGCATGCCCTTTGCATAATTCTTACATCAATAAGAAGAAAATGAGGGAAGGTATGGTTGTTAGAGAGATTTTTCCCCATGTGCTGACTGTTCGCTTAATTATGTATTTGGTCTTCTGTCATATGAACCTATGAAGCACACCAAACCAGTAAAACCCTTGGGTGGAACCTTATCGTTGTAGACTGAGGCAATGGAATCTTCATTGTTTTTTTTTTTTTTTTTTTTTTTTAGCAGTAAGCGTGGAGTTGCCTTGAATCTTGGAAAAAAAAACGAATCTTTTGGGTGACCTCATATCTTCACATTGTGTTTTCTTTCTCAAATAATGTGAACAAACATTGATGGCTGTTCTCTCTCTCTCTCTCCTTCCCTCCCTCTCTCTCTCCCCCTCTGTCTGTGTCTCCTTTTCTTTCCTTCTCCTCCTTTAAAAAAAATATTATTTTTTTTTATTTATTTATTTGCAAGGAGAGAGAGAGAGAGAGAGAATGGGCATGCCAGGGCCTCTATCCACTGCAAACAGACTCCAGACCCATGTGTCCCTTGCACATCTGGCTTACGTGGGTCCTGGGGAATGCACCTGGGTCCTTTGGCTTTGCAGGCAAACTCCTTTACAGTTAAGCCATCTCTCCAGCCCCTGCTCCTCCTCCTTATACCTAATGATTCTCCTTTTGGAGATTCTGACTTTCACACTTTTTTTTCCATGCTGATTAAAAATTTGTCCCGGATTTGCATTTTCTGGGTAAGTATTGGTGTTCTCCTCAGTCTAGTGTTGCCTCTGTAATGGTTCATCTCAATTGTCAACTTGATCGGGTTGAGGAACACCTGGGAGACTAGTAGAGTGCATCTCTGGGTGAGGCTGGGAGAGACAACTAGAGCATGAGGGTTCTGATCTAATGAATGGCTCAGTGAATCCCTTCATGGATTCACATATAATATGATGCTGTGATTGGGAGGCGGCAAAAGATAGAAGGTGGAACCTAGTTGTAGGACATAAAGCGCTGGGGTAGGGCATTGTGGCTGTATTCCTCTCTGGCTCCTTCTTGTATTCCCTTTCTTCCTGTTTCCTGCCCACCAATGCATGAAGGACAGCCACACATTCCCAACATCATGATGCTCTGCCTGAGAGCCTGGGGCAAGTATTACAGACTGAGCCCTCTGAGCACATGAGCCAGAACGAATCCCTCCTCTTATCATTTTTTTTTTTTTTTGCCAGGTTATTTTGGTCACAGCAATGAAAGGTGACACACTTTCAGATTCATTTTGTGGGATCTGTATGCTCTGCCCACTTACCTGCCAAGCTGCCCTGGGCTTCCTCCCATCAACTCTTCCCACCAGCCTTTGCCTCAGACCTCTTCTTTCCTTAGGGCTGTTTCTATGCTTTTGTCCATCTGAGACCCTCTTGCTGATGGAGAGCTTCGTCTTTAGAAGGCTCCTCATACTACCTGACAGCTTTCTCCAAGTATCTTGAGAAGAACCTTAACTATTTGAT
This sequence comes from Orientallactaga sibirica, assembly GCA_036365145.1. Lineage (NCBI taxonomy): Eukaryota > Metazoa > Chordata > Mammalia > Rodentia > Dipodidae > Orientallactaga > Orientallactaga sibirica. The sequence goes on along the minus strand of JAEOAD010000035.1, from coordinate 12,137,042 downwards.
CACTGATTTCACCAGTAGCTCTTGAGGCTGGAGGTTGCTATGGGTGGAAACCAAGACCGTCTCTGGCTCCAGGGTCGGGGCAGGGCTGAGTGTAGGGGGCTGATTCCTGACTGCTGGCGCTGCCTTCGGGGCCATGTTATTCCTCTGAGCATGTCCCCTAAGGCAGGCTCTTGGTGCCACATATGCACATGCAACTATAAATAAATACAACTAGTACTATTATTTTCACATTCTTGCAGACAGCCCATTAAAAATAACGCCTGGTTGTGCTGGCTTCAGACAAAGCCTTTCGTATATATAATCTTGTATAGGGAAAGCTCTCTTCAGTCCCTGGACACAACATATGTGACAGCAGTACTTGGTTATGTGCTCAATGTTTATTATGTCTAAGAAGGATGAGGAAGAGTGTGGGACTGTCTTGGGTTGGCCCCCTTGTCTTCTATCAGGCATGATTCCCTATAGGGATGCTTGTGAAACACATCAACAACCATTATCAGGAAAAACCTGGTCACCATAGTTGTTCCCTGGTGATGCAGAAGGAGAAAAAGGGAGCCAGGTGTACAAAAATCATCTCTCCCTAATTCACAGTGGCGAGACAGGACACTGCCAGAGAGTTTCTGCCACTGGTTTTATGTAGACTGGAGTAGGTCATGTTCAATATTGTGTTTGTTATAAAAATGATACCTTCACTGGCAAACAAAAACACACAAGAAACATGTGAGAGCTTTTATGAGCTTATGCGGTGGGAATTCTCCATGTTCTTCTTTTTTTTTTTTTTTTCCCCAGTTTCTTGCTTTGCTTCCACGGTAGCATATGGTCTCTATCCTGCTACCTCGCTTTTGTTCCTGACTCACCATCCTTTACCTCTTTTCTGTCATGCCACTCCTCCCTTCCTCACTGCAGTTCCATCTGCCTATTCCATGGCTTCTCATGGCAAAAGGGCCACCACTTTGCTTCCTAAGGGACGCGTGGTGAAGGCCGGCTTGTGCAATTGGGCCACTTGCTTATGGAACAGGGTACCCGATTGAAGAGGTGAGTGGCCTTAAATGGGGCCAGTGCTGTGTTGGCCCAGCTGGTGATTCCTGTATTGCCTCAAAGGGTATGTCTCTTTCCTAATTGCAAGCAGGTGTGGCCTGGGCTCAGGTTGCTCTAGCACCTTTCCTGTCCCCTTCCCTGGTCACCAAGCAGAGCCGGGCAGGGGTCTTTGAAGGCCTACATTGGAGGTCAGACAGCCGCCCTCTGAGTTTCGTGTTTATTTATTCCTGGCAGGTCTCTGCTTTCCTTTTCTTAGAAAAGGCTCCGTGGAAGGCTTGGAAAAGAAAGGACTGTGGCTCATGTATATGGATGAAGAGAATTTTTAGGAGTTGTAGATGTGTGAATATAGTTTCTCTTGAACTCACCTCAGTTACAACATGGAAGGGAGACATTAAGAAGGAGCCAACTGTATATTTCGTGCCCTTGCATTTCTGAGGTGCCGGGGCAGTCCCAGGTGTTAGCTGCACAAAGACGTATGTCCTCAGTACTGAGGAAGATGGTAAAACACTAAGTGGTCACCATTTAGTGGCTATACTGATGACCCACGTGTGTATAACCCCAGCAGCCAACACGCCACCCCAGGAGCCTCAAAGATTGCCCTGTCCTGGCATGAGCAGATACTATACCAGTTACAGAACAACTTGAGTCAGTGGTCCGTGCATCGGAGATGCAGGACTTCCTGTCTGCTCTTATAGGCAGCACGGACTGCACACATTTCCCCTTAAATGGGGCCTGTGTCTGACTGACGGCTGGTTGCGGGTGTTGGCAATCGGCTCACAACATCTGGGGCTCATTATGCACCATGTTGCCTAGGCAGAAACCCCCACTGTGTCTTGGTGTCCATGTCTGAAGGCAAAGCAACTTCAGCAAACCCAAAGCAAACCAGGGATTCTTGTCAACTGCTCTCTGCATTTGGGGTCCTGGTTTTCATTGCACATTTTAAATACCTTTTCCTAGTGTTGGGGGTTAGCCGGGAAGATGGACGCTGGATAAAGCAAATGGCAAGATGGAGCAGCCTCAAGGTGAATCCCTAGCCTGACACCAAGCCGGTAGTTCCGTAAGCTTTGAGTTTGTTGTTAGCGGAGAGCTTCCGGCCAGCTTCGCGGGATCGTGGGGTGGGGTTAGAGACAATGGGGTTGTACTGCCTGCCACAGAGAGATGCAGTTCTGCCCTGGGGGACGACTCGGTGACCCCTTTGAGTCTTGCTCTGAGTGGACACTGTCAGGTTGCTTGCCTTTCCAGTGTGTTCGCCTGGCCCTTGCAATCCTTCCTGATGGCTACACAGGCCTCTGTGGCATTGAAAAGATCATGGCACCATGCCATGCAGAGAGACACCTCTGTGGGAAATAGGACCAGAGGCTCTTTAAACCTTCTAGTGGGAGCCACTGGTGCCAGGACATGCCAAAGCCTTGCCAGGGAGACGTGCCCCTCTGAGTTGCAGTTAGTCTACTGGGTAGTTCTGGAGTTTTGACAGTGCTTCTTTCTGCTATTGATTGGTTTTGTCGTGTTTATTTTTATTTATTTATTTTTTTTGAGACAAGGTCTCACTGTGTAATTCAAGCTGGCCTTGAAGTCACTATGTAGACCAGACTAAACTCAGGGTCCCTCTGCCTTCACTTCCCAAATGCTGGTATTAAAGGCATCTACTGCCATGCCTGGCCTTGAAGGCTTCTTTTTTTTTTTTTTTTTTTAAGATTTTATTTCTATTTATTTATTTATTTATTTGAGACAGAGAGGGGGGGTCGAGACAGAGAGAGAGAGAGAGAGGGAGGGAGAGAATGGGCGTGCCAGGGCCTCTGGCCACTGCAAACGAACTCCAGACGCATATACCACCATATGCATCTGGCTTACGTGGGACCTGGAGAATCGAACCAGAGTCCTTAGGCTTCACAGGCATGTGTCTTAACCGCTAAGCCATCTTGCCAGCTTCTCAAAGGATTTTTGATTTCAGTTTCATAGTCTCAGGTAAGCTAGTCTCTAATAAAAGAAAGAGAACGAAGGGAAAATGGGGGCATGGCTCAGTGGGTAAAGTGTTTTCCATTCAAGCATCAAGACCTGAATTTGGATCCCAGGCACTCACGTAAAAGTCGAGCATGGTGCCACATGCCTGAAATCTCATTGCTGGGAAGATGGAGCTAGGCGGATACCTGGGGTTTCCTGGCAAGCTAGTCTAGCCTCAGACTGTATCTCAATGAATAATGAGAAGAATGATTGAAGATCTCCAACACTGATTCCTGGCCTCCATGTGCACATATGCACACATGCACCTCCCACACATGCATACCCACATACATACAAATGTGCACATACACACATGTACACCACATACACACACATACATACATGAAGAGAAAAACAGAAAGCAAAGTAGAAAGGGAAAAGTCCTGCTACCCTGTAACTCAGCCGTGACTTGTGCTCCAGGTTGAATGGACATGACCTTGAAAACTAACCAAAGCATTAAATGAACTCAAAGCAAAAGGTGGAAGGTATTTTCTTGCTCATGATTTGAATTTGGGATGACCTGGAGTGGACTGAGAGGGAGTGGAGTCAAGGGCCACATCCTGAAGAGAGGATGGGTGACACAGTTTTACTTAGTGACCAGTCTTCAGATGTTCTCCGGCCTGTCCTTCTGCCACTGTGCTATTGTAGTGCACCTGGAGCTTGTTCCTTTTTTCAGTATTTGCTCATTTCAAAACCACAATCACCTCCATTGATTGAAAATTTCACTATCGTGAGTTCTTTATACACATTTAGTCTTCAAAGCTCCCATGAGATGGTCCTGTTATTATCTTATCACTTAGGAAAATTGAAGACTGACAGGTGAAGTAAGTTGACCAAAGTCACACAGCTAAGTATGAAGTGAGGAGACATTTGAACCAAGCCATCTGATTCCAGAGCCCCCTTGTGCACCCCTGCTCCCACACAATCCCTGGCCGTATTACGGTAGCTGATGAATGAACAATTGTATGAATGGATTCCAGACAAAGGGGAGTCTCCAGGTTATCCCCACTCAGCTCAAGCTGCATGCTCAGGACTTGAATTAGTCTTTTAGCTCTAGGGTGCTTTGGGGAGATCGCACCATCACCAAATACAAAAAAAGGCATCATTGGGAAACAGCATCTTATTCAAGTCTTAAATACCCAGTTATGGGTTTTTTTTTTTTTGGTTTTTCAAGGTAGGGTCTCACTCCAGCCCAGGCTGACCTGGAATTCACTATGTAGTCTCAGGGTGACCTCGAACTCACAGTGATCCTCCTACCTCTGCCTCCCAAGTGCTGGGGTTAAAGGCATGCGCCACCACGCCTGACTCCCAGTTATGTTTTTATGAGGAGGACTTGCAAAGGGCTGGATGAGTGACGCTGCCTGGGACAATAAGCCTCCGGAAGAGTTACAACAGAGAGACACTTTTTAGTCACAAGAGGAACACAACGCCCTGAGCTCTCCATCTTTCCCGGCTGAAGCTTGCCTTGGCCTCCATGAATAAGCCTCCTTACTTGCCGTCTCCCTCTTTGATTTATTATTTTAATTCTAGAGCTGTCATAGTGAAGTGTGTAAAGCACTTGGGGATAAAATCACGTGGAAGACATTACAGAAACTCAAGATGTATTATTCTGTGAGGTGTTGGGCGTGCTGACGAATTGCTTTGTTGATGGAAACAGATCCGTCCACGGCACTGTCGGGCTGTGCCTTGTGGTAAGAACAATTTAAGGCCCACTGGTATCTTTTGGTTAGAAATAGGTCAAACTGAGTCACAGGAAGACCTGCTTGACATCTCTGCTTTCCATACTGAAAGGTGAGGGTTTTTTGTTTTGTTTTTGGCCGCTATAATGGAAATCATTGTTTATGATTTATCTATCTGATGACTAAAATATGTTCCTATTTTTTCTAGCCGATCACTCTGGTGACTGTTAAGTTTTGTTTTGTGTGTGGATGTACATATGTGTGCATGTTTGCATGTGTTCAAGTGCACCTGTGTTTGGATGCATGTGCCGCGTGTGCACATGTGTGTGTGGAAGCCAGAGGTTGACATCGGTGTCTCCTCCATTGCTCTCTATCTTGTTTTTTGAGAGATAGGGTCTCTCACTGAACCAGAAACTCACCAATTCAGCTAGACGAGCTGGGCAGTAAGCCCTAGGGAGCGTCCTGTCTCCCTCCACCTTCCCAGGGCTGGGATGACAGGTGTGAGCAAGCTGCCAGACCCAGTTTTTACATGGATGCTGGGGGTCCGAACTCGGGTCTTCACGCTTACATGGCAAGCACTTTATCCCCTGAGCCATCTCCCTAGCCGTGTGTGTATTACTTCTATCTGAGTTCATGAGAATAGAAGCTAAGTGTAATCCCACTTCCATCCCACCCCCTGCATTCAGCATCGTGCCTGTTCCTTGACAGGCACTCAGTGAATGGATGTTAAGAGAATGATTCAAGTGTGCTTGAAAACGTAGATCTGTCTTGCTTTTCAGAAGAATGCGATATGCAAAAGAAGCTTAGGGGTGGAGCTTGAGAATAACATGATTCATCACGTAGGCCTAGTTCCCATCCTGCCCAAGGACCAGTACTGCTAATAAAAGTAATTTAGATGGATAAACAAATAGAAAAAAAAAAAACAGTTCACTCTTGGCTTCAACATGGTTGGGCTCAGCAGTTGCTACTTTTGATAATCACCTATCATTTTATTGAGAGTATAAAAGTGGACTTAGCATCACATTGTAATTAGATGCTTCTCCCCCCTCCCACCCACACCTGGTGTGCTTGTGCATAAAGCATACTGAAATTTGGGGAAGAGAATTTCATGAGTCTAGAAATAATGGCCCATGTCATTTTCTTGGCATTCTCCAGAACCAAAGCCTTAAGAGTCCATAGTTTGTCCTTTTAACCCCTTGCAAAGGAAAGAAAGGGACTTGGCAGTGACAATGGGAACAATCCGCTCAGGGACCTGCAGTGAAAAAAGACGTAATCAACACCAGGCAAGCCCCTTTGAATAAAAAAAAAAAATGAAGAAATACAAACTGTCATCCAAAATTTATTTCTAGTCTTTTCAGTGCTTGATTTTTTTCAAATAAATTTCCATGTATTATCACACTGTCTCTTTGGTGTTCAATCTAAAGTGGCAAGGTAGCACTTGTGGGAAAAACAGAATATCAGAATAGTATTTAAACCTGGCTATACGGAATGTTAGAGGCACTGTCTAGGGATGAAAGGAAAACTCAATCAGTTCTATCCCTGTTCCCAACACATGGAAGTGTTTAAAATTTAAAATAAGGCCTCGTTTCTACCCCCTGAGGAGCTCTAAAAGTCAGGCTCAACGTTGGGAGAGATCTCGACAGAGAGTCAAGGATTTCTTTGTATCGGAGTGTCTGACCTGTCTGTCTCCATCCTGGCTGAAGGGCTTTCCTTTCCCTCCCTGCTTCCGTGGACCTGCTGCACACTACCCTCTGTGAGGACTATCAAGAGCTCGCAAGCAAAGCCTGGTGGCCGTGGAGGACACTGTTGCTCTTCTTTGCCCCAAGCCCCTTACTCCTCCTCCTCCTTTTCCTACGCACAGCCTCAGTGCTCATGGTCCCGCACCTGTGACTGGGTTCACCAGCTGCTGGGGCCCTGCACCTGCCCACAGGGCAGACTAGTTGGCAGGGAGGTAATGCCTAACAAACAGCTCCCATTACCTTGTTCCCCCTTGGGTAATTCTGACACACAGGGTGTCAGGTTTTCTAAGTAAACTGGAGTGCTGGTTGGTTGTCAAACTTCTTGAACTGCTGATAACTCTTCTGGTGTCCTTCCCGCCTAGTCTCACTTCCTGTGACTGCATCCTGCAGTGGCCTTCCAGTTAGACATACTAGTACTGTCATCCTTGTTCAGGAATGCGTCTGAGGACACCCAGAGTAAGGTTCTGGCAGGGCACCCTCTTCCTCCATCTATTATCTATCCACCCACATCCATCTATTCATCTATCTGTCATGTATGTATGTGTGTATGTATGTATGTATGTATGTATGTATGTATGTATGTATGTCCATGCATCCATCCACTGTCTATCATTATCATTTGGTAGCCCATACTCTATTGCATTTGACACTTAAGACACTAATGGCCGGGAGAAGACAGCCACTGCCATTCGGGAGTTTTCAGTCCAATGAGGATAGTTAGAAATGACACACAAGTTCAGGGCAGAGGAAGTCACAAGAGTATCTGGTATTATCTTCCCGACGAGGCTTCAGCTCATTTGGAAATTAAAGGTGTCTTCCCAGCGTCTGTTATTATCAGAAAGTATTTTCGTCATTCATTTGTTTGCTGGTCTATTGTCTGTCTCCTCTTCCAGAATGTAAATGTGGCAGAGAGAGGCCCATGTCCGGCTCATGCCTTCCTCATATTTTCCAGCCAGAGTGAGCAGCTTGGGCTCACGGCTGGCACAGACCAAGTCTCTGGTGAGCACATCTCTCTCCATTACTGTGGAGTACATGACACTGTGGAGGGTGTGGGTCACGTCTGCTAGAGAAACCCATCGTTAGTTGAAGGACTGCTGGCTTCCACTCTGGAAGCAGTGTCTCCAGGTCATTATAGAGCCCATGCGCCACTAGCACTCACCCACAGCACCCAAGGGCCACAGGCCTTCCTTCTAGACTTTGCTGTTTGGGGACTAAATGCTTTTGCCCAACTGTGTCCTCAAGGTGAGTGCTTTCCTTTACCATAATGAACTGCTCAATTGTCAGGAATTTTCTCCTGAACAGCTTTCTGGCTTCCTTCTGTTTACTGTGTGCACCAAAGACTAACCTCTCAGATGGAGGTTATGGTGCTGAAATGTACTTTTGCTGCCTCCCTCCTGGATCTGCAGGAGGTCTAGTGCCCACCCCATATAGATATGTGGACAGCTCTGTGATATGTAGCTGCTGGTTGTTGGTTGTGACAGCAGAAGTAAGAGGCTCCGTTTGGAATGTGGACATCTGTTAGCAGGCTCAGAGAAGTCCCTGTCCACAGTAAGTCTCTTCTGGTGGTGCACATGGCCAACCTCTCTTGTTGCAAGTGTTGCCGCTCCAAAGCCCAGGGCTGGAGCTGGGGTTTGGCTAGCATGCACAAAGACCTGGGTTCCATTGCCAGTACCACAAAATAATGGCAACAAGAAAAATAACAAACTCAGTGAGGGTGGAAATTTCAGGAAGAGCTGACATTGCTAGGATGACTCCAGAGTCAGTCACCAGGCAGAAGTCCTTTCCTACCCCCGTAGGGCCCCTCTTAATACTGTCTCTGAGTGGGTGCAGCCTAACGTGATGGTTAGTACTGATTGTCAACTCGACAGGATCTAGAATCACCTAAAAGACAGACCTCTGGGCACGTCTGTGAGGGAGTTTCTAGTCTGGGTTAGTTGAGGTGGGAAAACTCACTTGAACTGTGGGCATCACCATCCCATGGGCTGAAGTCCCAGGTTCAATCTGAGGAAAGAAGTGAGCTGAGCACCACCATTCAGCCCTCTCTGCTTCCTGACTCATGCACAGTGACCAGCTGTGTCCTGCCCCTGATGGACTTTTTCCCGCAAACTGAGCCAGAGTAAACCAGGCCTTCTTGTCGGGTATTTGGCCATGGCACTGAGAAAAGCAATGTACACATCCACTCCCTCAGCGTCCACCAATACCTGTGTGAGCCTCACGTAGAAAACATCTTCAGGGCTGGAGGGATGCTCAGTGGTTAAGGCACTGGCCTGCAAAGCCAAAGAACCCAGGTTCGATTTCCTCAGGACCCACGTAGGCCAGATGCACAAGGTGGCGCATGCGTCTGGAGTCTGCTTGCAGCAACTGAAAGTCCTGGCACGCCCTTTCTCTCCCTCTCCCTCCCTCTCTCTACTTCGCTCTCTCAAATGAATAAAATAGATTAAAATAAAGAAAAGAAAATGTCTTCAAAAAGACATCTAGGCTGGTGTTTGACCAAATAGACTTTCCTAGCTTAACTGACATGTCACTGACATCCCATCTAGGGTCGGTATCAAGTTTCACATGAAAACACTCTGCATACAGTACAGTTCATCGTGCACTGTTGAGACATGCAGAGGTCACTCCTGGCTCGTTTCTTAGTGCTCAGGCTGCTGAAGTGTCACACTTGCTGGCCTTCCAGTGGAGCTCATCCAACCCCTCCACCCATCCCCCCAAGCCCCTGCTCAAGGCCAGACTTTTGTACCTCATCCCTCATCCTGTGTCTGCCTTGACATGCTTAACTTAATCTCACATGCCTTTTGAATAAGTTGGAGGAACTCCTATTACGTATTCCGTAAGATGCTGAGCATTTGGTTTGAGCTTTTCCGCTAAAGACAGACAGAAATAGACACGATGATTCTCGATGCTTCTTGTGGTACTGATTGCCAACCACAGCCGCGGAGCCTGTGCTGGATTTACTACTTTGCATGTTTTCTGTTTCCGTTAAACGTGGGCATGTGAGAGGTGCTGATTTATGGAGCCAGGATCCTGCTTCGTTTGTGGGTGGGATGGGGGAAGCGAAGGCTTGTTCAAGTGGCAGTAAATTTAAGCATCACTAGTATTTCTTTACGCATTCAAGAAAAGAGGTTTCTGCCTTAAGTCTGTTGCCACAGGAGCTCGTAAATTAAAAGTAACAGGAGTATTTCCTTTACACCAGGTGCGCTTCAAAATTACAACCCGTTACTTCTGTGGTGGCCGCTGCACAAAGAGGCATTGAGGGCGACAACCTCAACAGTATCCCTGCCCACAGTTCTGAGATCCCAGCAATGATTCCCCTCATGTCGTTTGACCTTTGCTTTAAAAAATACTGCAAGACAAGGAAAGCTACGTGGTGCACAGAGTCTAAGGGTTTAAGCCCATTATTTTTTCTATGTCTTTCTTCCTATTACTATCTTCTGTTCCTCTCTGTTTTTGTTTGTTTGGGCATTTTATCATATGTAAGACTTAAAACAAGTCGAATAGCATTGGAAACAGAGCCCTGGAATGTCTTCTTTAGGCCCCACTCTGTTGGGACTCATAAATTCCTCCATGTTCACTAGTAATGCATCCCAGGTGGGCCAGTGGGAGGAATTTGACTAGCCTCTTAGATGTTTTAGCACCTGTCGACCAAACCTTCCAGAAGGAGGGAACTTAGTTTCCTCCCATCCCCGAGGGTTTGTCACCTGGGCCACATAGCTGTTGTATTCTATCTTACAGGAGGTAAGATCAAGAATCCATGTGGGCAAAACAAGTTCTAAAGAGAGCAGACACAACTTAAGGCCCGCCCCCTACCTTTTGACTTCTTCATCTTGTTTGGGGGGAACGATGTTGTCTTTCTTTGAGAAAAATGCATTAACAAGAAGATATAGTTTAGTTTTCCAGGAAGCCTTTTAAAATATGGTATACCATAAGCAGCATAATTGGGTTTTCACTACCACACCACCTGTATGTATTTACTGGAGAGAAATAAAGGCATATGTTCCCATAAAGACTTGCACATAAAGATAGCAGTGTTATTCATAAATGCCACAACCTGGAAACTACTTAAATGTCCTCCAATGGTAAATGAATAAACACAATGTGGGTTATTGGTCTTATGGAATAATCTTAAGGTTACATAAATTATTCGGCATACAAGAACATGAGTGGAGCTCAAAATAATTATGTTGAGTGAAAGAAGCCAGGCTCACCCTCTGCTAACAGAAGACTCCATATCATGTGATTTCTTTGGATAGAATTATAGACAATATAAACTAATTTAGTGACACAAAGCATGTTAGGGATTGACTGGGGGTGAGGGAAGAGAGAGGGTGTTACAAATGGGCCTGAGGAAACTTTGTTCAGGGCTCTCTGGTTAGAATGGTTTTTGTAGGTGGATACAGACAATGAAACCCACCAAGTTCTGCAGGTTACGATACACCAAATATATGCTAAAGCAAGAGATGAGTTGTGAGGGTTATGAAGCATTTTAAGTGGGGAGAGAATTGTCTTAAATAAAGAGCTTGGATAAACCGATATCTCCTTAAGAAGGCAAGTGTGAGTAATAGGAACCCTAGGAAAATAGAGAATTGGCCTTATTTAATGCTTTTTCAAGGGATTAAGTATGATGGGAAATGTCCAAGTTTGGACCCATAGTCTTCCAGCTAATAAAAACCTTCAAGGTAGGACAGGGAGAAATGAGCAGAGGAGTTCACATGGCAGCAAAGAGAAACATCTGAGGTAAAATTATCCACGCCATCCTTTGGGGGTGATTGGCCCTGGGGAACTGTGGAAGGGGCTGAGATGTCGGAACTTCAGCTAAAGGTTATGACTGGGTAGTCAAACAGCAATGAGCTTTGTTGGACGTTTATTAGGAAGAGTCAGCATACAAAGCAAAAAGTTTGCTCTTGGACAGAATAAATCTGTTTGAACCTAGATGTTATGCAGTATTGAAAGGAACACCTTGACATATATAAAAAGGAATGTTCTGGAATTTCTCCTGGGTGGTAGAACATGTGGCTAGCATCCTGAATATAATCACCAGTTCTGAAAAAAAAAAAAAAAAAAACAGAAGCAGAACTCACCCACATTTCTCTAGGGCTGGCTAACTGAGCTGAACTTTGTGATTGTGGCTAGTTGGAACATTATAGATCCAGAGCCAAATTATCTTGGGCTTTCTTTAGTCCCCTTAAGGATAGCCATTCCCTCCCCACCTCTGTGTCTGGCCTGTAATCCTTCCACCTATCAGCTCAAAACCTTTGGAATGTATTAACTTAGCAGACTGGCTTCCACCAGCCCCAGGGCTAAGACTGTCGTCAGCAAGCATCTGAGACCCATGGCAGAGATCTTCCCGCTTTGCTGCTGTTACCCACATACCTGATGTTCCTTCCCACCAACGCATATGGAAAACACCTTGATTTATGACTTTCTTTTGTTCTATAACTATCAAACCTTCATGAAACTGCTGCCATGGTGTAACATGTTATTGGGGACAACCTAGATTCAGGTTCCTGGGCCATGGTCACTCATATTTGGCTCAAGAATAAACCATTTCATTCCCTTCAAGGTGAGAGCTGTGTTTGCTTTGAGAGGGGGTAGAGGAAGGCCCACTGGAGAATAGTCAGTTAGATAGACTCTTCAGTTTACTTTGTTTTGTTTTATTTATTTATTTGAGAGACGTGTGCATGCACGCACACACACAAGAAGAGAGCAGGGGTTGAGGAGCGTATGGGCATGCCAGGGCTTTCTGCCACTGCAGACAAACTCCAGACACATGGACTGCTTTGTACATCTGGCTTTATGAGGCTACTGGGGAATTGAACCCAGGCTATAAAGCTTTGCAAGCATGGACCTTTAACTGCTGAACATCTCTCCAGTCCCCTAACTCCTCAGTGTGGACGACAAGGCCTAGGAGAGAATCTGGGCAGCTCATTGGACATGTGGACAGATTAATCATTAAATCTTGCGTTTATCTCTTAAGCCCAGGAGAAGCAGCACTAGGGAAGCAAAAAGCAAGCAGCATTCCACATCCTAAGGCACAGTATTGATTGAGAAAATAAATCCACAGGTCCAGATTCACTCACAGATGGTAGGCTGATTGGCCACCACTAGACAAAGCTAGAGGCATTTGGGAGCAAGCGCCAAGAGTCAGTGTCCATAAAGGGTCACAGTGTGCCTTGTTCTCTTAGGAAGAGAGTGAATTCTCAGCTGAGTGCATCATGACCCCAGTCCAGCATGATGGCTATCCTCGTCAGGTTCTGGCATCTTCTATAGCATTTAGAAATATATGTAAAGTAACAAATCCACTGAGGTAAATGCTTGACATTACTGGAAGCAGACAAGTATTTAGGCTCCCCCTTGGGTAAGTCACACTCTCACAGACTCCTGTCTGTTAGGAGACAGGCAGGCCAGTGGAGAGTAACCTCCGTCATCCCAGAATTCCGCTTTGACTGTCAGCATGGGGGGACACATAGGGTTAGGGTTAGGCACCCACGTTGTTTCAAGCTCAGAAGGAGGCAAGGCAGGAAGAGGGGAGTCCAAATTAGCACAGTCCCTCTGTAAGAGGACAGGTGAGGGCCTGGACTTTGCTCCCTGACTTCCTGCAGAATTTTAAAGCACCGCTCTGGGACTGCAAACTCCAGCCATCTGTGTGCTTGGAGCCCAGAGAGCAAGTCAGCTGGTATGTACCACCGCGTGTGAGAGGGCTGTGGAGCAGGTAGACATGACCGCCTGCCCAGTGTTTGCCACCAGGAAGTAGCCGAGTGCTGGCTTTACATTGGGAAACAAAGATGCAAGGAGCAGGCTGGAGAGATGGCTGAGGGGTTAAGGCACTTGCCTGCAAAGCCTGAGGACCTGTGTTCAACTCTCCAGATCCCATGTAAGCCAGACGCACAAAGGCAAGGCAAGCACACAAGGTCACACATGTGCACAAGGTGGCACACATGTCTGGAGTTTGATTGCAGTGGCTTGAAGGCCCTGGTGCACCAATTCCCTCTCTCACTCTGTCTCATAAAAAAAAAAAAAAAAAGAAGAAGATGCAAGGAGCCTTATGGCTCCTCTAGCACAGAAAATGGCAAGTTTGGGTTGTAAAGGAATCGATGGCGTAGTGCAGAAAAGAAAAAAAAACAAAACTCTTTCCCCGGATGGTTTCACCTTGTCTGGTTTGCTGTGATCCTGTAGTTTCCTGATATTCCTTGATGACGGGCACTTCTTCCTGCTTCCTTGCCCACCCCACCCCCAGCCCCCACACCCACACCCCATTTCATCTGAGGGCTCCTGGGAGCCAAGGTTTCAGTCCATTCAGCTAATGCGTGTGTGATTCCAACATTAACAAGCAATGGAGAGAGACCCCAGAGAGGAACAAGAATAGGACATTCCTATGTTTGTATGTGGAGATTGATAATCAAGGCTAACCATCCCAGCAGAAGGTGAACAACACATTAAACAGGGGGAAAGCTAATAACATATCGCCTGCTGCTCAACAATTGTTGGGTGGAAACATTCCTGGAACTGTACAGCTGTTGCACTTGATGGCTCATAAAGCCCCCGTAAAGTCCGTCAAGGGCCTTTTTTTTTCCTGGTGAGGGACCATTCTTTTCATGCAGTTATGATAGCATCTGGTTCTTGTCCCTGGAAGTGCAAAGAATCCACAGGCATAGGATTCAGGGAAGAGCCCACTGCAGAGGCATCTGGCTCCTTTGATGGGTTTGGGGGTCACTTCTGATCGAAAGAGCATCGTAATATAAATGCAGATTCAGATTTAGCGGGTAGTCACTGTGCACGTGCTAGGTACCAGACTCGAGGGTACTTAATCTCATTAATCCTCTCGACTGTGAGGTCTGTATTGTCACCATTGTAAAAAACGATGCTATAGAAGACAGGACCCTCCCCTGCAAAGAACATTGCTGGACCACACTGTTGGCAAGTGGTAGGCTGAAGTCTCCAGGCCCTGGAGGCCGTTCTCCTGTGCTACATTGCTATAAACATGGAGGGTCTATGTGAAATAGTTCTGCATTTGCTAAGCTACCTGGGTATCCATGCACAGTGTGTTGAGAAGGGATATTTTATAGCATGTGGGCGTCTGCTGGTTTGGGTTGGTTTCCCCAGAAGTAGATCTGGAAGAGAGGTTTCCTGTGCAGTAGGATTGTGGGAAACTGGCAAGGGCTTGAAGGAAGCAGGAAAAAGAAGAAGAAGCCAAAGATGGAGACAGTTTTAGCAAAATCTGGTAGAGGGTAGTTCTAGCCTGACCGGGAAGAACTCGAGGGTGTGTGCAGAGTTGTTCTGTCCTGGAGCAGCACAGCGGGACTGTGACCTCTTTGACTGTTAAGGTCTTATGACCGCAATGGGGAGGAGGTGATCATAAATCCTGGGCACTGGAAGCCAGCTCTCGGGCTGAGCCGGCTCCAGCGGCCCGGGGCAGCCTTTGAAAAAGCGGTGCAGGTGCTGACTGTTAGCAGCGAAAGGATTGGGAAGAGGGGCATGCTGGGGCTCTGGGCTAAGCTCCAGCATCATCACCTACACCTGCCTCTCCTCAGCACCCCCAGCTGGCAAGAGAGCAAGCTGGCGAATGGGGGGATGACAGCAAGATTAATGAGTGACCCTAAGGTCCCCAAGCAGCACCCTCTCAGCTGGCTGTATTTCTGCAGAAAGAGCGTTGATTTTCCTTTTCCGGGGGCAGTGGTTTTCATCACGGAATTCAGGTGTCTTGATCGGTGAGCCACCTTCAAGCCAGGTCAGCAAGAAACAGGAAGCTGAATTGTGTCATTTGGGTGATGTTGCTAGGACAAGGCCGATTCCATCTCTTGGGAGTAGGAAGCTGTTACCGAGTAAGCATTCGTGCTCCGTCATACAGTGGAAAAACAACATGAGAAAATGAAAAGTGGTGGGTTGCCCAGCCAGGGAGTCTCCTCATCTGTACCCGTTCTGTGATGGGAAGTTCCACAGATTCCAGCATCCCTGTGCACGTTCCTGCAAAGCCAATAGCTGCATGTAAAAACTTATGTACTTATGTGAACCGATAGAAATGTTGTCAGTGAAAACAAATCTCTGCCATTCTAAAGGATCCTTAAGCCGGGTGTGGTGGCACACGCCTTTAATCCCAGCACTTAGGAGGCAGACATAAGAGGATTGCAGTGAGTTCGAGGCCACCCAGAGACTACATAGTGAATTCTAGGTCAGCCTGGGCTAGAGTGAGACTCTACCTTGAAAAACCAAAAATTCCTTTTATTTTAAGACAAGTCTTTTTTAAAACATTATTTTATTTATTTATTTACTTGACAGAGAAAGAGGGGGGGGGGGGGGGAGAGAGTGTGTGTGTTCCAGGGCCTCCAGCCACTGCAAATGAACTTCAGATGCATGCTCACCCTTGTATATCTGGCTAACATGGGTCCTGGGGAATCAAACCTGGGTCCTTTGGCTTTACAGGCAAGTGCCTTAACCACTAAGCTATCCTTCTAGCCCAGAAACCTAAAGTTCTTTGCAGCATCCCTGTGCACCTTCCTTCAAAGCCAATAGCTGCATGCAAAACTAATGTACTTATATGAACCTATAGGAATGTTTTAAATGAAAAAAAATCTTTCCCATGTTAAAGAAATCTTAATTTTTTTTTTTTTTTGTTATAGGAAATGGGGTAAGGGGTTCCTCATATGTGTCCCAGTGGAATGAGCACCACATTCCTGTGTAATTCACAGCAGAATCTGGTCTGTCCTTGGCTTACTTCATATCAATCACATCCGTCAACACTCAGAACTCTAGCAGCCAGGCATGTTATGGTTTTCATGTTGTGGCTGAATAGAGACAAGAATGTATGTTGGGCTGGTGAAGGGAGTGTGTGGTGTTATGTGACCTGCATTTTCCAGGTATCTTTAACCTGGACAGTACACTCGAAGGAGCCTAGAACAATTTAAAGAGACAATATATTAAAATACTACTCTGACAATGCAACTAGAGCTTATTTAAGTATTTTTAATCCTTTAGAGGTAGATACTGAAACATTGACAGATGAAACGTTATGATTGTGGCATTTTTTTAGTTTGTATTTTTATTTATTTGAAAGCAGAGAGAGAGAGAAAATGGGTGCACCAGAGCCTCAAGCCTCTGCATACGAACTCCAGATGCATGTGCCATTGTGCATCTGGCTATATATGGGTATTGGGGAATTGAACCTGGGTTGTTAGGCTTTACAGGCAAGTGCCTTAACCACTGAGACATCTCTCCAGCCCTCACTGTGGAGTTTTCCTAACAATAACAATAGTAGAGGTGAGGCAAAGATGGAATAAAACCTGTTATAGATCGATGAATGAATGAGAGATGAATGGGTGATACTTTCATAGACTCTTCCATTTTTATATATGCTTACATTTTCAACAATAATATAATAAATAAAGGAAAGTAGTTCATAAACCTAGTTTGTACTTAAAGATCTCTCCAAAAATTAGACTGTCTATATGTCTCACCCAGTAGTCCCTAGATATCTGTCCCTCACATTTTTTGCCAGTGCCTGTGAGGTCCCTGCTATAGAGCTAGAATCTTAGCCTATCTTGTGCTGCTATAACAAAATACTTAAGAATGGGAAAATTACAAAGAACATCCTATTTCTTAGGGATCTGGAGGTTGGTTCTTAGGGCCCAAAGCTGGACAAGACCTGGCTGCATGTTGACAGCATCACATGGGCTGGGGGTAGGGTGGGCAGAAGGGGAGTAACCTCTCTTGTCATCAGGAACTCACTCTCACAACAGCCAACCTGCTCCTGCACTTGTACAAAAATACCAGATTCCTGGTTGCCTATCACGTCCGGGTGCCAATGAGTGGAGTGAGGAATTGAATTTTCAAACTGTTTTATTCAGAGAGCCTGCAATCTGAGACAACGGTGGATTGACATCCTAAAAATTTGTCTTCTCAGGTTAAAAGTTCAGTTGAGAGACAGCTGAAGCAAAAGTTTATTTAGCAGAACAAAGCATACACTCCAAAGAGAGACTGGAATTGTGTGCCCCAAATTGGGGGAGGAGGTTGCCACCCAGTAGTTTCCGTCTTGTCATTTGAAAAGTACTTTTTAATGAATATTTATGAGGCCAGTGGCATTCCCAAATCATGGTGGACCTGAATCTTCCTTTTAGAATATTTCCTTCCATAATCCTCTGGGAAAAACCCCAAGGTGAGAGGGGTATCAAAACCATAATGTAGGTGACATTATAATGGTGTCAGGGTCTTTTTGACGATGCAAACCCTTTGTTAGTGCACGTGTGTGGGAAAGTGCCCTGACTCCTGAGTTTCTGCTATGGCAGAAACAACCTAACTTCAGCTTCAGGGATGTTGAACCCCAAAGGGGCATTCTGACCTCCAGGAGCCACAGCGACTAAGATACAGCTGTGATTTCCTGTCATTACAGAGTATCTAACTCCTTGCCTACTTGGCATCACATTAACAGCATTAATCCATTCACCAGGGCAGAGCGCTGAGGATTTGATCACTTCTTAAAGGTCCCCCCTCTTTAACTGTGTTGCTTTGGGTTTTTTAAGTTTCCAGTACATGAATTTGGGGTGCACATTTAAACAAACAATGACAGCTGGAGAGGGCACCTGACTCCTAGCCTGTGGTCCCCACCATAGCCACGGTCACTTTGCTGTCCTCCCAGAATCTTATTTTCCCTGTCACAGAGCCTTCAGCATTGCGGGTCCATAAAGCCTCCTCCCTTATTTCTTGCAGAATGACTGGATATGAGTTTCAGGGACTGCTTTCATTTGAACAGCAGCATCTATTGCTATGGCCCTGACCCCATCACATTGCCTTTTCTCAGATGAAGCTATTAGAGTATCCACTGCGTTTGGTTACTTATATAGAAGATTCCTGGCTAAATTTTATAGCCCTAGTCAAAAAAAAAAAAAAAAATTAAGGAGAGATGGCTTAGCAGTTAAGGTGTTTGCCTGCAAAGCCAAAGGACCTCAGTTAGAGTCCCCAGGACCCACACAAGCCATTTGCACAAGGAGGAGCATGCATCTGGAGTTTATTTGCAGTGGCTGGAGGCCCTGGAGCACCCATTCTCTCTCTATTTATGTCTCTTTCTCTCTCACTCTCTCAAATAAATAAAATTAAAAATAAAAATACAATAAAATACAAGGGAGCAAAGTATACGAAGCAAGCATTTAGCCCCAGAAATCATGACCTGGGAAGCAGAGTGGCTGTGTAGGTGACTAGGTCAAGAGTAGATTCAGCTATTAATCAGCACCATGGTGAAGGAGACAGACCATGAGGATACTCAACACCTACCAAAGCAGAGATCCAGAAGTTCCTAAAAGCTCATCACTGAAGTAGACTTAAAACTTACCTTAGGGAATTTTGTGGAAGAGGGGGCGGAAAGTCTGTAAGAGCCACAGGTTGAGACATCATGCCCAAAGGCAGTCCCCCTCCAAAAAAGAATTTAATCCCAGCACTCGGGAGGCAGAGGTAGGAGGATCGCAGTGAATTCGAGGCCACCCTGACACTACATAGTGAATTCCAGGTCAGCCTGGGCTAAAGCAAAACCCCACCTGGAAAAAAACAAAAAACAAAACAACAACAAAAAAACTGACTCACAGTGCATAATCCACAACCCCATGGGAAATGCCTGCAACCCCACTGAGGAGGGTCCCCAGCAGAATGGGGGCAGGGATGAGGGAAAAGAGGGTACCAACACTTGATGTATCCATACAAAATATGTTGTTATAATAATAATAAAAGAGTAGATTCAGTAACGCAGCATGTTTGTTGTGGTCCTGGCCTACTGACTCCAAAGAGGATTTTAATTCCCCAAGGATATCTCCTTTTGGTAATTAATGAGGTTCTAGAGTTTAATTAAGAGGACTCAAAAAGGTAACTGCTGCGTTTAAGAGTTACCTAAAAAAAAAAAAAAAAAAAAAAAAACTATCAAAAAGAAACCAATTTTTATGTGAACTTCTGATGGCAGAAGCCTCCTCAGATACAATTGCAAATTCTCTGTGCAGTTTGCAGCTTATCAAAGGTCATCATTTTATGTGTGTGTGTATGTGTGGTGTGCATGAATGTGTGTGTATTTGTATGAGTGTAGGCTTTGTGTTAGTGTGTGTACGCATGCATGTGGGGGTCAGAAGTGACATTGGGTAGTTCCCTCTGTTGCTTTCACTTTACTGCCAAGGCAGGAGCTCTTATTGAGTTCAAAGCTTGCTGATTTGGCTAGTCTAGCTAGCCAGTTTGCCCCTAGGGATCCCTTGCCTCCACCTCTCAAACACTGGGATTATAGGTGAGCTGACATTCCCACCTAGCATTTATGTAGGTGCTGGGGAGCCACACTGTGGTCCTTCCACTTGCATAGCCAGTGTTGCACTGACTGAGCCATCACCCCAACCCCAGCTTTCTTTGTACAGACAATTCACTACTGCCTTCCCCAGGAAGTTTCCACAAACATTGTAGTGAGTCCTGGAAGAGGACTTCGTTTGGAGACAGCACGTCTGACTACAGCCAGTGGTTTCTTCCATGAAGGCATGTGTGCCCCGAACAGTATGGACTCCCAGGGTGTGACTGGATCATGGAGTGAACGATACCGTACTTGTAGATGTAACTCTTGCTGCTGCGTTGGCCCTGCCCCCAGCACTGGGGGGAAAATCAGGCTGGCTCTTGTCAAGCCAATGCTCTGTTCACGGATGTGATGGGGCTGAGGTGCACCCGGCCCATCCAATTAGGCAGCTCATGAGGTGCTTTTTTGTTCTTTGCAGAACTTCATTAGACTCTGGTAACGGGTAAAGAGCTCACGGATAATGTACTCTTCTTAATGTTTTAATTAAATCTAGTGAAACTTCTTGTTTTGTTGTTGTTTAAAGTATCTACAGCGTGAAGAAGAAGAATATGCTGAGTGCTGGGAGGAGAAATCATAGGCCTTAATGAAGTCTCTTGTGGTCTGAATGTAGATGTCCTCTCAAGTACCCGTGTTGGAAACTTAATCCCCAATTGGTGTAGTCACAACAAGTGGGGTTATAGGAAGTGATTAGGTCATGAGGATTTACCCCCAGGGATGGGACTGGTGTCCTCATAAAAGAGGCCTGGTCGAATTGGTCCTTCTCTTTCACCAGGTGAGGATGTGTAGAAGGTACCATCATCCATGAGTAGACTCACCAGACAATGAACTTGATGGTTCCTTCATCATGGTTTCCAATGAGCAATGATTTCTGTTGTTTATAAACCAATCTAGGGCTGGAGAGATGGCTTAGTGGTTAAGGAGCCTGCCTGCGAAACCTAAGAACGCCTGTGCGACTCTCCAGGTCCCACGTTTAGCCAGACGCAAAAGTGACCCAAGCATGCAATGTTGCAGATGTGCACAAGGGGGCATACGCATCTGGAGTTCGTTCACAGAGGCTGAGAAGCCCTGGCACACCCATTCTCTCTCTGCCTCTTCCTCCCTTTCTCTCTCTCTCTCTCTCTATCTCTCTCTCTCTATCTCTATCTCAAATTAAAAAAAATAAACAAACCAATCTAAGGTGTTTTGTTATAGCAGCAGCAGTGGGCTAAGACAACGGCTGATCTCGTTAGGAAAGAATTGACATAAGTCTTGCAGAATGTGGCCAGTGCTCAGAAAGCTGAAGGAGACCTTGAAGTTCTCTCACTGTACAATGTCATAAAGACACTTCACAGCTATTCTTCGTTTGGTCTGGAGTTTGACAGCTGTAATTTAGTTGTAGACTTCTGGTCATAACCTTAGGTGAAAATGTTGAAAATCTCATCTTACATACATAGAGCCACTTTGCATTTTAATAGCATCATGGTATCTACTCATTCAAAAATACACTTATTGACTGTCTGTGGAACCCAGATATGGTGGTGTGCTAGGCTTTGGGTAGCCTTAAGGCTTTTTTTTTTTTTTTTCCAAGACAGGGTCTCATGTAGCCCAAACTGACCCCAAACTCACTATGTAGCAAAAGCTTGTCTTGAATTCCTGATCCTCCTGCCTCCACCTTCCAAATGCTAGGATAACAGGTGCCACGTTATGTAGCTAGCCTCCTGGTTTTTAAAGCCAGAAGCACTTGGTAACAATTACATCCTTTGAGCAATACAAGACACAACCATAGCACTGCGGAGTGGAGAACTTCTGGTGTCTGAAGCAGTCTCAGACCAATTGAGACTGACTCTCCAGGTCTAGGGTAAAAAGCTGGGTGTGGCCACGTGCACCCGTAACCCCAGTCCTACATGGGAGCAGAGTCTTGGGAATCACTGGAGTCCTGCCAAAGCTGCAACCAGTAAAGAGACTCTAGCCCAAAACATGAGGAAGAGTGATGGAGCCAGACACCAGAAGTTCCACTCCAGCCACCGTAGCTATGCCTGCTCCCCTGCCTCAGGCTAGTATATAGTGGCACACCATACCACACACAGCATATCCACCACACAAGAGATGTTATATAGGATGTTAAATGTGAAAGAAATTCTGTGGATAGAGCCTGAATTTCTAAATAATTTCTTGCTAGATTTAGAGTGCTTGGGTTAAACACTTCCTGTGGGAACCAACTCGCCATCTATTTGATTTGTTTCTTTTAAATATTTATTTATTTCCTTATTTGAGAGAGAGAGAGAGAGAGAGAGAGAGAGATACAGAAATAGGCAGGCAGAAAGAAGGGCAGGGATGGGTGCGCCAGAGGCTCCAACCCTGCAAACAAACTCTAGATGCGTGTGTCCCCTTGTGCATCTGGCTTACATGGGTCCTGGGAGTTGAACCTGAGTCCTTTGGCTTTGGAGGCAAGCACCTTAACTGCTAAGCCATCTCTCCAGCCCTGATTTCTTTCTTTTAAAGTTTTATTATTATTATTATTATTAAAACATATTTCATATGGATATATCGTGTGTTGGTACTCTTTTTTCCCTTGTCCCTATCCCCATCCCGTTGGGGACCCTCCTCATTGGGGTTGCAGGTATTCCCCATGGAGTTGTAGTTTATGTGTGGTGGGAGCAGTAGTCAGTTATTTTTTTGCAGGGAGGGAGTGCCTGTGGGCATGATGTCTCAACTTGTGGCTTGTACAGTCTTTCAGTCCTCTCTTCCACAAAATTCCCTGAGTTTTAAGTCTACTTCAGTGATGAGCTCTTAAGGGCCTCTGGATCTCTGCTTTGGGTAGGTGTTGACTATCCTCAGGGTCTGTCTCTTATACCTTTGTATTAATTTTGTTTTTCTACTTACTTGTTTTTGTTTTTAATTTTATTAAATTTTATTTTTCCTTCAACTTTCTTTTGATATATACTTTTTTTACAACTTTTGGAACTTAGGACTTAATGAATTTTAAAATTGATATAAATATTTAGGCTATGAATTTTCTGCTACTGACTGCCTTAATTATATTCTATATATTCTGTTATGTAGTGTTTTATTAACATTTTGGTTGTCCTCCCTTTATATTTAATATAAAAATTGAATTTTCATGGATATGAGCTTTTTTTTCTCCTGGTGCTTCTTCTTCAAAATATCTTCTTTCAAAAATATTTTCATTTATTATTTATTTGCAAGCAGAGAAAGAGAGAAAGAGAGAGAGAGAGAATGGGTGCACCAGGGCCTCTTGCCACTGCAAATGAACTCCAGATGCATGCGCCACCCTATGAATATGGCTTTACATGGGTACTGGGGAGTCAAACCCAGGCTGTCAGGCTTGGCAAGCAAGTGCCTTAACCCCTAAGTCTCCACCCTCAAAATATCTTCTTGAACTGTATGTCCTTCTTAGGAGGATTCAAGAGGATCTGATGCCCATGGGACGTAAGAGTAAAGGATGTGGACAGTGCAGGCATTGGGGCATGGCATTAGGCTACCAATGATTATCACTTGACTGTCAGCACTGATAAGGCAACAGTTGATCTGATAGCCACGAAAAGCTGCCCAGTGACTAGAGCATCACGTGTATGATACGATATTGGGAGACGCTAATGACGAGTGGGTGGGGGGATGCAGAATGGATGTTCTGAACGGCCAGATGATTCCTGGCCCTGAAAGAAGGAGGATGGCTTTTTCTCGTGCCACTCAGAAGGCAGTACAACTTAAAACTGTTGAAAGCTGTCTATTTCCGAGATTTCCTGTTTGATACTTCAAGATGGCAATTGAGCACAGGGTACTGAGACCCTGGATCAGGAGGATGGCAGGATGACCAGCCTGGATTTGTGCAGGCAGTAGAGCAGCATTCGTGACTGCCTTCTTAGCTTTTTTCTAAGTGGTTCTTGCACCTGCATTTTTGAGCATCTGGGGAATGGCAGTCTGAAGAATGGTAGAAATAAAATATGGCTCAGTTTTGACCTTACCTGCCCCTTCCAAGTGCATGCCCACTTCTCTCTGCACACCATATTCCGTGAATGGGAAAGAGAAAAGGACATTTTGGCCCGGCAGGTTTTCTTCCCTTTGTCTCCCCCTGAGGTGCTCAAAGGCATCAATAGCAGTGCAGGAAAGCCCTGGCTGAACCGAACTTGGTATTTTCCTTTGATACCTTCCATTGGGAGCCTTCACACAATGCATTTGAAAGCACTTTGTCAGTGAACTACTGCTTCAGGCAAACATGGAGGAAGGCATTGAGGAGTCTCAATGGGAAAGACCCGCCCTGCCCCAGAAACTGCCCTAGTTCTCTGTGAGGAGGGGATTCATTTGCAGCAGAGAAGCCCCCCTCCCATTTTCCCTTTTCCTTTTTTTTTCTTTCTCCTTTCTATTGTCAGAATTGTGGGAACTCTCGGAATGAAAATAACCCTCAGCTGCGTTGGCTTTCTAAGGTGGATTAATGCCTATGTGTCTCATATTCCCTCAGTGAAGCCAGAGTGTCTCCAGATTATAACTCACTTATTTGGGACAGATGTGTGAGTTCAAGGAGAAATAATATTAGTTGTTTCAAGTTTCTTTCTTTCTCTCTTTCTTTCTCCCTTCCTTCTTTCCTTCCTTCCTTTTTTCTTTTCTTTATTTTGAGACAGACAAAACCTTACTATGCAACCCAGGCTGGCCTTGAACTTGCATATGTGACCCAAGCTTACCTCAACTTTTGATCTTCTTGCTTCCACTTCTCCAGTGCTGGGATTTCAGGTTTCCACCACCACACTTAGATTTTTCTTTTCTTTTTTTAAAAATGGTTTTTCAATATTTTTATTTATTCATTTATTTATTTGAGACAGAAAGACACATACAGACAGAGAGAGAGAATGAAAATGGGTGCTCCAAGGCCTCCACCCACTGCAAGCGAACTCCAGACACATGCATCACCTTGTGCATCTGGCTTATGTGGGAAATGGGAATCAGACCTAAGTCCTTAGGCTTCACAGGCAAGTGCCTTAACAGCTAAGCCATCTCTCCAGCCCAGAAAAAAAATTTTAAAGTATTTAGAAATGGAATTCTTATCTATCAACCATAGAGTTCTTTGCCCCGTGCACTGGTCTGTTCTATGCCTGCCTGCCCCAGGCCAGCTGGAGATCACATTCCCATTAACATCTTGCTTCTCAACAGAACCTTTGGCTTGATTTCAATGGAATTAAATTCATTCCGAGCCTTTGAGCATCTATCACTTTAAAACATTTATTTATTTGTACGTGCATATATGGGTGTGGATGTATGGGTGTGCCAGGGGCTCTTGTTGTTGTAAACAAATGCCAGACACATGTGCCACTTTTTTGTGTGTGTGTACAGGTTCACATGGGGGCTGGGGAATTGAATCCAGGCCAGTAGTCTTTGCAAGCAAGTGCCTTTAACCACTGAGCCATCTCCCTGGCCCTGCATCTATCACTTTTAATAGATAGTAACATATTAGTTTTTTTTTCTCTACAGTTACAGTATAAGCAAGTGCCTGAAGTGTGATGCCAAAAGAAATTCATTCTCTCTCTAGCTGTCCACTTTCAACCTCTGATAGGAATGCAGCTGGATTCAGAGAAACATATATTCAAAAAGACTCAAAGCATAAGGAAGTGCAAGGGAGTGGTGCATGTTGTCCAAGGTAGTGTCCACTTCTGGGCTGGCCATATCTGTCCCTGCAGGACTATAGGGGCCACGAGGCCTCTGTGCTGTCCTCTGGACCTCCTTTGGATATGGTGGTCCAGTCTCAGGTTGACACTCAGCCACTCAGTGGTGGTGTGATTTTTTCCCAAGACTCTTTGCTTCTGTGAGAGATTTGAGTATCTGTAGAGAGGGGTATTCACAGGGAGTCTTGGAACCCATCCCCATGGAAACAGAGGGATGACTATATCGTTACTTCTTTGACAGAATTAGATTTCATTGTGTGTACATAGTGTTCTCAGCTAACATGTTTCTCTTGAACATTTGCCTATGTCATTTTATATGAACCAAAAAATAAATATACATGACTTCTCATATTATTTCATTATGCGGATTACCTTTTATTTAATGAATATCCTATTGTATATCTAAGTGCTTTGCTATGATAAATGATGCTTCTGGGAATATCTTTGCATATAAATCTTCCTGCCCATCTCTTCTTCCTTCCTTCCTCTGAAAGCCAAGCAGGGGAATGATTGTGTCAAAGTGTATTGCTACTTGTTAAGATGTTCGGTACATAAAGTCATATTCATTTCAGTGCTACGTGAACACCCAGTTTCTTGAACTCTACCAATACTGAATGCTATCTCTTCCTTTTGATAGTTTGAAATTAGATATTATCATTTAAATTTTTCCTCTTTTATGACTCATTTGGTTAAGGTGATGGTTTGAATCAGATGTCCCCTGTAAACCCACGCGTTCTGAATGCTTGGTCCTCAGCTGGTGGCAGTTTGGGAGGTAGAGCCTTGTCGGAGGAGGGGTGTTGTTGCAGGTGGGCTTAGTGGTGTTATAGCCAGTTCCCCCTCACTAGAGCTCAGCTGGTCCTCCTGCTGCTGTTTTCCCCCTGCTGTGGCAGAAGTGATGCCAAGCCTCTGCTCATGCCGTGCTTTCCCCTGCCATCAGGAAGCTTCCTCTTGAGACTGTAAGCCAAAATAAACAACTTCCTCCCCTCAGCTGGTTGCTTTTTGGTACTGTCATGTGCTGACCAGGCATTTAAATTTTTTTGTTAAGATTTTTTTATGCTTTTATTCATTTTTTCATTAGCGTATTTGATGCTTTCTATTTAGTAATTCTTTTTCTTTTCTTTTCTTTTTTTTTTGCTTTTTGTATATGTGTGTGGTATGCATGGGTGGACACACATGAGTATGGGTGTGTGTGCACCTGTGTGTGCATGTGGAGACCAGTTTTATGGGGGTGTCTTCCTCAATTGATTTCCACTTTATTTACTGAGACAGAGTCTCTCAGTTGAACCCAGAGCTCACTGATTTAGCTACTCTAGCTAGACAACTCACCCCAGAGACCTGTTGTCTCTGTCACTCACACATTGGGATCATAGGCTGGCCACTATGCCCTCCTGGCATCTTTGTGGGTGCAGAGGGGCAAATGTCAGTCCTCATGCTTGCACAGCAAATGCTTTACCCATAGAGCCATCTCTCCAGCCCCTTAGTAATTTTTAAAAACTCTAAAAATCATGTTATTTTAAAGAATGAACCGAGTTAGGAAAATATTTTAAATTTTAATGAGGCTACAATAGGCAGTCTCTTTTTATAATGTAGCCCCGTGATCACTTCCCAACCCTGGCACAGAGCTGTGCGTACTCAAGGGGCGGTGTAAATGCTTTTTAGTGAGAGAATGATCCATTATCTAAACGTCATTGATGTACAATGTATTAGTAAACTAAAATGAGAATTTTTCATCCATTAAGAGTTATAATAAGAAAAGCTTTTATAATGAATTGTCTTAGGAAAGAAAACTGGAAGATAAACAATATTTCACATATGTGACCTTAACGTTAACAACACATCACAGAGGACAGATAGATATTCCCAGTCAGAAGTATAAACTGGGTATAGTGGTTGTCATCCCAGAACTCAGGAGTCATGGAGATTGGGAGTTTAAGGCCTAGGCTACAATGTGAGAATCCTGCCTTAATAAAAGGAACGGGGATGGAGAGATTGCTCAGTGGTTAAGGCGTTTGCATGCATAGCCTAAGCACATAGGTTCAGTTCCCCAGTACCCATGTAAAGCCAGATGCACAAAGTGGTGCATGCATTTGTAGTTCCTTTGCAGGGTCTAGAGGCCGTGGTGTGCCCATTGTCTCTCTGTCTCTCTGCTTGCAAATAAATAAATAAAAACATGTTTTCAAAAAAAGGAACAACAAGCTGGGCGTGGTGGTGCACGCCTTTAATCCCAGCACTGGAGAGGCAGAGGTAGGAGGATCTCCGTGAGTTCAAGGGCACCCTGAGACTCCATAGTCAGTTCCAGATCAGCCTGGGCTAGAGTGAGACGCTACCTTAAAAAAAAAAAAAAAAAAAAAAAGAACAACAGAAACAGTACAGCTCAGATTTTTTTTTTCAAATTAAGCAATACTTACATATACAAAATGTGAATAGAGCAATGTGAGGGACTTACTAAGTTGTAGTGTTTCATCATGTTTTTTCTGACCATTTCTTTTTTTTTTTTTTTTTTTTTTTCCGAGGTAGGGTCTCACTCTAGATTAGGCTGACCTGGAATTCACTATGTAGTCTCAGGGTGGCCTCGAACTCGTGCTGATCCTCCTACCTCTGCCTCCCAAGTGCTGGGATTAAAAGCCTGACCATTTCTTAAAGAAACTAAAGCGTGATAGCCCAGCTGAAGTCCTGCACACCCTCATTCCATTTCGTCCCCGCTTCCCTCCAGGGTGTGTGTTTTTATAGTCGTATGACATGGACATGCTTCTTTCAAAAATCATATGGAGTGCGTCATGTCTTTTAGATCTTTTATTTGACAGCATTCTATTTCCTGTCACAACACCTCTCCTGTTCATTATTTTGACATTGATACATTTAAGTGACATATGTCAGAATATGCATATATGTAGCACAATCTAATAGCATTCTATCCTATGGAAAAAATCACAGCTTGTTTATTCACACCCATTTGTCATTGCAATATTTTGCTTTTGAAAATTCTGCCATGAACACTGTCCATCACTCTCCCTGGATGCATTTCTATGTGCATTTCTTTTTTTTTAATTTTTAAAATGTTTGTTTATTTGCAAGTAGAGAAAGAGAGAGAACAATACAGAGAAGAGAGACAGAATGGGCACGCCAGGGCCTCCAGCCACTGAAAACGGACTCCAGAATCATGTGCCACTTTGTGCATCTGGCTTACGTGGGTCCTGGGGAATCAAACCTGAGTCCTTAGGCTTCACAGGCAAGCGCCTTAACCACTAAGCAATCTCTCCAGCACTCTGTGTGCATTTCTGGAGGGTAGGAATGGAATTGCTAAATCATGTCTGTCTCATCCTTTTCTAGAGAGAGCCAAGTTACTTTTCATGTTTAAGCTATTGTAGAAATACTTGAGCATTCCCTAGGGACATTTTTCAGAAATAATATCTTGTTAATATTTGCAATGCTAGTGGGCCAGAACTATTCTATGACTTTTACATTATTCAACACATTTGGTCCTTGCCTATGCATTTTACAGATTAGGAAGCTGAGCTACAAACCATTTGAGAATCTTGTTTGAGGTTATATAGCAAGTAACAGAGCCTCTTAGAACTGTGCTTAAGCCTTGTCTCTTAAGAGTAGACCAAAGCCAGGCGTGGTGGTGCACATCTTTAATCCCAGCACTCAGGAGGCAGAGGTAGCAGGATCACCATGAGTTCAAGGCCACCCTGAGAGTACATAATGAATTCCAGGTCAGCCTGGGTTAGAGTGAAACCCTACCTCGAAAAATCAATTAAAAAAAGAAAGAAAGAAAGAAAGAAAGAAAGAAAGAAAGAAAGAAAGAAAGAAAGAAAGGCATAAGTATAGCCAGGTGTGGTGGCACACGCCTTTAATCCCAGCACTCGGGAGGCAGAGGTAGGAGGATCGCTGTGAGTTCGAGGCCACCCTGAGACTACATAGTTAATTCCAGGTCAGCCTGGGCCAGAGTGAGACCCTACCTCGAAAAACAAAACAAAACAAAACAAAACAAAACAAAACAAAACAAAACGAGTAGACCAACTTCCAGGCAGTAGGAAGACACTAGCTGTGCTATGCATACAAGCAGTACAAAGACACCAGCTGTTTATTCAAAGAAGTTCCTGAAGAAAAAATAGGAACCTTCCTAGAGTATTGCTCTTGCAGAGACAGGAAGAACAACCAGATGGTGGCTTAGTTTATCCAATGTCCACTGATGAGTGACTGATTCAAGATTATAGTCCAGGCTCTGCATGTAGCGTGCCAGTGTGCTGCTGTTGGCTCGTCTCTCTCTCCTTCCTTCCACCTGTGTGTTCATGAAGGAGTATTCGCTATATACTCATGCACTTCCCACAACTTGCCGTGGAAAGGTCAAATACATTTTCTTAGGAGCATGTGTAAATTTTAATTGCAACACTTTAATCCCCATTCTGAGTGCCAAACTTTGAGGATTAATTTGTTGCATGTGTTGGTAACACGGCACTCAGTCTTCCGGGCAGATTCTTTGCCCAAGGGCCCTCATTTACTAATGAGTAATCGCTGCAATTTTCAGAGAAAACGCTGCTGGTACAATCATGTTTGAACATTCATCAAATATGACGTGAGCCCAGTTAGGAGAAATGCTGGCGTCTTTAGCCTGCAAACAAGAACACAGGATTAATCTCCCCACATGATAATTTCCCTGGGCTTGTTACTACTTCCCTCAGCGT
The DNA here is from genome assembly GCA_036365145.1 of Orientallactaga sibirica. Lineage (NCBI taxonomy): Eukaryota > Metazoa > Chordata > Mammalia > Rodentia > Dipodidae > Orientallactaga > Orientallactaga sibirica. The sequence continues at coordinate 12,106,946 of JAEOAD010000035.1, read as the reverse complement.
TTGGAACAGCCACTTGCCGGCTCTGGTGTTAGCACTGTGTCACCGGTGGCTCTGACTGCAGCCTTCCCATTGCCTGCCTTCCATCGCTCAGGCCCATTTGGGAAGGAGAAGGCCTAGGAAGAGGAGGAAGCCGCCTCAGCGGGAATGCACTCCTCTTTGTGCTCACACATCACAGACGCATGGCGCTGACAAACTAATTATAGCCTTAGCCCGAGCATTTCCTCTTTCTGAATTTTGTTTGCAAACAGCCAATTATTTCCATCCCGCATGCTGGAAAAACGCAGATCCAAGTGGGCTAATCAGTAGTTTCTGGTGAGTCCAACTGTCTACCTACCTCCTCTGTTTGCTTGTGCTCTTTGTGCAGGTTGGGTTTCTAACTCCTCTTGCTTCCCTGCCCAGGTAGTTTTAAATGTCGCTTATCTGTGGACCAGAGGTTGGAGTTCCATGGTTATATTATATTATATTACCCATGCCAGGCCTTGTATGCGATGGAGCAGACTCAGAAATAGTAGCTCCAAATACTTGCGCCTTTCCTAAAACTACGTTGAACAGATTCCATTGCTTCCACAGCACCTTTGGAAGATGGCACAGACAGGGCAGGTGAACAGAACCTTAGGACTGAAGAGCCAATGAAAGAATGGATGGATACACTGTGGTCAACTGAGCTAGAAGAACTATGTTCTTAAGCCAAAACCAAGAGCTGAGTCTGAAACAGCAAAAACAAAAGTGTTGTAGAAGTAGATTCAAAACCCCACACTGCTATGCAGAAGCCTTTTATTTCAATAAGCTCCCATTTGTCTCTAGTTTTGCTTCGGTTTCTGTGCTTTGTGAGGTCATGTGAAAGTTCATCAGCTGGGCACGAGTGGCTCATGCCTGTACTTCAAAGGCAGAAGCTGGAGGATTGCCCACAAGTTGCAGGCCAACCGGGCCTACATAGCAAGACTCTGTCTCAAGACAAAAACAAAACAAAACAAAACAAAACAACCCATGGCTTGTACCAACGTGTTCAAGAGTTCCCTTATGTTTTCTTCCAGTAGCTTCAGCGCTTCGGGTCTTACATTTAGGTTTTTGATCCATGTTGAGTTGATTTTTGTACAGGGTGAGAGTAATCGTGTCTCAGCCTTCTGCATGTGGATATGTAGCTCTCCCAGCACCATTTGTGGAGCAGGCTGTCCTTCCTCCAGTGGATGTTTTGGCACCTTTGTAGAGAGTCAGTTGGCTGTAGATGCTAGATGCCTGTCAATGGATGAATGGATAAAGAAAGTGTGGGGCGCGCGTGCACACACACACACACACACACACACACACAATGCAGTATCATTCAACCATGAAAAAAATGAAATCCTGTCATTTGTAGCCAAATAGGTGGACCTGGATGACATTATGTTAAGTGAAGGAAGACAGGCACAAGTACCTCAACACTCTCTCTAATATGTGCAAGCAAAATAGAAGCTGACCTGAGTGTAAAATAGTGGTTACTAGACATCGGGAAGGATGTGTGGGGGTTGGGGTTGAGGGGGAGATAAAGGGAAGCTGGATTTAATCAGTGAGTGTAGTATTTATGAATTATAATGTCACACTGAACCACATTAATATGTATAATTAGCACATGTTGAACAAAAATAAAACAAATTTAAAAATCAAATCAAACAGAATGAGGAATAGGGAAGTTATCTTAAAATGCTGCAGGCCGACACAAGGCTCTTGTTCTTTATCATGACACCCAAAGGGATAAAAACTCTGAACCAGGGCCTGGAGAGATGGCTTAGTGGTTAAGTGCTTGCCTGTGAAGCCTAAGGACCCTGGTTTGAGGCTCAATTCCCTGGGACCCACATAAGCCAGATGCACAAGGTGGCATATGCATCTGGAGTTTGCAGTGGCTGGAGGCCCTGGTGTGCCCATTCTCTATTCATCTGCCTCTCTCTGTCTGTTGCTCTCAAAAAAAACAAAAACAAAAACAAAAACAAACAAACAAACAACAAAAAAAACAACTCTGAACCATGGAATGTAAGATCTGTGAGTCCAGGTTTCTTCCCCCTCCCCTGCCACTTTCTTTCCTGGTCAGTAACCTGTGGTAAAATGGGAAAAAAATCTAGAAAGACCCTAGGTTATTTCAAAGTGTTCTTAAAGGAGAATTAGTTTATAGCATCTCAAGATTTGGCAAGGAAGACAGTCTAACCCATTTTAGTAAATCAAACTTCATTGTAACACCCCCTCCTCCTTTGCGGGTAGACTCTACCACTTCTGTGACACAATGCTGGAGCTCATATCACTTATTTTAGGGTTACCTGACAAATCATGATTGCACAATATTGTGGGCTACAATGTGATGTTACAGCACATGTGTGTATTATGGAATGATTAAATTGGGCTGGTGGGCTGGAGAAATGGTTTAGTGGTTAAAGTGTTTGCCTGTGAAGCCAAAGGATCCCGTTTCGATTCTCCAGGACCCACATAAGCCAGGTGCACAAAGGGCACATGCATCTGTAGTTCATTTGCACTGGCTAGAGGCTCTGGCATGCCAATTCTTTCTCTGTCTGCCTCTCTTCTATCTCTCTCTTTCTGCTGGCAAATAAATAAATAAAACTTAAATTGGGCTGATATCCACCCCTTCATCTGTGTATTCTGTAGTGGTAAGAACATTTAAAGTATACTCTTTTTCACAGTTTTGAAGTCAGATGGGGCATCATTAACTGTAGTCACCATGTTATGCACTGGAACTTCAGAACTTACTCCTCCTGCCTAGTCAAATTTTGTATAATGTGATTCACAAGAGGCCATAGAATTTCAAATACTCGCCTGCTTCTTAGGGCACAGAAAAAGAAAGACTTTGGGCAATGCTGATGTGAGAAGGATCTTGCAAGGTCACTTGGCAAAGCAAAGATATGGGGAAGGGAAGAGTGGTATGTGTTTTGTAGAAGTTCATGAGAGAGATGCCCACCTGCCCTTTCTTCCGGTGGCAATGAATTAGTCACTGTTCTTATGCCACAACCAAATACTTGACCAAAAGGCAACTTAAGGGAGGAAGGATTATCTCTGGATCCTGGTTGGAATCAGTCATAGTGGGGAAGTAACAGCGGCTTGTATATCCATAGGTCAAGAAGAGGGAGAGAAGGGGGAAGGACGAAGGAAAGAAGAAGACTGAGAAATTGGGGCTAGAAGTGGGGTTGGGCTATAATTCTCAATGGTGCTCCCCCTGCCCGTCAGCTTCCAGGTATTACCTCTCCCCAAACAATTCCACTAGCTGGGAACCAAGTGTTGAACACATGAGCCTGTGGGAGACATTTCCCCTTCAAACCATAAGACAACATGAATCCGTGTGTGTGTGTGTGTATGTGTGTAAGAACACAGACAGGTGATCCCCCAAACTAGAAGAAAAAAAAACAAAAACACTAGGTTCGAAAGCAAAGATCAAAACTAAGTTCTTTGTATGTTTGAGGTGGGGTCTCACTCGGGCTCAAGTTGACCTGGAACTTACTCTGGAAGCCCCAGGCTAGCCTCAGATTCTGGGATTAAAGGCATGCAGTACCCACACCTGACTCAGGAACTAAGTTCTAAAGCAGCGAAACCAGCAAGAACTGGAAGGGTGGGATCCAAAGCCAAATACTACAGTTATCTTGGCCCCGTGGCACAAATAAACTTACCAGACATTTGATTAAAAACTTCTGCACTCATGCCACACTCAGAAGAGGAGGTACCAGCATGGGAAGGGCCCCGCTTCTTACTGTGAAGGTGGCAGACATGCAAACCACCCCAGGAGGCAAATTCCTGGTAGGAATCCTTCCAGAGGCAGAAAAAGGCTGGTGGGGACCCACGGAAAGCGACTCTTCCTGCCTGGGACAGCTGGAGGAGATTTAACAGCAGTTCTAGGACAAAGTGGTTTCAATCTCCTACAAGAAACAAGATGACATTCAAGACTGTGTTCACCAAGGACACAAACTGTCTAATGACGGTCTTTGCTTAAGGCTAAGAAGGCCTCGAAGAAAAAGTATTTTTACCTCAACTCTCCCCAGTACTGGAAACTCAGTTTAGAGGCCTTCATTATTTCGGGATGATTGGTTAAAAAAAAAATCTAGGCTGATGTTTTGGTTGTGCCTTCTCACGAAGGCAGCTCGGTTTTCCCAATCTCATAGCCAATCAGATCAGCTGCTAGTGGTCAGTAAGCTTGCAATGGCCCGTCCGATGGTGGTCAGTGTTGACTGAGAGAAAAGCACCGAGGAGGACACTGGGGATATGCCCAGTGAGTAGAGTTTGCGGCACAAGCGTGAGGACCTGAATTGAGGTTCCCAGTAGCCACGTAAAATGCTGAGTGTGGTGTTGTACCCTGTAATCTCAGCACTTCGGGGGAGCAGGGGGTAAGGGGACGGGCGCAGAAACAGGTGGTGCCAAATCAGTGAGCTATGGGTTCAGTGAAAGACAGTGTCTCCAAAAATAAGGCAGAAGAGTGATTAAAAATGAAACTCAAGCCGGGTGTGGTAGCGCATGCCTTTAGTCCCGGCACTTTTGAGACAAGCGGTAGCAAGATCACACTGAGTTCGAGGCCAGCTTGAGACTACATAGTGAATGCCAGGCCAGCTTGGGCTATGGCAAGACCCTACCTCAAAAAACAAACAAACTAAGAAACCTCAGTATCAACCTCTGGCGCACACATGTGTACACACACCTGTGTCCACATACAACACACATGTATGTTTACTGTACACACACATAATCATGCCAAAAAAAAATTAAAAAACAAAAAACACCAGATCCCCAACTGGACTGATCAGAGCCTGCCCAAGGACACTGCCCTGTGGCAGCTGAGAGCTCTTGACTGCATCTGCGGTCTCTGCAGTATAGGCTACATGAATGACAAAGTGCCATACACACTCTCTTGACAAGGACATTATTTTAATCAGAGACACAATGTAGAATTCATGTATTATCACCATGGCTCTGGGAACTTAGTCCTAAGTCTTAAAGGAAGGGACTTTGAGTGGAAAGGGTAGAAGAATTTTCTAAGACTCCATACGTCTATCTTATTTCTGAGCACTATCACTGAGAATGGAGAGGGTCACTCTGAAATCTGACCAAGTGGACTGGCTATCTGATGGGCAGAAAGAATGTCACCCCATGGATGTGCCTGTCCCTTCTTTCCAGACGATGCTCTGTGAAAGTCTCCACAATGTATGAGAGTCAAGGTCTGTGGTAGCTTCCAGAAACAGAGTTAGAGTGTAGTTGGCACAACTGAGTATTTCAGGCATCAAATCAAAGCTGGAACCGGGGCCTGGAGAGATGGCTTAGAGGTTAAGGCGCCTGCCTGCAAAGCCTAAGAATGCCAGTTTGAATCTCCAGGTCCCACGTTTAGCCAGATGCAAAAGTGACACAATGCCGTGCATGCCCACAAAGGGAGCATGTGTCTGGAGTTCTTTCACAGCAACTGAGAGGCTGCTGGCACACCCATTCTCTCTGTCTTTCTCTCTCTGTCTTTCTTTCTCTCTCTTTCCCTGTCTCTTTCAAGTTAAAAAGTAAATAAATAAAATTTAAAAACAAAAAAAAAGCTGGAACCGGTCCACTAACCATGAAAGTGTATCAGCTCCCTTCTCATTACTGGGACAAAACACCCGACTAGAGGCAGCTGATGGGAGGAAAGTGTTTATTTCCGCCTTATAGTTTCAAGGGGACGTTTCATCGTGACGGAGGAAGCATTGTGGGAACAGACAGACAGCAAGTCTCCTTCTCTGGAACGGCTCTTACCAGGATGCTTCATGCCTGTTAATGCTTTGCATATTTCATATTTGTCACCCTGACAAGAAGAAGCAGGCAGAGAGAATGAGTGCTGAACCCTTGTGGGCCTGGTCTAATGAACCTCAAGGCCGTGACACACCTCCCCCAGCAAGGTTCCACCTTCCAAAAGCTACTCAAGCTGAGCCTGAGGTTTAATCACAAACACCCAAGGCTATGGGGTGGGGGGGCAATTTACACTGAAGCCACCACAGTAGAAGTGGGAGAAAGTGACTGTCTTGGCCTTGGCTTCCTTTAGTAGCGTGCTCATTGTGTCTTTTACTAGGTACCCCAGTGTTGGTGACAAATGACCAGCATTAATCAGGGAGCCATTAGATTCACTCCCATTGATCCTAACCACTATGGACACCATCTTGTTTTGCATTCATTGTAGCTCTGTGAACTGAAGCATAGAAAGTGAAGTTAGTGCCCAGAAATCATTAATGTTGGCTTTGAACTTCAAGTGGACCAATTTTAGAAATTATCTCCCAGATGATGAGTGAATGAATGAATGAATGAATGAATCTACCTGCAAGTGAATGAATGGATCTACTTCCAGTCCATGAATGAATGAATCCTACCTGCAAGTAGCTCCAGGGGATACAGAGAGACAAACAGTGTTTATGTGCAGGTTGGAGACAAGGTGTGATATGAGACGCACACACATAAGAATGAGTGAATGGATGGCACGTGAGATCGGATGGGTTAATTGACTGCTGAGACCCTCCTCTTTCCACCCATGATTTCACAATGGGACTCTTTGCAGAGGCCCCAGAGGAGGGCAGGGCAGCCACTGTGTTTGTATGCCAGCACAAGAAAGTACGAGTGACACCAGCTGTCACTGAGCCTTTTTGCTGAACTCAGACGTTCTCTTATTTAGTCCTCATGCCAGTCCCACCCAGTGGGTATGTTCTTCCTTCTCTATAGAGAGGAGAAAGCTGAGTCCACGGGTTCATTTAAAGGCATGGAGTTCAAAAGAGCCTACCTATTAGAGGATGGAAAGGAGCTATACAGAAAGTGTCTTTTGGGGATCCCTGCCTACATTTCCAGAGACTTATTTTCTAGTTTCTCTATATTAATTCCCTTCCTATTCGTATAGGTCCTTTTAATGTACATATTTGTAACCCTTTTCTGTTACCAACCTCTGGAACATTTCAGACATCCTGGAAGAAATTGGATGGTACACTCTATAAAATGAACTTTTTTTTTTTTTTTTGAGAGAGAGAGAGAGAGAGAGAGAGAGAGAGGGACAGATAGAGAATGGGCATGCCAGCAGCCTCTCAGCCACTGTGATTGAACTCCAGACGTGTGCACCCCCTTGTGGACAAGTGCAGCATTGCACCCTTGTATCACTTTGCATCTGGTTAAACGTGGGACCTGGAGAATTGAATGGGTGTTCTTAGGCTTAGGAGGCAGGTGTCTTAACCCCTAAGCCATCTCTCCAGCCTGAACTATTTTTTAAAAACACTTTACAGAGCTGTGGCAGGTAAAGGGAGGCCACAGAGATGGTCCCTGACTCTAGAACCATAGTCTCTTATCCACCCACAGGGAAGACCTGAACGCAGAGAGAGAAACCATGACCACACTTCATAGAAGGAGCACTCCTGACAAGAGCTGAGCCTGCTAGCTTCAGCAGCTTCAGAATCCTCATGGCTAAAACCTTGCCATCTCAATGTCCTTCCAAGCCCATTAGGAAATTAAAGAAAAATTTTGGTGTTAGTGAGCTTTCTGTTACTATAACAGATACCTGAGACAGTCAACTGACAAAGAGAAAAGATTCATTTTTTTTTGTTCCCAGTTACTGAGGTTTCAATCCATGATCAGTTAGCCCCATCATTTTGGGGCCTGTGGTGATGTGGAACCTTGAAGCAAGGGATGTGTGGTTTGCATAAGCTGCTCACCTCATGAAAGCAAAAAGAGCAGGAGGAAGGATCTGGAATCTTTCTATCCCCTCCCACAGTCCCCCCTTCCCCCAACCATGATCTGAAGACCTCCCATGTGGCCTGACCTCTTAAACAGTCCACCACTTTCCAATAGTGCCAAGCTGGTTGGTAACCAAACCTTCAACACATGGGCCTTTGGGGGACACATAAGCTCCAGACTCATAGCCTCCTCTGAGACAGCTTGAATCTGTCTGCCTCCTGGCCCAGAGAAAGGCAGAGAGTGAGAAGTAGTTCACAGAAGCAAATAAAAGACACCCACTTGGGCTGGAAGAGATGGCATAGCAGTTAACGAGCTTGCCTGTGAAGCCTAAGGACCCATGTTCAACTCTCCAGGTCCCATGTAAGCCAGACACACAAAGTGAGGCAAGTGCAAGGTGGCACATGCCCACTAGGGGGTAGAAGCATCTGGAGTTTGATTGCAGTGGCTGAGGCCCTGGTGTTCCAATTCTCTTTCTCCCCCCTCTGTCTCCCTTTATCTCTCTCCCTCTAAATGAAAAAAAAAATTAAAAATAAAAGACACCCACTGTGTCCAGCACAACCATCTCATCAGAATAGGAGGCCTGCGCATCAGAAAAATGACCAAACACACAAAACGAAGCAAATGTTTTCAGAGCATTTATACAGCTCTTAAGCCATTCTCTGAACCTCAGCTTAGGAGTCCTTGATTTCAATTCATGAGACTTTTTTCTAGATAAAGAATCTTGGGTTTATGTAGTCCATTTAGTCTGTAATAGCTGAGAGATGACATGATTACACATGGGGTGCCCAGCTCAGTTGCACAGCCATCCCATGTGACATTTCTTCCCCTGTTCCTACACAACAAAGGAATAACTATGTAAGTTAACAGAAGAAGGGATCAGGGATAGTTTAAAAGATGGCTACCTAAAGGAAGATTTGTATCTCGACCTTACAAGGTCAATAAAAACCAACAATGGGAAGAAAAGGAAAAAATTTCAACTGAAAACCTTCTCCACCATTTGGCTTGCTGAAGAGAAGGTGCATGAATGCATGGGTAGACAATTGCGAAGACTTTGATTTAAATACTAGATGGCCTTTTCCCATCAACACTTTTCGAGCTCCTGGCCTCTGTAAGATGATGGGCATTCACTCTGGGTAGAAGGAATTCACAACCCTTGACCTTAGTTTTGTGTCCATCTAAGTGGTAAAATACTCAGGGTCTTGCGTACAAACATGTACCGTCTTGCTTAAGAGGGTGACGATGGCCACTTTTACTCAGAGGCCATGGGACCGGAAGCCAGGGAGCCTTGAGCTTTGGACAGTTAATAGTTATCTGAGACTCACCAAGACCATTAGCATGTTGAGCCATGATAAAGGAAGTTCCGTTAGACATCCCATGCTTGCACATCACATACCTGGTAGTGTAAAAGGAGGAAGAGGATGCAGGCTATTTCTTTATTCTAGATTTGTGCTCTCCATTAGGTCTAAAACCTGGGCTGGTACTTTGTGGAGTATGTTTGCTAGGCTCATGTCTGGTCTGCTTCATTTCTTACAAATCCTGGTTTGGGTTTCCTTAAGGGTTTGAGATGAATCTCTGGACCTTAGAAGAGGTCCTTCTATGGATGAAGCACACAAGCGTGTGGTCCACAAGTCCTTACAAGAGTCATTACAACTGGAACCCTTCGTTTCCCATTTCCCCATCTGCCAGCTCCAACATGGAATCCAATGGCCCTGACTTCCAGTGAGACACCACCACACACATATTTCAGTCTGCCTTAAACGGATGGAAATGGCTCTCACGCCAGCAGAGACCCTCCCTTAGTAATTGTTCTAAACGACGTGTTAAATCCAGACTCTGTTACATCTGTACCTTTGAACTCCTCCAGGAAGTAGAGCAGGAACATGGAGAAGTAGCACCAGTCCAGAATTTTTTTTTGGGGGGGGGGCTGCGTGTTTTGTGGGAGAGTCTTGCTCTAGCCCAGGCTGACCTGGAACACACTCTAGTATCGGGCTGGCCTTGAACTCATAATGATCCCTCTTACCTCTGCCGCCCTAGTGTAGGGATCAAATGTATGCACCACTATGCCCGACTCCAAATCCAGCATTTTAAAGATTTCTTTCTAAAGAGTTGAACTATCAGAACCTTCCAAACTCACCTCATGTCCAACACTCACCTATGTTCACCTCATTGTAGTGAGAGTGTCTGCGTTTCCTTGGATAGAAAACAGCACCGGCGTGATAACATAAGCCGCCTTCCCGGGTCACTGGCAGCCAGCCACGCAGAGGGAGGTCAGTGATTTTTCAACAGGACCAGGAGAGTGACATCCCTGCTCTCCTTGTCCCCTTCCCAGATACTTCCTTGCCTCTGAGGACTTGCTTTCCTACACTCTCACACAAAGGGGTGACACCTGACTTCAGGTGTCCTTTTGGTGGTGCAGCAGGTGGGAGCCTATCAGAGGTGCGCTCTCCAGAGAGTGGAAGCCTCGCAGCAAGTTCCAGGACTCCCGTGTCCTTCCGATGAGAACCTGAGGAGGTGAGGCGGACAAAGGGAGAACGAAAGGGGTCTGCTAAAAACAGCGGAGCTGTTTGCCAAATGAGGGGACTGGCCTCCGAAAGTCACTGGCTGGCACCCTTAGATCTTCAGGAAGAGCGAGAACCAGAGTGAGGCTCTTGTTAGTGACTCGAGTGACATTTCTCTTTATTAAAAAGTTATGAAATCTGGCAGTAGAACTGCCAATAAGAGCTCAGGATTTTTATTTCTTAGCTGCTTTTTTTTATTAGTTTATATCTGGATTGTTAAAGGTTCTTGACAGCCAAATACTTCTTATTTCTTTAGCAAGTAAAACCATTTGCTAACGTAGTTATTTATGTGTAAATATATATTCATATACCGTATGGGCATGTATTTTAAAGTGTATATTCTTGCACACTCCATTGTATATACAATGCATTATGCTTTTTATTTTTTTTTTCGTATCAACTGGGATGGCACAATAAGGGTGTCATCCCTACCGGGCTGTAAGGAAGATTGGATGGATGCAGCTTAAGTGGCCCCCTCACCCCCCACTTCTTCCCTCATCAGTCTTGTTGCCTAGCACCACCTCCTGATTCCAGTGTAGGATGCTTCCTAGACTCTGCCGAACTCCTGTGTTGTGGACAAGCAGGCAAGGAGTGTCAGTTACTCAGGGAATGTCAGGCTGGAGTGATCCGCCTGGACTTGAAATTGCCTTGCCTCTAATCTTATTAAAATCAAGCCATTAACTGCCTTTAATGTGGAGATTTTGTGGTTTAATTTTCTTTGGTGGTATCCATTAAAAACAGGGGTAAGGAACAGACTTGATTGGCACTATCTCGAGGCATTTAGTATATATTATTAATATTTCCCATGTATTATTTATATCCCCTACCTGCACTGAGTGCTATCCTGGTTAAATCACAGCTGCCCTTCATGTCAGAATGAAACCTTTTCTTGTGGTTACCTGAATCCAGGTGGGGCTAAGCACAGCTAAGAGCATCTGGTAGCGGCTTCGAGTGACTTTTTATTTCCTAAACCTTTGAAAGCTTCCACACGGACTTGTGTAAGCTTAAGCTACACCTATCCTTGCTGAAATGGAATCATCACCGTGTATGTTTACTTTAATGAAATGGACAATCTAGAGCCCTGTTGTAACACACACCCCAAAATCCAGTTATAACTGAAATATTAATGGAAACTTTCTGCTGCATGCCTTATATGCACATAGCACTATGCTAAGTTGTGTGTGTATGCAGAGCTGGGCAGGGGGCGAGAGGGAGATGCAATCTAGTCCTTGCTTTTCAGGATTTAAGATTTCATTGGGTGGAATATAATGTGTATAATTAAATATTTGCAGAAGGTTGTCTATGGATGCATGCCAAATGAGTAGCAGGGGATTCTGTGGGCATGCAAATAAACTGAACATGTGCCTGTAAGGGGAGGGGAGTAAGGAAGGGCGGGGAAGGATCTTGATTTTGATTTCAGTACTTTCTTTTTTCTCTTTTCTTAATTTTTCTTTTAAAAATTATTTATTTATTTGACTGAGAGAAAGAGGGAGGGAGGGAGGGAGGCAGAGAATGGGTGTGTGTAAGGCCTCTAGCCACTGCAAACGGACTCCAGACGCATGCCCCACCTTGTGCATCTGGCTAACGTGGGTCCTGGGGAAATTGAACCAGGGTCCTTTGGCTTTGCAGGCAAACACCTTAACTGCTAAGCCATCCCTCCAGCCCTGATTTCAGCACTTTCAAGAGTTAATAGGGTTCAGATGAGCTGGAAAAGTTAATGGGTGCTCGAGAGTACACACTTTGATTATTTAGAGTTTGAATCACTCTGTCCAGGGTGCTGTAGTGGGTCTGATGTGGGTGGCATTGACAATCAGACTTAAATCTTGTGGTCTGGGGGAGTCTCTGAAGGAAATTTAGTTCAGAAGATATGGGAAGATCGGTGGTTGGGCAGAAAGGAGGAGAACTTGGAGGTTATATTGACCAAGATTGGAAGTTCGAAGAATTTAAGCCAAGTAGACATGAAAAGAAAGCTGTGGATTCAAGTTACAAAGGAAGAACAGGCCGAACTGTTAGTGGTTGGGAAATCCACCGTGATCCAAAGAGTTAGCGCTTGGGAAATCTACTGTGATCCAAACAGTTTAGTGCTTGGGAAATCCACTGTGATCCAAAGAGTTAGCTCTTGGGAAATCCACCGTGATCCAAAGAGTTAGCGCTTGGGAAATCCACCATGATCCAAACAGTTAGTTCTTGTGAAATCCACCATGATCCAAACAGTTAGTTCTTGGGAAATTCACTGTGATCCAAACAGTTAGTTCTTGGGAAATCCACCATGATCCAAACAGTTAGTTCTTGGGAAATCCACCGTGATCCAAACAGTTAGTTCTTGGGAAATCCACCATGATCCAAACAGTTCTTGGGCCATCCACGGTGATCCAAAGCATATGACACTTTGACCCCTCTTCCCTCCTTATCTCCTGAATGACAAGATGGCCATCTTGCTATGTTTTATAATTTTCTGCCTATTGGTCCATAATTTGAAATCATCACTATGTAATTTTCATATGCTCATTTCCTTCTCATTCCCATGTACAATTTGATATTCATTCTTGTTTCTTGTTTCTTTCATATATATATAATTTGATTTGATAACTGGCTCAAGATTTTTAGCTGGAAATCTTTTCAAGATGGAGAAGATGGGAATGCGGGGGCTGTTGCTCACTGATGGAGACTTTGCTTGGTGCACCTAGGTCCTGGGTTATGTCTCCAACCCTACAAAAGAAAAAGCAAGTCAGAACAAAGTCCATTCCTGTATCAGTTTCTAATTTACCCTGTGAAAAGTATTACTAAATAAAGCCTATCCCACTTTTGATTTTTTTTTTTTTTTGTGAATTCAATTGGCAACAGACACATAAATAGTACTGAACATCAAGGCAAAAGGGACAGTTATATCAACAGACATTGTCACGCTGTTTTCAGTATCACTTTTCCTAACAAAAGCTTTATTGTGCCATGTTGAAAAAAATATGTTCTCTTGAGTAATAAAAGCAGGTAGTCATGAGTGACTTTCTGTCATATAGGTCTCTGTATGAACTGCAGCCATGTACAGGCATTTTATCTCTGAGCTTGTAATATTCACACTCATTAATTAGTTGATCAGACAAATGTTTATGGAGCCATGCCTCTGAGTTTGGCATGGTTCCAGGGTACAGGTGAACAGTAGCTGAAAGCTCCTTGCTCTCATGCATCTTGACTTCTGATTGGGGGGACAGGTAGAAAGTTGTGGTGGAGCCAGCCAGGCAAAGATGTGGAGAAATTTGTAGGCTATCTCTGCCCCTGCAAGATGGCCACCCAGTAGCCTTTGACGTCACAGTGTGCACACTGGGTGAACTGCCTAAGGAGTGGATGCATTGCTGTCCTGCCACGGCAACATTCACGCTGTCAGCTCACACAGCTAACAGCATTGAGCGCGCATCACAGTTTCTTCCAGACAGTTTGATAACAAAGCAAGGAGTTACCTTAGATAGACCCCTTCCTCTGGAGTTCCTGCATTTTCCTGCCCTCAGATACCTTGAACCAGTTAGCTGCCTCTTGCTTTTGAAGACCATAGTTCTACCAGAGACCCTGCAGAGCCCTATGCTTTTGCGTGGACGTTCCATAAGCCATTGACACTGTTGTGTCTGTGTCTTTCTCTTTGCCTGGATTGAAGCCTCCTCCAGTGGGAACACAGAGTGACTTCTCTTATGCAGCTGCGAAGGACATGCTTAGGAACTGTTTCCTACCGTGACAGTCCCCATGCCTAGCCATTTGTGTGTGCGTGCTATGTATATAAGCCATGCATGGTTCCCCTAGGCCCCTGCTCTGGCCCTCAAGCAACTTATCCTTTGTTTTCGGAAAGCAGCCATACCTTAAGCAGTAAGAGAACATTGGCAAAGCAATAGGGTCAAGACCTTTAGTGAAATATAGACTAGATAAGGACAGGAGAAACCCGCTGAGAGTGGGCATAGCTCACCATGGTCTTCTTACTCTTGTTCATTTAAGACTGTCTGACCGAGGGGTTACAAGCCAGTATCTAGCCTCCTGCAGGTATGCTGTTTTTTTTTTTTTGGGTGGGGGGAGGAGCATATTTTGTATTTCTTGGCGTTAGGAAGTTGACCCAGAGGCTGCAGTTTTGTTGTTAACTTTTATGGGGCACCTTTTGGTACTGAAAATGAAACCCAGGGCCTTATGCATGCTAAGCCCATGGTCTACCAGGAAGCCACGTCACAGCCCCTCCTATGGTCATTACTGTGAGGTACAAAGCTCTTCACTTGGAGCATGCAGTGGTTTTATGATGTCTCTTGAAGGTGATAGCTCTTATGGTTTTCAGTTTTCATTTTTAAATTGTATTTTATTTTTATTTATTTGAGAGAGGGAAAGAGAGAGAGAATGGGCACACCAGGGCCTTCAGCCATTGCAAACGAACTCCAGCTGCATGCGCCACTTTGTCCATATGATTTATGTGGGTCCTGGGGAATCAAACCTGGGTCCTTTGGCTTTGCAGGCAAGTGCCTTGACTGCTAAGCCATCTCTCCAGCCCTAACACCTATTCTTAATGGGAGAAAGGAACTGAGTCAGAAAGGAAAACTTTATTCATAAGCTTAAGAGCTGCTTTTCTTATTGTGGTGAGCAACTCTAAACACCACCACCACCACAACAACAACAACCGGCGCTTCCTGAAATTTCATAACAATAGGCTTACACTTTTCTCACTGACCATGAGGTTCCAGGTCAATCCGTAGTTTTCAGATTATTCCAAAGATCAGCTAGGATCCCCCAGACTAAGAGAGCAGCAGAGGTTCAGCAAGGGGCAAGGGTTTCTCCTCCCTGTGCAGGCCTACTCCTGGAATAGATTTTGTTTAAAGTGTTGTTTTTTGTGGTTGATTTGCTTTTGGTAATAGGTTTTCGCTGTTCACCCAAATAATTTGTGAACTAATGTTCACACCTGCATTGGGTTGAGAACCCCATTACCATTCCGAATTTACAGCTCTCCTAAAGCCCTTGAGGCCTGTGCATCTTTGCCCACTATTTGGTGAACTTTAGATTGACATGGAGCAGCACACAACCCCTCCTCCCCGGGCCCTGCTGCAACTTTGGCTGCCCTGCCCTGATCTGGATAGGATTTCTTACCCAGGGACTCATGTGCCAGAACCTTGGTTCCCTATGTAACTATACTGAGAGATGTGGATCTTTCAGGGGTCTGGCATAGTGGAAGGTGATTGGGTCATAAAGGCCACCCTCAGAAGGGATAACTGCTCCTCTCCTGGGAGTGGGTTTGCTCTTAGACTGGATTGGTTAATGCAAGAGTGGGTTGTTATTATATGAGTGTCTTTGGGTTTTTCAGCTCACTCTCTTGCTTCCGCTTTCTTTCTTCTGGTTTTATGAGGTAGGGTATTGTTCTAGCCCAGGCTGACCTGGAATTCATGATATAGTCTCAGGGTGGCCTCGAACTCACAGTGAACGTCCTACCTCTGCCTGGGATTAAAGGCGTGCTGGGATTAAAGGCATGCGCCACCACACTCGGCATGCTTCTGGCCTCTTGCATTCCTTCTTGTACTCCTTCTGCTAATCTGCTATGTGGTGATGCAGCCAGAGGGCCAGCACTCTTTGGCTGTGGACTTTTCAGCTACTGGAACTGTGAAACACACAACCTTCCTGTCTTTATAAAGTCCCCAGTCTTGAGTATTTTGTTATAACAACGGAATATGAACTTAGACTGGCCATCTCTGCCCCTCAGGCTGAGCTGTTCAGACAGCCACCCAACACTGGTTGCCTTGTTCATATGTGGGCATGTTTGCTAGAGAATTGTCTGGCTCCAGTTCTCTGAGGGACCCTCAGTGGATGAGTAAGTGAGAAGAAAATTGGTGGGCACGATTGCCATGGGGATGGCTGGTGGCACTATGGGACATTCTGTGGCAGGTCCTGGGTAGAGGGATATCAAAACCTCATTGGGTGGGCAGGGATAAGAATCAGTGAGACAAACTGGATAAAATATTTACATATCACATATCTGATGTGGGCATAATATCTAGGATCTAAAAACTGCAATACATACACAATTCAATTTAAAATTGGGCAGAGGATTTTAATGGGCCTTTCTCCAAAGGCGTAAAAATGGCCAATGAGCATTCATTAGTCACCAGGGAAATGCAAATCAGAACAAAAATGGGATGCCTCTTTGAACCCACAGAATGGGTATCATTTAAAAACAACAACAGTGTTTTTGAGACATTTTGAGCGTTGGCAAGGATGTGGAGAAATTGGAACCATTGTTTATGGTTAGTGAAAATGTAAAGTGATTCCTACCACTGTGGAAAACAGTCTGGCCGTTCCTCAAAAGGTTGAACACAGAGTTCCCGAAGGGCCCTGAAATGACACTGTAAGATACATGCTCAAGAGAAATGAAAACATGTGTCCGTGCAGAAACTTGCATGTGAGTGTTCAGAATATCTTTGTCCATGATGGCAAAAGTAGAAATAACTCAAGTGTTAGATACATACTCAAGGGAAATATGAACCTATGTCCATACAAAAACCTATATGTGGGGCTGGAGAAATGGCTTAGTGGTTAAGGCATTTGCCTGCAAAGCCAAAGGACCCAGGTTCAACTCCCCAGCACCCACATAAGCCAGATGCACACATCTGGAGTTTGTTGCAGTGGCTGGAGGCCCTGGCATGCCCATTCTCTCCCCTCTCCCCTGCCTATTTCTCTGTCTCTCTCAAATAAATGAATAAAAATTAAAAAAAAATTAAAAACCTGTATGTGAATGTTCCAAATATCATTGTTCATGATGGCCTAAAGTAGAAATAATACCAATATTGATCAACTGATGATTGAGTCAACAAAATACAACCCATGCAGCAGAATGTTTCTTTGCCATGAAAGGTATAGGTGGTGGTACCTGCAGCAGCATGGGTGGACCTTGAAGATGTTTTGTCAGGTGAAATCAGCCAGACCCAAACAGCCACATGTTGTGTGGTTCTGTCGATATGAAATACCCAGAATAGCAAATCTATAGACAGAAGGTACATTAGTGGCTGCCTCAGAAGCAGCATGTGAGGGAGATGGGCAGTGGCTGTGAAGGGGAATGACGTGGTAGGCTTGCACTCTTTTCAGTGATGGCTGCTTGATAACATGGTGATGGTTGCTTAAGTCTACAGGAATATTAGAAAGCTCTTAGTTGTACACTTAAAATTACTAACTTTTGGGCTGGAGAGATGGCTTAGCAGTTAGGTGCTTGCCTGTGAAGCCTCAGGATTGTGGTTCGAGGTTCGATTCCCCAGTACCCATGTAAGCCAGATGTACCAGGTGGTGCATGCATCTGGAGTTTGTTTGCAGTGGCTGAAGCCCTGGTGCACCCATTCTCTTTCTCTCTCTCTATCTGTTATTCTCAAATAAATAAATAAATAAATAAAATATAAATAAAATATTAACTTTATATTATATGAATTTCATCTCACTATGAATTGAAAATTTCAGTGAGGGACAAGTTTGCATTGTCTTGACTATACAAATTTGCCTTGGGGGGATGGAAAGATGGCTGTGTGTAAGACGGCTTGATGCTCAAGCATGAGGGCCTGGGAGAGCTTGGGACTGCCTGAGTTCCATACCCAGCATCGACATAGTGAGCTGGTGTAGTCATGCATACCTGTCACCCCAGTCCTGTGGGATGGGGGACAAGACCTGAGAATTGCTGTGGCTCACTGGTCAGCCAGCCTGATCAAAGATGGTAGTGCCAGGTTCTGTAATAGACTCTGTCTCAAGGAAATAAAACTGGAGAGTGAGAGAAACTTAATGTGCTCCTCTGGCTTCTATATAGGAGAGTACAGGGTACATGCATCTGCACACACACATGGCCATACGTTTTACACACACACACACACACACACACACACACACCCAGCATCGACATAGTGAGCTGGGTGTGGTCACACAATACTACACTCACATGAAAAAGAAAACTTGCCTTATGGTTATGTTAGTAAGTTTTAGCTAGGAGCTTTATAAACAGTTAAATTAAAAGGGAGGAAAAGAAGACCTTCTTTTAAAAAAAAATTTAAATATCATATTTATTTATTTGAGAGATAGTGAGAGAAAGAGGGAGAGAGAGAGAGAGAGAGAAAATGGATGCTCCAGGGCATCTAACCACTGCAAATGAACTCCAGACACATGCGCCATCTTGTGCATCTTGTCTTCTGTGGGCACTGGTGAATCAAACTCGAGTCCTTAGGCTTTGCAGGCAAGTACCTTAACTGCTGAACCATCTCTCCAGCCCCAAGAAAACCTTAAAAATTGCCTCACAGTTTGTTAATGAAAAAGTGAACAAATAGCTAGGACATGAACAATATCTATACCCTGTAATTCAAGGGGAAATGGTGTGTGTTGGTGTGTCTGAGAAAACAGGCTTTCCCTAGAATAAGTGGAGGGACAGCTGGACTGTGAGAGGAGAGGTGAGGTGAGGAAGAATCTCAGTGCCGGTGGGGGGTGGAATGCAGTGAGTCAGTACATGTCTGACAAAGTAGGGTTCAGCAGGTTTGTGGTTTATGACAATTAAACTGCAGAACTGTACCTGATTTTCACTATTTAGGACTAGTATCTTAGTACTTTTCCTTTTATTTATTTGTTTATTTGTGCGTGGCACGTGTGTGGAGGTTAGAGGACAACCTTCAAGTCGGTCTTCTAAACTTGTTTTGTAACAGGATCTCTTGTCCAAAGCTCTATTCCTGAGCTTCCAGAAAATTCTCCTGCCCGCCTTTCTTCTTGCTGTAAGCATACTGGGATTCAAGAAACCTGTCATAGCTGCCAGCTTTTGTCGTGGGGTATGGGCATCCAAACTCAGGTCCTCAGAGCTGTGTGACAAGTGCCATCCATTGAGCCATCTCTCTAGCTCCTGCTTTTCTCCCCGCTCTGTTTTGATTGCTAGGGATGGAACCCAGGTGTGCACACACTAGGTGAGCAGTCTACAACTACAGCTCGGGGTTAGTATCTTAAACTTGAGGTCCTTTCCGCTAAGTCCAATTTTCTTTTTTTAAATTTTTAAAATTTATTTATTTATTTATTTGAGAGAGAGAGAGAGACAGATAGAGAGTGGGCACACCAGGGCCTCCAGCCACTGCAAACCAACTCCAGATGCATGCGCCACTTTGTGCATCTGGCTTACTTGGGTCCTGGAGAACTGAACCTGAGTCCTTTGGCTTTGCAGGCAAGCACCTTAACTGCTAAGCCATTTCTCCAGCTCCTTTTCCTTTATTTTTTAAGTTCTATTTATTTGAGAGAGTCAAAGACAGAGAGAGAGAGAGAGAGGGGGGAGAGAATGGGTACACCAGGGCCTCCAGCCACTGCAAACAAACTCCAGACCCATGAGCCACATTGTGCATTGGCTTATGTGGGTCCTGGGGAATCGAACCTTTGGCTTTGCAGGCAAATGCCTTAACTGCTAAGCCATCCCTCCAGCCCAGTTTGTCTTTTTCTAAATTAGTTATAATTGGCTGCAAATCCACAGGTTTTATCTCTAGGGATCAAACAACTGTAATCCAAAAATATCCAGGAAAAACATACATATTGCACTGAACATGTAAAGATTATTTTTATGGGCTTGTCATTAGTTCCTGAACGATGTAATATGACAACTATTTGCATATCATTTGCATTGGATTTGGTATTATAATTAATCCAGAGATGACGTAAAGCACACAGGAGGTACAGAAGTCATCGGACATCCTCTTCTACTTTAGGTCAGGGATTTGAGCACCACTGTTCAGGGTGTTCATGGGTGGGGGGGGTGACCCAATCCTACAAATTAGCAAGAGATGACTACTTACTTTGCTCCCAATCCTAGCATAGAAAGTACATTTTTGAAACTGAAAATATAAAATTCATTCATTCATTCAACAGGTATTTTTAAAGCACTCACTGTATGCTGGGCACCCTTATAGGCATTTGGGTCACACTAAGGACAAAGCAAGAGCTTCCTACACCCAAGAAGTGTAGATTCTAGTGGGAGAGGATGGGGTAAGAAGAGGTGGCTGCAGACCATAAACCTCAGACACAATGAATATGTTAGTGAAGTAGGAGCATGGAGGTAAGAAATGGCTCTCTAGATTGGCCTGTTCTAGGTATTTATATTGATGGAATCATATTTGCATGCACACCACACACACAAAACAAATATATACTTAACATGATTCCTTCTTTATCTAGTTTCTTTCATTTAACCTGATTTTTTTTTTTTTTTGGAGAGAGACAGAGAGAAAGGGAGAGGAAGACAGATAGAGATGGGCGCGCCAGCAGCCTCTCAGCTGCTGCGAACGAAATCCAGATGCGTGCGCCCCCTTGTGGTCAAGTGTGGCATTGCGCCCTTGCGTCACTTTGCATCTAGTTAAACGTGGGACCTGGAGATTGGAACCGCTGAACATTGGAACCAGCATTCTTAGGCTTAGGAGACAGGCACCTTAACCGCTAAGCCATCTCTCCAGCCTTAACCTGATGTTTTAAAGTCCATTCATGTTATAATGTATACTATTAGTACGTAATTCCTTCTTTATATATGAAAACATTCCATCACATAGCTATACCATTATTCGTTTACCCATTTGTCTGTTCGTGCATACTTGCATTGGTCCTACTTTTTGGCTACCATGAATGATACTGCTATGAACAACGGTGTACAAATTTTAGTGGGGGGGGTATGTTTTTATTTCCTTGGTATATGCCTAAGAGTGGAAGAACTTAGCTCCCCAATCCCCCATGTGAAATGAGGAGCCGTGGTAGAAATATGATTTAACCTGCATGCTAAATGGATCTCTCTGGCCACCTGTTGAGCAAAGATGATGTGTGGATGATGAGTTGAAATACTGTCAGTTAGGAGGCAGTCGAACGAACAAGTGAGAGAAAAATGGTAGCTCAGACCAGGGTGGACGCTGTGCAGAGGTGGAGAGGTGGGCAGATGTGGAACTGGAATTTTTGCTTAGTGGGAGAGTAAGATTTTCACTTGGTCTAATGGGCTGCTATGGAGTGAGATGAGAAGGCACAGGGAGGCTTGGGAGTTCAGCGTGCAGGGCCCGAGGTTGAAATGGTCATTAGACATCCATGGGGAGATGTCAAGCAGGCAGGTGGATAAATGAGTCTGGAGTTCAGGAAGCAGTCTGGGCCGTGGATATAAATTTGGGAATCTTTGGCGTGTAGATGGTATTTAGAAGCAGAAGCCAGAGTAATATCACCGAGTTCCCATTTATTTTAAGGAGACAAAACAACGTGTGTGTGGATAGAGTGGTAACATTTCCTACTTAGTGAGTTCCAGCAATGACCTCATGTTATAACTGAAAACATACGTCAGAGATAAGCTTGTCTCCAGGGAATGCATATTTCAACATGGCTGAGCTATCAGTCCCCAGGGCAAATATTCCAGAAGTTATTCGTTAATATCTTAGGGGTATCACATTGCATCAGTGTGGTGTCAAGTCTCTTTTGCCATCTGGTTTCTGTGACTTTGGATTTCTTTTTCACTCCTATTCTATTTTCCTACATATCCCCCAGCTTGTGATCAGTATATGAAAAAGAAGGAATGAGACATTAATAAAAAATGGGCAGTGACCTTACCTAACATAACTAACGTGTATGGTTTCCAAATGTGGCACATAGTTTGGCAGTTAGGGGCAAAGTATGATAGAAAGCAATCTTTTTAAATGGAGAGATAATAATAAAATCATGAGTGGAATGCACATGGGATCTGACTGGCCCAGGAGATGGAATAACTACAGCTCCAAGGGGTCTTAGCCTGGGAAGATGACAAGTGAGAAGAGGAGTTGGATTCAACTGCTTAAAAGATCACAGGCTTGCTTTATGTTGCTCCGTAAAGCTAGGATTCAGAGCTGGCGTTTGGCCAATGGTCGAGTACGTCTTACTGACCCTGGCTCCATTTCCAGCACCCTCTCAAAAAAGGATTCATAAACAAGGTTTGCAAATAGACAAATAAGAATGACCTTTCAAATAAGCACTGCAGGGAAAGTCTGGGCGCAGAGAAGAAACCATCCTGTCAGCATAACATGCAGTCCTCAGCTAGGGGACTCTCAGAGGGACCTCCACACTGGACTAGGACCACGGGTGCTTTGTCAGCTAATGGACTATGGGACTGTCCGTATCTTTACAAAATGGGATGGATTTCCAGCAAGCATTCAAGGGCTTCTTCATTGGCACAGTATAAACAGACCTTCATTCTTTAAGGGTTATAGTCCATAGTGTCCTTTGACCAGCACATGACTGCTATGAGTTGGAGCTGAGAAAGCCAATGGTTTTTCAGAAACACCCTCTGCATCCCGGGTCTTCAATTGTTCATTCTGCAGAGAACATGCAATTCTTTATTTACATGTTCCAAGTGCTAAAATAATTTAGTCCTAACATTTTCACAAGGTTTATTTTAAAAAGGATTTAAAATCTGGCCATAAACCCTTGGGGCACTTAAATATTCTTAGTGAAAGACCCGGTCGAGATCAAGTAGTTTAGTTTCCTCATGTCACAGGAAGATCCAGAGATGGAAGATCCAGGTGGTAGCTCACGCAGGACCTGAGAGACGCTTCCCTTCTTAGTCCCTCCATAAACAGAGTTTATCTATCCATGGTTATATTATGCTTAAGATTTGGCAACAGTTAGCATAGGGGAAGTCCTTATATGGTGCCAGGCATTGTGCTGGTTGTACTTTTTACAAGCATTTCCTCCTTTAAAATATTTCAGTTCACAAGTCTTGGATTTTATTTCCAGCTCTTCTCCTTCTTATCACTTGTTTGACTTAAATAAAATTAGGAAAATCTCTCTTTCCTTTAAAAAAAATAATCACAGATGCAGTCTCCCGACTTCCCACAGTGATCATAGTCCCACTACAGGAAATGTGAATCTACCTGTTAAGTTTGGTGATAATGGCCATATGTATATTTTGGATAATTAAGGTGGTGGACATGGCTAAGGTACACATATCACAATAATGAGGTTAGTCAAGATGCTAAGCTAAAATGCTCCCTGTCCCAGAGCATGGAGGTGGATTATGACAGGAATCCTTATTAATGGGACCTGAATACTTCACAGGACTGGGTCAACATGGAGACAATTGTAATGCCAGTGCACATTAAAACATATCAGAAATTGTTTCCACTCGGCAGTGGGATATAAATGACAGCGAAAAAAGCCACAAAATAAAATAAAATAAAACGTGGCCTATATGTGATATCCTTAGAATATTTCTTCTTTGGGGCGGTGGGGTGGGGTGGGAGCATCTTTCTAGAACCAGTGGCAAGCCAAATGGTTTTCTCTTATCTTTACTGCCATGGGAGTCTCTTCATGAGTCATTACTGGCAAAGGGCCTCTCTGGGCTCCAAGGATGCCCACAGCCCCAGCCCGGCTGGCATAGGATTTATTTTAGGTTCTGTTCCCATGTTTCAGACAATCTGTCTAGAGAACAATGGAGCTCCTGACACACTCGAATGCTCACATGTCACATAAAAAAGACGAGGTGCAATTTCAGGTTTCTGTGTTTGAACTGCTCCCCCAAGGAACCAGGCACAGTCACCAGAAGCCAGTCAGGAAAGCAGGAATCCCAGGGGTGCTCCAAGAGGACCCCCGCTCTGGTCCCCACACTGTAGGGATTCTTTCCTGTTTCCAGGCCTTTGCCCTTCACACGGAACTAACACTGTTGACGTCCGTATTCCATCTTTCCCCCGAGCGCCGGACCTCCCATCAGCTCTCCGTAAAGATGAGAAGGAGCTTGGCGCTTGCAACAAGTGGGGACAGGTGTGGCCAATGTTAAGGATCATTGTGAGAGATGTACACACATGTTATCATTACTTGGCATTGAGCTCTATTTCTTCCCAGTTCCCCAAAAGCCCTAGTCTGGACTCTTGCCTTCAGCCCTTTCAAGCATCCCCTGCCACTTGGAGCTTGCTCCGGTTTGATATGACAGCATGTTGCCATCTTCCCTCTTACCAGTGGCAGGCAGAATCTAACCAAATGGCATTTTTCTCAGAACCATGTACAGTTTTGCCATTCTTCCCAGGGAGGTCCGTAGCCAGGAGAGAGAAAAACAACAAATGGAGCTAAGCTGTATCTTATCCCATGAGTGGGTGTGCACACAGGGTGGAGGTTGTCGAGCAGTTGATTCAGCGTGGAAAGACATCGGTGTTTTTGAAACAGACCTTTAAGGATTGCTCCTTTGGGAGATGAGAGGGCACGCTTGGGTGAGAGTGCCCTGGAGGACTCACTGCTCTGGTGTGTTTATGGAGCTGGTTCCGATGTTCCTCACCTGCCTCTAGCCTGGTTAGACTAACAATTGTTTCTTGTGATCCCACCAGTGGCTAGTTCACCCTAACATTTCTGTGGAAAAGTGCCTTGTTTCGTGGTATGAGAGGAAGTCATGAATGTATGCCTTGTCTCTGTGGTTGGAGCCCCACACTCGGGGAGTGCAGAGACATGAATCATGGATAACTATGTGGTTTCTGGGGATACAGCCCTTCATCAATCAGGTGAGTGTAAATCACTGAAAAACCACCCCCATCGGGGTACAAAAGGCACATGAAGCAGATGCTAGGACTCATGTTCCTGTATTTAATTCCTTCAGAAGGAGGTGTAATGGTGAAAATTTTGGGTCATCTTTTTTAATTAAATTTTTATTTATTTATTTATTTATTTATTTATTTATTTGAGAGAGAGAGAGAGAGAGAGAGAGAGAGAATGGGTACACCAGGGTCTCCAGCCACTGCAAACAAACTCCAGACACATGTGCCCCCTTGTGCATCTGGCTTACGTGGGTCCTGGGGAATTGAACCTGGATCCTTTGGCTTTGCAAGCAAATGCCTTAACTGCTAAGCCATCCCACCAGCCCGGGTCATCTTTTAAAAATTTCCTTTTCATCTCCTCCAGCTCTCCAGTAGATCCAAGAGGCTGAGGAGAAGCTGCTCTAGAACCAAGCATGATTAAAAATAATCATTGTTGATATGCACACATAGAGTATGGGCTGTCTCCAGCCAAGTGTAAGGCTACCATCTTCCCAGGTTCTGTTACTGTCCTTGAAGACAAATGGAGCTGAGCATGCTCTCAGTGTTGCAGTTGGTTATGAAATGTCCTGCATAGGCTCCTGTGTTTGAGCACTTGTTCTCTAGCTGGTGGTACTGTTTGGGGAAGTTTGGGGTTCTTTCAGAGTTGAGTTCTAGCTGGAAGAAGTGGGTCATTGGGGAACATGTCTTATGGGTTCTAACCCTGCCTGGCTTTCAGCCAACCTTTCTCTCTTTGCTACTTGATCCCCTGAGATATGAGCAAGCAGCCTCATACTCCTGCTGCCAGAGTCCCGGCTACTTCAGCCACTCAGCCTTCGCTACCATGATGAGATATTCCCTCTCAAGCCACAGGACAAAATAAATCCTTCCTCCCTTAATTTGCCTCTTGTCAGGTATTTGATCATAGCAGCAAGAAAAGTAATGGATACAGTTTCCTATTACCATCATGGCCATCTGAGATGAAACTCAGAACAATGAGAGGCTCATGTTGGCTTATAGTTTTGACAGGTTTCAGTTTATGATTGACGGGCCTCATGGCTTTTAGGCCTCTAACGAGACAGTATGTAACAGCCAACATGTGTAGCGAAGGAAGCTGCTCACCTCATGGCAGCCAGGAAGCTAAGAGAGAAAAGACTTATTGGGTCTGGGTCCCAATGTCTTCTCCTTCAAGGACACATCCCCAGTGACGTAACTCCCTTCCACTAGGCCCCACCTCTTAAGTTCTACCATGTGCCAATAGCACCACAGGTTGGAAACCAAGTTCTCAATATTTGGGCCCTTGATGAACACTGAATAGATAGACTACAACACTTAGCGAGGTCAAAAGTGCTGTTGAAGGTCACCCCCCACTCTCCCCACTGGGACTGCAGTCCAGGCCTCCTGGCCGCAGAGCCCCAGCTCTGGAAGTGCCACTTCCTGACCTGCTTTATGCGTCTGTGAATGGCAGTCTCACAGAGGTTAATTTTTACCACAGCCACCTACACGTGGCCTGGAGGAAGTATGGGAAAAGGAGTAAACTTGCAATTGTTAACATGATATTTCTCTTTTTTTGTTTGTTTATTCTTTATTTATTTACTTGAGAGTGACAGACAGAGAGAGAAAGAGGCAGGTAGACAAAGAGAGAATGGGCACGCCAGGGCCTCCAACCACTGCAAATGAACTTCAGATGCATGCGCCACTTTGTGCATCTGGCTTACGTGGGTCCTGGGGATTCGAGCCTTGAACTAGGGTCCTTAGGCTTCACAGGCAAGCGCTTAACCGCTAAGCCATCTCTCCAACCCAACATGATATTTTGCTAATTAAAATACCTAGGCAAGTCTGTCCTCAGTGTGTTGCCATATGCACCTTAGCCCTTAAGTGTATACAAATATTCAGGAAAGGCCTGTGTAGCATTGTTACAGCAGACTCACCAGAAGGATAAGGTGAAGGGGTCCCCTCAGGGTTGGAGCATTCACTGTGCTGAATTAATCTGGTTTGGTGTTGAAATCTCATATTCTTATTATGCAAAGTGACTGGAATTCAATCAGGAAGAGTATTTCTTTTTACCTTAGTCTACCAAATATTACTGTCTTTTCTACTCTTAGAAATCAAAAAAATATTTTTTGTAAAAATCTATCATTTTCCTCATTTCTACTTCTGTATTTTCCCTATGATTCTATAAAATTCCCACCTTTATATTTTTTTCTTCTGCCTTTTTTTTTCCATCCTCTTTTGAATTTGTAGCTCTTAACTTTAAGGATGTTTTGTTAGGATTTTTTTTTCCCTGAAAGTATAGCTCAGTGGCACAGCACTTGCCTGTTAGGCCGCAGGCCCTGGGGTTGAACTTTTTCCTCTCTCCTAGTTTTATTTCTACGTTCATTACACATATTTTTCACCATCATATCTTCTCTCTCTCCCTTTGGTTTTACCTGTGACCTTCTGCCCTTCGTCCTTTCTTAAGTGTTAATAATTCTGGGATGTGTTTTTTACTCATTCTGGCAATATTCTACATCTTATCTCCCTGAAGAAAGCACTAATGAGATGTCCTGATACACATCTGAGGGTTTCTTAGAAGCACAGATAAGCTCCAGAAAGTCAAAGGAGCCACACTATTGCTGTTCATACAAAGCCAATGACCAGTAAGTGGAGGTGCAGAGCTGCCACCAATCACCTTCAGCATTTGTTAAATGTACTTCAGAAGTACAGGTAACTTCCCTGGTACTTTCTAGCGTAACCAGAGCTACTGCCCTTCCCTAGAGTTTCTGAAATGGATTCCTCTCTGGAATACTGGACTCATAAATTAGACTGATGGAGAAGAAATTGTGTAGCAAAATGAAACCAATTTTAGAGCATTGTTCGGAGACTAAAGGTTTGGGATTTGTTCCAAATCTCAGATTTGGAGATTGTTCCATCAATTTAGAGCCTTTTACTTTAAAAAAAAAAAAATACGATGGGTCATTAACTTTTTTTTTTTCCTGTTGAGAGAAGCTTTCCACAGAGTAGATTTGTGTGAAAGACCCTGGTGACTGGGGCCCTGAGCATTGCTTTTCTTCTCTGAATTAAGCAGGATAGTAAAATATAAGCAGACACTTTGATATCTTGTCTGTTCCCCCAATGGAGACTGAGAAATAGACATAAAGCTGACGAAGGAGCCATTAAGAGATTAATGAAGGCACAAATAATGGAACATTATTCAACTACCACAAAGAAAGCACTTCTGAGGCATGCTAGCACATAAATGAAACTTGAAGACATGCTCAGTGAGGGAAGACAAGGAGAACAGGATACATCGTGAGTCCACTCATATGAAGTACCTAGCCTAGGCAACCCTTTTAGTCAAAAAGCAGAATGGTGACTTCTTGAAGCTGGGGGTGGGGGGGCAGTGAAGATAGGGAGTTAGTATTTTGTGAGTGTGGACTTTGAACTTAGAATGGTGGAAAGGTTTTGGGACTTAAGAGTGGTGATTGTTGAATAACATTTTGTTTGTGCTAAATGCTAACAAATCCTACGCTTAAAATAGCAAGTGGCAAAGTACATGATATATACACACACATCTATGGACATATCATGCACATACACACATACGTATGCATACCATAACATAGGTATGTACACACATATTTGTACCATAAAATTTAAAAAGTACTGCACGTACAGTTACTCCGAGGAGAAAACTTATAAATTGGAGACTGAGTGCAGCCATTTCCTGTGGTTTCAGATCCTCGGGACAAGGTCACCCCACAGCACCTGTGTCCTTTCATATGCGTGAGGCTGACATTCGCTCCAGAACAAATGAGGAAGGAGGGAGTTGAGATTCTGTTCTACTTTGCATCTTGATCAATAGCAGCCTGCCTTCTGGTGAGACAGGGACATTTTTCTTTGCAGGGGCCTCCTCCTGCAGCTGCCATTCTTAAATACCCCGGCATTTACTGAAGCAAGACTCTTCTCAAACAAGACCTGACCTTTCCTAACAGAGCTTCAAGAAATCCATATGCTCTGGGTCAAAATAGAAAACCGTGTTTTCTCAAGAGTTAATATAGGCAAAGCAGAGAACAGTTGGTTCTAATTTAAGATTGTATGTTGTAAGCCTTCTTCTTTTTTTAGTATTTTTAATATATTTTATTTATTTATTTATTTGTTTGTTTGAGAGAGAAAAAGAGTGACAGAGAGACAGAGAGAGAGAGAGGAGAGAGAGAGAGAGAGAATGGGCACACCAGGGCCTCCAGCCACTGCAAACCAACTCCAGATGCATGCGCCACCTTGTGCATCTGGCTTACGTGGGACCTGGAGAGTTGAACCAAGATCCTTTGGCTTTGCAGGCAAATGCTTTAACCACTAAGCCATCTCTCCAACCCCCTATAAGGCTTCTTCTGTAACACTTTCCCATTTTACTTCTTCAGTCCATTCAGGCCCAAAGTGCCTTCCTCAAATACTTTATAACATCAGTGAGAAACTCCAGAAAACTCCAGAAACTCCAGAAAGAGAGACCTGCCTCCTTAAAATAGGATCTTATTTGGAGGAAAAAAAAAAAAAAAAAAAAAGGCATGTGTCAATTTAACAGAAATTATTTCCAGGAAAGAAGTTAGAGAAAATGATAAGATTGATAGGCAATTCAAGGACATTAGCTGAATGTGGAGAATGTTATGTATAGTACCTTAATGAGTTATTTTTATATAGAGCTTCTAATATATAAACAACTACATCACAGTATCTCATTTAGCATTCACAATGACCCAGCAAAGTAGCCATCACTTCACAAGGAAGAAATGGGGGCTTGCCTTTAATAATTGGCTTCTTCTGGGTTCGTGGGCAGAAATAACAAGTTCCAGCAGAGCCTGCATTCTTGTACATGGTGTCATGTCCCAATGCCTAAAGGCTTGGGCCTGGTTACTGCTTGGGGCTAGCTCCCCATAGTTAACCTTCAGGGCTCCATAGGGACGTAGAATGGGTCTCTGGGAAATTGAGATCAGGAGCTTTAGAGCCCATGGTATGTTTCACCACTGTCTCTCATATGGGGCCACCTCTTGTGTACTTGTAAGTACGACACAGCATGTGTCCCTGAAGTGACCTTTACACCTGAATTTGGGGGTTTAGGTTGAACAGATTTCAACTGAATAAGGGCTCAAACATATCTAAGATTGAAAAGCGTAGCATCAGGAGCAACTATATAATTTCATTTGCAGGGCCTGTTGGCAAATGAAAGACAGGAATTTTGCTCCAAACAGATCCAAAATGCGTGCAGAGCGGTAACAAAGCATTCAGTGGGGATGCAGCCTGTGTACTGGCTGTTCCTGAACCTGAGCCTGGGAAGAGAAAGCAAGGTGCTTCTGTCGCCTTTGTAGTAAGCCTGGGCGTGGTCAACGTTGGCCTTTCTTCAGGTCCTTTTTACTTTTGATAGCGTGGCTGCAAAACTTATTCTTTGGCATTATAAAAGATGACACATTCGGGCTGGAGAGATGGCTTAGGGGTTAAGCGCTTGCCTGTGAAGCCTAAGGACCCTGGTTCGAGGCTCGATTCTCCAGGACCCACGTTAGCCAGAAGCACAAGGGGGCACATGCATCTGGAGTTTGTTTGCAGTGGCTGGAGGCCCTGGTGTGCCCGTTCTCTCTCTCTCTCTCTGTCTATTTCTGTATCTCTCTCTCTCTCTCAAATAAATAATAAAATATTTTAGAAAAAAAAAAGATGACACATTCAAGGAAAAGTAGTTAGTAGTCCCGAGACCTGTACTCTTTCCCCTAACCCATTTTGTTTAGTTCTTTATTATTTATTTCTTTGGGGCTGGTGATGAAAACCAGGACCTCATGCATACTAGGCAGGTGCTCTACCACTGAGCTATACCACCAGTTGATCTAGATAGACAGACAATAGAGTGATAGATGATTTATAGGTGATAGGTATTGGTGATGAATAGCTATATTACAGCAAGATAGATAGATGATAGATAGATAGATATAGATGATAGGTAGAGAGATACATGATAGATAGATAATAGATATTGATGATAGGTAGATAGATTGATTCATGACCTGTAGAAGGTGATGGATAGGTGCTGTAGTCACGTCATGAGCTAAGCTGGTGCTCTCCCACTGGACTTACCTGGGCAGCCTGCTGTGTTTTAAATTAGATGCTCATTTGACTGGTTTTTGCTCTTCAAAGCAAGAAAGCATCCTGTTGGGTATAGTGCCTTCTTTCTTCATCACTTTAGTGACAACTTTTAGGCTCACTTTGTTTTTAAGAAGCCTCTGACCATATGGGGGGAAAAAATGAACAACAGGTTTTGGACCCACCTGACACCAGGCCAGAACTTTGCTGACACACAGCGTCCACAGACAGATTGCCTGAATCCCTGCCCATCTCCCCACATGAACCGTCACAGCTGAGGGCTGTCTCAGAGGGCTGGAGCAGAGAGGAAGCAGAATATGGCACTTGGTCACATCCTAGTCTGAGCAGCATCACACAGCCTGAAGGAAGGACAGTCCTCTGGGAATAAATCAGCCACACAGCCAGGGAGTGGGATGCCTCCTGGTTTGTGTTCATCCCTGGATTACATCTGGACCCCAGTGCTGTCCCTCCTCTGCTGTGACCCATCCTCCTCCTCTGTCTGGAGAACTGAAGATGGGTCTGGACTGTAATGGAGACTTACAGCGAGTGCAGCATCTCAGTTTAAGGAGATTATCGTAATTACCCCAGGGCTCTGAAGTGGCTCTGCATTTGCATTTCAGACACTAAAATCAGAGGGCAGATCTGTAAGAGGTTAATTTCCTGAGTGAGTCTTTAGTAGCAGCAGGACCAAGGCTAGAATCCCTGTGTTGCAGGCTGGGTCTGCAGTGGGCAGATGCATAGCCTGATGCTAAGATTGAAGCTCCTCAAGTGATTCTTCCGCAGCTCAGGCTATTTGCAAGTGCCCTTGGCCCTCCTCTCAGAGGTCTTGCTGGGCTCCAGCAACCCCAGCTCCTTTGAAATGGATCCTGTTGATTTGTGTGGCTAGGAAAGCAGATTGTCATTTGGAAATATAGAACATGCAATCCACTTCCCATTCTGGGGGTCTAGGTAAAGGCTACATAGTGATCATTAAAAATATGTCTATTATATTAGCCAGCTTTCTGTTACTGTAACACATACCTGAGGTAATCAATTTATGAAGAAAAGAGGTTTGTTTTGGCTCAGAGTTTCAGAGGATCCAGTTTATAGTTGGCAAGCTTTATTCCTTTGGGGCCGGTGGCAAGGCAGTAGATCATGGTAGGGAAGACACAGAAGAGCAAAACTACTCATCTCACAACTAGGAACTAAAGAAAGGGGAAGAGACCAGGTGCCACACTCCCTGTCTAGCACACACCTCTAGTGACCTGAACACTTCCCATCAGGACTCACCTCCCAAAGATTCCACTACTTCCCAATAACACGAAAACAGGGGGACATTCAAGATCTAAACTCTAGCATCCATCATAACACAGTCCTTCTGAACATTGCTATGAACTAATTTAGTAGAACACAGCCTCAGGAGCACGGAAGAGGGTGTGGCATCTTTTGTTAGACTGTACTTGCATGTCATTTATAAACAAGCATGGGCTGGGCTCATGATCAAAATAAAGGAAATATGTTTGAAACTCATGGAAGTAAATCATATTGCCTTTAAAAAAATTAAACAGTGCATGGTCAAGTTCATGATCATAAGATCAATGTCTAATTACACAGTAGGCTGCAGTGACTCTGAAATAGCCTGCGTGATCTCTGCCTGTCATTCTTGAATATAGACATACAGGAGTTTAAGCACAGCCCTCCCTCCCTTCTGCAATATTTCGCTTGAGTATTAGATGAATTTGCACGTGTTTTTTCAAAGCAAGAACATGGATCGATTTTCAGTTTGGGGCTTCTTTTGAAGCATTTCTATGTGAAGTCCAGGGATGTAAAGTCTAGGAATGTCATGTGCAGGGATGTCATGAGGAAGATACAATCCTGTTGGGCAGAAAATGTTATGGTGCAATACAACATGGCTTAGTTCATTGTGGACCAGAGCTCTCGGTCTCTCTAGGCACTGCTAATAATATGCATGTTCTTCTGCTGTGAATAATAATAGCTAAGAATCACTCAGTGCTTATAATATGCCTGGAACTGTTTTGCTAAGAACTTTGCACTAATTATCTCATATAACTTTTATAGAAATGACTTAGTGTAGGTAGAGTTAATAGCCCACATTTTTAAGATTCAGCATCATGCCCCAGAAAAACTCACTGATAAATGACTGAGCTGCATGTAATCTACTTCTCTCTGTCCATACTTTCAACCACTGGACTGCCATGTATAGATTTATTTGACTGCCTGGAGTGGTAAGTCAGTGTCAACTTCCTTTTCTAGGATTAAATCTTGGCTGCTACTTTGAGCTTTGAACTTGGCAGGCAATGGTGGTGTGATTGAATTGTAATACCTGCTAGGGGCAGATACAGGGCCAAGGAATGAAGAAACTTGACTTATCATTCCCATAGCAGTTCATCCTCCATCTACTCATGAGGGACTTCTCTGCCACCTAGGCTTCTTTAGAACATATTTAAAAATATATTTTTATTTACTTATTTGCAAGCAGAGAGAGAGAGATGAGACAGAAAAAGAGAGAGAGAGAGAGAGAGAAAGAGAAAGAGAGAGTGAACAGGCACTCCAGGGCCTCTAGCCATTGCAAATGAACTCCAGTAGCATGTGTCACTTTGTTCATCCAGCTTTATGTGGGTACTGGGGAATTTAACCCAGGTCATTAGGCTTTTCAAGCAAGTGTCTTAACCATCAAACCATCTCCTCAGCCTGAGAACATTTTTTTTGAGAGAGAGAGAGACAGAGACAGAGACAGAGAATGGCCTCTCAGCCGCTGTGAATGAACTCCAGATGCATGCGCCCCCTTGTGGGCAAGTGCGGCATTGTGTCCTTGCATCACTACATCTGGCTAACCATGGGACCTGGAGAATGGCATGGTCATTTCTAGGCTTCTCAGGAAGGCGCCTTAACCACTAAGCCATCTCTCCAGCCCTGGGAGATATTTTTATTACTCTGTCCACATTTGTATTTCTTGCCTATCAGTGGGCGACTAGTTGATACAAAGCAGGCTGCTAAATATTAGTGTCTTATCAGAAGCAATACCAGTTTTCCATTAATCCTATTTTCAGATTTATTTTTTTCTCAATATTGAATCTGTAGATGATATATATAATGAAAAATACCTGAAAAATTATTTTCTGCTGCATTTATTGCTGTGAGTGAATCTTTGTATTGGCATGCTGTGTGATTTTCTTTTCTTGTGAAATGAATTGACACTATATGCTAATGCTATAATTGTGACTGGAGCACCCAAGCCAGAGCAAGTCAATGGCATGTTGAAATACCTCTATTGTTATCAACTAAGTCAAAGCCTCATACTTCTTCCTCATAGTTTACAAAAAAATCCAAGCATATTTCTTCTAACTCTCCAGGCCTAAAGAATTTTTCTCTCTTTCATTTTGTTGCTTAGATTGAACTTTGTCCCATGAGGAATCACTGAACAGATTTAATTTTGTTTATTCTTTCTTTTGAGACAGCATAGTTACTCTCTGCCAAAATTATCCAAAGAATGAAATGAATTTCAACCAAAGATGTAAGACCTAAATATTTAGGTCAATGCTAACGTATAAGTGCCTTTGTCTTGCTGACATCAATATTTTCACATTTGTTTTCTAGAAATAAGACTCTTATGTATTGATGTTTTAGAATTAAAATCAGCCCACTTTATTGCCTGTTGTTGTTTCCTGTTGTTATGATACAAACTTTTATTTGCTTTGTCTGGAACATTCTGTTCCTATCTAAGATGGCTGGATAGCTAACTTAAGAGTCCAGTGTCATCCATAATGCTGTCCTGATCTAACTTGATTGAAGGAATATTGTAGACTAATGGAGAAGACACAGGGAACCTGAAGCTGGATAGTGAATTAAAAATCCAGTACACTGAATTCTGGGTTGATCTTACCCCCCTTATATGCTTGGCTACCTCAGCAAACTCTCTTCTGATTCTTTAGCTATAAAATGAAAATGTGGATCAGAAAATCTTGAAGTTCTGGCCAAGTCTAAGAGCGCCGGGTTCTATGATACTCTGTCCCAGGTCCGTGCTGATGGCTGCCCTCATGAGTTTACTCTCTGCATCTTGGAGGAGGGCTCTGGTGTCTGTTTCCTCGAACTACCCAAAGCCAAGGTCTTACCACTGTCAGCTCTTTTCTAAAATGCAGTTTAAACCCCTTGCATTGGTTAGTAATGCCACCGTACTAGTCCTGGTTTCTCTGTGTTTCATTTAAGAAGAAGTCAGTTTCTTTTTCTTTCTTCCTTGTTTTTTTCGTTTGTTTGTTTTTTTTGTTTTTTGGTTTTTCGAAGTAGGGTCTCGCTCTACCCCAGCTGAACTGGAATTCGTTGTGTTGTCTCAAACTCACAGCTATCCTCCTACCTCAGCATCCCGAGTGCTGGGATTGAAGGCGTGCACCACCACACCTGGCTGGCTGCATTTGGTTCTCTATGAATCTTTGTCAGCTTCTTCAGTTTATGTGAGTTACAAATTGCTTCTGGGATAGAGAGATGGCTTAGCAGTTAAGGCACTTGCCTGTGAAGCATAAGGGCCTATGTTTGACTCTCCAAGTCCCACATAAACCAGACACACAAGGTCGCACATGCACACAAGGGGCACATGCATCTGGAGTTTGATTGCACTGGCTGGAGGCCCTGGCCTGCCACTTCTCTCTCTCTCTCTGTTGCTCTCACTCTCTCACATAATAAAAAGACCAGTCTGTTGGGCTTTCCTCAAAAAAGTAGCTTTTGTGTATGTGCAGGTGTGTAATTTGGTGTGTGTATGTGTGATATATGTGTGCTGTATGCATGTGTATGTGCCCTTGCACTGCCCTACTGTACGCTCACCTGTAGTTGGGGTTGCTCCCCTGTGGAAGCCAGAACGGACCACCCCATCTGGTGTCCCATTTCATGCTGCTTCTGCCTGGTCTTGTTTTGAGCAGGAGTCTCTGTTACTGATTCTGGAGCTTACAAGGCACTGAAATATCTTGGGTTTCTGCTTTCTTGTGGGGCTGAGATTATATGCATGCATGGCTGGTGGCTGTGCCAAGTTGTTTAAAAGCAGACCTGGAGATTTGAATTGGGGCAGTCTCAGCCCCCATAGGCCATCATACTTGCTCAGGAGGAACCATCTCTTCACCCCTGTGTGATTTTTTTAGAAAAGAAAAATGAAAATAAAAAGCCAGAGAATATGTTAAAGGTATTGTGACCATGATAATTTTTCACTGACTTGTGAAACAATGAAAGAATAGTGTTCAAACTGACTTGTGCAAATTTGGTTTTCTGCAGTAATTTTTGGTAACTACTGTTAGTCTCCCATAGATGGGCGTGGGTAGGGCTCTTGGTTTTCTCTCATAGAGCCTTGTTTCCAGGCTGTATCATGAAGGAAGTAAATCTTAAACCGAACTCTGCCACACTTATAACACATAGTAACAATGTGACAGAAAGTGATACAATCCAGTTTATAAAATTCCTCAAGAGCCAGACCCTTGTCCTCTAGGCATTCTCATAGCACCTTGCCTAAAAGAGATAGCAGAGGCCAGTGTGGTTCTATGCTAATGGCATTGTTCAGATAATCAGCTAAAGACAAGCCATGAAAGAGTATGGACAATAAACCAATAGTTTTAGTTTTAGGTGATGTGGGGTTGCTGGACTCTGGTAAGTGCCATGATGCCTGCTCAGTATTTCTAACCAGTGCATAAACCTGGGACACAGCCGTTTTAACCACAGAGAAATGATTTATTTCCAACTTCCATTATTTGAATTAACATACAGGGCAATTGTCCAACTGCCTGTGGAGGGTTAGTGTCTTTCTTCCCAGTGATAACTAGGTGCTGTCCAGTCAGAAAAGATTTTGGCCTCAGCTGACGCTAGGTTATTTCAGAACCTCCCACTGCCCTGGGATTGTCTCCTAGAGTTGCCAAACACCTAGGATTTCATGGCTATAAGAGCTGAGAGAGAAGCAACCTCTTGAGGGTTTAGAGGTGAGCTTCAGTTGCTCTAAGCATGCATGTTGTGGGCTTAAGAGGAAAAACTATGAGTTCAAGTTTGCCAAGGGTGGTAAAACTTTAGAAGTCAAGGGCCTGGAGACAATCTGAAAGGGGAGAAAAGAGCTGGGAACTCCAGCAGTCTTTAAAGAATTTGCCAAATGGGGCTGGAGAGATGACTTAGCAGTTAAGCTCTTGCCTGTGAAGCCTACGGACCCTGGTTCCAGGCTCGATTCCCCAGTACCCACATAAGCCAGATGTACAAGGTGGTGCATGTATCTGGAGTTCGTTTGCAGTGGCTGGAGGCCCTGGGGCGCCCATTCTCATTCTCTCTCTCTCTCTGTCCCTCTTTCTCTCCCTTTCTGTCGCTCCCAAACAAATAAATAAAACAAACAACAACAACAAAAAAGAATTTGCCAAATATTTAGCTGTAGAAAACAAGACACCTAAAGATCCACTAAAAAGTAGAGTTTTAGCTGGGTGTGGTGGTGTAAGTCTTTGGTCCCAGCATTCAGGAGGCAGAAGTAGGAAGATTGCCATGAGTTCAAGGCCACCTTGAGAATACACAGTGAATTCCAGGTCAGCCTGGGCTAGAGTGAGACCCTACTTTGAAACACCAAAACAAAAAAAAGATAGAATTTCCCACATTACAAACTGAGAAAAAAAAAAACTTCATTCATACCTAGCCTACGAAGGAGAAGAGACACTAGTAGACACCACGGGGATCCTCTGAGAGCTTTTCTGAAGCAGATCGCACTGTCTAAGACTCAGGTGTCAGTCTTGATCTTAATTAAGTTAAGTTGCTCAATTCTATTCAGGCTGCCTACCCGCCGACTGGGTAGACTACCACAGAAGTATTACCAGGAGCCTCTAATTTCTCATAATTTTGTTTTCAGTAAAACTGCCAGGCATATCAGGAAACAGACCCAAGAGAAAAAAAAATAAGCATGGGAAAAATACCCATAAGTTACCCAATTATAGGCATTCAGGCATGGACTCTTAAATACCTATGATTAATATGTTCAAGATAACAGATGGTATAATGAAGAATTTCACAAGAAACAGAATCAGCAAAGAAAAAAATTGGAAATTCTGAAACCTGAAAAATGAAAAAAAAATTGTTATTAAGAACTCAATAGGTGGACTTAACAGCATACTAAATTTAGTTGAGACAAAATTAGTGAAATGGAAGATAGACATGTAGAATATATCCAGGTGGGTGCATGCAGAGGAAAAAAGGATGAAAATACTGAAAGGAGCTTAAGAGACATCCGGGACATATGTTTCTCCATATGAGACATGTGACCGAAGTCCCAGAAGAGAGGAGGAGAGAATGAGGCAGAGCAACATATTCTATGAAAATGATAAAAGCCATCAAAATATAGATTCAGGGAGGCCAGGCTGTTTTAGCCTGGCTATTTGAAGAGAAAGCTATAGCTAGGCATTAGTAAAAAAATTGCTGAAGAAAAACCATTACAACACTGAGGGGGTGGGGAATCATTGTTATCAAAGCAACAACAGTAGTTAGACTCATAATTTACTTTTCAACTGAAACAATGGATGCTGAGACAATTGAATGTCATTTTTAATGTGTTGAAAGAATGTAGCTGACAACCCAAACATTTTATAAATCCAACAAAAAGTATTTACCCAAAGTTGAAGTGAAATGAAGACATTTTAAAACAAGCCAAAATGTAAAGACTTTATTAAATACTAAATAGATGTTCCCAGGTTGGAAAAAAGAGGATCCCCCAAATTCAGGAAGAAGTAGACTGACATAGTGTGTCTGGGTTGAACTACATTGAAAACATAATCACATATTGATGACTAGATGGAAGGAGGGTTAGGTGATAAAGCAAACAGAGAAAAACACTCATTATAAAATCTGCACTCATTTAAAACTTAGAATAAAATGTTGATAATATATAAGGGCAAATATAAATTTCATGTAAGTAAAAAAATGGGGCTTGTGGAGCTCTTAAATCTATGTAGTATTAGATATATTATCAAAATCATATTAAATAGAAGAGGCCCAAATGGAGCTAAAGTATTTAGCAGCATTTGGGAGTATTTAAAGTTGTAATTTTATGAGACTATAATAAGTCAGGGGCAATGATGTAATGTGTAGAGTAACTACTTGAATAGTATTTAGAAGGAGAAATCAAATGAAAACACTTCACTAATCAAAGAATGCAACAAATGAGAAAAGAGAACATAAAATGATTGCACTTACAGGAAACAATCCTAAAATGCTAGCTATATGCCCAAATATATTAGCAATATAACTAAATGAAACTCAACTAAATACTTCAATTCAAACTAATGATTTTCACATTATGTCTTAAAATAAAATCTAATTATACACTATTCATAAATAAGGTTCCCTAAATTAAAGAACACAGAGAAGTTAAAAATAAGAAAATGAACTGGACATGGTGGCGCACACCTTTAATCCCAGCACTTGGGAGGCAGAGGTAGAAGGATCGCCATGAGTTTGAGGCCACCCTGAGACTACATAGTGAATTCCAGGTAAGCCTGGGCTAGAGCGAGACCCTATCTTGAAAAAATAAAAAGCAACAAAAAGAAAAAATGAAAATAGAAATACCTTGTAAGTATCAACTAAAATAAGCTAGTTTTATTTCTATTAGTATTACAAAAAGGTAGACAAAGCAAGGCAAGAATCATCATTAATATGAAAAAAGATTTAAAAAAAAAAGAAGGGGCTGGAGAGATGGCTTAGCGGTTAAGGTGAATGCCTGTGAAGCCCAAGGACCCAGGTTTGATTCTCCAGGTCCCATGTAAGCCAGATGCACATGGTGGCGCATGCATTGTTTGGAGTTCATTTGCAGTGGCTAGAGGCCCCGGCATGCCCATTCTCTCTCTCTCTCTCTCCTCTCTCAAATAAATAAATAAATTAATAAATAAATTTAAAAAAGAAAAAGGATATTTTTCATCATACAAGGGTCAGTGTACAAGGGATATGTTCCAATTTCACATTTGCATGCATCTAATAGAATAGTTCCAAATGCAGACAGCAAAACTAGACAGAATTGAAAGGAAAAGTAAACGAATCTATAACTGTGGACTCAGCCCTCATCTCTCCAGAACTGGGAGAACAAGCAGATAGAAGGGCCGGTAAGGATACAGAGTAGCTAACATGCTGTTTGGTTTGTTTCCTGTATTATTTGGTAGTGCTCAGGATCAAACCCTGGTCATGCCAGGCAAAGAACGACCATGGAGCCCTGCTGCCAGCTATGAACAACCCTGTCTTATATCATTTTGTGCTGCTATCACAGAGTACTTGAGACTGGGTCATTTATAAAGAGAAGAGCTGTTATTTCTAGCAGTTCTGAAAGCTGGTTAAGTCCAAAGTCCAGGGTCCCACATCAGAGCTTTCTCATATGTCATAAGATGGCAGAAGTCAAGAAGGGCAGGTGACCCCCTCCCAACAGAGACCAGATTCACCCTTTATTCTTGTGAGGAAGCCTCATGACCTCTCTCACCTCTCCACACTGTTGCTTTGGCAATAATGTTTCCAGCACATGAGCTTTGGAGGACATATTCAAATTATAGCAAACACCATCAATTAATTTTTCCTGATTAATTTTCATAGTTTCTAAAACCATGGGTAGCTGCCCCATATGGAATCCCATAACTGAATGTGGGGGGGGGGCTCACAAAAAACAATCAACAAAGTGTTTCTTAATGTGCAATGTGTAATGACCAAAAATTAATTTAAATTCAAATGCACAATAAATCTAAGGGTTTTCTGACGGCTCTTGCCTCTGTCACATCACACAACTTCACCATAGCCTTGGTTTTGAACACAAATGTGTACCGGGCACTGTGTATGCTCTCCTGCTGTGTGACTCCAACCATTGCTGCTTGAAATGCCTCAACTCAGATTCCACACTATGCTATATTATAAATTTCTGTGTTTTTACTACACATAAAAATGTTTTTGCTCTTATAGAAACACAATGGGGGCCTGGAGAGATGGCTTAGTGATTGAGGTGCTTGCCTGTGAAGCCTAAGGACCCAGGTTCGATTCCTCAGTACCCACATAAGCCAGATGCACAAGGTGTTATATGCATCTGGACTTCGTTTGCAAAGTCTCAAGTCCCTGGTGTACCCATTCTATCTGCCTCTTTCTCTCCCCACCCCAAATAAATAAATAAAATATTTTAAAAAACATAATGGTTTAATTATGGAAAAAGAAAGACTTTTCTATATTTTCCTACCATCATTCCTTGCATGTAAGTGTCAAATTAGTATCTTTGGGTTGTATTATGTTAGGATATTTGATTTTAAACATTACTATTTGAGTTGCTATCTTGTGTTTCATTAAAAGGTAATCATGAAATGTATTTTAACTTGGGATTAGGACAGGATTCCAAACACTTTCTGAAATGGCCCTAAATACTTTTGCCATTTTGTACTATGTATTTATGCATTGAAAAGTATAAAGTCAAGATATCGGTTAACTCTGAGAAATATTGAATGTGTTCTGTGTCCAACAGTATCAAATATTAGCCAAAAAGTAACAAACACATCAGTATTATTTTTCTTGTTGCTGTGACAAAATACCTGACAAAAGTGACTTAAGGGAGGAAGGGCTGTTTTTGGCTCACAGTCTGAGAGTCCAGTCCATCTGGGAAGGAAGGCGTGTTGGCAGGAGTGTGAGGCAGCCGTTCAGTCAGGAAGCAGAGCGATGAATGCTGGTTCCCAGAACTTTTCTGTTTTCTTCTGTCCAGAACCCCGGCCCATGGGACGATGCCACATTTAGGATGGGTCTTCTCACACCTCAGTTAACCCAGTTAGGAAACTTCCTCACAGACATGCCAGAGATATGTTCCCATGGCGATCCAGATCCCATCAAGTTGACAATCAAGATTAACCATTGCAACATCCCTTTCATTACAATGCAAATTTGTAGACCTATATTTCATATACTTATATACTTTGGGTTGCATCAACAGTTCTTTGGTGATAAAGGGTCATGAGTGGAAAAAGTTTAAGAGATTTCTATTGAGAGCATGTTTTCTTTCTTTCTTTTCTTTTCTTTTTTTTTTTTTTTTTTAGGTTTTTCAAAGTAGGGTCTCACTCGGGTCCAGGCTGACCTGGAATTAACTACGTAGTCTCAGGGTGGCCTCGAACTCACGGCGATCCTCCTACCTCTGCCTCCTGAGTGCTGGGATTAAAGGCGTGCGCCACCACGCCCGGCTGAGAGCATGTTTTCTTTAACAACATAGTATAATTATTGTCCAAGTCCATGTTAGGATATGTTCTGAAATTGACGGTATGTTGGATCATAAAGCAAGACTTAACAAATTTCAGAGGACTAAATTAATTGAGAGTGTGCTATCTGACTTCAGAGAAGTTAAGCTGGAAATCATTGACCAAAATAATAGAGGCTCCTTTAAATGTTTGAAATTAAGCAGTCCACTAATAAATAATCCATGAGCTAAGAAGGCATTCCAGTGGATATTATATAATTTTTTGTTTTGTTTTGTTTTGTTTTTTTGAGGTAAGGTCTCACTCTAGCCCAGGCTGACCTGGAAGTCACTATGTATTTTCAGGGTGGCCTGGAACTCACGGTAATCTTCCTACCTCTGCCTCTCAAGTGCTGGAATTAAAGGCGTGTGCCATCACACCCGGCTTTATATAATGTTTTGAAATTAGATGATAATGAAAATTTGACACATCAGGTGCCAGCCAATCACCCTAAAATGTGTGCTCTTGATTAAGGCACTTCACATGTTAACTAACTAGCTTTACTGTGAATTAATTCCTAATCTAGGCATATGTTATATCCTATGCGTTCTGAGGAACTGTATTTTCAAGTAAATTGCTGACTGGCACAAGAATAGAAATAATTATAAAAATGCACTGGTTTAAGTCTGATTTTTAAATTATTACATAAAAAGCCATACTTAAGTGAAGCTATTTTGAAAACATTTGTTTTATCATCTCTTCCCCATCTCAAAGGGTAGTACAATTGTACATACAATTCACAAGTGACTTTTCAGTATTCTAACATCACCTTTACCCAGCAAATGGTCATATTTTTCCATTTCCTAGTATACCTCTTTGCTTTGTGGAAGTCTCCCTGGAGCAAAGGGAGGCAGGTAGGATGGGAACCTGTGTGCACCACTTCGGATTCTCATATTTCCTCTCTTTTGTGTTGTGCCTATGTGTATGTATGTGTGTACATGTGGACACACATGTGTCTGTGCAGGTGTGTATGCATATATGTGGAGGTGAGAGATCAACATCTGGTATGTTCCTCAATCACTTTCTGTCTCATTTTCTGAAATACGGTCTCGCTGAACTCAGGGTTAAGCTAGATGGCCTAAC
Source organism: Orientallactaga sibirica (assembly GCA_036365145.1). Classification (NCBI taxonomy): domain Eukaryota; kingdom Metazoa; phylum Chordata; class Mammalia; order Rodentia; family Dipodidae; genus Orientallactaga; species Orientallactaga sibirica. Next base: position 12,063,797 of record JAEOAD010000035.1, on the reverse strand, counting down.
TGGCTAACCTCAAAGCCTCCTGTCTCTGCTGCCTCGGCTCTGAGATTACAGGTGCCTACGGCCATGCTTGGCTTTTTACATGTGTGTTGGGGATTCAAACTCATTCTTGTTCACTTTACCCACCAAGCCATCTCTCCAGACTGTTTTTCTCTTTTTTATTAATTTTTTAGTTAGCATAAAAGTGATGGGGTTCTTATGATTTTTTTTCATACAAATGTAGCATGTATTTTGCTCATATTTCTCCCCCAGTCCCTGTACTATTCCTCCTTCCTGTCTTTTGCTCCTTCCCTTCCTGTCCCCAATAGTCCCCTTCTGCTTTGATGTCAGATGTCAGATATGTGTGTGTATACACGTATATAGTTAAATCTAGATTCCACATATAAGAGAAAGCATGCATTGTAGATCCTCTTCCTCCTTCATATGGCCTCTCTTCTATGTTCATGTCACACACACACACACACACACACACAAGCACACACACACACACATTCTGCATATGAAAGAAAATGCGCAATGTTTTTCTTTTTGCGTTTGGTTTATTTTGCTCGCCATGATGGTCACATCCTAATATTTTTGGATCCAATTTGCTTGAGTCCCGTCAGAGAACCTGAAAATTGAACAAGACCTCAAGGGTAACTGGAATGTTGAGTGAGCCTTAGGTGTGAAGGTTATTAGCTCCATGTGCTTAATTAGAAGCTAGTGGAATATTACCATTTACTTTACTAACGGAGAGCTTCCCTTGAAAGGCTACTGAGTCAAGGAAAAACATGCTGAAAATAAAGTTTGCGGACCATAACAAAACTGTCATACACAGCAACCACAGACCACCAGGAAAAAAGTGAGAAATGAGAGGAAAAGACACAGTAGTTAGCAACCTTGTCAGTGTGCGGGGGGTGGGGGGTGGGGGGGGAGGAAAGGGGACAGTTTCTTTGAGATCTACGTGATACATTCGGTCCTCTGTATTGAGCTTTCTTTTGCAGACAGGTTAAGTCTCTGTGGATCATCAGGTTTTCTTCTTCTCAATAATACAGTCATTAATATTTCACTTTCTTTTAGCCTGGGACTTTCAATAATTTACTAGCTGCCTTTCTAAGCTCCCTGTGAGGGAAACCGTCTCAACCCACTGCCTTCTGGTTCTCTTTTTCCATCGTGCAGATACACTGGGGAGACGGGAAGGGAAACAAGGCTCCGCTCCCCTCATCCCTTCTTTTGCCTTGCAATACTTCTTTCACTGGTGCGAAATTGTGCCGGCGTGTGTGTTAGAAGGGCAGAGGAACATTAGCGGGTTCTTTAAGAAACTCAGTTACACTCATGAGAGCTACAAGGGAGCAGTTTCCAAGCTAGTATGACAGCTAAAAGAAGAAATTTGGTTGCATTTTCACCATTTAAAAAAAAATATTTTGGTGTTGTTCATTTATTTATTTGAGCGTGACAGACAGAGGAAGAGGCAGAGAGAGAGAGAGAGAGAGAGAATGGGTACTGCAAACGAACTCCAGATGCATGCGCCTTTTTGTGTATCCGGCTTACATGGGTACTGGGGAATCGAGCCTCTAACTGGGGTCCTTAGGCTTCACAGGCAAGCACTTAACTGCTAAAGCCATTTCTCCAGGCCCATTTTTACCATTTTTTTTTTTTTTTTATCAATACTAAATCTCGGCTCATGCTACTTTTGCTCGCAGAGAAAGGTGTGTAGAAGCTCCAAGCTGGGAATGATTGTGACCCATATTAAAACATTGGAGCACTATAGTAGTAGCAGTGTGTGTGTGTGTGTGCGTGTGTGTGTGTGTGTGCGTGTGTGTGTGCATATGTGGAGGGAAGTTCTTTCCCTGGAAAGGGACACATTATACAAATAGAGTCAGGGCTGATCCAACATCCTTGCACAAGAGGTTAAATAAACCAACCCAGGTACATCTAGGGCAGTGCTTCTTAAACTTTTTCTACTCATGACTCCTTAGAACCTAAGAAATTGTTATGTAACTTCATGTAAACTAGATATTTAAATCAAACATTTACTGATAATAAACTATAAATAGGGCTGGAGAGATGGCTTAGTGGTTAAGGTGCTTGCCTGTAAAGCCAAAGGACCCAGGACCCACATAAGCCAGATACACAAGATGGCACATGTATCTGGAGTTCATTTATAGCAGCTGAAGGCCCTAGTGTATCCATTCTCTCTTTCTCTCTGTCTGCCTCTCTCTCTTTCTCAAATAAATAAATTAATTAAATGAAATATTTTTTTAATTATAAATTTTTAAACAGTTATTTGGTATACATTTAATTTTACCATTTATTAAAGATGAAAACAATTGTGTGTACTAATGAATGTGCTTATGCATTTTTACATAAATAATTAAAAGTTGGGGCTGGAAAGAAGGCTTAGCGGTGTTAAGGTGTTTGCTTGTGAAGCCAAAGGACCCTGGTTCGATTCCCCAGGACCCATGTAAGCCAGAGACACAAGGGGCACATGCATCTGGAGTTTGTTTGCAGTGGCTGGAGGCCCTGGTGTGCCCAGTCTCTCTGTCTGTCTTCTATCTCTATCTCTTTCTGTTTGCAAATAAATAAATGAAATTTTAAAAAAGAATTTAAAGTTGATGGAGTATGATAATTACAGGACATAAAGAAATTTCAGTGCTTTTCAGAATTAATATTTGATATTATTGATGCTGAGATTGCCATTTCTCATAAATACATAGTACAAAAGTGGCAGAAGTATGTTTAGGACCATTTCAGAAATTTTTGAAAATTCTACCCTCATCTGAAGCCAAAATTCATTTAACATTTTCACAGAACTCAGGTCAGCAACCCAACCAGCAGTGTTTAAAAATCAAACATTCTAAATATAACTTATGCAGGAATAGTTCTGTAAATACTTTGAAATAAACTGTAAAGCTATTTAATAAATATGGTATTGATACTAAAAAAATCAAACATTCTTACACAATTCAAACATGCAATAGTGTGATAGACATATGCTGAGGAACAATGATAGGTGAATATTGTCTTGGTTCATAGTTAAACCATTATGTTTCTATAAGGGCAGAGAACTTTGGATGTACAGTAAAAACACTGCAGGTCCTCACCTACCCCAGCCTCAAATCTGAGCCAAAGTGTTTCAGCCTGCATTCCTTGGCCATTGCATAGAGTGAGGCACGTACAGCACAAGGTGTGCGTGTTGTGTGTTCCAAATCAAGGCTATGGTGAAATTGTACAATGTAACCAGTGAGCCCTGCTAGAAATACCTTAGATTCACTTTGTGTTTTATTTTAAATAAACTTCTGGTCCTTGTGTTTTCAGAAACCTTTTACTGTTGCCAAGTTTTTCATGAACTCCCCGCAGTCCATTGCACAATGTGGTGATGACCCACAGTTCAAGAAGCTGTGGCCTAAAAAAAATTAAAAATAAAAATCCCAGGCAGACTCCCTACTTAAGGCTACGATATTCTATGTGGAGCAGGGTATGCAACATTACCTGATTTTATGTTTTCTAAGTCAGGTAAACTTGGCTAAGTTCCTGAAGTCACACAGCTTGGAATGGAACCTGAAGATTAATAGATAGCTGTTGAGGGAGCCAAGTAATTTCCACTTACACATTTTCTGTGTTTCCACTTAGGATTAATGTCAGGGTTCAGGGAGGCAAAGACAGCAGGCAGTGCTACTTAAGAAATCACATTTTGGAGGCTGGGAGATGGCCCAGTACTTAGGGGCACTTGCTGTGCAAGCATGAGGACCAGGACCCACATAAAAAAGCTAGGCATGGGCTGGAGAGATGGCTTAGTGGTTAAGGGACCTGCCTGCTAAGCCTAAGAACACCCGTTTGATTCTCCAGGTCCCACGGTCAGTCAGATGCAAAGTGATGCAAGGGCACAATGCCACACTTGCCCACAAAGGAGAGCACACATCTGGAGTTTGTTCACAGAGGCTGAGAGGCCGCTGGCATGCCCATTCTCTCTCTCTAATAATAATAATAATAATAATAATAATAATAATAATAATAATAATAATAAGGGCATGCCAGTATGTGCTTAGAACCCCAGTGCTGAGTGGGGCAGGGGCAGGAGGTTCACTGTAGTCAAAAAATGCTGAGTTCCAGGTCAGCGACAGACCTTATCTCAAAAGAGTTAGGCCAGAGGGCGACAGAGGGAGGACACGGGACATACTCTGCTGATCTCTGCAAGGGTGCACATGAGCACGTCCAGCTGCATGCTCATATGCACACACATGCGTATGCCACACACACAAAACCCCCATTTTCTTGGCCATAGCATGTCATCACACAGGGCTTTCCAACCGACCTATTTCCTGATATCCTGCATCTGGAGGGACGTGCACCTGGGCAGTGGTCCTGCTTGCTCTGGTGGGGTTGGATGTTCGTTTTCGGCCTTCAGCGGGTATGTCTGATGCTTGGTAGGGTACTGAAGCCTTATGAATGGGAAGTAAATGGCTTGTAAGGAAGGTGTCTTTTCTCTAAGGGGGAAATGCATGCTTCTCCTTTTCAGATTTGACGGAGCCTTGGCTAAGCGGGAGAGTTACTCTCCCACCTGGCCTGTTCTCTGGCTTTCAAGCACATGACTTGTTCAGGCTGGGGTACTTCCTGCCACTGAAATACAGACAACCCCAACCCTTGCTGAGAACATGGGGGAGATTGTAGGGTCCTAAACACCCATTCTTTAAGCCCTGGAGTATTTTGTAGAGCATACAAAGGTTTCCTTCTGCTCTGGAATTCCTGTGGATGAAAGAGATTGGTTTCTCAGTGGGAATGTGCAAGTGGAGCACTTTGTCAGGACACTGAACTTGACCAGCTGGGCCCTTGGACTGACATCTTTCTCCTTCCGTAGATTGAGGAAGTTCTTCTTTGATTGGAAACAATTGTATTGATCATTTTACTCACATTCTGATTCCTAAAGCAGACTCTTGTAAGAGTGAGTTCTTCAAGACATTACCGTAGTTTTAAAAAAAAAAAAAAAGATACAGCACTTTGTAAAGCACAAACCCATGACACTGTATAACCCAAATAATAGGTTGGAAACTGGGTTTGTTGTGAGTAATATATTAATATCACCTGGTGCAGAACATGTTAACATGCTCAGTGCCTCAAGCAAATTGGCAAGCACTGCCTCCATTATTGCCAATAACTTGTCAAGCACCAACTTAGGGTTCCGCCCAAACTCTCAGAAGTTCCGAGACACGGCATTGCATGTAGTCCTCAGACCTCACCAGAGCAAGGGCTGGCATCCAGCCAACGCGAGAAGCCACTACTCAATTAGAGTAGGAATTCCAACGAGCCTCGGGATGGCAAGATGCTAAATAAGAACGGGATGAATTAATTGATTTCTGTCTTATGCAAGAGTCAGAGTGAGGATGAAGGTGAAGGTACTTCCTTCACCCTAGTAAGCGAGCAGCAAGTTGGAGCTGCCCAAAAGACTGCCCGTAACCATGACAACCGAAGAGCAATGGTTCTATCCAGCCTAGGCCTCAGTGATCTGCATTCCCGGATGCCAGAGAGGCAGGCAGGCTGGGCAAAGCAATTCACAGAACCTCCTAGAGGAAGTGTATAGACTCATCCCGTGGAAGCAGAGCATTGCACAGGGAAGCAAAGGGAGTGCTCGCTGGCTCAGTCCCAATCGAGAAGTTGCCAGACCTGTTTGATGTTACACAAACTGTAATTTTCTAGGAATACCTTACAGTCCGATGAAGTCAGTACCACTATTTTCCCATTTCATAGGCAAAGCAGTTTAAAGAATGTTCCTGATGTTCTTTTTTTTTTTAAATAAAATATTTTATTGATTTATTTAAGAGAGAGAGAAAGAGACAGAGAGACAAAGGATGTGCCAGGGCCTCTAGCCACTGCAAACAAACTCCAGACGCACTCACCTACCTGTGCATCTGGTTTTATGTGGTGGGTGGGTGGGTACTAGGGAATCAAACCCTGGTCCTTAGGCTTTTTTTTTTTTTTTTTTTTTTTTTGGTGTTTTGAGGTAGGGTCTCACACCAGCTTAGGCTGACCTGGAATTCACTGTGTAGTCTCAGGGTGGCCTCAAACTCATGGCGATCCTCCTACCTCTGCCTCCCGAGTGCTGGGATTAAAGGTGTATGCCACCATGCCTGGCTAGTCCTTAGGCTTTTTAGGCAAGGGTCTTAACCATTGAAATCTCTCCAGCCAAACTTTAATGACTTTCATGAGGTAGCCTGATGTAGTGTTTGGGAGAGGAGACCTTGGACCTCATCTTGGCTTTGCCATGTACTATGTGACCTGTCTCCTTCTCTGTAGAATAATAATGCTGTGTACATCATAAGATGTAATGGGGACTCCATGTATGTGGAGCCCTTGGACCTGAGCCTGACACAATAAGCATTGCTTACATATTTATTGTGGGTATTTGTTTTTAGTCCAATAAGAGATTTTAATCTAGTTTAGCTTGATGGTGGGATCAGAATTATTTGTCATTAGTTGTCACATGACTCTGCAGAAGCAAGAGGAAGAATTATTTTTTCTTACATGTAAAAGGAGATCAGAAACCCACTTGAGCAGAGGTATCAGGCATGCAGAGGTATCCTGGAAATTACTTTTGATCCACAGAGTGCTTTTTATTAAATGGAGAATAATTGCTATGCAGGCTAGTAGTAAGAATTCATATCAAAACAGGACGTCATGACCTGAAGTATAAACAATTTCATTTTTTTTTTTTTTTGCTACGACTAGCCACACATTTAGAGACATTTGGCAGTCTGATATAATTGTAGTCCTTTGTCAACACGCAGACGGAGGATTGTTGAGCCTTTTGCTAAATCTGGCTCGGTGACACTTGTGTCTTTAGACTCAGGCAATTGCTTCATCATGCACACATTATGCTGCTCTGATATTTTGGTACCGAACACACTGCTGCACATTCATGGACGCCAGCTGCACATCTATATCGTTCTCTAAGAACTTGGCCGAGGACTATCCAAAGCCATCATGTCAACCGGGACAACGTGCACATCAGAGCAAACAAACACAAGGCCCATCGCACTGGACCAATAATGAGGTTTTGCCTTTTTAATAAGGGGTATTGCCTGTTATTATATCATGACTAGAGAAGAGAAGTCAACTGAGCATGATTTCTTCCAACTAGAGATTTACAATTCAAACGAGAACCAGACGAAGTGCTCTTTCTTACATCGTTTCCAGAATGAACTCGAGTAAGGGCATATTATGTTTAAGAAAAGAGGCAACAAGTATCCAAGAATGTCACGATTGATTTATGTTACAGTAAATTCTCATTGAGGCTCAAAACTAGGTTGATCCTGTTGATCTTGTTCCGGGTGCTCCATGCCTATGTGACCAACAAATGAATGGAAATAATAGTGATGAGTATGGATATTATCTGGGTGTAAAGAAAATGTCTCTAGATAAGGAAAGGAAAAAATAGAAAAGGATTAAAGAACATCGGTGCGTACCTCATGCCTTTGGGGATCACCATTGAAAAGTGTATCAATTGAAACAAAACCTCATGGAATCTTCAAAAAAAATTACATGTACATTGGCTTAATTTGTTTTGTTTTTGAAAATCACATTTAGATTTGTATGAATCATATTTTATCATGAGGATATCTAATTAATATGCAGACTTTATATATGAATTTGGCTGTATATCATAGGAATTAAGCTCTGATAGTCATATGAAGAGCCAGGGTCCACTCACACCCTGTAGGTTGTCCAGCCACCCAGTACATACCGCATATTGAGTAAGGCTTTCAGATATTGGCATGTCTCAAATTTAGCACTTATGTTCTTGAAAGCACTTCCTTTCTCTCCCATACAGATCTAACTATATATTGGAGGTATTTGAACTTTTATTTAAAAAAAAAAAGATATCTGATGTTCTATTTTCAACAAAAGAGGTCTGTTCTCAAATGGACTGGCTAGAGAGGATTCCTCAGTTCTTTTGAGAAGGATTAAAAACCCTCTCTTAAGTCGGCCAGCGTGCACATCAAGGGCAGCCCATCATATCTGAAGGATGATCATTGTCCATGAAAGGAAGCTGGGTGACGGGGGAGGATGTTGAAAGCGCCTGGTAGACCAGTGGATTGGGAGCTGGAACTTGGCATTTAATTATGGGCTTTCTGCAGGGTGGCTGTCATACTTCGTGGCCGCTTGCATCTGAGTCTCTTCTCTGAGGTTCTGCTAGCTCTTCCAAGGCCCACCCAGCTCTCCTGAGGGATTTGATGTCATGTGACACCAGCCTTCCTGCTAAGGCTATCCAGACCTTTGCTGGAGGTGGTACCCAAAGAGGTCTGCAAAAGGTTGTGTTTGCTGCCCTGTGGCTCGGTGGACGATGCAGCCAGTGGCTTCCTAAGGAAAGGAACCCCATCCCGTTCTGGCCATGTTCTGAGATTCCTAGGGGCTGCTGAATAAAAGCCACTTCTCAAAACCTCAAAGATATTGTATTTTCTTGCAAATTGTTGAATCAGATCAAGTGAGGGCAGCCAGGGGAAACGAGGTAGCTCTATGCCTATCCTTTCTTTTTCCTTTTCCTTTGGCACAGGTAGTTTGCATTCCGGGGCTTCTTCCCTCCTTCCCCTCTTCCCTTTTCCTCCTTCTCTGTTCTCTTCCTCCCCTTTTCAGTTAAACTTGTAGCTATGCTAGGGACTAGTTCTGTCTCATAAGAAGGCTTAGAAAAATGGGGCACAAAGACTAGAAATAGTCAAATTTAAATGAATGTAAAGTGAACAAAGCCTTAATCTCCTTCTGAAAGACAAACTATATAATTGACTCAACCTTGGAAAGTTGCACAACAAAATGCAATATTGTTTTGAAAGAGAGAGAAGGAGCAGAAAAGCCGACGATAGGCTTCTATGTCTTCCAATCCAAATTGTGACTAGAGCAGCGTTTCCTCATTAGCAGATTTGGCATCCATATTAATGGATGAGTGAAGTTTTGAAGATGTAGAAAATCATATATAAGGAATTATGTAAATCAGCTAATATATCCTGTAGTGTACCTTCATTCATTCTGCCAAAAGCCCCTCTTCTGAATAACAAGGGACTTAAAAAATAATAACTAGGGCTAGAGAGATGGCTCAGTGGTTAAGGCACTTGTCTACAAAGCCTGAAAAACCAGGATTGGTTCCCCAGTACCCACGTAAAGCCAGATGCAGTGACTCATGTATCTGGAGCTTGTTTGCAGGGGCTGGAGGCCCTGCTGCATCCATTCTCTCTGGGTGTGACTCTCTCTCTCTCGTCTCTATTTTTCTCTTTGCTTGCAACTAAATAAAGCCATTTGGAAAAAATTTAAAAAATCACTAAATATCATTAGTAAATGATGCAGATATGGTAGCCCAGCATAAGGAATACAAATCTCTTTTTAGCCCTCTCTGTGTTGTCTTTTCAGAATATCATGTGACTCGTTTTAATCTTGGTGTCTTTCAGTGAGTAGCAATTTCCATACTTTTCATGTTTCCCACAGGGAAATTCCACAGGTAATTTATATATGATTCTTTTGGAGGTTTTTCATCATTTATGACTATTTGGTAACCATTCAACTTCTTCCTTGCATATGAATATATATTTATTTAAGAGAGAGGAAAACAGAGAGACAGAGAGGGAGGGAGGCAGATAGAGAGAGGGAAAGAGAATGGGCATGCCTCCAGTGGCCTCCAGCCACTGCAAATGAACTCCGGACACATGCTCCACCTTGTGCATGGCTTATATGGATACTGGGGAATCAAACCTGGGTCCTTATACTTTTCAGGCAAGCACCTTAACCACTAAACCATCTCTCCAGCCCATGAATATATGTTTTAACATAAATTGTGCCTTTTGAGTTTCAGCTACCAGTATCTTTTAAACTATTACTTTGAATAGCACCTTCCTATATGGAAAAATGAAGAGATTCCTCCTACTCTTTGGCATATTAGTAGACAATAGGGTATAGTTTTTTATGTCCCTCAAGTCAGCCTTTGTCACACATGCACTAGGGTGTTTCAACTACACACCACATCCAAGGAATTCGGTTCATTTAACTGAAAGCTCTTTCTTCTAACTCTATCCATCTTAAGTCCTCCTGATAGCCATGTGAACAAAGAAATTGTCCAGACTCCTGCAGGAAACTATTCGTAATTCCATCATCATTTATAGTCCCTTCTCTGCCCAGTGAACCAGAAGTTAGCCTTGAGGACATGTGTCCTTTAGTCTGTATTATGATCTTATCTTTATATGTGAGTTGATCTATTTTTCCAAATTAGTGGGTGGCCTTAGGTAGCATGTTGCTATTCTTCTTCTTTTTAAAAAAATTTATTTTATTTACTTGAGAGAGAGGCAGATAGAGAAGAGAGAGAGAAAGGGAGACAATGGGCACATCAGAGCCTTCAGCCACTGCAAACAAACTCCAGACGCAAGCACCACCTTGTGCATCTGGCTTACGTGAGTCTTGGAGAATCGAACCTGGGTCCTTTGGCTTTGCAGGCAAGCACCTTAACTGCTAAGCCATATCTCTAGCCTGCTATTCTTTTTTTTTTTTTTTAACATTTTATTTATTTTTGGAGAGAGACAGAGAGGGAGAGACAGAGAGGGAGAGGAAGACAGATAGAGATGGGCGCACCATCAGTCTCTCAGCTGCTGTGAATGAACTCCAGATGTGTGCGCCCACCTTGTGGTCAAGTGCGGCATTGTGCCCTTGTGTCACTTTTGCATCTGGCTAAATGTGGGACCTAGAGATTGGAACCAGGTTCTTACGCTTAGCAGGCAGGCGCCTTAACCGCTAAGCCATCTCTCCAGCCCCTGCTATTCTTTTATGGTGTCTTCTGAGGGTACTCAGAGGGCCATTGGATGTTCCACCTAGGAATAGCCATTATCAGAATTAGTAGTGCTTTCCAACTGTAAGAATGTTTAACACTAAAAATGCCCATTTCAGGTGAAACTGTACAAGATCCTTAACATGAAAAGCAGATAATTGTAGATTTACTGTGGTTGAAGGGGAACTACCTGGGGTGGGGAGAGATGACCTCCGAATTCCTTCCACTTTCAGAAGACCCCAGGGCCCATTGGCTTCTGATTGCACTAGATGAGAGAACTGAGACATTTGGAGATAAAACTAGTTGCTCAGCATTTTGGTGAAGAATCAATTTTCATTGCTTTGATAGCACCAGAGATGGGGGGGGGGTTGGAACTTGCTGGTAGTAAATACCAGGTAGAACAAGGTACCCATGAGGCTGTAGGGTGAGTTCTCTGGAAGCCACCATGCGAATGGAATTGGGCATGCAGGGTGTTTGTTAGAGATTAGCACCTGCAGGAACGGAGAGGGGAGAGGGAAGAAAACAATAAATTATGCTGAGGAAAAAGTTAAACTGTCAAGCAAGCCTGACAAAGAACTGGCCAATCCTACAGGGACTCTATAGAGCTTGCATGACCCACTACACTGTCTGCTCTGCTCAGCACCATCCGTTGCTGAGTAGGGACCAACCTATGGAACCTTCCTTGACTTTCTTTTTTAATTTTTTAATTTTTATTTGTTTATTTGAGAGAGGCATATAGAGATAATGGGCGCATCAGTGCCTCCAGCCACTGTAAATGAACTCCAAGCTCATTCGCCACCTTGTGGGTCTTGGAGATTCGAACCTGGGTCCTTTGGCTTTGTAGGCAAATGCCTTAACCTCTAAGTCATCTCTCCAGCCCCTCTGTGACTTTCTCCCACTGAAACAAATCCTAGAAGAGCTGAGATCTGAGAGTTGACTGTCTACTATTAGGGCTACAAATCTTCTGTCTTGAAACAAGGTCTGGAAGATGCATTGTCACGTTCTATATCTGCCACGCAGAGTCCTGGTGCCACAGGAGAGTAAAGGACACAGGTGGTAGCTTCCTCAGCCCTCTGCCAGACCACCCCACCCTTCTGGAGATTACTAACTCCATACTATTGAGAATTCTGTCTTCCCTATGTCTTGACAAGTAGAAGGTTCTTTAAGATGGCTTCTTTGTACTTCTAGATGGAACCCCATCAATATCATCTGTTTCCTTCTCTGTTTCACCAAGTTAAAAGACAGTTTTTATATTTAGTGACTTAACTTGGCATGATGGAAAATGTGGCAAATTTCACCTGGGAACCTTGTCTCCAGCTCTGTCCAGAAAGTCATCAGCTGTGGACCAGGAACAAGTCGTTTAACATTCCTGAGCCATAATTCGTCTACTGTACTGAGAGAGCTTGACGCCAGATAACACCAAGAGCTAGAAAACAGTGTTTAAAATGACTTTCCCAACGGTAGTATTCCCCAGAGATGTTTCCTCATTAGCCCTCCACTCATTCATCCATCTATTCATCTTTCCATTCAGTCATTCATTCATTCAATTGTTAGTGTTGTCCCTAACTTTAATGGATGATTTCTCCAGTTTTTTAAATTTTATTTATTTTATTTATTTGCAAGAGGATGGGAGTGAGAGAGCGTATGTGTATAATGATGGCCAAAGCCTTTTGCCACTGCAAATGAACTCCAGATGCATGTGCAACTTTGTGTGTCTGGTTTTATGTGGGTACTGGGGAATCAAACACAGGCCATCAGGCTCTGTAAGCAAGCATCTTTAACAGCTGAGCCATCTCTCCAGCCCTTTTTCAAACTTTTTAAAAAATAAATATTTTTATTTTTTATAAACAGAGAGAAAGAGAGACAGAGACAAGAGAGACAGACAGAGAGAATGGGCACGCCAGGGCCTACAGCCGCTGCAAATGAATTCCAGACACGTGAGCCACTTTGCGCATCTGGCTTTATGAAGGCACTTGGGAATTGAACCCAGGTCGTTAGGTTTTACAGGCAAGCTCAGCCATCTCTCCACTCCACCCCACCCCAATCTTTTTAAGCCAAGCAACCAGGAGATTTTGTTTTCTGCTAATTGCTCCAGAGATTTATTACAACTCTTTTCCCCATTTGAAATAGCCCAAATTAGGCTATTGCTTTGCCATTATTGATTGAAAAAGTATCACCTTTTGTATTTCCTAGACCAGCTGATCAAAACACAACTTGCTATTACTCTACTTTTTGCCAAGTTAACCTCTCTCTGGGGTCTTCTTTGCTTTTGTTTTATTACTCCCTTATAGATTAGTTTTTGCAACTTTGAGTCTTCATTCTCTACTAAGTCATAATCCCCTACTAAATTCCAGATAGTCTAATTTAGTTAGAATTTCTTTTTTTACTGTGAAGTGCATGGATGCAAGAAAAACCTATGAAATGTCGATAGGTGCCCACTTTAAAGACTAACGACAGAACAAGTGCTTATGTTCTGACCACTCATAAGTAATTCTCTTAGGGTTAGCTTTTAGCTAGTGCTCAGAGCCTACTTGTGTGTAAGATTTGGACATATGACAGTGATCAAGAGATACTCAGGACCACGTAAACAGTTCATCATCATTAAATAGGCGCAAGAAATTAATCATCATGTAAGTAACTGAAATTCATAAGGAACTTGCAATGAGAGCTATAAACAGGAAGGGATTAGAACCATTACCCGTGGGAAGAGCTGGAAAGGTTTCCAGAGGCTGTGACTTGAACAAGGGATTATTGAATTTAAAAAAAAAAATAAAAATAAAAAAAGCATTGCCAGTAAAGCATGTTAGCTTCCCATTGCCATAACAAATGCCTGGGATCATTCAACTTAAGAAGAAGAAAGGTTTGTGTTGGCTCCTCATTTTGGAAGTTGCAGGCCTTAGCCAATTGGCCCCTTTGTTTTGAGCTACAGTGGCACAGTACAGGATGGTGGGGGTACATGGAGGAGGAAGGGGCCTATTCACCCCTTGGATCTGTGGGAAAGAGAAAGAGCAAGAGGCCAGAGACCCACAGTCCCCGTTGAGGGCATGCCTCCTATGTCATGAAACATGCTAGTCCCCATCTGAAGTTTCCACCACTCCCAATAGATCTACTCTGAGGACCAAGCCCAACACATGTGCCTTTGGGGGACATTTACAATCCAAGCTAGAGTGGTCCAGTTGACAAGCCACTGCTTCTCATTACTGTTTGTTTCCATGCTGTGCCTCCCCCCCCCCCGCCCCGCCCCACCCCAGCGCTCTGACCATCCCTTCTCAGGTTTATTTTGTCCTCATACCTTTCCTCAACGGGGCCTTCCCAGGCCTTCCATTAGATGTCTTAAAATGCACTTTCTCATTCATTCCCTGGTCACTGAGAAGAAAGGAGTTTTCAGAGACTTTAGTCTGACTGGGAATCACAATGGAGCTTGTTCAAGTGCAAATTATGGCCCTCAGCAGCTAGTCAGAACCTTGAGGGAGGATCTAGGGACATACAATCATAACACACTATCATTATGTGTTTTCCAAGGCCGATTACTGGGATCACACATGGAAAACATGGGGGGGGGGCGCGTGAGGAATTCCTTGTAAAGTGAGGGAGAGTTACAAAAACCTTCACCATGATCTATGACCCGTGTGCTGGACCACCATGGGACCCCTTTTAGCCTGCAGAGCCCACTCCTCTCTCCCTCTCCTTCCTGTCGTTAGTTGCTTCCTTACTGATATCTCTTATATGCATCCAATACCTGCCCCTGTGCTGGTGCTGGACCCCCATGCCTCCCATGCCTGCTCTTGACCACTCCCATTCTTACTCTGAGCCTTGCTGGTCAGCACAGCACCCGAGGTGAAGAGGGGCATGTAAAGTTGACCATGACAATACTGCCAGCTTCCTCGCCTTGCATCTCTGTTTTCATTTTGGGAACTTTCTCCTGAGACCAGAGAAAGAAAAGAAACAGAAATCCAGTTTAAGCTGGGGAAGGTGTGGCCTGAGATGGTGTCTGGGCAGAAGGCTCTTGTAGGGGTTGACCCTTCTACTGCTAAGAGCACTTGAATAGTTTTTAGGCAGGTAAACTGTGAGCCTGGATATTTCCGTTTCGAAATTGAAATGCGTGTGCGCAGATCTTCCTCTTGAGGGGACGTATGCCTGTGTCTGTTACTACACGTGTTCTCTCTGGGAGCTCGTACACGTGAATAGAACCTTGGTTCCGTCAGCTTTCCCTGTGCACACATGACTCAGCGTGTATGTGGATGTGTAATTGAAGATTTGAAACACTTGGTTTTGCCGCTGCTGTGCTCAGAAAATTCCTGAGCTACTGTGGGTTAATGGGAGTTGCAGCAAGTGTTTTTCTGCTGGTCTTTTAGTAAATCTCTCCCTTCCTCCCTCTCTCTCTCTCTCTCTCTCTCTCTCTCTCTCTCCTCTCCCTCTCCCCCTCCTCCCTCTGCCCCTCCCTCGCTGGCTCTCTGAGATAGCCGATTGAGAAGCTGGTGCGGCTTCTTCTTCGAGGAGAGGAGCAAGCTGGCTTGTGCAGGCGTTATCCCCCAGTACCCCTAGCATCCCGTCCATGCAGTGTTCCTGGAGGGAAATGCAATGTTGGAGCAGGGGCTGACCTGCGTTGGGAGGGTGGCTGGGCGCTCCGAGAGGCCAGCATCCTGTCTTAGGCAGAGACTGGAATCACAGGAATGTTTCATCAAGGTCAGCTCAGAGAGTTCCCAGACCCCCATGGATTTTAGAATTTTCCAGCCTCTTCTTCACCTTCGCCTTGGCACTCTCTCATTTCCTCCTGAGATGGCCCCTGGTCTGCAAGAGGCTTTTGCGAGAAGCTATTTATTAGCAGATGGGAAGAAATGGATTCTGCGCTTGATTCTTTAGCCCTGATTTATCAATGATGATGGATTGGAAAGCTGTGTAAGTAACAGTTCTGTGTATTCCTGTAGTTACTGGTCTGTCTCACTTGCTTTGTGAAAAATAGGAACTTTCTCAGTGAATTTCCTTTTTGGGAAAGTGAAAGTAAAATGCATAAAGTATTGCAAAGAAGTTAGGGGAGTCCAGATTATATGAGCTTTCTTGTTGTGTCATTGACTTACAAAAGACATACAGCGCTCTCTCAGACACACAAACACACAGCATCTGCAACATCCCCAGGGGGAGAATAAGATGGGAAGTAAACAAACCAGGTTTGTGAGCTGACAGTCATTGCTAGCATCAGACTTATTCGGAGTTGCTAAAATATTTGACATTGACTCCTTTCAGAATCAAAGATGGAATGGAAATGCATTATCATCACAGGATCACAAAATGAAGTTAGCCTGTGGCTCTCAGAACAGATTCTTTCTAGCTATATAAATGTGGTGTTGATTTTTTTTTTTTTAAACTCAGGTTTGATGTTGGCTGTTTCCCCATCTGTTTCAGCTTTGCCTGAGACAGACACCTCCCCAGGGATTCTAGAGTATGGGGGGTGTCTGGGGTGTGAGACACTGATGAGTTGACAGCGAGCCATGTAGTGAGGGGTCTTCTGTCTTTCCGTGCCAGGGCTTGGTTTAAGCACCTCAGTCTCTAGGTATTGGGGTGGGGCAGGAGGGGGAGTAGCTTGAAGACTCAAACCAGTTTCCTGTCCTAAGAACAGCAATCTGAAAGATGAAAAAATTCGAAGTGAAACCACGTTTCACCAGTTCTTTGATAACTGAAACAAGGTTAACTTTACATAGGCAGTAAGCTTTCTGGATTAAAAGGCAGAAATTTACAGGAAGCCTTTACCATAATCAATCACTTAGGTAAGGACACCTTTGATTGCCAACCTTTTTGTTTTGTTTTGTTTTGTTTTGTTTTGTTTTTTTTGTTTTAATAGCCAGTTGCAACTTTTCCCTTTCAAGTGTACGCATTAGCATGAACTATTCCTGGCTGCTTAAAACTTGACTGCATCTAGAACAGGGCTTTCTAACAATGCTCCTCTGCCTGCCTTTCTCTTTATCACGTCCCCACCCCAGGCAAGGCTACTGCCCCTCCCACCTGCCTACTCTCCCCGCTGTCTCCCAGCCCCCAGCCTTCCCTCCGAGGAGGCTTGGAACATCATGAAAGACCCTTCTAAAGATTCTCTGTGAACACGCCCTGCCCAGCCCTGGACAGAGGGAGTACTGTAATGCAACGCACAGAGCTGCCAGTTTGGGAACTGAATGAGCTCATTTGATGCCTGCACATCAAATCAGTTCTGTGAGCAGCAGAATGAGATCATATCTGTAAACCTGACCCAAAGTGGCGCTAACTTTATTAATTGGCACTTAATGTCATCGGGAGTGGTAGCGCTGATTACCTGAAGGGACCAGCCTAAAGCCAAACTGAAACCCCAAACCTCTCTGGGATTCCTGCTGGTTTCCTAGGGCCGCGCCTTTTAAAATATGTCCTTTGTTATCAAGGGGAATCTGAGACAGAAAACACATGTTGGCAGCGTCACGTGAGCGTTCGTGCACAGGAACTGGTTGCATCACTGGGGGAAATGTTTGCCATCAGGTGCCAGTATGGTTTGGTTTCTTGCTTATATGAACTCGGTCCGACGCATCTGGAAGAGGTTTGGAGGGGAGGGGATACCCCAAAGCAAGGCATGCCAGGGAAGGGAATGCCATTAAACATTTAAAAATCAAACCCACATTCCAGTTCTCATGCTTGTTTTTGGTTCCCTGTTAAGGCAGGTTCCAATTAGGGCCTTTCTGGTGAGTGGAGAGAGGTGACTTCATAGCACTTTGGGGTTCTGAGCAAAGGAGGGTGATTGCTCAAGAAGTAGAAAAGGGAGTAAGAGTCTTCCAAGTTCCTGATCCCTCTGACAGAACAGGGAACCCTCTGCTGTCCTTCCGCCCTGGCCCGTGCTTCCCACTCGGAAGTGTCCCTGGCGAAATGCCCCCCCACACCCCAGCTTTCCCCTGGAGTCCCTGTGTCCTAAAGATAAGCTGCCAAGGGCAGGCTTTTCAGGGAGGGTGGAGGGTGTATTTTAGTGGCGAGTGAGCAAAAGGACCAGATACGCTGATCCCTGCAAAGAGTCTTTGAGAGGCGGCTGATTGGCATCAGGAAAACTGCTGAGCAATTAAAAAAAACCACCAAAATACTGGACTCAAGGTGAGAGAAGAAAGAACGAGAAAGAGGCATCTTCAGAGGAGTTTCAGCAAAGTTCTGTGAGGCACCCAGACTGTCTGAGTTCATCATGCCAGATGGTTCTGTAAGCCTTAGCCTGATCAGTACCTCACAGAGGAACCGAAGCTCGCTTTGGAGTCTGGTGTTTGGTTGAGAAGCGTGCCTCCAGACGAACTGCCTGCTCTCGCTTTGCTCCCCAGTCCCCACTGTGTGCTTTGCTCCCCAGTCCCCACTGTGTGCTTTGCTCCCCAGTCCCCACTGTGTGCATGTGCTCTCCCTGCTGGTCGACCCCCTAAGCCACGGGTTCCATTCCACAAAGAAGGGTTCTAAGAAAATGTGATCTACAGAATTTCACTGCCAAAGACCAGTGCTGGCGTTTAAGACCTCCTTGGTTTTCTTATTACAGATATTGTCTGGGTTCTAGTTTGTGCCCTTTGTCTCAACTGGTCATTCCAAACTTCACCTCGCCCAGCCCTTCTCCATGAACTCCATCCCTCCTTCGTACCATTGACACTGCTGAGAGCCGTGAGTTCCTGGTGGAGTCTGGCTGCAGAGCCGCACCAGGCAGACACAGTGTACTATTCTCAATTTCATCTTCCCACCTAGTCTCTGGGAGAGGCTGCAAAGGTCGAACACATCTTTGATAAATGTAGAGAAGAAGGATAGTTGATAACAGTGTGTCATATTCATGCCTTAAACTTGCCAAGAGCGTGGGTTGTAAGTGTTCTCATCGTGACAAAAGTACGGGAGGGCGAGGGAGATGGCTCAGTGGGTAAAAAGCACTTGCTGTGCAAGTCTGACAACCCGAGTTCAGATCCCCAGGACCCATGTCAAGCTGGACATGGTAGGGCATGTCGCTAACCCCAGCCTGCCTGTGCTGAGATGGGAGATGGAGACAGGAGAATTCCCCAGGAGCTCGTGAGCCAGCTAGCATGTAGTATGCAGTGGTAAACAAAACCAGGTGGACAGTGGCCTCAAACAAGGTGGTCAGTGAGGACAGATGCCTGAGACTGTCCTCTGACCTCCACATGTGCGCTGTGGCATGTGCAGGTCTGTGCTCATTCTCTCTCTCTCTCTCTCTCTCTCTCTCACATACGCACACAGATAAAAAAGTATGAAGTAGTTTTGTGTGAATAAACTCAACTTAGCCATTCCTCAATGTGTGCCCAGTTCAAAACATGTTGTATTTATATAAATATATAGTTTACTTGCAATTTAAAGTAGGAATTCTTAAAACGTTGTATTTATATAATATGTAGTTTTACTTGCAATTTAAAGTAGGAATTCTTTTTTTTTTTTTTTTTTTTTTTTTTTTTTGCCTTGGTTTTTCGAGGCAAGGTCTCACTCTAGCTCTCGCTGACCTGGAATTCACTATGTAGTCAGTCTCAGGGTACCCTTGAATTCACATGATCCTCCTACCTCTGCTTCCCCAGTGCTGGGATTATAGGCGTTCACCACTATGCCCAGCCTAAAGTAGAAATTCTTATCATTAGGCTTATAATAAACTAAAATAAATGTAGACAGGAATGTTGATTCATGAAAAATGCCTCTAGAAGTTTTCCTGATTAGAGGAAGAAGTGACTTTTTCTCATGCATGTTTTCTCTCCATGCCTGGTTCTAGAGGTCAGTGGAAGGGTTGCTGCGAGGTAACAGCTAATGTAGGCAGAACTCATCATTATTACCTGCGTGTGAGCTACTAATGGGTAAATTTTTTACCTTCCCTAAATTCCTATATTGTACGTCAGTAGAATGTGTGCAAATCTTAGCCTGTGCTAATCAGCTTTTCTATACTGTAACAAATATTTGAGATAGTGAAATTATGAGGAGGAAAGATTTATTTTGGCCCACAGTTCTGGAGGGTTCAGACTACAGTCTCGCTTTGGGCCTGTAGCTCGGGATCACATGGCCTGCAGGGAATGTGTGGTTGAGGAAGTTCATTTGCTTCATGGGCTACGAGTAAAAGACAGGAAGAAAAAGACCAAGTTCTCATGATCACCGTCAAGGGTGTGCCCCTACTGGGTCCCTCTCTTAAAAGAACCATCACTTCCAATGTGCTGTTCTGGTGAGTGAGACGTTGGGTACATGAGCCGTTGGGAGACATTCCAGGTCCAAAGCCTAGTACCTCAGTAGGCTTTGCAAGAATTAAATGAGATCATACATGGGACTTAGCTTTACCATTGCGCCCCATCATGTCCAATGCATACATACATACATATACATACCCACCCCCCCACACACATATGGTATGTGTGTATGGGTGTGCCATGCCAGGGTCTCTTGCCATGCCAGACGCATGTGATACTTTTTGCAACTCCCTTTATGTGGGTGCTGAGGAGTTGAACCTGGGTTGGCAGGCTTTGCATGCGAGCACCTTTAACCACAGAGCCATCTCTCCTGCTTCATATCATGTCCTTTTTAATCAGTGCTCCTGTCAGTGGGCTGCTATCTGTCATGTAAATTTTAGTCCCTGCTCTGGGTATAACCACTTGTCTAATAGTAAGCAAACGATGGCCCTGGTCTTCTAGGCTTTCTGAAATGTTTCCATTTCCTGAGAGATTTCTCCACAGCTCTCTACCCCTTGACTCATGCCATCCCTTAGGCTGGCAGGTTCTCCTTCCCCTGGCTACCCCCTTTCTACCTTTGTCCTGTGACCCTCCCTTGAGTCCCTGAGCCTTGCTCAGGCAGGTCCTCTACAGTGTAGGATGCTTGCATCTCTCACCCCATGCTTCCCCATGTCCTTCCCTGTAATCCCTGGACTCTCCATTCTGCATCCAGACCAGGACTCTGTAACATGCATGAAAGAAGGAATGGCCAAGGAATCCCTGCCCTGCCTTAGTGGTAGGCCTTGAGGAAGAGAAAATGAAATAATATGTATGAAAGGCTCTGGTGACTAGAGGCCTGGGCAGTGGCCTTCAGTTTTGAGTTAGTGGAAAGACTGTCTTTAGTGCTAATATGTTAGGTGATATGTCAAGTACTAAGATGCACCATTTTTTTCATCTGAGAGAGACAGACAGACAGAAAGAGGAAGAGATAGATAGAGAGAATGGGCATGCCAGGGCCTTTTCAGCTGCTGTGAACGAACTCCAGACACATGCGCCCCCATGTGTGCATGTGCGACATTGTGTGCTTGTGTCACTTTTGTGTCTGGCTAAATGTGGGACCTGGAGATTTGAACAAGCATTCTTAGGCTTTGCAGGCAGGCACATTCACTGCTAAGCCATCCTCTCCAGCCCAAGATGTACCCATTTTAATGAAACAAAATAGCTTTCTCTTTTGTGCTGCTCTGGTGATGTGGGTTGATTCTTTGTCACAGAAGCAGGACAGGCTGTGTGAGCCAGAAGCTCTGGACGTCTGGATGTCTGTAAGCAACCAGACTTTTCATTTCAAAGTGGTAGATAAGAAAGTGATAGATAAGACTTGAAAGCCAGCCCCCCTGAGAGGACACCTCTGTCACTTAGCTTCACCAGGGCATGGGAGGGAGACTTCAGATCCTGCCCTGAAAGGGTGAAGAAGGGAAATGGGTTCCTAAAAGAAGAGGGAGGGAGAGAGAAGGCAAGCAAAAGTCCCAGGGTACTGAAGATGCAACTTGCCTGCTTCATAGTCTTCCTCATGGAGGTAGGGTAGTCGGGAAGGAGCCAACATTCTGGGTCTGACAAACATGGGTTTGGAATCCAGCCCCAAGCCTGGGTCTTGCTGTAGTTTGTGAGCAAGAGCATTAGAGAGAGTATTCGGCTCTTCCTGCCAGCACACATTTCCACTGCGGAACTCTGCACAGCTAAGGAGAATGACACTGTAATGTCCTCCCTCTCTAAGGCCGTTCTTACAGAGTGGAGCTGGCGTCATCCCCTTTTTTCTGCAAAGTGACTCACAGTTTTCCTAGCAGTACATGGAACTCCAGTTCATGATGACATAAACTCTTCCCCACTGTTAAATCTGTTCATTAATATATATATAGTCTTGCTCTCACCCAGGCTGACCTGGAATTCACTATGTAGTCTCAGGGTGTCCTTGAACTCACGGTTGATCCTCCTACCTCTGCATCCCGAGTGATGGGATTAAAGGCGTGCACCACCACACCCAGCAGGTCTTTTTTTTTTTTTTAACCCCCTGTAGGAAATGAGCTTTGAAGAAAAAAAACAAACAAGCAATGTCTAATATGGACAGTGTCAATGGCCAGTCCTGGTGGAGAGCCACAGGATGGTCCAAGGGATGGCACGAGCCATGTGCACACATGCGCTTTGTCGGCCGACCACTCCTAGGGACGTGTATGTTCGTGCTGAGTACGTCTACAGGCAGCGGTGTTTGGCAGCAGAGCGAGCGCCCTGTGGATCTGTTATTCACCTCCTCAGCGCCGGCTCAGTAGGCTGCGTGGGCTCATTTTTCACTTTCTTTTGACCCCGATTGTCTCCACAAATGAACCACCTGCCACATCTTGGTGTGGGGGTGGGGGTGGAGGTGTAGAGTGCAGTAACAAGCCTGCAAAGGCCGCTCTCCGCTGATTGGTGCTCCAAAGGGAAATTGAGGAATCCCACAAAACCACAAATCCAGGATGTCAGCTCATAAATATGTAAGGTCCTTCCTTGGGTAATAAGCTCTGTAATAGCCCAAACTGTCACTTGCACATTCTCTTCAGCTGAGCACAAAAGTTCCTGCTGCCAGACTGTCCCTGGATGTGGGGACTGAAGCCGGAGGATGAGGGCTGGGAGGTGGGGCAGGGTGACAGCTCTCTCTGGTTACTAGCTACTCTGCAGCCTTCACCCCACAGTCGGAAACTCTTTCTGTCTCTGGGTATTGGATTAGTAAATGTGTGCAAAACTTCACTGTGCGGCACTCGGAAGAGTGTTGAGTGGAAGCAGGAGGAATCGTTCCAGCATTTAGCTTTTGGCAATAGCAAGGAACCCTGTACAAACCTCAGTCTCTGTTGCATTATGGTTAACACTGTATCAGGAGCTTCATAAAACTCCAGCCAACAGGAGATTGCTCAGTGGTTAAGGAGTTTGCCTGCAAAGCCTAATGGCCTGGGTTCAGTTCCCCGGAACCCACATAAGACAGGTGGGCAAGGTGGTGCATGTGTCTGGAGTTCATTTGCAGTGACTAGAGGCCTTGGCAACCCATATATCTCCCTATTCTCTCTGTGTGCATTGCTCAGCTTGCAAATAAATTTAAAAATTTTAATAAAAATCTCAGCCATCAGCTTAACACTGAAACATAGGCCACAGGTCAAATGCAGGCTGAGAAGCACTGATCAATACCTAAAATGTTACAGGCCTTTTTGGGTAAGATTTCTGGGATTCAAAAGTGAGCCCAGGATGAGTGGGTAAGACATAGTTGGTTCTACTGTAATACACAAAGCACTTCTTGTTAGCAAGGTGTATTGTTAGTAAATCATTATCAAAACACACTGAAGGGCTGGAGATGGGTTCTGCTTTGAGTGGTGCATCTAGAGGGACGAGCATTGCGGAGGGGCCAGGAAAGAAGGGTTTTTCAGACAAGAATTGGCATGAGTTTCTGTTTATGCCCAGAAGCATGAACATAGATGGTGTCATGCAACTGTATTCATGTTACACGATGATGAGAAATAAATAGTTTTCTGATTTTCAGGCTAGGCAATGATCAGTAATCATTCATGTCAAACAGAATATCATAATGATGACAAGTGAATGCCGCACCATTAGTCAGCTGTCCGTCTCTGTGACACAACACCTGAACAAAGTAACTTAAAGGAAGAGATTAGGGGCTGGAGAGATGGCTTAGAGGTTAAGGCTTGCCTGCAAAGCCTGAGGACCAAGGTTTGATTCCCAAGAAACCATGTAAGCCATATGCACAAAATGGCGCATGCATCTGGAGTTGGTTGCAGTGGCTGAAGACCCTGGCATAGCTGTTCTCTCTGTCTACCTCTCTCAAACAAATAAATAAAAATTAAAAAAATTTAAATGAAAGTCACAGGAAGCTATGGAAGGCCAGGACCTGGCTTCCATAGGTTGGACCCTACTCAGCAACAGATGGTGCTGAGCAAAGCAGACAGCATACTGGGCCATGCAAGTTCTATAGAGTACATTCTCTTTCTCTCTCTCTCTCTCTCTCTCTCTCTCTCTGTCTGTCTAATGAATAAAAGGAGAGATTTATTTTGGCTCACAGTTTTAGTCCATGGTCGCTTGGCTAAGCATGTGGGCCTCTGGCAAGACACAACATCAGGCAGGGAGTATGTGGCAGAACAAAGACCCTAACCCTATATGGTGGCTGGGTAGCAAAGAGAGAGAAAGGAAAGGGCGGGGGACCCAATATCCCCCAGCCCCTAGGTACCACCTTCAGTATTGGATCATATTAGAAGGGCTCAAAACATGTCTCATTCTCACAGTTAATTGGAAACATTAGATTGTGGGTCAATAGCAGGCTAATATAGCCCTGTGTCTGGAACCTTGGTTTTGTGACTGCGAGGGAAGGAAGGTCATCTTCCACAAGTGGATAAGTGACTCTACCTGCTTATCTGAAGATGGTATTAGCATAGCCCTTTCTAAAGTTGCCGCTGGGCTGGAGAGAATTCTTAGTGGTTAAAGTGCTTGCCTGCAAAGCCTAAGGACCCATGTTTGATATCCCTCCAGATCCCACGCAAGCATCAGGTCACACATGCCCACTAGGTGGCGCAAGCATCTGGAGTTCAATAGCAGTGGCTGAGACCCTGGTGTGCCAGTTCCTCTCTCTCTCTTGCTCTCTCTCGCTGTCTCTAAAACAAATAAAAATAAAAGTCGTTTCTTGCAAGAAAAATAAATAAAGGAGAGCCACTCAGGAGAGAGAACAAGAGAATGAGTCCAAACAACGTGATTTCGCTTGAAGGGGAAAAAAATAAAAAGTTAGAAGTTGTTACTAGGAAACTATCTGTAGTAAAAAGCCCAGGATTTTATAGCACCATTCAGAAAATTCGGCTTTTTTACAGTGTACTAAGCACTTTCCCTGCCAGCATTGTGCTAAGTAGTTACTTTATTAAGCTGCACTTGAAAAACCCACGATAGCAGGAAAAGACACTAACGAGCTTAACACACCAGCAAAGTGTGGCGTAATGACTTAGATGCTTTGCATAGCCAGCTGAGCATCGCAGCGGTTACGGAGGAGGAGTGCTTTAAGCCTGGATGAACCCTCAGAGATGGTGGACTCTGTCATCTTTGAAGAGTGGGATTCCAGGTGCAGGAACTGGGCTAAAGTCAGTGAACAGAATTAGTGGGAACTCCTGCACGCCTTCACACTTGTTCTCCGGCCCATTTGTGCATTCATTCTTTCACTCGACAAACATTCACAAGCCTTTGCCACCTGTAAGATAAACATTTCAATAGATAGCGGCTCTCCCCTCCAGGAGCTCATAGTTTGGAAAGGAAGTATAAGATGTGTCCGTAAAGAATAAAATAGGAAGTTACTTGAACAATACAAGGAAAGGTAGCTATTAAGTTTCAAACGATAGACAATAGGACTGAGGAGATGGCTCAGTTGGTAAAGTGTTTGCTGTGTAAACATGAGGATCTGAGTTCAAATCCCCAGCACCCACATAACAGCTGGGTGCAGAGGCACATGGCTATAACCCCAGGGCTGGAAGAAGCAGAATGGAGGGATCTCTGGGGCTGGCTGCCTAGCTAGTCTAGTTGAATCAGTGAATTCTAGGTTCAATGTGAGACCCTGGGTCAAAGAATAAGGTGGAAGAGTGACTTAGGAAGACAACCCAGGTCAACCTCTGTCCTCCACATGGACACAATGCATGTACACCTGCCCCCACACATGTATACACAGCACACACATATACACATACGAAAATGTACAAAAAAATTATTTCCATGGGAAATTGATGATAATAGCTTGTAACAGAGAATTTAGTATATTACCTGGGCTTCAAACATTCACATTTGTTTTATTTAAGAAGCTTTGAGGGCTGGAGAGATGGCTTAGTGGTTAAGTCACTTGCCTGCAAAGCCAAAGGACCTCAGTTTGATTCCTTAGGACACCACGTAAGCCAGATGAACAAGGTGGCACATGCATCTGGAGTTCATTTGTAGTGGCTGGAGGACCTGGAGTGCCCATTCTTTTTCTCTCTCTTCCTCTGCCTCATTCTTTCTCTCAAATAAATAAATAAAAATAAAAGGGTTTTTTAAAGAAAGAAGCTTGAGCATCCAATGGAGAAAAAAATGTTAGGTAAAAATAAGTATTTGTCAACCTTTATCTTCATTCTCAGGAAATGGAGAATAGGATTAGAATTGAATAGTTAAGCTGTTGCAATTGCTCAATAGCTTAATAAGAACATGTTGTTCATGTACAAGAACATCATTGATTATTTCCCTGCAAACATCATTTTGAAAGCTGGGCATAGTGGTGCAGGCCTGTCATCTCAGCACTCAGGAGGCCGAGGCAAGAGAATAGAGAGTTCCAGACCAGCCTGAGACCCCGTCTCAGCAACAGTGACAGAAAGGAAAATATAATGTTTAGAAAAATCAATGTTTTCAGAAAATCAAGTACCCATCAGTTGGTTATTTTCCAGTGTGGGCAATTGCAAAAGGCATCGCTCTGTTCGGATAACTTCCTCAGGAATAAGACAAGGAAACTAGGACTTGGAGCCCCCTCTGGAGGAATAAAAGAGAGCCCTCCTTACTAGCCTAGTAGCAAGTGACTTCCCTTTAAAGGTCAGAGAGGGAAAAGTCAGTCATCTAATCAAATTGACTTTTGGAATTAACTTTACAAAGCACAAATCTAAGGTCTTCACTCATAGAGAATCCAGTGAGCATATTTGTGTCAACAAATAACTAAAAAAAAAAAAAAAGCAAACGGCTGGAGAGATGGCTTAGTAGTTAAGGCACATGCCTGTGAAGCCTAAGGATCCTGTTTTGATTCTCCAGGTCCCACGTAAGCCAGATGCACAAGGAGGCACACATATCTGGAGTTAGTTTGGAGTGGCTAGAGGCCCTGGTGTGCCCATTCTCATTCTCCTTCTCTCTTTCCCTCTCTCTGTCTCTAATAAATAAATTAAAAATATATTTAAAAAAAACCCTCTCCCAATGGTTTGGCCAAACAAATGTTGGCCACAGACTGATAATTATATATAAAAATAATTACAATGAACATAGTCATTGTATTTGTTTTATGACCATACTATCCTAGAAGATCCCACAGTACAAAATATTTTCTGTCTTGTCATAACTGAAAATAGAGCAAACCTTAAAAACAAAAGAAAGATCTGGAGATATGACTTAGCAGTTAAGGTGCTTGCCTGCAATGCCTAAGGACCCATGTTTGACCCCCAGATCCCATGTAGCCAGACATACAACATGACACATGTGCAAGGTCATGTATGTGCACAAGGTGGCATATGCATCTGGAGTTCAATTTCAGTGGCTGGAGGCCCTGGTGCTCCAATTCTCAATCTCCCCATAAAAAAAATTTTTTTTAAACTAAAAAAAAGAAAGAAAGAAAGAAAAGAAAAAGAAAAAATTAAAAAAAAATCAGTCATCCAACAAATCAGGCATTTGTTGAGTATCTTCTTGGTACCAGGTTCCATTCTTGGCTATAAAAATTAATAAGTAAGCTAAGTCCTTACCCTGTGGAACTTCCATCAGAGCAGGGCATGTTTAGCATCAGCCCTGACCTTCACAATGATGGTAGCATCCGTAAACTTGTGGACACAGATGTGGAAAGCAAAGATCCTGGTCAGTCTGAGAACTCTCAGAAGATTGGACTGTGTTACAACCTTCGCAAACCAAGACACACAATCTTACTCCCTCTCCACAGTCCAAATGATCAGCTTCCCCACAGCTCACGAAGTACCTGTTAATGAGAGCTGACAAGCTTGTTTTGGAAGATACCCAAATGCATCCTAAAGCCCAGCCCTGCAGGACTTCCACACTGGAGCAATCCTTGAAGAAAAATCCCCCTCACCTGGACTTGAGTTTCCACTTTCATGGATGGGGAACATGTGAGAACTCCGGGCCTGATCCTGTCAGGAAGACACACAGCCATCTTTATACCTTCTATGATGTCAGTGATTTTGAGCCAACTCTATCCATCTGCCCATCTGTCCATCCACCCATCCACCCATCCATCCGCCCCTCCATCTGCATTTGTCAAGTGCACATGGTGGATCAGGCAATTTGCAGAACACAACTGTAGAAAAGATAAATGGTTTCTGACCTTACAGATCTTTCCATTTTTTGAAGACAACATAAGTAATTATAGTCAATTGCAGGAAGCAGAATGTGGAGCCCACTTATTCGTCATATTAACCAGGGGACTGCCCTAGCTGGTGTACAAGACATGGTTGTCATGGACTACCAGCCATTTGGACCAGCATGGACCATTTATCTCCAGCGCAGTCTAGAAAGTGATACTGGCTACACTCTTACTTAAGTGGTGGGCTGGCTGGGTTAGTTTGCTTGACATACAATTTTGATTTTGTGTAGGCCTTGATTTTGCACACGATTTCTAACTGTCCAGAGTAGCTGCCTGCAGTGTCTTGGTAAGGGTGACAATGAATTTTCTTCTCCATAGCCATTCGGACCTGAGGACATACTGTCAGAGGAGCCACTACAGTGTCCACGTTAGTCTCCAGTACATGAAGACTGGTGTGTGTGGGGGGACGTGGTTGACCCAACAATCTGGTTTTTAGAACAAAACAATGGCGCCCACCAGAGACTTTGCTGGCATCTGATTTAAAGCTGTAGATGACCCCAGTTTATCAGTTCAAATTAAGAAGTCATCTTTTCTGACCCGTATGAGCTATAAATAAGACGCTTCATGACAACGGGATAACCAAAGCTCATGTTGAAGATACCCAGGATCCTGACCTGACATCACAGTCCGTACCACAGTCCACTTCAGTGCTGACAACCCCTGACAGGTGTGCTCAGAGCTGAGTCAGGAAGAAGACTTAAGGCAAAGATACCTCTTCCAGCTCACCTGATACGACTGGCATATTCAGAAGCTTATGGGAGAGTCTCCTAAAACACACGTTGGATAAAGCTTCATATTAATCTGTTATTTTAACAGTATTGGCAACAGATAAATTCTAGGTGTTTACTAAAAGGCCAGACCTATCCTGTTGTTATACGAATTTATGTTCTAGTGATTTGAAGAATTGGAAGAAGATCACAGATATTTGATATTTAAAGGGTTGGTAAGCTATTCTCCATTGAAAATCATTCATAAAGATGGGGGTGTCTCTGAAATTTTAATCTAAGTCATGTGAAACAAGATTTAAGTTATAAAGGGCTGGGATGATGGCTCAGTTGGTAAAGTGCTTGCACTGCAAGCGCGGGGACCTAGATTCAATCCCCAATACCCACATAAAAATGTTAGGCGCGGTGGCACAGGCCTTCAATCCAAACACTAGACGGGCAGAGACAGGAGGATCCTGGGTCTCGCTGGCCAGCCAGTCTAGGTTCATTTGATGAGTTTCAGGCTGATGAGAGGTACTCTCTCAAAAAGAGTGCATGTACCCATGGAGTGACATCCAAAGCTGTCCTCCGGCTTTTCCATGCATGCTCACATACACGTTCTCACACATATATGAACAAATGCACATTCATACAGACCACACACACACATGCAAAAATTTTAATAAAATATTTACTCTATAAAACCAAAATTTTAAGTAGTTGGCAGGAGCATATATGCTGTAGAAATGTGGCAATCCATACAGGATGACTGACTGGATGATTCCTCACATAGTGTGAATTACATTTTACCTCTCTGATTGTAAATGCGTTCCAAATGCAGCTGAATGACATCCTTACCTCAGAACTGGGTTTTCTTCCTTGTACACGGTCTGTTCAGAAAGGCTCTCTCAGGGCATCAATATAATTGTCCTCGTAGTAATATCAGCCCTGGTGATTTACTCTTCACCAAGGTTTCAGTGTCAGAAAAATTATAGGTATAATTGACATGGTAGTCAACTTGAGAAACTGGGATCCACTTATTAGACTGGGAAGTCTAAGAGCCAAGAGTATCCACAGTAAATGAAATTAACTGTACATGTTGTACATTTCACTTACTTTCAAATTATACGTCCACTAAGATAAACAGGAGTGGAATGTGTAATTTAATGTGGCTGTTACTTTATAGCATTAACTAGGGAAGCTAAAATAAAGCTTCTTTTATTTTAATCGATTTCTCTACTGCTGATCATTTTATTTCAAAAGGACTTCCTTTCTTTACAGCTGCATTTAATCATTTGATTACTGTTTTTAAAAAATAACGCTTCTATAAAACAAAACAAAAAAATAGGAAGAACATAAAAACTTGCATGATGAAAAGCATGAGAGGAATCCACTGCCTTCTCTTCTTTTAAAATTCTTACTTATCCTTCCTGCCCTCTCCCTCATTGTCCATCCTGCACATTCGTGTACATAAGCCATGCTGGAGTGTGGTCCCAACAACCTTAGTGTACCTTCAGCGAGAGTAAATGCAGCAGTGAGCGGGAGAGGTGAAGACTCAGAGCTTAGCACAAAGTCCACATCTGTCAACAGGGAAAGGAGCCCAGGCCTCCACCCTTCATAGCCTGATGGCTCTGTGCCCATTGGGATCATCCAATGAGCAAATGTGTACAGCAGAAAGCAAATTGCATGCCTTTACAGCCGCTTTGATGTGAGCTTGCGGCAGAAATTTCCACTGCAGTCTGGATGGGCCATGATTACTATAGATTCTCTTATTACAACTTATTTTGCTCTAAAATATTCTCTCATCTTTGCTGTCAGCTCCATGGAGATTGCCTATGCACTTTACTAAAAACAAAGCTGCTGCCTTCCCTCTGCTCTGGAGCTTTTGAACATGCCTGTGGCGTGTGCCCAAATTGTACCATGAGTTTGCCTTGATTTTCAGCCATCTTTATAAAGTGCATCCCAAGTTACCTTACACTACCTAGATTGAAAGAGCAGGTCTATTTGTCAGCTTTCTCATTGCTGTGACTTCGACCAAAATGCACAAGACAACATCTTAAGGGAGAAGGAATGATTTTTCTCATGGTTTCAGAGGGTTCTGTCTATGGTCGCTTGGCTCTTTATTTCTGAGCCTGAAGGGAGGCAGGCAGAACATAATGGTGGCAGGAGTGTGTAGCAAAGGTTCGTCTTCTGGTGGTAGACAGAGAGAAGAAAGGAGACAGAGAGAGAGAGAGAGAGAGAGAGAGAAACAGAAGACAGGATGGGGCCAGGGACAAGATGCTCTCAAGAAAACGTACCTCCCACTCCAGTGTCCTATTTCCTCCAGCCAGGTCCCACCTCCTAAAGTTTCTAGAACCTACAAACATTGCACCACCACCTAGGAATCAAGCCTCCACTACATGATTCTGGGGACTCTTTATAACTAAACCCTAATAGAGAAGATGTGTATCTCAACCTCTTAGACCAAAGCAGACTGCTGAGGTACCAGCCATGTAAGGAACTGCCAGGAATCTGGGGCACTTCAGCCTCACAGAGGTTCTGACCCACTTCTGTGTCTCTCCCGTACTGTTGCCATGGCAGAGACCCCACACAGATTGCTTTCCTTTGAAACAAGGTACTTAATGATGTCTTCAGATTTCAACCTTAGTAAATCATTTTTTTGTTAATTTGAGAAAGACAGAGAGAGAGAGAATGGGCATACCAGCGGCCTCTCACCCACTGTGAATGAACTCCAGATGCATGCGCCCCCTTGTGCA
The DNA here is from genome assembly GCA_036365145.1 of Orientallactaga sibirica. Taxonomy (NCBI): domain Eukaryota; kingdom Metazoa; phylum Chordata; class Mammalia; order Rodentia; family Dipodidae; genus Orientallactaga; species Orientallactaga sibirica. The sequence continues at coordinate 12,032,253 of JAEOAD010000035.1, read as the reverse complement.
CATGTGTGACATTGCACACTTGCATCACTTTTGTGTCTGGCTAAACGTGGGACCTGGAGATTTGAACAGGCGTTCTTAGGCTTTGCAGGCAGGTGCTTTAACCTCTAAGCCATCTCTCCAGCCCGTAAATCATTTTTTTAAAATAAAAATATTGGTATTGAAGAGTGAATAAGAAATTGCTTTTTAAATTTTTTTTTTTTTTTGGTTTCAAGCTAGGGTCTCACTCTAGCCCAGGCTGACCTGGAATTCACTATGTCGTGTCAAGGTGGCCTCGAACTCACAGCGATCCTCCTACCTCTGCCTTCTGAGGCATGAACCACCACGTGAGACAGAAATTACTTTCTTGAGCAAATGAAACTGTTATATTCAAATTTAATTAACCAAGAACCACCCCCACCCCACCAAACCACAGAGCCTGTCACCCAGCATTGACAATTAATTAGTTTTGCTCTGGAAAAGCTACAGGTATTGAACAGAGAGTCATGGGTTCAAGACTTTATTGTGTCTGCAAAGGCTGTCCATTTCTGTCATACCTTGGTAACAGTTGGCTGCTCTGGGCAATAAATTATATGTGCAGTGTGTATTTCATGTCAGTTTTTTACTTTTATTTATTTATTTGAGAGAGATCCAGAAATAGGCAGGTAGGGAGAGAGAGAATGGGCACACCAGAACCTCCAGCCACTGCAAATGAACTCCAGATGCATATGCCCCCTAGTGCATCTGGCTCCTGTGGGTCCTGGGAGTTGAACTTGGGTCCTTTGGCTTTGCAGGCAAGCACCTTTAACCACTAAGTCATCTCTCCAGCCCCTCATGTCAGTTTTTAATTTTACATGATGAAGATACAGGAAGAATGGGGATACAGCACTATTTCTTTTAGACTATGGACATAAGAAGGGTGCAGCATGACTGCAGTTCCGTTACCTTTGTTTTCTGAGGTGGTTTTCTGTCCAACAAGAAAACTAGGAATAAATGGTCACATTTGACTGTGCAAAGGACGATCCGTTTGTGGTGGATCATGGAATATTCTTTTGTAACATTGCATTAGCATGTGGATAGATGATTTAACTAGAAGCCACTGCATCTAAAGGCTGCCTACTGTAATGAAAAGAACGTTAGATTGGTTACAGCCTTGAAATCAAATAATCTGGAATATGCTGATTCCTTAATGAATCTTGATTTTAGTAGGATAGTTCTTGTGCTGTAGAAGATATAACTACGTATTTTATAGACAATTGTTTCCTAGCAGGAAAAAAAAAAAAAAACAAAACAAAAAACTAGACCCTTGGCTTTCATAGGGAGTGGGTTGTAATTAGCCATGGTTATCTTTCTCTCTGTCTGTGTTTTATAGACAACCGAGGTAGTGTTGTAGATGCATAGCTTCATCAATTCCACTCAATAACACCAGTCAGTTCTCTATTATTCATGTTGAGGAAAGGCAGTCGTAGTGTTAATTAAGTCAAGCCATTTATATCTGGCTTTGGGATGGGTTTGTAATGCGCATTTACATTTTCTTGAGTCTAGTGTTTACCATTCTTTTCGTTCATGTGCTGAGCATAATTCGCACAGGAGTGGCTCAAGAGGAGGTAAGAGGATGCCCACTTTCCTGGATCCTGAGCATGCTTGGGGCTGAGCAGATCAGGCAGGAGCGTAAAGATCTGTACACAAGAAGATTCTGGGCAGAAAGGGCTGATGGTCAGAAGGGGAATTGCCACAGAGAAAGCACATGGCATCTACGTGCATATGAAAGAGAGAGAGAGATTCAGTGCTTTTATCAGTGGATAAAAGCTCTGCCACACAAGCATGAAGACCTGAGTTCAGATCCTTAGAATCCACATAGAGCCAGATGTAGTGTGTGTCTGTAATGCCAGCATACCTACAACAAGAAGGGAAGCAGACAGAACAATCCCTGGAAGCCTGGGGGCCAGATACCCTGGTGTGAACAGCCTGGGACAAGAGACCCTGCCTCAAAACAAGATGGAAGGCGACAACTGACACATGAGGTTGCCTTCTGACCTCCATATGTGTGCTACTGCATGCACATGCCTGCACTTGTGTGCTCACACATGCACGTGTGTGTGTGTGTGCACACACACTAGATCCATAGATGGTAGATAAATAGACAGTTAGATAATGGATAGATACATGATAAATATATACATACATATATACATACACACAGACAGACAGACAGACTGAGGACCCAAGACTGGAGCTGAGGTCTGCAGGTGACCAGAGCCAGATGCAGGAGCTAACAATCAGAAAGCCAGGGAAGAAATCTGGGGAGACCAAACCACAGAGCTTGGAACAGGAAAACAACAGGAACAAGACTGGGTGGGATTTGGGGTGCAGGTGTAGCAGGGTCATCAGGAACCCAGGTGCATAGCCACTGTCATGAGGTCATACAGCAGGCAAAGGAGGAAGGGAGGCTGCTGCTGCTGCCCGGGCTCACTCACCCGTCCTTGTCCAGGGCAATGTATTCAATATCCCTGCAGGAGCACCTCTCACTTCCTCGTCTCTTCTGCTTTCCTCATCTCAGATAAAATTGTTCTGAATGAGTATTGGCAGACTGGAGCCCAAGCAGAGCTCTGTAGAGCCAAGGGAGGTACGGAACGAATGTGGGGGTAATAGAGCCACAAAAAGCTAGCCCACCTGACTGGCCTAAGAAGCCGTTTATAAGTTCCTAACATGTTTCTATATACTTTTCTATTCTACATGAATTTGTAAACACGTTTTGGCTTATTCCATATCGTGATTTCCTTGAAAAAGAAGGCTACCGTCTCTTAAAAATCTGGACGATTGCTGAGGCTTGAAGTGAGTTGCCACCTCCCTGAGGCCACTGGGTCCTCAACTGGTCTGGTTTTAATGGGCGTTTCCCTCTTGGTCTCCATATGGAATCTGCTATCTCATCAGTGTTGGAGTCTGACTTACTGGGTTTTCTGAGTCTAGAGAAATAGACAAATGAAATAAGAAATTCTGCACGTCCTCAGGCTTGCCCAGCTGGTGAAGTCCTAGAAGAAATCGAGTTCATGAAGGAGCAGGAGTCCCAGTTTTCTCTGGGCCCTAAAACTCAGCCGCCACAGTGGCTCTTCCCATTAGGAAATATTAAAGGAAGCCGGAAGGCCGGCTGAAATGTCTGGCATGGAGCGCTCCTGTGGGATAGTTTGTTCGGGGGTTGATGTGAGGCAGAAGGTCATGGCAGAGGGAGCGTGTGGCAGACGCGACTCGCTTCATGGCGGAGGCAGAGATTGGAGTGTGGCAGGGCACTGAACAGATGTTCTGTAGTGGGCTGGGATTGATTCACCCCTAGAAAGACAAGCACATGAATCATTCTTAAAATGTTCCCTGTACCATCATGCACTGCTACAGTTTAACCTAGTGCTGAGCATCCCTAGTACAGGTTAGACCAGCCCCAATCAGCCCTGTCAGAAACAGTAGAAGATGCCTTCCTTCCAGCCTGGGAGGCAGAGTTCTCAGCGAAATAGACTGCCACCCGAGTCTCTATTTATTGTCTCAAAAATCAAATCTCTGTAGCCAGAAAAAAAAAAAAAAAAAAAAAAACAAAAACCATGCTTCATACTCCTGTTGCACTTTCCTTGCCAATGGCTAATTCTTGTATTAACCATTTTCTGCTTTATCCTGGCATATGAAAGCGTCTGTTTTCACACAAGGAATTTGGCTTAGCAAACACTTTCATAGATAACCGGCCTTTGAGCGAAGGGAAGGGTTTAACCTTGAATAGGTTTGATTTTTTTTTAAAGCGTAGTTGAAGAGGAGGCTCCTTTTTCTCCCATTGTTTTTGCCTTTAGTCATATTTTCTTTTACCCATAATTCTGACCATGAAGAAATGGAGACACCAATGGATTAGCAGCAGTCGCTAGCAATGTGGTTTTCAAACGCCACTTTTGATCCTTTCTACTCCTCCAGGCATGAGGGAATCACGCAATAGCCAGTAATACAGTTCAGACAAGCTTTCCCTTCCTGCCTGATGGTAGAGCCCATTGGCTGCGTTGTCCGTTCACCTGCAGTGCATCCTCAGGCAGCTCCCAGCTCCTCATCTCTGCTGCTCTGGAGCCCGTATCAAGTCATCAGGAACACGTGGTGGTGTGGATTCCTCTCATTTGAATGGTTTAGGAGTTGTGTCTTTAATACCAAGTGGCTGCTAAGTGACTCAAAGACAACTTTAAGGATATAGGCTATGGGTTTAATTACATAGTTCTTTTGGATATTGTTGTCACTCAATAAATATCAATGGATCGATCAAGTTCCCAGGATCCCAGAGATACATTCTGAAAACCTTGCCACATTCTTTGTTTATGGATTTAGGGGAAGAAGCATGAGCTGGTGTTATGTGGCACACCGTGACACTGTGTGGTGGGCATGGTGGTAGTTGTTCTGTTGTCGTTGTTATTTTGCAAGGACACACTCCAGGTTTTAGGAATGTAGAAACCATTTTCATGTAATATGCCTTCCGCATCCCAATTCTGTCCCTGACCTAACTCACTCAGCTGAGACCTTTTCCCCTTGTGATATGGAGGCATGTTGCTAAGCAACGAGATCAGTAATTGGAAAATGCTTATATATGATTTGATTTGAGTTACATACAAAAATATGTAACTGGCTTTTTCCTCTTCGTTATTAGACAAATGATTATCATGTGGCTTTACTTTGCCCAAATACAATGAAATAACTGTTTTCATTTGTCAAAGAGCACAACAACATGATGTAGTGGAAAGACCCAGGTCTAGAAGACAGAACACATGAGGTCTAGTCCCAGGTATGAGAATCACTGGTCCTGGGACTACAGATTAAATCAGGCAACTGCTTACCTTTCTTTTTTTTCTCTCTCTCTTTCTTTCTTTCTTTCTTTCTTTCTTTCTTTCTTTCTTTCTTTCTTTTCTTTCTAGAAAGAATTCTTTCTCTTTTTCTTTCTTTCTTATAATTTTCAACTGCTTGACTCACAGTGTCCAGTTCAGGACAGATGTGATAATGTGTAGGCAATGTCTTAGAAAAAAAAATAAACCTTTCCAAGGTCAAAGCACTCTCTAGAACTCTAGGCTACTTAACCTTGGGAGTGTGTGTGTGTGTGTGTGTGTGTGTGTGTGTGTGTCTAACTCCAAAAATTGATGGATGGATGGGGAAGTGCAGTGTGACCACACACCATCCCTTTGGCAAGATGCAGAGCCGTCAGTCAGGTGGAGGATTCTGAAGAAGGGAAGTGGACTGCACTGGTCAACAGTGAGTTAACAGTACAGAGATGGAGACAACACAGAAGCAATGGACCCCTCCACAACAGCGCCCCCGCACCCTGAGTGTCCAAACACAAGATCTATCTTTTCAAGACCAGTTGCTTTATGACTTCACCGGCAACAGTGGTGATGTATAAAGGATGAAGCAGTTCCTAAGAAAACTTGTACCAGTCCTTGAAACATAGGCAAATGGTTAAGAGAAGATTTCCACTGGAGGTTAACATTGGGTATTCGCTTGCAAGAGATCAATCCATTTCCAAATTATAACAGTGTCTGGATGAAATGTTTTAAGACAATATTGTTTGAAAGTAATGGTCAACTGTGTTTTGCCTCCTGGCAGTAAACGTTTTATTTGAAGTCACATCATGATTATCTTCCCGCACTAATGAAATGGATCATTTACATAAAAGTCAGAAACTCTAAGACCCATATGTTTTTTCAGTCTCCAGAGACATGGAAATGTCCTGCTTGTCAGCCAATTAGAAAATAGGAAGGCAAAGGAGGGGGCCTTACTCTTGATGTGGGGAGACTCCAAAATAACTGACTTGTATGTTTCATGCCAGTGTCAGAATACTTTTAAACGGGTATCATTTCAAGATGAAGCATCTCTGGTGTTTATTACATGTGGATGTATATCTTAACTGTTTCCAGAGGGCCCACCTCACACCAGAGGTTCTTGATGCCTGTTCTCGCAATTTATAATCTGTTTTATTATCTTCTCCCACTGTGTCATTGACCCCATAGATTTCCTGGGAGCTGCTGTGATCTGTCATGTCATTGCTCATTATCAGAGAGCCTTAATCCTCTGAGCATTGAAATATTTCTATAATGGCACAGGAGCCCTGGCGGCGGCAGCCATTCTCACATTAAATTGAAGCTCAGCTTGTCCTTCACATGCTGATGGAGGAGATTTGGCCACCACTGTCCCCCTCCTGGGTCAAGACCCTTTCTGGGTAGCAGGTGCAGCCTTGCAGTTTTGCAGTTGACCTCACAACCATGCATTGTCTGGATTAGGTTTAATAGACCTTGGGTGACCTCTTTTTTAATAGTGTATTTTTATCTATTTATTAGAGAAAGAGAGAGAGAGGCAGGTACAGATAGAATGGGCATACCAGGGCCTCTAGCCCTTGCAAACAAACTCCAGATGTGTGCTTCATCTTGTGTACCCGGCTTATGTGGGTCCTGGGGGATCAAACCTGGGTCCTTCAGCATTTATAGGCAAGCTCCTTAACTGCTAAGCCATCTCTCCAGCCCTTGAATGATCTCTTGCTTTTTTTTTTATAAGCCTTGTAGTTACCTAAGCATCCCGCACTTGACACCCCTCAGATAAGATGAAAGATTCTCAGGGTATGGTTAGAACACACTTTGAGTAGGATTTTAAAAAGAATAAAGGACCTTAAAAATGATTGGATTGCCTGAATTTTCCTGCCTGAATTCTACTCTATACAAAACTAGTAAGATTGTGAGGGTCTGTACTTTAGTAATCTTTGGACACTAAGAATGTTAGGATCATTTTTAATTCTGGTGAGATATATTGGGGATGGGGGCTTTCCTATTTAAATACTCAACAATTCTGAAAAATCCAGGGTGGCAATGTATCAGTCTGTCACGCAAATGCAATAAAAGAAAAAGAACTTTTTTAGAAGGTTAGAGAGATGGCTCAATAGATTAAGCATTTACCACTCATGTTTAAGTACCCAAGTTCAATCCCCAGAACCCATGTAAAAAGCTGGAAGCCATGGTGAGCTCCTGTAGTCCCATAACTCTGACAACAACGACATGATGGGAGGCAGAGACAAGGATGTCCGTGAAGCACATGGCAAGCACAGCAAAGAACAGTAGACTCCAGAATAAGAAATCCTGCCTCAAGTGAGGTGGACAGGTGAGGACTGACCTGAAACTTGTCCTCTGACCTCAACACATGTGCTGTGGCATGCACCTGTCGTGCGCACACACACACACACACACACACACACACACACAAATTAAAAAAAAAATAATCCATCAATTTCCTCTTTAATTGACATAACTAATGTGTAAGGATTCCCACCTATTTAAACCAATTAAATACACCATATAAGTATGGATACCCATTTTTTAATTTTTTTATGTTTATTTTTATTTATTTATTTGAGAGTGACAGACAGACAGAGACAGAAAGGGGCAGAGAGAGAGAGAAAGGGCCTCCAGCCACTGCAAACGAACTCCAGATGCTTGTGCCACCTTGTGCATCTGGCTTATGTGGGTACTGGGGAATCTAGCCTTGAACCGGGGTCCTTAGGATTCATAGGCAAGCACTTAACTGCTAAGCCATCTCTCCAGCCCAGATACCCATTTTTTTTTTAGACCTGGGTGGACCTATCCAATGAGAGTAATAAACTAGTCCATGAATGCCACATCAGTTCTAAGCTGATTCCTAAATTCAGATATCATCGTGTTGATGTGATGGGAGTATAAGGATATAGAGAGAAAGTGCTAAAAATCCAGAGGGAAGAATTATACCCATTGGGCTTAAATCCTTGCCAAGTATATGCCATTACACTTCTTCCAATGGACAGCACTTAGCATGGCGCCACTTTCTTTATAGGTGTTCAGTAAATATTAATTTGATCCTGCTAAGGAGATAATCTTTTCCTTTAAATAAGGTACTGAGAATTGCATGAGGCTAATAGATAGTTAAAGATGGGCTCTGGGCTGAATGGCTTCAGGAAATATGTGACACCATTCTCAATAAGAACAAAACAGGTAAATGCTTTTTGAGGTTAATTTTCTTTTTGCCATTTGAAAACTTACGAACAACTCATTGCCCTTATTTTAAGAAAAAGAAAGAACTCATAGAGCATGAATTTTACAAAAATATACTTTTAGCCAAAATGACTACCTTTTTGATTCTTTTGTGATTACCTTTCTCTTATGTCCCTGAATCATATAATTATACTTGAGTGATTTCTAAACTTTAACCTTCTCCTATATGCATGTCATTTGGGGAACTATATAAAAAGAACTAAAGCAGCTGACCTCCATGAAATTGGAATGTATAAAATAGAGATGAGACAGCTGGTTAAAGTGATGTCAAAATTAAAATAAAATGGCATTGTGGAATCTATGATGCTAAGATGTGACTTCTATGCATTTCAAAATCCTGAGATTCTCCTCTATAATTTTTATGCAGATTGTAAGGAGAAAATAAATTTACAATATATATTTAAAATAATTCCTTATACTCATATTTCTGTGCATTGAAGCCAATAAAGCTTTGCTAAGTAGAAGAGAGATTCCAGAGTCTGTCCACTGAGAACCTCTGTGCTGCAAGACAGGAAATCGCCTGCTTCCCTCACTGCACGATTTCCTCTCCTGGTACTCCTTATTAGTGGTTTCTTCGCACTGCTTGGACACAGTGACAAAATGTCTCCTCTTTTATGAAGCTGACTCATCATGAATGGGTAACTTCAATGTCTAGAAAAATATGTCTCCTAAAAAAAGTTGTGGGGCTGTAGAGATGGCGTAGTCGTTAAGACGCTTGCCTGTGAAGTCTAAGGACCCCAGGTTTGATTCTTCAGGTCCCATGTAAGCCAGATGCACAAGGTGGCACATCTATCTGGAGTGCATTTGCAGTGGCTAGAGGCCCTGGTGTATCCATTCTCTCTCTCTCTCTGTCTCTAATAAATAAATAAAAATAAATTCCTTAAAAAAAAAAAAAAAAAAACAGAGCTGGGGAAATGGCTTAGTGGTTAAGGCGTTTGCCTGCAAAGCCTAAGGATCCCAGTTCAATTCCCCAGGACCCATGTAAGCCAGATGCACAAGGTGGCGCATGCGTCTGGAGTTTGTTTGCAGTGGCTGGAGGCCCTGGCATGCCCATTCTCTTTCTCTGTGCTTCTTCCTCTCTCTCTCTCTCTCTCTCTCTCTCTCTCAAATAAATAAATAAATTAAAATTTAAAAAAACCCAAAAACCAATTGTGCCTTTATGTTTGTAATCTAACCCTTATTTAAAGATAATACAATTCAATGTTAAATACCTAAACCTAGATTCAGTCATTGCTCAATTCCTTGTTATTATAGCTTACCAAAGGACCATTTATTAGTATATTAAACTCTTTTTTTTTTTTTTGGTTTTGCAAGGTAGGGTCTCACTCTGGTCCATGCTGACCTGGAATTAACTATGTAGTCTCAGGGTGGCCTTGAACTCTCGGTGATCCTCCTACCTCTGTCTCCCGAGTGCTGGGATTAAAGGTGTGCGCCACCACGCCCGGCTATATTAAACTCTTGTAGCACTCTCTTATTTAAAAAAAAAAAAAAAAAAACCTATAAAGATAGGTAGTATTTTTCCTATATTCACCTATTTAAAAAAACCCTAAATCTTGGCAATAAGTAAAATGGTGATAATGATAGCATTATTGCATGCCAACAGTGTGCCATGCACTGTGCTAAATAAGCTTTTCAAGTACTGTCATACTTTAAGTCACTTGATTAATGTTACCTACTTAGTATATGAGAAAGCTCTTTGTTTAGACTGAGGCTTGATACTGAAAGGCCTCTGGAATTAAGTTCATTAAACTTCATTTTTTTTTTTAATTAAATAAGAATAATGCTAACTGTCTCATAAGATTTTCTGAGACTCAAATGGTAGCCTGTGAAAAGCGTTGGCATCCTTGCCCCCAAATCCTTCCTTCCATATACCATTTATTCATCCCTTTAAAGATGGCTTGTTAGGGCTTGGGAGATTGCTCAGTGGTAAAGGCATTTACTTACCAAGCCTACTGGCCCAGGTTTTGTTCCCCAGGATCCGTGTTAAGCCAGATGCACAAAGTGGCATATTCATCTGGAGTTCATTTGTAGCTGCAAGAGGCCCTAGTTTATCTCTTTTCTCTAACTCCCTCCCTCTCTCTCTCTCTCTAAAAATAAAGAAAAAATCTGGGCGTGGTGGTGCACACCTTTAATCCCAGCATTTGGGAGGCAGAGGTAGAAGGATCGCCATGAGTTTGAGGCCATTCTGAGACTTCAAAGTGAATTCCAGGGCAGCCTGGGGCTACAGCAAGACCCTACCTCAGAAAACCAAATAAGAAAATTAAAAGATAGCTTAGTGTGTGTGTGTGTGTGTGTGTGTGTGTGTGTGTGTGCATTTGTCTATGTGTGTTGCACATGTGAGGGTGTATATGTACACGTACATGTGTGTGTGTGTGTGTGTGTGTGTGTGTGTGTGTGTGTGTGTGTGTAGGCCCAAGGTGTCTTCCTCAGGTGCTCTCTACCTTTTTTATTGATACAGCGTCTCTCACTTGAATGCAGAACTTCCCAGTTCGACTAGTCTAGCTAGCAAGCTTGCCCTGGGGATCCGCCTCGCCTTCACCTCCCCAGCCCTGCATTACAAATGGGCTGCCCTGCATTGCTCAGTGTGGCAAGTGCATGCTGGGGACCCGAGTCCAGGTTCTTACACCCGTGCAGCAAGCACTTTACCTACTGAGTTACCTCTCCAGTCCCAGGCATAGTTGTTTTTTTTTTTTTTTAGAAGAAACTTCCTTCCTCTTTTCTCTTCTCTAGGATAAATACCCCCAGTTTCTTTTCAGTTATTCAACAAATATTTTCTGAGCTCCTTGCCCTGGTAGGATTTCCATTCTAGAATGGAAATGGTTAATAAGATAACTGGGTAAATAATCTCATATATTAAAAGGTATGTGTCCTAGCTGGGGATGACCAGAGGAAATGGACTTGGGACTTTGGAAGTGTGTTGCTTTCCTGGGAGTGTATTTCCATTCACCCTCACAGAGAGGGCAAAGAACAGGCCAAAGAAATGATTCTATCCAAGTCCATCTGGGGAGCTAGTGAGGTTATTGGAGCTACTTACAGGAGCATGGGTGTGTGGAAGCTGCGTTGCTGAAAATCCCATCCTCAAATCATGAGCTTAGAAAGCTGCACCCCCAGAGTTCCCTGCAGAGCTTTGCTGCTTTATAACCTCAGGGAGGGGCCTCGTGAGCCTTCTGAGTTTCATGAGTTTGTGAGCCTCCTTCTTCCTCCAAGGGGATGCTTCACCCTGAGGGAACAGCTACAGAACAGCGAGTGAGTGGCTCATTTACTGCGGCTGTTCTGCGGATTACCAAGAAACTTCGTGGCTTGAAGCAACAAGGGTCATTTATTATCTCCCCTGGTTTCTGAGGGCTGAAACTTCAGATGAGAAGTAATACATGTGGTTTATGTCTATTCCATGACATCTGAGACTCTGGCAGAAACCATGAGAGGAATCATCTGGAACCATCAAATGCTCATTAACTCGTAAGCCTGACAGTTGACCTGGCTGTCATCTGGGCTCCTCTCTTCTGTTTCCTGTGACCCTTTCCCCATGACCTGGGATCCCTCATAACCGAGAAGCTGGGTTCCCAGGGTGAGGAGCAAGAAGGACAGGGAGGAGGAGTATAAAGAGGAGACAGAGGTGCTAGGTTATCTTTTGCAACCTAATTTCTTTTTTTTTTTATATATTATCTGTATCAGTTACTTTCTTGTTGCTAGGATAAAATACCCAACCAGAAGCAGCTTAAGAAAGCAAAGGGTTTGCATTCAGCTTACGGTTTCAAAGGGAAGTGTCCATTATGGTGGGGAAAAGCATGGCAGGGCAGAACAGGAAGCCTGTGCACATCTTCATATCAGCAAGGAGGAAGTAGAGAGAGCCAACAGGGCTGCATTGTAACACCTTAAGCCTGCCTCCAGTGGCACACTTGCTCCAGCAAGACTCTGCCTCCTAAAGGTTTCACAGCCTTCCCAAATAGCACAAGACATGAAGGTATAGGGGACATTTTACATTCAAACCATGACAGTGTGTCTGCATGTATGTCTATTTGTTGTGTGTGTGTGTGTGTGTGTGTGTGTGTGTGTGTGTGTGCAAGCTAGAGGTCAATGTCAGATGGCTTTCTCAATTTCTCTCCTCATTTTTTTTTTCTCCTCATTGTTTTTGAGATAAGGTCTCTTCCTGAGGCTGGAACTCACCAATTCAGCCTACACTAGCAAGCCCCAGGAATTCTCTTGTCTCCATTTCCTCAGCTTTGGGATTCAAGTACTCACCATTACATGAGGATCTGAACTCATGCAAGCATGGCATGCCTTTTACTGATGGAACCATCTTCCTTAGTCTCTGTAACCTAATCTTTCTCTTTTATGTAAGAAACATTTTTATTTATTTATTTGAGAGAGAGAAAGAAGCAGTTAGAGAGAAAGTGAATGGATGCACCAGGGTTCCCAGCTGCTGAAAACAAACTCCAGACACGTGTCATCTTGTACATCTGGCTTATGCAGGTCCTGGAGAGCTGAACTGCAGTCCTTTGGCTTAACCACTAGGCCATTGCTCTGGCCCCTTAATCTTTTTTATTAAAAATATTTTAATTTATTTACAAGCAGAGAGAGAGAGAGGAGAGGGAATGGATATGCTATGGCAAATGAATTCCAGATGTTTGTGTCCCTCTGTGCATCTGACTTTGTGAACATTGGGGAATCAAACCCAGGCCAGAAGGCTTTGCAAGCAAGCACCTTAACTGCTGAGCCATCTATCCAGCCCTTGATCTTGAAAGCCACGCAGCATAACATTCTGTTGGCCAAGCCAACTTCAAAGTTCCTCTCAGGTGCCAAGAGAAGGCATCTAGATCCCACCTCTCAGCAGTGGAGTGTCACTGTCACATTGTAAGAAGAGCAAACAGAAGGTGATATTTATGGAACAATCTTTTCTATTCTACTGTGGGCAGTTTAGGCTCATGGATAAAGTGACATTTGAACAAAAGCTTAAAGGTGAGGCAATATGCCATACGCCTACTTCCCCGGGGCAGAACATTGCATGTCAGAAGTGGGAATGGAAGGTGGGAAATGTACAGAGGCTAATAAAATGTTGAGTTCTTCCTATTAATCCAAGAGAATAATAGGAAAGGTGACACCCTGAGAGACACACAGGACATAGGACAGATCGTGTAAGACTTTATTTGCTACTATGAATGCTTGGGGTTTTACTCTGAGCAGGATGGAGAGCCAAATGCAGGGCCTTGAATAGACAAGTTAGAGAATAGTTACCCTGCCAGCTGCGTGGAGAATAGACTAGTGGTCGAGGATCCAGAGTATAGAAGGCAAGTTAGAAGAATCACACAGCCCTGACAGCCAGAGAGGTGAGTGGTGCACACCACGACGGGTTAGTAAAGTGGTGAAAGGTTCTCGATCACATGTCTACTGGAAAATTAGCACCAGTTAAAATTTCCAGTGGCATTCAGTGTGTGGTGTCAACAAGAGTTGCTAAAAAAATAAAAATAAAAATAAAAAGATCTGCTTGAGTCTGCAATAGATGGGGCTGCTGCTTTCTGACACAGGGAGGGGTGAGTGCATAAAACAGGTGTGTGGCAGAAGAGGCCTTGGGTTTTAGGAAAGGCAAGAAGTGTTTGGATAAAGAAATTAGGAATGAGGCAGGGAGAGAGGGAGAAGGAGAGAGAGGGGAGAAAGGTGTGTAAGCCAGACGTAAAATTAAAATTAGATGAGTCACAGGATAAGGATTTTTTTAGATGGGCTAAGGATGTTATTTTTGTTGTTATTTATTTATTTTATTTATTTGAGAGTGACAGACAAACAGAGAGAGAAAGAGGCAGAGAGAGAGAATGGGTGCACCAGAACCTCCAGTCACTACAAACGAACTCCAGATGCATGCACCACCTTGTACATCCGGCTTACGTGGTTCCTGGGGAATCGAGCTTTGAACCAGGATCCTTAGGCTTCATAGGCAAGTGCTTAAGTGCTAAGCCATCTCTCCAGCCCTAAGGATGTTCTTAATTGTGATCCCGGAAGCAAACACCAACGGATTGTGTCTAGAAGTACAAAGGGACAGGGACTGAGCCTGAGAGCCCCTGTGAAGACGATGGGGAGGAGACGAGAAGGCAGCCAGGAAAGTGAGGGGGACGCTGGTGTCTAGAAGCCCGGGAGAAGCACAGAGAAGAAGGGTGGGCATAATGCGACAGTTCATCAGCCACCAGCGAGGCCATTGCTAACCTCTGTCAGAGCAGCTTTGGAGGGTGGGGGACAGATGCCTGACTGAAACGAGACTTCAGAGAATGGAAAGAGAGAGGAATTTCTTTTTCAAGAAGGGAAACACAGGGGCCAGGGAGATAGCTCAGTCAATAAAGTGCTTGCCTCACAAGCATGAAGACCTGCCTTCCTTCCCCAGGACACATGTAAAACTGCTGAGTGGTGTCACATACCTGTAACCCCTGAGCTGGAAAGACAGAGACAGGAGGATCTCTAGGACCTGCCCATCAGCCAGTCTAGCCGGAATTGGTGAGTGGCAGGTCAGTGAGAGATCCTGTCTCCAAAGAAGTGGATGGCTGCCCTCCTGAGAATGGCACCCAAGGTTGTCCTCTGGCCTCCACATGCATACATGTGTTCCTGTGCACGCACATGCTCGTGGAAAATGATAGCAAAATCAAATAAAATGGAAAGTAGCAGGCTTGTGCACTGTCAGGGATGATCAAGTGGAGAGCAAAGTGTGATCTGTGGGAGGGACATCTTGGAGTGTTGTCTTGTGTGTGCTTTCATGAGCTTCAAAGACGCCTGCTTTCCTCTTCTGCAGGGTATTTGTGTGGAGGGGGCATGAGATGTGGGCATAGGTGGTGGCAGCAAGAAAAAGAATAAAGCCATCAGGCCACACCGCCTCTTCTAAGCCACTGCTCAGTGTCATCCTTGTCACTTCCTGTCTTGCCATTTGGACCTGGAACCACTGCCAATTCTCTACTGTGCAAAATAATGACTTGGGCTGGAGAGATGGTTTAGCAGTCAAAGCGCCTGCCTCCTAAGGCTGAGAACGCTGGTTCCAATCTCCAGGTCCCATGTTTGGCCAGATGCAAAGTGACGCAAGGGCGCAATGCTGCACTTGCCCACAAGGGGGCGCACGCATCACGATTTCATGCACAGCAGCTGAGAGACTGCTGGCGCGCCCATCTCTAACTGTCTCCTTCTCCCTCTCTGTCTGTCTCTCTCTGTGTCTCTCTCCAAAAAAAAAAAAAGAAACAATGACTTACCAACCTCCATGTTCCCCTCTGCCTGCCTGACTCTCTGAGAGGGAGGGGTCCTCTCTTAGAGGCATCGAGCTGAGCAGAGGCAGGCAAACACAGCGCTACACTTCCTGCCACTGTCTGCCACACACTTCATTGTTAGGGAGCCAACCTGACCGAGGAATGGTGCCTGCAAGAGAAGCACCAGACTAGCTTTAAGCACATCGCTTTCACTCTTCACTTTAGAAGGAAAGCCTCTGAAAGAATGCTGATGAAATCATGCAAAAAAAAAAAAAAAAGTGTTCCTAGTTTCTTGTTTTCACTGACTGGGAAAAAACTTTAAAAAAGGACCATGGAAACGTCTTTCCATTGCCTTTTGTTTCTTCTTCTCATCCCATGATAGAGTGACTGCAGCGTTCTTACGTTTGGCACATGGGAGTATTATCCCACCAAATCTGTTATCCCTCAGGTCTCTCTTCCTTCTGTTTTTCACTGGTGTTGGAAATAGATTCCAGTTTTGCAGCTTAAGAAAGTTAAGCTTTGAAATGGAAAAAGCAATTCGTTGCATTTGTGCATGTGGCTCAGGGGAGTTGTCCAAAACGTGCCATCTACTGATACAAAATTAGAATCAACTGTTCCAGATCATTAAAAAAAAAAAAAAAAAAAAAAAAAGGGGAGAGGGGAATGCAAAAACGATACTCATTATGTCGTCATGATTTGCCACCTGCCTTCTCAATGACCTGGTATGTCATTGTTAAGAATGTTGGCCTGATTATAAAGTTTTGACCCATAGAATTAAGTAATGGTTGTCCTTTTGTTTTAAGTAGAAGCTCAAATGTTGAATAACATCAAGGAAGTTAGGGTTCTTAGAACAAGCGTATCTTGTATGAGTTGAGGATATGACCCCCACACTTATAATACCAGCACTAAGCAGACTGAGGCAGGAGGAAAGAGAATTCAAGACCAGCCAGTTTCATAGTGAGATTCTGTCTCCTCTGTCTGTCACATACACAAAGTATTATGTGAAAACACTGAGAATTAATCCAGAAATGGGCACAGTAGGGTCTCCCCCCACCTTTTGCCTTATTTCCATCTTTTCTCTAGTAGGATTATCATGGTCTGACTGTTTCAGCGCTTGAATGATGGAAGATGTGATGTGAACAGCTAGCATCATTAATGTAGCTGGCAACTGCCCCTTCCTCTCTGTCCGCACCCTCTGTACCCACTTGTTGCCTTGACACTTCCTTCCTTGCACTTGCCCCTGAACTGTATTTTGTTCTTAAAGACTGCACAAAAGCCCCTTCTCCACCTGAGCAGCCTATAGCCTCAGTGCCCTGGACCTTGGCTGGAGTTGAAATTCTGGCTCAGTGTTGTGTTTCTCAAACAAGCGTAATTTATGTCTCCCCATTGCACTGGGGCAATGTATTTTTCTTCCATGGCCACAGCATGCCCCAGTTGGTCACCACATGGTTCTTCATCAGACTGGCTTGGGTTTTACAAGGTGCTAGAGTTTATAAATGAGCTCATAGGGTTCCTCACACTTGAGTTTATTCCAGAGACGTTATGGGATAATTAACTTAATAGATGCTGTTTATCCCCAAAGATGACCGGCTTTATTCATGCTTGAGCTGAGTGCTGGTGGAAAACAAACAATTCTTTGTAACTGGTGATTGCAGAACCATGTGATGGTATAGCTTTTTTTTCCCCCTGCCATATAAATGATTGGGTAGCTCATTAATTAAGTTCGCTGTGCTGTACCAAAGGGCTACAGGACACTGAGAATGAGGGCAGAAGGGATCATTAAGGGGGCTCTTTAAGAGAAAGGAAAATGTAGGCCCCAGCATAAAACTGATTGTCCTGGAATTTCCCTCCTTATTGTCCCTCCCTTGTGTTTTCTCCTGCAGAGCCGCCCAGAAGTTAAATCTGTCTTCTAAGAAGAAGAAGCACCGGCCTTCCACTTCTTCTGCTGCGGAGACCCCCCTCTTTTCTACCAGCTTCAGTGGGATCCTGCAGGCCTCACCTCCCCCGGCCCCACCCTGTCTGCTGAGGGCTGTTAACAAGGTGAAGGACACCCCTGGCCTGGGCAAGGTAGGTGCCATGTGCTCGCTCATTCAACGTGTGGGATGACTGACCACGTTTGGGAAAGAAGAAAAGGATGTCGGGCTCCAATTTGTTAAAATGAGAAGGTACCAGGGAGGAAGAGTGACGGAATGAAGCTGATTTGGAGGGAATAGAAGTTGCCCTTCATCCACAGTTCCATTCTGCACTTTCAATTATCTAGGGTTAACCTCAGCCTGAACATAGCCATAGAGAGTTCTAGAGATAAATAATGAAGAAGCTCTAAATAACTTTTATCCCAGCAGACCGTTGTTGGAGTTGTCCTGTTTGATTATAGTTGCTGTTCTCTTAATGTGACTAATTTTCAAGTGGAATTTTATTATGGTGTGTATATGTAGGAAAAAAACAGCAAGCACAAGGGTTGTCAGTTTTGGCATCCACGAACTGTCTTGGGGACTAGATACTGTAAGAATTTTGGGGGTACATAAATTTAGTAAATTAAGATACTCAAATCTGATTTACTTTTGGTGGGGTAAAGCACAGTTTTGCATTGTTCAACAGAATTGTACCCATTTAAAAAAACAACAACACAAATCAGAAGTAGGGGCAGGCTGCCCAGAGAACACTCTGGAATAAGGAAGGTGTAAAGGCACTTGGTAGTTTCCCTGCAGCACTGTCAATTTTCTCCTCCCCTTTAGAGAAATCATGACCTCTGTGTTTGAACCAGACCATGGACATGTTTTCTGGGGAGTATTTTTCAGTCTTGATTTTCTAGCCAAGAAATGCAATTTGGAGTTGTTAAAAGGACTTAGAAAACACATGGGAAGTCTGTTACAAGATATTGCTCGGTCACATTTGTGATAACTTTATTTTTAAATGTCAGTCTAAATTCTCTCTCTCCTGATAAATGTCTCAGGGAAGCAATTTACGGCTTAGTCTTCAATGCATAAATAAACTGGAATTTATCAAATCATGAAGCTAAAGAAAGAGGTGGTGGTTCTATTCATTATTTATATTAGTAGTAGGATGGGGCACACAACCTGAGACTTGACATTGACCTTGGGCTTTGTTTCAGGAACTTGCTGGTCTTTCTGAAGGGAGCAGAGGCTGTATAGATTGAGGTGTTACTAATTCAGCCCATGGACTCCTGTCCTTTTTGCACTCAGATGTGTTTTTGCCCCAGTGTATGGTCTGCACAAGATCGCAGTCCCTCCAGATTAACCCTGCACCCTCTGCCCCGTCTTCCTTCATTCTTTTATCCTTTCTCAGTTTCTCTTATCTCCCTCTGTAGCAGACAGCTTCAGGTTCGCTGAGATGAACTTCCAGACCAGGCACAGTTATGGAGGAAGGGATATTTTATTAAAGCTTACAGATCCAGGGGAAGTTCCATAATGGCAGGAGAAGCTGGCCTGCTTTCACAGGACCAAACACAGAAAGCAAAACCACAGCCAAAAGCCTCACAGCACACCTCAGGAACTCCAGCTAGGCACACTTTGCATATCTTTAGATTGAAATCCTAAACCCACCACCACACCTTAAGATCCGCCCAGAGACACTGCCTCCAGCCAGGTGGATGCAGATGCAAACTATAAACTATAAACACTGAATATATTGGTAGCCATCAATTCAAACTACCACACCCTCCATCTCCTCCTAGCCCACCCCTAGTCCCACCATGTCACTGGGAAAGCCTTGACTTTGTGGTGTTCTTCCCCAAAGTATTTAAATTTTAAGATGAGGATAGATACAGCATTGGTTACTGTAATAGGAAGCACCCAGTTCTGGACTCTTCCATGGTGCTACTGGGCTGTCAACAGAAAGCTTCCCCAAGCTCAGAATTAAAGACAGACCTAGAGCAGCAGCCTATGAAGGCTATTCCATTAGCCCATATGGAAGCTGATGGAGGACTGTGTTCTGGGAGAGGACACGTGGGAGTGGAAGGCACTGGGGAAAGGTGCTCATGTCTACACGGGCTACGTGGAGGAATGGTTGATAGGCTTCTAACAGCTGTGGGTCTTAATGACTACATAGCCCCTTTTCCTTAGCCGTGGCAAAATGCTACAGCATAAGATTTACCATCATAACCACATTCAAGTGTGCATGGGTATTTATTTTGCTAACAGTTTGGAAGCTCCAGTGGCAGAGCTGTACTTCCTAGGCAAGAAGAAAGCCAGCTACCATCCTCTCTCCAGCTCTTAGCTCGAAGCAGAGTCCCACTTCTCTTGTTAAGTGTGAACAAACCTTTACATGTTTATCTCTTTGAAAAGGTACCAGATGACTGGCCAGGCTGGGTTGTTCATACATCCCACTGTGGCCCCATCCTGGACATTTCACACTGAAGCCTATTAGAAATGTTCCGTCTGTGGTGCTGGAGAGATGGCTTAGAGTTTAAGCCCGCAAAACCTAAGGACTCACGTTCAACTTTCCAGATCCCATGTAAGCCAGACGCACAAAGGTGAGGCAAGCACAAACTCACGCTTGCCCACTAGGTGGCGCAAGCATCTGGTTTTCAATTGCAGTGGCTGAGGCCCTGGTGCACCAATTCCCTTTCTCAGTCTCTCTCTTGCTCTCTCTAAAAAAAGAAAAAGAAAAAGAAAAATGTCCTGCCTGTATCTGTAACCCTGTACTGATAGAGTCAGTGGCAATACGTCTTCAGGTGACCCTAGGCACAAATGCAAGGCTTTCTGTCCCTTTTGTCTATGTCCCTAAGCCATACACTGTAGTTTGGAGACAGGGTGTCAAGGCCAAGGACCAAAACAGTGGAAAGAGTGGCATGCCAGCAGGAAGGTAGACCCAACACGTGCAGAAAAAAGAGTATGGAAAGCATAAGGTACTGGGCTGGGTTCTGTGGATTTCCTGGTGCATGGCATATAGCACACAGACATGAACAGCCTTCCAGTGAGTACTTTACATACATTAGTAAAGTCAGCAAATCGTGCACTTGGTTGTTTATAGTCGTTTGCTTTTGCAATTCAAACTGCAGCCAGAGCCCTGTGTCTGCTGTGGCAGCGTGCCATGCTTGACTGGGAGTCGCAGCAGTGACAAAGGCATGACTTCTTGTTCTTAACATGTGCGTGTATGTGTTTGTATTTGTGTGGGTGCATGTGTGTGTGTGGAGGGGGGGTTCATAGAGATGTAGTAGCCAGAGCATACTGGGAGTGTTTTCTTCCATCTTTCTCCAGCTTGTTGAGACGAGGTCTCTCACATGCACTACAGCTCTAGTCTAGCTGGCCAACGTGCCCTGGAGAATCCCCATCTCCCTCTACTTGCTGAATGCTGGAATTCCAGGGAGGCTGTCATTGCTGTCCAGAAATTATTCAATTGCTGGGGGTCTGAACTAAAGTCCTCATGCTTATGAGGCAAGCACTTTACCAACCGAGCCACCTTCCCCAGCACCAGAGGTGTGGCTTCTAGCTGGCCAGTGACCACATGGTAGCTGAGTCTCCCTCCTGTTCTACTGAGTGGGTGGTGGGGAGGAAGGCACGGTCAGAGAGAATGTGTTCTCTGGACGGTTAGAGTAAGCATGTACTTGTTGCAGAAAATGTGTGCTGTCATCAAAAGAAGTTGGGCTGGCGAGATAGCTTAGCAGTTAAGGCACTTGCCTGCAAAGCCAAAGGACCAACGTTCAATTTCCCAGGACTCACATAAGCCAGATGCACAAGGTGGTGCGTGTGTCTGGAGTTTGTTTGCAGTGGCTGGAGGCCCTGGTGTGCCATTCAGTGACTCTCTCTCTCCCTCTTTCTCTCAAATAAATGAAAATAAAATATTAAAATAAGAAGACGTTTTTCCAGCACATGGGATTCTGCCTCTTCCTACATGAAGTCTATCTATTTTCACAGTGAGGGCAGTTTTGACCCTGCCTCGCTATCTAGGTGTCCAGCTGTCTGATTATCATGCTGTCATTACGAATGGCAGCTCATTTTCCCCATGGGGAACAATCCCCGTCAATTTATCTCAAAGAAATACAGTGGAGGTTAATATACAGAATAAATAATCAGCATGTTTGAAGTAAATGAGCTTGAGTGGGTTTCCTAAAGCCACTGGGTGTTTTAAGCCTGATTCAGGGCATCTGGGATGGGTGTAGGAGAAGCAAGGTCACTCTGACACCGAAGGTAGCCTTGAAGGTAAGAGCCCAGCCTAGCCCAGCTTAACTTCCCAGAACTGCTCGCTGGAAACCCAGGAAGTTTTGTAGGTAGAGAAGGGACTTCACAGGATTCCTCAGAGCAGCCTTCTCATTTAGTGAACAAGAAAGTTGAGGCCCAATGAGAGTCTGGGGTCTTCCAGTCAGTGGCCTCAGCATCAGGACCAGAAGTCAAGATTCCTGTGTTTTCTTTTAAAAAATTATTTTTATTTATTTATTTACTTATTTATTTGCATGCACAGAGAAATAGAAGAGAGACAGAATGGACACACCAGGGCTTCCAGCTGCTGCAAGTGAACTCCAGATGCATGTGCCACTTTGCATCTGGCTTTATATATGTGCTAGGGAATCAAACCCATTTCATTAGGCTTTGCAAACAAGCACCTTAACCAATGAACCATCTCTCCAGTCTCCATTGACTCTTTTAAAAAAAGTGTATTGGGCTGGAGAGATGGCTTAGTGGTTAAACGCTTGCCTATGAAGCCTAAGGACCCCGGTTCAAGGCTCGATTCTCCAGGACCCACGTAAGCCAGATGCACAAGGGGGTGCATGCGTCTGGAGTTCGTTTGCAGTGGCTGGAGGCCCTAGTGCACCCATTCTCTCTCTTTCTCTCTCCCTCTCTCTCTCTACCTGCCTATTTCTGTATCTCTCTCTCTCTCTCAAATAAATAAATAAATAATAAAATATTTTTTAAAAAGTGTATTAATGCACACACAACATGCACATGTTTATTATTTAGGTGTACATGCACATGTGTGGGTGCATGTTGAGGCCAGAGATTGATGTCAAGCATCTTCCTCACTTGTCCTCCACTTTATTCCTCCACCTCCGGCACTGAGTGGAAGAGAGGGTCTTCCTGAGCGAGAAGGCGGGTGAATCACAAAGCTCTCTGATTTCATGGGGAGGTATTTATACATTTTGAGGAAGGGGCGGGAAGAGAGGATGAGAGAAAGGTATAAGGGCCAATATTACTTCACCACATCAGTAGCAGCTGGGCGGAGGCAGTACAGCAGTATCTTTGCCTTGCCTCCCAGGCTCTGGAAGCTCAAGTGCTGGGATTACTGGGCCCAGACCACTAGGCCTCACACTGGGCAGGGCCCAGCATTTTCACTGAGGTAGCACCAAAGCTCTCTGATTTGGCTAGTTGTACTTACTCCTGTAATACTGTGTTCCTCCCATGTGCTGGGATTACAGACAAGCACAACTTTTATCACTGGGAAACCCAAACCGTGTTCCTCAGGCATCTCCCATCTCCCAGCCCCTGGAATCAGGACTCTAAGCCACCATATAGGTCTGTCTCATCACTGGGCTTCACTAGAGACTCATTACCCTTTAAAGTCTTGGGTGAAGACCAGAGGGTCATGGAGCCATAGTGGTCGCAAAATAACCTTTAGAGCCAGGCTGGAGAGATGGCTTAATGATGAAGGCGCTTGCCTGTGAAGCCTAAGGACCCATGTTCGACTCTCCAGATCCCACGTTAGCCATATGCACAAAGGTGAGGCAAGTACAAGGTGGCACATGCCCACTAGGTGGCACAAGTATCTGGAGTTCAATTGCAGTGGCTGAGACCTTGATGTGCCAATTCTCTCTCTCTCTCTTTCACTCTCTCTTAAATAAAAAAAATTAAAATTTAAATTTAAAAAAAAAAAAACACCTTGGCGCCATTGCTTTCATCCATGGTGAAAGACATGCTCTCCTTTCCAGAGTCAAGGGGGAAGGTGATCATTGCCAAGAATAGACAGCCAGCAAGATGGGGGTTGGGAGGATGTCCATGCTGCCCATCCCGACCCCACTCCCTGCTGCCTCTCCCACACCACCCCCAAGCACCATTGCTGACCACTGAGTGCTTCTCAGGGCAAGAAGGGGCAAAAGCTTTTGTGGAAGCCATGGGGACTGAAGGGTTTGAGATAGCTCCACTTTCCTGGGCTTGAGGCACAGCACACTCATAGACATACGGGCTTCACCTCAGGGCCCTCCACTCCTACAGCAGCTCTGGGTATATGATAAATGCTTACTGAACACCTACGTGTGTCAGGCACTGCACGTGGACAATGACAAGCACCTGTTTTTAGTATTTATATCTAGTGCCTATTGCAAGCGCATGTAGAAATCACGCCAGTTCGGATCAATATGAGGGACCGTGATGTAAGGAAAAGTCTGAATCACAGACCTCACACGGTTCTATGAAGCTTTCCAGATGTATGAACAAAGGATTCTCCTCAGTGGCCATGGAGAGTCATTCTTAACGAACCGATGAAGATGAATAGTGGAGCAAAGCAGCCAAACCCCCATTTGTGTGTCGTTGATTTGGCTTATACGTAAATGATACTTGTAATCTGTTTGAAAATGGCTCCTTCTCCTAAGTCAGTAAACACTCTTCCTGAAATCTGTTTGAACAATTAATTAACAGCCATGTTTAAGGTTCATTTGTGAGTGTGTCACAGCTTAATGTCAAAGCTCTCTGTCTTGGGTTCCAAGCTTCTGGAGAAAGGTTCGTTTTCTGTTTAACTCACAACCTTTACGGCCCGGGAGGCACAACCTAGATGCAAACATGCTTTCAAAAATGAGGGAGGGGGGCTGGAGAGATGGCTTAGTGGTTGAGGCGCTTCTCTGCAAAGCCAAAGGACCAGGTTCGTTTCCCCAGTACACACGTTAGCCAGATGCACAAGGTGGTGCATGTGTCTGGACTTTGCAGTGGCTGGAGGCCCTGGCACGCCTATTCTCTTTATCTGCCTCTTCCTTTCTCTCTCTCTTTCCCCCCTCTCAAATGAATGAATGAATAAATAAATGAATAAATGAATAAATAAATAAATAAATAAATAAATAAATAAATAAAAAATTTTTCTTAAATGAGCAGGGGAATGGCCACTGTCATGGTGGTTTGGTGACAGTTCACTTGGAGTTTGTTTGATTCATCTCTCCTCAGACGAATGTCTGAAATGAAATGCATGAACCTGAGGGAAGAGGAGCCTGCCTTTCCCTCACGGTCTCCAGGTATGCCTCACATGAGTGAAGTCTATGGTCCCAGCATGTCTCAGGAATATTAGCAAATTCCTGTGGTGGATCTTAGATTCGAGAGCACAGACTCTATAGCATTGGGAAGAATTGTAAACAATTGGATGAAGCCAATGTGAAGAGGAATTGTGGGAAACCGAGTGAGGAACCGGACACGGAGGGCTTGCTATACTTGACTCACCCAGCAAGTAGCTCTAGAGGCTTCTTGTCTTCCGCCTGTGGAGGAGGGACGTGGGAGGCCATTGACTGTTCCGGGTTACAGTGTTGCAAAGGAAGGGAAAGATACTTTGTGTCTCTGCAAACTCTCCGCACTCACAAGAAGCAGGACTGACATTTAACCTCGGGTGCCAACCAAGCCAGTGGCTGTGCGGGTCCGTTCAGAGTGGATGGCCAGCGCTACGCACGCCCACTCAGCCACTCAGACTCTGAAGGGCCTCGCTGACAATCCTCTATGGACAGACCGTGCAGCCCAAACACGGCCAGTTTAGTGGAAATACTGGAAGTGTGACTTAGAAATAAATCTGCTTGTCTGGCCACATTATCTCTCCAGTGCAATATGTTCTCCACAGCCTTCGATTTTAAGTCATCTGTCTCATACTCAACACTGCTTTTTAACCCTAAAGGCAGCATGTTTTGACCTCGTGTAAAATTCATTTCCTCTCTCTTTCTCTCCTGTCTTTCTCCTCTTTTTCTCTCTCCCCTTCCCCCTATTGTTCCAGTCCTATATTTCCTTGGTTCACTTTTTTTTATTTGAGAGAGACAGAGAGAGAGAGAGAGAGAGAGGCAGAGACAGAGACAGAGAGAATGGATGCCACAGCGACCTCTCAGTTGCTGTGAATGAACTCCAGACGTATGTGCCCCCTTGTGGGCAAGTGTGGCATTGCGCCCTTGCATCACTTTTTGCATCTGGCTAAATGTGGGACCTGGAGATAGAACAGGCATTCTTAGGCTTGGCAGGAAGGTGCCTTAACTGCTAAGCCATTTCCCCAGCCCTCCTTGGTTCACTTTTAACTCTAAACTTTACCTTGTTTGATGTGTAAACCAATAATACAGAAAAAAGGAACCATGGGTGTGTTTTGTAGTTTTGTAGATATCTTTTCCTTTATAGATTTATTAACATTTTTAGGATAGAAATACTCCCATTACTAAGCCCTTAAGATAGAAGACAAGAGCTGGGCTTGGTGGCGCACGCCTTTAATCCCAGCATTCGGGACGCAAAGGTAGGAGAATCGCTATGAGTTAGAGGCCACCCTGAGATTACATAGTGAATTCCAGGTCAGCCTGGGCTAGAGTGAGACCCTACCTTGAAAAACTGAAAAATGAAAAAACCAAAAAAAAAAAAAAAAAAGATAGAAGACAAGACTCCTGTTCTGGTCTATTGATGTTCTGGTTACAGTGAGAGGATAGCTATAAGATGTTTTAAATGAAAGTAAGTCTTTTTTTTTAAGACACTAATATAGCTATTATTCATTTGTTTAACAAGGAGAAATGATAAGTACAGCTCCCACTTGTTCAGAAAGTGCTTTCAGGTCATGTCAAGGAGAAAGCTCTCAAGCTTTCCAGCCCACCAAGGTTCCAGGTTATTTAAACAGATGCAAATTATTTCATCCCTCATTACCATGTCTGTTCTCCTCTGTTCTAAAGCTTTTATCAGGGAGAAGAGCAAAGTTTTCAGCCAGCTTTTAACATTCATTTCAAGTCTATATGAAAGATGGAAAATTCTAGAAACCAGCCAACACTCCCCGTCACTATGCCAGCTTAAACACCAAAGACAGGAATAATGAATTGTGAGGTTTCTCCTACTTAGGGATACTGTTGAGGAGAAAGAATGGGGGGAAATCCTGCTGCATAAATAATGCATATACATTCGTAGCTTTACAAATTGAATTCTTAGCTCTTCGGGAAAATAAACTCCTGTAACCTTCCGCTGCCTAATCACAGTTGTGCTTTTCTGGGCTCAGTTGGTTTAGGCTGAGCATGCTGACATCATGTAGTTAAAGTTGGGCCTTTATAACTTTCCCCCTTTTTCCAAGTTGTACCTCAAGAGGAAGGAGACTTGTGGAAGTTGTTGACTCTAATCTCCCTGGGACTTTCTCCCCATGGATGGATGCAAGCTTCCATCCAGGGCTAGGGTGTGCCAATCTCTGGACCACACATGCGCAGTGCACTATCTCTGGACGACACGTGCGCAGTGCGCTGCTGCACCTTTGTGAAAACCCAGAGCCCTGGAACCAGTGTCTGTGGTGAAGTGGAAAAGCCCCAGGTCAGGAGGTCTTGTCCCGAGAGCTGTCATGTTCCTCCGGAATCCTAGCAGCCCCCGTGCTTGAAAACAGAAAGGACTCATTAGAAGGATGTTCCCCATTGAGGGCCACTGGCAGAAAGAGCTGAAGGTTGTGTGTATGGTGAATGAATGCCACTGACTTTAATTCTGCTAATCAAGTTGGTATGAATGTCATTTTCTGGTATCTTCATTATCCGATGGAGAACGAGAAGTGGGGGACAACACATGCCCACTACTCTCTCATACATGGTACCTTGCTACGTATGAGGACTTCATTCTAGCTTTTCTGGACTTAGATATCTTCACAGATCAAACAGGGTGGGAAAAAACAAAAACCTCAGGGCACTGGGAGAGGAATAGGCCAGTTTCCTGTCCTCTATCCCAGCTTTGCTATTGTACCACTTTTTTGGGCATATGAAAAGAAAGAATTTTACATCCAATTTCTTCTTGGGGATTCTGCATTTTATAATTCTCTAAACTTGCCAGCGGGAAACAGGGATTTTCTGAAAGGTTACCCAAGAAGTGTGTGTGGGTGGACAAGCCAGGATGCAGATCCCGTTTCTGGTGACATCTTGAACAGCTTCCTACGGTAGGTTATAAGCTTCTGGAAGAAGAAGCCATGTTCCTTCCATCTTGGTAGTGAAGCTTTAGTGAAGCTGAATTTGAAAAGGAGACTCCCATCCATGTTGCCGAGAAGCTGCACATGGTTCCGTCTAGTGCTTGTGAAGTGGTTAGACATTGAGGACTGTATTAGTTACTCTTCTCGTGGCTCTGACAAAAGCAGCTTAAGGAGAAAGGGCTTATTTCAGCCTAGAACAGACCATCATGATGGGGGAGGGTTGTTGACAGGAAAATAAAATAGCTGATCAGGGGCTGAAGAGATGGCTTAGCAGTTAAGGTACTTGCCTGCAAAGCCTAAGGACCCAGGTTCAGTTCCCTAGTACCCACATAAAGCCAGATGCACAAGGTGGTGCATGTGTCTGAAGTTCATTTGCAGTGGCTAGAGGCCCTGGTGCACCCATTCTATATCTGCCTCTTCTCTCTCTTCAAATAAATAATTAAAATCCTTTTTAAAACTCAGGGCTGGAAGGGCTAGAGAAATGGCTTAGTGGCTAAGGTGCTTGCCTGCAAAGCCAAAGGATCCCTGTTTGACTCCCAAGACCCATATAAGCCAGATACACAAGGAGGCTCATGCATCTGGAGTTCGTTTGCAGTGGCTGGAGGCCCTGGCATGCCCATTCTCTCTCTTTCTCTACCTGCCTAGTTCTGTCTCTCTCTCTCTCTCATACATACATACATACATACATACATACATACATACATACATACATACATATCAGGACTGGAAAGATGGCTTAGCAGTTAAAGTGTTGCCTGCAAAGCCGAAGGACCTCAGTTCAATTCCCCAGGACCCATGTAAGCCAGATGCACAAGGTGGCACATATATCTAGAGTTTGCTTGTAGTGGCTGGAGGCCCTGATGTGCCCATTCTCTCTATATATATATGCCTCTCTCTCTCTTTCTCATAAATAAATAAAAAATATTAAAAAATCAGAAATAGTTGATCGCATTTAATCCACAGTCACCAAGCACAGAGAGATGAACACTGATATTCACATTGCTTTCACGCTTTCATTCAGTCCAAGATCTTCCAGCTCGCTGGATGGTGCCACCCACATTTAGAATGCATCTTCCCACCCCAGTTACTCTAGTCTAGAAAATCCCTCCCAGACGTGCGCAGAGATTTGCTCCCATGGCGATGCTAAATTCGGTCACGTTGACAACCTAGTGGACCATCTATCATAAGCACCGCGTAGTATCCATCCTGAAAGTGAGATGTGAGAATGATACGAAACTACTGTAAATATCACAGCGACAAGTTTCCAGGGGACCCTGGCCCTGCTTACTCCTTCTGTAGGTGTGAGTTGTCCTGGGGTGGGGGAGTTTTGTCAGGGACAATCTGATACTCAGGTTGGCATGCTGGCAAACAGCAAACACTGCTCACGTTCAGAATCTTCAAAGCCTTCTTGCTCACCCCTCCCATTTTGCATATAAGAAAACAAAGGCATAAGAAGAGGAAGCAACTTGACTCCCCCTTTGTGGGGGACAAGACAAAAGTTTAAATTTGAATGGAAACTGTAAATCAAACTTTGAATTCAAATTAAGACAGATTCATATTTTCCCTCATCATGTGTTTTTGGACCCAATTCTACTCTCTGTATATTTAAGTAAACCAAAATGTTAAGTGTGTGTGTGTGTGTGTGTGTGTGTGTGTGTGTGTGTGTGTAAGTGTAGGAAGAAGGAGATTTTTAAGTGCCCCCCCCCTTTTTAAATAAAGCTGGCAACCTTTCCCATAATTGAAGGATAGTCTTGGAGCTTCTTGGAAAACCTGTAATTCCTAATTAGTATCTTGACTTGTGGAATGAAAACATGAGATAAAATGAGGGAATTCTCTCTGGACGAAATGCCACTGTCTCAATTAACCAAAGGGCAAAAAGATGGATTATGATGCCAGAACAGGATTTTTTTTTTATCATTCTTCGTCCCAAAACCACCCTTTATCAAGTTCAACACAATTAGACAATTCCTGGTGTCAGGAGAATGGTTGGTGTGCTGTAAGCTAACATTTCTAGCATCCCATCTTTCTATATCTTGCCCTTGCTAAGGGCTGAAGAAAAAGTTAATCATGATTTGCTAAAATTATCTCATAAAATGGAATTGGT
Organism: Orientallactaga sibirica; assembly: GCA_036365145.1. Lineage (NCBI taxonomy): Eukaryota > Metazoa > Chordata > Mammalia > Rodentia > Dipodidae > Orientallactaga > Orientallactaga sibirica. Next base: position 12,002,791 of record JAEOAD010000035.1, on the reverse strand, counting down.
AGCTGGGTTTTATAACAGAAATGGTGAGTCCTAAGTGTTGGGCTCATTGGGAAGTTTGTGCCTTAGCTCAGGGCCGGTCTGCTGTCCTTGCCTGATGATGATTTGTATAAAACAGAAAATAGTTGAATCCCGTTCTAATGCTTCATTGAGCTGAAATGTATCATTAGGGAGGTGAAATCATTTTGATACAACCTTAAAAGCAAACTGTGTTTCTTTTTAGATTGTTAAATAGTTTCTGAAATGAAAATCTCCTAGCCACTCCAAGCCACAAATTAACCCTCTGCGTTCTTTCATACTGCTGACCACTGTCCACCTTAGCCCTGTTCTCCTATCTGTGATGCTAGCTTCCAGACACCAGCATGGAGTGTAAATATTTGGCCGTCCGGATAGAAACCACCAGAAGTGGAATGATTACAGTAGCGCTCAGTGAGTGCCAGGCACAGCTCTCCTTCCAAGGTTTTTTCCTGTTACCTTGTTTGGCACAACCAGCAATTTGGATGGGATGGTGCCCCTGCACAGCTCAGTGGAGATCCCGGCACCAGCAATAGTGAATATTAAGTGAGTTTACAACCAGAGCACTGTGCCAAGTGTAGCTGATCAAAAGGATTTTGTTTCCCTGATAAAACCAGGAATGGCAAAAATCAGTGTCTGGTTGGTTTTGGTTTTTGTTTGTTTGTTTGGGCGTGGGCTTTTTGAGATAGGGTCTCCCTTTAGCCCAGGCAGACTTGAAACTCAGTCTGTAGTCCAGGCTGGTCTTGAACTCATGACAGTCATGTCTTCCCAAGTGCTGGAACTAAAGGTATGTGCCACTACACCTTGTCTTTTGTTAAGGCAAGCCCAGTAAACTGTACTTTTTTTTTTTTTTTTTTTTTATGTGAAGGGCAGGGGTCGAGAGAATTGGCATGCCAGGGCCTCCAGCAACTGCAACCAAACTCCAGGCACATGCTCCCTCTTGTGCACGTATGCGTCCCTGTGCTTGTGTCACTGTGCATCTGGCTTATGTGGGACCTGGAAAGTCAAACATGAGTCCTTAGGCTTTGCAGGCAAGCTCCTTAACCACTCAGCCATCTCTCCAGCACTTTATTAAATTTTTTATTTGTGCATGTGCATGGTGAGAGTGTGCATATGTGCCAGGGTCTCTGGTAGCTGCATACAAATGCCTGTCCCAGCTTTACATGGATGTCTGGGAAACTGAATCCAGGTCATCAGGCTTTGCAAGCAAATGCCTTTAAACATCGGAGCCATCTCCTCAGCCCTGGCGTTTATTTCTTAGAGCTGGCTTCTCAGGATGGTGGCTTCAGATTTCCTTTCCCAGCAAGCTGTAGTACAAGGAGAGATCGCATCTGCTATATCTGCAATTCTCCCAGCCACACTGGTTCATAAATGTAGTCAATGCTCGACACTGCCCCAGCCCCCTTGCTGGAACAGGGCCACCTGCACTGCATTTAGGGTCCTTTCTGGACTTTCCAAATCCATAGGCGGAACTGTTAGGATAGAGTAAAGCAGGACAAGACAGAGAACTGAGTGGAGCATCTGGTACTGGTTGGAGGAGCAGGTACCGGTGGAAAAGCTGGAACTAGTTGGAGAAGCTACTATTGATTAGAGGAGCTGGCATTCATTGAAGAAGCTGGTACTGTTGGAGGAGCTGATACTATTGCAGCCACACACCCTGAGGTGGATCATCTGGTCTCAAGTGCAGATCAAGGGTATGGGCGGGAACAGATGCAGGAAGCCCAGGCCTTGCCTCATAGAGGGACTCTTCTGCAATGATTCTGCTCAGCCTGGCTGACTCCTCCCCGTCCTGTGTATAACCAATGAAATGCCACCTCCCCCAGGAAGCCTTCCCTGCCTGCCAGGCCAGGCACCCAGTTGTATGCTTCATAACACCCCCTTAGTTTCTTTTTGTTGCCTTTGTCCCTGGAATGACTGCTCTGTGTGTGTCCATGTTTAGCTGGTCTTACTGAGTTACCCATGTTGCCCTTGAACTCACTTTGTATCCCTGGCAGAGCTTTGACTTTTCAATCCTCCCCCCTCAGCCTCCTGAGCAGCTGGAATCTCAAGTCTGTGCTGCCAGGCCGGGCCGGGCTAGGATTTCCTCCTCCCGCTCAGGGAAGGTCGGCCTTTGTTCTGACAGACCTTCAGCTGATGAGATGAGGCCCACTCACATCCCCAGAGGCTCACCTGTCCTTTCCTTCCTCAAGCTGCTTCCTGTTAGGTATTTGGTGACTGTAACAAGTGCAGGCACTAATATATATCGGCAGTATATCCCCAGCCTGTCACTCTTGCCTCTCCCTGGCCTGTGATCTCGCATTTCTCCCACATGGGTCACTCTGCCTTCTGGGCCCAAAGCCACCTGCTCCTGCAGATGTGATCACGTGTCTGTTCTCTCAATGTCCCCCCATCTCTCCCTGACTGACTTTTCTGCCATGTGCTATCTACCCCCAACACAGATCTTTTTTTCCACGAGCCACTCACTGCTTTGTGTAGTGCTATTGCTGTGTGGATGTAACTCATCTCCTCCCCTGAGTCTCAGGCTACTTGCAACCAGGGATTTTAGTTCATATCCACTCCCCCCCCCATGGTTGTCCATTGGTTAGGCAATGATATATTTTGAAAGGGAATTGTAACCCAAAGGTTCATGTGCTGGAGTCTTTGTCCTCAGTCTAAGGGTGTTGAGAGCTGGAGATTATTCAAAGAGGTAGGGCTTAATGAAAGGTTATTAAGAACACGACTTTAGGAAGAGATTTAATAGCCTTCTATTGGAGCTTCAGTTAGGTCCTTTAAGAATGAGTTACTTTAGAAAGAAAGAAAGAAAGAAAGAAAGAAAGAAAGAAAGAAAGAAAGAAAGAAAGAAAGAAAGAAAGGAAGAAAGAAAGAAAGAGGGGGCAGGAGAGATGACTTATTGGTTAAGGAGCTTGCCTGAGAAGCCTAAGGACCCATGTTCAACTCTCCAGATCCCACTTTAGCCAGATGCACACAGGTGAGGCAAGCACAAGATCGCACATGCCCACTAGGTGGCACAAGTATTTGATTACAGTGACATGCCAATTCTCTCCCTCTCCCTTTCTCTCACTCTCACTGTCTCTAAAATTAAAATTAGAAAATATTAAAAAGAAAAGTGTGTGTGTGGAGGGGAATTTCTCTGGCCTCCTCTTTGGCTGAGTGATCCCTCCCTTTCAGATACGCTCATGATGCCCTCCACCATGCTGTGATGGAGCCAGAGGCCCTCACAGAGCCAAGCAGATGTTGCCCTAACCTTGGACCTCCAAACTGTGAGGAAAATAAAACTATTTATTTTTCATTATAAAGTTCCCAGACTTGGATATTTTGTTATAGCAATGGAAAACAAACTAAAACAAACAGACAGAAGTCCCTGAATTAAGGAATATAACAGGGCCATAACATGCTTATTCACCCTGCTTTTGTACATATTTGTCTGCCATCCATTCTCCCATCCATCCGTTGATTCACATGGTTTGTATTCTGCATCTTCTAGGTGCTAATTACTTTCAGGACCACTCAGATAAGTTCAGAGTGATCTCTGCCCTTACAGAATCCAGAAAAAAAAAAAAAAAGGCTATTCTAAAGAGTTGAAGATCATCCTAGGTAGACAATTCAAACTAAAAATACCTATTATTGTTACCTCCACTCTGGCTTATCATGGCAGAGAAGGCTGGAATTTATGCAAGATAATTGGCTTCCTGGTGGGTTTTCTCCTGCATTCCTTTTTACTGAGTACACTATAATATTCCTCCAGCGCTCATGTCACATTGTGATGACAGCTGGTCGTGTGGCAGTCGGGGAAGGCTGAACTTTCATTCTGTCTTGAAAACTTTTAAGACGCTGCCTGCGCTTATTGTTCTACAGTTAGTTCGTGTGTAGGAGTTACGGTGGCTCACAATACATCTGTGCACATACAGGCTCTTTAAAGAGCTCACGCATCCTTTGAAAGCTTTACTTGTTCCTCTGTGCAGTGGGGTGACGTGAAGGGATTTGTTCAAGGTCAGATGAAAGTTGTACTATTGTGTACACATGATCTTCCAGCCCGGGCAACCCCTGTGCATGCTTCATTCTACTGTGAGCACTGAGGGACAAATCTCATGCCTTTCAAAATTACAGTATCTTCTAGTCTCTCCTGAGAATGCCTGTTTATAGAGGAGGGTGGTCCCAAGCGTAGGCAAGATCCTAAAGTTGTCTTAAACAGCATATGCCCTGCCAAGTGGCATAGACTAGACTGGGGAAGGGAAGAGGGTTTGTATTAGTTAGAAGTCATCTTCCTTTCAAGCAACAGAAAGACTGCCCACTTTTACAAGTGACTGGAGTGGGCTGGAGAGATGGCTTAGTGGTTAAGGTGACTGCCTGTGAAGCCTAAGGGCCCATATTCAATTCTCCCGATCCCACGTAAGCTAGACGCACAAGGTGATGCAAGCACGCAAGGTCACATAGGTGTACAAGGAGGCGTACACATCTGGAGTTCAATTATAGTGGCTAGAGGCCCTAGTGCAACAATTTGCTCTTTATCTCTCTCTCTCACTGGCTATCTCTAAAAATATATATAAAATCAAAAAATCCGAAATAAAAAAAGGTCAGTCTGTTTGGCTTGCCTCCAAAAAAAAAAAAAAAAAATTACTGGAGGGACAACTATGTCCCCTGAGCCACACTGTGGATGGATCAGGAACACCCAGAATATGTATGCTCATGTATGTGCAGGTGTGTGCATGCATGTTTGTGTGTTGTTTCTCAGGCACCATCCTCCTTTTGTGAGACAGGGATCTCTCATTGGCCTGGAGCTCACCGAGAAGGCTGGACTGGCTAGACTGCAAGCCCCAGGAATCAGCCTGTCTCCACCTTTCCAGTGCTGAGATTGCAAGCACATGCCACCATACCCAGCTTTCTTTAGGTGGGCTCTGGAGTTCGAAAATGAGATACCTCATGCTCACAAAGTAAACACTTTACCACCAGAGCTCTCACCCCAGCCTCAGGCCCTGTCTCTCGTTTGTCCCACGTTTGCTACAGAACAGGCTAGCCTCCACAGCTGGTGACAGCTCTGAGGGGTCCTTCCTCCCAACTCCCACCAGTAGGCCAGACCCAAACCTTAAAAGTGAAGTTCCAGCAAAGGTCTCAGATCAGCTCAGCTCAGGGTGATGGAAGGGTGTGGCGGCTCCCTATAGAATGGTGGGGATGGAGTGAGCCTGCAGCATGCCAGGCAGGGGGTGCTACCCTATGAGAAAGCTGACACACATGCATGGTCAGCCCGCCCAGGTGGCTGGTTAAGGGAAGCATGAATGAGCACCTGGGAGGAAAGCCCAAAGCAGAGATGCTCAAAGGATGTTATGCCTGGAGTTCAGATGTGATGCATGGTCAGAGCAAAGGGAGTCATTTGCAGCCTTGCTTCTTCATCTTCTTCAGCTCTAGAGGTATAAGAAAGATGCTCTTTCTGCCCCCTGGGCCTCTGAGCCCCCCGAACCCCTTGCTCCCCACCGTGGATGATGTATGATAAGTTTAGTTTTTACTTTCCTTTCTTTAAAAACTATTTTATTTATTTATTTATTTATTTATTTATTTATTTATTTATGACAGAGAGAGGGAGAGAGAAAGAGAGAGAGAGTGAGAATGGGCGCGCCAGGGCCTTTAGCCACTGAAAACGAACTCCAGACACATGTGCCACCATGTGCATCTGGCTAATGTGAGACTTGGAGAATTGAACCGGGGTCCTTAGGCTTCACAGGCACGCACCTTAACTGCTAAGCCATCTCTCCAGCCCCATTTTGCTTTTTTTTTTTTTTTTTTTTGATGTAGAGTCTCACTGTGTAACCCAGGCAGGCCTCAAATTCATGGCAGTCCTTCTGCCTCAACCACGTGTGAGCCACCACATCCAGCTCCTCTTGGACTCTTTTATACATTTTTTTAATGATTTATTCATTTCGGTGTGTGTATGTGTGTGTGCATGACACATGTGCATATGTACTACAGTGAGCATATGGATGTCAGAGGATAACCTCCAGCTTATTTGAGGCAGGGTCTCTCCTTCATTACTCCATTTGAGAGCTTTCAGGAAATTCTCCTGTTTCTGACTCCCTTCAGAACTCCCTTCGCCACAACTTCCAGCTTTCATGTGGGGTGTGGGGATCCGAACCCAGGCACTCAGAGCTGGGCAGCATCAAGCATTTCATCCCCGTCTCCTTGACTCCCCTCCTTTCTAGGCTTCAGCTTGCGTGTTATTGTCTCCTCCCACCTAAGGAAGTTTCCCACAAGTCCCTGGGGCCTCTGGCTATCCCCACAACATCTTGTGCTCCAGCTCAGCTTTAACTAAGCATTTATGTCACTATGTAGAGTTTGCCCTTGGCAGTACTCGCTTTTCTCATTGCTATGACCAAATACCCAACAAAAGCAACCGAGGAAGGCAAGGTTTATCTTGGCTCACGATTTGAGAAGAACAGCACATCATAACGGCATGACAATAGCCACTCACCTTGCATCTATAGGCAGGAAGCAGAGAGAGAGAGAAGATAGAAGAGAGAGAGAATGAATGAATGAATACTGGTGCGCAGCTTGCTTTCTCCTTTTTAACTCAATGCAGCCCATGAAATGGTACTGCAACCTAACGTAGAAGCTCCCTCACAGTCAAGCCCAGAGATTAGTCTCCTAGATGATTCTGGAGCCTGTCAAGCTGACACACATTAACCACCACATCCTACTTCCCCTTGGGACCAGGTGCTCATTAAGACCTGGACGGCGTGCGACCATGCTGTAATCCCAGGTCTTTCCTAACACAAACGTTTGCTCACGTGGGCTCAGAGCCTCTGCGATGGCAGGGCAGGGAGCCACCATGTGGTCATTAATCTGTCTTTCTCTGAACATTCACTTTCAGTCACTTCCATGTTTCAACATAATGCTTGGAAAAGACACATTTATTGGCAAGGCAGAAATGTCTGTCCTGTCCCTGGGGAGCCTTTCAGTCCCCATGGGTCAGTCCCCTCTCCCTGACTCCCACCCACCCACTGCACCCTGGGCTTGGAAAGTGGTGATAAGGGAAGAGTGTCAGTGAATGCATCTTCTTTCTGGGTGATTTAGAATTACCCAAGAGGCACTCGGGTTCTTGACAGTTGTCAGGGTAGAATTCCCGTCTGGTTGGATGAAAAAGCCACTCATCCCTTATGTACTCACTGAAAGCAATCATGCGTGTCCTTCGTCTCTGTGCATATCCCCTTGTCAGACTGACATCAGATTTGGAAGAACCCCAGTCTTATTACCAAATTCTGGTTTTGTTACAGTGAGTCACAAAACGGGTTGATTTTGCTCTTTTCGGTTGGTCTGTTTTCCTTCCATCAGTATCTTCAATGCTTTGGCTCAGGCAGGAGGTTTTTGTGCCACACTGTAGGCTAGTGACACCAGGCCCTTTTGTGCTAACTCACCCTTCATCTGCCCTCCTAGCTGCTCACTGATACTCATAGCGTTTGCTGGTGTGGAAAAGGGCTGATCCAGTCTCAGCTACTAGCTCCCGTGTCACCTCCTCTCTGTTTATTAGATTTGGTCACAAGAAAAGTAACTAATATGCCACTTTTGTATTCATTCATGTGAAAACATAAGAATTTGATTCAGTTTCTTTAGCAGCTGCTAGATATCCCCGAGGACATATATGGGTCCTGCCTTTAAGGAGTATTCATTCTGTTAAGAGAGGAGGGAGCCTTGCTGAGCTATGTATGGGACACTGCTCCCAACAGCTTTCCTGCAAAATAAAAGTATATATATATATATATATATATGATATATAATAATAAATTATATGTAATAAAATTATATGTATACATAATCTAGCTATTATATTATTTCATTTTAATCCTGCCATTCTGTCTGTGGGACTGTGTTAAAGTTCAGAGGTCACCTGATGCTAATCATCTTACAATGCTCTATCCCCAAACATACTAGAAGAAGAGCAGAGAGAACTTGGATTTTGGATAAAAACATCTCTGCTCACTTTGCAAGGACCCTGCAAGTTTCTGGGAAAATGGAGACCTGTCAGGCTGTCAGGGTCTGTCCTCTGTGGATGTCTGACATGTAGCTGTCAGGTTGTCATGGCTGCTGTCATTAAACTGACTCCTCTGAAGACAGCCTGCCCCCTAGTTCTGGCTGGCTGTCATCACCCCTCACTGTCTGTCCCCTGGCAGCCTCTAGCCACTGCCTCACAAACTCTCATGTGCCCTGGAGACAGGAAGTTTTTCTTTGGTTCTAACCTTCCAAACTATAGCTTCTGTGGAGAGACGAGCTGAGGTCCTGCCATGGGACACCTGGTTTTTAGCAGCCAGGGTAGGTGCAGTCAACAAGGGTGGCCTGACCCCTTAAAGTCACGGTGAGTGCTGCCCCAGAGGTGGTTGCTGGGTGCCCTGAGTGGCTGCAGCCCATAGGTCGCTGTTTGCTGAGATGGGCAGTAGATAGTCAGGAAGCAGTGCTGAAACCCAGTCGCTCAAAGCTGCTCCCAGCTTGACCTTGGCCTGTTCATAATGAATCCACAGTATAGGACTGGCAGAAGTTGACAGATAGTTGGGTGGGTGGACAAAGGGAGGTGGAACATTTGTGGAACAGCCTGGGCAGCTGCAGATGCAGAGGGAGAGTGTGTGCGCGTTACTCTTTCCTCTGGGAGCCAGGGTCTGAACTGTGGTCACTAAGGCTCTAGACAGGTTGGCTCTTGTGAGGACAAACTCTGAATTGTTACCTTAACGCTGACTCAGCATTGGTATTTGAATCCCACTGGAAAAGGAACAGCCTTGCTATTTCTTGTCCAATAGTAACAATAGCTGACTACCCTAGTGCTGAGCACACTTCAACGTGCCTTTTCATATAGCAGCTCATTTACATATACCAGAATCATTTGCACACACCATACATTTACATATGCCAGTTCATTTGCATACTTAATACTGTTGCACACCAACTCATTACTATATATAGTGCATTTACATACACCAGTGAATTTACATATTCAACACCTTTACATGCACCAGCCTATTTACATATGTAGTGCCTTTATACACCAATCATCATAAACAATACATCTATACAACCAGCCAATTTTCATACATAAGACATTTACATACACCAACTCATTTATACACCTAACGTATTTACATATGCTAAGTCATTGTATACATAATGCTTTTGTTCATATACTCCATTTATATACACTGGCTTATTTACACACAATACATTTTCATATCTTAATTCATTCAGACCATCTTTCTCACTGATGAGAAAATGGGTCATAGAGACGTGCCACTCACACTGCCTGTGTTGGCTTAACTTGCCCATGCCCATGGCATGTCTGTGTGCATGTAACCATTGTGTGTGATGGTGTCTCTGGTTTACTAGTAGTTTTGTCAGCCAGCCTGTCTGGCCCAGAGCATTCCTACCTACCTGTCAGGGCTTGCCCCAAGCCCTCTCTGGCTCACTCTCCTGGTGTAGATGCTTTGCACAACTCCAGCTGTCTCCTCGGGCCACTGGATATCACTGGATGGCCCAAGTCCACATTCTATCCCAATCCCAAAACGTGGCCTGGGATATATGTTCACACAGCTAGCTCTATGCTCTTGCCTCATACATGCTAGGAAAAGGAAGTTAAGGAATCAGTACATTGGAAAACTCTGGGTTTGGAGAAGGGAAGTAATAGTTCTTTTTGTTAAAAAATAAAAAAAACGGGCTGGAGAGATGGCTTAGTGGTTAAGGACCTGCCTGCTAAGCCTAAGAACGCTGGTTCCAATCTCCAGGTCCCACGTTTAGCCAGATGCAAAGTGATGCAAGGGTGCAATGCTGAACTTGCCCACAAGGGGGCGCACGCATCTGGAGTTTGTTCACAGAGGCTGAGAGGCTGCTGGCACGCCCATGTCTATCTGTCTTCCTCTCCTTCTCTCTCTCTCTCTGTCTGTCTCTCTCAAAAAATAAAAAATAAAAAAAACCACTCCAGCATGGGCAAATGTATTTGTTCATTTGATGCCCATTCATTCATTAACTATATGATCCACAGGTTACCCTATTTCAGAAAATATTTTAAAGAGTAAGCACCATTATCATCTAATTTGCCATTCATCCATGGAACTGTGAAGGAATAAGAAGTTGGGGAGAGCCTGGGGTTTGGAGGGTGGGTGGAGTACCTGGAGGTAATGCCGTGCTAGGAAAGGCTGAGCTAGAAAGAAAAGGGTGGCAGAGCCTGAACAACCCAACTCCCAGTGCTCCTGGGCCGCTGTGATGGTGGAAAGGACACGCTGCCATCCCATGAGGAATGCAAACATCATTTGGCATGAGCTTGCTTCAGATCTTCAAAAACACATTGGCCAGCCGTCCAGATGTGGCCAGCGCACTGTGCCCTGACTTACCGCACAGTACAGGAGCCTTGTTCCTGCAAAAGCCCTCCTCATTGGGCTCTTCTATCAGCTGACTCAGGCTTCTGATTTAGATGTTCTTATACGGTTCCGTGGTGGACGGAGCTGCGCCTGAGTTCCACCTTTACAAATGGTGAGCCACCCTGCCTCCCAGAAGCCCTTTTTATTCCTTCCATCTCTAGTAGCTGCTGAGTAGGCCTTGAGAGAGAGAGAAAGAGAGAGAGAGAGAGAGAGAGATTGGGAGAGAGAGGTTGGCTTGAAGTGACGTCTCACCCCAATCAAATGCTGACATTATATATAGCCTCTAGATATGTTAGCCAGCTTTCCATTACTGTAACAACATACCTGAGATGATCAACTTGAAGAAAGAAAAGGTTTATTTTGGCTCATGGTTTCAGGGATGTCAGTCCATGGTCACATGGGCCAGTTGTTTTGGAGCCTGTAGCAAGGCAGTCCATTACAGCAGGGGCATGTGGAGGAGCAAGCTGTTCATTATGTGGCAGGCAGGAAGCAAAGAGCTAGAAGGGGGAGGTGGTGTTTGAATGAAATATCCTCCATAGACTCATGTTTTAATGTTCAATCCCTAGTTGGTGATGCTGTTCAGGAAGGTTGTGGAATCTTCAGGAGGTGGAGTCTAGCTGGAGGGAGTATGCTGCTGGGGGCAGAACTTGAGATGTGGCAGCCTGACTCGGCTTACTGGTCTTGCTCTCTGCTTGCTCCCTGACGATGTGACACTGGCTTCCTGCTCCCACTCTGTCCTCTAGAGTCATGAGCCATCTTAAACCCTTTTCCTTCCATAAGTTGCTTCCGGTTGGGTATTGTGTCCTAGCACAAGAAAGTAACTGATACAAGGGGAGTCAGAGACGGCTCTGTCCATCAAGTGCAGACCTGAGTTCAGTCCCCAGAACCCATAAAAATATAGCTTGTCTATGCCTCCGCAGAGCTAGGAGAATCCCGGGCACTTGCTAGACAGCCAGTCTAGCCTACTTGGTGAGCTCCAGGCCAGCAAGAGGCCCTATCTCAAAAAAGGAAGGGCTGGAGAGATGACTTAGTGGTTAACGTGCTTGCCAGTGAAGCCTAAGGACCAAGGTTCAATTCCCCAGGACCCATGTAAGCCAGATGCACAAGGTGGTGAATGCATCTGGAGTTTGTTTGCAGTGGCTAGAGGCCCTCAGTGCATCTTTTCTCTCTCTCTTTCCCTTCCCTCTCTCAAATAAATAAATAAATAAAACATTTTTTTACACACACATACACACACCTGTACTGAACACATATACACATGCATAAACATACCCATATAAGAGGGATAGCCTGGGTCTCACAGGTTCCTTTGCTGAATTCAAAGGTATAAAAAGAAGCAGGGAGATCCAACGAAGTGTTTCTCCTCAGTCCAGAACAGCAACATCACTTGCTGGCCCTTGGAGTATTGAGGTCTCATGGACATACTTTGAAGTGGTTCTTCAAAGCAACCATGGCCATGCAGAATTTGTTTATTTTGCACATGACATGATCTGACTCTTTGCTTAGTATCATTGCAATTGGATCAAGGATATGGGATAACAAAACCAAGACTCACATCATCTCTAAGAGTGGAATGCTTTCATCAAAGCAGACATGAGCTGAAGCAGAACAGATACAAGAGGAAGGCAAAACAAATGATTTTAAACCTACAGACCCAATTCTGTGAATTTCCTACTCTGAACAAGAGGGCATTGTAACCTTGGCCGGGTTTAAGATGGAAAGTATCATTGACTTTGCCTCATGCTAACCAGGCTCAGATGAGAAACAGGCTTAAGAGGCAGCAAGAGTTTTGTTTGGATGCAAGGAAAATATTCCTTGATGTCAGGGAATAAATGTGACAGGCCATTGAGGCAGATGCAGAGCACTGTCACTGCGGCTGGATTCTGGAGTCAGAGGATCGGGTGTGATGACACACTTTTCTTGCTTTTTGCAAAGCTTCCTCACAGTGTTGAAGCATCCAAACTGGGTTTCTTGAGTAATCAGGCCTTTGTTGATAGACTGTAGTCCTTTTGACTTTTGATGAACACTTTGGTATAATCATTTCTCTTTTCCTTAAGGCTACCATGCCTTAAAGAGGGATAGACTGTCCGAGTGTCCACTTTATAGATAGGGAACTCCAAGTCAGGGATAGTCAAGTGGTGTCACGCAGGTTTGAAACTTCAGGGTCATTTCTGTTCCGCTTCTACTTAGCCACATGCAGCCCATCCCCAAGTCTTGCTCATTTTTTTTCTTCATGCTCCCTGCATCCACTGTCTGTGTCTTCGACTAGGGTACTAGATCCTGTATAACTAACTTTTCAAAAGGCAGGTAAGTGAGGAGGCACTACCATGCCTGGGACAAAGAAGGCTTTGCAGAGCTTTCTGGACATAAGTGCATCCCACAGGCCTCAATTCTAGCTTGCGCCATCTCCTCGACTCTGGGCTTGTGTGTGGGTGAATAAATTGCATGAGGTCATATAACTCCTTTGGTGCTATGCAGTCACTAAATGCCAGGTCATGGAAGTCACTTAAAGCCCAGACTGAAACTGGTGTGGTTTTCTGTTGTGTGTTGGCATTACTTCTTGGAATGGAATGAGTATTGGGGCTGCATGCTACAAGGGCCACATGTCCATGTTTGCAATTTCATGTTCACACTACCTCCAAAATGTCTCCAGATCTCAGTACAGGCGATTTTTAGCCTCTCCGAGTTATAAACAATAATTTAAAGCCTATCATAATAAGTTAAAAAAAACCAACTATACATTCAGATCCCACATTTTCACTGTAAGAAAAAACAAAAATAATACATCGTATTATTACTGGTTTTCCAGGGTTGAGTTCATTGTCGCAGGATTGTGATGAATGAGAACGGTTGAAGGGTGAGCAAAGTTTCATTGAAAATGAGAGGGAAGGAAAAGCTCTCCTACACAGAGAGGGGTCTCGGAAAATTGCATATGGCCAGCCAGCATTCTGGAATGGGATTTTTACATATTGAGAAGGAGTTTAACTGGTAGATGCCTACATGTAAATTAGGCATTGAGTTTTATTTTATTTTATTTTATTTTATTTTATTTTTTTAAATTTATTTGAGAAGAGAGAAGGGGAGAGAGAGAATGGATGCTCTAGGACCTCTAGCCACTGCAAATGAACTCCAGATGCATGTGCCACCATGTGTAGCTGGTTTATGTGAGACCTGGAGAATCGAACCTGGGTCCTTAGGCATCGCAGGCAAGAACCTTAACTGCTAAGCCATCTCTCCAGCCCTGGCATTGAGTTTTGAATGAGCTTTATTGGCTAAGTTTAAATGTATATAGAGGACCTTGATTGGTTGGTAGGTCAGGGAAAAAGAGTTCAGACTCAGACAGAATCTGCTGGTGGGAAAAATGCCTGCCAAAACATCCTTTGAATGAAGACTGGGGCAGTGCAGAGAACAGAGGAGCAGGCCTGATGTCCATCTTGATGAATCAGGTTTAGATTCAGATTACAGTTTCCTTCTGGTCTAACCAGGACAGGCTGCTGTCACCATTCTTTTGGGCCCATGCCTCTAACTAACTCCCTGCCTAACTTGTCAACATCGTATCTCATTTCTGTCACATCCTCTTTCCCAGTAAGATCATAAGAGCCAAGATTCGCTTAAGCCTTGCTTATTTTATGCTGGGTTCCTCAGCAAGACATCTGCCAGTCCCCACCCTTCCACCCACCGGTGGCTCTCAAGGAGGCGTGGAGCTTGATAACTCATACACCAAAGCACTGTCCATAGAGGTGTGGCCTCAAGTGTGGCCGCAGGTTTTATCATAGCTCCCCCACTGTTTCCAGTGAGGTCTGCCCAGTTAAGAAACGTCATTTGATCCGATTTCTGGCTAGCGTCAGCCTCTGTCATCCCAGTTTTACCATTCCTTCCCAGGAGCAAATTGTCCCCATGGTTCCCTATGCACCGGCTTTTTGGGAGAGGCGCACATGTCTGCCTGCTTTGGACATGACTTTGTGAAGCTGTGTCTGGGATCACGCCAGTAAAGTAACAAAGTAGAATGGCGCTAACCTCTAGGTTTTAAAAAGCTATTCAGTCACTCAGAAGAGCTATAATAGTGGCTCCTGGGGTGCTGTGCTGTGTTCTTCTGTTCTCACATGCGCAGTCCTGTGCTGGTCAAAGGTTACAGGGCATCTGCAGTATATTGACACAGAGCCCTTTGTGAACCTGTAGTTCACACCCTGTGAGGACATTCAACCCTCTCTGCCCTTGACAGAAGTAGGAAAGTGATCTCCTAGTGAGAAATCAGGCACTTGTGAGAGCCAGGCTTCTAGTGAGGCATCTCCTGTCAGGGGCTGACCATCCACATGACAGACACGCATGGCCAGCTTTCCTCTTTGTGCCACCTTGATTGAGACGAGCTGAACAGGCCACTGGACTCAGCAGAGGAGAATTCTGTAGAGCGCCATCCTTAGGGACTGGCTTTATCTGTTAAGTTCAACAAGTGTGGCAAATGTACCCAAAGCAGGGATCACATGGCCTAGGGCCCAGGGACTTTGTCCCAGAGGCCGGGCTGACCCTTCCTCTATCTCTGTGTGAGTGGTCTCCCCTGGCCCAGGATTTATTTACCTCTTGTCTTCCAGTCTGGCTGTGGTGGTTATCAGTGTAGGAGAGAGGAGGAAGCAGCTCAGCCCCTGGGGATGTTGAGATTCTAGGTGATTTGTCACACCATGAAGATGGAGGTGCCACCATACCAGATGTGGCTGCTGGACCGTTCTCAGAAATGGATGCTCATACTGCTGAACCCGAAGCCCTTGCTAACATGGGAGGTCGTCTCCCCTCTGGATCACCCCCTCCCTGCCTCTATGCCCTGGCATGGCAGTCCCGGGGCACGTAGGAATGTTGCTATAGCAGCTGCTTGGAAGTCCTTTAAATATTAATGTTCAGCCAGAGCCATAGAGACAGAGAGTGCATTAGTGGTTGTCAAAGGTCTGGGGGAGAAGCTTTCGGAGTCACTTCTACCAGGCATGGAGTTTCTTTGGGGGAATATTCTCAAATTATGAGGTAGCAATGGTTAGCTAAGATTATAACTATACTTTTAAAAACACTGCTTTGTACTTGTTGAAATGGCTAATGTGGTAAATTCTATGCAATACAAATGTTATCTTGGAAAATTAAAAAGTAAAAAACCCAAACCTACAAATTCAGTCTTATCTCCTGGATGGGTTACTGTTCCTTACCCCCTACATGCATCCCAGCCTAATGCCCAGTTTTATTTCAAGATAAAATATGCAGCTTACCGTATACCATGCTTTGCTTATATTTAATATGACCCTATGAAATCCCCATCTGGTCGAAAGTTAACGAGGTTATCAGGCCCTCCTGTGGCTTGTCGTAACAAGAAACAGAGAAGCAGGATCTTTGCTCCCTGACGCCTGCTCAGAACACTTCGATTCTGTAACGTGACTGTCTTTAGAAATATACATGTTGAGGGACTGGAGAGATGGCTTAGCAGTTAAGTGCTTGCCTGTGAAGCCTAAGGACCCCGGTTCAATTCCCCAGGACCCACATATGCCAGATGCATAAGGGGGCGCATGCGTCTGGAGATCGTTTGCAGTTGATGAAGGCCCTGGCGGGCCCATTTGCTCTTTCTCTCTGCCTCTTCCTCTCTCAAATAAATAAATAAATAAAATATCTTTTTTGAAAAAGAAATATGCACATTGACAGAATTCTTGACATTTTGCCCACATCTGAGGAGGAATAAAACCTTTCTAACCAAAATGGAATATACACAGACAAGAGATAAGATTCAACTAAATTAAAATACACATTTTCTACATGAGCGCCTCAAAGTTTGCCTAGGTCACAATAGTTTTTATTAAACAATTAATGAGTAAGAGCTAGGGAGATGGCTCAGAGCGTGAAGTGCTTGCGGTATAATCTTGAGGGCCTGAGTTCGGATCCCAGAGCCCATGTGAGAACCAGACACAGTGGCATGTGCCTGTACTCTTAGTGTGGGGGAGATGGAGACGGAAGGGTCCCTGGGGCTTGATGACCAGCTAGTATAGCACAACCAGTGAGCTGTGGGCTCAGTGTTAGAACCTGTCTCGAGAAACAAGATGGGGAATGACTGAGGAAGACACCCATTGTCGACCTGAGGCTTCCCCTTCCTTCCCACACATGTGCATTCACACCCCGGCACAGTTCACTCACACAAGCATGCTTTATGATCACACATGCACACACTCTACACACATCTGCAAAAATAATCACTGAAGATTAGTTTTCTCCTAAAAACATCTTCTGTATTATCTCACTGCTCTTATTATCGTTGTTATTATTATTATTATTATTTTGTAACTCACTTGCCATCTCCCCATACAGGGGTATATGTTTGCTTATTGAACACTGGAGAAGGAATAAAGAAAACAGAGCATCTCTTCTGAATGTCCTTTGGGCAAATGAAGACTGACATGTGTTGGTTTGGCCAGATTTAGAGCAGACTTCAGTGATTCTTTGAGACCATTCAGTTCAAGTATGTCACCAAGCAGAGGAATGAAGCTTGCAAAGTGACCCCAAAGCAGCACAAGAAGGAGCTTGTGGGATGACAGGTTCCCTGGGAGGCTTTGAGCTCAGCCTAGGTTGGAGTTCACTTTGTCTCTCTTATTTGTGGCAAGGCCATTGGTTGTTCACACCCTCAGTTTGCAAAGCTCAAATGAGGCACCATCTTTTTTAAAAAAAAATTTTTTTAGAGAGACAGAGATAGAAAAAGAGAGACGAACTCCAGACGTTTGCGCCACCTAGTGGGCATGTATGACCTTGCGCTTGCCTCACCTTTGTGCGTCTGGCGAACGTGGGATCTGGAGAGTAGAACATGGGTCCTTAGGCTTCGCAGGCAAGCGCCTTCACCGCTAAGCCATCTCTCCAGCCCAAGGCACCATCTTCTGCAAGCAGAATGGGGTGACAGGAAACGGGGAGCTTTTCCCACTTTATCACCCTTCTTTCCAAATATGTTAACACTAGGGATTGAGATTTTTGAGGAAGATTAACATTCTTATATATTCTCAAAGTACAAGATAAAAAATAAAAATAACTTCCTATGCATAGCTAGGTAGAAATTTGATCTTTCTCACTGACACGTCATTGGGTTCCCTTTGTTTGTTTGTTTGTTTGTTTGTTTGTTTCTTTCTTTCTTTCTTTCTTTCTTTCTTTCTTTCTTTCTTCCTTCCTTCTTTCCCCCCTCCCCTTTTCCCTCCCTCCCTCCCTCCTTCCTCCCTCCCTCCCTTCCTTCCTTCCTTCCTTCCTTCCAAGTTCTCTTTCTGCATTACAGCTCCCAGATGTCAGGTTGTTGGAATTGGTGACTGTACTAACGTCTACATTCCCTAACTTCCCCTCAGAGAATGGACTGAATCATGTGGCTTGGTCACATGAGCAACAGTGTTGGATACATTGAGATTTAAAATCCTGGGCTAGAGTAAGACCATACCTCGAAATACCAAAAAGAAAAAAAAAGGATTTAAAATCTGTAACATTATTAGTACTGTCAATACAATAATTTAATAAATGTTCCTAGCAGACTTTGAGAGAAGTCGCCTTTTCTATTAATTTTCTCTTCGTGTGATATTTTCTCCAAATGACCTCTGTTGGATTCTGAAAACGTGATTGTCAGTGTGAATTTTCTTGTGTGCCTCTTCTTCTTGGAACTTCCTTGTGTTTGCCTGGGGTCACCCATGGGGAGGTCTGAAATGTCTCTGCAGAGATTCTCTCCCCAGTCCCATCCTACCCCAAAGAACAGGGCACCCGAGGGAGCAGAGCTGTAGCCTGAGGTGCTGAGGGGGTCTAACCTGCACTTTCTGCCACTGCACAGTTTGAGAGCCAGGGTCAAGTTCACCACTGTGGTCTTAGGAACAGCTTCTCCAAACCATAGCATTTGAAACATCCAGACGGCTCTCGTATGCCCTATATTCCTCCAGGGTGAAAATTGTGAGGATGATACAATTGAAGTCTTGGGGGCTCCTAAGCACAGGGTGGATTTTGTTTGTTTTGTTTTCTTGTGTTGTGTTGTGTTGTGTTGACACGGGGTTTCATGTAGCCCTGGATAGCTCATGCTTGCTAAGCAGCTGGCCTTGAACTATGATCTTCCTGTCACCATGTCACACCCATAGACTGGGATTGCAGGTGGGCTTCCACTCTCAGCCTGTGCCTTAGGCACAGATTTTCATTTGTAAGGTCAGATCAGCATTTGTGAACCATCTAAACCTTCCTTGAACACAAGTTCTTGCACTACAGGGTGTCACTTTCTGTTCTTCCAATAGCCATCTGTCCATGCAGTATCATTAATGCCCGGCTTTGTCCGTCCTCTTCTCCCTCCCCCAGTTTTAATAAGACTTTTTCCTTTGTTTCCTTGGTCCACCAAGGAAATAATCATATTTTCCACCAATTTTCTTTGTGAGGCTTTGTGGCTTTAAGCCCCCTCCCCCCCCAAGAACTCCTGTGTTGTCAAACTTGATTCACATGACAGCTGAGTGAGGGAAATGTCCTTAGCCACACAGAAGTGCCTTGTCACATGTCTTGTCAGAACACCTGATGGCCACCTCTGAGCCTTCACTATGTTTATGGCCAACCAAGAGGATTTCCTGGTTTTCCAGGCCTATTCCAAGAGGATTTCCTGGTTTTCCAGGCCTATTCCAAGAGGATTTCCTGGTTTTCCAGACCTATTCTGCCCCGTTCCATGTTAGTCGCCAGGACTTATGTTCAGCTCGGGAAAGGGAGTCTTTTATGCAGTGCCTCCAAAAACCCATTTCCGCATCAATCACCCCTGGCTTTTTTCAGCATATTGTTTAGACAATGAAAAATCTGTGTGTTTCACTTCTGGCTGGGCTCTCCTAAGTGGAAACCTGGGATTTGGAACTTGTGTTTTCTTTCCAGCTCTTTAAATGAACGCCTTGTTGGCTACTGTGTTGGTGTAGTACACTTTTTCAGGTCATTACAACATAAAGAGCTATCGTAGTCAAAAGAACACATTTTTATTATTGATAGGTGCTGCTATAATTCCATTCATATATTTTGGGGGATTAATTTTTGCTTCTCAACATCATATATGATAGGGTTAATATCCAAGTTTGATGTAAAATTATACACCTTCCCTAATACTGCATCTACATTTCAGAATTTAGCCTCCGAAAATGATTCTTTTAATGAGGCAATTTAAACCTTTCATTTTACAGATGAGAAAACAGAAATCCAGGACAGGACTTGTAAGCAACGACACTGCTGATGTTCTGAGCAGGCGACCGCATAGTGTGGGGGCTGCCTGGTGCCTTGTAGGTTGTTCAGCAGCATGTCTGTCCTTCTACCCTTCAGATGCCAGGATTCTCTGAGTTGTGACCAAAGTGTCTCCAGACCTTGTCACATGTCCCCTAGTAAAGGAGTACTGGGGTGGAGGGAAGGATCACAGAACAAGTCATGACCAAGTCTTGAGTAGGACCCAGGACTGTGGCTCCCACTTCTCCCTTTTACAAGCTAGGCAACATAATTAAGTTCTCAGCCCTGCAGAGCTCACCGTCACGGTCAAGTTCACTCCCACACTGAGGAATAGACGTATGCTCAGGAGGAAAGGAGCCAAGAAGAACTGAGATTCAGTCCCTTTACCTTTTTCTAGCATCTAACTAAGAGAACCTGGCCAGTGGTATATTGCCTCCGCTTCTGTGGGTGATCTTCCATCTCATGAAATGCTTCTGAAATCCACAAGGTGTATGTATAGGGTGAGCAGATTTAGGGAAATGATACAAGAGGCAGGAAAAGCTAAGCCTCCGTCCCCATTCAGCATCGGCCCACCGAGAAGGCACCTGAGCCTCTTCAGCCAGGGTGGGTGACTTATTCTCAGGCACCCAGGTGTCACCTCATCTCTACTCTGTCCTCCGTGGAAGTCCTGATTTATACCTGAGCTGTGACAAATTTCCCATCTGTACAGAGATCCTTCTCTTGCAGTGACCAGTTTAGAGGACATAAAAGGTAGCAAATGTGAGGAGTACGGCAAGCGATAAGTGCTCTGGGGGGCTGCCTCTTTCTCAGTGACAATGACAATCATGATTAGTGGGACTTCAGAGAAGAGGCATTAGAAATTTTCATGCTAAGCCTGATTCTGGGGCCAGGTATGACAAGAAAGTTCTACTTTTGGCACTCTGGATGGAAGCCACTCTTAACATTTGTCTACCAAACCATAGAGGCTATGGGGTTCTGGTGGGATGGCCCCCGATGCTTTTGTGCCTACTCAACTCTCTGGATCCTTTGTTCCAGAAATCCTGTAACAGAAACTGGACTTTTATGCCAAATTACTTTCAGGTAGAAAGAAAGTAAGCACTAGGAACAGAGTTAATGAACTGAGGGAAAATAGTTGCTAGAAACTGGGGTTTTATTTCAATAAATCATTGCTGTAGAGAAAACCATTTCTAAACCTTTCCTGTCCCATTTTTTTTTAATTCTTTGAATGAACAGTATTCTCTGTGTTTGACTTATTTCTTTCCCAGCCACCTAGTCAGAATCCAAAGGGAAAAACAAATTAGATTGATTCTGTGAGTGATATTTCATTGCCCTGTGAATGCAATACTCTGTTTTCTGCCCGATTGGAGAGGAACATTCTGGAAATTTTCCACCAGAAAAAAAAATAGTATTTATTTCTACAGTTGAAAATTTATAGGAAAAAATATACAGCAGCAGAGTAAGAGGGGATAGGAAGGAATCTTTATGTTCACTAATACCAATGTGCATTTCTTTTTACAAAATATAATTGTATGCCTGATGTGTGTTGTGTGTGTGCACACACACACACATGTGCACACATTTCACAGTGTGCATGTGAACATTAGAGGACAACTTTCAGGAGTCAGTCCTCATCTTCCACCCCTCCACACTGTTTCAAGGTAGAGTCTCACTCTAGTCCAGGCTGACCTGGAATTCACTATGTAGTCTCAGGGTGGCCTCGAACTCATGGCGATCCTCCTACCTCTGCCTCCTGAGTGCTGGGATTAAAGGCGTGCGCCACCACACCTAGCTTGTTCTTTTTATTGTGGTCTTCATTCTTCATTTGCCAGGCTAGCTGGCCTTTAGGATTCCAGGAAATTCTTCTGTCTCCACCTGTCATGTCACAATCAATTTGTTGGGATTGCAGAAGTCCACCGGGATGTCCGTCTTCTGTGCCTAGTCTGGGGATCTGAACTCAGGTACTCAGCCTTATGTGGCAAGTACTTTAACCACTGAGCCATCTCCCCGACCTCCCAGTGTGCCATGCACAATGCCGTCCTCCTTTGGGGAGGGTTGTGGCGAGAGGTACTCCTTCCTGTCAGTGAATGGACTGTTACTTTGTGAGGGTGCGTTGGAGAAGCAGTATTCCCCGCCATCTGCTCGCGTTCGCGTGACCAGTGAGGCATCCCTGGTCTCCACTCGCTCTTCTCCCCGTGTTTCCTCAGATGGGCAGTGGAGATCATGTCAACCCTTGGCCATTGCAGCAGGGCTCGGAGCACAACTGCTAACAGTTGGAAAAGAGTTCTGTCTTAACCAAAAGAATATCCTTCCATCCCAGGCCAGCCCCTCCTCAGGCTGGCCCCATGTCTCATTCACTGTCCCACTTCACCACTTACGCTCTTTCCCCTTCCCGATGGACTTCCCCTCACCAAAGCACTCTTTTCTCTCTTCCTGAGGCAGCCAGTGGCTGCAAACTGAGAAAATCCCACATCCCATGGGGGGTGGCGTTTGGAGGAAGATACCAGTTAGAAAGCTGGGGCATCCATCAGGATCCTGACAGAAAAAGATGTCACACCCAAATTGAGTATTTGGGGAAAAAATTTAATAAAGGGACAATTTACTAAAGTATGGATAGGGTATAAAAAAACTAACAGCGATAGGATAAGAACTCAGGGCTACTAATAGCAGAGCGCCAGGATCCCCACCACCCCCTTCCCAAGGAGAAGGGGAAGGAGTAGGGAGCGAGTCTGGAGGGCACAGAAGAAAATTGGTCAGCCCAGATCGCAACGATCTCCACACAGCCCTCCCTCCTCCCTGGGACTTCTTCATCTCCTTGCCTGCAGCCCCTCTGTGCCACCTCTCTTTGTCTTTGTAAACAGCTAACCTCACTGATCATCCCTCCCCTCCTGCCCCCGCTGGGCTGTGGTCCAGCTAACTTGTTCTGCCATACTGTAATAACGGGCAGAAAAGCTACAGGCTATTTCAAATCATCTTCTCTGCTGCTGACAACACGAGGTTTGTTCTGCCATTAGCGTGACACAGGCCTGGAGGAGTAACACCCCAAGTTCATTTCATTTCATCTATTGTCCTCAGTGCAGACCATCGTTCTCAGCAGCTCGGGCCTGACAGTTCTGGCTGTGTGGGACAGAGTGGCACAGTGATATCTTTCGCCCATGTGCCAGCCAGGGTTATTAAATACAGATTCCCTTTGGTGTGTAGAAAGTCACTCTTTTTGATCCTTTGAGTAATATTTGGAAAATAGTTTTGTCAGAGACACTGCCAATGCTAGGAGACCCCCAGGAGTCGATTCTACCCCAAGGTTCTTCACCAGGCTCGCTAGCTACTCTGGCCCCACCTGAATTCAAACCAGGAGCTATCAGAGCTTTTGCCTTTGATCAGAATAGCATTGGATTGTGTTGTACACGAGCATTCTAAGGACAAAAGTAGCTGGGTGCTGTAATCCCAGTATAGCCAGAATCTTAGGTTCATTGCTTTCCACCTTTTAGAAAACAGGAAAAACATAAATCAGGAAAAGAAAGGGGCCTTATTTACAGTCTGAACTGGAACTGGGGTGGGGGAGAGATTTCCAGCTTCTTTCTGCCTTACCTATAGCAGTGACAGTAATTTGTAGTGGAGATGAAACAAAATCCAGGGAATATTTATACATACATTTATCTGTGAGATAAGTTATTAGGACTGTGAGAGGATCAGTCCCCTCCTGGGAGACAGCTCCTCTGCTGGCACCAGGTCTCAACACCAGCATGGGGTTTCCAGGAGAAATTCTAAGTCTCTACGGTTCATATTTTTAGTATCCCTGTTACACCAGCCCACAGCAAGCTAAAGAAAGAGGATTGAGAGCTTGAGGGA
Source organism: Orientallactaga sibirica (assembly GCA_036365145.1). Taxonomy (NCBI): domain Eukaryota; kingdom Metazoa; phylum Chordata; class Mammalia; order Rodentia; family Dipodidae; genus Orientallactaga; species Orientallactaga sibirica. Next base: position 11,979,341 of record JAEOAD010000035.1, on the reverse strand, counting down.
GGCCTGAGCTACATACAGAGGCCTGTCAGGAAGGAAGGAAGGAAGGAAGGAAGGAAGGAAGGAAGGAAGGAAGGAAGGAAGGAAGGGAGGGAGGGAGGGAGGGAGGGAGGGAGGAAGGAAGGAAGGAAGGAAGGAAAAGAGGGAGGGAGGGAAAATAAATGAGAGAAGTTTGATTTGAAGAACCAACTTAGTTCGCTTGAAGGCATCTAGTCTTCCACCGTGACAAGTACTCAGTCGATGGCTTCTGTTTGTAAGATGGCCAGCTGGGCTTCAGTCTCTGTGAGTCAGGGTCCTTTGGGGAGAGAGCTGATAGAATGAGAATATATGCTGGGCAGTCCAACTATGGTGTCTACATGCTGGAGAGGCTGAGAACCCCCGTAGCTGCTCAGTCCTCCATGCTGGGTGCCTCAGCCGTTCCAGTCTGGAAGTGAAGGCCTGGAGGATTCCTGGGGCGCTGCAGGTCTTCAGTCCATGTTGGAATAACCTGGGTTCTGACGTGAGCCAAGGATGGAGCCACAGGGTAGGTATGCTGAGCAGCAGGGAGCAGATGTTGACAGGCAGAAGCAGTGCTGCTTCTAGAACCCTCCAGACTCCTTTATATCTGGGCCGCTGCTAAAAGACACTGCTCACTCTGAGGAAGGGTCTCCCCTCTCCCATCATTTAATCCTTCCAGGATACACCCCAGAGACATGCCCCAAAGGCATGCATCTTACTTGATTCCTGATCTACTCAAGTTGATAATTGAGATTAACCACACACAGTCCGTGTGGTCTTTTCTGCCTTTTAGAGTCTGCATCCACTGTTCCTGGTGGAGAGTCATCGGGAGTAGAAGGTGTAAATACAACACCATCTTCAGCAATCGAACTGTTGAACTTGGCTGTGTCTTAACTTCACCTCTTTGGGCCTCAAGTACCTTATCTATAAACAGCATAGAGCACTGGCTGTTCTCCAGGAGAGCAATATGGAATAGCTTAGCATTTTCCATTGCCAAAGTACCAGTGGTCATACTTACATCCAGCCTCTACTGAGACTTGGACAGGGACCTTTATGGCCTTTGGAAGTCAGATTAAGGGCTGGAGAGATGGCTTGGCAGTTAAGGAGCTTGCCTGTGAAGCCTAAGGACCCAGGTTCGATTCTCCAGGTCCCATGTAAGCCAGATGCACATGATGGCACATGCATCTGGAGTTCGTTTGCAGTGATTACAGACCCTGGCATGCCCATTCTCACTCTGTCTTTCTCCTCTGTCTGTTTCTAATAAATAAATAAATAAATCTTTAAACGAAGATTTATTTTATGAGAGTGGAATTTCAAAGGGCAAAATGGGGGGAGGGAGGAAAGTATCATGGGATATTGTCTACAGTTAAGGAAGTTGTCAATAAAAAAGAAAGAATTAATTAATTAAAAAAAGAAGAAGTCAGATCAATCAGACATACAAGGAAGCAGGATGGTAAATTTCATGTCACCACCATGCCAGCTGAAACTGCTAAGTGATTGATTAGTGTGTCCTGTTTGCAAAGAGCTGCAAAAGCTATGAATTTATGGTGTGCCCACCAAGAGGGTCATTGTATTGTCAGCCTGTCAATAACCACACGGTAAAGATTTGAATAATAGAGTAGAACAATTTCAAAGGACTTGTTATAATCTATCAAGCCAATAATTTGCAATTTTAGAAAAATCCCTAAATACAAATTTACACAACTTTGAGTTGTTTTAAAACTTATCCAATCATTAATTTAAAATTTAAAAGTCTCTTATAATATACTTAATCATAGCCTGTGCTTTTTTTTTTTTTAAAAAGGGCTAAAATATATTTTAGCATGCCAAGCCACAGCAACACAGGCAAAAATGACTCCAGAGAATTTCATAAAACTTACCAAGGCAACCATAAATATGTTCACTGTGAGGGCTGTTTGTGTAAAATTGATATGCAATAGGTTGGACTTGTGCTAAAGGATTTATGCCCATTGTCTTCCCTCATCTGCCCAGGTAGGCAGCTGGGGGGGAAAAGGGAAAATTAGGACGGAGAGTCAGAGCTGGGTTTGAACCCGTTTCTCATACCGTCTTGGACATGTGAGATCTTAGGGAGCCATTCTGCTTCTTTGAACCTCTCCCCCACTCCAGGATGGTCACATGACCACCTTAAAGGACAGCCCTGAGCAGAGGAGAGGCAAGCCATTCTTTACAAGTGCATGTTGAGCTGAGACTGAGTGTGAGAATCCCCCATACCTCCACTGCCCCCTCTCCCGGGAGCAGCACCTTAGAACACACTTTCCTTCATCTTTCTTGTAAATTCAAGTACCACCACCTTGTCCTCACCCAGTGAACCCAACTCTCTCCGTAGGTTGCTTGGAAAACGCTTCCATCCATTGCTTTAATGCATAGTTATGTATAGAGCTCCCTTCCTCTTCCTCAGTATCTCCCTTCATTTCCAGAACCTTCCCAGGAAAAGAGCTCATTTCCGAATACTTCCATTTCTTCTCTTTAACCGCCAACTTAAAAACAGGATGGGCCTGCAGGGTTGAGTACCTGTTGTACAAAAGTTGCCGCAGGTGATATTTGGGCTGTAAAGAGAAAGAAGAGGCTGGGGTCTGCAAGGCACCCACAGTCTTCGCCTTGTGAAAATGAGGATTTTTCTCACAGTTTAACGGCCATATGTAATCTCTAAAACTGAATACCAGCTCCTTCTGAGAGCCTTGATGTTATCATGAGCCACCTAGATGCTGCCACCCTAAACTTCACCTTCTGGGAGAAAGTCATTGTAGGCTCCTGACTCCATATTTATATTTCTTATCCATGAGTGAGACTTTATTAAATCAATTTGTCCTGAGTGGAGGTCACCAGAGCTCTCTTTAGTGCTGCCTGAGGGCCCTTTGCTGTCTGGATTCTGTCATAGGTGGAACAAGATCTTCACCATCCTCCACCCTCATTTTTAGTGTGTCAAAATAAAAGCTGGAAAGTTGTCAGGGTTTGCCTGTCCAACAAAGCATGGTTTTTTTGTCTTCTGTGCTCTGTCCAGGGAGGTATGTGTTTTTATTAATGGTAGCGTCCATCAAATTCAAATGTCATTCTGGAGCAACTGGGGCCTAGTGAAATTATCTTGAGTCTCCTGCTTTTAAAAACCATTTTCCACGTGAAATAAATATTGGCCATCCTACTCAACCATACAGGCTGATTGATTCTCTGAGCTGTTAAATGAATGCATTAGACATTATACTCAAGCCTACTCACTCTCATGCACTCACACACATATACTTATGCCTATGCACAATCATGTACACACTCATGAGTGCATATATACACACTTTCATATACACATGCATGCATGCAATCCTAATACTGTCTTGTATACATGAACATACATACTTGTTCACGCATTCATGCATTCAAACTCACTTTCATGCACACACATTCACATTCACATAAACATACACCGTGTGTGTATATTTATGTCACTTCAATACCAGGACAGTGTTCTTCAGAAGGAAAATGGTCTCCAAACAGTTGCTGGTTTCTTTTAATATTAATTTTCCAGGGAGTATAATTTTAGTAAAAAATTCAAAAAAATGCCTATTCAAAGACAGAGAAATGACTCCACATGAAGAACTGGTTTGGATTCTATTGTGGGAAGTTTATACATCAATAATATGAATAAAAGGGATAGGAGGGGAAAAAGCTATCAATTAAATATAAATGAAGGAGTTGCACTGCTGTTAGAAAACAAGGTACTGTGCCCGATGATCCTTCCAGAGGTTAGCACTGAGCCCAACTTCACATTGGAACTCAAGACTTTCCCTCTTGAGCTGCAGAATAGTCAGAAGCCACCTGCATTTGGTTGCTGTGGTCGTTTTGCAGTGCTGGGGAAACCCAGGGTCATGCGCATGCTACTTCCATTTCAACAGCACAGAAACGTTCTTTTCTGAGGTACCCAAATCTCAAAGAAAGCCATTGTTTTCCAGAGTAGAACACCCACACTCTTGAGGTTTTGACTGGCACTGGAGCTTGAGCGAGATTCCCTGAGGATGAGGCCAGCAGCATGCCTTATGGGTAATAGTTCTCCCAACATGATTCTTGGGCCAGCATCATCCGCACTGGTGGAAACTGGTTAGAAATGCCCACTGTTGGGCTTCATCCCAGAACTGAATCAGAAACTGTGGGAGAGAATAAGCACTGTGTTTCTAATCACAGGTTCAGTCTTAGGAAACTCTGAGAGCTGGAAGATGGCTCCGCAGTTAAGTGTGTTCCTAGTGTAAGCACGAGGGCCGAGTCTCTAGAATGCAGGAAAACTGCTGGCCATGGCCACACACACCCGTAACCCCAGCTGAGACCGGGAGCAGAGGCTGGAGCGTTGCTGGGGCTTGCAAACAATAAGCTCCAGAATCAGTAAGAGATTCCATGGCAAGGCAAAGCAGGCATGTGGGCGATGGAGGAAGATACTCAGTGTTCTCCGGACGATACATGGAGCAGTACATGTGCCACACACACCACACCACGGACATCTACTACTACACACAGGAAGGGAGGGAGGGAGGGAGGGAGGGAGGGAGGAAGGAAGGAAGGAAGGAAGGAAGGAAGGAAGGAAGGAAGGAAGGAAGGAAGGAAGGGAGACTATGATTAAGCAAACATGTATTATTTCCCTTGTGTTCCTCTATGAAACCAGTTCCCTGCAACCTATGGTTACTTAACAACCACAACAAAATGTTCAGGAGTTCAGGCTGGGGGTCAGTTGCTTTCCGAAAGCTGACAGAATTAAGGATCTGTCTTCTAACCCTTTTGTAATGAGAACCTGGTGGGTCAGAGTCAGGTGGGAGAAGCATCGCGTCAATGTTGCCAGGATGGAGGAAGCCAGCTCTACTGTCCCCTCCACTGGAGTAAAAGAAGGCTCCATCAGTCAGTTGGCTGGCTACCACCACCACATGCCATGCTGTGCTGTGTCCTGTAGATGTGCATGTTGTTGTGTGACAGACAGGCTTTCTCCTGTGCATTCCGAAACAGATCTGTCTTTGGTTCCTTCTCTTAATCTCAATATTTTCTCCTGCTTGGCTTTCCTAGGTAGAGAGTGTGTTGCTCATCAGCATTTAATAAATATTTGTCTTTCCGTCGACTGCTTCGTTATCCCCCATGTCAAGTCACATGGCTGCTGCTCACACCCAGACACATGCATCTAGAGGACACATCTCAGCGGTGTTTTGTCAGCTCTACCATCTCTCAGTCCACATACTTACAAATACTGTGAAAGTGTAAGGCATACAATTTCACCCTTAGCTTCATGACTCCTGAAGGAAAGAAGAAAGGAAAAGAGGGAGGGAGGAAAGGAAGGGAGGGAGGGAGGAAGGGAGGGAGCAATGGAAGGAAAAGAAGGAAAGAAGGAAGGGAGGGAAGGATGGAAGGGAGAGAGGGAGGAGGGAAGGAAGGAAGGAAGCTAGCTGGCTGCTGGCCTGTTAATCTTTGTTTGGCAGGTAGAGAAATTGTGACAGTATATAGTATCACACAGTGAAGGGGGGAGTACTGTTCTTCAGTGTCGAAGCCTCTGGTAAGTTGGCCATACCTTAATAAATAACACCCCACCCATGCTCATACAAGCACCCCTGATTTGACGCAGTAGTTGACAACCAAACAGAAACGACCACAGGCCCCTCCTAGGCATGCCGCTCCTCTGTTTCTCCAGCGGCTCCCATTGTCCGGGTTGTGTATTAAGTGTTCAGTTTGGAAAGGAGACTCTCACTCGCTCGAACACTCGCCTGTTTTTCCAGCTGGCTTTCCCTCGGCTCTCCCGCGCTGCCCACCCTCCACTCATGGAACGCTTACCCCCTGCCAGGCTCTTAGCCAGGAACTTTGCGTGTTATCTCATTCAATCATCCAGACACCTTCTGTGACCCCGAGGGCCTGTCGCCACCTCCATTGCAATGAAGAGGATGCTGAGGCAGAGAAATGGAATGACTTGTCACAGTGTGGATGGGTGACTTGTAGATTCCAAGAGGCTGGTCAGCCCTGCCGCTTCATGCCTCTGTGCATGCTGCATGCCCTTGCCCCGTCTGTAGGGCCTGCCTGCCGGCTGTCATTCGGGTCCCATTCCTCATCATCTTCATGGATTCTGTCCTGGTCCCCTAGCACAGAATTCTTTTGTCCTACTCTATTATGTTTTTTAATTTATTTTGGGGAGAGTCTCACCTGATAAACTGCAAGCCCCTGGAAGACCTCAATCTTTCTTCAACTGTACAACCCCATGGCACGTGGTCCACATTAGGAGATGAACAGCAAAGTCGAGACTGAATTCTGACCCAGATGTTTGTCTACTAAAATAGTTTCAGGGGTGTTCAAGAGTCCGTCTGGGAGAGCCACTGGCCATTGTTCTGTCTCTTCTAGCCTACCATTTTTTATTTTTATTTTTTTGAGAGAGACATAGAGAGAGACAGAGAGAGAGGGAGAGGAAGACAGATGGGTGCGCCCAGCAGTGTCTCAGCTGCTGAGAACTAAATCCAGATGTGTGCGCCCCCTTGTGGGCAAGTGCGGCATTGCGCCCTTGCGTCACTTTGCATCTGGCTAAACGTGGGACCTGGAGATTGGAACCAGCGTTCTTAGGCTTAGGAGGCAGGCGCCTTAACCCCTAAGCCATCTCTCCAGCCCTAGCCTACCATTTTTAAGTCTAGGTAAGATGGACTGTGTCCAATGCTTCAACTAGAGGAGATACAAAAAGGAAGTTTGGGAGTTCACCTAGAGATCAAGATAAAAAAAAAAGAGCCCTATGTATGCCAGAGCCCAGAAAGGTCCATGATGGGACATCTTATGGTCATAGGCACCCAGTGACAGTGACTGTTTTCTACAGCACCATGATAAAGCTTGTATCTGCATTCTGGTCTTTGTGGAAGCTGGTTCCATGCAGTGCCAAAGGGCCTGCCGAGGGTGCCTCATCTCTAGCTGAAGACTGGTCCCTCTCCACACATGACAAACACTTGTGACATGTACTTCAGACCCAGTGTGCTAGGAAGCCTTTGAGATTCTCAAATCGAGGAATCACCCTTCCTAATTAGCTGCCTTTCATCCAAGGTTTCTGAGGCCCCTTGGCCACAAAGGGAAGCTTCCCTCTCCGGCTCCTCTATGGTCTCAGCCTTTAGGAACGGCCGAGGATTGGCATGGTTGGAATGCACACATAGGCTTTAATTTGATGTTGCTGTGATGGGTTTTCCTTCTTACCAAATGCACATGGGAGTAAGCCATGATTAAGTAAATGGCATATTTACATTTGCACTGTACTTCCCTCCCTCGCCTCTAGCTGATCCTCCACACACATAGTTAAAGAAAACATAGACAGAACACATCTTCTTAATAATCCTCTGAGCTGGAACCTGCCATTCAGCTGTGAACTCTCTCCTGCTGCCAGCAAGGGCCTCTCTGTCAAAGGCAGAGGGCGGTGGAGGGAATTATGGGGTCAGGAGCCCCTGGGGGAGGGGGCAGGAGAGATGCTTCCCTACTTGTTCCTTTCCTCCAGCTGGGCTTTCGCTCAACCTGTCCTCTTACCAGCATGTCCTTGTCCTCCCCGCAGATTCTCTTCCAATCTGGTGACTTTCACTCTTTCAACAAGATGGCAACAGTAAGCTTGGTGCTCACTGGTACTAAGCTGAGAATTCAAATTGCTTTGGTTCCAAGTCGAAACCTGCAAAGTAGAACTCCTATGTGGAAGTGGCACCGTCTCCTTTCTGTCTCTGTGCAGACTCAACAATGTCTCTGTCCTGTGGGCCTCCTTCCTGTCCCTGTCCTTTATGGTCCTGGCACTGGTACTGTGTGCAGTGCCGAATGTGTGACCAGCATATGCTTAATGGATAGAACATGTGCACTTCTGAATGGAGGGCCTTTTGGAGGCACTGATGGAGAAAGAATTGGGTTATTTATGGCTAGTTACTGGACTGTCTTACACTTTCTTGTTGTTGAAACCGTAAGACTCATTAAGGGACCAGATATTTGGGACCAAGACTCAGGCATGATTTCTTTGTTCTTCCTTCTTCCTCCTTCTTTTCCTCTCTTTGTATGTGCGGTGGACATGAGTGTTTGTCAGGCTCCTAGTAAAATTAAATTTATCTAGCACTCCAAGCTGTAGATGAAACAATTTCAGGTTCTAATCTCTTGACCCCAAGGCTCCATGTCATGCTTTTTCTGTGCATGATTTCCTAGGACTCTTCTTTTCTTCCTCCCTGGACTACGGCTGCACAGTTCCAGGCAATAGAAATACCACAGTCCAGTGCTGGAGAAATGGCTTAGCAGTTAAGACACTTGCCTGCGAAGCCTAAAGACCCAAGTTCGACTCTTCAGAACCCACATAAGCCAGATGTACAAGGTCATGCATAGACATAAGGTCACGCATGGGCACAAAGTGGCACACACATTTGGAGTTCAATTGCAGTGGCAAAAGGCCCTGGCATGCCAATTCTCCCTCTCTCTCACACACACACATTCTCTCACAAAAAAAGAAAGAAAAAGAAATAGCACAGTCCAGAAAAAAATGTAAGCAGGACACGGTGGCACATGCCTTTAATCCCAGCATTTGGGAGGCAGAGGTAAGAGGATCTCTGTGAGTTTGAGGCCAGCCTGAAATGACATGGTGAATTCCAGGTCAGCGTGGACTAGAGTGAGACCCTACCTTGAAAAACAAAAGAAACAAAGAAAGGAAGGAAGGAAGGGAGCCGGGCGTGGTGGTGCATGCCTTTAATCCCAGCACTCGGGAGGCAGAGGTAGGAGGATTGCCATGAGTTCGAGGCCACCCTGAGACTACAGAGTGTAATCCAGGTCAGCCTGAGCTAGAGTGAGACCCTACCTTGAAAAATCAAAAAAAAAAAAAAAAAAAAAAAAAAGAAGAAGAAGAAAGAAAAAGAAAAGAAGGAAAAGAAGGAAGGAAGGAGGAAGGAAGGGAAGGGAAGAGCGAGCACAGAGTCCAGTAGTGTGCAGTCCTAGTCCTGGTTTTGTTTAGCAAAGTGAAAGGCCAGAAGCAGTGAGACAGAAATTCCTGGAATTAGGAAGAACCCAGCAGTGAGGTACTGAAGACTCCAAAGCAAGCATCTTGCAGGGGGGCTGGAAGTTCCTATCTATGAGAAAGTAGGCTCCAGAATCAAAAAGAGCTTTCCCTTTGTTTTCTTAAGCCAAACAGAGGCCCTTTGGTCACAGCTGAGGCACTTCTTGAGTCTCAGTATGCAACAACAGATCTGTTATTTAATTCCACAGTCATCATATGAGCATGCTTTGTGAGCAATAAGTCCTTTATTAATAGTAAGTGCTGGGCAGGAGAGATGACTTAGCGGTTAAAGTGCTTGCCTGCAAAACCTAAGGACCCATGTTCAACTCTTCATTCCCCACGTAAGCCAGACACACAAGGTGACGCAAGCACACAAAGTCACACATGGACAAAAGGACACGTGTCTGGAGTTTGATTTGCCCTGGCATGCCAATTCTCTCCTCTTTTTCTCTCACTCTCTCACATTAAAAAAAAAAAAAAAAAAAAAAAAAAAAAAAAAAAAAAAAAAAAAAAAAAGGGCCAGTCTGTTGGGCTTGCCTCAAGAAAAAAAATAGTAAGTGCCAAAAATCCTTCAGTGCTGTTTTACACCCAACTCCCACACCCCCATACTGAGGATCGGCCCTTGGGCCTTGCTCATATGGACAAATATTCTACCATTGAACTATATCCAAAGCAGTGATGTTACATTTTTTTATTTTGAAATGGGATCTTACTAAGTTGCTCATGCTGGCATTGAACTCACTATGCAACCCAAGTAGGCCTTGAATTTGCAATCCTGCTGAGGAGCTAAGATTATAGAGCTGCACCACCAAGCCCACTTCCACTTTCCTTTGAACGGGCATTGCCTATTTCTAACATAGTTCCTTTCCTCCTCAGGATTCAGAATTCTGCAACTGCCACCACCCAGTAGTTACCAAACATCAGTCAGTGGGGTTGGGAACTGGAAGGTCATGGTTTAACCACTTGCTCCTGTAAAAATTGAGTGGCCGTAGCCAAGCATGGGCTGCCCCAAATCTCTGGGTAGAAGATAATTGAGAATGCAGTGACTCCCAGATAAGGTGAGGGTCCTAAGGCAATGGACGTGGGTTCCATGTGACAGTAACTATTATTTTTCGAGGACCTACTTGGTGTCAAGCACTTTGCTTGACAATCATGTAAATCCTTTAAGAAGGTGATACACAGCAAGGCCTTGCTGAGCAAGGTGCACAGAAGCCCATGGTGCATCTCCAGCTTGTGCAAAGAGAGAGAACACTGTTGTGCAGGGCACCCAGCAAGGAAGGCGGGACTGTTGGCCAGACCCGCCTCTCCGTCAGTTGGTAGGAGGGATTGACTGGAAAGGAGAGAAGCTTCTTGATGATTCGATGACCAGAAGCAGTTGCCGGGACCTCCCGCACATGCCCAGGTGGTCATCATGCTCCTCCCCATTGCGTGTTCCTTTCCCAGGGCAGTTATCACATTCTGCATGGAGCTTCTGATGACACAAGGTCATTGCCAAGCTGGCTCTTTCTGCACATGTCCATTCTTAAATTAATTTTACTTTTTTAAATTTGAGACAGAGAGAGAGAGAGAGAAATAGAATGGGCATGTCAGGGACTCTGGCCACTGCAAATGAACTCCAGATGCATGCACCACCTTGTGCATCTGGCTTATGTGGGGCCTGAAGAATCGAACCTGGGTCCTTAGGCTTCGTAGACAAACACCTTAAACCCTAAATCATCTCTCCAGCCCTGCACATGTCCATTCTTTAAAAGCCAGTTTTAAGACTTTTCCTGAAAAACTTGGTCATTTGAGGAATTAAAAAACACACACATACACATTTTTACTTATTTGAGAGAGAGAGAGAGTATGGGGTGCCAGGGCCTCTGGCTACTGCAAAGGATGCATGTGCCACTGTGTGAATCTGGGGACTCAGCCCCTAGCTGGTAGGCTTTGCATGAAAGCACCTTTAACCCCAGAGTCATCTTTCCAGTCCCTATTTGAGGAATTTATGTCTGTGTCTATCTAGGCTTTAACTAGTTTTAAAAGGGTCATTTAGCTCCATTTTACAGATGAGGAGACCGTGATTAAACAATATGTTGCTGATCACACCGTCATCAAGAGCCAGGAGTAGACTAGGTTGCTGCAATAATGTCAATAAAGTAATAATAGCTAATATTACAATCACATCATATGTAGCAGGCACTGTTGAAAGGCACAGAGCTCTCTGCTCTGTAATAATCACAGAAAGGCCAGCGAGGCCAGCGTCCTTGTTGTGAACAGTTTATACACATGGTACAAAGAAGGTGAAATCTCTTGTCCATAGGCACACATCAGTGAGTGATCCAGCCAGAACTCAAACTCAGGAGCCCGTCTCCAGAGCCTGTGCCCACTACACATCTTGCCATGCTCCAGCTAAGTCACAGACAAGAAACTGACAGTAAACGGCAGTGACACTGGCGTAGATCTTCCAGGGATGCTTCAGAATCCCATAACCAGCTTCACGCCAGACCTAAAGATGCCTGTTGTAGGATGTCTTAACACAAGCTCATCCATTTGAAATAAGTTCTGTAACGGAATGAGCTAAGAGGTGGAATGTCTTCTAAAAAAGCCACTGACAGAGTTCCAGTCCATTCTGACAGACTGGGCCCTGAGATGTGTCTGTCTGCATCCTCACAGCCTGGCCAACTCTCTCCCAAGCCTGCTAATTGGGTATGAGGGATCTGCTCCCAAGGCTGCCTGGCCATTAGCAGTGCCTCATGGGGAAGGGTATTTTCCCCCTATGTTTTGTGCTCTCTCTCTCTCTCTCTCTCTCTCTCTCTCTCTCTAGAACGTTGGTCCCTGGCCGGACTTGCCTGGTGACAGACACGCTGTTGATGAAGAGCTTTGGGAATCTTCTGACCCCCTTCCACTCCCCAAAGCACTTCTTTATGGTGTACATCTCATTACCAGTCTCCATTTTCTGGTCTTGCACATGATCCCTCACACTTAGCTTTATTATGCCACCACTTATCACCTTTCCTAGCCTGCCTTTTAATAATGCAAATCTCCCCTCCAATGGAGGGAGCAGCGTGGCCGCTCATTATTTGCTGTCTGGCACCACATGAACTTCACCTACTGACCCCTCTGAGTCCTCAGTGCAGGAACTGACCCACCCCACCTCATGTCCTCAAAGGTGCCTGGGTGCCCTCCCCCCTCACCCCTGAGAGAACCCATCTAGGCCACAGCCAGGCAATTGGGTTTGGGAAAGTCACTGGAGTACCTGGAATCCCAGCCTCCTGGTGGAGAGGACAATAATTCTAAGGACAGCTGAGATTCTTTGCCAGAGCTACTGTGAGGAGACCAAACAGAAAACAGAAACGAGACGTCCTCCGTAAGTGCAAGGGGGATGAAACTTACTTGCAACAAAGAAGCTATGGCAGTAGTGCTGGTGGCTGATCATGTATGATCTTGTCAATAAAGAAGATACCAGGAGATGGCTCGGTGGATAAAGGGTTTGCCATGCAAACATTGAGCACCTGAGTTTGGAGCCCCAGCACCCACATAGAATGGAAGGTGTGGTGGTGCATGCCTGTAATCTCAGCACTGGGCAGTTGGAGACAGGGCATCCCTGGGTACTCACTGGCAATCTAGCCTGGCCGAATCAATGAGATCTTGGTTCTGTGAGAGACCCTGCCTCCAAGAATAAGGTGGGGAGTGACTTAGAAAGACACTCAACATTGTCCTCTGGCCTCCACACACATATACCCACATGTGCCCATACACAGATGACCACACATGCCACACACACACACACACACACACACACACACACACAGAGGAACAAATACTGTCCTACAGCAGGTTCAAGTGCCTCTTAATCTCTTGCCTCCAAACCTGTCACAGGGCTCTGGACTTTGTCCAGGTGAACAAGGCCCTTTGATTTTTCATTTTGTCATGTAAGATGATCCTGTGTTTTATTCAGAGAAGCTCCACCCAGTTTGGATTTGTTCTGTAACACACAACTGAATTGTATAGAGCTCCTCAGGTGTGGGTCTGCAGTTCTGTAATTATAACCACAACGGTGACTTTATATGATATATTTAAAAGCTCCCTCTAAACTTAAGGATTACACTCTTGATGTCTTCCATGTGTTTCCTGGTGTTGGAGTTATTGAAACCTCCGAGGTCCTGGCTCTTTAGAATGTGATCCTTGAGGTCTTCTAAACATCTCCTGGATCCTTTCAGTCCCATGACATCGTGAAGATCTGCCTTCAGAAGGAGTAACCTCATATCGTTTTGAGAAATTTAACCAGAAATGTATACAAACTTTCTCCTTGTGTAAAATCTGATTTTAATTTAATGTCAGTGCCTGTCTTCTGTCAGGCTAAGCAGGCACCTTGGGTAAATAAGACGGGGAAAGGAAAGCCATATTTATGGAATTCATTGCTCTGGTGGTGGGCTAGCACTATAATCTTGTGTTCTGATATTTAAAGAGAAAAGGGCTCTTTAAGTAATGGTTGGGAAATTGTACCCTCAATCCCTTGCAGGGAGGTTTTAGGAACGAGCACTTTATCACCATCTTTTATGGGGTCTTTGTTAGAATGTCACAGCACAGAGGGTGTGGAGGGCTGCTGGGTGTCCCAGTAGTGCAGAAAGCCAGGTGTTGGAAAGAGTACATCGAGAAGCGTGCAGTGCTTAGGTTTCTGGTCTCTCCAACATCGAATTGAGAAAGGTGGGAATTTTCCTGAAGTGGCAAATGTACTGTAGACAACTCGTGTGAGCATTGCCTGGTCAAGATAAAGAAGAAAGGACTAGAACATGAGACATACCTCATTTAGCCTCCAGATACTCAAATCACATTTTATATGGATTATTCACTTTTATGAAAAACGTTAACAGACCATATATTCTTTTTTTTTTTTTTTCAAGGTAGGGTCTCATTCTGGTCCAGATTGACCTGGAATTCACTATGTAGTCTCAGTGTGGCCTCAAACTCACAGCGATCCTCCTCCTACCTCTGCATCCGAGTGCTGGGATTAAAGGCGTGCGCCACCATACCTGGCTTGACCATATATTCTTAATTTCTGTAGACAGAAGGAGAAAACATTTGTTTTTGTCTTTCATCTATGTGTATGTTTAATTTTGCTTTGATTAACACTGTTTAACCTAAGAAAAGCCTTCTGGCATTATCAATTTGAATAGAAAGTATTAGCAGTTAATCTGCGAACAAATGAATCTGTCCCTTCCTTTTTCCGTCTCTCTTCTCCTTCCTCCCTTCTTCCTCCCTTCCTTCCTATCCTCCTAAGATAAAACAGCCATCCCTCAGTATGCATGCCTGATGGATTCCAGTAACCCAGTGTATTCCAAAATGTGTGCATGTGCAAGTCCCATTTCTAAGGTGGCAGAGCATTTTCATACATCCTATGCAGATCCTCCTACACATTTGAAATCATGTCCAGATCACAAATACTATAACACAATGTAAATAGTTGTCATACTGTATGGTATGGGGAAACATGACAAGGGGGGGAAAAGTCAATGCATGTCCAATATCAAAGCAATTTTTCCAGGTCTTTCCAATCTGTGGCTGGTTGAAGGTGCAAATGTACACACTAGGGGTTTGGGAGGCTGAATGTGCTTCTTTTTGTGTGCTGCTTTGTGGTCAGTTTTTTTAAAATCTCTGTTCATCACATCTAGCAATCTAGCCATCAAGCAAGCCTGTCTCAGGGAGAAAGGATGCCGAGGCCCATACATATGTAGCCCATTATACAGCGGTGGTGATGTCTGGATTAGAACCCAGCCCTGGCTCCAAGTTCACTGCGTGGCCATCATAGCCTGAACCCTGTGAGGAGGGAGAGGTGCCTGTTAGGAACAATGAACTCTCCTGTGATCCCTCCAGATTTCTCTTGTTATAGCTAAATCCCATCCACAAATAGGAGGAAAAAGGCCTTCTGGTTGGACAGTATGACCCTGCTTTTCCCTGCCCATCTCCTCTCCCACCCACACCCATTAGGGTCTTGAACCTTTAACTCAGCCTCGAACCCACACGAGACGCTGGGGCAGACCGAGCAGTGTCTTTGTGACCTATACTCATCATGGGGCCGAGGTTTCCCAGCATCCCATTGCCCCATCAATGCCAAGGTAGAAAGGAAACCAGATCTTAGGGTAGAGTTAGCTACTGCTTAGCAGCTGTGTGGTTTGGTTGTGTTGTCTCATCTGATGACATCTTTGGGTGAGTGTATGTGTGTGTGTCATGTACTTTGTGGTGTCCCACTCACGTGGGACAAATGCTTTACCACTAAGACACCCAGCTCTCCCTTTCTTTGGTTTTTGTATTTTTTTGGTGTGACAGGGTCTCATTGTGTAGCACTGGCTGGCCTGGTAGCTATGTAGATGAGGCTGGCCTCAAACCTCTAGTGATCTCACTGCCTCTGCTCCTGAATCCTGGAATTACACCACTCATGGGCCACCACACCTGGTTCACCGAGCTGTCTTATTGCATCCTATTTACCTTAGATAACAGTTTCTGGGCAAATTTCAGGGACATAACAATAGATTTGGAAGACTTAATGACAACTCTGTCTTGCTGGGTTAAGACCAAAATGATACCAAATGGCATGACCAGATAGGCTGCTCCATCTGCACTTTGATCAGTTTCCACTGAGATAATTCTTACAAATTAGGGCAAGGGGAGTTCAGATGCAGAGCTATAAAGGAGCTGAAAGATACAGTGGCTCAGCTAAGCCTATATCATTTTATGGAGGTGGCCAGATCTCAGAATAACACACACACACACCAATTATATATACATATCATGTGACATATATGATATATATCCATTTGTTGAAAAAATACATATCAGGGCCTTTGCTGTGGCTTTCCATATAAGGAGCTTCAACAAAGCTCAGGAATGGATATGAATGTCAGAGTTCTCTCTCTCACTCCTTTAATTCAACTTCTGTAGACTTTTCTGATTGGTGAGGCATCCCTTGAATGGTCAGTCTGCCCAAAGCCCGGCTGAGTATTAGGCCAGAACCAAATCCCCCAGCCCAATAGCTTCTGGGGGAGAGAAATAGTCAAGGGAGAGTCTTGCTACGCGCGTGCCACGTGGCTGTGCTCTGTGACTGGAGGCGAGCAGCAGTGTGTGCCAGCCAGGACTGTGTGTAGCGGCGGCGGTGGGCGATGGGAGGGCCCACTCCTCATTAGCCTTCAATAAAGCAGAACGGCAGGCGGCGATCACCTCCGCATTGATGGAGGGTCTGTGCGGCTTACGAGAGACACTCAGCCCCTCTCAGTGAGTCTTCCAATCCCTTTCTTCCTCCGTCTCTTGATGCCATCCTCAAGGAAGTGCTGAAATGATTAACGAGCAGGACATAAAGACAACTGCTGCCCTAAGCAACAGCTGTCTTGCACCAGCCACTGAGTAATTAGACAAATGAGGCAAAGAGGGTTCAAACCAGTGGGGACTTTAGTACAGATGGTACTAGTCTCCCCTTGCTCCTGAGTGTCAGGCCCTCCTTGTCTCTACTCAGACTGTCCCTTTAATGGTCTAGATTTTTTTTTCGAGGTAGGGTCTCACTGTAGCTCAGGCTGACCTGGAATTCACTATGTAGTCTCAGGGTGGCCTTGAACTCACGGCGATCCTACCTCTGCCCCCCCTCCCCGAGTGCTGAGATTAAAGGCATGCACCACCACACCCGACTAATGGTCTAGGTTTTGATTCCCCCTGTCTGTACTCTGAAGGTCACAGTGTCCTGGGCCCCTGAGAGCTGGGGTAGGCTGCACGTGTGAATGACTGTAGGACCCTCTACATGGAGCAGGAGGGAGGGTTGAAGATGTTCCAAGAATCTATCTGGGTTTGTAACAAAAGCAAGGCTCCTGGCAAGAAGTCCTAAGAACTTTCTTGATCATAAGTGGTGTCTCCTTAAGCTCTTGAATTACATAGGATTAAGCAGGAAGTGGAGTGCAGGACAAAAAGAAAGTGAAGCAGAAAAACCCAATTTCCTTCCTGTAACAGAGGAAAAAAACCAAAAAACCTCCATTTATTTAAATGAACTGCAGAAAAAAGAAGGAAGTGTGGCATTTCCCCCAGCCCTGAATTCAATAGAATCTTAAGGAACTATGTATTCCTATCTTCAGCCAGTCAGTGAAATAAAGCTTGGCGCTTTATTAAGATGCAGGCATGCGCCTCTGGTCAGATGGCTGGCTAATTCAACCCCTTCCCCGTCGTCCTTCTTGCTTCTCCATGTGGGCTTCTGCCTGGCCTAGCTCGTATTTGATATTCAGCACCTCTCCTTTCTTAGAAATGGCATGCAAAATTGTGAAATAGGAAAGCAGTGGGCCATGTGGCTCCATCAGTTCTGCCTGGCATCGCAGCATCCCTGCAGTTCATGGCTAGGTGGGGAGTTGTGGGTGGGGGCTCAGTGAGAAACATTCACAGAAAGCCTGGAGGCCCAGTCACCTACTAGAAGTTGCAGTGTAAATGCCTGTTTACAGCACACTTGCTGTGGAACTGGGGCAAACCTATAAACTAGTGGAGTTAAAAATCAGGCCACAAAAGGGTCATGGGGAATAAGAAAATGGAATGTAGTTAAGTCTAGGGGCTATTGTCTGGTATGCTGGGATGTGGGACTCAAAGGCACTATACCTGTAGGAGCCTCATCAGACCCTGTGCTAGCCTTGTCTGTAGTGGTCCACCTTGGGAATCCTCCCTTGTAGATTCTGGCATCCAGAGCTCAGGGCAATGTGTTCTATAGCTTTGTCTTAACACAATCCTTGGAAAATGACAGGCTGTCGTGGTCCAGAGAAAGACAAGTGAAGAGAACATGGCAGAAGACAACCAGGAATTGAATAGCACACGTGATCAGTACCACATTCAACACCCCACGTGTCAATTTATGGAATTCTTACAATAGTCCCATTAGACAGGCATTGCTGTAATGTAGATGAGGAGACTGAAGCCCCAAGAAGTAGCTTGCCTGTGGAAGGCAGTGGTTGGAATGAAGGAGAAAGCACGGGCTCTGAGGGTGAATGGGGCTCAGCCTTACCGCCCACAGGTTCAGTGACCTGGGCCAAGTTGCGTGACATCCACTTTCTCCTCTGTAAAATCTGGATCACTGGGAGGACAACATGAAATAATAGTTGATAGCAGGGCTGGAGGGATGGCTTAGCAGTGAAGGCGTTTGTCTGCAAAGCCAAAGGACCCAGGTTCAATTCCCCAGGACCCACATAAACCAGATGCACAAGGTGGTGCATACATCTGGAATTTGTTTGCAGTGGCTTGGAGGCCTTGGCATGCCCATTCTCTCTCTCTCCACCTCTCTCTCGCTTGCTCTCAAATAAATAAAAATAAGTAAAACAGTTGATAGCACAGACCTAGCATATTACACAGTGTCCTAGAAGGGCAGGAATAATTCTGTGACCTCACATGGGAGAATCAAAACTTGAAGCCCAAGAGGCTTCCAAGAACCCCACTTTGGGTTCTTCCCAACATAACACTCCAATACACGCTGAGGCACTGCGGTCAACTTCCTTAGAAGCACGGCCAGGGCACAGTACTGGACATGTGACCAGCCTCTTGTCCTTGGCATTCTTTACATTTCACCTTGCACATGGCAATTTAGCCCCTAGCCCAGTGAACACAGCTGAGATGGACCAGAGGATGACCTCACTCCCCTGTACCCAGCCCGTGTCACTCTCTGAACATTGCTGTCTGCTTGGAATGTTTTGTGAAAAAAATTACAACCATGGTCTTCTCCAAAAATGCATAACGGAGATGACTTCATCAGATCTGACAACGAATTAGGCCAAGAGGACAAGAGTTTAAAATCTGTGGGGACTGCAGAATGGCTCTGCAGTTAAAGGTGCTTGCTTGCAGAGGCTGACGGGCTGGGTTCAGTGCCTCAGTGCCAACACAAAGGCACACACACAAAGTGGTGTCTTTGTCTGGAGTTGCTTTGCAGAAGCAGGAGACCCCAACATGCCCATATACACTATCTATCTATCTATCTATCTATCTATCTATCTATCTATCTATCTGTCTATCTATCTATCTCAAGGAAATAAGTATTTAAAAATCTTTCTGTTGCAGATTCGCCATTTGTCAAATTATCTTACTGAAGTTAGCTGCCTGTGCAGCTGTCTGACCTGCTACCCAATACATATGCATCGCTTATGCCTAGCACAGTACCAGGCACATAGTAGGTACTCAAAGGAAGTGCCCATCACATGTCAGTCTAAATCTGCATCAGAAACACAGAGCTGGAGAGCAGGCTAAGCTGTCTATCTCCCAGGACTCCAGCTCTGAACCTGCCGGTGCCTTCAGCTTGATTTCTGCCCACTGTAGAACCCCACAGCAGGCTGTGCCTTTCTGTGAGGGTGGAGCTGGGCTGTCTACAAACACTAGACACGCTCATGTTCCATGACTCAGAAGGTGGGTTAGAGGGCACCGCCTCCTGATTCCACCTGAGATGTGCTTTCATTCCCTGAAATGCCAGCCTCTCCACGCTCACTTAATGGGATCCCAAATAACATGTTGCAAACCAATCTTTTACCACACTTGCCCCTTGGAACACATTTCAAATGCTGGCCATTAAAAACAGGCCATTTCACAGGGCTTTAATGATGACACTAATAACTGTGGATTTTTGTCTCCCAGAGCCCTGATGAGCCGAGCTGGGGAGTAAATTACAGAGCTAACTTTTATGTGCATGGTTTATTGATCTGTGAGCTTCAAGGGAACTACACCAGCCCCTATAGCCTGACAGTCCAGATTAGCTTTTCATCTATGTAATTGGGCCACCAGGGCACAGTTAAATTTTAATTTATATTAATAGGAAGACAAAGAGCTTAGTATGCCTTCTCTGCATTAAAGTAATGGACATACCAAAATATTCTACCTGGTAATTATAAATAAATCATCTCTCCCATGACCTGGTGAGGATTAGCTTGCTAATTCATTGTGCGTTTCATCATGATGCATCCCCGAGAAAGTTCTGTGGTGCCATGAATATTTATACCATCAGAGTATATAGGGGCTGCATCATAAAGCAGCCAGCTCTTTTGATCCATGTTGTTCCCCATCTTTGTTTTTGAACAGGTCAAAGTCATGCTGCGTATTTGTTCCACATTGGCCCGCGATACCTCAGAATCCAGCTCTTTCTTAAAGGTGGATCCCCGGAAGAAGCAGATCACCTTGTATGATCCCCTGTCTTGTGGCGGTCAGAATGCCTTCCAGAAGAGAAGCAACCAGGTTCCTCCTAAGATGTTTGCCTTTGATGCCGTTTTTCCCCAAGATGCTTCTCAGGTGGGTGTAAGCCCCCCTCTTGGGCTCAGGCAGTATGAACTGAGAAGGTATCTCCTGGAGCGCCTTGATGGACCAATTTCTCTTTTCAAACCCCACTTTGAGAAGAACCACCCACGGCTCTACTTAATGTCCCAGTTCTTCTGAGGAACTGGGTTCCCTTGGGCAGGATTACTCTTCTGGGCTTTCAGCAAAATACATCTTTGGGGAACGAAGCCAGTCACTGAGTGATAAGAGGATAACGAGCAGACTTGGAAGTTATAGGGACAGATGCAACAAGGTGTTGGGGACTGATCTCTACTCCTGCCCAGGCTTCCGAGTGCTTGCGCAACAAGGGAGAAACTGCTTCCGTGAGCCAGAGTCAAATCGGGCAATGCAGGGCTGGGGAGATGACTCAGTCAGTGAGACATTTGTCAGGCAAGGGTGAGGACCTGCGTTTGGACACCCAGTACCCATATAAATGCCGAGTAGGGGGTGACAACCTGTCTTTAATCCCAGCACTTGGAAGGCAAAGACGGGATGCCTGGGCAGGCTGGCTGGCTAGACTAGCAGAATCATCACTATGGAAAGTGGAGAGCAACTGAGGAAGATGCCCGATGTCAATCCCTGGCCTCCAACACATGAACACATGCTCAGTACATCCACATGCATACACACATGCAACACACACCCACACTCAGATTAATGCCCCAAACCCATGAGAGTGGAGGCAGGTCTATAGTCCCAATCAGGAACTGAGTGCTTAGCAGGGAAACTGAAGTTGACATGCATCCTACGGCCAAGATCAGTGGAGCAAGTACGGAATAAAGAGGCTTAGGGACAGCTGTGATGATCAGTTAGCTATTGCTACGTGACAAGTTTCCATTCCGTGTTTAACACGGTGAGAATAGTCCAGATGAACAGTGTGTTGCCACTGGCTTGGCTCACTTACACGTTGCTTACATGTCTGTGATAGGCTGTGTGCTAGGTAGACAGGTCTTAGGATCCTGGCGGGATGCTATCACATGTTTGGGAGCTGGTTGGCTTTAGGCTGGTCTAGAATGGCCTTGGTCAAGTCAGCTGGTCTTTCTTCCATCATCCAGGGGGCTATGCTGGGTTTGTTGTCATGGCAATGTCTTTTGAGGCCTGAGCTCAGGCCTGATGCAACATAACTTACACTGTATTCTGTCGGCCCAGATTCAAGGCTTGGGGAAGCGGTTCCTTTTGATTGCACAGGCTATGAAGTCACTTTGCCAGGAGCATGTACATAGGGCGTGATAGCTAACTGGGGACACTTTCCTTTCTCCTAACTAATTTATTACCACTATTATCTATGGGTACATGGTGACAAGATTTCCTCTCTGATAGCAAACCGAAGCTTCCTAAGATATCTGTTCGTATTCGCGTTGGCTCCTGGAGCTTTGGTGAATATGAGCTTCTCATATTTTAGTCTGTGGCAAACGATATCTGTTCCTTCAAAGCACTGGGGGTTTAGAGGTTCCATGAGCATAGGACTAACTAATTGTAGAAATCGGTTAACAACCCAGTGCTAGGAATGTGACTCAGTGGCACAGCATGTGCTTACTGGGTACTAGGCCTTAGATTCAATTCCCAGCACCAAAATTATATAAATATATTCGTCAACTAGGTTACTGGTATACAGTGGTCAGTTTTGCCTGAATTGTGGCATAAGGCACCTGTACCCTTCTGATAAAATCAATTCTTTCTTTCTTTCTTTTTTTTCGAAGTAGGGTCTCGCTCTAGCCCAGGCTGACCTGGAATTCACTATGTAGTCTCAGGCTCACCTTGAACTCATGTTAATCCTCCTGCCTCTGCCTCCTGAGTGCTGGGATTAAAAGCGTGTGCCACCACGCCAGCGTCTTCTGATAAATTTCTAACACTTTCAAGATATATGCAAAACTCTGCATGACATGGTAACCAACAACCTACAGTCGGACCTGAGAACCACAGAGCCTATAGCTACCACTTGTTAATTTCCTGCTGTTACCAGCTGTTAATTTCCTCCATGTTGAATCTGAGTATGGGAAACAGTGAGGTTCACAGAGTCCTGTATCCCAACACAGGCACACAACACATGTTATAGGCACCATTGATTAGGAAGTTGAACCTGTGGTTTCCCCAAAGACTTTTGCCATAAGAAGATAAGGCTCCTCATGATTAAGTTCCACAGTTTCTCTGTTCACTTCAGTTTCTGTGTTGGACCACCCAATGGGTTCAGTAATGTAAACCTGACATTGAGTCTAATGAATGGCCTGCACATAATTTAATTAACGCAATTAAAACTTTTCAGAAGCTAATCTCAGTAAGTTATCAGAATACCGAAGCACACCCTAAATTAAGCATGAACTATTAATGAGGTTTAGATTTATGCCAGAGAAAAAGGAGCCATTTTTAACCGCTATCTTTGCTTACATTTCTCACTTGGTGCCCAAGTTCGGGATGCTCAGGACTGCAGTGTCATCGTTGGTTTCAACTTGTTCAGATGTCTAATATTATACATGACATTTAGGTGTAAGTTTGCAGTTCTCAAGAAGTTTCATATATGTTAACCCATTTGACTCTCCCTTGAATTCTGTCAGGTAGGAAAAGGTGACTCAAGACTAATAGTTTATATATGTAGGGCTCCCAGCCTCTACCTCCCTTCATTCCCAAAGAAGGCCGGTTCACTGGAGTAACTTTTCCACACTCTGCAGAGGCACCTCTAGCAAATTCCAGGAAAATTCTGCTGCCTCGATCTCAGGGTTTTCTGCTAGGGGATCATGTTGCCCCTGCCCTGGGGGTTGTTCAAGAAGATCCTGTGGTTGTGAGGCAGCCCCATCCCACCACCCCTTTGGTCTAGGAGAAGCCCCACAAAGCTGTAGAGGCGACCACCCTTGAACAATTGTCAATTGTTAGCAGTGTGGTTTTTCAATTTCAGTTTGGGAGAGAAAATTGATTTCCAAATACTTGGGTTCATTGTGCTGCTGAACCCTGGAGCTGAATAACTACATTCTGCTGCCTTCCAGATTCCCACTGGGAGGCACGTTGCTCTGATGGCTGCAGAGCCTCACTGTCTGCATGGTTCCCTGTGCCTCTGCGACCTCCCGCACCAGCCCTGAGACAGAAATGAGTCCAATAAGACACAGGGAATAATTTTGTCCTCCCGCTGCTGTGAAATCTCAAATGCTAGGCAGAGAGATTCCTAGATCGCCAAGGTGGTCCCTAGAATTGACCGCATGTCTGTTGTTTGCGCCATGCCCTATTGCCAATATCAATGGGAAAATTAAAAACAAAATGTGACCGAGAGTCAGATCCCTGTCTAAAGATGGAGTAATCACTTTACTGGTGAGACACATCCAGACTAAAGAACACCCAAAATAACACCCGACAAGTGACAAGTGGCCATTGATACTGTGTACATTGAGCATATGTGTAGAAGGAAAAAAGAAATGGCTCATTTTGGAAAGAAGATATGGATGAACAAAGAAGAGAGTGGTGGGAAGAGAAAGCAGATATACGCAGCCAACTTCCTCATTCTAGTAGAACCAAAATGTTTTTCAAGGTTGCTGTTCCAAAATGACAGGTCACCTAATATGACTGAACGTTTCATGGACCATGCGTGCGCACACGTGTGTGTGTGTGTGTGTGTGTGTGTGTGTATGCCCACACGTGTGCATGCGTGTGTGCATGTGTGTGTCCTTGTGTGAAGGATGGTCCCAGTGAGCAGAATGTTGTTGGAAAGTTGAGGGAAGTGAATGAAGTCCAGGAACCCAGCCATACTCCCACTGCAGCCTGTGCTTGCCTGGTCTACGGATGTCACGGAAGCGCACCACTCAAGGGAGTTTGCAGTCATTGGGTGCTATGCTGAGGCTTGCAAGGGGTGGAAGGTTCCCAAGGGCTCTGAGTTCCTCTGGAGTTCCATGGCAGAGGCTGGCCCATCTGGGCATGTACTGAGCCAAAGTCCAGGAAGGTGGACTCACTTTTGTGTCATCTGTAGTGCCAGGACCCCCAAATGTGGGTTGGGGTCCTTGGGAGTCACCCAGTGAGACAACAAGACCGAGAAGCTCGACTGCAATTACATGGAATTCTTTATTACCAAGCCTAGACTGGGACTCTGTCCACACAAACCAACGCAGTGGGAGTGTGAGAGAGAGCCCCCACTCTTGGGGGAAAGGGTTTATATAGAGAAGGGATACAGCAGTTACATCATCAACATTTGAAATGGTTGGTTCAAAAAAGCGCATGGAACATTTTGAGCTGCTTATCTAGGATCAGCCACTTGTTTGCAGATTCTTTATTACCTCCAGGATGTCCTAAGACTTCCCAGGAATGAACAATAAGAGAGAGGGAGGGGTTGGGAAAGAAGCAAAGGTCAGTACATTAGCCCGCTAGTTTCTCATTTGAGTCAGGCCTGGGCTTTTTATTTCAGATGGCAGTCTGTTTTGCTATAATGGCTATCTGGGCAGTACTACTGTCAAGCTGGAGCGCTAGTGAAGCTAAAGGCAATATCTTAATTTCTTAGATCTCACACATCAAAGTGCCTCACGGTGCCTCGTGGTGCACACTCACTGCCCATGTCGCCTCTTGTGTCTTCCAGGCTGAAGTATGTGCTGGGACAGTGGCCGAAGTAATCCAGTCTGTCGTCAATGGGGCAGATGGCTGTGTGTTCTGTTTCGGCCATGCCAAGCTAGGTGAGTGACAACTTGACTATTTGTGCTGCTCATCAGGTTTCCTGTCACCCCATCCAATCCATGCTTCCACATTGGTCCCAGAGTCCCCAGATGAGATGTGGGACGAAGTTTCCCTTAGGTGCTGAGCTGAATAGTCAGGCCTGCCTTTAAAAAGGGTGCTTTGCGGGCTGGAGAGATGGCTTAGCGGTTAAGGCGCCTGCCTTCTAAGCCTAAAGAACACTGGTTCCAATCTCCAGCTGTTCCAATCTCCAGGTCCCACGTTTGGCCAGATACAAAGTAATGCAAGGGCGCAATGCCGCACTTGACCACAACGGGGCGCACGCATCAGGATTTCGTTCTCAGCAGCTGAGAGGCTGCTGGCGTGCCCATCTCTGTTTTCCTCTCCCTCTCTCTCTCTGTCTCTCTCTGAGTCTCTCTCCAAAAAAAGGGGGGTGCTTTGGTAGCCGGGCGTGGTGGCACACACCTTTAGTCCCAACACTTGGGAGACAGAGGTAGGAGGATCACCATGAGTCTGAGGCCACCCTGAGACTACAGAGTGAATTCCAGGTCAGCCTGGGCTAGAGTGAAACCTACCTCGAAAAGACATAAACAAATAAAGAGTGCTTTGTCCTGAGTGGACACCCATTCATGTAGGACAGCTTCAAGTCCAAGAAATAATCGAGGAATAACAAGGTTGTTCTTACTTGGTCACGGTCAAGCCCAGAAAGCAAAGCATGTCCTGAGTAGAGACTGCAGAGAAACCAAATAGAATCCTCCGCTCCACGGCAAACCCAGAGGAGCTATCTCCAAGCAGAGCCAGCATGTGTAGAACCTTGAAACCATCCTTGCCTCCAGCATTAAGCCCTGTTGGGAATCCTCCCATGCTGAAGCATGTGGGGAAAAGAGACATCCTGCCAACACACAGGGTTTGAGTAAATCCCCTCTGCTATTCCCCCTCAGTCCTGCCCTGTGGACATCTGTGCTCCCAGACCTTGCTCAACATGCCTGCTAAGTTAGGGATCTGGGAAACTCCACAAAGCGTCCCTCGGTAGAGATGGCCCCAGAGCTCTTGCACAAGGGCACAGAGACAACCAGCGGCCCCTCCAGACTGCAAGAGCTGTCTCCCCCCACCCTGCCTGTTCTTGATCCCAGATCAAAGCAGGGGGCCAGACTTTAATGGAATTTGCTCGTGCTATAAAAATATACACCACATTTAACTTGAGGAAGGATATAAAGTGTGTGTGTGTGGATTTAATCTGTGGGGTGGCTATAAAAAGGACTGTAATCGTGATGAAAAGCCCTGCCTTCCCACTTTATGTAAAACAATGCAGAAAGAGGATAGCCAGTGAGCTTTGGGACCCTCTGTGAGCTACATGGTGACTTCATCTTGTCATTTGGGCTCTCACATTCTTTTATAGTCCTTTCATCACCAGCACAAGAAGATGCCCTTCTTTTTTTTTTTTTTTTTTTTTTTCTTTATCCAATGCTTGCTATTTTTCTTGCCTTTTCGATCCTTTTCTTAACTTTTTCCCACTCCCCCCATGCTTCCCTTCTGTGCCCTCGGCATCTGTTTTATAGAGCCACGTCTGGCTACTTCGACTGTTTCTTCCTCTCTCTGCTCTCGCAGGGAAATCCTACACGATGATTGGAAAGGATGACTCCATGCAGAACCTGGGCATCATTCCCTGCGCCATTTCTTGGCTGTTCAAACTAATCAACGAGCGCAAAGAAAAGACCGGAGCCCGTTTCTCTGTCCGGATTTCAGCGGTGGAGGTGTGGGGCAAAGAGGAGAACCTTCGAGACCTGCTATCTGAGGTGGCCACAGGTAGCCTTCAGGATGGCCAGTCCCCGGGCGTGTACCTCTGTGAGGACCCTATCTGTGGCACCCAGGTGACTGCTTTGGAAGTTTACTTCGCCCCGGGGTGGTTAGTCCCTACCTGGGAGGCTGGGGCAGATCAGTCCAGGAAACACCACCATGCATACTGGGAGGCTTCTCAGTGTTTACTTTAAAGTGGCCTGGAACTTTATGGCCTGCAGCTGTGGGGCCATCTGCTCGGCCAACCTAAATATTTGTACCTTGCATCTAATTGACAATGAGCAGAGGCTACAATTGTCATAGCATTTTGGGGGAAATTGAACCCACTTTCTTTCCGCTCCTTTCTAAAGGGAGGGGGAAAAAAGTACAATCTTTCTTTTGTTTAACAACAAACTGAAATATTTACTGCTCTGCACAAATAGCTTCAGCCATTACTAGGGCTGTTTATGGCTCTATAAACCGTGTTTCTGGCACTGGTTTACAGCCGGATTAGCACTGCTGTAGGAAAAAACTAATAGCCACTTTCTAATTAGAACCATGATATAATTACTAGAACTATGGAGGCCAAGAGAAGCCCCAGTTTGCCTTGTCAGGATGCCATGCTTGTTACGAGGGCTCCCCCTTTACTGTTTGACGATAGATGTAGGAATGACTCCAGGGGCTCCCCCTCTTCATAACCAGGACAATCAATTCTGCCAGGCTCCTGCAGGAGCCTTTGTTGTCAAGTTTTCCCAGATGTCTTCTACTTTAGGAAGGTAGGATCGGTTGTGTGGGTGGGAATGCCCTGGAGCCTTGATTACACTCATCCACCCAAGCCTGATCCTGCTCAGCCTGTGCTTAAAGCACCCCACATCCTTCACCTCTCTTTGGAATCCTCTTTCTGAGTCACAAGGAGGATTTGTTAAAACTCTAGGCTCCTTCCCCAGGGTAGTCTAATTCCCTTGAGGTAAATGCCTACCTCCCCGCCAATTTCTTTTTAAAAAATTTTTCTTAATTTATCTTATTTATTTCAGAAAGAGAGAAAAGAGGCAGCCCTCTGGTCACTGCAAATGAACTATAGACCCATGTGCCTCCATGTGCATCTGGCTTACATGAGTACTGGTGAATCAAATTCACAGACAAGCGCTTTAACCACTAAGCCATCTCTCCAGCACCAATTTCTTTCTTTTTCTTTTTTTAAAAATTTTTAAAATTTTTATTTTTTTTATTTATTTTTGGAGAGAGACACAGAGAGAGAGGGAGACAGGTAGAGAATGGGTGGGCCAGCAGGCTCTCAGCTGCTGTGAACGAAATCCAGATGCGTGCGGCATTGCGCCCTTGCGTCACTTTGCATCTGGCTAAACGTGGGACCTGGAGATTGGAACTGGGTTCTTAGGCTTAGCAGGCAAGCGCCTTAACCACTAAGCCATCTCTCCAGCCCCCTTTTTTTTTTTTTTTTTAAAAATATTTTTATTTACTTATTTACAAGCAGAGAGAGACAGAGAGACAAATGGGGGGATGGGCATACCAGGGCCGCTAACTGCTGCAAACAAATTCCGGATGCATGGGCTAGTTTGTGCATCTAGCTTTAGGTGGGTACTGGAGAATCAAACCCAGGTCATTAGGCTTTGCAGGCAAGCACCTTAACAGCTGAGCCATCTCTCCAGCCCTCCATGCCAATTTCTGTTTCTGACAAGTTCCTGTATGATGCTGCTGGTCTAGGGATCACACTTTGAGAAACCACTTTTCTGAAGCATGATGCGCTCAGACAGAATCTACACAGCCCTCATCCACTGCTTCTATGGTAGGACTCAACTAGACCTTGAGTATAATAGAAAAGATCCTGGTCCATGAAAATCTGGTTAACTGAATGCGAACGAGATGAAGAGATTGGCGTTCTATTTATGTGAACTCTTCTTGTTGAAAGCATTTAATTCTTTGGTTTACTTTCTACCATAAGTTCAAAACCATGAACTCAATAAAATCTCTTTGAAGTTCAGGATTTTTGATGGCCTCAGTGTGCAGATCCTGCCTGTACCATATACTGGTTCTCACAGTTTGAAATTATAGGTAAGATGAATCAGAGTAGAAGATTGTCATGTGTAGCTACCTAAAGACATACTACTGCATCAGTTCCTTGAACAAATTGGAAAGAAAAGTTTCTTTACCAGGCACGATCATGCACACCTGTAATCCCAGAATTTAGAGGACCCAGGCAAGTGGATCATGCATTCGAGAGCAAGACATTGTCTTTAAAAAGGGAGGGTGGCTATGGAGATGGCTCAACAATTTAAAGCACTTCCTTTACAAGCATGAGGCCTGGAGAGACTGCTTGAGTTTGATCCCTGGGACCCACATAAACAGCTGGGCATGGCCATGGGCATCTATAACCCCAGTCCCATAGAGAAACAGAGACTTGAGAAGTGCCAGTGCTCATGGGAGCAGGGGCTGGGGAGGACCACAAGCTCTAAGATAAGTAAGAAAGGGTGGAAGAGGGATGGAGCAGGACACACAATGTTCTATTCCAGCCACTGCAGGCAACTGTACCCCACAACAGATAAGTGTATGGGGCACTGCCAGGGAACATGCATGTGCATTCTTCATACACACACCATATCACACACACACACACAGCAAAAAAGAAATGAATCTTCTTTTCCTATTACAAAAAGGATCTCTGGTCTTCGGGCCAAGGATTCTCCTAGGATTTAAACACATTGCCCACCATGTTTTCTCTAATCACTCACTGGGCGTGTCAGAAATATGAATCCGGGAACTAAGGGGGAAATAGGTCACTCTGAAATAGAGATGAGAACTTCGAGTGTCTCGGGTGTTTCGCTGTGCCTTCTACAAGTCCTTACAGTTCATAGCTATGCTAGTCAATGTGGCCTGAAATAAGCTTTTGCTAAATAACTGAAAACCTAGAAGTGACTGCTAGCCAGTTTTTGCCTTCTTTGGAATACGAGTGGTGTCAGGTGTAAATTTCACGTTTTGCAGCCACCTGTCTCCAAACGCTCTAATCTCTTCCATCAAGACTAGGTCACACCCCTCGTTGTTTTCTTAGAGGGATGGATGGCCCAAGGAATTGGCTTGCTGCTCTCTGCAGAGATAGGATGGGCCTATGCTCCCACTGATCTCTCAGACACAGGCATTGGCTTTTCCACACCTGCTATTTACAGGTTCGGTGTAAGCTGTAAAGTAGGCAGAATAAATTGCATCCGATAAGTGTGCCCAATATTAATTTCCAGGAATGAATGAACCAAACTGAGCATGGCCCATGAATAAAGAAGCTGGCGGTGGATGGACTTTTGGCTTTTCTTTTTTTTATAATTTTTTAAAATACAGACAGTGCCCACATCTCTTTTTTTTAATGTTTTATTTTTATTTATTTGAGAGAGCGAGAGAGAAAGAGTCAGAGAGAGGGTGGAAGAGAATGGGCGGGCCAGGGACTCCAGCCACTGCAAACGAACTCCAGATGCATGCACCCCCTTGTGCATCTGGCTAATGTGGGTCCTGGAGAATCGAACCAGGATCCTTTGGCTTTGTAGGCAAAGGCATCTCTCCAGCGCCAGGCTTTGGGCTTTTGAGAGGTGTGTGGCTAGTTGAACTGAGCCTTACCCCCCACCCCGCCCAGGTACGAGGGACAGGCATCCCTTCGCAGCCTGTGGCCTCATCCCTTACTTTCTGTCTTCCAGCTGCAGAACCAGAGTGAGCTGCGGGCCCCCACCGCAGAGAAAGCTGCCTTCTTCCTGGACGCCGCCATCGCCTCCCGCAGGAGTAACCAGCAGGACTGCGACGAGGATGACCACCGCAACTCGCACATGCTCTTCACCCTGCACATCTACCAGTACCGCATGGAGAAGAGCGGCAAAGGCGGAAGTAAGTGGACCTCTCCGGCCAGCACCCCTCACCCCGGGCAACATGATCTTTCCTTCACAGAGTGCAGTTCCACCCGTGTGGAGCTCCGCGATCTGGACGTCAAGACAATTGCCGTGGCTAGGATCCAGTTCACTTTTGAACTGTCCCGAGGAGAAAGGTTGGCTTTGGGAAAGATAAACTATAAACGGGATTGCCACGGGCATGTGAAAGGATGAATTTACAAAAGGAAAGCAACTCAGGAATGATTTCTTTCTGTTTACTAACCCCAAAGGGCACCAAAGACCAGCATTCAGCTGTCAGAGCTTCAACCTGACGACATGCCACTCATCATTAGCAGGAGGCCACTCTGTCCTGAGAAAATAGTCAATTTTTTTTTGAATAGTCTATAAATCAGACTTTGAAGCTGGAGAGATGGCTTAGCGGTTAAGGTGCTTGCCTATAAAGCCAAAGATTGCAGTTTCAATTCCCCAGAACCCATGTAAGCCAGATGCACAAGGTGGCACATGTGTCTGGAGTTCGTTTGCAGTGGCTGGAGGTCCTGGTGCACCCATTCTCTCTCTCTCTCTATCACACACACACACACACACACACACACACACACACACACACATCTGCCCCTTTCTCTCTCTCAAATAAATAAAATTTATAAATCAGACTTTGGAAGAACTAACCAGATGCTGGCTAATCCCTCTTTCAATACCAACAGTGAAGTTCCATTGTATAAATGCGGACACAGTACCTGCTTGGTGAGAGCTGTATTGCCAGGAGTTGTAGCTCACAGCCTCCCACCGCCCCACACCCTTGACTGTTGAAGCCAGCATTGACCTTGGTGCTGTTCTCCATCCTCATCTGTCAGCAGCATCTTCTCCAAGCCCTTCATAGTTGTTCCTGGACCAAGTTGACCTCAGTGAGCTTTGTAAGGCAAGAGACAGACCACAGGGAGGCAATGGCTTATGTGACTCTTATGTGCACCTTGATAGGGTTTTTAAAACCCACACAACTGGCCCCTAGGACTTCCTGAATGAATATAGGACACGCTGACTGCTGTAAAGGAAAAGGTTTTAAGTTAGGAGAGGAGCCCTGGCTTGGGATGGACTGAAGCAGAGGCAATCAACAACCCTGCTCTAGAGGAAGCCTGGAATTAAGACACCCAACTGGGAAGGGGGGCGTTCCCTTCCACTCTGCATTATTGTCCCCAGTAATGGAGGCACTCCTAGGAGCTTCTGGTGTTCCTGAATGGAAGATCTCCTCCCACATCTCAGCCATCTCCATTGCCCTGACTTCTGCCACTGCTCCTACCCCTCAGCTGTTTGGGGTTCTCCTACATGCCCGTTTTTCATTGCTTTGTTTTGGTTTTCTGAGACAAGTCCTCACTCTGTAGCCCAGGCTGGCTTTAAACACAAGATCCTCCTACCTCAGCCTCCAGAGTTCAGGGATTTCAGCTATGTGCCACCATATGTGGTTTAGCTGTTTTTTTTTTTTCAGGTTTATTGATGTATAATTCATATCCCCTTCTGTGTCTTCAGATAAGTTTTGTTAAATCCATACCGTCATGTTACCACCACTGTACGAGGGCATGTCAGCACTCTAGGAAGGTTTTCTCTTACCTGTTGTCACCCCTGGCAACCACCAATAATGGGTTTTTTTTAAAGATTTTATTTTTATTTATTTATTGGGTGGGGAGAGAGAGAGAGAGAGGAGAGTGAGTGAGAATGGGCGCGCCAGGCCCTTTAGCCACTGCAAATGAACACCAGACACATGCACCACCATGTGCATCTGGCTTACATGGGAGAATCTAACCGGGGTCCTTAGGCTTCCCAGGCATGTGTCTTAACGGCTAAGCAACCTCTCCAGCCCCGATAATGTTGTTGTTGTTGTTGTTGTTATAGTTTGGCCTTTATCCACAGTCACTAAAGTGAATGGAACCCTGTGGTCTACATGTGTCCTTCTGTACCTGGTTTCTTTCCTCTAGTGTCATGCACTTGAGACGAGTCCCTGTGGCTGAGTTTGGACACTTACCCTCCTTCCTCCTTTAGTTTTCATTAGCCCTGGGAAACAAATGAAAGTAGCATGGCCTGGGGCTGGGGTTCTACTAGCCAAGGCCATCTTTACAGCTCTGGAAATCTCAGAGCCTTGGCTGTCACTTGGGGTGCACTTGACGACCTCAGAAGGGTACTGGTAGCAGAGAGCCAGGTCTCTCTGGACAGCCTGTGACAATGTGAGAGTTTGGGGAAGAGCGGTACATGTTGGATGGGACTCTTTCAGAAGGATTAAGTCTCAAAAGGGAGTTCACATCATGTCAAGCACTTCCATTTAGAATAATATTCTTTAGGCCGGAAACAGGACTCAGAACAAGGATAAGAAGCCCCTGACCTTGGGAAATCCACAACAAATCCGTAAGCACATTTCTCCCACCAATCTGGGAACTGGCTATAAATCCCACCCGGGCTACATTATCTGGGCAATGTCTTAGCAGAGTGGATGTGACAGTCTGAACACTGTTTATTTTATTCATCTAAACAGCTGTCAATAATAATAGTACTTGGAGCCTGTGGCGAGTTCTTGTAAGTTCACCAAAGGAAACTCAATAGAGCTGAGTCTCGAGCCAAGTGGATCCCAAGTGGCAGAGAA
Organism: Orientallactaga sibirica; assembly: GCA_036365145.1. Taxonomy (NCBI): domain Eukaryota; kingdom Metazoa; phylum Chordata; class Mammalia; order Rodentia; family Dipodidae; genus Orientallactaga; species Orientallactaga sibirica. The sequence goes on along the minus strand of JAEOAD010000035.1, from coordinate 11,946,127 downwards.
ACCAGGGGGTGGGAGGGTGTCTTCCTTCCGGGGTGCAAAGCGAGCTAACAACTTTCTTTCAGGATTTTAATGTTTCTATGTTGGTTCTGCTTCCCATTTGGAATCAGAAGGCAGGGACAAGCCTTAAACATACTTCTACTGTGAGAAGCTGAACTTCTGCTTGCACAGAAGGTTAGGAGAAGACATTTCCAAAACCAAAAGACACCCCCCCCCAACTCAATCCTTACTGAATCAAGGGCACATATTGAATATTTAACATCAAACTAATCTTCCCATTTTTCTATTGTTCAAGAAAATTGCTTTTAAATAATAAATGCAGGTTAAAGGGAAAAGCAAATGCCAGCAGTGGTTTCCAAAAACCTCTCTTAAATGTTGTCTGATGTCTCAGCAGAGGAGATGAAAGAAAGGCAGGGTCCAGGCTGCAGAGGGCAAACCCCTCCTACCCACGAGGGCCTTGACTTCTCAAGGGCCAGAAAATGCACAGCCTCTCAGCCAGGGCTTGCTTGACTTCTGTGAATTTATACGGTTAACCATAATGAGAAGATCTGGAGTGTAGTTTAAAATGGAAATTTTGTTTACTTATATATAAGTCATAATCCCTGTGGACTTGGCAGCCAGAACTCAATTAAGGAAAAGTTTATTAATTAGTCACCCTGCAGGGAAACGGGAACCAACACTGTGAACCAGCTGGGAGAGGCTTAGCCTGATGATGGATTCAGGGATTTCTGCTGCAAGAACTGAACATAGTGTGGTTATGCACCCGAATCCTAGGCCCCTCTGTGCATTTTGTGCACGCATATACATACCCAAGTCGACTGATAGATGTTTGAAACATTCTAGTCATGATAGAAAAGCACGTTCTTCACTGACATGTCACTGTTTGTCAGACAGTTCCAGGTTGGACTTAAAATAGCTCCCCGTTTCCAAGATTTTTGGAATATTAGTGGTTCTCCCATAATCTAAGAAATCCGAAAAGGCTTTTGAACTAAGTGGGGAAGAGACCCCTGATGAGCAGGGCCCTGCTCATCATCATAACAGTGCATTAGGCAGCCAGAGCAGAGTGGTGAGGGCTAGTTCTCTTCAAGGTGAAGTGCCATTGAAACGGATCTCATGAAGACAGTCTTGAACAGCATCACTTGGACGAATAAGCTTGCAGGCAGCTAACACCCAGACCCCAGGCTGACACCTGACTCTGATGTCTTCATTCACTTGTCTGTCTTCATGCGCAACCAGCATGGGCTGGGCAGGCTGCACACACGCTGATCAGTGTGCATCTGTGCCTACTCTGATCTGTTTACAAGTCTGGTCAAGCTGTTTCCCTCATCCTGGTGTTCTGGTGACAGTGACCTATTCTCTCATTCCAGGTGTCATGGTGTCAGTCAGGCTTCTTTAAAGGAAAAGAATTGATAGAATGAATATGCACTATAAAGGAGATTTGTTGGATTAGCTTACAAGATTCAGGCTGGGCAGTCCAACAATAGCTTTCTGCAGGCTGGAGAGTCAAAAAGCGCCCAGTAGCTGCTCAGTTCACTAGGCTGGATGTCTCAGCAGTCCCAACCTGGTATGAAAGCCTGAAGGATTCATAGAGAGCCACTCATCATTGGAACTCTAATGAAACTGGGTTTTGACGCCCACGAAGGGACAGTTGCTGCAGGGTAGATGTACGCACAAGCAAGTAGTATGGGCGGCCTTTACGCAAAAGGCCCCGTGTTCTCTTGCAGCTGCTGCTTCTCCTTCTCCTTCTCCTTCTCCTTCTCCTTCTCCTTCTCCTTCTTCTTCTTCTTCTTCTTCTTCTTCTTCTTTTTGGTTTTTCGAGGTAGGATCTCGCTCTAGTTCAGGCTGACCTGTAATTCACTCTGTAGTCTCAGGGTGGCTTCGAACTCATGATGATCCTCCTACCTCTGCCTCCCGAGTGCTGGGATTAAAGGCATGCTCCACCAAGCCCGGCTAGCTACTTCTTTTTTTTTAAAAAAAATTTTTATTTATTTATTTATTTGAGAGAGACAGACAGAGAGAGAATGGGCATGCCAGGGCCTCCAGCCACTGCAAACAAACTCCAGATGCATGCGCCACCTTGTGCATCTGGCTTAAGTGGGTCCCGGGGAATTGAACCTCAAACCAGGGTCCTTAAGCTTCATAGGGAAGCGTTTAACCACTAAGCCATGTCTCTAGCCCCCTCTTGGAACTTCTTTACACATAGACCACTCCCAGAAGGGCTGCCCACTTTGAGGGAAGGTCTTCCTCCCTCAACCAATCCTTTCTGGAAGCTCCCTAACAGGCCTACTCAAAAGGCATGTCTCTTACTGTCTCTTGATTCCTAAGTGATGAAGTTGACCATACAATTTATCAGTCACAGTCTTGGGATGGCCTAAATTAGCCATGTCCTTCCCCTACCCAAAACTGGGTAGTCCATGTAAGTCTAAAGTTTTGTTTGAGTAATAGATGTGGGAAAAGGAGTGAAGAGCAGAGCTCAGCTTTTAAAAAAAATTTATTTATTTATTTATTTATTTATTTATTTATTTATTTATTTATGAAAGCGAAAGAGAAAGAGGAAGACAGAGAGTGTGTATGGGCGTGCCAGGGCCTCCAGCCACTGCAAATGAACTCCAGATGCATGCGCCCCCTTGTGCATCTATCTGGCTTATGTGGGTCCTGGAGAGTCGAACCAGGATCCTTTGGCTTTGTAGGCAAATGCCTTAACTGCTAAGCCATCGCTCCAGCCCCCAGAGCTCAGCTTTTAAAAGGGTCAGAGCCTCTGCTCTCCCCAGCAGCAAAACCTGCATACTGCAAGGCTCCTGGCTCCTCTACCAAGGTCAATTATGGAAGTGACAGTTCTGTATTTTCAGATTTTTTTTTAAACTTTTAGCCAAGAGATGGTATTCCAACCAGCACTACCCAGAATTCCCCCAGTAATCTCTCATGGTTTCCCATCGCCACAGCAGCTTTGAACTTTCTTCGAGACCCTTGTGCTTCCACCCCTGCAGAGAGGCCATTTCCCATTTCCTGAAAAGATAGAGCCAACACCGTACGTACCACGTCTTCCTTCCGCTGCTCTCCTTTTGCCTAACTTCCCTGTCTCTGTGCTGCACTTCGCCCCACTCCTTTCCCATTGCTGTGCTTCTCCCATCTCCTTGCCTTTTCGTCTGTCCCCTTCTGCCTCTTCTGGTGCCCTGCCAAATGGAATCCTGTCAACTATCTTTTTGTATGTCTATTTTTTAACTCATTGTCAGAGCTGCCTCATCTTGAGAAGAAGGGAGGGAAAAGAAAGAAGCTGTACCAACCAAGAGTGTCTTCCCTACTTCCTTCTTGACTCACCTCTTCCACACAGCCTTCTAGATTCTTCCCCTCTACAGATTATCTTTCTTCTTTCAAACCCATGGCAGCTTTGGCCTGACTCTGCCTTCCATCTTCATCATTCGTGTGTTTGTTGAGAACAGAGGCCTCTGTTATTCACCTCTGGTCTCCACGGTGCCGGTCTTGTGTCTGCACATCAATGCTGCGTGCTTAGCTGTGAAGTCCGATGGAATGCATGCTGCACTTTAAACCCCGACTAACCCTATCTTCTAGTGTAGCTACTAGAGTCCAGAACGAGAAGGACCACTTCCGATAGTTACTCTTAACTGCAGCTTGACTGGATTGAGAGACATCTGGGAGATTAATGAAGCATGCCTCTGCTCTGGGTGTGTCTCTGAGGTTTTGTTTGTTTGCCTCAACTGATTGGGGTCCTGATCTAATGAATTGTTTAATCCATTAATGGATTTAAAACTTGACTAATTGGGCGTGGTAGTGCACACCTTTAATCCCAGCACTAGGGGGGCAGAGGTAGGAGGATCGCTGTGAGTTCAAGGTCAGCCTGAGACTGCATAATGGATTCCAATCCAGTTTGGGCTAGAGTGAAACCCTACCTCAAAAAACCTAAAAACAAAACAAAACAAAAGAAACAAACAAGGGGCCTCATTGAAAGAAGTAAGTCCCTGGGGATCATGGCTTTGAAGACTATCTCTTGGCCTTGGCCACTTCCTGTTACTCCTCCCTGCTTCCTGGCTGCTGTGAAGGGAGTCACTCTCCCCTGTCATGGCAGTCAGCCTCAGGCCAGAGCTATGGGACTCAGGGACCAAGAACTGCCATCTATGAAACTGTGAGCCAAAATTAATCCTTCCTCCTTTGAACCTTTGGTCTCGTGTATCTAACATGTAATCAATTTTGGCATTAGCAGGTGGTATGGGTAAGTGACATTACCTGGAATTAGTTCATTGAGAAAGCTAATTAAAGAAGGGAATCATAAAAAAGTACCTTTTTGGCATAAGCATTTTAACTTAAATATGTATTTACTCATCAGTCTTATGATATGTAATTGTGACTTTCTCTTTTAAATAAGTTTTCAACTTAAAGTTTCATAAACCATGCTCCTATGAATAGTCTCGTTTCTGCTTGAATTTCTTCAAAGAGATTCAAGAACTTAAAAAATACTTGTGCAGCCAACTGGAATCAAAGCTTTTCTGGATTCTTCACTATTTCTCATCTGCCCTTAATTCAACATCTTTTTAACATCAGTCTATTACATCTTTCCAAAGCACTGAATTTAATTTTTATATAAAGATTAACTCTCTTTACAACATTTTATATATATATTGGTGTTTTTCATTTTTCGGTTTTTCAAGGTAAGATCTCACTCTAGCCCAGGCTGACCTGGAATTCACTATGTAATCTCAGGGTGGCCTCGAACTCATGACGATCCTCCTACCTCTGCCTCCCGAATGCTGGGATTAAAGGCGTGTGCCACCACGCCCGGCTACAACATAATATTTTATTGGTGTATGTGCATTTATATTTTTACTCACAGTAAGTACTTATATGTTTATGTATAATAAGTACAAGTGACATGAATAGATTTAGAAAGAAATACAGCAGTCCTACTGATAAATGGAGAGTTCATTTTCTGGAGCAAAGGTGCTTAGGCAATTAGCCACAAGCCTTTCAGCATGCTGTGGGTGTCAGTCAACATCTTACATGGGTGACCAAGAGACTGGCTTACCCAGCCAGCCAGGAGGGAAGACAGTAAGTAGCTCTCAGATTTTGCAGCACATTCGAGTTACCTGGAAAGCTTTTGCATGAATCTCGGCGCCTGCGCTGCACTCCAGCCCAATTAAATGAGAAAGCCTCAGAGTGGGAGCCAGGCAGCAGTTTTTCTTTGACGGTCCCAAGTGATTCCGGAACGCTGCAAAGCTTGGGAGGTGCATTAAGGCAAAGTGGGTTAAAAGAGCTCTGCCTGCTTTGTACTTTGCTTCGGATTGCCATCTTAGAATCACCATTGATTTTTGATGAGATCTTGGGGGATTTATTTAGCATTTGTGAACCTCAGTTTTCTCATCTATAATTTGAGGCTGATTTGTGCATTCCAGGACTGTTCTTGGCTTTAAGTGACATTAGGAGAGTTTATCATTTCCCAGGACCTGCCAGGTGCATTAGTATAGTGTGATTCAGGAGTAGATAAAATTAGTATAATACTTTCTGTGGGGGGAGAGTAAGGCATGTGGGTAGTTTGATTTGGTCCAAGTCTAGACTTAAACTGTAAGTAAAGAATTGCTCAAGGCAGACTGAATTATGGTCCTTTAACTTTTGTGGTCTTGACCTCAGAAAGCTGAAAAATCAATAAGGAACCTGCTTCTTACCTGCTAATTGCACCCCTTCCCCCCATTGTCACAGAGTTTCCTTCTCTATAGCCACTTGTAGCAGTGTTGAATCATGATGATAACAAATGGCCTGTCCTCGATGACTTTGCACCATTCTAGAACAGGTACCATGTGTGAAATTCAAGATTCATTGACTACCAACACTCCAGTAGGTGCAGAGCAGAGAGTACATTTTCCATTGTGTAAGGATGCTTCTCACTCTGAGTCATACAGGTGTAATTGTAGGTATTTTATAATGCTTTTCAGCACAGTCTAAACTGTGCCTTTTGTCCTCTGTGTTCTATTTTATTACATGTACATTACACATTTTATTCCATTACACCAAATGCATTATTAGAGTCTGGAAATCCAAATTGGTCTCTGTCTTTGCCCTTTCATCTAAGGTGTGTGTGGAACACCTGAGATTCTCCTGCGTGTATAATTAGGCTGCATAACAGATGATATTCTGTTTAAAAATAACTATTTCCCTAACACAATGCTGTGACCTTATCTTGCATGATCTGAAGTGGGATAGAAGTAACATAGCTTGCATTTTATTTTATTTTTTTGAGGCAAGCCCAATGGACTGCCTTTTATTATGTGTGTGTGTGTGTGTGTGTGTGTGTGTGTGTGTGTGTGTGTGTGTGTGAGAGAGAGAGAGAGAGAGAGAGAAAGTGTGAGAGAGAACTGGTGCACCAGTGCCTACAGCCACTGCAATAGAACTCCAGATACATGTGCCCCCTTGTGCACTTGTATGACCTTGTACACTTGCATCACTGTGTGTCTGGGTTACATGGGACCTGGAGAGTTGAACATGAGTCCTTAGGCTTTGCGGGTAACCGCCTTATCCGCTAAGCCATCTATCTCTTCAGCCCATATCTTTTGCTGTGGTAGTTGAGGAAAAGCAAAATTAACTTCATGATTGTGAAGAGTTCTTGGCCCTGGGCTGGAGGAACTGGAGGCCCTGAGATGAGTGCTTTGCTTCCTGGTAGCCTTCACCACTAGTACGATTCTTGGGAACCGAGGGAGAGATGGGGGTAGAATAGGTGAGGGTTAAGGCATGGTTCCCATACTTCACATCCTACAGGAAAGCTCTTTCAGCATGGTCACCAGGCCCTTCATGCAGGCACATACCGAGATGTGCACATCCAGATGCTGCCTGCAGGCCCCTTACATGCAGCTCCCAAGTCCCAGACGCACCCCAGAGAGCTGCCTTCCTTCATGGCAGCCTTGCACCTTCAGAAGTTTCCATCTCTGCCTTTTCGTATTCCTCTGCACACTAAGGAATGACAGAGGGAGGTGTCACTTTTCCAGAAGCAGCAAGTATGATGGAGTGAATGGGACCACCTGGGAGACAGAGTCCTAGATCCCAAGGAAGGAAAAGAGATAGAGCCCAGTGCCATGCCAAGGGCCAAACTACACTGGGAAAGTTGAGCCTAGGACCAAAAAGACCACCTTCCAGCTCCTGCTGTGTCAGGAGCCAGTGAGGCCACATGGTTGGGATAAAGGATATCCCCATATGAGGGCCAAGCATGGTGGTGTGTACCTTTAATCCCAGCATTTGGGAGACAGAGGTAGGTGTATTGCTGTGAGTTTGAGGCCACTCTGAGACCACATCATGAATTCCAGGACATCCTGGGGTAGAGTGAGACCCTACCTCAAAAAAAAAAAAAAAAAAAGAATATCCCCGTATGAGAGTTCCTGTTCTTCCACATCCTTACTAACATGTGGTGCTACTGGTCTTTTAAATGTTTGCCTTTGGGGGCTGGAGAGATGGCTTAGCAGTTAAGGCGTTTGCCTGCAAAGCCAAAGGACCCCAATTCGATTCTCCAGGACCCACGTAAGCCAGATGCACAGGGGGCACATGCATCTGGAATTCATTTGTAATGGTTGGATGCCCTAGCATGCCCATTCTCTCCCTCTCCCACTCCCTCTCCCTCTCCCTCTTTCTCTCTCTCTCTTTTTCCCTTCTCAATAAATAAATAAAATATATTTTAAAAATAAATGTTTGCCTTTTAATTTTATATGCATATAGCAGTATCTCACTGATTTTAATTTGCATTTCTGTAATGACCAGTGAGATTGAAGATCCTTTCATTTTCCCATTTGTCATATACACATCTCTGTGACGTGTGTTCAAACCCTTAGTCATTCTTTAATTTGTTTTTCCCATGAATTCTAAATACCAGCCATTCCATTTGGCTTTTTAAAAACTCTCTTCAAAGTATCTTTTTTAAAATGTTATTTATTTACTTATTTATTTAAGAGACAGACAGAAAGAAAAAGGCAGATACATAGAGAGAATGGGTGCACCAGGGCCTCTAGCTGCTGCAAATGAACTCCAGATGCATGTACACCTTGTGCATCTGGCTTACGTGGGTCCTGGGGAATTGAACCTGGGTCCTTGGGCTTTGCAGGCAAGAGCCTTAACCACTAAGTCATCTCTCCAGCCCTCAAAGTATCTTTTGTAGAGCAAAAATACTCATCTTAGATGGTCTATTAGATGTGTTTTTATAGGTTATGTCTTTGGTATTATAGCTAAGAAAACTTACCTTAACCCAGTGTCAAAGATTTCTTATAATTCTTTCTTCTAGAAGCTAATTTTTGTATAGTTACAATGCTTGGACTAAAGTTGCTTTTATTATTTGGGGTTTTTTGGCTTTGTTTTATAGATATTTTTGCATATGAATGTCTAATTGTTCAGGTACTATTTGTTAAAAATAAACTATCCTGAACTGGAGAGATGGCTTGGCACGTAAGGTGCTTGCCTGCAATGCCAAAAGACCAAGGTTTGATTCCCCCAGGACCCATGTAAGCAGGATGCACAAGGTGGCCATGCATGTGGAGTTTGTTTGCAGTGACTGAAGACCCTAGTGTGCCCATTCTCTCTCTCTCTCTGCCTCTTTCTCTGTCTCACTCTCAAATAAATAGATAAAAATATTTAAAAAGTGACATTTGTCAAAGAAAATAAACAAACAAACAAGCGATCCTTTCTCTACTAAATTAGCTTTATCAACAATTAGTTGCTTCCAGCATGGTGGCTTACGTCTTGCGAGCACTTGAGAGGCTGAGGTAGGAGGACTGCTGAGAGTTTGAGGCCAGCCTGAGAGTACATAGTGAATTATAGGCCAGCCTTGGCTAGAGCGAGACCCTACCTCTAAAACAAGCAAACAAACAACATAATAATCAAAAAAATTAGTTGCTCATATCAGTTTCCATTTTGGAACACTGTTTCTTTCCTCTGGTCTGTTTGTCTACTTTTTAAAAAATATATTTTATTTATTTATTTGAGAGAGAGAGAATGGGCACTCCAGGGCCTCCAGCCACTGCAAACGAACTCCAGATGCATGCACCCCCCCCCCTTGTGCATCTGGCTTGCATGGGTCCTTGGGAATTGAACCTGGGTCCTTTGGCTTTGTAGGCAAGTGCCTTAACTGCTAAGCCATCTCTCCAGCCCTATTTGTCTACTTTTATATTAATACTGTGTTGATCATACCTTTAGCAGTTATTATTGTGGCTACTCTAGGAGCTTGCATTTCCATGTAAATTTTAGGATTATTTTTTAAAAATATTTTTATTTATTTATTTGACAGAGAAAGAGGGAGAGAGAAAGAGAGAAAGAGAATAGGTGTGCCGGGGCCTCCAGCCACTGCAAACGAACTCTAGACACGTGCGCCCCTTTGTGCATCTGGCTAATGTGGGTCCTGGGAAATTGAACCTGAGTCCTTTGGCTTTGCAGGCAAATGCCTTAACTGCTAAGCCATCCCTCCAGCCTAATATTACTTTTGAAATGATTTCTTGGAAGCAATGTCTAACAATAATAAAAACCTGTTGGTATTCTAACTGGGATCCCACGGAATCTGTAGGTTAATATGAAGAGTACTGACTCCTTAGCAGTGTGGTTCTGACCCATGGGCACAGAATTCTCTAGGTATTTCAAGTCTTCATTACTTTCCATCAGCAATGTTTCATAGGTTTTAATGCACAGAGATTTCTTGGGAGGTGGAGGATTCATCCAAATACTACAGATTTTTAAGCTTAATATAAGTGGCATTTACAATTTTCAACTTCTAATGAATTATTACAGTTATGTGGAAATACAAGAGATTTCTGTCTCTTGATCTCATATTCTGCAAGCTTGTTAAACTCACTAGGAAATACAGAAGCACTTTCTGCTCATATAGTTTGACTTTATCTTTTACAATGTGGATTTTCTTTCTTGTCTTATTACACAGGTAGGGTTTCCAGTACAAAGTTGAATAATAGTGACAAAAATAGATCCCTTACCTTCCCCTGATTAGAGGGGAAAGGACTTTAGTCTTTTGCTGATCAATATGTCTTTAGGTACAGTCTTTCTTGTAGATCCCTTTTGTCAAAAAGAATGTTACCTTTGTTTATGTATTGCTGAGAAATTTTTTTCATCAAGAATAAATTTTGGATTTTGGTAAATGATTTTTCTGCATACATTGAGGAAATCACACATTTTTCTTTATTAATATATTGATTTTCTGTTAACCTTATATTTTTGGGATCAGGCCCACTGACTTATGGTATTGTTAAATACAGTTTTCTAATGTAGTTCTCTAAGGCTTTATTTAGACATTTTATGTCAATATTCATGTGGGATATTGGTATTTGGTTTTCTGGTTATTTAAAAGATTTTATTTTTATTTATTTATTTGAGACAGGGAGAGGGGGGAGAGAGAGAGTGAGAATGGGCATGCCAGGGCTGCTAGCCACTGCAAACAAACTCCAGACGCATGTGCCACTATATGCATCTGGCTTACATGGGACCTGGAGAATCGAACTGGGGTCCTTAGGCTTTGCAGGCATGCAACTTAACCACTAAGCCATCTCTCCAGCTCTGGTTTTCTGTTCTCAAAATGTCTTCATTTGCTTTTCATATCAGGGTAGTGCTGGTCTCATGTACTGATTTGACAATTATTCCCTCCTGTTTGATCTTAGGTGGAATGATCTCATTTCAATATTGGGTAGAGTTGGCCAGAGCAGACATCTGGTCCTAGAGATTCCCTTTGTGGGCAGGTTATTTGCCACAGGTTTAATGCAGTGTCTATCCGTTACCTCTTGAGGAAGCTTTGGTCTGATATGTGTTTTGGTATTGTATGCGTTTCAGAAATGCATCCATTTTTCCAGGCTGCATGATTTCTGGTGTAATGTTTTACTGCTGTTTTGCTATCTGTAGAATATACATGAGGCCATTTCTTCATTCCTGTTATTAATCATTCCTTTCCTTCATCATTTCCTCTTCCCCTTCCTTCTTCCCCACATGTCTTCCTTTGTCATGTTGGAGGTTTATTAATTCCATTGACCTTCTCAAAGACCCTACATTTGATTTCTTTGATTGTCCCCCCCTTTTTTCTGGTTTACTATTTCACAGATCTCTGGTTTTGTGTCATTTCCCTTTTGCTGTTTATTGTATTTATCTTTAATTTGCTTATCTTTTTCTAATTTTTTATGGTAGAAGCTGAGGTCATTGATTTGGAACCACTGTTGACATTTCATGGTATAAGTTCCCTCCTAAGGCTATCACATAAATTTGAATAGGTTGTGTTTTCATTTTTCTCACTTAAAAGCATTTTAAAATCTCCATTAGATTTCTTCTTGAATGCAGGTAATTTGTTGCTGAGTAGTTAAGCTTCAAACTATCTGGGGATTTTCCAGATGTTTTTCTACATAGACTTCTAATTTAATTCCATTGTGTCACAGAGCATATTTTGAATAATGTGAATCTCTTAAAACATATTTAGACTTGTTTTATAGAACACAATATGGAATGTGCTGGTAAATGTATGTGTGCTTTAAAAGAACTTGTATTCCACTGTTGTTAGACTGAATGGTATGTAAATGTCAAGTTGCTTAAATCTATATTCTTGCTAACTTTTTCTGTCAAAACTAGTTGTATCACTTATTGAGAAAGGGGCATTAGAAATCAGGTATAATTGTAGGCTTGTCTATTTCTTCTTGAAGTTCAATCATATTTCTTGTATTAATCATCTGTTCTTAGGTGCATTTTGATTATGGCCTCTGATCAGTTATTCCCTATGTTGTTGTAAAATGTTCCTCCTTGCCTCTTAAAACATTTTTGTCTTTAGTCTTTGTTTGATATTGGAATATCCACTCCAACTCTAATGATTAATGTTTGTCTTTTCCATGCCTCTGCACTGAACCTGTTATTTATTTAAATTTAAATTTCTCATGGGCAACATATAGTAGAATTGCACTTTTTGATCCAGTCTGACAATTTATGCCTTTTTATAAGCATATTGAGGCTATCTATATTTAATGCGATTATTGATGTTTCTATTATTGTTATTATTGATGTGATTATTGATTCAAGTATGACTGTTCTGTTTTCTTTTTGTCTAATCTTTTCTTTGTTGCATTCTTTGTTTTGAATCTGCCTTAAACATTTCAAGGGTTCTGCTATATAGATTTTTTTTTTCATCTATCAGGTATAACTCTTGGTAGATTGATTATTGCTTTAAGGTTTATAGTGTACATCTTTATGTTATCATGGTTTATTTTCAAATAGTGCTATACAAATTCATGTGTAGGATAAGCACTTTATATCTGGGCATGGGGGCACAGGGTTGTAATAGCAGCACTGAGGACACAGGAGAATCATGAGTTTGAGGCCATCCTGGGCTATATAGCAAGATCCTGTCTCAAAGAAACAAACAAGCAAAAATGAAGAAACACTACCAGAATATACTTTCATGTCTCATCTCTAACTTTTTGCTTTTATTATCAAGCATTGTAAGTTTACAGATGATCTATTTACCAATGTGACAATTGTTTGCAAAACTCTATAATCCTTTTTTTTGGTCTAACCTTTTGGATCTAATTTGCTGGGATCCATCATCTTTTAAAAAGTCTAAAACGGGGGCTGGAGGGATGGCTTAGCAGTTAAGGCATTTGCCTGCAAATCCAAAGAACCCGGGACCCATGTTAGCCAGATGCACAAGGGGGCGCATGCATCTGGAGTTCATTTGCAATGGCTGGAGGCCCTGGTGTGCCCATTCTCTCCCTCTGTCTCTCTCTCTCTCTCTCTCTCTCTCTTCTCTTTCTGTCTATTATATAAATAAAAAAAAAAATATTTTTAAAAAATAAAAATAAAAAATAAAAAGTCTAAAACAAGCTGGAGAGATGGCTTAGTGGTTAAGTGCATGCCTGTGATGCCTAAGGACCCCAGTTCGATTCTCCAGGTCCCATGTAAGCCAGATGCACAAGGGGGCACACTCGTCTGGTGTTCATTTGCAGTGGCTAGAGGGGCACACCCATTCTCACTCTCCCTCTCTCTCTTTCCCCCCTCTCTCTGTCTCAAATAAATAAATAAAAATAAATAAATAAAAAAGTCTAAGACATGTCTTTATTTTCCTCTTGTTTTGGATTGATATCTTGCCTGGGTGTATACTTCTCACTTGACAATTTTCAGTCCTTTCAATGGAAGCTATGCTACCTTCTCACTTGCATGATCTCACCATTGTTCCCATCTATGTAATGTGCTTTGTCTCCTCAGGCTGCTTTTACGTCTTTTCTCCTCCTCAGTCTTTCTGAGCAGTGACTCTGATGGCTCTTCATTAGTTTTCTTTATGTTTCTTGTGCCTGGGGCTGAGGGAGCTTTTAAGATCTGTGGATTTAGAGTTTTCATCAAATTTGGAAAAGTTTTGGTCATTATTTCTTCAAATATTTTATCTCAATAACACCCTCTGCCTTCTCCTTCAGAAAATCCAATTACATGTATTTTGGACCCTTGATGTCCTAGAGATCTGTTTATTTCCTGTCTGTTGGTATGTGTATTCTGTATGTTACTTCCTTACTTTTACATTTTTGTCTATAAAATTTTTTGAAGAGTTTATATTGGTAGATCTTCAAATTTACTAATCTTTCCTTTTTGTAATGTCAAATCTGCCATTAATTCTTTTTAAATTTTATTTATTTATTTGTTTGTTTGTTTGTTTATTTATTTTGGAGAGAGACAGAGAGAGAGGGAGAGGAAGACAGATAGAGATGGGCGCGCCAGCAGCCTCTCAGCTGCTGTGAACGAAATCCAGATGCCTGTGCCCCCCCTTGTGGTCAAGTGCGGCATTGCACCCTTGTGTCACTTTGCATCTGGCTAAACGTGGGACCTGGAGATTGGAACAGCTGGAGATTGAAACCAGTGTTCTTTAGGCTTAGGAGGCAGGCACTTTAACTGCTAAGCCATCTCTCCAGCCCTTTTATTTATTTGAGAGACAAAGAGGGTGGGGGCAGACAGAGAGAATGGGCACATCAGGGCCTCCAGCCCCTGCAACAAACTCCAGATGCATGCACCACTTTGTGCATCTGGCTTATGTGGGTCCTGGGGAATGGAACCTGGGTTCTTTGCTCTCACCAGATCTGCCATTAATTCTTTTGAATATAGTTTTCATTTCATCCATCATAGTTTGTATCCATCAAAGGTTCATGATTCAATATATCTTATCTTCCCTTCTTTCTTTCTTTCCTTCCTTCCTTCCCCCTCTTTCTTCCTTTTTTCTTCTTTCCTTCCTTTTTCTCCTCTTCTTCTTCCTTTCTCTCTTTCTCTCTGTCTTTTTGTTTGTTTGTTTGTTTTTGTTTTTTTTGAGGTAGGGTCTCACTCTGGCCCAGGCTGACCTGGAATTAACTATGTAGTCTCAGGGTGGCCTTGAACTCATGGCGATCCTTCTACCTCTGCCTCCCGAGTGCTGGGATTAAAGGCGTGCGCCACCACGCCCAGCTTCTCTGTCTTTTTCTGACATGGTTTTGCTATGCAGCCCTGGATGGCCATTTCTCTACTTAACTTTTTGAACATTTGAAACAGAATTGTAGTAACTGTCTTCAACAGTCTCCCCTGTCAGTTCTAGCAGCTATACTCACTCCTTCTGGGTTAATTTCAGGTACTGGTCATCATGGTGGCTATTTTCCTGCCTCTTTGCATGCTTGATTATTTTCTGCTGGATACTAGACTTCTGTTTTCCCTTGTGGATGCTGGATATTTTCATAATTTAAAAATATTATTAACGGGTTGGTGAGATGGCTTAGTGGTTAAGGCACTTGCCTGCAAAGCCAAAGGACCTACAGTTCTATTCCCCAGGACCCACGTAAGCCAGATGCACAAGATGGGATATACATCTGGAGTTCGTTTGCAGTGGCTAGAGGCCCTGGCATGCCCATTCTCTCCCTCCCTCTCTCTCCCTCTCTTTCTGCCTTTCTCTCTCAAATAAATAAATAAATAAAAATAAGCTTAGAAAATATTATTAAGCTTTGCTGAGGGATGTGTTTGAGCTACTTGGAAATAGTTTGACCCATACTAGTCTTGTTTTTAATACTTGTCAGGTTGAGCCGGGTGAGTCTAATGTTAAGGTTCTCACTACTGAAGCAAGGCCCTTCTGGGTACCATACCAAATATCCTTGAACTTGTAGGCTTTCTAGAGTTGGCTACAGATACGTTTTCTGGGTTGGTATGAGCACTGGGTCTGTCTCCTCCATTCTTTCCGCACGGTCAGTCCATTTGCTTTGGGCAGTTTCCTCATATGCGCTTGCACATCACACTCGGCTGAATACTGAAGCACCCATCTGCCAGTCTCCACAGTTCTTTCTCTCCCGTGGTCTGTCCTGCAGACAGTTACTGCCTGGGTCTCCCTGGACTTGCAGCTCCCTCTCCTCACCTTCAGGAGTCCATCAGGTTCTACCTGAACCTGAGCTGAGGAACTCCCTAGTCAGGCAATAAGCTGATACCAGTTGTGTTTGCCTTACTGGTTTCATATGCTTCGAGGATCCTTGTCCTTCTCTGTCTAATGTCTAGACTTGAAAACAGTCATTTTATACATTTTGTTCATTTTTTTCGTTTGTTTCAGGTCAAGGGACCCAATCTGGTCCATTTTACTTCATTGAGGCCAGAAGCAGAAGTACTCTTGGGCAAACTTCTTAACATTTCTAAACCCTAATGTTCTTGTCTGCAAAAGAGGATAATAGAATTTAGCTTACAATGTTGCTGTGGGAATTCAACGATGCCAACGTCTATGCACCTGGCAATTGGCAGACACTCAACAAATGCTTAGGCCTTCCCTGTGTTTGCACCTGGTTCTTACTTTTTCCAGAATTTTCCTTGAGTTACCAACCTGATTCCTGGATGAGCTCTAGGTTGGCATCCTAACCATGAACAACCAGAATGGATAATTATTCATGGAGCTAATGAGTTTTGGAATTCTTCTATCTAAACACATTTAGGTGCATTTGGGTACAAACCTTACCCTCTTCAATGAAATATTTGCCTTTTCTGAAACTTCATCCAGTTAGAACTACAGAAATTATTCCCTTATAGAATATGAATGCCAGTAGGCTTTTAAAAAAATCAGGGTCTGGGGAAATGGCTTAGCGGTGAAGGTGTTTGTCTGCGAAGCCTAAGAACCCTGGTTTGAATCCTCAGGACTCATGTAAGCCAGATGCCCAAGGGGGCACATGCGTCTGGAGTTCATTTGCAGTGGCTGGAGGCCCTGGCGTGCCCATTCTCTCTTTCTCTATGCCTCTTCCTCTCTCTCTAAATAAATAAATGAATAAATAAATATTATAAAAAATTCAGTGGTGTGTGGAAGACGGAATTTCAGAGGACTTGGCTATTTGTAACCCCAGCATGACTTGCTTAAGGTTTCATACCAGGTCACCAATGTCAACTTTTGGCTTTTTCCTCAGATGTCCCAAGGAGCTGCATGAAGAACAGAACATGTGTTTGCCAGAACTTACCATGGTCTCTTTTCTTCTCTTGTCTTTTCTCCCATGGCAGTGTCTGGAGGTCGCAGCCGCCTACATCTCATTGATCTTGGCAGCTGTGTGAAAGCTCTTAGCAAGAATCGAGAAGGAGGCTCAGGCCTAGGCCTCTCGCTGTCTGCTCTGGGCAACGTCATCCTGGCTCTTGTCAACGGCAGCAAACATGTCCCTTACAAGTAAGTGACTGTCCTACTGACGGAACAAGATGAGGTCAGCATAGTGCCAGAGCTGGGAGTGGGACTCCCTGTCCAGGCCCATGTGGAGAGAGGTGCGGCTGAAAGGAAGTCTGGACCATGTCACTAAAGTCAGTGTCAGCAATCAGCCTTAACTAACAAGTGTGTGATTTATCATCTTTCAGAATGGAAAGTTGTAAAAAAGACTGGAATCCATTCTAGTCCTAAGTTGAGGCTGCTCAGACAAAACAGGAAGTTATGTCAGCTGAGGTCTCAAGTCCATTTACTATTGATGGATTACTATCATCAGCATAGTATCAGTATGTCTGTTTTCATGGGATTACAAGCAATCACACACAGAGTGATTTTTCATAACTTCCCTTAATAGGGATGCAAGCTCTCCCCTCCTCCCTTCTCACTCTCTCCTCTCTTCTCCTCCTTCCTCTCTTCCTTTCCTCCCTCAACTCCCTTACTCCTTTCCTCTTTCTCTCCCTTCCTCCTTTCTTTTCTTCCTTCCTTTCTTCTCTCCCTCCCTTTCTTCTTTCCCTCTCTACTTCCCTTCCTCCCTCTCTCCCTCCCTCTATACCTCCCTCCTTCCCTTCCGTTCCTTAATAAAGGGAAAAAAAAAAGGAAAAAAGAATAGGGATGCAAGATTAAATCTGTAAAAATACGGGTTACTCAGTTATATTTGAATTTCAGAATTTTAGAATAAGTGTATCTCCCTCCAATTTTCCATGTATACTGTAATGTATCATCTGACACCCCTACTTAGAGAGCTTATAAAGCCCAAGAATCGCCATGCATCAATCCATGCAAATGTTCATTCCACATATAGGGTCCTTCCCCTTTTACTATTACTGCTCCAGGAACATGAAATGAGAGCTGCTCCTCACTTTGGTACAGCCAAAGACATGGAGTTACAGACACGGTCTGTATCTCTGCAGCTCTCAACTTGACCCTCCCCCATCACCTTCACACAGCTAAGCTGTCTCCTACTAGCTGTATGAACCTCTGCTCTTATAAGATAAAGGTTATGGGTGTATATTTTATGTGCATCACAGGGGACTAAGACTCAGAATGATGTTGCCGCTATGTATTTTTTTGTAGAATTTAGAAGGCTATGGCCAGTCACCAGCAACCATCTGGTTGAGTCTATCCTCATAACTAAAATGGCCATGAACAAATATGTATGAAATCATTTATTTAACCTGTAACAGTCCTGTAAATACAAATTATTATTGTGTGGAGGGAAAAAGGTAAGTTGGGCAATTTATTTTACAGTTCCTGAGATTCAGGCCAAGTCCTTGATTTCTCCTTCCTTGTGCGGTGCTCCCAGCGGTTGGGAGACTCTCAAACACTGTGAGCTTGCTCTCCACCAGGGCATCATGAGGATGCTGCCTTCAGGAGCTTAAATAGTAGTTACAGTCCTGTGTCCGTTTTTGAGATTTAGGATCTCAGCTGGATCCTCCTGGAAGGGGCTTTCCAAGCCCTGTGAGACCAGTATCTTTGAGAAAAGATTTCAAGTTGAAGGTTTTAAAGTTTCATTTTCTATCATTTCTGCTGTTGAATAAATTCAATGCTTGTGTGTGGGGGGGGGAAGGTCAGTGTGAAGTAGACCTGTCAAGGTTAAAAAAATCTTAGAAAGTAAAGAGACCTGGTTGGTTTCCATAAAATGAGAATCATTCTTGGAATGTGGTAACACTATAGGCCATGGTGTATAGAAAATTCAAAATACTACCTTATTATGAGGTTGTATATTTTACTTATGTCACTAACATTTTTCCTGAAGAATGTTATATCTTTATGATTTCAATAAATATTTGTCTATTTGAATTATTAAATTGATAGTGGGAGGAGTGGATGAATGCAAACATGGATTTTTTTGATTTAGCTAACGTAACTTCCTCTTGGTTATAGTTCAGTATTACTCTAAACAAATGGAGAAATATTAATAATTGTTTTATTACTAGTTCAAGGTCTCTTGTTAAGATAAACACAATTTTAACATCAGCTAGTCTCTCTCTCTCTTTTTTTTAGAACAGTACTTGGTATCTCTTTTTTTTCAAATATTTTATTTTATTTATTTGAGAGAGAGAATACATGGGTGCACTAGGGTCTCTAGCCACTGTAAATGAACTCCAGATGCATGTACCACCTTGTGCACCTGGCTTACGTGGGTACTAGGGAATCGAACCTGGGTCCTTAGGCTTCTCAGGCAAGTTCCTTAACTGCTCAACCATCCCTCCAGCCCTCAGCCAGTCTTAAAAACCAGCCACCTGCCTTCTTAGGAGGATCGACAGACTGTAACAGAATGCCACCAGCCCCTGCAAACATGGTCCTGTCCCTACCAGAAGCCCCTCTCTAACATTCTGGCATCACGAGTGATGAGCAGTCTGGGTCTTTTGTGACCACAGACTTAACATAAATGCATGAGACACCATCATGGGGTTGTCCCCAACCTGCAGGACACAGATCCACTTAAGCAAATGGCCCTTGAGCCCCACTTCCATCAGCTGTCCTGGCCCTGCCTAACGTACATCACCAAAAACTTGTTGGGGTGCCCACCACTCAGCACTAGGAAGTGTGGTGGCCCATTCAGCCAGCTTGCTTATCCTCTGAAAACATTTCATCTGTTGGCCAGTACTTTTCTTCTATCATCCCTTGGTCCCCAAACCCTGTCACTGTATATAAGCTTTTTGAAAATGTATAACATTTTCTCAGCTTCTCAGCCATGGTATATATGCAGTACTTGGTGTTTGGGCATCTCATTTGCAAAGTCACTCATCAGCTAGGAACTGTCCTTATTTAGGGCCCAGAAAGGTCAAATTCAAATCTCCCAGGCAGTTGGTGGCATGATCAAACCACATGCTTTCTCCAGTTGTAGAGACCTTGGCACCTGGGGCCATGTGGCAGACCACTCGCCATTCTCATGGGGTGGGGGGTGTGGGATATTTAGCAGCCTCACTGGACAGGATGGTGGCATTCAGCCCCACGGGGATGTCTACATGTCTTTGTCAATTCCAACCGTGCCCCAGTGCCACATTCTACAACATTGGGTTAGCACACTAAACACCGCTCAAGGTGTCTTGGGGAGGGAATGTTTCTTGACATTGCAGTTTCCTAGTGTTCTGTTCACATTCAGGGGAAAAAAAAACAGGAACTCAAACTCCATATTCTTTACCATCCCCCACACTCCAAAACACAAAAGCCCGGCTGCCTCTTCATTTGTCACCCTAGACAACTCTGTGCTCAGAACCTGCAATACTTGTGCTTGCTTCTGGGAAATTAACTGGAATGTGCACAGAGGGGATATCGCCTGTCTTCATTTCTCTTCATCGTGGTCCCAGGCGATTTGTCATGTGAGCAAGGCAGAAAGTAAGGTTGGATTCATTACCCATCCCAGGCACTCCCACAGGCACCCTAGATGTGCCCGGAATGGTTCTGACTTTGCAAATGATATTGCCTTTGCAGGTGGAGAATGGGTTCCCAGCCTCAGCCGGCATGCAGCATGGGCTGGCTGGTCAATCTGAGTGCCGTCCATCAATCTTAAGCGGTGACACCACTCAGAAAAGCAGGAGGGAAGGCAGAGAGACTACCAAGGGCTCCGGTCCCCCGAGTCAGTTCACACTGACAGGGTGCACATATTGCGTTCTAGCTTCAGGTCACCTCACACCCAGGGAAATCTGTCCTTGTTCTGAGCATTTTGACAGCACATTTGCAAATTTCCTTCCAGACTCATTCATTATAGTTGTTTGCTATTCCTCACCACCTCCTGGGTAACAGAGTGCTAGGAGTCTTCACAATTGATGGATGAGGAGGAAAAAAATAGTGGGAGGCACTGGCATGACTTCTCATGCCCTGTACCAGTGTCCTAGGCACACACTGTTGGCACTGCTCCTCAGATGGACCACCATGAGAATCTGGGAAGAGGAGCTTGCCTCAGCTAAAGTGTTTTGATGTCACAGCTCTTCTTTCTAGAGATGGAATTTTTAAAAAATATTTTTATTTATTTATTTGAGAGAAAGAGGCAGAGAGAGAGAGAGAGAGCACCAGGGCCTCCAGCCACTGCAAACGAACTCCAGATGCATGCGCCCCCTTGTGCATCTGGCTTTACATGGGTCCTGGAGAATCTAACTAGGATCCTTTGGCTTTGCAGGCAAATGCCTTAACCACTAAGCCATCTCTCCAGCCATAGAGATGGAAATTTTAACCATAACCCTCTTCCCTCTAACTAGAATTTCTGGTCGGTTTGGAGTTTTTTTTTCTTATAAAGTGTACAAGCTCTTAGGAAGCACATGCTTCCCACAGTGATACTTCACTCCCTGAAACACTCACCTTCGTTTATAACTGTTACTCATTTGGAGAACTAATTCCTTTAGTATGTCATACAATCTGATACTAGCAAGGGCTTGCTGCCAGACCTCACAGGAGCCAACACTATGGTACTGAGTTTTTGCAAAGAGCAAAAAGATTTTTGTTTGAGGGCTAACCATCTGAGATAGGAGTTTACATTGTGTGTGTGTGTGTGTGTGTGTGTGTGTGCACTTGGGTGTATGTATTTGTGATATGAGCACATGTGTGCAGAGAATATGTATGGAGACCACAGGATAACCCCGGATGTCATATTCAGGAACACCATACACCTCTTTTTTTAAAAAGCTTTTTTTATTGACAACTTCCATAGTTATAGACAACAAACCATGATAATTCCCTCCCCTCTTCCACTTCCTCCTTCACAAATCCATCCTCTATCATATCCCCTCCCCCTCTCAATTAGTCTGTCTTTTATTTTGATCCCCCTCTCAATTAGTCTGTCTTTTATTTTGATGTCATCTTCTTTACCAGGCACTGCGAGGTCACCGATATCCAGGCCATTTTGTGTCTGGAGGAGCATGTTGTAAGCAGTCCTACTCTTCCTTTGGCTCTTACATTCTTTCTGCCCCCTCTTCCACAATGGCGCCTGTGCCTTGGAGGGTGTGATAGGGATGCTCCTGTGCTGAACACTCCTCTGTCCTTCTTCTCAGCACTGTGGTGCCTTTTGAGTCATCCAAGTGGTCACCACCATCTGAAAAGAGAAGCTTCTCTAACCAAAAGTGAGTAGCATTAATACATGAATATGAACATTTAAAGAAGTGCTTACAGGGCAATTTTTGAGCAGAATGCATGCATTTAGCCAGACAGCAGCAGGCATTATTCCCATAGGGCTTATGACCTTCCCCATCATAGGCTTTTGACTAGGTTTTCAGTACAACCTCTTTTTAAAAAGAAATATTTTATTTTTATTTATTTGATAGAAATAGGCAGGTAGAGAGAGAGAATGGGCATACCAGTGCCTCCAGCCACTACAAACGAACTCCAGATACATGTGCATCTGGCTTACGTGGGTCCTGGAGAATCGAGCTTTGAACTGGGGTCCTTAGGCTTCACAGGCAAGCGTAACTGCTAAGCCATCTCTCCAGCCTCAGTAACACCTCTTTTTTTTTTTTTTTGGTTTTTCGAGGTAGGGTCTCACACTAGCCCAGGCTAACCTGGAATTCACTATGTAGTCTCAGGGTGGCCTCAAACTCACGGCGATCCTCATACCTTTGCTGGGATTAAAGGCGTGCGCCACCACGCCTGGCTCCACCTCTTTTTAAGACAGCATCTCTCATTGGTCCGAAGCTAACCAATTAGGCTATACTGGCTGGCCAGTGAACCCCAGATATCCGCCTATCTCTGCCTCCCTAATGCTAGGATTACAGGGGAGCCACCACACCCTGAATTTTTGCCCGGGTACTGTGGACCGAAATCAGGTCCACGTGCTATGGCAAGCACTTTAGCAACAGAACCGTCTCCCAGCCTGAAACAGAAGATTAAAAACAAAGCCCGAATCCGCTTTCTCCCTAATAGGTTGATTGCTGAGACTATGGGAATGGAGAGTGGAGAAGCCTCCTGCTGATCCGGGCTGAGAGGATGAAGTTAGAGGGATATTTTGCATAGGCCAGAGGGTCATCATGGCTCCTCATGGGCCACATTTCATTTCTGAAGGAGTTATATTCTGCGTGGGGTTCTATTGAGTTTGTGACACCCAAAGGTCATTGCCCTGCTGACCTAGCTGCTCCCATACCCATCCATTCTTGCAAGTCTGCTTTCAGACTATCCTGGACTGGACTCAGGAGACTCTTCTGAAATGCCAGCTTCATCCCTTCATTATTTAAGGAATTGGGTCCCATGTGCCCAAGCCTTAGACAGCCTCCTTCACCTTGTTTGCCAACAAGGTGCTTGCACTCTCTTTCTAAACCACAGATATTTGCTAATGCCTTGGCTCTTGTTTAATAGGAGGTCATGAAAAATTATCCCATGTCCCTCTCATGTTGTGTCTGTCTCAGTTTTCCCAGGCAGCTTGGAAAATGGCGCACTACATAGCCACCCGGTAACGTAAGCGATGCTCAAGCCCTTCTTAGGCCATGTGTCGGTGTGGCAGCCTGAGACCCGGTCCTTGTTTTGTTCTGATCAGTCACTGGTGAGCTCTGGGCTCAGGCAACTGCGTTCACTGCACTTCCTTCCCTTTATGGTTGAACAAATACACCAAGCACAAAACACACAAAGCCTGATCACAGGCTTCAGACCACAAACCAGCACGACACGCAGCATCTGCTTCTAGAAGCCTTTGCCTCACCGAAGTGCCAGGGCCACCCTTACCTGGTCTGCAGTGGAAATGGTTGCCTCTTCAGATCCCACAGGGGTCCACGAACCAATATTGTTGTATGAATTACAGAGCAACTGAGCACAGCAACCCACTAAGACCAGCAGGCAGTGCTGGAAACAAATTCAAGTCAGAGACTCGGTGGGTGGTGGGGAGGGTGATGTTTCATACACAAAGGCAGCTTTTACCAAAATGTTAACACTTCTTCCACGTGAGAGGCAGTGGAGTGCGGAAGCCTGTAGGCCTGCGAATCACAAGGACCTTACAGGGCCACCTCTGTGCAGTGCATAGACACCCCCCAGCCTGCCTCAGAAACCCACCTCCCATCCCCCCAGGGTCATACAAGTGTTGGGTTCCTTTGCTTTCTCACACTTAGAAACCCATGGAGGTCTGTGAAACTGGAGCAAGTGTCTCAAAACTGCTGTCAACCACAGCATTCAGTTCCCCTGTCTCCACATGAACCTTCCTCTGGACATGACTGTAGATTCTTACAAGTAGTATAAAATTAAATTGATATTTTCCAGGAAGGTGGTGGGGAGGAAGGCAAAGGAATATCATAGTCAAGGTAGAAGGAAATGGGGAGAGGCTCCATGAGAACCTTGGTGAATGAGAGATGCACACACATGCATATTTAACCTCCTTTAAGTATACGTTCATGCTGGATTATCTCCTCTGCATTTTACAGGGAGAACATCAATTTAGAACTATTTGCACAAACTCCGGATACCAGTTTATAGCATTCCCTGTTTAGAAATAAAATAACCAAAGTCTCAGGTTGCCAGGCAACTGCAGCAATGATGATTCTTAGTATAGCTGCTTTAAAAACATTCATTTTTGTACATTTTAATGACTATTAAGAAGCAGAGAGGGTGAGCTCAGAATATCACTGGAACATCAAAGTCTCTTTTTTTATGAGATTTTTCAGCATTCTCCCTTTCTTTTATTCTCCCCTCCCTTCCTAGCTGTTTCCTTCCCTGGCCAGTGGTGTTTTCCTGTTTCAGTGTAGAAATTGTCAGGCATAGTTATTATTTTCTTAGTAGTTCAGGCAGTGATTGTCAATGAATTAACTCTGCTAAGCTTGTTATGTGCGAGTCGCTGAGGGAGAAATGCTGCGGTGTGGGGCTCTAGCAGACCACGGCCCTGGCTTCGAGCATCAGTTATTTTTCCCTTTTTCCACACATCATCTCTTTTGTTGCCAAGAGCACTGTTCCTCCCCTAAACTGGGAGCAGCATCAGTCTTCCAGCCCAGTCAGGACCTCTGGACAGCACAGCCACCATGTTGACCTTTTTCTCTGTCCACCACAGTTAGTCCCTGTTGGATAATGGAATGGGATGGTTTTTCAGGCCTGGATGGAAGAAAAAAAGGAGAGGCTCCGTTTCCCTTTTGAGCTCCAAGGTTATCTTCCTTTAGTTCAGTTTTGAGGTTCTAATCCAAGTCTCTTTCTCCTAGATTCTAAGCCCAGTAGTTGTCAATAGATACAAGTGTGTGCTGGGAATGAAAACCCCGTCAGCCTCTTAAACCCAGTAGAATGGGGAGGGCTCCTCCTGCTCTTCCACACAGACCACAGGGCTCAGGAAAGAGCAAATCTGATGAGAAGCATAGGGTCAGATACCCATGGGGCTCCAAGGAGCAGGGTTAGACCTACAGGAGGAAGGAAGTAGACAGTCACATTTTAACTACCCCCATGGTCACTTCCCCTCCCATTTATAAGAGGCAGAAGCAAGAGTAGGGTCTCCCCCTCAATCTTTCAAAAGGAGTAGAAACTAATTTATGAACTTGCTGGGTTGTAGGGAGGAGAAAATTGTTTCCAGTACTTATTTTCTGGCTTCTCAGCTACATGACAGGCAGTTAACTCGGTGAATAAATGAGCTCTGTTGTAAGGGTTATTTCTCAATGAGGTCATAATGATAATAGTTCAGAGTCACTCTTCTAAACCCTCTGTGGGTATCTAATTCTGATTACAGCTCATCACCTAGGTGTCATTGCCATCATCCTCATATGATACTGAGATGGGGATACTGAGGCACAGAGAGGTTGAGTGCGAGTACACCTAGCTATTAGGTAATGCAGGTACCTTGACTCCCAGAGTGTCCCCACTCCCCAATACAGTGTCCCCACTCCCCAATACAGTATGCAGTGTTGGGGTCCCCCCAGGGCCAACCCAGGAGGGATGGCAGGGTCTCTGCCGAGTTGGGAGTGAGAAGCGTGGAATCATGACACAGACTCCGGGAGTTGGGTGAAAGCAGAGGGAGAACTGCAGCAAACTCGTTTATTCAAAGAAGTGTAGGGGGTCTTAAGGGGCTTGGCTGGCCAATCATTGTATGGGATGGTCCCTTTTTTGTGACCAATGACAGCCTGTCTCCAGACAGGTCATCTTGTAGCAGGTTTCTCGTGAGCATGGGACTGTAGCTGTTGTCATGCCAGGCCTGCGCAGGACGCCATGTCCACAGAAGCCACTTCCTGGTTTCTTTTTCCATGCGGTCTGGCTAGGGCAGGACCTGCATTGTACCATACATATCCTCCTTTTTGTTTTTATTAGTGGCAACCCTGGGAGGTATAAATTATTGTTTTGCAAAGCCATTGTTGACCCCAGATCCCAAGGGGTCATCACATGCAATGGTGCCTGTCTTGGGTTGTCCCATCTCATGGAGTCTTACCCATCATTGGCTACCCGTCATCCTAGTGAGAAAACGTGAGGGGTGTGGCCTGGTTTCTTCTGACATGTGGTCTGGCTAGGGCCAAACCTGCATTGTGCCAAACATATCCTCCTTTTTGTTTTTATTATTGGCAACCCTGGGAGGCATGGTTCTTTGCCAAGCCATTGTTGACCCCAGGCCCCAAGGGATCATCACATGTGATGGTGCCTGTCTTGGGTTGCCCCATTTCCTGGGGTCTTACCTGTCATTGACTACCCGCCAATCTGGTGAGAAAACCCGAGGGGTGTGGCTGTCGCCTAGGGCATGGGAGGGCCAAGTGGTGGTGGCTCTGTGGCATGCAAACTGTCTCAATGAGCAAGAATTAACTATAGAACCTGAAAAAGACTGGGGTAGGACAGGTTGCTGGGTGACTGTCGTGAGCTCACCCTTAGCATCATAATTAGTAGCATTGAGTGTCCTTAATGGTACCAGATCAATGTAATCAAAGGAGTTGGAAAGGAATTTATGGCTGGTTGGAGAGTAGCATTACCATAAGAGGCATTAATAAGCAAAAAAGGCAAAGGTGTGGCTAAGGAGAAGTACATGCTTGAAGGGAGAGGAATACAGTGAAATAAAAAGGCTAAAATAAAGCCTAGGAAAAGTGTGGGAATCTAGACCCACCACACCAAACAAGTATGGTCAAAGAAGAATTGTCCAAAATGGTTTCTGGCAAGTGATAGTAGGGAAAAAAGGAGATAAAAGGAGAAAAGGGGGAATAAGTTTAAAGTCCCATATCTGGCCTGAGGGGTTTGGCATCATCCTCTTCATCAAGGTTGATCCCTGATTCAATGGCTGGACGGATGTTTCTGGCAGGGATCCAGATCGGGATCTGTGAAGTTTCTGGAAAGACACAAACATACCCTCAGCCCTGTGTTAAAAGAGGGTGGGGTCCCTTCCAGATATTAGTAAGAGGATCCTTCCAGCGGACTAAGGGTAAGGGTGTTGTGGTTGGTTGGGATCTCCAATGTTTGTAGGCTGGGGAGAGTTCTGCCTTGTCAAAGTGAGAAAATTGAGGGTGAAGAGAGCTTCCACTAGGGTCAAGTGGGGGTCCTTGGGCAACATAGTGGACTTTTGTTTTATAATTAGTTCCTTTAGGCTCCCATTAGTTCTCTCCACAATGGCTTGTCCTTGTGGGTTGTAGGGGATCCCAAGGGAGTGTTTTATTCCCCAAGATTCCATGAAGGATGTGAATTGGGCAGATGTGTATGCAGGGCCATTGTCAGTTTTAATTGACCAGGGTACTCCCATGAACAACATAGCAGTTTTTGTCACCTTAATGATATGGGAAGCCTTTTCCCCTGAGAGAGCAATAGCAAAAGTAAGCTTAGAGTAAGTGTCCACAATAACATGGACATATTTGAGGTTACCAAAGGAAGGTATGTGGGTAACATCCATCTGCCAGATAGAATTTGGGGTAAGGCCTCTAGGATTGACTCCTTGAGGCTGTAGGGTGTCCAAGGGGGCAGGGGGGCGCATGCCTTCCAGGTATGGGTTAAATGTTTGCATTGGCTAAGTGAGAGCTCAGGATATAGGGTTTTTAGATTAGTGGGGGATAGATGGAACCTTTGGTGCAAACGTCTAGCTTGTTCTAAAGGTGGGAAGGAGGAGACAGCAATAAATTTGTCTACCTGCGAATTTCCATCAGCAATAAAGCCAGGCAGACCAGTGTGTGAGTGAACATGCTCAATAAACCAAGGGTATGATCTGTTTTCCATCTGTAATTGTAAAGTGGAGATGGCAATGATGAGAGGGCCTGGGATTGGCTAAGGGCAGTACCTTTGTCATTTGAACTGTGGAACTGCTGTCAGAGAAAATGTTGATGGACTCTTGTTGACAGAGCTCTAAGACTCTGATGATGGCATATAGTTCCCCTAGCTGGACTGAATGGGGGTTAGGGAACTTAAGGGCCTCATCCGGTTGATTGGCTCTCTTAATAATTAGTCCATAAGTATGTTTATTGGCATCTGTAAAGACCGAGGCTGCTAAGGGTATTGGCTGACCGGAAGGCCTGGAGAAATAGTTAGTCTTTATGGGCAAAGCCATTAGGGATTGAAGTAGTTTATGAGCAGGGAGGTTATTGTCTATCTCATTGGGGAATCCTGCCATTAGGATGTGGAAAAGGGGTTCCTCCCTAAAAAGAGGTTGAAGTTCCGACATGGGGATGGGCAGAATTATTTTGGAGGGTTCAGTAGTATAGATTTTGTTAGTGTAGGTATGTGCCTTAATTGCTATGAGGAACATTGCTTATAGGGTGGTGGTTAGTTTATGGGCCTGTGCCCATGAGGGGTGTACCCAGTAAAGGGGCCAATGGTTTTGTCAGATGACTCCCAATGGCACCCCTGTCATCCAAAGGATCACATTTAGGATTGGAGCAGATGGGTTATATCTTGTGAGGGTCATTGAAAACAGGTAGCAGGATATTTTATGTAACAAATTTTTGGAGTGATCATTTAGAGAAATTTTTTTTGAAGGGTTGTCAGTAACTCTAAGGAGGTCATAAAGTGGTAGGAGTTCACTAGGAGGGATGGGCAAGAAAGGTTTGAGCCAGTTATTTTGCTCACAGAGTTTTTGGAGATCATTGAGGGAATAATGGTCCTTTATTAGAAGGTGAGGATAAGTGGTTGTATGGTAGTAGAATTTTTGTACCCTAAAAATCCAAAAGGGGGCACTGTTTGAATTTTTTCATTCGTTATGGCAAACCCAAGTTTTTTGAGGTCCTCAATGAGTAGTTTAAGAAGGTCCAAAAGGGCAGTTCTTGAGCTATGTGCAGTCTCCCTTACCGGCCTGGGAGTGAACAGGCTCCCAGGCCCCCATCAGCAGGAGAGGTTATCTTGGTGCTGTGTGCTGAAGCTTGGCTGAGGACTAGCCAGGTAAGGAAGGGATAAGCAGGAGGTGTGAATGACAGCAGGCCTGGCAGAGCCTGAGATAATCGGCTTCCTCAAGCCATGTCTGGACAGTAGTAGAAGCTTTGGGAACTTCCCCAATTACCACATCACATAGTCAGCTTTGCAACTGGCATTTGTGAACTTTTTCGTCTGAGGTCTCAGAGAAGGGGAGAGGCGTGGAACAGCTGGGATTTCCAAAAGAGAACTGGCAGAGCCCATGTTGAGCTGAGGTGGCGGGGGGGTCACTAATGCCAGCACCACCACTGACAAGGGGAGACTTTTCCAGTCTTCATTTCTTTTTTTTTTTTTTAATTTTTATTGACTTTTAATCTTACATACCAAAAAAACCCCACCTGATATTTCCCTCCCCTCCCCCATTCCACGTTAGAACTCCGGTCTCCATCATATCCCCTCCCTTTCTCCATTAGTCTCTCTCCTAATTTGATGACATCATCTTTCTCTTCTATTTTGAGGGTCTTGCAAAGGTATTGCTAGGCACTGCAAGGTCATGGATATCGAGGCCAATTTCTGTCTGGGCAGCTGCATAGTAAGAGGTCATATCCTTCCTTTGGCTCTTCCATTCTATCCGCCCCCTCTTTCGCAGTGGTCCCTGAGCCACTGGAGTATGTGACAGAGGTGTTTCAGTGTTAGGCACTCCTCCATCCCTTCTTCTCAGCACTATGTTGCCTTTTGTGTCATCCCAGTGGTCATCACCATCTGAAAAGAGAAGCTTCTCTAGCCAGAAGTGAGAATAGCGTTAATATGTGGACATGAACATTTAGTGTAGTGTCCCCAGGGCAGCTTGGTGGGAATAGTATATACATTTAGTCAGACATGAGCAGGCTTATACCCCCAAGGCCAGTCTTCATTTCTTTATGCTGACTTTAGGATGTCATTCTTATCTCTCCTGCACTTCAAAAACACACTGAAGGCCCCACTGATACAACGCTGGGAGCCCCTTTAAGAAGATATGTTTCAAAATTGAAACATAATTATATGAGCATACTGTACAGATTATAATGCAGGTTAATCTCTCACTATCCATATCATTTTATCCACTCCATCTTAGAAAGTAGATATATCTTTGGCCAAGTGGATTATAACTTCCTTTTATTGAAATGAATTTTGGAACTGGGGAAATGGCTTAGTTGGTAAAGTGATTGCCACACAAATGGAAGGTTCTGAGTTTGAATCCCCAGCATCCCAGTAAGTGCTCTGTAGGTGTGGCAGCCTCCCTGTAAACCCAGTGCTCAGGAATCACTCAGTATAAAGGGGTGGACAGTGACTGAGGAAGACACCCGACATCAACTTTTGCCCCCCCACATACACACAGAGGTGTACATACCAGCACATACACACACTCATACACATGCAAAACAAATGGAGCATCCAAACTGTGTGTACCTAGCAAAGAGTGAAGTAAGATTAAGGAGCAACCTGAAGATGAAGGTGACTTCACTGGTCCTAAAAATGAGCTTGGATTTGGGGATCGGATCTGATGAATCCCTAGTTGTGCCAGTATATCCTACAGACCGGGGCATGAGACAGATATGTAAACACACAGATTGTTCACAGGAAAATGGTCTCTTGAGAGCTGGAGAGATGGCTTAGCGGTTAAGGCACAGGCCTGTGAAGGCTGAGGACCCAGGTTTGATTCTCTAGGTCCCACGTAAGCCAGATGCACATGGTGGCACATGCATCTAGAGTTCATTTGCAGTGGCTAGAGGCCTTGGCACACTCATTCTCACTCTCTCTCTCTCCTTCTCTCTGCCTCAAAGAAATAAATAAATAAAAATCTTTTAAAAAAAAGTTCTCTTGAAAGCTAAGCACATCTCTAAGCTCTGAGGCAGAATCCGTGGGTGACGTGTGGTTGAGGTTAAGTAAATCCTAACCTGTGTTGGACTCAACAAGAGGGTTTTGCAAGGCTGACTGTAATAGAAGTTTTACATTACAGTTTTGATCTCACCTGGTGCATAACATTTAATTCTGTCATTTGGGGAGTGTGAGACTGTTCTGACCAACAAAAGGATTGTGGCCCAAAAGAACTTGCCAAGGAGTTCAAGGAAACTGATCCCTGGAGTCTGACTGAGGCCATCAAGCATGCACAGGAGATTGTTTGGGAAATGCATAAGTACAAGTTTCTTTTTTAACCCATTTATTCATTCCAATCACTTCATCATTCAAAAATATTTATTAGGCCCCCTACAATAAACAGGGCACTGGGAATAACATAGCAGATGGTCTGCACTCTTGGACAGCTCACAATATGGTGGGGGTAGACATTAAACACCTATGCGATACCTGGTAACATATGCCCACCAGCCCTTTGCCAGCACAGAGGCCATCTGGGCACAGGGTGACCAACTCTCTGTCTCTCTCCTCATCTGCTCCCATTCACTCTTTACTGGTACTCCACCAGGTCTTCCAGTTACCCACCATCCATCCTTTAAAGGCCCCAGTCATTCCCAGCTGTTTGAGGTAGAGACTGCCTGACACCAACTGTGATAAACGACTAAGCCAAATGCAGGTCTCCAAATCCATAACCAATCATGTCTCTAATGATAACTAATCATCATATCACAAGTCCTGTTGGTTCCAGAAAGTAAACAGCTGAAGGAGGAGGGTCTGGGTGAGTCTGGGCCAGTGCACAGAGGGGCCCAAAATGCCCTTGGGCACCCTGAGGGCTCTGTGATTACTCAAGGGTATCTTGATTTAGGCACAATTAGGCATTGGAAGGGATGGAGCATGCAAATGAGTTGGGACTTACTTCATTAAAAAACTGTCTTGAACATTAATTGAGCTTCAATCAGAGTATCCAACCATAAATTCTCACCTGTTTCACAACTGGTTCAGGCTCAATTGAGCATTAATAGATTTTTTTTTTTTTTTTTTTTTTTTGCATGCAGATGAAGTGATAATTCATTCTGTTGTGCAACTGAACACTTTTCAAGTAGCTTTCTTCCTGGAGCAGTTCAGTGACACCAGATTGTCCCATATACCTAGTCATGCTTAACTAAAACAGAGCTGAATTTCAGGTCACTATAACAGTGAGAACTAAAATCATGGAGGTGGTTACAGTGAAGTCATTGCTCATTTGAAGAACGGTAGCCTTTTAGACATTTAGCAATGTTCAGTCTTTTAGGGTAATGACAAGCACAATTGCTATTTATTTGTGTTTCCTTTTCTACCCTTTGTATTACTCCTTACAAGTGAGGTCAACAAAAATGTAGGGAGGTAAATAAACCAAAAAAATTTTTTTTGAATTAAAAAAGAGCTGGAGAGATGGCTTAGCGGTTAAGCGCTTGCCTGTGAAGCCTAAGGACCCCTTTTCGAGGCTTGATTCCCCAGTACCCATGCAGGCCAGATGCACAAGGGGGTGCATGCATCTAGAGTTCGTTTGTAGTGGCTGGAGGCCCTGGGGTGCCCATTCTCTCTCTTCTCTCTCTCTCCTTCTCTCTCTGTCACTCTCAAATAAATAAATAAAAATAAACAAGATTTTTTTAAATGTAGGGAGGTGATTTCTAGATTTGGGGGACCCCATTTGTGATCACACACATCTTGGCTTTGTGATCTGACAGTTATGTGCATGCACTCTTTCCTCCCAACCTCTTACCTTGGCTTTTTTCTCCCCTGAGACCTTGCCACCTCCGATCATGAAACCAGACTGTGGGACGAATCAATGTGCGTTTTCTCACTTCGTCTCCTAAACAAGACTTCACAGCTCCCTCCTTCAGAGAACATGCGACAGCCACTGCTCCTTCCAAAGGTTGTTTTTCAGAAGACCAAGATTTTAGTTCCACATCTGCTCTTGTCTAAAGCTAAATGACTTGCTCTTAGGAAAGACAGGGTTAAACTATTTTGTGGCTGTGAAGGTCTTTCCAATTTGGAACATGTTCACCTTCCTGCACAGAAGCTACGTGGAGGCTAATGGATGCCTTAATACTTTCTTATGAGCTCGTGTTTTCCAGACACTGCTTCTTCTCTTTCCAGCAGATTTGTTTATTCATTCCATTTGTTAAGTTTTTTTAAAGATTTTATTTTTATTTATTTATTCCAGACAGAGAGAGGGAGGGAAGGAGAAAGAGAAAGAATGGGTACACCAGGGCCTCTAGCCACTGCAAATGAACTCCAGACACATGAGCTACCATGTGCATCTGCCTTACATGGGACCTGGAGAATCGAACCGAGGTCCTTAGGCTTTGCAGGCATGTGCCTTAACCGCTAAGCCATCTCTCCAGCTCTTGTTCATTTTTGAATATTTTATTTATTTATTTAAATATTTGAGAGAGAGAAAGAATCAGAGAGAGAGAGAAATGGGCACACCAGAGCCTCCAGCCACTGCAAATGAACTCCAGACATATGTGCCACCTTGTTCATCTGGCTTACGTGGGTCCTGGAGAGTCAAATCATGGTCCTTTGGCTTTGCAGGCAAATGTCTTAACCGCTAAGCCATCTCTCTAGCCCCCATTTGTTCATTTTTATTCATGTCCATTCGTTCCCCCATTCTTAATCAGTACTTATCAGGAACATGCTATAATCCAGTACTGGCCTAGACTGCCTTCCCCATTAGTGATATACATGGTTCATTCACGTGTTTAAAGCATGAGATGCATCATAGGTCCAGATGTTGAAACATACCTTCCCAGAATAACGCCTCCAGCAGCCATATAAGGAACATGCCGTTGTCCTAGGAGGTTCCCATGGGCTCTTCTGTGATTCTTTTGCTCTCTGCCTGGCCGGAAGTGGCCAAGGTGCTGTATTTTGGTACTGTCTTCTTGCTCATCAAGTATGTGGCACTGGAAGGTTTTGTCTGTGTATAAACTCCACATAAATATAATCATACTCTCTGACTCGCTTTTCAACCAAGATTTCCTTTGATGTACCTGGTTATAGGTTAATTTTCACTACTAAATGATTTCTTTCTTATTGGCACATATCACAAAGTATTTATTCATCTGATCATAGATTCCTAAACTATTTTTAAATTTTACTTATGTATTTATTTACATACAAAGAAAGAGAGAGAAAGAGCAAAGAGACAGACAAAGAGAGATAATGGGCATGCCAGGGCCTCTAAGCCACTGCAAATAAACCCCAGATGCATGTACCACTTCATGCATCTGGCTTTACGCAGGTACTGGGGAATCAAACCTGGGTTGTTAGACTGAAAACGAGCACCTTGGCCACTGAGCCATCTCTCCAGCCCCTAAGAGATTTTGTTAACTGATTGTTGAGTTTCATCTGACCCACATCTGCATCTAATGAAGTGATCATGCTTTTCTCATTTAATCATTTGATGTGGTAAAGTACACTAGTCAATTTTCTAAGATTAAAAAAAAAAATCCTTGCAATCCTTCTTGCTTATTTTCCAAGGCTTATGTAGGCTATCATCTCCCCTGTGAATTCTTCCCCGAGCTCTTCCTCCCAAATTTGTTGTACAAAAAATGGTTTTCACTTTCTAATGCCTAAGGCTTCTGTAGGCATCTCATAGGCACCCTACCATGTGTTCTTTATTGGTTTACATTACTCTGTCCCCTGCTCATCGTGGTGATGACACTCTTTCCCTTCGGCTGCTTAATACTTTACACTAACTTAAATTGAACCAACTTGATATTAACGTCTATATCTTTAGTAGCAAATATGAATCAGACAGCTGCCTTCAGCTTGTTCATTGCCGGCCCTCCTGCCATGAGGCCACCTTTCTGCCACCATCCTTACTTGGTAATCATCACAACCCCATTCTCAACTGGAATAAAGTACGCATTTTCATGTCCACTGTGTAGGGTGTAGAAGGTATTGATGCTATATCTTACTTTCTGAACCGAATCTAATCTAAGCAGAAAGTACTGATTTTGACTTCTCGGGATCCCTAGTCTCTTCTTGGGCCCAAGGATTGTCTGGCTTCTTAGTTCCTTCTGCAGCCTGGATGGTTTTGTTCTGCGTGCAGATCAGTGCTCAACCAAAGGGCTCCAGGGTGCTTGCGCTCCCTCTGTGGCATGAGCACACTCTGTCAGTCACATACACAAGTTTGTATCTTTCCACAGCATCATAGTTTATTAGATAACAGTAAGGTCACATGCTTCATCAGTTTCTCTGGCATCAAGTCACTAAGTATTAGTGACTTCACTTGGTAGATATGGCCAATTGACAATCACAGGTTCTTTAGTTCTAGAATCTTAATTACTAATATTGACTCTCAGGTCACACATTACTCTTGATGCTATTAATATTGTGTGTGTGTGTGTGTGTGTGTGTGTGTGTGTGTGTGTGTGTGTGTGTGTGTGTGTTAGAGTGGCAGCAGAGGAGTTGAACCAATAGGGTTCAGCAGATATGAGCTGATACAGATTCAAGGAAGGCCACTAACTATAGGTGAAATATTAGGGGACCTAGTACCAGAGCTGTTGAGGACACCCAGAGCTAGCTTACTGTTTATATCTGGGTCCATGCCAAAGCAATCCAAGTGGGCCACATCAAACACTGGGATTATACCCAGATAAAACCCTGGAGACAGAGTCTGGAATTTGTCACCTATTAATCCCATGACACATGCTCTGGGTGTTCTGAGGATGAGTCAGTGGGTGCTGCTGGGTCCCAGTGAGGTGTCTCTCACTTTAAATTTTTTTGTTGTTTATTTTTCATTTATTTATTTGAGAGTGACAAACAGAGAGAGAAAGAGGCCAATAGAGAAAGAATGGGTGCGCCAGAGCCTCCAGCCACTGCCAATGGTGCATCTGGCTTACATGGGTCCTGAGGAATTGAGCCTCGAACCAGGGTCCTTCCCAGGCAAGTGTTTAACCACTAAGCCATCTCTCCAGGCCCCTCTCTCACTTTATATACTCCAGATGAGGGAGTTGAATCATTAATTCATCTGGTGTGTTCTAGAAATTCACAGGCCAGGTTTTTCTGCTATAGTTTTTTTTTTTAAGATTTTATTTATTTATTTATTTATTTATTTATTTATTTATTTATTTATTAGAGACAGAGAGAGGGAGTGAGGGAGAATGAGAATGGGCATGCCAAGGCCTCTAGCCACTGCAAACAAACTCGAGACTCATGCATCATTATGTGCATCTGGCTTCCGTGGGACCTGGAGAATCGAACCTGGATCCTTAGGCTTTGCAGGCGTGAACCTTAACCATTAAGCCATCTCTCCAGCCCTCTGCTATGGTTTTGATAGACCCATGTGCCCATGTGCTTCCTGACTTGGCTTTGATACGTTCATAGTTACTGCCATTTTGTTTGCTAATGAGTTAGCTGTTGGTCTGTACCATGGTCTGTAGGACTCATACAAACGTGATGTTTAGTCATTTTGTCTCAGCAGTTGTACTCAATATGGAGCAAACTTCTGTTCTGAAAATGGAGTCACTCAGAACAAGACAGTCTGAAAGCCTTACTTTCTACAATATGGAATAGCATAGAGCAGGCACAGCTTGACTGCCACACTCTGGCCTTGTAGTTCTCTCCTGCCTGCTATTTTGCTCTGCAAATGCTAGCTGCCTTGAAACAAATTCGGATCCTTGTCCCCTTACCTCAGCAAGATGACTCCCTGTCCGCTTTGGCTCCCTTCTCTGATCTGAGGCTCGGATGCTCTCTCTGAGCAGTGAGCTGGATACTCAGCAGCTCAACCCATTTGTTTCCTTTCTCTCACAAGCTGGTTTCTTCTGCTGCCTGTTACCTACTAATCAAAAACCATTCTTTATGTTGTCTGGCTTTCTAGTTGTTTAAAATTGGCAGATATATCCAGTCCCTGTTTTTATAAATGTAGAAGCAGAAATTGGTCATTCCTGATCATTCTGTTGTTATTTCTTTTTTAAATATTTTATTTTTATTTATTTATTGGAGAGAGAGAGAGAGAGAGAGAGAGAGAGAGAGTGAGAAAGAATGGGCATGCCAGGGCCTCCAGCCATTGCAAACGAACTCCAGACACATGTGCCACTTTGTGCATCTGGCTTACGTGGGTCCTGGGGAATCAAACCTGGGTCCTTTGGCTTTGCAGGCAAGTGCCATAACCACTAAACCATCTCTCCAGCCCTGTTGTTATTTCTTTAAACGTCTGAATTTCCTTTAAAATGTTCACTTTTTGTTTTTACTTGTATTCTGTCTGTACATCTCCTCCGCCATCTGCATTTCTTTCTCATGGTGCTAGCTTCTTTGTGTGTTTATTTTTGTCTGTGGGCTGTTCACTTGATTTAGCATTTTATTTGGGAGACCTGGGATAAAGACGGTTTACCTTACAGTGCATTTGTGTTTAGTTCTCCTAGGTGCCAGTTGTGGATAGTCTAAATTGTATTCTCAGCTTGAAATATTTTGGACCACCCAGCCATCGAGCATTAACAGTACAAGCCTGCATGTGATTCAGACTAAGGTTCCGAATTCTTGGGACAATTTCTTTTCCCTGTTCTGTGCTTGTTTTTCAAGACAGTCATGTCTTCAATATGTTGGGGAGAGAATTATTGCAGGGATTTTCCTAACCACATCTCCAGAGGGGACACACTTGGGCTTTGTCTTCTGCCTCTCAGACCCACTGAGGCCATGTTGAAAGAAAGCGACTCAGTGATTCAGAACACCAGCAGGTGGCTCCAGCAGGAAAGCAGCCATCGCCATCCTGACTCTCTTGAGTTTCCAGCTTCACTCAATCCTTTGGCCTAAGATTTCTGCACTCTTCAGCAAGCTCAACAATGCTTTGACTATGATTTTTGACAACTATCTTATCCAAAATGTTTAATTGTACTTTCCAACAAGGCCTCTCTAGGGATCTAGTCATCATATTCTTTTGTTTTTTTTTTGTTTGTTTTTGCAATTACACATCTCCCCCTTTCTAAATTAGAACTAAGGGAACCATGTCATTTATTACTTGAATCAGGATGTTTTTGAAAGTGAAAAGGGACATTTAATATTACTTAATGTTTTAAAATATTTTTCTCACAAGTCCATGTACATTGATGAGCCGATAAAGTAGTTCTATTCAAAATTTACTTTCAAGCGTAAACATTTTTTTTATAAAAGGAAAAATATCTGTGCACATGACAAGAAAAATGTTAAAAACTTCTTCACTGTCTCTCAACATTAAACAACAATGGGAGCAATAAGTATTCTTGCTGTACCTGTTTGTGTTTTAGCCATTCGTTTCATCCTATCTGGCTCCAGTGTTGCTATGGCTTGGGTCTCAAATGTCTTCCAAGGGCCCATGTGCTAAAAGCTTAGTGCTCAGCCAAAGTTACTATGTAGGGCCCCAGGGAAGGAAGTTAGATCATTCGGGGCATGCCCTTGCAGGGGATATTAGGAACTTGCCCTCCTCCTCTGCTTCTGAATCCTGTGAAGAGAGCAACTTGGCTCCATTACATAGTCCTGTGAGATTTCACCCCACCACAGGCCCAAAGGCTACGAGGCCAACTGACCATGGACTAAAATCCCTGAAACTGGGAGCCCAAACCAACCTTTCTACCTTTTTAGTTAATTTGTCTCAAATATTTATTTCCAGTGCCTCACAGATAGTTAATACAAATACCATGTCAGGACCATTTTCCTTATGACTCCCTTTTTCATTTGTGTGCATGTGTATAGGCATGTGTGTATGGGTGTGCATGCACATATGTGTGCATGCAGAACTCACACATTCAGCTATGCTAGCCAGCCAGCATGCCCCAGGGATTCCCTCTCTTTGCCTCCTGGCTGTTGGGATTATAGACTGAATATTGGTCCTCATACTGGTGCAGCAAGCACTTTACCAGCTGAACCATCTTCCCAGCCCCAAATACCGTCATTTAAAAAAATATTATCTTAAAGCCACAGCATATATTTTTGTGTGGTGACATATAAGGTACATTGTGGTATCTTCCCTTTCTCTTGGTAGATTAGCACAGTTTAATTGAAAACAATTAAGAAATTATGTGTCCCACAACCCTCAGCCTGTTCATTTCAATAGAATAAGTTTTTTCAAGTACAAAAGAATATTTTGGGTTAAAGTTTTAAAGACATCACATATCAATTTCCAGTGAAAAATTGGAGAATTGCTTTTTTTTTTTTTGAGAGAGAGAGAGAGAGAGAGAGAGAGAGAGAAAGAGGCAGAGAGAGAATGGGCGCACCAGGGCCTTCAGCTACTGTGAATGAACCCAAGACATGTGCGCCCCCTTGTGGCTCATGTGTGACATTGCACACTTGCATCACTGCACCGGGCTACCTGGGATCTAGAGATTCAGACATGAGTTCTTAGGCTTGGCAAGGGAAGCACCATCTCTCCAGCCCAGAGTTCCTCATTTTCATATTTTGTGTAGCTTGAGTTCTTGTTGTCCAAGCTTCAGGAGAAAAGTTTACAAGCTTTGTGTTTTTTTTGTTTTTTTGTTTTTTTATATGAGAGAGAGAATTGGTATGTCAGGGCCTCTAACCAGTGCAATCAAACTCCAGAAGTGTGCCCCCTTGTGCACATGTGCAGCCTTACATGCTTGTGTCACTTCATATATCTGGCTTACATGGGACCTGGAGAGTTGAACATGAGTCCTTAGGCGTCGCAGGCAAACACCTTAACCCCTAAGCCATCTCTCCAGCCTGAAAACTTTGTTTTTAATAATTTCAATGCATTACTACCAGCTTTGAAGCCTTTGGGAGGGAGTGTTTCTGTTTCAATTGTCAATCACAGACCACAATTTATTTTGAACAAAATTCAGTTGGACTTTAGATGAGTTATTTCCAAAACTCCAAGACTTTTCTACATAGGACACACAGGTTCATCCACAAAGATTTGGTTTGGTTTGGTTTTAAGTTAAAGCTGCCTAATGTTAGCAAGTTCAGCCATCTAAGCACCTTCTTTAAAATCTCGAAGATTTCTCAAATCGAACTGATAACAGACAGCAATGAGAACACTGTGGGAAGTTTCCCTGATGAAATGGGAATTTTAAATGAAATGGGGATTTTAAAATCCAACCCAAGCTTCATCACACACTTTTTATAGTTCAGTTACTTCCTAACTGAACTTAGAGAAAGTTTGGCAACTGCAACTTGTATTTCCCTGGGTATAATTGCATTTGATTAATTACACATTACATGTTTCCATCAATTCTAAGTGTGTTGTGATATAAGAATTTTCTCGGTTGACCTCTGTTCATGGCACACATCACCTGTGTTTCTATCAGACCATGGGCATAGTAGTGATTCTTCATAAATATTTACAATTTATAAAGTGTTGTAAGTAACTCCTCAGGAGGCGTTGATAGTAACCTTGGTATAACTGACTCTCTTGGGTTCAATCCTTGAAGATCATGAGCTGTGCAGACCCAAGCAAGCCATAACTCATAAACTAGAATGCTCTGAGAGGCTGTCTCTGGCATTACACCAGAGAGACTGGAGCTTATAAAAGGTGCTTGCTTGAGCCCAAGTTCAGTGATATCTACTTTGATTGGCTCCTATGAATAGCAGTAAAAGATGATGCCTTCTAAACAGTGCAGTTTAGAAAGCCATGAGAGACTTCTTCCAATGGAGACTCTTAACCATTAGATATTCATTTGAAAATTTACAGGCAAACAGCTAACCTGTGCTAGGTCTGGATATAGGAAAACAAGACCTTTGCCCACATCCTACAAGACTTGGCATCCTTTGTGGTATTTGGACCATCAGCCAACCTTGTATGGAACTTTGGGAAAAGGCTGGGATGTTCAAAATGGGACAAAAAAAAAAAGTTGGGCATGGTGGCTCACGCCTTTAATTCCAGCACTTGGGAGGCAGAGGTAGGAGGATTGCCAAGAGTTCGAGGCTATCCTGAGACTACATAGTGAATTCCAGGTCAGCCTGAGCTAGAGTGAGACCCTACCTCAAAAAACAAAACAAAACAACAAAAAAAAACCTACAAAGAAATAGCTTAAGGAAGAAAGATGTGGTTATTTCCTAGTTAAAAATCTCTTGTCAATGTCTCCATAAATATCTTTCCATGGAACTGGGGGTGGTGAAGATCAGAGGTGGAGCCCTTGCTTAGCATGGGCAATGCCCTGCGTTCTATCCCCAGTGCTGGAAAGAAAGAAAATATAAAATCTTGGATATGTCTAAGCAATTTATTAAATCATGAATTTAAGCAACATTTATTTTGTTTAACAAAAGAGTCACTCGGAAGCTAGTGAGAATGCTCAGTGGTTAAAGGGGCTTACTTGCAAGCCTGCTTACCCAAATTCAATTTCCCAACACCTTTGTAGTCTTGTGACTGGGACACACGCAGTATCAAAAGAGAAACCAGGGGAGACTCTGTCACATGCAAAGTAGAAGTAGAGGACAAACTCCCCAATGTTGTCTTCAGAATGCCACATGTGTGCTATAGCATGTGCACACCCAAACACACACACCATACACATGCATATGTGTACACACGCAATAACAAATAAGTAACTCTCTTTATTTTGGTACTGGATAGAACCCAGGGGCTATTTCATGCTAGCAAGGGCTTCACCACAATCCCAGTCCAGAAATGAGGGTTTGTTATAAAAGTTTTAAAAATGCGAAAGCCACGCACCAATAACCTATCTTATTTGCAAGCAAAACAAAGATCACTGGAAAATATAATCTTCCTTGATTCTTCTCAAAGAAATGTGTATTTCCCCATTAAAATTTTATAGACTCTCCATTAAGTTTTTAAAATATATGAATTGTGGCCTCTGTGTTACATTTTTCCTCAGACGTGTACCAGTAATAAAAACCATTCTTAAACCCAATTTTCTTTTAATTCCTTCCAATTACTAAGCCCTGTTCTTTATGCCAACCCAGTTGGCACATTTTGTGAGGACTATTGAAACATGTTTCTCTAAACTACACACAGTACCCAGAAGGCATCCAACAACCTTGCCCCTCATCACCCTGCTCCCTTAGAGTAAGTTCTACTTGATTTCAAAAGAAATGTAGCCAGGGAAGTCTATGGCACATGTGCTGTCTTTCAAGTTTCCCCAGCTGGTAACTGGATAGTGATATACAAGTAATAAGGACTATATTGGACATTAACACAGAATAGAACAAGCAATCAATCCTTAGTCACTTTTATTGGCACACAGGCTCATCATTAAAAAAAAACTCAAATATTGAAATGATTTTGAGCCCCAAATGCCAAAAAAATTAGTTAAAATCTGAGTCTGTAAAAGCATTACCCCAAAATGAAAAGATACTCTTAAGCCGGGCGTGGTGGCTCACACCTTTAATCCCACCACTCGGGAGGCAGAGGTAGGAGGATCTCCGTGAGTTCGAGGCCACCCTGCATAGTAAATTCCAGGTCAGCCTGGACTAGAGTAAACCCCAATTCAAAAAAACAAACAAAAAAAATGGAAAAGAAAAAAGAAAGAAAAAGAAAAGATACCCTTACATCAAAGGACATTACAAGAGATTGAAGACAACACACAGACTGAGAAAAAGTATTTTCAAATCACATGTCTACTATAAAATTAATATCCACAACCCACAAAGCATTCCTAAAAGACAACAGTAAACCCAATTGAAAGTAGGACAAAGGACTTAAATAGATGTTTCTCCAAAGAAGATTGACAGGTAGCCAATGAGGACATGCAAACAGCACTCGGTGTCCCTAATTAGAGAAGCACAAATTAAACCCCGGTAACATGCCACTTCTTGTGGGTTAGGATGTCTGTTATTGAAAAAAAAAAAAAAAGGAAGGAAGAAAGTCAGGTTTGGTGAGAAGGTGAAGAACGTGGAGCTCTTATGTAGAGCTGGTAGGGTGTAAGATGGTTGTGAAAGCGCTATGAAAAACAGCTTACCAGTGCCTCAGAAAGTTAAACAAAATTTTCTGTGATCCACTGATCCCACTCCTGGAAATCTACCCAAAAGAACTGGAATCACGGACCCAAATGGATATTTGTGTTTGTGATAGCATTATTCAAATTAATCAAGAAATAGAAACAGCTTAAGTGTTCATCAGCCAATGCAGGGAAAATGAAATATAATACATACGATGGAAGATTTATTATTCAGCCAAAAAATAGCTGTCAAAAGTCCTCCTACATGCTAGAACATGGAGAACCTTGAAAACATGTTAAATTAAATAAGGCAGACATAAAAGGACAAATATTGTATGGTTTCAT
Organism: Orientallactaga sibirica; assembly: GCA_036365145.1. Taxonomy (NCBI): domain Eukaryota; kingdom Metazoa; phylum Chordata; class Mammalia; order Rodentia; family Dipodidae; genus Orientallactaga; species Orientallactaga sibirica. The sequence goes on along the minus strand of JAEOAD010000035.1, from coordinate 11,903,164 downwards.
TTGTATAATAAATACCTAGAATAGGTTAATCATAGAAACAGAATAGAATAGTGGCTATAGGTGCTAGGGTTAAAAAAAAGAATGGAGAATATTTATTTCATAGGTAAAATTTCATCTTGAGAAGATGAAACAGTTAGGGAGTTATATAGACGTGATAGTTGGACAAAAATGAGAATACATTTAATGCCACTCAGCATAGAAATGGTTAAAACAGCAAATTCTATTTTATTCCACGTATATTTTACCATAATAAAGAGATGAAGGAGGGCGGATTGCAAGGGCACAAGTCCCTGGGAGATGCTAATCCTGTCAGGCATCCCCTTACCACCCATTTTCCTCCTGAATCATGAGTAGACTTGAGCTAGACATCAAACTTTACCCACAGGCAGAAATGCAGGTACGGGCGCTTCAGGCTGGCCTTATGGGATGGATGTCATTGCAGGGGAATGGCAGTTCACCGACTATGCAAGCAGTCACAAGGAAGTCCAGAAACCCCAGAGCTGGAAGGGGTGTGCAGACATCTTCCTCATCCCAGGACAGTTCAGCTCCAAGTCCAAAGCCACCCTGTCATCTTTATTGCTATGAGAGAGAGAGAGAGCGAGAGAGAGCGCAATCTTCCAGACTGCCACCCAATGAAGTAATAAATGGGGTCAGACCCAGTCATGCCAGTCTGCCTTCTACTGGGCAGACATCCAAGGTCCATCTTGTTGAGTAATGGCCTGTGTAGCAGCAGTGCCACACACAGTCCCCCTAGAACTGTTCTCCGTGTTGAAAGGACATTGGTCACAAGCCAGAGAGACAGGACAAGACTCTTCTGACTTGAACTGTCAGAATACTTCATAGAGAAGCCACTTGTAAACCAGGCGTGATGGCTCATGCATTTTATACCCAATGTTCGAGAGGTTGCCATGAGTTCAAGGCCAGCTTGGGCTACAGAGTGAGTTCTAGATCTCCTGGGCTGCAGTGAGACCCTGCCTAAAAAAAAAAAAAAAAAAAAAAAAGACATTTGTGACACACACAATGTTATCTCAGAAATTGAGTGCTTGGCGAGAATCTGAGTCTTGTCCCCAGCACACCACACACACACACACACACACACGCGTGCACGCAGTCATTGTGCAAGAGGTATGAGCACAACATCACGGGGGGGGGGGAGGAATACGTTACTTATCTGTGCACCCCACCTGCTAAATCCTTCCTGACAGGATGCTCCCCTTACCACTGGCTTCACAAGGTGTGCCCATGTGCGTCATCTCTCCTGAAGGTGGTTCCTGTGGCACAAGGAGAGCCTGATACTATGCAGCTTGATGGAACAGAGAGAGGAGACCTTGCTGGCTCGTGTGCACAAGGTCAGAACACAGCCAAGCGAATGCAAATAAGTGTCTGCTCAGGTTTTATATCTGCATAACTCTCTGTGCGTTTTGATAGAAGGCATAGAATTGGCTAGATTGACTCTGAAGATGAAAAATAGTCATGATCCTAATCCGACGAAATCATTGAGCCTAGCCACTGTGCTTAGACCTGCTCAGACATTCTGTAGCCTTTTGCAAGGAATGTGGCAGGGAGGGGACTCATATGTGTTTCTAGAACTGAAAATAAAGCAACTATAGTTCACCCAGTACCTGTGATGCTCTGTCCTCTTCGGGTTTTGCTTAGTGAGTAGATGGGGAGCAATAGATGACACCTTTCCAGATGTTTCCCTAACCCCCTTTTGTTAACATATTTTTTTAAGAGAACTCTACATACACTTGCAGCTTCTATGCAGTTCTGATGTCAGCCCAGAGGGAGGTTCGGGAAGCTAACACATCAGACACACATTTCATGTATATTTCCTACCTGAAATAAACATAAAAGCTCATTAGAGAACATACAGCTGTTCCAAAATGGTGTGTAACTAAGGAGACACAGAAGGTCAGGGAATGAGGAACCAGGAAGTGGAGAAGATTTAAGAGAAGGTACCAGGTGAAAATAGGATTTCATTACACCAAGTCTTTCATTCATGGCCTTTATTTTCTTTTTTCTTGAAAATTCTGTAAAAAACCCACAGGCAAGGACAGAGGTGAGGAGAATCAGAGAAGAGGCTCTAGGTTACCATGACAACATGACTCTTGACTCCTCCTCTATCCTTCATCAGTGCCTAACTCCTTTGTGGATTCTAGCAGAGGTCTCTGACATTGGGATGAACTCAAGGATCAGTTGAAAGAGAGCAAAGTATCCAAGGAGTACAGTGAGCTCATCTTCACTCCGAAGATGTGTGATGGTCGTAATGCAGCATAATTGAGATGTTTCCTCCCTGCCCCAGTAAAGCCATTGTAAACAACTGCAAGAGGCTCTCTACAAAGTGACAGGGCTATAGAAATGTCTATGTTAAAGCACGAACAATTAATAATCATAAGTCTTGGGCCAAATACATTTAAAATTTATTTATTTATTTATTTATTTATTTATTTATTTATTTATTTATTTATTTAAGACAGCAAGAAAGGCAGAGAGAGAGAGAGAGAGAAAGCAAGAATGGATTCACCAGGCCCTCCAGATGCTTTCAAATGAACTTCAGGCCCATGCACCCCCTTGTGTATCTGGTTTACGTGGGTCCTGGAGAATCGAACTAGGATCCTTTGGCTTTGCAGGCAAATGCCTTAACCACTAAGCAATCTCTCCAAACCCCCCCCCCAAATAAAATTTAAAAAGGAAGTGAAGCCAGATAATACGAAAAGTGCTGGAATAGTATTCACACTGAATTGTAGTGATGATATCAACACCATCATTCCTAATCTGGTCGTGCAGGTGAGCTGACAGCTTTTCATAGATTACAGACCAGATTAACACTCAGTGAGTGCTGAGAGCCTCGTTTCTGAGTCATTAAGCACACCTGTAATATCATCTCTAACTTTGTTAACATGTTCCATGTCTGGCCATCTGGGACTCATGGGAAATTTACATACCTGTTATTTTCTATTTGTCTATAAGGTCTTCTAATGTGCTCTCTTACTTGTCCTTTTTCTTTTAAAATATTTTTTAATTACTTATTTATTTATTTGAGAAAGCAAGAGAGAAAGAGGCAGAGAGGGCCTGGAGAGATGGCTTAGCAGTTAAGCGCTTGCCTGTGAAGCCTTAGGACCCGGTTCGAGGCTTGATTCCCCCGGACCCATGTAAGCCAGATGCACAAGGTGGCGCATGCATCTGGAGTTCGTTTGCAGTGGCTAGAGGCCCTGGAGCGCCCATTCTCTCTATATATCTCTGTCTCTTTCTCTCTTTGTCTGTCACTCTCAAATAAATAAAAAATAAACAAGAAAAAGAAAGAAAGAAAGAAAGAAAGAAAGAAAGAAAGAAAGAAAGAAAGAAGGAGTTAGAGAGAGAGAGAGAATGGACGTGCCAGGGCCTCCAGCCACTGCACACGAACTCCAAACTCATGCACCACCTTGTGCATCTGGCTTACATAGGTCCTGGGGAATCAAACTGAGGTCCTTTGGCTTTGCAGGCAAACGCCTTAATCCCTAAGCCATCTCTCCGGCCCCTTGTCCTTTTTCTTATTTGGGAATTTTCTTCTAGGTGATGACATTCCTAGTTCCTGCTTATGCTAAAGTGAATAGAAACGAATGCAGAATCGTTTCCTTTCTGTCCTCGGGCTAGTAAGTCCTGGCTGAGTCACTATAAAGATAGGTCACAATAAAAGCACTGATCCTACCATCAAGGTTCTTAGGAACTTGTCAGAAGAGCCGCCAAGAGTCAAAGTCTGAGGACCGCAGACCCCAGGCTACCAAGTTTGGCCAAGATTTCTGACCTAACTGTAACACATTGGGGTCCAATGACACAGTTAGGAAGTCAGGAGGAGTCACCATGAGTCCACCCTCATCTCTGACACCAACTGCATGTTCAGAGGGTCACCCGACTCACCATCACTCACTAGAAGGACTCCCGTAACTCAGTGAAAGTGCTCACAGCTATGACTTTTGTCACAGGAAAGGTAGAGAGTAAAATCAGCTTTTAGGGGCAGCGCCTGGGAAGGTTGCAGACATAAAGCTTCCAGTGTCCTCAGGACAGCATCTCCTTCCCAGCATCTACGTGTGACAGCACGCATTGAGGATTTCCACCAGGGATGTTCCCCAGAGCTGTGGTGTTGAGCTATTCTTGTGTTGAGCGAGATTTCCCAGGTGGTTGATCTCGGCCTGCAGAATGACGGATCCACCTATCACTGACATTTTGTGACTGCAACAATCACGACAACAAAAATGCTATCACATAGTTTACTTCTAGAAGATTATGGCAAAGACCAATTCTTTCTTTGGACAGAGCTAAATTATTTGGTACACAAGTCTGAGCAAAGAGAAAGTGTTAATTTGGGGTTGGGGGAGGAATTACTGTGAGTTCAGAGTGGCTAAACAAAGACCTGAAGCATAACAGAAAAAAACCAGAATTCTTAAGCCACAGAACCCTTAGGGAGCACAGGATAAATGCCTTTGAAATTGTGAAAGGCCAGTGTGAGCAAACGGGGTTATTCTTACCGTATATGACCCAAGGGAGCAAAGCCACTGCCCATCAGGTAGATGCTTTAAAGATGTTAAGTTCAAGATAAAGAAGAGCTTTCTAATAATGAAGACTATCTGAACACAACACGTCACAAAGGCTGCTCTGAGAGAAGTAAGTTCCCCCAAGTTAAAAAATAGTCTTGGGCTGGAGGGATGGCTTAGCGGTTAAGGCATTTGCCTGCAAAGCCAAAGGATCCTGGTTCAATTCCCTAGGACCCATGTAAGCCAGATGCACAAGGGGGCGCATGCATCTGGAGTTCGTTTGCAGTGGCTGGAGGCCCTGGCATGCCCATTCTCTCTCTCTCCTTCTTTCTCTCTCATAAATAAATAAATAAATAAATAAATAAATAAATAAATAAATAAATAAATAATATAAAAAGATATTCTTGCACAAAGCAGAGCACCTGTTACCACGTTGATCCTTTTCTCTGGACAGAATCCTTTCGCCTCTAATAATCTGTGGTTTCATACACATTTTTCAATCTTGACTCAGCATTATAGCCTAGAATTTGATAAGCTATTGATGCTGTCATTATGACTGTGTGAATTGTCTTTAAATTTTCTGAGGTCATACTTGGGTAGTACGGTTGTGGAATGAGTGTGCATTTTCACACAGAGCTTCAATTTACATTATCTAGCGTGCACCTGCATGGTCATCACCGAGGTGGGTTTTTTGTTTTTTGTTTGTTTGTTTGTTTGTTTTCTCCTGACTCCAGATAAGAAGAAATGAGCTGTTAAATAAGCAAATGATGAAATGGAGCACTTGGGCATCAGTTTGCCATTGTAGTGAGTCTTCTTAAGTGAGGTCAAAGCAGATTGGTTAGGATTTTAACTTGGAACTGTCTGTGGGTTTTCAGTTCAGACCTCGAGAGTTGGGCTATGTTAGGTACCCTGCCCTCGCTGCTCTCCTTCAGAAGGACATGGGCAGCACATGCCCAGCCTTCTGCAGCTGAGGTCCTTCACACTCATCCCGGAGAAAAAGTGTGTTTGACGAGGCTCCTGGAAGAAATGACCTTTCTCTTATGAAGTTACCTGGCCAACCTCAGATGCAACTTCGAATGTCTTCGTCACTGCAGCTCTACCCCATCTCACCAGGAGGAGGCTTGCTTTCTCAAGAACCAGCAAATAATTTGACTATGGACACCCTTTCAGAAAGGGGCTGGCTTTCCAGAGTTATGTTAGATGAGGTGGAAACCTAACACAAAGAAAGAGTTGGGTGCCTCCCATGCAGGAGAATCTCAACCCAGAGACCGAGCAGTCCTCAAACCACAGAGCGTATACTTCATATGTGTGACAGTGGTGAGAAGGGACACCCGCAGCCTCATCATAATTTGGTTCACATTTGCTCTTACATCATTAGCTTTGAACTTTTTAATATTTGTTCAATGAATTTTATTGTATGTATTTAAGGTACATCATCTCTCACAGTGACCCACTCCCATCCCAAGAAAGGAGCATCTATGATCTCACTTACCAAAATTCCTGAATATGTCATACATTTATTAACTATAGTCTGCATGCTGGACATTAGATCCTCACTTACCAAAATTCCTGAATATATCGTACATTTATTAACTATAATCTGCATGCTGGACATTAGATCTTTGGACTTATTTATCTGACATTCCTGCTGGTTTGTCTTCTCCTCCAAGCTGCCCTTGCCAGCTACTGTTTTATTATCATATTTTCTCCCTCCCCATCCTCTCTCCACATAAACGCAGTACTTTTATTCCTGTGTCTGGCTTATTTTACATACTATAATGTCCTCAAGTACATCCAGTTTGTGGTGAGTGGCAGGCTCTCCTCTGGTTTTAAGGCTGAGTAGTTTTCCATCGTATATAAATGCTATGGCTGCTTTATCCATTCATCTGTTGATAGACGCCTAGGCTGATTGCATATCCATTGTGAACAATGCTGCACTGAATGTGAAGGTGCAGCTAACTTTATGGGGCGGTTATCTCAATTCTCTTCGGTATGTGCCCAGAAGATGGGTTCTGGATCATGCGGTTCTTGTTCTACTTCTTTTGGAGCATTGACACTGACATAATGACTGTACTGACTTGTCATCCACCGACAGTGTGTGGAGATCTCACTTTCTCTCCACCCTTAAGAGCACTTCTTTTCTTCTCAATCATAGCTGCTCTCAACAGGTAGGAATGAGGTGATAGCTCGTGATCATTTTAATTTGCATTGCTCTGAAGATTGGTAATATTGAACATCTTTTCATAGACATCTGGACCAACTTTGTGCCATCCTTGGGGAAATGCCTAGTCGTTTCCTAGTCCCATTTTTAATTGGCTTGTATATTTTCAGTCCGTTACATTGCATCAGTTTTTAATAAATCTTGAATATTAACACCTTATCAGATATATGGCTTCCAGGTATGTTTTCCTTATCCGTGCATTGCCTTTTCACCTTGTCAGTCACCTCTTTTGCTGTGTAGAAGCCTTTCAGTTGGATGTAGCCCTGCTGATTTATTTTTCCCTTTGTTGCCTGAGCTTTTGGTATGATAGTGGAAACAGTATTGCAAAGGCCAATGTCAGGAAGCTTAACACCCTGTTTCCTTCCACACGTTTTATGGTTTCAGGTACTATGTTTAATTCTTTATCCATTTTTAGTTGTTTTTCTGTATATGGTATAAGGGTCCAATTTCATTATTTTAAAAGTAGCAATTTAGAATACATATATATATAGAATACATATATAGAGAGAGAATATATGTATATAATACATATATATATGTGTGTATGTATGTGTATATACACACATACATACATACATACAGTGGTTAAAGGTGCTTGCTTGTAAAATCTGCCAGCACTGAGTTCAATTCCCAAGCCATCCACATAAGTCAGACAAAAAAGTAGAACAAGCATCTGGTGCTCCTTTGAAGCAGCAAGAGGTCCTGGTGCATGCGTGTACACATATACACACACAGAAAAGAAAGAAGAAAGAAAGAAAGAAAGAAAGAAAGAAAGAAAGAAGGGAGGGAGGGAGGGAGGGAGGGAGGGAGGGAGGGAGGGAGGGAGGGAAAGGAAAATCAGATGACCACATGTTTGTATTTATTTCTAAGCTCTATGTTCTGTTCTACGGGTCTGTCTGTGTGGTTTTATGCCAGGACCATAGTTTGTGTGCAGTGCAAGTTTGAAATGAACTTTAAGTCAGGAGGTACAAGACCTCCAACTTTTTCCTTCTCTAAGTTGTTTTGGTTATTTGGGGAATTTTGTGGTTTTTTTTTTTTTTTTTTGTAAATAATGCCATTGGGATTTTGATAGTACATTGAATCTGTATTGCCTTGGGTAGTACTGAAATTTTAACTCTATATTGTTTTGGGTAGTATTGAAACTTTAACTCTGTTTTCTTTTCTCTATGATTATGGAATATCTTCCTATTTATTTGTGTCTTCCTTGTTTCATAAATGTTTTAAAATTTCTAGTGTACAAGTCTTTCATCTTCTTGATTAAATTTATTTCTAAATTAATTTTCAGTTCTTGTGCTATTTTAAATTAGATTTAAGCCAGGCATGGTGGCAAACGCCTTTAATCTCAGCACTTGGGAGGCAGAAGTAGGAAGATTGCCATGAGTTCAAGGCCACCCAGAGACTACATAGTGAATTCCAAGTCAGCCTGAGCTAGAGTGAGACCCTATCTAAAAAAAAAAAAAAAATTAGATTTATGTATAGAAATGCTCACAGACTTGTATATTGGAAAAGCTTTGCTAAGTTCAATTAGTTCTAGTTGGTTTTGTTGGGAGGAGAGGTTCTCCATATAGAATCGTGCTGTCTTCAAATGAAAGCAATTTTACTTCTTCCATTATTGCTGTTATTTCATTTTCTTGTTAGATTTCTCTTGCAAACATTACCAGCACCGCGACTAATGGAAATAACAAGAGTGGAAATCCTTGCCTTGTCCCAGATCTTGGAGGAAAAGCTTTCTATTTCTTCCCAATGATTATGTTAGTTGTGGATTTTTCATAATTGATCCTTGTTATGTTGGGGACCTCTTGCACATAAAGTGTTGAGAGGTTTTGATTTTACAAAAAGATAGTAAACTTTGTAGGATACTTCATTAACTGAGATGATAATGTGGATTATTTTTGTCTTTCATAAAATGTACTGCATTGATTGACTTGTATATATTAAGCAGCCTCGCATATGAAGGACAGTTCTCTCTTGGTCATAATGCATAATTTTACTTTGACTTTAACTTGCTAATGTTTCATCAGGATTTTTGTGTTACTATCCATCAGTGATGTTGGTCTGTGGTTTTCCTTTATGTAATGCCATTGCATGGATTATCAAATTTACTGGCCTCATAAAATATGTTACAAGATTTTTTTCTGCCAGGTTTAGTTTGAGGGAGAGTTGAAAGATTAATATTAATTTTTCTTTGAGAGCTTCATAGAATTCAGCTGTGAAGCCATCTGTCCTGAATCTTTCTTTGTTCAGATATTTTAATTACTATTTTAATCTCTCTTTTTCTTGTTGTTGTTTTTCTTTTTCTTCATGTAGTGTTTATATTTTTAAATTCAAATTCTAGTTTCATTAATTTTCCCCTATAACTTTTCTATTCTGTAGTGGACTTGTTTCTGTTCTGAAGTTTACTCTTTCCTTCTTTTTTCTTTGCTAACTTTCAGTTCAGTTGTTTCTTCCTTTTCTAGTTCCTTCATGTGTCATGGATTGGTAGGGTCTTTCTTCTTTAGAATGCAGGCATTTGTTGCAATAAAATTTGCTTTTAGTGCTATTTTGATTGTATCTCTTAGCTATTGGTATGAAATGCATACTTGGACTTTTTTACTGTTTTTGTTTTTAATATTCGCATTAGCAAAATAAGTTTATTTCAAATTTGGTTTTATATATTTTCTTTACCAGTAAATCTTATACTTTCATTTCTGAAAAACAATTTTTCTGGATACTGTAGTATTGTCTGACCGTTTCTTTGTTTAGCACCTTGGTTATGCCATTCCTGTTCTCTCCTGTACTGCCAGGTTACTGCTGAGCAATCTATGTATTGTCTAAGGGGATTCTCTATTATAAGTGACTTGATACTTTTCTCTTGATGGTTTTTAAATTCCCTTTATTTTTGATTTTTGGCAGTTTTTTTATAATGTGTTTTGGAAAGGACCTCTTTGGTTTGAATCTGTTTGAGGATATTTGAGCCAATGGATCTAGAAGTCCATATGTCTCCCAAGACTTGGGAGATTTTCAGCAATTATCTCATTAGGTAGTGTTCCATGTCTTTCTTTGTCTTCTCCTTCAGGCATTCCCAGAAAGAGAATATTTGTTCACTGAATGCTATCCCATGTCTGTAGTCAATGATCATGCTTTGCTACTGTTTTTCCCTCTCACTAAATAATTTCAAAAGGACTTTCTTTTAAGTTCACAGGGTCTTTCTTCTCTTGATCTAATCCACCATTGGCACTCTGCATTATACTTTTTAGTTCATTCATTAAATTCTTCAGCTCTAAGACTCCTGCTGAGTCCTTTGAGTCTCTGGCATTGTCTGCCTGATTCCATTGTCTCCCTGTACTCTCTTATATCTTGCTGAGTTTCCATCAGATTATCTTCATGAATTCCATTTTTTAAACTTTTTTTATGTGTGTGTGTGGGGGGGGGAGAATTGGCACAGCACAGCCTCCAGCCTCTGAAATTGAAGTCCAGACGCTTGTGCCACCACTTGCAGCACCTTGTGCATCTGGCTTACGTGGGACCTGGGGAGCTGAACCTAAGTTCTTAGGCTTCCTAGGCAAGTGCCTTAACCCCTAAGCCATCTCTCCAGCCCATGAGTTAAGCTACTCATGGATATCCTTTCCTGGTCATTTACCAGAAAATCATTTTTTTCCCTTTGGTAATCCCATATTTTCCTGCTTTTTCATGTTTCCTGTGTTTTTTTAATGCATACATGTGATGGAACAGGCTTCTCTTGCAAATTTTACAGTGTATCTCATGCAGGGAGCATCTTTGACTTGTAGGCAACCTCAGGGCACTGTTTGGGAGAAGAACAGTAACTCCAGCTCTGTGAGTGGGGACAGTGGTACAGCCTGTACGCAGGTTCCTTGCTGTGCCCAGTGTCTGTGATGACTGTGGGTGCCTCAGTGGTCTATTCTGCCAGCGTTTGTGGTAGCAGTGACGGTCACATGAACTGTTAGAAGTACTCAGTGTAAGAGCTTTCGGAATCTACCTGCTGTTGTTTTCCCTACAATGAGGCATCTTGACATCATGCAGGACATAGCTCACAAATAGTTGCAGTGGTTATGTATCGCAGAGTGTAGGTGCTCATAGCAGCCATGGATCCATGCTTCTATGCCCACAATTTTGGGGGACAGGTTTATTCTCTAAGGCATAGGTTGATACAGATGGTCTCCAAGGTGAGGTCTGTAACACTGAGCCACACCCTGACAGCTTGGCCCCAAAGTACCAGGCTGTAGTTGTGATTCTGCCCCTGGGGTGCAGCACAGAGCAGAGACCTACCTCCCAGGAAGAAGCGGCATACCCTGGAGAGCAGAACTGGAATTTGTGGACTAGAGCCCATAAGGCAGAGTCCAACTCAGACCCCAGGGATGAGGCACTACATGGTGATGTCACTGGACCCCCCCCAAATGGTGCCATGTTAGCAGTACCTCTGCCAGGACCCACTAAGAGTGGCATAGAACTATGGCTTGAGCCCTAGGGATCAAGGATCAGGGCAGCAATGACTCTACCTACCCCACCCCCCAGTGAACATGAGCACTTCAGCAGTTCAGACTTCAGGGCTTCAGTTCAGTTCTAGGGAAGCAAGGTGGTCAACTTGTTTGCCCCACCAGCTCAGCCCCAGGAATTGTGTGGCTGCTTGGCTCAGCTCAGGCAGTGATTCCCTGTGAGGCATCCTGTCATCTCAGGTGCTGGGTGGAGTGTACAGCATTGACTCCTTCTCAGCTTGGCAAGCAGACTCCAGAGCAGCTCCCTAAACTGGCATAGTGCCTGCAAGGACTGCAGAGGTCACCTGTGGTTAGGCTGGAAGGTGAGTGAGGTGGTTATGGGACAGCACGGATCTTCCCCACAGGGAGGACTACCACCTGTACCCAAGTTGGTTTTCACTAGTGGTGGGGATACAGATACTGGAGTCCGACATGCCCTTCTTATTGCTATTTGGCTCTCTTGTTCATTTGTGCTGTGTACTCTGGATCCCCCCCCCCTTAGTCATTTTTATCCATATATAATTGTTTACTTGTAGCTTTGGCCATCTTTTTAAAAAATTATTTCATTTTTGAGAGAAAGAGAAAGAGGGAGAGAGAGGGGGGGGCCTTTGAGCCACTGTGAATGAACCCCAGATGTGTGCACCCCCTGGTGTGCATGTGCACCATTTTGCGCATTTGTGTCACTGCATCTGGCTATGTGGGACCTGGAGGTTGGAACATGCATTCTTAGGCTTCACAGGCAAGCATATTAACCACTAAGCCATTTCTCTAGCCCTTTGGCCATCTTTTGCAAGGACACATGCTAGGGGCAGCTAGTTAGCCATCTTGCTGGCCACACTTGTCGTTAACTTTTATAGAATGTGTCATAATGAGGTTTTACATGACTATTTCTCTCACTAAATAATGGGCTCTTTGAGCACAATGTCTCTTACCTGAGTTGGTGCTCCATAAATGTTTCTTAAATGAGCAGCTGCACATACTAATGAGCTAATTAGTTCAGTGGACATGGACAACCAAGGAGCCCCTTTGCAAGGACAAAATCCCTCTGCATGCAAGAAATGATTTGAGCAGTGACAATGGCTGGGGCCTGGTCATCCTGTGATTTCTAAAGCCAAGCATTTGCTCTCTTTGTGGGTTTCCATGGAATTAACTTTAGCTATTTCCCTAAGACACATCTGAACTAAAAGAGGAACAACCCAGAAAACTATCAAATAGAAATTAAAAATAATAAATTAAAAATTAAAAGTAGTAAAAATAAAGGAAGTTGAGACACATTTTCATCCACTGGCGTTTGATTCTGTCTTTAGAAGGATGCCATCATATGTTATTACTCTTGAGCAGGGGTTGACATCCACTTAAAAAAATGGACCAGGTAGTAAATACTTGGGGATCTGTAGGCTGTTACAGTTCCTATAAGTAACTGGATATGTTTTAATAAAACTTTATTTATAAAAACAGGCAATTGATTAATTTAGCATGTATGGCCCTGGTTTGCCAGTGTCTGTTCTGGAGTACCACATGTTCTTTCTAGTTCTTTAAAATTTATTAGAAATTTAAAAGTGTTCACTGGTTTGTGGTAGAACTCAGTGATAGAATATTTTCCCAGCGTGCTCAAGGCCTTGGGCTCCATTCCCTAGCAGTGAAAAAAAAAAAAAAAAAAAAAAAAGGATAAAATTTGTTCGTTTCCCTGTTCTTTTCTACCCTTTTAGTATGTCTAACAAAAGGACATAAAACAGGGACATAAAAATAAGACTTTTTCTTGATCATTTTTTGGGGCAGGATTTGAGGTAGGGTCTCACTCTAGCCCAGGCTGACCTGGAATTCCCTATGTAGTCTCAGGGTGGCCTCAAACTCATGGCAATCCTCCTACCTCTGCCTCCTGAGTTGCTGGGATTAAAGCCATGCTCTACCTGCCCGGCTTTCTTGATCATTTTAAAAGGTATATTTTAAAAGGCTAGAGATAGATATATGTGTCCATAAAATATGGCTACTTAAAAGAGTAGTAAACATGGCTACGTAAAAGGTAGGTAAAGAGGCATGGTCCTTCCCCATGCCTCTTTAACTCCCCTTCCTGCTGCTGTCTAAGCAGTTCTCTAGACTGATGGTCCCCCACCATAGGATTTTGTATCTCTGCTTCCTCTAGCCATCCTGACACATGCTGGGCCACAGTGACCAGCAGCTCCACACTTCTCTTCTTCTCCCTTCAGTCTTGACAGTGCTGACTGTTGGCCTGGAAACTTTGGAACCCTTTTAGTTCCCTCCCAAAATACTAAGTTCACCCTGAAGCTGACAGACAACCTTTGACACCATTATCTGCGTTCCAAGTGAAAGTGTCGTGAAAAAAATCACCGCTTTCTAACTACTGATTTATTCCTGAAGGGAACCTGGTCTAGAGTCTAGAAGCCCACGTGACAGAGTCTGGCTAGCAACTTCACTGGCTTTCTTTTCTTTTTCTTTTCTTTTCTTTTCTTTCTTTCTTTCTTTCTTTCTTTCTTTCTTTTTTTTTTTTTTTTTTTGAGGTAGGTTCTCACTGGCCTTCTTTCCATGAAATTGCAAAAATTCTGGTTGCTAAGCAACACACATGCTATGACCTCTTTCAACAATGTGGACTTAAGCACAAAACAGCTCCAAACATATATCCAGATACTGTATCACGAACGGGCATCATGCGGACCTTGCAGGGCCAGTACTTCGCTATGTGATTTGATTTGGGCATCTTTTCCTGGAGTCTTGCACAGGGTCACATGGAAAACTGGAGGCAGGTGCATGCAATGACGATACCTATGGTGAAGAACCTCATAGTACAGGCAGCTGGGAAACATTTACAGATTCTGTGCTTGCAAATTTGCCTACTCAAGAACACTTGTGTTATCCCCCACATTAATATCCCTGACACTTTCACAATCATATAAGGACAGTGTACAGAGTGGTTAAAACTTTGGGTCCCCCATGCACATGCTTCCAGCTGGGGTGGGTGAGACAGGATGAACTCTGTCATGCCATGTGCTTTCAGCTTCTGGACAGTGCCATGCTTTTGCATTTTTTAATGCCTTTTTTTGTTGTTGTTGATTTCACTGTTTAAATGACTCCCCAGCATGAGACTGGAGTATTGTCTAATGGAATGAAGCACAGGAGGCCACACCATACCTCATGGAGAAAACATGCCTGTTAGACAAGCTTTGTTCAGGCATGAGATATAGTGCTGTTGGCTGCGAATTCAATATTAATGCATACATAGTATAATCCATACAGAAGGAAAAAGAAAGTTTCTGATACATAAGTTTACTCATGAAAATGCCATACTGACATCTAAGTTCATGATAAAGCTGTGGAGAAGATAAGGAGTGGCTGAATGTGTAACCATGTCAGTTATCTTACAGTTAAAAAAAAAAAAAGTACAGGGGACAGTATTGTGTTAGACTGAAGGTTAAAAACATTTGTGGGGGGCTGGAGAAATGGCTTAGTGGTTAAGGCATTTGCCTGCAAAGCCAAAGGATCCTGGTTTGATTCTCCAAGTCCCATGTAAGCCAGATGCACAAGGAGGAACATGCATCTGGAGTTTGTTTGCAGTGGCTAAAGGCCCTGATGGGCCCATTCTCTCACTCTCACTCTCTCTGCCTCTTAAAAAAAAAAGAAAAAAAAAAATATACAGGCATATCATTTGGGGCTCCTGATATTTTATCATAAGGAGATATATATATATATATTCATTATTTATAAGAAACATGCTAAATAAGGTCCTGTCAGCAGAACTTCCATAAAACAAGATTCTGTGTTGATAGTTGACCAAATTATCATGACTAGAGGTTTACAGAAATCTACACTGGGCATTTTTTCCTAAGAGCCACAGCTCAGTGTCCCCTGATTCACTGTGTATGGGTATTTTGTAAAGTGTAACTATCATAAATAATGAGATTTAGTTATGTATGATTATAGCCTAGCCCAGATAGAATCCATCTTCCATTTCCATACTGTAGATGGGGGCCCATGACTCACTCAAGGATAGACTATCTTTGCAGAGTATCTACCAGGAAGAGGTCTCGACCTCCCTGTTGAGAAGCAGTGTCCATGACATCCCTGCTGGGTACACCTTGAAGGGAGCTAAATGTGTTCCACTAGGCCCCTTCATCCACCCCACTCCTTGCACAATTTTCATCACTGAGTATTTGGCTGAAGGGAAACCTTGGTGTATTTATAAATTGCTCTGGAACTGAACTGCAGTAGCATAACATTCCCAAATAATCACCTTAATTGGTCCCAGGAAGGGAGGAAAAACAATTACACCACAATCTCTTATCCGTGAAGTTAGACACAGGTCACATGAGAAATCTCCTATTCTCTGATGATGGTGCCCAGCACCTCCCACAGTCAGCTCAGCTGAACTTCCACTCCAGAGAGCTCTGTGGGGGACATGAGAGTGACTGTTGCCATCTGGAATAACAGACACTTCATAGAAATATGAAACACTGGACTAGGGAGATAGCTCAGTTAATAAGGTGAGAGACACTGCCTCAAAAAAAGATGGACTGAGGCTGGAGAGATGGCTAAGTGGTTAAGGCACTTGCCTGCAATGCCTAAGGACCCACGCTCAGTTCCCCAGGACCCATGTAAAGCCAGATGCACAAGGTGACACATGCATTTGGAGTTCATTTGCAAAGAGAGCCTGGAGGCCCTGGTGCACCCATTCTCTTTCTCCCTTGCAAATTAATTAATTAATTGATTGATTATTTTTTAAAAGATGACTGTATTTCAGAGGACAACCTGAGGTTTTCTTCTGCCCCCCAACGCGTGCACGCACACACACACATGCACATTAAAAAAATAAACATAAAACACAAGGCAGACTGTCCTAGCCTTCAGGATGAAGAATGCTCCAGGGATGAAATGACATTTAACAGCACCTAGAAGATACAGACTGTGGATATAATAAGTAGAAGCTTTTTGAAAGAAAGGAAGGATTTTGCTAGGGCGAGTACAGTGGAAAATCGTAAGCCATTCCTTCAGATCAGTTCTTTAGGTGCTGAGAAACCATCTGCAAAGCCCTGGTCCTTATCATCACTATCTGGGGCATTGGTCCACCTGGCAACTAGGAAGCCCCCAGATGAGGCCTCTCTAAAAAGTTGTCTTCTGTTGCTGAGTGACTCTTGTGTGCCTGTGTTTCTCTACTCAGCAGAAATATGAGCGCCTTTTGCCTCAGTGTGACTAGGTGTAAATATGAGTTGTGACATGACAAAAAACATTATGTATTTTACTATAGGTTTATATTTATAATAATAATAGAAATGGTTGCCACTGCTTGACAAAAATAAAAACTTCATGTGTATAATAAACACATGGGTCTTCATGGGTTCACGGCTGGCTAATGCTTTTCATATCAGAAACTGCTTGTGTGTAGTAGAAACTTGCTGAGAAGGGCTATGTGTGCAGACAGCGTGCCAGATCACTGGTCACAAAGCCATTTTCACTTGATCCCTTCTCCTCATTTCTATTCCCAGGCCTCATTATGTGCAATGTCATATGCGCACACACACAGACACACCAGAACAGCCCATCACAGCCAGGACAGAAATGCCAAGGGAGGTGTTTGCATGAATCCCATCCTTGGAGTTAGAAGCACTTGCTCAGCTGCCAACTACAAATAGCCCCATGCTGCAAAATGATGCTAATTACTATGCCATTAAAAAAGAAGGAGAAAAAAAATCACCCACAACCAAACAGGCCATACGCAGGCCTGAAGTCCTGCCCTGACAGTCAGCATGAGGCATGGCCCACTAATGCAGCCATAATCCACTTTGTTTGGCAGGGAGAGCAAGCTCACCATGCTGCTGCGGGAGTCCCTGGGGAACGTGAACTGTCGCACCACCATGATCGCGCACATCTCAGCCGCGGCCGGGAGCTACGCGGAAACACTGTCCACCATCCAGATTGCATCAAGGGTCTTGAGGATGAAGAAGAAGAAGACAAAGGTAAGGGGCTCATGAGGGGGAAAGGGAACTGAGTCACAGAAAGCCTAATCAGTTTTGCCACTTTCTGAGCACCAGGGCCTGTGCAAGTATAGTTTTCTCCTGGATCATCCAGCCAGACCCCTCACAGGGGCTCGTGTAAGTAGGCAAATGGATTACCACTGTGTGATGAAAACTGGTGGGGGTGTGGGAGTCATTACAATCTTCCTACATGGGTTCAACAGGTAGTGACTGTGTCCGGCGGGCTAGCTTCAGCGAAGATGCCTTGCTCATGCGCTCCTACTTCTCCTGTGTGTGCAGGAGCTTCCTGGCCGCAGGTTGTTGTGTTAACATGGTGCTAAAGTTGGCTAGGTGTTACTGCCCTCATTTCCTTGAGCAGAAGCAAAGGCAAGACAGAGGTAGCATGGGAAGAGGGTTCGAGAGGAAATGGGGAGATGATTACTGAACTAAGTGCCTGCCTTGTAAGCATGAGGACCTGAGTTTGATCCCCAGAACCCATGTAAAAGAAGGTGGGAAGGAGGGTGACATTCACCTGTAATCCCAGCACTGAGGAGGCAGAGACAGGTGTATCTCTGGGGTTCTCTGGCCAGTCAGTCCTGGCTTCTTGGCAGAGTCCAAGAGAGTGAAAATTGCTACCTAGAAGGAAAAAAAAAAAGAAGAAAGAAAGAAAGAAAGAAAAAGAAAGAAAGAAAGAAAGAAAGAAAGAAAGAAAAAGAAAGAAAGAAAGATAGATGATGTTCCTGAGGGGCCATATCTAGCCTCCACACATGTAAACACATGCACAAAAGAATGTTTGAGAAACCCATGTTGATTTGTTGATGTGTGCGGCTTTTTTTCTCCTTTTCTTTTATGGATCTTTAAATATATATGCTGTTGTGATGTGGGCTAGGGAGGTACCCTGGCATGGCTCAAGACATAATGATCCCTATTCAGGCTGGCCTCCAACAGCCCATGTCCAGTCCACAGGCTGCACCTACCACACGATCCTTGTCCTCCTGGGAGGGTTGTCTTGGAAGAGCCACCTCCTTAATTGCTGTTCTCTTTCTCACAGTACACATCAAGTTCCTCCGGGGGAGAAAGCTCCTGCGAGGAGGGCAGAATGCGCAGGCCCACCCAGCTGAGACCTTTCCACGCCCGGGCCCCGGTGGATCCCGACTTCTCTCTCGCCCCACTATCCAGTGATCCCGACTATTCTTCCAGCAGTGAGCAGTCCTGCGACACTGTCATCTACATTGGGCCCAATGGCACGGCCCTGTCCGACAAGGAGCTCACTGACAATGAGGGACCCCCAGACTTTGTCCCCATTGTGCCAGCGCTGCAGAAGACCAGAGGTGACAGCAGACCCGTAGAGGCAGCAGAGGCTGCAGCTAGCAAGTCAGAAAGGGACTGCTTGAAGTGCAACACGTTTGCTGAGCTGCAGGAAAGACTGGACTGCATCGACGGCAGTGAGGAGCCCAGCAAGTTCCCCTTCGAAGAGCTGCCCGTTCAGTTTGCGCCCGAGCAGCCTGGAAGATGCGCTTCATCGAGCCAAGCGGCCGGGTCAGACCTGCTCTATGAGTCTGATAAAGAAGATAACGGTTCAGATGGTGGCCAGTTGACTGACCGGGAAGGTGCAGAGCCCCCAGCTTCCAAGATGCAGCAGAATCGCACCCCAGGGCCGACCGCCACGGGCAGCAACAGTCCCAGTCCAGCCTCACCCCGGAGCATCCCAGGCAGCTGTAGCCAGCACAGTGCTTCCCAGCTCACACAGAGCCCCAGCCTCCAAAGCAGCCGGGAGAGCCTGAACTCCTGTGGCTTCATGGAAGGCAAGCCCAGACCCATGGGCTCTCCCCGGCTGGGTATCGCCAGCCTGTCCAAGACTTCGGAGTACAAACCCCCTAGCTCTCCCTCCCAGAGATGCAAAGTCTACACCCAGAAGGGCGTTCTGCCTTCCTCTGGCCCGCCATCTTCTCTGAGCAAGGACTCCGGCATGGTCTCTAGTGAGTCTCTGTTGCAGCCGGAAGTGCGTACTCCCCCAGTTGGAATGAGTCCCCAGGTTCTGAAGAAATCCATGTCTGCTGGGAGTGAAGGGTACCCTGGAACTCTGGTCGATGACGGGGAACATCAGGAAACCCCTCCTGCGGACTCCAAGAAGGAGATTCTGAGCACCACCATGGTGACGGTGCAGCAGCCGCTGGAGCTGAACGGGGAGGATGAGCTGGTGTTCACACTGGTGGAGGAGCTGACCATAAGCGGTGTCCTGGACACTGGCCGCCCCACCAGCATCATCAGTTTTAACAGTGACTGCTCCGTGCAGGCCCTGGCCTCGGGCTCCCGGCCCGTCAGCATCATCAGCAGCGTCAGTGAAGACCTGGAATGCTATTCCACTATGGCTCCTGTCTCTGAGGTGAGCATCACACAGTTCTTGCCCCTCCCAAAGCTGGGCCTGGATGAGAAGGCACGGGAGGCAGGCAGCAGGCGCTCCTCCATCAGCTCCTGGCTAAGCGAGATGAGTGCAGGTAGTGATGGTGAGCAGTCGTGCCACAGTTTCATAGCACAGACTTGTTTTGGGCATGGGGAAGCCATGGCAGAACCCCCGGCTTCCGAGATTGTCAGCAGCATCCAGAACACGGCCGTGGTGTGCAGAGAGAAGCCCAAGGCCGGCCCTGACAACCTGCTCATCTTGTCCGAGATGGGGGAAGACTCTTTCAAGAAAACCCCTCCCATGAAAGGCTGCAAAATATCCACAGTGGGCAAGGCCATGGTCACCATCTCCAACACAGCCAGTCTGAGCAATTGCGAAGGGTACATTCCCATGAAGACCAACATCACACTTTACCCTTGCATTGCCATGAGTCCCCGGAATATGCAAGAGCCCGAGTCATCCACGGCCACCCCTAACGCAGCCCCCAAAACAGCCCAGTCCCAGGAAAGCAAGGAAACCGGTGCCAAGAAAGACATGAAATTCGAGGACCCCTGGCTAAAACGAGAAGAAGAGGTGAAGAAAGAGAATGCGTATGCCAGTGAAGAAGGGAGTAAGTGTGAGACTTCCACAGGCCCCTCAAAGCCTGAGACCAGGTCAGAGCCAGAACAGGGCAGTAAGCCCAGTCCAGGGGACAGGCTGAGCAGCAGCAGTGGAGAGGTGTCTGCCTCCCCTGTGACTGACAACCTTAGGAGGGTTGTGGATGGCTGTGAGATGGCCTTGCCCGGCTTGGTGGCCCAGAGCCCAGTGCATTCCAACAAAAGCCTGAAATCGAGCAGCCTCCCAAGGGCCTTTCAGAAAACCAACAGACACGAGGAGCTGGACAGCCTCTTCTGTCACTGTGCAGTTGACCCCAACAGCTTGGCCGGAGCCCTGAGCAGCCAGCCTTCCAAAACAACTCTGGAAAGGAAGGTGGCCTCACCCAAGCATTGTGTCTTGGCTCGGCCCAAAGGGACGCCTCCTCTGCCTCCTGTCCGCAAATCTAGCTTGGACCAGAAGAACCGAGCTAGCCCCCAGCATAGCGCCAGCAGCAGCAACACCAGCAGTCCCCTGAACCAGCCCACCACCTTCTTGGCCTGCTTTCCCGATGAGCCCAACAACAAATCCAAGGACATCAGTAGCAGCAGTAAGCTCTTCAGTGCCAAGCTCGAGCAGCTGGCCAGCAGGACCAACTCTCTTGGCAGGACAACAGTCAGCCACTACGAATGTCTGTCCCTGGAGAGGGCAGAGAGCATGTCTTCCATGAGCTCACGCATGCACGCCAGCAAAGACAGCACCATGCCCCGCGCTGGCCGCAGCCTGGGCCGTAGTAGCGCAGGGGTCTCACCACCCAACTGTGGTACCACCCAGTCAGCTGGGGCCTCACCCAAGACCAGCCAATCTAAGATGTCAGCCGTGAGCAAGCTCCTGCTGGCCAGCCCCAAGGCGCGCAGCCTGTCCACCTCCACCACCAAAACCCTGAGCTTCTCTACCAAGTCCCTGCCGCAGTCGGTGGGTCAGAGTTCCAACCTGCCGCCCAGCGGAAAGCACATGTCCTGGTCCACCCAGTCTCTCAGCAGGAGCCGGGGGTCGGGGCTGGCTTCCAAACTGCCCCTGAGAGCAGTCAACGGGCGCATTTCCGAGCTGCTGCTGCAGGGCAGCGCTGGTGGTGCCCGGGGCACGCAGCTGCGGGCAGGATCCGAGGTGGCGGAGGAGCGTGCTGGGGTTCCCGCGGACGACAAACCCACCGCACACCTGCTGCCCTCGCCTTACAGCAAGATCACCCCACCGCGGAAGCCACACCGCTGCAGCAGCGGGCATGGTAGTGACAATAGCAGTGTGCTGAGCGGGGAGCTGCCACCCGCCATGGGCAAGACTGCCCTGTTCTACCACAGTGGGGGCAGCAGCGGCTATGAGAGTGTGATGAGGGACAGCGAGGCCACCGGTAGTGCCTCCTCGGCCCAGGACTCCATGAGTGAGAACAGCAGCTCGGTGGGAGGGAGATGCAGAAGCCTCAAAACCCCAAAGAAACGGTCCAATGCAGGTAGGTACTGCGCATGGGTCTGGGGAGTTGGGGGGGGGGCGATGTGGGGAGAAGGGCTTCATGCCTAGGAGAGCCTGCCTCTCCTGTCCTGTATTAGCAAAAGGGTCCTGGGGGGAGGCTGAGACCTGGGCTCTCTTTCTCCACTAGCCTGCCACCTTCAGACTTTAGCTGGAGATGGAACACCAGAGAATACCTTGAAAACAAAGGAAAAAACAAAAAATACCAAGACCCGGGCTGGAGAAATGGCTTAGAGGTTACGGTGCTTGCCTGCAAAGCCTTAAGGACCCAGGTTCAATTCCCTGGTACCCATGTAAGCCAGGTGGCTCATGTGTCTGGAGTTTGTTTGAAGTGGCTTCTTGCCTTGGTGTGCCCAATCTCTCTCTCTCTCAAATAAATAAATAAATGAATAAATAAAGAAATAAATTATTTAAAAAAAAAAAAAAAGGCTAGGGACACCTCTGGATGGTCAACAGAGTGACAAGGCCCAGGTGCTGAACAATGTAACATGGAGCTGAACTGGCTCTATCCTTGCTAGCTGGCTCTAGCTGGCTCTTGCCTCCTTTGCTTCCCCTCACCCCTGCTCAGGCACACAGGTATGTCTGCTCAAGAGTGTCCAACCTACAACCCATGAGCTTCATGCTTCCCAGCTAGGAATGCAACCCAATGCATCTGTATCTAACAGCGTTATATTGCAGTGTCAGAAGACAAAACAGCCCTGGGAGCCTGAAGAGGGATCAGTCAGGGCCCCACCCTCAGGACCCAGGGACTTCAGAAGCTGATATGGAGAGCTTGTGGCCTGCAGGACCCTGGCAGCCTCTCAGGAACATAGTGGAACACTTTATCTTGTGAAAAATACAATGAGAGAGGCCCTGCCTCCCATTTCCACCCCAAATATACCAGTGGACAGTCACAAATGCACACCAACCACAGGGCTTGCAATAGTATAGGTTATACCCACCCATCATTGTACCCGACATCCTTAAAAGAAGAATATTGGCCGTCTCCAGAAATCTGCTATCTGCAGGCATACCCTCCCAAAGAACTCATGTCTGACGTCATTGGCTTGTTCACTGGAGTTTGAGGTGACATGACAGTAAGTTATGATGGGTAAAGAGAAGAAAACCAAGCTCAGGGCTGGTAGCCCAGGTATTCATGAGGTACACAAGGCGAAGGAACAGGAGAAGAAGGGAGAGAGAGAGAGAGAGAGAGAAGAACAAGAACAACTTAGGCTGTGTGGAAATTTTGCCTGGAATCATCTTTGTTCTTCAGTGGATTCCAAAGAAACTGTTCCAACTTGTTCTTTAGTGAAGGACTTTTTAAAATATTATTTATTTATTTGTAAGCAGAGGAGGGGAGAGAATGTGTGTGTGAATATGGGCATGCCAGGGCCTCTTGCCACTGCAAATGAACTCCAGACACATCCACCACTTTTTGTATCTGGCTTATGTGGGCACTGGGGAATCAAATCCAGGTCATCAGGCCCTACAAGCAAGGGCCTTTACCCATGAAGTCCCAAATGACTTTTTTATTCATTTATTTTTATTAAGTAGAAGCCTTGTAGGAATACATCATATGTTGCTACCATCATTTCCCTCCTCCCTGCCCCCACTCCACTGAGAGCCCACCTCAGTGTTCACCATGGAATTGTGGGCTAGGAGTTGTGAGAGAAGCAGTCAGTCATTGTTGGGGGACAGGGCAATGCCTGTGGATATTCCCTCCCACCCTGTGGCTCTTACATTCTTTATGCCCTCTTCGACAAAAAAATTCCCTGAGCCTTGGTGCGTGTGCTTTAAGTCTACTTTAGTGTTAAGCACTTAGCAGCTGAAGGACATTTCTTTTTCTTTCTTTCTTTCTTTCTTTCCTTTCTTTCTTTCTTTCTTTCTTTCTTTTTTTTTTTTTTTTTTTTTTTTTTTTTTTGGTTTTACGAGGTAGGGTCTCACTCTAGCTCAGGCTGACCTGGAATTCACGATGTAGTCTCAGGGTGACCTCAAACTCATGGTGATCCTCCTACCTCTGCCTCCAGAGTGCTGGGATTAAGGTGTGTGCCACTTTGCCAAGCTAAGGACATTTCTTTTTTAATGAAACAAAATCTTATGTCCTATGTGCAATTCTGGACTTTGGTTGAGTGAGGTGGAGAGGGGCTGTCCTCACAGCCTGTCTTACTGTGCACTGTGAGGCTCTGTGACAGTTCCAGGAGCCTCTGCCCTGAAGGCTCCCTCTGCCACCAGCCTATTTAGGATTAAAAGATGGAGTGACACTAGAAGTATGTCCTCCTCTTTTCAGCAGTGGCTCCAGCAACTGGTCGCAGGCCATGGTGTCCCTTTCCCTGTTTTCCTACCGTGGGTGAACCCAAGCGCTACAATGAACCACTTTACATAAGGGCTGAGATCAAAGCCCATCATAAACCACTCGTCTTCCTCAGATCAAAACAATCAGCCTTAAGAGACTACCGAGTCATACGGCTTCCCTCCTCTGATGCCTCGATACACAGAGCCCTGTCTGTCAGCCCAGCCTATCACAGAACATGGCCCAGTGAAGTCCTTCATTCTAAGCAGGCTTGCCATCATCATGGCTGGCAGCACGTGGTACCTGCACTTCCTGGCAGTGTGTTTCAGACTCTGCTGCACTCAGTCAGACTGGACTCCACTTTGCCCCTATGTCTCAGCAAGAGACCCCCACATAAGACAAGGTGAAAGCCACAAGCCACTTGGTGTAACGTAGCAGCCACTGTGGCCTATTGCCAGGGCCACAGCACTGAAATCTACTGGTATGAGTAACTAAAAATAATTAAGACAGTTTATATGCACTAGTCTTTATGGGGGTAAAAATCTGTTGGCCATCCCAGGACTGGATCAAAAACCCTTGCCATTCCTGTGACTTGGTGTTGGTTGAGGTCCAGAGGGGCAGCGTAGCGTTTGCTTTGTGGTCAGGCACCCTTGTTTTCATGTTAGCGTGACTTCACATACTCTCATGTACTACTTTGAATCTGCCAATCCACTCTGTTCTTCACTTCTACTTTCTAGTCAAGGCTTTAATATAATAAAGAGGGGGATGGAGAGATGGCTTAGTGGGTAAGGCATTTGCCTGCAAAGCAAAAGGATCCTGGTTTGATTCCCCAAGACCCACTTAAGCCAGATGCACAAGGGGGAGCATGCATCTGGAGTTCGTTTGCAGTGGCTGGAGGCCCTGGTGTGTCCATTCTCTCTCTCTCTCTGTCTGCCTCTTTCTCTCTCTCAAATAAATAAATACATTTTTTTTAAAAAAGAGGAAGAACAAACAAATGGGTAGAATGTGACAATAAAACCAAAACTGTGTAGAATAGCTGCTTGGAGTAAAGCAACTCTGCTCATGTCCTTGCTCAGGGCTGAGTCCTTGTGTAGCTGCTGCCCTCCGAGGGGACTCCTCTTATAAGGCTATTGAAGGAAAATGGTGTGACATAAAAATGCCAGGCAAGGTGCTAGAGATGGGATTTAATATGGAGTGCCAAGAGATTAGACCCTCGTGATCAGCTGCCGTGGATCCGGGGCTCCGTGATGGATACTGCACTGAAGATGTGCTCATTTCAGGTTAGGTGACCTTGTCTGGCTTATTTATGATTATTATTAAGAGCAATGCTGGCTGTCAGACATGATCAACATAAATCAAAACAGCTTCTTTAAGAGAAGCCATAAAACTCCTCAAAAGAAATTCCCAACCAGATGGTGAGTTCATAGTTACGGAAGATGTGAGTCTGAAATTGTAGAGAAGACAGGCAGTTAGTTAACTTTAGCAAAGATGGCTTCTGAGTTTGGAAATGTCTAATGCTCTGGTTATTAGTAAAAAAAAAAAAAAAAATCAAATAAAGTAAAAATTAACTGGGGAAATAACCATTCTCATTCCTTCGCAATACGTAACAGAAAATATCCAACATCACTGGATCATTGTTCCAGCCCCATTCCTAGAGATCCGTGTTAGTGAAGAGCCTTCCTTAAGACAACTCTTGTTGGGTCAGTGGACTTTAATTTTAGTTGCTTTATTAGTCAGCTTTCCATTACTGTAACAAATTACCTCAGATGATCAACTTAAAGAGAGGAAAGGTGTATTTCAGCTCACAGTCAATGGTCAGTTCTCCAGCTGGGGTGGGGAGGGAAACACTGCTCTGTGCTGCTGCCCACAGTCTGAGGAATCCTTGGTGAAGCCAGATCCTGGACTTCACCACAGAAAAGAATTTCAAGACGAACTAGTATGAAGCAGAGTAGGTATTATTTTAAAAGGTATTTTTTGGCCAGGTGTGGTGGCACACGTCTTTAATCCCAGCACTTGGGAGGCTGAAGTAGGAGGACTGTTGTGAATTTGAGGCCAGCCTGAGACTGCATAATGAATTCTAGGTCAGCCTGGGCTGGAGTGAAACCCTTACCTTAAAAAAATATATATATATTTTTAATATAGATTTAAGCACAGGGGTTAAGAGAAAGGGAGGCTGTCAGAAGAGATCAGCAAGGCATGCCTAAGAGCATAGGTATGGGCTTTACAAAAGAGAGTCCCACTTTCTATGGAAATGTAAGAGCACATGACGTATTGTAGTTGTCAATGGGGAGTCATTACAGACTCTTTTTAAAAAAATATTTTTGCATTTATTTATTTAAGAGAGAGAGTGTGTGTGTGTGCTAGGCCATCCAGCCACTGCAAATGAACTCCAGATACATTGGCCACCTTGTTCAGCTGGCTTATGTGGGTCCTAGGGAATTGAACCTAGGTCCTCTGGCATTGTAGGCAAGCGCCTTAACTGCTAAGCCATCTCTCCAGCCACTACAGACTCTTGAGAGGAACTTCAGTTTACCTCTACGGATGGATTGTCATTGAGGTTTTCACAGTTCCTAGTGGACCTCTGTCCAATGACAACACACCCTGCCCAGGGGAACAGCAATGTCTGCTCCTGTCACCATGTAGATTACTGAAGGGATGTACATTGCACTTCTGCCACTGCACCAGCCGAGCCGAGTGCCCAGCCTAACCCACCACATTCCTCTCGATCACACGGCACTCTCCCACACCCTCTCTGTCTCCTCCTCTGGTACCTTGCTTTGCACCCTAACCGTGCTGGATGTTGCAATCGGCTTCACGTTGCTGGCAAAAAAAAAAAAAAAAAACAAGCCAGAGCAGCTTGCAGGAAGAAAGGGTTTATTTTGGCTTATAGAGTCAGGAGTAAGCTCCATGATGGCAGGGCAAACCATGGCATGAGCAGTGGGTGGACATCACCTCCTGGCCAACATCAGGTGGACAACAGCAGCAGGAGAGTGTGCCAAACACTGGCAAGGGGAAGCTGGCTGTAAAACCCATACACCCGCTCCCAGCAATACATCTCTTCTAGGGGAATCCATTTCCGAAATTGCCACCAGCTGGGACCTAGCATTCAGAACACGTACATTTATGGGGGACACCTCAATCAAAGCACCACAGTACGTTCCCATTTTGGTCTCTTTCTCCTGGCTGGTTGGTGAAGCCTGGAGTGAAAAAAGCCGCTTAGAGCCAGGTGTATTGGCCCACAACTTTAATCCCAGCACTCGGGAGGCAGAGGTAGGAGGATCACTGTGAGTTCAAGGCCACCCTGAGACTACATAGTGAATTCCAGGTCAGCCTGGGCTAGAGTGAGACCCTACCTCGAAAAAAAAAATACTGCTTGCTTGAATGATATTCATTCCCACTGTGCATGTGTAAGCTGGGCCTACTGTGACCAGTACGCTCTTAGTTCTGGGGTAAGGGGGCTTCTGCCCAAAGAGACACCATCCTGGAGAAGCATGCTGGTTCTGAGGTACACTCATACCTGGGCGTGCCTGGCCGTGAGTTTCTCCAAAGCCTGCTTAGTACCCAGCACTGAGTGTATGCCAATTATTACTGGATACCGCCGATTGATTTCCTTCGATGGTTATTGGTTGGTAGGCAGCAGAGCCCTCAAACCTGGCCCATGTTTCTTAGCTAGGTATTTCTCATATCTTGTGCTATTGATGATAAAGCCTTGAAATTTTGAGTCTAATCTGCTGTTGCCTTTGTCACTTTATATACCAAACACATGCCTTCTCTTCTCTTGGTGTTGACCAAAGAAACATTCCATTCCAGAGTGGTGAGGGCCAGCCTGTTTCTGGTTGTTATTTGCCTTCACGCAGTTTGGCTGTTGTCACAACAGGCTAGACAGCTACTGTCCTGTCTTCCAGCTTTAGTTCTAGGGGGATACCAGGTTCAGTTCACGGCGCTGCACCAGTATCTGGGAGTGAGACTCCAGACACAAAGTGATGCAAGGGTGCAATGCCGCATGGCTGGGAGCGCCACAGTGGGCTCTGATGCTGCTCCCCTGTTTTCTTCCCAGGTGCCTAATGGTAGCCAGCTCTGCCTGGTTTTGTTTCTGCCTCTGAGGGGTATTTTCTACCTTGTCAGGGCAATCTGTTTAAGTTGCTTCAGTCAGTCATTTGATCACAGTGACAAGAAAAGTAACTGATCAGGGCTGGGGGGGTGGCTTGAGTGGTTACTTTCCACAGCGTTTGCCTGAGAAGCCATTTAACCAGACCCTGGTTCAATTCCCCCTTCAGGGACCCAAACTGTGAAGCCAGATGTACAAGGAGGGGAACGCATGTGTCTGGAGTTTGTTTGCAGTGGCTGAAGGCCCTGGCATGCCCATTCTCTCTTTCTCTCTGCCTCTTCCTCTCCTTCTGTCTCAAATAAATAAATAAATAAATAAAATATTTTTTAAAAGAAGTAACTGATCAACACTATGACTAACCCTGCAGAGAAGGGTGTGACAGGAGCCATGCTGGGAGCACATGCTGCCTAGGGGAATGAGCAATGTCCACATGGCCACGTCGTCACTGTAGTTCCTCTTACTTCCCCCTCCACCCCGCTTTGCTCTACCTCCACGCTAGACAGACCTGTGCCTTATGCTTGCAAACTCATCCCTGCTCAACTTTGGAGAAGTCTCCAGGTCTTAGATGCTGGAGCCGAGGTGCTCAGTGGCCGAGCCAGCTCTCTTGGTCAGTCCATGTTTGTAAAACATCATCAGCTTTCTATCCATTACCACCTAAAAGCCTTAGACCTTAAGGAACCAAACATAAACTTTGTCCCCAGGGTTGATGTTTCTTACTTGGTGCCTCTGTACATTATTGAAGTCTAGGGCAGGGGTGCGTGTGTATGTGTGTGTGTGTGTGTGTGTATGTGTGAGCTCTGCAAAGTGAATTCTGACATGAACTGAATAGAGCTTAGAGTGCTTTGTAGGGAACCCCTCTGTACCAAGCATTCCTTACTGTGTTCTGCTAACTTCACACAGCTCCATCTGCCACAGGGGAATGCAGGGTGGGGGGTGGCTGGCTGTCACAGCCCCAGCTCCCTGGGACAAGGACCTAGTAGTTAATGAAGCAGCCGCCCTCTATATTGCCCCTCTCGATCTGTATTGAAGAGTTCTAGATCTTTCGGAGGTCATGGTACCTTTTTGATTTATGCTTTCCTTAACAGTCCTCGAATGTCTCGCAAGAATAGTTTCCGCCTTTCTCCAAGTCCAGGCTGAGCAGCCACAGTGGCTCAGCAGGCACTGGAGTTAGGGTGGGGGTGGCCAGGAGGCTTGAGGGGAATATGGAGAGGGGTTCCCACCTGCTCTCTAACTGTGTCGCCCAGGGGCCCAAGAACCAATACCCCAACTACTCAATTCACACAGGCTTCTCCATCCGGGTCCTTCGGAAAACTGCACACCCAGTGGCTTCTCAGGGCTGCCCTATCATAACATCTCATTTTTTTTGTTCCCATTTTTCATGTTTTTGAGTTCATATGCATTAGTTGGCCATATTCATGGGGCTCAATGTGACATTTGCATGCAGCACACTCATCAGATCTATCCTCCCTTTTCCACACTCTTCCTTCCCACGCAGGCACCCAGAATTTCTGGTAATCACTGTTCTGTTTTCATATCTACCTAGATTGTTTCATTTCCACATCTAAGAACAGCTGTGGTTGTTTTTATCTGCTGCCTATCTGTGTCTCTGAGTGTGTCTTCTAGTTCCTTCCATTTTGCTACGTATGACGAGATGTTGTTCCTTGTGGCTGAATAACACTCCATACTTTCTTTAACCATTTGGTGCCATATCTTAGCTGTTAACCAATAATGCCGCAGTAACAGGGCTTGCAAGTGCCACTTTGATATGAAGACGCCACTTCCTTTGTCAATACTCAGACTTGGGATGGCTGGATCAAATGGTAGATCTATTTTTGCTTTTCTATCTTTCTTTCTTTCTTGTTTTTTTTTTTTTTTTTTTTGACACGTCTTGCTTTTTTCTATTATGGCTCTACCACTTTATATCCACCAAAAGCATACGAGAGTTCCTTTTAATCTGCATTTTTCATGATAACTGTTCTAATTGGGTTGGGATGGTGTTCCATGACAGTTTTGACATGCATTCCACTGATGGCTAACAATATTCGGCTTTTTTTTTCACATATTTGTTGGCCTTTTATATTTTTCTTCAGAGACATGTCTATTCAAATCATTTGCTCATTGTCAATTGGATTGTGTATTTCCTTTCAATTCCTTGCATTTTTTTCTGGGTATTAACACTCCGTTAGAGGAATAGCTAGTAAAAATTTTCTCCCACTCTTCAGCCATTCTCCACTCTCTTGACTGTGTCTTTTGCTGTGTAGATGCTTTTGAGATTTTTGCTCATCTTATGGCAGTAAGAAAGCAAAGACAGGGTCCCAATAACCTCCCAAGGGCACATACCCCCCACCACCTAACTTCCTTCCATGAAGCCCCAGCCCCTAAAGGTCCCACCGTTCCTGGTAGTGCTACAGGCTGCTGACCAAGTCTTTAATATTAAGATCTACCAGGCATACCCAACCTATTGTGATTGCAACGCAATGATGTCATCTACAAAGGTTGCACTGGAGAGCCACACAATTGAATTACAAAAACAGTTCTCTTAATGTTTTAAGAAAATTTATGATTTTGTGTTGGGCCACACACATAAATATACTGGGCCACTTTTAGCCTGTGAATTATGGGTTGGATATACCTGAACCATAACAACATCGTTTGGGAAAATTATTTGTTATCTGGTTTTCTTTCTTTCTTTCTTTCTTTCTTTCTTTCTTTCTTTCTTTCTTTCTTTCTTTTGTGGAAAATGTGGACAGGGGATTTTCTTTTCAACAAGGAAATATTGAGACTTTGAGCAAACTGCTTACATTCTTTGTACATAATTTTCTTCTTGTGTGGGACTTAGATGAGATGCTACGTTTATCTGTGACAGACACAACAATACAGAGACTCATTCTCTACAAGTCTCCAGGGCACTGGGAGTCTGGGTGCCTGGTCTGCTTTGCTGTTTTTATGATTGTGACCTCATGCACCAGCCATCAGGCCCGTGTCTCATTCCAGACAAAGGAAAGAGAATGGGAATGCCAGATTCCATCCTTTAAATCCCACTTTCCCCATCGGTGGAACCTTAGGCATTGTACCACACAAGAGTGTTGTCTCCATTGCAGGACCCTACTAAGATCAGAGTCTCTTGCTGAGAAAGAAAATTACAGCACTGGGAGTGTAGCTTAGTGCCAGAGGCCTTGTGTTCCATCCCCAGCACCCCGCCCCCCCAAAAAATGAGGAGAGGGATAGCTAGGAGGGACAGCTAGAGGTGTTTATCACAATGTATAAGGCATGTTGAATATGCCTGGTACATGCTCAGTGCTTTATATAGTAAATATTCTGGAATTCCTGCTATTGCACAATACCAAATGCAATTAACCCTCTTCTCTAGCATAAATGCCTCTTTAATTTTATCAGAATACCCCTTCGTCCCTGTTGAGTCCCTGCCAGTCTGGCTCCAGTTCTAGGCCACATGCTCTTTGTTGCTGGAGGTCTACATTTCCAGGTGGATGTTCAACAGTGGCTCTGAAGGCTGGGCAAGGATTTGTCAGTTCCTCCAGATGAAGCAAGTGCTGGGTTAAGAGCAATGGCCAAGGCACATAGAGGGAGGCCGAGGATGATTGCAAGGTACCCATTGTGACCCCATCCTTTGCATTGAAGGTTCACAAACACCCCCTGTGTCTCCTCGTCTCAGGTTCTCAGAGGCGGAGGCTCATCCCAGCCTTGTCCCTCGATACCTCCTCACCTGTGAGAAAGCCCGCCAGCAGCGCGGGGGTGCGCTGGGTGGATGGCCCCCTGCGGAGCACCCAGAGAGGCCTTGGAGAACCTTTTGAGATTAAAGTCTATGAAATCGACGATGTGGAACGCCTGCAGCGACGACGAGGGGCCAACACCAACAAGGTGAGGCTGCCGCGTCCACCCCCGAGGAAGAGGGGGGCTGCATGGGGCTGGTGCCTCAGGTTTCTGGTATGGCAGTGGGAGGTGACCAAGGACTCTGGTCCCAGCACAGCTTTTGGTGGGAGCTCTGTGCTTCTCTCCTGAAATGACTTAACAGGACACCTGAATGACTTCACATAGGTACCTAAAGGGCTGCGGCACTTCTCTGGGTCTCTGTCTTAAGGTTGCACACCCTTGCAAAGGCCAACATGCATGCAGCTTGGAACACCATGTGCTTTCTGGGGGTCGGGTTGTCTGATCTGTGGAGGCCAACAGGCTCCCTGTCACACTTCTGGGAACCACAGCTGTTGTCATCAGCTGTACTTACAGCACTCCTTTCTAAAGAAAAAATGCTAGGCTGGATCCAAGCAGAAGTCCCTCTTTTCTTTCTACCCTCCCATCTCTTTTCCTGTCTGCACAGGAGGTCGTGTGCTTTAACGCCAAGCTGAAAATTCTAGAGCATCGGCAGCAGAGGATCGCCGAGGTCCGAGCCAAGTACGAGTGGCTGATGAAGGAGCTGGAGATGACCAAACAGTACCTGATGCTGGACCCCAACAAGTGGCTTCGTGAATGTAAGGCCTGTGACGCACTTCCACCACTGCTGCTGGTGGTGGGCTCCCCAATGACAGGGAGGCAGCCACCCAGACCATCTGCATCTGAGGCCTGGGGGCCTAGGGGGTGGAGATGGTTGCTCTGAGAGTGAGAGCAGTCCTACCCTTAGGTCAGGGTGGTGTTCATTCCTCCTTAGACTGGTTGCTCATGAGTTTTAGTCCAGAGACCTGAAAATGGGATTTCATACCGCCACCTCTCTGTATGTGACAGAAGATCACTCAAAAATGAAGGCTCCCAGGTCACAAATTCACACTGTATATCTAGCCTAAAATAGACCACAGCTCTAGAGCTCTTGGTCAGGTAGAATGTGCAAACCCAGACCCACCTTCCAAGGACCCTGGAAACCCAAGGAGTAGGCCTGGAGTTACCTGCATCTAACAGAAAATTCAGGTGGCAGTAAACATCTAGTAGTGATTCAGAACAATGCTGGACAGACTCCCTGAGAGGCAGATTCAATTGTCTCCTAGTTATTTGTTCCTAACTATTCTATTTACTGCAAAGTAAGGCTTAAATCTGGCCCTGGCTGTTCCATTGCTGTGTGAACCTATGCTGGAAGACTTGGTCTGTGGGTAAAATACATTATAGTGTCATTAGAATGCTCACTCCCTTTCTTTCCTAGCCAGCTTTTCCCTCCAGCCCTCAGCTACCCAGATCCCTTTTGGTGACACTATTCCCCTGCATGTCACCCCCTCCCAAGACTCCCCATTGTTGGGGAGTCTCAAAAATAGAGCCTGGAGACTTAGAGTTATATCCAAAAGAAGCCAACTTAAACATATTGGGTAAAATGATATGTGATGAAGAAGAAAATGCCAGGGTCTCCCAGCCTCCCATTATCCATCACCATCCATCCCCACACTTTCTTTTCCATCTGAAAGAGGCAGCAGCTCTGCAGAATAGCTCATTTGCATTCTTTTGTCCATTGCCAGTCTGTGTAGAGCATCTTACATTTTGGGGTGCATTTGTAGCTGCAACCATGGGTCCCAGAGATCACTTTTGGATCCTGGCTTTGACATATGCTAGCATTGTGACTTGGGGTGAGATGTTTAACTTTCCAAGTCTTGATTTTCCTCAATTGTAAAAGGGGATGGGCTGGAGAGATGGTTTAGCAGTTAAGGCTCTTGCCTATGAAGCCTAAGGACCCATGTTTGACTCTCTAGATCCCACATAAGCCAGAGGCACAAAAGATGAGGTAAGTACAAGGTCACACATGTCCACTAGGTGGCGCAAGCATCTGGAGTTCAATTGCAGTGGCTGAGGCCCTGGCACACCACTTTTCTCTCTCTCTCTGTCTCACACTAAAAAGGAGGGGTGCCTATTTCATAGGGTGACTCTAAGCTGCGACCTGCACTTTCATTGTGTAGCTAAGGACAGGAGTTCAGTATCTGGCAGGAATGGTCATGTTCAACCATCTAGATGTGCCATACATGAGACATTTCCTTAGTGTCTGCTTGCATAATACATGGCTAGATTCTGATAGAAATTTGTACGCCATGCAGAGGTGTTTTCATCTCAGGTACTAATGGGTCCACTGAGACGGGAGCGAGGACGTTAGCTAATATCAGGCTGTGGCATAAACAAGCGTCCTGTTGCCTATTTCTCCCCCACTGCCCTGACCATTCCTTCTTCCATGGACCTTCCCTTAGGCAGATCCCTCATTTTTACAGCTTTCACTAAAATTTTATTTTTCAAGAGTAGTTTATGTCCAAGGCAGGCTCGTAAATGATTTTTATCTTCCACATTCCAATTTTTCCCCTAGGACAGAGCTTAACCATCAGTACGCATATATTTCAGATGCATATAGGAAGCAATCCCTCCCTTCAAGCCTTTGTAGAATCAGTGATTTAAAAAATATTTTAGTTATTTATTTATTTGAGAGAGAAAGAGACAAAGAGGCAGAGAGACAGAGAGAGAAAGAGAGAGAGAGAATGGGCAAGTCAGGGCCTCTAGCCAGCACTAACAAATTCCAGATACATGTGCCTCTGGCTTTATATGGGTCCTGGGGAACTGAACCTAGGTCCTTTGGCTTCGTTGGTGAGTGCCTTAACCGCTAAGCCATCTTTCTAGCCCAAGAATCAGTGATTTTTGATGGTAGGAAAAAGAATGTGCAAAAAGCTACATGAAAGGGAAATACAGATTGTTGGTTTCAAATGAATCAAAAGAATTAGAAGGGAAGAACATTTAAAGATGTTGCACATTGGCTCTTGCCTGTGGGTAGCAGGCAGGGTACTGGCACAGCTTCCAGCTACAATTCTTAGTAACTGTGTAACATTGAACAGGTCACTTCCCTGCCTAGATCCACAAATTCTTCTGCAGAAAGAAGCCACTCCCATGACAGTCCCTGGTGTCTCTGTAGCATACTACGGTTTTCAAACCAGGCACACATTCATTAGCTCATTTGTGGTATTTTATTCTTGTCAGCAGCTCAAGGTGGGCAGGATAGGCTGGGCAGGGATTCCCACACTTGCATTGCTAGTATGGAAATGGTGTAAGCCGAGCTAGTGTGGCCTAACGTGAGGCTTCTGCCTTGGACCGTAAAGCTACCTCACCCTCATTGACTGCTCCCTACAAAAGATATTAGAGCTGGGACCAGGCCACCCATCTCCTGTGCCCAGACACCATGGAGCAAAGCAGGGGCCCTGAAACCAGAAAGGGCTGACCCCAGACCCACAACTCTCAGGAAAGGAAGGCCATAGACTTTGGCTTTTGAGGTAGGGTCGCACTCTAGCCCAGGCTGACCTGGAATTCACTATGTAGTCTCAGGATGGCCTCGAACTCTCAGCAATCCTCCTACTCTGTCGGCCTGAACCTGAGACAAAACATCCTGTCATATGCCTTTACTTGTCTTTTGAGTGTGAAGAATCTTAATTATTAATATAGGTTTCGTTTATCATCAAATTTCCCTAATGGCTGATGAGTGTGTGAGATTGCACAAGGGCCAAGAGGTAGGCTCACATAGTGACTCAGGCCAGCTTTAGCTACATAGAAAGTTCAAGGCCAAGGCCAGGCGTGGTGGCACACGCCTTTAATCCCAGCACTCAGGAGGCAGAGGTAGGAGGATCACCGTGAGTTGGAGGCCACCCTGAGACTACAGAGTGAATTCCAGGTCATCCTGAGCTAGAGTGAGACCCTACCTCGAAAAAAACAAAAAAAGAAAAAGAAAACAGAAAGTTTAAGGCCACCCTGGGCTATGTAAACCTAGTTTCAAAGAAAAAAAAAAGAAGAAGAAGCAGGGTCAGGATTCCCAGCTAGAGGGACCGGCTGTGTATAGCACATGAGTGGATATGAAAAGCAATCTCCTTCCTCTAGGGATGTCACTTAAGTGAGACCCCAAAATGGATGTAGTCTCCCCATCCCAGCTTGAAAACCTGCTTACCTTGGTTCATAAGGAGTGGGAATCTCACAGACCCTGTGATGGAGGCTGCTGGAGGAGGAGGGGCATGTATGGCCAGACCATCTCCCATCCCACAGGCTTAAAGATAAGGGGACCATAACCAGTGTTCCTTTCTCCTGGTACAGGCCTAGGACTGGTGGGAAGGGCTGCAAGGCTTCCCTAGTCAGGCACCCCTAGACTAAAGAGAAGGGATCAGCGGTGGGGGCAGCCGTCCGGAAGCAGGGAGGGTGTGGCACCTCCTGTGGCCAGATCTCAAGTCTCTGGTCTCCACGGACTGCTTTTTTTCTTTCAGTTGATTTGGAGCAGGTGTTGGAGCTGGATTCCCTCGAGTACCTGGAAGCCCTAGAGGGTGTGACCGAGCGCCTGAGAGCCGCGTGAACTTCTGCAAGGCCCATCTCATGATGATCACCTGCTTTGACATCACCTCGAGACGTCGATAAGGACCGGCAGGCCCGGGCCACCAGTCCCTCCCTCTCTCCCTCCCCAGGACTTCAGCGAGACACTGCCCTCCCAGGCCCTCTGTGCTGGCGGCACTCAAGACATAGGACGAGGATGAAGGTTGGTGGCAAGTCTGGAGTGAGCGTGGAGAGGAAGGCGATGTTTCCTTTGTTTTCTGTAAGAAAGGAAGGTGCAAACACCAACATGTGGAAGGAGAAAATGATGGGGAGCCCCGTGAGACTGAGAAAGCACTTTGAGGAACCTTAAAGAACTCATTTGTACATAAAGGACCGCTAGCAAAGAGACCTCACTCTTGTCTTGCATTTGTAAGGAAGGGGAGGGTAACTTGGGATTGCCATTGAAAGTGAAAATGAAACACCAACCAGATGACCCAGAATGACGGATTAAGTGCCTTGCAAATCTTTATGATTATCCAAACATTTATGTTCATACTTTCTTGTGTACAGATGGTGCTAGACAAGACGAAAACAACAAAACCTACAAAACAGAAAAAAAAAAAAAACTTTTTTTTTTTTTGCAATGTTATTTCCGGCTTGTTTTCTCTAGGTGTTTTATCCCATTTCTGACTTGCTGTTTCTAAGGAAGTTGTGTTTGTAGAGAAATTTCCTAATCAGTATTGCAGATGAATAAATGTTGCGTGTCTTTCATGGGTATTCTGGTAAAGCCGCTCAAACAGAACATGGACGCTGCTGCATGGGCACGAGCCGCTGTGCTCCCTAGGAAGGTCTGAAAGGCAGGTTATGCACAGTGCCACCTGCCATGCTCCATGGGTCAGCTGGCAACCCCAGGGGTTGAGCATGGAGCCAGTGTTCATGAAAGAGGGGTCTCCTTGTAGGTGACCTGTTGGTTTCATATACACTTCTTTATCCACCCATCCATGGATTTCATGGCCCTCAAAAAAAGTTCATGATTATTTCTAGTCCAAAGACTAGAAACCATGTCCAGAGAGTCAAGTTTCTTCATTTTTCATATTCTGTGGTGTTACTGAAGCAGGGAGGGGCACTCCATGCTGAGACCTCACGGGCTCATGCAGGCTCACAGACTCAGCGTCAGTCAGAACAACTAGCAGCTTGCAGATCATACAGCCTTCTATGACCAAAGTCTTACTTAAAAACAAGAGGTCAGGGCTGGAGAGATGGTTTA
The DNA here is from genome assembly GCA_036365145.1 of Orientallactaga sibirica. Lineage (NCBI taxonomy): Eukaryota > Metazoa > Chordata > Mammalia > Rodentia > Dipodidae > Orientallactaga > Orientallactaga sibirica. The sequence continues at coordinate 11,865,599 of JAEOAD010000035.1, read as the reverse complement.
GTGGGTAAGACATTTGCCTGCGAATCCTAAGGACCCAGATTCTATTCCCCAGGACCCACATAAGCCAGATGCACAAGGTGACACATGCATCTGGAGTTTGTTTGCAATGGCTGAAGGCCCAGCGCACCCTCTCTCTCTCTCTCTCTCTCTCTCTCTCTCTCTCTCTGTCTCCTTCCCTCCCTCCCTTCCTCCCACTTTCTTGCTCTCTCAAAATAAATAAATAAATAAAAAAAACAAAAGGTCAGTTCTACCCCATCCCAAAGCCTCCATGACATCCAGGGACAGGGCATGTTCTGCGGTCCTGGTACTCAGAGGCAGAGAAGTTTCCCATCCCTAAAACCTTAGACCCCTGGAGAGGAAGGGCACAGCTAAATGGATATGGGGGCCCATGTCTTGCTCCTGAGAACTGAGGACTTCATTCTCAAGTCATTCAGAATGATTAGCCTGGAGCCCCTGAAGCAGCCAAGCACCCAGTGACAACCAGGAGTCTTCACTCTCCCCAGCATCTGCAGTCTGTTGGCTCACGCATACTCAGTGCCTCTCACATCCTTGCCCCACCTGCAGCACGTCATGAACCTCTGTCCAGGCTGGACCAGCCCCACTTACCAACTCCCCAGCCTCAGATGCTCCATAAGGAGAAAGAACTTCTAGGCCCCCGGAGCCCAGCACAGCAGATTGAACAGTCCGCAGGGCTTGGGAAGCGGGAACTGGAGTCTCATGAGTACCATGGTACCCACTCCTTCACTCCAAACAGGTCACAGAGGGTCTGTGGTTTTGCCCCACTTTGGAAGTCAGCCCCGTGGACCGGAAGCCAACTCCACGGATTATGAGTGAGCTCTACTATGTTCTTATATAAATATGCCCCAAATTGCTGGTCTTAGCTATGGCAAAGACCACTTCCCTTCTATGCATTCTGTGGGGTTAGCAAGCATGTCACCTTGGGAAGCACGGCCTCCCCAGAACCTCCTAGTTTTATTCTGAAGGTAGGTCTAGGGCTCTGGGCCCACCTCAGCTTTCTGACATGTGCATATAGGGACCCACCGAACAGCCACGTTCTTGGAAGAATTTGGACCCTGAGGGCTGCCATCCTATGGGCCTGAGCATCTGTTTTTGGTTGCTGGTTTGACATATACTTTCTTGTTTTCTCTTTTTCACAAAAAGCCTTACCATAGGGGAGTTTTCAAACATGAGCATGCCCATAAGATTTCCAATTCCGAACCATTTTTTTTATTGGAAACCAAATCATTTACTTAGTCAATGAGCTGGCCTTTGGTCCCTGCTATCTTCTCCATAAACCCCGAGGTCATCAGGCCCCAGAAACTTCCTTAGCAGTCCACCAACAGAGACCAAGATGGCACATCTGTAGAGAGCTGACCCTTGGTCAGCGGGTGTCTCCTGGGAGAGAAGCCTTCAGCTGCCTGCTGACTAAGCAACTTCATGATCTGACAGGGGACTTTAGGATGCCACCAAGGACCATGTTAGCAAGTCAGATTGGTGTCCCCGGAACCGCGACGTGGAAAGGCCACTGCAAGTGAACGCTGTCCATTCTCTGTTCTCCCTCCTCTCCTTTTCCTTTCCCTCCCATCCTTGAAACACCCATCTTCTTCCCCCTCCTTCTTCTTCCTCACCTACTCTATTTCTGACCTAATTAAGCTGCAAACATCTTAATCTGTCCACCTTCATCCTCGTCCCTGATGGACTTGCAGAGAACTGTCACCTGTGCCTGGATACGCCCGTCCCTGGCTCTGCTTGGGAGTTATCTGTACACATGACGCTCTTGAGACACAGCAGTCCCAGCAACTTGGGACCTGCCTCGTGCAGGTCCAATGTGCTTTGGGTTTGGAGACTGAAGATGCAAAGAGGGCAAAGAGAACATCAAAGAACTTGTTTCTATTTCGTGATCTGCCAGTAGAAGGACCAGAAGTGTTTCTTTGGCATCCACATTGAGATCCATCCTCTTTTACCAAATCCCTCGTCTGAAACCTGTCTTCCCAGGCTCGGCTCTAAATAGTTTAGGGTGAGGGAGGAACAACATGGTCAAGCGAAAATCCAAGAGAAGGAAAAGGAGATGCTGTTTCCTCAGGAAGGAACCCACAGTACATTCCCTCACGGGGCTTCGGGCTTCCCGGGAGCCAGAGTCTGCTTGATTCTTGCTTTCCTTCCCCGCCAGACATTTGGAACCTTTGCGCAAGTTGCTCGTGAACTCCCCCCGGACGTCACAGGGAAGCTGTCTCTCACCTTCATCTCTGCGGATTTGAAGTTCAGTACTCCTCACCTTGCTCTTCTGAACTTGAGGAACTTGTGACCCAAATGCAGAGGTGGGTCCCACCAGGATGGAGATGTGACTCAAGGAGAGGAGGGAGGGGCTCCTGAAGGACAGACTAGGACTAAGAACACAAAGCTCCGTCCAGTGGTGGCAGCTCAGCAGGCAGAATCTGGCCCAGTTTCTCATGAATTAGGCTTAAGCTTGCAATGTCCAGGAAGACGACTGTGACTTTATCATGGCCGCTCAATGCCATCCAGGATGGTGGGTCAACAAGACGTGCACATCCCTACATCTGAAAGAAACGTATGTGATGTTCCGGTTTAAAAAATAAAAAAAAGACTTGAACATCCAAGGCTTTGGTTTATGCAAGGATTTCAATTCAAGTGGACAGAAAATGCATTTGCACCCATGTAGGAGTATATCTCGGATCTGGAAGAACCAGCCCATTATTTTGAGTTCATCCATCAGCCTTCATTGCTGGAGTTAATATTTGAAACCAGCCATCTGCCCTTGACTTCTCAGGATACAAGGTGAGACTGGCTCGATCACACAGGTTTTTTTCAATGCAAACACCATGCCTGTGGTTGGCCACCACCGATCTGTAATCCATTCTGGAGTGGATGCTTTTAGGTTCTTTATTCCAGCAAGGTTTTTAGGCCACAAAAGAAATCATTAATGATGACTTCCTTCCAAAATTGAAAACATATTTTCTGACTGTTGTGCTTTCCTACTGCGATCCAGGCAGAAGTATTTCCTCCCCTTTGTGATAGCTCATCCTAAACTGAAATCAGGGCTGGCAGAGACAGATTGAAAGTCCAGCTTGTCAGCTTACTCTCTGACTAAGCCATATATTAGCATTATCCCTGGGGGCCCCTGCCACAGCTCTCCATGATGCAAGGACAGCTTCAGACCCAGGAGACACCCCTGCAGCAGGAAAAGGCAGGCACAGCCACTCTTCTCTGTGCCAGGTGAGTGCCAGCTTCATAGACACTCCAGTCAATGGGTCTGATTTGGAGGAAGGGCAGTGGTGGACATACAGTATCCTTTTGCATTATAGTTTTTCTCTTCCTACAGAAAGGATCTGTCACCACTTGTGGGTAAAAATACATAAATTATGTCACTTAGCAACCTTCTTGACTTTTGTCATACATAATCTATTTCTAAATTACAAACAGTTCATTATTTCCACAGTAACAAAAGCAAAATTCTAACATAGGAGACACTTTTAAAACGTAAGCATATCATCTCAAAAAAAAATTTTTTTTGAAAATGCCTGAGAATAATTTATCCATCCCTAAACAAGCACATTTGGCTTCTGGGTGGCCCTGAGGAGATGGCGGAACCAAGTCTTCATTACATCTTAATGAGATTCTCTACATGTAGTCATTGCCAGTGTCTACACATGTGGATGGGACTAACTCAGCTCCCGGGATGCACACATCTATTTTATGCATGTATACACCTTTACCTTCACAACCAAGTCTGGTGTCTTCTTGCCCCACACTGCGGACGTCCCACACTGCGATAGTCAATTTGTGCAGATGCCATTGTTTATTTGTGAGTGCAGAGTGCGGTCCTGTAATGCTACTTGTGTTTTTGAATTTACGTCCACATCACAATTGGGAATGTTCTCCGGTGGAATGTTCTGCATTGAAGTGTAAGCTTTGTGAGCCTGTCTATGGTTGTCTTGTCTTCTGTTTTTCTCACTCTGACAGAGTGTCTAAGCAAGAGACGTGGGCAGGGGCGGGACATGGTAAATAGTCAGGCGAACAGGGATCAGCTCCGTCCTCCAGATCAAGGGCTTGGTTCTGAATCTTAGCTGTTTCTATGGTAAGTAGTAGTCAAAGGGGTCAAGACAAGGCCCCTTCTTTCTAGGTGCACGATACTAAACTTGGAAATCACCTCCCAGGGACTTCTTCCTACCAGAAGTGCTCAACTCCCAGCAAAGCACTGATGCTATTAAATTTCTACTCCTCCTCAAGATCCCTACGAGCTCCTTACCTTGGGGAGATGGAGCTGCTTGTTCTGGAGAAAACCAAAGCACTTTAGTTTTACAACCTATACTATTTAAGGCACATGTCTGCTGGCTGGATCCCTGAAAGGCAGAGAGGGCTGGGGCCAGTAGTCTCATTGGAGAGACAGCTAGCAATAGGAGGTAAGGCCTCGCTCTGGGAGGAAGGGAGCTGGGTACCGTGCCTAGTGCATCACTAGCTAGGAACCTCAAGTGGGGTGGTGCATTTTGCTGGAGTTCGGGTTCCCTGGTGGAAGACTGTGAGAAAGCCGTAATAGCTGCTCTCTTTACCTAACAGTGTAACAAGAAAAACAAGTGGTATACCTGGTGAGCTGCGCTTTGAAGTTCTCCATGGGGCTGGGGAGAAGCATATATAGACAAAGAAACTGCCATCAATAGTTACCAACTGGTCCAGTTCACAGAGGAGTATTTTAGCCGAACCAGGGTGTAAGTGCAGCACCCTGGACTCTTTCCCCTTAGTTCCCCTTGCACCAGGAGTGTGTGTGTGTGTGTGTGTGTGTGTGTGTGTGTGTGTGTGTGTGTGAATACACAATGCTCCTCCGTATCAAGGTGTGTGTACATATGTGGATGTGAGTATAGAGAAGGCATGTGACGTAGCAGAAGAGCACGGGACAGAAAACCCAAGTTCGGATTCCAGGTTCAACAATGGTCCTACCCGGCCTCTGACTCATGACCAGCCCCTCTGGGATTCGGCTTTCTAAACTGTAAAATGAAGACTTTGTGATAGATGATCTTTGTGGTTCCTTCCAGCTCTGGCTGGAGGACTCCATGATGAGCGATGTATGTAATGTATATATAAATACACTTATCTGTAGAAATGGACCCATTGAATATGGGAGACAAGGCCTGCCCAAGTGCATTTATTGTATCAGAATCAGCAATTTCACAAGTCCATGAAATCCTGTTTTAAAGGTCAATGGCAGTATTTAATGTCATTAAGTTCATTGTTTAACTGGATAGAGGATTGCTGCTTTTTAAAAAAATTAAGTCGCAAGTGTTCACTGTTATGTTTTTAACAAAGTTCATTTGTTGAGATCATAAATTCAAGCATTCTGCCTTGGGTAGGTCCTAATGGCTGACGTTCAGGCTGGGTATTGTGTATGGGCTTTTACATAACTATATAAAAGTTAGATGCTGGCTTGATCATAATCAATATGAGCAGGCTACCTGGAGAAGAGTCCAGAAAAAAAAAAAAAAGAGTTCTCTAGTTCTCACAAACTGGTGACATGAATCCATTAAGCTGTGTGCCATTTCCCGCTGTGAAGACATTGTTTGCTGGCTACGATCTCTGACTTTTGTGGCATATGAGGTGTAAAATGTGGTCATAAAAAAGAATCTGGTGTTTAAAAGAATCAAACTATGGTGGCATTAAATGTTCACTTTTATTGTACCCAGTGTCATGACTTCTTTCTCCAGTGACTCCTTCTGGGAACAGGGTGAGACTGATCACTAAATATAGCAACAATTTGACCTGGAACCCCTCAAGCACCACAGGTCCTCCCAGATGCATTTGATCTAGTAACCCCCTTGTGAGGCTGCCCTGCACCATTGCCAGAGGCTCATTCAGGAGAGGACAGAATCCAGTCAGCTAGCATGATATTGATGGGATGTTTTTAAAGATTTTATTTTATTTTTATTTATTTGTTTGTTTGAGAGAGAGAGAGGGGAAAAGAGAGAGAGGGAGAGTGAGAGTGGGCACGCCAGGGCCTCCAGCCATCTCTCCAGCCCTGAAATGAACTCCAGGATCTCAGAGGTGCATCACCATGTGCATATGGGACACATGCACCCCTCATAAACAGGTGGGACCTGGAATCAGATTCAAACAAAATAAAAACAAAACAAAAAACAAACAAAAAAAACCCTAAAAATGACTAGACCTACATCTCGTTGGGCAGTCTCTGCCCCCAGGGACTTTCTCTTATCCACCAGCACAGATATGTCCTTTGAGCAGGTATCACTACAGCCGTCCACTTACAGTTTGCACACTGTCCCTAGGGACTGGGACAACCACTAAGCCATCTCTCCAGCCCTGATGGGATATTTTTTGATGACCTACAGATGCTACCTCACTTCAGGATCTCAGAGGTCACACAAAATCAGGGACTTTGCAGCCACTCTGCATAACTTGAGCCTGGACACATGCACCCCTCATAAACAGGTGCTTGACTCAACTGTAATCAGACATATTCCAGCAAGAAAATAAAAACAAAACAAAAAACAAACAAAAAACCTAAAATGACTAGACATACATCTCGTTGGGCAGTCTCTGTCCCCAGGGACTATCTCTTATCCACCAGCACAGATATGTCCTTTGAGCAGCAATGGGCACCCTGGATATTTCCTCTCCCTTCTCCCAGTGTCCAGAAAATAAATAAAAATAAATAAATTAATTAATTAATTAAATTTTTTTAAATACTTGAGCCTGGAACACAAACAAGGCCCAAATGGAGTCTTTGTCTCTTGAACACTCACAGTTGTTATTGGTGCCACCTTTATTCTTTTCACCTGCATCAGCACCAGCTGAATGAAAAAAATCAATCAACCAATGTCAGGAGATGAGGCAACAGGAAAGCCCAGACAGGAGTCTGTGGAAGTGTCCAGAGTCCCTTGAGGAAGGGGCTAATGTTAGGCATTTGCAAACCTTCCGCTCAGTTCCCAGGGGAGGAGTAGTAACAGCATCCCTTCCCAGGGCTAAAAAATTAAATAAAGGGCTGGAGAGATAGCTTAGCCCAACCTCTTTAACCCAGGACCCAGGAAAGCCAGATGTACAAGGTGACACAAGCCTTTGGAGTTCATTGGCAGTGGCTGGAGCCTTGGCATTCATTCTTTCTCTCTCTTTCCTGACCACTGCCTCTCTCAAAGAAAGAAAGAAAGAAAGAAAGAAAGAAAGAAAGAAAGAAAGAAAGAAAGAAAGAGAAAGAAGGAAGGAAGGAAGGAAGGAAGGAAAGAAAGGAAGAAAGAAAGAAAGAAAGAAAGGGAAAGAAAGAAGGAAGGAAGGAAGGAAAGAAAGGAAGAAAGAAAGAGAGAGAGAGAGAGAAAGAAAGAAAGAAAGAAAGAAAGAAAGAAAGAAAGAAAGAAAGAAAGAAAGAAAAGAGAAGAGAAGAGGTACCTACCTTTGTTCTGGTCAGGCTATTTCTATGCCCAGCCTCTGTGTCTTATCTAAGGTCTATCCTTGGCCTTCTGGCCTCCTAGTTAAAGGTGTTTCAGAAAACTATGACTCTCCAAGAGATGAACACATGTAGTGTTTGTGAGTTCCTCTGGAACACTTACCAAACAGTCATTGAACAAAACCTTCATGAGCTCCACTTGCCCACTGTGATCACAGGAATAATGTTAGCATTTGCAAACCTTCCGCTCAGGGCATTAACAGCATCCCTTCCCAGGGCTAAGCTAAGCCCAGTCCTTTAACTGACACGCACAGCCTTGGCTTCCTGACCAATGCCTACCCCTTCTTGCCCATGGAAGATATGAACACATGTAGAGCCTCTGGCTGAGAAGCACAAGGAAAAAAAAAGAAAGAGGGAAAGGAAGAGGCAACGCATGAGCATCAGTCACCTGCCTGGAGGAGGTGACCTGAAAGTCCCCATGCCGCCACCTGTGGAAGCTGTTCGGGGCTTGGGTCCATGTGCACTGGGGGGTAGGCAGCATAGGTTGTTTGGCTTTTCATTTAAGTGATAAAATTGCCCTTCCACCTTCTGTGTTCTTCCCCTCTACAGTGGGATCCAGGGTCAGGATGTGCACATGTGTGCTTAGAAGAAAAGCACTAAGATCCTCATGTCAGCAGTGGAGTCCCACAACCTCAGAAGTTCCTGATGACTTTTTTAAAAGACCTTTGTTGGGCTGGGGAAATGGCTTAGTGGTTAAGGGGTTTTGCCTGTGAAGCCTAAGGACCCCAGGTTAGATTCCCCAGGACCCACATAAGCCAGATGCACAACAGGGTGCATGCTTCTGGAGTTCGTTTGCCATGGCTGGAGGCCCTGGCATGCCCATTCTCTCTCTCTCTGCCTCTTCCTCTTTTTCTCTCAAATAAATAAAATATTTTTAAAAGACCTTTGTTTACAACTTTTATTTCATTATTATTATTATTATGTTTTGAATTTCTGATTTTTACTGCATTTTGCTTGGAACAAAGTCACAGTCTCTAGCCCAGGCTGGCCTGGCACGCTATGTAACCCCGATTGACAATGAATTCATAGCAATCCTCCTACCTCAGCCTCCCAAGTGCTAAGATTATAGGCTGGAGGCACTAGCCCCAGCATCCTTTAAAAAAAAAAATGGGGCTAAAGAGATGGATTAGAGGTTAAAGCACTTGCCTGTGAAGCCTAAGGACCCAGGTTCAATTCTCCCAAATCCATGTAAGCCAGGTGCACATGGTGGCGCATGTGTCTGGAGTTCATTTGCAATGCCAATTCTCTCTCTCTCACACACACACACACACACCTGACAGATAAATAAATTAAAATAAACTATATTTTTTAAATATCAGCATTGAAAAGCTGGAAAAAAGAAAGAAAAGCCATCTATCACCTCACACTAATACACTAATGAAAAGCACTGTTAGTGCTTTGTATACACACACACTCACTTTTGCACTTCACAGATAATTTTGGACGTGATCCTTTGGAATCTATGTTCGTGTCAAGAATCCTGAGGAGGTAGTTAGATGGGCATTAAGAGGCTTGGAGACGGTTGAGAATGGATCCTCCCTCATGGTCAGCCCACCTCCCCTGCTCTGGTAAAAGGAGGAAAATGGAGGCAATCAGAGATTTGTTGAAGGAAATCAACTTCCTCCTGGTCAAAAGAATAGAACTTGAGTTTTCCCTCTGGCCTTGGGTAGGGACATGACATTTTAAGTTGCCCAACATCAGTTCATGGTCCCCTCCCTTAAAGGTTAATCCAAGTGAGCCTGCGGACAATCTGGCCAAGAGACCACCCCTCACGTACCGAGGCGCTGAGGAGGTGGAAGGAACATTGGCCCCTTACTGAGACAATGTACTTAAACCCACCGAAGGCCCTCCCTCAGGGCAGTTGCTTGCAGACCCTCACTGCCACACCTGCTGCTTTACTGAGTTCTGACTCAAAAGCATAACTTTCTCTTTTGTCCTTTTCAGTCTCTTCTTGGCATTCTGGCCAAAGCCCTAAGCATACTTGCCTGACACTCTGGCTTTTCCCACTGTTACTAAATTCTTTTGTTAACAAGCCTAAGAAGCCACGAAACACCTAGTTCCCGGGTGTCGCAGACAGCTTCGGTGCTGGGATGAACTTCCAAACCAGGCCCAGTTATGGAGGAAGGGATTTATTTGAAGCTTAAGATTCAGGAGTTGCCTGCCCCCCTTCACAGATCCAAACAGAGAGAAAAAGCCACCACCCCCACCAGCATCACAAGCAAGCTCACTCCAGGAATCCAGAAATGGCACTTTACGTATCTTTAGATTGGAATTCTGGGTCCACCTCCCCCCATACCATGGGGCTGGACCCTAAGATCTGCCCAGAGTGACTCCAATTTCAAGATTTAATAAAACTCCTGCATTTATTGGGGAACATCCATTCAAACTACCACACCGGGTAACACTGCTGTGTGTCTTTGCTGCGACAATACAACATGTGTCCTGATGACAGGATGGAAGGGCTGTGGAGTGTTCTGCCACTGGACTGGTCATTTATGCACCATGCTCCCTGCCGCTGCTGGACCAAGCTTGCTCTCACTTTTCACTACTATCAGTTACGCCGGAATCAACATGTTGGACATAAATCTCTTCTTTTTTTTATTTCTCTCATACATCCCTGAGGATAACTTCCTGGACACGCTATAGCTGTAACAAGAGAAATAAAACATTACGGGGCACTTTACACACATCAAGTGTTTGTGCTTTCAACCGTCCACCTGAATGATGATTAGAAGTTTCCCTGACAGCCCCAGAGAAAACTTCCTCTTCAAATTGGTTTCATAAGTCCACTTATTATCAGTTTACCCCACAAATGCACACTAAGGAGTTTGCACACGGGACAGTGCTCTGTCTCTAAATATTGGTTTCTGGAGGGAGGGGACTCTTTCTGGGGCTCCTGTGACTAGCACAGTGTTCCACACAAACTGAGTTAAGCTACAAAGAGTTTAGGCAAAGCTATGAAAGGAAGGGAATTCTATATACAAAATCTGTGTGTTCTGGGAGCACTCCCTGGGGATTCTGACTTGCATTTCACATCTCTCTCTCTCTCTCTCTCTCTCTCTCTCAACTCTGGGCTGAGGAGACCTGAAGTACTTTGTTTGATATCTGCAGCTTGCAGTGGACTTTGCAATTCTCTGAGAATCTCTTGAGTTCAAATCACATATGTAGCAGAGGTAAAGTCCCGTCCGCCTTGTCTATTCTTTCTCTGTGGCTAAAGGAGGCTGCATGCAGAAGTATATCACGACCTGGTCAGCAATCAGCACGTGGAAGAGGCCAGAGGTTTTGTCTGTTTTCTCTTGCCTTAACAGAATACCAAGAAAACGGAAGTGCGTTTGGATATAGTTTAGGAGACTGAAAAATCCACGGGCAGCAGAGAAACCACTGGCCTGAGTGCCCAGGGATGTGACACCCTGGACAGGACCAGCCTTCTGGTACTGCCAGAGCAGTGACTGAATCCCAGCCTGAGAGTTAGAGTGGTCATGCAAAGCGCAGCACACAGGGAGCCCAGGGTTTGTTTTCATAAGTAGAACAAAGGCTGTTCAGGCAGCCTTCCTCTCCCAGGCTCTGCCTGCTGCCCAGTCATGTGCACTGGCTGACTCACTCAACACTATCCCTTTCTTTTTTAAATATCAGTGTTGGACCCTCCCTACATCTTGCTCTTCCATGGTTTGTGGATGAAAACAAGTCTCAGCAGGATTCTGTGACATCCATTGGCTGACAGGCTCCTGGTGAGCCTTATGGGGTGCTCCTGGGCACTGGGTGCATTCTGGCTTCTCTGTTCCTGGGGCTCAGTGGGTCAGCTGCATGGGAGACCAACAAGGAGCCTGCCATGATGGCACGAGCACCCAGGCAGGCAGCACGTAGAGGGCATATGTGGCCAGTGGGAGCTATGGGTTCATGATTTCTTACACCTGCCACATGCAAGGATACCACTGCTGGCCGTGGGCTTTAATTCAACCACACATTTTCAGCTCTTCTTGTTCTACTGAGAACTAGGCTTAAATATATTATTATATTCATGAGCTCTTGGTAAGATTTGGGTAAGACTGTTTCTGTAACTATAACAAGCAGCTGAGGTGGTGAACATAAATAGGAATGGTTTGGGACTGAAGAGATGGCTTAGCCTTAAGTTAAGGCACTTGCCTGCAAAGCCTAATGACCTGGGTTTGATTCCCCAGTACCCATGTAAAGCCAGATGCAATGGCACGCACATCTGTAGTTCATTTGCAACAGCTGGAGACCCTGGCATGCCCATTGTCTCTCACTCTCTTTCTCTCTTTGCAAATAAATATTTTTTTAAAAAACAAAAAGCTTTAACTTTTAAAGGAAAGGTTTATTTTGGCTCACAGTGTTGGAGGTTTCAGTCGACAGTTGGTCAGGTCCACGGCTTTGGGCCTGTGGTGAGGCAACACATCAAGGTGGGAGAACAGGAAGTGAATAAAGAGGAAGTGGCTGAGATCCCATTAACCCCTCCAAGGACACATCCCTCATGACCTGAACCCCTTTCACTAGACCCAACATTTCAAAGTCCACTTTCAGGTGCCATGGTGGGGACTGTGCCCTTACCCTGGACCTGTGGCACTCTTAAGATCCAAACTATAACAGCAATGATACTTAAAGGTTTTCCTGGGGCTGCAAAGATGGCTTAGCAGTTAAGGCAAATGCCTGCTAAGCCTAAGGACACTGGTTTGATTCTCCATGAACCACGTAAGCCAGATGATGGTGCATGCATCTGGAGTTCATTTACAGTGACTAGAGGCTCTGGTGTGCCCATTCCCCCTCTCTCTCTCCCTTTCTCTGTCTCTAATAAATAAATAAATAAAAAAAAAAAATCTTTTCATACAGGCCAAATGACTGAATGGGTGCAATAGTGGCATGTCTGCTCTTGGGGTAACCAACTGCTCCATAATTGGCCTGAAGGCCCTCTTTATGGGAGGGAATACATACCTGGTACTGAAAAACCTAAGCAAAAGTCTATGGTAGGGGAGGTCATGAGCCTTAGGGGTATAAAGCCTGTTCTTGTCTGACTAAATGTATATATTATTCCTACCAAGCTGCCCTGAAAGCACTACACTTAATGTTCTTATTCACATATTAATGCTGCTCTCACTTCTGGTTAGAGAAGCTTCTCTTTTCAGATGGCAATGACCACTGGGATCACCCAAAAGGCAACATAGTGCTGAGAAGAAGGGATGGAGGAGTGCCCAGCACTGAAACACCTCTGTCACACCCTCCAAGGCTCAGGGCCCATTGCGGAAGAAGGGGTGGATAGAATGGAAGAGCCAGAGAAAGGGTACGACTCCTTACAATGCAGCTGTCCACACAGAAATTGGCCTTGATATACATGATCTGTGCCTAGCAATACCTTCGCAAGACCCTCATAATAGAAGAAAAAGATGATGACATCAAATTAAAAGAGAGACTAATGGAGAGAGGGAGGGGATACGATGGAGATTGGGGTTCTAAATGGGTATGGGGGCAGAGGAGAGAAATATCATGCATTTTTTGTATGTAAGTATAGAAGTTGTCAATAAAAAAAAATAAAGCTCAAAAAAAAAAATGTTTTCCTGTCAGGACTTCTGGAATATGGATCCTGCACAGAGGCCTGTACATGCTAAATCTCCTAAGTCTCCGAGTCTCCATTCCTAAAGAGTTGATTAAGGTTAGTCTCCCAAGCCCTTGCACAGAATTCACTATTTACATGGAGTGTTTCAAAGTAAATGATTAGCTGGGTGTGAAGCATGCCTTTACTCCCAGCCCTCGGGAGGCAGAGATAGGAGGATCAATGTGAGTTCAAGGCCAGTCTGAGACTACATAGTAAATTCCAGGTCAGTCTACCTCAAAACACCAAAATAAGAACAAAAAGGGGGAAGCTGGAGAGATGGCTTTGCTCTTAGGTCACTTGCCTGCAAAGTCAAAGGACCCTGGTTCAATTCCCAGGACCCACATAAACCAGATGCACAAGATGGCACATGCATCTGGAGTTTGTTTGCAGCAGCTGGAGTCCCTGGCACACCCATTCTCTTTCTCTCTCATAAATAGATAAAAATAATGTTTTTTTTTTTTTTTAAAAAAGAATTTTAAAAAGGAAGTTATTATCCAAACAACAGGATAATCTTCACTCTCTGGCCCTCAGGCTAAGGTGAGGCCCCACAGCCTCCTCAGGGCACATTGGTTCCTCCCTGCTACTCTTCAGAGGTGGGTGACAGAGCTACAGAGGCCACCAGGCAGAACCCCACCATTTGCCTAAGACTCTTTCTCGGAGAAACCAGAGGTTAATGTTGCTAACTCGCACATGCCTATCTGAAGGAAGGGAAGGCAGCCACCACCCTCACGGCACAGGAGGCCTTCTCCCCTGGGGACCCAGGTGCACCCTGGCATTGACACGCTGACAGGAGGATCACGGGCTAGCCTGTTGGGAGTCCCCAGGGTCTGGGGAGAGGCGATGGCGGGAGAAGCAGCGGCTTACTCTCTCGGGCATCTGCACCGTGGGTAATGACTAAGAACCTCCCAGCTCTGGAGGCTGTGGGAGAGAGGAAAGAGTTTCCCTTTTCCTGGCAGCATATTTGAAGTTGCCCGGTAGTAGGATGCCTTTCCCTGGAGCCTCTGGAACCGCGGCAGGCTCAGCATTGGTGACAGTCCCTTCGCTAGGATTGTATTTATTTTTGCAGTGCTAGGTAAGAGCTCTCCCATCGAGCAACACAGCCCCTGGATCTTTAGGCACGGCCTGCCCCCACTTCTGTGCAAATCCATTGAGGTGCAGAAGCCAGGGTACCCCCTTCTCTCCACACATAATGCTATTGGTTCTGCTTCCCTGGGGAATCGACTAATCCAGGCAACTTCCCCTCCTTGATGGTGGAGCTGCTTTTCCTCCAGTAAGCTCTCCCTTTGGGAAAGCCCAGTAAGAAGACGAGAAAAGCCCTCATTAGGACCCTCCACCTGGACAGTGACTGTACAAAGTCTAATTACTGCACCTGAATTATTCTCTTCCACTTGCGAAGGAGAGAGTCTCCAAGGCCCTTATTAAAACCCACAAAGCTTCTAAGAATGGTAAAATGAAAACGCCGGACTCTTCTCTGAGCTGACTGGAGCATAAATAGGTCCTGAGAGCAGCTGATGCCCAGCCAGCTCAGCAGAGCCCAGCCTCGCCGGCCCTGCCCCTTTGAGTGAAGAGCACTGAGGGGGACTTGAGTGTGTGCAGACTGGAGCAGAGCGGAGGCTGTGCATGTACCGAGAGCTGTCACAGTCACATGGCCTTTGATCCTGAGCTCCTGCCAGGGAAGGGTTAGCTCACAGCTTTGTGCAGTGACAAGTTGGCGGCGGGGGGGGGGGGACTGCAGAGAGGCCTGTGATGCAGCAGGAGGAGGAATTCGCTTTCATGCGCTCATGGACGCACTGCACAAGTATTGATGGTTCTGCAATATGTCAGGCATGGCTCTGGAAGCGGAGAGTCAACGGGGACTAGTGAAACACAGTGTAAGTCCCTTGGGGAGCCAAAATCTTATTGTGTTTTTTTAGCACCTGCCCCTTGCAAGACTCAGTAGCAAAGCCTAGTGTATGATTATCTCAGCTTCACGGAAGGAGGTCTATTTTGAAGGCTGCCCCTGCCACCCTAAGAGCACTTCAGAGGCAGGGCCGGTCCCACACAGACAGCACTGATCAGCATCTGAGTTGGACAGGGAAGACCCAGGCTCCTTCCTCACAAGGCCCAGAGGAGAAAGAGCAATGCAGAGCAGTGAGTCAATGGGGTCAGCTTCCTGGGGAGGGATGGATGTGTACTTGGGCAGCCCAGAGGAGCGGATGGTACATGGACAGATCAGGAAGAGTGAGTGAGGCCTGGGCTGAGGAAAGGGCTCAGTTGGTGGGGATCTTGAAGAGCATGCACAAAGCAAAGTTCTCATTCAATCCCCAGCACTGTGTAAAGCAGTCATGGTGGTGCCTGACTACGATCCCAGCACTTGGGATGTAGAGGCAGAAGGATCAGAAGTTCAAGGTTATCCTTTGCTAAATTGAGTTGCAAGGACAACCTGGGCTACATTTCAAGAAAAAAAAAGAACATAAAGGGGGAAAGGGGAGCAGGGCCAAGGAGAGAAGACAAGAGAAAAAAGAAAGAAAAAGAAGAGAGAGAGAGAGAGAGAGAGAGGCTTTCCAGACATGTGGAAAAAAGAGAAGGCACTGGGATGGAGTTAGCAGCACAAGCACAAGGAAGCCTGTGGGGTATGGAGCTGGCTGTAGCCTCAGACACCTAGATGGGGGTAGGGGGGTTAACAGTGACAGCCAGGACCTGCTGAAAAGCTCTGCAGTCAAGCACTGGGGCAGGCCCCTGACCTGAAGAGATTTTGCCCTTTTTCCTCTTGGTAGAAAAGGCTTGGACTGAGAGCGTGGCTCAGTTGTTAGTGTGCTTGTCTAGTATGTACGAAACCCTGAGTTCAAACCCTAGTACTACTTATAGCAGGCCATGGTGGTGCATGCCTGTAATGCCAGCCTTCAGGAGGTGGGGAGACAGGAGGCTCAGAGGGTCAAGGTCATTGTCAGTGCATATTGAGTTCAAGGCCAGTCTGGGTAACATGGAACCCTGCCTCAAATGAGTGATTAGATAGCTAGCTAGAGTGATTGATTGATAGATAGATGATAGATAGATAGATACATGATAGATGATAGATAGATAGATAGATAGATAGATAGATAGATGATAGATAGATAGATAGATGATAGATAGATGATAGATAGATAGATGATAGATAGATAGATAGATGATAGAAATAGATAGATGATAGATAGATAGATAGATAGATAGATAGATAGATAGATAGATAGATAGATAGATGATAGATAGATGATTGGTAGATAAAGGGATAAGTAAAGTCCCCAAGACATAAACTCTTAACATGTTCTATTGGAAGGGAACTGAGTCCCACCTGCTCAGTTGGGTCATCACTGGAAATGGAGGTGAGTTTTTCAAGGTCACAGGTGTGATGCAGTGATGGGACAAGAAGTTGTCCAGACTGGATATTCCACTTCCCAGAAGGTGCCTGCACATTCACTTTCTAGGGAGAACTTGCAATAATCCTTTGTATTTCTAACATGCTAACCTTTCTAACTCAGTCAGAATCCTTGCCCAATTTATAGAAAATCCGAGGAACTTCCTAGCATGTCAACAATAGTTCAGGGGGGGAAATGTCCTATGTTTACAACTTTTCTATAATTCTAGGGTTTTTTTTTAAAGATATTTTATTTATTTACTTACTTGAGAGAGAGAGAATGGGCACACCAGGACTTCTAGATACTGCAAACAAACTTCACATGCATGAGCCACCTTGTACATCTGATTTACGTGGGTACTGGGGAATCAAACCTAGGTCCTTAGGCTTCATAGGTAAGTTTCTTAACTGCTAAGCTATCACTCCAGCCCTAGGTTTTGTTTTTTTTTTAATCTCTTAATGTTTTAGGTAAGTTTATGATTTTTGTGTTGGGCCTCATCCATAGCTATCATGGTCTGGTTGGACATTACTGGCAGGGAGCACCCTACCAGCCTCTTCCTCATTTAATCACATCTTTAAAGCTCCTATCTCTAAGTACAGTCATGGCCGGAAGAACTGACAGAGCTTCAGCACACAAATTTAGAATGGGGATAGAATTCAACTCATTTTATCATTTTCCCATCTCCTCTTTCTTACAAATCACATTGCCTGTATTGGTGGGGGGCAAAATCTACAAACGGGAAATCTCTTGAAGGCCCATTTGCCTTGAGTCCCTCTTGACCTAGAGGGAAATGCCCATTCACACTGCTGTGATCTGAGGCTTAGATGTGACTCTACCACTACGCAGGGACTTCTGGCCAGGCCAACACTGCCTCTTCCATGATGCCCAGCACAGCTTCCTGCAAAGGCTCAATCTTCAATATGTTCAGTGGGTGATGAATCCAAGGAACATTACCCGGAATCAGAAGCCTATGAAGCAAATGAGAGGAGACAAAAAAAAAAACTGGATATTATTTAATCTTTCACATTAGTTAGAAGTGCATGTTCTGGGCTGAGGAAGATGGCTTAGAAGTTAAGGCATTTGTCTGCAAAGCTAAATGACCCCAGTTCGATTCCCCAGGACCCATGTAAGCCAGATGCACAAGGAGGCGCATGCATCTGGAGTTCGTTTGCAGTGGCTGGAGGCCCTAGTGTGCCCATTCTCTCTCTCTCTCTCTCAAATAAATAAGTTAATTAATTAATTAATTAAATATATTTTTTAAACAAAGAAATGCATTTTCTGCCTAAAGGAAGTAAATCCTACGCTGTGAGATCCTAGAACATGGTTTTTTGTTATGGTTGGTTTCTTTGATTTTAATTCTTTTTCTTTCTTTATTTATTTCTTCTTTCTTTATTTTTGTTTCTTTGTTTGTTTGTTTTGAGGTTTGGGGGTTGTTGCAGTCAGGTTCGTATTACTGGTAGAAATCACCCAACCAAGAGCAGCTTGTGAGGAAAAAAGAGGTTTATTTTGGCTTACAGGTTCGAGGGAGAAGCTTCATGATGGCAGGGAAAATGATGACATGAGCAGAGGGTGGACATCACCCCCTGGGCAACATCAGATGGTCAACAGGAAACTGACTGTAACACCCATAAGCCTGCCCCTAACAATACACTGCCTCCAGGAAGCTTTAATTTCCAATTACCATCAGCTGGGAAACCTAACATCCAGAACACCTAAGTTTATGGGGGACACCTGAATTAAACCACCACATTCAGCCCCTGGATCCCATAAACTGATAACCATGCATGATGTAAAATGCAATGCATTCAGTCCAACTTTCAAAGTCCCCACATTTTTAATCAATCCTAATGATGTTCAAACATTCCCATAATCCAAGGTTTTTACTTATTTTTTTTATTTTTGGAGAGATACACAGAGAGAGACAGACAGAGAGAGAGGAAGAGGGAGACAGATAGAGATGGGTGTGCCAGCAGTCTCTCAGCTGCTGTGAACGAAATCCAGATGCGTGTGCCCCCTTGTGGGCAAGTGTGGCATTGCGCCCTTGCATCACTTTGCATCTGGCTAAACGTGGGACCTGGAGATTGGAACCCGGTTCTTAGGCTTAGCAGGCAGGCGCTTAACCGCTAAGCCATCTCTCCAGCCTGGGACCTCAGGATTTGAACAAGCATTCTTAGGCTTCACAGGTAGGTGCCTTAACCACTAAGCCATCTCTCCAGCCCAATCCAAGGTTTTTTAATGGAGCCATAATACCAAAAAATCCCCCAAACACCCATAATAGCACAGAATAAACATTCACACTGCAAAAGATGGCATTGGGCATAGCAAAGAAACATTCAACCAATGCAAGATTTAAACAAGGCAAACATCAAACTCTGTAGCTCCAAGTCCAACAACTCTAGTCAGTGACAAATCTCCAAGTCTGATAATTCTAACCAGCAACAAGTCTCTGGAGTTCCAATTCCGCCCCTCCAGCTAGGCTACTCACAGCCCTGGAAAACTTCATCTGGGGCCAGCATCTCTCCTTGGCAGCCATCTTCTGGTCCCGGCATCTCCACTGGGTCTCCACTGCAACCCATGGTCCATCCTCATGGCTCCATTGGGTCTCCATGCAGGCCTCCAGCAAACCTGCTTCACACTGACCATGACCATTTCCAAAACACAAAAAAGTGTTTCAAATGACCCTCTCTTTCCTGCATTTCTTATACTCCACAATACCAGGTCGGGTGCCAATTTGTTAATCCAAGGGAGAATAAAACAGATTTTGAAGAACAGAACACTCCTTGAGCATTCAGGCCCCTTCAAAAGAGTCTACATTCTTCCTGTTGCCCCAGTGAAGGTCAGCTGGCCCAATATCAAAGGTTGTAATGTCTCATATAATTACAGCTGAATGGGCAGAAGCTTCAGCCCAAAGATTTTATTCTGCACCATATCCCTCTGCACATACCAGCACATTTCTACACAATGCAACCCTGCACAAGTTCTCAGGACACAGGCATAACAGCAAGCCTCTCACACAAACTGCTTCAATCCCAGTCCAGGCAAAGCTCTTTCTCACCCCCATAAACCAAACCTCAGGGTCCATAGTTCTTACTGCATTCAGATCTTTCAACTCTGACCAGAATAGTCCATCAAGCTGTACTTATAGCACTGCAAGGCGTTTCTTAGCCCAAGGTTTCAAATCCTTCCACATTCCTCTGAAAATTCAGCTCCAAAAGACCAAAGCCACACAGTCAGGTAGGTGTCTGGCAGCTAATGACACCACTCCTTGGTATCAACACTTTTGTTGCAGTCAGGTTTGCATTGGCGGCAGAAGTCACCCAACCAAGAGCAGCTTGTGGGAAAAAAAAGAAGTTTATTTTGGCTTACAGACTTGAGGGGGAAGGGAAGCTCCATAATGGCAGAGAAGATGCTGGCATGAGCAGTGAGTGGACATCACCTCCTGGCCAATACCAGGTGGACAATAGGAATAGGAGAGTGTGCCAAACACTAGCAAGGGGAAACTGGCTATAATACCCATAAGCCTGCCCCCAATAATACACCAACTCCAGGAGGCTTTAATTTCCAATTACCATTAGCTAGGGAACCTAGCAATCAGAACACCTAAGTTTATGGGAACACCTGAATCAAACCACCACAAGGGTGCGATTTCTTATTTTATTTTTCTTTGTTTGTGAACTTGCAATGCAATGAGTCAATGTTTCCCCAAATGCCTGAGAGTCTAGTCATCCCCAGTTTAAAACCTACAGAAAAGCTGTTCAGATCCCAAGGTCATGCTGTCTGTTGCTTGGTAAGGCTCAGTCTTCTTGTCACTTTTGCTATTGTTTTACATTTGTGATGGTAAAAGCACGCACAGCCCCATGAACATTAATATCAGTTTCTCCCCAGGTAGGAAAGCTACCTTCTTAAATAGCAGCTATAACACTCGGAACAATGCTATGCATGAGCGCATTCGAATCCTGCAATCTCTCAAAGAAAAGGGTCCTGTCGGCAATGCTTATTAGTTTCACAGGTTTTGTTATTAACTACTCAGTCAGGCTTCCCACACTCTCTTGTGCTGGAGGCACTGGCTTCCACATTGAAAAAGTAAACCGCCTAAAAATGCCTAGAGGATAAATAAAACAATCAGAGTGGTTGATCCTTAAAA
The DNA here is from genome assembly GCA_036365145.1 of Orientallactaga sibirica. Classification (NCBI taxonomy): domain Eukaryota; kingdom Metazoa; phylum Chordata; class Mammalia; order Rodentia; family Dipodidae; genus Orientallactaga; species Orientallactaga sibirica. The sequence continues at coordinate 11,845,008 of JAEOAD010000035.1, read as the reverse complement.
AAAAAAAAAAAAAAAAAAAAAAAAAAAGTCATTCCAATCCACTGGTAGCAGGTCAGGCTTCTTAACTCAGCCACAGGGAAATCCCAATTCATGCAAAAATAATTCCGTCTTCATTATTCCGTAATCCAGTGGGTGTCTATGGTAATTCTCTTTGAAAGGAGAAGATGGTGCACACGTCTTAATAACGCATTCCTCTCTCGGTCTTCCTGAAATGCTACATTAGCAACCACACTTGATTGCACTGGAACCTGGCGCAGGCCCCCTGCGGATGCTCTTACAGGCCATTATTAATGTGGACCCCTTCAGGGGCTGTAATTTGGGACTCAATTTGGCATAAAATTGTCCTAAGTGTCACCTTCACAATCGGAGATCACGTGACCCATGAAACACATGGAACTGAAAGATGGCACCTCTTGGAAATGAGTGTCAAATTGTTCCCTCCAGTGTAAAAAGGCACTAGCCACTGGGTGTGATGTGGATTTCACTCTACCCTACAGAGGGTGAGGGGTGAAGGCACGCCACCCACATTCCTTGAGCTGGGCCTGCCCAGTCACTGGGTAAACAAGATAGCTCTCTCTCAATGATTATGAAGAAACTGCACCGCCCCTGGTAGCCCAGCAGTAATCCCTTATGTTGGGTTGATGTTTAAGGCTGAATCTCTCTGTTTTGTTTGAGGAGGGAAAAAAACGAGAGTTTCAAGGTCATTTTAATTGTTAAATGGGTAAAAGCAAAATGTGTAAATTCTTGTGTAACACCCTGGAAAGAATTGAAGCCTTTGTTCCCCATCTTATTCTTTTTCCCCACTGATGTGCAGTGGTTAAACATCCTGGTTACTGGCCTTCCACTGACATTTTTTTTTTTTTTTTTTACAGCACACACTGTCATTGTCTTCTCTTCCATAAGACAACTGTGAACTAGTCACTGATTCAAAGCCCAGGCAACTACAGGAGTGCACCCTGGACCCTGGGCTTGTCTCCACGCTGGCGTCTCAGCTGGGACTTTAGAGCACTTCCAGGGCCATTGTGTCTGAGTGGGGGCACATGCCAAGGCCAGTGAATTCCATGGATTTGAGTACATTGTCACATTTCTTTTTGCAAACATTCTAATTGGCAATTTTCATACACATATAATATAGTTTGATCATAAATCCCCTCCTATTCTTACTTTTGTTCCCCCTTGTCTATCCTCTTTCCACTGAATTCCTTCTTTCCAACTAGTCTCTCTTTTATTTTGATGTCAAACTTTCCCCTCTTGTACCATCCACACCATGTTCACAGGCCCAATGTGGTATAGGTTTTACGCAGGTGTTCACAGCCACTGTGAGGCTATGAGGTCATGAATGCAATGGTCGCTTTGTGTCTGGAAGACAGCATTCCAGAACACTCCTCCCCACCCTGCAGCTTCCGTAACAGTTCCTGAGCCTTGAAGGTGTGATAGAGATGTCTCACTTAATGTTCAATTCTGAACTGTCCGTCTCAGCACACTGATGACTTTAGAGTTCCCTCAGGGATCACCACCATCTGAAAAGAGAAGCTTCTCTAACCAAAAGTGAGAGGAGCTTTGATATAGGAGCATAAACATAAACATTTAGAGGCCAATTTGATGGGCATAATATATCCATTTAGCCTGGAGCTTGTGACCTTCCCAGTCATTGGCTTTTGTCTGTTTTCAGTGTCAGCCATGAATTCCCTCCCATGGAATGGTCCTCCAATCCAATCAGAGAGCAGTTAGGTATCCCCGTAACAGACATACCACTATTGCACTCGTGGGCGCATCTGGCCTGGCTGGCCACTTGGGTAGCTAGCAGGATGTATTGCTGGTTAAGACTGTTGATGACTTTATCCCTAGCAGGCCAGATAACACTTTTCAGTGCTCTAGCAGCTCATCAATTACTTCCTCAGATGGAAGCAATGATGTGTAAGGTATCGGGAATATAGGGTATTATGTGATCATATGGATGGTGGTTCTAGCAGAGGCACTATGGAAAGGAAGACCAGTCATACAGAAAGAGACGGAGGGAGGGGAGAGAGAGAGAGAAAGAGATGTTTTGTGTGTGAGAGATACCCCTATAGACAAACCATTCTACTTTTCTTTTTTTAATTTATTTTTATTTATTTATTAGACACACACACACACACACACACACAGAGAGAGAGAGATAAACTGAGACAATGGGCATGCCAGGGCCTCTAGCCATTGAAAACAAACTTCAGACACGTGCGCCACCATGTGCATCTGGCTTACGTGGGACCTGGAGAATCAAACCTGTGTCCATAGGCTTTGCAGGCAAGCACCTTAACCACTAATCCATCTCTCCAGCACCCCCCATTTTAATAAGAAAAAGTATCCAGCTGTTTCCACATGGTGAGCTACCAATAGGCAGTGGTAGACTCTTGGTGTTAGTCTCTGTTTTTGCCAACTGAGTGTTCTGCAGTGACAGTAGCTAGGTCATCCTTGGGAAAGGAATTCTTATTAATTCCACACGTGGTCGCTATCAGATTCTGGAGTGCCTAATGAAAGAGCCAGCACTTCCACAGTACATTGAGAGCCACCTTTGTCTTGGGAATCTCTTAGAGAGCAAAAAAAAAAAAAAAAAGGGACTCAGGTATCCTCATGTTCTTCCCACATTTTCCTTCACAATGGACTGGCCTCTTTTTTTAATATAAGTTTTGGTTTTTGTTGTTATTTTTTATTTGTTTGTTTGTTTGTTGTTATTTATTTATTTATTTATTTATTTATTTATTTATTTATTTATTTGCAAGTAGAGAGAGAGATAGAAGGGAGGCAGACAGAGAGAGAATGGGCATGCTAGGGCCTCTAGCCACTGCAAACAAATTCCAGATGCATGTGCCCCTTGTGCATCTGGTTTATGTGGGTCCTGGAGAATCAAACAGGGATCCTTTAGCTTCACAGGCAAATGCCTTAACTGCTAAGCCATCTCTCCAGCCCCCCTTTTTATGCGAGAGAGAAACAGGGTGATGGAGAGGGACAGATAATTGGTGCACTAGGGCCTCCAGCCATTGCAATCAAACTCCAGACACATGCGCCACCTTGCCGGCTGTGTGACCTCGCACGCTTGGGTCACTTTCTATGTCTGGCTTACGAGGGACCTGGAGAGTTGAACATGGGTCCTTAGGCTTCACAGGCAAGTACCCTAACTGCTAAGCCACCTCTCCAGCCCTGTCACCAGTCTTTTAATATTCATCATTAAGCACTGTCATTCCACGTACCCATCAACTCCTCCCACGTGGTGTTGTAGATCTACACTCAGCTACAGTTCCATTGGGTCAAAGAGACAGCCAGACACACTCCTTCATGCTCTGCCCACCAGCATGCTGAGCTTTTGCTGTCCTTCAGGAATGATCTGGACACAACAGTCCACTATGACGCTCCCTGTCAACTGACCATTTGGAATTTTTTCTTCTTCTTTTTAATATATTTATTTATTTATTTATTTATTTATTTATTTATTTATTTATTTATTTATTTGAGAAAGAAGCAGATAGGAAGAGAGAGAGAATAGGCACACCAGGGTGTCCAGCCACAGCAAACGAACTCCAGATGCATGCGCCCCCTTGTGCATCTGGCTTACGTGGGTCCTGGAGAGTTGAACCAGGGCCCTTTGGCTTTGCAGGCAAATGCCTTCACTGCTAGGCCATCTCTCCAGCCCCCTCATTTGGAATTTTCAGTGAGGCCAAAGTGTGAACTGATTGTCCACGGAACCCGAGGCCCCTCTCAGGCAGCTTCCCCACGCCGGCCTGACATACTCATGACTGATCTCCGGAGAGGTCACTGCACGTGGTGACAATTGATTCTTCATGCATCAGCTAGGGTGTCATGATGTGTCGGATAATACTTGCAGCTAGACAGCCCTGCTGACAGAAAGGGACCGTTTCCCAAGATGAAGGCCCATATGATGGGGAATGGTTTTCTTCCAAAACTACAGAGACCTTCCTATTGTTCCATAATACTCAATAGCATATATAACAATAGCAAGGTCAAGTGTGGTATTGCAGCAGACAGCTTCAGGTTCGCTGAGATGAACTTCCAGACCAGGCACAGTTATGGAGGAAGGGATATTATTTATTGAAGCTTATAGATCCAGGGGAAGTTCCATAATGGCAGAAGAAGCTGGCCTGCCTTCACAGATCCAAGCAAGAGAGAAAAGCCACCAGCCACACAGCACAGCACACTTTAGGAACTCTCTCTAGGCACACTTTGCATATCTTTACAATGGAATCTCAAACCCACCATCACTCCTTAAGATGCACACAATGACATTGCCTCCAGCAAGGTGGCTGCAGATGCAAACACTGAATATATTGGGGGCCATATATTCAAACTACCATAGGTATCGTCCACCAAAAAGTCAAAGTCCACTAGTGTGGTGTCACTTTTTGGGGTGTATGTGTGGGGCGGGGTTCTGTCAAGTGTAACAACTCATTTTTTAAATTAATTAATTTATTTATTTACTAGAGACAGAGAGAGGGAAAGAGAGAGAGTGAGAATGGGCATGCCAGGGCCTCTAGCCACTGCAAACAAACTTCAGACACATGTGCATCTGGCTTATGTGGGACCTAGAGAATCGAACCAGGGTCCTTAGGCTTCTCAGGCATGTGCCTTAACCGCTAAGCCATCTCTCCAGCCCAACAACTCATTTTTTTACTTTCAAGAGAGTAGCCCGAGTCTCTACACTGTTACAGCTTAGAGACTGCATTTCTGTGCTGGGGCTCAGGCACATATGGTCTTAGTGAGTCAGTGAAAGTGCTTACCACTGACCATTCACACATCAGTTCGGCATGATGTCATCAAGATAGCAGACCAGAGTGGTGCCCTGGGAGATGTCCACACGGTACAAGTCTGTGAAAACTGATATTGGGCAGGAGAACCAAAACAACCCGGATGTTCACCATATCGTGAAGGAGCACTCCTGGTCTTGTCATGTAAAAGCAAACTGCTTTGGCAGTCCTTGCAAATTGATTTAGAAGAAATAATAGCTTGAAGTCAAATTATCCTGATCATTACTTCATCTAAACTAGTCATTGCGATTATTGTTCCCACCTCATCCAAGGCTAAACTTTGCCCCTCGAGGATTCAGTTATAGCTTGGCACTATTGAGAAGTGATGGGACCTTTAAGATGTGGGTCTAGTGGGTCTCTGGGTCCTGGATCACAGGGGAATGACACCCATGACCCCACGACCATCCAGTCTCTTCACCAGATGTCCAAAAGCAATGAATCTTCCTGATCAAAGACTGGAACCTCTAAAATTATGAACCAACATAAATCTTTTCTCTGTATAAGCTATCTCAAATATTTGTTATGGTAACAGAAAGCTAACACCAGTTAGAATACAGTTTCATTCTGAAAAACAGAAGAGGGACTCAGTACTGGAAACTACTTTTAAAAATGTTGGAAGAGTTGCTGGAGAGATGGCTTAGTAATTAAGGCATTTGCCTGAAAAGCTAAAGGATCCTGGTTCAATTCCCCAGGTCTCACGTAAGCCAGATGCAGAAGGGGGTGCATGCATCTAAAGTTCATTTGCGGTGGCTGGAGGCCCTGGCACACCCATTCTCTCTGTCTGTCTGTCTGTCTGTCTCTCTCTCTCCTCTTTATCTCTCATAAATAAATATATTTTTTAAAAATGTTGGAAGAGAAGGGCTGGAGAAATGGCTTAGCAGTTAAGGCTCCTGCCTCCTAAGTCTAAGAATGCTGGTTCCACTCTCCAGTGGTTCCAATCTCCAGGTCCCACGTTTAGCTAGATGCAAAGTGACACAAGGGTGCAATGCCACACTTGACCACAAGGGGGCACACACATCTGGATTTCATTCGCAGCAGCTGAGAGGCTGCTGGTGTGCACATCTCTATCTGTCTTCCTCTGTCTCTCTCCAAAAAAAAATGTTGGAAGAGGATTTTAGAGATGGCTCAGTGGTTAAGGCACTTGCTTGTGAAGCCTAAGGACCCAGGTTCCACTCTCCAGTACCCACATAAGCCATATGCACAAGATGGTGTATGCATCTAAAGTTTGTTTGCAATGGCTGGCATGCCCAGTCTCTCTCCTCTCTCTCTCTCTCTCTCTCTCTCTCCATCCATCCATCTATTTATCTCTATCTCTCTCTGCCTTTCTTTCTCAAATAAATAATTAAATAAAATATTTTAAAAATATTATTTAAAATGTTGGAAAAGTAGAAATACCCAGCTGGGAAAGAGGTGGCAATCCAAAATTTAGCAACCACGGAAGGCAGCCCGCATTTCTGAGCCCAGAGGAACAAATGTGCAGAAAGTTGTACCGCCATGGCCCGGCAGCTTCTGCGGGGCTGGGGTATCGCTGCCCATTTGCTTTCTTTCCCACTCACCATCTGCAGTCATTTTCCTCCTGCACAATGTACATTGTAGGGGCATGTGTCTGTCTGTCTGTCTGTCTGTCTGTCTGTCTGTCTGTATATGTACTGCAGGGCTGGGCATGGCACCCAGAGCCTGTACATGCTAGATCAGCACTCTACCACTAAGCTACACTCCTAGCATTAGCATTTTATTTTTTTAAGCAAAAGTCTGGTAGCAATACCTCCTCCCAAGTTTATATTCAAAAATGCTTTTAGTGTACTGTAATTCTTATTTTTAATTTTTAAAAAAATGTGTTATTTATTTATTTATTTATTTGAGAGAAGGAGAAAGAGAGAGATAGGGACACAGAGAAAGAGAGAAGCAGATAGAGAGACAGAATGGGCATGCCAGAGTCTCTAGCCACTGTAAATAAATTCCAGACCTTGTGCATCTGGCTTTACATGGATAGTGGGGAATCAAACCTGGGTTCTTTGGCTTTGCAGGCAAGTGCCTTAACTGCTGAGCCATCTCTCCAACCCTGTACCATTCTTTAAAAAAAAAAAAAAACTTAATGAGAGAGAGAGAGAGAATTGGCACGCCAGGGCCACCAGCTACTGCAATTGAACTCTAGACACGTGAGCCACCTTGGGTACATGTGCGACCTTGTGCTTGTGGCACCTTGTGCATCTGGCTTATGTGGGATCTGGAGAGTCAAACATGGGTCTTTAGGTTTTGCAGGCAAATGCTTTAACTGCTAAGCCATTTCCCTTTTTAAAAATATAGCATCTTAATTTTAGATTGACATTGTTTATAACTTTCAGGATTCTACCATTTACTTATTCAAGCAGTGAAAATTGTTTTAAAGTGCAAGTTTACTATTTCCATTATTTGAAATCTGAATAAGTTTGCTTCTGTTGTCTGCTGTTTACCTGGCGCTCAATCAAGTTTCTTTTGCTTCTGAGTCCTGAGTGTAAGTAGAGTAGGTCTGGGATTTTGAAACCACCTCCTATTCTAGTGATTGAAGACACCCCTGGGCTGAGAAGAGGGAATGTGGTTTTCCCCAAGACCCCACCTCACTCAAGGCTCCTCCCTCGCAGGGCAGTAGTTCCCCTCCTCCTCCTCCCACAACCCTTAAAACCCTCTTGTGTGATCTCTCTCGTGTGTGTGATCTCTCTTTCTTATGTGATCAGTCTTGTTCCTCTCATGTCCTCCTCCCACAATCCTTAAAACCCTCTTGTGTGATCTCTCTCGTGCATGATCTCTCTCTCGTGTGATCTCTCTCTCGTGTGTGATCTCTCTCGTGTGTAATCTCTCTCTCATGTGTGATCTCTCTCGTGTGTGATCTCTCTCTCTTATGTGACCTCTCTCTCGTGTGATCTCTCTCTCGTGTGTGATCTCTCTCTCGTGTGATCTCTCTCTCGTGTGATCTCTCTTGTGTGTGATCTCTCTCTCGTGTGACCTCTCTCTCGTGTGATCTCTCTTGTGTGTGATCTCTCTCTCGTGTGATCTCTCTCTCGTGTGATCTCTCTCTCTTATGTGACCTCTCTCTCGTGTGATCTCTCTCTCGTGTGATCTCTCTCTCTTGTGACCTGTGTGATCTCTCTCTGATCTCTCTCTCGTGTGATCTCTCTTCTCTCTTGTGTGTGTGATCTCTCTCTCCTCTCTCTCGTGTGATCTCTCTTGTGTGTGATCTCTCTCTCTTATGTGACCTCTGTGATCTCTCTCTCTCTCTGTGTGATCTCTCTGTGTGATCTCTCTCTCGTGTGATCTCTCTCTCTCTCTCTCGTGTGATCTCTCTCTCTTGATCTCTCTCGTGTGATCTGTGTGATCTCTCTCTCTTATGTGACCTCTCTCTCTCTCTCTCATGTGTGATCTCTCTCTGATCTCTCTCTCTCTGTGTGATCTCTCTCTCTTATGTGATCTCTCTCTCGTGTGTGATCTCTCTCTTGTGTGTGATCTCTCTCTCGTGTGTGATCTCTCTCTTGTGTGTGATCTCTCTCTCTCGTGTGATCTCTCTCTCGTGTGTGATCTCTCTCTCGTGTGTGATCTCTCTCTCTGTGATCTCTCTCTTGTGTGATCTCTCTCTCTCTCTGTGATCTCTCTCTGATCTCTCTCTCGTGTGATCTCTCTCTCTCGTGTGATCTCTCTCTCTCTCTCTCTCGTGTGATGTCTCTCTTGTGTGATCTCTCTCTGGTGTGTGATCTCTCTCTCTCTCTCTCTCTCGTCGATCTCTCTCTGTGTGATCTCTCTCTCTCTCTGGTCTGTGATCTCTCTCTCGTGTGTGATCTCTCTCTCGTGTGTGATCTCTCTCTCTCTCTCGTCTGTGATCTCTCTCTCGTGTGTGATCTCTCTCTCTCGTGTGATCTCTCTCTTGTGTGATCTCTCTCTCGTGTGTGATCTCTCTCTCGTGTGATCTCTCTCTCTTGTGTGATCTCTCTGTGATCTCTCTCTCGTGTGTGATCTCTCTCTCGTGTGTGATCTCTCTCTCGTGTGTGATCTCTCTCTCTTATGTGATCTCTCTCTCTTGTGTGATCTCTCTCTCTCTATGTGTGATCTCTCTCTGTGTGATCTCTCTCTCGTGTGTGATCTCTCTCTTGTGTGTGATCTCTCTCTCTTGTGTGATCTCTCTCGTGTGTGATCTCTTTCTCTCTTATGTGATCTCGCACTCTCTCATGTGATCTCTCTATGTGATCTCTCTCTCTCTCTCATGTGATCTCTATCTCTCTCTTATGTGATCTCTGTCTCTCTCGACCCCATATTCTTTTTGTTCCAGAACTCCCCTCTCTCCTTCCTGCTCAGAACCCAATCCTGCCACTTGCTCCTGGTGTTAAAACATCTTGATTGTTCTCTCTCTCATGTGATCTCTCTCTCTCTTATGTGATTTCTGTCTCTCTCGACACCATTTAATCCCAGCACTCAGAACCCAATCCTGCCACTTGCTCCTGGCAGGGCCGGTAGGAGGAATCCCAGCACTTGGGAGGCAGAGGTAGGAGGATCGTTTCAAGGCCACCCTGAGATGACATAGTTAATTCCAGGTCAGCCTGGGCCAGAGTGAGACCCTTCCTCAAAAAAAAAAAAAAAAAACACAACAACAACAACAAAAACATCTTGGGTGCTTGCTTCGACAGCACATATACTAAAATTGGAATGATATAGAGAAGATCAGCATGGCCCCTGCGCAAGGATGACACACAAATTCATGAAGCATTCCATATTTTTAGGTGTCCCTCCATAAATGAATGGATAATGAAGATGTGGTACATTTATACAATGGAGTTCTATTCAGCAGTAAAGAAAAGTGAAATTATGAAATTTGCAGGGTCAGAAAGCCAAACATCACATATTCTCTCTCATATGTGGATCCTAGCTACAAATGCAGACTTGTGTGTGAACTGGAACCAAAAATAGGTACCAGAAACCAGTAAGCTGGTAAAAAGCTATAAGGGAGGCAGGAAAGGGAAGGATTTAAGTGTATGGTATTGCACACATGTAAGTAGAAGAATAGATTACACGGAGGGGAATGGCCTGAGTGAGGCCATGGGAAGAGAATGCTTAAAAGAAGGGCAGGGGGAGGGTCATTCAAAATTCAAGATAGTGTGAATAAAACTTATGTAAACCTACTTTCTTGAATAATGGCACATCCAGAAGCTGTAGACTGTTACTAGAAAATTTTCAGTGCCTGGGATGGGATACCTTCCAGTGAGTTGTTGGCCAAGATGTCCCAGTAGCCTCCAAAACATTAAAGGCTATTGCCAAAGCCCTTGGTTGCCCTTGAGAAACAGATGGTAAGACCCTATTGCTGAAGACATCTCTTGCCTGAGAGGCAAGGTCACTGAGAAAGCAAGCTGGTGCTGAGCAGAAAACCTTCTCCCTGTAGACCAGCCAACTGAAAGCTGGAAAAAAGCTGCAGTGCATGCAGCCTTATGGGAGACAGAAGTCATCAGCAGTGAAAACAGTGGACACTGAAAATTCAATTTGGCCATACAGCCCCAATGACTGAACAGGTGCAATTGTGGCATGTCTGCTCTTGGGGTAACCAACTGCTCCATAATTGGACTGAAGGCCCTCTCTACAGGAGGCAATACATACCTGGTACTGAAAAACCTAAGCAAAAGTCTATGGCAGGGGAGGTCATGAGCCTTAGGGGTATAAAGCCTGCGCTTGTCTGGTTAAATGTATATATTATTCCCACCAAGCTGCCCTGAAAGCACTACACTTCATGTTCATATTCACATATTAATGCTACTCTCACTTCTGGTTAGAGAAGCTTCTCTTTTCAGATGGCGATGACCACTGGGATGACCCAAAAGGCAACATAGTGCTGAGAAGAAGGGATGGAGGAGTGCCCAGCACTGAAACACCTCTGTCACACCCTCCAAGGCTCAGGGCCCATTGCGGAAGAGGGGGCGGATAGAATGGAAGAGCCAAAGGAAGGGTATGACTTCTTACAATGCAACTGTCCAGACAGAAATTGGCCTTGATATCCATGACCTTGCAGTGCCTAGCAATACCTTCGCAAAACCCTTATAATAGAAGAAAAAGATGATGACATCAAATTAAAAGAGAGACTAATGGAGAGAGGGAGGGGATACAATGGAGATTGGAGTTCTAAAGTGGAATGGGGGAGGGAGGGAAATATCATGCATTTTTTTGTATGTAAGTATAGAAATTGTCAATTAAAAAAAAAAAAAAAAACTCCCCCAAAAAAAAAAAAATCTTGGGCCCAAGAAGCAGTGGGTCTCCAGTTCTTCTCTATCCTGAACCCAGAACCTGACGTGGATTACCACTGCAAGGTCATTCACTGACAGTAAGAAATGACTTCTGGGCTCTCCCAACAGCCTGCGAAGTTGTAGCCTTGTGTGAAGTTGTTCATTCATCTCTCCCAGTAATCTAGAAAACTGCTTGAGAACAGCTTAGTCAATTCCCTTGCTCAACTAGGGCCTTTTGTATAGCTTATGGGGTCCAGGCTTTGGGTCCTAGTGTTACAGCCTTTCTGCCTCCCCTTTCCTTTAGCATTCGGGGCACTTGTATCAATGTATAGCAGTTTCCCCTCTGTTGTGGTCTGAATGTGAAATGTCTCCCACAGGTGAATGTGCTGGAACACAGATGGTGGTGCTGTTTGGGAAGGTTATGAAATGTTTAGGAGGTGGAGCCTTGCTAGGGCCAGTGGGTCATCAGTGGTGAGCCATAAGGCTTTAGAGCCAGGCCCCACTTTGTTTTCAATCTCTGCTGCATGACTGTGGATACAATCTGACCAGCCAGCCTCCTGGTCAGCTGCCACATCTTCCCGGTTGTGATGGTCTGCACCCCACTGGGACTGTAAACCCTTCCTTCCTTAAGCTGCTTCTTGTCAGGGACGAGGTCACAGAAACAAGAAAGTAACTAGTGCATCCCGACAGCAGGCAGTCAGCCATGAGGAGGTCCAGTGCAATATGGACAGGTTCACTACTATTCCTATTCCCACTGAAAGCTTTTGACACCCCAGTAAGTGGCCCTATCAAACACTGGAGGGGACAAGCAACTTTGGTGCTCTGACATCTAACCTCCTACCTGCATATCATACTAGAGTGTCCCCCACTGTTGTTAAACTTCCCCAGGGTTTCAGAAGTGGCTTTTGTGCAGTTGTTTATTGGTTTTGATGAAGAGCTATGACACAGTGCTCAGCATTCTACAACCAGGAGCCATGAGGTCCAAGTCAGTTTTATGGAGTTCTACTTTAAATTATAAGAGAAAGTCAGTGGTCACCACATATTTGAGGAAAAGATACCGTCTGGATAATGGAGCCCAATGCATACAAAATAAAAAGACCACTTGATAGAAAAACATTATGCAGTGGGAAAAAAATAAATCAACCTTCTCCCAGTATTTAATATCCTTAGAGAGATAAGATATTGAATGCGAAAGAACAGGACATTGCATTTTTAAAAAATGTTTATCTTTGAAAGATAAACATGAGTGCTTATAAATTAAAAGCAGTGGTACTGGAAGTAGAAAAAGTCCTATAAAGTATGACAGTAAAATGGGAGAAATCTTCCATAAAGTAAAAAAAAATACAAAGAGATAGAAAACAGGAAAGACAAGAACTAAAACCAACCAGTCGTTTCCTGAGAAAGTATTCATGGGAGGAGAACAATGGCTTACAGGATTTTTTAAACTTTTTTTATGAGAGAGAAGGGAGGGGAGAGAGAGAGAGAGAATTGGTGTGCCAGCCCTCCAGCCACTAAAATTAAACTCCAGAGATGTGCACCACCTTGTGTGCATATGCAACCTTGCACCTGTCACCTTGTGTGTCTGTCTTACAGGGGATCTAGAGAGTTGAACATAGGTTCTCAGGCTTCACAGGCAAGCGCCTTAACAGCTAAGCCATCTCTCCAGCCCGATAGTTTTTATTCTGAGTCTACACTTTCAATTTCTTGATAACTTGGATAAGGACCTGAAATTGAGGTTCACTGGCCTGGGGTCTCCTACATCGTTATGAAGATCTACTCCTCCCTCCAGGACTCCACCTCCCACATCATGCACTTGTCTTTTTATTTTATTTTTAAAAACAATTGTTATTTATTTTCGAGAAAAGAGAGAGAACAAACATGCCAGATGCATGTGCCACTTGGTGCATCTGGCTTCCATGGGTTCTGGGGAGTGGAACCTGGGTACGTAGGCTTTGCAGGCAAGTGCCTTAACTTTAAGCCATCTCTCCAGCCCCCTATTGGTGATTTAAAAAAATTTATTTGTAAGCCGGGCGTGGTGGCGCACGCCTTTAATCCCAGCACTCGGGAGGCAGAGGTAGGAGGATCGCTGAGAGTTCAAGGCCACCCTGAGACTACATAGTGAATTCCAGGTCAGCCTGAGCCAGAGTGAGACCCTACCTCGCAAAAAAAAAAAAAAAAAAAAAAAAAAAAAAATTTATTTGTAAGTAGAGACAGAGAAGAGAGAAAAAGAGAGACAGAGAGGTGGGGAGGAGGAGGTAGGGAGGGAGGATGGGTGCACCAGGGCCTCTTGCTCCTGCAAATGGACTTCAGATGCATGTGCCAGTTTGTGCATCTGGCTTTATGCAGTATAAGAGACTCAAACCTGGATCCTTAGGCTTTGCAGGCCAGCACCTTAACCGCTGAGCCATCTCTCCAGCCATCATTTGTCTTTTTTTTTTTCAAGGTAGGGTCTCACTCTAGCCCAGGCTGACCTGGAATTCACTATGTAGTCTCAGAGTGGCCTTGAACTCATGGCGATCCTCTTACGTCTACCTCCTGGAGTGCTGGGATTAAAGGCACACCCCACCATCCCAGCTTTCATTTGTCTTTTTAATTAGCATGCATAGCAGTGGGCTTCACTGTGGCCTTTTCCTAATACTTACTTTTAGTTCTCTTCCCTCCACTCCCGTCCACTTTCCCTGCCCCTCACTTGGACCCTTCCACCTCCAGATATTCTCTTTCCACTTTCATGTCACATGTATTTATTATCCTCGTCTTCACTTCCTTCAGACTTCTTATCCTCCCTCCCCTGTGGTACCCATTATACATACATACATACATACATACATACATACATACATACATACATACAAAAAGTTAAAAGCTAAGATCTACTTAGAGAGTATATAGCATTTGCCTTTCTGAGTCTGGATTTCCTCACTTAAAATAATAATCTCCAGGGCTGGAGAGATGGCTTAGCGGCTAAGGCGCCCGCCTGCTAAGCCTAAGAACCTGGTTCCAATCTCCAGGTCCCACGTTTAGCCAGATGCAAAGTGATGCCAAGGACGCAATGCCGCACTTGACCACAAGGGGGCACGCACATCTGGATTTCGTTCACAGCAGCTGAGAGACTGCTGGCGCGCCCATCTCTTTCTGTCTCCCTCTCCCTCTCTGTCTGTCTCTCTCTGTGTCTCTGTGGTAGTTTGAATATATGTCCCCCAATATATTCAGTGTTTTACTAGTTATAGTTTGCATCTGCAATCACCTTGCTAGAGGCAATGTGACTGGGGGCCAGTCTTAAGGTGTTAATGGTGTTGGTTTGAGATTCCATTGTAAAGATATGCAAATGTGCCTAGCAGGAGTTCCTGAAGTGTGCTGTGTGACCTTTTGGCTGTAGTTTTGCTCTGTGTGCTGTGGTGGCTGGTTGGCTTTCTCTCTCTCTTGCCTGGTCCTGTGAAGAACAGGCTGCTTCTCCTGCCTTTATGGAACTTCCCCTGGATCTGTAAGCTTCAATAAATAATATCCCTTCCTCCATAACTGTGCCTGGTCTGGAAGTTCATCTCAGCGAACCTGAAGCTGTCTGCTACAGTCTCTCTCCCAAAATAAAATAAAATAAAATAAAATAAAATAAAATAAAATAAAATAAAATAAAATAAAATAAAATAATAATCTCCAGGGCTGGAGGGATGGCTTAGCAGTTAAGGTGCTTGCCTGCGAAGCCTGAGAACCCAGATTTGATTCTCCAGGTCCCACGTAAGCCAGATGCATATGGTGGCACATGCATCTGGAGTTCGTTTGCAGTGGCTAGAGGCCCTGCCCATTCTCTCTCTTTCTCCCTCTCTCTCTCTCCCTCTCTCTGTCTCTAATAAATTTAAAAATATAAAAAATATAAAAAATAAAAAAATAACAATCTCCAAATCAACACACGTTTTTCTGCCAATTTCATAATTTCCTTTATATCTATGGTTGAACATCATTCCATGCGCACCACATTCATTATCCATAATCTTGAAAATATCCCTGGTATGATTTACAGTCCGTTGGTTCTATGCCTAGGAGTGGTGTGGCTGGGCCATGTGGTAGTTCTCTTTTTTGTTTCTTGAAGTTTCTCCACACTGATTTCCATCATCGCTTGTTTTCTTGGCGATAGCCGTCTTACAATGAATCTCAAAGCAGGTTTCATTTGCATTTATCTGATGGCTAGAGTATTGAACACTTTTTATTTCTTTGTTTGCAAGGGTGTATGTGTGTATGGTATGTATGTATGTGTAGACATGCCAGGGCCTCTTGCCACTGCTAACAAACTCCAGATACACGTGCCACTTTGTTTTATTTATTTTTTGGATTGCTCAAGGTAGGGTCTTGCTCTAGCCCAGGCTGACCTGGCACTCACTCTGTAGTCCCAGGCTGGCCTCAAACTCACAGCAATCCTCCTCCCTCTGCCTCCCAAGTGCTGGGATTAAAGGCGTGCTCCACCATGCCCAGTGCATGTGCCACTTTTTGCATCTGGCTTTACATGGGAACTGGGGCACCGAACCCAGCTGAATGGTATATTGCAATTATTGGTATGGTGTATTACACTTGTTGATTTGATATCTTTGACACATCTTGCATCCCTAGAGTAAATACATTGACTTTTCATGCATGAGGCTGACATTTGTCTTGAAATTTCTGGGATCCTAAATACTTTACAAAAACCTGAAACTTAAGGGTTTTCTCCACTGTCTTCTAAATGTCATGGTTGTTCTTACGGTTGACTAGGACATGAGCTTCCCTGGCTCACGGTTTGAACATTTGGTCTCCAGTAGACGGATTGATTTGGGAAGCTGAACTTTTAGGAGAAGGCGGCTAGCTGGAAGAGGTGGCTTGCCGGGTGATGGGCATTCAGAAGCAGAGCCTGTCCTGTTCCTGGTCTGCCCAGGTGTGAGCAAGCAGCCTTATTATGCCCATGCTGCCACAGTTACAAGCTACTCCAACCACCACGGCTTCCCTTCTACTATGCACATCAGACTGTAAACCCAAATCAATCTTTCTTGCCTTAAACTATTTTGTCAGATATGTGGTCATAGTGACAAGAGAAGGAACTAATACAGTTGTTTTTGAAAACTCTGATATCATTCCTTTTGTTTTTAATATATTTTATTTATTTTTTTGAGAGAGAGAAAGAGGAAGAGAGATACAGAAAGAGAGACAGAGAATGAGTGTGCCAGGGGCCTCCTGCCACTGCAAACGAACTCCAGACGCATGTGTCCCCTTGTGCATCTGGCTTACATGGGTCCTGGAGAGTTGAACCAGGATCCTTTGGCTTTGTAGGCAAATGCCTTAACCGCTAAGCCATCTCTCCAGCCCATGATATCATTCTTCTTTAAAACACTTTCCTTGGGCTCAGTGGTTAAGACACTTGCCTGCACAGCCTAAGGACCTGGGTTTAGTTCCCCAGAACCCACTAAAGCCAGATGTATAAGGTAGCACATGCATATGGAATTTGCAGTGGCTAGTGGTCCTGGTGCACCCATTCTCTCCCCCCACTCACTTTCTCTGTCTCTCTGTTTGCAAAATAAATAAATCAAATTATATATATAGTCACTTTCCTTTACTTACTCCAGGGAAATCTAGATCTTTTGTTTGCTATGTTCTAATCTCAGGATTATGTGTTCTCATAAGGTTTTAGTTTATTATTGTACTGAATAATTTAAGCACATTTCAGTTTTAAAAAATTGTGTCTTTTATTTATATAATTTTCTACAATTATTTCTTTGCTTTCTTTCCTTTAATTCCCTTTAATTTCTCTATGCTTTCTTTCTTAAACGTTCAGTGTTCATAGGATGCTAATTATAGTGACTTATATTTTGTTTTGCTTTTCCATGAGCTCTATAAGGAAGCATGTTTATGTCCAGAGCCACTGAGTAGAGGGAACAAGTATATATAATCAATAATTTGAAACACGCTGCCTCAAAATGTATGCTATCATGTATGACAGAAATACATCAACATAATACATGAAGACACATTGATTCTGTGTTGCTAAAAAACCAACGTCATTTATCCGTAACTTTTCTCATCACTGTGACAGTAAGCCTGACAAAAACAACTTACTGGAGGAAGATGCTTTGCTTCATGGCTTAAAAGTTTTTAGTCCATTAATGTTGGGGGGGGGGGATGTGGCAGAGTATAGCAGCACAGTTAATATCATGGTGGCCAGGAAGCAGAGAGAAGGAATAAACAAATGGGTCGAGGGGTAAGTTATAGCCTCAAGGATGTGTGTACCCCAGTAAGCTACATCCTTTAACTAGGCCTACCTCGTACCTTTCTGCACCTCCCAATATTATCATTCCATGACATATCCATCAAGAGATTAATCCTATTCATTTGGTCAGAACCCTTATGATCTAGTAACGGTCTCTGGAAAGTCCCTCACAGACATACCCCGAGGTTATGCGCAGGGCCATTTATTAATCCAGTCAAGCTGACAATTAAAATTAATCATCCCTGCCATGTATAGAGAGAAAACCCAAACTACCCCTCACATAAACTTTCTCATCCCATGCTCCATTTCACATAGATGGACCCCAAACTAGTCATGCTGAAAATAAACTCACAGTCAACATTGGGCATCACACGATACAGCCAGCTGCTGAGAGACAGCATACACAGTAAGCACCAAAGACGCTCCAGCCCTCCAAGCTGTTTTGTAGAAGAAGGTTTAAAAGAATCGAAAGTCAGCATGCACACATATGCAGGGAAGAAATCATAAGACCTTATGAAAAATCAACTAGATGTGTTTTTTTTTAGAAACAAAAATAACGTAGTTGAAACGAAAGACTTGGGAGCTAACAAAGCAGATTCAACATGTGAACGTGTCATGAGGGAAGAGGAAGACAGAGCCCACGAAGTGAGCCAAGTGAGGGACAGAGAAGGAAAGATGCACATGTGAAAGAAACAAAAATCTTCTTGAGTTGGTGAAAGACACAAAGTTTCAGATTCAAGAAGTAAAACAAGCCCACAGAGGCAGGAATTCACCGTCGAAGGACAGTAATTGGCTCATGCCCACAGCAGCTGGTGGGATGACAGAATTCAGTCATTAGCTGTCATTAGCTGGGAAATGACCCCATGAGCAGGGTACTGTCCCATAGGATTTGCTTATGCTTTGAATCAACAACCAATATTCCAACCTCTCTTTTGTGACAGAAAACCCAATCTGGGCACCATGTAGGAGGTGAGAGGTGGGTGTGGCTGCTCACAGGGTCAATGAATAATGTATTTGCAGAATCTTTGCTTCCTGTCCTTTGGGTCTGCTCGTTTCATAGTCTTTGTCTCTTTCTCTCCTTCTCTCTCTACCTCTCCCCCTCCTTCCTTCCTTAGTCAGTGCTGGGGATGGAACTCAGGGCTTCACAAACACACTTAGTAAGCATTGTACCACTGATCCACATTCCAGCCCATGCCTTGGTTTCTATGAAAGGAATGATTCCTCTAAGGAGTCATCTGTGGCTCCATTATGGAAGTTGAGATTGTTTCATGGTAACTTTTAAAAGTATTTTATTATTTATTTATTTGACAGAGAAAGAGGGAGAGAGAGAGAGAGAGAGAGAACAGGTGTGCCAGGGCCTCCAGGCACTGCAAATGAACTCCAGATGCATGCACCCCCTTGTGCATCTGGCTAACACGGGTCCTGGGAAATCAAACCTGGGTCCTTTGGCTTTGCAGGCAAATGCCTTAACTGCTAAGCCATCCCTCCAGCCCTGTTTCATGGTCACTTTTTCAGCCTCAAACTCCAACAAGCAAAGCAGGGTGCTTACGGTTCTAGGTGAGGTGACTGATCTCACCATCAAGCTGCTGCTGTACAATGAGGACCAGGAGGAAGCTGCCTGAGCCCAGGGGATCTTTGAAGTACACTGCAGTGATTGCATGATCTAGTGTGGTAGTTTGAATGGGAAATGTCTCTCCCAGACTCATGTGTTTGTAAGTCTCATGCTTAATTCCCAGCTAGTGGCAACTAGGGAGGTGGAGCTTGGCAGGAAGAGGTGTGTCACTGGGGGCTGACCTTGAGGTCTATTAGTCCAGCTCCAAGCCCAGTATTTAAGACTACTTACACCTAGGTAAATGACAGCTTCCTGCTAACACTCTCTTTACTGTGATGAAGCTTCCTCTCAAAACTGTAAACCTGGGCTGGAGAGATGGCTTAGTGGTTAAGGCACCTGCCCACTAAGCCTAAGAATGCCCATTCGATTCTCCAGGTCCCACATTTAGCCAGATGCAGTGATGCAAGGGCGCAATGCTGCACTTGTCCACAAGGGGGCACACACACCTGGAGTTTGTTCACAGCAGCTGAGAGGCTACTGGCGCGCCCATTCTCCATTCTCTATCTGTTCTCTCTCTCTCTCTCAAAAAAAAAAAAAACAAACTGTAAGCCTTCTGAAATAAACCCTTTCCTCCAATAAGCTGCTTCTTGTTGGGTGTTTTGTCCCAGCAATGAGAAGGCAACTGTTACATCTAGGTTAGCAAAAAGTTGAAGCAACCCCAAAATCATATAACTGCTAAATTCTCAGACGGTTCGGGAGTTGAACATCTAAACATTGAATTCACTCCATCACATAAAAATTCGTAACAATGAAAGGTTCTGGCTAAACACAAGAAAATCTGAATTTAAAAATATCAACTCTATTCATGAATCAAGAAGCACATGAGAAGTTGGCACTTGACATTATGACTAGACTATGGCTACTCAAAATTCTGATAGGATGCTTTTAAAAATCTTCAAAAAAGAACATAAGGCAAAAAAAAATCAAAGCAAAATCAAACGACTAATGAAGATTAAATATCATAGATAAAAAGGAAATATCCTAATGCATAAAGAACTCAAGGTTCTGGGGGTAGCTTTGTTGGTAAAGTGCTTTCCATGTCAGCATAAAGTCCCAACTTATATCCCCAGTTCCAACATTAAAATAAATAAATAAATAAATAAATAAATAAATAAATAAAAAGCCAGGATGGGGACAGACTCTTGTAATCCCAGTTCTGAGGAGGCAGAGCCAGGCAGTTCCTTGGGTGAACTCAGGCTGGAGAGATGGCTTAGCAGTTAAGGCACTTGCCTTCGAAGCCTAAGGACTCATGTTCAACTCTCCAGGTTCCATATAAGCCAGATGCACAATGACACAAGCATGTAAGGTCGCACATGTGCACAAGGGGGCACATGCATCTGGAGCTTGATTGCAGTGGCTGGAGGCCCTGGCATGCCAATTCTCTCACTCTTCTGCTCTCTCGCATTAAAAAAAAAAAAAAAGCCGGTCTGTTGGGCTTGCCTCAAAAAAAAAAAAAAAAAATTGGTGGACTCTAGGCCCATGAGAGACCCTTGTCTCAAAAAGAGGTGGATGCAGACAAAAGGGAGGGTGGGAGGGAGGGAGGGTAAGGGTGGGAGGAACGAGAGTGTGGGAGGGAGAACAAGGGGGGGGATACAAATTGGGACCCAAAAGGAAAAGACACTATAAAACCCTTTATTCTGAACAACAGGTTAAAACATTGATCCTTCAACAGGCCCGCAGAGGGAACACCCGAACCACAGGAACCTGGAGAGAGCATCATGAAGGCCAACCTTAATCTTGTCCTGCTTCTCTCTCTCTTCTCTCTCTCTCTCTCTCTCTCTCTCTCTCTCCCTCCCCTCTCTATACTCACTTTCTCCTCTATATTATCTTTTTCTTCCCTCATCTTCCTAGGTGCAGACTTATAACTCCCAGTGCCAGCATGGGGTGAACTTCCACAATGAGCTGTTGATCTGAAACACCTACAAGGTTTCCCAAAATAGACAGACTTCTGTCAGAGTTCTTGGTGACCCACCAAAGGTTAATGGCAAGACCCTACTGTTGAAGACAGCTTACGTGTGTGAGACCAAACACGAAGAGATATGTTCAGAATCTGGAAGAGGGTCAGTCCCCAGACAGTTAGCTAGTCTAGTACCAGAGGGCGCTATACAAGCAACTGGGGGAAAATGACCGACATCTGTCCAAACAACTGGCAGTCTAAGATACCCAGCTGGAAACAACTTGACGTAATGCTCATACAAGTGCAGTAGTGGCAATCAGCCATGGTGGGTAACCAACTGCTCTTGATTTGGCTAATAGATCCACTCAGTGGTATGGAACTCATTGCTGGAACTGGGAAATAAGTCAAAACCAGGTACAAAAAATGAGCTCAGTCTCCAAGATCAAGATACCACCAAATGTGGGCTAGAAGAGAGCCAACGCATATAAATTTCCCTCCAAAACATAGATGGTCATCCCTTCTACCTAGTACTAACTTTTCTCTCCGATGGAGAATTTGCTTATCTTTTTTCAGGTGGACATGGAACCTGAAGGGAGGATCAGCTAACCACACCTCACCAGGGCCCCAGCTGAAACCATAGAACAACGTGGGGAAGGGCAAGAGTTCAGTGTTCATGGCGATCATGACACCAGCAAAAGGCGAAGGAGATAAACACAGAGAACATCCACCTCCAACTAAGCCAGAGATCCAGAGACACAGAGGCTCCCAAACCGCATCACTGAAGCAGAACTAAAATGACCCCAATGTGGCTCAGGAAACTTGCGGAAGAGGGGCGGAAAGATTGTTAGAGCCATAGTTGGGGCATTATGCACAGAGACTGGGGCCAACCCCCCAGAACTCTTAACCAACCTCACAATGCTTGACCCACATTCCCCATTGACAAGGGTCCCTTTGAAAGAGGGAGGACAGGGAGGAGGACAATGGATCCTTTACCATGAATGTAAAATCAAAATAATATAAATAAAAATATATATATATTAAAAAAAAAAAAAGGTGGATGCTAGACCTGAGGGTGACAGCCAAGGTTTCCTCTGGACTAGGTATATATGCACCTGCACACACACACACACACACACACACACACACACACACACGAAAATAGAACTCGAGATCAAGGGGGGAAAGAAAATTTAAAAGATTTGACAGAAAGCCAGGCGTGGTGGCGTGCGCCTTTAATCCCAGCACTCAGGAGGCAGAGGTAGGAGGATCGCCATGAGTTTGAAGCCACCCTGAGACTACATAGTGAATTCCAGGTCAGCCTGAGCTAGAGCAAGACCCTACCTCGAAAAACAACAACAAAAAGATCTGGAACCCAGGCGTGGTGGCGCACACCTTTAATCCCAGCACTCGGGAGGCAGAGGTAGGAGGATTGCCAAGAGTTCGAGGCCACCCTGAGACTACATAGTTAATTCCAGGTCAGCCTGGACCAGAGTGAGAACCTACCTCAAAAAACAAAAAAACAAAAAAACAAACAAAAAAAAAAGATCTGGGAAGTGGGCCGATGCACAATTTATTCACACGACGATAGATAATGGCTTTTAAATATTTGAGGAGGAGACCTTAAATATTTGAGGAGGAGACCTAACTTCAATGTAAGGAAAGATGCAAATTAAAATCACATTGAGATACTGTTCTTCCCTATCAGCCTAACAACAAATTCAGAAGCCTGACAACCCACTCACTCACTCAGCCTGGCTGAGGGAAGCAGGCTTTGTTATATAATCATCTTGTGATAAACTTCACAAGACTCAATAAAGTACCATATTCACTTGTCCTTGTCTCAGCAGCTCCCTGAAAGGACATCTCTGACCTTATGGAAAAAAATACTCAAAATTATTAATTATGGGATTACTTATAATATCAATATAATCCATAATGCTGATAAGAATAACAGCAGGAGAACTCTAACATAAACATTGCATTCTGAGTAGATAATATTTTGTTTAAGGAAAAAGCACCGGGAAAGAATCTTACATGTTGCTTCATAAGCTTGCTAGCGGCTAGCATCTAACGGCTTTGGAACCATTTTCTATGAGTGCGAGCAGCACAGGTGTGGAAGGAGGAAGATGATCTCCCCTGGTTTGGGTCTTTAGTTGGTACTCTATCAGTACGAGTGACATCCTGGTGGCCAAAACAAATGTACCCTGATTGGCGTTTCCAAATATTCCATCCTGAAAACAAAACAACAACAACAAAAAAAACAGGCCTTTTTGGGAGACACGCTGGTTCCAGGTCTAGGATAGGAAAACATAAGGTGGGTCTGGGTCATATTGTTGCACCCACACAAAGTCTGCTGCTGCAGTCTACGACAAGATAAACACGTTGCCTTGGGGTCTGTTCTGGTTTGGCCATGCAGCTTTGATCATTTCCTGTTGCTGATCCTCACTGGCTGAGGCCAGGCGGGTCTCGACCCTGAACTTGCAGCCTGACCTTGTGGCCAGTAGAATTCCAAGATAACATTTCCTCAAAGGGAAGGGCCTTGCGTTGGTGGCTTCAGATTTGGGCTTTAGATGCCCAGTCGCTATCCTGTTCCTATAGTTTATGATTCTGCAGTGTGGCCTCCAGGGGCATCATGCAGCCCTGGTACCTGTAGGTAATGAAGTTTTTGTGTGCATGCACACGTAGGTGGAGGTTAGAGGTCAACGTCTGGTGTTTTTCTCTTGTCTCCACCTCCCCAGCACTGATGTCACAGTTATACTTTTAAAAAATATTTATTTACTTGTGAGAAAGAAGAGAGAGAGAGAGAAATAATGGGTGTGCCAGGGCAAGTCGCTACTGCATGCAAACGAACTCCAGATACATGCACCACCCTGCACATCAGGTTTTTATGTGGGTACTGGGGTACTGAACCTGGGCGGACGGGCTTCGCAAGGAAGTGCCTTTAACCACTGACCCATCTCTCCAGCTTGTCATGGATTCGATGGTGTACCACAATGCCCAGGAACCGCCTCTCCTCCGGAACACTAGTAGACCGAGGGGCCTGGCATCTACTCTTGACTGGAAGTTTCAAGACTTACCTTAGGGTAAGCCCCTGTGTGGAATTTCCCTCCCTCCCTTGCAGTGAGTCTGCCTGGGAAGCTGTGGCTTGAGCTTGCGGCTGTCTGGCTCCCACCTGGAGGAAGCATGGCCTGAGTGGTCACCATGAGCAGGCCCCTGAGTGGAGCAGCTTCTTCTCTCTCTCTTGGCATTTCGTGGGGCAGGGCTATAAATTATGCCCGTGGTGTTCATTTTCAGTTTGAATGTGTTCTCATCCCAGAGGAGCGACTAATGGCGTCAAGTTACTGATGTGAAAAGAGCCTGCCGCTACACTGACTGACTGTGGATTAATGCAATCGCCGTCACAGAAGCTGGGGCGGCCATAAATCGTCAGGCACTAGTGACATGGGTTTTAAATTATGGTTTCCTCCCTTTCCCCCTTCGCCAATTTTTTTTTTTTTTTTGCTGTAAAGTTATTGGGTCAATGTTTACCTTTGCTTAAATGTTTGCTTTCTATTAAAACTGGATGCTTGTCGGGCAACATCCTGCTTGGAAACTGCAAGCCAGCTGAGCGGGATTTCCGAGCCCATCAGACTTTTTCTAGGAGGTGTGAAGGCAAATCTCTTAATCCAGGATCATCAGTCTCTGATACATTTCATTCAAAAAGTTGGCAAACACAGTGTTCTATCCATGGACTCTGCCCATTTTGCCATGCAAGTTAGGACCCCACCTTTTCTTAGGGACCTTTTATTTCCCCAGTAAACTAAACATGAGAGGCCACCACAATTCTCTCTCTGTCCAGGTTTTTTTTTTTTTTTTTTTAATGGAGGGAGCTGATTTTTCATTTGATGAAAGACCCCAGAGAATCACATTTTGGTCTTTGGGAAACTGACAAGCATGACCCTAAAAAAAAGCAAAATTGCTTCTGTTTTCTAGAATGAGATCTCAACCTATAGATCTCATTAAATTCACTAAGTGATCTAAAATACCAAACAAGTTTGACAACTGCTTTCAATTGCACAGAAGCTACAACTTCTTCCCCTCCTGTGCCCACGCTTCGCAGTGGGCTTTGTAGCTATTTCCACTGAGATATGGAACATTGATCCACGTCTCAGTTTGGGGCTGGCTTTGAGATTGGCATGGGCCCACGTGACTTCAGCCATTGTTGTGGAAATAGGCTTGACAAACCCTGGTCCACTGGAGTTTGACTTTTTTTTTTGAAAACAGTAACTTTATTTACTTATTTGCAAGGGGATAGAGAGAGAGGGAGAGAGAATGAGAATGGGCACATCAGGACCTAGTGTCTCTGCAAATGAACTTCACACGCATGGGCTGCTTTGTGTACCTGGCATTACACAGGTACTGGGAAGTCAAACCCAGGCCTTCAGGTTTTGTAGGCAAGCGCTTTTAACCACTGAGGCATCTTCTCAGTCCTGGGTTTGACTTTCAGTGTTTCTGGAACTCTGCTACAGTAATATGGCTGGGCTAACCCTATGTGCTTCATGGCCTAGCCAACCTGTTTTCCCCAGATGGCTCACTGACAACTACAGTTTCATGAGCCACAGCCAGCCATGCCTGGAACAAACCGGAAGTGTCCAGCTCAAACTGCTGGTCTAAGCATCACAATCTAAACAAGTATTTCTGGGGCAGCTTGTTACACAGTAAAAGCTAGCTGATACAAGCACTGTCCCAGACAAGGTGCACGTTTTATTTAGTGTCTGTGTTTATTTTACCTAAAAACCCAGGAACCACCAATATATATTTGTTGACTTAGGTAGAACTGGCCTTCCCAAAACACTGCAGCTTAGGGACCTTTTACATGGTCCCTCAGTAAATGAGGAGGGAGTCTAGAGTATTTGACTCCAGGCTTCAGTTTCCTCACTTATTCAATAAGCTTCAAAGCACACACTTGTGTGTGTGTGTGCACGCATGCCGTTGTGGTGGTCAGCCACAGCGTATGCTCTAGGGGTGTGCCTGACATGACAGCTGGTACTGTGAGTGGAAGCAAGCCGGGGAAAAGACCTTGGGACTCCCTGGCACGCAGGACATCCTACAAGGTTCAGTGTTTCGGTGGCGGCCACCAGATGTTTGGCAAGTGCACTCCAGCTGCCAGCTGTCAGTTCTCCTTGCTGCTCAGTAAGATCTGTTCCTTCAGGCTCAGACATCCATGTGTCACTCTGATGGTGTCAGCCTGGTGACGGCAGGACTTGCCTGCTTCTATCTGGGGCGGGCTCCCAGCGGGAACTGAGAGGCCCTCGGCTGCTGCTGTATATACTGCCCTCACTCCCTGCACCCTTATCTCTCAAAAGAAGGTGTGGACAAGGTGCACTATCTAGGAATCCTTCTGGCTGCAGCGGCCCTGTGCTCCCTTTACAACCAGTCTCACTGAACCTGAAGGGCCACATAGTTCTCAGGACCAGGGAGCCATAAAAGGCTTGATGTTCTGAGACAAAGAAAAGGATTATTTATTTATTTATTTATTTATTTTTTATTTTTGTCTAGAGCAGAACAGGCCAAAGGATTGGGAAACAGTAAGAAGGACAAAAAGAAAGCAAGCTAGTCTGAATTGATTGAGGATGTGAGAATCTTGTTTACTGCAGGATAACAGAGCTACAGATTTGGTAAGTACAGAAAAAAATGTTAAGGAAAACACGTCACACATACAGAGTTATAAAATGCTCATGAGAAAGATTTACACAAAGAGCTGAGAGACATTTCAGTATTTTTTTTTCTTATTGTGTTGACTCGCTATCCTTTTCTAATAACACTTAAAATGACTTCTTCCTGGGATTTAAGGTGAAAATGCTATGCTGGAGATGTATGCGGAAATAAATTATGTACAAAAATATTATTTATCAGAAAGAGTAAAGACAACATCTCAAAGTTCTGCTTCTGCACAAAGATTGAGAAGAGCTAAAACAATCTTGAGCAAAAAGATCGAAGGTAGAAGCATCACCATACCTCATTTCAAGACGTGCTGCAGAGCTGCGGTACCAGACACAGCATTAAAACAGGCAGCAGCATTAAAACAGACGACATAGTGAATTCCAGGTCAGCCTGAGCTAGAGTGAGACCCTACCTCGAAAAAAAGCAAGCAAGCAAACAAACAAAAACAAAAACAAAGCAGACAGAAAGACCGATGGGCTGGAAGAAAGATCCCAGAAATAAACTCACACATCTATATCCAGCTCATACTTGACAAATGTGCCATAAACACACATTGTGAAGGACAGCCTCTCCAGTAAACTGTGCTGGGAACACTGGAGTCTACAAGTAGAGTGACTAGAGACAGGGTCCAGGGTCTCATGTCCCAGGCTGGTCTCAAACTTGCTATATATCTGAAGATTACCTTGACCACCTCCGGAACCCTCTATTATAGATGTGTGTTACCATGTGGTGCCTGGGATCGACCTTAGGGCTTCATTTATGCTAGGCAAGCTCTCTCCCAACTGAGCCACATCCCCAGTGCAGAAGATTGAAATAATCTCTTTTACTGTCTAAAAACCAACTCAAATACCTACATGTAAAATCTGAAACCACTAGACGAAAATATACAGGAATGGCCGGGCGTGGTGGCGCACGCCTTTAATCCCAGCACTCGGGAGGCAGAGGTAGGAGGATCGCCGAGAGTTCGAGGCCACCCTGAGACTACATAGTTAATTCCAGGTCAGCCTGGACCAGAGTGAGACCCTACCTCAAAAAAACAAACAAACAAACAAACAAAAAGAAAATATACAGGAATGTATTAATATAGGCAATGACTTTTATGGACACTGGTACAAATCATGATTTCTTTTTCATATATAATCCCCAAAAGCACAGAACCAAAAGCAAAAGCAGACAAATGGGATCACATCAGACTCCGTGATGCAGAGAGAAAAGCAGACTGAAGAGACACCCTCCAGAGTGGGAAAAGCCATTTGTCTGTTAGTTATCAAACACAGGATTAACATCTGGAATAAACAAGGAAGTCAAAACAGGAATCCAACTACATCATGAGCAAGTGATCAAGAATGGTCGTCTCCAAAGACTCCATTGGCTGATAAATACATAAAAAATGATCAATATCATTAGCCACAAGGGAAATCAAACCTAAAATGAGAGCTTATCCTAACTCAATTTTAGATATTATCTACAGTGATTATGATAGTTAACTACAAAAGAAAAAAAAATTAACCCTCAAATAACAAATGCTTCACCACTGTTGCTGGGAATGTGAATGCAAATTAGTACAACTATTATGGAGACCGGTAAGCAGGTTCCTCATAAAACAAAAACAGGATGACTATTATGTGATCCAGCTGCCCAATTCTGGGTATGTATGAAAGGGAAAGTAAATCAGTAAGCTGGAAATATACTTACCTGTCCTTGTCTACTCTGATGCTATTCACACTGGCTACAATAATATACAATTAAATGAGGTGCCCATAACAGAGACATGGACATAAATACATACGTGTGTGTGTGTGTGTGTGTGTGTGTGTATAAATCTTGGAATATTATTCAGCCATAAAGATGAATAAAATCCTGTCATGTGCAGCAGAATGGAGAACTAGAGGACATCATTGAATAAAATAACTGAGACACAGAAAGTCAGGAACTGCATATTTTCTCTTCCGTTTCCACATTCTGTTAAGGAAACTCTACTTCCATTGAGGACAAAGGCAGTCTGAATGAAGAGCAGTGATCACGGATGTGGACGCGGGAGCCAGGGAAGCAGGGAGATGGAACTGATCAGTACAGGCTACATACATGTATTGAAATACCATACTGAGCCCCATTAATAAGTATAATAATACATGTTAATAAACTGAGGTAAAACAATAAAAAAACACAACCCTCTACTTCTTGATAAAACTGGGATAAAATTACACATGTGTTTGGGAGTAAATGTGCCAGTAGTTTTTATCCAATTATCTCTGTATATATCTAAAGAGGAAGTTGTAACTTATTGTATCTTGCTTTCAATTAAAGTTTTTATTTCAAATGTTGAGATTTTAGTGAAATCAACTACGAGTGAGCAAAGAAAAGAATTACCAGATGGCATGTTTAACTATATTTTTTTATTGTATCTGTGCTTCTCTACAACTAATGATTCTTCTGGCTGACAAATCGTGCCTGCCTTCATTTACCGACATAAACACAGACAGCATGTCAACAGGAAGAGCCTCATGTCGCAGCACAGCACGGCACAGAGCGCGCGGCCTCGCTAAGGCATTCAATGGAAGGACGTGCGTGTTCCCTCTGGGTTGCCTTAGGAAGCTCTTATGTTGGCATCACATTCTTCCAGGAGAAGAATCAGATCTTCAATCAGGCTGTGTTCTCTTCCATGCGTCACTCGCATAATATCGAAAGCCTGAGAGAAAGAAGACATGGAAGATTATAGCTTAGAACACGTTAGCTCCTGCCTGCTTCTGTCTTCTCCACACCATCTAGGGGACTGGTTGGGGGAAGCAGTCGAGAAGGAGCTGACAGTTCTGGTTTACTGAGCCAGGACATGAGTGGCAAGGCTGATGTCTGAGTAAAGCACTGGTGGACATGGACTCTGCGTCATCATCCTGAGGCCCAGGGACTGACAATGAGCTTCACTTCTAGAGCTAGGGAAATAGCTTGGTTGGTAAAATGCTTGTCTTGCGAGCATGAAGACCTGAGTTCAATCCCCAGTACCCAAGTAAAAGGCTGGGCATGATGGCACAGGCCTGTCATCCCATTGCTGGAGAGGCAGACAAGGAGGACACCTGGGATTCACTGGCCAGCTAGTTTAGACGAACTGGTGTGGACCAAGCAACGAGAGACCCTGTCTCAAAGGAGATGGATGACGTTCCTGAGGATGACACCCAAAGTTGTCATTGGCTTTCATGTACACACACACACCCACACACACGAACATGCACATGTGCATGCACACATACACACATGCATTAAAAATGATTATTTGAGTGCCTGTGTGGGTTCGGTAGGCAGTTCTAGGGGTTAAGAATTTCTACGAAGATGATTACATCACATGAAATCAATGTCATGCTGCTGCCTCCTTATGGTAACTTTTCAATTCTGCACTGCAGTTATTACGTACATATCTTCTTGTATTCTTATCACATGACATTGCAGTGGTGGCATTTTGACCATCCCCTCTTTCAGTTCCCATGTTCAGTCTGTTAGTAAATCTTGTCACTTCTATCCCTCAAATATTTCTGAAATCAAAGGGGCAAGCATGCGACTATTGTGATGTGAGGGACAGATGGATGTAAAGCCACTGACTTAGAAGGCCACAGAACTCCTGTGTTTGTCACTAGCATTCGCTCCTGGACCCACCAGCCTCCATGCTGAGAGGAACCCAAGCCACGAGCAGAAGCCATATGTGGGAGGCTCTGGCTGACAGTACCATTTGGGCCCACGTCACTATTCTTAGCTAATGCACCAGATATGGACACAGAGAAATGCCAGACGTCGGAGAAAGGCGGGAAATAATTCCCATTGGGATTGGCTCCGATTTCTGACATACAGACACTGTGGACATGATTTTGTTGGCTACACTTAGTGAGGTTTCAGGTGGTTTGTACTGGAGCAATAGAGAGTCCAGACCGTCTGGCCATATGCTGGGAGGTGGGTGGGGAGGGAGCAAGGGAGGAAATTGCGACCCACTTTAATCAAACCGTGCTCCAGAGTCTTGCAACAGCATGACTCTGTCACCAGGCCAGCTAGGCTGGCAGCCTTAGTGACAACACAGGAGCATCCACCAGGGAGCTTTGAGAGGCACAGCCAGCAGGGTACAGACCTCACCTGTGATACCCTGGAACAGGCTCTGGGAGTCAGGCCTGGGCTCCAGGAGAGCCTAACACCCCCCTTCCCCCCAGAGTTGAGAACAACAGACCAGACTCCCAGCAAAATCACAGACATGGGCTGAAGAGATGGCTCGGTGTGTTAAGGCACCTGCCTGCTAAGCCTAAGAACGCTGGTTCCAATCTCTAGGTTCCACGTTTAGCCAGACACAAAAAGTGATGCAAGGGTGCAATGCTGCACTTGTCCACAAAGGGGTGCATGCATCTGGAGTTCTTTCACAGCAGCTGAGAGGCTGCTGGCGTGCCCATTCTCTCTCTCTCTCTCTCTCTCTCTCTCAAAAAAAAAAACCACACAGACACTATTCACTACTCAGTGCTAATCTCTAGTCAGCCTAATTCCCATTTGAATGGGTATGTATAATCCCATCATGTTTACAGACCATTCTTTAACAAATTACTGTGGCAATGTGGATCAGTTCCAATTTTTCTACATGTGTTTATGTGTGTGTGTGTGTGTGTGTGTGTGTGTGTGTGTGTGCATGTTTGGGCTGCAGGTCAGTACGGGATGTCTTCCTCAATTTGTCTCCACTTTATTCTTTGAGACAAGGTCTCTTCCTGAACCTGGACCTCACTGACTGAGCTAGACTGGCTAGCCAGAAAGCCCTAGGTGTCCTCCTGTCTCTGCCTGCCCAGAGCTGGGATTATTAGCTTTCACATGGGTGCTGGGGATTTGAACTCAGGATCTCGTGCTTGTACAATTTACTGACTGGGTCATCTCCCCAGCCCTACTACCAGTTTTTTATTATGATGTGACATAGATCTCCCAGTTTATGGGCTTTCTGTGTTGTTGGTGATTGTGCGTGTGTGTGTGTGTGTGTGTGCCTTTGCTAGATATCTGCTTAAGATTAATCCCTAGAGGTGGAATCCTTGGGCGGGAACATCTTTAAATTCATAGAGACTTTGGAGTCTGTTGTCACGGCTCTCGTCGGATAAGATGTCTTCATGTCACAGAAGGACAATTATAAACAAGGGCAGCAAAACTTCCAGGCCTATGGAAGTTCCCCAGCTTCTTTTCATGCCTCCTTAAAGATGTTCTCTTTGGGCTTCAGGAAAGGAAAGCTGAACTGGGTGTGTGTGGAGGCTTGGGAGATGGGCTCACACTTAGGAAGAGGGCAGGAAAGGTGGACAGGCCGGTTCTCTCAGCCTGGAAGGAGCCCGGCTCTGAGCAGGCACTGGCAGTCAGGTCCACAGCAGGGGCCGCCGGGACAAATACAACGGACTTGCTTTTCATTAATCTAAGCCTGCCCTATGGTGTAGTTTTTGTACACAAATCCTGAGGCCAGGGTTATTGGCATGGAAGGGAGAAGCAGGAGCTGCCCCACTTTGCAGGAAGCCAAGCTCTAGAAGATGAAAATCCAACATCTGGTGCCTCATGTTTTATTCTCTTTCCCTTCCACAGCCCTGGGCCTTCTGCGGAGTGGACAGACTGGGGTCTGAGGCAGAGACCTGTGTGACAGTATCGTTACAGATGGAAATTCTCCAGCTAGGAAGCCGTCGTAGGTGTCTTGGCCCTGACTACTCAACCGCACGTGGGATGTGCTTGTGATTCAGAGGAAGATGAATGAGCAGGAAGCCAGGCAGGCGAGGTTTTCTGTAGATAGGGACCTGGCCTTCCATCCAACCCAAGAAAGGCCAGGCCTGACCTTGGTGGGCATCTCCTTCCTCCTGCACTGTGGCCTCTGCTGGCCGAGCCAGGTATGTTTCCTCAGCTCTGGATCCCGCCCTCAGCCTCTTTGCTTGAGAACTTGGGCTTCTCCGTGATTTGACTCCCAGGCTGAAGGACAACGCCAGCTTACTGTCACCCTGACAGTGTAAGATGGAGCTGCAAGCTTTTGAGTGCGTTGCTGGCTCCAGCCCTCCTTTCTTACTACTTCCTTCCAGTTCCAGTCCTAAGCTTCACTTCCTCCCTTTCCAGTTTGATGCGTTCATTGCCACTGACCAGAATCTCCCCCATAAAACCAAGGGGCAGGGCTGGCATCAGACAGCAGGGCGGTACCCACACTCCAGCTAGGGACCTGGAACCCGCAGCCACACCAGAGCTGCACAGCTCAGACAGGTGGGGAAGCTGCCCTCTTTCGGGCTCACAGCCACACTTTCCACACTGCTCCCAAAGGCAGGATGAAGAGCAGCCAGCCGAGCCCCCAGATGGAAGGAACTGCTCCCCACCTGGCCTGGCTCGAGGGGGGCCGAGTGGAACAGCCAGCTCCGAGGACTCACCCTAGCGTCCACCCAACTGCACTGTACAGACTCCAGCAGCAGTCAGTCAGCAGTGACCAGAGAGGGGAACTGGAAACTCCTATGAGACAGACAGCCTGAGGACCCTGGGAGGGCCTTGTTCAAACACCACTGCACCTTGTTTGATGGCGACCTCAACACTAGGAGGGACTGATGGGGATGGGACACATGCACGCGTGAGACACTAGGGAATGGATGTTGCTTGGGGCAGAGGACTAATATGAAGATGCTGGGAAGGGGGGGAGAAAGGAGAACTACATCATTTGTATAGAAACCAAAGCAAAATACAGACACAATTAATCAACAATGTTAGGATTTTCTCTGAGTGATGGCCATGTGTCGAGGAAGAGAAGAGAAAAGAGAAGAAAATGCCATCCAGTGACGTGCTGAGAGAGCCAGTGACTTCCATGCGTGTGCAGGTCTGAGTATGGGACATGCTGTGGGGACAGAAAGCTGCATGTCCGACCTGATGGTGGAGGATATCAAGTCCTTGTCCTACATGTCACCTGTGCCTCCCATACAGCCGGGGCAAACAGCTTCCTGAGAGAAGACAGCCTTGTGTGGTCTCAGTACAGCTTTTCAGCCTAGCTGGAAGATGAAACGTTTCTGCTCAACCTACCCAAAGCATTACATTACAGTAACCAGAGCACCTGCTTCTAGAAGCTCTGGGGCTCCCTTCTCCCAGCACCTCCCCAAATGCCACACGTGTGCTTATCAGAGAAGACAATTTCAGTGTAATTTCCTGTAGTGGCGGATTAAGGAAATATAAAATCAGAGCTGGCCTGAGTCGGGAAAAGCTTCTCTCTTTCCATCCAATTTTTATTTTTAAAGGGAACATTTACAAAAAGCCTGAACATAATCGTTCATGGAGGACTCGTTTGAAGCCTCCGGCCGGGCATGTGCTGCGTCCATGTATGGATTCTAAATGTCACACGAGAAATGGCAACATAGATTGTCTGCCACATGACAGGCCTATGGTTCTCTGAGACATACAGAAAAGGCCCCCAGAACGGATGTCACTCTAACCACATCTTTCCTTTTTTTTCTTTTAAAAGTAATTTTAGAATTGTGGCCCTATATTAAATAAAATGAACTAGATAAAATTATAATTTAAAGTTGGAAACAATGTGGCTTTCAGATTAATTTTTAATACAAATATATTAACTTTATCAAGGATCTCATATGCTTTCTACTGTGCGCCTGAGGAATCCAATAAATGACTTCCTCAAGCATGATTTAAATATGGATATAAAAATCAGAGGGAAAAGAAATGCATGCATAAGAACCTCTGGAATCAGGTCACCACGGGGGAACACAGAAGTGTTTGCTTCTTCCTCCCGTCTCAGGATGAGAGCAGTCTGTGGGGCTGGGAGGGGGTCTAGAGCGTGCAGAGGAGGGCACAGAAAAGTTGTACACATGCGCATCTCCAGAGTCACGAGGAGCCCTTTATGATGGGCAGCCAGAAATCTAAAAGCCTTCCAGGACCAGCCTGAGCTCAGCAATGCCCCTGCTGACCCTATTCCACGTGCACATTCCAACAGAGGCTCACGGGTTCACTCAGCACTGTCAACACCTGCCCCCTCGCTGTGGGAAGGGCTCTGGCTCTGTCAGACAGGCAGACTTAATTACCAGGGCACCACAGTGAAATGAAGTACATTAAACAGAGAAGCAAATGCTGGGCTGCCCACAGAATGGAGAGGTCCAGGCCACCTAAGGAAACCTCAGGTCGGCCTGACAGTGGTATAACCATTCCAGAAGAAGAGCTGCAAGTGTGTTACTATGTTTAATGAGTCAGCCCAATTCAAGAAGCACCTGAGAGACCCTGAAGACATCATACACTCTCCCTGAGCCTTGGCTTCCACACACAAGTGAACTCAAAGGGCAACTCAGGTCCCACTGTGCTGTATGACGCACACCACACCAGACACAAAGACAGAAGGCAAAGATTCGATTTTGTTTCCAGATTTTGTGACTGATCCCTACTTTAATGCCACTGTGGCCAGAGAACTGACTTAGTGTGACTTCTACATTGATAAATCCTTATACATTTATGGAGATTTGTGTGACAGCCCAGGATGTGGTCTACTGTGGCATATGTTCTGTCCATACGTGGAAGGTTGTTTATTCTGTTTCTGTTGGGTGGGTATTATAAATATCAGTTAGATCCTATTGACTGATGGTGGAACAGAATTTTGCTGATTTTCTGTTGTTCTATTAAATGTAGACAGAGGTGTTTTGATGATCCCAGCTTATGTTTTCTGTTTTCTTTCAGTTCTATAGATTTTTGCTCATTTGTTTTAGTTTTGCACCCGTTTCACTGTGAAGCCTAGGCTGGCCTTGAATTTGCTAGGTTACCCAGTCTGGTCTCAAACTCATGATCCTCCTGCCTCAGGCTGTACCTCAGAGTTTTACTGGATATATATAGAGAGTTTATTTTATTTTTGAGTGAGAGAGAAAGAGAGAGGGACAGTGAGAGAGAGAGAGAGAGAGAGAGAGAGAGAGAGAGGAGAGAATGGGCACACCAGGGCCTTTCAGCCACTATGAATGAACTCCAGATGTGTGCGCCCCCTTGTGGCACATTGTAACATTGCACAGTGCATCACTGTGCATTTGGCTATGTGGGACCTGGAGATTCGAATGTGTGGTCTTAGGCTTCGCAGGCAAGCACCTTATCCACTAAGCCATCTCTCCAGCCCTCTACTGGATATTTTTTCCCCAGTACTTGCAACTAATTGGTTTGGTGCAGGCATACTTAGTATTACTATGTGTTCTTGGTAAAGTTGTTTTTTTTGCCTTGAAATCTACCTTATATGATATTAAAATAGTCAACCAAGTTTTAAAAAATTGTATTTTCATGATATGGATTTCTCAATCCTTTTATTTTCAGTCTGCCTATATCAAATATCATTATTCTTAAAGAGCTTCTTTTTTAAAAAAAGGGCATGGTGTGTGTGTGTGTGTTGGATGCATGTGGGTATGCCAATGTGTGCATACTATGTGCATGCATGTGAAGGCCAGAAGAGATTGCTGTTGTCCTTCTCTACCCTTCTTCCACCTTGTTTCCTTGAGATAGAATGAAATGGCTTGCTGAACCCAGAGCTGCTGTTTCTTTAGTCAGACTGGCCAACCTATGAGCCTCAGAGATTCTCCTGTCTCCGCCTTCCCTTCCCCTCCCTCCCAGGACTAGGGTTACAGGCACACATGGCCACACCTACAATCTTACGTGGCTCCCAGGGATAGAACTGAGGCGCTCATGCTTGTGTGGCAAGGGCTCTTCCCAGTCAGAGTTTCATATAGATACCATATAGGTTGGTACATGTAGAACTGTTCAAGTAGTCTCTACCTGCTTTTTTTTTTTTTTTTTTTTTTTTTTTTTTTTTTTTTAATGAGGGAGCAAGCATGTGAGTGAGAGAGAGAAAGAACTGGCATGCAGGGCCTCCAGCCACTGCATTCAAACTCCAGATGTGTGCAGCGCCATGTGCACAAGTGTGACCTTGTGCATTTGATTATGTGAGACCTGGAGAGTCAAACATGGGTACTTAGGCTTCACAGGCAAATGCCTTAACCATTAAGCCACCTCACCAGCCCCAGTCTCTACCTTCTAATCAGTGTGTTTAGATAATTTACATAGATTTCTTATAAAATTTACACTGTAAGTCTATCATTTTATTTTTTTTGGTTTCTACTTGCTTATCTACTTTTTTGTTTCTATTTTCTTTTTCTTGCATTCCTATAGATTACCTGAATATTTCTTGGGATTCTATTGTATTGTGTCTTCTTTATTTTATATTTATTTATTTATAAACAGGGTCTCATGTAGCCCAGGATTTATGTATTTATTTATTTATTTATTTATTTATTTATTTATAAACAGGGTCTCATGTAGCCCAGGATGGCCTCATATTCACTCTGCAGGGGAAGATGACTTTTAAGTTCTCATCCTCCAGCATCTACTTGGGATTTCAGGCATGCCTAACCAATGCCCAGTTTATGGGGATCAAACCCCTCATGTGTGCTAGCCAAACAGTTTACCAACTGAGCTACATCCCCAGAACTCATATGATATCTTAGGAGCACAGCTCCTTATATAGATTTTCAGAAAGTGATTGATCTAGGCTTTATATCACCCACACATACACACACACACACACACACACACACACACACACACACACACTAGCACACATGCACACAAACATACCCCCCAAGCTTCTTATCACACGCTATGGTAACACCACTTTACCTGTTCAAACCATGTGCAGACACTTTACCTCTATTTTTCTATGTTTTCCGCTTCCCTTTGGAAGATAATTATTCCACACATTTTCACTACGTGCTTTTAGAACTACTTCAAATACTGTTACAATTTTTGTTTCAACTGATAACCTTTTCTATTTCTACCAAACAAAAACAACAGCAACAACAAAAAAAGGCCACTGACATTTTTGTTTAAAATTTTTTTTGAGAGAGAGAGAGAATGGAGTGTGCCAGCAGCCTCTCAGCCTCTGTGAATGAACTCTAGATGTGTGTACTCCCTTGTGTGCATGTGTGACATTGCACATTTGCATCACTTTTGCGCCTGGACCTAGAAACTCAAACGGATGTCCTTGGGCTTCGCAGGCAGGCGCCTTAACCACTAAGCCATCTCTTCAGCCTGCCACTGACTTTTTATAGGAATGTACTAAATGTGTCGATCACTTTGGGTCATACTGATATCTTAATACTAAATTCTCTAATCCATGAACATGGGATGCCACTGATTACTTATGTTTTCTTTAATTTCTTTCTGCAATATTTTATAGATTTTTTAAAACAGATTTTATAAGTCCTTTATCTATTTGGTTAATTCCTAAGTTTTTATTCTATTTGATAGCATTGTAAATGGAATAATTCTCTAAATTAAAAAAAATTATTTATTTATTTGAGAGAGAGAAAATGGGTGTGCCACAGCCTTTTACTGCTGCAAACAAACTCTGTATGCATGCAACACTTTGTGACTTTATGTGGGTTCTGGGGAAATGAACCCAGGCCGTTAGGCTTTGCAACAAGCACCTTAAACTGCTAAACCATCTCTCCAGCCCAATTTTCTTAATTTCTTTTTGAATTGTTCAATGTTAGTATAAAATACAAGTGACTTATGAATGTTGATTACATATTCTGCTGCTTTCCTAGTTTATTATTTCTGTTACTTATATGTATGTATGTATGTATGTATGTATGTATGTATGTATGTATGTATATGTATGAATGAATGAATAATCTTGTCATTTGTGAACAGAGATGAATCTTATTTCTTCTTTTCTTTTTGGATTTACAATTATATTTCTAAGTACTTTACTTTCTAACCTACCCTGTTGTCTTCTCCTTCTGGGAAAGCCAAAAACATCCTATTGAATTTAGAGCCGGACATTGTGGCACATGCCTTTAACCTTAGCACTCAAAAGGCAGAGGTAGGAGGATCACTGTAAGTTCAAGGCCACCTGACACTACATAGTGAATTCCAGGTCAGCCTGGACTACGATAAAACCCTACCTCAAAAAACAAAAAATGAGCAATCAAAAAAGCTTGAATCTAAATAGATTTTTTTTTTCCAGTTTTTCAAGGTAAAGTCTCATTCTACCCCAGGCTGACCTAGAACTCTCTGAAGTTCCAGGATGGCCTTGAACTCATACTGATCCTCCTTCCTCTGCCTCCTGAGTGCTGGGATGAAAGACATGTGCCACCACACCTGGCCTAAATAGATTTTTAAAAAAAGACATCAAGGACAAAGGCCAACTTGTACAACATGACTTTTGCTTGCAAAGCATGTTATGCTGGGACCAGGGTGGTGAGCCTGCAGCAAACAGAGCTCATAGAAAACAAAGTTTTCCTGACATGACAGCTCAGGTAGTGTGGTAGTTTGAATAGATGGCCCCCAATATATTCAGTGTTTTATTAGTTTATAGTTTGCATCTGAATCTACCTGGCTGGAGGCAATGTCACTGGGCAGATCTTAAGGTGTGGTGGGTTTAGGATTCAATCTAAAGATATGCAAAGTGTGCCTAGCTGGAATTCCTGAGGTGTGCTGTGCTGTGTGGCTTTTGGCTTTTTGGCTTTTGGCTTTTGGCTTTCTCTCTTGCCTGATCCTGTAAAAGCAGACCAGCTTCTTCTGCCATTATGGAACTTCCCTGGATCTGTAAGCTTCAGTAAGTATCCCTTCCTCCATAACTGTGCCTGGTCTGAAAGTTCATCTCAGTGAACCTGAAGCTGTCTGCTACAGAAGTTGGTAGGGTGGCTGTCCTTGAGGGTCAAGAATTCAAATTAGGAGCTAGAGAACGCAGGAACCCAGGACTATCTGGTGGTAGTGGCTATGAGAGCGTCAGCTGTGGAGTTGGAGACCTACAGAGGATCAGAGCTGACTAAGTGGGTTCTGACCTGCAGGAGGCTGGTTTCTAACTGAATCTGTAACAAGTTTCTGTTTCTAACGCTTTTCTTTCCTCCTTCCTTCCTTCCTTCCTTCCTTCCTTCCTTCCTTCCTTCCTTCCTTCCTCCCTCCCTTCATTTCTAAATAGATTTTAAAAATATTTTATTATTTATTTATGTATGTATTTATTTATTTGACAGAGAAAGAGAGACAGAGATAGAGAATGGGCATGCCAGGGCCTCCAGCCGCTGCAAACGAACTCCAGACACATGCACCCCCTTGTGCATCTGGCTAACATGGGTCTTTGGGAAATCCAACTTGGGTCCTTTGGCTTTGCAAGCAAACACCTTAACTGCTAAGCCATCCCTCCAGCCCCCAATTACATTTTTTATTTATTTATTTATTTATTTATTTATTTATTTAAGAGAGAGAGAGAGAGAGAGAAAGAGGCAGAGAGAGAGAGAGAATGGGTGTACCAGGGTCTCCAGCCACTGCAAACAAATTCCAGATGCATGGGTCCTGGAGAATCAAACCAGTATCCTTTGGCTTTGCAGGCAAACACCTTAACTACTATACCATCTCTCCAATCCCTCTAATGCTTTTCTTTTCTTTTTTCTTGGAGAGAGTCAGAGAGAGAGAGAGAAGGAGTGGGACAGATAGAGAATGGGGGCGCCTGCAGCCTCTCAGCCACTGTGTATGATTTCCAGACGTGTGCGCCCCCTTGTGGGCAAGTGCAGCATTGCACCCTTGCATCACTTTGCATCTGGCTAAAGGTGGGACCTGGGGAATTGAACGGGTGTTCTTAGGCTTAGGAGGCAGGCGCCTTAACCACTAAGACATCTCTCCAGCCCAGCTTTTGTTATTTCTGCTCTGCTCAGGCTTTGAAAACCTGAAACCTTGAAATCTTATCCAAGCTATTTCATCCCATTCTTTCCAATTTTTCAAGACAAGAAACACTATCCAGGGCACCCATCTAGAGTGCAGCACTTTCAAAGAGCAAAGACTGAAGCTTACCTCCTTCCCTTCTCCAGAGGATACCCAGGAGAGAGGCTCTCTGCAGGAAGACCCTGATGTGCACTGGAGACTCATGGGCATATTTGGGCATTGCTCTGCTAACAGATACTCAACAACTGCCACGAGAAGGTCCACTGCATGCTCAGTGCTAAGAAGGGGGCCCAGGGTGGGTCCCTAAAGTTCTCTATCGTTAAGAAATCCATCCATCATCTGGAAAGGATTATACTAAGTGAGATAACCCAGGCCCAGAAGGCCAAATATCGCATGTTCTTTCTCATATGTGGATCCTAGCTACAAATGTTTGGACTTGTATGTGAGCTGGAATAAAACTCAGTAGCAGAGGCCAGTAAGCTAGAAAGGGGCTACAAGGGAGGGAGGAGAGGAGAGGACTTAAGGGGATTGTACTGTATATATGTAAGTAGATGAACAGATTACTGGGGGTGCAATGGCCAAAGTGAGGTCATGGGAAGAGATGGAATAAAAGAAGGGTGGGGATAGGGTTAATTAAAATTCAAGATGTTGTGAATAGGCCATACGGACACCTATTTTTTTTTTTTTTTTGATAATGGCAAGCTCAGAAGCCATAGACTGTTACTAGAAAAATTACAGTGCCAGGATGGGATACCTTCCAGTGAGTGGTTGGCCAGGGAGGTCCCTGTTGCCCCCAAAATATTACAGGCCATTGCCAAGGCTCTTGGTTTCCCACCAGAAATAGATGATAAGACCCTATTGCTGAAGTCTCCACATGCTTGGGCTGCAAGGTCACTGAGAAATCAAGGTGGAGCTGAGCTGAAAACCTTCTCCCTGTAACCAGCTGACAGAAAGCTGGTAAAAGCTGCACAACATGCAGCCCTATGGGAGACAGAAGCCATCAGTGGTGAAAACAGTGGACACTGCAAGCCTCAAGTTTGGCCAGCCAGGTCAAATGACCAAATGGTTGC
Source organism: Orientallactaga sibirica (assembly GCA_036365145.1). Classification (NCBI taxonomy): domain Eukaryota; kingdom Metazoa; phylum Chordata; class Mammalia; order Rodentia; family Dipodidae; genus Orientallactaga; species Orientallactaga sibirica. The sequence continues at coordinate 11,803,773 of JAEOAD010000035.1, read as the reverse complement.
AATACTGGCATTCTGTTATGGGGGAAACAACTGCTCTCTAATTGGACTGGAGGCCTGCTCCTGGGAGGAAATGTAGCTGGTACTGAAAACCTAATCAAAAGCCTATGGTGGGGCAGGTCATGAGCGCTAGGGGTGTAACGCCTGTGCTCGTCTGGCTAAATGCTTATATTATGCTCACCAAACTGCCCTGTAAGCACTTTTCTTAATATTCATACCCATGTGTGGTGGTTTGACTCAGGTGTCCCCCATAAACTTAGGTGTTCTGAATGCTAGGTCTCCAGCTGATGGCAATTTGAAAATTAATGCCTCCTGGAGGCAATGTAATGTTGGGGTCAGGCTTAGGGGTGTTATAGCAAGTTTCCCCTTGCCAGTGTTTGGCACACTCTCCTGTTCCTGTTGTCCATCTTATGTTGCCCAGGGGGTGATGTCCACCCTCTGCTCATGCCATCATTTCCCCTGCTATAATGGAACTTGCCCTCGAGTCTGTAAGCCAAAATAAACCCTTTTTTTCCCCACAAGCTGCTCTTGGTCGGGTGATTTTTGCCAGCAATGCAAACCAGACTGCAACACCATGTATTAATGCTACTCTTACTTTTCATTAGAGAAGCTTCTCTTTTCAAATGGCAGTGACCATTGGGATGACTGAAAAGGCACCATAGTGCTGAGAAGAAGTGACAGAGGAGTATTCCACACTGAAATAACTCTATCATCTCTTCCAAGGCTCAGGGTCCATTGCAGAAGAGGTGGAGGAAAGAGTGTAAGAGCCAAAGGAAGGGTAGGACTGCTTGCAATGCAATTGTTCAGAAAGAAATTGGTCTGAATATCCATGACTTCACATGCCTATCACTACCTTCACAAGACCCTTATAATAGGAAGAAAAGATGATGACATCAAATTAAAAGAGAGACTAATGGAGAGAGAGGGAGGGGATATGATGGAGGGTGGATTTTTGGAGGGAAAAGTAGGAGAGGGGAGGGAAGTATTATGATTTATTTTCTGTAATTATGGAAGTTGTCAGTAAAAAAAAACATTAAAAACAAAAAAGAAATCTATCCATCAAGAAAAGGCTGAACAGAACTCATATGTGTTTGAATTTGGTGGCACCAGGAGATACAGAAGGTATAGATATCATTCAGAATTCTTCAAAAGTAACTCCCACACACTTTGGGGAAACAGACCTATGTGAAAATAACAGGGTTCAAAAGGAGAACCATGTGTAACCCCAAACTATGAACACAAGTCCCAAGGGTCCAGCTCACAGGAGCGTGATCTCCAAATGCTTGAGACTGGCAGGCACGCTTTCAACACTGACTCATCTACTTCTCTAAACTACCCTCTAAAATAGCTACTGCTTTCGTTTAAAAAATATGAAAGCATGTTTAGAGAGACTACCTTGTTTTAAGTCACAAAACTACATGGCCAGACTAAACCCTGAGCTTTTGACTGGAAACCAGGCACCCTTGCTATTCCACTATGCTGCCAGGGAGACACGTTTGCTCCTGGGTCGGTCATCAGAAGTTGGCAAGAGACTCAAGGTCTTGTCTACAGCCAACCAGAAGTTTTGGGTAACACTATACTTAATGGATGCTTTTCTAAAAATTTCTTTTTTAAGTTTATTTATTTATGAGAGAGAGAGAGAGACCACACGTGCGCACTCTCCAGGGCCTCTAGCCACTGCACATGAACTCCAGGTTCATCATGCACATCTGGCTTATGTGGGTTCTGGGGAATCAAACCTGGGTCCTTAGGCTTCACAGGCATGTGCTTTAACCACTAAGCCATCTCTCCAGCCCAAGACTATACTTAAACCTCAGGCTATTTAAGCTGACATTCATACTGCTCCCTCATCTTTCATTTAGTGGTGCTCAGCATCCATACTTGGGCTTGATAGGGTGCCAAGAGCAGGGGGTGCTCAGATGATTCCCAAGGGAGGCTTTTGGATTGGATGTGACAGCTTGGCAGGAAGGGCACCAGGGTGACAGAGGGTAGATTTGGGTGGCAGGGGTGTCATGGGCAATAGGAGGGTCATCAGAAGTGCTGGTGATAAGCCTGCACCATCCATATAAGCCATATTACCCATATGTCCACCTGGGTTGGCTCTGGCTTGTCCCTGCAGCTAAGGACATGCAGTGTCTCCTGTGGAGGTTCTGCGATGATGACAAGGACTCAGCCTCAAGTGACGATCAGGACAGATCCAGACACGGTCCTTCAAGCTGGCATGGGGGAGGGGGAAGTTCCGCTGGACCTGAAGGGATTTCTACATTCTGAGCGCTTCTGCGAAGCCTCAGCTACTTACCTGGGCCAGTGTAGAGGAAAAGAGAGGAGCCTTAGACTCTAATTGAGATGTAACAACTTGGCCACAGGTCTGTCTCCTCTACTGACCTGGGAGAACAATTCTGGGTCTTCCTCAAAGTAACAGAAACATTTAATCAACACGGGTTGAATTAAACAGAATAAACCTGACCTTGACCTGCCTCTGCCTCAGAGGAACTTAAACAAGCTTTTGTATGTCTCCAAGCAAAAGTGCCTTCATTTTCCAAACAGCAATGGAAATGTCTATTTTGCTAACCCCATACAACTGTTATATGTCATGTGAACCAAGTAAGACCATACATACATACATACATACATACATACATACATACATACATACGCAGTATTAATAGCTTCAAGCTCAATATAAAACACAAGGGCTTATATTTGTTCATTTAAGAAACACCTACTTGTACAGCAACCTTGACATGACATATTTGGGGAGTTTCCTGTATGTTATTTTTTAGTCAAAACTCTTACATTATAGACTACAACGAGTATTGTCTATCAAGGTGAACTGACTGGTTGACAAGTACTATCTCGACCAGAAAGGGGAAGGTCTCCCTGAGACTGTTAGGTATCCTTCCATTGGTCTGAAAATAGTGTCCCACAAAGGAAGGAGGAGGAGGAGGAGGAGAAGGGGAAGGAGGGGGAGGGGAAGGAGGAAGAGGAGGAAGAAGAGGAAGAAGAGAGGAAAGAAGGAAGGAAGAAGGAACAAGAAGAGGAAGAGAAAGGAAAAAGAAGGGACGAAAAAGAAGAGGAAAAGGAAGAAGAGGAAGAGGAGGAGCTGCGTATCTTCAGGAAATCCCTGTTGGATCATGGCTGATTGCATGTAGAGATCAGGAACCACTTTTCTCATCTAAAAATGCCCATGTTGTGGGCTTGGCCAGCTTTGGTTACTCCCTGAAATCTTACTGTAGAGTCTGATCTATCCGCCATAGCTATTCCGTAGACATGGAAAGTGTGGCTCAGAGGACCCCTTTTTATGTGCCAAGGACTCCCCTGAGAAAGCACAGGCCCTACTAAAGCAGGAGCTGGATGAGCATGTAAGCTCCCCTTCTAGAAGGCCACGGAATGGGAGAGAGGGAGTTCTGTTGGGGTAGGAAGACCAGGACAAGAGTTCTGGAACCTTCCTAGTAAGTAAGACATAGTCCCAAAGAGGGCAAAAATAACCAGTCTTTAGCAAAGCATTATAACATTAACCTAGCTTTTCCATTTCCTCCCCTGCCTCCTCCTCATACAAGCTAAGATTGTGTTGACTTCCCTCCCCTTTCCTCCTCCAACAGATATCCTGCATGACAATGAGCTAGTTACAAAGACCTCAGAGGCTGCTGGGAGCGGAGGAAGGGCCTTCAGTTCAACCCACTACAACATAGAAAGTGCCCCATTGGCAGTGCCCCCAAACAGTTGCAGGAATGAAGAACACAAGAACACTATTGCTAGGCCTTAAAGGACTAGTGGCGCTGCACATTGCCCAGGGCAGTGGGAGGTGCATTTCTGACAGAGAAGATGGCTTTGTTAAGACCTAGGTCTTAGCAGGTCAGGGTGGGCAACAGGGAGCAGCAGAATGTGCCCTGGCAGTGAAGAGAGGGCAGGAGGGATGTGAAGGCTACAAAGAGATGCCACAGGCCAGGAACTAGGTCTTGTCTGCTGCATATACACACTGTGTTCAGCTGGCACAGGGAAGCTCCCTTGTTCACTGTGGGGTAGGGCACACAAGCCGCGATGTCCCCAGGCAAGTTTGCAAGAGTGACTATTAGAATATATGGTTTGGGGGATAATTTCACATTGGTAGTATAAAAGTCATTGTATTGGGATGTTTATACCACAGAAGTGGGCAAGTGTCGCATATATTTTTTTCCATAACTGGTTGCTAAACATTTACTAGTACACCTGGGTGTGTGTGCACATGTACGCGTGCACACATGTTACATACGGCTAAAAACAGAGTTGCTAAAAAATCACCGAGGAAAAGTCTGGCAAAAGCAAGAAAAAGCTATGCCAGGCAGAACTACCCAAGTCTTGGCACACTTACCAGTCTCAGATTCTTCATGGCTTGGGGAAACATGCCCTGATGCAGCTGCAGCTTGCCAACTTTCATTACTTGCACACCTCTGACGGGATGGCTTCCAGGGAAGAAAATTCTGGAAGAAACCAAAGGGCAAGCTGTCAGCGGCGCACTCGCCATTGAGGACGGCGTCAGTAGACTAGAGAAGTGGGGGTGGTTGCTGGCTGTGAACGCTGATAAGCCACTGGAGGGAAATTAGTTCTGTGATCTAGAACATTAACACTGGGGGGCGGGGGTTTCCCAGAATGCACTCTGTGTTATGGGAGAAACAATAGGAGTGAATGAATGAGTGAATGAATGTTTACCGGAGACGAGAAACAAAGGTCTAAGCCGTCCACATTTATGTCTGGGGGTGTGCGGCAGTGCGCTTGAGAATACTGAGCCTAAGGGGCTGGAGAGATGGCTTAGCGGTTAAGGCATCTGCCTGCAAAACCAAAGGATCCCAGTTCAACTCTCCAGGGCCCTCGTACGCCAGATGCACAGGGGAATGCATGCATCTGGAGTTCATTTGCAGAGGCTGGAGGCCCTGGCACACCCATTCTCTCTCTCTCTCTCTTTCTCTCACTCTGCCTCTTTCTCTCTTAAATAAATAAATAATACATTTTTTAAAAAAAGAGAATACTGAGCCTATCCTTGTACTACCCCAGGGACCTTCTGCACGAGCCTGGCCTTATGAACACATAACACATGCGCACACACACACACACACACACACACACAGAATGGTGGAAATACTATGTTTGATATAAGTGAACATTTCCCTTAAGGCCGAATAATTCCACCAGACACAGACAAACATTCATACAAGAGTTAAAACAATATCACAGGATGCAGTGAGATTAGGTGCCAAATCCAGCAAATCTATGAATATGTGGTATGTTAGTTCAAGTTTGTCCTGACTGACGTAACAGTTTATGAAGAGAGAGTTCACTGGTGGCTGGGTAGACTGAGGAAGGCTGTCTGGAAGAGCACTCAGTGAATAAACTTGCCATCAAGGACTCAGAAAGGCTGGACTTGGAGATTTTATACACACACATTATATATATATATATAATATTCTGTTGAATACATGAGTTTGAATGCGGTGCAGAATACCTATAGCACAGGAGAGCTTAACTGTGGCTCCACACACTACGAGATGAAAAGCAGCTGGAGGAAGGGGAAACGGGGCAGCGCTGAGAGATGGCTCCTAGGATGGCTGTGTGGCTACTGAGGCTGATGACCCCTCTCTAAGAGGACAAGCAACCTCGGGACTGTGCCCCGATACTCTCCATATTTACTTGGTGAATAATGAATGAATTCTGTGATTTCCCACGTAGATATTGCCACACTTCTCCTCTCCCTGCAAAGGCCCCTCACTGAGTCTTGATGCCCACGTTGGTCCACTGTTCTTACAGTGCATGTGTACTGACATTTTCACCTCACTGCTGATTGGCGTGCCCTGTCTGCCTGTGCTTTCATGATGTCCAGTGTGTGGCAGGAGGAGATATACTTGAGTCCTTTCCCATATAACATCATAGGATAGGGTGCGTGGTGGTAGATCAAAGAATGAGGACTTAGGACTCTGCTTCAGGCTCGTGAAGAGCTATAGCGATTCCATTCAACACAACAAGAAGTTACCATGTTGGATTCAACAGTGTACCCTCTGCTCCTCCTTCAGGCCCCAAAAGAAAACAGAGCTCTGGTTGCATGTTCAGGACTGTTCCAGCCCTGGTGGAACCATTACACTGGATATAAATGAGTGTTTCCCTCAAGGCCCAGAAATACCACTAGACACAGACAAACATTCAGACAGGAGTTAAAAAAATATATTACAGGAGGGGTGTGATCGGGTGCCAAATCCCATACGCTTCTGCACGTGCTATACGTTTAGTTCAAGTTCATTGTCCTGAGCTGAGACTGACACAATTGTTTATGGAGAGAGTCGACTGATGACTGTGTGGACTGAGGAAAGCTGTCTGGAACAAGACCCAGAGCATAAACTTGCCCCCCAAGGACTCAGAAAGGCTGGGGTGGGTGATTGATGGACATTCAGATGGCCCGGAAGCGCAAACGGGGTGCGCACACTCCTGATGGTGCTTCTTCAGAGACGGGAGGTGCTAGACTCAACAGCCGCAAGGCCATCCTGGGAGCCACCTCTCAGACATAGTAGCTGGCCCGTGGGCCCTGAACCAGCGGCTCCTCATCTACGAAGCTCTGAAGCCCATGGTGAAGCTCTCCTGCGCCCCATTCCTTCATCTCAACTCTTACCTATGAAATGTGATATTTCGTGTTCTTAAAAAAAGTGGAACATTAACGTAGGGGCATGTGCTGTGCCTCCAGAAGGCGGACCAGGCCTCTTTAAAGGCTGGAGGAGGAGGAGGAGGAGGGAGAGAACAAAGCTGACACCTGGGTCCCGGATTCCCTTCATCTCTGGTGTACGCTAAGAGGTCAATCACTTCACCTCTCCCCCCTTCCAAGATGAACATCATTAAATCTACTTGTATGGAAAAGGTTTCAAGATCCCCAGATAAGAAGGCTTAAATGCAGGACACCATTATCAGAAGGTAATTGCCCTGGACACATTCCCTGAAAAGCACACCTGGATTCAGGATTTTATTTTATTGCTGTGAATGTGGCATAGTGAAATTTAAAGGCCAAAAAGTAATTTTATACTAATAATCTCTCCACTAAGTGGGTGTCTGTCATGTCAGTGAGCAGAGGGGAAGAAAATCGTCGATTCTATGATGGCAGAGAAAGTGGTGGGTGCATAATTATGCCGTGACAGGTACCAGCCTTGGTCACCAAAAGATTAAAAAACAGCGGAGTTTCTTAGGAGAAGATGAGGAGCGTGCAGCTGTGGGGGTGGGGCACTCCCACATAAATATTCGGCAAGCAATATCTTGCCTTTTGTTCTAGAGGCTTCCAAGTTGACATGGGAATCAAAGCCACGATTGCTGGCTGGACCAGCACCCCAAGGAGTTCTGGGGATGCTCATTCCTGCGGAGAGATGAAGTCCCCAGTCACAGGGCCCTTCAGCAACCTCCCTGCGAGTGACAATGACTGGAGAGAGGAGGGCTTGCAAGTCGTCGTTAACTACAGGACTGTCAGAAGTCAAGGCCAGGCGGAAAGCATGTGTAGCGTGCTGGGTCAAAACAGGAACTGGGGTGAGAAGACAAGATGCTGGGCACTGGGGCCCGGTGCTGTCAGGCCTCTGGAGAAGTTCAAGGTGTGTCTTTGCCCTGGGTGAATGGAAAGTTGAGGAGATGAGGCAAATGCAATAATGACACAGACAGCAGTATGAGACCTGCCAGCCCATGGCGGAGACATCACAGGCACAGGGTGCTCTGGGAGCAGCCCCGACTGCAGTGCCTGGTGTCAGCTGTGAGCTGGAAGAGAGGACGCCATGCTAGCGGCGGGAGGCGGGGGCATGGGAAGGAACGGGTTGGCAATGGGACAGAGCGCTGAATGCAAAGGCAGAGTAGAGAGGCCCTGCGCTGGAGGCCAGGCTGTGCAAAGGCAAACATGTCCAGCTTCCCAATCTGCCCAGTAAGTGAAGCACTATTGAAGGGGACTGAGAACTGGAAAAAAAGTCCCTTTAGCAAGGCCATAAGAAAGGAAAGGAAAGGAAAGGAAAGGAAAGGAAAGATTTGTGCTGGAGAAGTGGCTTAGTGGTTAAGGTGCTTGCTTGTGGAACCTAAGGACCCAGGTTCGATTCCCCAGGACCCACGTAAGTGAGATGCACAAGGTGGGGTATGCGTCTGGAGTTCATCTGCAGTGGCTGGAGGGCCTAGTGTGCCCATTCTTATCCCCCCCTTTCTCTGTCTCTCTCAAATAAAATTTTAAAAAGGAAGCAAAATTTTAAAAAACAAAAATAAAAGATTTGAAGCAGCAAAGTTTACAGAGCTGATTCAACAGGCCCTGGGAACTGCTGAACTATATCAGAGTCACTTATAGCCTAGCCCCAAATTCAGAAAAAGAAATGCAAAACACAAAAACGCTACAAGCAAATTTATGTAATGCCAAAATCATTTGACAAGGCATTCTACTTGTTTGGGCATACTGCATTTTCTTTTCATAGGTACCATGCTAGCAGTGCATACCCCACAATGCTGGGCATGGAACATAAAGGCTGCCTTCAATGCTCCTATGGTGAGCACGCACAGAGGGAATGTGTCCAAACAAGAGTAGGAAGGAAACACACATACTTACTTTATTTCCAACCCACAGGCACCCATGTCCTTTTTGCCATATTTAATAGGAGGCTGAGAGTCAGGGAACAGGGATACAGAGAAGAAAAACCTGATGGCAGGACTTCTGTTGGTCTTGCCAAGCTTTTCTTGTGTGATATAACTGCCAATCACATTGCTTCATTAGCAATTGCAGCTTGGGCATATACTGGGCAGGAAAAGGCACTGAGTGTTCAGGACTGTTTTTAAAAATCAGATGCATGGGGCTGGAGAGATGGCTTAATGGTTAAGACATTTGCCTGCGAAGCCTAAGGACCCCAGTTCAATTCTCCAGGTCCCACATAAGCCAGATGCACAAGGGGGCGCATGTATCTGGAATTTGTTTGCCGTGGCTGGAGGCCCTGGCACACACATTCTCTCTGTCTGTCTCTCTTCTCTCTCTGCTTGCAAATAAATAAATAAAAATATCTTTAAAAAATCAGATGCAAAACATATTGCTGAACCTCAAAGAAGAGTTTCACCTGCACGTCAGAACTTTATTTCAGAGGAGGCACATGGAGCTGGCTGAATTAGTCTGATCTGAGAAATGTGGAACTAGACGATTCACTTTGCAACCCTTGGAAATCCAATCCAGGGAAAACATACCACTTGATACATGCACTGGAGGAAAGGGTGTCCGAGCATCTTTCAGCAAGGGGTTAGGTGGTTATGACTGCAGCCCACGGACCAAACACTACTGTGGGATGAGCAGATATTAAGTGCTCTCTGATGTGACACTACAGAAATTACTTTCGCTACCTATACTGTATCATTGCCAAACCAAACCAAACCACGCCAAAACTGCAATTGATCTACTTGAGTCCATAAAATTAAATTCCATTTCATAGAAAAAAACAAATGAAAGGCAGGCGAGCAGAGGCAGCCGATGAGTCAACAGGATTAGGGAATTCTATTGAACCACAGCGCAGGTTCTTCTACAGGTCAACAGCATGAAGAAACAGAAGATGGCAGGGAAGAATGGTCTAGATATAAAGAGACTTCAGAGACACAACAGCCACATGTAATCCTGTGTATCCTAATTCAAATAAAATATTGGTAAAAAGACATTTCTCAGGTAATGGAGGAAATCTGAACATGAAATGGCATTTTGGGAATAAGAAAATGTCCACCTGTTTTGGATTAAATGATGTAATGTCTGAAACTTGATGTAATACCTTCAGCAGAATTTCTTTTCCCAGCAATGTGGATTAGCTTGTTTCAAACCCACGCCTGCTAATAACAAGAAAAGACAGACAAAATATTTTTTTAAACCTGTGTGAAGGCCTGACAGATCACTGAAGCTGCAGGGTCTTCCAGCATCATGACTGTGTCAAGACTGGAAGCCTGGGGTAGGCAAACCTCACAACAGCTGCCATTTGAACTGGGGTGACTTAAAGAGAGCCAGAGTGGTCAACCAGCTGAGCGGGGGCTCTGGTAGTCTCATAGAAAAGGAGACACTGGGGTCCTGGGGAGATGGCTCAACAGATGAACCACTTGTCACATAAGCCCAAGTACCTAGGTTCAATCCCCAGACTCAACAGAAAAAAAGCAAGAAGCCATGGTGAGCTTCTGTAATCCCAGCATACTGATGGAAAGATGAGAGGCAAAGAAAAAAGAATTTCCTAGAAGTTCCCAGTAAATGCAACAAAGCAACGTTTCTGGAGAGAGAAACCCTGCTTCAAAGGAGGAAGATGGCGAGGACCGACTCCCAAAAGCTGTCCTCTGACCTCCACGGGTGCACCATGGCATGTGTGTGCCCACACATACATTAAAATACACACACACACACACACAGACACAGAGAGACAGACAGACAGACAGACAGAAAGAAAGAAATAAAAAATATAAAGGAAAACAGGAAAGGAGACACAGAAACTGGGCTTGTAGCCTCAGAGAGGATTGAGAGAAACTCTGTTCATTATGAGGCTTTCATTAATGACCCCACAAGACCACAGTCTAAGAACCATGTGGTAGGCCTCAGACATACCAGCCATCATCAACACAACAAGAAGTTACTTTCAAATCTTTCTGAGTCAAGGTGACATGCTTTTCACTTTGACCATCGGAAGCAGAAGTATGCCTCTCGGAATGACAGCAACATCCAAAGCCTCAGACGATCTCTTTAATTTCTCAATACAATGTTCTGCATTCAGAAAAATTAATATGAAGCACACAAAAAGATAACAGCTGTCTGAAAACCAAGAAAGTAAGCTCAGGCAATGAAACAAACCTATAGGTACTAAAGTCTCGAGTTTCTCATAGACCGACTTTAACAGAATTATTATAAGTATGTATGAAGCTTAAGTAATAAAGGATTGGATTAGAAATCATATAAAAATCACAAATCAAAATTCTGGAACTGAAAGTAGGAAAGTAAAATTAATTGTAGTTTCAGGTCAGCTTAGTCACAGCTGTGACTCAGAGAACTAGAAGGTGAGGCAGGTGGACATAGATGGCTGAACAGAAAGAACACAGGGACACAGGGCTCGTGTATGTTAGTTGGACTTTCAAATGAGAGAAGGGAGAAAATGAGGCTGAAGTAACACATGAAGCCATAATGGCTGAGAAATTTCAAAAAAGCTAGCAAGGCACAGACTCAGAATCAATTGCACAAAGATAATCCAGCACAGGAAAAATGTTTGGGAAGGCGAGAGGCACGATGTGACTCACGGCAGAAGCCCAGCGAGGGACCGATGAAGGCTCATTCTACTACTCCATGTTTGCAGATACCTGACACTTACTGTAACTGAAAACACCAGGGCATTGGATTTTACTGTTCCACCTTTAGAAATGATGGACCTGCGTCTTTCCAGAGCCCCTGCATTATGCACATAGACTGGCTACTCAACTGATGACAACCTTGTGGAAAATGTTTGGGTTGGGGGGGTTACTTACCTAGCATCCTGATGAAGTACTATATATTGTGTATGTAAAAATAAACAGGTTTTTTTTTTCTTTTTTTGGAGAGAGAGAGAGAGACAGTGAGAGAGAAAGAATTGGCACTCCAGAGCCTCAGCCACTGCAATTGAACTCCAGACTCTTTCGCCACCTAGTGGGCATGTGTGACCCTGCGCTTGCCTCACCTTTGTGCATCTGGCTAATGTGGAATCTGGAGAGTTGAACATGGGTCTTTAGGCTTTGCAGGCAAGCTCCTTAACCGCTAAGCCATCTCTCCAGCCCAAATATAAATTTTTGAACAGTAATATCATCCCATTAGACATTTCTACCTATTTTGTAAAGACATGACTTAACTTGGTGAAAAAAGCAGTTAGTAAAAGTAGATTGATAGATCACTGCCTCGAGTTTCAAAGGGTTCTAGAGTTTTATTTATTAAATTCTGAGCCATATAGAAAAATAAAATGACAACCCAATAATGGTGTGCCGTGGCCTTCTATACTTTTCAAGACATCAAGCGGACAGTGACCTGACAGCTAGAGTGACAGCAGTCGAAGCGCTGGCTTCAAGTCTGAAATCACAGGGAGGAGAGAACTCAGCATCTTATAGCACAGGTCACTGTTTCGAGGATACATGAAAAGGCAGCTAGAATCCTCTGCTAACCCCTCTCTCCCAGCTTCTAGGCTCTGTTTAATTTAAAGCAGCTGCTGTATAGAATTTATCTATGCCTTTATGACAGAGAAGCTTTATTTATAATAAATAAAATGTTTTGTTTCCTTTCCTTCTTTCTTCCCTCCTTGTTTCTGTCTAAGATCCTAATAGGAAACACAACCAAAGGGAGGGAAGACAGACTGCGCTGTCTAAGGGGCCAGCTCAGAACACGACTGAGCTCTCACCATGACCTTAGTTAATGCTCAGGGTTAATCGGAAGAGCCGCTGCTTTCCGGGGGGATGGATGCCGTCTCTCCTCCACCAGGACTCCTGGCTCTGATGGAGGTGGGAGACCAGCTGTGACTCTCACTTGTGTCTGAAAGGGGAAGATGTAGATGCCAACCCAGACTGAACCCTCAACTCCTGTGTCGATGACATGTGCTGCCAGCCCCATGCCACTGGGAGAGAAGGAAGTGTACCACCCCTTCTTGTCTCCAGACGAGAAGAAAATCCACAGTGCCCACATGCAATAAACGGAGTTTGACAAGATTCCAGTGAGCAAGACTGTTGCCATATACAAAAATACATCTCACATTTCACTTCTCTTGTACATTTAGACCAACTAGGTCCTTCACTCAAAAGGTAAGGGCTTTCTTATTCTCATGTGTCTGATGATTAAAAGTGATTTGGAGCCGGGCGTGGTGGTGCACGCCTTTAATCCCAGCACTCGGGAGGCAGAGGTAGGAGGATCGCCGAGAGTTCGAGGCCACCCTGAGACTACATAGTTAATTCCAGGTTAACCTGGACCAGAGTGAGACCATACCTCGCAAAACCAAAAAAAAAAAAAAAAGTGATTTGGGAATGATCCACTGTGAAGACAGATTGCAGATCAGATATTAAGAACACAAAAGTTTTGTGTGTAATCTAAATGTCCATATAATCCAGGCTCAGGAGTGGAGCCCGGGCTGGGAAGCAGTAAATCAAAATGAAAAAGATGGGAGATTTGGCTTCAAGCAGCAGAGGGAGCATTTCACATCACATAACCAGGTAAGGAACGTGACAGGAAAGCACTGGAAATGCACAGCAACATGCAGGCGTGTGCTTCAGGATCACTAAGTCTAGTAAGTATGTGGGAATGAGTTGCAAGACATGAAAAAAAAATCACCAGACTTTGTTGCAGAGTTTAAAGAGGGACAAAATAATCAGTCGTCTAAAGGCCTAATAGTATCAAAATGGTTCTTTTCAACAGCCCAAAGATCTGCTAGGGTTGCAATTATGTCTGCCTGGTCCTTTTTAAAACTGGAGTGGAAGCACATGCAAAGCCTGCCTTTTGCAGATGTGACCTCCTTAAGAGGAAAGGCTTACATAGAAGGTAGGGTTAATCCATTCTGAGCCATGAAGTTTGAGTTTGATCTGCCTTTTTAGAAAATGAACTGAGGGTTAGAGAGATGGCTTACTGGTTAAGGCTCTTGCCTGTGAAACCAAAGGACCCAGGTTCGGTTCCCCTGTACCTACATAAGATGCACATGGTGGCACATGTGTCTAGAGTTTGTTTGCAGTGGCTAGAGCACCCTGGTGTGCCCATTCTTCTCTCTCTCAAATAAATTTTAAAATAACATATTTTTTTAAAAAAGAAAATGAACTGAGAAAATTTCCTAACTTTCATATGAACTGTGCTTGTGTATGGCCATACCATCCTGACTGTCCCCACTCTTGTCAGAGTAACTGTTTATTTTCATTAAAGGCTGGACTTGTGCACAAATTTCCTCTTCCCTCTGCCAAACCTGCTTCGTGTGCTGCTCAGCCCATTAGCATCTTGACTCAAAGCAAGAAAACAGTTCTATGAACTGGGCAATATCCTCCAGACAGGTGGAATGGCATTCTATTTCATGCAAGTAGCTTTCTTTTGAATACTCCCAGTAGTGACAGCACTGTCACCCATCTGACTTTTGCCTGCTTCCTGTCTGGTAGCACCATTTTTAGGGCATGATAAATTGTATATAATGACCAAAACTTAGTTCATTAAGTCCTTGAGAAAACACGAGAATGGTATTTTCCTTGCGGCAGTTTTGCTAGTCCTCCACAGTCTGCTGGTCCTTATTAAGGCAATAAAAGCTTCCTCTGAAGTTCTGTAGGTCTGCACTAACACCCTGAGTATCTGAATACACAGATGGCCATGCCATCCTGAGATCATTTCCCGAGGAACTTGTGAGCACAGTTTTAAAATTTATCTTAAGGGATTAAAAAAAAATTATTTGTATCTCTTAGCTCAGATTTGGGAAAACTGGTTTGCATTCTTTTTCCAGTACATGACAGGCTAGGGGCCAACTGGACTCTCTTGTGGAAAACCACGTAGACTGCTAAGGGACTTTAAAATGCTAAAAAATGCTGGCAAGATAGTAAGCGATTAAAAGGACCCCAAAGAAACAACAGAATGGAGTGGCTGTTGGCACACTGGAGCCTTGTGGGGCTCACGGGATACAAGATCAAGCCTGGGGTCTACCCAACCTGATGGGATCCGACAGAAAACCCTCTCTGATCACTGCCCTATCTGGAATGGAAAGTAAGAGATCACTGTGGATTACAGAAGGCAGAGGACATTCTGAAGAGTCAGGTGGCAGCTGGAAGGCAGGTGAGTGCTATCTTCAAGAAGGAGGTGGGCAGAAGGGAATACTTCCTAGAATCCTGTATCCTGAAACACAGGGGCTAACGTGCAAGGAGTGAATATATGTGCACAATGTATCATGTTCAAATTGGAAGAATGAGTCTTTGCATCTTGTCCAACATTTATCATTTCTATGTTTTGTATATCAGAAATGTTGCAGACTATAGCTACCCTTGTATGCTAGAAGTTAAGAGGTAATTACTCCTTTCTTACTGTGTGTTTATGCTCAACACCTAACTTGTCTCTCTCCTCCTCTATCATTCCAGTTTCCAGTGTCCCCTGCTCCACCTCTTTTTCTACAGGATGGATGTAATAGCGCTGCAAATTGACCCCAGGCAAATAAGCAGTCCTTAAGCACCACATCTCCATTAAATCCAGTATAACTTGCTAAGTGATGCAGCTCTGAGTGCACTGGGAAAGTCCTGCCTCCTACCCACAGTCACTCTATGAATACAACGTGAGTTATCACACACTGCCTGACCCCTAAATAAGAAGTTGCAGTTGCCTGATATAAAAATTAGGAAGCCAATCCAGCACTCGGGAGGCAGAGGTGGTGTCAAGGCCACCCTGATCCTAGTTAATTGGGTCAGGCAGAATCAGTATGAGACCCTTGCTTAAATAAAAATAAAATTTAGAGGCCACCTTGAGTCTACAAAATGAAGAGGTTTGCTTTGAGTTTGAACCTTGAGTCTACAAAGTGAATTCCTCAAAAAAAAAAAAAAAAAAAAAAAAAAAGGAAGCCAAGGTATACAACTTTCCATAATTTACTTAAAATCACATAGCTAATATGTAGCTGGCATAGAATTTAGACCACTGATTTCATATCTATATATAGTAAGTATATAATATATTATACATATATATAGTATCATAATTATGCAAACAAATGATTGTTCTTTTAAACATGACAGTTCATTGTGTGATAAAATCTGGCCTTTCTACATCAAAAATCTATAATTTTCAAAGAGTTAAAAGGCATGTGCTTTTTAATGATCTCCCCAGAGTTCCCTAATGATTATAAAAGAAAATACCGAGACCTGTGTCTGCAGAGTCTTCTTTGCTAACAGAGTGTCCCCTGACAAATCTGAGGGTCAGGGAGGTGCAGGGAGCTAATTTTCTGTCCTCCCACAACCCATATACACGTCTCTCCAATCAAGTTGCTTATGCATTTCACATGCTCCATTATGTAATCAAATCCCTACTTAGAGGCCAAATGACTCTAGTTCCTTTCATCCAGTTTCTAAAAGAATCTGCAGTCATGACTGATCTTCCAGTAAAGTACATATACCTAGCCCACAATACTGCTCAAGCGGTATCTTTTTTTGTTTGTTTGCTTGTTTATTTTATTTTTATTTATTTGAGTGCAATGCCTAGTGGCACATGATGAGTAAACCTGCCTGTTGGGAGTCCTGGGCAAGACCCCTTTTACTGTCTGAATCACATTCCAGAAAGACAGGTCTGACCAAGCGGGAACCTGTACAACTGTCCGAGTACTACGTGGGGCTGATTTCTGCAGCAGCCCTCAGTCCTCCCAGCTCTTCTTTCTCCTCAACCAACTCAGACCTTTATCCAGGCACAGTCTAACTCCTGGGAAATAACAGGGTCGATGGGAGCAGGTGAAGTGGCAAGACTGGAAGACCAGTTGTGTCAGAGGTATGAAGAGTCTTGGCTGAAAGGCATTCCAGGGCATTTCTTTTTCAGAGCATGTGGATGTATTTCATGTGCCAGAGAGGCAAGGCAACAGAAGGTGACATTCACTGCACAGGTTGGTAACAGATGAAAATACACATGACCACGAGAACTGGCTGGAGCTGAGCAATCCATCCTCTGCTTACAGATGTCATGAAGAAGTCCAGAGGGCACCACAAGCACATGACCCCTTTGTTCCTAGATTTCCACAGGAAATCTTAGAAACCCTAGTGTGGAGGTAAGACCAGAAGGGTGGGGGAGCATCTATTGAAACAAAAATGATTTGAAGTTTTGTGGTGATTTACTGCTGTTCAAGAATCCACCCAAGATGTATAGGCAGAAAATAAGCAACCTTTTCTTATAGTCACATAGTCTTCAGGTTAGAAATTCTACAACATCTACAACATCTGGGCCTCAACTGGATGGCCTAAAGAGCTGGGGGTGTCTCAAAAGTAGCTGAAGGCTGTTGCATTACCCTCACGGATGACTCTACCTGCAGTGTTGCTATGCTCCCTCTGTGTGCTTCCTCCTTGGGGATCAAAGGGACTACTTTATTTTATTTTATTTTAAATATATTTTATTCATTTATTTATTTGAGAGAAAGAGGGGGAGAGAGAGAGAGAGAGAGAGAAATGGGTGTGCCAGGGCCTCCAGCCACTACAAACGAACTCCACATGCATGTGCCCCTTGTATATCTGGCTTACATGGGTCTTGGAGAACCAAACCTGGATCCTCTGGCTTTGCAGGCAAACACCTTAACTGCTAAGTCATCTCTCCAGCCCCTTATTTTATTTTTTAAGATATTATTTTTATTTATCTGTTTATTAGAGTCACAGAGAGGGAGAAGGAAAGAAAAAGAGTGAGAATGGGTACACCAGGGCCTCTAGCCACTGCAAATGAACTCCAGATGCATGTACCACCATGTGCATCTGGCTTACATGGGATCTGGAAAATCGAACCTGGGTCCTTAGGCTTCATAGGCATGTGCCTTAACTGCTAAGCCATCTCTCCAGCCTCAGGGAGTATTTTAGATGCAGTCCCTTATTCCTCCTTTTGGGTGGTGATTCCTCACTATGAGGATTCCTTTGCCCTCCTCCATATTTTCTACAGAGCATTTTGGAGTGCCTATGTGACACAGGTATGTTTATTTCAATTTGTAATAAGTTTTGACTCTTGTGAGTTATCGAAGCCTGACACCGAGAGTTGAGAACTTATATAAGCACTAAGGTGAGACTGGCAGTCGTGGTGGGGCTGTGGATGCAACAGATTAGGAAGGTAAAAAAGGTTATCAAAAGCTGGTGGCACACGCCTTTAATCCCAGTACTTGGGAGACAGAGGTAGGAGGATCGCCGTGAGTTTGAGGCCACCCTGAGACTACATGGTGAATTCCAGGACCAGAGTGAGACCCTACCTTGAAAAAAAAAAAAGCTGAGTAGGAGGGCTGGAGAGATGGCTCAGCAGTTCAGGCGCTTGCCTTCGAAGCCTAAGGACCCATGTTCGACTCTCCAGGTCTCAAGCCAGACGCACAGTGATGCAAGCATGCAAGTCACACATATGCACAAGGGGGTGCACTTATTTGGAGTTTGATTGCAGTGGCTAGAGGCCCTGGCATGCCAATTCTCTCTCTCTCTCTCTATCTCTCTCCTGCACATGCGTGTGTATGCATTAAAAAAGCTGAGTAAGGCAACAGAAAGTATGCTAATAACACGGGGCCTAATAAATATACATTCTTGGTATATACAAGTAAATTTCTTTTTTAGTATTTCAGTGATCTGTATTTAAAACTGTGTAGTTGGCTGGAGAGATGGCTTAGTGGTTAAGGCATTTGCATGCAAAGCCAAAGGATCCCAGCACTCATAAATGGGGTATGGGGGCTGAGATAAGAGTCTTTGGTCCATCTCAAGGCCTCACTAAATCCCACCTATCCACCCAATTTTTACTTTAGACAAGCTTTGAGCAACATTAACATCTAATAGAGCAACTAAAACATCCCCATCACTTCTTACAACAGCCCCTGGCACACTCTGAGTCTGAGTACAGAGGTGCCCACATCCCAGTGTTCCCGACCACCAGGGGCCCCCAGGCGGAGGCAAACTCGTCACTTCACTGGAAGAAAAAGAAGAGTGCCGGGAAAACGCGCAACCAATGCATCTGTCAGCATGGTTGTTTCCCACAGAAAATCACCTGGAACCCACCATCCAAGTAAACAGCAGAACACCATTGCTGGCTGTGTTTCCATTTAAGACACCATTTGTAGAAAGTATGTATTAAGGTTTTCCATTTTTGCTACACAAAATCAGAAGAAAATTGAGAAATGCCAAAATACATTGTCCTCAAAAATCCTGTCATGGAGTAAACTCGGCTTCCACAAGCTCTTCTATGAAGACATTACTGATGTTCCAGCAAGCTGATGGAGTAACATAATTTGCAGGCAGGCAAAAAGGAGGCCCAGCACACAGAACTGTGTTCATTAGAGCAATATCTTTACAGCACCTTATTTCCTCTTCACAACTATTCAAGATCACATGTCGTGTCATTGGCAGAACCATTGCTTTGCTGTACGCCGGATGTTTCGGGATTTTTACAGCTGGAAGTAGTTTTTTAAAAAAAAAAACACTTGTGCAAATCACAGCTCTTCTTGCTTTAAAAGGGCTCATTTATGCAGCAGGGGAAAAAATCTATCACCCTCTCCCTGAAGTTCTACGTGGCTGTCGTCTGTAGGTAGCTCCTCCCATCATGTCTTCTTCAGCCCGTCCCTCGCATCTAGCCCTAGCCAGCTCACATCAACATTTTGAAATCAGCCTCATTTGTCTTCACTCCCCTCCATCCCTCGCTTCCTGACAACCTTCCTCTTTCGTGTGGGCTGACGGCTTGCCTGCTCCACGATGTCTCTCCAATCTCTTCCCAAGAGCACCTCCCAGACCCTTCCCCTGGTGAAAATTTCCCAGTTTCCTTTCGAAGAGTCTGAGCTCATCAGGTTGTTGGGGGATGGGGAGAAGTACTCTTCATAGGTTAAATTATAGTTGTTAATGATTGGTAATTTTTAAAGATGCATTTGCATGCCGGAGAAATTCTTATTAACTTCAAAGAATTTCCAATGAATAAAATTTGAAATGGCGTAACTACAAGATGAATTTTCATCAGCGAGAAGAAAATATGATTTTGGGCACGAGTGCCCCCACAGTGTTTTGAGAAGTGAGCCATGGGGAGCTACAGCTCACATGTGTGCGTTCGCTGACAATCAGGCATGGTGCAGTGTGTCAAGCTTTGAGGTAAGCAATGTGCTGGGCGCAGGTTAAACCTGGCCACTGAAATGCCTATCACGTGGCTTAATCCTGTGAGCAGATGCGAGATGTGCAGGAAGTTTAAAACAGCGGAGCAGACCCCACCATGGAGAACAGGGAGAGCAGCGGGGCCTGGGCCCCCTTTCAGCGTTTCTCCCAGTGTCTCAGCTCTGCATGGTTACAAAGATTTGCACTACGAACACACTGAAGTCTGCATTCCGCTATGCCTAACCTTCCAAGGGCCTGGGAAGTAGCTGTGCACACGGCTGCTAGAGTAAAAGATCAGGCACTTTGCCTGTAATTATGAAGATGAATCCCAGACTGTTCCGAGCTAGATCCCCTTCCTCAAGCCTGACACTTTCAGGAAGACAAAATGGTCTAGAAAGGCAACCTTAGGTTTCTCTGTGCCATGCATCAGGCTCTGCACTCTTCAGGCCCACCCTAATGCTTGGTACACCACAGATGTTTGCTAGTGGCTGTGTTCCTGGCATCTGCCTGCTGGGGTTTATATTATTATCCCCTCCCTCCCTCCCATCTCTAGCTGCAAACTCCAGTGGGACTTTCTGGGCCATGCCAAAGCCTATTATAAGACCCCACAGTGAGCTCAAAGACAGTCCCACTTACTCAGGTTGTGACTGTCACGTGGTGACAAATGCTACACCTGTCATTATTACTACAGACTTTAGAAACTGGGCCGTTATTTTTCCATCCTCCCAGGAGGAGGTTTGGATTAGGGGGTCTATAAGGCTGCCTCTAACTCCTGAAGTTTCTCTATGGCAAAGTCTCCTTAGAGGAGACTCCATGTGACATGCAGTACCAGGAACCCCCAAATGAAGTGACAAGGCACCCTGAGGTACACATCCCACCCTCAGTACTACACCAATAAATTAAGAAAAGTAATTTGTAAATAAGTTAAGTAATATTTGATGATCGGGGTAATACAAAGAAGGAGTTCAAATCCTTAATCCCGACCTTCAGACATTACTTTCTTTATATTTGGGTGCAGTCTGTTCTTCTGGAAAATTCCCTCAAGCCACATATTGGTGCCGAGCAAATGAAGGCTGAAGAGCACTTCTCAGACTCTTATTTGATCTAGTTCCACCCTTCACTGACCTTACTCAGCTCCGAGGGCTGGCTGACTGCTCTGAGCTGCTTTCAAAGCACTGTTGGCCAGCGATGGCCTACGGAGGATGCACTTCCCTGCTCACAGGCTGGGACTTTGTAGCTGGAAACATGGCTACCAGGTGCTCCCGGCCAAAGTAAATACCCAGTCTTACACAGCGTGTACTCCGGGAGAGACATGCCAGGAGAATTCACTCACGTATTTGTTCACCCATCCATCCATCCATCCATCCATCCACCCACCCACCCACCCATGAAATAACATTACACATTACATTTACTAAGGTCCCGACTAAGGACTGTGGCTCCTGTCTTACTTTACGGTGGAAAGAAAAAAACTTGGAGACCCACTTGCTTGCCCGTTAGTTCCAGGTGAAGGACAGAGCCCAGAGTCCAAGTCAAGGGTGATTGTATTTTCTTGCCTTGCACCAACTGAAATCGGCACTGGGTGGCCAGTGAATAAGAACACTTTCAGACCACGCATAGCAAGCCCTAAGAGAAACTCTGCTTTCTTTCAAAGCAAGAGCTGAGGGCTGGAGAGATGGCTTAGTGGTTAAGGCGTTTGCCTGCTTAATTCACTCAATTTCTGAGCAAATGTATTTTTTATTTTTATTTGTTTACTAGAGACAGTGAGAGGGAGAGAGAGAGAGAATGGGCACCCCAAGGCCTCTATAGCCACTGCAAACAAACTCCAGACACAAGGGTCACCATATACATTTGACTAATGTGGGACCTGGAGAATCGAACCTAGGTCCTTAGGCTTCACAAGTCCTTAGCCTTAACTGCTAAGCCATCTCTCCAGCCCAGCAAAATGTATTTTTTAAAAATATTTTATTTGAGCTGGGTATGGTGGCACACACCTTTAATCCCAGCACTTGAGAGGCAGAGGTAGGAAGATCACTGTGAGTTTGAGGCCACCCTGAGACTACATAGTCAATTCCAGGTCAGCCTGAGCCAGAGTGACACCCTACCTCAAAAAGACCAAAAAAATTTTTATTTATTTGCAAGCAGATGAAGACAAAGAGAGAGAAGAGAGAGACAGACACAGAGAAAGTAAACACACCAGGACATCTAACCACAAACTCCAGGTGTATGCACCACTTTGTGCATTTGGCTTTACCTGGGCACTGGGGAATCTAGCCTGGGTTGTTTGGCTTTGCAGGCAAGTGCCTTAACCACTGAGCCATCTCTCCAGGCCTGTATTTTTCATTTGAAAGTTGACAGCCACCTCAAGAACCCAGGGAAGATCAAGGTCAGTGATACAAATGTGTATGTGGCTCGTGGGCCAAGAAGATACAGTGGGCTCCTCATGCCAGCTGTGCCTCTTCCATGGGCTGCCCCACAAAGGAGGTATGTTCCTGCCAGACAGCACTTCCTTGGGACCCAAGAAGCCATGCACTTGCCCAGCGTGGCCACTTTCCTCCCTTTTTTCCCCCTCTGCTGAACTGCTCTGGGCATTTGATGGAGAGTGAACTGAGCTGGGAAAAGAGCTGGGTATTTCACCTAGGAAAAGAAGGCTGGCCAGCACAGCAAGAGGTTTTCCAAATCCCCCTTGGGCACCTCACAATGCTTATTAATGCAGTGGATCGGTTTATTCTGCTAACTCCATGACGCTGCAAAATAGCATATGGAAACGGCAGGAGTCCCAGAGTCAGGGCACGGTGACACTGTGTCTCTGTTGGCAACCAAGGTTTACGTGCACGCTGTCTGTGTTTTTCTCGAGTAGGGCTGTGGAGCAGGGCTCTGCCAGTCGGATTATCATTTTCTGAAGGTAATGAGTTTATCTATCTCTTAGGAGAGAAAGGGAGGGAGAGGGAGTGGGAGGAAAGGAGGGAGAGCCCGGGACTTGTGCACACTCTGGGGAGCATCAGGAGACATTGGCTCTGCAGAAATTCAATTTATTAAACTGCTCTTTTCTACCTCCAGCCACATTGCTTCTGGTACTCAGAGGTCATGTGCGCTTGGCAGAGACCTCAGCTGAGCAGCTTGTGGCACAGCCAACCTCCTCCTTGAGCGGGTCACTGTCTTCCTTCCCTCTACCCTCGAGTGCCCCCCCAGGTTTCCTGCTGCCTCCTTTTCCTCTGAGTCACTCCCTTCTTCCCTTCCAGCCTCAGCTCTCCTTTCTGGTCAGTTCTCATCATCAGGCTCAGTGCCACTGAACCACCTGATTAGTGTGCTTCTTAAAAATTCTCATTTTACATAGGGGTGTGTGTGTGTGTTGTTTTCAGTAATGTAAGTAAATTTTTACCTAAGGCTGCAGAGTAGAACTTTATAGCATCTTTCTGGGCTTGTTCTCAAATACAGCTAAGAGCAAGGACGATATTCTAGGAGCTGCAAGATACATTCGTTTCTCTGAAGGAAGAGTTATTCAGTGCCCACGATTAGCAGACCACTGTTGTAGGGTCTAGATCTCTAGGGGTATTCCTAGGTGAGGAAACTATAACTCATGAAAGTTAAAGAACTAACCTAAGTCACTTATCTCACACACCACCATACTGGTCTGTGTTGGGGCTGGAGGTGGCTCAGCAGCCTTTAAATGAATAAAAGTATTTTTTAAAAAAACTGGTCTGTGTCAAAACTCATTTTCTTTAGGGAGCTCAGAGGTACTAGTAGGTAGGGTCTATCTTTGCGATCAGAGTTTGTAAATTATCATGACTAATCTTCACACCACGGTGGGTTCCAAAAATAGGTTTGATCATGAGATAGAAACAGCAAGACCCTGACCACTTTAAGAGGGAGCCAGGAGGATGTATTTCTATCCCTTTTAACTTCTCAATAAGCATGGGATTTTGACATTCCACTCCTTTTCCATATCCTTTCCTGGGGGTGTCTGGCTAATGGGGAGCACAGTGATCTACCAAAATACTGCTAGTGATTCTCTCTCTCTCTTTCTTAACTAAATAAATAAAATATTTTTAAAAGGGCTGGAGAGATGGCTTGGTGGTTAAGGCACTTGCCTGCAAAGCCAAAGGACCCAGGTTCAATTGCCCAGGACCCATGTAAGCCAGATGCACAAGGTGGCACATGCGTCTGGAGTTCGTTTGCAGCAGCTGGAGGCCCTGGTGTGCCCATTCTCTCTCATCCTATCTTTCTGTCTCTCTATCAAATAAATAAAAATATTAAAAATACTGCTAATAAATAGATAAAAATGCTCTAGAGCTAGCATACAACAGCTATGGAAGCAGGAGGAAACCACAGAACATGGGTGGAGATGGGGAAGGTGCCTGGGGAAGAAATCAAGTTCAAAGACACCAAGATCCCTTGGGGTTCCACTAGTGTTGCTCCTTCATCTCATAGCTGCTGCTGGCCAAGATCACAGTGATGACAAGATTTGCTCCCCACAGTCCTGACACACAGTGCTCCAAGTTACAACGCCCTGGGAGAGGCAGGAGTTCCTGAGGCATAGGCGCCTGCTTGCTGCACCTCAGGTGGTAAAACTGTTCTGCCTGTAGCCCACTTTCTCACAGACGGAGCAATGCTACATGCCCCATTTTCTAGGCCAGGCTCAGACATGGACTAGCAACCTTCCCCTACTGCAGGGCTTCCCAGCTTGCT
Source organism: Orientallactaga sibirica (assembly GCA_036365145.1). NCBI lineage: Eukaryota > Metazoa > Chordata > Mammalia > Rodentia > Dipodidae > Orientallactaga > Orientallactaga sibirica. Next base: position 11,779,323 of record JAEOAD010000035.1, on the reverse strand, counting down.
TCCAGACTCTCACAGCTCATGCTGATATCTGCTCGTGAATGGATCCAGGACACGTCCATTTTACTATGAACTTCCTTCAAAAGGTGTAGCCAAGCACCCCGGAGCCCAGTCTCTCAATTCCTGCTCTGGTAGTGCCTTCTCCTTTCCCCACCCTGCCTTTGTACAGCTATTTTCTTCAGACTACCATGTAGCTAGGATGGGAACCCTAACAGTGGCTTACAGCCCCATTTGAGCTGGTTGGTGCCTTCCTCTCTCTTTGCTAGGTACACAGAATTTTCTCCCTGCCAGGGTGTTCGTCTCAGACTACAGTGTCTGGTCCTGTTGGCTCACCTCCGCTTGGTACGTTTGCTCTCACCCTTCATAGACACAGAATCCTTGCTTGGCGGTCACTCTCTTCCACACTCAAATGACATTGTCCTACATATCCTGGGGACAGCGGGCTGATGTGGGGAAACACGTGGTCAGCTGAACTGAAATTAGCCTGTCGGGTTCTCTGTCCCTTGTGCTCTGAAGTTTCACTACAGCATATGCATGCTCAGATTTCCCTGCATGGATCCAACTTGGTATTGGGCAATATGCTCAGAAGCTGAGGGCTCATGCCCCTTCTAAACTCTGGGAAATTTAAAATGTGCTGGTTGTCTGTTCTATTCTTTTTTTTATTTATTTGAGAGAGAAAGAGAGAGAGAGAGAGAGAGAGAGAGAGAGAGAGAGAGAGAAACAGCATGGGTGCACCAGGGCCTCCAGCAAAGGAACTCCAGACACATGCACCCCCTTGTGCATCTGGCTTATGTGGGTACTGGGGAATTGAACCAGGGTCCTTTGGCTTTGCAGTCAAACACCTTAATTGCTAAGCCATCCCTCTAACTCTGTCAGTTCGCCTTGTTTTCCTTTAAGGATTTGAAATATATTTAAGACTTTGATCCTGTCATTTTATTCCCATATGGACTAAGTTTACTGGCTGTTTGTGGGTTTCAGGGTCGTCTTCCTTGATGTTCTATTCCCTCATCATAAACAGAATCTTGAATGATAGAATCTTGATCTCTTCCCATTGCTATACTTTGCCTTTTGTGGCCTGAAGTGTGACCCAAAGGTGCCACTCACTGTCTGTACGGCCCCTGGCCTCCTCTGTAACCCCTCCTCAACCTCTGGCCCATGTGCACCAGGCACTTCCACTGGTGTCTCTTTAGTTCTGCAGTCAACCTGAAAGGGAAGACATCCAGCCCTAATTCACGCCTGGGGAGTTAGTGCTTGCTGGGTCAGCCCTTTCCCGCAGATTCTCTTCGACAGCTCTCCTTCAGCTTGAACACCATCCTTCAGAGTCTCCCTTTCTGACCACTTATTCAGCAGCCTCATCTCCTAGCATCCTCTAGTGAAGCCAGTCTGTTTTCTTCAAAGCAAGCTGCAGATAGCTGTAATGTTTCCCAAGCAGCAGGAGCAGGCCACACACACACACATATGCGTGTGCGCACACGCACACACCCACGCACACACACACGCACACACACATCGCGCACACGCACACATAGTCAGTGATAAGTAGGTTCTGTAATGTCACACACTGACAGTACAGCTTACTGCACAACTATGAAAGGCTGGAGTAACCACAGACATGCTCCAAAGAGAGAGAAAGTACATTTCTTGGACTGGGAAATCTAATTTCTTTTTCAGGATTTGATGAAAGGATTATCTAGACATAAGCTATTAAGTCCAATAATTAAAGACCCTGTCCTTTCAAGACTTTATCAAAATATTATTATTATTATTATTATTATTATTATTATTATTATTATTATTTTCAAGGCAGGGTCTCACTCTAACTCAGACTGACCTGGAGCTCACTCTGTAGCTGCAGGCTGGCCTCAAAAATCACAGCAATCCTCTACCTCAGCCTCCCCAAGTACTGGAATTGAAGGTGTGTGCCACTAGGCCTGGCTAGACTTTATCAAAACAATGCAATAAAACTTTACTAGGAAGGACTTGGTTGGATGTGAAATGTCCAAATGAAAGGAGATGTAAAGTTCTAGATGTGTTTAGTTCAGAGGAGATCGATGTGTTATAAACCTGTACAAGAGTGCAGAGTAATGGCTTACCCAGCGCTGCCAAACAGAGACTCTGCAAGACTGCTCTAATGAACAGTAAGGGACTGTCTGTGATTAACTATGTTTATTTGGAGTGGCATGCTGAAAGTGCAGCAGGAACGGGCTAACATTTCCTCTATAATTTCTTACATATTCATCATTTTCTTAGGAAACTTTTTTTCTTCTACGAACACTAGATATATGAAATCAGCCCCAGCCCTCTCTAAATTAATACAAGTTCAAGTTCAGTGAGGTTAGACACATGAAATGTGATAGGCACAAATGCTTAACTGTCCCGGTGGGAGTGGTGAGTGTAGTGTGGTCCCACTCACCTCACAGCCACACTGTGCACACATCTGCAGCTCGCTCTTCAACCACAGCTATAGACAACTGGCCTGCCCAGAAAGTGCCTGCTCAAGTAGAGTCCCTGTGCTTCTTTCTCATTCTTTCTCTGCAGATGGCATGGCTTTTCTGATTTAGAAGGTCAACCTGAAAGGTCATGATCAGACACAGATTCGGAGTGACTGAGGGAGCACCTGTAACAGCTCATGCCATCAGGAATCAGGTGACAGAGAAAGCTGCTTCTTTAATAGTGGGAGGTTTCTAAAACACAAGGACCTTTCCACTCCCGTGCTCTCTCTGGTAGTTCATGGCATGACGAGTACCTCTAGCAGATCTCAGGCCCACTGCAATGTCTCTATTAGCAGCTTTCCAAACCAAGACAAGCTGTGTTTTGTGTGTGTGTGTGTGTGTGTGTGTGATTTCTTCTGGGCTCCAAAACCAAAGAGGGATCATGAGAATGTTCTCATCAATGAGCACATTAATGTGCTCATGATTCAAGGACTATTTTCTGTATGTTCTAGAGAATTCCATCTTTAAAATTTGTAAGGCTTTTCATGATATGGGTTTAAGGATATTAAGGCCTCTGATTTCTTGATATGCAAACCAGCTAAAGCTTCGTTCATTAGGCTTAGGACAAATTCAATAAACAAATATTTATCGAGGTAAATTAGTGTAGCAAATAGAAACATTCCTACTTTAAAAAGATATAACTGGGCTGGAGAGTTGGCTCATTTGATAAAACGCTTGTTGCACACCTCTGATTACCTAAGTTCAGATTCCCCAGACCCACACAGAAGCTGTAAACTGTGGCGGGGTTCTGTAATCCAAGCAGGCCTAAGGTGAGAAGGGAGGCAGAGACAGAATTTCCCATTAAGAATGAAGCAATGGGGCTGGAGAGATGGCTTAGTGGTTAAGCACTTGCCTGTGAAGCCCAAGGACCCCTGTTTGAGGCTTGATTCCCCAGGACCCATGTAAGCCACATGCACAAGATGGCACATGCATCTGGAGTTTGTTTGCAATGGCTGGAGGTCCTGGTGCACCCATTCTTTCTCTCTCTCTCTTTGCCTCTTTCTTTCTCTGTCTGTCTGTTGCTCTCAAATAAATAAATAAAAATTTAAAAAAATTTTAAAAAAAGAATGAAGAAGTGAACAGAGACCTTGATTCAAATGAGGTGGAAGGCCACAACCGATGCACAAGTTGCCCTCTGACCTCCACATTCATGTACATACACCACACACACACACACACACACACACACACACACACAATTTAAAAATAAAAGTAACTCTGAGATATCACTGGCTATTTCAAATTGCAGGATGTGGTAGTTTGAATAGATGGCCCCCAGTATATTCAGTGTTTTATTAGTTTGTAGTTTGCATCTGCATCCACCTGGCTGGAGGCAGTGTCACTGGGCGGATCTTAAGGTGTGATGGTGGGTTTGAGATTTCAATCTAAAGATATGTAAAGTGTGCCTAGCTGGAGTTCCTGAGGTGTGCTGTGCTGTGTGGCTTTTGGCTTGTGACTTTGCTCTTTTGCCTGGTCCTGTGAGAGCAGGCCAGCTTCTTCTGCCATTGTGGAACTTCCTCTGGATCTGTAAGCTTCAATAAATAATATCCCTTCCTCCATAACTGTGCCTGGTCTGGAAGTTCATCTCTGCCAACCTGAAGCTGTCTGCTACACTGGACAACCAAAATGATTCTTGGATCTAGCAGCTTGCAGTTGAGTGTGACAGCCCCCAGCTCCCTCACTCCCCCTATTTCCAAGCATCTTGACCAGTGACCAAGCAGACCCTGGGGTATGCATGACTGCACCCTGTAGAGCCTCCTGAGGGCTTTGACCCATCAGTATATAATCTCAAACATTCCCAAGCTTGAGAGCCAGCGCAATGCAAGGATGGGAGAGGGACGTCCCCAGGGTCACACACTCTGTTCTTCCTGATGCCCATGTGTTGTAGCCAGCCTACACTTGTCCCTGAGGAGACTGAACAGCAGCAGGACAGACACCCTTCCTCCGCCACTTCTGTCTATCCCCAGAGCTCCTGTTTTTCCCTTGCCATGCTGCTACTCAGAGTCCTTTGTCACCACACTTGAACCTCTTCAGATCATCATCAGATCATGACTTGTCTCTCCTACACTTCCCCAGCAGGGCAGTCAGCACCCCCACCATTGTGTTCTGCTCACTCCGGTACGGAGGGTGTACTCCCCATGGGCCCTGTGCTCTGTACAGCCCATGTTTCTCCCTGCAGCACATCCTTGGTACCCAAGCACAACCCAACTATCCATCTGCTTTGTCCTTCCATCCTCCCCAGAGCTACACCTAGCCATCTCCATGGTCTGAGAACCCGCCTGCTTCTGAGTGGCACGCGTTTCTAATGGGAGCAACGTGGCCAAGCTCTTCCTGCAGATGACACTCAGAGAGCTCTGGAGGGCACTGGGCATGCCTGGCTCTTGCTCCTCAGACAGATGTGCCCCGAGCATAACAACGAGGAGGCCAGTGACACGGTGAGTGTGGGCAGTAGTGGTGCGGCAGTGCCCAGCCCATGGTCTTCCATGCCACCAGGATGGAAGAACTCAGTCCTCTGCAGTCCTGCCCTCTACGTCACCATCACCTGATTAGGATCCTCAAGTCTGGGTTCTCTGAAGCATATGAAAGAATCATCACTGAGCATATTACAGGATGGAGGGACTGCCACTAAAATCCCTAAAAAAGGAAACATGTTTGGAAGATCTGATCTGAAAACCAATGAGCGAGGGTCAAGCTTATACAAGCGGACATGATGTGCTGTTACAATGTTAATCATGTAAGTAACATGGCAGGAACATTGCTCTCCTTGTGTCTTGGCTGCTGATGGTGACAGAGGACTCTGTCCCACCCTGAATGAGTTTACCCTTGATATCTGCTCATAGGTCAGTGAGCCAGGGGGCTATTTCAGGGTATCACCTGACCCAGCTGCACATGTCCACCAGTTCACCTAGAGATGCATGCTGCAATTCACATCAACTGTGCATTGTCTTGCCACCCTCAAGAAGCATTACACCACCCTGAGGAGACCGGCACACAGCATTGGCCTAAGATTCAGCCTCACTTTTGGCCACTTGTCCTGCCCACTTCCTTCTTTTCCCTCGGCCCTATACTGGCCTTTGTGCGGGGGCTCAAGTAAGTCAGGCCGAGTGTTCCTTGCAGGCTGGCCAGTCCCACAGCCAAGTCACTTCCCTCTCAGAACAGTGTTCCCTAGGAAACTCATGGCCCACGAGTGAGCACTAAGGAGGGGGCTTAGGGACAGGGTAACCTCTGAGCCACACACAGAAACAGCCAATAGGGAAAGGGGTTTCCTGAGGAAAGGAGGCACCCAAAGAACCCCTGGCAGACTTGTGGCAAGTGTACCACAGAGGGACTGGCTCAGGTACACTGGCCAGGGGAAAGATGATGACACACAGAGCGAGCTGCCTGGGTTCTTCTACTGCTTGATTTCCAAGTCCCTTCGTTGACGGGTGCCAGTGGAAGGCCTGACACCCCATACTTCCTGTAGCAGACAGCTTCAGGTTCTCTGAGATGAACTTCCAGACCAGGCACAGTTATGGAGGAAGGGATATTATTTATTGAAGCTTACAGATCCAGGGGAAGTTCCATAATGGCAGAAGAAGCGACCTGCTCTCCACAGGGCCAAGCAGAGAGAGAAAAGCCAACCAGCCACCACAGCACACAGAGCAAAAACTACAGCCAAAAGGTCACACAGCACACTTCAGGAACTCCTGCTAGGCACATTTGCATATCTTCACAATGGAATCTCAAACCAACACCATTAACACCATAAGATCGGCCCCCAGTGACATTGCCTCTAGCAAGGTGATTGCAGATGCAAACTATAACTGGTAAAACACTGAATATATTGGGGGACATATATTCAAACTACCACACTTCCTGAACCAAGAGAGCTTGCATTTTCATATTCTTCTGAAGCACTAGTTCATGCTGGTCGCAGTCGTTCATGGTCATGGCAGCCCCTCCCACAGTCCTTCCATGTGAAGTCCCGTGACGGGGTCTCGTCCTTGCTCTTGACTACATGCTGTGTTTCTGTAGTAATATCGTTCCTGTCTGTGGCTCATACCAGACTATAAACTGTCTGTTAACAAGGATCAAAGATGCCTTTTTTTTTTTTACAAACCAATACTGTGCCCAACAGTAGTGGCACATGGGAGGTATTCAACAAATACTTCAATATTTGAATGAAATGTATGAATGACGGTAATGCTGCAGACCCAGCAAACGCACGTAAGAAAGCATGGATGCATCACGCAGACTGAGGAGCCTCTGTGAACAAGCAAGTCACTTCTGCAGATCCCACAGATTAGCAAAGATGACCCCTGGAAATAACAGACACAAAAACTTTGTTCTTAAAGAATGTTTTGGGGCTGGAGAGATGGCTTAGCGGTTAAGGCATTTGCCTGCAAAGCCAAAGGACCCAGGTTCAATTCCCTAGGACCCATGTTAACCAGATGCACAAGGGGGCGTATGTTTGGAGTTCGTTTGCAGTGGTTAGAGGCCCTGGTGCACCCATTCTCTCTCTGTCCCTTTCTCTCAAAATAAATAAATAAGTAAATAAAATAGTTTTTAAAAAGAATGTTTTGTCTAAGAGTGTAAGAAAAGACTCAAGTTTCTTTCAATTAGTAAATGGAATCCAGACAGTAAGCCATGGCCAGTCCCGTACTGCCAAGAGGAAATGGGAGTCATAGCGCAGGCCCCCAGGAACAGAAAGGATTCAGACTGCCTGAAGACACAGTGGCTTTTAGTGGCCACAATGGCTAAATATTAGTGATATTCCCCCAATGAGAAGAAGACAGAACAGAGTAGAGCATACTTGTGGGTCAGTGCACAAGGAATTTCTCATTGTTTTCACAGACAGGGGTGTCCTCATTCTCAGCAAATTCTTTGTCTTGCAGAGAACATCCTGAGCTGAAGAAACGCTCCGGGTATTAGTGTGTATGGGTGCCAAAACTGACTGGGTCTTATTTGGCTTTTTTCTTTTTCTTTTCTTTTTTTTAAAAAGATTTTATTTTTATTTATTCATTAGAGACACAGAGAGAGAGGAGAGTGAGAGAAAGAAAGAGTGAAAATGGGCGTGCCAGGGCCTCTAGCCACTGAAAACAAACTCCAGACACACGTGCCACCATGTGCATCTGGCTAACTTGGAACCTGGAGAATCGAACCGGGATCCTTAGGCTTCACAGGCATGTGCCTTAACTTCTAAACCATCTCTCCAGCCCTTATTTGGCTATTCAAAATAATTAGACTTTTAAACTGTACTTTATGTTTTTATACATATAACAAGTGTTTGCCTGTGTGTGGGGGCACGTGTAGTATATGCACGGTGTGTGTCGATGTGTGCATCTTGTGCATATGTGTGCAGAGGCCAGTGGAGAACCAGAGGGTGTTCTCCTCCATCACTGATCTGCATGTTTGCTCGAGGCAGAGTTTGTCACAGAACCTAGAGCTGCTGGTTTTGATCAGGATGGCTAACCTTCTCCAGCGCCTCTGCTCTCCTGGTACAGGACTGGGCTCACAGGCGTGAGTGTCCACGCCCACCTATTTACAGAGGGACCAGAGAATTGAATCGAATTCTGGCTGAATCACGCCATCTCAGGCCCTCGTGCATGACAACTGCCCTTACCTGCTGAGCCATCTCCTCAACCCTAAAACTTCTAAATATACATATACATACACACACACACACACACACACACACACACACACCAAGAATCAGGGGATTCGATTTGACAAAATGGAATGATTACAAGTGGTTGAAAAACTGTCCCTGAAGATGGTGATTATTGGATCCACTGTCCAGAGGGGCAATGGAATCAGGTCCGCTTGGCCTGGAGTTACTCAATACCTTCAGGATGAAGAAGTTTAGGGCATCTTCATCAAACCTGAGTGGCTCTGAGGCTCAGAAGAAGAAATAACCCCACTGTTTGCCTGGCCTTGTTACCAGCTCCACGGGGAACTCCATTTCCTCCTCAGTGACATGAGCATAACAAGTCATATTCTGGCTTTTGTGTGAATTAGTGCCAAGGGCATAGAAAGTAAGCCAAGAGGGCAGTTATTTTTCTTCCTACAAAGAGTAACAGCATTAGGGCTTTTTAAAAATTTGATTTAGACAAATGGGCTAAAGCTAACAGGAATTATACTGAATTAAAGGGGAAATGTACATATAGCCTCAAATAAGTCCAGGTTAGGACCCAACGGATAACAGAAAGTTCCAAAATAATGGCACACGAAGGAAACAAAGAGTGATAAAACTGCACTTCTGATGACTTCAGTGCCAGGATTCCTGGTGAGCTGCCAGCAGGAGCCCAGGAGCGTGGTTGATAATCCATCCCACAGTTCAGTGCTTTGTCATCATTTAGCTTCCTTTCAGAGTAAACCTGCATTAAGCAAAGTAAAAAAAAAAAAAAAAAAAAAAACCGACAGAAGACCCACAGAGCTGAGATACGTGGTCTTCTAGTAGTTTTGATAGTCACAAGTTCTCCAACAGCCAGCTGCTATAGGGCCACACTGATCCTCAGCTACTACAAGAGTCAAATGCTGACCTCCCTTCTCCTGGATCACAAATTGACTCTTTTTTTTTTATACTAAAAGTCACACAAATAGCTACTTGATATGAAAACCCTAATCATTTTCTCGTGTTTACTTACTTTGTTAGAAAATTACTTTTTGTGTGTGTGTGTGTGTGTGTGTGTGTGTCCCAAAGTGTGTGTGACAGAATGAATCTCCTTTTAGATACTCCAGGAAGGAAGTTTATGCACCTGCTCCCAAAGCAAAAATATTACTGCACTCGAGACAGAATGAATCACCCTTTAGATACTCCAGGAAGGAAGTTTATGCTGCGGCCCAAGGTCTGCTCTCAGTTTTGCAGTCAGTTCCTGGCTACTAAGGGGACTCCTGTTTCCAGCACCCTTTCACACACCTACCCAAGGCTGGAGTTTCTATGGCTCATTTTAATTTTTCTTTTTGTATTTATTTATTTATTTATTTATTTATTTGAGAGGGACAGACAGAGAGACAAAGAGGCAGATAGATAGAGAGAGAATGGGCATGCCAGGGCCTCCAGCCACTACAAACGAATTCCAGATGCATGTGCCACCTTGTGTATCTGGCTTATGCGGGTCCTGGGGAATCGAGCCTCAAACTAGGGTCCTTAGGCTTCACAGGCAATCTCTCCAGGCCCTCTATGGCTCACTTTAAACAACAAAAGCGACCTAGAGGGTAAAGAATGTATCTGACCACCTTCTCTGGAAGCCTGCACTGTTTTTCTGTGCTGATGGACTGAGGGGGAAGAAGTTGCATCCAGAGTCAGGGCTGAACCAGGAGCCCTCGGGCCTCCTCCAATAGCCTTAGGCAAATTCTTTAGCATAAGACTTGGTCGTCTTTTCTGAGAAGTGAGGGGCTGCCTAGAGACCATCTCTGAAGTTTCTCCAGATCTAATATTCTATTATTTCCTAAGTACCCTGACATATGCAGACCGGCCTCTTGGGAATGTTTGCCCTGCCCGCCCCTGCCCCCCACCAAGTACCAGAAATAAGTTAAAAGCACAAATGTTCAAAGCACACTCAAGGGGCTGGCAGAGCAGCTCAACAGCTTCTACCAATGTCTTCTGCCCTGCTTTGTTATCGTAGTCACAAAACCTAATTTAATGTGAAATTCCAGACCGGTATGCTGGAACTTCCCATGGTGACATGAAAGATGGTCATCTTGGGCATGGGACCCAGTTATGAATGGCTTGCCATATGCTCCAGCACTCTGTTATCTGCCTCCAGCTGTTTACACATTCCACCGAGGTTCAGGAGAGGAGCCAGGAACACATCACCACCAACACCAACAACAAAAACAACAAAAAGGGAACAAAATGGGATGGAAAATGTATGCAAGATTTCACTGTTGAGAAACTGTCACTTCCAAACCTGCTAGTTTAGGTGGAGCCCCCATGAACTTGACAATTCAGTAATGAGAAATGGTTGACTTGCAACAGTTTCACATGCTGAAATCTACACAAAGAACCCTGATGGCTAGAGTGAGTGGAGTCCCTCAGGTGTTCTGTGAGTGCAGTGACAGGAGAGAAGATGGATGACAATCATATGCCGAGCCTGGCCACATAAAGGCTAAGGGATTTTATACCACAAAGAGACAGATAGGAAAATTCCTTCTGGAACATTCTAGAGTTAAGTGAGGCTCTTATGGAAGAGTACTTATCTTTACAGATAAAAATGGCTAGAAGAAGGGCTGGAGAGATGGCTTAGCAGTTAAGGCTAAGAACCCGGTTCCAATCTCCAGGTCCCACGTTTAGCCAGATGCAAAGTGACACAAGGGCTCAATGCCACACTTGCCCACAAGGGGGCGCACACATCCAGATTTCATTCACAGCAGCTGAGAGACTCTCCCTCTCTCTGTGTCTCTCTCCAAAAATAAAAAATAAAATAAAATAAAATAAAAATGGCTAGAAGAAAAATAACAAACTTGAACAAATCATCAGTTAAAAAAAAAATTCCAGGGCTGGAGAGATGGCTTAGCGGTTAAGGCGCTTGCCTGCAAAGCCAAACGTCCCAGGCCAACTCCTCAAGACCTACGTAAGCCAGATGCACAAGGTGGCACAGCCATCTGCAATTTGTAGTGGCTAGTGGTCCTGGTATGCCCATTCTCTCAGTCTCTCTCTGCCTCTTTCTCTCTCTCTCTCAAATAAATAAATAATTTTAAAAAATCCAAGGTCTGATATGCTTGATTATGAAGATGACACAGGAAGAAACAGAGAGATAGTGTCCTGGTGTATTTTTTGAGCTCTGGATGAGATACTCCCGAAGCCAGACACTCATGGACTTTCCTGTTACATGAAGTGACCTATTTGTTCTTAGCAAACACAAACACGTGAACAACTATGAGGTACACAAAAGCTTATAATGCCAGACCAAATACGCTTATAATTTCAACTAAATCTTAACAGGCAGGATTCATTTCATATTGAAAATTCAAAAAGGTTTACACTTAAGTCTGACTCACAAATTCATGGTGCCAAGGCTAATGTAGATGAAAACACACAGAGATGCGATCTAAGATCCAAGGTTAAAAGAAAAAGGAATATGTATCCTGTCAAAATAAGTGAAATAAAAGAGCTTATGCAATCAGTAGATTCAACAGTATGCCACTAAGAATCAGGCCACTTCATATCAGACATCAGACTATAAGAATATAAGATAAAGGCAAGCCGGGCATGGTGGTACATGCCTTTAATTCCAGCACTTGGGAGGCAGGGGTAGGAGGATCGCCATGAGTTCAAGGCCACCCTGAGACTACATAGCGAATTCCAGGTCAACCTGAGCTAGAGTGAGACATACCTTGGCACCCCCCCCCAAAAAAAAATATATATATAAGATAAAAGCAAGCTTAGTATACTCTCTCAGAGATGGGAAGAACTATGCAAAACTGCACAAGGCACGAGCTAAAACTGAGCTGAAATGATCAAACGGTTGTTCATAGCATTGTAATAAAATATTAGAATGATACACAATGTTTCACATCACTTTTATCTCTTTCCTGGGCTGCATAAACATTTGCTGACATGCAACTCACGAAGCAACAGCCATCTGCTCATTTATGTCCCACATCTTCCTGCATAAATTCTGCTCTTCTAATTCATGTATTTTAGGCAAATAATACAGGTTGAGTTTAATTTAACTCACTGCCAAAATTGGTGGCATAGGCAAGACAGAATTTGGAATTAAAGAATATTTGGCTTTTTATCATCTATTCATCACTATTTTAAAAATTAATATTCAGTGCTTACCCCATGCGTGGCTCCAAACAGCCAAAAGGGCTGATGGAGTGTCATTGTGCCATTCTCTTACGAGCTGACGGAAGGCTTAGTATCTGCTGTCTTTCCTACAAATATCCCTTCAGAATCCAGACCCAGGCACACTGCTTGAAGAATCTGCAGCTTTAACATAACTGAGACTCCCAAGTTTCTCACTACCACTCGTGGGAGTGCAGCATGTGACTTGAGAAAGCAGGGTAAAGAAACTGGCACGGTTCTTTTCTTTTCTACCGCATCCTTGAACGCACTGTGGACATTCCTTTACCTCTGCAGCCATCTACTATGCTGTCATGAGTGCCTACTACATGACAGGAAACTCACTAGCTGTTGCGAGACAGTAAGAAGTAGGATAGGGGTTGGAGAGATGATTTAGTGGCTAAGGCACTTACTTACCTACTGTGGTAGTTTGGATATATGTCCCCCAATATATTCAATGTTTTATTACTTTATAGTTTGCATCTGCAATCACCTTCCTAGAGGCAATATCACTGGGGGCTGGTCTTAAGGTGTTAATGGTGGGTTTGAGAGTCCATTGTAAAGATATGCAAAGTGTGCCCAGTAGGAGTTCCTGAAGTGTGCTGTGTGACTTTTTGGCTATAGTTTTGCTCAGTGTGCTGTGTGGCTGGGGGCTTTGCTCTCTCTGCTTGGCCCTGTGAGAGCAGGTCGCTTCTTCTGCCATTATGGAACTTCCCTTGGATCTGTAAGCTTCAATAAATAATATCCCTTCCTCCATAACTGTGCTTGCTGGAAGTTCATCTCAGCAAACCTAAAGCTGTCTGCTACACCTACAAAGCCTAAGAACCCAAGTTCAGTTCCCCAGAACCCATGTAAATCCAGATGCACATGGTGGCGCATGCAGCTGGAGTTCCTTTGCAGTCGGGCTAGAGGCCCTGATGTGCCCATTTTCTCTCTCCCTCTCTCATATTAAATAAGTAAAAATAAAATATGTTAAAAAAGAATTCGGATGGTCTGTTCAATTTCTTTGCTTCTCCTAGGAAGGATAAAAGGAAGAGAGAGAAGAGGAACAGTCTAGGCTGGAGATGTTTAGGAAGTATTCTAAGATTGCTCCAAGGTGGAGATGCAGAATTCAAATCTCTGGGGGAGGGAGATGCTATACTCTCTCCACAGATCAATAATAAACACACAAACAGCTAACATCTGTTGAGTACTTATCTAGTCCACCCTTATTATACCCTGCAAATCTAGCACTATTGACAGACCCACTTTAGACATGAAAATATTTGTTTGTTTGTCTTCTCGAGGTCTCACTCTAGTCCAGGCTGACCTGGAATTCACCATGTCGACTCAGGGTGGCCTCAAACTCACTGCGATCCTCCTACCTCTGCCTCCCGAGTGCTGGGATTAAAGGTGTGCGCCACCACACCTGGCTAGACATGAAAATATTAAAGTTTTGGGAGGTTCAATCCTGAGTTGCAAAAAAGAAAAAAAAAAAAAGATCTCAAAGCAGCAGAGTTGCAGAGTTGCCGTGAGACCCACTGAGACTACACCAAAATCCTTATCCGCCATGCTACATGGGCCTCACTAAAATCACACCCTGGAGGCTGGGGAGAAGGCTCCGTTGTAAAATGTTTTAAACACAAGCATGAAGACCTTCATTTGGATCCCCAGCACCTACTTAAGAGCTATGCGGCTGTAATCCCGGCACTGGGGAGGCTGAGACAGGAGGTTTCTTGAGGGCTTGCTGGCTGACTAGGCCATCCACATTGGGGAGCTCTAGGTTCGCTGGGAGACTCTGTCTCAAACAATAAAGTGGAGAGCAATTGAGGAAGGTATCCGCTATCCTCTCTGGCCTCCACACACGTGTACACATATGCATGTGTACCTACACACATATGAACCTGCATACATGCCCATCACAGACACACATTTCACACCTTGTCAATTTGGTACATGTAGCGTTTCTTCTTTTAAATATTTTTTCTATTTTTCCTTTATTATTATTCTTATTAACAGCATATTTTGTTCAGATACATCATGTGTTGGTACCCTCTTTTCCCTCGTCCCTGCCTCCACTCTGCTGGGGACCCTCCTCAGTGGGGTTGCAGGTATTCCCTATGGGGTTGTGGGTTATGTGTTGTGTTTTTAAAATTTTTTTTCTACTTTTTTCTTTATTATCATTATCATTATCATTATTATTATTAAACAACCATGTAGTATTTCTTAATGTGAATTTTCAAAATGAGTTTTAAAAAAATGATGAGGCATGTGTCCCCTAAGATTAGGGATGAATCAGGACTAAGGACAAGGCCTGAAGGTGACCACAGCCACAGATGACCAGCTTTTTGACCAAGCTGCTGCTGGCCCCCCAGGTCCTCTCCTACCTAGCACCTACTGGCAGGCAGCGGGAGTGCTGGCACATGTGGAGTCCTGCGACAAGGGCCAGCCTGTTCTTCCCTGTCCAGCCAGACTGACCACAGTCATTCTTCTCCCAAAGACCCCAAGGCTGATGCAGTGTGGTAAGGGCCATGGCATCCATCGACTCAGCAAAAATGTCTCACAAAAGTCAAGATGTTGCTTTTCTATGCAAATACATTTTTTTTTTTTTTTTTACCAACAAAGAAACAAATGTGGGTGAGTGAGGAAGAGAGAGAAAAAGAAACATTTGGCCGAGTCTGTAGAGGGTACAACCAATTCAGCAGTGGAACTACTGCCAAACTGATGCCTCATTCACTGGTGACAGCTCAGGAATGTCCAGAATTGCACAAAGCGACTTGAGGGAAGCTGGCCTGGCAGAAGAAGCTAATTACTGATTTGCATTAGGGACAGTGACCATCGCCAAGTCAAAAACTACACTTGCAAATAACCTTTCCTTCATGGACTGTGAGGTATCTTCTGGTTTCTCAGAAACCAAATCAAATTAAAATTCACCATTAATGAAAAAAAAAAG
Source organism: Orientallactaga sibirica (assembly GCA_036365145.1). NCBI lineage: Eukaryota > Metazoa > Chordata > Mammalia > Rodentia > Dipodidae > Orientallactaga > Orientallactaga sibirica. The sequence continues at coordinate 11,764,133 of JAEOAD010000035.1, read as the reverse complement.
CAATACTTTACAACCTCCCTCTTTCTCGTTCAGAGACCCATCAGCAATAGCATCTGATCAAAGCAGAATTATTAAATGTCTATAGATTAATCCTATAATTCTCAAGGGCCCAGAGTTTGTAATTTCCCTGAAAAAAAAATAGACACAATCTACACCGTGAAAAATTTAATTGCACTTTAATTACTAGTTAAGCTGAATAGCATGAGATATGGGTGCCTTCAATTTTTAATAGTCATTATGATTCCAAGAGAATATTGAAGTGAAATAATTGAATCTCTTGGGAATAGTCTCTTCTTCTGCTACTGCCAAAATCAAAATGAGAGCAGAAAAAAAAATGTAAAGGGCGATTCAAATTCTTCCAGATCATAACCCAGGACGGCCCCTAGCAATAATAAACTGGCCATTCCCAGGCAGCTGCACTGCACATTTTTGTGATATGCTAATAAGGAACCGGGCTTCCTCCAGTTGAGTTCTGCTACATTAAACAAATAAAGGCTCTTGGCTGGGCTCTCTCTTTCCTTCTCTGATTCAAAGATGCCATACTCGATTCCTTGGCTCCTCAGAGCTACACGCCAACATGGGCATGCATGCGCCCTCCTCTTTCAGCACACCCATCATGTACATATATCCATTCTCAACTACTTATGTGCCCCCACCTCCCAGTCAGTGGCACACAAATCTCAAAACCAGAAATGAGGAGGTATCAATGAAGATTTCAAGGATACAATTTTAGCCTTTAAATAAACATTTTCACTTTGTTAAAAAAGGGGGTGTTGGCTGGCAAGATGTCTTAGTGGTTAAGGTGCTTGCCTGTGAAGCCTAAGGACCCTGGTTCTATTCTCCAGGTCCCACGTAGGTCAGATGCACAAGGTGGCACATGCATCTGGAGTTCATTTGCAGTGGCTGGAGGACCTGGAGCACCCATTCTCAGTCTCTCTCTTACTCTCTCTGCCTCTAATAAATAAATAAAAATAAAAATAAATAAATAAAAATGCCCCAAGGAACAGCAGGTGTGGGAGGGTGTATGAAGGTCCCCAAACTGAACACTTTTCTTTCTTTTTCTTTCTTTCTTTCTTTCTTTCTTTCTTTCTTTCTTTCTTTCTTTCTTTTTCTTTCTTTCTTTTTCTAAATTTCACATGAGGCAGGCATGGTGGCACACACTTTTTATTTTATTTTATTTTATTTTATTTTATTATTTTATTTTATTTTATTTTATTATTTGCGAGAGGGAAAGAAGCAGAGAGAGAGAGAGAGAGAGAGAGAGAGAGAAAGGAAGAGAATGGGCATGCCAGGGCCTCCGGCCACTGCAAATAAACTCCAGATGTATGTGCCCCCTTGTGCATCTGGCTTACGTGGGTCCTGGAGAGTTGAACTGGGATCCTTTGGCTTTGCAGGCAAATGCCTTAACCACTAAGCCATCTCTCCAGCATTCTTTCTTTTTTTTTTTAAGAATTTTATTTTTATTAATCAGACAGAGGGAGGAGGGAGGGAGAGAGAAAGAGAGAGAGAAAGAGAATGGGTGTGCCATTGCAAACGAACCCCAGATGCATGTGCATCTGGCTTACATGGGTTCTGGGGAGTCAAACCTGGGTCCTTAGCCTTCATAAGCAAGTGCCCTAACCACTAATCCATCTCACCAGCCCTGACCACTTCTTTCTTAAGTACACAGCAAACTTCTAACCTTGCTAAAAGGTTCTTGAACTTTGTTGCCTGTGTGTGTTTGTGCATGGACAGCACAGTGTGTGCCAGGCACTTCTTGGAGATAACGCTTCACCCCATTTCAGAACTTTTTTCTTGACATGTGGGTGTGGCAGCGTGCATGCATGTTCATGTGTGTGAGTGCAGGTGTGTACACCTTCACCTTCCACCTCATCTGAGGCAGGATTTCTTCTTGCTCACCACTCCCTTGACCAGGATGGCTGGCCCATTAGCTTCTGGCAGATTCTCTATCTCCATCTCCCTTCTCCCCATAGGCACCACTGCTACAGTGCTGGGCACTTTGTGGGTTCTAGGGATCCAAACTTGGGTACTCAACGCTCCTACATCAAGCACTTTATCCACTAGGCCATCTTCACAGCCCCTCAGAACTGTTTATTAAATTAATTAGGTTTTGGAACATCAATCTGGAGTCAAGGCTTTCCCCTGAGTTCTCTAAGTAATAGAGGGCTTGGTACTGCCCCTGGTAATTGCTCCTCACAGTCATATATATATTTTTGGTTTTTCGAGGTAGGGTCTCACTCTGGCCCAGGCTGACCTGGAATTAACTATGTAGTCTCAGGGTGGCCTTGAACTCATGGCAATCCTCCTACCTCTGCCTCCCGAGTGCTGGGATTAAAGGCATGCGCCACCACGCCCGGCTACACAGTCATATTTTTATTATTATTATTTTATGAGAGAGAGAGAGAAAGAGAGAAATTGGCGTGTCAGGGCTTCCAGCCACTGCAATCGAACCCCAGATGCGTGTAACATCTTGTGTGCAAGTGAAAACTTGTAAGATTGCGTGACATTGTGCATCTCGCTTACGTGGGACCTGGAGAATTGAACCTGGGTCCTTAGGCTTCACAGGCAAGTGCCTTAACCACTAAGCCATCCCTGCAGCCCGTCCTCACAATTATAAAATACATCACAAGTGTGGGCCTTTTACTGGTGATCATTTGGTAAACATTACAATTTCATCTGTCTGTCAAATAAGAGAAGAAGAAAAGACAAGAAAAGAAAATCTGCTCAGAGCCATCTACCACTTTTCAACTGTGTGCCCATTTCCTTGGTCACACCCTCAGACACAATCTGTACCAAGCTTTGGGGATCTACATGTGTCTGCCTCAGGGACCACAGCTTGGGGTTCCACCCTATAGGGAACAGCACGGGGCCTTTTTAGTGGGTTCACAAAGTAGAACAGAGTTCTAATTTCATGATCCAAGCCAGGGAGGGAGGAGCTCTTTCTCAGGGTGCTTGCTGTTGACATCTGGGTGTGGCAGCTAGTCCTGCAGACCCAAATGCTCAGGTGAGAGAAAAAGGAAACAGTATTGGGAGACATTCTTCAGACTCCCAAGGAGAAGGCAGGTTCTAAAATTACAGGGTCAGGAAGTCACATGCAAAAGACACTTCAGGTCTACCAAGCTGTGACTGACTGCGACAAGCAAAGATGTAGGTCCCCAATCAGCAGAGTAACTGCCCCTGTGCCACACAGTGGTGACTGTCCCTGTGCTACACAGTGATGACTACGAAGTGAGATGGGGAGAGTGTAGCAGAGACTCCTCCAGTGCCCTCAACAATTTCCTGTTTGTGAATATGCAGGGCCACCTCTCTGGAGTCTTCTTTATCCTCATCATATAGCTCTGAGATCAAGGATGCCCAAATTACCCCTGGAGCCCAAGTTGCCTCAGAGGGGCACACCCAGGTAAGTGCCTTCCTTGGTACGGCTCTTTCTGTCACAAAAGCTCATTTCTCCATCCTTCATGCTGCCGGGGCAAGAGGGTCTGCCTCACCTGACAGCACCTTGTGAGTTTACCCCATGTTGGAGCAGACCGTTGGGAGTGGTATTCGCCTCCCTGCAGGGTCCCATACTGAGGCCTCTCACCTCACAGATGGGTCAGGCTGTCACAGAAGCCAGATCTGTGCATCTGACCTTGAGGGCTCCTCGGGTGTGAGGTGTGTTGGCTGTACTGCAAACTGTACGGACGGCTTCTCTTGGGGTATTGGCCTCCTGTAACTGGGGTGCCCTAGGATCAGGAGTCCATTTCAGTCTCCCTTTGTGACGGTTCATCTCCACTGTCAACTTGGCAGGATTAGAATCGCCATATAAACAAGTCTCAGCATGCCTGTGAGGGACTTTCTAGATTATGTTAACTGAGGTGGGAAGACGGCACACCCCAACTGAAGGTGGAAGAACCCTATGGAGTGGAGTCCCGGAATGCATATAGAGGAAGCAAGATGGGCATTCGCTGTTCAGCGCTCTCTGCTTCCTGACCGCTGATGCAATGCGACCACGTGCTTCTCGTGACTGCTGCTCGCCAGACCTTACTCTCAAACTGTGAGCCCAAATAAACCCTTCCATCCTTCAGTTGCTTTTGTCAGGCATTGTCACAGCAATGAGAAAAGTAACTGCTATATTACTAAACCTTTCTAAGACATGTGAGGGTCCCAGGACCGATGGGACTGGTTATAGCAGGTCTGTAATCAGTGAGTAGTCAGAAAGCTACTCTGAAGCACCACCTATGCCAGCGTTCACCAAGAGCATCTCCATCACCTCCTCTGCTTCCAGAATCAAGCACCTCTCGGGAATGTACTACTGCTGGCCCACTGTTTGCAGGTGATAGATACAAGCAGCCATTGGAGGTGTTAGGAGCTTGGAAAAGAGCAAGGCCGTGATAGTATACACATCCAGTCCGTATACGCCAGCACCTTCATGCTATAATTTGAACACTGGAAGTGAGCTGGGAACCGTAGAGAAAGAATCAGTTTCCAAAGCATTCCTCCAAGGACAACTGAAATTTGTAGGTCCTTCAAAGGAACAAGGCTGTTGAAGCCGTGTGGCCCTGGAGACAAGGGAATGTGGTTGCCACACTAAGGCAAACTGCAAGAAAACTAGGTAGGGAAGCCTTTTTCCTCTCGTAGCTGTTGAATTTATCAAATACTCTGGCCCAACTCCATTCTGCTCTTTACCTTCCAAACAATCGTCTCACCTCTCCTTGGGCTCAGAGGCACACCTTCTAAATTCAACAGGGCATCCTGTCTCTAAAAAAAAAAAGTCCCCGTTCCTCCCAGAATTGAGAAGTGTGGAAGCTGTTTTCAAGCTGCCACATCCTGAGTACCACCGACGCACGTGCCTCTGGCCTTTCCAACGCCTGGTGTGTTGCAAATGAACACGGCAGCAGGTAAACAGAGGGCTGTGGTGCAAAGTACAACTCTTATTTATAGATCAAACACCTGCCATCAATTTAAACAGTAGTTATCTAACTTGAAAGTTTAGCGAGATCCTGAATGCCCCCTTGAAGCAAGTAATTTCCAAGCAGCAGTTTGCGTATACAGATGTGTTTAAAGCCTACTTCAGAATGCTGTAATTATCATCAAAAAGACAGATTCCATTAAATATCTGTTATGCTTTTAGTATCTGCACTTCCAGACAGATTGGGAATGTTGGAAGTCTCGGGTTTCTGAACAGTGTACTTTTAACATTATTTCTTTAAAGCAGCTTAGGATTTCAGAATTTGGAAAGCATCAGAAGTTCTGGGGGCAGTTAACGATATAATGTGGCTGATGCTTTTCAAACCCAGTTGCAATCCCCAGCCAGTCACTCTGCCACACACATAACAAACTTCACATTTGCAGAAAGCTCTTTTCCAAACACAAGTCGGGGAAGTGAGCACATATCTCGGCACAATGGACTGACAGTCGCCATCTCCTGAATGCTAAAGGTAGGTGACACGCTGTTCAGGTGATCTGAGGGCATTATTCCATCAGTTCTGCTGATGCACCTTGATGGCACTGTCACCTTCGTTATTAATAAGTGTTAGAGACTGAATTCTGAGAGGCTAGGTACACTGCCCAAGGTCACCCAGCAGGGAAGTAGCAGAATCTGAAATGCACAAGGCCCGTGTTCTCCAAAGGCCTTGTTCTTCCTGCTCTATCCTACCTGCTCAGAACACACTGCTGCCTCTTTGCTTGGCTTGTTACAAAATGGGCTTTCCGTTCTGCCACTGGGCGATGGTTATTTTCAGTGGCGTGAGATTGGCTCGACCTCTGGGACCCAAGTCAGCTCACTGGCAGGATTTGGCAGCACGCCGCATGGGTCAGTCACATGTGGGCAAGTCACCTTAGCTTGGAAGAGCTTTCTTCCATCTAGCAAATCCCAAGAACAGATTAGAGGACTTGTACAGCTCTTTGCAGTCCACAATTCTGTGGCCCCCAACTTCATGCACTGCTGCTCTCTGTTACGGTGATGACTGGCTTGTGTGGCCCCTGCTGCCAGCCATCCCTCCTCACCAGAAGACCCTCAGCTTGTAGTCCTTTCTTCTTATTATTTATATTTTATTTATTTGAGAGAGAGAAAGAGGCAGAGAGAGAGAGAGAGAGAGAGAGAGAGAGAGAGAATGGGCACACCAGGGCCTCCAGCCACTGCAAACAAACTCCAGACGTATGTGCCCCTTTGTGCACCTGGCTTGCATGGGTCCTGAAGAGTCAAACCAGAATCCTTTGGCTTTGTAGGCAAATGCCTTAACCGCTAAGCCATCTCACCAGCCCCCTGTAATCCTTTCTTCTTGCCACCATCTTCCTAACTGCTGTGTGCTGAGGAACTCAGTCACCAACACATTTTGTCTACACTCTGTGACAGGGCCTTCATTGTCTCCTGAATGACCCATGTCACTACTGCCAATTCGACCCCAGATCTGGGAGATGAAAACACCTGGGGACAGGTCAGGAGCCATGGCCTTATTGGAGCATCCCCAGCTATATGTGGCGGGAAGGGGGGGACCCCCCAGGAGAAGGAACAGATAAAGGCTCTCACCAAGAGGGGTGGGGTGGCAAAAGAAGAACGTGAAAACTGCCAGCCGTGGTGGCACACGCCTTTAATCTCAGCACTTGGGAGGCAAAGGTAGGAGGATTACTGTAAGTTTGAGGCCACCCTGAGACTATATAGTAAGTTCCAGGTCAGCCTGGACTACTGGACTAGAATGAAACCCTACCTTGAAAAACAGAAAAAAAAGAACTTGGAAACTAACAAGGAGTGAGGGTCAAGGGTCCTTCATCCCATTGGATGAGGCAGAGAATTTGATACAAGCAAGGGAAGGATATATGGCCAGGGTGGGTAAAGGGGAAAAGGAAGATATTCCACTTGAAAATGTCCCTTAGAATAAGATTTACAGAGCCACTGCACAGCACGATATGACGCGGCACAGACAAACCTCCTCCCCCAGCTATGAGCCAGTGGGGGAGGGGGTTCTGGGAAGAGGTAAGGGTGTGTGCGGCCCTTTGACTCAAGGAAGCTGTTAGGCACAAGAATCAAACCAGGCAATCAGGAAGCTGCTCCCCAGCCTCAGGGCACCGCAGAGAAGCGTAGTGATTATCCCACAGAAGACAACCAACAAGTAGCCCTTGTGTAGTTCACTTGACCTTTATTGTAGACTGAGTGGTGGGCAAGGGCCCTGAATAGCACTGAGTTCCTGTGACTTCAACCAAAAGGTTTCCAGGTGGGACCGGGAAGCTGGGAAAGGCTCTGGAAACCATAAAGAATGAGGGCTAATGGGCCTTCCCCATAAGAAAGGCAGACTGGAGAGTTTAGGTGATGGTCCGATGCTTGCCCGTTCATTGGGGTTGGTGCATGGAGCCTTGTCTATGCACAGGTGGGTCGTGGACATGAAGTAAGCAAGATGCTCGCTGGAGACACTTCTTGGTGATGGAACTGTGCAACTCTTTATATTTCGCCTTTTCTCTATATTTTTATTTTTTAAATTTCTTTTTTATTGACAACCTCCATAATTACAGACATATTCTCTGTATTTTTAAAAAACAGAAAGAAAACAACATCACATTTATAATCAGAGGGAAAAAATAAAAATAAACAGAAGGCCAACTTCTACCCTCACACACTGGGGGGAACTACAAAAAAATTTAAGACAAATTGAGCATACTTCTAGCCTGGTAAGAGAGGACTATACTTCTATTAAATCAACTATCAAATGTGGACTGCACTACAGTTCTGAAAAAAAAAATGGGGGGGGGGATTTGTGTTTTTCCTGTCCTCCTGTTTTGAATATAATCAATCTAATAAAGTCATTTTACAGCTGCGGCCAATTATCCCAACCAATGTCTTCACAGAAATATTACAGAATTTTGGTGGAAAAAAATATGTGAGGCAGCAGAAAGTATAAGGATGGGCGCAGCTAGGGTTTTCACAAGAAGACTCCTTTCCTCTTGCTCTGCTTGCTGAATGGAGACCACGGTACTGTGGACTTGCTCTGAAGTCCTGCCCTTCTGGTACCGAACACATGCAGCCCAGGGTCTGTGACTTGGGGCCTGCCGCAGGGTTTTATTTTAAAAATGTCTTGGTCTCGTGTGCTATGTGACTGACATTGCCAAGGGGGCTGCTCCTTCTAAAGGATTTGGGGTCACTTAGCTTCTGCAGGCACCCCTATAAGCCCTAACGAGGAGAGGACAAGAAGGAATGAGACATCAAAACAGAAAAAAGACTACCTGGAAGGAGGAGGCGGCTCAGTGGAACAGAGGTAGGGAGGGGGCGACAAAAGAAGATAATAGGAGGGAAATACCAGCAAATTACAGTATGCTCACATATTAAAATTCTCAGTGAGGGCTGGAGAGATGGCTTAGTGATTAAGGCGCTTGCCTGCAAAGCCAAAAGATCCAGGTTCGACTCCCAGGACCCATGTAGGCCAGGTGTACAAGGGGGCGCATGCATCTGGAGTTTGTTTGCAGTGGCTGGAGACCCTGGTGTGCCCATTACCCACTCTCTACCTGTCTATTTCTGTGTCTTTCTCTTTCAAATAAATTAATTAAATTAAGAATTTCTCAGCTGGGTGTGGTGGCGCACGCCTTTAATCTCAGCACTCGGGAGGCAGAGGTAGGAGGATCGCAGTGAATTCAAGACCACCCTGAGACAACATAGTGAATTCCAGGTCAGTCTGAGCTACAGTGAGACCCTACCTCAAAAAACCAAAAAAAAAAAAAAATTCTCAATGACATATATGTGTATATATATATATATGTGTGTGTGTGTGTGTGTGTGTGTATATATATATATATATATATATTTATTTATATATTATTTATATGATTAAAAAAATTAATCCCAGCACTTGGAAGAAAGAGGTAGGTGGATCGCTGTGAGTTCGAGGCCACCCTGAGACAACATAGCAGATATTCCAGGTCAGCCTGGGCTAGAGAGTGAAACCCTACTTTGGAAAAACCAAAGAAAAAATATCCTATCAAAAACTTTTTAAAAGCTCTAATGAGCCTAGGGCCTTCCACATGAAAGAGGCTTGGAATTTTCCACAGTCATTCTCTCCTTAGTGTTTAGCTCTTCAGGAATGATCTTACTCCATGGGTTCCACCACACATACTCCACTGAAGCCTCCTAAGATAACTTCCTTGCAGAAGGAACTTTCTGTTAATGTTCCAGATAAAGAGAGGGTCAGCTGAGTTCACAGATATCACCAGATCTCCAGAGCCATGGCAAGGCAGAGGTCTGAATGACTTGTTTAAGGTACTCAAAGAAAACAAGGTCAAGGCAAACCAGTCCCCTGGGACTCCCAAGGCCTCCCTCCTAGCTCTGCAGGGATGGGCAGCTAAACACATCCCCTATCTCTTCAGGTATTGCTCTGCTGGGCAGAAAGCTCCCCTGCCCCGCTTGGCTGGGACCTGGAACCAGGAGCTCCATCATGTCACACCTGCCACCATGGTTGTGTGGCATCCTTCACATCATATGGCCACGCCCCAGCAGAGGACGTGGGCCCTCCCACCATTCTCGGCAGTGACTACTGGCCTCCCCCACTGTAAGTCTAGCCTGGCTCTCCATCTGGCCTGCCTTGTGCTGTTCTCTAGCAGGGCCCCTTCATTCTTCAACAGAAGACATTTTAAAATATTTTATTTTTCTTTATTTATTTGAGAGAGAGAGAAAGAGAGGCCAGGGCCTCCAGCTACTGCTAATGAAGTCCAGATGCATGCACCCCCTTGTACATCTGGCTTACGTGGGTACTGGGGAGTTGAACTTGGGTCCTTTGGCTTTGCAGGCAAGCACCTTAACCACTAAGCCATCTCTCTAGCCCCAGAAGACATTTTAATATGTCTGTGACATGAAGCTCCTGTAAAAGAGACCCTTCAAATCTCTACCAGAGGGAGGCTGAGTTGGGCTGAGCGCTTAATAGACAGGGCTGGGCAAGGATGAGGCACTTCCTGAACCTGTCCCATCAGCACAGGAGGTGACACGCACCCTGCTGATGCTGCCCTGGCAGAGGGGTTTCCAGTCTCTACCTCCCTATTTATGACCCTTTCTCTCTGTCACCCCACAGTGTCAAGAGTCTTACCAGACAGCTTGGTTCTTTGGAGTGAAATAGAGATTGACAGAGGCCATGGGTTTCAGAGAAATGGGGCTGGACAGAGACAAGCAGACACAATCACAGGAGAACCACATGTAGAAGGCCTGACACCCACCCTCTTGCTCTCGGCGGGGAGCGGGGCTGAGTGTGTCTCCCCCATGCCCACGTGTAGGAGATCAACTCCTCACTACAGCAAGGTGGCGGGGAGTTAGTGGAAGGAGTCTGGGTGGTGGGGATAAGGGCCTTCTAAACGGGCTCTTCTGCTCTGTCTCATGGGATTCGTTATGTCCAAGTGAGTGGTTCCAAGGCAAGGCAAGGCTGCTTGTTTCCTCTCTTTCCACCATGAGTTGGGGGAAACAGCCTGAGGCTTATGCTGGTACTACGCTTGTGGACTTCCCAGCCTCTAGAATCAAGAGCCCAAAGAATCATCATATATATATATTCCATTGCTTCTTCTTCTCCTTCCCTCTCTGCCTTTGCCCTAAGCTTTCTCGTTCTTTTGCTTTGGTAAACACACACACTTCTTTTCTTAAGGCTATAGGCATCGGAGCCCAGAGAAGCGTATGTTAAAAGAAGACAGAAGTGAGAGAAAGAAAGACCATGTATCCTTCAAAACCCGAACATCTAAAGTTGGTACTGCACAGCATTGCAATTTCCTGGGCCAAATGCTTTGTCCAGGCAAAGCTCCCACTCATGTGAACAGTCTCAGCAGGATTTATCAAACTCAGCCATATGGACAGTTTTCATAGATGTTCATTCAAAGAAGCTCTGATGGGTCCAGCTTCCACCTTGTTAATTCACACCTGCTTTTCCCTACATGTTATGCACTTCAGCTGTTGGGTGACCTTCCAGGACAGCCCATGAGATAGGGATATCTGCTCTCTTCTTTTGCCACGGAGAGGACAGACAAGATTGCCAAGTGAGGAAAGCAAATTGGATGGAATTCTCTGGTTCAGTACCAAATGTGCTCCAGGATAGAACCGCACTGTACCCAAAACTCTGGCAGGCCACCAGGTTCTGTGGAGTGGCAGGACTCCCAGATTCAGCTTTCCAGAGTTCACTGTACAAGGGAGAGCAGGAGGCTGCCAGAAAAATCCCAGCATGGGGGCCTTGACATGGCCAAAATGACAGCAAGACCTCAGCTCATCACACCTGGGAACCCAAAATCCCAGGACCACATGCACTGATTGATTGATTGATTGATTGATTGATTGCTTCCTTTCTTGAAGGGAGTTACGGAACCTGTTCCTTTTAATCACAGCCAACTGGGAGTTATGTCTGGAAGCAGCAGGGCCCATACCTTCTAGCAAGGCTCCCTGCTGTATGGGAAGGCAGACCCTGGAGCCTTGGCATGGGGACATTTCCTCAAAGTCACCTGGCAGCTTCCACAAATGGCAGTTGACCAAAATGTAAGTCACCATTTAGGCAAATGGCATCGAAGAGAAGAGATGCTTGGAGCTCTTCCATACTGGGTACCTAGGAAAAGCTGGCTGCACATACATAAAGATGGATCAAAGCACAAATAGAAGGGCGTCATTTCTCTCTCCAGCAAAACCAGCACAAACTGACTTCTCTCTGAAAATGAAGCCCGGACAAGGACTCAGCAGGGATCTTGGGGGACTCCATCAAACCCACACAGCTGTGTAAGAATCCACATGTGTCTTCAGACAGACATTACAGGATGAGATTCTATCAACTCTGCTAGTAATCTCCTCTGGCATCTGTTTGCCAATCCCCTTGGGCGTGGGGCGCTCTCCACTTCTCCATTTCTCCTGGACTTAAATCCCACAGCAGTTGCCAACAAACTATCCCAGGGGCTCCACACCTGGAAGGCAGTGGTTTCAGTCAGATCTACATGGAGCATCTTACGGCTGGGAAGTCACTAGGATGAGATCTCTCAATGGCCCCTTCTTCTGGCCTGCTTCTCTGTCTCCAAGGAAGAGGCCAGCAAGCCAGGCTGAGGCAGACTTGACCCTCCATGAACACCGTGGCCCTCCCGCAGTCTACCTTTCCTCATGCCTTTGTGGGTTTTGTTGGGAACCTATCTTCCCTGTGCCTCTTCCAGGAGGTCTTAACCCTTCTAAGAGCAGAACTGACCATGAGAGCAAGAAGTAAACCATGACTGAGTGTCATGGTTCATCTTCTTTGTGAACCTGACTGCATTTAGAATCATCTAGAAGGCACAACTCAGGCAAGTCTGTGTGAATGTTTCCAGAGAGGTTTCACTGAGGAGGGAAGACCCCTTCTGAATGCGGGTGGCACCACAGGCTGAGGTTCCAGACTGAGTAGAAGGGAAAGGGAGGAAACCCGTTAACAACAGTGTTCATCTCTCTGCTTCCCGACTGTGGACACTGTGTACCCAACTGCCTTATGTTCCTCCTGCCGTGCTTTCCTGCCAGGATGGACTGTGATCCGCATGTGTTTTTTTTTTTCTTTTTTAAATTTTAATTTATTTATTTGCAAGCAGAGAGAGAGAAAGAAGAGGGACAGACGGAGAGAGAATGGGCACACCAGGGTCTCCAGCCACTGCAAAGGAACTCCAGATGCATGTGCCCCTTGTGCATCTGGCTTATGTGGGTCTTGGGGAATCAAACCTGGGTCCTTTGGCATCGCAGGCAAATTCCTTAACTGTTAAGCCATCTCTCCAGCCCCTGCATGTGTTTTTGGAAACTCATTTAATTTCACACTATATGGGATGTCTAAAAAGCTGAATGGTCTTCCTGTTAAGGCTACTAGATTACAGGTGTCAGGAGATTACTCTGATCAACCCCATTTTGCCTAGATGAAAGAACCAGAAATGAACCAAAGGATATTTCCAGAAAAAGAGAACTGCTTAAGAAGGCCACGACTCAGTTAGGTGTGTATACTCTTCAACATCCCAGGAATTCTAATATAAAAAGCAATTTTTTTCCACTGCACTTTACTTCAAGGAATTGCTATTGTTCCCTTTTGCCACAGTTAAAATTAGTGTTGGCAATTCAATTACAATTTGAGAAAAAAAAACCTACCCAGTAAGAATGAATGTAGACGGCTAAATGATTCTTTCTCAGTGTGATGTACAATGCATAGGGACTCTTGCAAATTGTCACATGCCAATAAAATGTCCTAAGTGGTTAAAAAAAAATACCATGAGCCAAAATAAACAGACCCTTCTACCCTTAAGTTGCGCCTTGTCAGGTATTTGGTCACAGTAGTGAAAAAGTGACTAACACCCTGAACATAAGCCCACAATTCTAAGTGCATTGTCATTTTATCCCTTTGATAAAGTGAAGGACAGATACCAACTATTCCTATCTTACACATGCAGTTCAGAGGAACTACAACATTTGTCCTGGGCTGTTGCCCCAGCAATGGTATACTTAGGCCTGGAACTCTTAGCTGTTCCTCCTCAGCTCCCATCAAGCAAGGACCTCCTCTGCCCTTATTTAGCATCATGCATACGTCATTTATATTGTGTTAACGTAAACATTCGCCACGTACAAATGAAATAATACACACTGCATGTTTGCTCTATCTGATCGTTTAAAGTACACAGGGCAGTGGTTTTGAGTATATTCAGAATTCTAAGTCTGAACTCCAGACTGTCCTCATCTCACAAAACTAAAACAGTTCTCCATTCCCCTCCCAGCTCCTGCCAGCCACCTTTGCTACTTTCTGCTTCTGTGAGTTTAAGTGCTCACATGAGGAATGGCATCACCCCATCACGGCACCTTCAAGGCACATCCATCGCCATGCTATGGTATGTGGCAGGACTCCTTTCTGTGTGAGCTGAGGTAGTGCCCACTGCTGGTTCACCGGGGTTTTAGAGCCTGATTTCATCAGCTTGCTTGCACACAGGCACGCTTTCCACTCAATTTCATTCACAGAAGGGCAGGATAACCAGGCGGGGCTGACTGACCCTCTCACACAGTATTCACAACAACCCTTCAAGGTCATTTCTGTGACCCACTGATGAGAAAACTGACGCCCAGGGAGGTTACAAATCATGTTCAAGATCATAAAGTCTCAGAGCGCAGCAAACCGGGTAGAACTTTGTGGCTCTACAAGCCCTTGTGGCATCCTCCTGAGCATTGTTAGCCTCCACTACCTTCCAGTGAGTCTTCAGGAATGACTGACCTAGAGAGAGGGACACCAAGGCCGAGACACAAGATAGGGCGCCAAGGCTACGCTACCCATTAGCCACAGGGCTGAGACACAGTCCTGAACTCTTCACTTCCGGACCACAAAGATCTGCCCTGGGATCCCCTCCTCACATTGTGCTCAGCAAGTAACTTGTGACGTGAGCTCTCCCCAGTCCAAATGCTCAGCTCCACACTTCCTTCTTCCTTCAGCGCTGCTTCTTCTCTGCTCTGTATGGCTTGGTGCAGCTGCATTCACACCCCTACAGGTAGCTCTATAAATGACCACGTGACTCTCCAAAGAGGGACCTGTGCACTCCTCTCCACCACACCACCTCACGGCATCTGGGGAAGTGACCGGCACTGAATAAACTCTATGACCAGATGCACCATAGCACTGTACAAATGATGGATTGGATGGGCCCTTCAGGAGTATCTGGCTGAATGTGTGTATTTTCTAGATAAGAAGTTGGGATTCAGAGACACCACGAAACTTGTCTGGTTATAGAACTAACTGAAGAAGAGTTGGGTCCATAGCCCAGGCTTCCTCTCCTGCTGCTGATTGTAAGGAACCTGCCCAGGATTCCTTACGATCTATCAGCCTCAGAATTGTGATCTAAAGCCCTCAATAGACAGATACAGGACAGAGGTTAACGTCTGTACTCAATCATTTTAAGGTGATATGAAAGTGCTGCCTCTTCATTTCGACAGGGGACAGAAATGAAATGAAAGATGCAAAGGATATTGAGCAGGAAGCAATGAACAGGCAGCAGTGTAAATCCCCAGTCCTGATCTAGATATGAAGGAGCTGACAGACAGTCTCTGGGTCCTTCTCTCTCCCTTCAGCAGTAATATTGCTGCCTCTAACAAGGCCAGTGGAGACGGTTGTTCTCTCCTGGGGAAAGTGTGAAAATATGGAAAGGAGCATTAACTTTTTATGGCCTCAACATTCTTTAATAAATTAACTTTATTAAAGGATCACTGGTTCTTTAGTGTCTTGAAAATGAAATTATATACCTTCTAGAAAATATGTATTCTCAGTTTCAGGTGTACTGTCTTGTTATATAGTTCTTTCCACTAAAAACAAAGGAAACCATACATTTCTTTAGTGGTTTCATAGCTGACAATACTAGAATACATGATGTTAAAAAGTGTTTATCCTGGCCGGGCGTGGTGGCGCACACCTTTAATCCCAGCACTGGGGAGGCAGAGGTAGGAGGATCACCAAGAGCTCAAGGCCACCCTGAGACTACATAGTGAATTCCAGGTCAGCCGGAGCTAAAGTGAGACCCTACCTTGAAAAACCAAAAAAAAAAAAAAAAAAAAAAAAAAAAAAAAAAAAAAAAAAGAGAAGAAAGTGTTGATCCTTACAATAATTGCAGGAATTTTTTAAGTCATGGATGCATTTATATATTTAATAGACAACAAATATTTACTGGGAGCTGCCTGTGTGTTGGGCACTAGTCTAGTCCCTGGGGACACAGGATTAAACGAATCCAGGGACATTCGTGCCCTTCTGGAGTTTGTGCTCCAGGTATCCCATGTCCGAGGATGAGGCAGGACGAAGTTCAAAGTTGGGGGCGGGGGTTGAGAGAACACGGACGGACACTTACCCTAACGGGGCTCCTCCAGCATACTTTGCGTGGCACTCACGCTCTCGTTTCTTCTCGCGATAACCTCAAAAAGCACTTGTCATTATCACCGTGTTCTTTTCTTTTTATTTATTTATTTATTTATTTATTTATTTATTTATTTATTTATTTGACAAAGAAAGAGAGAGAGTGAGAGAGAAGGAATGGATGTGCCAGGACCTCCAGCCACTGCAAACGAACTCCAGAGGCATGTGCCCCTTGTGCATCTGGTTAACGTGGGTCCTGTGCAATCGAACCTGGGTCCTTTGGCATTTGCAGGCAAATGCCTTAACCACTAAGCAATCCCTCCAGCCCCATTGTTACCATTTTCTAAGAGAAGAAGTGAACACCAGAGAAGTTAAGCACCTCTGTAAGGATACTCTGCTTTCATGTCCTTAGTGGCAGATCAGTGAGCCCATGCTACGTTGTGCTGGGCACTGAAGGTTGGGCAAAATTTAGTGGCAGAGGCTTGACGAGGATGCTGTTGCTCTTGGGGGCCAGTGCTCAAAATGACCTGGTAGAATGGAGCAGGGAACTCCTGTACCTCTTAGCTTGACGTCTCTGATGGATGTGACAAGAGTCTCTGTTCTCATGATACCTGTCCTTCAGTTGTAGAATGCAGCTGAGCAGAAAGGGGGACCTAACAAACCAGAGTGACTACAAAGCAGAGGTGCCTGCTTTTCTCTATTAAAAAATGACGTAGGGCTGGAGAGATGGCTCAGCAGGTAAGGCACTTGCAAGCAAAGCCTAACAACCCCAGTTCGATTCCCCAGGACCCACGTAAAGCTAGATACACAAGTTGGCTCATGCATCTGGCATTTGTTTGTAGTGGCTGGAGGTCCTGGTGTGCCCATTCTCTCTGTCTCTCTTTCTCCCTCTGCTTGCAAATAAATAAATTAATTAAATATTTTTTTAAATGATGTAGAACAGAGTCTGGGGCAACGGCTAAGTGGATAAATCATTTGCCCTGCAAACATGAGTATCTGAGTTCAGATCCCCAGAACCCACATAAAACCAAACATGGTGGTGAACGTGCCTAGGGCTAGAAGGGAGACAGAGACAAATACGGCTATAACAAGAAGCACTGCCTTAAGTGAAGTGGAGGGCAAAGACTGCTACCGAAACGTCCTCTGACCACCACATGCACCACATGCATGTGATATGTGTGTGCCTCACACCTGAACACACATACATGCACCGATAAAAAAGAGAGAGAGAGAGAACAATGAAACATCCACATGAACCAGGGCTGGCCACTTCCTCGCCTGATACATACAAATTACTTCAAAATAGGTCAAATGTAAGCACAAAAGCAAGAGTGCATGAGCCAGAGATTTGCTCCAAATTACACCAAAAGTGACACAAATGTGTCAGCACTAGAATCAAAAACCTTCTGTGTTTTCCAAAGAGAAAAATGATAACCTTCTGCATGGAAGAAACATTTGCATATCACCTATGTGGCAAATGACGTATTTTGGGATACATAATTACTGAGCCAGGTGAGACCCTGCCTCACAAATCAATGAATTAATAAACAAAACAAAATGATCACAAGTCAATGATGATGTAAAGACAAACAACCCAACTGCAATAAAGGCCAAGGATCAGAACAGACATTTCTCTGAAGAACAAAAACAAACGGCCAATAAGCATATGAAAAGACATTGATACATAGTCAGTGGGAAACAAGTGAAAGCCACAGGGCCATACCACTGCATGCCCAGCAGGACCAACTGAAAGACAATCATGAGAAGCAGCAAGGATATGCAGAAATCGAAAAGCCTCTGTTACTGATGAAAATGCAATATTATGCACATACAGTTTAGCAGTTCTTCAAAAGATTAAACATAGTTATGACATGATCAAAAAAATTATACTCCTACTTGGATCTATATCCAAGTAAAACCTATTTCCAGGCTGGAGAGATGGATTAGTGGTTAAAGCCCTTGCCTGCAAAGCCTAAGGATCCAGGTTCAATTCTGCAATGCCACATAATCCAGGTGCACAGAATGGCACATGTGTCTGGAGTTCAACTGCAGTGGCTGAAGGCCCTGATGTGCCTTCTCTCCCTGTCTCTGCCTCTTTTACTGGCTCTTTCAAATATAAAATTAAAAACAAAAACCAATTTCCATACATAAATTTGTACACCAAAGTTCATAGCATACTATTCTTTGCCAAAAAGCAGAAGTAACTAAAATGACCATCAATTGATAAATAGATGAATAAAATGTGTTATACCTATAAAATAGAATAGTATTTGGCAATACAAAGAAGTAGAGTACTGATAAATGCTACAACATGGATAATTTTGAAAATATGCTTAACAAAAGCTAGTCACAAAAGAAAATGTCTCTAAAAGAAAAATCTAAGCTGGGCATGGTGGTGCATGCCTTTAATCCAAGCACTTGGGAGGCAGAGGTAGGAGGATCACATGAGTTCCAGGCCACCCTGAGACTACATAGTGAATTACAAGTCAGCCTGGGCTAAAGCGAGACCCTACCTCATAAAAACAAAACAAAACAAAACAAAAATCTAGAAAGATAGAAAGTAGATTTTTTTTTTTTTTTTTTTTTTTGGTTTTTCGAGGTAGGGTCTCACTCTGGTCCAGACTGACCTGGAATTAACTATGTAGTCTCAGGGTGGCCTTGAACTCCCGGTGATCTTCCTACCTCTGCCTCCCGAGTGCTGGGATTAAAGGCACGTGCCACCACGCCCGGCTTAGAAAGTAGATTTTTGATTGCCTAGTGACTAGGGACATAGGGCGATGTGATGAAAATATTCAAAAATTGATTGTAGAGATGGTACAGAACTCTCTAAGTATACCAAAACCTACTGAGTGTTATACTTGGAGTAAACTGGGTGATATATGAATTCACTTCAAAAAACTTATTTGAAAGAGAGAGAGATACAGAAATAGGCAGGTAGAGAGAGAGAGAGAGAGAGAGAACGGGCATGCCAGGGCCTCCAGCCACTGCAAATGAACTCCAGATGCATGCGCCCCCTTGTGCATCTGGCTTACGTGAGTCCTGGGGAGTCAACCCTGGGTCCTTTGACTTTGCAGGCAAATGCCTTAATCACTAAGCCATCATCTCTCCAGCCCAAGAAAATAATCTTTAACAGCGATGTTTATGAATAAGCAACTGGGCACAACTTCCTTATTTTCTGCAAATCTATGGAAGTCTCCTCTGGGTCACTATCTGTACCTAAAGATCTGTCACAGGGAATAATCAACATGTAGGAAGTAGAAAGTTTAGAGAAGGGGAACAAGAGAAGTTCACGGGGGCGGGGAGTGAATGTGATCAGAACACATTATATACACGTATAAAACAAAAAGCTCAGGACTTGAGAGATGGCTTAGTAGTTAAGGCACTTGACTATGAAGCCTAAGGACCCAGGTTCGATTCTGTAGTACCCACATAAGCCAGATGCACAAGGTAGTGCATGCATCTAGAGTTTGTTTGCAGTGGCTACAGGCCCTGGTGCACCCATTCTCTCTCTCTATGTGCCCCCTTCAAATAAATAAATGAAATATTTTTTTTAAAAAAGCTCAGATTTTCCAGATAATACTTAGCCATTGATAAGACACATAACTCACCAGAATGACACAAACTATATATTGATAAAATAAAACTCATTTGAGAAAAAGAATACTTCTTCAAAACCAGAAAACAAACAAGCAAAAACCAATTGGGTTGGTCAGCTTTCTGTCACTATGACAGAACACCTAACACAATCCACTTAAGAGGAGGCCAGGTTTATTTTAGCTCCCACCTTTGGAAGGTGTACACTGCAGTTCACTGGTCCATTGCTTCTGGACCTGATGGCAAAAACAGGTAGTAGAGAAGGCCTTTTCACCTCATGGCTGCCAAGAAGAAGGGGGGGATAGAAAGGGCTCTTCAAGGGCATCCACCATGATCCAACTTCCTCTTCCTCCACTAGGGCCCAGATCCTCCCAGTATAGCTACAGTTAGTGAACATGCTGCTAACACATGAGCACATAGGCCTGGTGACACTCAAGATCTAAATCAAGACGGAGAGATAAGTTTTTCATTTTCTTCTCCAGCAATGCCTGAATTCCATTTAAGAAGTTGCACTTAGAGCGAGACGTATGCTCTTGGTGGGTGGTCTCTCAATGCTAGCCCACTCCTACTTGTGTCTTTAGATCCTAAGGGTCCGCCTGGTTTGTCTCGCCACCAGCCGGCATATCAACAGTCTCCTTTGAATCCCACATCCTCTTAACCGAATTTGAGCTAATCCCAAGTAAACAGCACTTGAACTTCAGAAGCATGGTTCCATATGTTTGTGTGAACGACACACTCCAGGACACTTTTGGCAGGGGCCCGCTTTCAGTCACTGTTTTCCAACAATGACAGCTCTCTGGCTTCCTGAGGCCAGTAAGTGATTGACTGTCCCTTACAATGGGAATAGACCCAGGACCTCAGTGATGAGCAGATGAAAACGAAGTTGCTTTGTCGGCACTGATGTGTGCTAGCTATAGTGTAGAAGGAACAAGAAGCGTGAGTCCCTATCTGCACCAGGGGGAAGGAGCTAGCATTGGGCCAAGATGTGTGATGAGTGCAGTGAGTCTGCTTGGACCCTCCATCCATGGCTATTTTGGGGCAAAGCATGTACCTGAGTCATTTTCTCCCTCATCTGTTACTCTGCCACAGCAGGAGTCAACACTGCCCTTATAACTTTGTCCCGGAAGAGCCATTAACAACGGGCAGTTTCCATCAGCTAGAAATGTACCTGCTGTGCAGACCACTTTGCCGCATCACTCACACAATGGCTGCTGACATTCGGAGCGGGTCCAGTAGAATATTTTTCATTGAGTTGAAGTTGTTTTCAATGTTTTCTTGTTTGTGTTTTAGTGATTGAAGGTCAAGTCTGGAGCAGGAGATGGTATTAATAAAGCCCTTTGGAGGACAACTGCGGAAATGACACTTTAACCCATCACTGACCAGAGAAGAGGAAACACTGCCGAGCAAGGCTTTGTGGGCAAACAGCCATTCAATTGGCCCTGAATAAAATGGTGCCAATTCTGGAGGAGGCTGAAGGATGTAAATGTGTGTGGGTGCGTGCATCCATGATGGGTGGGTTGTGCGTGGTGAGACATGGCTCACAATTAGGAAGTTTAATTGGAAACCTCATCAGATATGGTATAAACCCTGTAGGGAGAGGGTTTTGTTTACTCTCTCGGCGACGGGTGCCAGCTTCCTAGAAGGAAGGACTCCCTGTCCTTCTTGGAGGAGGAGGGAATGCTTTTCGCCCACTACATCGCCTTGCTTTTCAGGCTTCTCTCTAATGAGGTCCCAGTGGTTGATTAGTGGTTTTATTTCCTGAGTTTGAGGCAAATTCAGGGATCCTTATGACATTTAGTCTTACCAGAATCTGTCTCCTCTAAGCCCTTGTCTGGCTCAGGATTCAGAAGGTCAGATCACACTCTGCAGATCTCATGAACATGGGAATACCCATGAAAACTCTCCCTGAAGCGTGTGTGTGCAGTACACATCTTTCTTTCTCATAGCAGCTGAGAAGCCTCCCCCAGCAAACAGAATGAGACACTCTTTTCCCAGTGTGTGTTTCACGGGGAGTTAAATGTAGGAGAGCATCCTGTATTCTTGTCTCACTTCTAGGATTCTAAGACATCTCAACTGTAGACTCATTGAGGCAATAACAGGAATTTTGGGGTTGTGTGGGTGTTGGGACCGGGTTGAGCACCTGGCTACAAGTACCTAATTGTATTTTTTTATCATTTTATTTATTAGAGATAGAGGGATGGGGGAGGAGGGGAGAATGGGCATGCCAGGGCCTCTAGCCACTGCAAACAAACTCCAGATGCATGTGCCACAATGTGCATCTGGCTAATGTGGGACCTGGAGTATTGAACCTGGGTCCTTAGGCTTCACAGGTAAGTGCCTTAACCACTAAGCGATCTCTCCAGCCCTGTGTTTTTATGTATTGAGAAAGTTTGTTGTATGAACATTTTGCCTGTTAGTCATCTTCCCATCAGGTTGTACGCATATGTTCCCTCTCCCCTGCCCCCATTTCATGGAGGGCCCTCCTCAGTGGCATTATCAGTATTTACTGGGGGTCATGATTGCACCAATCTCTGTAGGGTGGAGGGGCAATGACTCCTAATACATCATCCCACCCTGTGGCTCTTGTAGTCTTTCTGCTCCCCTTTCTGTATGTTCCCTGAGTCTTGGCAGGCCTGTTAGAAGTTCCTTTAGTGTTGGGCTCTCTGCATGCTCTGATTTTCTGCTCTAATGAGTTTTGAGTCTCTTCAGTGTCTGCCGCCATCTCCCTGGAGGAGGTTCCCAGGCTAGCAGGGAGAGCTGCACACCTATTTAATTCACCACTTCCTCTGTAACGTTTGCTGGGCCCTGGCAGATGTCATAGAGATGACTCATCTCATGCTAGGTAGTTGGCTTTCTTTTCTTGTCACACTGATGTGTCTTGGGTCTCCCCAGTATTCACTGCTATCTGGACCCTGGTCAGCCTACTCAGTGCATGGGGCTTGGCAGTGTGATCGGCTCAGGAGTCCCTATTCTGGTAGTATAGACCTGTATTTTTTGGGGTTTTTGTTTGTTTGTTTGTTTGTTTGTTTTGGTTTTGTTTTTCGAGGTAGGGTTTCTCTCTAGTCCAGGCTGACCTGGAATTCACTATGTAGTCTCAGGGTGGCCTTGAACTCACAGTGATCCTCCTACCTCTGCCTCCCAAGTGCTGGGATTAAAGGTGTATGCCACCATGCCCAGCATCAGCCTATATTTATAACTAAATGGTTTTACATGAGTATAAAAGGGCTATTCTACATGAGCACTAAAGAATTTCTTTCTTCACAGTGTCAGTTACAGTCTGTATAAAATCATCCTTTGCCTTAAAATCTACAGGTTTTACTGAGTCACTTTTGACCATGAGAAATCACATTAATTATCACAGTAATCACGTCTTATGAACTTTTTGTGATCTTGTTTTTGTACCTTGAGGATTTAAACAACAGTATTTTGTATCTTGTAAAATCATATTAGAATTCCATGTGTATTTTCTTTCAGATACGCTTATAGTTTCACATCTTCTTTCACTGAATAATTATATGCAGTAGAGAAGGATGGGCTGAGTATCCATTATCCCAAGTGCTTGGGATCAGAAGTGTCCTGGATTTGGGATATTTTCAGACTATGGTATAGTTGCATAGACATAATGAGTGACCACAGGGATTGGAATTAAAGTCTCAATATGTAATTTATGTTTCATATGTACTTTATAGCCTGAAGGTGATTTATACAATAGTTTAACTTCCATGTCCCTCCACAGATGAATGGATAATAAAGATGTGGTACATTTACACAATGGAGTTCTATTCAGCAGTAAAGAAAAATGAAATTATGAAATTCACAGGGAAATGAAACAAAGTTTCACAGTATGAAAATTTCTAGTCATGTCATGCCTAGGCTCAAAGTTTGGGACTTTGAATCATTCTATATTAGGGATATTCAACTTAACATCAGGAAGAAGTTAGGTCATTGGAGGGGGAGGCATGCCCTTGAAGGGTATACTGAACCATGGTCCTTTATCATCTCTTCTCCTCTTCCTTCCCCTCCCTTCCCTTCTGTTCCCCTCCTCTCCTCTCCTCTTCTTTCCTCTCTTCTCTTCTCTTCTCTTCTCTTCTCTTCTCTTCTCTTCTCTTCTCTTCTCTTCCCCTCTCCTCTCCTCTCCTCTCCTCTTCTTTCCTCTCTTCTCTTCTCCTCTCCTCTCCTCTCCTCTCTTCCTCTTTTTTACTTTATGGCAGTCATGAAGTGAAAAGGTCTTTATTACCACATATTCCCACCATGATTTACTATGTTACCACAGGCCTGAAGCAACCACAGATTGAAACCCCAAGGAGGGATGCAGCAGCCACCTCACATCGCTGGTGAGGCAAGCCTGGTTACCTGGGTAAGGCAGTGCTCACCAAGAGTTTTCTCTGCAAGGTGCAGCTAGGTTTTTGAAAATATAATGCTCTCAAAGACATCCCAGAAGATAATGAAAGGATTGCTATAAGTTAAAATTCAACTTGGTGGACTCTGTTTTTTAAAAAATACCCAAGGTGGGGCTGAAGAGATGGCTTAACAGTTAAGGTGCCTGCCTGCAAAGCCAAAGAACCCAGGTTCGATTCCCCAAGAGCCACGTAAACCAGATGCACAAGGTGGCACATACATCTGGAGTTCATTTGCAGTGGCTGGAGGCCCTGGTGTGCCAATTCTCTCTTTCTTTCTCTCAAGTAAATAAATAGAAACTAAAATCTAAAAAAAATTAAAGTTTTAAATACTCACGATGACATCATAGGGACAGGTATGTACAAGGACTGGCTAAGTGTCTGTCTCATGTGCAGATAACCTTCTCCTCCCACCTCACCCTCTGCCTGGTGCCAGGCAGGTTCATTCTGACCACAGCCAGTGGAAAGTGAGGCAAGCAAGGCATGGGACGGTCACTCCCAGGGTCCTGCCCCCTGACACGTATGTCCTGTGCACCTCCCCGGCCCCCGGCTCAGCCTGTTCTCAGCCCATGTCTGACATGAAGGTGAAGACTTATGACAAGGGTTAGTATAAAATCATGTGCTCTTTGTTCCAGAATAAAGTGTACTGCAAAAGTTTCAAGTTAGTCTTCCCCCAATGAAGTCATTACACAGCCCTTTGCACCTGCGAGCCCTCTCTTATTAAGCCTAAACTTATTAAGCTCCTTTGGGGAATGGAGAATTGAGGAGAAGGCACTGGATATGTGAAGCCAGCTGGGTTCTTCTTCGAGTCCCATTTTGACTGCAACCAAGTTTCCCTCACACAAGCGCTCTTCAGAGCCCCTGACAATCTGATGCCTTTCAGTGGATTTCTTTGACCTCTCATACACCTGACGAAAGGTCATTCTTGTACTTCCGTGAGCTGGGGAGTGGAGTGGCTGGTCCTTGGCACCTTGCTGAGAAGTAACCAGTCTAGATGGGTCTCTGAGCAGTGAAACAGTGACCCCCTTCTTCTCCCAAGGTCATATCTGAACCGCTCACAGCAGCACAGTGAGTAAGCACAGGCTGCGCTCCAGCCTCCCAGCCTTTCGGTCCTGTAACTGTGAGTACTTGTACCTGGCAATGACAGTGCCCTTCAGGGTCTCTGACCACCTCTGAGAAATACTGGACTTGCAGGCTGGAAATCTAGGAACGAAATTATGATGAATAGCCAAGGCAACTTCATTTCACAGTTTTGAGTAGTCCTGACGGGGCAAAAGCCCTGTTCAGATCATAGCAGCGCACTGAGTAATTGTCATTTCAGCCCATTAGCACCAGACCAAAGAGGAAATCCAGTGCCATTCAGATCCAGGCTCTGCCTCAGCTATTGACAAGGTCTTTTAGGACACAGGGTTACATTTTTCCTAGTAAATGACAACATTAGGCATGCAGCATGTATATACGCATGTGTACAGGGCCATCCATCAAATAAACAACTCACTTGAGGAGTCCCTGGGGGGAACTCCCACATTAAGGGGGTTGTGAGCCTTTTCAATGATAAGATAAGGTGAGCTTAAAGATAAATGAGGGCACCTATTCATTCATCATCTTGTATGAAACAAAGACCAATATGGCAGACTTTTTTTTTTCCCTGTGCCAAGGGTGGAACCCAGGGCCTCTTTCATGCTATCGCCCTGCCTAGTTAAAATAAAATACTTGGGAGACTTGGGCAGACTAGGGTTCAACTCCATTTATACTGTTCACAGGTAGGAGTAAAGGAGCACTTAAAATTTCTTCTGCTGGTCTGGTCCTATTTGCTCTGAGAGGGCTGACAGGCAGCAGAGTTAAAAACCCAGGTGAGTTCAAGCCCAAGCAAGTAGATGGCTAGGCAGAGGCTTTGTAATCCGAATGCTGGCAGATCACGGACGGCCCTGCAGCTGTCTGCTGAACAGACTGATAATGAGAGCTTCCACAATGGCCTAACGCAGTACCTCCGTTAAACTATGGATGCCCTAGAAAAGGCAGCTTAAGGAGCCACCAGTCCGGAGACCCAGTGCAACATGGATCTGCGAGCGTGTTTTAGGAAGGGCTGCGGGGAGAAAAGAGCAAGGCTTAGGCACGACGCAGGGACGGGAAGAACAAGCCTGGGAAGGAGGAGAGCACAGGAAGATGGCAAAGAGGGTTGGGGGATCTCTAACCAAGTTTGTCTTGGACTTTCCCAGCATCAGAGCTATTTAATCTTAGGGACAGTGACCGACTTGAGTTCCTCATGCTGCCTCCCTCTCTGTCCATATCCACAGGTGGGCTGTCGGGCTCAGGTAATGCTATTTTCAATGGTTTGATTCTCCCTGCCTCCTGCCTGCCAGAACCAAGAGCTCTATCCACCACCGAACATTAGCCACTCTTGAATGCGTGAGCTCCTAGGAGTCTCCCGTGCCACTAGCTTTGCCAGTTACTCTCTGACAAAACAAATTCCTGGCATCTTGGCTACTTTTGCACACTTCTGCTGTCTGGGATAGATACAGGGGCAAGAGATGTAGCAGGCCAAGGCAGGAGGAAGGCAAAGCTTTGATTTTGTCTAAGCCAGCCTGACTTAAAGCTAGCGGGAGAGAAACTGAGGGACACTTCAAACAAGACTGAATCCCACGGCCCTGGTATTCCCCAGCCATAGTTCTTACACATTCCATTCCTCTGTGGTCTTGTACCAGCCATGGAGACACTACAGAGTTGGGACTGGCTGTTCAGAACAGGCTTCTTGCATTATGTCTTCCTGAGAATGGAGTCCGTTTAGGAAGGTTCATTCCAGACTTAGCCAAAGGCCACCTCAGGCCCAAACACTGAGTCAACATCCCATCTGCTGCTGGGCACCTCACTGTGTCTGTTCCTATGCCGTGCACTGCCCCAAGCCTCCCGAGGAGCCGACAGATAGAAGATGTGCCTCTTTGTATAGCACGGAGTCCTCTGTCCTCCATGTGCCAGGATTCACATCGCCTGTTTACACTAGCTAGGGACTAGCACAAAGCTTGTGAGGACTTCTGGTGGCTCTAGCATCTCATTTATGTCTTTTCTTCTGAGCAGTGTTGAAAAAGCCTTGCCCACGCCACAGGATTCAATGTTTAAATGCATCCTTCCAAGGATCTGGGACTTCAAAGTGGAGCCCACAGTCCGTTTCAATAGGTCCAAGCAGCCAGACTTTGTCAGGAATGGGGGTTATTTTTTTTTTCAAATTTCATTAAATTCCATCATTGGAATCATTACTTAGTTATGAATACAGCATAGAGGCTAGAGATGTAGTTCAATGGCAGAGGGCATGTGTGAGGCCTTGGGTTCTGTCCCCAGCACTGGGCATGTATACACCTATAAGGAAAGGTTTATCCAGCAGTATATTCACGTATAGTCACTGACCCACCAGAACAGCCATGGAGATGAAGTCCATTGGAGTGTAAGGAGACTGCACTACTTGGTTCTTGTACTGGGGGAAATCTGTGTTGTAGAAGGGTTGGCGCAATGGGTGCTCAGCAAGTGGAAAGCAAGTATTCTAATGCTGCAGTGAGCAGGGGTCCCCGCAGAGCTTCCATGATCTTGGGGTGCACAAGGACATGGACAAGTGAAGGTGGGAGGTAAGCCTCAGTAACCTCTGCATTAAATAAATAAACCTTCCTTTCTTTATTATTTTAGGATTTTCTGATCTGTCCCCACCTCCTACAGGGTCTCATGTAGCACAGGCTGTCCTGGAAATGGAAATCTTCCTGCCTCAACCTCCCTTCCTGGATGCTGGGATTAAAGGCACGTACCACATACCCAGACAACCTCTGGATATTTTTATTTTATTACCATTCCCTGCCTGCAGTGAGACTGGGCTGATAACATCAGGATCCTGGTAAGAATAAAACTCTTTGAACCCATTTCCCCATCAGCACAGGGCAACTCAAATTTGTGGCCTCCGGGAAATTCAGCTCACTCCTCCAACAGAGCGGGACCATTTCCACCGGGCACACGGGCTCAGATTTCTACTCAAAACGTCGTCTCTGAGAACAGGCAAGCATGAAATACACTCCATTGAAAAGCTGAAAAGCATGGAGGGCAAGTTAATTTTCGAAGAAGAAAGAGTCCACGGCTTGACACAATGGAACACACGATTCACCTCTGCAGGGCAGACATTGATTTTTCCCACCTGGGAGCACCACTGAATGAGCTAGAAGCTGCAAGCATGATCTTCAACTTTTTCCATTCCCCGTAGTTCTTACATTTTATTTTAAGTCCATGAAACAGCAGGAAATGAAAAGTCTTGTTGAGAAACAGAAGTGGAAAGGAGAGTTTGGCATTTCTCTTGCTCAGAGAAAATCCATTCACAGGTATTTCATAACTAATGCTGAAACATGTAGGTAGGGCAGGGGATGCCATGCAGGCTTGCCTTCTTCAGCTCTCCTTGGGCAGAGAGACAGCCTGTGAGCTCAGGGGACAGTCTCTCCCACCTATAACGTCAGTAGGGCTGCCCGGGGGATAGCCCAGGTCCTTCACTGTTTCCTGTTCTGGGGACCTGAGCACAGACATGGATCTGAAGCCGTCTCTTCATCTTGGGCACATGGCAGGACAGGTAACAGGAAGAATCCTTCAGGTGTGAAATCTTCTGCCACGTGCTGGATGTGAGGCCTTGGGTTAGCCATCCAACTCTCTAAGTTGAGGCTTTTATAGCTCTAAGCTGGGACTAATCACTTCCGTTGAATCCAGAAGGATGGATCTAGGTTCTAATTTTCTGGTTCCTCACACTGCAAAAATGTAATGTTATAGACCTTATTTGAGAGTGGGGGAAGCACAAAGTTGAAAGGAATGGAAAAGGGCTCATGCAAGTGGACGGCTGTGTGGTTTAAGCCTCACCAGTGACATGGCTGGTGAACCTACTTTGCATGGCAGCCTCTCTCAATGAGGCTATCAATACAACCGCTGTAAATGGGGAAGCACGTGTCAGTGTACGGCATTGAATTACTCCAAGAATTTTCTATGAACACCTACTGTGAGCGAGTCCAGTCCATGCATGAGACAGAGCGGTGAACAGGACAGCCTTAATCCCACCATATTTTCATCTACAGGGAAATGTATGATGACCCTGATCACAAGTGTGAAGCAGGTGAGTGCAGAGTGGGAAGGCACGCTACCTGTTACCCTGGGCTTCTCCAGGCTTTCTGTAGTCCTGGTTCTCACGCTTAGCTTGTCGGGGGACACAGCCTACTCCAGCTCTACCTTTTCCTCCTTCCCAATCACTGTCTTCTTACTGACTTCCATTCTGAAAGGTCAAAGCCATGAGCCGGGTTTTCCAACCCCTTATTTACAAAGATGAAGGGACGGTCATTGTCCAGAGTTGTGGAAGGGAGGCAACATGTATGAGAAGACTAGAGATAGCTAGGCAACATTGAGTTTTCCTGGGGCAAGAGAATAAAATGGATTGTGGTGAGGGCTGTACAACTCTGTGAGGACATCAAAACCACTCAACTGTTCTTTATGGAGGAATTATGTACTACGTGATTTATACCTCAAAGAAGTTGTTTAACATAAACATAAATGGACATAACCAAGAAGTGCCTAAAATTTAAGAAAAGCTTACACAAAAAAAAGAAACCAGAGTTAAACAGAGGAAAAACTGAACTTGAAGAAAACTGAAATCACTTGAAAAATGGAAGAGAATTTTAAAAATACTTAATGTTCCAAGATGTTGCATCAAAATAAATAAATAAGAAAAGGAAGCTGTATATCAATGAACAAGACTGAATTCTTGCAAATTTTTTGGCTTGTTTTTTAATTGTTACAGTCTCACTATTAATATACGTTAATAATAATTATTTTAAAAAAGAAATTAGTTTAAATTAAAAAATAGTTTAAAAATAAAACAGTGAACAGGTGGTTGAATACTATGATTCATAAAATGTCTTTCCTCTTAGCAAAAACAGTTTAGTTCAGCTTTTACCTCAGGTCACCTTTTTCTCCTAAAATAAAGTTGCTGGGCTAGGGAGATGGCTCAGGAGCTGGCCTAGAGAGTATGAGGACCTGAGTTTGGATCTCCAGCACCCACATAAAAGCCAGGTGTGACAGCACACACCTGAAATCCCAGTGCGGGGAGGTGGAGACAGGATAGTCTCTACAGCCTGCTGGCTAGCTAGTCGAGCTGAATCAGTGAGCTCCAGGTTCACGAGAAACCCTGTCTCAAAAAAATAAGATGCAGGGCTTGAGGGATGGCTTGATGGTTAAGGTGTTTGCCTGCAAAGCCAAAGGACCAAGGTTTGATTCTCCAGGACCCACGTAAGCCAGATGCACAAGGTGGTGCATTCATCTGGAGTTCATTTGCAGGGGCTGAAGGCCCTGGAATGCCATTTCTCTCTCTGTCTCTCTGCTTCTCTGTCAAATAAATAAAATAAATTTTAACAGTTTTTAAAAAGAAATAAGATGGAGAACAACTGAGGAAGACACGTGACATTAGCCTCTGGCCTCCATGTGTATGTGCGCACATACATGCACCCCATATACACATTCACACACATATAAATATGCACACCCACATGTATGCACAACACACATACATACATACATGCACACACATACATATAAAAAATTAAAATAAATAAATTTGCTGAAATTAACAAAATTCAGTGGTTTGGAAGACAAAGCTAAGGACAACATTCAGGACGTAAAGCAAAAGGTCCAAGACACTTGCAGCACAGTTTAACATGTGACAAACCAGAACTTCAGGTGAGAGAACAAAGAAAATGGAAATGAAAAGGCAAAAAAAAAAAAAAAAAAAAAGGAGAAAAAAAATTCCCCAGAGTTATAAGACAAGAGTCTTTACAATGAAATAGCCTAACATGAATTTTAAAAAAAATGCCAAAGCCCAAACACACCAATATCAACTCTGAGGACATCAAAGAGCCAAGCTTGAATGCTTACAGAAAGATAAACTGGCTGATCAAAGGCACAGAAATCCAACCAGCTCCAGAAACAATGGATCTCAGACGCCTGGCAACAGGTCTTTATGACTGTCATTGAAAATGACTTTGAGTTGAGAATTTTATATTCAAGTTCTCTACCAAGAATGAGAGTAGCAAACCACACTAAGAAATAAGAGGGAACCACTAGAGTTGAGAGAACAAGAAACAAATTTCAGTATATCACTTAAAGTTTAATAGCTAGCCAATAAAAGAGTAATCATTTATTAATGGAAAGGGAGATGAAAGATAAAAAAGGAGACATTTATTTTATTTGTTTGTTTATTCATTTATTTGAGATGGATCTCATATAGCTCAGGCTGGCCTTGAACTTGTGACTCTCCTGCCTTCATTTCTCAAGGGCTGGCTTTATATGTATGTATCACTATGCCTGGCTTACTTCTACGGCTTGAAATAATTTTATTACTTGATAAAAATCTGAAAATATTTATTATTTTGAGATCTAAAAGTAACTATCAGGAGCACTGAAAATAGAAATGGTCTTAAAAATAAAGTTAAGCCGGGCGTGGTGGCGTACACCTTTAATCCCAGCACTCGGGAGGCAGAGGTAGGAGTAATGCCACGAGTTCAAGGCCACCCTGAGACTACATAGTTAATTCCAGGTCAGCCTGGGCCAGAGTGAGACCCTACCTCAAAAAGCCAACAAAACAAAAAAAAAAGAGAGAGAAAGAGAAAGAAAGAAAGAAAGAAAGAAAGAAAGAAAGAAAGAAAAGAAAGAAAGAAGGAAAAGTTAAGATGTAGACCAGAAGACATTTTCGTCAGTGGTGTAGTCACTGGTCAATTGCCCATGCTCAGGTCAGCTCAGGTCAGCACTCCCTACTAATGCACGGGTGAGCAGCCCTAATTAAACTCAGTGGGTCAAACACACAGAGAACTATGCATGTAGAAGGGGGACCAGTAGGAAGAAGAAGGAGTTCAGCAGGAGTGCAGGTAAGAGAACATACTGAATATGATCAAAGTATATTATCTACCGGTATGAAATTGTCAATAAATAAATAAATTCAAAATAAAAAGTAGACTACAAAGTAGAGGGAGTGAGGCACCTCCAGATGCATCTTGATATTAGTGACTGGTCAGAAAAGCTTCTTTCCTTGTCAGTAATCTAGGCTGAACACATCTGACAAAACTTCTGAGGTATCACTGGTAAATTTAGCAGGTAGGTTCTTCATGGCAAAAGTGTGTGGTAACCTGGCTTTGAGTGGACTGGCTTAAAAACCTTTTTTTTTTTTTTTTTTAAAGAGAGTGAGAGAATTGGCATGCCAGAGCCTCAGCCACTGAACCTGAACTCCATATGCTTGAGCCACCTAGGAGGCATGTGCGACCTTGTGCTTGTTTCACCTTTGTGCATCTGGCTTATGTGGGATCTGGAGAGTTGAACATGGGTCCTTAGGCTTTGTAGACAAGCGCCTTACCCGTTAAGCCATCTCTCCAGCCCTTTTTAAAAAAAATTTAATTTATTTGTTTGAGAGAGAGAGAGAGAGAAAGAGAAGAGACAGAGAGAGAGAGAGAGAAAGAGAGAAAGAGAAGAGACAGAGAGAGAGAGAGAGAATGGGAGGGAGAGAATTGGCATACTAGGGTCACTAACCACTGCAAATGAACTCCAGACACATGTGCCACCTTCTGAATCTGGCTCATGTGGTCCTGGGGAATGGAACCTGGGTCCTTTGGTTTTGCAGACAAGTGCCGTAACTGCTAAGCCATTTTGCCAGTCCTGGACTGGCATTTTGTAATCAAATTTCAGCAAACAGATGAAACCATTTATATCTGACGTGGCTTTTCACAAGTTCAGTGGCACATTAGCCTCATGAAACTCTGGGAAACACTAATTAGGAGGAATGGAGGCAGGTGCTTGTGCTGCGGGCCCTGGGGACAGGCGACAGAGGGCTGTGGACTGGTTACAATCTGGTAAAGGGAGACTAATGGGAAAAGATTCCTTTACTCAGATGTTTTGTTTTTGTAAGTTCGGATCAATTCTACATTCTAGTCACCCATCTCAGTAGGGATTAGCTCCACATTTTCAGTAAGTTTTATATTAAAAACATTGTGTTTTCATTAAAAAAAAAACACATCATGGGTGAGAGTGAGGCACTTAACTTTATTTTTCTGTTCACTAGGTCTGCGACGGTCTGAAGCAGAAGCTCCTCCAGCTGACCACTGTCCACTCACTTGTCTCTGTGAGAATGGCTGCACAGCATTGGAAGGTGATGGGGTCCCATTCACAGGAAGATGGGAAGGGGACACCCGCTTACAAGCGCACTGGGGTCAATGGATATGGGTGAGTCGAGCCAGAGCACTGTCAGGTTTAAAAAGCCCAGCATGACAACCCCTGCTTCAGAGATGTTTAGCCACTGAATGTTTCTTCTTCAGCAATGTCAGAAGTCTGGGTGAGTTTAAGACAAAATTCCTTACCTTTAAAAGTCTGAAGCTACGGGGCTGGGGAAATGGCTTAGCAGTTAAGGTGTTTGCCTGCAAAGCCTAAGGACCCTGGTTCGATTCCCCAGGATCCATGTAAGCCAGATGCATAAGGGGGCACATGCATCTGGAGTTCCTTTGTGGGGGCTAGAGGCCCTGGCGTGTCCATTCTCTCTTTGTCTCTATCTATCTCTTTCCCCCCTCAAATAAATAAATAAATAAATAAATAAATAAATAAATAAAACATTTTTTAAAGTATGAAGCTATTGTAATTCAAAAACATATACCATGCAGCTAATGAGAAATCTTTCTGGTTAAGAAGGTGGTTTTGAGCTTGTTTATATCCCCTAGAGTAGTGTTTTTGTAAACTTAAAGCCCTTGCAAATATGGTACACATAAGTTCTATTTATCCAATTTAGCCTTTGATAAAAAAAAATGTTAACCTAGGACCATTAAAAAAAGACCACTGAAGGATGGAGAGATGGCTTAGCAGTTAAGGCATTTGCCTGTGAAGCCTAAGGACCCCAGTTCAATTCTCCAGGTCCCACGTAAGCCAGATGCACCTGGTGGTGCATGTGTCTGTCTGTCTGCAGTGGCTAGAGACCCTGGCTTGCCCATTCTCACTCTCTCTCTTTCTCCCTCCTTCTGTCTCAAATAAATAAATAGAAATAAAATCTTGAAAAAAAAAAAAAGACCTTCGAGACACACTCCTATACACTTTCCAAGAAGAGTGGATCAATCTGCCAATAACTGATCCAGAGACAGCTATCTACAATGCAAAAGAAAATCTCATTAGTCCATATCTTTTCTGTTTATGTAAAATTGCTTTCCAATGCCTTGCTGACATCCAGGCTTGCTCTTCTGGAAGCATTTCTAATATGAATAGACCTCCACAGCCAAAAATAGGGCACGTAGACAGGCTTCAAGAGCCGTTGCGGAATCTTCACATACTGGGACCAGGCACACTGAGTCCCTATGGGACTTCTGTGCACAGGTGTGTGTGTATGGGGGGGTGGTTACCGGCCTTCTGGATCCACCCTTTCTTCTCACTGCTCAGCTAGGCCCATGTGAGTTTTCTGGCTGCATCTACCTTTGAAATTCTAGAAATGGCTCTCACAGAACTTCGTTTGTATCAGCCTTTGGGTCTCTCAAGCCTTTTCTACCAGACATTTGCACGAGGCTATTTCTCCAACTGGAAGAGCACAGTCTGCTCCTTGGGTTGGTCCAGGACCCATCTACCCCGCAGGGTCCTACAGAGCCATTTGTCCCATCCTAAGCCTGTGTCCCTGGTGGAGCTGCCTCACTCAGTCCAGGAAGGACTGTGAGACCCAAGGAGGTCCTTTCACAATGCAAACTCACTCCTAAATGTGATCGAGGCAGCACACAGAGCACTGCCTCTGAGGGATGTGAAGTGGGGCTGCAGGAAGCTGTCTCCTGCCACACTGCGGGGAGGACAGTGAGTGGGAAAAGAGGAGGACACACGGAGAGAGAAGACAGAGTGGAGCGGAGCAGACCCGGGAAGGGAGGGAAAGTCATCTGAGGGCTCTCACTACCCCTGGATTCCATCGCTCCAGAGCTGTGCCTGACTGTCTGTGCGCACCAAATGCCCTTCTGTGCACACGCGCACTCGGGTCGGATTTCTGTCACCTGTCACGAAGAGAGCTATGATGGATTCATGTAGTAGAAATTTAGGGTGGTGAAGAGGGAGGACCACAACAGCTTACTGCAGTGTGGTAACTCTACTAGACCTTGGCCATCAGGCAAATCTGGTGTGCCTGTCTGCTTCTGCCTCACTGTCAGAGATACCTGAGAAAATCAGGAACCAGCCTAAAGAAAGAGGGGTGTGTTTGGGCTCACAGGTTCGTAGGCTTCGGTCCATGGGTTGCCCACTCCATTGCTTTTGGGACCAAGATGAGGGAGAACGCCCTGGTAGAGGCAGGAGGTGGAACAAAGTTTCTTATGTCACAGTGGGGCTGGGAAGAGAGTGGGGAGAAAGCCTGAGGCTGAGCTAGACCCTTCAAAGGCACATTCGAAGTCACTTACTTCTTCCAACTACACTCCATCTTCTAATCGTCCATTGGGTTATGAATTCATCAACAGATCAATCCATGGATGAAGTTACAGCCCTGGGATCTATCTCATCATCTTTGGGTACCGTGTGGGACCAAGCCTTCAAGACATGTGCTTTGGGGGCATTGTAAATGCAAACCATGACATCTAGATTCAGGCTGACTTAAGTGTTTTCCTAAAAGAATCATAACCAAGGCTGGAGAGGTGGCTTAGTGGTTAAGGCACTTGCCTGGGAAGCCTAAGAACCCATGTTTGGCTCTCCAGATCCCATGTAAGCCAGACAGACAAGGTGACGCAAGCACGCAAGGTCACCAAAGTGCACAAGGGGACACTCGCATTTGGAGTTCCATTTGCAGTGTCTGGAGGCCCTGGTACACCCGTTCTCTCTCTATTTCCCACTCTTGCATAAAAAAAAGGCCAGTCTGAACCAGCCATGGTGGCGCACGCCTTTAATCCCAGCACTCGGGAGGCAGAGGTAGGAGGATCGCTGTGAGTTCCAGGCTACCCTGAGACTACATAGTGAATTCCAGGTCAGCCTGGGCCAGAGTGAGACCCTACCTCAAAAAACCATCCAAACAAACAAACAAAAAGGTCAGTCTGTTGGGCTTGCCTCAAAAAAAAAAAAAAGAGAGAGAGAGAGAGAGAGAATCATAACCAAAATGAAATAAATGAACCATGGCTGTACTATAGGGTGGACAATGTCATGTGAGTCCTCAGTCTTTTCCTCCTCTCTGAGGCTGTGTGGATTAGGATGGGCAGGCTACTCAGACCACAGCAGGCTGCTAATAAGTAATAGCAATTATCTTTGAGCTTAGGCCAGCTGAAAGGCAGAGGACGGCATGGAAGTCCTTTCACCCACTGCTTGAGAAAGGCTATGCTGACCAATTGTCGGCAGATGCTTTTACAATTGTGGAACCTGTTCGTCTCACTTTGGGTGGACAGTACAGTGATAGTTCCCATTATAGGTGAGAGCAGATTTGTTCCTTTTTAATTCTGAAGGGTTTGTATGATTGGTGTCCTTTGTGTAGCAGGACCAATGTCTATCCTCTATCTCACTCTGCAGAGTAGGGCACTGTTTCCCCCCGCGCCCCCCTCCCACTTCCTCAGAGCCCAACCCTGTCCCTGCTCAGAGCTGCACTTGCCCTACTGTCTTTCCTGGGAGCAGCTGCCAGGCCACTTCCACTTCCTTTGACTATATTGAACAATGAGAATATTCCACATT
This sequence comes from Orientallactaga sibirica, assembly GCA_036365145.1. Taxonomy (NCBI): domain Eukaryota; kingdom Metazoa; phylum Chordata; class Mammalia; order Rodentia; family Dipodidae; genus Orientallactaga; species Orientallactaga sibirica. The sequence goes on along the minus strand of JAEOAD010000035.1, from coordinate 11,727,658 downwards.
TTTCTAGCCAATATGCTTTTGCAAGCTCAAAAGCTTTATATTAGCTGGCTCCGAAGATATTTTTCTTGCTCAAAATAACTTGGCTATCTCAAAAACTAGGAACTGTAATTTTGAAGGGCATTTGCTCCCTATTTTTCATTTCTTTCAAGGACCTCTTACTGTTCTTTACAAATGCTATCACCATGCTCCAAAATGGATCAAATTTATGAGGCCTGAGAAATCAGTTTTATTTGTGCAATTTAATTGATGGTCCATTCATTCATCTGTCCTTGAAGAAATTCTGAAAACCTAATATGGACTTCACTCAAAATACACAAATAAATAGCATGTGAGTGCGCCAATCAAATTTTTTAACAACTGAAAAGCATGTACTTTATATGCAATTAATTGGGTCTTAATCAATTATTTTTTAGTTTTTCAAAGTTATACCCATCATTTCCCATTTCTCAGGCCTGGTTAATTTTCTGTTGCTTCCTACATGGGAAAATGGTTTTTTTTTTTTTTTTTTTTTTTTTCCTACTCTCTTCCAAGAGGTTAGGAAAGGAAAAGAAATAGCAGTTTTATAGCTGCAAGGGCAGCCAACCAAGAGATTGATTCAACAGGAGAAATTCAGTGCGTCCCCAAAGATCCCTCTGCGTTGAGACCCTGCTGCTCAGAGTACAGTTTGTTGCGGTAAGAAAGGGAAGATTTTCTGTCAGGACAGTCAAAGTGCTTCCGTGATGGCTTGTGAAAGTATAAAAGAAAAGGTGAACTGGGATGAAAAATGTTTTTTTAACAAGGGAGCCTAAAAATGACTTCTCAGAGCATATGCTCCTGTGCCTGTGACCTAGCCCCATGTGGAGAGAAGAAGCTTTGCTTTTTGCTCCACAGGGAGGCTGTTTACTGGGAGTCAGGAAAGCTTAACAAAGTAGGAACATTCCCTGTGTCCTGGACCGATTTGGGGCCTGAAGGGCCAAGCTAGGCTGGAAAAGGATGGAGTTTGTCAGTGGCTATGGGACTTGGGGACAAAGAGGAATTGATGTCCTTGTCCCCGCAAAGGAGGGACTACAACATGGACAGTGAGCAAAGAGAAAACACATAAGCAAAAGAAAGATCCGACTGTCCATGATGAGGACAGGACAGACAAGAATGAATGCATCCTGCAGACAGCTCAGTGAGCTAACACTGGGAGCAGAGAGCTCAGAAAGCAAGGCTGGGCAGGCATCAATGGAGGGAAGGGAGGGAGGCAAATGGAACATTCTGGTTTTCTTTTGTTCTTTTTAGCCAGCTAGCACCCACATGGCTGATGGGAGGGGAGTCTTCAGGTCACTTCAGGGTTTCTCAAGCAGCATGACAAGGGCTACTGCATACCTTTGCAGCTTCTGTGCTCAAGAAATTTATTTTTCTTTTCTTTTAAAGATTTTATTTTTATTTATTTATTAGAGACAGAGGAAGGGAAAGGAGAGAGGGAGAGTGAGAATGGGCACACTAGGGCCTCCAACCTCTGCAAATGAACTCCTGACGTGTGCGCCCCCTTATGCATCTGGCTTACGTGGGACCTGGAGAATCAAACTGGGGTCCTTAGGCTTCGCAGCCATGTGCCTTAACTGTTAAGCCATCTCTCCATCCCAGAAATTTATTTTTCTAAAGAAGCTGACTTCTACTGCGTTGCAACTCAGGAAAAATTACATGCTCCTAGAGGGAGCAATCCTTGGGATTGGTGTTTTCCAGAAATGAAGTCAGAAGTCAGTAATGAAGCTGGATGTAGCCAGGGGTCTGGGCCAAATGCTACCCCTCCTTCAATTCACAGTGAAGTCCTGTCCCACCAAAATGACCTCAGAATGTGATGGTGTTTGGAGACAGGCCCTTTAGAGAGGACTAATTTTAATGAGGTAATTAAAACGGAGCTCTCTGGGTAGACCTAATCCAACCTCTGTCCTCGTAAGAGTAAATTAAGACACACAGATACCAAGGGTACCTCTACACAGTGACAACATGTCACCTGCAAGCCAAGGAGAAGGGTCTGTGCATTTCTTGGTCTTGGCCTTGGCCTTCCAGCCTCCAGAATTATGAAAAGATAAAGTTCTATTGTTTAAGCTACCTAGTCTTTGGTATTTTGTTCAGGCAGTCTGAATGAAATAATATAGTGGTTTGGATCCGAGGATGGTAGGGGAGAGTTAAATGGGGACTTCAGGGTCAAGAATGCTGTGTGTTGGGGTGTGGGGGTGCTTCAGAAACAGATTATCACCCTACCACCACTTTTGAGGCTTTAAGCCAGCAGAATGATGAGCAAAACCTTGATATGAGTTGGTGAATCCCAGGAGACAAAAGATCCATGGAGAGAGAACCCTGTCCATCACCGGTCGGGCCTGATTTGGCCCGTTCCTCCTCAGTCTCTCCAATGCCTGGTTTTCAGGAGAGACCCAATGGTGACACTCAGCCAGCTACTGGCTACTTCTAGAAGCTTCACTAGGACTAGGAGTCGGTTTTATCTCTTTGGTTCATAACTTTGCCACCACACATATTATAAGTCTCAATAAATATTTTTTCCATTGAGAAAATGACTAAGTGCTTGAACCAGGAGCCTGAAATACCTCCATTCAAGACCACCACGAGGAGCCAGACGGGGAGTGTAGGAGCAAGGCCAGCATCTGCTAGTAAAAATGCTAACTCAGTCCACCTTCCACTGGCTAACGCGCCTCTAAAAGGCTGGCATCCTGGACGCTGTTCGAAGGAGGTTCCTACAGCAGTGGGATTTCCTGAAGACCCACACGCTCTGGCACGGATATGAAACTCATACACAGATTTGAACCCAGGGTGTGGGGGGATGCCTACTAAGTTAAGCCATAATGGATCCGTAGAAGGAACACACAGCACTCTGATGCCGGAGAGGAGAGGGGCTGTGGATGAAGTAGACACGCAGTGCTCCAGGGGGAGTCAGTGGGACAAAGTCCACTGAGGATTTTGCAATACGGTCCAGTGATGCACAAAGGGAGGTCTATGAAGGATGGTCATGCAGTGGTCCTTAGTAGCCAGGAGTGACAAACATCATGGAGTGGTGCAGTCAGAAAGGGACAGGCTTTGTTCATGTACAACATACTGGAGGTAACTGCAACTGTCCCCTTTTATCACCACAGGGCTGTGCAAACAGCAGTTCCAGGCATCTTGTTTCATCCTTGGGTCAGGTAGCAAACAGCCAACTGGGAATAAAGCTTGGTCTGTTACGCTGTATGCATGATGGCTGTCTGTCTTCTGTCACTCAGAGCTTTGTGTGACTGCTGAAGGGCAGGATGCCCAAGGTGGCAGCAGTGGGCTGAGAAGTAAGTTATATGCCCAGATCAGTCTTTCAGGATACTCGTGCCTTCATAGGCACAGGTGGGCCCATGGTGACCTGCTTCTGTGTTTTCTGTTTCTCTAGAAGGGTCAGAGCTTTAGCTAACTGTGCAAAGACTGATTTCTCACCCAGAAGTGAGACTGAAAAGCTGGGCAATCCTCATGCAACTAGTTAACTAGTTCAGGGCTTGGATCACCCAGCACAGTCAGGCCATGATGGAGATTTACACAAACATCTAGGTGGTGTCTCAAGCGAAGTGGTTACGTCTGTAGGGTCCTTTTCAAAGAGTGGGCCACAGAAGGAGTGATCTTTTGCTTTTCTAATACCCCAAGAAAAATGCAGCCAGAGAACTACACGATACTCTCCCCCTCCGGACCCCAAAGCTCCTGTTAGCTTCAGGGCATCCCCCACACGTAAAACATAAGTGACAAGGTTGGAGGTGGAGTTTGTGGTTGAATAACGTCTATGCAACTGAATTATAGTGATCACGGTTGTCACCTCCTTTCCCTTCCTCCTCTTCCTTTCCTCTTTTACTGTCACCTTTGCAGTTTCCTTTTGCTTTATTACCAGATTCCGAATTAAGAAACTCTTATCCTTCAGAATGAAATGAAAAGGCTAGAGAAGATTAAGTTCAAAATGTTTGACTCTTGCGGCACTGCTGAGCAGATGGTCACTGGCCCAGAGTCAAGTCAAAGGCCACAGCTAAAATCTTCCAAAACTGATAGCGAGCAAACATACCTCATTAGATTTGTGAAGTAACTCAGCATTAACATGAGAGGGATAGACATAGATAGAGAGATAGATAGATAGATAGATAGATAGATAGATAGATAGATAGATAGATAGATACATACATAGATAGATAGATAGATAGATAGATAGATAGATAGATAGATAGATGATAGAGTTGTAGTTTGAATATGTGGCCCCCAAAATATTCAGTGTATTATTAGCTTGTAGTTTGGATCTGCGGCCACCTGGCTGGAGGCAGTGTCACTGGGTGGATCTTAGGGCCCAGCCCCAAGGTGTGGTGGTGGGTTTGAGATTCCAATCTAAACACAGGCAAAGTGTGCCTAGCTGGAATTCCTGAAGTGTGCTGTTTGGTGTGGCGTTTGGCTTTTTGGCCTCTCTCTCTCTCTCTCTCTCTCTCTCTCTCTCCTGGCCCTGTAAGAGCAGGCCAGCTTCTTCTGCCATGAGGGAACTTCCCCTGGATCTGTAAGCTTCCCTTCCTCCCTAACTGTGCCTGGTCTGGAAGTTCATCTCCGCGAACCTGAAGCTGTCTGCTACAGATGGATATATGACAGAGAAATACAAACTCAAAATCTGGTACAAAGGTTCTATAGCCAATGACACTTTAATTAACAACTACAATTGACAATTTGATTAAGTGGGTAAAGGATAATCCCCACATGAATAAGTAGAGAATAAAACGCATGTTCAGTACTGAATGGAATAATTCCATAAAGCTCATCGTTGAAGATAAGTGACCAGCAGATAAAGTGTACCGAGGGCCCAGTGATGCTCAGGCACTATTTTCTCTTCTAGGGAGAGAGAACTGGTCTCGGCCAGTGAGCCTGCATTAGAAGGATCTAAACTAGGCGCAATAGCCAAGGACCCCACCAGACACTAGACATCAGTTCAGTGACAGACACTGTCCCAAGTGTCCTTAGACTAATCTGAGCATACAACCCAGGGAGCCACAGGACTGTGAACACAGGGGTATGAGCACTTCCATCCCTCCCACCCCCAGGTCTCTTCACCTCGTTATGCACCTAGCTTCTATCCTAAAATCCTATTGATCGATGACAAACACCCACGAAAGGGCTACCCCAGGCCTTTGGAAGAAAGGCCAGCTGGAAAATAGTGCGGAGAGCTTCTGCTATTAGGAAACCTTACACTTTAGCAACTATCAATTTGCCAAACTTCCAAGGGTAAAGTTAAAAAATAATTAGCAGGATGAGAACTGATGGGGCTGCTGTGTAATTATAGCAATCTCTTCTTACAAATACCTGACTTGTAAATATGCCATGTCCACAAACTACCAGCTGCCTTTCACTTCTGCCTGTTTGCCCACCTTCATTTCTTCTGATAACAAAGTGTAGACTCCTATCTACCTCCTTCAGCTTTCCCCTTCTGCACAAGCTTTTTCTTCTGCACAGGCTTCTCTGGTCACAGTGTCATGAACAGCTGCTCCCGTACCATGTGTGAGTCTCTTCATTGTTCTTGCTCGTCTACCTTTTCCCCAAGTAGCCCGTACAAATGTCAGCATTTATGGGCAGCATCAATATCTCACCACCCCACAGACACTGGTCAAGGAAAAGAAGAGGATGCTTATGCACTCTGAAAGGAATCTAGAGCAGGGATAATAAAAATCAATAGATGTTGGGCTGGAGAGATGGCTTCACAGTTAAGGCATTTGCCTGCAAAGCCAAAGGACCCAGGTTCGTTTCCCCAGGACCCATGTAAGCCAGATGCACAAGGTGGTGCGTGTCTCTGGAGTTTGTTTGTAACAGAAGCAGGCCCTGGTGCACCAATTCTCTCTCTCTCTCTCTCTTCCTCTCTCTCTTCCTCTCTCTGCCTCTTTTTCTCTAATAAATAAATAAATAAATAAATAAAAATAAAATATTTTTTTAAAATCAACTGATGTCTTTTTCAAATTCAAAGGAGCATAACTCATGATGCAGTAGGCAGCACTTCAGAATTTATCTTATTGGATGTGGCCTACAGAGCCCACCATGTCAGTACACGATGAACCAGGTGATTATATGTGACTTGTAGCATTGTTTGCCACAGCGAACATCAGGAGAACTATGAACCCGTTAAAGGAATGAGGAAGGCACTCGAGACTGATCTAGACAGACCATATGTTCCACTGAAAAGCAGAAAAAGCAAGGTACGGATCACGGGTCATGCAGCGCGCATGGCGTTTTTCCTCATTTGTGCCACTGGGGAGAAATGCTTGGCCTTCCTCTCACTTGTCTCTTCTTATCACCGCTCCTCAATTTGTCACCATACTAGGCAAGTTTCACAAACTGATTGGAACACAGTCTTTTCTCAAGAAAGGTGAGAATTAAAAAGGAAAGGAAGAGGAAGTGGAACTGCCCACACGATGAGTTTTGCAGGGAAAAGAATGATGAGGGTGTGAGAAAAATCTGAGAAAACAGTAAAAAGCACAAGGGAAGTGGAGCATCACAGCAACGCTGCAGTGAAGCTTGACTGGCACCACCGCTAATGCTCTCTGGGAGATGCCAGCAAGTGTTCAATCACTAACGCTCAGCTCTCTGTGATACCAGAAGACCGAGGCACAGGGAGCTTCGGGATGTGGTCTCAACTGGCAACTAAAGGAAAATTGCAGGGAACAAATTTCTGGCTATGGCTGTCTTTAGGGAGTGAGGCAGGAGTTTGGGAAATGAGGGTGATTTTTACCTTTGCACCTGTTTAAGAGTTTGGGTCTGGGGCACATGTTAAGTGGCTTCATCCTCAGGGATGTCTTCTGACCAATGTGAGTTTATCACTGAAGGCAACTGTGGGGTGTCGGCTTTTTCTTCCTTCCTTGTTTTTTCCCTTCCAAGCCATGAGGTGAAGAGCACTGTGCTCAGCCACACACAGGTCATGATGTGCTTGCCTTGCACAGAAAAGGCCATGGAATGAAACGGCCTGAACTGTAAGCCCAAATAACTTTTCCTAATTGATTAACTTGAATATTTTGTTAAAATAACAGAACATCGAGTAATATACCAATCTTTATGCAAATACCTTTCCTTAGAAGTTTAAACTGCTTACAACAAAAAAAGAAATGTGCAAATGCACTAACAGTTCTCTCCAGTCTCCTAAGGCTGCATGTCCTTGTTACTCAAGTTCCTATGGAAAAATCAGGTTTAATTACTATTCAACGTAATTTGTGATTTAATTTAAAAATAACATATTCATCCGGGTGTGGTGGCTCTCACCTTTAATCCCAGCACTCGGGAGGTGAAGGTGGGAGGATCGCTGTGAGTTCCAGGCCAGCCTGGGATGGAGCAAAAAAACCATAATAATGATAATAATAATAATATATTCAATATTCTCTTCCTTTCATATTCTCTCCCTCTTTCTCTCTCTGTCACACACACAAATGTGACATTATAGGCTGAGTAGACATACTTTTCCTGGTTTCTCTAGGAGCTCCTCATACTCTGTAACACCACCTTGAACAGGACAATGCATTCCAACTTCTAAACCATCTGCTGAAAAACTAACTTTTGAAAATTCATCTTGGAGTTAAGATGTGACGGACTTCTGGGTAAAATTTATGAAAGACTGACAGAGAACTATGAGTACAAAATCACGGATACACACGCAGATACTCTCAGAATACATATTATAAGCCAATACTAGAGTCAGACACTCTGTTGTATATTTTCAATTTGCTTTATGGAACATTAAAAATCTGTATTAAATCGAATCATAAAAATTGAATCAAATCTATTGAGTCAAAATAAATGACTGAGTGGCTAGAAGCAGTGGGTTGGATAAAAATGGAGCCTCTAGAGTCAGCAGTTAAAGATTAGCCATGGTCAGGAATGACAAAATGCTCACTAGAGACTTGACCTCAATCGAGGCATTACAAACGGGAGGTTGACATTGTAAAACTGTCCCTGTAGATGGCCAGCCAGTCACCTTTCAGTTAGGCACTCATAGCTACCTGTCCATATCCTTGACTAAATGGGAGCAAAAGCCCACCTAGGCTAGCTGCAGGCCACCATGTCGATGGCTGACAGTGTTCAATACCAACATCAGCTTCCACATTCCTACCTCATATCCTAAGATTGTTTGTGGGACACCCAACCCATGGGTGCAATCTTTATTTGCCCTTCTGCCTGAGCTAAAAGGAAAAGGCTAAGTTATGTTCTTGGTTTTTTTTTGTGTGTGTGTTTTTTTTTTAACTTCCTTGGTTCTGGATTATTTATAGCCTGATGGGGTCACCTTCTCACTGATGGCACAAAACACCCAACCAAAAGCAGTAGATGGGAGGAAAGGGTTTATTTAGGCTTACAGTCTTGAGGGGAAGCTTCATGATGGCGGGAGAAAACACTGCACGAGCAGAGACTGGGCATCACTGCTTATGGCAGCAGGTGGAAATAACAGCAATGAGAGTGAACTGACTCTGGCAAGGGGGGATGCTGGGCTGTAACACCCCAAAGCCTGCCCCCAGCCACACACCTCCTACAGCAAGGCTCCGCCTCTAAAATTGCCACCAACCATTCAGAACACATGACTTTATGGGGACATCTGATTCAAACCACCACAGAGCCTTTTCTTCCACAATGACTTGGATGGCAAAAGGCTTAAATCCAGTTCACTGGAAGTGACACAGTGTATTATGCTCCAGAGCAATTGATTAGCAAAGCCCCAGAGACGAGTCAACAAAGCAGGCTTGGAAGTTGGTCCCTGGGTATGAGAACAAACATTTACAGAAAATAGACGCAAATACTTCTCAGACAGGATGGAGTACGCTGTGGAGAACTTGGCTTCACTTGCAAGAAACACCTTTGTTTGACTCAAGTGTCAGTCAGGGGTAAGGCGGTGCCAGAAGAGGACTCAGACGTGTGTTCAGGGCTGGAAAGACCTTCTAGAGGTCAACGGGGGACCAGTTTAAAGAGCTGTGTTTTGAGGCCAACTGAGTAGGACAGCCTGGACAGCAAAGGGAAAGGGAAGGGGGGACAAGAGGAGTTTATGGCGAAAACCAACCAGGAGTGGGGGCTAGTCCCGCCCGGGAGCTCTGGATGAAGGAGGATGTTTTCTGTCTGCAGCTCCTGGCAGGAGTCCATCTCCTCATCCAGTTGCCTGTGGTCTGGGTTCCCTGAGATCAGGCCCCAGCCAACCATTCCTGTCTGCCTCTGGTTGCAACATCGAGCAAGACTCTGACAAGGCAGCCTTATCTCCCTGGGTTCAATTCATTTCTTTCTGAGAACCCACAGATTCCTCATCTTGAACAGACATTCCACTGCTCATGGGAAAGTCTCTGGTCTCAGGCCTCCAGGCAATATCTTGCATGCTAGATTAAAGCTGACTCATATTCAACTCCAAAGCCGTTCACCACAAGGCAGTGAAAGCAAATACCTGCCAAAGCCTGGAAACACCCTCAAGCCCCACTGGTTACACCGGCTGGCTGGTGGGCCTCTGCCATCTACCTGGTTGGTGGCACCTTTGCCATCATTGGGTCCTTCTCTGCCTGCACCAAGCTCTGGCACAGGCCTGACTCCGACCAAATGCTGCAACTCTGCCTTTGCTGTCTGTCTCTTCACGGGTGTCCTAGATCCTGAGCTTGCTTCTGTTCTCATCATGTACATCCTAGCAATTTCCCCTCCTGTTGTCACCTGAGGCTTTCCACCAGTGGGGACAGGGAGCACCCCTGATTTAGCTAGAACCATTCCCTGGACCTGTTGTCCCATGTCCCTTCAGTCTAGACTTGGATCTCTCTGTGCTTAGTCCCTTTTGGCTGAGGCTGTTTTCATGGTCTGCTGAGAAAGGAAGCTAATATCCCCTGAGAACGGCAGCCTTGCTCTGCAGATACTGCCCCCTCCATGTCCCAAATGTGGTCCAGGTGCCTTCTTTAAAAAAAAAAAAATTATTTGAGAGAGAGGCAATTAGAAGGGGAGAGAGAGAGAGAGAATGGATGCTCCAAGGCCTCCAGCCACTGCAAGTGTGCTACCTTGTGCATTTGGTTTACATGGGTCCTGGGGAATTGAACTTGGGTCCTTAGGCATAGCACCTTAAAGGCTAAGCCATCTCTCCAGCCACCCCCCCCCAGGTGCCTTCTAAACAGCAGCCTGGTCCTGTGCTGGAGTCTGGGTTGGTCCCACCTCAGATTATAGTCCATATAGTTCCATCTCCCTTGGCCTGATCTCTGTCTGGGCTGCTAAACTTCTGTTCTTAGCCCAGGGCAAACTGGAATCCCACATCTGACAGTGTCAAAACTTGATTTTAGCAAGCTCTCCGCCCTTCCCCTCAAAGATCCTCTAAGTCACAAGAACATCTGGGCAAAAGCTCCATCCGTCTGGAGGAGCTGAGCCCAGGCAAGAAGCAAGGAGTTCCTCCCACACATGATAATGTGATACGGTAATCCCATGACTGGGACGGAGGCTGAGGCGCGGTTATCACAAGTTTGAACCATCACAGTTAGACTCTGTTCTAAAACAAAACAAAACAAAGCAAAACAAAACAAAAACAACAAAACCAAACAAAACAAAAAGCCATGAATCACCAACATGTTGTTCACCAATAGTTACTTCACTGGATCAATGGTCCATGTGATGAGGGTGGTCCTCATCCTCCGGCTTGGGTCATGAGGACAAACAGTGCAAGTTCAAGTACTCAGCCAACCACGGAGCGTGACAAATGGAAAGGACCATCACTGCTGTCAGGCAGTCAAGGGCACCACAGCATACCACGCCTGCCTGTCTCACCGAAGCCAGGAGACAGTAAGGATGCAGCGCCCTAAGCAAGGTCTGAGCCTCGCGCTCCTCTTTGGCGCACTGCTTTTCTTCACCACCGCAAGCCCCACACTGTGCTGTGATCACCCGTCCCACATGGAGGCAGCGTTTACTTTGTGTCTGTACAAGCCCAGTGACCAGCACTGGCAAGTGATTTGCAACACACAGATGAGTGCGTTGGTGAAGGGGCCAAGCAACGAGTGAGAAAAGGTCTGGCTTTACACACTGAGAAGCAGGCAAGAACACTGGATAAGAAACAGGGTTGTCAGAATGACTTCCCACCGCCTGTCCCCCCGCCACAGGGGATATTCTACTCTGTGCCCCAGCCCTGCCAACGACTCACCGGTACGGCTCCATGGTGCGCACGCCGTAGAACAGAGCCTCCTCCAGCAGCCCCAGGTTGATGCAGGCGTCCATGGCGCAGTCAAGCACCTTCAGCTGGTAGATGTTGATATCCGGGAGCCGCTCAGAGTTGCTGCTTATGATGGTTTGGCACATGGCCAGAACCTGTTCCCACTCTGTGATTAACCTTAGTTAAGGATGCATTGTCTCTATCAAGAATAAACAAAAGGAAATGGATATCTACTGAAAGGCTGAAGAGCTTCAGTCACAGGAGGGAGGACGCGCCCATTCGTTTGCACAGATGAGCTGCCTGGAAACACACTTGAGAAACAAAAGCATGGCTAAGTGGCATCTCAGGGAAGGAAATTCTGTTTACATCAACAAACCATCTTCTAAGCCATCCTGTGCGTGGGAGATTAAAACTTCCAAAGAAATACTCTTTCTTCCCACTTCGACATGGATTCATTCTTCTTAAGCCTAGTCATGAACCGAATGAGTGTTTATTAAACTGGACCAAAGATTTAGTTCAGTTTAAAATTATTTACTCTGTTGGCTTCTGTTTTTAAAAAAAACTTATCTACGATGAAAGAAGCTTTCGACAGCATTTTTGCCAACAGAGAAGCACATGTTAGCTTCTGTCTTCTGAGTCCTTCCTGTACATGAAACCCAACCCCTACACAGAACCACAGTAGGGGCTGCAATTTGAAGAAATTCATTTCTGCCGAGTCTTATGGTGAGCGTTCGTTATAGAACACAAGTGACCCAAACTTGTACTTAGCCACGTACATGGATTCTTACCTTAAACCCAGATATTGAAAGAAAATAGTAAGAACATGGCTTTTACTTGTGAATTGTAGCAAGGGGAAACAATGGCTACAAGGGTGTGAAGACTTAACCTCCACAGTGGGTCAATGTCAACAACTTAAATTTCACAGAGCCTCGGTGTGACCTCCCTGCATACAGGGGGTCTCACTAAGGCTCAAAACCATTCAGTCCAAGCGATCCTTCTCCCTCGGCCTCAGGTGCATGCCACCCAGCCTAGCTTTCACCTCACTTTTTCCCAACTGAAGTCCCTGTCCTCTTATAGAGGTGGCCAGTGGCCATGGTGTACTAAGCTGGCCTGATTCCTCCCAAGTGACTTTCTTCCACAGCACAGCTGAAGGTGTGTGCACAGGACCCACCTGGAGATACCACCCAGCTTCCCTGATCTACTGTTGGGGCCTGTCAGGTAGAGGCTTAGGGGACACTGGATTGAGACTGGCCCTTTCCCTCCCCTGCCCTCCCCCACTTTTTATCACTGTGGCTTTACATCCTTCTGCTCTCACACATTAGAATTCCAGTGTGGGGAATGGGGGGGCGCATGTGAAGATTTAAGCCGAAATGGTACAGCCTTTGGGCATACATAAAGCCTTGGTTCAAACCTAAGCTAGTTCTCTTATTTGTCTGATTTGAGGTTCTTGAGAAAGCCAAAGTGCTTTGAGATAGGCCAGAAATAAAAAGGAAAAAAAAAAAGCCTCATGTCACAATATAATTAAATAAGATGCTATATTTACAAAAAAAATTATTTTGTGTTGGAAAAAAATTCTTCTATGCTCTCTCAGGGGGTAGGCAGAGTTCTGTGGGTTGTGGGAACCATCTACTGGTGTGAACAAAGCATACTACAGAGAGGACTGCTTTCTTCCTTCCATCCTGTCATACCTCTGAGCCACAGACTGGACTGAAAGGAAAGCGGGTGATAGACTAGGATGGATAGAACGCGCCTCCTCCTCCACTCATGCAAGACCCGTCTCTCCATAACCCAGGGCTCTGCGCACCTCTCCTCTTCCCCGTCTGCAGGAGCCCAGCACAGCACACGCCCTCCCGAGCACAAGCCCAAAGCCTCCTTTAGTCCTCGCTCCAGCAGAATCCCCCTTTCCATTGGCCACATCTTCAGGACACCACTTTCCTGATGGTGAGCAAATGCTTTTACCAACCAAGCGGCTTGTGTGAGAGGGGAATACTATCTTCATGGACCTTCAGGAAATGTATTTCCTTTAAGCTCAGGCAGAACACTTGAACTCAAAGAAAAGCTTCCTTGATGACTTTCAAGCACCGCGGACGGATGCAGTCAAGTGGAGGGTCCTTTGTGTCATACCACTATCACCGCAGGACAAGCCCTGCCTCTGAGGAGCTGACTGGTCCCAGAAGAGGTTCCTCTGCTGAAGACAGTCACTTGAAGTTCTCAACAGTTATTCTGAAGTTAGCATTTTTTTTTCTTTCATGTTCACCTGACACGGATGCTTCATGTTTGCTGAATGTATTCCCCAGAGGCTAGGGAAGCTGTTTCTTCCGCCATGCACTGATTTTGCAACAGATTGCCTGGCTAACCTCTGTGGCTTTTCATTCCAGGATTAGGTATGTGATGGACTGTCAGGGGGAATTACACGATGCCAGACGTTTCTGTGGCAAGGCCTGCGCCTTATTTTAATGTCGCATTGTTCAACCCTCACTGTTACCTGTCTATTCATTTCTAGGTGTTCCAGCTCAGTCAAAAGAGGTTTGGAGTGACAAAGCCTTGGAAGTGAAAGCCAGATGTGATATTATGCATCCACTGACAACAACACATCCACCACTGCCCCCCACCACGCTGCAAAGGACTGTGTGCCAACCTCCCTCCACGACACTGGCAAACAAGGCAAAACCTTTTCTGTGAAATCTCCCAGTGAGGAAAGAAAAAAAAAAAAGAAAGGAATGATTTTAACTAAGAGGCTCTTTCCCTAAGCTCATGCCAACATGTATGGATTCAGTCCCTGGCACCTGTGAAATGTTTACTACAAGCGACTGTTGGAGAGAGGTGGCGATCTCTGGACCAAAGACTACTGCAGAGCCTTCCAAGGAAAACCCCAAGCACTGGGGTCAGGGCAGGAGACGTTCTTCTGACTGTTCTTAATGGCCAGAGGTGGACTGGGGACGACAGGAAAGGGAGTGAAGTCAATCTACCTGGGAATTAACTTCGTAGAACTGACGACCCTCATTTAGCCGTGCTACCCTCCCGCTTTAGCACCGTCCTGGGGCCTCTCTCCTAGAAACCAACCTCTTATGGGTGCCGTTTAATACTTGCAGCTTCTTTTCTCATGTGCAGACACTGGCCAGCTGCCAGCAGTATGCCATGCCGCCGCCTTCTGTGTGTCCTTTCTTCATAGCTTGCTGGAACGCCCACTCACCTTCCCAAACATGGCAGAATTGTCACCTCCTCTGTGAAAGCTTCTTAACCTTTCTCTACAAATGTAAATATATGTACGTGTGTGCATCCATCTTTACCAAAAATATTACTGTATTAATCAGCTTTCGTCGCCATAATACCTGACACAAACTATTTTTGAAGTCAAGACAGGCTTATTTTAGATGATGGTTCTGGAGGTTCAAGTTCAAATTAGACAAACCTCATTGTTTGGGGCTCTGATGAGGGCATCAGGTGGCAATTGTGGGAGTATGTGTCAGTCAGAGTGAGGAGATAGACTTCAAGCTGGGAAATAAAGAGAAGGCAGAGAGACTTGGGGTTCAACAATCCCCTTTGAGAGCATACCACCAGTGGTATAGGGACTTCCATTAGGCTCCACCTCTTATTTTATTTTTAAAGTATTTATTGATTTATTTGAGAGAGAGAGAGAAAGAAAGAGAAGCTGGGCATGGTGGTGCACACCTTTAATCCCAGCACTCGGGAGGTAGAGGTAGGTGGATCCTTGTGAGTTTGAGGCCACCTTGAGACTACAGAGAAAGAAAGAGCATGGGCACATTAGGGCCTCCAGCCACCGCAAACAAACTCCAGACATATGTGCCATCTTGTGCATCTCACTTACATGGGTACTGGGGAATCTAACCTGAGTTCTTAGGCTTCACAGACAAGCACCTTAACTGCTAAACCATCTCTTCAGCCCTTTGTTTTTTCTTTTTTTATTTGAGAGAGAAGAGGGTGTGTGTGTGTGTGTGTGTGAGAGAGAGAGAGAGAGAGAGAGAGGGAATATGAGCACATGGGCACACCAGGGCCTCTTGGTACTGTAAACAAACTCCAGATCCATGCACCATGTCATACATCTGGCTTTATGTAGACACTGGCAATTGAACCATGGCCATCGGGCTTTGCAAGCAAATGCCTTTAACCACTGAACAATTTCCCCAGGCCAGGCCCCACCTCTTAAAGGCTTACAGCCACCCCATCCCAATATGACTTTTGGGGAATATTCATCCAAATCACAGCTTGTGTTAATTTGCATAACTACTGTCCCACTGTGTGCGCGAGCTGAGTACTATACCCTGTTTTCTAATTTCTGCCTTGTTTACAAGGTAGAGTAGGACATGCAAGGTAACTGGTACAGAGTCAGTTTCCTGTTAAGACTTAACCGTTGAGAATGAACTGTGACATGGTCATTTCTGAACCCAATTCTGCTGCATGGTACCACAGAAAATTCTTCTTAAAACGGCTCTTTAAGCCTATGAATGTGGGCTTCGTATTCCCAAAGTTGGCTGTTTTTCTAGTATCTTCTATCCCATCAACAAGTGGGTTTTCAAACTCCTTCTTGATTTTTTTGTTCCATTCCCCAGTTTACTTGACTTCTTTACAGCTCTACTAATATGCCCGAGCCCAAACTGAACAGGAGATCCTACACAGGATAATCCCAACATCATGTCCTTTATATCTTCTATTCTATATTCCGTGCATATAGCTTAAGATCACAGTTGTCTTTGGGGAGGGTTATGGCATGCACTTATTAAGTTTTTCTGTTTACTGAAACTCTACAATCCTTTCACATGTTCTGCTGCTAAGCTTTATGTATATTTACACACTTGAACCTTTTGACCCAAATAAAAGATCTTATATACACTCATCAAATTTCATCTTTTGAAGTTTGAATGGATGTCCCCCAATAGATTCACAAAATTTATTCAAGCTTGTAACTTACTAGATTTCCAGCTGCCTGGCTGGAGAAGGTGTCACTGTGGGGCAGATCCTAGGGTCCAGCCCTAAGGTATTTTGGGGGGCAGATGTGAATTCCAGTGTTTGAGTGTTTGGGCTCTGCCTGGGGTTCCTCGAGTGTGCTTGTGTATGGTGCTGGTGGAGGTATTTCTCTGTGTGGACCTGTGAAAGGGGGCCCAGCTTCTTCTGCCATTATGGAACTTCCCCTGGGTCTGTAAGCTTCAATAAATCCTGTTCCTCCCATACCCGTGCCTGGTTTGGAGGTTCATCCCAGCAACATGAAGCCGACTACTACTGTAACCCTTCAACCCTTCCTCAGTGGAACCCACCGAGCTCTTGATTCTACTGTCCCTCCTCTGTTACCCTTCCCATTGACACACCTTTGGGAAGTGGTGACCCTGTCCTCTGTATCATCCAAGGTAATGAACCAAAGGTCAATGGGAAGAGAGCATCCCACAGTAAGAATACCATTCAGTCACTGAGTAGGATGCCTGCTTCTGACAGTACTAGCATCAAGTTCTTGACTCCAGTTCAAATCCCTTAATAAAATCTAGCTGTAAACTTTACAAAAGAAAATTTCCTGATCCCATGGACGCACTTGTTCTTCCTGAATCCGTGCAGTATCCTGGCAACTGCAGCTTTCTTTTCAATTCCTTAGTAACTAGCTTTAGGTTCCTTTAATCAGACTGCTAATAAACTCACTAGCCAGGTCCCCAGGATGGCACTATTGGAAGATGCTGCAGACCTCTGAGAGGTGGGGCCTAACGGAGAGTGGGGCTTCATGGGAAGATTTCCATTAACAGGAAATACGTGATGCAAACTACGGATGAAATAAAAACAGGCTTATTTTAGATAAGGGTTCTGGAGGTTCAAGTCCAAGATTAGCCAGCCCCAGTGGTTTGGCCTCTAGTAAGTATAACAGATGTCAAGCACTCAGATTTCAAGCCAGGAAACAGAGGGGGACTGAGAGATCTCACCTTTAAAAGTAAAAGCACTTGGGCTGGAAAAATGGCTCAGCAGTTAAGGCGCTAGCATACAAAAACCTAAGGAGGGGCTGGAGAGATGGCTTAGCAGTTAAGGTGTTTGCCTGCGAAGCCAAAGGACCCCAGTTGAATTCTCCAGGACCCACATAAGCCAGATACATGAGGGGCACATGCATCTGGAGTTTGTTTGTAGAGGCTGGAGGCCCTGGCGTGCCCACTCTGTCTCTCTTCTCTCTCTCTTCTCTCTCTCTCTCTCTCTGCTTGCAAATAAATAAATAATTTTTTTTTTAAAAACCTAAGGACCCAGGTACAGTGCCCCAGTATCCATGTAAAGCCAAATGTACAAGGTGGCACATGCATCTGGAGTTCATTTGCAGTGGCTGGAGATATTGGTGTGCCTATTTATTCTCCCTCCTCCCCTTCTCTCTGTCTGTCTCTGTCTCTCTCTCTCTCTCTCTCTCAAATAGACAAATAAAACAAAACAAAAAAAAATTTTTTTTTAAGTAAAGGCACTCATCTATCTACCTTTCCCATACTTTACAATTCTTTAAAAGCAACGTAGATTGGAAACCTTATTTGAAGAGTTTGTTAGTGCCTGAAACATGATTAACCCAAAGCATCTGGTAGCCTTTTGGTGACCTTTATTCTTTAGTGTGGATCCCCTGTCACATTCTTATCTACATGACAGTGACCTATCTCTCAGCCTGCTCAAATCCTAGCCTTGATTCAAGTCCCCATTTTACACAGTAAAGCCAGTGGAATGTCCCCAATGACCTCCACCTTATGCTATGTTCTTGTTCTGAACTTTGACCCATTCATGCTCCTTACTATTTACGCCAGGAAAATTTATTTGCAGCAACCCCCCCTCGCTAGGTCTCAAGGACCATCTTGTAAGGATGTAATACATTCTTGTAATCGATTATTTTCTCAAGATGAAACTTATTATTGGAGGCAACTGCAGAGTGTCCTACTATTACTGGGCCCTACTGTCAGTTGGTGGTGAGGTAGTCATGACTTACTCCACTCTTTCCTGGCCATTACCCAAACTGCTATAGCTGTGCAGTGAGGCAGCCTGTGGTTGTGGAACAGAATGAATCTTTTGGAGAAGTCAGACCCAGCCCTCAGCTTCATTAGCCTCAGGCTCCCAGCAACAAGGACGGAGGCCATCCCGATGGTGCGGCTCAATGCGCAGGTGAAAGGATACTCCAGTGTGCCTTCAGGTCTTCAATTTTTTTCAGGGATTCTTGAACTTCCTTCCACACTTGCTCATCGCCCGTTAGCATATCTGCATCCTGCTCAGACCAAATTGAAAGACGGGAAAAGAAGACAAATAACCTAATTAGAAAAAACTGGGCCAAGGATCTGAAGAGCCGTGTCTCCAAAAAAGACATACAAATGGCCTACAAGCACATGAAAAGACGTTCAACATAATTAATCATCAGTGAGTACAATTCCAAATCACAATGAGATGCTACTTCATAGCCAGCAGCACAGCTCTACGTGAAAAGACAGGTAACAGAAGTACTGGTAGGAATGTAGAGAAATTAAATGCTGATACTCTGCTGGTGGCATGCACAGCAGTGTGGATTTTTTTTTTTTTTTTTTTTAAAAATGGCTTTTTCAAAAGTTTCTCAAAGGTGTTACCAAGAGAGTCACCATACCAATTCCACTCCTAGGTATATGACCAAAATAGATGACCATATGTTCAACAAAAATGTTCATACAAACATTCATAGTTCATAATAGCCCAATGTGGCAACAAATGTCGGAAAACTGATGAATGGGTGGATACATTTTTTAAAGCCATACAATGGAACAGTCAATAAAGCACTAGAACATGCTATAGTATGGATGCACATTAGCAACGTTAGCCCATGTGGAAGAAGCCAGTAATAAAAGATTACACATTATATGATTGCATTTATATGAAAAGCTCAGACTGGCTAAGTCCACAGAGACTTAAAGTGGTTTAGTGGTTGCCTAGGGGTAGGGCAATTAGAGGGAATTGGACAGTGACTGCCAATGGTTAGGCTTCCTTTGGGGATGATAAAAATGCTCTCAAATTGACTGTGCTGCTGGCTAGGCAACTCTGTAAAGGGACTAAAATCATTGATTTGTATGCTTTAAACTCACTGAGTTATAACTCAATAAAATTATTATTCAGAAGATATAAGTGGAAAAGGTTTATTTGTTAGGAGGTGACCCAGTGACCGAGTACGGCATGAACACTGAAGCTAGGAGAAAGAATGACGGTGAGTGCAATGCGCCCAAGGGAACCAGTCCTGACTTCCAAGAACACTGGAAGAAAACAAAAATCCCAACCTTGGGGACTGGGGAGATGGCTTAGTTAAGGCACTTGCTTGCAAAGCCAAAGGACCCAGGTTCGATTCCCCAGGACCCATGTAAGCCAGAGGCACAGGGTGGGACATGTGTCTGGAGTTCGTTTGCAGTGGCTGGAGGCCCTGGCGTGCCCATTTTCTCTTTCTCGATCTGCCTCTTTCTTTCTCTCAAGTAAGTAAATAAATAAATATTTTAAAATTTGCACTATCATCTATTAAACATGTTTCAACATTCAGTAACTGGGTCCTCTCTCTCTCATGTTTTGCCACAACGTCTCAAACACGTAGCACGGAGCTGGGTGCACAGCAGGAGCTCAATCAGTGTCCGCTGAATGAATGGCTCCAAACATAAAGCATGTGTGGCATGGTGCTTGGGCTTTACTAATATTGTCTGTCTCGTTTCATCTTCACACGGCTCTCTTATGTACGTAAGGTCGTCCCTGGTTTGGTTGTGGATGGACAGTGGATGCCCTAGGACAGGCAGTGAGGTGGTACCAAGTTTTTAGAATACTGGAAAACAATGACAAAAGTGACAGGTAAGTCTGACTTGTACCCTGTAACACAGTTCTAATCAATTGCAAGCTAAAAAACCTATCCATCCAGGGCAGTGGGTACCTATGCGGCCTGTATTAAGAGTCACCAAACTCTGAGTCTGAAAGTACTTTTAGGAAGACTATGTGACAAGGCATGGAACTGAAGATTAAATCTGGTTTGTGTGATTCCCAAAGAGATGGTCCTGAGACATGCACTCTGCTTCACACAAACCCTATTTTTTGTGGCTTTTCTAGCACACTCACCAAGTCTTACTCCCTAATAGGTGCACTGTCCAGTGCAGTGGCCACCAGCCACTTGTGGTTGTTTATATTTAACTTAGTTAAAACTAAATATAACAAAATGCCCAGTTCCTCAGCTACACTGAGTTTTTTTTTTTTGGTTTTTCAAGGTAGGGTTTTACTCTAGTTCAGGCTGACCTGGAATGAACTATGCAGTCTCAGGGTGGCCTCGAACTCTCGACAATCCTCCTACCTCTGCCTCCCGAGTGCTGGGATTAAAGGCGTGCGCCACCACGCCCGGCTTGAGTATTTTTCAAGAGCCCCTCAGCAACCTATAGCTGTGGCCACACACTGTAAGGCACAGAGCACAGCATGAACTCAGTGTTAGATACCCATGACACTCTGCGTCAGGGAGAGCCAGCCATCTAGGAAACTGAGTCACAGCCACGGTGGTGACGGCGAAGTTTCGACTCCATGTATGACCCTGCGAAGGCCAGGTGTGGCTCCCCCAGGAACACAGTGTCCTCATGAGAACCGCGCCCAGAATCGGCCTGTGTTATTTACAGGTGGGATGTGTGTTATCCCTCCACTGTGCGAGGGCAGAAAATAAAACGAGGCCACTTGAGAATTAGGAAACTGAGATCCTAAGAACGACTTAGGCGGAGTGTGTGCACATCACATGTGAGCACTGTGTGAGGGTGTCTTATGAACCGGGGCTTCATGGTTCTACATGCATGTGCTATGCACATGGGTGACATAATAAGATTTTTTTTTTTTTTTTTGGAGAGAGACAGAGAGAGAGCGCAGATAGAGAATGGGCACACAGCAGCCTCTCAGCCACTGTGAGCGAACTCCAGACACCTGCGCCTCCTTGTGGGCAAGTATGACATTGTGCCCTTGTGTCACTTTGCGTCTGGCTAAACGTAGGACCTGGAGAATCAAATGGGCATTCTTAGGCTTAGCAGGCAGGCGCCTTAATGGCTAAACCATCTCTCCAGTCCATAAGATTTTTGAAGAAGACCCCATAGTGCACCCTCCTTCTATGGGGAAATCCTAAGCACACTCAAGCTTTGTGTACACAGGAGAAGGTAAGCAAATGGCTGGGAGCAGGTGGACAGCAGTCTCTCTCTGCGTTCTTGTTCTAAGCTCCCGTCATCTTCTCCAATGTCAGTTCGAGCACCGCACCCTCCACCTTCAACCATCACAGCCATTCATGATCTCCCATTTCCTGTTTTGTGACTAGCAGTTCAAGCTCAAGGCTCTGAGGTGACTACCTTGCTCATGAGTCCCTATGGTGGTCACACTCTGATCCCCAGAACCTGTGGAACTTGGTTATACTGCAGAGGGGACTGAGTTGTAAATGAGATTAAGACTGCTTATTGAGTGACCTTGAAGAGGTGGAACTGGTCTGGCCTATCCAAGTAGGCTCAATATAATTATGGTGGCCTTTAAAAGTAGAAGAAGGAAGTCCAAGAGGAGGTCAGAGTGGGGGGATACGAGAAGGACAATCAGCCTCTATGCTGGCTTTGAGGACAGGAAAGAGTATGCCAAGGAATGCGAGTGGCCCTAGACACTGGAAAAGCAAGCAAACACATTTGCCCTTGGAGAAGAAAGGAAAGTAGTCCATGCACTCCTGGATTCTAACCCAGGAGATGGGGTCAGGTTTCAAATCTACAGAAGAATAAGGCAAGACATTTGTATTGTTTTAAGCCACCAAGTTTATGATCACTGGTTACAGCCCCCAAATCAGTAGCAAATGAACGTTCCTTCTGCCCTCTAGCCAATGGAATTTTGCATATGGCTCTCCTTGCACCTGAAATTAATTAATTTGATCACTCATTCATTCCATTAACACATGAGTGCCTCAGAAGGGGACTGTTGTAGGCAGCAGGATGGAGGGGAAAAAACTGCCCTATTATGATGTGTACACCGAAGAGGTATAGCAGACACCTTCAGGTTGGCTGAGATGAACTTCCAGACCAGGCACAGTTATGGAGGAAGGGATATTTGTTGAAGCTTACAGATCCAGAGGAAGTTCCCTAATGGAAGAAGAAGCTGGCCTGCTTTCACAGGACCAAACACACACACCACCCAGCACACCTCAGGAACTCCAGCTAGGCACACTTTGCATATCTTTAGATTGAAATCTCAAACCCACCCACCACACCTTAAGATCCACCCAGTGACATTGCCTCCAGCCAGATGCTGCAAATGCAAACTACAAGCTAATAAAACACTGAATATATTGGGGGCATCTATTCAAACTACCACAAGAGGTAAGAGGGATATAGAAAAACAAACACAGGGGGGCTGGAGAGATGGCTTAACAGTTAAGGCACTCGCCTGGCAAAGCCAAAGGACCCAAGTTCAATTCCCTAGGACCCACGTAAGCACATGGCAGATGCATCTGGAGTTCGTTTGCAGTGACTAGATGCCCTGGTATGCCCATTCTCATTCTCTCTCTCAAATAAATAAATAAAATATTTAAAATAAAGAAACACAGGGAAGAGAGATAGGGAAGACTGATACCAGGGAAATTGTAAACAAAGTTACCAGGGAAGACCTCACGAAGATCATGTTTGAACAGAGAGCTGCAGGAGGCTAAGGAGTAACAGACAAGAAAGCTAGAAAGGACAATGTGCTGTGAGGCAGGAGCAGGGCTTGCAGCTCAGAGGCTGATGGGTAAGCTCTCTTAACCAAAATACAGACTTGATCTTCCCTGATCCTGCCTCTGCCAAACACTTGGCATGGAGCCTCAGAGGTAACAGAGCTCAGCTGGATGTCTAGAGTTATCTGGAAGGGGGAAATTCTTCCGGATGTCTCTTGTATGAATCTTAATCGTTCCTCCCAGCATTGTTTAAAAATTTTTTTTTCATTTTATTTGCAAGCTGAGAAAGACACAGAGATATAGAAGCAGAGAGGGAGAGAAAGAATGAGAGAGAATGGGCCAGTCAGGGCCTCTAGGAAAATGAATTCCAGAAGCATGTGCCACTTTGTGTGGTTTTACATGGGTACTGGGGGAATTGAACTCAGGTCATTAGCGTTTTTAGGCAAGTGCCTTAACCACTGAGCAATCTCTCCAGCCCCTTCTCAGCGTTCTCGTAGGACACCAAAGCCTTTAACTTACATGTGAGGCACAGGACGGTTTTGAAGCTTGATGGACAAATTCAAAAGGACTTCTACTTCTAACTGCCTGAGGCAGGGTTCAAAGCCATTTCTGCCTGGCTCTGAGCCCATTCTCTTTCCAATGAATTATCTTCATGCAATTTGAATTTGGTTTTATTTCTGGGCTTGCTTCTAAGGTGAAACTTATATCTGTGAGCTGGTAAATTCAAAACATCTTCAACCATGGTCCAGTGCTAGCATTTGAAAAAAAAAAAAAAGAAGAAAAATCCCTTGACATGGAGTCCAAACAAATCTAGTATTTGTGAGCTAGGTGGGTGAGACCATGGCCCAGAACGGAGCAATTTCATATAGGAATTATATTCACAACTAAATCTGCCACCAGAGAACATAATCTGATTAGCTTTCTTTGAGGCTGACCCTAAGCCTTCATTTACTTAATGGAAGTGCAGGCAGCTTTGAAAGTAATCTCAGACATTGGGTGGACTGTACTTGAGCTGGACAAGGCCAGGCTCCCAGCTCAGAGCTGACTCTAGCACTTCCTGGAATGTCCCACTGTAGTGAATGCCTGAATATTCTTGGTCCTCAGCTTGCCTTACTCCTTGTGGCTCCTCGGAACTGTGCCTGCAGTGGGATCTGTCCCGCCCCTCTCCATACCACATTTCAGAAGAACGTGAGTTTTTTTTTTTTTTTTTAAGAACGTGAGTTTTGTATGTACATAAATAGAACTTATGGATATAAACAGAAAAACTACCTGGGGAAGTGTAATTTAAGCTCCCTTCTTTTCCAATACACAAATATGAGAGTAAATTAGTATGTTCTTTATTCACAGACCCTGAGGTATAAAATTCGTAAATGTAAGTCTTTGTTCCTATTATTTCTTATCCAGAGACATCAAAGATACTTGCTATCATTCCGGACAAAATTATTTAGGGAAAAAATTCTCTTTGAATTTCAGCTTTACTGATATGAAAGGTCTGGAACAGGTGAATCCTACTACATGTCTTTAGAAAGTGGAAACCATTCATTTTATATTTACATTTTTTAAACATCAGGTGTATTATTATGGGATAGAGGTACAGATCAGTGGTAGCAAACTTGCCTGACATGTGCCAGGCCCTGGATTCTGTCCCTAGCACTCTAAAAACAAACAGCAACAATAACATTAACGACAACAGCAACAACAAAGAAAACTATTATGTTGTCTACAGATAATTCAGAATATAAGCTGAAGAATTCCCAATTAAAAAAAAAAAGGTCATTGTCCTTCAGGAAGGTCAAGAGGGTTAAACCGGCTGGTTTCTGGTAGGTTCTTGGGCTGGCCCACTAGCTGTCCCCTGCAGCCAACCTTCCATCACGCTCAGCTTCCTTGCACAGCAGGAAACTGGTCTGGTGACCACGGACATCTCCCCCCAGGACCATTTTAGAGACTGAGGCAGTACGGAGCCGGCTGAGCCCTGTCTGCTGACCACTTTCCCATGTAGTTCAACATGCCTTAAAACAGCCAATGAACAGAAAAAAAAAAAAGTGGAAATAGCTCAGCAGAGGCTGGCCTGTGCCAGCTGAGCTCGGATAAACATGGATCTTCTTCCTTCTCTCTTACCACTCAAGCTCTCCACACTCTCCCAATTCATTACCCACCTCTTCCCCTCACAGCTAATCCCCTGCATGCCCACAAGGCCTGTCCTTCCCCCTCTGTTCAGCACCTACTTTTCTACCTGGACCCTTGTCCCTGTGGGTCTTCAGGAGTGGATGGCCTCTACCGCTCTTTCTTCAGCCACCACTCCTTCACTGCCCAGGCTTTCCCTCCGCTGTCCCTTTAGCCCTCAGCCTCTAATGCATTCCATTAGGGCACCCTGAGAGCCCACTGGCCTCTAAGTCTTGAGTCTGCTCAGCTCCTGTAGCACTGAGCCATTACTTGTCATCTATGTGACAGACTGCAAGTAGCCCAGGACTCTCTGAGGGACCCTGACCCACTCAGATCTGTACACCCAAGTACCACACAGCAACCTACTAGTTGAGTGTTTGGTGCCAGAATGAATGAGTGAGGAGAGAGGAGCGATCCTCCAAGATCCAGGGTAAAAGTATGGTGAGAGTAAAATAATAATTCAGTGATGGTGACAATCCCAACCAAGGGAGCCAAATACTGTTCTTTTCACATTTCCACCCTTACTCATTTCTGATAGTATGGCATCATGATTTGGAAAAGGATATGTTTCCACTGAACCTGGAGTGTTTTCCATTATCCCTACACACTGGTCAGAATTTACAATCTAATTGTGACAATTGAGCCCAAGAAATCCTAGACTGACTCAGAATCCATGCTCTCAGACAACAGCAGCACGGGTTACTGGAAAATGGCTCAGTTTAGGCTTCTCCCTAAATATTGTATTAAGTTTCTTGTGCCTCTCTTGACCAAGAAGACCCCAGTCCCATCGCCCTGGATGCACGAGGGAGGTCAACCACGTTCCTTCCTGCATAGATATTAAACTGATACTCCACAGACAGTTTTTGAACTGTGAAAACAGGTAACATATGATACAAGAGAACCTCACCTCTGCCTGCAATGGTACCAGGCAGCACAACTGTATTTAATTGGTCAAATGAGCCAGGCGTGGTGGCGCACGCCTTTAATCCCAGCACTTGGGAGGCAGAGGTAGGAGGATCGCCAAGAGTTCGAGGCCACCTGAGACTACATAGTTAATTCCAGGTCAGCCTGGACCACAGTGGGACCCTACCTCACAAAACCAAAAAAAAAAAAAAAAAAAAATGGTCAAATGTTTCCTTTGGCTTTGGAGCTGGCATCATCCTTTCTGGGTGCTAGTCATCACTGTGAATGAGAGAATGAGTGTTTCTAACTGGGCAGAAGGGTCCTGGCATGGCTGGCTTAGCATATCCTTGGGACAATGGCCACCAGCTCCATCCGGTCAGGAATCAGAGACATCCATTCCGGTCCACCTTGAATGGGGGTCACGTGAACAGATGTGTTTACTTGGTGTATAACAGTTCCATTCAAAACTCTTGCCATGGGCTAATTTCAGATGGTTCTTATTAAAAAGAAAAGGAGAAAGAGAGAGGCAGTCTGCCCTCTGGTACTTCCTGTTATCCATTCCTCATGCACAGTCTAATTAGATTGATTGGAGAGAGATGAGACTAAGATGGGGAAAAAAAACTTAATGAACATTTATAAACTTTTCTAGTAATTCAATAATTATAGCATCTTAAAGGAAGGGTTTTGGATTTTTTTCTTCAAGGTAAGGTCTCACTCTAGCTCAGGCTGACCTGGAATTCACTATGTAGTCTCAGGGTGGCCTCGAACTCATGGCAATCCTCCTACCTCTGCCTCCCGAGTGTGGATTTTTTTTTTAAGTGGAGAGAAGTTCAAATATCATGTCTGCACTCAGGCGAAAGATTAGGAAGTCCTGAAATCAAAGTCAGCAGGAAACAAAGTTTAACTTGCAGTGTCTCTGACGGCAGCACTCTGGTTCATGGACAATGTGCTGGGACTAACAGATTCATATACAGCATCACCCAAAACCTTTGCAAGTAACAGGAAACATCTCTGCTGGAACCAATTTCCACTTCCTTTGGCAGAATCAGCTGCAAGCAGCTCAGATTTAACATGGGGGGAAAATGGTTATTTCATAACATGGAAAAATAGTGGTTAAAAATAGAGCATTCACTATTGTATCAACCGCAACCCAGTTAATGGACATAATGGGCAATAAGGGCTGGGGGAGAAGGAAAAGGAAAGAATGTTCTCAACCTGAAGCACAATCAAATTGTATTTTTAATTAACAATTAGTGAGCAAATGTGCACAACAATCGGGTAACTCAATGAAAGGAAAGCTGGGTTTAGGGCTATATGATGTGGCACTGAACTCCCGTGCCACTGCTATGAGGCCTAGGCAAGTTGTTGAACATCCACAGAGCCAAGTTTCTTTGGAGATAATTGTCTAAACAGACAGACCTAAACCCTGTCTAGAACCATTAATATCATGAATGGCACAATGGCCTGAGTCCTCGATTCCCTCCCTAGATAGTCAAGGCCCCACTGGGGCTGACTAAAGTCAGCTTTGTTTGATGGAAGGGGACAACAGGCTTATCCTAGGGGAGAACCACCTGTGCTCGCTCCGTTCTCTTTGCTCAACTCTGTCATCCAAGTAAACTCTTCTCATCCACTAAGAACCTGGTCAGAGAGCCTCTGACATCTCGCAGCATCACCCTTGTTGCGCCCCCTTCAACAGGTTCCGAAACACCTGCTTCTCCGGTCCCCGATCCAAGCAATGAGTGGCAACTGTGCCGCAGGGGAGAGGGGTGCCATCCAGGTACAGCATCAGTAAACAGGTTCAGTAAAAGAGGCTCGCAAAGGTCACTTTTCCATCTTTCATTTGACTGTGAGATCTCAGTGCCTGCAATAGCTGTGCTCAAAAAGGACACAGCACAGCTCTGAACCGTGGGCTCCTGAGGCTGTAGGAACCCATTCCATCCTCCCCCCACCCGGCTCCCCGGCCCTGCATCTCTTCCCCTTCTGTCTTGTGCTGGCTGACTCTACGGGCCGGGGAGCCTTCCTCCATTTGTCTGGCTCTATCATAGCCGTGGGTCTAACTGAGGGGAACCTGAGTAGGGAAGGGGGAGGGAGAATGACAATAAGCCTTACCCAAACAAAAAAGCCAATGCTGACAAGGGCCCATGAAACAGCATACACCACGAGAAGCCTTGCTCCATTTAGCCTCCATTTACCTCATGTTCCCCTATAGTTAGTTTCAGCCTTTGCTTTTTCACTAGGGCTCCACGGCAAGTACACATTTTTACCAGACCACACATTCTGCTCAACCTCAGGTTCAAGGTTAAATCTCCAGTTCCACAGAACTCCCAGAAGACAGAAGATGCTCCCTTCACAACTTGTATGAAATACACAATGGGCTTGAGTGTGTAAAGTCAGGATTTCAAAAGGTTTTGTTCGTCTCCAGCCCCTCACCTTCCCTTGCCGTGTGCTGGGTTTCCCCATCTCACTGAAGGAGACTCCTTTCTCAGAAAAACCTCATTTGCTTCTATAAAATCAGTCAACTTGGATTACAGAAAGAGTACCCACACCCTGAGGCCACTGGTGCTTGCTGAAGAGCAGCCCTCTTATGCAGCACCTTGTCAGGAGCAGACATGGCTGGCCAACAAGTAAAAGCAGCTAAAACATTGTATGAGGGCATTAAGGAAGGAAGGAACCCTCTTGCAGCCTCCCACCACACTAGAAAGATATGCTCCTGAGACATACAATGGGGATTATACCAAGCAGAAGGCCACTAGCTCAGCTTGTGAAAGCACATTCAAGCCAATTCCTTTCACGTCTGTGGAGAGACTATCAAATGGATGGCTCGTGCAGCTGGAAATGCATATGATTCTAGGCAGAGTCCTGCCAGTCTCACTGTGTAAACACTGCGAGGTGGGAGGTTTAATACTCTGGAAAAAGGCAAAGATTTTACAGGAAAATTGTCCTAATGGCAGCAGACATTAAGATAAAGTATACCCCCGAATTTCAGGGCAGGTTTTGTTTTAATGGAGACGGAAACCACAGTCTCGTCCCCTCAATCTTTTTTATGTCCTTCTCCGGGAGCAGCTGCTTTCGCTCACCTCTGCACACAGACAGGAAACTGCTTGAAACTGTAGCAGAACAGAGTCAAGTTAGCTCTAAGGGACAACCTCCTGACAAGCAAAGGTTAGGACGGGCTAGACGTGATTGCTCCCCAGACAGTTCAAAATACACAAGGGCTAGCAGTGTGGCTAGGTGGCAGAGTGCTTGCTTAGCATGTGTGAAGCCCTGGGTTTGATCCCTAGGATGGGGTGGGGGGGGATGAAAAACGGCATGTGTTGGGTTCCATGCTCTAGTGGTAGGTGGCGCCATGCAAATGGAACTGAGGGGCTGGACCCCAATCCCAGCTCTGCAGCTGGTCAGACCCAGAGCTCACAGTGTTTTCTGATTCCACTTCCTCGGGTGACAACTTGATTATGGTTGCCATGGAGATGGAAACTAATCATTCCATGCTACTGGTCACTTATGTAGGCGGAGCCTACTGTGCCTGAGGAGAAACTTGAAATTCTGCTGGAATACACTATGGGATCTGGAGATGTGCAAACAAACTGCGAACTCCTTCATTCCTTTTCCCCACCTTTATTCTAAGTTGAATTTTTTTTTTCATATCCATGGTTACCTCAGCCAGGGCCAGAGCTGAGAACCTACAGCGCAGACCAAAGACTATTCAGTTCAGTGCTGTAGTCTGCCAAGACCTTGACAATGGCTACTTAATTCTCACATTCCTTCTAACATCTGTATGGATAGTGGTCCGAGTAAGCAATAGCTGAGGCTCCAAGTGTAGAGGATTTGCTGATTGCCTAGAACAAGCATGTCAAACCAAGTGAAGAGTTTAGTTGGGTCCTCACTAACAATTTCAGATAACCGGTCCTGGGACCCAAGTCTAGAGACACTTAAAAAAAAAAAAAAAACGTATTTTGGGCTAGAGAGATGCTTCAGTGGCTAAAGGCACCTGCTTGCAAAGACTGCTGGCCTGGGTTCGATTACCCAGTACCCACATAAAACTAGATGAACAGCAACACATGTGTCTGCAGTTCATTTGCAGGGACCAGAGGCCCTGGCGTGCCTATTCTCTCTCCTTCTCTCTTTCTCTCTCTGTCTCTCTCCCCCTAAAATAAATAATATTTTTTAAAACCATATACATTTTTTAAAAAGTATTTATATATTTTTTTATTTGTTTGTGGGAGGGGTGCACACGGAGGCCAGGGGATAGATTTGGGGTTGGTCTTCACCTGCCCACGTCATTTGAAGCACGGTTTTCCACCCTGCATTCTCACTATATTGTTCTTTGCTTGTTTGCATCCAGCGTCCAGGAAATTCTCCTTTTTTCACCTCCCATCTCATACCAACACGTGGGTGTTGGGATTACAGAAGCCTACTTCCCTCCACCTTTTTATGTGGGGTCTGGGGATTGAACTCAGGTACTGCAATCAATGGAAATTATTATAACCCATGCCTTAACAGCTGAAGGCAGCTTCCTATAGCCAACTCTGTTTTTTTTTTTTTTTTTAATAGTTGGATTGCCCAATTCCCTAGAATTTACCGGGATTTAGTAAGTCAACAATGAAATCCTCAGACCATGTGTAAAATAAGCAAAAAGTTCAAAAGGAGTATGTCACAGTTTAAAGGAAGCAGTATCAAAACTTTACTTTTAAAGAGGGGAAGGCAGGATTTTATTTTATCTCTCGGGTCTCTTTAAAGAGACCTACTTCTGGAGGCTGAGTGGGGGTGTCACTGCAGAGGGCTGCCACTCCCAGGCTACAGACTTGACTGGCCCATTCCTTTTCAGGCCGGCTGGAGACAGGATGTGGTATGATGCATGGCACACCTCTTCACCCATCCTCATACCCTTGAGCGCTCTTGTACAGAATCACCAAGACTCAGTGGCTCTGCCTGGTGACTCTGCATCCCATGGAAGTGAAGTACTAGCCGGCTGTGTGGCGCGCCTTCCTCCTGGCGCCCCACCAACAGAAAGCACATGTCTGCATTTTATATTCCAGTAAACTCCAGTTTGGCCCTCAGCCAGGGACCTCTTTGTAATGTCAAAGATAAAAGCTCTGGCCATGTTTGGCACCATGCCCCCACCTCCATTTTCTTATAACCGTTTTATAAACCCAGTGTGCATGACTGTTAACAGAGCCTTCCAGACAGAGGTCTAATGGAGCTCTATAAACATTCCCAAAGAGTGAGTGGAGGTGTCCCCACAGCACAGAGGGTGAGCAGAGGTGTTCCCACGACACTGGGAGAGAACGGGGGAGGGTTGAGGGGAGGTGATCTCACTCAGGACCTGCTGGGAATTGTGGGGAGAACTGGCCCACCAAGCCACTGAGTCCTGGGCTTCTTGGAACCTGGTACGCTAGCAACATTAAACTTCATCTGGCTCCAAACAGTATAGTTATAGATATACATCGGTGCACTGACATCGGGTCAGGTCCTTTTCCAACTCTGAATGTCCAGAAATGATATCTGGTGTGTTCAGGATGGCATGATGCTCTCTTCCCAGACACAGGGAACACAATGACGTCAGCCACAGAGGATTGTGCAATCATCACCTCCTGATCAGGTGTTACCTTCTTTTGGGGGTCATTCTTGATGTGGGTCCAGTTTATACAGCCCCAGTCATCACGGTTTTATTATCCATTTAACTTTCCAGAAGACTTTCAAAGGACAATTTTTTAATGTTAGTCTAACTGGAATTAGCTTGTTTTTGTTTTTTAGAAGTTAGCAAATATAAAAATATTTCCTAGTCCAAGAATAAGGGGGCAGCCAGAACTGGATTCAGAGCATTTTATGTGAAAGCCTCAGTTTTTCACGTAGTGCTGTGTAGTTGATGACTTTTTACGTCTAATGCAATTTGTACACAAGCAGAGAACATGGGAGAACAATTGTAAATTGAGTAGACAGAAAGAAGATGCCGGAACCTAAGCAGTCATGGCCAGTCGCAATGGTTTTGCCACAAAGCCTCATGCAGGGCTGGTATAACACTGTAGCATCTGCCAGTCCTGAAGATTCTGATATTCTTTGCCTAGATGACCTGGGCTTGTGTTCTCAGGACCTTCCAGGTGATTATTCACCTCTCTGACTCTCAAATAAATAAAACTTTTTTTAAAAGTTTAAAAAAATACAAGAGGGGCTGGAGGGATTGCTTAGTGGTTAACGCATTTGCCTGCAAAGCCAAAGGACCTAGGTTCGATTCCCCAGGACCCACGTAAGCCAGATGCACAGGGGGTGTACACGTCTGGAGTTCATCTGCAGTGGCTGGATGCCCTGGCATGCCCATTCTCTCTCTCCCTCTTTCTCTGTTAAATAAATAAATAAATAAATAAATAAATAAATAAATGAAAATAGAAGAGAGTCTACAGAGATGGCTTAGTGGTTAAGGTCCTTGCCTGTGAAACTTAAGAATCCAGGTTTGATTCCCCAGTACCTATGTAAATCAGATGCACATGGCGGCACGTGCGTCTGGAGATCATTTGCAGTGGCTAGAGGCCCTGGTGTGTCCATTCTCTCCTCTCTCTAAAATAAAATATTTAAAAAAATAGAAGAGAGACTAGTTGGAAGGAAGGATTTCAGTGGAGGGAGGATTTAATAAGGGAAAAGGGGAATGGAGGGAAAATGGTGTATGATCATGGTATATTGTGTATATTTATGGACGTTGTCAGTGAAAACTTAAAAAAAAAAAGAAAAAAGTTTGACTAGTAAAAGCAAGAGATGTTACAGTCTCCTTTGACTGACGCTTGCTGTGACTTGAGATGGATGGCATTCGTGGATGCATGGGGTGGTTAGACTCCAGCATCTCTTGTAGACTTCAAGTATCCTTGATGAATGTTGCAGAGATCCTATTGTTGAATTTCAACAAGGATTGGACAAAGTATTTCTTAATATTATTTATTTATTTGAGAGAGGGAAAGAGGCAGAGAGAGAGAGAATGGGTGCACAAGGGCATCCAAGCCACTGCAAACGAACTCCAGATGCATGCGCCACCTTGTGCATCTGGCTTACGTGGGTCCTGGGGAATCGAACCGAGGTCCTTTGGCTTTTGCAGGCAAGTGCCTTCACCACTAAGCCATCTCTCCAGCCCTGACAAAATGTTTTAAGATATTCTGTGTTCAAGACAATGTGTGAATTTCTGCTTGCCTGAACCTTCCAACCGTATCTCAGGACTGACTGATGTCCACCTCAGATTAGTCCTTGGCATGAACCATTTCTCTTGTTCCACGGAAGAGGCTACATTTCAGAGAGCTGGCTGGCTGCGTACCAAATCCTAACAATAAAAACACCATGTATTAAAGTTCATTGTACTCATTACTATAAACGCTTTCTCTCACTTAAGCTAAAAACTACTCCAGTCCCTAATTTGCAGATGACAAGCCTGCAGTGGAGAAGGAGGAAGTAACTTAATTTCAATACAAAATGGTGGAGATGGCGTTGAGCTAGCAGCTGCATGATTTAAAAGCCTGCGTGCTCTTTGCTTTGCTGCAGTGCTTCAAGAATTCACACTTGAGGACTGGGAGGAGGAATAAGGAACCTATTGATGCTCTTCCTTCACTGCTCCATGGGGCAGAACTGGCACCCTGATCGAAGTCAGACAAGGTAGCTTTCAGCTCATAGACAAGAAGCATAAGAGTTGAGTGGTCTGCTCCCGGCAGTGTGCCGTGATCACCATTCAATCTTCCCACGTGGTCTAGCATCCACCCAACAGCGACACTGCCCTGACTAGGTGGGCCTAACCAGTCCCCTCCCATTGTGGGCTATGGGCCTCTATAGAGACATCTCTTTTTTTTTGCTTTGCTAATTATCAAACTGCACTTAGTGTAGTTGGGTATGGTGGCACATACCTGTAGCCCCAGCACTTGGGAGGTGAAGGCAGAAGGATCAGGAGGAGTTCAAGACCAGTCTCAGCTACATAGCAAGTATTGAGGAAAACCTGTGCTGCATGGGACACTGTCTCAAGAAAAAAGAAAAAGGAAAAAGCTCTTTTCCAGATTAGAATTATCTCTATGCACACTCGTAAGCCAGGCCTGGTATGAAAGCATGGCTTTCCAACCCTAGAGATGTGTGCTTTCTGGAAAGAGCAACAGTGGGGCCTCAAGTGCACACAGAAAAGTCTCTATCGAGATGGTAACTGGAGGGCTGGAGAGATGGTTTAGCAGTTAAGGCACATGTCTATGAAGCCTGAGGACCCTGGTTCAACTCTCCAAGTCCCACATAAGCCAGATGCACATGGTGGCGCCTGCATCTGGAGTTTGTTTGCAGTGGCTAGAGGCCCTGGTATGCCCATTCTCTCTCTCTCTCTCTCTCTCTCTCTCTCTCTCTCAAATAAATAAATAATTAAAAAATTTAAAAAAGATGGTAACAGGAAAAATGCATTCTGCCTTTCCACCGGGTGGTTTACATGTAAGTGTACCAGTCTTGGTGTGGGAAAGTGGGGTAGAACATTTTCAATGCTTACAAACAATTGGAAGGAAATATAAAAATAATCCCTTCATTGTTTAAACTCTTAGAAAATTGTTCTCTCAGTAAAAGTCACTGTGAAGCATTAAGTAATAGAGATACTTGGCATGACTATATTATAGCTTACCTCAACGCGAGGCTACGGATTTATTCATTTATTCACTTGGGCAACCCAAGCTTCTTAAGTGCTGTGCTGGGCATTGAGGACACACAAGAGAACAGAGCTGATGAAGTCACTCTTAACAAGTAAGCAGGCAGGCAGTAAATACAAATGATACATGATGTTTGTGCAAATGGCAGTAAAGATGTGGCAGAAAAGAACAGGCGAGAGGCGAGTGGCGAGTGGCTTTCAAGGTGTGGTCAAGGATGCCTCTCTCAGGAGGTGAGGTGCAGGCAGAAGCTGCAAGCTTCGGGCATAGGAAAGGGCCAGGCAAGCCTGAAGCTATAGAAGACAGCTCCAGACAGACGAGAGCCAGCTGCTCAGGCCCTGGGGCAAGAACCTGGCATGTTGTAGTCAGGAGCATGGGCTGAGCCTAGAAAGGTGCGCCAAAGCCAGACCACCCAGATACTCTCTGCCCTTTAGGGAGGCTGGGCCTCCTTGCAGGTGTGTGAGGAACTGCTGAAGAAGACCCCCATGAAAAGCATTCTCGGGCTTCTATGCAAGAGAAGCACAGCCACGGGATGGTGAATGGAAGCTGAAATC
Organism: Orientallactaga sibirica; assembly: GCA_036365145.1. Lineage (NCBI taxonomy): Eukaryota > Metazoa > Chordata > Mammalia > Rodentia > Dipodidae > Orientallactaga > Orientallactaga sibirica. Next base: position 11,692,612 of record JAEOAD010000035.1, on the reverse strand, counting down.
AACTACGGCATCCCTCCAGGAGTCCAAGCAAGAGGCTGGTGGTGAAGAAATGCTCAAGGAATTATAGCTGTTACTGGAAGGGGAGAGAGGCTGTCAGCCAGGAAACCTCACTTAACTTTCTTCTGGTATCTGCTTGGGAAATAGTCATTTCCTGTTTCACCCAAGCTTGTTGGCCCCACACAGCAGCTGCTAACCTCCTCCAGGTTTCTTTTTTTAAAAAAATTTTTTTTATTTTAATTAATTTATTTGACAGAGAAAGAGGGAGAAAGAGAGAGAGAATGGGAGCACCAGGGCCTCCAGCCACTGCAAACAAACTCCAGACACATGCACCCTCTTTGTGCATCTGGCTTACATGGGTCCTTGGGAATTGAACCTGGGTCCTTTGGCTTTGCAAGTAAATGCCTTAACCTCTAAGCTATCCCTCCACTCCCCCTTGCAGGTTTCTAACAGCTAAACCCTGAATGTCCCAAGTGTTCTCAGCTCTCCTAGTCATCAGCCCTTCTGTCAACCTAAATGGAGAGCAGGTCTATCCATGGCCTGATGTTACTATGATAAGCCAAAGCTGGATCTTTAAGTTTGGGAAATTTTAGTCATAGGTGGTCAAGAGGGGATGGGGGTACTGAGATAAAAAGAATAAAAGAGATGGCTTAGTGGTTAAATGTTTGCCTGTGAAGCCTAAGGACCCCAGTTCGAGGCTCGATTCTCCAGAACTCACATAAGCCAGATGTACAAGGGAGCACACACATCTGGAGTTCGTCTGCAGTGGCTGGAGGCCCTGGTGTGCCCATTTTCCCTCTCTCTCTCTCCCTCTACCTGCCTATTTCCATATCTCTCTCTCAATCAAACAAACAAATAAATAATGAAAGAACAGAATTTAAGAAACTTGCAATGAGGTCTCTGAGTCAACAATCTAATAACTGAAAGACAAATAAATAACTAAATGCCTGAGCGTACCCTTGGGTCCCAGTTCTTGTTCAGTTACGCATCTGTTCTGCAACAGAATGAGGGAGTTAATTGCTTTTCTATGACATGTATGGATTTTGCAAGACACCACATTGCACCAGTTAATAATAATCTACCTTCTGTTAACATCAAATGTTTAAGTTAATAAAAATCTAAATGATAGATCTCATAGCACAGCACACTTCACTGAAAGGCTGGGTGGCAGCAGTAGTAATTTTCCTGGGTAAAAATTATTGGGATGAGCTTCTGGCAGCATGAAAATCTTGGACAATAAAGTGACTCCCATGGGCAGGCTGTTTGCAAAGTTCACATTCCAGGGAGGGCAGGGCGGTGTCTCTCCACTTGCTAATGTTGGTAGGGTTGAGACTGTCAGAGAAGCTGAGACTAATAGCCAGTAATTGCCTCAAATTGACAATATTAGTGATTTTTATTCCACTTAAGCCTGTCTGCTCAGTCTTTAAGGTCTGCAAAGAAATATGGAAAGGATATAAATAATCTCTTAAATTCTGCTATTAATATTAAAAGCCTTTCTGCAATGGTGAGTGAGGCCTTGAGAGCCAGACACGAAGCCATTGGCATTATGGCAGCTATAGCATGGTTTTAGATCTCCTTGGGAAAAAAACTGAGATAACATTTAAAGTAGGCTCCAGCCCCAAGATGGGACAAGTACTTGAAATAAACTTAACAGAGTGTCTTGTTGAAATACAAAACACCCAAAGAAAAGTCTGAAATCTAAGGCATCTTGTCACATTTGTGCTAGTTCTACTTATTTGGGACCAAAGAATAAAATTGTCTACCCCTTTCTGGCATTTTTTTTGAGGCAAGGACAACAGTCTGGCCTTTGTTTATACGAGAGAGCGAGATAGAGCACAAGAGGCAGAGAGAGAACTGGCACATCAGGGCCTCCAGCCACTGTAACTGAACTCCATGCACGTGCATGCGCTTGTGTCACCTTGTGCATCTGGCTTATGTGGGACCCAGAGACTTAAACATGGGTCCTTAGGCTTTGCAGGAAAGTACCTTAACCACTAAGCAATCTCTCCAGTGCACTTTCCTTGCATTTTTAACCTCTCTCACTTCTCTCTTCCTTGCCTAAAAACATAAGAGGATAAAAACCCAAAACAAACAACACACTGGGACTTGCTAGTTTGGATCTGGAATGTCCCCTAAAGATCTGTGTGTTGTAGGCTTGGACCCCCCAGCCTAAAATGCATAAACTAATAAAAATCTATTTTTTTAAATTTATTTGCAAGCAGAGAGAGAGATAGAAGAGAGGCAGACAGAGAGAGAATGGACACGCGAGGGCCTCTAGCCACTGCAAACAAACTCCAAATGCATGTGCCCCTTTGTGCATCTGGCTTACATGGGTCTTGGAGAATCGAACTGGGATCCTTTGGCTTCACAGGCAAACGCCTTAACGGCTAAGCCATCTCTCCAGCCCCTAATAAAAATCTAAATGACGCATCTCATAGCTCAGTGCACTTCACTGAAAAGCTGGACTGCCATTAGTACTGATGTGGGAGATAGTGAATCCTTTAAGAGGTGGGGCTGAGTGGGAGGAAGTTGGGTGATCAGGGGGTGAGCCCTTGAAGGAGATTTTGGAGTTCAAGTCACCTCATTCCTTCCTTTTCTTTCTCTTTCACGTCTGGCCTCCCACGAGATGAGCAGTTTACTCCAGCAAGCATTCCTGACATCATGGGCTGTGACTGGCCCCGAGGTAAAGCGCTAACCCATCATGGGCTGAGATCGCCAAGCTCTGCAGCAGAATGAACCTTTCCTCTTTAGAAGATGACTACCTTAGGTATTTGTTGCATGTGTGCATCGTATGTATGGTGTGATATGTGTACAGCGTATGTGTGTGTGTTTGTATGTGTGTGCATAGGCCACAGAAGAATGTCATCAGGTGTCCTTTATGGCTCGATCACTCTTCCACTTGTTTCATTGAGACAGCGTCTCTTACTAAGCCTGGAGCTGCCATTTTTGGTCAGACTGGCTGATCAGCGAGCCCAGGGATTCTCCTGTCTCTGCTCCACATAGGACTGGGGTTACAGACATGTGTGAACATGCCATGCTTTTGATGTGAACATTGGGGATCAAACTCAGGCCATCTCAAGCCCTCCTGCTTAGGTGGTGAGCACTCTTACCTACGGAGACATTTTCCAAGAGCCTTATCTAAGATATTCTCTTGTCTCAGGCAACAAAAAGCTAACACAGGATTGAAGTCAAAAAGTTTATTTTCTGGGCTGAAGGGATGGCTTAGCGGTTACGGCCTTTGCCTGCAAAGCCAAAGGACCTAGGTTCGATTCCTCAGGACCCACATTAGCCAGATGCACAAGGGGGTGCATGCATCTGGAGTTCATTTGCACTGGCTGGAGGCCATTCTCTCTCTCTCTCTCTCTCTCTCTCTTCTCTGTCAAATAAATAAAAATAAAAAAATAAAATAAAAGTTTATTTTCCAGTTAACAATTTGTTTCTTTGGGCTGCCAAAGCTAAGGGACCCAAGAATAATAATTACCTTTTTGTGCTCATTTTCACTGGCCACAACTTATAGCAAGCCTTTATCCATGTGGGCCTACAGAACAGCGTGTAGGGTAACATGTAAGAATGCAGACATAGATGCCCTGGCAGAATCCTTATTTCACTGCTGTCTATCTGTGACTTGCTTTTCAGGGAGCTTTGGGTAAAAGGTACTTCTTTGAGGCCTTTAAGCACACAGGAAGATACTCTGTAAATTCCTGCTGTCTGTCTGCCACAGGAAGCAACAGATGATGTGAAAACCATCCACAACCAGTAAAGTCTGATACTGCTGTTGTTTTAAGGGGGAGAATATTTGATTTTTCCCTTTATAATTCAAAAACAGTGAGGCAGAGACAGGAGGCTCCCCGGGGCTGACTGGCAAGCTAGTCTAACCGGCTTGTGGAGGTCCAAGTCAAGGAGAGACCCTGTCACAAAAAAAAGGTGGCTTAGGAATGACCAGATTGACAGTTTTCTTTGACTGGGCTTGTCCTGTGGTCTCCACACCCATATGCAAACACACACATACATGCACACACGCACGTACACACAACACACACACCAATCAAAGTACAGGTGCTTATATGGGATCAATTACCTGTGGCTTACGTCTATATCCCTGGGCTCAGGGACCCTGACAGGAAGTTCAGGTGGTCCCTTTGTCCCACAGGCAGAAGAGTTCCTCGTCCCCCATATTTTTCTCAGTCCTACTTTCCACGATGTGATTTCTTTGGCTCGTTTTAAGTTTCGGGGTCACTGTACATAGTAGTAATGCATCTTCTGGAAAAAGCTCATGGAGAAAACTGTGCTGGGGCTTTGGTTGGGCTCAGAGGCAACAGCATCAAATTAAGAAAATATTCACACAATTTGTAAGAGGATTTTAATTGACCTTCTTCATAAATGAAGCTGCTGTGAGAAGATAGTCATTTATATGATGTCAAATTCAGGCTATTTTATTCATTTTCTGAGGTGGTTTGTTACCCACTAGAGCCCTCTCCTGTGTCAAATTCAGCCTAATTGTTTAGAAATAATTAATGTGTTTTTATTTCAGTTGTAGGAAACATAATTTATTAATTGGTTGTTATGCATTCTGTCTTAAAAGGCACAATAAATTAAGAAATTAGCATTAAGAAGGTATTGAAAAAAGCCTAGATTCACTTCTGAAAAGCAAGATGGTGGCAAGTTAAGAATGAGGGGATTTACCCCTAGCGGAGTTGAGTGACAAATAGGGAGATGACTGTTTTATGGGCCTTTAGTTCAAATTTCAACATTCTAGACCAGAAAGCATGTGCGATGCTTTCATGATTTCAAGACCCTAATGTTCTTATTAAACAGGAGACAGAGGAAGCCTGTCTTCCTTACTTGTTCCAGTCCTCAGGTTCTGAATGTGATCTGGCTATGAAGGTGGAAAGAAAACAGAAGACAGGCTAACCCTGGGCACTGAGGCCACACAGTCTCCTAATGACAGGGAGGCACAGCTACATGGACACGCATCGCAGCTTCACCCAGTAGCTAGTCCTCAGTGCCATGGGCAAGAGACTTAATCTACATGGAAACCTATAGAGGCAGCCTAGAAGCAGGTGAGTATGCCATGTCCCTGGGTCATAAGTGGACCCAGTCATATCAGTCTGTGTTTGAAGACAGCTGCCATCATAGATATGCAAAAACAGCTCTCCCTGCAGCCTTTCTTCTGGGAGTAATGTTGTGAGCTCCTTCCTTGATTTTGGCTTTTTTTTTTTTTTTTTTTTGAGAGAGGGAGAGAGAGGAGGAGAGAAAAAGAATTGGTGTGTCAGGGCTTCCAGCCACTGTAACTGAACTCTCACGTGCCATCTTGTAAGAATATGCGACCTTGCATGTTTGTATCACCTTGCGTGTCTGACTTACGTGGGACCTGGAGAGGTGAACATGGGTCCTTAGGCTTCACAGGCTAAGCCATCTCTCCGGCCCAAGATTTTGGTGTTTTTGATTCTCTTCCTTGTGTGCATTTGTTTCTGACTTCTTGGTGCTTTACACTTGGTGCCCGAAGCCACCACCTCTACCCCCCATTCTTCAATGGCTTCCTATTTAGCATGATGACAATTCAAACTCTGCCTAGCATACCTCATTCCTTGCTCCACCCCACTGCCACCCCCTAACCTTACCAGGCTTCACCCTCCAGTAATATCAAGCACGTGCAGTTTCCAGACACATTACCTTCTGTGGGACTGGCATTTCACAGGGACACAGCCCAGCATCCAATCCTCCATTTGAGCCCTTCACATTGGAAACATGCAGCCTTCATGTCCCAGGCCAAGTGTTACTGCCTATGTGCCATCCTTTCTGGCTAACCGGGCAAATTGTTTTCTCTGCTCCCACTGCCATTCAGAGAGACACTCAGGATAGCTGCCACACTGAATTAGACTGGGTGTCGGTGCCCATGTCTCCACACTAGAATGTACGACTCTTTCAGGAAGGTAAGATCATCTACGGATTTTCATCTTTAGTATGTGGTAAGCCTTAACTTCAAAATACTACAGGAAGAAAGAAAAGGAGAAGAGGAAGAAGGGACAGATATTACTGTGGATGAGTGATAGGCAAAGTAAATAAATAAATAGTAACTAATGTATGTCTGTGTTCTAAGCAACAGAAAATCACGTATCCAGAAAAGTAATGCTCAGGCTGTGGACAGAACAGGCATATTCCAGTCACAGACCTTTTTGAGTCACGTGAATCTGAACTTCTTGGACCCCCACAGTACCTCACAGTGGACCTCATCATCCTCATCATCCTCCCCATTGGATGGTGGAAGCCTCGGTGGAAGCAATTTTAGTCCAAGGTCTTAAACAAACATGATAATTAAAATATGCTAAATTAAAGCTGGAGAGATGGCTTAGTGGTTAAGGCATCTGCCTGCAAAGCCAAAGGAGCTCGCTTCGATTCCCCAGGACCCACATAAGCCAGATGCACAAAGTGGTGCAAGGGTCTGGAGTTTGTTTGCAGTGGCTGGAGGTCCTGTATGCCCATTCTCTCCTTGTGTCTTTCTCTCTCTCAGATAAATGATTAAATAATACGCTTTAAAAAATATATGCTAAATTATTCAGTGGTAAAACCTCCCTAAGAGAAATATAACTCTCTCTTTATTTCTAAAGTTCTACTAGCCAAGACATATAAATTACAAATTGAGTATAAGGATATTTTAAGCACTTTTAAAATGAGTATTAAACAAATGGATTTTTCAAGAAAAGCACTCAAGAGGATAGCTAGATCAGTTTCTTCCTTTACCTTTCCCCTCTGTCTCCACACCCAGGTGCAGTGCCCTGTTTCTTCAGGAGACCCACCCTAGCATTAGGGAGCCTGGACTGGCTGAGCCTAACTATAGAATCACTCAGTTGGTGAGTGGTTGATATCGTTTCTCCTTTCTGTAAGATGAAGGTTCTGACCTATATGCCTCATGTCTCTTGCAGCTAGTTCAATCTAACCACCCCCTTTGATATGCCAGTCAGCATCTGTGACGTCTGTTTACAGGTCCAAATACGTTCTAGGAGTGCAATCAAATGCAGCAAAAGCCCCATCGAATGGTCATGTCAACAGGTCAGAGAGAAGGCGGAGTACTGCATAGACTTCGGTGGTATCACTTGGAGCCCAACAGCTATGCTTCAAGACTGGGATTTAAGAAAGTCGAAACACACCCAGTAACCAGAATCCCCAACTCACAGAGTGGCATTGTGCATTCTCCTGGTGGGGGGAAAGGCTCACTGATGCCATCATTTCTTCTCCAAAGGAGCTGCCAATGGCTAGGTACCAGCAAACCCCAAGTAGCTATGAAATTCACTACATTGCCTCTGCACATAGTCCAACTGTTAGATGTTAGTGGAAATTCATGTGGAAGAAACACAGAGATTACTAACAGTTGAAGCAGGAAGACTTAAGAAGTCATTAAGGGATGGGAATATGGGTCACTGGGTAGAGTACCAGTCTGGGTGTGGTGGCATATGCCTATAACCCCAGCTTTTGGGAGAGGAAGGCAGGAGGTTAAAGCTACACAGCCAGTTTGAGGCCAGCCTAGAATACACAAGACCTTGTTAAAAAACAAAAGACAAAAAATCTGAGCTTTCTTTTGCCAGAGTTTGGTACACTCTCCTATGGCTATTGTCCATCTGATGTTGGCCAGGAGGTGATGTCCACCCTCTGCTCATGCCATCACTTCTACCTGACATCATGTAACTTCCCCTCGTGTCTATAAACCAAAATAAATCCCTTTTCTCCCACAAGTTGGTCTTGGTTGGGTATTTTCTACCAGCAATGCAAGCTTGACTGCAACAGCAAAATTGGTACCAAGAAGTGGGGTGATTGCTGCTACAAACCTGACCGTGTGGCTTTTGTCCTTTTGGAACTGATTTTTGAGAGGAATGTGGAAGGACTTGAAACCTTGGCCTAAAAGGCACCTTGCAGTGTTATAAGTACAGCTTAATGTACTGCTCTGGTCAGAGCTGAAAGACATGAATGCAGTAAGAACTAAGTACTTATGAGAGTGAGAAAGAGCTTTGCCTGGTCTGGGCTAGAAGCAATTTGTGTGAGAGGCTTGCTGTTATGCCTGTGTCTTGAGAATTTGTGCAGGGTTGCATTGCATAGAAATGGGCTGGTATGAGCAGATACAGCACAGAAAAAAGTGACATCTTTGGGCCCAAATTGCTGCCCATTCAGCTGCAATTGTTTGAGAGATTACGACCTTTGAGATTGGGCCAGTTGATCTGCACTGGGAAACAGGAAGAATTCAGACTCTTTGGAAAGGGCCTGAATGCTGAAAGAGTGTGCTGTTCTTCAAAGACTGCTTTATTTCCCCCTGGATTAACAAGTTAGTAGCCCACCTGATATTATGGAGTATAACAAATGCAGGAAAGAGAAGGTCACTGAATTTGCCACACAGTTTTGTATTTTGAAAATGGCCATGGGCAGTGTGAAGCAGGATTGTTGGATTATCTGTGTGACAATTCAATGGAGTCATGTTGATGAACTGTGAGTTGCAGGAGAGACCCAATGGAGATGCCAGGACTATGGGTTTTCTGCCAAGGAGAGCTGCCGGCACCAGATGAAGTTTTCCAGAACTGTGAGTAGTCTAGCTGGAGGGGTGGAATTGGAATTTCAGAGACTCTTCACTGGTTAGAATTATTGGACTTGGGGACTTGTCACTAGTTAGAGTTGTTAGACTTGGAGCTACAGAGTTTGATGTTTATCCTGGTTAAATATTGTATTGGTTGAATATTTCTTTGCTATGCCCAATGCCATCTTTTGCAATGTGAATGTTTATTCTGTGCCATTATGAGTTTTGGGTTTTTTTTTTTTTTTTTTGTTATAGCAAAAGACCTTGTACTATGGGGATGTTTGAACATCATTGGATTGATTAAAAGGGGGCTTTTAAAGTTGGACTGAATGCATTGCATTTCACATCATTATGGTTATCAGTTTATGAGGCCAGGGGTAGAATGTGGTAGTTTGATTCAGGTGATCCCCCATAAACTTATGTGTTCTGAATGCTAGGTCCCCAGCTGGTGGCAATTTGGGATATGAAGTGCACAGCAGGCAGTGCATTTTGGGGACAGGCTTATGGGTATTAAAGCCAGCTTCCCCTTGCCAGTGTTTGCCACACTCTCCTGTTCCTGTTGTCCATCTGATTTGGCCAGGTTATGTTCTCCCTCTGCTCATGCCATCATTTACCCCTGCCATCTTAGAGCTTCCCCTTGAGTTTGAGAGCCAAAATAAACCCTTTTCTTCCACACACAAAAAAAGTTATCAAGAGGATTATGTGAGCAGTTCAGAGACTGATCGGCAGATGATGGGAACTGAGGATGCTATAATTCCTGGAACCTGATAAACAGACTATTTCTCCACATCATTTGACAGCAATTATAGCTACGATTACAGGACGTCTCCCATCCCCCAAGCGGCACACATTATCTAGTTGAAAGCAAAACAGCTTTTCCAGGCACAATCAGTATCATCTAACAAAAGAGAAAACTAGGACGGAGATAGGAACCTTGCTAATGTGAATTGGTTGGCAGGCAGGATAATGGAGGACACCAGCCTTCATACACATGCTCTTTCCACTATATCCCACTGCCCAGTTACCCACTGTTCAGATGCCCTCTGGTTAGCGTCACTGGTGATAACAAGCTGATGGCACCAAGACTGGAGCTCCATTCCTCCTGCATCTTAACTCTGCTTCCTTTCTGTGTTATTCCAGGGCTTCAGAAGATATATTGATTCAGGGGCTGGAAAGATTGCTCAGTGGTTAAGAACACTTGCTGAGCAACTATGAGGGCTTGAAAGGGGCCTGAAATGCCCTGAGTTCAATTCCCCTGACCCACACAAACAGTGTAGGCATGGCTATGCATATCTGCAAGTTCAGTCCTGTGGTGGGAGGCGGGGAGCAGGTGGAAACCAGGGAAACACGGGGGGTTGCTAAGTGAAAAAATAGTGAAAATGCCATCTCTGAGTTGAGAGAGAAACTGTCTAAAGGAAATAGATGGATAAGTGGAAAAAGGAGGACACCCAACATAGTCTTCTGGCCTCCACATGCATGTACATATGACCCACTCATTTGCATACACATGTGCATAAACTACACATATATCACATCACACACCATACATACTTTATGTAAACAGTAGTGGAATAACAAGACATTTATGTAAAAAATGAACCTTGGGGGCTGGAGAGATGGCTTAGCAGTTAAGGCGCCTGCCTGCTAAGCCTAAGAACCGGGTTCCAATCTCCAGGTCCCACATTTAGCCAGATGCAAAGTGACACAAGGGCGCAATGCCGCACTTGACCACAAGGGGGTGCACACATCTGGATTTCATTCACAGCAGCTGAGAGGCTGCTGGCGCGCCCATCTCTGTCTGTCTCCCTCTCCCTGTCTGTCTGTCTCTCTCCAAAAATAAATAAAATAATAAAAATGAACCTTGGCTATATACATAAATTAATTCAAAGTATATCAAAGATTTGAGTATAAAACCTCAGACTATAAAACTTCTAATAGAAAAGACAGGAGAAAAATCTTTGTTCTCTTGGATTAGGCAAAGACTTCTTAGATAATAACATCAAAAGGCTGATCAAAAGAAAAATATATTTAATGATACCAAAATTTAAAGTGTGTGCTTTTTAAGACTCTCTTAATGGTCCAAAGAAAGCAAGTCACAGACAGATGAAAAAAAAAAAAAAACATTTATATAAGACATATTTGATAGAGGTTGGTATATAGAATGAGAAACGCTCACAATTCAACAATAAAATATCCTATATTTCAAGCAGACAAAAAGTTTTGAGCAAATAAGAGATGTATAGGAAATATACTCATGTGTATATGACTTACATAAATACTTGAAAAACAAATCAGTTAAAGTGATTCAAATTAAAACCACAGCACATCACCATCACAAATCTGTTATAATCATTAAAAACAAAGATAAGAGAAAAATCAGACAAAATTAAGAACTAACAAAGATATGGGACAACTGTAATTCTAACCACTGCTAGTAAGTATTCCAAATGTGCAGCTGCTTAGGAAAAAACTGGGTGATTTCTTTTCAAATTAAATACACATTTGTCACTCAACTCAGCAATTATAATTCTAAATATTTATTGAGATAAAATAAAAATTGACACACTTTTAGTGGGAATGTAAATTAGCACAGTCATTATGGAAGGTTTCTCAACAAGATAAAAATAGAATTACTAAAATGGTAGGTAGTTTAGAAAAATGAGCAATGTGACTTTCTCTTAAATTCTAGAAAAAAAACTTATTTTTTTATTGCTGACACTTGTTATAATAGGAAAACAAGTGGTTAAAGTCCACAGTAAGAGCAGTGTGATATTTTCTTTTTGTTTATGTTTTTGGGTTTCTTTGTTTGTTTGTTTTACAGCTTGTCCAAAACATTCTTCTCCAGACCAATGTGAAATTAGTCAATTCTAAACATTTAAAATGTGACAATTTTATAGATACATTCTGTATCATGCCATTTATTAGGTGATTGCCCCTTAGTATTAAAAAAAAAAAAAGAAAAAAGAAATTTACTATAGGGTCTTGGTACCCCATTCCTAGGTTACAGTCAACGAAATGAAGTCAGTCCACCAAGTGTCCTATGCACTCCCTTGTTGCCTGCAGCACTGTTCACAACAGCCGGGAGTGGGAACAACCTCAGTGCCCATCAGCTGATGAACATGTAAAGAAAATGTACTATATGTAGCCAATGGAGTACTAAGTGGCTATAAAAATAATGAAATCTTGTTATTTGTGACAACATGGGTAGATAAGGAAATCATAACAGTGTGTAAAGTCAGCCCGGTTCAGACAGACAATCCACACATGATCTCGTCCACATGTCGAAGCTAAAGGTGCTATCTCACAGAAACAGAGAGTGCAATGGTTGGGCACAGCTAAGGAGGAAGAGTAGGGCAAGGTTGGTTGGTGGGTACTGGTTACAGTAAGGCAAAGAGCAAGGCGCTTTGACATGCTACCACACAGTGGCTAGTTTCTGTATCTCACACGGGACCTCATTACTATGTATAAGTTTTATGTATTTTTTAAAAAAAAAAACTATTTTATTTATTAGAGAGAGAGAGAAAGAAAGAGAGAATGGGCATGCCAGGGCCTCCAGCCACTGCAAACGAACTCCAGACAAGTGCACCCTCTTGTGTCTCTGGCTTAGGTGGGTCCTGGGGAATTGAACCGGGGTCGTTAGGCTTCATAGGCAAACACCTTAACCACTAAGCCATTTCCCTAGCCCAAGTTTTATATTTTTATGTATCAGTTGAAAATTAAATCAAAAATGCTACAAAAAGGATAGTTATATTCACAGTCTAACCTGCATATTGGATCTTTACATCAGCTTTATTGATAACCACCCCAAGCTGGAAAAGAAAAAGGCAGATGTCCTTCAACTGGAGAATGGATAAGCCAATCGTAAAGAGCCATGGAGTGGAGTACTATTGATCAGAAAAGAACCAGCAACTGCGCTTACACACTCACTGGCATGCATAAAAAGAACATGGCTAAATATCAAATGCATTATGCTAAATGAAAGAAACCAGAAACAAACAGCTACTTGGCTCAGTTGACATGACATTCTGGAAAAGGTAAATCTCCAGTGACAGAAAGCAGGTCAGGAGTTAGCAGGAGTTGGGACTCAGAGATCCACATTGATTAGAAAGTCATATGAGGGAATTTTGAGGGATGTGGGATGGAATTGCTATATATCTTAATGGTTGGTGGTCACAGAAATCTGTCAACATTAATAAAACTGTTCACTAAAAAAATGGGAAATTTTACTCAACGTAAATTATGTTCCAATTTTTTTAAAGAGGGAAATTAGGTGTATCTGTTACTCACATGCATATAGGAACGGTACAGGGGAGTGGTTACAACTACTCTTTTTTTAATATTTTATTTTTTTATGAGAAAGGGAGAGAAAGAGGTAGACAGATAGAGAGAGAGAGAGAGAGAGAGAAAGAGAGAGAGAGAGAGAGAGAGAATGGGTGAGTCAGGGCCTCTAGCCACTGCAAATGAACTCCAGATGCATGTGCCATCATGTACATTTGGCTTACATGGGTTCTGGGGAATTGAACTTGGGTCCTTAGACTTTGCCCTTTTTAACCCCTAAACCACATCTCCAGCCCCGGTGAAGGCAACACTTGAGAGCTCCATTATTTCATCGGCCGAGTGAGGAGAGAGTATATAGCCTTCTCCAGGCTGCAGAGGTTAACTGAGACGAGGCTTCTGAGGAGCACCGACAATGTCTCACAAGTAATGGGCATGCATGTGTGTGTTCCCCGTTTGGATGAGTTTTCAATGAGTCAAAGCAACATTACGTTGTGTCATCTATGTCTTGCTTCTCAAAATAACCAGAAGAATGAGAGCTTCCTGGGAGCAAACACAGGGCTGGCTGGTGTTCATGTTTCCATGAGAAAAGGAGTTCTTTTTTTTGTTAATTTTTTAAAAAATTTATTAGAGAGCTACAGACCGACATAGAGAGAAAAAGGGAGATAGGTAGAGAGAGAATGGGTGCACCAAGGTCTCCAGCCACTGCAAATGAATTCCAGATGCGTGTGCCACCTTGTGCATCTGGTTTATGTGGGTCCTGGGGTATCGAGCTTCGAACCAGCGTCCTTAGGCTTCACAGACAAGCGCTTAACCGCTAAGCCATCTCCCCAGGCCCCCAGGAAAGGAGTTCTTGACTGCCAACCACAGAGTCTCTCAGCAGCAGTGACTGGGAGCAGCTCCCACGCAGGTTTCCTGGGCCCTCACTTGCTGGGAAATCCATGCTGTAGCTATTGAGTCTGCTTTGGAATATGCTATTTCCACCTGGTGTGGCCTGGTGCTGTAGTCCTCTAAGAACAAGCACCCCACCCCACATCCCAGGTGCCTTTTTGTGGCTCAGGTGAACCCCCCAAACCACCTTATATTTAAGAAGAGGGTCTCTACAATGTGTGGTGACATCTTATAGTCTTTCCGGTTTGGGCACAAATATCTATTCTGCTGGCTTTTGGTCTGCATGGCTCAGTCCAGGGGATGAATTCAGCTGGTGTGATGTGTGTTCTTGTGAACTAAGACATGCACTTAACCCAATGCATTGTCACAGTTGTGTGCAGAAGTGTTGTGTCATCTGTTTCTCAGAGAGCGTTCTAACTCAGAGCAGCTGCTGCAGTCTGGACACACACACACACACACACACACACACACACACACACCCCCATATACACTTCTTTACTCCCCTGCTAAATCTCCCTAATCTTGCTGAAGATAACATACTTTGCCTATGATGAAAACATAGGCAGGAAACACATTCTGCTTAGATTGCTAAAACCTGAAATATGAAACAATTCGGAACAGTTGGCCTCACTATCCTGCCACGAGGCAGTTCTACTCATAATTAATTTAGCAAAATAGGGAAAGGCAGCAGAAAAGAAAACCTTGGTTTACTACGACTTTTAGGTAACTGCTCACATTTCAAATAGATCAAGTTACCACAAGTACTTTCTTGGGGCAGAAAAAAAATTGTTCCTTTCGAATATAATTTTAACCCTAACATTGCTTTACTTGACAAGCATGGTTTCTTCCCTTGGCTTGCCTGCTCCCTGACCCAGGTTCCACAGTTAGGAGTCACAGTCCAGCTGACGCACAGCACGTACAGGAAGTGAGGCCTTGCAGCAGAGCACCACAACAGGAATGCTGGGCTCACTACCCAGGGCTCCCTAACTAACTCACAGGTGTTCTGGAAGGTCTCACAGGGGACTCACAAGAGGCCATTTCCTGTAACAAAAGAGGATTTCTGAAAGAAGCCGAAACAATTACCAAGGACAAAAGATTAACATTACTCTGTTTGTACAGAAGAAAGTAAGAGGAAGCAGGCTTAGAATCATAGCCTGGGGGAATAAGAAGCTTATGGGCCACCCCCCTCCCCTACAATTGATTAAACTGCCTCCAAAATGGGTGCATTTTCCTAAGGACTCCATGCAATTCTCTCCCCACAGGAGGCCCTGTGATGAAGGAGACCTGGATTTCCTGCTCCACAGACAGACAGGAGGTTAGCTGAAGGTGTCCACGGTGGAGGAACCTGCGGAGGTTAGGTCATTTTTTTCAACCTGGCATTTGCCTTTGTCTCCAAGGATTTGGATTTTCCCCAGGCATCGCATCTGTACACTTCCAGTCAAGAGGTTCTAATGTCAAACCCTGAAGCGCTTCCCTTTGCTCCAAACCCATAGGAATGCTAGGTGAAATGTAAAAAAGGAAACCAAAAGTAGCGCTGCCCATTCCAAAACTGGTAAGCATCTCTCTGGACCAGAGAAGAGAAATGCAAAGTTTTAAGCAAAGCTGAAGCTTAGGGGCCTTAAGTCTAGAAGAAGGCAGCAGGCTCAAGTTCAGTTCCAGTGGTGAGCAGGCATAAAGTGGTTCACATGAGAAAGGTGTGCAGAGGGCTGGAGAGATGGCTTAGCGGTGAAGGCGCTTGCCTGCAAAGCTTAAGAATGCTTGTTCAAATCTCCAGGTCCCACATTTAGCCGGTCACAAAAGGGATGCAAGCATGCAATGTCGCACATGCACACAAGGGGGCGCACACGTCTGAGTTCGTTCACAGCACCTGAAAAGGCTTTAGTGTACCCATTCTCTCTCTGTCTCTTCCTCTCTCTCTCTCTCTCTCTCTCCGTCTTTCAAGAAGGAAGGAGGGAGGGGAGGAGGAGGAGGGGAGGGGAGGGGAGGGGAGGGGAGGGGGAGGGAGGAGGGGGAGGGGAGGGAAGGGAAGGGAAGGGAAGGGAAGGGAAGGGAAGGGAAGGGAAGGGAAGGGAAGGGAAGGGAAGGGAAGGGAAGGGAAGGGAAGGGAAAGTGTGTAGAGCTGGCTGGAAGCTCCAAGCCAGGGGATGGAGTGAGGTTCCTATACTTGTAAAGCAGGCTGAAGAATCTATTCCCTTGGGATAAACATTGTTAGGAAGCTGGGGGCCTGAATAGGCTGGAAGACACAGAACCAAGAAACCCGCCATCAAGGTAAATCAATCTCCACTACTGATACATTACAGGGTGCAAGAAGCCACAATGCCATTAAGTTCTGGACTGGACGTACAGGTGAAGGGATTTCACATCAAGATCTAGAGAGGCAGGAGGGAAAGCACAAAAATTCCAAAAAATTCCAAACGACTGAAATGGAATGCAAAGGAAGAGGGACCAATAAAATCCCTAGAACGTGGATTCCCTCTGGAAGCCAACTGCATAGAGTGAAAGCTTCAAAGACTCACGATTATGTTGCTCAGCTAATGCAGGAGCATCCAGAGGGGAATGAGAGGTTATATAGGAATAAAACAGAAACCAAGAGCTATGAAAAACAGTGAATTTGAAGATGGGGGTTATGGCTTAGTGGTAGAATGGTTTCCTAGTGTATGTGAAGCCCTGGGCTCCATCCCCAGAAACAAACAAAAGCATGAATTTGAAGTCCTGGAAATGGAAAAAGTCTTTAATTCTTCAAGCCAGCTAAGCAGCAAATACCATCCTTACCACTTGATTTCAGGAGCTTTCCTCTGGCAACAGGACTTGAGCATGGAGGGCCCTCATGTTTCCACTAACAACCACCCTTTGCCCTGTCAGACTCCACACATACCTGTGTATGAATATGTGCTCGTGTATGCAAACGCACTTGTTTGTGTACACAACTTCAGAATCCATTAGGTGGAGAAAAGATCCAATGAGATATAAGAGTTGGTAATTTTGAAGAAGGAAAGAGATGAAACAAAGATCTGGCTCTTGGGGTCATGACTTTGTAAAGCACTGAATGCCACGCTAAGAGTTTAAAGTTTATCCCGAGTGCTAAAGCTAATGTTTAATGCTGAGCAAAGCAATAGCAAGGAAACAGAGGTATTAAGAAAGCTGACTCTGGGGGCTGGAGAAATGGCTTAGCGGCTAAGGCATTTGCCTGTGAAGCCAAAGGACTCAGGTTCAATTCCTAGGACCCACGTAAGCCAGATGCACAAGGAGCACATGCATCTGGAGTTTGTTTGCAGTGGGTGGAGGCCCTAGCATGCCCATTCTCTCTCTGTCTCTCTTCTCTCTCTGCTGCAAATAAACAAACAAAATTTCAAGAAATATGTTTTAAAAAGAAAGAAAGAAAGTAAGTAAGTTGACTCTGCAAGTGTGTGCTGTGTAGGGAAAGAAAGAGCCAGGGGAACCATTAGTACCTCCTTCAAGAATCTTCAGAGTGAGACAATAGGGCTTTAGTTGATTGATGGACCCAGAGTTTTAACAGGAGAATTAAAGACAGCAGGCCTTAGGGAAGAAAAGTGATGTGGCAAGTAAATGCAGATTTGTTTTTTGAAATAAAGCATGTGACATTCAAGTGAGCACGCTCGGTACTAGTCACAAACTTATGGAAATAATTGATTCCATTCAGTCTGCTCTGCTCATGTTGCCCTGGATTCTGACCTTGGCCAGCCATTAGAGAACCCAGATGATTTCAAACTCTCCCTTAGGTGGTAAGTTTTATTTTTTCCAGAAATTAAGCTGCTGCTGATTACAAATGGCAACTGCTTACAGGGAAATTCTGCATACTATCCAAAGGATTCCTTCCTTCCCCAACCTGAACCCATTCAAACCTGGCAATGTGCAGACATCGGTGCACACTAAATACTGCTGCACATACAGAGCTGGTAAGATGAACTTCTTAGGTTCCAGAAAAAAAGAGAAAAACACACTTGAAAACAAATCTGGGACCTGAAGACCAATTAATTTGGAATGCACTAGAAATTTGAATTTGTAATCTTTGGGGAATGCACTACAGTGAATTTTCCTACGGAGTTTTCTGTTTGTTTTGCATGTGGGTGTACATGATTGCATGTGTGTGAAGGAATATGTGTGTGAGTGTACATGTGAGGCCAGAGGACAGCCTCATTATACAGGTATACTGTCCACTTCTTTTTGAGACAGGATTGGCCTGGAGGGCACTATTAGGCTGGACTAACTGGCCAGTGAGCTACAGGGATCTGCTGGTCTCTGCCTCCTGGTGATAGGTTACAGGCGTGTGCCACACACTCGGCATTTTACACGGGGTACTGGGGAGTAACCTTAGCCCCTCATGCTTGCAAGGCAAGTACTTTATTGAATGAGTTACCTCCCCGCCAGATTTTTTTTTCTAAGCAAACCAGCACTATGGAGATTTCAGAAGGGGTACGATATATCACTAAACAAACACATTTCCCAGAGAAATGGAAACATGAAAATATAAGCAAGCTTAAATGCTTACCTAGGTACATGACCTTCTCCCTTCCACTTGGAAACATTCCATAGAAATATGAGATAAGAAAGGAAAAAAGGGCCTTAAGCCCATCTAGTCCAAGTGCTTTACATTACAGACAGAACAAACCCAGAGAGGATGAAGAGTCTGCCCAAGACCATTAAATGTGTTACACACTAGAATCCAGCAAAGTAACCAAGTGCTTTTTAGATTCCACATCTAGCTTATCTCTAACACAGCATTGGTGATGGTAAGTGTTAGATATCAGCTTGACCGGCCACAGGACCCAACAGTAACACCTGATCCACAGACTGAACAGAACAAGAGGGCTCTCCTGCCCTTGAGTAAGAGGGAGCCCTCTCCACTCACTGCTCAAATGCTCACGCTGGTCTCATACTGATAAATCTGCTCTTCCTCGTCTTGAGCCTGTCAGGTTTCGACTAGAACTACACCACTGCCTCTCCTGGGTCTCCAACTGGCCCAGTGCAGATCTTGGGACTGGTCAACATCCATAATCTTATGAGCTTATACTTATAATCAGTCACATTCCCTGCCAACACCCATGCAGTGCTATGAGCTTCATCATCATGTTTTTTTTTTTTTTTTTTGGTCAACAACATACTCTGTGCAGCATGGAGGTCCCATATCAGAATGGAGCTGAAAGAGTCTTACTGCATGTATTACTTGTGTATTATGTGTGCTGACGGTGGAATAAAACACATACAATTATGTATAGTTCACAATACCTAGTGATAATAAATAGCTATTATTAGTTTATATACTTACTAGGCTGAACTTCATGATATTAGAGTGGATTTATAATGACAAAATAATAAGTGTACTGTAACATAGCATGCTGTGTTACTGAGTACACAATGACAAAATCACTTCATCCCACCATAAAGTGACAGAAGAGTACACAAGAGCATTCGAGTACAGTATTACCTAAGTTTTTAGTTCAACAGAAGAAGAAAGTAACAATGGTCTCAATGGGAGAACCCCAAAGCCACTCTCACCCTTCTTCTCCAAGGGTGAAAAGCTAAAACACAATTTCCTGGCTTCTTTGACAGTAGCTGGCATGCTGAATGTCCACAATGCATGCAAGAGCACATTCCCGGGCTGGAGAGATGGCTTAGCGTTTAAGGCCTTTGCCTCCAAAGCCAAAGGATCCCGGTTCGACTCTCCAGGCCCCACATAAGCCAGATGCACAAGGGGGCACAATGCATCTGGAGTTCATTTGCAGTGGCTGGAGGTTCTGATGTGCCCATTCATTCTCTCTCTCTCAAATAAATAAATTAATTAAATATATTTTTAGAAAAAATTTTAAATTCCTGAGAGGGCTTGCCTTTCATTCCCCTTCTTTTCCTTTCCCTATCTAGAGTTTGGACACTGACTGGAGGAAGGGAACAGAAGTCATCTTGGGCCATGAGAAGTAATGCCACAGCCTAGGGAGAGCCAAGGAGAGACAAGAGGTGACTTGGGAACCCAGCGTGGTGGCCCAGGCCTGTAATGACAGCCACTCAGGAGGCTGAGGCAGGCAGATCGGGCCTTGGCAACTTGATGAGACCCTGGCTCTGAATGAAAAGCAAGACAGACAAACAAACATGGCTAGGGGAGTAGCCGAGTGGCGGAGAGCTTGCCTAGTGTGCAAAAAAATGTTTGGAAGGTCTACCACACTCACGGCGCCTATGAAGAACCAAGCCCAAGAGCCTTCCCATTCACAAACAAGGATGCTGGTGGGAAACTTCTGGTATCCCAAGGGAACCCTCTGTGATTTCTGACATGCTTGCCAGTTGTAAGAGGCTCACATTAAGCAGCAATGGCTCTTAGAGCTATCAGCAGAGATCCAGTCTTTCCTGCTTGTAGTTCTTTCTGACGTGAAAACAATTATGCTTGCTCACCCCATGAGCTCTTGGTCCTTTCTCGTGCAGTAAGGACAATTACCTCTCTCCACCACACTGAGCACTCTTTACTTTGGATTAATGAAATAGCAGCAGAGTTTCCCGAGGACCCTTTCAGAGACACTGCCTGGGCACTGTTCCAATCTAGTTCCATCCAACATACCACCTTGTCCTGGGTTTGACACCAGAAATCACAGGTGGCCACGGGACCACGCAGGAAGCACTCGGTCTAGTCAAAAGTGAACGTGAGACTTGGTTCTGCCACTTTTTTTTTTTCTCCTCATCTTGTGCCAGATGCCTATCTCTGAACTTTTCTGCGTTCTGGTTCCTAATTTATTTATGCGTATTGACATGAAATGAGATAATGATCACTGGAGGCATCTAACAATGAAAACACCCTGCACAAGTAAGATTTTATCAGACAACCTGACGGCATGCAAAATAAAAGGGAAAAGGTTCAGAACGAGGACAGTATATGAGTAACGTGAGAGCAGTCCGCTTATTATCTTCACAGCATTGACTTTGGCTCGTCTTCCTCAGAGAGTAAGAGTTGCTAAATAAATGATCTGTATCTGATCAAATGCCGCAGAAGAAAGCCTTATGAAAGAAATTTAAAAATATTAGATAAACCTAGCATGGTTATGACTGAGCAGTAACTGTTGTCGATCATAACATAATTCAAACTTGTGAGTCTATGTCCCCACACCCCTTCTGGCCTTCCATATCCTTTTAATTATATGTTTAATTTCACAGGTCTAATTTCTATATTCCCCTGGCACCCTAAGCTCCACAGATCTTCACCTGTGGTTAAATCTCACCTTGGCAGGTGACAAAGTTCCAGAAAATAAAAAAACGTGTGCAGCTCAGTGCTGTTTTTCTCACCCTTGCTTCCTTCCGTGCACGGAGGAACCTTTACTTTGCATTAAATAGCAGTGTTCACTGAAAGGCCTTTTAGATGCTGCCTGGGGAGGGTTCCAGTCCGGTGGTATACATTACCTTGTCTTGGGTTTGGCACCGGAAGCAGTCACACTCAAAGCAGTACTGGTCCTTCAGCTGCTTCCGGCGTTCATCACTGGTCATCAGCATGTCCAGGTAGCAGATGGTGAGCTGTGGAAACCAACAGGAAATATTTGCATGGCTGGTGTGTTCACTGCCTTCAACGGCTATCACTACCGTTAATTCCTACAATAAACCTTGGCCTTATTATACACTAACTTTATAAGATAGAATGAGCCACTCACAGTCTCTCACCTAATCACATGTCAAATCTTTAATGTATTTTCTCCAGTCTTTGTTCAGTGTGAGCACGTATGCATTATGTATTTAGTGGAATTGGCCTGGTGACCTTGAGACATTTTTCTACCTTGCCTTTTCCCTCCGTTTGTCCTAAACAATAAAGTAACAAGGGCTGTTGCATGCTCGGTATCGCTAAGGTTTGGCCGTAAATTCTATGACCACTGACGGTCAGAGAAGCCAACTTCAGTCTGGCAATCAAATGGGTGGCAGACGACGCAGCCAGATTGCTCTTAAATACTGATCGATTGGGTGGCTGCCTCATGGAATTTAGAGCAATCCAGATTTGGTAGCTTTGAAATTAGGAAATACTTCTCTTGCTGCTAAGTCAAAAATGTGGAATAATTGTCAAATTATTAGCGTGCAATCACTAATGAGGCTCTCGGGTCGATTTCTTTGGCCCTTTCAATCACAGTAACTCCGCCCTGTCTCAGAGAGTAGGTCAAGGTGAGGTGACCTTTGTAAGGCACTGCACAGGGTTCTTTACGCAATAGATCTGTAGCAAACACTGTAAGCATAAAAGCATTTTCACTTGGCCAAATCTCCAACACACTGAAATCTATTCAAAAATTCTAAACCAGAACTCCTGGTTCCCCATCTGCTCTACCTCAGTTCGAGCCTTCCTAGTCTAGGGTGGCAGCAATTCCTTTTTCGTGTTATCCAGGCTGAACCCTCAAGAATCTCGCTTGACTCTGCCATCAACGCGCCCCCGCCCCAGGAAATTCTGTTGGCACTACCTCAAATATAGATACATTTATATGCACAACCCACCACTATTTTCCCTTTTCCAATGCTACACTCTGATCTGACCCACCACTGTCACTGGCCTATAAGATGCAAGTCCCTAAGTCCCCTGCACTTCATCTAGCTGGTCACCGAAATGTAAGACCAGGGCTTTCTCCTGTGTGAAATGCTGCAAGAGCGCCCCTTTTGCCTGAGTAGGACCAAGACTTTAGAACAGAGGGGTTCACAGCTTGCCAGCAGTCCACAGTGCGGCTGCTCACACAACCCCCAAATGAATGAAGTCGTGTAAAGCCTACATGTAGAGATGCTCTACGAATCTGTCAAGAAGAATTTTATATGACTCTACTAACAAAACACTGGGCTGGTACTTTTTGTTTCCATTTTCCTAATAATTCATTTTCAATCATTGGATAAGAATACTGGTCTGCAGTAAATTAGGGGAAACATCAGCCCTTATGTAAGCTGCCTCCACTCCCTCCCTGAAGACACAGTCCCCTACCTCTTGGGTATCCCTGCTCCAGGCAGCCTGGCTTTCTTGCTGTCTCTGCACATTCCCACCTCAAACCTGTCCCCTGGTGGTTTTCCCTGCTCTGCTTTAAGATGCACCATGGTGACCTCTCTCACCTTTCATTTCAGTCAAAAGTCACTTTCTTAGGGAGGCCTAACCTGCCACACATTTAAAATAACAGCCAGGTTCCCAGCACTCCTACTTCCCTTACCCTGGTCTGCTTTTGCTTTAGTCCTGCAAAGTAAATACCTCGGCTTCTATGCTACTTTACATAAATCATTTATCTGCTTTGAAAGGAGAGAGAGAGAGAGAGAGAAATTATGGGGGTATGTGTGGTAGAGGAAGAAAGGGATGCTGTAGGAGAGGAAGAAAGCAAGATTATCTTCCAAAGAGCTGACAAGTTCCCTAGAGCAAACACTCCATGTGGTTTTCTTATACTGAAAAGAAAGTGTCTCATTCTACAAAACATGATTTTACTTGTTTGAAGTCACAGTTGGGCAGAGAAGCAGAGAAGGCCACCAATTAGATTTCCTTCCTTCCTTCCTTCCTTCCTTCCTTCCTTCCTTCCTTCCTTCCTTCCTTCCTTCCTTCCTTCCTCCCTCCCTCCCTCCCTCCCTTCCCTCCCTCTTTCTTTCTTTCTTTTGACAGAAAACAGCTTTGGGAAGGCCTTACTAAAGCTGCAAGGGGAGGAGGATGCCTGGCCACCCAGATCAGTCAGACCCACACTGTGATCACTAGGGTGACAGAAGCCACAGCCTGACCTGGGTGGGCAGCAATGAGATCTTTGTAAGTTACAGAGCTTACAGCACGCTGCCTCACATACAAGAACCACAGTGCCTGTCCCAAGGAATGCAGATCCAGTGTGGGTGAGCACTTTCTTATCAGTGGAACAGGGAAAACCAGCAAAGGACTGGAATTTGCACGAAATCTGACTTAACCTCCAGAGTACAAGGCAGGATGAGTTGTTCCCTCTTTTAGCCAAGCCCGTGGCCATGGTCACTTTGTAGTTCCCTCCATGACTCTCTTGTGCTTTGATGCCTCTGGGGTCAAAGTGGCACTCTATGAGGCCAGTTCTCAGTCCCTGACAAGACGGGTTCCATGGTCCAAAGGTCAGTTTCTAAGTACATGTCCTGAAACAACACACACATCCTCTATCCCCCAGGTTTCTGGTCCAGGCTCCTTACACGAGGTGACATGGTACACATGCCAATGTCTACGCCCCCTACTGAGTACGTTCTAGAATCTTGGTTCTCATTCCAGCCCAGAGAGTCACCAGCTCTGCTATCAGATCAGGCCAATGGCAGGAGTCTTGGGTAATTACACTACGCCCAGTGTGATGCCACCAACTCCAGGGCCCCTGACTAACCCTAAGAGTGCATATTCTAAGGGCCAAAACTCATGAGTAACCATGCCAGGCCGTGAATGGGTAACAGGAGACTAGTTATTTCTCTTAACCCCAATAAACAGACTCACTTGGCCTCTTTCAGTAGCCTGTAGTGCCTGCAGCCTTTACCTCAGCTGTGCAATGGCTTTTCTAACTGGCCTCCCGCTGCCTTCTGTCTACCTTTCATCTTCTGAACTGCTCTGAGAGAAATCTCCCTCACACTTGCATCCGATCAGGTCATTTCTCTACATGAGGAGTTGTGAAGGTTCTCACTGTCTATGGGATGAAGTGGCAACGAAGTTTTCCCCTGCTCACTGTAGTTCTTTCAAGCCTCGTGCCAAATAAGTATCGCTGTGCCTTGGAAACGTGATTGCACATGGCTGCCTTAGCTGGCCAGTGCCCTTTCTCCACCCCCATCTTTCAAGACTGGCTTAAATATGCCTCTTCCAATTTAAAAAAAAAAAAAAAAAAACTGCCTCTTCGGTAGGAAGGACTTATTTTTCTCTTTTTGCCACTAAAGTTTACAAACTATACTGTATCTGTATCAAGCTGACTGGCTTAATGTTAAAAAACAAATTCTGGAAACATAGCCAGATCACAGGCAATGGCAGCTATTTTTTTTTTTTTTTTTTTGAGGCAGGGTCTCAATCTAGTCCAGGCTGACCTAGAACTTACTCTGTAGTCTCATGGTGGCCTTGAACTCATGGCAAAACTCCTACCTCTACCTCCCAAGTACTGGGATTCGACTGTGTGCCACTATGCTTGATTTGTTAAATCATTTTAAAAATAATTTTATTTATTTGCAGGTATGCATGTATATGCGGAGGGCGGGCATAGCAGGGTCTCTTGCCATTGCAAATAAATGCCAGACATGTGTCACTTTTTGCATCTGGATCTACATGAGTACTGGAGAACTGAACTTGGGCCAGCAGGCTTTGTAAGCAAAGCACCTTTGACCACTGAGCCATCTCCCCAACCCAGCAAAACCATTTCATCAGCTGAAGATAAAAGCCTTTACTTATAGACTCATAGAGTCACAAGCTTTAATGGAGTAAGTGTCTCACAACACGTAAGGCTCATTTAATGGGAACATACATGCAAACTCAGCCATTGACCAACTGGTACTTTAATGACATTGAACACAACTGCATTAAAATATTCAGGCCACTGATCATTACTCTGCTCTGTAAGCATAACTCCGATGGAAAATGCAGTCAGTCATTTCCAATGCTAGCATAATATCAGCAGAGGAATCTTCTGGATCTTGAATATGTTGCTTTTGTTCAAATATCAAGTAAAATGAACCCCTTTCCACTGCAACTATCTTTCCCATCAACAACTGAGAGGATTGTAAGACCAAATCAAGATTAGATCTTGTTCTCATTTCTGGAATTAATATTGTCAGAGTCACAGATTTTTCTATTTCTGGTTCTGAACTGGAAAAAAAGAAAGACATTAGAAATTTTTTGCCGGTTGTGGTGGCGCACGCTGGTAGGATATTGCTGAAGAGGCGGAGGCAGGAGGATCAGGAGTTTGAGGCCAGCCTGGACTACACATTTTGCCAGGTGTGGTGGCACATGCCTTTGATCCCAGCACTTGGGAGGCAGAAGTAGGGAGGATCACCGTGAGTTCGAGGCCACCCTGAGACAAAATAGTGAATTCCAGGTCAGCATGGACTAGAGTGAGACCCTACTTCGAAAAACCAAAACAAAAAAAAAAAAAAAAAAGAAGAAAAAAGATTTTTTTTTTACTTCTTTTAAAGTAAAACCTATGTGTCAGTTTTGTCTAAAAAATTCTGTTAATTTTAGCTTCTGACTACTCTCTTCATCCATCCCACATCCTGAGCCACTGCTTGGTTTCCCCTGTCACTTCTCACTTCTCGCCTGGTGAGGGACACCTGATCACAATTCTCTAGGATTCTCTAATCTTCTATATACACAACAAATGTTATCAGGCAATTGGGTGTCCCACTGTCTGTCCCTCCCCTTCTGCAAACACTTGCTGAGGGCCTCCCATACACCAGACACTGTTAGGGAATCATTAGCTGCACACAGTTCTATAACAAATGCTCAAAAGGAGACCACTGCTCTGGACCCTAATACTCCCCAGCACTGGTCACACTGGAGTACCATCTGTTGATGTGAAGTGCTTCTTATTCCGTGAACCCACCATCTTGCCTCCGGCCTCTGTCTCATGGTCTATGACCCATTCCCCTGCCTCACCAACTTTACTTTTCTGGATTCTTGCAGATCTAAAGGTCTCTTCTCTGGAAGTTTTCCTTAACTGTGCCCAAGTCTTTTTTGTTTTATTTTGTTTGGTTTGGTTTGGTTTCACTCTAGCCAAGGCTGACCTGGAATTCACTATGTAGTCTCAGGGTGGCCTCAAGCTTACAGCGATCCTCCTACCTCTGCCTCCTGAGTGCTGGGATAAAGCCTGGCTCTTGCTCCCAAGTCTTGACCCTTAACTCTTGTCATGTGCTCTGCTTGGAGTTTCTTTTTTCTTTTCTTTTTATTTATCAGCAACAGATAGACAGAGAGAGAAAGAGGGGGAGAGAGAGAGAAAGAAAATGGGTGTGCCAGGGCCTCCAGCCACTGCAAACGAACTCCAGATGCATGCACCACCTTGTGCAGCTGACTTATGTGGGTCCTGAGGAATCCAGCCTGGAACCAGGGTCCTTAGGCTTCACAAGCATGCGCTTAACCACTAAGCCATCTCTCCAGCTCTCTGCTTGGAGTTTCTATAAAAAGTCTGTCCGCTGTGCTTCTCATGTTCCATTATTGCTTCCTATGCCCTGTCACCTTCCTCATCCCTATTCCTCAAAGTTCCTAGCTGGGCATGGTGGTGCACGCCTTTAATCCCAGAACTTGGGAGGCAGAGGTAGGAGGATCGCCGAGAGTTCGAGGCCACCCTGAGACTACATAGTTAATTCCAGGTCAGCCTGGACCAGAGTGAGACCCTACCTCGAAAAACCAAAAAAAAAAAAAAAGTTCCTGGAAGTGCCGCCCAGCTCTCATCACCCAGTGAGCCCTCGGTGAATTTGGAACACGATTCAACAAGCAAGGAATGTTGCCAAAGAACCAGACCATATTAATCCGGAAACACTGAAGACCAAGATGACACTGGGGATGTCGACATTCAATTCATGCAAATCATAATTCTCCCAAGTGACATAGCTCCACAGCATGGGGATGGCACGGGCAGCGGCAGGGACTGTAGCAGCTGCATGCTCTTTTAACCAGGGCTTCTCCTACAGTGCCAAGACCGTCCGGCCTTCCTGCCTGATCCATGTTCTCTCTGAAGGGATGGCGTTCAGCAATCCAGCCCATGAGGTATGATACGTGAGCAGGGAGTCACAGGAGTATATCACAGACATGTCTAGGAGTAGCTGGATGGGAAGACAAAACCACCAAAGCCCAAACAAAGACAACCGACAACTTCTAAGACCATAAAAATGCTCAAGTCCCAAAGCGCCATAAGTGGTGCTGCTTTGAAGTGAGATGGTCCACAGGCGGTCCAGAGGATGGTCTCATGTGGGGAAAAACAAAAAGTAGGAAACGTCCAAAACAAGGTCTGGTACTGTAGAGCCTTCTCAAATTTTCCAGGTTTCCTTATGGAAGGACTAAAATGCCCCATCTCAAACTGACAATGGGATGACAGTTTTAATGTTTCTTACTCGCTGGAGCCATGAGACACACCTAAAACTTAAAACTGGTTCAGGATTCCATTCAACCTCTTGTATTTTTTAGCAACAAACAGAAATTTTTAGCAATGTAGTCAACAATCAAATAGGGTTTGGGATGCAGCTCCTTGGTAGAGTCCTTGCCAAGCACATACAAAGTCCTGATTTGCTCTTTAGCACTGCGAAAACAACAAACACCCCCAACACACACAAATGATAAATTCTTTGATTTAGGGCCTTGTCCAGCTTTTCCCCATGGGGCCTGTCTTCCAGTGCTTACAGCCCACACAGCCCACATTAAAAAGTGGATGGCCTAGTGGGCAGGAAATGCAAAATGCTAAGTTGATGTTATCAAATTACCAAAATTTACTCCCTTCTACACAATAAGCAGGTCAATTAGCCTTGTCAATCAAGGCCTCAACATGTCTTTTTTTTCATGGTTCTCTCTCCTTGCCTGCTCCCCATGAGATCATGGGATCAGTGGGTTTTTTTGTGTGTTTGTTTGTTTTTTGTTTTTCAAGGTAGGGTCTCACTCTGGTCCAGGCTGACTTGGAATTCACTATGTAGTCTCAGGGTGACCTCGAACACACGGTGATCCTCCTACCTCTGCCTCCTGAATGCCGGGATT
Organism: Orientallactaga sibirica; assembly: GCA_036365145.1. Taxonomy (NCBI): domain Eukaryota; kingdom Metazoa; phylum Chordata; class Mammalia; order Rodentia; family Dipodidae; genus Orientallactaga; species Orientallactaga sibirica. The sequence goes on along the minus strand of JAEOAD010000035.1, from coordinate 11,664,251 downwards.
AAAGGCGTGCGCCACCATGCCCAGCAGACACAAGGCCTTCTTGGTGACCAACAGTCCCACAGAATGAAGAACTTTTCCATCCCAGTGCCCACCAAGAAATACCACTGGGGTCTGAAGTCTGCTCAACTAATAGCAGAGTGTCAGATGCCTCCTAGGTATGTAGCAAAGTGTTAGGAGATACAGAACGAAACGGCACTCTATTATCTTTCCCTATGAAGCTCATAACTGAACAGAAAAAAAAGCTGCCAGGAGTCAGGGTAAGTGCCAGATACATACCAATAACCACTAAGAGGAAAGGTTTTGATGGAAAGGTCTTCCCTCCATGTGGAAAACCAAGAAAACTTCACAGAAGAGATGGTGTCTGAAAGGGGCTGGGAAGGGGAACGATATGCAGACTGGTGGCCATGGTACCAGGCAGAAGGGCACCATGCACCATGCACAGGGAATGCTAGTCACCAAGAGGGACACAATGGGAGGACAGGATATTTTGTGTCCTACCACGTAGCTACAAGAAGGACTTAGACAAGAACAGCATCCTCGCTGGACAGATGTCTGATAAGCCCGGGGCCTGATGCTGAGTTTTCTGTGGGGCGAGAGGAAGCATTTGTCCATTGCCCAGTGATAAAGGATATGAGAAAAATGAAATAAGCACTGAAGCACTGAAGACAAGATGCTTTTCAACTACACGAAAGCCCACCAAGAAGAACTGGAAACCACACCTAGAAAGCTTTGGAGCTGTTTTGAAAAACTCCATTTTCTGTTTGGTGACTTGCGTTAGGGATTGAGCCCACGGCCTTGTCCATGTTAGGCAAGAACCTGATGACTGGGTTACACATCCAGCCCCTGTTTTGCTTACCACAACACCATCATAGTCACTAATAACACGGACTCTCATCTCTAAATTATTCGTCAACTGGACTGGATTTAAGAAACACCTAGGAAATTAGTGAAGCCCATCTCTGCAGCGGATCTATGAGGGTGTTTCCAGGGACAAGTCAATCATGAGGGTTGTGAGCAGGCCTCATCTCTACTCTGCTTCCTGTCCTCCGTGATAAAGGCCTCCGCTATATGATGTGTTCCTGTTGCCATCATGCACTGTCTCACTACAGGCCAGAAACATGGAGCCAAATGGCCACGGAATGAGCCCTCTGAAACTGACAGGCAAGTCATCGTCCTCCTCTTAAGTTGTGGATGTCAAGTATTTCATCACAGCAATGAAAAAGTGACTTCCATACTAATATTGCTCAAAATATGTAGGAGCTAGCCCAGTGTGGTGGCGCACGCCTTTAATCCCAGCACTCGGGAGGCAGAGGTAGGAGGATCACTGAGTTCAAGGCCACCCTGAGATTACGTAGTGAATTCCAGGTCAGCCCGAGCTAGAGCAAGACCCTGCCTTGGAAAAAAAATATGTAGGAGCTCCCTTTCTTACCCACTTTGGGGTCGTATATGACTCCATAATCTAAATTCACCATAACGCCAACAGATCTGCTGAGTGTGCACTGGTCCTAAAAGCTGGAAATTTAGCAAATTTGCTGCATAAGAGGCAACTTACTCAGATGAAAATTGGTTTGGAGGCAGTCTTGTCAAGCCCAAATTCCAGTCTACATAAAATACGGAACCTCGGAGTTTAGGATTTATTGGCTGAGTGCTGCGTGAGTGCAATAAAAGCTTATGATTCTCTGTTTTCCTTGTAATTAATACCCACTTTAGCAGATTGGAAGGCAGAAGGAAACTGGGTTCTAGAAAGTGTAAATATCTATAACTAGGAGCTCAGCAGAGGCAATAACTGGGCAAATACCAACAGCCCACCTATCAATGTTTGTGAGGCTTCGGGCTTCTGTGAAGGTCCCTCACCTCAAAGGCTGGCTTGGCTATTCACACACCTGGAAGGACAAGGTCACACGACCGGTCCTGTGACACCCTTACATCTTTGCTGAAAGAACCACCCAGACATGCTGATGGGTTTGTAAAAGCCAAATGGCAAAGGCCTAAAGACTGAAGCCTGTTTGCATTCTTTGTTTGCTTGTTTGTTTGTTTTTTGTTTTTTCTAGGTAGGGTTTTCACTCTAGTCCAGGCTGACCTGGAATTCACCATGTGCTCTCAGGGTGGCCTCGAACTCACAGTGACCCTCCTACCTTTGCCTCCCGAGTGCTGGGGTTAAAGGCGTGCGCCACCATGCCCAGCCTGTTTGCTTTCTTAACACAGAATTAGAAATGTATAGTCATTTCAAAATGTGATTAGTGGCTTTGGGCATAAGCCCTGGGGATGCTATTAACAAGCTGCCTCTCTGCCCATAGAAACATGACCATTTTCTGGGATATGACAGTCACTGAGCTATTGCCAAAGAAGAGATTGACTGACTCCCATGCATGTTCGTAAAACATACACCCTCTGTACACATAAGAACACCCGTCACATATGTGCCAGAGAACTATCTTGTCCAGAAACCCAATGACCAAACCAAACACTATTGGTAGGTCCGTCTACAGATTAGGATCTGACTGTTTCACGGACAGAGGTGTCTGTATCCTACGTTGGAGTAAGGAACTATCCCTGAAGCACCATTGGTTTCAGGAATGGGCCACGAGGAGAGAAACTTTGATGGGTGTGGTGGGGAAGACAGTGGAAAGCACAGGATCCCTTACCTCCTCTCCCGCCTCAACTTCTCGGACTGCACGCAGTAAGAGGTGGGGGCCGTTGAACACAATGGAACAGTTGGGGTCACAGCTGTGATTGAGCAAAGACATACTGAAAGAAAGGGAAACAAACAAGAGGGGCGTCATGGGCGCTCAGCGGTGTTAAACAGCCACAATGAACACACTTTCGGTTGGGGTGGGGCGGCGATGGGTATGATGGGCAGGGCACAGGGGGTCTGAGTTACTCAACATTCACAGAAATGCCTGAACCTGCTGCACAGGAGATAAAATGCTTTGCAAAATAGATGAAAATCAGGGAAGTCTGATAATGAAAGCACTTTTGTGTTCCTGTTGGAGTGGGGAAGTGGTGTCACTAAATATCAGCCAATAGGATAACCCGACATGAAGACGGAGGAAAGTGACTTGCGATGACATCATCTGTGAGAATGTGGTAGTCTCCCAGGGTGCCACTGACCTTCCCCCAGCGGGGCTCAGGGGCTCACTGCTGAGCTCTGCTGGAGGGGGACGGCTATGCCTCTACTAGTGATCCGCACTGAAGACCCACAGGGGCACAGCCTCAGTAGAAAGCTGAGGTGGTCCTGTGAACTAGATCCTCAGGCTTTCTGGCCTGAAGCCTCATCATTTTATTTCCCTGGACTTGGGATGACTTTAAGCTGCAGCCCTGAGTTGATAATAATTAGGATGGGCACATACTGCGGAGAAAGGACTTTCGCAGTCCTAGAGCAGGCTTATCTAAGTCAGTCAGGATGAAGCAACTTTTTCAAGGATACTCGGTGTAGTACCAGTGGCTGAACTTGAACCTGGAGGCCTGAGCCCAGAACTTCAAGTCTCTGCTTTTCGAGGACTGTGCTGTGTACTGACCTGACTTCTAGCTAATGACACTACTGAGAAATAAGAAAGGAAGCTGAGTTCTCAGACTCAGGTACTTACAAGAAAGGCTATGTTTATGGGACGCTCCCAGGGGCATAGAAACAGAATGAAAGTGGGAGGGGTTCTATCGCTGGGGTTAGCGCCATCTAGTAGTTTGGGAATAAAGGCTGCCGTGGGGAAGGCTGGAGAAAGCACTTGAGCAGGCCTGTCCTGACAGCTCTCCCATCTTTTCCACAGAGCATGCTAGTCAGTGCAAAAGACAAACTCAGCCTGTGGAATAATCACACGCTTTAGCCCTAAGTCTGGGGAATGAGCTCAGGGCAGATGTGGAGGGGCAACCAAACCTCTGGCTGATGATTCATTAGCACCCGCAAGCCTCAAACTGCACCGAAGTCTGCTGGGAACAAGCTTTCAGGTCTGAGGTGTACCTCTTTGTTAATACCAAAGCATATAATGTGAGGTTGTAAAACTGAACATTTTTACAACTTCTTGTAATTTATTACTGTTTTGAGCTTAGCTGGTGAGCTAGCTGCTGCCATGGGGACTTTCTAAGTACCTCTAAAAGGCTGGGGAGCAGAGTGGGAATCAGTTAATGAAACACCGTCTGCCATACCTGGGGTACAGGCCAACGCCAACCTCCTGCATCTCAGCATTACAGATGGTGAACGAGTTGCAGATCACCTGTGGAAACAGGGAGACGGCCGCGGTTACAACAGCCACTGACGCATGCTTCACCCGCAAGAGCGCAGACGTTTTCAGGATGAAATGCATGAGCTTGATAGCAGCTGCTCTGGAAGAATCTACCCACAAAATGGACGCCGTGTGACTTACAAAATAACTTCTCTAGGCACACTCCCTGCCCCCCAACCCCAAGGGGTGCCAGGCATTTAAGTGCAGAAATACAAACATCCTAGGAAAACACACAGGCAGAGCACAGGCACTATTAATTATAGTCTAACCCTCCCCCACTCAGAGTTACACAATACATGTCATGTGTCAAAATTCAACATACAAGTAAGCTACTCATTGAAAATGAGACTCCTGTCATATCAGTGTTTTCAAACCGCCTGCACATTTCAAATGCTACTTTATCCAAGGACTGCACAGGCCTGCTGTTTGTATTTCTGCAGAGTGAAGTCCACCCTGAGCGGGTATGTGATTTGAGTTGGTCACACACCGTAGGGGCGCAGGAAGCCATTCAATCAGGCCGCAGCATTACTGGACACAGAGAGGCCCTCACTGGGTGTATGGTAGTTCCCATGTCCTTTGGGATGATAAGGCAAAGCAAGAAATAAAAAAGGCAGTCATTGCACTCAAATGCACACATGAGGCTCGTGTGACAGGATGAATGTGTCGGGCTACAATACAAGGATGTGGGAAGAGCTTGAGTCGTAGCATCTAGACGCTGGCTCCACAATGCAACCCAGACAGCCGTCAGGGGAGAGACTTCAAGACAATCAAGGCATCTGCCCTCGCCAAACTCAAAGCTCTTTAAGATGACTTTTTATTTCTTTATTAATTTATTTGAGAGAGAGAGAAATGCAGATAGAGAATGGGTGCCAAGGCCTCTAGTCACTGCAAATCAACTCCGGATGCATGCACCACCTTATGCATCTGGCTTTACATGGGTACTGGGGAATCGAACCCCAGTCCTTAGGCTTTGCAGGCAAGTATCTTAACCACTGAGTCATTTCTCCAGTCCCCCCCCCTTTTTTGTTTGTCTTTAAGAAATCCCAAAGATAGAGCTGGAGGGATGGCATCGCAGTTAAGGCAGTTGTCTGCAAAGCCAAAGGACCCAGGTTCGATTTCCCAGGACCCACGTAAGACAGATGCACAAGGTGGCACATGTGTCTGCAGTTCATTTGCAGTTGCTAAAGGCCCCGGCACGCCTATTCTCTTTCTCTCTCTCTCTCTCAAATAAGTAAATAAATAAATAAATAAAAATATTTTTAAAAAGAAGAAATTGGACTGGAGAGATGGCTTAGGGGTTAAGGCGCCTGCTTCCTAAGCCTAAGAACGCCGGTTCGATTCTCCAGGTCCCACATGTAGCCAGATACAAAGTGATGCAAGGGCGCAATGCCACATTTGCCCATGAGGGGGTGCACGCATGTGGAGTTCATTCACAGCAGCTGAGAGGCTGCTGGCGCACCTATTCTCTGTCTATCCCTCTCTCTCTCTGACTCTCTCTCTTAAAAAAGAAGAAATCCCAAAGATTAAAAAAAAAAAAATCATGTGTAGATAAGTGCTGAGAATAATAGGGTAAGGGATATAAGAAAAAGATCAAGAATTGAGATCAGGTGGCTCTTGAGCAGCCTGCTGAAGGGACTGTGAAAATAAAGACAGGTATACACAGGCAATGCAGGCATGTGTCTGGAAAAAGAGCAAGTGCAGAGACCCTCTGATAAGACTGTTCTTAGGTACACAGAATGACAGCAAGAACGCTGTTGTAGCCAAAGCAAAGTAGCTAAGAGGAGGGAGATCAGAGAAGCAGCTAGATCACACAGGCTTACCACCATGGTAGGAATTTGATTATGCACAACGCTCTACGGCAAGGAGTGAAGGGCTCTGACTTCTGTTTGGAAAGAATCACTCTGACAGCTGTGTGCAGAATGTACTGTTAAAGGCAGGGACAGAAGTAAAGGACACAGGTCAGAGGTCACTGCAGGGAGCCAGGGAGAGATGATGGCTGGGATGTTGGCAGCAGCAGGAATGAGAGGAACTGGCAGCACTGTACCAGGCCGCACTGGAGGGTGCCGATGGGAAAGCTTGAGGTCTGGCCTGTACAAGCACAAGAGTGCAGCTGCCCCCAAGGAGCACCAGGAGGGATGTGAGAGGAACAAGTTCACCTGCCTGGGGCTCAGAGGAAGCCCAGTGGTTCTGCTCGGTTATATTGAATTTGAAATGGCCCTGGTGATATCCAAGCCAAGACTAAGAATGAACAACTGGCTTTCAAGGAGCTGGCGGGGCCCAAGATACAGATTTAGGATGAAACACAACGGAGTCCATCAGAAGGAACAGGAAGTGGCCGCGCTTGAGCTAGACCACGGCTGTCGATGGACACTGCTTGTTATCCAGCTGCTCTGGAAGGAAGGGCTGAGGCACAGCGTTTCCATGCCAGGGGTCTAGGAAGAAACACAAGGGATGCAAAGGTGCTCGGGCTTCTTAGACTCCTTCACTGCTCCACACAGCTCCAGTGTGAAAACGAGAACAAAGAGTCACCCTAAACCTGCTGAAAACACAACGTCAAACTGGGAGATAAACTGGCCTCCAGACACACATTTTAAACCAACACCAGCTCAGTGGCTTTATAGGTGTCTGTGTTTTCTTTTTATGTTTGCTTGTTTTGGTTTGGTTTTGGTTTTGATTTTTTTTGAGATAAGGTCTTGCTCTAGCCCAGACTGACCTGGAATTTACTATATAGTCACAGGCTGGCATCAAACTTACGGAGCTCCTCCTATCTCTGCCTCTAAAGTACTGGGATTAAAGGCATGCACCATCATGTCTGGTTTATAGGTGTGTGTTTTGCATTAAGCTGCAGGCATACTACCTGAGCATAAATATATGTGAAATGGATGATAAAATGCAGGACAAAAGATTCTGTAGCTGTCTTTGAAATCTTAAACATTATTAAGTGGCTATGAATTTGAGAGATGGGATTATGGATCCTAATGTGCCCTTCAAAGTACAATCAGAGCATTCGGAAAAGTCACTCACCAGCAAAAAGTGAGATTGAACAGATCAATTTGTTAACATTTGAATCAAAATGAATTTTTTCCTGAATTGTGAAGATTAGAGGTTTTGAAAGTGTTCGTTCTGATGGAATTTGTGAAGAGGAAGAACTAGCAGGAGAAAGGTTACACTGGTGGTCTTTCTCTGGGAGAGGTTTCCTCACTCCTGGACTCCGGGGACCATCCTGACGCCCTGAGCAGCACACACTGAACCATGATTTACCCACTTACTTGGCACCAGACAGAACCAGACCAGAAGACGTGGTCATTTATTACTGTATTTCTCACGTCCCACAATGCCTGGTACACGGAAGCCACTAATGGGGGTATTTCAAATACAGGGCTGGTTGCATGGACGTCCTCAGGATCCTTGGAGGGTCACTATCAAGCACAGGGTCAAAGAAGATGCTTGAAATAAATCACAGGAACTCTCTGAGTATGTTAAAGGAGAGACACAGTTCATGTCCATGGACTAGGGAAGGTAGAAGTTAATTTTCCATCGCTTAATCTTTGTATATCACTGCTAGCACCCTTTGGTCTATTCTTTTTTATTATTATTATTTACTTGAGAGCGACAGACAGAGAGAGACAGAGAATGGGTGCACGCCAGGGCCTCCAGCCATGGCAAACGAACTCCAGATGCATGTGCCACCTTATGCATCAGGCTTACGTGGGTCCTGGGGAATCGAGCCTTGAACTGGGGTCCTTAGGCTTCACAAGCAAGCACTAACTGCTAAGCCATCTCTCCAGCCCCATTTTGTCTATTCTTTCTCTTCAGTATAGCTCATATTTTATTTCATGGTTTTTGCTGTTAGCCCAAGAGATGGGCATACAATTTTACTCACCAGAAGAGCACAGAACATGTTTGATTTTCAGCTTAATACCAAGAGGCTGAACTGTAGTGTTGCTCAGTGGTATAGTACTTGTCTAGCATGTATAAGGCCCTGGGTTCAATCTCCAGTACCACAAACAAGGGGCAGAGAGCTGATATACTGGTCATAAATAAAAATTTGCTAAATAATGATAGTCTCCATGTTTTTTTTTCTTTTTCATAAGCTTCTCTTGTACCTTCCCATTTTTTTCTCTACTTTCTTACCTCTTTTCTTTTTCTTCTTTTCATTATCATCTACCTGTCATTCTCAACTCTCAATCCTGTTACACTGTACAATATAAGTAGGGTGTTCTAAATTTTATTTAACAGAATCCAGAGAAGTCCTTCTGTGTATTATTCTGAGAGTCCTATGCTTGTCCCCTTGAGCTGGTGAATAAAAAGTACAGTTATTTGTCGGCCTGCACTTTTATTAAAAGTGTGGGTACATTCACAAGACGTAGATTCTGAAGAACATCATGGGAAATATTTTTGACACAGACCACTGACAGCCATGATGGATGGCACTCAGGTTCTTCCTCTTTTACAAGAAAGGCTCGGTGGAGTAGACCTGGGTGTGCTCAGGCGGTGATTTGAAAGCCACAGTTCTTTCTATCAAAAGGTAAATGATGGGGGAGGGATTGGAGTAATGGCTCCAGGATTAAAAGTGCTTGCTTGCTAAGTCTGCTGGCCCAGAGTTCAATTCCCCAGCACCCATGTAAAGCCTGACAGGCATTCATTTTTCCAACAGCAAGAGACCTTGGCATACCTACACACACACACACACACACACACACACACACACACACACACACACACACACACACTACCATAGCCAAAGAACCAGCCACTGCCCAGCCTGCTTCCCCAATGTCTGACATCTCCTTAGCCCACTTGAAATAAAGGCTCCATTTTCAAATAATGTAATAAAATTTAAAACGTATAAATAGAAGGAAGCTTGGTTTCCAAACATAAACATAAAGTGGTTTCCTCAAAGACTCTTGGCATTGCTTTTCTAATTTCTCTGTTTAATGCCTGAGTAGAACGTCTGGCACACAGGCTTTGACACCGAGTTTGCTAATTAGTGGGACTAAGGGGAAACTTTCAAAAGGGCTTACTGCACTCAGTTTGACTAAGTTCTGTGGAGTGAAAGAATGGAACTAGGAAGAAATGGCAGCTTATGGAAACAAAAAGCAGATATTTTCATACAAAATAACCACTCCTTCTTCCCTACTCCTTGCACTAGTATTTCTTTAGCTTGGAAAGCACAATAAGTGTGCTAGTCAGGTGTGTTTTTCTCCAAAGCAGAATATGACATTTTATTAAATGTCGATCTGTTGTTTTTTTTTTTAAATAGTCTTTTGCTAGCCCTGAGGGTGAAGAGTTTGCAGTTCCCTGTGAGACTAACAACGGTAGAGGAGTGGGCTGGTGAGGAAGGACAGCTCAGGATAGAAGGGGAAACATTACCCAAATGTCAGCTCGCAAGTCCCAGGATTGACAAATGTGTTTCTAGAAGGCTTACAAGGGTAAGGATAATTGTGGCATCTTTTTTTTTTCTGTTTCAATTTTTAAGAAGCAATAACTAAAATCATTCTACTGTCCCTTTATGAGGAAGGTGCTGGATAGCCTTGATGCTGTATCCGTGGGCATGTTTATAAGTGGGGGGACACAGGACTTGTGTTTACAACTCAGTCACTGAGCCATCTCTTCTCTGTAGCCTGACATCACACAGTTCACACTGTTTCTGAATCACACATGCTTTCATCTGCAAACCTAACAGACCACTAGTTAAAAACAAAAGGCAAGGGCTGGAGAGATGGCTTAGTGGTTAAGGAACCAGCCTGCTAAGCCTAAGAACACTTGTTCAAATCTCCAAATGCCAGACGCAAAAGTGACGCAAGCATGCAATGTCACACATGCACACAAGGGGGTGTAGGCATCTAGAGTTCATTCACAGGGCCTGAAAAGGCCCTGGCATGCCCATTCTCTCTCTGTCTCTTCCTCTCTCTGTGTCTCTCTCAAAAAAATTTGTTTTAAATTAATAAATAAAAAACAAAAAGCAAGCAGATATTTTCTGAACATACAGGAAACATAAGTGAAAACATACAAGAAGAACTATCCCAGTTAAACTGCACAGCAAAGGAAACAAACGAGCGAAGCAACAGCTCATAGAGAAAACGCCTACACACCATGCTTTTGATAAGGACTTAGTTCCTAAAATATAGAAGGAACTCAGCTCAGTAGCAAGGAAACAACCTAATTAAAACTGGGCAAAGGATATCAATAGACACTCCTCAAAAGAAGACAGACAACATGACCTGAAAAATTCATGGGAACAAAGCTCGATATCACTAATAATTAAACAAATACAAATTAAAGCCAATACGAGTCGTCATCTCAGACCTACTGAACAGCTACTATCAAAAAGTGGAAAGAGAAATGCTAGCAAAGATGTAAACTGAGGAGAACTTGGCATATGATTGGTGGAGGTTAGCAGAGCTAGTATGGGAAATGGTAAAACTAGAACCAACCTATGATGCTTCCATTCTAGCTGTGGGCGCACATTTAAAGAAGGTGGAACGAGCCATCTGCAGTCCATGCTTACTGCACCACTATTCACGGTAGTCATGATAGGAAGAAACCCACATGTCTGTCAATAAATGAATAAAGAAAATGTGCACCCATAAACAGTCAATACTATTTGGCCTTAAGACAAAATGAGATCCTATTTTTGCAGCAACATGGATGAACCTGGCGGGCTGTGTGGCGTGAAATAAAGCAGGCACAGAAAGACGAATCCTACATGATCTCACTTTCATGTGTAAACCAAACAGTTTGGACTCGTGGAACTAGAGTATAATCAAATGACCAGAGGTGGAAGGGAGCGGGGCTGACCAATGGGGACACAGTTTCAGTTAAATTTACTCCTCATAAACTTCTGAGTTCTGTTACACACAGGTGACACTGGCTAAACAATAACACATTGTTTATTCCATAAGTTTCTAACAGTCCATTTCATTGTTTATTCCAGAAATTTCTAACAGTCCGTTTCAAAGTCTCATCCCACAAAATAATAAGAGGCAATAAATATGCTAGTTAGCTGGATTTAATCACACTATAATGTATACCTATATCAAATATCACATTGAACTCCATTAAATATACACAATTATTATTTAGCATCTCAACATTTAAAATTTAAACATAGAAGGCAAGGGTATTGGCAAACAAGGAAAAGCATTTTTAAAAAAGATAATTTTATAGACTTGTCTCGAGATGTTTTGCAGAATAAACTTTATCTAGTCGCAATTCTCACAAAGCATCTCAAGATATCTCTGGTACTTAAAACATGTGAGAAAGAGACATGTAATGAAAACACAATTCCATTATTAACAGATGGCATGAAGATATTAAAGTCTCTAGTGTCTCTAGTCTCTGTGCTTGCCTTTATTGCCTAAAAGCTCTCTTTTATCTCATGATTTAGGAAAAGGTCACAGAAATTATAAAACAGAATTTACCTAGTTCCCTCCCCCCACTTTTTAAGAAAGGGTCTTACTATACAACCAAGGCTAGTCTTGAACCTGTGACCCTCCTCTCTCCACCTCCTGAGTGCTAGGATTATAGGTGTCTGTCCCCACACTCTGGCTTAGCTAGCTTCTTAATGTGGAAATTAAACATCAAATCATGAATGAACGATGACTCCTAAGACTCACAGAAATAAAAGTTCATTGAAATATCTGTGTGAAGGTCTGTGGAGACAACATGCATGTGAAGCTTGCCTTGCAAGCATGCAGGTCTGATCCCCAGACAACACGTAAGAAAAGGAGGGAGTGGTGGTACACACTTGTAATCCCAGCCCTGGGGAGCCAAAGACAGGCAGATACTGGAGGCTTGCTGGCCATCCAGTGTAGCCCACTTATGGGTGAGTTTCAGACCAGTTAGAGACCTTGTCTCACAGAAAACATAGAAGGCACCTGAGGAGCAACACTAGAGATTGCCCTGACACACACACACACACACACACACACACACACACACACAATGCATACACATATTGTACACCCTCAAACATGAACATGCTTATACACATATTGTTGATAATGGTTTTTCTGTAACTACTAATGTAAACCCATCAAAGCATATGAATCATTTTTTAAACCAGAAAACTATTTTTCTTTACATAATATAAGTACTGTTAAAGATTATTTAATTGCCTTGGGCTGGAGAGATGGCTCAAGGGTTAAGGTGCTTTCCTGCAAAGCCTAATGATCCAAGTTCAATTCCCCAGTACCCACATAAGCCAAATGCCCAGAGTGACACATGCATCTGGAGTTTGTTTGCAGTGGCTAGAGAACCTGGTGCATCCTTTCTCTCTCTCTCTCTCTCTCTCTCTCTCTCTCTCTCTCTCTCTCTCTCTTTCTCTGCTTGCAAATAAATAAATATTTTAAAAAGACTTTAAAAAGATTATTTAATTGCTTAAAACAATCCAAGTAGACTATAAGCTAAAATAATCTTAAGTCAACTTCCTTATCTCACTCATATAATACATTTGGACAGGAAGACACTCAACTATTTCACCATCTGTGATGTGTTGGTCACATTTCAAGCTCTGCCCCACAACAAAGCACCTAATGTATACAGGACATACAGTCAACAAAGACATGCCAACACTAAATCCCTATCCAGGCCAATATCCTAAATGCGGGACAGTGGTCACACAATTGTACTTGGTACCTTACATCTCTCCCGGGTCACAGTGCCAAATTTAAGCAAATGAAGCCCCTTTAGATACCACATTTACTTTGTGAAACCTACTTACGTTTTTCTTTACTAAGGGCTTAACTCACTGCAGAACCTCCTGTCCTTTAAATCACCATCCTCGATGACAGAAAGCAAAGCAGGAAGGATATTCACAAACTCGTGCGCTGTTCTTTCTCTGAGGCTATTACCTGGCATTTAGCTTGTTAAAATCATCTTATGGGAAAAGCACTTACTATGCATGTCCATCCAACAGGAGTAAATGCAAAAAGCCCTGTAATACCATTCCCAACATGTAATCTTCCTCCTACATCCTGAGGCTCAGGGCTGTTATGATACTCTTAAATAATTTATTATAAGATAGTGTCACAGGTTTCTATAGCTCTGCCATAGAAATTCCACTTAGACATGTTCATAACCAAAAGTTTATCACAATGAATTTAACTTTCTCCCGCAGAGCCCACTTAAAAAATTCTTTCCTGTAGCTTCAATCCAAAAATTGTTCTCTTCCTGACAGCCTAGTTTCATATTCTGTTTTCATGTAATGGGTGCAGCAATCCCCTCCAAGCTGCATCAGTACTCCTCACTGTAGTCTGTCTTGGTTGTGGTCCTAAGTTCCTAAATGAAGTGGGTTGAGTGGTATATATCACCTGATTGAGGCTGGCTTGTATATAGCAGAGTGTGGTTCACTCCATCTGTGTTTTTCCATCAAGCTAATGGAGAAAAGGAAACTGTAGAAAAATGTTCCATGTGAAAGTTAATACTGAACACTCATCAACTGCTTAATATAATCCCCAAAGGCGAGATCAATTCCCGGGTGCACCGAGGTTACTTTCTGAATGCAGAAAGTACGGTGTTCACTCTCTGCAGGAGAAATGCCGACAGGGTGGGGCTTCCTGTACTGATCATGTCCAGCGTCGCAAGGAGTAAAACCCAGAAGCACGTAGTTCACGTTACAGCACGTGACATGCTCATGACTTAGCTACAAGCTGCGTAGACCCACATGAAGGTGTTTTGGGGACCAGTAGCTAGGGATGTTTCAGGCAGTGGCAGCCAGTCCTGTGACTGCACACATACCCAATACCTGGAATGTGCCCCAAAAACTCAGTGGGCAGGAGCCGGGAAAAAGAGGACATGGGTCAGACCAAAGACAGCCACAGCCTCAACCAGGCACTGCAAATGCTACCAGAAACGAGGCTTTGAGTCCAGACGTCCTTCTTGTGACATCTTGAAATATGTGTACTTTTAGAAATAATATACAATAGGGCTGGAGAAATGGCTCAGTGGTTAAAGGTGCTTGTTTGCAAAGCCTGATGGCCTAGATTTGATTCCCCAGTACCCACATAAAGCCAGATGCACAAAGTCACACATACATCTGAGTTCGTGGGCAGTAACAAGAGGCCCTGGCACGCCCATATTCACTCTTTTTTTCTCTTTCCCTCAGTTTGCACATAAATAATTTAAAGCATTTTTTAAACTTTTTATTTTTATTTTTATTTTTTTTGGAGAGACACACAGAGAGAGAGAGAGAGAGAGAGAGAGAGAGAGAGAGAGAGAGGAAGACAGAGATGGGCGCACCAGCAGTGTCTCAGCTGCTGCGAATGAAATCCAGATGTGTGCCCCCTTGTGGTCAAGTGGGGCATTGTGCCCTTGCATCACTTTGCATCTGGCTAAACATGGGACCTGGAGATTGGAACTGCTGGAGATTGGAACCAGTGTTCTTAGGCTTAGGAGGCAGGCGCCTTAACCCCTAAGCCATCTCTCCAGCCCCATAAATAATTTAAAGCATTTTAAAAAATAAGAATAATAATATAGCCGGGCATGGTGGCACATACCTTTAATCCTAGCACTAGGGAGGCAGAGGTAGGAGGATGGCTGTGAGTTCAAGGCCACCCTGAGACTACAGAGTGAATTCTAGGTCAGCCTGAGTTAGATTGAGACCCTACCACGAAAAAAAAAAAAAAAAAGAAGAAGAAAGAAAGAAAGAAAGAAGAAAGAAAGAATAATAATATACCATAAGAAATATAAAGAAGAAAACAAATCTTGGCTTCATGTAAAATGTTCCCCATGGCCTCAAGCATTTGTAATCAAGCCTGCTACTTAATCCTCACCTGGTGGAGCCATTGGGAGGTGGGACCTTGCTGAATGAGGTGTGTCACTGGGGGGTGGACTTTGAGGTTGATAGGGCTTGCACACTGGATGTTCAGAGCTAACTCGCTCTTGCTATTTTCTCTCTGTGTTGCCGATAGATGACGGGAGCTGGTCACCAGGCTTTCTCTACCACGAGGAAGTGTCCCCTCACAACTAGAAGCCTGAAATAAATCCTTTCCTCCCGTGAGCTGCTTTTGGGTGGGGGTTTTGTCCCAGCAGCAAGATCGTAACTGCTCCAGCGGGGGCTGAAAATACAGTTAAACCATGGCCACAGCTGTTGAGTTTATATACGATCCCCACCAATCTCTCGGCCTCGTCTCTGGAGCTTGTCACTCATTCTGTCCACTGAATTTTCTACTCTCCATGCCTTCAAGCTCTGTGAAGCTGGTAGGTCTCATCTCTGTCCATGGACAGTCCCCTCCTTGGTCCATCCCTGTACTACCCCTGATGTTTTACATCCTGGTCTTGCATTCCCTTCTTGGGATAGGCCATCAGATGTGCCCAGCTGGAAGGGGGAGACTTCCTGGCTTGTACACCACAAAACTTGCCCCATATCCACTCCCACATTTGGTGCGTTGCAGCATAGCTAGCTCTTTATGTTTGAGCTCTGACAGGGTAGAAATTCTACGCTACTCTTAGGGGGAAGGGATACAAATGGTCTAACACTGAGCAGTCAAAAATGCATGCTGAGTAACTAGGGAGAGAGCACATTCACTTTCAGTGACTTTGTTGGCCTCTGTGACTTTTTAATAAACTGTTAATTGGCCAAGGCAATGGTTATTACCCAACAGCAACAGAACTGGCTAGGTAGGGTGGTACATGCGTGTAATGTTGCTTGGGGAGCTTAAACAGGAGGATGGTGAGTGTGAGGGCAACCTTGGAAATTCAGCAAAACCCTGAATCAAAACAACAACAACAACAACAACAAATCAAAGTTAAGAACTAGGGACATGGCTCAGTGGCACAGCACTTGCCTAGAAGGCATGAAGCCCTGGATTCAATCCTCAGTACTATAAAACAAACAGAAACCCTTATTGTTCTCTCTTCTCCCTTCCCTTTTCTTTCCTCCTTTATTCCTTGCTACAATAATGTCTTCACAGCAACTTATAGAGGCAAGGTTCTAGAGCAACACAAAGGTTTAAGAACCCTGTACCCTGCAACTCTGAAGTCAGCAGGGATCACACATGTTAGTCAAAACGATTCAATGCTAGGGCTGGAGAGATGGCTCAGCAGCTGAGGCACTTGTCTACAAAGCCTGGCAGCCAGGAGTCCCCAGTATCCATGTAAAGTCAGATGCACAAAGTGGTGCATGCATCTGGAGTGTGTTTACAGTCACTAGAGGCCCTGGCATGCCCATTTTCTCTCCCCACTTTTCCTTGAAAATAAATAGAATATTAAAATAACAATTCCATGTCAACTTTACTAGTGACCTGCAGACTAGGCCCAGGTCACAGTGAGCAAGGAAGGTGAGAGATAGCTCCCTAGAGAAGGGATGTCTAAAAGAGGTGTCTAAAACCTAAAATCAGAAGTACAACTTAAGGCTGGAGAGATGGCTTAGTGATTAAAATGCTTGCCTGAGAAGCCTAAGGACCCAGGTTCAATTCTCCAGAACCCACATAAGCCAGATGCACATGCTGGTGCATGCATCTGGAGTTTGTGTGCAATGGCTAGAGGCCCTGGTATGCCCACTCTCTCTTTTTCTCTCTCCCTCTCTTCCTCTCTCTCTATCTCTTTCTCTCTCTTTCAAATAAATAATTTTAAAAGTACAACTTAAACTTCTTATTCCCTTATGGAGAACAATGAGAAAACACCAATGCAATAATAAATTCTAAAGCCTTCTCATTTTTCTCTTCAGCTAAAGAGAAGAGACTTGGCATAAAAATACTTGGACAGACCACAGTAACTTTCAAACCTTGAAGGCAATAACGTCTGATAATACCAGACACCACATGAAGAAGTAAACGGAACAGGGACATGAGGTTTTGCCACAGCAAGTAAGTGAAATACTCCCACGCTTACACCTTGCTTAAAAAAAGACACACGAGGGACTAGAGATGGCTCAGTGGTTAAAGACCTTATTTGCAAAGCCTGATGTCCCGGGTTCTATTTCCTTGTACCCACGCAAAGCCAGATGCACAAAGAGGCCGTGTCGTGCCCATTCTCATTCTCTCTCTGTCTCTCTGCTTATAAATAAATAAGTTATTATTTTTTTTTTTAAAGACTCACAAGTCTCTACCCGGTGTCCTGTTCTCCTTCCATGCTTGGTGCCCCTCACCTGGGAAGTGCCAGGCAGTTTCCATGAACAGAAGGCCAAGCCCTCAATGCTGCTCCACGCTGTCAGGCATCAGCTGAGAAGACTCAGTTCTGAAGGGAGTACACAGCAGTCTGGGGAGAGGACTAGGAAGAGGCAAGGTCAAGGACCCTGCAGTCATCAGAAACAGAGGCCTGTTTACTCATTTCTTAAAGGCTCACTGTGGGCCAGAGGCAGTCATAGGCACTAAGAAGGAAGGAGAGAAACTGCCTTTTAAACCATTTTGCTTTATTTCCTTCTGCAAGTAAGTCCAATAAGAGAGTAAAATATGTTACCTTTCTGTCTGATTTTGACAAATGGTAGCCTTCCTCACCCAAAGATGATTCGCCTGACTATTGGTCACGCTTCTTTGTAAGTCACTCTGTCAAAATACAAATTGTAATGATGCGGGGAGGCATCCTACTCTATCATATCATTTAGAAACCCAAGCCCACTGCTCTTCTGTGGCCCTGGGAGGTGTGCAAGCCTCTAGGCAGGCTCCAATCCTGCATATAAAGGATTGCTGGGGCGTCTGAACACCAGCTGGGAGGCATGGAGTCAAATGGATGGCTTCTGAATTCACCCTCCCACTGCCTAACTGCAGCCACCAGGATTCCTAAATTAGCGCCACAAAGAGAGGAATATGCTCTCTAAGAGAGGGTGGAAAGGATTAATCAATTACAAGAGAGCAACTGGCTAGAGGAAGAAAGAGAAAATGAAGCCCTGGCACTTTGTCTTGTTGAGTGTCTCTGGTTTTGTAGCCATTCACATGTGGAATGATCAGACAGAAGAAAGAACCATTCCTTCCAGCTCAGCTCTCCTCCAATCCCCCCCCCTCCCCCCCCCGCAAATAAACCCAGTCACTTGCTCTTATTTCCAGAATCCCCTCTGCCTTCCACAGCCCATGGGCAATGACCAGGGACTATGACACTTCATGTGGGATGAACTATGCTAAACTGTGCAGAACCTACATTTCTAAACCATCGGCCACTTTGTTTTGAATAGGAAGAGCCTAGAAATAAAAGAGCAGAACTAACCGGAAAACTATAAACCAGAGGTGTTGTGAGAATTTTTTTTTTCAGTTGAAAAGGAAACAAAATCCACAGAGGCCTTGGAATGACTCCTGGCACACAGGAAGCAGAGTCACCGGGAACAAGAACGTGACTGTGACAAGAGTTCACCAACGGTAAGGCAACTTAGCAAGGTGCCTTATGTTATGGACACTAAGAAAAATCACTGAACTCTGATAGTTGAAATACATAATTGCCATACTTTAGGTTCCTAGAAGAAAATTATAATCTACACAAATGTTATCTAAGCACATAACATTTATGTCACTACAGGTACCCCAGGTCCCATGTTCTGACCATCTCTCTGTCTCCTGGAATCTCACTGAACAGCTGGGTTACAGTGGTCCTCTCCTCTGGCTTTCAGTATCACCCAAGGATATTGACAACCACTTTCAGTTTCACAATTTTGCTTTTCTTTCTTTTTTTTTTTTCTACCACTGTCTAGTCAGTCAAAACCCAAACTATGACCCTGAAATACAGCTACAGGACGTGTGCCAAGTCCCAACAGGCTTGCCAAATATGGCTATACTCTGGAGGTGACTTAATACACATGTGTTCCCGACAGCTTCCTTTCCTACAGAATTAAGCCGTGCAATTTTCCTCGGAACTGAATTTAAATGAGTTATTTTAACACTCAAATTCTCATTGCTTTTCTAACTATTACATGGCTCTCTGAAATAATCAAGCGAAAGCATTTTGGGGGTAGACTGTGTAAAGAAATGGGGGGAGGTGAATTTCACAATCATTCATTAGCCTAGCTTTGGAATAGTAGGGAGCTATCTGTTATGGGGAGCACTGGCCATCCACACAAGGAAACTGAAGGACATGCACAGACATAGACTAGAACCCGCCTGCAGCTCCATGGTAGAGCCCAGCCTGTGGGAGGTCTTGAGTTCAATAACCGGTATCTCAAAACCATAATAATAAAAAAAGATGTTAAGCCAGGCGTGGTGGCGCATGCCTTTAATCCTAGCACTCAGGAGGCAGAGGTAGGAGGATCGCCTTGAGTTCAAGGCTACCCTGAGACTACATAGTTAATTCCAGGTCATCCTGGGCCAGAGTGGGACCCTACCTCAAAAAAAACAAACAGGGCTGGAGAGATGGCTTAGTGGCTAAGGCGCCTGCCTGCTAAGCCTAAGAATGCTGGTTCCAATGTCCAGCGGTTCCAATCTCCAGGTACCACGTTTAGCCAGATGCAAAGTGAGGCAAGGACACAGTGCCGCACTTGACCACAAGGGGGCGCGCACATCTGGATTTCGTTCATAGCAGCTGAGAGACTGCTGGCACGCCCATCTGTCTCCCTCTCCCTCTCTGTCTATCTCTCTCTGTCTCTCTCTCCAAAAATAAATAAAAAATAATAATAAAACAAACAAACAAACAAACAAAAAAAGATGTTTACAAAAACTATACAGGAATAGAAGAAATAAGGAAAATACATTGTTTCTGCATCATTCTTGTGACCTGTAAAACTAGGGAATAAGTAATTAAAACACCAGTGCTTGTTGGTTATACAAAAATCTGAGTGAGGGCTAGAGAGATGGCTTAGCAGTTAAGGTGCTTGCCTATGAAGCCTTAAGGACCCAGGTTTGATTCTCCAGGTCCCATGTAAGCCACATGCACATGGTAGTGTATGCGTCTGGAGTTCATTTGCAGTGGTTAGAGGGCCTGATGCACCCATTCTCACTCTCACTCTTTCTCCCTCTCTCTGTCTCCAATAAATAAATAAAAATGAATCAGGAAAATAATTTTTTTAAATTTAAAAGATCTGAGTGAATTATCTATGCAATGATCACTTTCTCCTAATGCACGTATGCTCTTCAGATATTTAGAATTTTTTTAAATAGCCATACACAATTCTTAGCTATTGGAAGTCTGAATATGCTGCCTATGCTCTGGCCATTCAAGCTCTACATTTTTCCTTTGGATTGCCCTTGTAAAAAATCTCATTCATTCACTCACTCATTCATTCATTCAGTCCATGTGGTATGCATGGGTATGTATGTATGTATGTGAATTAGTATGTGTGTAGATGAACTGCTATTCGTGCAGGTATGTGAGTACACAAGCACATGGAGACCAGAACTTAACACCGGATGTCTCCCTCAATTGCTCTGCACCTTACTGTTCGGGACAGGGTCTCTCTATCAACCTAGAACTCAGGAGAATAGACAAGTGAATCAATGAACCACAGGGGTCCCAGTCTCTGCTTCCCAGCACTGAGATTATAGGCACATGCCTCCAGCCCCAGTATCTTACATGGAAACTTGGGATTCAAACTTACGTGTGTGTGTGTGTGTGTGTGTGTGTGTGTGTGTGTGTGTGGCAAGCACTTTACCCATGGGAGCCATCTCCCCAGACCTTTGAAGTTTGTTTTAATGACCGCTGCCAGTGTCACTGCTACCTAGAAGAGACAGGCAACTTTTCTACATCTGAGGTTCAACCGGGTGTCCTTCGCTCAATGTCACAGTCAAAGTCTCTTTTTCTTGAGCTATACGTATTTAATTATTTTTAATTTTAAAAACCTGGACATGATCCTTTCTCTTCCTCCAGCTTTATTTTGTACACACTCCTCATTTTCCTCAAACAGCTAAATACAAAATGGAACATTTTCACTGAGGGAATCAAGGTTTGATCATTACAGTAAACATAATTGAATGGACAGAAATGATGCTTCCAACTTTGAATTCAAAGACAATGGGTAGAATAGTAGTTCCAATGCAAATGAATCTTTGGTTTCCAAAATAAAATGTCATCAGTGATGGGAAAGGGCATGTTTCTTTCCAGAAAATAAAACAGAGCTATCCCCCAGTAAAGATTCTTATTGTTGCCAGTTATCTCTTAACAAAGCTTAGAAAAAGAATTGAAAAGTCTATTAGAAGAAGAAGTAAACTGAAGTATTATCAATAAAAGATAAGTCTAAAAAGCTAAAATATGCAGATCACAGGGAAACTGAACAAAAATGAAAAAGAGAAATAATGCATGGAAAGAATGGAGAAGAAAACAAATGAGGTGACAACAAAAGCACGATAAAGCCAGAAGGAGAGCTAATCCGTATTACACTGTATACATCTGTACGGTCACAAAGAAGAAAAAAATTGACAAGAATAGAAAAAATGCAATGAGTAGAATGATTTACATGGCTTTGATAGTTTTAGTTCATTGTCAACCTAAGTGGAAAAAAACAAAAAGCTAATCCTCAGAAGCACGTGAACGAGGAGCCCGCCTATAAGTAAATGTTGAGAGTGTCATCGGATGGGTCCCACCATCCCTCCTGTGCTAACTGAACTAACTTCAGAAGACTATGATGCTAGCTCCCCAAATGGCCCGGCTAATGACCAGTGCTCCAATGCACTAAGCATGTTTTACAGGGTCATACAGATAGACAGGCTTCTTCTAAGAGGGAGCAGATAGAGCAGAGGGCATGCACTGCTCAGAGAATGGGCAAAACTCTGTCTAAAATGATGAGTCCTAACTTCCCAAACGCCCTCAAGTGCTTATGAGGCATGCCAGCAAAAGCCTTTGAAGTAACCAACTGCCCTTCCTTTCACAGGTGGTGGTATATACCTCGAAGCTGTCTCACTGTATCAAGATGAAGAGTAAATATCTTCAGGTTTAGTAAGACACTAGATCCATGCAGAAAGGTAGTTATCAGTGTAGGTAGCAATTAGAAGCTGAGTAGGATGCTCTAAGAGTATAAAAAAAAGAAACCAGGAGGCATGCAATCATCAAATCCCCAAAACATCCCAGAAAGTGATCAAGATAAACACCTCTGGCCCAAGTCTTATCCCACCCCCCCAAGCAAAACTCAAAATGGCTGGAGCTCCTCGGTCATAATACAAACTTATCAGTGTATCAGGAGAAAGAATTGCTTTCATTTATTTCCTATCTAAAATTTGCCATGGTGGGAAACTTCATTATGTACTGACATAGTGTACTCTAACTTATACCAAACCTTTAAACTAACAAAGTTTCTTTTTTCTTTTCAGGATTTAACAGTAAAGAAAGGGGGTAATGGAAAGTAACTCCCAAAGGGCTGACTTTTTTCAGTTAAAAACAAAATGAAAAGTAGCAACAACAAAAACCCATAAGTACATTCCAAATTTGATCTGTGATAGGCCCCATCACCTGCTCCTCAAACACAGCACTATACCTCGCAAGAGAAACCCAGGAGTTCAACAATGAGGGAGGTTAAAATGTGGTTGGCGGGCTGGAGAGATGGCTTAGCGGTTAAGGCGCCTGCCTCCTAAGCCTAAGAACACCGGTTCCAATCTCCAGCGGTTCCAATCTCCAGGTCCCACATTTAGCCAGAAGCAAAGTGACGCAAGGGTGCAATGCTGCACTTGACCACAAGGGGGCGCACACATCTGGATTTTGTTCACAGCAGCTGAGAGACTGCTGGCGCACCCATCTCTATCTGTCTTCCTCTCCCTCTCTCACTGTCTCTCTCTGTCTCTCTCTAAAAAACAAATGTGGTTGGCAAATTGTACCCACAGCATAACAGAACTTTCTAAAGATTTCCCACAATTCTTATTTAAATTAATTTTTTTAAACTTCTTAACCCAGTGATTCTCTTCATTTTAATTATTAAAAAACAAAGCTGGGGCTGGAGACATGGCTTAGCAGTTTAAGGCATTTGCCTGCATAGCCAAAGGATCCCGGTTCGATTCTCCAGGACCCACATAAACCAGATGCACAAGGGGTGCATGCATCTGGACATCTGGAGTTCGTTCACAGTGGCTGAGAGGCCCTAGCATGCCCATTCTCTCTCTCTCTCTCTCTCTCTCT
Organism: Orientallactaga sibirica; assembly: GCA_036365145.1. Lineage (NCBI taxonomy): Eukaryota > Metazoa > Chordata > Mammalia > Rodentia > Dipodidae > Orientallactaga > Orientallactaga sibirica. The sequence goes on along the minus strand of JAEOAD010000035.1, from coordinate 11,641,074 downwards.
CTCTCTCTCTGCCTCTTTCTCTCTCTTAAATAAGTAAATAAATAAAATATATTAAAAAAAAAACAAAGCCAGGTGTGGTGGTACACACCTTTAATCCCAGCACTTGGGAGGCCGAGGTAGGAGGATCACCATGAGTTCAAGGCTACCCTGACACTACATAGTGAAGTCCAGGTCAGTCTGGGCTACAGTGAGACCCTACCTTGGGGGAAAACAAAAGATAACAGCTTGTTATCTCTTAAGCAGAAAGGATTTAACATGTAGTTCATCACTACTTTGACAGTTCAACTCAGGATTAACTAAATAACTAATGAATGCTTGCTGCCCTGATAGGTCAGCATTATAATTAGGGACCATTTGCTCCCTGGTGATCCTTATACCACTTGCCCAGGTCTAAGTATCTGTAATAGACAAACACTGCTCACCTGTCCCAGACAAGTGGGTTAGCAATGCTATCTAACTGCAGCTGGTGTCTCTTTCGTTGAGTCAGTCCATGGCACTTACATGTTTTAAGGATGTAGGTCAAGAGAAGATGGGGGGAGGCGGTGAGAGTTGGCCACGGCAAAAAGATAAGAAAGGGAAAGACTTCATGCCAAACTCACCTGCCAGCACGCTCAGCACTCCCTGTCACTCCCACAGTCTTCCCTTTCTTTCCATCTCTATGGCTGCCACTTGTCCTCATCCTTGGCTTGTAATTTGGCAGTCCCCCTGGCTCAGCTTCTTCCCAATCCAATCTTTAAATAGTGAGCAGCTAAATCTGTTCTTTCTGCTTCTTTTCTTTTCTTTTCTTTTCTTTCCTTTCCTTTCCTTTCCTTTCCTTTTTAATTTACTGAGGTAGGGTCTCACCCTGTCCTAGGCTATCCTGGAATTCACTATGTAGTTCAGGATGGCCTTGAAATCACAGCAATCCTCTTACCTCTGCCTCCCAAGTGCTGGGATTAAAGGCGTGCACCACCATGCCCAGCTCAGCTAAATCTTTCTTAAGGAGAGATCAGATTTTCCAGAGAAGTATGAGATCTACCCAGTGGCATGATGTAGAAGTCCCTCTGCAACCTATGCTCCCCTTGTCTTTCCATGACATCCAACAATTACTGCATATCTCAGTGACCTGGATTCGTTGTCATTCATCAGTCACGTCCTGTTCTCGCTTCACACTACGTCCTTGTTCGTCACATTTCCTCTTTCACGCCAACTATCTCTTGTAATTTTACTCACCCTTTAAGATCCAGTGCAAATGTCAACTCTTTCAAGAAATTGTTCTGCATCCCATTAAATGTGTTCGCCATACCCACATAACACTTTACTCACACATTAACTTTCCCACAAACCACAGACTTGCTTTGAATTAAAGCCAATTATGAAAATGTCATTCTCGGCCACTGCACACTCGGTGTCTAAAACGTGGCTCTAAAGAACGTTTTGTGGCATTTGTTTATGTCAGTATCTTTTCCTGTTTGTAAAGTCCTTGAGGTCATCATCCTTATCACCTTTGAGACTGTTTAAAATGAAAATTAAATATGATATACATGTAATGTTTGTTATAATCATATTATAATATTATAAATCATGATGCTTGTATTATGTCAAGGTTCCATTTACCCACCATCCGCTGGAAAAACAACAACCTCTTTTACCCCCATGTATTTATACAATACAATATCCTCTGTGCTGTATCTCATCTCATATCATTTTCCATATTCTGGAAGCAATCACTATTCTAAATTTGTTTTTGTTTAGCACTGCATGTTTTTGGCTTCTTATAAGTAAAATTCTACTGCGTCTATTATTTTACAGCTTTTTTTTTGACTCAGTAATTAGGCACCTAAGGTTCATGTGTGTTGCTGAACGTCATTATAGTTTATTCATTTTCACTGAGAGAACCTCCTGTAAATGTGCTGCCTGTGAAACATTCAAGGAAAAGAATGTTCAAGAGAAATTATGAACGTGAAACACAAACATGACAACACCCAAATGTTCCTTATCAGGAGGATATAACATGATATTTTTATGCTAGCACCTACAAACGTTTCTACCGTATAGTATAGTACGTTTCTACAAATAATATTACTTCAAAAGAGGGAAATGGATTTGAGAAAATGTATGATTGGTTCTTTCTGGCCATCTCCTCTTTAGAACCTGCCATGCTCAGTAAAGACAGCTTACTCTAAGTATATTTTAGTAAAGATCTGAGATATTCATCCACAAAACCACAGCATCCCCAAGGCTGGAAGTGAACAGGCAGCTCGTTGCTGAGACAAGGAAACTCAATAGAAACCATGATACATTGATCAGCCCAGACCAAAGGGAGCAGAACATTATTTTTTAAAAAATGTTTTTGTTTATTCATGGAGAGGGATGGGGATGGGAGAATGGGTATCCTAAGGTCTCTTGCCTCTACAAACATATTCCAGACACATTCACTACTCTATGTAGCTGACTTTATGTGAGTACTGGGGAATTGAACCTCAGGCTGGCAGGCTTCACAAACAAGTGACTTTAACCTCTGAGCCATCTCCCCAGTTCCCAGAGAATCACTTTTAGGGGGCAATTCTATACACTTGCTTTTGAGCCCAATAAACCTCTAGGGTTCACAAGTGTGCCTTTCTTTCCTGTAAATGTCATTCTCTACAGCCATAACTTAACTCCTTCTCCCTGTCTGTGTCCCCTTCTTCCCTCTCCACAGCTCTCCTCACCAGCTACGAGCCAGCTAGGGTGCTCTAGGAAGGATGTAGGGACAATGAGATAAGCTATTTTTCTGTTTGTTTGTTTTGAGATAGGGTCTCCCTGTAGCCCAGGCCGACCTGGAATTCACTATGTAGTTCAAGTCTGGCCTCAAACTCAGTGATCCTCCTACCTCTGCCTTCTGAGTGCTGATCCTAAGGTACTTTTTCTTTTTCTTTTTCATACTACTAGGTATTCAGTACTAGACATGACTCTCTCTCATGGAGTGGGCCTCAAATCTAATCAGAGAACATAACAATCATGCCACTATTAGACTAGTGGGCACACCTTGCCTGCTGTATGTCTTAGAGAGTCCATTGCTGGGTAAGACTGTTCTCTTCCAGCATAGCTCCTTCTAGCACTAGAACAACTAGAGCAGGGAGGAAGTTTCTAGCTCTGTTCCAGCATGATTCCTCACTCCAACCGAAACATGCGGTGTCTGCAGCAATAAGGTCTTACCATCTACGAACTACCTTTTTAATAATTTACTTTTATTTATTAGAGAAAGAGAGAGAGAGGGAGAGAATGGACATGCTAAGGCCCATAGCCACTGCAAACGAACTCCAGATGCATGCATCACCTTGTGCATCTGGCTTATGTGGGTCCTGCGAAATTGAACCTGGGTCCTTTGGCTATGCAGGTATGTGCCTTAACCTCCAAGCCATCGCTCTAGCCCCTAACTACCTTTTTGACTTTTGGATTCCTGATTTCCCATCTCAAGCTCTGACTTCATCCTGTGATCACAGACTGTTTGAAAGAACTTGTCTCTCATTATACCATCATTCGGTCAAACACAGCACACCCATCAGAAAGCAGTGAAACTAGTCTTCTTGTCTTTTTAACGTGCTTCATGCTAACTCTCCAGCAGAATAACCCCCAGAAAAATAATCCCCACCCCAGCATGTTATTAGACTATTTCTCAATCTTACTGAGATAGAAACTAACCCTCAGGGTAACACATCCCAGAAAGATGCAGGGGAAGACAAATTATGGCAAGCCAAATGACTGTTCATCTGCAGGACTAGTCAATTGCTTTCCAAAGAGCTGACATGGAAAATTATAAAAAGGAATTAAATCCAAAGGTAAACAGAAGACTGTCAACTAAAGACAAGTTTTTCTATAAAGCTGAGTATTATTCACGGAAGTTCATCTCACTCTGTTTCATTTTCCCATGATTATAATTTGGATCTGTCTATTTAGAAAAAAAAGGAGGGTTACTTTGACACAATAGATCTACAATAAAGCCTGCATGTGAATTTCTCCTTCCCTCCTGCTTCCCCTTCTTCCTTTCTCTGTCCCATTAGTCACTGACCTCATGCCCCACTTCCACACTCAGAGAAATAGGAGTGGCTGGTCCTGACTGTCCAGTCTCAACTTCTCTCCTGACACCCCTCTTCCTTTCTCACTTGAACTACTGTGTCACTCACTGCAAATAACTCAACCTTCTTTTGCACCCTGGATCTTTCCTAGGATTTCTCTATTTCTTCTATCTGTTTTGACAAATGCACACCTTCTATTCCAGATATATTGCTTCTCTACTGAATAGGCTTAAAACCCCTTTTCAAACAAAAGGAATCTGTCATAGCAATACTGTCTCCGCCATATATGTCAATCAAGTTCAACAACTTCCCTGACTTTCTGTCTCTCTCCTTCCCTTGGAGTGATCCTCATCATCTGTCTTAGCTCACCTGCTAAAAACAGGATATCTGGAAAAGTCATAACTACCTAATTACCTTTTCTCTCGGGCTTTAGGAAGTAATGAGAGAAACCTTTACTTTTCACTCCAAAATGTACAACTATGTGGTCAAGTTAAAAATGGCATGGGAGGCCAGGCGTGTTGGTGCACGCCTTTAATCCCAGAACTCGGGAGGCAGAGGTAGGAGGATAGCAGTGAGTTTGAGGTCACCCTGAGACTATATAGTGAATTCCAGGTTAGTCTGAACTAGAGTGAGACCCTACCTCAAAAAACCAAAAAGCAAACCAAAAAAAGGGGGGGGGATGGGTTCGCCAGGTGTGGTAGTGCACACCTTTAATCCCAGCACAGAGGGAGGCAGAGGTAAGAAGATCGCCACGAGTTCGAGGCCACCCTGAGACTACATAGTGAATTCCAGGTCAGCCTGGGCTAGAGCGAGACCCTAATTTGAGAAACAACAACAACAACAAAAAGGCATGGTCGGGCTAAAGAGAGATGGCTTGGTGGTTAAGGCACTTGCCTGCAAAATCTAAGGACCCATGTTTGGCTCTTCAATTTCCATGTAAGCCAGCTGTACAAGGCATGCAACCTTGCACATGTGCACAAGGTGGCGCACATGTCTGGAGTTTGATTACAGTGGCTGGAGACTCTAGTGTGCCAATTCTCTCTCTCTTTCTCATGCGTGAGCATGTACAAAATGGCCAGTCTGTTGGGCTTGCCTCAAAAAAAAAACTTTTTTTAAGCTGGGTGTGGTGGCGCATGCCTTTAATCCCACCACTCGGGAGGCAGAGGTAGGAGGATTGCTGGGAGTTCAAGGCCACCCTGAGATTACATAGTGAATTCCAGGTCAGCCTGGGCTACAGAGAGAACCTACCTCGAAAAACAAAACACAAAAAAACAAAACCTTTTTTTAAATGGCATAGTCATTGCTAGAAAACCTCTGTTGAATGTTGCAGTTCACAAAGCCAAAGTAATGACTTTGGACAGAAATATATAGAAACATATAGAAAAGAGTGGAAACAAACATTTTATGGCAACAACACTGGGCCAGGCACTGCTTGAGGTGCTTGCATATGCCCCTTCACCACCACAAAAGTTGGGAAGGGCTACTATACTATATATATAAATACATATATATAATATATAATAATAACATATATTAGTATAATATAATATATAATAAATAAAATATATAATGTTACTTATTATTATATTATAATATTGTATAGCACACATATATTATATAATATTATATAATTATATATTATTACATTTATATATTTTTAGAAAATATATATAATGATACATATTATTTTATTTGTTTGTTTGTTTATTAGGGAGAGAGAAAAAGGCAGATAGAAAGACAGAATAGGTGCACCAGGGCCTTTAACCACTGCAAACGAACTCCACATGCATGTGCCACCTTGTGCATCTGGCTTACATGGGTACTGGGGAATTGAACCTGGGTCCTTAGGCTTCGCAGGCAAGCGCAGTAATCACTAAGCCTTCTCTCCAGCCCTATCCTCTTCTTTTATAGACCAGAGCACTAAGGCTTAGAGAGGCTTCACAGCAGTGTCAGAAACTGAGTATAAATCTGTCTGATCTTTGTGTTTAAAGCACGCATGAAGGCAGCATGAGAGGGCAGAAGCCTAGGAATTAATATTCTGACCGTGCTAACACACGTGATGCACGCTGCTTATCAACTTGGGCTCCTGCATGCTTTTGTCACCCTTCCTCTTATCACCTGCCATAAATCTCTCTCCGTGGTAGCCCTACAGAACACCCTACTGCTCTCTAAAAGTGCCTGATGATAGATGATGCTCTGCCTTCATATAGACTTTTTCTTCTGTGACATGCACTTGGTGGCCTTGTTTCATCTGTCATCTCTTAGCCCAGAATTTAGCTCAGGGGTCACTTCAATCAGTAAGCATTTCTTCACCCTCCAGGCCGATCCAGATTCACCTCCCTGGGGAAGTACAGACCGATCCCTAACATTGATCCCACTGAGCCGTGACAGCCCACCTGTCTGTTTCTCCTACTGACAAAGATTACTCCAGGATGCCGGCAACCACACCTGTTTTGCTTTGTGTCTCTAGCATTCAGTATAGTGGTGCTCAGTGGCTGCAAAGAAAAGAACTGAGAGAAGGGAACAAAAATCACAGGGTAGTAGATCTGGAATCACCATACTAAAGTCTTGGGGAGCGAGAGTGGACCATCTCACGGGGTGATGTTCTCAGCAGAGACTAGATAATAACCCATCAGAAGTGTTGAAGAATGCTTCACCACAAGTTCCAGGCGCTGCCACAGGACCCGTACATCATCCCAACCCTGCTCTCTGGGCATCAGATGGTTCCAGATCAGATCAGCGTTTTCTGAAGAGGAGTATTGTGTGTCTCAGCAATAATTACAGAGATAGAGGGCAGGAAACTGGCTTCTAACTCAGGCTGCTGAGTAACTCTGGTCATCTCATCCCGGCTTCTCTGTTTCTAACATGAAGGGTGAGAGGGCAGTTATGGAGAGAGAGCCCACGAGATGATCTCTAAGAGCCAAACGCTAATTCTAAGGAAGTAGCTTGTTTGTTCCCCATGATACGCTGTGTTCTCACTGAAACCCAAGTGCTCTATCCATATGTCTTTACTAACAGGCTTCTCTGTCGGATGGCTCCTTTCTCTTTGCAGTCAGCTTTGTGTTGCTGGCAGAAATCTCTTGAATAAGATCAGCTTGTGAGAGGAAAGGGTTTATTTTTGGCTTACAAACTTGAAATGAAGCTCCACGATGACAGGGGGAAATGATGGCATGAGGAGAGGTTGAACATCACCTCCTGGCCAGCCTCGGATGGACAATAGCAACAGGACAGTGTGCCACACTGGCAAGGGGAAGCTGGCTATAGCACCCATGAGCCCACCCCTAATAATACATTACCTCCAAGAGGGTCCAATTCCCAAATTGCCACCAGCTGGGGACCTAGCATTCAGAACACTTAAGTTTACGGGGGACACCTGATCCAAACCACTAGATACATTTTATATATGTCTACTATACAGGAGAGCTTTGGGGGAAAAAACTGATAAAACACAATGATACAGGTAAAAGCTGAGCACAAAGAGAAACTGGTACTTGCTTACAAAATTTAATCAACAGAACTGTAGTATCCACTTAGTATTCACAGAGTTTGAAAAATATATTTGATTCTCCTTGGTAACAAAGGTCCACAATAATATCATCGTTTCCTATTTTATCTGAATTCTCCTTGATGTAAGGTCATTTTCCACAGGAACAACCGCTTCACACAGCTCTGTAATTCTTGGCTGTGCTATGAAAGCAGGAACGACTAAAGTGACAAAAATATTTTCTGCCTCAAAAGGACCCTCGTACGAAAACCAACTGATACAACTAGTGACAGAAGTGAACCAATCTGAAAAGTGGCAGAGATTAGCTTTATAAACTGTATTAGCCCTAATTTACAATGATTACATAGATGGAGGAAGAGCCTTTCCCACCTACACTTGGTGTTTTTCAGTGAGAAAAATGGAAGACTTACAAAGACATTTGTCCATTTGCAAGTCTGTGCTTCTCTCGGGACCAGGACCGTAGGAATGACAGACTTCTTCTATGCAGAATGGACCCCTTAAAATGGCTAAAAATCTAACCCCCCCCCACAAGATCAACTCACTTTGCTGACATTTTACCATATGTCTCTGTAAATGACAGAGGGGAGGCGGAGAGAGGTAAGGGTTAAAGGTTTGTGGGTATCTGAAGAAGTAAAGGCAGACAAAAAACAGAACAGTGGATGCAGCTAGAGGTTAGATCCTCAAAACTTCCTCCTGCGACACACACACACACACACACACACACCAGTCAACATAGCTCCTTTCCCATCTTACTTCTCCAACACGACAATAAAGACGTTTCCCTCACACCCCTCACAGCAGAACTGTGACGCACACTTCCAATGAAGCCGACTTGACCCTGATTCCTGTGAACGTGATTTTCTGACCAACAGTTTTCTTGAGTTTTCCACCTTCCTCATGTCAGCCTTCTAAGAAATAAGATTTAGGTCATAACTTCATTTTTTTTAGGAGAGTGAGTGTTTAAAAAACACAATCTATCCTGTCAGTACTTTAGACCCCAATTTCCTTCTCACTTTCTCACCCTAAATACGCATGCACAGGATGCATTACAAGGCACTGCGGTGAAGGGTCAAGGTGGCTGAGGAAGAAAAAGGCAGGCAGGTCACTGATAAGCTCTCCAAACTGCGCCCCCAACACAGGAATCCTCCTTCTCTCCTACCTGTTGTTTCTGGCAGAGTTTAGGCTAATAAAGGAAACTGTTTAATGTGTGTGTGTGTGTGTGTGTGTGTGTTCTGAAAAATACTAAGCTCTTTGGCCTTGTGTAGTGATTTTCACACTCCAACTCTCAGGAACTCTCAGAGCCAAAGAGAGAGACAGTAGCAACAGGAGTGGCCCCACGTTTACTAAACACAGTTACTATAATTAGTATCTACTATGAGGACACGGGCTCCATGAAAGCGGAGATCTGTTTAGTTGATTGGTATAACCCTGTGTTTAAAATAAGGCCTAGAGAGAACAGTAAGTTTCTTAATAAATAATTAGTGAATTAATGAACAGAGGAATGGCTCGTGTTTAGTACAGGTTGGTATTCTACTTGCTTTTCTGACCAGCCCTGAGGGAGCATGTGATTTTTGTTAAGAGAGCACAATACCCAACTCAGGCTACTTATGAAAACAGGAGGTTTACTGAGCTGCAGTTTTGGAGGCTAGAGGTCAAATGCATGATAGACTCTGGCTCTGGTGAGGGCCCCATGGCAGATGGTGGATGGTGGGAGCCTACCTGTGGAACAGGGATCACATAGTGGCTCCAAGACTTTGTGACAACCAGATAGGGTCAAATTCAGGCTCCCAAAACACTCTCAAGTCCTTCCAATGGGTCGTCAAAGGAATATTTTCAGAGACAACCCCTCAGTGACGTAAGGACCTCCCACCAGACCCCGCCTGCCAAATAGTCCAGTACCTCTTACAGTGTCACGTGGGAAGCTGGCCTCAAATCATAATGGATCTTTGTGGAATCCAAATCGTATTCCAACCATAGGTGCGGTGGCTGTCCTCCGTGTCACACGAGGAAAGGAGGCCGAGAGCTAAGGGCAGCTCTGGGACTTCCCAGTCCCACTCCTGATTGTCCACTAGGACAGTACATGACACAGCCTCCCACATGGGCCAGCAGCTTTTTACAGCTACTTTCCATATGAAGTCCGTCCTCCCCCCACCCCCCATCCATTTGACTGAAGAAAGAGCTGGTATTAGAAAGAGACAAAAACTAAAGATGCTTTTTAAAAAATTTATTTATTTATTAGAGACAGAGAGAGGGAGAGAGAGAAAGAGTGAGAATGGGTGCACCAGGGCCTCTAGCCACTGCAAACGAACTCCAGATGCATGAGCCACCATGTGCCTCTGGCTTACGTGAGACCCGAAGATTCAAACCGGGGTCCTTAGGCTTCACAGGCATGCGCCTTAACTGCTAAGCCATCTCTCTAGCCCCAAAAGATGCTTTTTGTTTTTGCCACTGTCCTTGGGACTTTAAGCAGGTGGCTTCATTTCTCATTGCATCAGGTTCATCATTTTATGCTATCACTGATCTTGCAAGGTTATTCTATAGGAAATGATTAGAGAATTCTGATGTTGACACAAATACAGTTTTTGCTAGTGTTGACTCCAGAACTGTAAAGTAAGGATAAGGTCTACTCAAAGTGATCACGACACTCCTCCTCAATTTCAGTTCCTCTGTCACTGACGGTCAGTCACAGTGCTATCCGCATCATTATTTTATCTCTAAAACATCTTTTCCAACTGAACAAGCCATATGGCTTTGGTTCCAGTCACAGGAAGCCTGGTCAGGCTCCTATCAACACATCTTCCAGATGAGGTAGAAGGGAAGGAGAAACAGAATGTGAATGGTGGTCATGTGAAGAGCAAAAAGAAAACAGTTATATATAAAAATCAGCACAGGGCTTGACCTAAGTAACTGCAAAACCAATCATCTCTGATCTTCACTGAGTTCTAAAACAGTCATGGAGGAAAAACTACAGTGCCCTGAGAATGTCTCTCATGGCTTACTTCTGGCATCATATTTAAAACAGGTGACCAAAAAACTCAAAACCTCAGAGATGGGTTAGTGGTTAAGGCACTAGCCTACAAAGCCAAAGGACCCAGGTTTGATTCCCCAGGACCCACATAAGCCAGATGCACAAGGTAATGCATGCATTTGGAGTTCATTTGCAGTACCTGGAGGCCCTGGCACACCCATTTTTTCCTTCTCTTTTTCTTTCTGTCTCTTTCAAATAAATAAATAAAAATAAAATATTTAAAAAAAAACTCAAAACATCAACATGTTCTGATTTTTCTAGAAACTGTAATTTTACACAAACTGTAAGAGTCAAGGGGGTTTTAACAGTAAGGCATGAAGCCCCTTCTTTATAAGCTCTAATGAGGCTAGAAACCCCCAGATCACCACACAGTTGCTGCCAGCACTGTGTAAGGAAAACAAAAATGTTCAAAGCCCTGATTTCAAAACAGGATGAGCTCCCTGGTTTCTGGCCTTTGATACAAAGAACTTAGAAGTCACCAGCGTACACTACAAATATGTAAATGGCTAAACAAACTGAAAAATCCATACATTCTTAGACCTGTCAAGAGACATGGGGCCACAAGACAAACTGTTGCCTCCCCAAACAAGAGTGATGGAGAGATGGATACAGAGAGTCCCATTCTGTGGGAGCAGAGGCCTCCACAGAACACAGTACTGAGGTAGGAAAACCTGAACCGTGATAAGAAAGTCTCGGACTTAAAACTCCAGTCTTGGAGGCAGGACGACACATGATGAGTTGTACCTCCAGGTTCTCACAAAAATAATGGAGAAAAGTCTCTTGAAAACACCAGCGCATTCTCTTCTTAACAAGGCTTGCCCTTGGGAAAACTATGCACCCAGATCCTAAACTGCTAGGGTTCTATGAGAGACTAACTTCCTAGAGGAAGGGAAATACCCAATTCAGCCCCCTCCAGCCATCCTCCCACCTAAGGGAGAAAACACAGGCCAGGGACACCAGCTCACTGAAAATCCAAGTCCTAAGCCCAGCATGACACAAGGCTTCCCCTCGTCCCACACATGGCCATGAATAAGTCATTAGAGGCCTCTTCACGGAATTTTGTTCCACCCAGTATCACGATGTTCACATTTCCACAAAATATTGCAAAGCAAACAAACAAACAAACAAACAAACAAACAAAAAACCACCAGGCATGGTGGCATACACCTTTAATCCCAGCACTCGGGAGGTAGAGGTAGAGGTAGAGGTAAGAGGATCACCATGAGTTCGAGGCCACCCTGAGACTACATTGTGAATTCCAGGATAGCCTGAGCTAGAGTGAGACCCTACCTTGAAAACCAAAAAAAGAAAAAAAAACCCAGTTTTGAAGAAACTGAGCAAGCATTAGAACCAGGATCAGATATGCGACTAGGAGATTATATATATATATATATATATATATATATATATATATATATATATATATAATGTATAATAAAGGGCTGGAGAGATGGCTTAGTGGTTAAAGTACTTGCTTGCAAAGCCTAAGGACACATGTTCGATCTCTCTCCAGATTCCACGTAAGCCAGACGCACAAAGGTGAGGCAAGTGCAAGGTCAAACATGTCCACAAGGTGACACAAGTGTCTGGAGTTTGATTGCAGTGGCTGAGGCCCTGGCATGCCTCTCTCTTTCTAAAATAAAATAAATTATATATATATATGCGCTAAGGACTATAAAGGAAAAAAAGATATGTAAGAACAGATGGTGGAATGAAAGCAGAGAAGTGGACATTCTAAGAAGAAACCAAAAAGAAATGCTAGCGATCAAAAACACTGTAACAGAAATGAAGAATTACCTGTCACGGGCTAATGAGCTGACTGGACAGAACTGAAGAAAGAATTTTGGAGCTGGAACATATGACAACAAAAACCTCCAGAATGGAAAAAAAAAAAAAAAAAAACAACCAGAGAGCAAAGACTGACATAAACACAGCAGCGAGCCCAAGATGACTATAGAAGGTGTAACAAAAGCAACGTGAGTGTCAGAAGTAGAAACGAAGAAAGAGGAGAAATATACAAATAATCATGACCCGATTCATAGCAGACACTAAAGCATAGATGCACAAAGCTCAGAGAAGACCAAGCTTGGGGCACAGCATGTTTAAAATTCAGAAAATTAAAATGAAAAATCCAATCCCCAAAGAAATCTAGAGATAAGGGGGGGGGGACTTTAACTACAGAGAACCAAAGGTAAGAATTATCTAACTTCTCCTTAGATAAGCAAGAAGAGCATGAAATAACATTTTTAGAGAAAAGACATAACAGCCTAGAATTTTCTATCTAATTTTGTACAAAATTATTCAACAGAAGTAAAGGAAAATATAAAAGTTCCTGGATAAACAAAAAGTTAGAGAGCTTTGGGTCAGTACAAATGCCTTCAAGAAATGTAACAAGTTCTTCAGAGAGAAAGATAATCTATAGGTCAGAAAATTTGGCTTATTAAAAATAAAGGGGGGGGCTGGAGAGATGGCTTAGGGGTTAAGGCACCTGCCTCGTAAGCCTAAGAACACTGGTTCCAATCTCCAGGTCCCACATTTAGCCAGATGCAAAGTGACGCAAGGGCGCAATGCCGCACTTGACCACAAGGGGGCGTACACATCTGGATTTCGTTCACAGCAGCTGAGACACTGCTGGTGCGCCCATCTCTATCTGTCTCCCTCTCTGTCTCTCTCTGTGTCTCTCTCCAAAAAAATAATAAAATGTAAAAATAAATAAATAAATAAATAAATAAATAAATAAATAAATAAATAAATGGGGCTGGAGAGATGTCTCAGTGGTTAAAGACACTAACTTGCAAAGCCTGATGGCCCAGGATCAATTTCCCAGTATCCATGTAAATCAGATGCACAAAGAGGTACATGTGTCTGGAATTTGTTTACAGTGGCCAGAGGCCCTGGTGTGCCAATTCTTTCTCTCCCTCATCTGCCTCTTTCTGTCTCTCTCAAATAAATAAATAAATAAATAAATAAATAAATAAATAAATAAATAAATATTAAAAAATAAAAGAACACTGGAAAAGGAATAAGCAGAGAAACTTTTTTCAATTTTCTTTAACACAAAATAGTCTGTTCAATTTAATAGTGAAAACGTGTATATAATAAGACTTATACATATATACTTATGCGTATGTAAGTGAGTTAATAATGGCAATGACACAAGGGACAGGAGGGAATATTCTGTCATTCTATGGCACTCATACTGTCCATAAAGTTTAGTGAGATTTAAAAGTAGATTAGGGGCTGGGGAGATGGCTCAGTGATTAAGGTGCTTTCCTGCAAAGCCTAATGACTTGGGTTTGATTCCCCAGGGCCCACATAAAACCAGATACATAAAGTGGCACATGCATCTGGAGTTCATTTGCAGTGTCTGGAGACCCTGGTGCACCCAATCTCTGTCTCTCTCTCTCTCTCTCTCTCTCTCGCTCTCTCTCTGTGGCAGACCCTTCTTGATTACTTCAAGAAATACGGCTGAAGAAAGAGAGATAGAATGGCATCTGGGGCTTTTCTACCTGTGCCCTGGAGGCATGGCAACTTGTCCTATGGAGGGGAGGAAACCTGGGTAGTGTGGCCTGTATCATGGCCGAAGCAGTAAGGGAGAGGAGGGGGAGTGGGTAGAGCTCTGAGACTCCACCACAAGTCACACGAATGGGAGAGCTGCATCCTGGCTGTACCTGTTCATCTTCTGACCTTGGGTGGGTTAGCCAGCCCTTCTGAAACTTAAGTTTTCTCCTCCGTGAAGTGAATCTAACAATATCTACATCCCAAGCGCAGAATGTAGACATAAACCACATTCTTGATACACTCCTTTGAGCAACTTCACTCCGTACACAGCTTTCCTAAATGGTAAACTTCTGCCCGCTCAAGTCTGACTCCTCTCCTCCAGCTATTCACCAAGGGAGGCCTAGTCGTGAGTGCTATCAAAAGAAGTTGCCACCAACTTGCCCATTCCATACTCTCTGTGCCAGGAGACAGCGAGACTTGCAGACTTCAGGGTCTGCCACAGTGTCCTATGAAAGCCAATATAAGAGTATGCAATCCTTCCTTTTATAGTTAATCATGTAGTATAACAGCAATTCTATTTAAACTCATTTCCATTTTTCTCAAGTTCATAAGAACAGGGCTGGGGAGATGGCCTAGTTAGGTAAAGGTGTTTGCTTGCCAAAGCCTGATGGCCCAAGTTTAATTCCCCAGGCACCCACATAAAACCTGATACAAAAAGTGGTATAGGCCTGGAAATATGGCTTAGCAGTTAAGTGCTTGCCTGTGAAGCCTGAGGACCCCAGTTCGAGGCTTGATTCCCCAGGATCCATGTAAGCCAGATGCACAAGGTGGCACATGCATCTGGAGTTCGTTTGCAGTGGCTGGAGGCCCTGGCGTGCCCATTCTCTCTATCTGCCTCTTTCTTTCTCTCTCTGTCTGTAGCTCTCAAATAAATAAATAAATAATAAAAAAATTTGTTTAAAGTGGTATAATCCAGTTATAGTATCTCGCACCTTTAATCTCAGCACTCAGGAGGCTGAGGTAAAAGGATCACCGTGAATTTGAGACCATCCTGGGTACAGAGTGAGTTCCAGGTCAGCCTGGGCTACAGAGAGAACCTGCCTCAAAAAAAAAAAAAAAAAAAAAAAAAGGTGGGCATGGTGGCACACACCTTTTATCTCAGCACTCCAGAGGCAGAGGTAGGAGTATCGCCTTGAGTTCAAGGCCACCATGAGACTATATAGTGAATTCCATGTCAGCCTGGGCTAGAGCAAGACCCTACCTGGAAAATAAAACAAAACAAAACAAAAAAGTAATACTAGCTTTTGGCATTCAATTTGCAGTGGCAAGAAAACTTTGCATGTGCGCTCTCTCTCTCGCTCTCTCTCTCTCTCTCACACACACATACTCACACATAAATAAACTAAGTGAATGAATGAACATATAAATAAATATTTGTAAATTCTCTTGAAGCCAAAGGGAGATGAAATAACTGGTAGGTTTCTCACTTAATCTAAGGAATAGAGAGCCTTGGTATGAGTGAAAATTAACACAGGATTGCTGCGAGGATTAATTGCAATAATTAATGGGTGCTCAGTGGATAGAACATGATAAAACACAGCGGTAGGAATCTGATCTTTCATTAACGATACCACAGTCCCACGACTTCTACTAACAATAATAATGACAGCAATGATGTGCCAACTCACAGGGAACGTGTTTTTGAGGCTCCAGGCAAGAATCATGTACCGGAAAGGGAAGAACCAAGCCAGCTTTCGCCTGTTCGAGTCAGCAGAGGCTCGAGGCCGGGGCCTTTGTCTGACCCCATTTTCTGTACTGAACTCTCTGTCCTGCTGTAAATCAGTCAACACAATCTCCGAACTGTACTTAATAGCAAACAGCTCTTCCCAGGGCAAAGGGGTCTGAGGAAATCCAAACGAGCGCAGAAGAAAAATAAGACACCAGGAATATGGCTTCCCTCACTCAAGATAAATGATATCTATTAATTGTGCACACAAATCCCTGAATAAATACCAAAAGCATTCCTTTGTGTTGTTTTGAAATTCAGAGTACATTAACTGAAGAACAGGGCAGCTCACTCTTTGTAACACCACTGTCTTCACCCTGTCAGTATGCTATTAGCATTAATGGGAGATTTTTATGACCACTCAAAGCATGTATAAAAACCAAGTGTCTCCAAAAAAGTATTATTTGGCTGACATTTATCATAAGGACGATTAAAACAACATATAAAAACATCAGTGCCTCATTTGAATACCTTCTTGTACCCAGCTGTCTCTGTACAATTCCAGTTTACACAATCTAAAGAGACCACACACTCTTGTCTGGTTAGACTACATTATTATTCCCAAGGAACACCTGAGCATAGGTTGTTATTCTAAAAACATCCTTGGGCTGGAGAGATGGCTTAGTGGTTAAGGCGTTTGCCTGCAAAGCCAAAGGATCCTGGTTCAATTCTCCAGGACCCACATAATAAGCCAGATACACAAGGGGGCACATGCATCTGGAGTTCAATTGCAGTGGCTGGAGGCCTTGGCACACCCATTCTCTCCCTCTCTCTTTTTCTCTCTCTCTCTCTGCCTTTTTCTCTCTTTCAAACAAATAAATACATAAAATTAAATTTAAAAAAATCCTTGAAGCTTGCAAGGACAGTCTTTCATCTGAGCCTCCAGAGCCTAATGTGGTACCCAACACATAGCAGGCATTCAATTCACGATTACTGGGTTGTTTTGTCTTTTAATGACAGCTATCATTTAACTAGATGCTGTTCTGTGTTAGGCCCTTGGCTTACCTGATCAAGAATACTTGACACAAAGCTGCGAAGTTGGTTTAAATTGACCCCACTTCACAGACGGACTCAAGCTTAGGAAGACTGAGACTCTTATTCACAATCACATACTTGGCAACTGACTAGGATGCAGATTCCAAAGCCCCCTGAAGCAGTTAATACTGTATTCTTTTCTCTTTCTTTTTTTTATTTTAGAGAGAGACAGAGAGAGAAAATTGGCCCTCCAGGGCCCCAGCCACTGCAATTGAACTCCAGTCAGTTGCACCACCTAGTGGGCATATGCGACCTTGCTCTTGCCTCACCTTTGTGTGTTTGGCTTACATGGGATCTTGAGAGTTAAACATGGGTCCTTAGGCTTTGCAGGCAAGAGCCTTAACTGCTAAGCCATCTCTCCAGCCCAACACTGAATTCTTTCCAAGTATGGTCACCAGCAAACATTGTACCTCCTTCCCCTGGCTCATCTTGCCATGCCTTGGCCACTATTAACCTCTGTCCATAATTATACCATGTGTGCAGGAGGGCACTGATCTAAATGTACTGACTCTAGGCCATGCACTGGTATGTTTTCCTAAGTCTCAGACCCAGGTTGGTTTCTTGTTCTTCCCTCTGTCTACACAAAGCAGCAGGAAAGGAAATCAAATCTGGTCCCTTAGGACTGTGCTCTATTTTCATTCCTCATACTAGGTCAGAAAACGCCACAGCTGGCTAGGTAGGTCTGCCCTCTGGTTGAAGATTTGCTGTTCCAGAAGCCAGAAGCAAGGTGATGTAATGAAGTTCCACCAGAAACCCCACAAGGATCTTACAATAATGGCAGTGTTCAATGGTTCTGTGAGCTATTGAATCTCTCAGTTCAAACTCCCCACATGTAAAACGTGTAAAAACACATTGACATTGCAAGCTGTGGTGGAAATGGCTAACTGTTCACCAGCATCTGGACTGTCCTGCTCCAGGGCACAAATCACATGTCCAGGCAGCTGCTGCCCTGGAATCAGACCCAGACACTGAGTGAGTTTTTGAACTTTAAGCGACAACACAGAGTGCTGCTCCTGGGCCTATACTCTGTGCCTGCCTGACCCCTCCATGTTCTCTGCTCAGTGGACAGAGTCTTTGAAGACAAGACCCTAAAGGATGGAGCAGAAATGCTACAGAAAAGACCTGGGCCCAGAGGCACAAGCATGAGGCAAAGGCATCCATGAGGCAGGATGGCACACTTAGCCATTGGTGAGGAACAAAAAATGCCTGTCTCGGGCTGGAGAGATGACTTAGCGGTTAAGGCATTTGCTTGCAAAGCCATAGGATCCTGGTTCAATTCTCCAGGACCCACGTAAGCCAGATGCACAAGGAGGCCCTGGCACACCCATTCTCTCTCTCTCCCTCTTTCTCTGTCAAATAAATAAATAAAAATAAATTTAAAAAAACAACCTAAAGTAGATGCCATCTTTGACTTTCCCTCCATTGCAATATCTTTAATTTTCCTCCATTCATGATATATTGTAGCAATACTTGTTTCTCTGTTAACCTACTCATCTCTCTGATGGTAAGTGCCAGGTGCAGAGCCACGTGCAAGACCAAGCAGCCTTGTCTAGGTCCCCTACCATTCTCACCACATTGTGTATAGTCTATACAGCAGGGTGCCTGGCTTACCCACAGCACACAGGAAAGATGGAAACTCATGTCTGAGCTTTTAGAGAAATTTAGCGCTATCTGAGGTTCCTGACCCAATCCTATAATTCGCATCGTATCTGTCCTTCTGGTTTATAAGCTCCACTGTCTTTAGGTAGAGACCAAGATCCATCCTCATCTTAGGACTCTCATGGTATCCAGAAAGTGCTCAGAACAGCTTGCCTGGTGTGTGCAGGCAATTAACAGTAAGTAAAAGCTGACCACAGTCACAATAAACCAGAATTTAACCAGGTGTTCCTACAAACAATAAGCATACCAGTTGCCACGTGACACTGTAGTCTCTTGTAGACTGATTTGCTTCTAGAGGTATTCTCTGTGTTTTCAGAATAAAAGAGCCTTTCAGTGGAGGGAGTCGATTTCATCTTTTTTGGATAAAGCATTGTGAGAGGAGGGGAAAGAAGGAGAGCTAGTTCAGAAGCTTCCTCACGCTTTGCCCTAAATCCTTCTGAGCAAGCAGTGAGCACCCGCATCAATTTGGAGTCTGCTGGTTCAGCAGCAGCCCTTGTGATAAGACACAGAGCAGATCCGTCCACAAGGCATTCTTGTCTCTCACAGCCCTGCCCCGTGCTGCCCTCGCCCCTCCCTCTTCTCAGTTCTGCTCTCCTGTACTCCTGGCCATCCTTCAGAATCAAATCAGGGGACTCAGTGCTGAAAGGCCTTTTCTTTTTTTTTAATTAATTTATTTATTTGAGAAAGAGATACAGAAATAGGCAGGTAGAGAGAGAGAGAGGGAGAGAGAGAGAGAATGGTTGCACCAGGGCCTCCAGCCAGTGCAAACGAACTCCAGATGCATGTGCCCCCTTGTGCATCTGGCTTACATGGGTCCTTAGGCTTCACAGGCGAGCGTTTAACTGCTAAGCCATCTCTCCAGCCCCTGAAAGTCCTTTTCACATTATTCACAAAGAATTCCTTTTATGGGAAGGGACCAAGGATTTCAAACGGGATAGCCTACTTTGAGGTGTCGTCCATTCTTAATGGGTATGTGTTTTTAAGAGCATGTGACTATGCTATATAGCACAGAACCATTTTCTAGACCTCAGCCTTGCTCATTCTCATTGTCCTTGCATAGATGTGTGTGTGTGCATGTGTGTGTGTATATATATATATATATATATATATATATAGGTAATCAAGGACCCAGGGCAGGAATTTTCCCTCAGCTTTTTTTTTTTTTTTTATGGTTTTTCGAAGTAGGGTCTTACTCTAGCTCAGGCTGACCTGGAATTCACTCTGTAGTCTCAGGGTGGCCTCGAACTCATGGCGATCCTCCTACCTCTGCCTCCCGAGTGCTGGGATTAAAGGCGTGCGCCACCACGCCCGGCTTTCCCTCAGCTTTTGAGTCCAGTGGTTATGCGACACATGAGGACAGGAAGGTTCTGTGCTATCTGTAGTGCCCAGCATCAGGTACGGGGCCACATGGAGAACAAACAGAAATCTTTCTGTGGAAGGAAGTCAGGCCATAAGTTACTCCTCTCCCGAGCTGGGATGGGAGCAGAGCTGAAGGACATCACTCCAGATTCAAGATCTGGGTTTGCCTGTTTCCTGTCTTTTTAACACAAACACATGGCAAGGAGAACAAATCAGGCTGAGACTTCCTCACTAAGGATTATGGGGAAATGTATTAAACACAAGGCAAAGAAAATAATTCAAGAAGACGACAAAGGACAAGTGCAGTGGTCAGTAATTTGGCAATAAGCAGCGAATGCTGAGAACTGCCCCAGGCTGACCAGAGAGGGCCTACAGCGTGCGAAACAGACTGTGTGACATGAACGATGCCCCACGACCAGTGTTATCTGGACCTGAGCTGAAAAACTACTGGCCGGAGTATGTCAGCCACCTGTTCTGTAAATAGAGTGATACTGCTACTCAGTTCTGCCCGTCTTGTTACTCCTTGTCTGTGGCTGATTTTGCATGACAGGGCAGAGTAGAATAGTTGTAACAAACACTGCATGGGGGGGGCTGGAGAGATGGCAAGGTGGTTAAGGCACTTGCCTGTGAAGCCTAAGGACCCATGTTCGATCGCTATCCAGATCCCATGTTAGTCAGACGCACAAAGGTGAGGCAAGCGCAAGGTCAAACATGCCCACTAGGTGGCACAAGTGTCTGGAGTTTGATCAAAGTGGCTGAGGCCCTGGAGCGCCAATTCACTATCTCTCCCCACCTCTCTGCCTCTCTGTCTCTCCTTCTCTCTCTCTAAAACAAAATTTTCAAAAAAAAATTTAAAAAGAATGCATGGCTCAAAAAGTCTAAAATGTTTGTTTTCTGGCCCTTCACAGAAGGTTGCTGAGTCCTCCTAATTTGGGGCCTCCCATTGCATTTATACTAAAAACCTATGAAAGGACCAAACATTGTCTATCTGGCTCAGACCTACACCACTGCAATCTAGCAGAATACCTGGTACTCAATAAACTCTAGGTAATGTTTGAATATGTAGCCAAGTAAATACCGAGACTCTACACATGACCGGAGCGCCATCAGTGTGCAGTGCAGGCAGGGTGCCCTCTCGGATGGGCCAGGGTCCAGAAGCTTTACTCTGCGAGGCCAAAGCACGAGGCTCTTGGATGAATCTTGCCTACCTACCTGCCTGGAAGCCCTCCACGAAAACCAGACTGGACAAACAATCGTGGCATACTCATTACAAGAATTCAGTAATATTGAGCTGTCAGGACAGATAAAAGCTAACTACGAGCCTTTCAAAACCCTCCATCCCTGCATATACATTTACATTAGAAATGTTTTGGGGGAATAAACACTTGCAAAGCAGTTCATATTGAAGGGCTCCCTCACATAACTGAACCCAAAACAGCTGTCAGAAGCCAAACATTTATAAACACAAATGCTCAAGGTACTAAGTGAAAAAAGTATTTCCAGACCTAAAAGAAAAAGTCCAAGCCACTCTGCCATAACAAAAGAAAAGAAAGAAACAACAACAAAAAAAAAAGCCAGGCATTTCTGAGAAGGATCCTTTAGTGTTCATATTAAAAGCATGTGCAAGTTCTGGCTCCAATAAAGTTGTTTATGGTTAGATTCAAAGTAAGAAGAGGTCTTTTAACTTGGAAAATGATCACATAGAGCTTGTGGCATAAAGAATGCAATGCTATTTGTCTCATTCTATTTGTTGCTCTCACCCCAAAAAATTATTGCTTGCATGCCCGGATCCTCAGCCAGGACCGGGTAAGGAACTGTCGGCTCTTCTTTCCTCCAGCCTGGCTCTGGGCACACACGCCCCAGAGGCACCAGGACCTCATGCACTGCAGTGTCTTCTGTCAGGAGCTCTGTGTACCTGTGTCTCTTTTCTATAATCTGGGCATATTCCCTCCTTAAAATATCTTAGATAAAACTGAATTTCATCTTTATAAGTAGGTGTCTTAATTTTACAGCCACAATAATATATTTGGATTGAAATAAGTGGTGTTTTGCCTCCATTTCTAATTAAACAAGAAACTGGCAAAAAAATGTCTATCAGAGAGCTGACATCATGTAATAATCAAGGACTCTTTGTAAATCAGACACTTGTATAGAAGAAACACATATAATAACAAGTATTTTAGTGGTTTTTAATTAAATATTTTATTTTTATTTATTTATTTGAGAGAGGGGAAAAGGCTGAGAGAGAGAGAGAGAGACAGAGAGAGGGAGATAGAATGGGTGTGCCAGGGCTTCCAGCCACTGCAAATGAACTCTAGATGCATGTGCCACCTTGTGCATCTGGCTTATGTAGGTCCTAGGAAGTCAAACTGAGGTCCTTTGGCTTTGCAGGTAAGTGCCTTAACTGCTAAGCCATCTCTCCAGCCCATATTTTAGTGTTTAAAAAAATTAGTTATCTTCTTTCTTCTAAGCCCACCTAATTTATATTTAATGCATGTTCTCCATAACAAAATCCAGGTGCTGCAGAACAAAAAATGCACATGGACCATTCAATTGTTTTCACAATATAAAGGACAAGTGCTCATTGCACGAGTCAAACCTCATAGTCAGACTGATATGCTGTGTGGCGGGTCACAGCGCATTCCGAATAGGAGGCCTTCGTGTCTTCCACGGCTGTACCTTTAGTGATGTGGCTGAGCATCTCCTGCACGGACATCCTAAAGCACAGGGACTCGGGTGATGGCAGATGATCTGCTGTGTGACCTCTGCCCCCAAACCTCAGGCTGAGAAGGGCTGACACAGAGGGTCTCCCAGGGACAGGATGGCCTGCCTTCCTGCCTTCATCTTACTTTGCTTTCAGAACATGGTGACTTTCAGAGTCTCTTACCCTGAGGGCTGGTGTCTCTGTATTAGAATGAATCTACACTGTAAATGCATTCTCATCAAAAGGAATAAAGATGTGAAAAGAAAATAATGGCTAATTATAGAAGAGTCATCGTTTTCCTCAAGAACCAGGCAGGCCAAAGTGACGTTTCCTCATCAAAGTCCCTCGCGATACTGAAAACACTAAGTCTGACATGAATACTTTTTCTGCGGCCAGCTACGAAACATGTCTTAAGGAGATCAAAAGTCCAGCACATGGCCCATGGTGACCTGGGACCAGATGCCCACAGCAGATTTTTAAGTTGTTTGACTTTTCTCATTAAAAGCTGCGTAGCCGTTCGTCTCTTACTTGCTTCAAACCTTCTGGGCGGGAGTGTTAACAAAATCTCACATCTGTGAAACTCTCATGTGGTGTGGGGTGCCTGCTCAGAGGCTCTCTCTCGATTCTGGTTCTGAACGCTACGCTCTCAACAATCCCCTGCAGGACCACAGTGAGCAAGAAGCCCCACTGGCATCACAAGCCATCAAAGGCCCCAAAGTCCTGCAGACCGAGTGTCCACGATGTAAGGGAATTGTTTGGGCTGGAAAGAATTGGTTGTCAATAGGAAAAAAACGGCCGGGCAGGCGTGGTGGCGCATGCCTTTAATCCCAGCATTCGGGAGGCAAAGGTAGGAGGATCGCTGTGAGTTCGAGGCCACCCTGAGATTACATAGTGAATTCCAGGTCAGCCTGGGCTAGAGTGAGACCCTACCTTGGAAAACCGAAAAATGAAAAACCAAAAAAAAAACAAAAAACAAAAAACAGGAAAAAAACCATTTGTTCCTGGTGAAAGGATCGAGGACAAGAACGGACAGAACAGACGAGGGTTTCAACTTGAGACTCATCATTCTAGTTCAGCTAGGAGCCTGGAGGGCGATATTTGCAAACCTGAGATGTATGTGACATCGGAATAAATTCAATCAACCCAGCTAGGACCCCAGGACCTTTCGGTGGACAGAGCGCATGCCCAGTCACTCAGGAGCAAACCTTGGACCCCCAAACCCTGCCCTTCCTCCTCTAAGTCAACAGCTCTCCACCTGTGTTATAACCTGAGCTGCTAAACCACAGGCCCAGAGTCTCAGGGTGGGGCTACGTCTGAGCAGGGAGCTGATCATCTCCTTTTCCAGCTAACTTCCAGGTTCAGCTGACACCGCCAGCCCCAGGACAAACTTTGGGCTCCACTCCTGTGTCGCTCTTGAGTCTCTCCTGCTTTACTCCCTTCTCCTAGGCACACAAACACATCACTGTCTATCACCTTAATACCAGCAAACTCCCTCTTGACTTTGTTGGGAATGGATGGAATATATTTCTCTTTCTTTCTGTACAAATCCAACTCTTTAAGAGAATGTCCTTCATATACCACTTCCTTTCCACATATCCCTCCTGTCTAGGCAGTGCAACTGGACATCTGTCTTGTCAAGCGGCTGAACACCAGTACATACTATTCCTGAGGACTGATGATTGCCAGGCCAAGGGATACTTTTTCAGTTTCTCTGCAATAGTGGCATTGTTCTGCAGCCCACCCAGTGCTCCCTCCTCCCTTGGCTTTTACAGCAGCTCTGTACCCTGGGGCTCCACCTGCTTCTTGCACCTATACCTTCAAGGCTCTACGTTATTGCGATGGTTGCCGTTCACATCTCCTAAAGTAATTGGTCATTCTTTACCCCCTGTCATTGGCTCTTGTTCTCACTCTACAGATTTTCCTGAACATTCTCATCTATGCCTGTTTTCCAACTATTCAAAGACAAAACCCTGCCTCCTCCATGCTGAGAATTGCACCTAGTCCTCTCAAATCACCTCTAAGAAACATGTATCGAATATTCCAAATAATGGAACACATGCTTCTGTCAGGGTTTTAGGGGAGTATATCACAAACATTTCAATATCAATTTTTTTTTTTGGCTTTTCAAGTAGGGTTTCACTCTAGCCCAGGCTGACCTGGAATTCACTATGTAGTCTCAGGCTGGCCTTGAACTCATGGCGATCCTCCGACCTCTGCCTCCCAAGTGCTGGGATTAAAGGAATGCACCACCACACCCAGCTTTAGTATCAATTTTGTTTTAACTTCACTAGTACTAAATTTCAGATTTAGTAACATCATATGCTTATTTCACCTCAATTGGAAAATGCTTAATCTTTGTATCAGTTCATCAAGGAATTAGGGGAGGAGACACTGAAATTGGATTTGGGGATGGTTAGGAATTCTCTGGAAGATATTCTGTTTTTGAGAAATTTGCTTATCATAACATTTTTTTCTCTTCTATCATTCGAAGAAAGAGGGAAGCTTGGGCTGGAGAGACTGCTTAGTGGTTAAGGCGTTTGCCTGCAAAGCCAAAGGACCTAGGTTCCATTGCCCAGAACCCACGTAAGCCAGAATCACAAGGTGGTGCATGCATCTGGAGTTCATTTGCAAAGGCTGAAGGCCCTGGCGTGCCCATTCCTCTCTCTCTCTCTCTCTCTCTCTCTCTCTCTGTCTTCCTCTCTCTCCAATAAATAAAATAAATTTAAATAATTTTTTTTTAAAAGAGGGAAGCTGAAGGACACTGAAAGTTTTGGGAATTTTTCCATTTTCTATGAGGATTTGCACTTGTTTTCTGACATTCTAGTCAAAGACCCTGAAAGACATTTCTGCCATATGTAACTGTGCTGTGTACCTGACACTGGTCCAAGTTTTACAGATTGCTACCACAGCCCCCTCGTGGGTCCAACTGCTTTTATATACTATTATGCTATCATAAACAAAAGTGTGCACAA
Organism: Orientallactaga sibirica; assembly: GCA_036365145.1. Lineage (NCBI taxonomy): Eukaryota > Metazoa > Chordata > Mammalia > Rodentia > Dipodidae > Orientallactaga > Orientallactaga sibirica. Next base: position 11,615,488 of record JAEOAD010000035.1, on the reverse strand, counting down.
TTCTAAGGCCAGCAGTAAACGCCTTCATTGGCTGGCTGAAACAATGTAATGTTTGAGTACTTCTCTGGTTTTTAGGAAAAGCTTTTCTAGCTTAAAAAGCCCTTCCTATACAACATCAAAGACAAAAGCCTCCATTTCTCCACTCCTGGTCCTCCCAGGTTGAAGGTGACTCACCACACCCACGGCTCCACTGGCAGTGATGTGTCAGCACTGGGAGGACATGCTGATTGTGTCAAAACAGGAGGCACACAACTCTGACAGGAATCTTACAGAAAACTGGCCTCAGGTAGATACAGCAAATGAATGCATAGGTGAGAATTAAAAAAAAAAAAAAAAAACAGAGAAGTGAATGAGCATTTTCATGTTACATAAATGTCAAGGCACATGTTGTGGGCAAGCTGCCTTTCTGCAGGAGAGTGTACCTCATTTCAAGTTAGTCATCACTTGTCTCTGAGTAGGAAAACGCTGACAGATCTGCTCTAGATAAAGTGGATCACAGCATGCTTTTATGATGAAACGGAGGCCTGTACATGGCTCCAAACACAGCACAGGCTGAGGCCAAGCTGCAAGATACCCCCCAAACCTTGAAGAATGCAGATGTTCCTGTGATCAGCCACGGAAAACTTCTCAAGAGAAAAGAACTGAAACATGGGAAATTCCAAGATGTTGAATAGCCAAAGAATATCTGTGTACAGAAAAACTTCACCCTCAGACTGCAGGACCTGACAGTCCTACTGTTTCCCACTGTGGTTAGACATCTGCAGTTTTGTTTTATCCTCCCCACCCATCACTGCCCTTTTAGAAGAAAATCCTATTTCCAAAGAAAAATTAGAAAATACCAAAAAGGAGAGCCTGAGACAGAGCTCAGTGGTAGAGAGCTTACCCAGAAAACAACAAAGATAAGATATAAAAATGGGGAACAAAAAAGCACATGATTACTATTATTATTAAACAAAGATCTGAAGAAACCAGAGGAGTTAAACAATTACTAATAACATGTAGTATCCAGGGAAATCTTCTTGTGGGCAAAGCTTCACAGTGAGAATTTCGCATGTCTTCCCAATAGACCGCACAACATTTTTTTTAAAGATTTATTTTTATTTATTTGAGACAGGGAGTGAGAAAGAGAGAGAGAGAGAAAGAGAGAGAGAGAGACAGAGAGAGAATGGGCACGCCAGGGCCTCTAGCCACCACGAATGAACTCTAAATGCATGTGCCACCATGTGCATCTGGCTTACGTGGGACCTGGAGAATCAAACCTGGTTCCTTAGGCTTTGCAGGCATGTGCCTTAAACGCTAAGCCATGTCTCCAGCCCCGCACAACATTTTTTACACAAGTTGCATGAATTTTCAAGTAAGAGAACTAAAAAGTACTAAGAAAACTGCCCAAGGTCTGTGTGTCCAAAAATAATGTAGAAAGAATTCTTTTTATCTTTTATTTATATGCAAGGGAAAAGAGAGAGAGAGAGAGAGAGAGAGAGAGAGAGAGAGTGGGCAGTCAGAGCCTCTTATCACTGCAAACTCCAGATGTATGTGCTACTTTGTGCATCGAACATCATGTGGGTACTGGATGGAGAGAGAATTTGAACCTGGTCTTTCTGATCCTAATCCCAGCTCCCAGACGTGTCAGAACCTGTGATGGCAAGCACCCATGGGAGACATGGCGCCAGGTGAGAAGCATCATGAAAGTGAGGCATGCTCAGGCCTTCTCATGTGCGTGGAACTTAGAAGGGCTCTGTCAGTCATATGTTTAATGCATTTTTTAGTTGAAGCATCTACTGAGGTTGTTACATGAATAAGAGGCATGGTTGGTCCTCTCGTTTGAATCGTTCTCCGGATTTTCTTCTGAATCTTTGATGAATTTTAGGAATATTTTCTTTTTCTAACTTGGCTGCAACTCATAGCCATACCTTATTATCTAGCTTTGCGTTTGATAAACTTAGCAATTTCTCTTAATCAACACTCTTTAGTCTGCAAGAGAAGTGTTATAAATATCAAAAAGCTAGCAGTTACCTGTATGAGAAGGTCAATGAACAAGTTTTTGGATGCTATCACAATAATTTTTCACAAACTCAGTGACTGTAAAACCCATGACTTTATCATCTTATAGTTCTTTGAGCCAGAAGTCTTAACGTATGCCCCACTGGATTAAACGTCAAGGGAAAGTTGGGAGGTTCTAGAGAGATCTGCTTCATGGCCTTTTCCAGCTTCGAGAAGCCACTCCTGTTCTTGTTCAGGGCCCCTTCCTCCAGAACGAGGTGGTTCACCTCAGTGAGGAATGTGGACTGTAGAGAATGTGGTTGAGTACTGGAATGAGAGTAACAAATTATTCCACCTTTGCTTGGGTCCTTTCTAACCACAGCCATCAGAAACCATGTCAGATCAGGAAATTGCACTCCGGGTCCAAATAACTGTTTAAGCAGACTAGGGAAGATAGATATCTCTCTTAGTTTTCCTTTAAAAAATACCTTATTGGGGGCTGGAGAGATGGCTTAGTGGTTAAGGCGCCTGCCTCCTAAGCCTAAGAATGCGGGTTCCAATCTCCAGCGGTACCAATCTCCAGGTCCCACGTTTAGCCAGATGCAAAGTGATGCAAGGGCGCAATGCCGCACTTGATCACAAGGGAGCACATGCATCTGGATTTTGTTCGCAGCAGATAAGACGCTGCTGGTGCACCCATCTCTATCTGTCTTCCTCTCCCTTTCTCTCTGTCTCTCTCCCCCCCCCAAAAAATACTTTATTGGGCTGGAGAGATGGCTTGGTGGTTGTGGTGAATGCCTACAAAGCCTAAAGACCCAGGTTCGATTCTCCAGGTCCCACATAAGCCAGATGCACATGGTGGCGCATGCATCTGGAGTTCTTTTGCAGTGGCTAGAGGCCCTGGTGTGCCCATTCTCTCTCTCTCCCTCTCTCTGTCTCTAATAAGTAAATAAAAATGAAAATAAAAATCTTTAAAAATATATTTTTTTTATTTATATGAAAGCAGGAAAGAGAGATTGGGCATGCCAGAGTCTCTTGCCACTGCAGACAAAGTACAGATGTATGCACCACTTTGTGCATCTGCCCGTACATGTGTACTGGGGAATCAAACTCAGGTCATCAGGCTTTGTGAGCAAGTGCCTAACCACTGAGAAATCTCCCTAGCCCCAATTCTCTCATTTGAAAACAAAACAAGACACTTCAATTCAAAAAGTTTGGGAGGGATGGGCATGGTGGTGCAAGACTTTAATGCCAGCACTTGGGAGGCAGAGGTAGGAGGATCGCCCATGAGTTCAAGGCCAGCCTGAGACTACATAGTGAATTCCAGGTCAGCCTGGGCTAGAGTGAAACCCTACCTCAAAAAAAAAAAAAAAAAAAAAAAAAGTGTGGGAAGAACAACACTGCCAGGAAACCTAAGATGAAGTTAAAATCTGTGAGATACAGAAGTCATAGATGTATTTGATATACATAATTTTTTTGAGGTAGGGTTTCACTCTCGTCCAGGCTGACCTGGAATTCACTATGTAGTCTCAGGCTGGTCTCGAACTCACAGCGATCCTCCTACCTCTGCCTCCCAAGTGCTGGGATTAAAGATGTGCACCACCACGCCTGGCTTGGTGAACATAATTTTTTAACTATGCTTTTATTTGTTATGGAAGAATATCCTAAGACTTTAGTTTTCTTTCTTGTATTTACAATAAGCTCTGAATAAAGGTACGGAAATCAGAAGAGAGCATAAACTGCCTTCACTCTCCAAACCCTACCACTCCGCAACTGATCTGCCAGCCTCAGGAGAGAAAAATGAAGATGAAAACAAAATCATTGGCGCAAGGTGGAGGGTGTTTCCTTTAACCCTCAGGGCATGCTCGAGACACCCAGGGGACTAAGGCAGTAGCCTCTGCCTTTGCGTTTGCTTACTGTGTGTCCAACTAACCACTAACGTAGTGGTGAGTGTTTATTGCAAGTCTGTTTCATGTCTGGCCCTGCATTAGACATTGGGCATATGCAAGAAGCTGGGTTTGGGGAACTCTGCTGCATGATATGCCTATAAAAAGTTGTGCCAAGGACTGGATGGTGGTGTCCTCAAGGGCTCACTGTCTACTGAGGCATAGAAAGGCCTAAGAAAACTGCACAAATTGGGGTTGAAAGAAGGGCCTGAGTATTCTTACCTTCGTGATGCCTACCACCTGTAAGCAACTGAGCAAGCTCAGGAGTCTGTCCTTCACGTCTTAGTCCGTTAGTGCTAGGAGTTGGAATGGAGCCACAGCTTTAAAGTCACCTCATTACAGGAACAGGAGCTGAGTCAAGTGCATTTGCTATCCATTTCTCTAAGCATGATTTCACACAGCTTTGAAGGTCAGGAACCTAGGAGTGTGTTGGCTGAATGTCAGGCCCGGGTGGTCCCTTGAGGCTGTAGACAAGCTGTCAATGGGAGACCCGGTGAACTGAACAACAGAAGACACCACAGGAACTGTGGTGGCTGGGGTGGTTGTTGGCGGGTGTCACTCAAACACTACTGTTTGCCGCAGGCCTCGGGTACCCGCCATGTGGCTTCTCCATGGGGCTGCTATGGGAAGGCATGTGGGTGGCTTCTTCTCAAAGAGGCAGACACCAAAACAGAAGCTTAGGATTTTACAACTCGATCCTGAAAATGACCGGCCACCGTGCCTGTCGCATTGTCTTGATCACACAGACTGATTCAGGGTGTGAGTGTCTGGAGGCGGGATCCTCAGAGCCACAACAGAGGCTGACGGGCACCATGGTCTTGTGACACACTTCAGTGGTGGAGCCGTGACGCTTCACAGCACAGCTGTGGGAAGCTGTGGGTCTGGAGCAGGCACAGATCCGATGCTCCCTAGCCTGTATGAACTACTATGGCCTCAGTTTCTCTAACTGCAGAATGAGAATGGGGCCTAGGTATCAGTAACACTGGGGGGTGGGGGTGCTGCTGTGTATGTAGGTGACACGGAGTGTTTAGCACGTGGTTTTCACAGTTGGAGCACACTTAACTTGTTCATTTCTCACGAAACTCTCCAGATGGGGAAAACCCCCAGCCCTGCACGATAGCTGAGAAGAATAAAGCACAGATAGGCTCAGGCACTGTGTCACAGGCAGGATTGGAAACATTTTTTTTTTAAAATAGTTTATTTATTTGAGAGAGAGGAAGAGGCAGAGAGAAAGAGAGAATGGGTGCGCCAGGGCCTCCAGCCATGGCATACAAACTCCAGATGCATGCGTCTCTTTGTGCATCTGGCTTATGTGGGTCCTGGGGAATCAAACTAGGGTCTTTAGGCTTTGCAGGCAAACGCCTCAACCGCTAAGCCATTTCCCCAGCCCCAGGATTGGAAACTTTGATGGTTTGTGTTTGGATCTGTGTTCTCGGCCATTGTGCCCTACCAGCTAAGAATTTAAAGAGGAAATGTCAAATTTTGGTTCAAAAACACTAGCAGGGGCTAGGGAGATGGCTCAGCAGGTAAGCGCACAGGGGTCTGAGATACCCTGAGTTCCATCCCTGGTGCCCACATACAAAGTTGGGCATGGCCACATGTCCTTGCAGCCCACCCCCCTCATCCTATGGAAAGAAGAGAGAGGAGAACCACTGGGGCTCCCTGGTCAGCCAGTGTGTGGTTTAAATCAGGATTCCCCATAAACTTTTGTGTTTCTGAATGCTTGGTCCCCAGCTGGTGGCACTTGGGGAGGTAGAACCTTGCCGGAGTAAGTTTGTTTCTGGAGATGAGCTTTGGGTTATTATAGCCAGCTCGTCCTTGCCAGAGCTCAACCCTCTCTCTCTCTCTCTCTCTCTCTCTCTCTCTCTCTGTCTCGATGTTATCTTCCACCTTCTGTGGCAAGGAGTGATGTCTGGCCTCTGTTGTACCATCCTTTCCCTGCCATCATGAAGCTGCCCCTTGATACTATAAGCCATAATAAATCCTTTCCCATCCCCATGAGCTGCTTTTCCCCAAGTGTTTGTCCTATGAATATTCTCCATAAAAGAAAACAGAACAGGGCTGGAGGGATTGCTTAGTGGTTAAGGCATTTGCCTGAAAAGCCGAAGGACCTAGGTTTCGATTCCCCAGGACCCACATAAGCCAGATACACAAGGGGGCACACGTATCTGGAGTTTGTTTGCAGTTGCTGTAGGCCCTGGTGTGCCCATTCTCTCTCTCCCTCTTTCTCTTTCAAATAAATAAATAAAATATAGAAAGAACACTTTAAAACAAAAAAAGAAAACAGTATAGATGCCAGAAGCTGGGCAAGGGAAAACGGGTATATGATTACAGTTTGAAGAGGTGAAGAAACTTTAAACAAGCCTGGAATGGTGGCTTATGCCTGTAATCCAGCTCTTGGGAGGCTAAGGACTACTATGAGTTCAAGGCTAGCACCTGCTACATAATGAGTTTCAGGTCAGCCTACAAAAGGTAAGACTGTCACAAATAAAACAAACAAAAAGACACTTTAAAAATGATAAGTATATATCATGCCTTTAACCCGAGCATTCCCACAGCTGAGGTAGGAGGATCACCGAGAGTTTGAGGCCACCCTGAGACTACATAGAAAATTCCAGGTCAGCCTCGGGTACAATGAGACCCTACCTTGAAAAAACAAAACAAATAATAATTAAATAATACAAATGATAATGTAAAAAGGACACAGGTAAAATCTAACCTTAAAAACTGAACCATTACAAATGTAAAGTATAACAAACCATTTACTTAGATGTTTCTAATGCCAACTAAACAGTCAGTGCATTAGTGCCACATATCTAAGTGTCTCTGCATACTTTGGGACAACCTGAGAAGCAGTATGTGTTCCAGAATGTCCAGTGGATGAAGCTGAAACAAGTAGGCCCAAACTGAAGTTGGTGTGACTTCACTTTTCTGTATTAAGTCTATGCCTGTGTGTGCACCCAAAATACAGAATTGTAATGAGCCCATAAGGCTGCTAAGAGGATTTAAATAGGTAGCTCATGCTAACGCATTTGGTGAATCTTCATGAATCACACAAATAGGACCCATAGGGATGCATGCTACCATGAGGAGTCAACTCTGGAGCAAACTCTGTTCACTGTCGCAGGACAATATGTGCGGGGTAGGAAGAAGAAACTGACTCCAAGATATGACCTACAGTGGGAGATAGGAAGGGGCTAACAACCCAGCAGTGTGACAGAGTAGGGCCTTGGCCCCATTCTTGGTAGCACTGTAACCCTGACAGCATGACTTCAAATGGAGGTTCTGGGTAGACAGAGGCACACAGAGCTCTTGAGTCCTATGTGTGACAAGGGAGTACTACAGAGCCACCAGCCTTGCATGAAGACCCATTGCCTAACAAGCTTAGTCCCTCAAGAGGGAAAATTCAGTTGTCTATCACAACAGGGGGAAGTGAGATCAAACCTAGAAACTGAGCAACATTACAAAAACATATTCAAATGATATTTCTTGCACAATGGAGTTTTGAACTAAGGTTTAGACCTACTGCAACGTCTAACTTCCTCAATACATAACACCTGTCCAGCAGCTTACAGTGCTCAATGTAATGAATGTTAAATAGATCAGTTTCCGGGTTTGCTTTATAAATACAAAAAAGCCTGAGAAGAATGTGCATCCACAGTACTGCTCTAATGAAAGGACATCACCAAGTCATACATTCTGAACTACTTTCACCATTGATCAACTGGTGACCAACTGCCCAGAGCTGATCACAACTTCCCCAGACCCTTGCAGTCAAGGGCACACAACTGCCAGCCAGCTGTACATGATTAGGGCATAGCATGTTTTGATGCATGGGTCTCTTCTCCATGCAATACTAATATGTTTACATAGAATACAATCATACTACAGGGTTTCTTTAAAAACTGGGCTCTAACCAATTTCAGATGGTACAGATATAGGTACTCATCAGACCAGGGCCTTATCTGTTTATTAACAAATGCTGATGGGAGACATGAAGCCTCTACATATAAAATACCAAGTTGGGCTGTAAAAATGGCTTAACAGTTAAGGCACTTGCCTACAAAGCCTAAGGACCCAGGTTCTATTCCCCAGTACCCACATAAGCCAGATTCACAAGGTGGCATGTGAACACAGTTCATTTGCAGTGGTTAAAGGCCCTGGCATGCCATGCTCTATCTATCTCCCTCTTTCTCTCTGTTTCAAATAAATAAATCAAATAAAATATTTTTTCAAAAAATAAAATACAGAGTTTTAAAATACAGAGAAACTTCCAGGGGAACACAAAGCTCAAACTCAGTGGGAGGGATCCAATGGAGGAGCAAAGGGACTTACTTACCAGCCTTAGTTTTAAGCTTTCTCCAGCTCCTTCTCCTATAGTAAGATGTCTCTGTGCTCTGTTGAAAGCAGTCTGTATACAGATTCTGAAGCCCTAATATGTCCTATGTCCCAGGAAGGTTGTGACTGACGGGTTAGAACTGAGACACAGCATGTTTCCAGGGATGTGCGCAGGAAGCATCTCCCATACATTGATCTCAGTCGGCTCTGGCTCTCAGGACCTCTGAACGTAGATTCGCAGCAAGGATTTTAAACAATGAATGGTACACTGGCCTTAAATGAAGGGACATTGGGCCTGGAGAGATGGCTCAGTGGTTAAGGCGCCTGCGTGCAAAGCCTAAGAACGCCCACTCCATTCTCCAGGTCCCACATTTAGCCAGACGCAAAAGTGACGCAAGCGCACAATGTCGCACATACGCGCAAGGGGGCGCACGCAACTGGATTTAGTTCACAGAGGCTGAGGCCGCTGACGGGCCCATTCTCTCTCTCTCTCTCTCTCTCTCTCTCTCTCTCTCTCTCTCTCTCTCATTAAAAAAAAAAAAATGGAGGGACATTGAATGCACTGAGTAAATGATGCCAAATGATGCTAGAGCACTCCCTTTAAATGGAGAATGAAACAGAACAGAAAGAGGAAGACAGAAAGCTCACAGCTCCGAAGGAGACCTGAGTCTTGTCCCACAGCCCTGAATCACCTGAGTGCCACAGTCAGTGGAGATCTTGGGGGCTGGGGGCGTCCCTGCGGAAGCCATGTCATGCTAACCTGAGAAGTGCGCGCATCTTTGTCCACACCAGAACTGACTGAGCAACTCCTCAGAGCACACTTAGCGCTGCGAGACGCAGGAGAGCACCTCCCTGCAGAGACGCATCGGCTGGAGATCACTGACACCTCACATCTCCCGTGAGCAGCGCACTTTCTCCTCACGTGATCACGTTTCATGTTAGCTGTGATTCAACAGCAGCAGGGTCCGCTCTTCCTGAGGAAAACCAAGATGGGCTGTGTGGCTATGCATGCAGTGAATGACTTCCTCCAGGCCACTCGGCCCTGCAAATGTGCACAGGAACAGGAGCCTCAGCCTACATTCATTGGTTCCCACCCTTCCCCCAGAAGCTCAGCACCTCCAACACTAGAAACCAGGCCAGGACTCAAGGCAACAGTCCTGAGCACAAAGGAGGTTGAAGTGCCAAGGTAAGGTCTTGCCCTGAGTGATCAGGGCAGCTGGGAAGGGGCCAACCATTCCCAAGGGTGCAGCAAGCTCCAAAGCGCCCAGCAGAGCGAACAGCTTTCTCTAGCAGGTGCTCTAGCGAGGGTCATGCACAGGCACTATGCTGGCAAAGTCCAGACAAACCAAACTCACTCTGAGCCTGTCTGTAAGGTCTGACAAGAGTCTGCAGACAAGGAAATCCACAGCATGGCATTCCTCCAGGGAAAATGTTATGCTGGGCTGGGGCCAAGGCTGCAACACCTGTGAGCAAGTGGATTCCAGAACGTTCAGTCATGGGCTGGCTCCTCTAAGGCTCAGCTCACCTCACCATGTTCCATCAAGAGAAATGAAGATAAGGAGGCATCTTCCTGCTAACAGCCTCCGCTGAAGTGACACCCCATTCATCTCTCACCTACCTTTGAGAAGGGCACGATGATCACTAGCCCCGAGTCAAAAGTACAATGAAACTGACATTTATAGGGACATGATTTTTTTTATCTTATTAAGAGACCGTGAGACAATCACAATGATATGCACAACAGAACCATTAGGTTGGCTATTATTTGAGGAATGAAAAATCAAAGTTGGTGAAGAAGTGGAGAAATCGGGACCCTTAAGTGTTGCTGGGAGAATGTAAAATGGTGAAGCTGCTATAGAAAACAGTTGGAGGTTTATCACTAAATTAAACATAAAATCATCATGATATCTACGATGCCCAAAAGAACTGAAAGCAACAGTTAATACATACTCATATATCAATGGTCACAGAAGTGTTACCCAAAGCCCAAATTCTCGACCAAGTAGGAACAACTCAAATGCCTAAGGTCAAATGAATAAATGAACAAAATATGCTATAGACACACAATAGGAAATTATTCAGCCGTGGGAAGGAATGAAGCCAGACACAGTTTTATCCAGTCAGTGGGGACAGACCTTGAAGGTGTCACGCTAAGTGAATGAAGCCGGACACAAGTTCTATCTAGTCAGTGTGCACAGAACTTGAAGGTGCTCTATCTATCTCCCTCTTTCTCTCTGTTTCAAATAAATAAATCAAATAAAATATTTTTTCAAAAATAAAATACAGAGTTTTAAAATACAGAGAAACTTCCAGGGGAACACAAAGCTCAAACTCAGTGGGAGGGATCAATGGAGGAGCAAAGGGACTTACTTACCAGCCTTAGTTTTAAGCTTTCTCCAGCTCCTTCTCCTATAGTAAGATGTCTCTGTGCTCTGTTGAAAGCAGTCTGTATACAGATTCTGAAGCCCTAATATGTCCTATGTCCCAGGAAGGTTGTGACTGACGGGTTAGAACTGAGACACAGCATGTTTCCAGGGATGTGCGCAGGAAGCATCTCCCATACATTGATCTCAGTCGGCTCTGGCTCTCAGGACCTCTGAACGTGGATTCGCAGCAAGGATTTTAAACAATGAATGGTACACTGGCCTTAAATGAAGGGACATTGGGCCTGGAGAGATGGCTCAGTGGTTAAGGCGCCTGCGTGCAAAGCCTAGAACGCCCACTCCATTCTCCAGGTCCCACATTTAGCCAGACGCAAAAGTGACGCAAGCGCACAATGTCGCACATGCGCGCAAGGGGGCGCACGCAACTGGATTTAGTTCACAGAGGCTGAGGCCGCTGGCGGCCCATTCTCTCTCTCTCTCTCTCTCTCTCTCTCTCTCTCTCTCTCTCTCTCTCATTAAAAAAAAAAAAAAAGGAGGGACATTGAATGCACTGAGTAAATGATGCCAAATGATGCTAGAGCACTCCCTTTAAATGGAGAATGAAACAGAACAGAAAGAGGAAGACAGAAAGCTCACAGCTCCGAAGGAGACCTGAGTCTTGTCCCACAGCCCTGAATCACCTGAGTGCCACAGTCAGTGGAGATCTTGGGGGCTGGGGGCGTCCCTGCGGAAGCCATGTCATGCTAACCTGAGAAGTGCGCGCATCTTTGTCCACACCAGAACTGACTGAGCAACTCCTCAGAGCACACTTAGCGCTGCGAGACGCAGGAGAGCACCTCCCTGCAGAGACGCATCGGCTGGAGATCACTGACACCTCACATCTCCCGTGAGCAGCGCACTTTCTCCTCACGTGATCACGTTTCATGTTAGCTGTGATTCAACAGCAGCAGGGTCCGCTCTTCCTGAGGAAAACCAAGATGGGCTGTGTGGCTATGCATGCAGTGAATGACTTCCTCCAGGCCACTCGGCCCTGCAAATGTGCACAGGAACAGGAGCCTCAGCCTACATTCATTGGTTCCCACCCTTCCCCCAGAAGCTCAGCACCTCCAACACTAGAAACCAGGCCAGGACTCAAGGCAACAGTCCTGAGCACAAAGGAGGTTGAAGTGCCAAGGTAAGGTCTTGCCCTGAGTGATCAGGGCAGCTGGGAAGGGGCCAACCATTCCCAAGGGTGCAGCAAGCTCCAAAGCGCCCAGCAGAGCGAACAGCTTTCTCTAGCAGGTGCTCTAGCGAGAGGTCATGCACAGGCACTATGCTGGCAAAGTCCAGACAAACCAAACTCACTCTGAGCCTGTCTGTAAGGTCTGACAAGAGTCTGCAGACAAGGAAATCCACAGCATGGCATTCCTCCAGGGAAAATGTTATGCTGGGCTGGGAGCAAGGCTGCAACACCTGTGAGCAAGTGGATTCCAGAACGTTCAGTCATGGGCTGGCTCCTCTAAGGCTCAGCTCACCTCACCATGTTCCATCAAGAGAAATGAAGATAAGGAGGCATCTTCCTGCTAACAGCCTCCGCTGAAGTGACACCCCATTCATCTCTCACCTACCTTTGAGAAGGGCACGATGATCACTAGCCCCGAGTCAAAAGTACAATGAAACTGACATTTATAGGGACATGATTTTTTTTATCTTATTAAGAGACCGTGAGACAATCACAATGATATGCACAACAGAACCATTAGGTTGGCTATTATTTGAGGAATGAAAAATCAAAGTTGGTGAAGAAGTGGAGAAATCGGGACCCTTAAGTGTTGCTGGGAGAATGTAAAATGGTGAAGCTGCTATAGAAAACAGTTGGAGGTTTATCACTAAATTAAACATAAAATCATCATGATATCTACGATGCCCAAAAGAACTGAAAGCAACAGATTTAATACATACTCATATATCAATGGTCACAGAAGTGTTACCCAAAGCCCAAATTCTCGACCAAGTAGGAACAACTCAAATGCCTAAGGTCAAATGAATAAATGAACAAAATATGCTATAGACACACAATAGGAAATTATTCAGCCGTGGGAAGGAATGAAGCCAGACACAGTTTTATCCAGTCAGTGGGGACAGACCTTGAAGGTGTCACGCTAAGTGAATGAAGCCGGACACAAGTTCTATCTAGTCAGTGTGCACAGAACTTGAAGGTGTCACGCTAAGTGAATGAAGCCAGACACAAAGGGAAAAATACTGCATGATTCCACTTCCATGAGGTATCCTTGAGTGGTCAAGTATATAATGGAGGGTGACAAAAATGTTTTGGAAATAGTGGCAGTGGTCACATACCATTATGAGTGTGACTAATACCAATGGACTACACACTTAAAAACAGCTGAAATGGGGCTGGGGAGATGATTCAGCGGTTAAGGCATTTGCCTACAAAGCCTGACAACCCAGGTTCAATTCCCCAGGACCCACATAGAGCCAGATATACAAAGTAGTACATGCATCTGGAGTTTGTTTGCAGTGGCTGGAGGCCCTGGCATGCCCATTCTCATTCATTCTCTTTCTTTCTTTCTATCTCTGCTTACAAATAAACAAAAAAAAATTTTTTAAAAGGTTCAAACACAGGCTGGAAGGGATTTAGCGGCAGAGCACATGCATGACATGATCCCCAGCACCAAGACAACACAAAACCTTTGGCCTCACACACATGTACACCCACACACATATGAACACACACACACATACACACACACAACATACACATACAAAAAAACACAGGGAGGAACCAAGTAGAAGTTGAAAAGATCATGAGCTTACTGAAGAAATGATGAAAAGGCGTGACTAAAGCACAGATAATACCTCCTTGTTGTATGGGGTGTGGCTCAGGCATTTGCTTAACAGGTGTTTCATCACCAGTGCTACAAAAGGGGGGAAAAAAAGAAAACGAAAAACCACACAGGACAATGATAGTGTTAATGATTGTGCCACACTGATCATATTATCTGTGCCAGCAGTTATTTTGAGTGTCAAATACATATTAGTTAGTGCAATCTCCCCTCAACCCTTTGTGACAGATTCTCTATCATGATCCTCATTTTAAAGTTAGTGATCCTGAGACTCACAGAGGTTAAGTAAGTTGTCCAAGGTCACACAGCCAGAGAGCGACAAAGCCTGGGTTCACACTAGGGAGTCTGTACCCAGAAACCAGAAAACTGTTTATTTGACAACTAAGCTGCCACTTGCAGGTTAAGGTGAGGGGTGTATAAATAATTACAGGCTAAAGAAAAGAAAGTGATGGAGGCTCACGAAGCCAAAATCTTATTTCAAACATAAATTGTTAAATAAGCACTGATCTTTTAGGCTCATCCAAATCCCTTCCAGAAAAAGTAATAAGGTAGAGCATACTAGATTCCAGGTTATAAAAATCTGGTTTTAAAATCCTGACTGGATGACTTATTTTGCTTACTTCTTCATTCAACAAGCATCTGTGGACTCTGCAAGGCACCAGACAATGCACTGACCAGTTCACTTAAGGGGCTCTATAAAAAGGGAATAACAAATATTCCATACCTACCTCATAGGGTTGGTATGAAAGTTACAGAAGGAAGGTGTGACTCTTCTTGATGTCTAGTTGGCACTTCATGCTAGTTGACTGAAGACATTTTCTCTTGCCTAATTCATCAGAATAAGTGTTCGTGATAATGATTAAGATACACAAATCTCCATGTCTGTTTGTCAATGGAGCTTTTCTGACTGCCAGCCTATAGACAGACATACACAAACAGCTACCTTGTTCCTTGTGCCACACCCTGTTTCCTACCCTCAAGCCAGGCAGATGGTGACACATGGTAGGACACCGATAAGTCAGATTTTTGTTTTTCTATTCTTCCCAGAAGAGGCGTGGAAGAAAAAGAGAGAAAGAAAAGAGGAGAGAGAAAAAAAGAAACATGGATGATGGAATGGAAGCAGGGTATGAAGACAGAGACAGGACATTATTCTTTCCCAGTGAGGAAGTAGCAGGGGGTATCTGTGAGAGAGACAGCCTTCCATTTTCTCCACAATTTCCCATAAAACCGTGCCTCTAAAACTAAAGATGGCACGAACATTTTCCAAACTCTAAAAACCCTCCCTGGAGAACAAAGGGGTCTTGTCCATTTCATCTTCTCCTTTAACACACACACACACACACACACACTTAAATGATGGATCTTTCATTTTGCAACACAGTCAAAACAGTGATCTAAGGAATTTAATTTCCAGGGTATTTTACTAATTAAGATAACAAAGATCTCAAATACAAGGCCTTTAAGTTTTATGTTGATGACTGACTGGTTACTCACTAAATTCATCTTGTTTGTAAGCTAAGTGACTCTGGAAGTAAGGACATGTCTAACATAACCCACTATGAGTGAGTAGTTATTAAATGCTTATCTTGTAAGCTGGGTGAGGTGGCGCACGCCTTTAATCCCAGCATTTGGGAGGATCGCCATGAGTTCGAGGCCACCCTGAGACTACAGAGTGAATTCCAGGTCAACCTGAGCTAGAGTGAAACCCTACCTCGGAAAATCAAAATAAATAAATAAATAAATAAATAAATAAATAAATACATACATACTTACCTTGTACTTGTGAGATAGATAGATAGATAGATAGATAGATAGATAGATAGATAGATAGATAGATAGATAGAAAGAAACAGAGAGAGTTGGAAACTAAAAAGACCACATTCTAGATTCCATTTAGACTGAATGTCTCGGTAACTTAGACTCTGCTTTAGTTCACCTCAATAAAGTGGTAAATTTTGTTGTTTGTTTGTTTTTTGGTTGTTTGAGGTAGGGTCGTGCTGGAGCCCGGGCTGACCTGGAATTCATTCTGTAGTCTCAGGGTGGCCTTGAATTCACAGTGATCCTCCTACCTCTGCCTTCCGAGTGCTGGGATCAAAGGCGTGCACCACTACGCCCAGCTTAAGTGGTATTTTTTTTTTACTTTTTTTTAATTGACAACTTCTATACTTACATACAAAAAATGCATGATATTTCCCTCCCCTCCCCCTATTCCCCTTTAGAACTCCAATCTCCATCATATCCCCTTCCTCTCTCCATTAGTCTCTCTTTTAATTTGATGTCATCATCTTTTTCTTCTATTATGAGGGTCTTGCGAAGGTATTGCTAGGCACTGCAATTTTTTAAGAGTCCTGTGATGGCAGGAAAATGTCCACAACTTCAGACAAGAGTCAGGAAAGAGGTCCTGTGCCCTACATGTCTGGCAGTAGGAGGGAAATACAGCTGATGCAAATGATATCCCTGTGGTCACCAGACAACTATATTTGGGTCATATCAGGCCAATTCCAACACTGTATTCCAACGTGTTCCTCTAAACGTCTTGAAGTTTGTTCGTGTGAATTAAATGGCATCCCAGAAAGTGTTGCTACTGACTAGTGAGGAAATTTCATGTCAATAAAAGATGAATTGCACCAAGAAGAAAAATATGCCAGGCAAGTGGAAACATGCCTGTCTACCCACAACTCTGGTTCCCATAAGCACCTTCTTTGCCTGCAATCCAACTTCAATCTCACAGGGTGTAGGCGCTCTGAAACTTTCTCCCTGCTTTAGGTGGTATGAAGGAGACCATGTCTACCTTAATGAGAGAAATGACATGGGAAGGCTTTCTATTAGCTGCCCTACCCCAAATCTAAGAAGCAGGCCTCTTCGGATCATGTGATCCTGGCTTTGCAAGATGTGGTTTGAATATGGGAGCAATAATCCCAGACAGCAGTGACTAACACATTATGAGGAAGACTGACAATTCCTTAAATGTTTTCCATAATCTTTTTGAATTACAAACAGGAGTCACACAGAGGTCACCCACTCACTGATACTCCTCTCAACTGCAGACCTTTCCAGTCACTAATATTCCCAGATGGTTGTTTTCCCTCTGGGGAGCTGGCCCTGGGGTGTTGGGAGTCTGGGATCCTCTGGAACTCTCTAGTAAACAGCTCCCTTCCTGCTGAGTGTGAATAATCCTGGGAAGATCACTCCTTATCCATCTCCCCTCTCGGAGTCGCTCCTCTTTTAAACAATTGTACTTCCAGAAACAACCCTATCATTTTGGAGAGTTCACCAGTAAGACAAGCAGGAAGGTGAGCTTTCTGAGGAGACCAGACCAGATGTGAGCAAAGACCATTTCACTAGGGCCTTCCTCACCCTGTCCCACTGCAGGGCACACGTGTACACACCTCAGATCACCACTGTATGATGTAGGTGTAGTCTACGTTCCTCAAAGAGAAGAGAGGCGTGAAGAGTAGGGGAAAGAAGAAACCATTAGTAGAGAAGATTTGGTGAACAGGCCCTAGGGAAAGACTGTAGAAGA
This sequence comes from Orientallactaga sibirica, assembly GCA_036365145.1. NCBI lineage: Eukaryota > Metazoa > Chordata > Mammalia > Rodentia > Dipodidae > Orientallactaga > Orientallactaga sibirica. Next base: position 11,598,474 of record JAEOAD010000035.1, on the reverse strand, counting down.
GGCAAGTTAGTAAAAGGAGTAAAGAAATACTGAATAAAGCCGGGCGTGGTGGCGCACACCTTTAATCCCAGCACTTGGGAGGCAGAAGTAGGATGATCGCCATGAGTTCGAGGCCACCCTGAGAATACAGAGTGAATTCCAGGTCAGCTTGAGATAGAGTGAGACCCTACCTCAAAACAAAACAAAACAAAACAAAACTAAAAAACAAAAAAAAAAAATGAATAAAGAGGTGCAGACATACAGAAGAGCTGGGACCAAAACTGAGAAGAGTCTTCCATTATATTATCGGGCTAGAATTTGCAGGCCATTAAGCCTGGGGGTATCCCACTAGAAAGTTCCTATCTGCTTCTCACACCACGGGGGGCATCAGATGTATCTATGCTACCACACCGCCATCTAGTGGAGTGGTGGGAATTACTGTGACCTAGCCAGAACCATGAAGGAACAATTCCATTCTTGTAAGGATTCCAGGCAGTAAATTCAGGCGAGATAATATGTTACCAATAAATATGCACAACTGAAGTTCTCAGATTTTTTTATGTCCGATGAGTTACTTCCTCTCAAAACAAGCACAGCATAACTTTACAGTCTATACTCTGCAAGATTCCCTCCCCACGCCCATTTTCATCAGGATCATTCAATGAAAAAAATACATTGCCTTTCTAAAAATGTCCCTTTTGCCCGGTGTGGTGGCTCACACCTTTAATCCCAGCACGGGAGGCAGAGGTAGGAGGATCGCAGTGAGTTCAAGGCCACCCTGAGAAAACATAGTGAATTCCAGGTCAGCCTGAGCAAGAGTAAAGCCCTATCTCCAAACACACACACACACACACACACACGTACCTTTTGAAGAAGCATAAAGTACCTTCCTTATTTTTTGTAGTGGCATCTATTTTGAGCATCTCTAAAATGCACAGAATCAGCTGGTTGTGGTGGTGCACGCCTTTAATCCCAGCACTTGGAGTTAGAGGTAGGAGGATCATCATGAGTTCAAGGCCACCCTGAGACTACATAGCAAATTCCAGGTCAGCCTGAGCTAGAGTGAGGCCTTACCTCGAAAAATCAAAAAAATAACAAAATTAAAATGCACAGAATCACAAAACACCAGTACAGAGTTATTACATATGTGAGGTATAAATACTTCATGTATCTCATTAAATACTAATATACCTTTTGCTGCCTTTTTTAAAAAACTTTTTTTTTTAGTTATTTATTTGAGAGAGAGAGAAAGAAGTAGATAGAGAGAATGGGTGCGCCAGGGCCTCTAGCCACTGCAAACGAACTCCAGACACATGCACCACTTTGTGCGTCTGGCTTTACGTGTGTACTGGGAAATCAAACTCAGGTTGTTAGCCTTTGCAGGCAAATGACTTAAGCACTGAGCCATCTCTCCAGCCCCCAGGTACAAGTTCTAAGAAGCAACACAGAACAGCAGTAAAAGTACACACTCTGACTTAGGTCTCACTGGAGTTCAGGGCCCTGTTGCTGAAACACCATGAGCTTGTTATTTAATGACTCCATCCTGTCCCCTTCCAGCCTGTAAGATGGGAGCAATACTATTAACATCCCAGGACTCTGGGAAGAGTATATGGAAACAGATATACAAAATTTCCAGCACAGTGCAGAGGTCAGGAAGGTGCTGAGTATATTTCAGTTCTATTTCTGCTGCCTTTCCTGATGAAATCCAGAAAAGAAATAACCATTCTCATTATTAGTCAAGCTGCCATGGTAAGACTTCTCACCTGTGATTTGTTTTTATGAAAATACAAAAATGCCCAAGAAGAGAAGCCTTCTGGGACTGATACTCCCTGTCTTCCCCCACCCCCACTCCAACCCAGTTTTCACTTGAAAGTCGACCAGTTATGGAGGGACGGGTAAAAATGGGAATTCTTCCAGCCATCCAACCTGGGAGAGTTCATAACAGATTTGACTTTAATTCATGTGCACTATAATCCTGTGGGTTAAAGGGCCAAAAGTGCCGTTCTGGTTTTTCTAATACTTCAAAGGAAGCAATTTAATGGCCATGACTTACGGTCTCCTCATTACACTGTAGCTATGGAACACGACTGTTCTGTATGATTTGCAGTCTGGCTCCTTCACCCAAGGAACTTCAAGGAAAGAATTTAAACAACATAACCTCTCCCGGCTTTCAGGCTTCCTCATGCAGGAGCCCCTACCCCTGGGATCCCAGAGAATAGGTGTACGCACACAAGAGCATACAAGGTTGAAGCCTTGGTGACATGGTGGCAGAAGTAAGGGGACAACCCAAGGAGACCCATGTGATGCAGGCACTGCCGGAAATAAGACAACAGGGGACGGTGTAGCAGACAGCTTCAGGTTCACTGAGATGAACTTCCAGACCAGGCACAGTTATGGAGGAAGGGATATTCATTAAAACTTACAGATCCAGGGGAAGTTCCATAATGGCAGAAGAAGCTGGCCTGCCTTCACAGGACCAAACACAGAGAGCAAAGCCACAAGCCAAAAGCCACACAGCACAGCACACCTCAGGAACTCCAGCTAGGCACACTTTGCATATCTTTAGATTGAAATCTCAAATCCACCACCACACCTTAAGACCCGCCCAGTGAGACACTGCCTCCAGACAGGTGGCTGCAGATGCAAACTATAAACTAATAAATACTGAATATATTGGGCGACATCTATTCAAACTACCATAGACAGTAACTAAAAGTCTTAAAGAGAGAGGAGTGGGAGAAAGTATATTAATTAAAGTTCAGACACCTACAATCCCAACACTCAGGAGAGTGAGACAGGAGAACTGAGAGTTTGAGGCTAGCTAGTCTGAGTTACAAAGCAAAACCCTATCTCAACCCCCCGCCCCCAGGGCTGGAGAGATGGCTTAGTAGTTAAGGTGCTTGCCTGCAAAGTCAAAGAACCCAGGTTCTATTCTCCAGGACCCATGTAAGCCAGATGCACATGTGTCTGGAGTTCATTTGTGCACCTACTCTCTCTCTCTCTGTCTCTCTCTCTCTCTCTCCCCCTCTTCTTCTCTCTCAAGTAAATAAATAAATAAAAATAAAATATTTTTTAAAAACCTAAAAAAGATCAATTCAGAGAAAGGTTATACAAACATGGACCTTTCCTTCTTTCTTTTGTCATTCATAGTCTGGTGGGATAAGCCTAAAATATTCTCACTGCCCCAAGACTCAGTAGATGAAGCATACCTCTTCCTCATGGGAAAAAAAAAAAAAAATCTCTTAGCTGAGAAGCCATCACATCACATGTGGAGGCACAGAGGCTTTACTGGGGTGTGGACTCGGTTTTCAATCCTGGTTTCTCAATACTTGTTTAATTTTAGACAACTCCTTCAACTCAGGCCTGCTCATCTAAGATGTGGGAGTCACTTATCTCTACACAGGGCTGCCGTGAAGAGAGAGTGGGCTAGTGTGACGGAAGGAGATCAGAACAGCGCCGGGTTCCATTTCTTGTTCCCACTGGGGTGAAGCGGGATTTCAGCAGCAGGGCCTGCACTCTGCAGCTGGTTACCACGGCCAGCTTGGAGGGCATAAAGAGGCATATTCAAGATGATTTGACAAGACAAACATGGGTACCCGCTTACTGCTTAATCCTCTCTGAGACAGACCCTGTGAAGGCTGCGAAATGACAAGGACGTGTGGTAGATGCCAAGCCCTTCACAGACAGCTCTAGTCAGTTGTCACTCAGTGTTGCTGAGTGATAACTGTACTGCTGATGTCTTGGTTAAAAAGCACTTACATACCCGAGTTGCTCAAAGAAATCTAACTCTAGGCAATGGACCCTGAAGAAATTTCAGTTTTTGGAATGAAAATACACTTTGCAGAAAAAGCAAGCTTTGCCATTCTACTTTATAACTGGGGTGTGTGTGTGTGTGTGTGTGTGTGTGTGTGTGTGTGTGTGTGTGTGTGTGTGCATGCATGAGTGAGTGACTCTGTGTGTATGTGTGTGTGTGTTGGGTCATGGTACTGCAGAGGATGGGCAGGGAGATACACATGCGTGCTAAGGGACAGCTCAGAATGCTCAGGCTGTACCCACCTAAGTATCTCTTTCCATCAAGATGTAGCTAAAGGGGCTGGAGAGAGGGCTTAGTGGTTAAGGCATTTGCCTGCAAAGCCAAAGGATCCCGGTTCAACTCTCCAGGACTCACATAAGCCAGATGCACAAGGGGGCACAAACATATGGAGTTCGTTTGCAGTGGCTAGAGGCTCTGGAGCACCCATTCTCTCTCTCTCTCTCCCTCTCTGCCTCTTTCTCTCTCTCTCAAATAAATAAAAAAAAATAAACCTATAGAAAAGATGTAGCTAAAGCCTTTTCCAGTTTCCCAGATGGAGATCTTGAGTAAAAGTGTAAGAAGCTTTTTCCTGTAAATTAGAAAATATGTGGGGAATCTGACATGATCCACAACCTGCATATCATTCTGATTAGTTTTAAGATAGCTTTAAGAAGGAAAATTGGGGCCCAGGGAATGCCTCACTGACAGACTGCCTGACCAGCCTGCCCAAGACAGCTACCGCCTTCCTGGTGTATGAATCAACCAATATTTAACCAGGCAAAAGGTGTCATGTAAGCAGCAGCCCACAGGTGAGACACACCACCGAGCATGCGTCATCTCGGAAGGAGCCTCCATGCACACCCCACAGCTATGCTAACTGTACTGAACCCCATGAACACAAAGAACATGCAAGGATGGGACTATCGGCGACCTGGCAATGAATGAGAACAAGGAAAGAGGAGTTCCTGGGACAGAAAAGCAAGTAACACTGTGAAATTCAAGAACAGAAACAACCAGAACTGGAGAAGTCCACCTGCGGTCACAAACGTGATCCTTTCCTGATCCTTCTACCCTTCCTTCTTGCTTTCACAGTGTGGGAGGCAGCGAGGAAGAGATGATATCCTGCACCTACTAAAAAGAGGCTTCAAGAAGCTGCCAAGCAATGGAGGCCAGTCCTCCTTTCCTGAGGTGTCCGAATATGAGGCTGCCACCATGCCCAAGAACCACCGTTGTCTTGCTCCCACCTATAGAGAGCAAGAATTTGAAGGATGTGTTTGTTTTTGGCCACTGGGGACGTGTTTGTTCAAGAAGGGATGAAGACCCTGGGGCTGATGGTGCAGGCCTATTATCCCAACTACGAGGGAGGCAAGGAGAAGGAGCACGAGTTCAAGGCCTGCCTGGGCTAGCAAGTGAGTTTAAAGCCAGCCTGAGACATTTATGGAGACCCTGTCATAAAAATTTCAAAGGGCCAGGGTTATAGATCCGTATTTTCCCTTCCCACCTAAACAGGTAATGAGAGAACTAAGAGCAGATAGGATAGGAAAGACGTGGCGGGGCTGCATGTCACCATTTGTTTTGTGACAACTGCATGTGGGTCCCATGGAACACTGGGTGACACAGAAGGCTTGAGCCATCTTGCTATAGACTCACCACCGAGGTGGCCACTGGAGCCAGTGCCAACACTTCCGTCCTCTGCCAGTGCACAGCGGTCAGCGGGGAAAGGAAGAGAATGGGATATGGGCCCCCAGATTCACTTCTGAGCCAGCATTTTGTTACCTACCACAGGGTGTGGGAGCACTACGGCCAAGCAGCACCCACATCATAAAGGAAAACCCCCTTTGTCCTGTGTGGTATCGCCTACCAACTCCCCAGAGCGAAGGTGCTAGACTTAAGGAACATGGCAGGGAGGGGAGGCAGACCCCAGGATCTGTCTATAGAACTCCTAGGGTGTAAGTATAGGCTATGATTGTATGACCGCAAGACTGGCATTTAGAAGGAAGCTGGACCAATTTTAATAGCCAAACCAATGGGAAAGTCATGATAGTTGCCCAAAATTGCATCAAGGTTCAAAATACAGGGAGTAAATACCCACCCCTCAAAATACCCTAAGGAGTTGGCAGCACTTTAATAAACCAGATGCATTATTCTAGCATGCTGGGGTTTATAGAGCAGGAGAAATAGAAGGCATAGAGAATGAAAAAGACATCAGAACTAAAGGGAAGGCAGAAGGGCAGTGAAAAGAAATATACAGTGGGACAATTCTCTAGTTTAGAAAAAAAACTTGGATTTAAATATTTTAAAGTTACTGTTATCAGTTAATAACCTATGCCCCATGTACAAGGAGGTCATTTTACTTAAAAACAAATTAATTAAAATGGCTAAGCCAGCTCCTGCCCATCCGAGGTTTAACAAAATGTTACTGCAGGAAGAACACAGCAGAAGATGACAGCTGTGTGGAGGAGAGGCCCCTGGGATTCAAGCTGTGTGGAAAAGGGAAGAATAAGCCACCCAGTATTCCAAGAGCCTTGAAGAAACACTGGCCTTTATATATAATTTATAATTTATTTGAGAGAGAGAGAGAATAGGCATACCAGGGCCTCCTGGCCACTGCAAACAAGCTCTGGATAGATGCATACACCACCTTGTGCATCTGGCTTATAAGGGTCCAGAGGAACTGAACCTGGGTTCTTTGGCTTTATAGGCAAGTGCCTTAACTGCTAAGCCATATCTCCAGCCCCACAGTGGCCTTTTTACCCACATGCCCTTAGTGCCAGTAAGGAGAAAACATCAGCTACCGCATGTCAATGTCATGTCTGACCCTTATCCTTTCTCTAGCTCCACAGTCAAGCCAGGGCTGGCTTGGACTGGGTTTCTAGGAGGGGATGCCTTCTCAGCCATCAGCTTCTCTGTTTCCCCAGAGGGAGCAAGGTTCCTGGAACCTGCAGAGAGTAGCAGCACTTTATGAATGCCACCACTGTTTTACAAATGCTGAAAGGTGAGTGCTAGGGTTCTGGCAGTCAGGGTTGGGGAACAGGGGTGCCTCTATAGCGTCCCCTCCCTTCCTCAAGCAGTACTGGGAGAACTGTTTCTGGGAAACACAGCCCTGTTCACACACTCTGGGTTTCACATTTTTATGAATGCCAAAGTCCTTTGTTTTCAAAACAAGAGCCTCTCCTTTGCCCACAGCATCCCGGCTGAGACAGCAAACCACAAGATTAATTCTGTTTAGGCCTGCAGAGCCAGGGCAAATCCCTGAGATGCCACAGCACCTTCCCAGGTGCCAAACTCTATATAAGATTAAAGAATATGGCTCTTGAGTCAGAGAGATGGAGGTTCAAGTTCCAGCCATGTCACCTGCTAGCAATGTGACTTTGGATTAGTCATTTAGTCACATGGCTGAAAGCAAGGAAAACCAAATTGCTGGCAAATGCCTGCCCACCGCGCCACCCACACAACACACAGTTGTTGTCTATTTGTAACTAATGTGGCATAACTAATAAAGTCTATAGGAGTGAATAACTTTGAGCTATGAGGTGAACCCATGCTCACAGTACTTAACACTCATGATGCTGACAATGCATTGGGCTGCAGTCACTAAGCTTTAAATACCCTACAGTCTATTGTAACAGGGAAGCACTAGGATATTATAATATCTTAGGTATTTGTCTAGGCTGATTTTGATGTAGAATGGACTGAAACTAGAGATCTTTTATTTATTTATTTTGAGAGAGAGAGACAGAGAAAGAGAGAATTGGCACACCAGGGTCTCAGCCACTGAAATCAAACTCCAGACATCTGTGCCACCTAGGGAGCATGTGCATCTTGTGCTTGCCTCACCTTTGTGTGCCTGGATTACATGGGATCTGGAGAGTTAAACATGGGTCCTTAGGCTTCGCAGGCAAGTGCCTTAACTGCTAAGCCATCCCTCCATCCTGAAACTAGATATCCTAATTAATCTACTATACCTACAGTACACTTTCCAATTCTTGGAAGAATGTGTAATCCTAATATTAACTCATTTGAAAGTAAACTAAGATGTTCCACCTCTTTTAGAAGTCATGGAAATATTTATGAATGCATGTTTTTAATTGAAACCATAGTTATTCTAAAATATACACATATATAAATATATATACACAGACATATATATTATAGAGACACACACACTTTAAGAGGAACAAAATACAATCCTTCTTTGCATATGAAAGTTAATAGAATTTTTAGATTTCAGGTTACACTGCCCACTTTTGAAACTTAAAGTGGCAAAAGACTTAAGGTGACTCTCAGCATCTCAGATCAGGTCTTAATATTCTTTTGAGTCACAAACAGGCAGACATCAAAATACCTTCACAATATTGCTGTGAACCCATGCAAGATAAGAGGTCATGCTGTCTCATAAAATTATGCACACTGTAAATCTGTTATTACCTCACTAAGAAAAATTTGGAAAAAAAACAATAATTTAAAACATTAACAGCAGAAATGATGTGTGTGCATATCTGAGATATTTCACTCCTTTCTCCTAGATTTCTGAGAACCAGAACACAGAAACATCTTTCCTATCTCTTAGGGCAATTTGACTGTAGTGATAAGAACAGACTTTTAAAACCTGGCCCTATTCTCCTTCTCTCTTTCCTATCCTTCCCTCCTTCTCTTCCTTTCTTCCTCAGCTCACTAGCAAGACTCATAGTAGAGGTGAAGCATCTCCCCACACAGAGGGACCTCTGCTCTACCACAGCATACTAGCAGTAAGAGCAGAACTGAGCTTTAGCCCTACCCAGGCAAAAACGCCCTGTAAAGCCAGCAGCCAGATCCACATATCCCTTGTGAAGAGTGATGCCACACAAAGAGCCTAAACACAATTCCATAAACTCTCTTTTCTTCATTCATTACAGCTTTGGTTCACTTAAGCAAGAAGTGCTTATGGGAGAGACTGAGTGCATTTTTGGCAAGCAGTTAATTATCTCTGCCTAGTCATAGAATGAATAGTGCAGTAGAGAAAATCCAAGTAGGGATGAGAGAGGGAGATGGGGGAAAGTTCAGTTTTCATCTTAAAACATTTCTTGGATTACAAAAAAAATGATATCCATGCTTAAGTTTTAGGGAGTCTAAAATAACTGTTCTGCAATGTAGCTGTTAATATCAGACAGTATCTAGGCTATGCTTTTGATAAGTGTTTGTGTCACCCATATAGATACTATGTGTTGAAGACTAAACACATTAGCCTGGGGCCTGGAGAGATGGCTTAGCGGTTAAGCGCTTGCCTGTGAAGTCTAAGGACCCCAGTTTGATTCTCCAGGACCCACGTAAGCCAGATGCACAAGGGAGCACATGCATCTGGAGTTCGTTTACAGTGGCTGGAGGCCCTGGCACACCCATTCTCTCTCTATCTGCCTCTTTCTCTCTCCGTTTGTCAATTGCTCTCAAATAAATAAATAAACAAACAAACAACAAAAAAAATTAAAAACAGGTTGAAGAGGTGTTCCCCAAGGAGAGTTGGGTTTGTCCTAGCCTATCTGTAGATCTCCTATGAAAAATTTAGAGCATTTCTTTCAATGTAGTGATATTGGAAGGGCATGGGAGCTTTAACAGGAAGGTCCGTATCCAGGGGATAGCACAGCACGGATAGGTCTGGCAGGAGAGGATTAGATCCTTTGACAGAGTCAGTTGTTATGGGAGAGTATGTGATCCTCTTACACGTACATTTACTGTGTGATGTCATCTGCTGCGTTATGATATAGCTAGAAGCCCACATGAGTAGTCAAACACATGAGACTACCCTGTCTTGGATGTTCAGCCTCCAAAAATGTGAAGAAATAACCCTTTTTACTTATACTTTACTATATGAATTATTTTGACGTAGCAAAAGGAAATGGGCTGAAACACATGATGTCAAAATCATAAGGCAAGAAGAGGATTAGAAGCCAGGCATGGTGGCGCACGTCTTTAATCCCAGCACTTGGGAGGCAGAGGTAGAAGGATCACCTGAGTTCAAGGCCACCTTGAGATGACATAGTGAATTCCAAGTCAGCCTGGGCTAGAGTAAGACCTTACCTCAAAAAAACAAAACAAAACAAAACAAAACAAAACAAAAAAAGGATTAGAGAGATCAGAGATGATCTTATCATTACCTGGCCACATGGGACATGGGATCCAGGGATATAAAATGAAACTGTGCATTTGGAATAGTGATCTGCACTGTGAATACCACTGAAAACTTCAACCCTCATGTATACAAACTAATTTACAACTACAAATAGAAGGGACCTCAAAGTCTTCTAATCAGACTTGGTCTGAATTCTCCATCTAAAAAAAACCTATTTATGGGTTGGAGAGATGGTTCAGCAGTTAAAAGTACTTGCTTGCAATGGCTGACAGCCTAGCTTTGATTCCCAAGTACCTACATAGAACCAGATGTACAAGGTGGTGCATGTGTCTGAAATTTGTTTGCAGTGGGAAGCCCTGGTGTACCCACACTCACTCACTCCCTACCTGCCTTTCTCTGTTTCCAATAAATAAATAAATAAATAAATAAATAGAAATAGAAAAAATTGATTGTTCTTTGACAATTTCATACATACATGTCATATTTAGATCAGGTAGACTCTCCATTACTCTCTCCTAATCCCCCTCCCACGAACCCTTTCTCCTTTCCAATGCTTCCCACTGGATACCCCACTGAAGAGAATAACCCCGCTCTCCAGCAACCATTAACTACAATTAGCCTCTCAGGGAAGGGAGGCGCCTCCTAAGCCTGCCTCTTCTCCATTCATGGAGGTGTGTTGACTGGCCCCATCTCTTGCAGGGCTCATATAGATATTCACAGCTGCTGAGTTCATGAGTGCAACAGCATGTCATGTCCACAGGACAGTTCCGAGGCAGCCCTCCCCACCCGCAGCTCTTACATTCTTTCCGGCCCCTCTTCCTGGATAGCGATTTCCCCATTTTATAGATGTAGAAAGCAAGCTTCGGAACCCACCAATGCCTGAGAATCAGCTCTCAAGGGTCTTCCGGATCCCATCTATAACTTCATACTAATTCCACATTTTCTTTCACTATTCTGCCTAAGCTTCACATCTTTATGTTCACAAATACCAATATTCAAATCATCGGGTGGAGTCAATCCTCCGTAAGACCACTGGAAACCTGGCAGTGGTTTAGTAGGATCCGAAGTAAGCTGCAGCGTTGGCTGGTGTGTGTGAAAATTTTAAAGGAGCGTACAGAAGGGGGGAATTCAAAGAGGCAGGGAAGGCCCTGTCCGTTTGAAGTGGGAATCCCTACTCAGCAAGGCCCAGCACAGGCTTCCTAAGCATCAGGATGTTGAGACATCATAGGCCAGATTCCAAATGCGACTCTTCCCTTTCCTGGGCCTCGTGATCCTCCTGCTCAGCTCACATTTGCTCCCTACATCAATGTAACACCAACTCTCAGGTCCCCGTAGCTATTTTTTCTCCCAGCAGAAGTATTAATTTTCCAGTAACACAAATCAGTATGGGCAGCAGTGAACGTGATTGGTATTGGTATTATCATCAATGACTATCGGCTATCAATTGCTTGCTGGATGACCAAGATAAGCCATTAATACTGGTCCCACTTTCCTAATTTTTCACCAGTAATTATCACCCATGAAGAAATGTACCTTTTAGTTCTTGAAGGAAAGGCGTACTCCATGGAGAACTTATGCCTCAGTACGTGTAAGAACATGCCAGAACCCACACACAATGTTGACAAGAACCCAATATATGTCTTCAACAAATTATCTCTCTATGTGCTATGAAAACCTATACTTCATAGTCTGTTTATGGTAAATTCACAGAATAATAAATAAACAGGAGTTTCCATGTTAGGAAAGAAGAGAAATTGACTCCTGGAGTTTGTTTCTGCATTTGTGTAACCAAGTGTGAAGCAATTCTCTGGTTTAAACAACAGGTGGCACTGTCAATTCTACATTTTCCCTGGCAAGAAACCTTTGCAGTTTGTGTCACCTTCCAGGAGACATTTGCCATCACCTCTGTCAAGAGCATGTACACATATTCTGATGTAACAAATGCAAATGCATGCAGGTAAATGTTAGGATTTGTATAAATGAAGTTTTACTAATGGCCACCCTCCTTGTCCCCGCAGCCCTCCTCACATAAATACAGGTACCGGCAGAAGCGGTTTCCCTTAAGGAATCACCACAACAGGCAAACACAGAACGAAAACAGACTGCACTGATAGGATTTTACCCTCATCTCACACTTGTCAACCACCCACCCACTCCCAGTGTGCACGTAAGTGTGTGTACAGCTCAAGGGTCTGGGGTGCACGTTAGGCAAACGGGACAGAAAATTTGGGAAAGGCTATGTTTTTTCAATTCAAATCAAGAAAAACACACCGTCCATAGTATGAACTATATTTTCATTCTTCCACACGAAAAAAGCATGGTTAATATTAGAGAGGAATGAATAGGTATGGGACCTACATTTCCACAAGGAAAACAGAGAATTCAAGACTGGTTTTCAAATGTACCAAGAAGACAGACTACATTGTCATAGGCTTTCTGGGTATGCTTCAAATACCAGAAACCTGCCGTGTTAAGAATCTCTCACCCAACCCTTACAGCTCATTTTTTTCTTTCATTCACACGCACGACTGTATTATGGAGCAGCAGGGACTATATTATTTCTAGACCGTAGTGTAACCATTATTGGTTTGATATATTACATTTATTTAATTTTGAATTTGTCAGTTGTTTTTTTTAATTAAGGCAATTTAACGATGCAAATTCTGCCTGTGCAACAAGGGTTAGATCAAACCAACTGGTGGGAAAGTCACAAGCCTAAAGGGGCATGCCAGGTATGAGGCCGTTTAGCATGTGTAGCTGGGGAATTGTTCAGAAGTGTATCTGCATAAAAGCAGATGAGAGGGATGGGAATGTCATAGGCCATGCCACAAAGAGACACGTGCTTGACCTGTGTGGTTCCTGTGTCCTTGTTATAGAGGAGCAAGTGTGCCTTACTTTTATTTTATTTTGAGAGAGAGAGAGAGAATGGGTGCGCCAGGGCCTTTCAGTCATTGTGAATGACATTGCACGCTTGAGTCACTATGCATCTGGCTATGTGGGACCTGGAGATTTGAACCTGGGTCCTTAGGCTTCGCAGGCAAGTGCCTTAACTGCTAAGCCATATGTCTCCTTGATTTTCACCAATGACACTTTCAAAGACGAGAAGCCAGTTATTTTGTCATAATTCCTGCACTGGGGTTGGCTTGGTGTTTCCTCAGGATTAGTTTCAGGAGCCTCACATAATGAAGCTCATTCTCATTCTCTCGTCTCTCCTCTCCTCTCCTCTCCCATTCCCTCCCCTCCCTCCTCCTCCTTTCCTCTCTCCTCCCTTCCCCTTCCCTCTCCTCCCCTCCCCTCCTGTGGTAGTTTGAATATATGTCCCCCAATATATTCAGTGTTTTATTGTTTTATAGTTTGCATCTGCAATCACCTTGCTAGAGGCAAGGTCACTGGGGGCCCAGTCTTACATGATGGTTTGAAGTCCATTGTAAAGATATGCAAATTGCCTCCTTCCTGATGCTGTGAACCTTGTGGCTGTAGTTTTGCTCTGTGTGCTGTGGTGGCTGGTTGGCTTTTGCTCTCTTGCCTGGTCCTGTGAAGACAGGCTGCTTCTCTTGCCATTATGGAACTTCCCTGGATCTGTAGCTTCAATAAATAATATCCCTTCCTCCATAACTGTGCCTGGTCTGGAAGTTCATTTGGGTCTGCAACAGTAAAGTGGTACCTGTGAGATTATGACCGTTTAGGCTTTGATAACTGAATTACTAAGATCAAAGTCAGAGTCATGAACCCAATCAAGTAGATAAGCTGATTTTGGATAATCTGTTATAAATGGGCCATTATGATGGTGGCAGGGATGCATTTTGATACTAACTAAGGCAACCTGTCACCTGCCAGATTGAGCCCCGAAGCTGAGTATTCCATGTGACCAGCCAGCAACTGGGGCAAGTCTATTTGGACCTCTTCCATCATTAAAGGGCAGTCCCTTGGAATTTTACAAGACATTTGCTTTTCCTGCACGTAAGTTTAAAACTACTATCCGTGGGCTTGTCCTTTGTTCCAGGAACTCACTTGCCAAGTCAGCAGTGGGCTTGATCATGGAATACTGGTCTTACCATGTGCCCCACCACCCTGAAGCATGGCTTGAACATCAAATGGCCTTTTAAAGAAACAGCTGCAGTGCCAACTAGGTGGCAAGATGCACAGGGCTGGGGGCGTGTCCTCCAGTAGGCTGTCACTCTGAATCAGCGTCCTAGGTGCTGTTTCTCCTATAGCCCGGCTTCACGGGTCCAGGAATCAGGGGTGGAAATGGGAATGGTACCACTTACCATCACCCCAAAGTGACCCATTAGCCAAATTTTTGCTTCCTGTACCTGAACATCTCTCTGCTGGCCTAGAGGTCTTCCAGAGGGGGAGTGAGGAGGCACAAAGAACATTCCATTGAACTGGAAGCTGAGATTTCCCCCTGGCCACTTTGGGCTCCTGATGCCCTTGAACACACAGGCTGAGAAAGGAGTTACAGTGTTAAGATCTGATCCAGACTACCATACTGCTCCTGGAGGTCTGGAGTACTGGAGAAGGAACCTGCTTTTCAAGGCTGTGATTTATTTTGTTCCTGGATTAAGAATATGGCTGTGTCCTGCACACCTGGTATTAGTTCTGGAAGCATGAAAAATGCATGGAGTGGTCATGAATTGCACACGGTTCCAGGAGCTGCTGCTGAGATCTGCATGAGGTAGGGCATGAAGACCCTCAGGAATAGGCTGGAAGAGCCTTTTGGAAAATGGACCGTGGTTTGCATGGAGACCTGAAGATGTTTTGGATATACAGGACTGTGCAAAGGGCTACCATGGAGTGCAGTGTTGGCATGGGATGAAAGTTTTCCCTGGCGACTCTGCCCAGCTGGAGGGGCGAATTGGAAAACCTGAAGACTGTCAGTCTCTGGTTATGAAAACTGCACATGACTGCTGATGGTGGTTAAGTTTGCATTATTCTAGTCTCTCCTTGCTATGCCTTATACCAGTTAAAATGTTTACTCTGTGCCTTTACATGTTGAAAGTATTTAACTTGTTTGATTTTACACTATCTTAAGTTGATCAAGACTGTGAGAACCTTTGAAACACTGAGTACAATTTACAATGTGTGATAGTTATAAATCTATTGGGGGCCAGGAGCTAAATATATTGAACAATGTAGTTTGAATATATGTCCCCAATATATTCAGTGTTTTATTGTTTTATAGTTTGCATCTGCAATCACCTTGCTAGAGGCAAGGTCACTGGGGCCCAAACACTTAAGGTGTGGTGATGGTTTGAGAGTCCATTGTAAAGATAAGCAAATGTGCCTAGCAGGAGTTCCTTGCTGTGTGACCTTGTGGCTGTAGTTTTGCTCTGTGTGCTGTGGTGGCTGGTTGGCTTTTGCTCTCTTGCCTGGTCCTGTGAAGAGCAGGCTGCTTCTCTTGCCATTATGGAACTTCCCCTGGATCTGAAGATCTGTGCCTGGTCTGGATTCATCTCAGCGAACCTGTCTGAACATCTCCTCCCCTTCTTCTGAACATGCTTCTAATCCGTCTTGCTCCTGATGCTGTGAACTTTGGCCTCTTGGTTAAGGTGCTCCACACCAGACTTCTCTACTATGAAGCTACTCACTTACTCTCTGTAACAACAAGCATTTGGGGGCAGGGAGTGCCTTTGAGATTATGCAAATTTAGGCTTTGATAACTGAATTACTAAGATCAGTAGAGTCATGAATTCCTATTTTAATCTGTTATAATCCATTATGATCATTATTTTGATACTCACCCAGATTTGATAAGCTGACTCCCATGTCCTTTGGGTCTATTCTCATCTTTAAGTGGTCCCTTACTTTACAGGACAATATATCCCGGGTTTAGCAACTGCTTGTCTTTGTTCCAGCTCTGGAGTCATTTCCGCAAGGAGTAAGTACTAAGTGGAGAACGATATCTAACATCAAGGTCTCGCACTAGATGCACACACAGTGTCACCGACTCCAGGTCTCTCAGAGGTCAGAGGAAAGAAACACACATGCATATGAAGAGATGCACCTCTACTCACGTCTGAACATCTCTCCTTCTGAACACGCCGAGTTCACGCCGGCACGGAAACACACACGCATATATGAAGATCTGTAACTATACTCATGTCTGAACACCTCTCTCCTTCTGAACACGCCGAGTTCACACCGGCACGGAAACACACACACATAAATGAAGATCTGTAACTATACTCATGTCTGAACACCTCTCTCCTTCTGAACACGCCGAGTTCACGCCGGCACGGAAACACACACGCATATATGAAGATCTGTAACTATACTCATGTCTGAACACCTCTCCTTCTGAACACGCCGAGTTCACGCCAGCATGGAAACACACATGCATAAATGAAGATCTGTAACTATACTCATGTCTGAACACCTCTCTCCTTCTGAACACGCCGAGTTCACGCCAGCATGGAAACACACACACATAAATGAAGATCTGTAACTATACTCATGTCTGAACACCTCTCTCCTTCTGAACACACCGAGTTCATACCGGCACAGAAACACACATGCATAAATGAAGATCTGTAACTATACTCATGTCTGAACACCTCTCTCCTTCTGAACACACCGAGTTCATACCGGCACAGAAACACACATGCATAAATGAAGATCTGTAACTATACTCATGTCTGAACACCTCTCTCCTTCTGAACACGCCGAGTTCACACCGGCACGGAAACACACACGCATATATGAAGATCTGTAACTATACTCATATCTGAACACCTCTCTCCTTCTGAACACGCCGAGTTCACGCCGGCACGGAAACACACACGCATAAATGAAGATCTGTAACTATACTCATGTCTGAACACCTCTCTCCTTCTGAACACGCCGAGTTCACGCCGGCATGAAACACACACGCATATATGAAGATCTGTAACTATACTCATGTCTGAACACCTCTCTCCTTCTGAACACGCCGAGTTCACGCCAGCATGGAAACACACATGCATAAATGAAGATCTGTAACTATACTCATGTCTGAACACCTCTCTCCTTCTGGACACGCTGAGTTCACACCGGCATTAAACACACACGCATATATGAAGATCTGTAACTATACTCATGTCTGAACACCTCTCCTTCTGAACACGCCGAGTTCACGCCGGCATGAAACACACACACATATATGAAGATCTGTAACTATACTCATGTCTGAACACCTCTCTCCTTCTGAACACGCCGAGTTCACGCCGGCACGGAAACACACACGCATATATGAAGATCTGTAACTATACTCATGTCTGAACACCTCTCTCCTTCTGAACACGCCGAGTTCACACCGGCATGAAACACACACGCATATATGAAGATCTGTAACTATACTCATGTTTGAACATCTCTCCTTCTGAACACGCCGAGTTCACGCCGGCACGGAAACACACACGCATATATGAAGATCTGTAACTATACTCATGTTTGAACACCTCTCTCCTTCTGAACACGCCGAGTTCACACCAGCACGGAAACACACATGCATATATGAAGATCTGTAACTATACTCATGTCTGAACACCTCTCTCCTTCTGGACACGCTGAGTTCACGCCAGCATGGAAGCACACACACATATATGAAGATCTGTAACTATACTCATGTCTGAACACCTCTCTCCTTCTGAACACCAGTATGTCCAACAAACAGGGTTCGCTGTTGCATCTGATCTCTCCAAAACAACAAGCCATGCCTGTTGTCACTCCCCCCAAGTTCTGGCAGCTCTGGGCCACTGCAGCTCCTCCAAGGGTTCCATTCCTCCCACTAACTCCCATCCAAGACTCCTAATTGCTTTACCTTGCACAATGATTTGTATACTATAGAATAAAACAACAGGGGGCCGGGCGTGATGGGGCATGCCTTTAATCCCAGCACTAAGGAGGCAGAGGTAGGAGGACTGCTGTGAGTTCAAGGCCACCCTGAGACCACAGAATGAATTCCAGATCAGCCTGGGCAACAAAGCTAAGCATGGTAGCATGTATTTGTGAACCTATACTTGGAGGCTGAGGGAGGATTGTGACTTTTAAGCCAGCCTTAGCTACACAGTAAGGCCTTACCTCAAACAAAACAAACAAACAAACAAACAAACAAACAAAAAGACATTAATTTTATATATGAGTTTGAATATTTTATATATATTTGTCATTCAGAGCTTCGGCCTACTTACCTCCACTGGCTGTATTCATTTCTTACTACTACTTACTACTGTGTGCTGTCTATGTGGGGATAGATAGAACAATTCTTTGTCTTAAGTGCTTCAAATAATTTTCTGCCTGCTTTGGTTGTTAATTTATCTTTTAATGGAAAACTTTATTTTATTGATTTAGATTATACTGGTTGTGGCTTTTCTACTGCCTTGAAGCCCCACAGTCTTTTCCTGAGCTTTCTACATTTCTCTATTGCTCTCTCCTGCAGAGACCCTCAATCCAGGATGATTTTATCCAGCCCCAGTACTACTGTCTGACAATGTCTGGAATATTTTGGCTGTGGCAAGGGGATAGGGAAGTGTGATCAGCACGTTGCTGACAGAGGCCAGGGATGCTGGTGAACGTCCTGTACGGGACAGTCGGGTTTTGCCTCGACTCATCATTCCTCCAACTTCTTCCAAAACAAGCTATCAGAGAAAAACAGCCTAAACTTTGAAACATCTTTAACATAGGCAATAGCTGCCTCTAAGCCTGGGGTGTTATTTACAAATACTGGTCACAGGAACTTATACGATTCAGCCATGGCAAAGGGACAAATGAAAAATGCTATCATTAGCATTCCCACAAGGGACTCTCTCAGCCGGGTTCTAAGGATCAAGAGATTCCTCTGATCCCCCTCTATCTGTCATGTTGTTAAGAATTCAGACCTAGAGTATCAAGGTACATTTGTACAGTGTAAATGCCACTGAAAAAGGCAGGCAATGAGTAATTCTGTCCAATCCTTAAGAGTGATACCAGGTTAAAAAGGGGTGTTTATAAGTACTTAAAACACATAAAGATACTTTATAAATAAATATTTTAAGCAATAAAAGACAGCATTGCAAATTAAATTCTTTTTTTGGAATAGAGAATTTTGGAAAGAAATGTCTAGCAGAATAATAAAGAAACTTAATGAGTTCATCTGTGAAAGAAAAGAGATTTCAGAACATTTTTCTCTTGACACATGGTATATATCTTGGTGCTTAGAGGATTGATATTGGTCTGCCAGAACAGTTTACTGTCATTTTCACAAATATTCGGTTCTTAGAACCAGGGGATTTCACCAGCTTGTCTACCCCAATCAGAGCAGGGCCTCACAGCGACATGGTCTTAGCTGCATCTGTCTGAACATAATCTTGTTCCACTGACAGTTTTGACACCTACTTTCTACCACCACTGCACAGACACACAGCCAAGTCCTGAATCCATCCAGTAAGAAAGATCTGCAAGCCAACAGACAGATAAAATCCACACAGGCTTCCTCTTCTGCACCTTTGAAGAGACACCACGGGCAAAGCAGCGTTGTTAGTCCTGAAACCTGGAAGCCCTTGTGGGAGGCCTCCTGTGGCATGTAGCCTCTGGCAAAGCTGCTGAGACTCACACGAAGCACTCAGCTCCTCTTGAACTACTTAGGTTTCCAAAGTGAATGTGTTCTGTACATTCCATTTCCTTTCCTACAAGCATTAAACTAAACTTGGTTTGGTGCTCAAAATATTAATCCTTCTATTTTTCTTTTCTTCTTTTTAAAAAATTTTCTTAATCCTTCTATTTTAAATGCTTTCATCTCCTTCCCAATTTGCTACAGGAAAGGAGGTTGTTAGGAAGACCAAAATAATAGTAGTTAACAAGCCAAAAAAAAAAAATAATAATCACGAGAGTAGCTAATGTTTATTGAGGGCTTCATGTGTGTCACATGGCATTCTAAATGCTTTCCATGTGCTTCCGCATGTAATCCACGGCAAACTACAATACAGATACTCTTATTAGTTCCATTTTATGGACAAGTAAACTGAAAGTAGAAAGCTTGATTTAAAAGCTGGGCATGATAGTGCACGCCTTTAACCCCAGAACTCGGGAGGCAGAGGTAGGAGGAGCGCCATGAGTTCAAGGCCATCCTGAGACTACATAGTGAATTCCAGGTCAGCCTGGAACAAAACCTTCCCAAAAAAAAAAAAAAAAAAAAAGCCTGATTTAAGCCCATGGCCTCATGGTCTTAACCACTATCCTGCCTCTCTGATACCCACCCCTTTTCAAAGCACTATGATTGGGGAGTATGGTATTTTTTTTCTTTTTGGAGAGAGAGGGAGAAGAAGACAGAGATGGGCGCGCCAGCATCCTCTCAGCTGCTGCCAATGAAATCCAGATGTGTGTGCCCCCTTGTGGTCAAGTGCGGCATTGCACCCTTACTTCACTTTGCATCTGGCTAAACGTGGGACCTGGAGATTGGAACCGCTGGAGATTGGAACCAGCATTCTTGGGCTTAGCAGGCAGGTGCCTTAACTGCTAAGCCATCTCTCCAGCCTGGGGACTATGTTTTATACTTAAAGAATGTTATTCCCCCATCCTATTTTTTGGAGAAAGAAACCCTTGAACTCCTGATCCATCTGCCTGCACCTCCCAAATGTGGGATTACAGGTGTGTGCCACCACACCCAGCCTCTGACCAAGACTTTCCGTTTGCTTTGGAGTTTTATTTGGTTGGTTGGTTTGGGCTTCTTGGTGGTGCTCAGGATCGAACTGAAAGCCTTGTGCAGTGTTACACAAGTGCTCTACCACTGAGCTACACACCTTACCTTTAAGAACTGCTCCTTTTAATAGAGAAGAAAAAGAAAAAGCCATAGAGAACACCACTTGCTTTGTGAAGGTAACAGCTATTCTCAATGCTAGTAGCAGAAGCATGTGACTGTCAAAAGGTAGTCACCTACTTACTTGAGAAAAATAAAGGAAACTCACCAACCTCAGATGGGAGCTCATGCTGTCACCTCTCTTTACCTTAAGCTAAGGTTAACAGAACACATGTACCACCTTTACTGCCATCTGCAGAGTTTAGGGAATACAGAAGAAATGTGTAGCCTGTAACATGGGTACAAAATTCAAGTATGCGCTTCTATTTTGATACAAACTATAACATGTTTAGAAGTCCTCAGGCTTAGAGGCTTAGCATGGGTGAGCTTCTGTCTGGGATCTCAGTCCCCAGAATTAGCAACAGCAGCAAGCAAGCATCTAGTGGATCTTGTGGTGGTGGGCAGAGGGGACGGTATACTCTGAATCCTGATCTCCCACAGTCTCTGCCTCATGGTAGTCTATGGTCAAGTAATGGAAGACTGATCTGTACTCATAGTCCATAGTCTTAAGTTCCTATACTAACCAAAAGAATTAAAATTAAAATAAAAAATCTGCCTGGACAATGAGCCACCCTATCTAGTATAGAGATCAATTATGAAGACTTGAGGAAACCCAAAACAGGTGCTTCTGGGGAGACAAGAAATTCATTTATCCATCACCTTGTTATTGATCATCTCTACACTCTCTGATATAGTAATTAATCACTCCATTGATGAAAAGCCACCTCAGTTTTACATTAGTGCTTTCTCAGCAATATAGCAAAATTTCCACAGATCACATTTTTTTTTTGTTTGTATACTTCTGTTTTTCAGCAAATCAAAACCCATTCAAATGGAAAATGGAAAAATGACTGTGCATTTCAATGTGGTACTGAGAGCAACACAGAAGTGCCTCACTGTATAAGTGCCATAATTATCCGGTCGTGTGCTGCAACCTGTTTAAAGCCTTGACCCCTAAGGGTACCCTCATTGTTACACAATCACGTTTTCCTCCTCTTGGTCTTGAAAGATACTGAGAGTTAAGACGTGGATTCCGGCAGCAACTGAGAACAGGAAGTATTGAAAACATGAAAACAGAAAATATTGGGGGTTTTGTTTGTTTGTTTGTTTTGGTTTTTCGAGGTAGGGTCTCACTCTATCCCAAGCTGACCTGGAATTCACTATTTAGTCTCAGGGTAGCCTCAAACCCACGGCGATCCTCCAGCCTCCTGAGTGCTGGAATTAAAGGTGTGCTCCACCACGCCTGGCAAAATATTTATTTATTTATTTATTTATTTATTTATTTATTTATTTATTTAAGAGAACAAGATAGAAGAGATAGAGAATGGGCATGCCAGGGCCTCGAGCCACTGCAAACAAACTCCAGACGTATGAGCCACTTTGTGCATCTGGTTTATGTGAGTCCTAGAGAATTGAATCTGGGTCCTTTGGCTTGGAAGGCAAGTGCTCTAACCACTAAGCCATCTCTCCAGGTCTAATATTGGGTCTTATAAAATAAATACTAGTCTCATAAATAACAAGAGGAGTGACCTTCATTGTCCTCATCAAGATGACACAATGCTGAGCTTACGGCATTGTTTCCTGCATAGTCGGCCTGTGACTTTTGTACACAAGGCGATGTAGGCTCAAAACGTTTTACAATCAGATTGGTCTCATACATTAAAATGCACGTATCAGCCAAGTGTGGTGGCGCATGTCTTTAATCCCAGCACTAGAGAGGCAGAGGTAGGAGGATCTCTGTCAATTCGAAGCCAGCCTGGGACTACACAGTGAGTGCCAGGTCAGCCTGGGCTAGAGTGAGACTTTATCTTGAAAAAAAAAAAAAAAAAAAAGCACGTATCATGCTTTTCTAAGTATCAGTGTATGGAGATGTTCATTATAGAAATGTTTGTTACTGTGAAAAATGAAAGGCCTGTGTGCTGGAGACCAGTTCCCCGAATGGCAGTGTCCAGTGAAGGGATCAGAATACAGGCTCAGGAGCCACACAGCCATGGATTAAATTCTGACTCTTCCCCAGGCCAACTATACCACCTTGGGGAAGTTATATCCTTGGGTTTCAGCTTTATCATCTGTATATGGAGGGTCTAGTATAATGCTAGACAGAGCCTTGAATTGTTCATTTGTTAAACAGGGACTCATGTGACCTAGGCTGGTCTCAGATTGTTATGTAGCTAACAAATGACCATGAGTGGTGGATTTCAGGCATGTACCACCATGTCCAGTTTATGTGGAGTGATAGGGAATAAACCCAGAACCATGCTAGATAAGCACTCTACTTATAGAGCTACACCCCAGCCCTTGAACCATTTTGAATAAAAAATTTAAGTTTTGGGGCTGAAGAGACAGCTCAGCAGTTAAGGTGCTTGCCTGCAAAGCCTAATGACCTAGGTTCAATTCCCAAATACCCACATAAAGCCAGATGCAGAAAGTAGTGCATGCACCTGGAGTGCATTTACAGCAGCTGGAGGCCCTAGCACACCCAATCTCTCTGTCTGTGTCGCTTCTCTCTCTCTCTACTTGCAAATACATAAAGTATTTTTAGAAATTAAATTCTCTCTGCCTCTTTCTCTCTCTCTCTCTCTCACTCAAATAAATAAATAAAAATAAACTATTTAAGAAATGAAGCTACAAATGATAAATGGGGACAAGGAACATGATCGTCTATGTGCTCATGTGTGCATGCACACATGGGAAGTGCACAGGGACACATGGTAAAATTGTTACAGCAGATATCCTTGGAAGCGAAGAATGGCAGAGGGGTAGAATGCTCTCATGTGTAACCCACCCCTGGGCTCCACAACAGGAAACATCAACAACAGCAATCTTAACACTAAATTTCTCATCTAACTATTATTTCTGTCAAGAACTATCTACTTCCCTTTTGCTTATAAGGACTGTAGGTTATAATTTAGGAAGAGTGAAGTCACTTGGCCTGTGAATTCTGCAAGCAGCCATAAGGCATACTTTTCTAATTTCTCTACCAGTACCTTCTGAATAGTTCCCAGTCACATGGGCCCTCCATTGGGCCACTTGCAATCTTTGCTTTTCACCGACCATCTGCGTAACTACCTTGCATTTGGTCCCCACGGTGAATGAGGACAGATCAGAGACATGACTCCTGGGAATTAAAGAGGCAAAAATCTCAGCCATCAGTGAAGAGAGTCTCAAGAAATGACATCCCGAGGACACGGATGCAGAGCTTTGTTGGAATGTGTGTCTGTGAGTGCCTGCACATCTTTAAAATTAGCAATTACGCACCCTGAGACTAAATCTTAAAGCAAGTTCTAGCTAATGAATTGAATGTGCCTTGTTAAATTAAAAATTCAAAGACATGATAGAGACTATGGGATGTCTGAAAAGAACCAAATCAAGGTGCCGGGTCGCCTTCCTGCCCTTCATAGTTGCACTAGAAACATGTCCTCCTTTGTCATTTTCCAAAGTCACTGCGATTTTAAGTCTGTCAAGGAAGAAGTTACACGTGCTGTTCTTTTTCTGTTCATCTTTTCTAGGGATTATGTTACGAATGAACTGTTCTGCTCTGGGGACTCGGGCTTCTTTGGAAAATGAAGCTATCCAAGAGAGACAGACAGACAGACAGACAGACACACAAAGGCGCACCGGGGAGGAGATGCAACCCTCTACTTTGACCTCTTCACGTTAGGCAATTTTCTTACCTTCAAAGGACTACTCTAGGAAGAATGCACACTAATACATATACAATGTAGCCTTTCAAACATTGCCTGGTACTCAGCATGTACCTACTAGCTGCTAAGCAGTTTCAGAGAGAATTCTGGAGATGGCAATATTGGCCATTTAGCAAAAGGAAAGAAAATAAATGACATACTACTTCAAAGTTATGGTATGACTGCCACTACCAGGTGGGAGGGAAGAAAATGAGGGAATACAGAGATCCCCAAGTTTACAAGAGTCTTAGCCAGCTTATCATGGGGTTAACCACAGGTCTCTTATCATTGCCCACTTTTTTCAGCCACAGCAGATTCTGCTTTCTGCCATATGGCATGAAAAATACAACACAGAAACTATTCTAGGGCCAGAGAGATGGCTTAGCAGTAAAGGCGCTTTCCTGGGAAGCCAAGGGCCCAGGTTCGATTCCCAAGTACTCACATAAACCAGATGCACAAAGTGGCACATTTGTCTGGAGTTTGTTTGCAGTGGCTAAAGACCCTGGTGTCCCCATTTTAAGAAAGAAGAAAGAGAGAGAGGGGGAAAGAAAGAGGAATAAAAGGAGGAGGAAGGGAGGGAAGGAGGGAGGAAAGAGAAAGAAATTATTCTAGGATATTGCCAGAGATAGATAACATATTTTGCATTCCCATCTTTTTTGAAAAAGAGAAGAAAAAATTCAATAGCATCTCTGCCTGAACAACAAAAACGAAAGAAGACATTCACGGACAACATGTAGAAAGGAAGTTCTGGCGTGGTGGTGCACGCCTTTAATCCCAGCACTCGGGAGACAGAGGTAGGAGGATCACCGTGAGTTCGAGGCCACCCTGAGACTACATAGTGAATTCCAGGTCAGCCTGAGCTAGAGTGAACCCTACCTTGAAAAAACAAAAAAGAAAGGAGGGAGGGAGGGAAGGAGGAAGAAGGAAGGAAGGAAGGAAGGAAGGAAGGAAGGAAGGAAGGAAGGAAGGAAGGAAGGAAGGAGGGAGGGAGGGAGGGAGGGAAGGAGGAAGGGAAAGAAGTTCTGGCAAATCCAATCCAGGAGATAGAAGAAAAGAAACAGACCACCCTGAATACGAATGTGCACACTAAAAAGACTGTTCCTTCCGTCCAAACACAGAGATGTCCAATGTTCCCCTACTTCCAGACAAGAGGCAACAGTGAACCACGCAGCTCAGTTCTCCAACCAACCGTCTGAATCAAGAAGAGCATTAAAACTTCTAAGTGAGGCAATGCTAGTTCAGTGCCCTGAACACTGGGCCCACCTACATCACACAAGACACTTTCAAAGACTCTGCATTCCATCAACAATGGAGAACTTAAATCTGGGAACATATCATCTTTCATATATATATATTTTGAGACAGAGACAGAGAGAGAGAGAGAGAATGGGCACACCAGGGCATCCAGCCACTGCAAATGAACTCCAGATGCATGCACCCCTTGTGCATCTGTCTTATGTGGGTCCTGGAGAGTCGAACCAGGATCCTTTGACTTTGCAGGCAAATACCTTAAAGGTTAAGCCATCTCTCCAGCCCAGAACATATCATCTTGATAACAACATCTCTCCCTTTTGTAATGGGAATGGATTTATGATGAAACTGGACAGAGAATGACATGGCGATGTGGCTGAGAGGAAGCAGCAGGATTTCCAGTGACCTAAGCAGGTCTATGGATCATCCCAAGGGCTCTCCAGGGAGCCGCATCCCAAAAAGGAGATGCCCTTTTCTCTAAAAAGCACACAGCCGTCTAGGGCCTGCAGAGGAGAACATGAAGAATTCTTAGATTGACGTATCTCATTAATGTTACTGATTTATTTGCGCAAGTACCAGTTCATCTATAGAAGATACGGTTCAGGGGCTGGGGAGATGGCTCAGTGCACACAGGCTTGCCGTGCAAGCATGAGGACTGAAGTCTGACAGCCCAGAGCCCACCTAGAGAGCCAGATGCTGCGGAGGGCATTTGTTCTCTCAGCCATGCCTACAGGTGAGAAGGGAGGTGGAGATAGGAGAACCCACAAAAACTTGGGGGCTAGGTAGCCTGGTGACAAGGCAACAGTGAACAACATGAGACTCAGCCTCAAAGGAGGTAGAAGGTGAGACTCTATACCCAAAAGTTGTCCTTGGACCTCCACACATACCAAGGCATAGACATGGTGATGGGCACGTGCGCGCGCACACGCACGCACACATACCAAAAAAAAAAAAAAAAAAAAAAAGGAGAGATGGCTTAGCAGTTAAGGCATTTGCCTGCAAAGCCAAAGGACCCCAGTTCAACTCTCTAGGACCCACATAAGCCAGATGCACAAGGTGGCACATGCATCTGGGGTTTGTTTGCAGTGGCTGGAGGCCCTGGTGCACCCATTCTCTCTCTCTCTCTCTCTGCCTCTTTCTCTCTTTCAAATAATACATATATATTTAAAAAAAAAAAAAAGAAAAGAAGCCTTGAAACACACATATCTAAAGTATAGTTTTTCTATATATACTTTTTTTGTCTTTGAAAGAAGAATTTTTTAAGTATATCTTCAATTAATCGTATAAATAAATTATAAATCCTGCAGGGCATGCAAAATCAAGCAGTTACTTGGATCTCTACCATCATATTCTAGGTGGCCAATCCACATAAGCAATCTAAAATGAATCTTACAAAGTTCTTCTTCTTCAAAGTTCCACTGTTGCTAAACCTGTTACCCAGATCATAAATGCATATCAGCACAAAAGCATGTCTTATTTACTCATATCCTCAATGATAGAGTCCTAAGAAACCTTATTAAGTAGTCTGAATACAATTTTCAATGTTTTTTGGCAGAAGAGCCCTTATATCAAACAATGTTACATGAGCTCAAAAATGTGGAATTGCAAAATATAAGAGATACATAGAAGAAGCAAGACAGATTCTGTGTGTGTGTGTGTGTGTGTGTGTGTGTGTGTGTGTGTTTTTTGAGGTTCATAAGAACTACATTATGAATGTAGTTTTCAAAAATTTTTCACACTGGACCCTTGTATCAAACAATATACTCAATGTGGTGGTACATGCCTTTAATCCCAGCACTCAGAAGACAAAGGTAGGAGGATCATCATGAGTTCAAGGCCAACTTGGGCTAGAGTGAGACCCTGCCTCAAAAAGCAATATTACATAAGCCAAAAAAAGTGGAATCTAGAGCTGTGGAAATGGCTTAGAGGGTTAAGAGCACTTGCTGCACAAGAATGAAGGCTAAGGGGCTGGAGAGATGGATCCATATAAGCCAGATACATAAGGGAGAGCATGCATCTGGAGTTCGTTTGCAGTGGCTAGAGGACCTGGCGTTCCCATTCTCTCCCTCAAATAAATAAAATACATTTTAAAAAGAAGGCTAAGAGGGCCTGAGTTCAATCCCCATAAACCATGTAAAAAAGCTGGCCATAGCCACGATTTCCTGAAACTCTGGTCCTGAAGTGGAGAAGAAACATCAGCTCTGGGTCCAGACACAGACTTTATATCAAGAAAATGGAAGCTAGACATGGTGGCGCACATCTTTAATCCCAGCACTTGGGAGGCAGAAGTAGGAGGATTGCCGTGAGTTCGAGGCTACCCTGAGATTACAGAGTGAATCCCAGGTCAGCCTGGGCCAGAGTGAGACCCTACCTCAGAAAACCAAAAAAGAAAAAAGAAAAAAGAAAAAAGAAAAGAAAAGAAAAAAGAAAGAAGAAAGAAAAGAAAAGAAAAGAGGAGGGGTTACCCAACATTCTCTGTCCTCACATGTGTGCATGGGGCATGCACATTTGTACACGTCTCATATAACACACATGCCAAAAAAATGTTGCATCGACATACAGAAGAAAGTGATATGATGTCAAAGAAGAAAAACGTGTGTGTGTGTGTGTGTGTGTGTGTTACCAAGGTGCATGAGCAAGCCTATGTCTGTGGGTATGAGCGGGATTAATTCTCAGAATATTGTCTGAAAAGCACTGATGCATCCTAAGCTTCTTATTCTCTAACCAAACTAAAAATGGGATCACCCGTCAAGTAAGGAAATTTCTTAGACATAAACCAAGAGGCTTTGACTAGACTTCTCTTCTGTATGCTCCGAGGAGTGTTTGATAGTTCTATTATGCAGGACCCTCATGAGAAACCACATAAACAAATATCACTGATGTGACAATTACTGTAAGAGAACACACTGAATAGTCATGCTAGCAAATTATCTGTCTGCTAAAGAAGAGTAGGAGGAGGGTAGCTTAGAAAAGCAACCTCCGGCATCTTACTGATGTGTGTATTAAATATTAAATATTGAGATCAGAAACAGAGTGAAGGGTCAACCAGAAAAAAAATCCATTATTCCAGTAGAAACAACCCTGACCTTTGGGTAGGCTCATTATTGTGGGTTACAGAGAAGTGATGTGGGAGAAGAAGCCGATTCTGAAAGCCTTTGCAGCCATAAACATGAAATGAGGCCATTTTCATTCGAGCTTTATCACAGTCTGCGGAGACGAAACTGAAATCAGCCATTTTAATCCAGCGGCAGGATCTCGGCTACAGAAAGCACAGGGTAACCCACCGCCTTTGGGGAACGTCTCTGAAACAGAAGGGAATTTCCCATAACAGCACAAGGTACACAACCTCTAACGTTATGTTGAATAAACCCTTTCGCTCTTGCAGCAATGTGCAATTTGTTGGCTGTAATTTTCTCAAACTGCTAAATAAAACTCTTCCTCTTATTGGAAAAAAGGAGGCGGGGTGGGGGGGGGAATCAACAAAAAGTCAATACCTCCCCAACAAATGTCCAGGTGACACTCTACTCACCAAGTATAAATAATTAACCACTGATCAGCCACCAATTGGGCACTGGTCACCCACAGGATGCTTTCCTCTAGATGACAGGCACACAGTTGTAACTACAGTCCTCACGGCGGGTGCACCTTAGAACCAGAACCACCTGCACACTGCAGAACCTGCTACGATCCCATCCTCCGGCAACCGGGGACTTCTCACTCTCTGCTTCGACCCTATCGTGCTCATGTAACGATGTGGATGGGCACACACCAAGCTTTCTAATCTTGAACAAGATATCTACTCTGGGCTTCAGTTTTTTCTTCTTTAAACAGCAGCAACAACAATAAAGATAAGAGTACAGGGCTGGAGAGATGGCTTAGCAGTTAAGGTTCATGCCTGCGAAGCCTAAGGACCCGGGTTCGATTCTTCAAGTCCCACATAAGACAGATTGTGGCGCATGCATCTGGAGTTCATTTACAGTGGCTGGAGGCCCTGGCACGCCCATTCTCTCTCTCTCCCCCTTTCTCTGTGTCTAATAAATAAATAAATTAATTAATTAATTAAAAAGAGATAATAGTTACCTTAGCATTTATAGGATCAATGCAAGTTGCGTATTATTTTATTCTGTGTTACCAGGAAGTATCTAAAGCAGGGTAACTATACAGAAAAGAGTTTTATTTAGCTCACAGCAAGGCACAGGTTCTGGCGAGGGGCTCTTTGGCCTTATCCCCTCATGGCAGTTATCAATGGCTGCAATGTGAGTAGGAAGAAAGATAACATTACAACCCAGGAAGCCACAGAGGCTTTCCACAGAGAGGTCCCCCTGTCTCTTCGGAGCATACACTCCAATGATCCAAAAACTTCCCATCCCACTAGGCCCCACACTGCCAAACTGGGAACCAAGCTCCCAATAGGACACCTTTAAAGCAAACCAGAGTACACCCTTAAGTATGTAATTGCTACATAACCCATAAAGTCTTGATCATGTACCTCGGAGACATGAAAACTTACAGTCCTGTAATGCCACTCTATTTTTTATTTTTATTTATTTTTTGGTTTTTCAAGGTAGGGTCTCACTCCGGCCCAGGCTGACCTGGAATTAACTATATAGTATCAGGGTAGCCTTGAACTCATGGTGATCCTCCTACCTTTGCCTCCCGAGTGCTGGGATTGAAGGCGTGCGCCACCACGCCTGGCTTGATGCCTATGTTTTGAGAGAGAGAATTGGCATGCCAGGGCCTCAGCCACTGAAACGGAACTCCAGATGCCTTGTACCACCTAGTGGGCATGTGTGACCTTGCTCTTGTGTCACCTTTGTGAGTCTGGCTTAATGTGGTGTGGTGGTTTGATTCAGGTGTGTCCCATAAACTTAGGTGTTTTGAATGCTAGGTTCCCAGCTGATGGAGATTTGGGACTTAGCGCCTCCTGGAGGCAGTGTATTGTTGGGGGCGGGCTTATAGGTGTTACAGCCAGTGTCCCCTTGCCAGTGTTGGGCACACTCTCCTGTTCCTGTTGTCCACCTTATGTTGGCTGGGGGATGATGTCCACCCTGTGCTCATGCCATCGTTTTCCCCTGCCGTGGAGCTTCCCCTCGAGTCTGTAAGCCAAAATAAACCCTTTTTACCCCCCACAAAATCTGCCCTTGGTCAGGTGATTTCTGCCAGCAATGTGAACCTGACTGCAACACGTGGGATCTGGAGAGAGAAGGAACATGGGTCTTTGGGCTTTACAGGCAAGCGCCCTAACCACTAAGCCATTTCTCAGCCCTACATGGATGTTTATAGCAACTTTATTTGTAATAGCCCAAAGCGGAAGCAACCCAAGATCCCTCTGATACAGGGAGAAATGCTACACTGTGGTCCACCTAAACTTTTATTTAGCAAAAAGGAAGAAGAAAAGACAGGATACTTGTTCACAGAACTATGCAAAGGGAAAAAGCTATCTCAGAAGGCTACATGATATAGTTTAACTTATACAACATTCTTTAGAAGACAAAATTAGAGAACAGCCACATGGGTTCATGGTTTCAAAGGACAAAGAGAGGCTGATATAGCAGAAAACATGATGCAAACAAAGAAGGGCAACAAGAGGGATTTTTGAGTTAAGGGAAATGATCTTCTTCAGTGCTTCGCTTTCAAGGTTTTTGTTGTGATACTGTACTAGGTTTATAGAACAGTACAAATTTTACAAGCTGTTGCCTAGCATGTGTAAGACCCTGTGGTTAGAGCACTTGTAAAGCCCTAGATTCCATCCCTAGGATGACATAAGAAAATGTTACCACTGGAGGAACCTATGTATAGGATTTAGAGGCTATTACTCCAAGACAGATTAAAACATATTTGAATCTGTACCTCCCCCAAAATGAAAGGTCTAACTCAAGGAAATAAAAAGGATGCATTGCAGAAGAGCACTGCAATGAGGAAATGGAATTGAACAATATTGAAGGAATTATTAAATATATGGAAAACTGCCTGGCCGAGCTAGCTCTTGGCAGTTGCAAGAATCACTAAGTGTCCTCCATCCCCTTTAAGAAGCTGCACCCAGGGCTGGAGAGATGGCTTAGCAGTTAAGGCATTTGCCTGCAAAGCCTAAGGACCCTGGTTCGATTCTCCAGGTCCCACGTAAGCCAGGTGTACATGGTGGCGCATGCGTCTGGAGTTCATTTGCAGTGGCTGGAGGCCCTGGCGTGCCCATTCTCTCTCTCTCTCTCTCTCTCTCTCTCTCTCCCTCTCTCTGTCTCTAATAAATAAATAAAAATAAAAATCTTATAAAGAAGCTGCACCCAGCATATGTTTCTTTAGATTTTTGTTTACAGAGCAAATGAAACCCTAACTTCACAAAAGGGTCTTACTGCAATACAAACATTTCTTGATACCTCTGACTTCTCGGGAAATCTGGAGTTGGGGGCAATAAATGTGGACAATTTCACAGTGCACAAGCGAATCCACCCAGTGGAGTTGGCTACAGGGAACTGTGATCCAGTTGACCAAGAATGGCAGGTAAGAGAAAGTCAAGGCCAATACTAAATTAGTATTTTCTTTGTTTAAAGATTTTATTTTTATTTATTTATTTATTAGAGACACACAGAGAGAGAGAGAGAGAGAGAGAGAGAGAGAGAATGGGCACGCCAGGGCCTCCAGCCACTGCAAACGAACTTCAGACGCATGTGCCACCATGTGCATCTGGCTTACGTGGGACCTGGAGAATCGAACCTGGGTCCATAGGCTTCACAGGCATGCACCTTAACTGCTAAGCCATCTCTCCAGCCCGTAATTAGTATTTTCTTTTGCAGACAATGAAGAAAGGACATAGAATGGGTAAGAGCAGGTCTCCTGTGCTCACACACACACAAGTAGTTGAAAAAGGAAAGTCTGCGAGCAAGGGACCTGGGATCTGGGTATATGACTAGAGCTGGTGGGAGGAGGAGAGAGGTACTTCTAAGTGGGATGTGGACAGCTGTGCCTGCAGCATGACACTGAGAGGACTGGGACAATTTTCAGACTTGGCTGATGCTGCAGAGGAACCCCACCTTTCCCAGGGAGCCACATCCCCTGCAGCCTGCTCCATGCAGCAAGAATGAACTCGAACAAAACCCCAGTGTACACACACACACACACACACACACACACACACACCCCAGAAATGAAACTCCAAGCAACCTTCCTGACCCTGCCAAGTTACTGCCCAGGATCTATAATTAGCAGTTGGCCCTGTCTGAACTCTTTAATTCGAAATTGGGACCTGAAAGGAGTCACACACTGTTCAAATCTTCATGCCCAAACCAACAGAATAAACCTACCGTATTTCAGTGACCAAAGCCTGGCAATTTGCTGCATTAATCTACCCATAGCCATGTATCTGAGGAGCATATGCTTTCAGAGCACAGTTGATGCACAAAGGCCACCTTGTTATAAGCCTTCCTGCCAGGCGTGTTCTCTGTCAGCGGCCACTCCTGAGCTGAGGTAAATGGAAGGGAAGGAGGGTCACAGCCACCCAGCACAGGTCCCAGGATGTCTCCTGGGGCACGCACCAATGGAGCCCTTTTACTGACTCCAGGAGCAGGACAGGCTGTCATTTCATGAGGTGAGCTATTGGCACACAGACACATCTGAGCCACATTAATTGGAAGCTCTTGTCACCGGATCGCGGTGTTGCAATTTCTCTGTGGATGCATGGAATCTGGCAGGTGTGAGATCTTTTCTCTGATTGCCTATATTCCCAATCTACATTCTTTGCCTATTTTCCTACTGCAAGCAATTATGGCTGAAAATCAGTGTGCAACATGTGCTCATCCATATTCAGTTTTTTTCCACTTCAGGCAAATCTTGCCCAGAAAAAAAAAATAATAAAACTAGACAGATTTGAAGAATGCGCATTTGTTCCTATATTTTGATCCTCTGATTGTCCAAATGTTTGCTTGTTGATAATATACAACTTTCTCTATATCAAAATAAATATTCAAAAGACACAGCTCCAGACAACTACAGCATATATTTATTTTAAGTGAAACAGAAGTTCCAGTGCATCAGGACCATAGATGGGAGGAGCCTTAATTAGCTGAGCATGTGTTAGAGGAGAATTTAAAAACCATGCAGCATTACTGGCTTCAAGAATTCTGAGAAAAAACAAGGATTTAAAAGCAGGACCCGGGACTAACAGCAGCAGGGTGAGGCTAGCACCGGGATGCAGATGGTACCTACATTTTCACTGAAGCCACTGGAGCCATTATTCATGCCCTCCTCAGAGCTCATTTGAGAAATTATTTAAAGCCTCAAGTCATGGACTGGAATTTTGAGATTTCTCTCAATTAGATTTTCAGATGAAAGCTGTGTCAGACCACAATCAACTGGTCCGTATAATTTTTGTTACTGTCAATAAAAATCCAAACAGTTCAAAAAGATGGCCCTTTCCTAATGATCTCTACATCAAAAGACATCAATTTTATTCCTTGGGTTATTATTTTCTGCATCTAAAGAAAATGTTTATGTATTCCATTCCTTCAACATTTTATTATACAAAATAGCCATGTACCACACACTGTATTTCATTTCCTTTGTACTCTAATAATACCTCTTAAATGTTACATATAAAGACATAAGCAGCTTTCACATTCTTTTGTTTGTTTGTTGTTTTTCGAAGTAGGGTTTCACTCTAGCTCAGGCTGACCTGGAATTCACTATGTATTCTCAGGCTGGCCTGGAATTCTCGGCGATTCTCCTACCTCTGCCTCTCCAGTGCTGGGATTAAAGGAATGCGCCACCACGCCCGACAGCTTTCACATTCTTTTTGCGTGGCTTTATAGTATTTCACTGACTATAACAGCATTACTATTGATGGATATTTACGTTGCCTTTATTCCTTCTCCTGTTGCAAATGTACAAAAGCCTTATACATTTGTCACCTCATGTATTTGCTAAAATATCTGTAAGATAAATTTCTTTAAATGTAATAGTTAAGATGAAGGGTATATGCCTCTATAATTTTGAAAGATGTTCCGTGTCTGTCTGTCTCTTTTACACACACACACACACACACACACACACACACACACCCCTTTATCTGAATAATACCCATTTCCCTAGACCCTTACTTACAATGGATGCCATGAAACATCTTGCTCTCTGCCAAGTCCACCAGTAATACATGAGGCTTTTAAAAATATTTTATTTTGATTTATTTATTTGAGAGAGACAGAGAGAGAAGGAGGCAGAGAGGGAGAGAGAGAGAGAAAATGGGCACACCAGGACCTCCAGCCACTGCAAACGAACTTCAGATGCATGTGCCATCTTGTGCATCTGGCTTATGTGGGTACTGGGCAATCAAACCTGGGTCCTTAGGCTTCACAGTCAAGTGCCTTAACCACTAAGTCATCTCTCTAGCCCTGTACATGAAATTTTAGTACAGTTTTCAATTTGCACCATTTTCATTATGAATGGAGTGGAGGATCCTTCATTTTTTTTTTTCAAGGAGGCTGACCCCTAGGGAGCATGTCACTTAGTTCTGGGAGGCGCCAGCAGAACAGACAGATGAGAGAAGGGAAGAGCTGAACATGCTTCTTCTGCACTCCTGCTGCTTCCCTGTGCTTTTCACAGTCCTGTGATCACAAACCCCACTTCCCTGCTCCAGGATTCACTCAGTCCCATAGTGCCATTTCTCTCCTTGTGGCTTCAGTCCCAGGGATTAGAATGGCTTCCAATTCTTGCCTGTCTCACTATCTCTTCTTTGTCCCCACCTCTTCCTTCACCTCTTGTTTTGTTTTGCAATGACACCAATATGCCCTATCTCGTGTCTACTTTTCTGCTGGGTGGTAGAACTTTCCATTGTTGTTTTATAGATGGAGAAGTTCATTATTCATTAGAGCAAGAGTTGTAATGTTACATGGGGCAGGGCTGGGGAGAAGGATCAGTGGTTAAAGGCACTAAAGCCTTCTGGCCTGGGTTTAATTCCCAATACCCATGTAAAGTGGGACGCACAGTGGCACATGCTCCTAAGGCAATGGGAGGGGGAACAAGAAGAATCCAAAGCTAGCAGCTCAGCTAGTCTAACTGTCATTTGCAGTCTTGCAGTTCATTTATAGCAGCAAGAGACCCTGTCTCAAGGAAGGTTGAACAGACACCTCAAAGCTGTCCTCTGACCTCCACACAAGAGCCATGTAATATGTATGCCTATATACATCAATTAATCAATCAATAAAAATTATGGAGCTGTGGGCTGGAGAGATGGCTTAGCGGTTAAGGCACTTGCCTGAAAAGCCAAAGGACCCAGGTTCAATTCCACAGGACCCATGTAAGCCAGGTGCACAAGGGGGCACAGACCATCTGGAATTCATTTACAATGGCTGGAGGCCCTGGCGTGCCCATTCTGTCTGTCTGTCTGTCTGTCTGTCTGTCTGTCTCTCTCTCTTTTCTCTCTCTGCCTATTTCTATATCTCTCTCTCTCTAATAAATAAATAAAAAATATTTTAAAAAATTATAGAGCTGTAATGTCATAGTAAGTTGTGCCAGGCAATATTAGTATTATCATTTTAATATAGTAGAATTTACTTATCATGTGGCTTTTGTTTTTCATATTACATTAGATAGAGATCAAAGAATTTGCAAAACCACAAGAACCTTAAGGAAGAAAGATATAGTGTGATCTGAGTCTGTTGGTTTGGGTTTTCTTAATGAGATCATTACTCAGCATTCTAGGGCTAAATTAGGACATTTCTCAACAAAATCTTGCATGGAAGGCTAAAACATAAAGAACAAGTACCCTGGTGGAGCAGAGGTTTTTCTGTTTTGTTTTGTTTTGTTTTGTTTTTGGTTTTTTGAGGTAGGGTCTCACTCTAGCCTAGGCTGATCTGGAATTCACTCTATATTCTCAGGGTGGCCTCAAACTCATGGCAATCCTCCTACCTCTGCCTCCCGAGTGCTAGGATTAAAGGCGTGCACCGCCACGCCTGGCTTGGAGCAGATGTTTTACTCCCACAGAATCTCAGGTGTCCACCAGGCCAATGGTGCTAGACATTAAAAAACACTTCTCACATTAATACAGACTCGAAGTTATTACTAGGTTTTCTGAATCATTTTCATGTAAAAATGCTAGAAATCTTTCATTCTATCATCCCATTGCCAACATCCTTCCATCGTGAGGAACAAGGCAGCATGTGTTGCAATTCTAATTAAGGGGTCTAATTAATGTTTCACCTTCAGTCCCATACTGATTTCTGTAAGCTTCTGTGCCAGGGCACAAGCCTTAGCCTTAGTTTATAATGAATTTAGTTTTTGTGTCCTACAAATTAAAAACAAATATATTATGGAAATTCTGTTAAGTAGAAATAGATGGGAAGAAAAATATTATCGCTTTAAATACCTACTACGTATGAACACGAGGTGAAGACTCTCCGAATGATCTGAAATTCAAGTCTCCTCTGGTGCTTCATATTTTAAGTTTATAATGAGTCTTGCTTACTTTCTCCTGCCATGGAGAAGCAGGCACAGTACTAGAAGTGAAGGAACACAGCCTAGACTGGAAATCTGGAGTTTGCATCCTAAAGGATACAAATAGTAGCTGGAGAGTAGGCTCAACAGCTAAAGGCACTTGCTTGTAAAGCCTGCTGGCCCTGGTTAATTCCCCGGTACACAGGTAAAGTCAAACCCCAAAGTGGTACATGAGTCTGGTGTTCATTTGCAGTAGCAAAAGATGCTGGTGTACCACCACACAGATAGATGGTAGATAGATAGATAGATAGATAGATAGATAGATAGATAGATAGATAGAGATAGATAGATAGATATAGATGATAGATAGATAGATATAGAGATAGATAGATAGATAGATAGATAGATAGATAGATAGATAGATAGAGACATAGAGAGAGAGAGAGAGATAAACAAAAAAAATTAAGGGCTGGGGAAATGGCTTAGCAATTAGGCTCTGCCTATTTCTATATCTCTCTCTAATAAATAAATAAAAATATTTTAAAAATTATAGAGCTGTAATGTCATAGTAAGTTGTGCCAGGCAATATTAGTATTATCATTTTAATATAGTAGAATTTACTTATCATGTGGCTTTTGTTTTTCATATTACATTAGATAGAGATCAAAGAATTTGCAAAACCACAAGAACCTTAAGGAAGAAAGATATAGTGTGATCTGAGTCTGTTGGTTTGGGTTTTCTTAATGAGATCATTACTCAGCATTCTAGGGCTAAATTAGGACATTTCTCAACAAAATCTTGCATGGAAGGCTAAAACATAAAGAACAAGTACCCTGGTGGAGCAGAGGTTTTTCTGTTTTGTTTTGTTTTGTTTTGTTTTGTTTTGTTTTGTTTTGGTTTGGTTTGGTTTGGTTTTGGTTTTTTGAGGTAGGGTCTCACTCTAGCCTAGGCTGATCTGGAATTCACTCTATATTCTCAGGGTGGCCTCAAACTCATGGCAATCCTCCTACCTCTGCCTCCCGAGTGCTAGGATTAAAGGCGTGCACCGCCACGCCTGGCTTGGAGCAGATGTTTTACTCCCACAGAATCTCAGGTGCCCACCAGGCCAATGGTGCTAGACATTAAAAAACACTTCTCACATTAATACGGACTTGAAGTTATTACTAGGTTTTCTGAATCATTTTCATGTAAAAATGCTAGAAATCTTTCATTCTATCATCCCATTGCCAACATCCTTCCATCGTGAGGAACAAGGCGGCATGTGTTGCAATTCTACTTAAGGGGTCTAATTAATGTTTCACCTTCAGTCCCATACTGATTTCTGTAAGCTTCTGCGCCAGGGCACAAGCCTTAGCCT
The DNA here is from genome assembly GCA_036365145.1 of Orientallactaga sibirica. Lineage (NCBI taxonomy): Eukaryota > Metazoa > Chordata > Mammalia > Rodentia > Dipodidae > Orientallactaga > Orientallactaga sibirica. The sequence goes on along the minus strand of JAEOAD010000035.1, from coordinate 11,560,074 downwards.
TAGTTTATAATGAATTTAGTTTTTGTGTCCTACAAATTAAAAACAAATATATTATGGAAATTCTGTTAAGTAGAAATAGATGGGAAGTAAAATATTATCGCTTTAAATACCTACTACGTATGAACACGAGGTGAAGACTCTCCGAATGATCTGAAATTCAAGTCTCCTCTGGTGCTTCATATTTTAAGTTTATAATGAGTCTTGCTTACTTTCTCCTGCCATGGAGAAGCAGGCACAGTACTAGAAGTGAAGGAACACAGCCTAGACTGGAAATCTGGAGTTTGCATCCTAAAGGATACAAATAGTAGCTGGAGAGTAGGCTCAACAGCTAAAGGCACTTGCTTGTAAAGCCTGCTGGCCCTGGTTAATTCCCCGGTACACAGGTAAAGTCAAACCCCAAAGTGGCACATGAGTCTGGTGTTCATTTGCAGTAGCAAAAGATGCTGGTGTACCACCACACAGATAGATGGTAGATAGATAGATAGATAGACAGACAGACAGACAGACAGACAGACAGACAGATAGATAGACAGATAGATGGATAGATAGAGATAGATAGATAGATAGATAGATAGATAGATAGAGACATAGAGAGAGAGAGACAAAAAAATTTAAGGGCTGGGGAAATGGCTTAGCAATTAGGGTGTTTGCATGCAAAGCCTAAGGACCCGGGTTCAATTCCTCAGGACCCACATAAGCCAGATGCACAAGGGGGAGCATACTTCTGGGGTTTGTTTGCAGTGGCTGGAGGCCCTGGCAGGCCCATTCTCTTTCTCTCTGCCTCTTCCTCTCCTTCTCTCTCAAATAAATAAATAAAATATTTTTTAAAAATTTTAAAGGAATACAATTAGCAAAAAGAAGTAGCAATTTGAAGTTTCCCACTTGAGTTACTAAGTAACCCTCGAAACTGCTCTTGGCTACTCTTTCTCTACATAGCTCTGTGTGCGGATACATACTTTGTTTATCTCTTCCTGGAGATGCTTAGGGACACATGCAGACATAAATCCACATCATCTCACAAACTACCCACAGAATTCATGTTAGAAAGCATATATTTACCAAAACCAACACATAAAGTCAAAATGGCTGTATCAACTACCTTTGCATCTCCATGCCCACAACACCAGACAGCAGCCACGTAAGGGAGGAAGGATCTACTTGAAAGTTTCAGTCCATCATGGCAAGAGGAACGGAAGAGCAGCTCCGTGCATGGTGGTGCAAGTGCACTGGCAGAGGCTGCTCCAGGGTGAGGCCGGAACTGGGGATGAAGCTGTAACTCTCCAAGGCCTGCCCCTCGTGAGCTACTTCCACCAGACAGGTCACCCCTAAAGGTTCCACTGCAACTGAACAGCAGCACAAGCTAAGGAGCAAGCACTGCAGACATGATCTGTCAGAGACATTTCACATCCAAGCTAACTTTAGTGACGGTAACTACAGGCTTTGAAGAAAAAGAAAGGCACCCAGGAATGGTACAGCATCCAGGATGATCAGAGGTAGCCTCTGAAATGGGGACGACAGGGGCTGGAGAGATGGCTTAGTGGTTAAGGTGTTTGTCTGCAAAGCCCAAGGATCCAGTTCAACTCTCCAGGACCCACATAAGCCAGATAAACATGGGGGGGCATGCATCTGGAGTTCATTTGCAGTGGCTGGAGGCCCTGGTGTGTCCATTCTCCCTCTCTCTCTGCCTCTTTCTCGCTCTCAAATAAATATATATATATATTTTTAAATCTATGAAATAGGGACCACATTATTTCCATGTCTGTATTTCTCGGACTCACCCTTGAAACTGGTCAGGGACTTTATGTTTCCACTTAACTTACTGGTTCAAATTCAACGAGGCACCTAATGCACAAGAATACCACGTGAGATTAAAAGAGCAGGACAGCTGGTGACAGTTCAGTGGAGGCTTGTGGTGACAAACATATACTAGCAGAGGAGAACCGTTAGGAACAAAGCAGTAGATCGGAGTTTTCTCAATCGATTGGATCAGGTTGTAAAGAAGGCACAGTTCAATTCTCTTCTCAATTCAACTGCTTTCATTGTATTTCATAGGCATACACCAGCTCAGGGAGTGCTCAACACCTTGCTACCACATCAAAAGAGATGGGGCAGGGGTGGAGAGTAGTTGAGCCAAAATTCATTCCAAGCACTGGCAAAGCCATTTAGCATTAATTCAGGGTGGATCAGTACCACTGTCTAAGTTACAGCTAAGGTTAACATGATCTGTGACAATGTAAAATTAAGCAAGACATTTCTCCTGGGTAATATTAAACTGAATTCATCCATTCAACCTCATAGCATCATATCATGAGAAAGAAAGAGCATTCGCTTTTCAAAATAGATGCCTCCTCGTGTTTGGTTTGCATTAATTGGGAGCTCTTTGGGATGTTTGCTGCATTGCATACACTATCAGAATATTACTGACATACAAAGATTCAAGTGGATTTACTGGCTATATGGATTTAATTAGTTCCAAGCAGAGGAGTTAAAGAAAGAGAGAAACTATTAGAAATCAAGCTTTCTGGCATTGACACCCCACCTACACAGCTTATTTGTAAATCACCTCCCTGCATTGCGTGACCATAGATACAAGGATTGTTGTGACTTATGTTCTGTACACAAATACTAATTTGATATTGGAATGACACCGACCTAGTATCTAACTTCCCCAGACTCCCTCTCAACACTGCTTTCAGGTAGAAATTTCCAAGCTAATGCAAAACTCGGGCCCCAAAGAGAGCCGCCATCTGGATTGGCATGCAATGGGACAAACTCTCTTAGCTGGGGGTGTATATTAATCCAGGAGTTCGAGACTCTTTCCCCAGAACCTCCCGAGATGGGCTGGGGTGGGAGCACAGAGGACGAGAAGCCAGGTTCCTGGAGCCCCCTTTCCTTTCAGAACACCCAACAAGTATCTATCTATACACCCTTTCCCAAATGACGTCACGGACTTCTTTATCTTCTCTCACCTTAGAAAAAGAAGGGTTATCTTCACAAATTTTGAAAATACACATACTGGTTGATACTTAAATTCTACTCATCTCTAAAATTCTGTGATTTCCACTACATTGATTCTATTGTATCTTAAGATTTGCTGCTTATATTTGTGTTTGAAAATAATGCAAAATATTGCACAAGTGGCCAACAACTGGATGACAGAGAACTGTGCTTCTTCAATCTCTGATGTACAATTGTTGAAGAACTCCATGGAGGAGCAAACAGAGACTCTGAAGTGGGATTAAATAACTTGGAATCCCACAAAGTGACAAAATTGGACATTCCATTCTCTCTTCCCCTAAGGTGCTCTTCGAAATAGAAAACAATACTAAACATAACGACAAAATTTCACATATGTTGAAATTAACATCTTTCCAGTTCGGAAGGGTATATTTCTAGTTAGGTTGTTCATTCCCAGTTGAACTTTTCTGTGGGGGGGGATGCATTTAAGCTTTTGGTGGTGTGTGCGGGTGTGCATGTCCATGTGTGTACAAACACATTCCCATATAAGATAAGCAGAAAACGTCCCAAAGGTCATTCAGCAACGAATAAGCTCTCGAAGCAAGAAGACCTAAAAGATGAGAAAGCAAGTCATTCACCGCCAGAGTAACTGGGCAGCATGAAAACTGTGTTCGCTGACTCTGGAAGAGAAGTAGAAATTTTACCCTTCTTTACAATGAGTTCAGGTGGAGTTATAGCCAGCTCAATCCACATGTCATGGGCATCTTTATCAGATGGGCTTTGACCATCATTTGCATGCCTAGACAAAACCTCCAACAAGAGCTATTGTCTTCCGAGATGTATGAGGTTCATTAGAGAAACACTTTCTCTAATACTCTGCACCACAGGTTGACTGATTCCACCGCGTGCACTTCACAGTGGAAGAAAGAGGGTTGGAAAGCTGAAGGAATCTGTTCTAGGACTATGACGAATAAGTAACATTTTCAGGATATGACCTCAGGCCACCAGACTACAGAGCCCGTGTTCTCACTAGAGAAAGAGGGGAGGCGAGTTGTCTGAATATTATAGAATACACAGCTAGAGAGAAAATGGACAGCTAACCATTTTTCTCTACGCTTAATCCTTGGACAGGTCAAGCTTTGCGTCTCTCATCTTCTCCAGTACTAGCTAATGTTATAGGATTCTCCTTTAAAATCACAGATGAATAGTAAGTAAGAATGGGGGAAAGTAAAGAATAGAAATAGAAATCAACAGGAAATATACAAAATAAAATCACACTTCAGAAACCATACCCTGTTCACTTCAGCGACAAATACTAAAACTGGAACAACACAGAGATTAGCTTATCTCATGTGTATGAATGGCATGCAAATCCGTGAAACGTTCCAGCTCTTTCTTTCTTTCTTTCTTTCTTTCTTTCTTTCTTTCTTTTTTCTTTTTCTTTTCTTTTTCTTTTTCTTTTTCTTTTTCTTTTTCTTTTTCTTTTTTTTGAGGTAAGGTCTGACTCTAGCTCAAGCTCACCTGGAATTCACCTAAGTCTATGGAGGACATACATTCGAACTGCCACAAAATGACTTCCCTTTAAAAATATTGTTTTGCACTTAATTACCTGCCAGAGATAAAAGCTAAGACCCTATTGCTGAAGGACCACAGGCTGCGGACACAGGGCATTGGGATACCACTTTGGAACTGAAAAGGCAAACTAGCTCCTACCTGGCTAGCCCCTACAGCACTGGAAAGCCCCATGGAAGCTGCTGGAGAAAAATGGTCACCAACAGCATAAATACACAGCGGACCCTGCAGACTACAAAATCCACCAGCCAATCAAGAAGTACACACTTGTGCAATAGTGAATAGTGACACGCAGCCTCCACGAGGAACCAACTGTTCTCTGATTGGACATGAGGCCTACTCGGTAGAGAAAACTCATATCTGGTGCTGGAAACCAAGTCACAATCCCATGCTCTGGAAACTTGAGACTTCAGATATAAGCCCTCTGGAGAAAAGTGGGTTTGCACACCAAAAAAAATGGCAGATAAGCCGAGCGTGGTGGCGCACGCCTTTAATCCCAGCAATCAGGAGGCACAGGTAGGAGGATCACCGTGAGTCTGAGGCCACTCTGAGACTACATAGTGAATTCCAGGTCAGCCTGAGCTAGAGTGAGACTCTACCTCGAAAAACCAAAAAAAAAAAAAAAAAAAAAAAAAGGAGATAAAATGGACAACAAAAATCCATTGATAAGGAAAACAGTTGAATATTAGAGGGAAGTAATAAATGTGCTAATGTCACCAACACACAGCCTTTCACAAAACATAGATTGCAGCCATGAACTACAAGACAGAATTCTTCTCACTGTGAAATAAAGATCAGAGAGGCTCGCAATACACCTTCCTTAGACCCATAATCACATCTGAAGTCCTTATTTTCCTAATTAAAAGGACCACCTGAAGCCCTAAGATCTATAGAACCCTACTATGCTTTCCAGGCCCCCATCGCCAAACACATACTTCGCAGAATAAATTTTAGTTAATTACTATTTCAAAGAGGCTCAGTGTACCATCACCAGATTGAGATAAAGGCACTATGAACAGAAGATTCAGTAAAAGATGAGGGTTTCATGTAAACCAGTGGAGATATAAAATAGAGACAGTAAACCCACACAGCTACAGCCTTCTAATTCTCAACAAAAGTAACAAAAATATTAAGTGGGAGAAAAAAGCCTCTTCAACAAATGGCGTTGAGAACGTGGATATCCAGTGTAGGAGAATGAAACTAGACTCTTGCCTCACCTTATACAAAACTTAATTCAAAATAAAGCAAAGGCCTCAATGTAAGAGTTGAAACTTTGAACAGACTGAAAGAAAATATAGGTAAAATACTTCCAGACATAGGAATTGGCAATGACCTTATGAATAGGACACTAATAATGCATAGGAAATAATGGTGAAAGAATTGACAAATGAAATTTAAAAGCTTCTACAGGAAGGAAATAAAATGAAAACACAGCCTAAAGAGGAACAATCTTGGCCAGATATTCATCAAAAAGGCATTCATGTTCAGAATATATAGAACTCAAAAAAAGAACATCAAAAGAACAATCTAATCAATAAATAGACAAATCAACTGAACAGACAATTGTTAGAAGACTTAGCCAATAAACACATTAAAAACATACACCAGGAACCACTAAGCCATCTCTCCAGCCGGCGTGCTTCATCTTGATGGAGGCTGAGGAAGTTGAAACGCCACCTGTCTTCTCCCCATCACCTCTGTATGCAATATAGATCTATCTTAAAAATCTGAGGGCTGGGCTGGACAGATGGCTTAGCCAAGGTTTGATTCCCCAGGACCCACTTAAGCCAGTTGTACCAGGTGGTGCACAGGTCTGGAGTCATTTGCAGCAGCTAAGGGTCCTGGTGTCCCTTTTCTCTCTATGTGCCGCTTTCTCTCAAATAAGTTTTTGTTGTTGTTGTTGTTTTAAAAAAAAAACACCTTTAAAACAGAGCTTGGGCATTCATTTCCTTAATCCCAACATATAGGAGGCTGAGGCAGAAGAATTTCTGCAAACTCAAGGCCAGCCTGGGCCACAGAGTTGTACCCTGCCTCACAAAAACAAACTAGAAGCCGGGTATGGTGGCGCACGCCTTTGATCCCAGCACTTGGGAGGCAGAGGTAGGAGGATCGCCGTGAGTTCAAGGCCACCCTGAGCCTACATAGTGAATTCTAGGTCAGCCTGAGCTAGAGCAAGACCCTACCTCGAAAAACAAAAAAAACAATATGTATGTATGTATGTATGTATGTATGTATGTATGTATGTATGTATATATACAAACCGGGCTGGAGAAATGGCTTAGCGGTTAAGGTGCTTGCCTGCAAAGCCTAAGGAATCAGGTTTGACTTCCTAGAAACCATGTAAGCCAGACACAGAAAGTGATGCATGCACACAATGTTATGCACATGCACAAGGTGGCACACGCATCTGGAGTTAAACTGTAGTGCCTAGAGGACCTGGTGTGCCAAATCTCTCTCTCTTGCTCTCTCTCTCATAAAAAATTGTACACCATCATTAGCCATCAACTACCCTGAGATTCTTTCTTACCCTAGTCAGAATAAAAGTCGAAAACAAATAGCAGGCCAGACATGGTGGTGCAAGCCTTTAAACCAAGCACTTGGAAAGCTGAGGTAGGAGGACTGCTGTGAGTTCGAGGCCACGTTGAGACTACATAGTGAATTCCAGGTCAGCCTGGGCCAGAGTGAGACCCTACCTCAAAAACAGCAACAACAACAAAAAACAAAAACAAAAAAACAGAAAAAATAAAAACAGCAACAAAGGCTGACAAGATCATGGGGACAGAGGGAACCTTATACACATTTGCCGGAGGGAATGTAAACTAGCACAGCCACTATCGAAATCAGTATGGAGGTTCTCCCCACCACCACTCCCCTCAAAATGACTAAAAATAGAACTACCATTTGAACCAGCTATCCCATGACTGGGAACACACACAAAAGAATTAAAGGCAGCTGGCAATAGAGATACTACATACCATGTTTATTAGCACTATCATTGCACTCAACAGTCAAGTTACAGAACCAGCTTAAGTGCCCATCAACAGAAGAGTGGATAAAGAAAATGTGCTGGGAAGGGGAGTGGAGAGGTGGCTTAGTGATTAAGCGCTTGCCTGTGACACCTAAGGACCCTGGTTCAAGACTTGATTCACCAGGAACCACATAAGCCAGACGCACAAGGTGGTGCATGTATCTGGAGTTCGTTTGCAGTGGCTGGAGGCTCTGGCACACCCACTCTCTATCTGCCTCTTTCTCTCTGTTGCTCTCAAATAAATAACAAAAAAAATTTTTTAAAGAAAGAAAATGTGCTATATATACACACACAGTGCATTAGTGTTTATCCATATTCCTGAAATCATGATGTCTACAAAAATGTGTGGTAATGGAAATCATCATGTTAAGAAAAATAGACCATAAAGACAAATACTGCAGATTTCTTTCATATACACAATTTAGATTTTTTTTTAAAAGACATGAAAGTAGAAGGGACTATTTGGGAAGTAAAGGGGACAGAAAGTGAAAAGATAATGGGTAGTTGAGTAAGATCAAAATACATTACATGCATATATGAAAATATCATGATACAAACCATTATTTTTGTACAATTTATGTATGCTAATAAATCAAGTCAAATTAATGGATAAAATTTTGGCTAGACAAACTAGCCCACAAGCTGCACGATCTGCCTACCTCTGCCTTCCCGACACTACGATTCCAGGTGCATGCTACTGTACCTAGCATTTTCCACAGGTGCTGGGGATCTGAATTCAAATCCTCATACCCTACACACGGAGACATCTTCCCAGCCCCTTCTCATTTATTAAATAGTAATAACACATGTTGCTTGGGGCTGGAGAGATTGTCTAGTGGTTAAAGCTCTTGCCTGCAAAGCCTAAGGACCCAGGTTCAATTCCCCAGTACCCACATAAAGCCAGCTACACAAGTTAGCCCATGCATTTAGAGTTCACTTGCTGGAGGCCCTGGCATACCCATATTCCCTCTCTTTCTCTCCCTCAAAATAAATATATATATTTTTAATTTTGGGGGGGGTTAGGGTCTCACTCTAGCCCATGCTGACCTGGAATTCACTACGTAGTTTCAGAGATTCCTCAAACTCATATTGATCCTCTTACCTCTGCTTCCCAAGTGCTGGGATTAAAGGCATGTGCCACCATGCCCAGCAAAATAAATAAAAATTTAAAATATGGTTAAGGGCTGGAGAGATGGCTTAGTGGTTAAGGCATTTGCCTGCAAAGCCAAAGAATCCCAGTTTGATTTTCCAGGACCCACGTAAGCAAGATGCACAAGGAGGCGCATGCATCTGGAGTTCATTTGCAGTGCCTGGAGGCCCTGGTGCACCCATTCTCTCTCTCTTTCTCTCTCTCTCTCTCTGCCTCTTTCTCTCTCTCATAAATAAATAAATATTTATTTATTTAATAAAGATTTTTTAAATTTTTTTTCATTATTTTTATTTATTTTTTTGGAGAGAGACACAGAGAGAAACAGATAGAGAGACAGAGGGAGACAGATAGAGATGGGCACACCAACAGTCTCTCAGCTGCTGTGAACAAAATCCAGATGCATTTGCCCCCTTGTGGGCAAGTGCGGCATTGTGCCCTTGTGTCACTTTGCACCTGGCTAAACGTGGGACCTGGAGATTGGAACCACTGGAGATTGGAACCAGCGTTCTTAGGCTTAGCAGGCAGGCGCCTTAACCGCTAAGCCATTTCTCCAGCCCTTAATAAATATTTTTTAAACTATATGTTGCCACGGGAGCTTTAAAAAAAATAAGCATTGCAAAGCCAGGCCTGATTGGATGGCTGCTCCCCTGGAATAATGTAAGGCAGGTAGCACACCTGAAGGAGGAATCCTCATCACTCCTGAGAAAGGAAGCCAAGGCATGAGCAGGGAGCGGCGGTTCTGAGCGCTGAGTCCATTGTCCACGGAACGGAAGGGAACAGAGAGTCATAGGAAGCAACGGGAATTCTTAAAGTGGAACTGTGGCCACAGAGAAATTGTTGTGGGATCTGAGGCACACAGTGCCATCTGCAAGATGTGTTTATGTGGTTTCTGCAGGTACATGCATGTACGTCAACAAACTGTGAGCTGCAGAACCCGCGGCTTACAGAAGTCAATCATTTGTTCCGTGATCCAACGCTAGATGAACTTGTCAAAGTATGTGTTCACACTATTCCTTATTGAAAACCAAATCAGCATCACTTGGGATCAACTTCAAGAGGGTAAGTTATATGTGCCGCTAGGATTTATGATCAGAGCTTACAGGTTGGGCAAATTCAAGGCCACAGACAAACAGAATTCCATTCAAAAATACACAGTGATGAGGAAGAGGCCATTCCAAGTTTGCAGCCATGACAAGCAATTTGTTAACTACAACCGCTTATCAACTTCCTTTTGTAATATGCCAGGTGAGAAAGTCACACAGAGGTTGGTGATCATCCAAAACTGTTTAAAATGCTCTCACGTTCTGACATTCAACTTGTACAACTAAGAAAAACATGAGAGGGTTTTCTCTGACACTATAAACAACTAGCAATTAAACTGAAGGTCATATAACTGAATGCTTCCATGGCACACAGAAAAAAATAAAGCAGCAAAAAAAAACAAAATGTAATTCCATCTCTGTTTGACCTAGATCATGCCAATTACTTTAGTTCTTTTATTACTTACATGTACCAGAATGCTCGGGTGATGGAGGCTTCCAAGAAGAGCACGCATCATTCCCAGTTGCACTCTCTCCAAACAACAAACTTCTCTATAAGTCATTCTAAACACTGTCTACACACACACACACAAAACAAAACAAGAGGCAAAGCTGGGCATGGAGGCACACGCCTTTAATTCCAGCACTCGGAAGGCAGAGGTAGGAGGATTGCTGTGAGTTCAAGGCCACCCTGAGACTACATGGTGAATTCCAGGTCAGCCTGGACTAGAGTGAAACCCTACCTCAAAAAAAAAAAAAAAAAAAAAAAAAAAAACCAGGAAGCAAGAAGTTTCCAAAATTAAATAATTGGCCAACTAAGTCACAAGGGGCAGATTTGGATTTTTTTCCCCCCAATCAGGCACTTCTTCTGGCATGATTACAAATTTTAAAAGACCCTGATGATTGTGCATGCATCTAACTCATCATATTTCTTATAAGAAGTCCAGCTTTAATGAAGTCCATAATGATCTGGATGAAATACATTTAATTAGATTATAAACTACAACATAAAACAGCTGCACCCTGCCTTTTAACATTTTCCCCTCTGAAGATCAGAGGATGGAAAAGAGGTTATAAAACAGCCCGTTTTTCTTGTCTTTTAAAAGGAGGAGGAAAGAACCATTAGGCAAAACCAAAGCACCAGCCAACTTTTATTAAGTGAAATGCGAGCCTGCTGTAGAAGGAGCTCCGGAGCTTCGGAGCTGGCTGGCCGTGTGGTGGCAGGTAAACAGCACACCACTTGGACAGCAAGTGATTTCAAGCTCTGGAGACGCCCAGTGATTTCCTAGGTGATGCTGACAGCCCAAGATGCATTTTATGCTTCATGGAATCTAGTTAAAATGAATGGGAGAGAAAAATATCAAGGCTAATTAACATGCTTTGCAGAGATATTCCTAACATGATTTTCTAATAATGAGCAAGTCCACTGTGAGTTTGAGATGGTGAACTCAAAGGGCAGTCCATTCACCCATGCATGTATCTGTCAGATCACTTAGTTCATATATTTAATTTTGGTTGTGGGAGATAGGATGTAAAAAAAAATGAGCATTCATTAATTGGTAATAATCTCTTCGGATATATAAGTATAGGATTTCTAGATGTGTTAACTATCACAGACTCTAGAAGTTGGCTTCTGGAGTGACCAGACCTCTTCTGAACCTCAACTGCAATATGTATTAACCACGTGGCTCTCTCAGTTGGAAAACATGACACATGATACACAGTCCTAGGGCCAAGTATGAGATTAATGCAAAGCTATTTAATGGGTTTAGAATTTTGGTTTCAAATGTTACAAAAGTTCTAGAGGTTAAAAAAGGCCAGATGTGGTGGCACATGTCTTTAATTCCAACAGATGGGAGGCAGAGGTAGAAGAATCCCTGTGAGTTCAAGGCCCTGATACAAAAGTTCTAGAGGTTTAAAAAAAGGCCAGATGTGGTGGCACATGTCTTTAATTCCAACAGATGGGAGGCAGAGGTAGAAGAATCCCTGTGAGTTCAAGGCCCTGAGACTACATAGTGAATTCCATGTTAGCCTGGACTATGAGCAAGACACTACCTCAAAAACAAAAACAAACAAACAAAAAAAAAGTTCTTGTTTTAATATATTAGGTACTGATATATTGTGACTTAGTAATAAATATCCTTATATATTATTTTATATATAATCATATATGTCATGGGTATTTTTGTATTTGAGAGAGAGAGATAGAGAGAAAGAGAGAGAATGGGCATGCCAGCAGCCTCTCAGCCACTGTGAACAAACTCCAGACATGTGTGCCCCCTTGTGGGCAAGTGAGGCATTGCTTCTGGCTAAACGTGGAACCTGGAGATTGGAACTGGTGCTCTTAGGCTTGGCAGGCAGGCAGGCATCTTAACCGCTAAGCCACCTCTCCAGCCCTGTCATGTGTATTTTACCCCAATTAAAAAACAATAGGGGCTGGAGTTAAGCACTTACCTGTGAAGCCTAAGACTCCCGGTTTAAGGCTCAATTCCCTAGTACCCACGTAAGCCAGATGCACAAGGTGGCACACGCATCTGAAGTTCATTTGCAGTGGATGGAGGCCTTGGTGCACCCATTCTCTCTCTCTCTCTCTGCTTCTTTCTCTCTCACTCTGTCTGTTTCTCTTAAATAAAAAAAAAAGGGGCTGGAGAGATGGCTTAGCAGTTTAGGCACTTGCCTGCAAAAACTAAAGACCCATGTTTGACTCTCTAAGTCCCACATTAGCCAGACGTATAAGGTGACGCAGGTGTGCAAGGTCACAGATGTGCACAAGATGGCATATGCATCTTGAGTTCTACTGCCATAACTAGAGGCCCTGGTGTGCCAATTTTCTCTTTCCCCCTGTCTTGCTCTGTCATAAACAAAATCAAAATTTAAAATAAAATAAATAAAAATCGAAAGCAAAGTGCATAGTGTGTATCTATAGGTCCCACTCTCAGGAGGTGGAGGCAGGAAGATCACTTGAGCCAAGGACTCTGGGTCAGACCAGGTAACATAACAAGACCACATTTCAAAAAGAAGGAAAGTATGAGGAGAGAAGAGGAATAGGAAATCTGAGAGTAATAGAGATGTTCTGTGTCTTGACTGTGGTTGTGGCTTCACAGGGATATAAAACTATCAAAACTCATCCAATTAAACAGATTTACTTAATTGCATAAAATTATTGCCCAATAAACTTGATGAGGGGTTAAAAAAAGAGAGACACTAGCAAATTAGCAGGAATATAATTTACGGCCCTCTTCCCTTACTTTCCCCATTTCATCCTGCCAAGTGAACCAGCTTTCTTTTCCATGGGACACAAGAGGAAAAGGGAGAAAAAAGAAGAAAACTCCATCCATTCGATAAATATTTATGGAATACCAATTTCATCATTACTCCAGTGACACTAAATGTTAGGGACTTAGGGATGAGAGAACGAAGGCTTGGCATAGAAAGTCATTTACCTTGGCCACACAGAATGAATGATAAAGCTCAACTGGCAGCCACTTCCTGGGATGGAATCCTCACAGGCATGCACGGCAAAAACGTTCTACCTGGGCTGGAGAGATGGCTTAGCGGATAAGGTGTTTGCCTGCAAAGCCTAAGGACCCTGGTTCGATTCTCCAGGTCCCACGTAAGCCAGATGCACAAGGGGCGTACGTGTCTGGAGTTCGTTTGCAGTGGCTAGAGGCCCTGGCACGCCCATTCTCACTATCCTTCTCTCTCTCTTTCCCACTCTCTGTCTTAAACAAATAAATAAAAATAAAAATCTTTAAAAAATATATTCTAGCCGGGCGTGGTGGCTCACGCCTTTAATCCCAGCACTCGGGAGGCAGAGGTAGGAGGATCGCCATGAGTTCGAGGCCATCCTGAGAATACAGAGTGAATTCCAGGTCAGCCTGGGCTAGAGTGAGACTCTACCTTGAAAAATCAAAAAAAAAAAAAAATTTTTTTACCTAAGTGTGACTTTGCCAGACACAAGGGGAAACAATGACAGGCAAAGTCAGGTGAATTGGGCTGCTCGGTAAAAAGAGTTTGTGGAAAATATGTGTTTCCATTCATAGTTAAGAACTTCTTCAAAGAATTCCCAAAACTTTTGCCTTCGTACATTTCTTCTTCTTTGATTCTGCAAGAGAGTGTAAAGATTACAGCAATGGAAGAGTGCCAGCTGTCCTTCTCCAGCCTCTGCACATGTATGCATGCAGTGCACACATCTAACATGCACATATCCCACATGCATACACCACATACTAATGTAGACACCAAAGAGGGAGGGAGAGAGGGAAGGAGGGAGGGAGGGGAGAGAGAGAAAGAGAGAGAGAGAGATTATAGCCTCACAATTCTCAATTCTCAACCCCTGTCAGTGACCTAATATGATCTCCTGTTACCTCAGTTTTCTCAACTGCTAAATAGAGATCATAATGCCATATACTTCAGAGAAATGTTATGAGTAGAAAAATAATGACTGTGAAGCAGTTAGCACAATGCCAAGCATAAGAAATTCTCATTAACCACCAGCCTCCTCTTTCTTCCACAAACTCCACCTACAACAGCCAGCTGTAGAAGCATATGTAGCGTTACATACAAAACACGACAAGAACAGGCAGCTTCTTAGGAGGTGGTTTGATCTCAATGGGGGTTTTCCTTCCTTCTTTACTCCTCTCTCTTCCTTAAAATGTTTGCATTAAAATGTATACTGGATGTAGGCAGCAAATAAACACATGAAAAGAAATTCTGTGTCTTATGTTACCAGCAAAATGAAAATTAAGAGAACAATGAGGCCTGGAGAGATGGCTTAGTGGTTAAGCGCTTGCCTGTGAAGCCTAAGGACCCTGGTTTGAGGCTCAATACCCTAGGACCCATGTAAGCCAGATGCCCAAGGTGGCGCAGGCATCTGGAGTTCGTTTGCAGTGGCTGAAGGCCCTGGTGCGCCCATTCTCTCTCTCTCTATCTGCCTCTTTCTCTTTGTCTGTTGCTCAAATAAATAAATAAATAAATAAATAATTTTAAAAAGAACAGTGAGATTCTAATACATAGCTACATAGTATTGGAATGGCCACAATCCTGAACTGACAGCACCAAGTATCAATGGAGCGAGGGAAGGATACGTGTTGAAAACTGGACATCCTCTTACAACATACCTGGCAACCTCACTGTGTTCCCTAAATTGACCTGCATACTAATTTCTACACAAAATCTTGCAAGTAAATATTTATAGGAGCATTGTCCAAACTGGGAAGCAACTACGATGCCCTTCAGCAAGGGATATGGATAAACAAGCCATGGTGTACCCTTCAAGGCAGTAGTAATACTAAAAAGAACTGAGTTATCAAGCTATGGAAAAATACAAAGAAACTTTAGGTGCATGCTGCTAAGGGCAAGACGTCATCCCGAAAAGAAAACATGCTATATAGAAAGGTAACCATGGAGATGGGAAAACGATGAATGGTTGCCAGGGACTACAGAGGAAAGAGAAGCGGACAGATGTGACACAAAGGATTGATAGTGTCATCACACTACTCCATGCGACACATCATGGAAGATCCTTGTCAATACATGTGTCCAACAGGACATGTACAAAATGAAGAGTGAAGCCTAAGGCCGACTTTTGACTGCGTGGAGATGATGTGTCAACACATTGTCTCTACCTGTACCAAATGTGGCACTTTGGGCAAGGGATGGTGGTGATGGAGGTGGCTGGGCATGTATGGGGCAGGAGATATCTGACAAACCTCACTACCTTTCTTTCAGTTCTGCTGTGAACCTAAAATCTCTCTAATAAAATTGTCTTTTAAAGAAATCACATATGATAGAAACTATGTTGAATGGAAGCCAAACCCAGTCAGTAACCCAAAACAATATATCATCTGATGAAATAATAAATGATCGATTTAGCTTTGGCAGAACTGGATCTTTTTCCCCATCATATTTTTACACTTTTTTCAACACTTGTAAGATTCCCTCTGAAAGGTTAGAATGAGAAGCTTGAGGAAGACTTCTGATACCCAAATATAACAGCCAACACTATAGCAGGTTGTACAAAAACACTTTGCTATTCTGTAGAGCTTAACTTGTCAGAGCTCAAAAAGTAAAATCACTAAAATTAAAGAAATTATAGAGCCAGGCATGGTGGCGCACGCCTTTAATCCCCAGCACTCGGGAGGCAGAGATAGGAGGATCGCCAAGAGTTCAAGGCCACCCTGAGACTACATAGTGAATTCCAGGTCAGCCTGGGCTACAGCGAGACCCTACCTCAAAAACAAAAAAGAAAGAAAGAAAGAAAAGAAAGAAAGAAAGAAAGAAAGAAAGAAAGAAAGAAAGAAATTATAAAAATTATTGGAATTTTTCAAAAGTGCATAATGCAAAGAATAGCATTTATAGATAAGGTTTCCTGCAGTTAACAAAGCTGTCCATATTTACCTGCTCAGATCCACATCACTAATGAACTTGAAATTCACTACTGCTAAAGTAAAGAGAAAAGCTTTGGATCTTTTGAGTGGGATGTTTTAACCAGAGGCATACTTTTGCTAAGCTTTCCAAACCAGTAGGCATATGGAAAATAGAACATAGCACTTAGGGAAAAATAAAGAACTAATCATATTTAAATGATTATAAATATTCTATACAAGTAGATACATCTCAGAATTTCCATAAATAATCTTAGAGTTGAGGCAGAGGGATGCATAGATTTAAGAAAAGTTCCTATCCTTTTAAAAGGTCTGAAACTCTTCTGAAAAGCTTCAACAAAAAAGCAAATGAGATAGAATGATTTTGTGGTATAATAATATTTCATCTTCTGGAACTCAATTAGGAAAACTAATGAAGAAGAAATATGTTGCATGCTTGCAGAAGCCAGCTTAAACTGGTATGATCCTAATTACTAGCAATATTTGTTAAGTAAAATCCATTTATGTGGGAGCAGAAGGCATTTACACATTAATATGAAAATTAAAATAGAAGAGACAGTACCAACTCCTTAGTAATTTCAAATCTGGCAATGTGAACAAATAGAACTAAGAGATCACTAAGTATCTTGTTTTAAACTTTAAGGAAAGTTGTATTTCACATGACAAAAGCATCTCAGTTGGAACACCTTTCCTATTCATTGTGCTTTAAGGTAATTGTGCTTTATTGTAATTTTGAAGAGAGAATTTTACAAAGTTTTACCCTACCCTAATCATGTCTTAACTAACAGTATTTTTTACTAGTAAAAATGGCATGATGTTGCTAAAGAAGCCAAATATCTTTTTTATCCTTGGAGATAAAGAACTAAAGAAAGTCAGTAAGGATACAAAGGCTCTTGTTTCATTTTTACTTATTTATTTATTTATTTTTAGTTTTTCGAGGTAGGGTCTCAATGGAGCTCAGGCTGACCTGAAACTCACTATGTAGCCCCAGGGTGGCCTTGAACTCATGATAATCCTCCTACCTCTGCCTCCCAAGTGCTGGGATTAAAGGTGTGCACCACATGCCTGGGCCCTTGTTTCATTTTTAGTAAGCTTGCATGATCCCTCAGGGATTACTAAATTGGAGTACAGGATGATTCCTCCTTCATCATTTTCATTGACAATTTTTTATTGTCTTTTCCCCCCCTATTGAATCTCATGCCTGCAGTCTTCACATAATAACCTAGCTTCCATGACATCTGTACCCACTGTCTCTTTCTGTGATTTTGCTGTATCAGCAGGCAAAATCCAGAAAGAAGGTCCCTCTTACCACTGCTAAATGGCCAACCGCTCAGCGAGCATCACTTGTTGCCTGCCTGCTCAGTATCTACTTCTTCCTTCTTTCATTCTCACCCAAATCCTGGCCAATATCATTTGAAAAAAAATGAGTTCACATATGCATTTGGGATCAGGTTTGTATATGGTAACTCTCATCAAGTCCAATAAGGTGGTGAAAAAATTTTTAAGTTTAATAAAATATGCACAATTTTTTTGAATTTGTAAAAAAAAAGAAAAACAACATAAGAAACTATCATTCCAAATGGACCCTTTGGCGAGAATTGACTTGACCCAAGAGTTCTCCCATAAAAACGTGTATACCACCTGAGCAGGAGGCAGTGATGTCGCTGTTCATAGTACTTAAACTGGAGATTGCATTTCTATTTTTCTGGATGGAGGGGAAAACAGACCATAGCACTAGAATCTAAAATTATGAATGAGGAAAGTAAGTTGATTTTTTAAAATTTTAATAAACTGATCTCCTTAGCTGATATTTCTTTAGGAGCTTAGCAACCTCAAGTGAAAACTTCAATTTTCAGTGTGACAAAAATGAAGCCAGCCAAAATTAAATAAATAAATAATGAGTAAATAAATTTAAAAAAAATGAAGCCAGCAAACTCTAGCCAAGAGCTTCGGTTCAGTATCTGGACTGAGCATCAGGAAAGATGCTCGCTGCTCTGAAAGTTCATCCAAAGAATACTTCCCTGCCATACAGACATGATCGACGACTCACAGTCCTTTTACTCTACTGCGTGGGGGTGTCTCTCCCCCCAAACATACTCAGCAGAAGTGACTACCCTAGTCTTGTTATATCCTTAAAGATGTACATTGTCCTCAGTAATTAGGTTCAGTAAATATCTGTGGGGCTGGAGAGATGGCTTAGCAGTTAAGCACTTGCCTGTGAAGCCTAAGGACCCGGTTCAAGGCTCAATTCCCCAGGACCCAGGTAAGCCAGACGCACAAGGTGGCACATGCATCTGGAGTTTGTTTGCAGTGGCTGGAGGCCCTGGTGTGCCCGTTCTCTCTCACGCACCTCTTTCTCTCTATGTCTGTCTGTTGCCAATAAATAAATAAATAAATAAAAATAAAAAAAAAAAAGTTGGAGAGTGACTGCGGAAGACACCCCACCTTTAAAAATAAATAAAGATCTGTGGACATGAAGAATTGGAATGTTAGCAGGGTTCTCCTGAGGTTGGCTCCACTCCCCCAGGCTGCAAGCAAGGCAGGACTAAAAACTTGGACTGGTCCTGCCCAGCCACCTGGTGTAGTACATTGTTTTTGTTGTCCTGTTTGCATTGACTTTGTTTAAAAGTTAATGGCCAGGGCTGGAGAGATGGCTTAATGGTTAGGCAGGGTACTTGCCTGAGTTCAAGGCCACCCTGAAGAACTTAATTCCAGGTCAGTCTTGAAGACCCTCTCCAGGTCCCCAGGGCTGGAGAGATGGCTTAGTGGTTAAGGCACTTGCCTGTGAAGCCTAAGAACTCACGTTTGAATCTCCAGGTCCCAAGTAAGCCAGACACACAGTGGCGTAAGCGTGCAATGTCACACATACATACAAGGAGGTACATACATCTGAAGTTCATCTGCAGTGGCTGAAGGTGGCTCAACCATTCCTTCTCTGTCTCTCTACCTTTTTCTCTCTCCCTCAAAAAAAAAAGTTAATGTGGCCAAATGTGTGTGTTTCTCTTGTAACCATAAAGGTCTTTGGTCTATATTTTGCATCCTAATCCCATTTCTAATTTCAACTTACTTTCCTCTAACCTCTTAGCCTGATTATTTCACTTACATGTTCTCTCGCCCTCTCCCTGGGGTGGGTGTGTGGGTGTGTGTGTGAGTGTGTGTTGATTTTTAAATTCCTTCCAGACAAAGGCAAGATATATATTAAATATGCATACAGTCCAAGACAGATAAAAACATCTCATTTTTTTCCTCCATATCCCTGGTATTCCAGTCCTGGCTAAATTCAAAGTATCAAAAACACAGTTTAACAAAAGACACTGTTTTTCTTCTGGCTCTTTCAGCTATACTTCATGCAATGACTTGCTTACACAGAATCAAATTTTAGTTTTACTAGAAATGCTCACTGTTTAAAAGGAATGTCCAACAGACCAGTGAAGTAATTTGTGGCAAATGGAATAACCTCCTTAAATGTTTATACTTTGTTATAGTTCCAAATGTAGGTACTAAAGCAATTTTAAAATGTGCCTTTAGAAAGCCTTTTCCTACTATGTATAAACATTCAATCTTCTTCAGACGTTTTATCACCTCTAAATGTAAAGTTCATCACCAGCTGGAAAAATCTAATTAATATTAAGTACTGAAACACTGTTACCACCAAATTCACACCAGAAATTATTAGCACTTCAGATGTGACAATGTCCCCAAAGCCTCCCCTCCACTCTTGCTGGGCGAACATTCCCTGACAGGCTCGAGGGAAACCTGACTGCCCCAGGTGTGAATGCAGACTCAGTAATTAAGGCAAAGTTCTTGCTTTCCTGAAAGAGCAAACTCTTTGCGGCTTTCTTCCTCTTTTCATGATCACAAGAACATGGGCTGCTTATAAAGCTCAGTGGCAAAGCACTTGCCTAGCATGCTTAGAGTCCTGGGCTCCATCCTCAGCACCACATACCAAGTACACACACACACACACACACACACACACACACACACACACAACACAAAATCTATTACTGGACTGGGAAGAAGGAAGATGGCTCATGCAGCTAACAACTGGAGTTCGTATCCCCAGAATTCCTTTAAAACTATAACACCTCAGCAGGCAATTACTGCCATTAATATGCTTTGTAAGATTTTAAACTCCCCACCATATAAATGTCTATATTTAATACTAGGTGTGATGGCTAATCTTCAATGTCAATGTGACTGCATTTAGAAATATCTAGAATATGGTGAGGCATAGCTCTAAGTGTGTCTGTGCGGGTGTTTGCAGGAAGGACTACTGATCGGGAAAGAGCAACCCTGAATGTGGGCAACTCCATCCTTTGGGCTGGGGCTTAGACTCAGGTGAAATGGAAGAGGAAAGAAAGCAAGCCAGCCATGAGCCCGCATGCCCCTGCTCTCTGCCGCCTGGCCCACAGTGATGTCAAACACTGCTCTACCACACCCTCTCCAAAAGGATGCCCTGAATCCTCTGAAACTTGCAACCCAGATAAATAACTCCTAAATGTCAGGTGATTTGAAAAAAGAACTAACGCAACTCAAGTGGATTCCTGAATAAAAATTCCTTATGAGTTCATTACACCCCGGAACTTCTACAGACAATTCCATGCAATTTAACCCAAGTGTAACAGGTATTTCAATAGGACTATTAAAAGGTAAACTGTAGCCAGGCGGGGTGGCGTGTGCCTTTAATCCCAGCACTGGGGAGGCAGAGGGAGGGGGATCACTGTGAGTTAGAGGCCACCCTGAGACTACAGAGTGAATTCAAGTCAGACTGAGCTAGAGTGAGACCCTGCCTCAAAAACAAAAAAACAAAACAAACAACAACAACAAAAAAAACAACCTGGTACATGTGGATATCCTAATACTTAACTTTAAGGAACAGCAGGTTCATAATTCACTTCTTGACAAATGATATAAACAAAACACTTTAGAAAGCACCTAAAAACTGCTCTTTCACACAGGCTAAGAATTAAAATTTCTGGCTGGGTGTGGCAGCACATGCCTTTGATCTCAGGAGGCAGAGAGAATTGCTGTGAGTGTGTTCGAGGCCAGCCTGGAACT
The DNA here is from genome assembly GCA_036365145.1 of Orientallactaga sibirica. NCBI lineage: Eukaryota > Metazoa > Chordata > Mammalia > Rodentia > Dipodidae > Orientallactaga > Orientallactaga sibirica. The sequence continues at coordinate 11,538,879 of JAEOAD010000035.1, read as the reverse complement.
ACAGTGTAAGATCCAGGTCAGCCTGGACTGGAGGGAGACCTTACCTTGAAAAACCAAAAAAAAAAAAATTAAAATTTCTGTTTGTTTATTTAGTGTGTGTGTGTGTGGGGGGGTCCCTGACTTCTACCTCATCTGAGGCAGGGTCTTGTCTAGTTAGTTGCTCATGTTCTACTCACCAGACTAGCAGGTCCATGAGCTTCCAGTAGATTCTCCTGTCTCTGGCTCCCTCTCACTAGATCTCTCCTAAGTGAATTCTGACAATGAAGTGTGACCTCAAGGAAGAGCAAACAGTACTGATAAGCAGCTCAATAAAACCCCAGAAGTCTAAATTTACAAGCAAACACTTCCAGAACACCTGAGAGAGCCCTGTTTTAAAGTCCTTGTGAACTGTATAAAGCTTTTCTCCTTTTGTCATCTGTCCCATTAAGGGTACTTAACCCACTCACAGGTATTTACGCTCATTCATTAGCTCCCTCAGGGAGGGCAGGGCAGGCTTCATCTTCCAAAAGCACTGAGGCATAGCTTCCTGGGTCAGTAACAAATAAATCTTTCAGTATAATTGCATGCTGTTTTATGTGCTGCTGTCTCCTGCTGGGAAAAATGTTAAAATATTTAAGGTTTACTATCTGGTGTGATTGTGGTTTTATAATTAAAGTCTGGGATGGGAGGAGAGAACTGCAGGATTCAGTTCTTTAATTTGATATAAACAGATTTTCTTCTCACTGGTAAACTTTTGGAGTCAGTAAAAGTTCTGGTGAATTAAGAGCCGGTAGAGTCATTTCTGAAGAGATTGGAACAGCTGTATGAAGATAGTTTGACTCAGGAATGCAAGAGACACACGTGGATGTCACAATTGTTCTCGGTGGTAAAAAGAAAGGGAATTCTGTTTCGTGCTAAAATGCATCAGATTCTAACCCAGCATCTGGTTTTACATATGCCTCTATCTGTCTATACACAGACACCCAGCGGGGGAGAACAGTTTTATCTTGTTCATAATTAGTACACTATATTGAGGTGGAACCATCTGATGGGCAAGCAAGCCAAACATTTGCTCATCCACTCATACTCCCTTTTATCCCTAACCCCTGGACTAAAAGATAACAAGTCCAATCGCCGTGTGGAGTGTGGGGAAAAGGTGTGGGTTGGGACGGACATCTGGGTTTTATCACCTGGTGTGTCAAGATTTTCAGCCTTTTCCACCTCCGGGTCTTCAGGGAACTCCACAGACTTGTGCCTCCTGGTACGCATCACTGGGGCTGCTCCACCCCCAATGCCTCGGGCTATCCAAGGAAAACAGGCCTCCAAAGGGAAGGAGGTCAATGGAAGGACTGGAAGGACCGCTTGCTCTTGGACAGGAATCTAAAAAGGAAGCTTATTTGCATTAAACGCGTAACTGTATAAAGGGCTTGACTGAAACTTACAGTTACTTGATCTGAGTATAAAGCAGAGGTAGAGCAGCTACCTGAAGAGACGCCCGAGCTCTGGGGCAATCTGTGCCACAAGCCCCAGACAGCTAGCCCACACAGTGTCACCAGGCAGGAAAACCACAAGCAGATACAAAGACCACACACGCAGCAACAGTGGCACCAGTACTGCTGAGAGAGACGTACGTGGGTCTGAGCAAATTCCCATCTGGGTGGAGCAAGTGACCCTGTAGTGAGTCTATGCACATAACGTGTGGTTCGCAACTGGCCGGTCACTTCTCAACCTATGTGAATCCAGTACACGTGACTGTTTAGAGAAGCAAAGAAGTTTGGTTAAAACTTTCTCAATTAATTAATTGAGTTTCATTGTGAAGTGTGGTTGGAGGAAGGAGAATTCTGGAAAGTAGGATCAGTGTCTAGTGTGGGGAAAAAAAAATCAGTGCCAGATGGTTCTGTTTATATGTCTTGTGTTTAAATTCAGACTATTAAGTCTAGACACTAAAAACTAAACGACAGGTCAGCAAAAAGAGAACACCCGAGTGGTCAGAAGCTGCCACCTCACAGTTGCCTGGATGAAAAGGGTACAAGATGGTCTCCTCAAATCTATGTTCTTTAGCTTTCTTTCTGACAAAAAAAAAATCTCCGGAAAGGAAAACCAGATTTAACAAACCATACAGAACTCAATGTTTGAGCTTAGCATGTCTGCCCAGTAATGTAATGTCCAGGACAAGGCTAAAAGGAAGGAACAGAGAAGCTGAAGGGAACCAAGGACATTGAGTTTGAGCTCAGCGTGATGCCTGGCCAGTGACCTCATCTCGTCACAAAGGACAGCGATGGACACAGAAAACTATCAATTGTGAGGAGCCACACAAGCGTTTGTTATTGTTACACTAACGCTGTAATAAGGGGCTACGGGTGAAGCCTACTAGCACAGTGCACACGCAAGGCTCTAGGTTCCATCCCAACGCCATGGAAAACCAAAAGAATACTAAGTTTCTCTCCCTACGGACCAACCACCACCCTCCTTCATATGGAAACAGCTGTTCTGATGGAGTACCAGTTCTAGAGGGATGACAGCCAGGCATTAGCCAAGTTAGCGATCCAGAATTTACCGTCCACACCCTTAGTAAGGAAGAGGTCAGGGTCCTGTCTTGTGTGTCTGTTAGAAAAGGGAAGAAAAAAGATTAATTTCCCTTCAAAAAATGAAACCACCAAAGACCAACATGGCAGGAAGAAGAATGACAGCCAAGGATCTGTATGCTCTGAGGACCGGGTAGCTCTGGCCCAAAACAAATTACACAGAACACGATTCGAATTGGTAACTCCGTTTTTAGCTGTTGCAACTGAGGCACAAGAATCGAATGGAATGCATACTAGGCCAGCCAGTCAGTTAGCTTGGCTCTGGACCCTATTCTTCATCAAGGTACCGCAACTTGCTCTGTTGTGAAAAGAAAAATTTTCAAACAGCAAAGTCCAAATCAGAATGTTATCTTTAGCCGGGTATGGTGGCACATGCCTTTAATCCCAGCACTTGGGAGGCAGAGGAAGGAGGATCGTGGTGAGTATGAGGCCACCCTGAGACTACATAGGGAATTCCAGGTCAGCCTGAGCTAGATTGAGACCCTACCTCAAAAACAAACAAACAAACAAACAAAAAAAGTTATCTATGATGATAAAAAGAAAATAAACTGAGAATTTGCCTAAGGTGTGCAAGTTTTCTTCTAAGAAAACATTCTTTCCAATATCCTTTCAACTCCATCTTCAGAGGCAACAAGTTTCGCTTAAAAGCAAAGGAGGCTCGCGCAAGCACCGCATTCCTCCACGAGAGCAGAAGCCTTGACAGGCGGCCTGCTGCAGACGGCAATCTGCTAACTCCAAAGGCACTGGTTTGTTTTGGCCAACTAGTAATCAGGAATTAAACACAGCTAAGTTCCCAAAAGAACAATGTTTTTTGTAATGATTTAATAAGGAGAAACCAAACTAAGAAACAGGAACCCAAACCAAAAAAAATACACAACTTAAAGGTATTTTTAGTTTTTGCAGCACTGGGGGTCAAACCAAGGTTCGTAGGCGAGCACACTACCACGGGGCTCCGACCCCGGATCATCCTGCTGCTTCCCAACACATGGCTACCCACGCCCCCCCCCCCGTGTCTCCTCTGAACAAGGGTCCTGCACTGTCCACAGGCTCTTTGCTGAGGCAGCGGCAGCAGGATTCCCTCACTGCTCCAGCCACACACTAAGGGGTTCTCACTGACAGGAGGTGTTCTGAGTCCCCTGGGAAATGCTCAGGCATAGGCTTCATTCAGCACAGCTTCAGACACCATCACCCCCTCCCCACATCCACTGGGCAGAGAAGTGAACCAGGACAGCCTGCTTCCCCTTCCCTCACTTGGCACATGCGCAGGAGCCACGGCTGTTTCAGAGCTGTGAAAGACACTCACCCTCCCGGCGAGACTGTCTTTAAGGCTGAGATACATGAGGACTTACAGGGTCACAAAGAATTCCAGACAGACACAGAGAACACTGGGCAGCAGGCAGCTAGAGATTCCCAACTTAGGGCAATGGCACATTGTCAGGCCATCTCTCTTTCCCTGCCCTACTCATCCTGAGGGCTGAACTGATAACATTTCCGTGACTTCTTTATAAAAGGCTAGAAAAGATGATGTAAGTGAGTTTAATTCTCATAGAAATAGAAATAGAATGGAAATGGAGAGCAATACCTCATATTGATCAGGTCCAATTATGCTCTCTTAGTGGTTAGCCAGAAATACATCTGGGCACGTGGTGATCTGTAAGAGACTTTCTAAATGCATCCATTTAGAAAGATAGGCTTTTAGTTATTAGTTCTATGACACGCCTTTCATTCATTCCCATTGTGATGCTGGAAAAGTGACATCCAAAATGATAAAAAGCTGTCAGCTAATGCAACACCAAAACACAATGCCCCTAGATGGGTTCCTTTCCCTAAAGCACCCACAGAAATCAGCACTCCAGGAAGCACTCCTCCCTAGTTAATAAGCTGCAGCAACCCTAATGGAAAAGCAACAGTACAAAGGAAGGTGGGGGGGGGGATAAAGTGGGAAGGGAATGGTTGTGCTTAAATCCACATAAGCAGAGTCCTAATTAGTGACAAATCTGATTGTAAAATTATTTTAATGACATGTACCTTTTATTGCTTTAGAATGCTCACAGTGTGTAGAACAAGCTACTACTTTCCTTAGATAATGAAGCACAGATAAAAATTTATGTGTAATTGCTACATTTTAAACTGGTGCTTAAAAGCTATTTATCTCTTAGTTAGGAAAAATATTCTTTAAAGTCATTAATTGGCAACCATAAATTTTAATTCCATTCCTGGCCTAATTATCACAAATTTCAAATAAGTAGGCTCAAAACAATGCAGCTTTACTTGTTCAATTTAGGAATACCAGTTGAAGGATTTCCAAAGGGGATTACGACAGGATAAATTTAACTCTTAGCAGCAGAAACACTGAAGTTAAGAATATCCAATGTAACAGACCTGAATGTGGTCAACACAGAAAGATATCTTATTAAGATACATTATTAAGTAAATATAGGAATGTTACACATATATGCATTATAAGATGCTACTTCTCAAAATAATTCCCAAATTTTCTTCTGTATATATGTGTGCATATCATGTACACTTATGTAACCTTGAAGGTCACATACCAACATGCAAACAACAGTTACCTGTAGAAGGAGGACAGGCCAGGACATTGTAGTATACATCTGTAAGCATAGCACTTGGGAGGTAGAGACAGGAGGATAAAAAGTTCAAGACTAGCCCACTACATAGCAAGTTCAAGGCCAGCCTGGATTACATAAGAACTGATCTCAAAAATCAGGCAAGCAAACAAACAAAATCAAAAGGAGAGAGATCAAAGGATTTTTTTTGGCTTTGTATGAAGTGCTCCCTGTTTTTAATAAAGGATAGTATTTAAATAGTATGTTTGTAATTAAAATAAGTTTTTTTTTTTTTTTTTGGAAAGAGAGACAGAGAGAAGGAGAGGGAGACAGATAGAGAATGGGCATGCCAGCAGCCTCTCAGCTGCTGTGAATGAACTCCAGATGTGTGCGCCCCCTTGTGGGCAAGTGCAGCATTGCACCCTTGCATCACTTTGCATCTGGCTAAACGTGGGACCTGGAGATTGGAACTGACGTTCTTAGGCTTAGCAGGCAGGTGCCTAAACCTCTAAGCCATCTCTCCAGCCCTAAACTAAGTTTTTAAAGTTAGGTTATTTATACCTAAACACCTAAAACTACCTAAAACATATGACTTGATTCTTCTGCATATACGTACCAGGAAAAATTCCCCAAGAAGATATAATGTACAATCAATGGCCCAGCACAGGAGAGTTATCTAAATCAGATCACACTAAATTCAGAGGCAATCTGCATCCCCCAAACACTTACTTGAACCAGTACTTCTAAGAATTCTGGGTAAAATATTTTCTGCAAATATAAAAAAAGAAAATGTTCTCCTCTTTCCATTAACTTGCCCAAAGGGGAGAAGGACCCAAAACTGTAAAGATACATAAGCAAAGTCACTAACAGCAATAATGAAGCTCTGGTAATGAGGAGGAAACTCCTCCTCACGTGACTGTACAGTCTGGGTAAAACATAAACAATCACCTACCTTAAGGCACTAGAGCATGATGGAAAGCAACAGAAATTAAAATCAATGAAAAATATGAGAGGAATGTTTTAGTCAAGGCTCTTCAGAGAAAAAGAACCAGTTAGAGAGAGAGGACACACACACACACACACACACACACACACACACACACACACGAGAGAGAGAGAGAGAGAGAGAGAGAGAGAGAGAATTCTTAGCTTCACAGAATTGCAAAAACTGGCTGTATGCAGGCAAGGAAGCCACAGGAACCAATAGCTGCTCTGCCCAAGATGCCACAATTCTCAGAATTAGCATCCTACAACCTCCAGAAGCCCCTGGAGAGCCACTGGTGCAAGTCCACATCCAAATGCTCAAAAACCTGGGTTCCTGTGGGGAGGGAGGCACGACGGCAGGAAAACAGACATTCTGAGGAAAAGAGAGAGGAGCGAGAGAGAAGCTTCCTTTTATTCCATTTGCTCATCCGGGCCCCCAGCCTATTCGAGGGTGCCATCCACATTCAGAGGTCTTGCCTATTCACTCTGTTGACCCACACACTAAGTCTTCTCTAGAAACACATGCACAGATATGCCACATGTATCTTTTACTAGTTCTCACTCTCTCTCTCTCTTTTTTGAGGTAGGGTCTCTCTCTCTCTAGACCAGGCTGACCTGGAAAAATTCGTTACGTATTCTCAGGCTGGCCTCAAACTTACAATGATTCTCCTACCTCTGCCTCCTGAGTGCTGGAATTAAAGGTGTGCACCTCTACACCTGGGGCATGTGTGTGTGTGTGTGTGTGTGTGTGTGTGTGTGTGTGTGACTAACTCTTAAGACATCCTTGAATCCATTCAAATTGATATCCCAGATTAACCACAATAGTGGGTTGCATGTTTTTAAAATCTTTTAGTCTGAACCCAACGGCTTTGTAGCTGGGCTACTTAGGCAAAACTTGGATAGAAACTGGCAGCCTCCTGGCTTGAAGAAACAGAAAGAAAAACAGTAAGAAAAATTAGCAGTGAGAATCACAGACAGGAAATGCTAAGCTTAGTGCATCAGCTGTGCCTGGGTCTCCAGGTGACCCTGAAATCCACAGGCACTGGGTGGATGGCAAGCAGCCCAGGCCAAAATAACTGAAAAGCAATTTCACTTGCTGTCGTTCACAGGAATAACAAAGTTTGGAGCCTAGATCCAGTGAAGTGAATGGTCTGTTAAAGCAAACAAGCAAACATCAATACTCTTCAGAGAAATACAACAGAATTAAGACACCTGCAAAATCTTTACAATATTCTTTTACTTATTTCAGAGACAGGCAGACAGAGAGAGTGAGTGCAGGCACGCCAAGACTTCCTGCCACTACAAACGAACTGCAGACACAAGGCCACTTTGTGCATCTGGCTTTATGTGGGTACTGGGGAATCGAACCTGGGGCCATCGGGCTTTACAAGCAAATGCCTTTAACTCCTTTACAACATTCTAAATAAAATTCAAAGTTAGTAGGCTATGAATAATGAGGACTAGGAGACCTATTCTCTAGGGAAAATTGTAATCAACAAAGAACAACCCCAAATGCTCCAGTTATTATAAAACTAGATTAGGATATTTTTTAGTCAGCTAAAGATATACTTGTAATAATTGACCAAATATAAAATACCAAGGGAAAACATTTAAATGAATAAAAAAGAACACAACAGGGAGCAGATCGTATACCCATCCCTTCTAGGTATGTAGAGACAGCAGGCTGAGCAATATATGTTGTTAAAATGTGTGTGTGTGTGTGTGTGTGTGTGTGTGTGTGTGTATAAGTTGCCTATCAGATTGAAAATAAGTAAATGAAATAACCCAATCTAAAAAAGGGATACTAAGATTTTTACAATATGTAAGTGGTCTCAAAAACAATATGGTAAAGTATAATATGTATAAATAGAGTCCCTGAAAGAAAAGAAAGACAGAAGGGAAGAGAAAAACACTATTTCAAACATAAACTTTCCCTAAATTTGGAGAGAGGTATAAAAGTATATAATCAAGAAACCTAGCTAATCAGGAGTAAGATAAATACAACAGAAAAGCTCATCTAGGCATTTGATGATGTAGCTATGGAAAAACAAACATGAACTCCTGAAAGCACTCAGAGAAAAACAATCATACTATATGCATTCAGGGAACAATGAATCGTTGTTTTTTAAAAATTTATTTGAGAAAGGAAAAGGGGGGCGCACGCCAGGGCTTCCAGCCACTGCAAACAAACTCCAGACGCATGTGCCACCTTGTGCATCTGGTTTACGTGGGTCCTGGGGAATAGAACTCAGGACCTTTGGCTTTGCAGGCAAGCTCCTTAACCGCTAAGCCATCTCTCCAGCCCCGAGTTTTTATTTTGTTTTTTTTTTTAATGCTGAGTTCTCCTCAGAAACTATAGAGACCTACTGATGTAGCTCCATTCTTGTTGCTGGGACAAAGCACCTCACCAAAAAGAGCTGATGGGAGGCAAGTTGCTCTTTCTTTTTTCTCTATTTTTAATTTTGGCTTCCAGTCCTGTGGGGATGCTCCATGATGTCAGGGAAAAGCATGGTATGAGCAGAGGCTGGACATCACCTCTGCCACAACAGGTGGAAAACAGGAGAGGAGAGTGAGCCAAGTTCTGACAAGGCGGTGCTGGCAATAACATTCCCAGGCCCACTCCCAGCAACACCCCTCTTCCAGCAGGGCTCTGCCTCCCACATTGGCAACAAATGAGGACCAAGTTTATGCGGGGGGTGGGGGGACATCTGATGCAAAGCACCACAACAGCAGTCTCCTACGTGTTACGTGAGACAAAGTAACAGCCACCCCAAAGATGTGCAAGTCCTGACCCCTGATACCAATGACTAAGTTAGGCTACAAGTCAAAAGGAAATTAAGGTCTCAGATAAAATTTAGGGTGTGCTGGGATGTCCTTGACAAGGGGAGCTTATCTCTGATTTTCCATCTGGACCTCATGTTCCTGCAAAAGTTCTACTGAGTAGAAGAGGAAGGCATTAGTGGAAGAGCCAAGAGGTGGCAGTGATGAGACTCAGTGTGACCTGCCGGCTTTGAAGGTGGAAGGATGAGGCAGTCTTGAGAAGGGTGAATATGCAACAACACAGATTCTACTGTGAAGCCATTGCAAGGAGCACGGCTCTGTATACACTTTGATTTTATCCTGGTGAACCCCATCCTGGACTTGTGATTTCTTGAACAGTAAGATAAAATTGTGTACTGTCTTATGCAACCAAGAATGCAGTCTTTTTTTTTTTTTTTTTTTTTTTTACTACAGGCATAGGAAGCTCAAACAGGTCCTGGAAGAGGGGCAATCAAAACCGTCAACCCAGAAATTCTACAGCAGCAACGATACTCTGCAAGAATGAAGGCTAAAGAAACACATTTTCATGTAAAAGAAAAGTAAATGGATTCATTGCCAGCATGACAAGAAGTGCTAAGGCCATTCTCTAGGCTGCAGGAAAATGATTCAAGATGGCAACTTGGCATTCCATGAAAGAATGAAGAGTCCTGGAAATGATAAATGTGTGGGTAAATGCAAAATACTCTCTTGCTGACTTTCTTCAAAATGCATATAGTATTTAAATTAGAAAGCAAAATTTTGTACTGTGAGGATTTAATATACATGACATCTGTAAGGATAGAGAGGTCTAGATTGTACATGAAATAGCATACATTGACTCTAAATGAGCTGTGAAAATTTAAGTGTGTATATTATAATTCCTAGAGAAACCATTAAAATAACACATACTCGGATGTATAGTAAGAGTGAAAATACATATTTTTTCAATTAAACAAGAAAGAGGAAACAAGAAAAACAATAACAACAACAACAAAAAAAGAGAAATGGGGCAACCAAAAAATTATAGAAACTGCAGTAAAATAAAACAGCATTTCCTCGAAAACACTATTTCTAGAAAATATTCTGTGAACATATAAATTTAAGAAACAGTGGGATAAACATGATTTTAAATTTCGAACACATTAATTGCAAATGCGCACTGTGCGTCTCCGGATTATCCTCCACGCCTTTTCTCAAGCCTCGCTTTGAGGACCTCACATAGGATTGGCTTTTCATGGTAAACATCTTGCACATCTTCTCACAAAGCCTCAAGCCTGCAAATAGCTGACCTCTTCCTTCAACATAGGTCCATCTGCATAAGAAGTGGTACAAGTTCTGTGTGCAGATTTAAATACGCTTGGAAGTACACAGTGCTTTAAAACGGATGATGAAGGGCTCGGGATCTCAGCACCCTAGGCCTGGGAGCTATGATACTTGTTGCTACAGGGCTGCTGGTTCCAGCATGGAGGCCTATGTGAGAGTTGACCAGAAGATGCCACTTATTATGCTTTCTGCTGTCTGCTGCTACTATCCACTCGTGCCAGAAGCAAATGACTGCAAAACATGCCAAGTGCCAGGGTGGCTGGTGATTAAAGCCCAGAGCGATAGGCCTGCAAACTGAGTGAGCAGAGCCCCTGGGCCTTAAACACTCACAGGGATAGACAGACAGCTCTGAAAGAGCCTTTCCCCGCTACCCATAATTTCTTTCTGGACAGAGCAAAAGGCTCCTAGCCTGCTGACTATAACAGTTCCAGCTACTTGAGGGGGGGGGCTGAAGCAAGAGGAATGCTTGAGCCCAGGACTTTGAGGCCAGCAGCCTATGCAATACAGAGAGGACCCTGTCTCAAAAAATTAAAATAGGGACTGGAGAGATGGCTTAGCAGCTAAGACATTTGCCTGCAAAGCCAAAGGACCTCGGTTCAATTCCCCAGGACCCATGTAAGCCAGATGCATAAGGTGGCGTATGCATCTGGAGTTCATCTGCAGTGGCTGGAGGCCCTGGCGTGCCCACTCCCTCTCTCTCTCTCTCCCCATCTGCCTCTTTCTCTCTCATGCTCTCCCAAATAAATAAATTTTAAAAGAATTAAAATATAAAAAAATATATTAAGATAGCCTTTGTTGTCTAAGACTTAAGGAAAATATATAAGATACATACACAATGGGGGCTGGAGAGATGGCTTAGCAGTTAAGGCACTTGCCTGCAAAGCCTAAGGACCCAGGTTTGATTCCCCAGTACCCACATAAGCCAGATATACTAAATGGTGCATACATCTATAGTTCATTTACAGTGGCTAGAGGCCCTAGCATACCCATACTCTCTATCTGTCTCTATCTCTCTCTCAAATAAATAATTAAATAAATAGTAATAAAAATAAAATGGAAAAAAAAGATATATACACAATGGAGGGGACCAGGAAGATGGCGCAGAGGATAAAGTGCTCACCACTCAAATCTGAGCCCCCAAGTTTGATCCTCCCCAGATCCCACTTGAAAAGCCAGAAGTTGTGGTGCTTCTGTAATCCAGGTATGCGATGGCAAGATGAGAAGCCGAGACAAGAGAATTCCTAGGAAGCTGGTAGTGGCAACCAAGACCAACACCAGGCAAGAGGATTACATCAGCAGGGTGAGATCCAGAGAGAGCAGCCTTGTTTCAAAGCGAGGTAGAAAGGCCAGGAGTGAAAAATTGTCCTGTGACCTCCACACACAGCATGTGGACATACACACATGAAGACACACATATAAGTAAAAAGGTATGTATTAGCCAGGAGTGGTGGCACACGCCTTTAATCCCAGCACTCGGGAGGCAGAGGTAGGAAGATCACCATGAGTTCAAGGCCACCCTGAGACTACATAGTGAATTCCAGGTCAGCCTGAGCTAGAATGAAACCCTACCTTGAAAAACCAAAAACTGGTGTTTTTGTATTTTCCCTAGTTAAAGAAGGGAGAACTGAGCCGGCCATGGTGGTACACACCTTTAATCCCAGCATTCGGGAGGCAGAGGTAGGAGGATCTCCCTGAGTTTGAGGCCACCCTGAGACTACATAGTGAATTCCAGGTCAGCCTGTGTTGGGCCCTAAGAGGCCCGGGTGTGAGGCCTAGTGAAACTTCCTGAGCCTGACTAGAGTTTGGCGACCTGTCTTTGGCCTATTACTCCCGCTTAGGAGTGACTCAGCAAGGCCTAAGCCAAAACTGGGCTACTGCTGACGTGGTGAAATACTATTGGCCCCTACACCTTTTTCCCATCCTGAGACCCCACCCTCTTTCTCAAGGCTATATAAACATCTTCCTACTACAATAAAACGAGTTCCTGCTTCGACAAGACTCCCGACCCAGTGTGTTTTTCTCTCTGATGTCTTAGAGGAGGGTGCTGGGTCGCCAACATTCACCATCCCGCTCAGCCCCAAGAGGAGCCGGCTGGACCGGCTCTTAATTCAGCCCTACCTGCCGGGAGGAACTGGCAAGCCTGGGCTAGAGTGAGACCCTACCTTGAAGAAAAAAAAAAAAAAGAGAGAGAGAGAACTGGTTGATGAAAGATAAAGAATGCAAAGTAGGGCTAGAGAGATGGTTTAGTAGTTAAGGTGCTTGCCTGCAAAGTCTAAGAACCCAGGTGCAATTCTCCAGGTCCCACATAAGCCAGATGTACATGGTGGCGCGTGCATCTGCAGTTCATTTGCAGTGGCTAGAGGTCCTGGTGTGCCCATTCTCACTTTCTCTCTCTCTCTAAAAAACAAATAAAAATAAAAAATAAAAGTAGAGCCAGGTGTTGTGGCACATGCCTTTAATCCCAGCACTAGGGAGGCAGAGGTAGGAGAATCGCCATGAGTTCCAGGCCACCCTGGGACTACCTAGTGAATTCCAGGTCAGCCTGGGCTAGAGTGAGACCCTACCTTGAACAAACAAAAAAAGAATGAAAAGTAGAAAGAGGAAATCAGGAAAGTGTTGGGCTTTCCAGGGCAAAGTAAACACTCTGGTATGGCTGTAGCCCAAGGCTACCCAGGTGGATGCTGAGAGAGCAATGAACACACAGACAGGGATCTGGTTATGATGGCTCTTGCTTTCTAGGACCTTGAGTAGTAGGTGGTGGACTTCGTAGAAGATTCTTGGAACTATGGAGTGACACACTTCATCATTTACCACTAAGTGCTACTGAGAACATCACGTGCCAGAAACTGTACTAATGAGTAGGGGTGCATAAATGAACCCCGCAAAGTCCCAACACAAAACGACTGCTGTCCCCTGGGAGAGCTCAATAAGCACAGAGAAGAATAATCTCCAAAGTAGCCGAGGAGGAAGCAGTGACAGTTCTCCTGGCCTGTAGTGGTACAAATGTAAAACGTCCCCCATAACTCAAGTGGTTATGATCAAACTTCCTACGTGGTCCCCGCTTTTAGGCAGAGCCTTGCTGAAGGTGGTATGTCACTGGAGGTGGACCTTGGGGTTCGTGAGCCACTGTGTGTTCATCATTGAGCTGACTCAACTCCTCTGTCTCTCTCTCTCTCTCTGTTGTGAATGTGTGATGAAGTGAGCCAGCTTGCTCCACCAAGATGAAGGTTCCCCTCCAAACAGTAAACCTGAAGTAAATCCTTTCCTCCCATGAACTGCTTGTGGCTGGGTGTTTGGTCCCAGCAATGAGAGGTAACTGCTACTACACAGCCCAGCACGAAAAGCCTGGCATTGACTGACTGCTTGCATATGACATGTGTGGTGTTTTGATTCAGGTGTCCCCCATAGACTTAGGTGTTCTGAATGGTAGGTTCCAAGCTGATGGAGATCTGGGACTTAATGCCTCCTGGTGGCAGTGTATTGTTGGGGGCGGGCTTATGGGTGTTATATCCAGTTTCCTCTTGCCAGTGTTTGGCATATTCTCCTGCTCCTGCTGTTCATTTTGTGTTGGCCAGGGGGTGATACCCACCCTCTACTCATGCCATCGTTTTCCCCTGCCATCATGGAGCTTCCCCTTGAGTCTATAAGCCAAAATACGCCCTTTTTTCCCCCAAAAGCTGCTCTTGGTCGAGTGATTTCTGCCGGCACTGCGAAGCTGACTGCAACAACATGTGAGTGAAAGAATAATTAAAAATGAAGTGGGAAAGAGTAGAGAATGAATCTGTTCTTTCTGTAATCCAAACCCTGCCATCTGATAGAACGTTGCACAACCCGCAAAATAGCATCAGTGGCCTGAAAGAAGAAAAACTTTTGTGCAGCAAAAAAAAAAAAAAAAAGAAAAAGAAAGAAAGAAAGAAAAAGAAAGAAAGAAAGAAAATCAATGCATAATATCTTTGGCAAATCTTCCACTGTTCCTCTTCCTTTCTGGTGACAGTCTCATTTAAACAAGCAAACAACAACAACAACAACAAAAACAGCTTTTCAAATGAAAGCAGAACTATTATCTTCCCCTCTTTAAAGTTTCAAAATTAGTTCAAATAAAATCTATCATAGCTGGTGTTCAGTAAAGTATCTCAGAAACTTCTTTCAAAGTAAAAGAAAACCTCATAGGAACAGATAAATTAGGTTTATTTTCTATATTTAAAAAAAGGCACACACACACAGAGAGACAGAGAGAAGAGCGAGAAAGGAGTTTTGTTTGCTTTTGTATTTGACATCCTAAAACGTTGCTCACTGTAAACCCGGTGGGTGAAGTCTGGGGAGGCGGCTCAGTAGTTTAGAGCACTTGCCACTTAAGCATGAGAGCCTCTTGGGTCAGAGACTGACAAGTTTGACTCCTCAGAACATACACATGTATATTTAAAACCTGGTATGCCCACTCACATCTGTAACTCCAGTCAGGGGCTGGAGGAAGATCACTGGGGCTTACTGACGGACCCACCATGTCCAGGAGAAAGGAGATATCCTGTCTCGAGGAAATACATGGTAGGACACCTAAAGTTCTTCTTTGACCTTGCATGCGTGTTGGGGCATATGTACCCAAATGTGCATACACCACACATATACTCTACACATGCCCCCAAAAAAAATCATGTGGAGTAACTTCTATCTGAGCCATTGAAATATTTTCCCTCCCTAAGCATACTTTATTGGGCTGCTGTTGTTCTAATTTTATCTTGGAAGAATTAAGGGAAAAAAAAAACACTTTTTTCATTTTCAGGAGAAATTAAGTCAGGTATCTATCTGACTTGAGAGATCCAGAACGAGATGGACAATGGCTCAAACAGTTTAGTTTAGCCAGCTTTATAAGAAAGTCCCCTCGGCTTTAACCCCATAAGGACGGTAACTGAAATGGCCAATGTGTCTTTGGTTTCTTTTTGACTTCTTTAGCCCCTCCTGACTCTACAGACCCTCCTCCTCTGTGCTGTCATCCACACCTCTGCTACACATTTAGGAAAGACGCTGGCCACTCAAGTCATGACAACTGCGAGCAAGAATCAGCTAGACCTTTAGTTGCTGAAATTTTGTTTTTTTAAACGTGCCTAGAAGCCCTGTTGATATTAATTCTAAATGACCTTTGCCACACACTTTGTGGGCCACAGAATGTGATCTGTAATACTCACCAAGAGCAGCTTAATGTCCTAACTAAGACTAAACAATAAGTGAGGTAAAGGGAAGAGGAAGCATTTAAAAAAAAAATCAAGCTGGGCATGGTGGCACATGTCTTTAATCCCAGCACTCGGGAGGCAGAGGTAGGAGGATCGCCGTGAGTTCAAGGCCATCTTGAGACTACATAGTTAATTCCAGGTCAGCCTGGGCTAGAGCAAGACCCTACCTAGAAAAACACACACACACACACACACACACACACACACACACAATCAGCGTGGGGGCTGGAGAGATGGCTTGGCAGTTAAGGCACTTGCCTCAAAGCCAAAGGATCCAGGTTCGATTCCCCAGTACCCACATAAACCAGATGCGCAAGGTGACATATGAAGTTCACTTGCAGTGGCTGGAGGCCCTGGCGTGCCCATTCTCTCTCCTTCGATCTGCTCTTTCTCTCTCTTATAAATAAATAAAAATAAAAATATTTTTTAAAATCAGTGTGGGAAAAAGTGTCCTTGATATCTAAACCTTTGGAAACAATTTGGAGTATCAGTGCTACTTATGAAAACTCAACTTTATTTATCCTAAGTGAATCTTTTATTTGGAATCACGAAATCTGTTTACTTTCCTCATTAACTGTTAAGTTAATATCTTAGGACAACCTTATCTTTATAGAAAAAAAAAAATCTAGTAAGAAACCCAAGGGCTGGGTTGGTGGCTAAGGCACTTGCTGCAGAAGCATGAGGACCTGAGACCAATCCCCCAGCACCCAGGTAAAAAGCCAGGTGTGGGTGCATGATTGTGACTCCAGTGCTGACTGGGCAGGGACAGGAGGACGGCTGGGGCTCTCTGAGCAGCCAGCCTGACAGAAAAATAGTAAGCTCCAGGCTCAGTGAAAGACTTCATGTCAAGGAATTAAGGTGGAAGACTGATCGAGGTGGACACCCGGAATTCTCCTCTGGCCTCTGCACTTGCACGTCTGTACACGCACATGCACACAGCATACAGCACACAACACACACACACAAATAAAATAGAATAATAAATTACTTTAAAAAGCTGCAATATTTAGGGCCTGGAGAGATGGCTTAGCTGTTAAGTGCTTGCCTGTGAAGCTTAAGGACCCCAGTTCAAGGCTCAATTCCCCCAGACCCACATAAGTCAAATGCACAAGATGGCGCATGCATCTGGAGTTCATTTGCAGTGGCTGGAGGCCCTGGCACACCCATTCTCTCTCTCATCTGCTTCTTTCTGTCTCTGTCGGTCTGTCATTCTCAAATAAATAAATAATAAAAACAAAAAAAAATTTAAAGCTGCAATATTTAGAAGAAAAATAAAAACCCTACTTTTGTGAACAGAAGTATCATCAAAGGTTCTTTTCCAAAGGGCAAGACCCTTAAGAGTGCTTGAATTTGATGCTCAAGTTGACTGCTCTCTTCTGTTACACAAGCACCGACTAACCCAGCATTTTATTTAACTCAGTTTGCTGCCTCTCTCCCATTCTGGAGCACCAGTCTCTAGAGACACTGTGCTCTCCCTTGCTGTCTCCTCACTTTGGACAGACATAGCTGACAAACATTTCAAGACATGGTCAAAAGTAGTTGCTGAATGGATGGGAGAATCAAGGCTTAGACTTTCCTGTTCTTGGATCCACAGGTGTATTTCAATAGGATAATTAGTATATGTCAGTCAGATGCAAAATCTTTCTGAAGAAGTCCATCACCAATGCAAATAAGTTACCAATTTGTTTGATTAGTGCCAACTATCAAATAATGCAACCCACTCCAAGGAAAATGTGAGACAGCCTAATTCCTATGACCTTGGCTTTGATGAAGGAGAAATGCCAAGGAAGGCCTTAGAAACCCTTGACAGCCGAAGCCAAAACCTAAAACTGAGCTGAAAGATAGCTCTGCTCTTAAGCAGACTCCTTTCTTTGCAGCTGCAAAACAAAGGAAGAAGTTTTGAAAATTACAAGTACAGTTAAACACAGGACTACTTTCTTTTTGTTCTAGCTTCTAAAACTTGAATATATCTTTTTTCTTTGCTAGGAAAAAAAATCAAATAGGTATATTTCTCTCAAGGTGGCCTAAAGACCAAACTGAGTTCCTTAATATTTACTATTTAGATAAAATGTCCAATCAAAACACAGCTGGTCTTGCTCAGGCAGTCAAAGCTGTGAACCCATTCCCTTACTGGATCCCAAGATCTACAATGGTCCACACAAATTAAGATATAAACAAAAACACACAGAGTATCCATAAAGGTCTCGATTTGGTATTTGCTTAAGAATAACATGATTCAGGGCTGGAGAGATGGCTTAGCGGTTAAGGCACTTGCCTGCTAAGCCTAAAAACACCAGTTCCAATCTCCAGGTCCCACGTTTAGCCAGATGCAAAGTGACACAAGGGCGCAATGCCACACTTGCCCACAAGGGAACCCATGCATCTGGAGTTCGCAGCAGCTGAGAGGCTGCTGGCGTGCCTATTCTCTCTCTCTGCCTCTCTCCAAAAAAAAAAAAAAAAAAAGAATAACATTATTCAATATGAACCCAAAGCAACCCCAAACTTTGTTTTCATTTTATAAAATTTGAGAACAGGAAAAATAAAACTACCTTCATGTCTTTTCATTATCACACTGGACCAATGTCTCAGTGAGCCCATGAAAGGACTCCTTAAAGGTTTAAAATAATGGAACAATGTATGCTTTGCTATGTATTGCCAGGGTCCAGACTGTTAATTACATGTGAATGGTAGATTTGTGTCAATAGGATATAAATGATTCGTGTATGATAAAAAATCTAAAGATTAGTCTTGTTGCCCTGAGACATGAACCAATCAACCAATCTTACAGCTTCACTCCAGCATTCATTCTCTCAGTGCCTAAAAATAGACAGTCTCTGGGATTTTCTGGGAATGAGCTTCACCATCCTACTGATTACCTTATTCATTAAGTTAAATTTATGATTAAAAACTTACATATTTATATGAGAATTATAGTTTATCCTCTTGAAGAATGTGATTTCATAACCTTAATGTTTTAATATAGTGTCTTTTTAGCTGCCTACATACTATGGGAAAGTTAAAAACTGTTGTTGCTCCATCAGAGGCAACAAAAGAAATGTAAATCGATTGCATTATTCATTCTTTGGGAGGCAGGTTATTGATCCTTTAGTGCCACCTTGAATTATTTAGTTTAAAAAGTCTAGTAAATAAAGGAAAATTATCAGCGGCTCTCCATATTCCTGAGAGCACACTATTTTAACCATACAGATGCACATTAATATTTTATGGGCAGGCTTCTCACAAGAATACCTAAAAAGAGCACAAATTGCTGCTAAATGCTGCATCTACCTGTGTTTTCCTCTTAATAGCTTTAAACCTATAGATGCTAAAGTTCGCTGCATTTTCTCTGAAAAAAAGAAGATGGATTTTATCTTCAACAAAGGCACTGTTACACTGCCTATAATAAAATTTAAATACTTTGCCATACAAGTATTTACAGTGTGGCTCCTATGTGTTTTGGCTACCTCACATCCTAATAGCAGTGGTGCCCTAAAAAAGGACTGTTTCAGTGGTTATTAATCATCCCATGAAGCTAGAGGCAGCTACTGACAGAACTCAGGACATGCTGCTCCAACATATGGCAGCCCAGCATACCGGATATTCCATGATGAAGGAACTTAAGAAAATGACAGAAGCAGGAAAGTCATTCTGACCCTTCCCAGCACCCCTTGCTTCACCCTGCTCCCTGAACCAAGTCTCACAACACAGGAAAGATGTTCTAACCTTCCCCCAAAACTGGTCAAAAAACCCTCAAAGGAGAAGCCCCCCCCCCCACCGCCTAGAAGTCGCATCTTTGTCTCCAAACACACCTGATGCAGGAGAACCTCATAAAACAGGTGTTGCTCAGGGGCCCTGGGTTACGACATTGATCTCACCCTCCTTTGTCCTGCCAGAGTTCTCTGTGACTGTCCACTCACTATAAACCCGACTACAAAGACCACTCACGTCTAATGATCACTCTGCAGGACTTCATTTCCTTACAGGGGCTCCTGAGTCTCATAAAACCAATAAATCTACATGCCCTCTCTTGTTAAGCTGTCTGCTAGAGCAGCCCCAGCCATGATGGCAACATAGACAGAAGTAAAGCTCTTTTCCTCCCCCACACTACAGAAAGGTTTCAGATATCTTGTCTCTGGACAACTTAAAGGTTGTCCACCCCCCTCCCCCACCACCCAGGCTGACCTGGAATTCACTATGTAGTCTCAGGGTGGCCTTGAACTCACAGCGATCCTCCTACCTCTGCCTCCCAAGTTGCCACCACGCCCAGTGAAAAATTTTATTTTTATTTATTTATTTATTAGAGATAGAGAGAGGGAGAGAGAAAGAGAACGTGAGAATGGGAACACCAGGGCCTCTCGCCACTGCAAACAAACTCCAGACGCATGCACCACCATATGCATCTGGCTTATGTGGGATCTGGAGAATCGAACCTGGGTCCTTAAGCTTTGCAGGCATGCGCCTTAACCGCTAAGCCATCTCTCCAGCCCAGGTTTTGCTAATTCTTACTACTGATGATGGGAATGATTTTTTTCCTTGATGAAACACCGTGCAGATGGCTATGAACAGTTTGCTTTTACACAAACAAGGTATGCAAACCTAGACATGCCTGTGGCCAGGATAACCAGGTTCGAACATGCTCAACTCAGTGCCAGTGTACACCACTAGCCAGGCAGGATGGTGAACACCCGTAGTCCCAGTTACTGGAGAAGCTGAGGCAGAAGGATCGCTTAAGTCCAGGAGTTCTGGGATGTAGTGCACTATGTGGATCGGGTGTCCCCACTAAGTCTAGCATTAATATGGTGACCTCCTGGAGCAGGGGACCACCAGGTTGCCTAAGAAGGGAAGAACTGGCCCAGACTGGTAATGGAGCAAGCCAATTTACATCACTTATCCAAGCACAAGGATTACAGGCTCCCCCTTTTTTTCCCTCAAGGTATTCTGGTCTGGAAAAATATATTACATGAGCACTCTCCAAGAGCACACATTGTTTAAACGCACCTTGGCTTACTTCTAGTGGAACTTGTGTACATGGTGGTTGGCCAACTGCACCTAGGCGAGCTTAACACAGAAGCTAAGATGAGGCTGCATCTGCTTCAAGTGAACAGCTCCATCCGGGTACGTGCTAGAGTACTTAAAACAAGGACCTTAGGGGTTTCGGTAAGCTCATGGAACCATCACTTATGGCAGGGCTTTTTTTTTTAAAATATATATTTTATTTATTTATTTATTTATTTGTTTGTTTGTTTATTTGAGAGAGAGAGAGAGAATGGGCACTCCAGGGCTTTCAGATAGTGCAAACGAATTCCAGATGCATGTGCCCCCATGTGCATATGGCTTATGTGGGTCCTGGAGAATCAAACTGGGATCCTTTGGCTTTTCAAGCAAATGCCTTAACTGCTAAGCCATCTCTCCAGCCCCCCCTTTTTTAAAAATAATCATTGTCAGCCAGGCATGGTGGCACAAGCCTTAAACCCAGCACTCGGGAGGCAGAGGTAGGAGGACCACCATGAGTTCAAGGCCACCCTGAGACTACATAGTGAATTCCAGGTCAGCCTGGACTACAGTGAGACCCTACCTTGAAAAAAAAAATCATTGTCTTTCTTTGTGAGAGACAGCTCAAGACAGGCTTTCCTCCTGCCTCACTGGCTGGAGCCAAGCACGCAGGAAGAACACTGTCAGCTCTCATTCACCTCCAGCAAGTGAGGGGGGTGCAGATACATTTCCAAGTAGTAAGTACCAAAGAAATTTGCTGAGGTCAGTTTGCAGCAGATGGTGAAGTGTGTCGCTGTACTGAGACATGGGAAAGCCATGAAGCCAGAGCTCAATGGCAAAGCAGTGACATGAGGGGCCTGGACATTCACAGAACAGTAGTGATAGGAAGATGATGAAAGACTTCAGCCACTGAGACAAAAATGTGACAAAGACACAGGAAAGAATAAAATGCTTAAAGAAAAACCCAAAACTCCACCTCTGGGAACTAAATCAACATCTGGGTTAAAAATCTTGTGATGATGGAATAAGACTCAAACAGAGCATAACTGAACTAATGCCAAGTCACCGAGACCACCTTCAAGCTCTGAGAAGGAAGTTGGTTTCACACCATGAACACAGCCTTCTCCAAGGCTGGAGAAGATACAAACAGCCCTGCTTGCTTGCATCTCTCTGTTCTTATCTGAGAGACAAAAGAAACTCATGTGAGTGTTTTTAACATTTTTATTTATTTATCTTGACAGAGAAAGAGGAGAGAGAAAGAAGAGACAGAATGGGCATGCCAGGGCCTCCAACCACTGCAAATGGACTCCAGGCATGTGTACCCCCTTGTGGATCTGGCTAATGTGGGTCCTGGGGAATTGAACCTGGGCCCTTTGGCTTTGCAGGCAAACGCCTTAACTGTTAAGCCATCCCTCCAGCCCTCATGTGAGTGTTTTTAAAACACAGATCATACTTTGCATCTTCACAGCAACACACATGCACCCAGAGAACCCAAACGCACCCTGAGTCTTCAGATTCATCAAGCTTGAATTATTATTATGGCAATAAGTTAAATTTGTATGGGTGCAAAGTCTAATGTATGTGCCTCATAAAATCAATAAGTGTGCTGCAGAACATAGAGAAACAACATGTGTGCAACTTACTTTGAAAGAAATACACCTCACGTGGGCTGGTGAGGTTGCTCAGTAGTTAAGGGCACTAGCTTGCAAAGCCTGACTCCCCAGTACTCATGTCAAGACAGACGCACAAAGTGGCACATGCAGCTGGAGTTCATTTATAGTGGCAAGAGGCTCTGGTGTGCTTATATTCTCCCTCTCTCTCTCTCCTTGAAAGTAAATCAAAACATTTTTTTAAAGAAATATATCATGCATACAAGCCGAAGAATCATTGCCACTGGCATAAAAGTTAAGAGGAATGAGAGAAATCACATAAAGTAGTCTAAATTTCATTTTATCTTCAAAGTAATGACCAGGAATTTGATTATTGCTCATTTTAATTTTCAGTACAATATTCTAAAATGTTTGGAAAATTAGCTTTGTATATACTATAATATTTCCTTTATTAGATACCATTTTATTGAATTCAGCTTATAATTGTTAACAATCAAAACCATGTGTCTATGTTCATGAATACAGAAGGGTTTTAAGTACAATTTTAGTTTTGACTATTTAACCATTATATAATTATTTGACCTTACTATCTGAACTTTCAATATATAAATATCACATTTCCCTAGTATAATCTCTCTCCTACACATAAAGCATTATGAACATGAAATCAGTTATAGCCTCAGTGTTTATAAAAACTACTTTAGGGCTGGAGGGATGGCTTAGCTGTTAAGGCATTTGCCTGCAAAGCCAAGGAACCCAGGTTCGATTCCCCAGGACCCACTTAGCCAGATGCACAAGGGGCGCACATCTGGAGTTTGCAGTAGCTGGAGGCCCTGCTGTGCCCATTCTCTACCTCTCTCTCTTTCTCTCTCTCTCTCTCCCTCTTTTCCTGTCAAATAAGTAAATAAATAAAAATATTTTTAAAAAATCTACTTTATAGTATTTCCTTATATTTAATTATAAATTTTAGATTCAGAAAATTTTGAAAAATACATATTTATAATCCATCTATATGTTGCCAGACAAAAATCACTGTGCATTTAAAGCATTCCTATAAATCTTCCCCAAAAAGAACTTGTTGAAGATTTCAGTTTCTAAAAACATTTCCATTTTACCTGATCTTCTTTTGTGGGTTCATGAAAACACATTTCTGACCACTCCATCAAAAGACTGTGACAGAGAGCTGCTCCCTTGCCCGACAGTGGTTTGAGCACAGGAGACAAGGAGACACAACCCGGATTGTTCCCACTCCAAATCTCCTCGCCCTCCAAGTTGCCCAGTTCCCATGATGCTGTATCAAGGCCGACATCTGGGAGGAGTGGTGTTTAAACAGGAGAGATGGGAGATGTGCATCAGGAGAAAACTTCTTTTCATTTCTCAGGGGCAGAAACTAGACAAATCCAGTCCCATTTTTCTCCCAATGCTCCCCCCGCACCCCTATTTCCTTGGGCCCTTAAGGGCTACCTGTGCATTACTGAAGAAGAAATGACCTAGTAGGATGGAAGTACTAAGGTAAAGGTTAAATTGTCTCAAAACCAGATTTAGACTGCAAACGGACCAAAAAAAAAAAAATCACTAAGGTACAACAGAAAGGATGTAGAAAAATTCTCAAAAGATGTACACAAGTGGCAAGAAGTACCATCAGCAAAATCCTTGCACGCGCACTCCACAGGTCCTAGAAGCCACTTACAGGAAGAAGGGAGCATCCACGTCCTCCTCATCTCTCAGACATAGCTAAGACCAAGTCATCAAAAGTTTGTGGGAGCAAGAGAAGATGACATCTCCTTTGCGAATAAACCCTGCTATTAGCCAAGAACTAAAGGCCGCTCCGAGCGCATCCTGGGAACATATGCTTCAAATCTGCCTGTGGTTGTTTCTAGGATGGCCAAGGAGAACACGCTATTGATTTGTGCTTTGGTATTTCCACTACACACTGACAAGCAGTTCTTTCTACACACACTTGAGTGATTAAACAACGTTCTGTGGAAGAGTGATGCTTCACTAGAAATCCTAACAGTTCTTGGAAAAGGCTGAGCTCATACAGTTAAATATAGTGCCGTCAGGCAGGGATGGCCAGCGTGGTACCAAGTCCACATCAACAGTGTTAGTCACGTGCTAACTCACATCAGGCTAATCGTGTGCTTCCCATGCTGCGTTCACAGATGATCTCAAAGGATGGTTAAATACACATAAATCTCCAAGATAATGGTCACCTTTCTGTTGGATATGGAGGCCAACAGACAAGAGGTATCCTAACCAGGCTGTGACCATTCATCTACAGCAAAGCTGGCAATAATCCCAGAATAGAAAAATCTGGACACATCCTCTAGTCATTTAGAGCAAGTCTTTAGTAGCAAATGGAGTTTCTACTCAACTAATATTATACAAGGTTTTGCTCTAATTATGTATGTATTCCATTCAAATATTACCCTAAGTAAAAAGCCAATTTAGACTATAGTTGTAGGCTTGTATTTGATAGAATTTGACCAATTAAAGTGAATAATGTTACATTTTCAGGTTATTTTAAGTGCTTAACTTTTTTCAAAGGAGGAAGACAGAATGTTAAAATGGCTTCAAAATTCTCATATGGCACAGCACAAACTTTAAAATTACCTAAGACCTATCAAAAAAAGAAAAAAAAAAAACAGGTGTGGTGGCACAGACTTTTAATCTCAGCACTCGGGAGGTAGAGGTAGAAGGACAGCTGTGAGTTCAAGACCAGCCTGAGACTACATAGTGGATTCCAGGTCAGGTGAGACCCTAACTAGAAAAACAAAAAGACAAATAGATGATAGATATAGATAGATAGATAGATAGATAGATAGATAGATAGATAGATAACAAACTACAGGAAAACTAGTACCAAATCCATTTCTATTGCTAAGAAAAACAAAAATAACTTGTACAGTAAAAAAATGAAATTTCTAAAACTAATTTTCCAGTTCATTTTGTAATTCCTACAGAAATTAGCATGAATTCTGAAATGTTATCAAAGGATCCTATGTATTTATGTGGGTATATATAAACTATAGAAATTGCATCTATTTTCATAAAAACTTTGCCTTTGCATGTGTGTGTGTGTGTGTGTGTGTGTGTGTGTGTGTGTGTGTGTAAAAAAGAAGAGGAAAGGGGAGAAAAAGAAACTTGTGCAAATTCTTGGCTTACTTATATTTGAGATGTGGGTTTTGACATCCCCAGTCATGCCATGGACCACTGCCAGGGTAATGACTGGAGAGAGGCTCTCACATCATGCAGAGTTTGCAGCATTGACATTATTGCATAATACCAGAAAGGCCATGGACAATCTTCTACTGCACCTAAGGAAGAAGGACAATGCCAAGGTCTGGGGTGGGAGTTTTCCATCACCAAAGCATTTAACCCCACACCAGCACTGCAAGAGAGACATGGCAACCTGCCCTGTGCAGCTGTCCATGAGCTAAGTAACTCCAGGAGAGACCCGTGTCCTTCCACTCCTGCCCACTGCACAAGGCTCTGAGACTTAAATGTAGAGTGGAAGTGTGGCCATTTGGGGCCCTTTTGGACTAATTCCAAAGAGCATTTTCTACTCTACATTCCTAGCCTGTGAGACTTTTTAAGACCTTTGGCGTTGTACAAAGTCAAGGAATTAACCTTCAATGCCCTGCAGGCACACAAAGGTCAAGAGCCACGGTTTTGTCTTTTCCAGAACAAAACTTGGAGGGTTCCTTTTACTTACTCTTCCAGACTGTAAAGCCTTATTATCAAATGAAGCTGTTTTTCATTTCTCCAAGTCCCCGTATCCCTCCTGAGAATCAGAAATGGGTACAATGACAGATCAAAACACATAACTGGCCTTACTGTTCCCATCGAGCTATACTACAAGCTGCTGGCTCTTATCTCAGAGCCTCTCTCCTCTCGTTCATCCTTGCCACACTCTCCTTCATGTCTTCCTTTCTTTGGCCTTGGGATATGTAGCAAGTCTTCAATGCCGTCCTTGGTAATGTCCCCCCTCCCTCCTCTCACCAACAGCTTCTCCATGCACAGCCAGGGATTCTCTTCCACCTGGCCCCATCTACTCCACACAGACTTCTCTACCCCCACCAGGCTGCACTGACAGCTTCTCCTCTAGGCTTCCAAAGTCCCTGCATGCATCATCACAGCACATATACACCATGGGAACTTGTTTCCTAGTCTGACTCCTCTCACACTATGGGCTTGCTGGCAGCTAGTATGAATGAAATCTCCCGTTGGGCTGGAGAGATGGCTTAGCCGTTAAGGCACCCGCCTGCAAAGCCTAAAAACGTCCGTTTGGTTCACCAGGTCCCACGTTTAGCCAGACGCAATAAGTGACAGAAGGGCTCAATCCCACACATGCCCACAAGGGGGCACACGCATCTGGAGTTCGTTCACAGCGGCTGAGAGGCCGCTGGTGTGCCCATTCTCTCTCTCTCTCTCTCTCTCTCTCTCTCTCTCTCTCATTCTGCCTCTCTCAAATTAAAAAAAAAACTCACTTGTCTTACTAGAAGGACAAAAAACAATTAGCATAGAAGTAACACTGAATACAAGTACCTCTTAGTCTTTAAAAAAAGACAGTATCTTTATTTACTGACTTAAGAAAGAGAAAGAGGCAGATGCAGAGAGTATGGGCATGCCAGGGCCTCTTGCCACTGCACATGAACTCCAAATGTATGCACCACTTTGTGTATCTGGCTTCACATGGGTACTGGGGAACTGAACTCAGGCCATCAGGTTTGCAAGCAAGTGCCTTTAACCACTGAGCCATCTCTCCAGCCCCTCTTCATTATTGTGGCCCTTAGCTACTTAATTCACTTAACATATTCTTATTGAACTTATACTGTATGGAAGATACTCAGCAAGACATTAAACTACAGAAGTGAGTCAGACACTATGACATATTATGTGGTAGAGGACGTAGCATACCGAAATAATTATGCAATGATAAGCCTAGGAGAGTTTGGGAACACACATCAGAAGGCCATATCATGCCTGAAGAATGTGAAGAAAACTGTGCAAAAGCCTGAACATCTGCTGGAGACTGACACATCAGCAAGAGTTAACCCGCAAGAGACCCAAGGGAAATGCAGCCTTTGACATCAGAACCACCAGTCTAATCAATCAAGAGCAAGCGGAGCTACGGGGCCCAGCTGCTTCCCCTTAAAGCAGAAATGCCCTGAAATGCCAACTTTGATTCAATTATTATTTTTATGCAATAGGGTCATTATTAAAACTCCCCTTTAAAAAGCTAGTCATGCAAAGAAAGCTTCTATCTGACCACAATTACAGAACTACAATGTTTAATACTTACGGGAAATTCTACTGACTATTTTCTCATGTGAATACTGGAAGTGCAATTCCGTGGCATATATATCAGACGGCAC
Organism: Orientallactaga sibirica; assembly: GCA_036365145.1. Classification (NCBI taxonomy): domain Eukaryota; kingdom Metazoa; phylum Chordata; class Mammalia; order Rodentia; family Dipodidae; genus Orientallactaga; species Orientallactaga sibirica. Next base: position 11,511,431 of record JAEOAD010000035.1, on the reverse strand, counting down.
CTTTTCTACAGCTGAAACGTAAGCACCAGGGTCTTCCGTTTAATAAGAAAAAGCATTAAGAGAGAATGCAGACTAGCTTCTTACTGAGACGCAGTCAAGCTGACTCCTATCAGCTCAAGTGTCCAGAGCTCACTTTGTGTCTAGGGCTTGCTCGACACAAAGTGAGCCAGGGCTATCGAGCATTTTTATACAATCTGAACTGCTAAACCCTGGTTGACCTCACCAGCGAGCCGTGGTAGCTCAGCAAATGCTCCATATAGACAGTCTTTTCTTACTTGCTCTCACTCCAGGCCTCTGCTAGCAAAAAAAAAAATAAAAAAAAAATGTCCAAGGGCTGAGGATGGCTTGGTGGGTAAGGCTCATGCCTGTGAAGCCTAAGGATCCAGGTTCAATTCTCCAGGTCCCACATAAGCCAGATGTACAAGGAGGCGCATGCATCTGGAGTTCGTTTGCAGTGGCTGGAGGCCCTGGTGTGTCCATTCTCACTCTCTCTCATGAATAAATAAATAAATAAATAAATAAATAAATTTAAAAATCTTAAATAAATAAATGAAAATAAAATCTTTTTTAAAAAATGTCCAATTGCATAAAGAGGACAAGATCCACCAGGCACTCAGAAAACCTTGAGAGCAGAATGAAGGTCTGAGATCTAACCCCTCAGCAGTAATCAGCTTTGCTTCACAGCAGACCTCCAGAGATCTCCCTCATGCTTCTTGTAGGGATGTTTTGAACAACCTGTTTAATGTCAGTACTTGGGAGTCTGCCCCCAGAGACCAAGGAGAATGCATTATAAGCCTGACCCTCAGTCTGCACTGAATTATTAAGAGCACCAAACTATACCTGCAACATATATATATGAAAAATACCAAAATGGCTTTTATTTAACAAAGGGATTTACAGTTCATGAAAATGTTTAGCGTTTTAATTCCATGGCAACAAGTACAGTTTATCAGAAGAGACACTTAGGACAACTGCCCAATAATCCGTCCATCTTATCAACAGCAGAAAGGATGGTCTCTGCTAAGGCATGGACACTTGTCATCCAAGTCTTCACTTTTTTTTTTTTTGTTTTGTTTTGTTTTGTTTTTCGAGATAGGGTCTCACTCTAGCCCAGGCTGACCTGGAATTCACTATGTAGTCTCAGGCTGGCCTCAAACTCACGGCAATCCTCCTACCTCTGCCTCCCGAGTACTGGGATTAAAGGCGTGCGCCACCACGCCCGGCCAAGTCTCCACTTTGTTTGATTCATTTTCTCATACATAATCCAAGATTCCAAGGAGATTCACAAGTACTAGACATTGGCATCCAATTTACAGTCACCTCCACCCCACAGCCTATAAATACTAAGAAAATCCATTGAATAGAAAGGGAGGGAGGGGGACTTAATAGGATGGTATTGTATACATGTAAGTAGAAGAACAGATTTATGGGGGGTGAGAAGGCCTAAGTGAGGTCAGGGGAAGAGACTGCATAAAGGAAAGGTGGGGGGAAGGCTAATCAAAATCTAAGAGCATATAAATAAGACATATGGAAACCTACTTTTTTGGACAATGGAACACTCAGAGGCCATAGATTGTTACTAGAAAATTTTCAGTGTCAGGGATGGGATACCTTCCAGTGAGTTGTTGGCCAAGGAGGTCACTGATGCCCCCCAAAACATTACAGGCCATTGCTGGTGCCCTGGGTTTCCCACCAGGAATAGATGGTAAGATCCTATTGCTGAAGACTCCACATACTTGGGCTGCAAGGTCACTGAGAAATCCTGCCGGAGCTGAGCTAAAACCTCCTCCATGTAGACCAGCTGACAGAAAGCTGGAAAAAACTATGCAGCATGCAGTTCAATGGGAGAGAAAGAAGTCATCAGTGGAGATACTCAACAGTGGACGCTGCAAGCTTTAAATTTGGGCAGTAAGGCCAAACAAGCCAATGGGTGCAATAGTGGCACGTCTGTTATGAGAAACCAACTGCTCTCTAATTGGACTGGAGACCCGCTCCATGGGAAGGAATGCATCCCTGGATACAGAAAATCTACAACAGGGATAGTCATGAGCCCTAGGGTTGTAACGTCTGCTGGTGTCTGATTAAATGTATATACTATGATCACCAAACTTCCCAGTAAGCACTTCTTTTAATGTTCATACCCATATATTAATGCTACTCCCACTTTTGGTTAGAGAAGCTTCTCTTTTCAGAAGGCGGAGACCTTGGGATGACTCAGAAGGCACAATGGTGCTAAAAAGAAGTGACAGAGGAGTGCTCAGCACTAAAACACCTCTATCACACCTTCCAAGGCTCAGGGTCCATTGCAGAAGAGGGGACGGAAAGAATGTAAGAGCCAAAGGAAAGGTAGGACTCCTTACAACGTGCTCCTCCAGACACAAAATGGCCTGGATATCCATGACCTCAATGTGCCTGACACTACCTACACAAGACCATCATATTGGGAGGAAAAGATATGACATCAAAATAAAAGAGTGATTGAGAGGGGGGATGGCGTATGATGGAGAGTGGAGTTTCAAAGGGGAAAGTGGGGGGAAGGAGGGAATTACCATGGGTTATTGTCTACAATATGGAAGTTGTCAATAAAGTTTAAAAAAAAAAACATGAAAGACATAGTTTTCAAACAACAACAACAAAAACCCCTTATACTTTCTCTCCAGGAACAGAATTCTTTTCCATTTATGCCCTTCAAATTTATATTGCTTCATTTATATTAAAGCAGAAATAGAATGAAGGTTGAAATACCTCCATCCTACCTCCATCCTATCCTACCTAGCTCCCAAAAGCAGGTCCCAGTCCTGAAGCAGCCAGGCAGCACAGCACCCAGCCTGTCTCTTGCCCCAGTCACACCCGACACCCACCTCTGACCCGTCACATCAGTAAGATGTGCAGAGATAGCTGGTGACCTACAGCTCGGTTGGTTTGGTTACGGTGATGCTGAGACCTTCCTTAGTCATGATCTTAAATCCAGTTAATTTTGTTCAAACATCTATTTTCTTCCTGAGTATAATTTCACAACTGAAATTATGCGTAGTCAGAAGTTTAGTGTTCCGTACATTTTTGAGATGGCTCCTGGCATTGTTCATCCATTTGTTTTGCTACTATCTTTAAAGGTTTATCGTAGTGTTTCTACTTTTTATTGTTGTTGCAGTCATGTTTCCATGTCTTCTTATTTATAAATTATATGAAGCTCGGGCTAGAGAGATGGCTTGGTGGTTAAGCACTAGCCTATGAAGCCTAAGGACCCCAGTTCGAGGCTTGATTTCCCAGTACCTACATAATCTAGATGCACATGGTGGCATCTGGAGTTTCAATTGCAGTGGCTGGAGGCCCTAGGGCACCCATTCTCTATCTATCTATCTGCCTCTTTGTCTGTCTGTCACTCTCAAATAAATAAATAAAACAAAAAAATTTATAAATTACATGAAGCTCATATTTATTTTCCTTTTCATAGAGAAAATACATAAGATATAGAGGGACATGCCTGAAAAAATGAGTAAATTGGGGGAAATTATCTCTATACAATGCTCTCTTAATGCTACAATTGCCATGCACTGATGTAAATTGAGTGAGGGAGGGGATATGTTGGAGAGTGGATTTGTGAAGGGGAAAGTGGGGGCAGGGGAGAGAATTATTATGGTTTATTGTCTATCATGAAGTTGTCAATAAAAAAAAAGTTGATGGGGCTGGAGGGATGGCATAGCAGTTAAGGCATTTGCCTGCAAAGCCAAAGGACCCAGGTTCAATACCCCAGGACCCACGTGAGCCAGATGCACAAAGTGGCCCATGCATCTGTACTTTGTTTCCAGTGGCTAGAGTCCCTGGCGCACCCATTCTCTCGCTCCCTCCTTCCCTCTCTCTCTTTCTCTCCCCCTCTTTCTCTCTGTCAAATAAACAAATCAATAAAAATTAAATATTTTTTTTAAAAGTTGATTGGTTTTGAAACTACTAAGCCTTGCGCATTGGTCTGCTTCTTGCATGTCAATAGGCAAACTTCAACTGATCAGTCACAATTAAACCCCCAAAGGTGCAAGCTCCTAAAAGTCCTGTGGGAATTCAAGAACCTCCTGAGGCTGGAGAAATGGTTCCGTGGGTAAAGGGCTTGCCACACAAGCATGAGGCCCTGCGTTTGGCCTTCCCAGCCTTCACAGAGAAAAGCTCAGTGTAGCAGTGCAAGACTCTAGCCCCAGTGCTAGGGAGGCAGAACCAGGCTGACTGGTTAGTCTCGCTAAATTGGTGAGCTCTAGGTTCAGTGAGAGACCTTGTCTCAAAAACAAAATAGACAGCAATTGAGAAAGAAACCTGACATCAACTTCTGGCCTCAACATGCATGCATACACATGTGTGCCCACATACACAATCAAAAAGTGAAAAATAGGGGGCTGGAGAGATGGCTTAGTGGTTAAGCGCTTGCCTGTGAAGCCTAAGGACCCTGGTTCGAGGCTCGATTCCCCAGTACCCACGTAAGCCAGATGAACAAGGTGGTGCATGTGTCTGGAGTTTGTTTGCAGTGGCTGGAGGCCCTGGCACACCCATTCATATGCTCTCTCTCTCTCTCTCTCTCTCTCTCTCTCTCTCTCTCTTTCTCTGTCTCTAATAAGTAAATAAATGAAAATAAAAACTTTTTTAAAAAAGTGAAAAATAAAAAGAACTCACTCTGCTAGAGAATTTATGAAAGTCAAAAAGCAGTAGCCATGGAATTATAAAAATTATTTTACATTTTGTGCATTTTGAAAGAACTCACTATTTGAATATTCACATATTTAAAGCCAATAAATACAGGGCTTATTTTTCTTTAAAAATATCTTAGGGTGGTCTGGAGAGATGGCTTAGTGGTTAAAACACTTGCCTGCAAAGCCAAAGGACATCGGTTCAATTCCCCAGGACCCAAGTAAACCAGATGTACGAGGTGGCCCATGCATCTGGAGTTCATTTGCAGTGGCTGGAAGCCCTGGTGTGCTCTCTCTCTCTCTTTCCCTCTTTCAAGTAAATAAATAAATAATGAAAATGTTTTAGGTAGGGCTAGAGAGATGGCTCCATAGTTAAAAATACGTGCTTGCAAAGCATGACAGGCCAGATTCAATTCTCCAGCACCCACATAAAACCAGATGTACAGAGTGGTGCATGCATCTGGAGTTCATTTGCAGTGGGAAGAGGCCCTGTGTTTGTTCTCTCTCTCTTTCCCCCCTCTCTCTTTCTCCTTGCAAAAAGATAAATTTTTTAAACCAAATATCAAATTTCCATGTAATATGTTAGGTCACCTAAAAATGAATGTATGATTAGATAACAAAATACTGGCATGGATAGATGGCTCAAGCCTATAACCCATTACTGGAAAGGCTGAGGCCAGCAGATTATAAATCCGAGGTCAGCCTAGACAACTTCCTTAAACCTTGTCTGATAATATAAAGTTTTTTAAAGGGGCTAAGCATGTAGCTCAGTAGCAGAGTGCTTGCCTTGGTCTCAATTCCCAGTACTACAAAAAAGAAGACTCAGGATATGTTTTATCTATTATCATTGCTAACATTGTTCTGAACTTTACATTTATGTCAAAGTATGACACTCCATTACTTTAGACAATATGCCTTATCCTAAGAAAGTGGTACTGAAATTATAAAAATGTTAATACATTCAAGTTTTTAAAAACATCATTATCATATAAAGACAGGTATATCTAGCTACAGGCACACACGCTGTTAACCTATTGAACCGTATATACAGACACATACTAACATATTTACAACAAATTTCAAAAGTAGCTGAAATGCCATTTGCCAAACAATTATGAACTGTGTCTGAGCAAAGAAAAATAGAAATTCAGATCATTTTAAAAAAATGTTATTTGCAAAAAAAAAAATGTTTCTTAATTTTCTTTGCCCTCATTTTATGTTCAGCCAACTTCTTTTAACCAGTCTAAATCTTGGAATAACTCTGGAGACATACAACAATTTCCAAGTAAAAGAGTTAATCTACTTTGTTTTATGGGGCTGGTGTGTAGTAAAACAGCTATCTGGGACTCAACAGCAAACTATTTCCTAAGAATAACCTTCCACATTGAATTGATACCGAAGCAATGATTATGCCCCTCATTTGGCTATGAAACGAACAGTTCTCCAAGTTATGAGTGAAAGGACAATGGAATTGAACCATTTCCATCTGCTTCCCAGTGGTAAGACACATTTCCAAGCCCCACATGGACACAGCAGAGCTGTCTGTTCAGAAGAAACACAGCCATGTCTCCACAGCAGTGGAGCAGTTGTGGAAATGGAGAACTAAGGGCTATCCAATGTCCAGACTAATTATGGTTTAAATTCAAAAACATATAAAGAAATGTAACAGAGCTAGAGAAATGGCTTAGTGGCTAAGGTGTTTGCATACAAAGCCAAAAGACCCGGGTTCAATTTCCTTGTACCCATGTAAAGCCAGATGCACAAGGTGGCACATGCATCTGAAGATCCTTTGCAGTGGCTTCCAGCTCTGGTGTGCCCATTCTCTTTTTGTGTCTCTCTCTCCTCTCTCAAATAAATAAATGAGAAAATAAAATAAAATAAAAAAACAAATATAACAACAGATTCTGGTTTGGTCCCAGTGGGGATGAAGAAAAAAAAATACTGCCTATTCAACATTGATTCAGTGACAATAGAGGAGAAAAAATAAAAATTCTAACATTATGATGCTGATAATAATTTCATCTGCAGCAACATTCAGGAAGCTGATTAGATGTCCTAATGGGTGATTTAAGATGAAAGGAAAATACACCCTTAACATAATTTAATAAGATCTTCAGACTGAAGCATATTCAAGGGTTTCACGAAAGACCTTCTCATGGCCTTTTAATAGCTCTTTCCAATTCCAATTAACTTGTTAAATGCCAGTTCTCATTGCTTCATCAGAAATCCAAAGCCAGCCCATTCTGATTAAATCATTAAACAACCGTTAACAGTGCAATGCCTAGAAATAGTTATGGACAGTCCGGCACAGATAAAGCACCTCTCAATTCTCCATGCCAACAGAGAAGAAAACCTCAAGTAGGTAATTAAAAATAATAATAAATTTTATTTACCTCTGAGATATACTAGGTTCCATTTACAGAACACATTTTGCCTTCTTAATTGTTTTACTGGGGTTAATATTGAGATTAGCATAACCTTTTCATAGACCCTCAACAGACAGTGCAGAAGTGTTGATTAAGAGAGTTCGTTTATGCGGATCTTAGGTGCTAAAGCTCAGACAGCGCTGACAGCCTGCCAGTGTGATATGCTCCATCCCCTGCTCAGGAGCCAAAGGTCTGCGCAGGGCCCTTCTGGGGAGGTCTTCATCCAGACCACACACCTGCTCAACTCCACACCAGCACTCACCGTTTTCAAAGAGCTGCCTGCAATCTTTGCCTCCCCACCTCCTAGGCTGCCTGCTGTCACTCAGCACAAGACAGTCCTGGCTCCAGAGATCCAGGGCCTCTTGCAAAGTTCAAGGTTGAGCCCACCCTCCCAAGACAAAGGATAACTCACCTACTGCGCTGAAAAAGGTCTGTTCCATCACAGTCTCTTTCCTTGGACTGCATTTCTTATATCTATGAGCACCTTAGGACAATGCCCCTCAATGAAAATGAGTATGCTCCCCCCAATGTTCCACATTAAGCCTGGTACCCACAACACGCAAAAGCTATTTAGCTATTCTGTTGTCTAAGCAGCTGCATTGTTCATTTTTTTTTTTTAGTTTTGCTTATTTTTATTTGAGAGCAACAGATGAGCGAGCGAGAGAGAGAGAGAGAATGTGCGCACCACGGCCTCTAGCCACTGAAAACAAACTCCAGATACATGCGCCACCCTGTACATCTGGCTTACGTGGGTCCTGGAGAACTGAGCCTCGAACCAGGGCCCTTAGGCTTCACAGGCAAGCGCTTCACCACTAAGCCATCTCTCCAGCCCCTGTTCATTCATTCTTATGAATATTACTATGGGTTTGGAGAGGCCTTGAGGATGAAGAACAAAACAAAATAAAACAGGATCAACTAAAAATGCCATGTTAGGTCACTGGGACAAGAAAAACCAAGCACCAAGCTTCAGTCTCTTCCAAAATTCAGCAATCCACTAAAACCTTTTCTGCGATTCTATCTAGTAACCTGCTGATAGCTTTTCTGGATTAAAAAGCCTATAGAGGGCTGGAGAGATGGCTCAGCGGTTAAGATGTTTCCCTGCAAAGCCTAGAAGTGTGGGTTTAACTCCCTAGTACCCATGTAGAGCCAGATGCACTAAGTGGTACATATATCTGGAATTCATTTGCAGTGGTGGGAGGCCCTGGTGCACCCATTCTCTCCTCTCTACTGCCCCTTTCTGTCTCTCTCAAATGAATGAATGAATGAATGAATGAATAAATGAATGAATAAATAATAAATAAAGCAAGCAAGCCTATATGACACTCTACCCACAACTTTGAAAGATGGTGAGTTCTGCTTTCAATTACACTAATTAAGAGTCAACCAAATATAATCTTTGTAAAACAAAAATACCTGTAATGCATGTATGACCTTGAGTCTTCAAATCAGACTAAATCAGCCAACAGAAACAAACATGTCAGAATCACATTTATATCTTCACGCTTAGTGAAGACAGGACATTTGCCTTTCAGGCCTTGCTCTACCCATTCTCCCCACCTCTCCTAGTCCCAGTGTCACCAGAGAGCAGGTAATCCTTAGATCTCCACCAATCCCCAGCCGCATCTCCCACCTCCCAGGGAATCGGCTTCATTAACCGCCACCTGCTCCCAGTTATCATGGTACATAGAGGCGTGGTTTATAACTGTAAGTGTTCATATTTGAAAAACCTATGTTTTATATAAATTTCCTAAAAATCATTTAACTGAGATGGGTGCAGTGGCACACACCTACAGTCCCTGCTACTCAGGAAGCTAAGCTCCTGGATTGCCTGGGCAGCATAGCCAGATTCTGCCTTAGAAAACACATTTAATTGTACATTTTAAAAGGTATATTATGGTATACAAATTAAAGTAACATGAGAATAAAAACATTAGTTTTCTCAAATTATGTGATTTTTTTTAACAGTTCAAATGAGGGAGAAGCTAGTTCTTTCTGCATCATCTTTGTACTCTTGTTGGCAAAGAAGCACAAAATAAACATCAGCCAGTTACACATAAATTGCTTTCTTTGTCTTTGAACTCAGTGCCCTGAAAGCAGCTCTGCTTGCTACCATCTATACTGGTTGGTAAATTTTAACTGAGGAATAAAACAGAGTGCAAAAGCCTGAAATGCTTAGCTTAGCCTGTGGCAACACCTCCATAATTTTAAGCATGGCTCCTGCAAGTTAGTGACTTTCAAAATGCTCTCGGCCTTTCTTCTCTAAAGATATTTGCACATGAATATTTTACATGGCTACTGCACATCTCCAGGCATCTCAGATGGTATCTGATACTTCATCCTTCTCCCTGACAGGGCACGGCTGTTACAACCAATAATTCACTCTTTATTCCTTTTTTTTTTTTTTTTTTTTTTTTTTTTTTTTGAGTAGGGTTTCACTCTAGTCCAGGCTGACCTGGAATTCACTATGTAGTCTCAGGGCAGCCTTGAACTCACGATGATCCTCCTACCTCTTCCTCCCCAGTTCTGGGATTAAAGGTGTGCACCACCACTCACAGTTTCACTCTTTATTCCTCACTCAACAACAAATACTGAGTATTCAAGAACTTGCCTGTGAAGCCTAAGGATCCTGGTTTGAGGCTTGATTCTCCAAGACGCATGTAATCCAGATGCACAAGGTGGCACATGCATCTGGAGCTCCTTTGCAGTGCCTGGAGGCCCTGGTATGCCCACTTTCTCTCTCTCTCTCTCTGTTTGCCTCTTTCTCTGTTTATCTGTCACTCTCAAATGAATGAAAATAAAATAAACAAATACTCATGAGAATGCCGAGACTCGAGAATCTAGTCCCTGCCATTTCTCCTTCCATCCTCTCTGCTCCTTTCTTCTCGGGCAGCTCCTCTATCCTCCACTTTCAGCAATAGGTGCTCATCTCTTAAGACTACTCTAGAAGCTTACTATATTAGTAACTTTTCTCAGAAATACAGAATCATTAGGAAGGGTGTGTGTGTGTGTGTGTGTGTGTGTGTGTGTGTGTGTAACTATTATGTGATTTGGTTTCAATGACTAGAGGGTGAGACGTCCCTCAATAGTTGATCAGCAAGCTGGATAAAAAGAACAGCAGACAGGACAATGTGGTCTGAGCCTCAAGACCAGAGAACCAGGGCAGCTAAGGACGACTTTCAGTCAGAGGCCAAAGGCCTGAAAACTGGGGAAGAGAGACCCCATCAGTGTAAATCCCAAACTCTGAAGGTCTTAGAACCAATGGCGAAAGAAGATGGACATTCTAGATCCAGAGGAAAAAAAATTAACCCTAGCAGGCATGGTGGCGCACACCTTTAATCCCAGCACTCGGGAGGCAGAGGTAGGAGGAGCGCCATGAGTTTGAGGCCACCCTGAGACTACAAAGTAAATTCCAGGTCAGCCTGGGCTAGTGAAACCCTACCTTAAAATAACAAAAAAAAAAGTTAAAAAATTAAAATAAAATAAAATTAACCCTTTCCTGTGCAATAATGGCATGTCTGTTATGAGGGAAACCAACTGCTCTCTAATTGAACTGGAGGCCGCTCCATGGAAGGGAATACATCCCTGATACTGAAAACCTATGACAGGGGTAGTCATGAGCCCTAGGGGTGTAATGTCTGCTGGTGTCTGACTAAATGTATATACTATGCTCACCAAACTGCCCAGTAAGCACTTCTCTTAATGTCCACACCCATATATTAATGCTACTCTCACTTTTGGTTAGAGAAGCTTCTCTTTTCAGATGGTGGTGACCTTGGGATGACCCAGAAGGCACCATGGTGCTGAGAAGAAGGGACAGAGGAGTGCTCAGCACTGAAACATCTCTATCACACCTTCCAAGGCTCAGGGTCCAATGCGGAAAACGGGGTGGAAAGAATGTGAGAGCCAAAGGAAGAGTAGGACTCCTTACAACGTGCTCCTTCAGACATAAAATGGCCTGGATATCCATGACCTCACAGTGCCTGACACTACCTACACAAGACCAACATATTGGGAGGAAAAGATCATGACATCCAACTGAAAAGAGAGATTGATTGAGAGGGGGAAGGGATATGATGGAGAGTGAAGTTTCAAAGGGGAAAGTGAGGGGAGGGAGGGAAGTACCATGGATATTGCCTACAATTAAAGAAGTTGTCAATAAAAAAATAAAAATTAAAAAAAATTAACGCTTTCCTTGCCTTATTGCTCTATTCAGGCCCCCAACAGATCAGAGGGCAGCTGCCCACACTGATGGGCAGATCTTTTTACTTAGTCCACCAATTCAAACACCAGTCTCTTCTTGAAACACCTTCACAGACACATCAAAATAGTATCTTGGGACCTATCTGGGCACCTGTTAACCAAGTCGACCTAGAATTCATATCTAATCCATTTCCTCCATAGTCTGTAACGTCTCCACGCTCCTAGCTGGGCTCGCTGTCCTTCTTGTGAGCCTACCCATCACTTGCACACTGCTGTATGTAAATGGCTGCCCTCCATGACAGGATAGGGATTCCTTAAGGTCAGTCGTTAGGCCTAATGACTCATTTACATCCTGTACTAGTTACTTTGGAGTCACTGTGATCAGATGCCTGACAGAAACAACCTAAGGGCGGACACAGGCTCACTTTGGCTGATGGTTTCAAAGGGATTTAATCCATGGTGGCAGGAAAAGCAAGGGAATAGTGGCGATTCCATGTATGGTGGCAAGAGCAGGAGACAAAGCGCTTTTTCATGTCGTCACAAATCAGGAAGGAGAAAAAAATGGACCAGAATAGGAGGCCAGTCCCTAGTCTTCAACGGCCCACCTTTAGTGACCAACTTCCATCAGTTCAGCCAGGCCCTATCTCCTTCCTAAAGGCTGCACAGCCTTCAACACAGTGCTACAAGCTGGGCGCTGGACATTCAAAAATGAGCCTGTGGAGGGAATTTCAGATTCAAACCATAACATTCCAAGCTCGTGAACCCACTGCCTTTCTCACAGCAAGGCTTCAAGAAATGAAGAAGTCTGTAAAAAGGTGTGGAGTGCAACAGTGAAATTCGAAGATCTATTCCAGAGACCTGGCTCCGTTACTAAATAAAGCCCTGTTATATTCTCCTGGGCTAATTTACATTTTTCTTAGGCTTCCACTTCAATTTTAAAAAATATTTTATTATTTTTTAATTTATTTGACTGGGGGGGGCAGAAAGAGAGAGAATAAGTGCATTAGGGCTCTAGTCACTGTAAATGAATTCCGGACATGTGCGCCACCTTATGCATCCAGCTTTACATGGGTACTGCGGTATCAAACCTGGGTCCTTAGGCTTTAGCAAGCAAACTCCTAACTGCTAAGCCATCTCTCCAGCCCAATTTTGATTTTCATGCTAGTTTTTACTTTTCTGAAAGAACATTAATGATGCTATGAATATCAAGGCTGCTAAAAGTGGTATTTGTTTACCTTATCATCTTAGCTGCAGAAATTATCTGTATTTTCATCCAAGGAAAAAAGTGTTTCTTCCTGGGGATTCAGTGTGTCCATGTAAATAAACTCAATCTCTCCTCACCACTCCTTCACATTCACCTCAGAAACAGTCCTTAGATTCATTTCGTCCTCTTAAGGTCTCAAAGGCATTGCTATAGTTCACATTATATCATGACTCAGACTATTTTAACAACCTTCTAACTAGTCTCTCTTCTTGTCTCTTTTCTTAAACATATATTTTTCATAGTGGTTGAGCCCTAACTAAAACATGCCTTATGGGCTGGTGAGATGGCTTAGTGGTTAAGGCACATGCCTGCAAAGCCTAAGGAACCAGGTTCAATTCTCCAGGTCCCACATAAGCCAGATGCACAAGGTGGTGCACGCATCTGGAGTTCATTTGCAGTGGCTAGAAGTCCTGTTGCATCAATTCTCTTTCACTCTCTCTCTCTCTCTCTCTCTCCTTCTCTCTTTCATAAATAAATAAATAAATAAATAAATAAATAAATAAATAAATAAATTTTAAAACATGCCTTACAATCTTCTCACGTAAGCCAAAAGTGGTGGCACACCTCTATCATTCCAGGATTTGAAGGCTAAGGTGAACTGGAAAACACAGTAAATTCTGGGCCAGCTGAACTTCCTAGGAAAACCCTGTCTCAAAGTAAAAAAAAAAGTGGTGGTGTGGGTGGCAGTTTGGGGGGGGGAAGTGAGGAATAAGAGGATAAGAAGAACAACAACAAAGAAAAATCTCATGTGATAAGAAAAAGTTCAAACTTCTTAGTCTGAAATTCAAGGCTCTGCACCGTTTTGGGCCAAGCTGGCCTTCTAAGCTCGCCTCCCTTGCTGCATGCTCCAGCCTCACCAACCTGCCCATCTCTTCACATCAGCTGAGACATGCTGAATCATCTCTCCCAAGTTTGCTCGTGCTCTTCCTTGCACTTACTACTTAACCAACTTGAAAAACCATTCATCTTCACGGAGCACCCAGTCCAAAATCTTTCCATCCACCCAGTTACAAACCGTGGCTATTTAATTTCCAGGGTTTCCATGGTATGCAATGTATATGTCAGACATGGAGCACAACACACTGGATCTGTCTTCACTAAGAATGGAAACTCTTTGGAAGCAAAGGCAATTAATCACATGTCCTTGACTATTTACTGCCTGAGATAAAGCCTGCAGCAAAAATAAGTACTCTAAAATGTTTGCTATGTAAAGCTGTCTTTGCCATGTAACAAAGGAGCACCTGGCACACTCCACAATCAAGATGCATTGGCGAAATCAAAGAATGGCTCAGGGCTGGAGAGATGGCTTAGCGGTCAAGGCACATGCCTGTTAAGCCTAAGGACCCAGGTTTGATTCTCCAGGTCCCACATAAGCCAGATGTACATGGTGGTGCATGCATCTGGAGTTTGTTTGCAGTGGCTAGAGGCCCTGGCGTGCCCATTCTCTCTCTCTCTCTCTCTCTCTCTCTCTCTCTCTCTCTCTCTCTTCTCTCTTTCTCTCTGCCTCTAATAAATAAATAAAAATAAAATCTTAAAAAATAAAGAAAGAATGGCTCAGAGCAGGACCTAAGGACACCCTTTAATGCCAGCACTTGGGAGGCAGAGGTAGGAGGATCGCCCTGAGTTTGAGGCCACCCTGAGACTACACAGTAAAAGTGAATTCCAGGTCAGCCTGGGCTAGAGGGAGACCCTACCTCAAAAAAACCACACACACAAAAAGGCTCAGTTTTGAGGCAAATATATAACAGGTAAATAAGTTGGAATGAAATACTTTGAAAATATAAGTATGTCCAAATGATATGAACACTGGCACTAAGATCTATTTCTGGCACACACAGATTACGGCAGGGCTATGCAGAGCATGTTCACTGGGAACGCGGCTGTAGGTAGATCCTTGTGAAATTAAGACCCAAAAATTGATAAGTACTTAGAAACCTTTGTAGTGAAGTGCCATGGCTGAGGCAGATAGATAGATTTGTCCCCTGGCAGAGGGTGATAGCTGGTTCAAGTTTCTCAACTTAAGTAGCATGTGGGGCACAAGTGGCATGTTAAGCATGTAGTCCAACAGGGCAACATAGTGTCCACTATACACTGGAAATGAAAAGGGCCTTTCATACAGACAGTATAGACAAGTTGAAAAGCACTTAGCCAAGAGTGACATAACAAATCCATGTCCCACAATCTATTTCTTCACATTAACCTCACATATTTTCTTTTTTTAAAAAAAACTTTTTATTTTTTATTATTTTTTGGAGAGAGACACACACACACACACAGAGAGAGAGAGAGAGAGAGAGGAAGACAGAGATGGGCGTGCCAGCAGTGTCTCAGCTGCTGCAAACGAAATCCAGATGTGTGCGCCCCCTGGTGGTCAAGTGCGGCATTGCACCCTTGCGTCACTGCATCTAGCTAAACATGGGACCTGGAGATTGGAACCGCTGGAGAATGGAACCACTGTTCTTAGGCTTAGGAGGCAGGCGCCTTAACCTCTAAGCCATCTCTCCAGCCCTCACATATTTTCTTGAGTTTTTTTTCCTTTTATGACAAAAACCACCAAAAAAATTACAGTTGGAAGCCATGTTTAAACCCTTATTAATCTTTATGTTTTTACAATGGTACAACAGCTCCCTTAATATGAATGACTCTTCTAAGTAGATTAATGTCAAAGACAAACCATGGCTGTTAGGTAGTCAAGGCAGTTAACCAGATCTGATTCAGCAGGATTGTAATGTGGGGAACAGACCTCAGTATAGAACTGGGCTTGGTTCTGAAATAGTACAGGTAAAGGCGCATTACAGCTATGGAGCAAGGTAGGATCACTGTAGGGAAAGTAATTAAGAGGAAACATCAGAGTTAAGGAGAATTCTGACTAAGCCGACCTAACAGGATTACAGCTGACAACAAGCTACGTGACAGACAACACATGCAAGATGGCCAAGGATGAGGAACTGACCAGATATCAAGGGGGATCAAACATGGAATATGGGCAAGGAAGGTTCTGGCTAGCCTGACTGAGAAATATTCTGGTGAAAACTGGATTTTAACATGGTTGACATGGGTGGTACATGCCTATAATCCTAGCACTCAGAAGCTGCTGAGGCAGGAGGATCATGTGTTTGATACAATCCTGAGCTATATAGCAACACTCTGTCTAAAAGAAAACAACAACAACAAAAAAAAAAACCCACATTCTATAAGGAAATGAACAGATGGTTCTTATAAAAGAGAGGATTTTAAAACCTGAATCTTTTCTTTCTTTCTTTTTTTTCTTTTTTTTTTTTTTTTTTTTTTTTTTTTTTTTTTTGGTTTTTCGAAGTAGGGTTTCACTCTAGCTCAGGCTGACCTGGAATTCACTATATAGTCTCAGGGTGGCCTCAAACTCACAGCACTCCTCCTACCTCTGCCTCCTGAATGCTGGGATTAAAAGCATGTGCCATCACGCCCAGCTGTCACCACTAAATCTTGATAAAAGCATGAATTTTTACTGCTGGTTTAGGGCAATGTTGCTATTCACTCTGCATCGCTCAAGGAAAAAAACCTAAAATTTTGCAAGCAATGATAATTTTTGAAGCCTTAGGTCTATTTAACATAATTTGAAGGTCTGTCCTGAAGCCCCTATTTGTCCCCCTTCAGCCATGACTGGCAAGTCTGGCCACCAAGAGCATCTCACTGTTCAAGAAAGAAACAGCTGAAGTGGCTGCCAAGAGGGCATTGCAGGAAGGGTATAGGAAGTAAAGAACGAACGGCATCAATAATAGATTTCCACTGATGGAGTGTAATTGTAAACACTGCTCATGTCAATGCTGGACTTGGCCTGGAGAAGACAGGACAGAGAGACACCCAGGATGACAGGTGACAAGTCCAGACTGCCCACTATTAAGAAAACACACCGTCTCCTAAAGCCCAACCCTCTATGTTCACATTTCTGCCAGCACATTTCCAATGCAGCCACTGCAAGTCAAAGTTGGCTGCCCCCTTATTGAAACTTTACAAAACTTTCCTTTCGGCCTCATGAGCCCTGCAGCTGTAAATTAATTGAATAAAATTTACAAACATTATGTGGTGAGATAAAGCAATTTCAGTCTTTTCCCTACTCAGTGGACTTAGCCACCTAGCCTGGCAGTTTTGCTTGACAAGAGTTCTGAGCCCCTGGAAACCTTCCTAATCCTGCTCCCTAGGCCTGGTGCCTATTCATGGAACCATGTTAACCCATATCCGGAAAATTAATAAACCTCAGATGAGCTTAAGCACTCGGAAATACTCCCGATACTTCCTGCCACTCAACTGTTTTGTAGTTATCCTTTGCAGTGGGAGAACTCTGCTCAAAAGACAACAGCATCAAATAAAATCCCGAAGGTTATTAGCAAGTTATCGTTAAGATAACTGTGGTCAAAAACTAAAGCTAGGAATTTCATTTACTCAAGGTGAAATTGCTTATGTGCTGATTTTATACAGATATTCTCCAAACTGATTCCAGAACTCACCCATTTTCACAATGAGGCCAAAACAAAAAACAAAACAAACAAACAAAAACCCACCATGATTATATTTTTTTGAGAGAGAGACAGAGAGAGAATGGGCACGCCAGCAGCCTTTCAGCCGCTGCGAATGAGTTCCAGATGTTTGCACCCCCTTGTGGGCAAATGTGGTACTGCATCCTTGCGTCATTTGGATCTGGCTAAATGTGGGACCTGGAGAACTGAACTGGCATTCTTGGGCTTGGCAGGCAGGTGCCTTAACCGCTAAGCCATCTCTCCAGCCCCAACCATGATTTTGACATAAGGCAAGGAAAACCCACTGCTCCTCCATGTGCCCACTGCACCAAGTGACTCAGCTAATCCGCAGTGACATAGATCATGCCAAGAGAGTGAAGGTCAAGGACCATGAGCTTTCTGAAAATGAAGAGGTCTACCATAGCTAGAGGCCAGATTTACTTGTGATGTCCACTGCTACAAAGGAAGAAGCGAAACAGTAGCCAGAACCCAGGTGGTTTCCCAGCATATTTGTCATTTGTTCCAAATGAAACCAAGTCTTTGGCCTTCCCTTTCCTCAATTTTTCTTAGCATCTGGAAACTACTAGCCCATGTGGAGCCAAGGGACAATGAAGACAGACAAGCTTCTTCCTTCTGCTAGAACTGGTCTTAAAATAGCCTCCAAACTGCACTGAACTACAGAAACAGTGTTTGTAACTGTACAATGAGGATAATGATAACTCTTAAGCAAACTGGGTGAATGAGAAATACAAGAGAACAATGTAAGAGTTGGCCACTAAACAGCCTCTCCATAAAAAAGGACACTTTTCAGCTGTTAATTTTCCTATTTTCCATATGAGAAACAAACACAACATGGAGGCCAAATATCTCCACTGCGGATGGTTTATTAAATATGTAGCCTTTTACCAACAGCAGGCAGGTTTACAAAGAGGTTCTTTTCATACCAGAAGAGCATACCAGAACAGGTGATTGGTGACTACAAGTGACTGCCCGGCTAGGTACATGTTCATGTCATCCCTTAGTAATTGTAAAGTTTGTGAATTGCTAATTCAAAAAAAAAAAGGCTAGAAAATAAATAAAATTCCAACACTTGTCTCTGGACAAAAAGCAGCTGAAAACAATACAAAAGATTGCAAACGCTTTGGCAAACTGATCATTCTTCCAAATGCATTTGCAAGAGCACCAGGCCTCCAGCTGTGCCGATGCCATGGGAACACCATGGAAATTGAAAGTGCATTGACTGCAAGACCACAAACACAGGTGTATTTTTTTTAAATCTTTCTAATAAATAAATCTAAAAATGGATTGCTATTTCTATCACAGAGCTGAAGGTTCAAACAGCCAAAGTTAAAGAAGAAAAACATAAACACATACATACGTTCCACAGAACCCAGTTGGTGCGGTGCATGTGTGTGTTTTATCAAGTTCTTTCAAAACAATGAGAATTTTAGTGAATTGTCTCCAAGGTAACAGTCACATCTAAGTCTGAGCAGTTTCTGGAAAATGAAAGTCCAACAAAACCTATCCATTTGTTGAAAGTATAACTGACTTTAGAGCTAGTCTTGTTTCCAATATATATATATGTATGTATGTATGTATGTATGTATGTATGTATGTATTTACTTGAGAGAGAGAAGGGGAGAGAATGGGCACACCAGGGCCTCCAGCATGTTCCCCCTTGTGCATCTGGTTTATGTAGGTCCTGGAGAATCGAACCGGGATCCTTTGGCTTTGCAGGCAAACACCTTAACCGCTAAGCCATCTCTCCAGCCCCTCTAAAACTCTTTTGATGAACAGAAGAATTCCTCACACGGATGGCTGGCAAATCCATGCAAACATTTAAATATTTGCAGAGCATCTACTACATACAAAGTCTGTACCAAGTGCTGTGGAGCAACAACTAATGGCTTGTCCCTGACCTCAAGGAGTTTATAGTCCAGAGAAGAAACTGACAATTAAATACAAAGGCCTAACTGCTCTAATGATTAAAAAAAAAAAAAGAGTACAAATCCTGTTATGAATTTAAGTATCACAGAAAATTACTTGAATTATAATCTCAACGAAGAGGTCAGTGTTTGCCCAGTCTCTCAAGCTCATTGACTCTCAACACTCTTGCTTTCCTGGGTTTCAGATCTACTTCTGGAATATGAGAATGGATTCTGACATCACAGTTGCTGCTACCTCCTAACACTCTGCACCTTCCATGACATCGCTTCCCAGTCGCTGTCTCTAACTCCAGTGTTCATATTCTTCCCTCTAGTCTGCATAATTATGAAAATATTTTCACAAACATGAAGCTGATGTGCTCCCTATCTGAAAAACACTCCAGTAGGCCATGTGAATCACAGGATGTGGATTCAGTAGTTGGCACAGTTCATGTCAGTCTGCAAAGCAAAAACCAGCTTCAGTCTTTCACGTGAAGAAGAGACTTACGCTGAAGCGGGTGTTAGCAGACCAGACCACCGTCCTTTCTCAGCTTCCACTGCTTTATTGCTCCTCAGAAGGCCCTTGCTCCAGTCTGCCCTGAATCCTGTCCTTTACCTGAACTATCTCCTATGCGCTCTCGCCTCCAGAAGGCGAGACCTTCTTCGTTCTATGCCTCTCTAAATGCCTACACCATAAACCTGCCTCGGTGCATTGGTGTAAATTCATTTCTTTTATTTTTCTTCCTAGACTATGTGCTTCTTGAGTTCAGGGACCATTTATTATCTCTCAGAATCTAGCAAAATGCATGGCACAAAGAATACAACTGATAAAAGATCCAATGAATGAACTAAGGGAATTATTAATTCATTCAAGCTGCCAGTCTAATAAAGGAAATTACTGCATATTAGGCTGGCAGTGTATATAATACAAAGACAAACATATGCTAGACCCAGTAAAGAAATAGTTCTATAGTTTGGAAAGAGCTTGTGTATGCTATTTTTTAGATAAATGAATCCTTCACCACTGAATTGCAGCAGCCACTGAACAGTGGCCCTAGAGCAGTCGCTTTGCAATTTGAAATCCATTTGAGATTTGAAGCTAGTTCAAGAGAAAGCAAGATTGGTATCTGACAAACTGACTTTTAAGCTTAAAGTCAGCTTGTATTAGAACAAAATAGCAAAATGTGTCATAAGAGTCTGAAGGATTAACAAAGAAATCCCCCTCTGCAGCTGAAATCTCTTTATGGACAAGAAAATCTGCACTGTCCATTGCAGGGAAGGAAAACCATAAGCCTGCACTTAGAACTCCAGGCTCCATCAGCAACCTCACACACACAGCTTCACCAAAAGATGAGAAGAAGCTCAGACCTGATTCTCACTTACTGCCAAGCCACTGATTAGAGATCACCTGGTCTCCCAATTTGAGTCACTAAAATTCATTCCTCTTAGGGCTGTAGGTACAAGCCAGGGGTTGTTCAAGTGGAGAACAACCCAACTTACCAGGAGAATGTCTGGTTGCTCTCTAGGAATATGGAGGAAAAACCACAGCCCCAGGCAAGGCTTGAGGGGTGGGGCTGTTCTCGAAGGCTACAGGGTTCCCATCTCATGCCAGAGCCAGGCAGAACCCCACCATCCAAGAAGGAAGTCAGGCATGGCTGCTCATGCCTTTAATCCCAGTGCTATGGGGCTTATAGGCAGACAGGGGGATTGTTAGAACTTCATGGACAGCCAGTCTAACCAAAACACAGGGAGCCCGGGGTTCAGTGAGAGAGACTCAGGGAAATAAAAGTGGAAGAGTAACAGAATCCTTTGCTTTCTGCTGGCATATGCAAATCTGCACACACACATGTATATGCCACACTGGTGCATGTATGCACACATGCACACATCATGAACTACATACACACCACAGAGAGAGAGAGAGAGAGAGAGAGAGAGGGAGAACGCTGTCACTTTGGCAACAGCCACAATAGCTAATATCTCTTCAGTTGCATATCCAACCTATTTTTTATTATTTTATTTTATTTTATATTTTATATTTTTATTTATTTCATTTCATTTCATTTCATTATTCCATTTCATTTCATTTCATTTTATTGGGGGGGGGGTTCTAAGATAGGGTCTCACTCTAGCCCAGGCTGACCTGGAATTCTCAGTGTGGCCTTGAACTCACGGCAATCCTCCTACCTCAGCCTCCCCAGCACTGGGATTAAAGGCATGCACCACCATGCCTGGCTTCCAAGCTACTTTTCATTCAGCAATGTATAGCTACTCCAATACAACCCAACTCTCAGGAGCAGCAGACCTTGGCGGCGAGTGAACAGAAACTTTGAATTACATGCCACTCACTGAGCAAGGGTCACAGGTCTGAAGAGAAATGAAACTCCATTTTGGCGCAGTCTCTAACTAGATATGTGGTCTGGGACAAGTCAGTTAACCTTTGGGGCTCTGTCTTTTCCTGTGCAAGGTCAGCGTCCAATCAGATGAACCTGCAGGTGTCTTCCAGTGCAAAAGTACAGTAATTCCATGTAAGCCGTTAAACCATGAACACTGGAACAAATTAGAATTTCAGATCTTTTAGATATTTCTCAAACACAAACCGGATGAAATCGTCTTTGGTAGGATATTTCTCTTTCATCAAACCCTTACAGAGAGAGAAACAAATATAAAATGCATAAGAAATGACAATTTAGTTTTACCAAAGGTCTTGACCCAGGCATAATGTCTCAACACAGAGCGGTTTTCATCTGACAGAAACAGACCTTGGGCTTTCGTGCCTCTGTAGTAGCTCAGTAAGAAAAAAAAAAGTACTAAATGAAATTAGATTATTTTTAAAAAGGTTTTATTTATTTATTTATTAGAGACAGAGAGAGGGAAAGAGAGAGAGGGAGAGTGAGAATGGACCTCTAGCCACTGCAAACGAACCCAGATGTGTGCGCCCCTTGTGCATCTGGCTTATGTGGGACCTGGAGAATTGAACCGGGGTCCTTAGGCTTCACAGGCATGTGCCTTAACCACTTAGCCATCTCTCCAGCCCAAATTACAGTATTTTTAATAATAGATGTTTTCTAAGAGATCCTAACCATAGTAACCAGTGCACCAATGTTAACATAAGTTATGATTTATTAAATTTAATGTCATTTTTTTCAGAAACAAAGGATTTTGATGATCACTCTAAGCAAACAGCTTTCCTTTTTATGCTACACAAACAAAACTTTAATAGCAACAGGCTCAAGTCCAGCCTAAAGATGCTTTGGTTTTGCTTTTACATTGACTCTGCATCCAATTATCTCTGCTCAAAACGTTTCCTTAAGGCATGTATCGATGATTCCTCAGTACAAGTTCTTCCGCGCCTGGTTTGACATGCCTGAAAATGTCTCCACAGAGCTAATGAGAGGTCCATGTGCACCTTACTCCTAGGCATTTCTGGATGCAGAAGACACTCAAATGTCTGCTATTTACCAAGGTGATAGAGATCCTCTTTGCCTCTCATGGCATTCTACCGCTTTATGCAATCCCACAAGCACAGCCATCTGTCTGGACCAATCAATGAGAGTGACCTGCCTGAGACACTGCAACACATGGCATGGTCAGTAGAAGTGACGAAATTCTGTTCTTGTGGCTGATAGATAAACCTTGCCTATAATTGACCTTCAAGAACTAGTTATCAACCAGCTGTTAATTTATACAAAATGTACAGAAACTACTTTCAAGGAATAATCATTTGTATTACATTGTGATTAATCTTGAAAAGACCCCCCCACTCTGAGGTATATTTACTTAGCATGTTCTACACACACATAACACTACTAAATTTGAGCTGGGGAATGGTGGCTCATACCTTTAATGCCAGCACTTGGGAGGCTGGGGTAGAAGGACTGTTGTGAGTTCAAGGCCAGCCCTGGGCTACAAGAGTCAGCTCTAGGTTATCTTGGTCTAGTGAGACCCTGCCTTGGAAACAACCAAAACAAAAACATGTTATACTTGCTATATAAGCTTGCCAAGTGCCACCAAGCTGAAGTAGGCAACACACAAGTATATGGTACACTTGGACAGTTAAAGCCATCTTCTTATTGTGGGAGTGCTTCCGCCACAGAATGACCAAACTGATTAAGATGCTACTGCATATTATAATGGTCCTGAAATCAACACTAATGAAAGGATTCTTCAAAACATAAACTGCCAGAGGAGCCAACCTCCATTTTCCTAGAGCTGTCAAATATGAATGCTTTCCCCCAGGAATCCCACTGGGGGGGAGTATTTGCTAATTTTGAAAGATATTGAAAAGTGGCCAAATATTCTTATATCTGTATTAAAAGTATAAAAGGAGAGGAAAGGAGTAGATGGGAGGGGAAGAGAGAAAGAAAAGGGAAAGGAGATGAAAGGAGGGATGGGGAGGGAGGGGAGGGGAGGGAGGGGAGGGGAGGGGGGGAGGGAGGGGAAGGGGAGGAGAGAGGAGAGGAGAGAGGGGGGAGAGGGAGAGGAGGGGGAGGGGGAGGGGAGGGAGGGGAGGGGAGGGGAGGGGAGGGAGGGAGAGGGGGAGGGAGGAGAGGAGAGGTTTTCATTGAATGTTATATTAGAGATACAAAAGATGGAGTGAGGTATTTTTGCAGAAATAATTGAACATCTTGAAGCCTGTGTAAAAGCACAATTGAAAACCAAATGTTGTATAGATGCTTTATAAAACAATAGAATAAATTGAATAACAAGAAACGATCCTATTTCTTACACCAGAATTGCTACCACAGGGACTACATAACTTAGGGATCAAGGCTTGGAATGGCTTTCCACTTGTTAAACAAAATGAAACCCATCAGCGACCTGAAAAAGTACAGAAATAAGCAGCAAGCTCCTATGAGCTGGCGAAAACAAAATAAATTATTTTAAAACTATTACATGAAGATAAAGTCATTCTTAGAAGAAATACTTGAAATAATTTGTCATTTGGGTTTTTGTGTTTGTTTGTGTGCATGTCAGTGGTTTGCTTTTAGATAAAACAGAAAGCTTCACTTTCACCAAGAAGTTTGAAGTACAAAAAAAGCACAGAATGTTCTAGATTGCTGAAAGGAGACAAAGATTGCCACTGGCTCCTTAAAGTCCTTAAATAGAAAAGCCATAGTTTTTGTTTGGCTTTGGGAGTGTGTGGTGGTGGGGGGGGAGTTGGGGAGTGGGCCTCCAACATGCTGGGTAATCCCAGGAGAACCACACTTTGTTATGATGTCTGATACTCCTTTTTTGTATGTGTGGTTCTTCAGTGCACAGTGAGCTTCCTGAGGGTAGGACCATTTGCTTTCTAGTCCCATATGGTTTAACACCTGGTGGTACCTGAAAAGAGATACTTTCAAAACTAATTTTTGAAAAGATGCATAGGAAACAAACAACAAAAAAAAAGCTTATAAATAGCACTGTATTCTGCTTCTGCCTAGACTGCTCTGCCTGAGCAGCATCACTGTCAGCAGACGTAGAAGTGACCACCCTCCTACCCTCCCTCACAACCCATTCAGGAATCCCCGAAGAAAGGCAAGTCCATCCGACAGAATTATGCACTTACAACGCGGACACAGTTGGGACTCAGAGGTGGGGCAACCACGAAGTTCCGGTGGGTTCTGACAGGCAATAGTAACAATTTACAGACACTTTAGTTACCAGCCAACAGGAATAACAAAACTTGGATCTACACTTGCGCATGAAACAACCCCACACTACTTGTTTTCATGATACTGTGCAAGAACAGTGCTCACTGAGAAACAGGAAGCAAACACCTCCCCAGCTCATGGGCCATAAGCACCTCCAGACCTCAGAAGAAGGAGGTGGAAGCTGGGGGAAGCCTGGTGGATACTCTGAGGCAAGACAATAAAGCTAAAAGTCCATGGTGCTGGAGAAGGCAGTTCAGAAGCCAGAACACCAGAAAGGAAAGAAACGCACAGGGAAAGAAACAAAGTCAGCGGAGGCTGGGGACAGAATGAGCTGGAAGGCTTGGCGGTGACAGTGCCAGGTATTCTACCAAGGCCAGAAACAGTTCCGGATCCTGTACCCAGAGCAGAAAACCTCAAGACTCATGAGGCATTCGAAGATCAAGACAACCTTGCCTCAGTAATGCACTCTTAAAAAATTGAAAACTGCCAGGCATGGTGGCGCACGCCTTTAATCCCAGCACTCGGGAGGCAGAGGTAGGAGGATCACTGTGAGTTCAAGGCCACCCTGAGACTACATAGTGAATTCCAGGTCAGCCTGTGCTAGAGTGAGACCCTACCTTGAAAAACCAAAAAAAAAAAAAAACCTGAAAACTGGGGCAGTAGGGATGGCTTAGCAGTTAAGGCATTTGCCTGCAAAACCAAAGAACCCAGGTTTGATTCCCCAGGACCCATGTTTTCCAGATGCACAAGGGGGGCACATGCATCTGGAGTTCATTTGCAGTGTCTGGAAGCCCTGGCGTGGCCATTCTCTCTCTGTGTGTGTCAAATAAATAAATAAATATAAAAATTTTTTAAAAACTAAAAACTGGATTGGAGATATACATGGCTCAGCAGTTAAAGTTGCTTGCTTGCAACACCTGATGGCCCAGGTTCAATTCCCCAGTACCAATATAAAGCCAGAAACACAAAATGGCACATGCAACTGGAGTTGCAAGAGGCCCTGGAGAACCCATACTCATTCTCTCTCCCCCTGCAGCAGACAGCTTTAGGTTCGCTGAGATGAACTTCCAGACCAGGCACAGTTATGGAGGAAGGGATATTATTTATTGAAGCTTACAGATCCAGGGGAAGTTCCATAATGGCAGGAGAAGCAGCCTGCTCTCACAGGACCAGGCAGAGAGAGAAAAGCACACTTCAGGAACTCCCGCTAGGCACACTTTGCATATCTTTACAATGGAATCTCAAACCCACCACATCTTAAGATCCGCTCAGTGACATTGCCTACAGCAAAGTGGCTGCAGATGCAAACAACAAACTAATAAAACACTGAATATATTGGGGGCCATATATTCAACTACCACACCCCCCATTTGTTCTTACTCGAGTAAATAAGACAAAAATATTTTTTTTAAACTGAAAACTAATACCTTTCAAAACACAGCATTCCAAATAACAACTGTGCTCTAGGACAAAGAAAAGAAAAAGAAAACACCTAAGAAATACAAAGAACAACCAGGACCCCAAAAGACACAATAACAATGTTGGGCATTCAGTCAAAGTTTACTAGGCATAAATAAAAGCAGGAAACTATAATCCAAAAAGAAAAATGACAATCAAAATGGACAGATCTTAGAATGAGCAGATGAATATTAAATCACTTAATACACAACTGTATTCTACATGTTCAAGAAGCTTGCAGAGAGATGGAAGCAACAAGTAAAATATAAACTTCTAGAGATGAAACTCATGGTTACAGTAAAAAACAAACTAGACTAGACGGCATGTAAGACGGTTCAGAGGGAAAAAAGGTTAACAGATTTGAAAACAAGACAATGGAAAACAAGCAAAATAAAACAGAGATTAAAAAAAGAATTTACAGGTGGTAATACCACCTCCAAAAAAGACGAGCACACTAATGTGAGAGAGAGCAGAATGGGGACACTGGGAGCAGCACATTGCCACAAGACAGTTGTCCCAAAATGCGGGCAGAGATGCGATCTGAGATTGTAAACAACAGCAAAGGTAGCTTCTGCTTTTTAAATGGAATCAGATCCATGACTTCTATAAAAATAACTCCTACCGTATAGGGAGGGACTGGGGTCAATAGAAGATGTGTAAAATGAACCACTTAATGTTTTCAATAAGATTACGAATTAATAATACTATATCCTAAGCACATATTAGTGCACATGTACTTTTTACTAAATGACAAGGCCACGCTATATAACACTTCTCACTTGTAGGTTATATTGAAGCCATTTAATTCACAGTTTATCTTATAAAATTGGGCTGTAACAAAATATAATATATTAAGCTTACCACACTATAAATATATATATGTCTATGTGTGTGTGTGTGCGCGCACGCGCACGCGTGTGCTATATTTAATCATTACTTCCCTCGCAGAAGAAAACACCTATATCAAGGTGTCAAAGGATTTCTCAACAGGTAGTGCTTACCTGTTAAGTCTCTAAACTGGGTTCTTGATCTTAAACCTAGAAGATACTGAATACCAGATGGGCTTTCAGAGAGAAGCCCTCAGCTATACTATTTCATTGTGTTTAATCATAGAAAAAGAAATACAGAATATTAATGAGAAGCAGAATAGATTTCATATGTAGTTAACACAGCCAGTTGGGTGCATGGACATGACTTAAGTCATCTGCCACAGAAAAGAAATACTGATTTAATTAACTGACATATTTGAAAGGTCAAGGGCATGAAACCAATCAGTTGGCTTAGAAATTATTTCTTTCAACAAATAAGGGGTGGGGCTCTATACAGGCAATATTTGAAAAATGAAACCAACCCCAAACCCAAATTCAGTCAAAAGGGATCAACGTCTCTCTGTTTTAATAAGAAATGAAACGGCTTTCCTTAGGAACTCAACCTCCAGTGGATAAACATGCTGGGATAAACCACAGAACCACACTGGAGCATCTGCTTCTCCGTAAACACACAGACTGTCTAGTGAAAAACAAGCCCATCAGAAGTTTACGGCATTAAATAATCCACTCGACATCTGACTGTCAGATCTAAGAACAACATCAAACCCACAAAACCCATGACGTCCCCTTGGCAGCATCGATGTGACTTAGCTAAACCTGACAGGAAATCTAGATCGTGTTAGTCTGAACTTTTCTCTAATCGCTTTATGGCTGAATAAGTCAAATTTCAGTTTGCATTTCCTAGCAGCACACAGTATTTAGAGCACGCATGTTGTAAGAAGGGAGCAAAGGAAGGGAGTGGTGTTCTCACTGGTGTCTCTGCTGCCCTCTTCTGCTTGAACAAGACACAGATGGCCGATTACCTATGGCCGGTCAGTTTGAAGGTTTCTCAAAACACTAAAAGTAGATTTGCTATACCACCCTGCTACACCATTCTGAGTATTTACACAACAGACTCTAAGTCAACATATTACAGAGATACCTCAATATTCATTGCAACACCCTGCACAATGACTAATATGGAAGCAACCTGGGTGTCCAACGATGGAGGGATCAGTAAGAAAAATGCATGTGCACAGTGGAATTGTTTAAGCCATAAAGAATGACGTCGTGTCATTTGCAAGAAAATGGATGCAACTGGAAATAGTCATACTAAGCAAACTGAGCCAGTCTCAGAAAGGTAAATATCATTGTCTTTTCTCTCATTTGAGGTTTCTAAATGTTATGTACATGCATAAGATCATGAATGTAAATATGACATCTACATAGAAGTACAAGTGTCTAGGGGAACAAAGAGGACTCACAGGAAGGGAAGAGGTGAGAGAGGTGAGGGTATGAAGGCATGGAGGCAATATGTTCACTATACAACAGAGGGGCTGGAGGAATGGCTTAGCAGTTAAAGCATTTGCTTGTAAAGCCAAAGGACCCTGGTTCGACTCCCCAAGACCCACATTAGCCAGATGCACAAGGGGGCGCACGCATCTGGAGTTCATTTGCAGTTGCTAGAGGCCCTGGCGCATCCATTCTCTCCCTCTCTCTTTTTCTCTCTGTCAAATAAATAAATAAAAATAAAATATACAATGGATACAGGTATGAAAACTTAAATAAATAAATGAATATATAAATAACTTTGTTGGGGAAAAAAATTTTCCAAGCCAGGCAGATAGAACAGAAGGTAAAATCCAGACAGATAGTTGAGCTTGATAATCTCATTTCTTTTTTATTTTATTTTAATTTATTTTATTTGAGAGATAGAAAGAGGCAAACAGAGACTAGGCATGTCAGGGCCTCCAGCACTGCAGACAAACTCCAGATGCATGCGCCCCTTGTGCATCTGGCTTTACATAGGTACTAGGGAATCAAATCTGGGTCCCTAGGCTTTGCAAGCAAGAGTCTTAGCCACTGAGCTATCTCTCCAGCCCAAACAATCTCATTTCTTTTTGCTTTTTTTTCTTTCTTTTTTTTGGGGGGGGGGGTGTTGAGGTAACTGACCTGGAATTAACTATGTAGTCTCAGGATGGCCTCGAACTCACAGTGGTCCTCCTATTTCTGCCTCCCAAGTGCTGGGATTAAAGGTGTGCACCACCAAGCCCAGCTCAATCTCATTTCTTTTGTTGTTGTTGTTTTATTTCGTTGGGTTTGTTTTGTTTTGTTTTGTTTTGTTTTGTTTTGTTTTGTTTTGTTTTTCCAAGGTAGGGTTTCACTCTAGACCAGGCTGTACTGGAATTCACTATATAGTCTCAGGGTGGCCTTGAACTCATGGTGATCCTCCTACCTCTGCCTCCCAAGTGCTGGGATTAAAGGTGTGTGCCACCACACCTGGCTCAATCTCATTTCTTTAAAGGAGTTTTTCCTCTTGTAACAAAATTATTTCATTTACATTCTAAAATCTGCTCCATGTGTCAGGTTCCCCAAACCTGGGATGACTGGATCAAGTGCTACTACAAACCCCTCCCCAACACTAGGGAGGGAGGAAGGAGGAGGGAGGGATCCATTTTGCCATGAATGCATCCAGCAACTGCCTAATTTTTCCTGGTAAGAATATTAATACTGTATAAATGGGCCTGTTCCTCCCTGAAAAACAATGGTATAACTATTTCTCAGCACTGATGAAATGTGTATATTCTCCGACAGAGTTGCTCTCTGCTAGGAACTTTTGAGCTATTAATTACAAGGTCAAGATTATGGATGCAATGATCCACCTCACTATCATTACATGTAGCACAAACAGTGTACGTGCCAGGGAGGAAAATGCCACTAACTGTCATTGTGATAATAAACTTTCAAATGAAAAGGGTGGTCAGGGAGTGAGAAGATTCCTGAGCATGCACAAGGCCTTGAGTTCAATCCCCAATACCGCAAAAATTAATAAATAAGTAGGTGCAGGAAGGAAAAGAACTCCAAGAATAATGAGTGGTTCTTAAAACAGCTGTGTAGCTCCTACAGCCAAGTATATAAACTTAAAAGGATACTCTAACATCATTTTACAAACATTATTTTAAATACACAATAGAAAAGAAATTTAAGAGGAGAAAAGGGGCAGCTAAACCCAACTCTGCCCTCTAGTTATTTTTCCAAAACTCAAATGTTGGGCTGGAGAGATGGCTTAGTGGTTAAGGCAAAGCCAAAGGACCTCGGTTCAATTCCCCATGACCCACATAATGGCACATGCGTCTGGAGCTCGTTTGCAGTGGGTGGAGGCCCTTGCACATCCATTCTGTATGTGTGTGTGTGTGTGTGTGTGTGTCTGTCTGTCTGTCTGTCTGTCTGTCTCTTTCTCTCTCACTCTCTCAAATAAATAAATAAAATTTAAAAAAAACACTCAAATGTTAAGAAGAAAGGAGGAAGGGAGGAAGGAAAGAAGGAAGAGAGAGAGGGAAAGTCAGAAATAGAAGATATCATTAAGTGATGTCTGAAGGTCATTCAAAGGGGGAAAAATACCAGGCCTGGGTACATGGTCCAGTAGATAAAGCGCTTACCATGAGCGAAACATGAGTACCTGAGTTCAGTCCCCACAAACCCACCTAAAGCTAGACACAATAGTGAAGCATGCGCAATGCCAGGTTCCCTACGGCAAGCAACACAGGACGTGGAGATAGAGAATCCCACAGAAATGCATGGGCCAGCCAGTGTGCTGAACACAGCACCGACCAAGAGCCACTTTGCCTCACACAAGGTACAAGGTGAGGGCTGAACCTACACTTATGCAACAGCACACATGTGCCCACCCTCCCACTTTCACACATACATATATTACATACAAGTAACTAACTGACTAAACTTTTTTTTCTTTTTCTTTTTCTTTTTCTTTTTTTCTTTTTCTTTTTTTCTTTTTTTTTGGTTTTTCAAGGTAGGGTTTCACTCTAGTCCAGGCTGACCTGGAATTCATTATGTAGTCTCAGGGTGGCCTTAAACTCAAGGTGATCCTCCTACCTCTGCCTCTCAAGTGCTGGGATTAAAGGCATGCGCCACCACGCCTGGCTTGACTAAATATTTTTAAAGTATATGATGAGTTTTTCCAAGTACAGGCTCTCCCCACCGCTGTGGAAAAAAAAAAATCACTGGATATTAATTGGATTACATCCGTCACCTCAAAGTGAGGGGGGATATGCTAGAAGTATATATAGGAGAACAACATGTACAGATCCCATGTAGTCACATTTCTGTCCCCCAATGATCAAACTGAACCATTCTGCGGCCATTACTTGTGCACTCACATCACTGATGGGAAATACTGTAAATAGCGCAGTGGCAGAGCACTTGCCTCCCGTATGCGAGTTGCTGGGTTCCAACCTCAGCACCAATAAAACAAAGCAACAAAAACCTCAGTGTCTGTTGTAGTCAATTTCATACCCCTCAACAAACTCTCCATCTCCGGCATGAAACATAAAAATGCTTTTAAACTCAAATCTGATGTTTCCTCCAGGTGACAGGGAATGTTAATTACTCTCAAGCAGTCTATTCTTCTTCCTTGACCCTAGCTGTTTTTTTTCTTTTTTCTTTTTTTTTTTTTTTTTTTTTTGAGAGAGACACAGAGAGAGACAGACAGAGTCTGTTTCCTTCAGCTAAGTACAAGTTGTAACTATCACCTCCAGGCCCCCAGCCACACGCTAAAGGATTCCCCCTAAGAATCTTAACTCTCCACATGTGGGAGGAAAACACTTCTTTCTTACTCACTGCTAATCTTATGGCTGAGAACCCTATAGTAAAAGACAGATTAACAAGAGAAAAGCATAGAAATTCATTTAATTTACATTTTATGTGATACAAGAGCCTCAGAAGCAAAGACCAAAAGACACCACGTTTTACACTTTACACTTTACACTTAGACACCAGACTTCACACTTACAGTTGATAAAGGGTGAGCAGTCCTGGGGAAGTATGGTTGATTGGACGTATACTATACTGGGAATAAACCGAGGGAGACGGAGCATGGCTTGTTTGCTGAGCTTTGTCTTGGTACCCCTCCAGCTTCAACGACAAGAATGCTTCTTTCCCAGAAGCTTAATGGATTGAACACTATCATATGCTATCGGAGAAAAAGGCAGGAAGACGAAAATGTCCTTCCTGCTATGGCTGTTTGCCCAAATGCCAAGATCCCTGCCCAAAGTTTTCATATATCAGGTTCCAGTGCCTGACACCAGTCTCTAGCCCCCAACCCCACTACTGGCCTAACTCCCTAGCCCCCTTTCTGGACAACTCAAGGGTCCCACCCTACTCGGTCTTTGCAGCAGCTCCGCTTACAGCTCCATGGAGGCTTTCCTTATCTGTCTGTTCTCCTTCCACAGCGCCCCCACACAGCTCTACCCAGTGGATCCTTCATCTGTCTTATATGTGTCCATCTTCTACAAAATAATGGGTTCCTGAGTGCAAGGAGCACGTCAAGTATCCTTTACACTACGTACAGTTCCAGGCTCATGACCTTGGCTAGCTAGATGGTCACCTATTTGATTAGTAAATAGTAAGTCACTGGGCAGCCAAACTTGAACACGATTTCTGCTGTGAAATCACCATTCCTAGCCTAACACGTATTTCCCATGTACCTCCGGAACAGTCTGTACAACATAACCACTGAAGAATGTGCTAGGGTTGGCTATTTGCACATCAGCTTCTCCTGGTACACTGTGAGGTCTAGAAGGGCAGGAACATCTATTATACAAGTCAGCACCCCCACCTCTGAGCACAGCGCCTCCCTTACACTACCCGCTCAACAAATATTTACTCAGTGTTGACTAAAATCAACAAAATGAAGAATGGCTTCCTTTGATCGTATTTTCATTACACGCTGTGGCAGAGGGTTCAAAAGGAAAAAAGGCCTGAGCTTATTTTGAGAAGGGACGTTCTAGTAACAACTGGAAAAGATCAGCACAGCTTTGCAGACAATATCATGTTATGTTTACAACCTCTAGTCCCGTATAAGTGCTGCTCTTTCGATATCTTGTAATACTAAAAAGTAATCTTTTGCTATAATGTGATCCTAACACATGATTTTTCTTGTTCTATGGGTATATTTAAAAGCTGGTAAATGTGTAGCAACAACAAACTATGTGGGAGCTAGTCAATGCCTTGCAAATGCAGTCTGTTATTTCTTCCTTATGTTTTGTTCGTTTGTTTGTTTGTTTTTCGAGGTAGGGTCTCACACTGGTCCAGGTTGACCTGGAATTCACTATGTAGTCTCAGGGTGGCCTCAAACTCACAGCGATCCTCCTACCTCTTCCTCCTGAGTGCTAGGATTAAAGGCGTGTGCTACCACACCCGGCTCTCTGCTGTTCTCTTATAATGTACTCAAAAAAACACTTTTCTTGTCTGTGTGTTTTTTCCAAGGTAGGGTCTCACTCAAGCTCAGGCTGACTTGGAATTTACTATGTAGTCTCAGGGTGGCCTCGAATTCACAGCGATCCTCCTACTTCTGCCTCCTACCTCCCGAGTGCTGGGATTAAAGGCGTGTGCCACCACACCTGGCTTTTGTCCTTATGTTTTTGTACTTTTTTTTTGGGGGGGGGGGAGACTTTTATTTAACCAGTCAATATTACAGTAAGTTTTGAAATTCTTCCAATTTTAGCAGGAAAAAATTGCTTTATAACTATTGTTCATTTTCATTATACTCTTGAAAAAAATGAAAGGGGAGCGCTGGAGAAATGGATCGGTGGTTAAGCGGTTTGCCTGCAAAACGCAATGACCTGAGTTCAGTTCTGCAGTACCCACATAGAGCAAGATGCACAAAAGAGGAGCTCGCATCTGGAGTTCGTTTGTAGTGGCTAGAGGCCCTGGCATGCCCATTCTCTGTCTTTTTCTCTCTCTGCTTTTATCTCTCTGCTTGTAAACAAAAGAATAAAATATTTTTTAAAACTTTTATTATTTATTGATTTATTTGAGAGCAACAGACAGAGAGAGAAAGAGGCAGACAAAGAGAGAATGGGAGTGCCAGGGCCTCCAGCCAACTCAGATGAACTCCAGATGTATGCGCCACCATGTGCATTGGGCTTACATGGATCCTAGGGAATCAAGCCTTGAACCAGGGTCCATAGGCTTCACAGGCAAGCACTTAACCGCTAAGCCATTTCTCCAGCCCAAAATATTTTTTAAAAAGGAAAGAAAATTGAAAGTGACCTAAATTAATCCAAATCTATCTATCAACGTGAACAGGGGTTGAGTTGCGATCTGGACACCTTTTGTTTGGTCTATACACTTATTTTTCATGTATTTTCAGACAAATGACATCATTGACTACTTTTCCATCATGTCCTACATATCAGTGACAGCTAATGCCAGATCCTTTTTTCATAAAAGAATAAAGGTTTGCCCTACTGTGAAGTAACTCCAAAATGGCTGTTACAGGAAGTAAAAAGGACATGTTTTGGAAACTGGTGATAACATCAGTGATCAGTGATGCCATTCAAGGGAAAGAACGTGGTGTTAGTGATGGTATCTGGGAATATCACCTGTGACTGAAGCATTACAATGTAGTGAAGAGATGGCTAAGATCGTTAGCCAAACACAATAACACAAGCTAATTAAAACTGTCCACGCTCAGAAGAAAGCTCTAGCTAAAACAATGCCTAACATCCTCCTTTGTAATAATGCCTACAGCTTCCAATGAGCTTCAACGGTATTGAAAAATATTTCCATTTTCAAGGGGGGGGGGATCCCTGTCTAAAAATAGCATGCTTTCCAGAATGAACACGAAGAAAAATATAGAACCACAGAAAGGAAGGAGAGAATAAAGAAAAAGAGCATGTAATGTTTTCTTGATTAAGCATATGCTTGCAGGTACCCTTGGGAATGCGTATCCGTATATGACAGCACTAGGAATTCTGAAACTACACCCTCCTGCCAAAGGATAAATGGCTAGGGTTACAAACATCTGTCATGTATATCAAAATAATTCACTAGGGCTGGGCGTGGTGGCACATGCCTTTACTCCCAGCACTGGGGAGGCAGAGGTAGGAGGATCGCCATGAGTTCAAGGCCACCCTGAGACTACACAGTGAATTCCAGGTCAGCCTGGGCTAGTAGTGAGACCCTACCTCCTAAAAGAAACTAATAATAATAATAATAATAATAATAATAATAATAATAATAATAATTCACCAAATACTAATTCTATTACATCTTGATGAAATAGCCCCAGTTGCTAAATAATATTAAAAAATGTAACAATTGGCCAGACGTGGTAGTGCATGCCTTTGATTCCAGCACTTGAAAAGCAGGGGCAGAAGGATCTCTGTGAGTTCAAGGCCAGCTTGGGACTACAGAATGTATGCCTGGGCTACAGTGAGACTGCCTCGGGAAAAAAAAAAAAGCACAAACTGCTTAAAGACCAAATGAAATATTGGACAAAGGAACATGTTTTATTTAACTCTTAGTTGACCCTAACTCAAAGTCATTATTGGGATCTGTCAACCTGAGGACACAGCAAGATCTCAATGATCAAAGGCAAGATGGTGTCAGCCTACCCAGCAACCAAACCAAACTTAGCTGATGTCCTATACCAGGAAACAAAATAAACATGCCCCCCTACTGTCCTCAGTGATCATCATTTCTGCCCTGAAATAGCCAATAACTGGCATAGTGATAAACAACCTTAGGCAAATCCCAAGGTCCCCAAAGCAGGCTCACTGTGATCTATGGATCATAGACTTATTCATATTTAGTTTCTACCCAAGCAACATAAAGTTTCTATCTGGGAAACATACTTTGAGATTTAGGGGTTTTCGTTTGATTGCCATAAAAAAAAAATCTAATGACAAATGAAGCATAAAGGGAAAAATTAAAGATAGGTAGGTAACTGTCCTTTATGTTGAATTCTACTACTTTCTAACTATGTTTTCTCACAGTGAGAAAACGGAAATAAGTTTTATCAACTATCAAGTCCAAAGAGACAAAAATCTGAAACTTTGAATGGGAACATACCGCTCAGATTACTGGAGCTGAATACACTCAGAGCACTCCAAAATTAAAGAGAATTTCATGATGCAGGAAGTTGATGACCTAAACAGAAGGACAATCTTCCACATTAGCCAAACTCATTCTATAGTGTACAATGATGACATTATTAATGGTGCCAATTCTTGGATTGAACCACTATAATTTGCATATATATATTGGAGAGAGAAGGGAGGGAGGGAGGGAGGGAGGGAGGGCGGGAGGGAGGGAGGGGGGGAGGGGAGGGAAGGAGGGAGGGAGGGGGAGGGAAGAATAAATATGGGCATGCCAGGGCCTCCAGACACTGCCAACAAACTCCAGACACATGCACCACCTTTTGTATCGGGCTTGCGTGAGTACTGGAGAATTGAACCTGAGTCCTCAGGCTTCACAGACAAGTGCCTTAACCACTAAGCAATCTCTCTAGCCCATATAATTTGTTATTTATTTATTTATTTATTTATTTATTTATTTATTTATTTATTTATGAAAAAGAAGCAGAGAGAAAAAGAATGGGCATGCCAGGACCTCCAGCCACTGCAGATGAACTCCAGATACATGTGCCACCTTGTGCATCCGGCTTACGTGGGTCCTGGGAAATTGAACCTAGGTCCTTTGGCTTTGCAGGCAAGTGCCTTCACCAGTAAAGCCATCTCTCTAGCCCCATATAATTTATTCTTAATAAAACTGAAGCTATTAAGATTGGATGACATGCTTGTATTGTTCTGTATAAAATATACTAATTCCAAAGGCATAACTAAATCATTACAAAGGAACCAAAATTTCTCAGTTTTTTTAAGCAATGTGCAGTTTTAGTGCCTGAGGAGATGCTCAGCTGGTAAAGTACTAGTCATGCAAGCATGAGAACCTGAGTTTGGATCTCCTGGGGAGCACCCACCCATGACCCAACACTGGGGAGCAGGAGAGAGGGACACCCTGGGGCTTGCTGACTAGATAGTCCAGCCAAATCAGCGAGCTCTCAAAAAATACAATGGAAGCCGGGCATGGTGGCGCACGCCTTCAATCCCAGCACTTGGGAGGCAGAGGTGGGAGGATCGCCATGAGTTCAAGGCCCACCCTGAGATTACACAGTGTATTCCAGGTCAGCCTGGGCCAGAGTGAGACTCTACCTGAAAAAACAAACAAACAAACAAAAAAACAATGGAGAGGACTGGAGAGATTGCTTAGGGGTTAAGGTGCATGCCTGCAAAGCCTAAGGACCCCCATTCCATTCTCCAGGTCCCACGTAAGGCAGATGCACATGGTGGCACATTAGTCTGGAGTTTGTTTGCAGTGGCTGGAGGCCCTGGCGCACCTATTCTCACTCTTTCTCTTCTCTTTCTCTCTGTCTCTAATAAATAAATTAATTAATTTTAAAAAATTTAAAATGCAATTGAGAGAGACTAAGGAAAGCACTAGACAATGACTTCTGGCTTCTACATGTATGAGTGCACACATGCATGTGGACTCACACACATGTGCACCCATGCACATACACATCCATACATCCATCCATCCATACATACATACAAAAAAGAAATGTGTGCAGTTTTATATAAGAACTATCTAAGTAACAGCACACACAGCACCAAATGACAGGACAAGTTCATCTGCTTCTCTCAGCCTTTCTTTCTGTAACGCTTTCTGCCGGCCATCTCCATTGCCACTGCCTCTACCCCATCATTCTGTTCACCTGGGACTATATCACAGTTTGCTTATTTGTAAATCTCTCTGCTTAAGATTATTTCAGAATATTTATTTGTTTGCTGTTAGGTATACCTGGATACAAGAGATTATTGTACTTTGTGCATAACTAATAAATACTTTAAATATGATGAATTACTCCATTATGATCACTGTGAAGCAAGTTAGTTTTTGAAAAGGGATCATCTCTTTCAAAAGTACCTTAACATACTTCCTGACTTGATCACGATCACTAATCAATCTGAGGTAAAGCCGGGCGTGGTGGTGCACACGTTTAAGCCCAGCCCTTGGGAGGCAGAGGTAGGAGGATTGCCATGAGTTCAAGGCCACCCTGAGAGTACACAGTGAATTCCAGGTCAGTCTAGGCTAGAGTGAGACCCTACCTCAAAAGAAAAAAAAAAAATCTGAGGCAAGCCACTTGAATTTTTAGGATTGTTTCTTGGCTGAGTAAATGTACCTTAGGTTAAAGTGACATCTAAAAAAATCAGCTTCCCTCAAAGACCGGCTGTGATTCAATGAGTTTATAAAGAAGAAAGAGAGCTGGGAAGATCTCTTAGTGGTTAAGGGCCTGAGACTGCTTGAGTTCAAGTCTTAGGCACCATGTAAAGAGCTGGGAGTGGCCACACGTATCTGTAACCCCAGTCCACGGCGTGGGCAGAGACCAAAACTGTCAGCTCTCAAGGATATATGTGATGAATGATAGAATGATAGAGCACCCAAAGGTTTCCTGCATACAAAACACACCACGCCACACACACGCTACATACACATGCATTCAAACACATTGCACCACACACACTCTACACACACACACACACACATTCAAACACACTGCACCACACACACTCTACATACACATGCATTCAAACACACTGCACCACACACACTACACACACACTCATGCATTCAAACACAGTGCACCACACACACTCTACATACACATGCATTCAAACACACTGCACCACACACACTCTACACAAACACACACACACATTCAAACACACTGCACCACACACACTCTACATACACATGCATTCAAACACACTGCACCACACACACTCTACACACACACTCATGCATTCAAACACAGTGCACCACACACACTCTACATACACATGCATTCAAACACACTGCACCACACACACTCTACACAAACACACACACGCATTCAAACACACTGCACCACACACACTCTACACACACACACACACATTCAAACACACACCACACATACTCTACACACACACACACACATTCAAACACACTACACCACACATACTGTGCACACGCATACACACACATTCAAAACACATACCACACATACTCTACACACACATATGCATACAAAGTACATCACACCACACATACTCTACACACACGAAGAAAGATTATATTAACTGAATTACTGTCTAGTATTATTTTAAATATTTATTTATTTATTTGAGAAAGAGAGAGACAGAATGGGTGCACCAGAGCCTCCAACCACTGCAAATTAAGTCCAAATGCATAAGACACCTTGTGCACCTGGCTTACATGGGTACTGGGGAATTAAACCTAGGTCCCCAGACTTCACAGACAAGTGCCTCAACCATGAAGCCATCTCCAGCCCAGTGCCTAATATTTTTTGAAGGTAATTAAAAAAGTAACACAAAATCCAAAGATGTTATCCAATAATAAGAAGGTGAAGTTTTCATACAGCCATTTTCCTAACATGCAATGATTGATCACCTATTATGTGTAAAATACTGTGCAGGGCAACTTTATGCCTGGGCAGTACAGATAAAGTAAGTCTTTCGGATACCTATGGATTCTAACCTAGAGAGGCCTAAAAGGAATCAAAGATTTTATTATTTTTTACTTTTAAAAAAATTAATTTATTTATTTGAGACAAAGGGAGGGGGAGAGAGAATGGGCCAGGGCCTCCAACCACTGCAAATGAACTGCAGACACGTGCACCATGATGTGCATCTGGCTTATGTGGGTCCTGGAGAATTGAACCTGGGTCCTTAGGCTTTGCAGACAAGTGCCTTAACCACTAAGCAATCTCTCCAGCCCAGATTTTTAAAAATTTGAGCTATTAAAGCCGGGCGTGGTGGCACACGCCTTTAATCCCAGCACTTGGGAGGCAGAGGTAGGAGGATCACTGAGAGTTCGAGGCCACCCTGAGACTACATAGTTAATTCCAGGTCAGCCTGGAGGACCAGAGTGAGACCCTACCTCGCCAAAAAAAAAAAAAATTGAGTGATTAAATGCTAAGTATGACCTATTGGATGGACAACAATTAAAAAATATAGCTGAAACCCGGCGTGTTGGTGCACGCTTTAATCCCAGCACTCAGGAGGCAGAGGTAGGAGGATCACCGTGAGTTCGAGGCCACCCTGAGACTAACTACATAGTGAATTCCAGGTCAGCCTGGGCTAGAGTGAAACCTTACCTCAAAAAAAAAAAAAACAAAAAAAACTATATACATATTTGAGTGCCATGACTGATTGATGAGTTTGGAGGGAAGACATTCATTGACAGAGTGGTGACATCATAAAAGGCACATTAATAAAGCTAAGGGGAGTAAAAGGAAAGCAACAGTGCAAAGAACAACAGTGACATAACATCAGCAGTGGTGACAGAGAAACACTGGTATATGACAATGACATTTACATTACAGCAGAGAGGACGCTGCTGATCAGTCAATGCATCCATCAACAACAAACCTTCTGTAACGCCGGGCGTGGTGGCGCACGCCTTTAATCCCAGCACTCGGGAGGCAGAGGTCAGGATCGCCGATCCATCACCCTGAGACAATAAACCAGCCTGGACCAGAGTGAGAACCTGTCTGTAGTCAGGGCAGAAGTGAGGAGAAAGGATAAGCACACATCTTTTTCATACCCAATAGCCTTTGAGGAAGACTGAGCAATCAGTCAGCCATCTTGATCTTGTTTCAAGCAAGCGGAATAGTTCCAAAACACGAAAGGCGTCCCTTCTACAAAGTACGGTAGCTCACAGTAACAGAGCATTACAGTGTGGATGGGACCACACACTAGCAAGGGCTCTGCAAAAGAACTTGTCACCAGTGGTTCACAGTGGGGTGGGGAAACATGGCATTAGCGGCCACTGGAATGTTTTAAATTCTCACAGTAGCTCTGGGCCACTGGGGTCAGACTTGGAGACAGGGCAGTCTTGGGTAAAAGAAACCTATCCTGCATCTGGCAAATCTTTCAAATGTCCTCCCAGACTCTCTGGCAGGTGACAAAAAAAAAAAAAAAAAAAA
Source organism: Orientallactaga sibirica (assembly GCA_036365145.1). NCBI lineage: Eukaryota > Metazoa > Chordata > Mammalia > Rodentia > Dipodidae > Orientallactaga > Orientallactaga sibirica. The sequence continues at coordinate 11,470,476 of JAEOAD010000035.1, read as the reverse complement.
AAAAAAAAAACCTATTTATAATTCTCTAAATCTATTGCCTGTCTCAATTGTACTTGCAGGCGCATGTACCTTTTATGCAGTTTGAAAGAAACTGAAGTTCCAAAGACTGCAACTTCTTTAATTGTAAACTGAGGAAGAGATATATAGTTTGTTTCCTTAGGAACTGTGCCAAGAGTTATACACCGCTATGGAAGATCACGTCAACAATTCATGGTGCTTAACGACTAACACAACACACCTGCCCCATGTACATTAGTGGATGTCACATTTATGGCCAGTCTGTGTATTCATGTGTATACTTATTTAGTCCTTATGTCAGAGCATGAAGTTCTAAGAAAAACTTGTGCCAATATTTTATTTCCTACTAACCCAAACTCATTCATTACAAGTAATTTCAAACACCTGAGGGATCCTGAATATCCTGCTATGTTCTGGAACCATCATAGGCAAAGTTATATGCAATAAAATACATTAAAAGATATTCTTTTTTTTTTTGGTGGTCTCAAGGCAGGGTCTCACTCTAATCCAGGCTGACCTGGAATTCACTCTATAGTCTTAGGGTGGCCTCGAACTCATGGTGCTCCTCCTACCTCTGCCTCCCAAGTGCTGGGATTAAAGGGGTGCGCCACCACACCCGACTTCTTAAAAGATATTTCTGCTAAGACCCCCACTATAGATGAGAACCCATGCTTTGGTTCCTGGACACTGAGAAATCAAGCTGCAGCTGAGCTGGAAGCCTCCCCCACTGCTGGCTAGTGGTCACAGTGCTGGGAAGTGCTCCACTGGGCGCTGACGAAGAATAATCATCAGTGCCCCGTGTCTTAATCAGCCAGCGACACAAGTGGCCAGCCAGGCAAGATGTGCCCTAGGCAACAGTGCTATGGGGGTGATCGTCTGCTCTCTGATTGGATTTGAGGCCCACTCCACAGGAGAGAAGTCATACCTGGTATTGAAAACTGTCGAGAAGTGACAGCTGAGTATTTACCTCTATCACACTCTCCAAGATTCAGGGAACACCGTGGAACAGGTGATAGAAACAATGTAAGAACTAAGGGACACGAAACAGTGCTTTGAACTGCTCTCTTCTGGACGTGACAAGCCATTGTATTCATGACATCACAGTAGCTGTCACTATATGCACAAGACCTATACCACACTGGCCTCATCAACATGTTGTCCTGAATAATGGAGATGGGCCAAAAAATAAATAAACAAATAATAAGATCAAAACAAAAGAGGGACTAGTGGGAAAGAAGGGGTTTGGTGGAAAGGGGGATGTGGAACAAAAGAAAATAATAGGAGGAAATTATGATCAAAATATATTATGTATTTGTATGTAAGCTGTCAATATAAAAGTTTAAACAAAAACACAAACAAGAACAGATTCCAATCTCCAGGTCCCACGGCTTAGCCAGATGCAAAGTGATGCAAGGCCTCAATGCCTGAACACTGGTTCCAAGGGGCCAGCACATCTGGATTTCCAGGTCCCACAGCTGAGCCAGATGCTGGCACGCCCATCTCTATCTGTCTCCTTCTCCACAAGGTCTGTCTCACAACTGTGTTTCTCTCCAAAAATAAATAAAATAATTAAAAATATCTCTATATTCCCTCCTCTATTTGTATCTCTCTCTCTCTCTCTGTCAATAAAAGTTTAAACAAAAAATAAAAAAATAATTTAAAAAAGTCATTTTGTTGTCATAATTACAGCACTATTTCAACTTTCAAATTTGTAGAGTTGGGCTGAGAGATGGCTTAGTGGTTAAGTGCTTGCCTGTGAAGCCTAATGACCCTGGTTTGAGGCTTGATTCTGCAGGACCCATGTAAGCCAGATGCACAAGGTAATGCATGCATCTGGAGTTCATTTGCAGTGGCTGGAGGCCCTGGTGTGCCCATTCTCTCTCTCTCTCTCTCTCTCTCTCTCTCTCTCTCTCTCTCTATCTGTCACTCTCAAATAAATAAGTAAATAAAAATAAACAAAAAATTTTAAAATAAAAAAATTTGTAGAGTTGTTATATAATCTACTAGGTTTCATTTCAGAAATAAGCAGGACTTAAAAATCTATTATGAAGAGAGGGCACTGAATCTAAAAGACTTGGTAACCACTACCTCACAAGCACTAGAGAAAACCTACAGAGTAGATTCCTATGTTCCTATACAAAAGTGGTATTAGCATAAAAAAATAAAATATTCTCTGCTCATGGTGATAAAATGGAAAATACAAACAGATTACCACATCACTGAGCTCTAAAACAGAAGCTTTTCTCACTCTTCAAAGATGCTCAGTCACTGTGACTCTGAATGAACCACAGTCCGCCTGTGGTACCTGGCTGATTCTCACTCACAGATAAGACTAGAGCTTTGTATCAACACCTTCAGCTGAGAAGAGCCGCCTCCAAAGTTCTGGTGCTTCCGCGTGGTGCCTGTGTTTGATGGGGAAGAAACCTGACCAAAAACAGAAGAAATCTGTATTTTGCTTCAGTCTGCTCTTAAAGAACTATGTATGTATGTATGTATGTATGTATGTATGTATGTATGTATGTCAGTCAGTCAGGGAAAGAGGGAGAGAGAGAACGGGCACTCCAGGGCCACTGCAAATAAACTCCAGACGCATGCGCCCCTTTGTGCATCTGGCTAACATGGGTCCTGGGCAATTGAACCTGGGTCCTTTGGCTTTGCAGGCATACGCCTTAACCGCTAAGCCATCCCTCTAGCCCAGAAAATAATTTTTAAACTGGTATAATCTTTAAACTCTGCAGAGTAAGAGTAAGGAGTATAAAAGGGGAGGAGATGATGTAGTTAAAATGGATGTGCCCATTGTTCTTCCTAATTTCTGTCATTGGTATTAAGTACTCATTTATTATCATCATCAGCTTTGCTACATGTGTTAAGGGTAGAAATGTGGGCACAAAACAATCTGGAAGAATTAAGGTCAAATATTTCCAACTCACTGGTAAAGTATGTTGTTAATGAATCCTAAAGTCACTCCACTCCCAACTAAAACTACAAATTGACTGAATTCCTACAGTCTTACTCCTAACCCCAGTTATGATACTCAGTGTTGCCCCATAGCCCAATAACTTCCCACACACTACACAATTGACTTCTTTATTATGGTTATTGTCTCCCATCACTAAGGCATAATCTATATGAAAAGGCAACAGTCACCTACTTCAATTCACTGTATACCCAAGCATTCCCAAAAATGCCTGAAACTATTTGGTGTACAGTCTATCTTTGGTGGCCAGTACACAACTGTGCAAGAGTCAGAAACATATACCACTTACAATGCTTCCCATGGGCCCCAGAACACTGTCAGGGTGAACATGGAAGAGCTCAATGCTTCCTAGAGAAGCCTACAAGGTAAATGACAACAAGTCCACATTCTACAGATGAGGAAAGGAGTTTCCAAGGATTAAGAAAGCTGTTCGAGGGTTGGAGAGATGGCTTAGTGGTTAAGGTGCCTGCCTATCAAGCCTAAGAATGCCCGTTCGATTCTTCAGGTCCCATGTGTAGCCACAAGGGGGCGCATGCATCTGGAGTTTGTTCACAGAAGCTGAAAGGCCACTGGGGTGCCCATTTTCTCTTTCTCTCTTTCTCTCTCTCTCTCTCTCTCTGCTTCTTCCTCTCTGTCTCTGTCTCTCTCAAATAATAAAAATATTTTTAAAAATAAGGGCTGGAGAGATGGCTTAGCCATTAAGGCCTTTGCCTGCAAAGCCAAAGGATCCTGGTTCAACTCTCCAAGACCAATGTAAGCCAGATGCACAAGGGGGCACATGCATCTGGAGTTCGTTTGCAGTGGCTGGAGGCTCTGGACCACCCATTCTCTCCCTCCCTCTCTCTCTCAAATAAATAAATAAATAAATAAATAAATAAATAAATAAATAAATATTTTTAAAAATTTTAATAAATAAATAAATGAAAGCTGTGTGGTACAGTGCTTCTAACATGCAACAGATCTGGCTCCCAGGCCCTGGCAGTCTGATGGAAAAAAATCCATTCCATAACCCCTGCCTAGGACCAAACTGGAGATCGTACACTATCACTATGTTTCTCCCTGTAGGGGATAAGAAGGGTCTGGGTCACTGACCCCTCGTTGGTCCCCTTCCTGTTCACTGGGATCCTCAGCAAAATACACAAGATAGTGTGCACTAAAGTAGTATGGGGCAGGGAGTGTATGGAAAGTCTGTCTTCCTCTTAATTTTGCTGTTAACTTATAACTTCTCTTTAAAAATTTTAAGCCTTGAGGCTTCATATATCTGTATGTCTGGATATATCCACTTAGGGTCATAAAAACTTAAATACTTAATTGTTGATTTGACACCTATAAAATAAAGACATGCACTTACATGTTCATTCTATGAAATCAAAAAGAAATTTCTATATCAAATGCAGTAAAAATGAAAGTTCATGTATACAGTAGAGTATGGTTAATCGCAAGATTCAAAAGTGACATTTTATAGTTGCTCATGACGTCAAACTATAAGAGACTAACCTTTTGACCTTTAGTGCTATTTCTTTTCAACTCATAGTATCTTCTACTGCATGTTCAATATTCACAGTAGACCAGAGGCAACAAAATCTACAGTTACTATTTTGCCCTTTAATCAGACCTGAATATTGTACCTGTGCACATAAGGCAGGTCCAGTGTGTGCAGCCGCTCATTAGAGGCTGCATGAACGAGGCGATCGGAGAGGGGACTACTCCATTCACGTCAAACAGATCAATTCCAAATTAGAGCTAAGAAAGTTCGGAACACACTTCTTTCTCCCTGTTTTGAAGACTGAAAGTAGAGGTAACAATTCCACGGAACCTAGTAGGTCGTTTTAACGGAATGCACTAACCAAAGTCTTGACAAAGCATCCTGAGGAAGAAAGTTTACTTTACTGAAGTACTCAGCCCAGCCTTCGTATAAAGTGTCTTTGCAAGTTGCAACAACACTAGTGAATGCTGTCTGCTATTTAAAAGCAGAGAGGAGAGAAAACCAAGAACATTAAATGATCCCATAACTCCACAACAAGAATTCCCAGAAAATAGGTCCTTCATTGGCAAGTGGCCTCAGGAAGTCATTAGCCAAGTGGATTAAGAATGACTTCTTTAAGAACTATAGACTGGGACTGGAGAGATGGCTTAGTGGTTAAGGCACATGCCTGTGAAGGACCCTGGTTCAATTCTCCAGGTCCCATGTAAGCCAGCTGCACAAGATGCACGCGTGTGGGGTTCTTGGCTAGAGGCCCTAGCATGCCCCTTCTCACTCTGCCTCTCTTTCTCTCTCTCTCTGTCTCTAATAAATAATTTTTAAAAAGAACTAAAGAATTGATCACAGGCATGAATGGACACAGCATATTTCTCCAGGAAGCTACAATTTAGGATTAAAGGTTTAATATTTCAAATACAATTGCCAGCAAAATACTTAGAGTTGTCTGACCTTCCACGAAGTCCCTAGCCTTCCATATTTTTAACATTAACATTTTCTTTATTATGAATATTTTCTCTGTGGGGCTCCTACTTATTCATCCCAAATCCACTTTACACTCCCCAACCATAAATTTAAAATATAGACACATAATTTCAAGTGCTGCCTCATTCAAAAAGAGCATTCACTTATAGAAATGTACTGATTCTTAAGTTTATGCCCTTTTAAAATTAAAAACCATATCACTCAAAGAAAATTACAATCTGTATTTATTATTTCAGAAAAGCTAGAAACCTTCAGTGAAAATGGAACATTTTTTCGTTTTAAAAATCCAATTTTTATTCTCCTTAAAACAGAGAATGATGTGAAATAGAGCATTTTAATTTCTTCCTAAACACAAGAAGAAAATGCTCTTTAGACTAAAAGAAGCAGTTACGTGCTACTAGCTGCTCTACAGATGGCTTTAACCTTTTTGGATGAGACCAATTTTGCATTTCGTTCCTCCTGTCTGAGCAACTGCACTGGCTTGATAGTTGGGCTCCTTCCTTCCCCTCCTGTGACTCTAATTCATCATTCATGTTATTACCAGAATTATCTTTCTAAATCATCATAATCATTTATTCTCCTACTTAGAAACTGTAGCAGCATTCTGTTTATTAGAGAGTAAGTCCAACTTCATACCAGAGCATTCAAGAAACCTCCAAATCAAACCTAGCTCACCTTTCCCGTCTCCTGTACCCCAAGAAAAGCTCAACACACCCTTTGCTCCAAGGACTGGGAGCAAACTGAGGCCTTTGGCAAGAGGAATTTTTTTTCAACTGGCTTCCTCAGTGCCACCAACTATCTTGCCTTTGAACTATGAAATTAGCTTTGTTCTAGATACAGCCTACTTTCTATGATTTTGAAGTGCAGGAGACAATAAAAGCAGGCTGAGAACAGAAGACTGGGAAAGAGTGACCCCAGGAGCCGCTACTTTCCTCTCCCTCGTCTTGGGAACAGGGCAAAGGAGAGCTATCTGAACAAGAACCTGATTCCTGCATGTATGTAAGTTAGCGATTCCTCAAACAGGTTTTCTGTGGACAGACTAAGCACAGCTGAGGATTAGTCCCTGGTCTCTTCAGTGACCAGGTGAGGTAAAGGAGCACTATAGAGAGGACAAGAACTCCAGATTTAAGGCAGCTACTGAGCCCCAGAATAACACTGTGCAGAGGGCGAGTGTTTCTGGGAGGAATACAGAATGGAGATGCTGCCTGACCAGTCCTCTGCCGTTGGACCTTGGCAACTCTGAGGTAGTGGTGGTTGGCCCTTTGGAACAATAGAGAGGAGAGAGAGAGACTGATTACATTTTCTAGTGAAGCACCATTAGAACTCTAGCTGCTCAGCCAACTTTGTGTTGTCAGTAACCTTCAACAAACTTTGTCTCACAAGTCACCACGGAGATTATGTTGGGACTCTGGGCAAACCACTCTACTGCCTCAGCAAAGCATGGGTGCGAACCATATACACGTGAACTTCCAATTGCTCAGTCAGAAAAAAGAGGAAAAGGAGAAGCTTCCAGTCAAAACAGGGCTGTATTTCCTACATCAGTGCAAGGCTGACTGTGCCTGCTCTGCCATGAAGGCAACAAGGAAGGAATTTATGCTTTAATGGCTTTTCAGTCAATCAAAAGTCAGCTGGCGGCTGGAGAGATGGCTTAGCGGTTAAGGCGCCTGCCTGCTAAGCCTAAGAATGCCCATTCAATTCTCCAGGTCCCACATTTAGCCAAAATAGCATCTATTCTCCAGATAATCTCTCCCATTGCATTAAATCAAAATAAAATGGAACAAATAAACCTAACCATATTTACAGAACATCTCCAATCCAAATGCTGCAGAATAACAAATTACTCCAGCGATGCAAGAGTGCAATGCCACACTTGCTCACAAGGGGGCGTACGCGTCTGGAATTCATTCACAGCACCTGAGAGGTTGCCAGCTTGCCCATTCTCTGTCTCTCTCTCTCTCTGACTCTCTCCAAAAAAAAATCAGCTGGGTTAGGCACTGAGAAAGACAGAAAGCAAATTTCAGCTATAGCTCTTATTGATTGTGATATACCAAAATGGTTCCTTCTTAGCTATATAAAGTATTTCTCATATAATCTTATAATTTTCATAAGAAAAAGGATTAAGTCTGACATAACCCCCACAAAAACTTGCAAATGGTTCTTAAGCTACAGTGTACATACGAGAAGACAACAGGAAACTGTAGATAAAACTATTTCATTAAAATACTTTATATAAAACAAAGACTATTTCCCTTTTTATACAATTTACAAAAGCTAACTCAGAAGAAGGTTATGGTATTCAACCACGTCATGCTTGATGTACTTTAAAGAACCATCAAAGAGGGCTGGAGAAATGGCTTAGTAGTTAAGGTGCTTGCCTACAAAGCCAAAGGACCCGGGTTCAGTTCCCCAGGACCCACAGAAGTCACACACACAAGGTGGTGCATGCATCTGGAGCTTGTTCAGTAACTAAAGGCCCTAGTGTACCCATTCTCTCTCGCTCTCCCTTTTTCTCTATATCTCTCAAATAAATAAATAAAAATTTTAAGTGCCGGGTGTGGTGGTGCACAACTTTAATCCCAGCATTTGGGGGAGGTAGAAGTAGGAGGACTGCCAAGAGTTTGAGGCCACCCTGAGACTACATAGTAAATTCCAGGTAAGCCTGGGCTACAGTGAAACCCTACCTCCAAAAAAACAATATTTTTAAGCACCATAAAAGAGTGATATTGGTTGTGTGTGTAATGTGCCCAAAGAGTGTATACTGACAGATAAAAGTTCTAATTCAATTTTAGCACTATTTTTAGTGGATTGCTACTATTTCCTAGGATTGAGAGAAATCCCATTATATATGTCAATCAGTAACTTGACTGATTTGTCAGGCTATTTAGAGTTGTTATAAAATTGACAAAAGCAGTGAATGTATTGTATTTATAAATTTAAAAGGATCTTTAACAGATTCCTCAGATTAGAAAATTAGTTTCAACACACAAGATTACACTCACCAGTTTTAAATTCCAAGTTCTTAATTATATTTTTTAAAACAATCATTGATCCACAGAAAGATAACCCATGAATATGGATGACAAAATTTACAAGAATTGTTAAGATGTTAACAACCCAAAGCAATGTTCATGTTCAATCAAATCCCTACCAAAATCACAGCAGCATTTTGTGACATTAAAAAAAAAAAAAACGTCCTAAATTTCAGCTAAGGACTTACAGCTTGTAGCTAAAGACAAAAACAGCCAAAACAATCTTGAAAGTACAGAAAGTTAAAGACACCACACTTCCTGATTTAAAAACTTACGACAGGGCTAGAGAGATGGCTTAGTAGTTAAGGTGCTTGCCTGCAAAGCCAAAGGGTCCAGATTCAATTCCTCAGTACCCACATAAAGCCAGATGCACAAGGTGGCGGCACATACATTTGGAGTTTGTTTGCAATGGGTAGAGGCCCTGGTATGCCCATTCTCTCTCTCTCTTAAATAAATAACTAAATAAATATTTTTAAAACTTATGACAATAAAATTTTAAAACTTTTTTTAAAGGGTTGGAGAGATGGCTTAGCAGTTAGGGAGGGCACTCACCTGCAAAGCTTAAGGACCCATGTTTGACTCTCCAGATCCCACCTTAGCCAGACACACAAGGGTGAGGCAAGCGCAAGGTTGCACATGCCCACTAGGTGGTGCAAGCTTCTGCAGTTCAATTGCAATGGCAGAGGCCTGGTGTGCCAATTCCCTCTCTCTCTCTAAATTATATATACATATATTTAAACTTATGACAAAGCTATATTAATAAAACAAGAAGCAAAAACAGACTACTCGGGGATGAAGAGATGGCTTAGTGGTTTTGGCGCTTGCTTGCAAAGCCAAAGAACCCAGGTTCAGTTCTCCAGGACTCACATAAGCCGGATGCACAAGGTGGCACATGCGTCTGGAGTTCATCTGTAGCAGCTGGAGGCCCTGGCATGCCCATTATCTCCTCTGCCCCCACCAAACAAATAAAATAAAAAGGGTTATTTTTTTAAAAGAGAGAGAGAGACAGAGAGAGAGTACTCCCGTCCAGCCCTGCTCACTCTAACCAAAGCACCAGACAAGCAGCAACCTAGTGTGATAGAAAACTTTTAGACAGTAACTTCCCTGCTCCAACCAAGTATCACAGGGACCAAATCTAGGGGCCATCCCCGCCTGTGCTAACAAGGGCTGGAGAGGAGTCTCGCCATTCTCCCTTACCAGGCCTCCTGGTAGGAGCTGTGTAAGGAAAGCTCAAACAGGGAGGGAAGATGGGCACCACTTCTGAGTTGTAAGAGCCCTGTCCTCCTCCAACGTAACTGTGAGGGCCCCGCCGGGAAGCAGGACTCCCACCCCATTGCACTGCCACAAGACAAGGACTCTCCCTGGCTGGCACAGTGTCAGCGGGAGCCTGCAAAGACGGTACATTTAATTAAGGTCTAGCATCTGAGTGTCCAGGAGACAGCTGAAAACCACCCATGACAAAAGCCAAAGAATGACCAATTCAACAAGGACAACCAAAACAATTCCACCTGAGATGAATCGAATGCTGACCTCTAACAAGAAAGGTGAAGCAGAAATCAAAAAATGTTTTAATGTGAGATGGGCAAAGTAGACTTAAAAACCTGGCCCAACTATAAACTGTTTAAAGTAACTTACTTCAAATACAAAAATATTTGTCAAACGAAGGGAGAGATGAGTGATATATCATGATATACATGTGTATATATACGTATATAAATATTATCCAAAAGAAAGCAGGAGAGGCTATGATAATCAGATAAAATAGACTGCAAAGATAATTACGAGAAACAGAGTGAAACGCCATGTGAAAAAAGGAGCAATTTACAAAGAAGACAAGTATCAAACCAACTCTATAAAATATATGAGACAGATGAAGATAGAACTCAAAAAGAGGTAAATTCACAATTTTTTAAGTTATAAAAAATGTATCTTGGGAAAACAAAGTAAAGTAGACAAGCTCCCAAGCTGGGAGGGTCTCAAGCAGGAAATCTCAAACTCACAATTCTTATTGGTCTCCACTAAGCAACGGGACCTCATCAATAGTTACAGAACAACACGTCTGTCAATGGCAGAATACATGTTCCGTTCAAGTGGCCGCAGTTATAGACAAGACCGCTGAGGCCTGTGCCACAACAGCCATGTCCCAGTACTGGCTCTCTGTCATTTGTGCTTTGACATCTTCTCAGATAGGTCAGGAACTGCATCTATCCTTAACCCTCCATCTCAATATCATGCCTAGACTTGAGTGAACAGTTGTATACAGCTGTTATACAGAATTTAAGTTCAAGCCAAAGCTGATAAATATATTCATTTGTACTTATTATGCTGTAATCACATAAAAAGTAGATGAGAAGTACTCCATTTTTTAGTATACTATCCATTAACAATTCTAAAAGTACATGGCTGCCAAATTCAAAGTTGAAAGTTGAAAACGTGGCAGACACTTTGGACATCCCGTGGAAGAGTCCAGACACAGGTGGGAATGATGAACCTCCTCTTGCTCTTGGACAGAATCTTGATGGATTCTGCTCTGGGCAATTATAGAGCAAAAATGCTGTCTTAATAATGGCAAAAAAAGTTACAAAGAAGAGGTAAGACGCGAGCAGAGCCTGAAAGAAGATTGGAAGAATGCTAGTAGGATGAACAATGTGGGTTCTGAAGATTGATAGAACAAAGATAACCAATAAACAATTTTCATATAAAGAATAGAGTTTGGGGCTGGAGAGATGGCTTAGCAGTTAAGGCACCTGCCTCCTAAGCCTAAGGACGCTGGTTCCAATCTCCAGCGGTTCCAATCTCCAGGTCCCATATTTAGCCAGATGCAAAGTGACGCAAGGGTGCAATGCCACACTTGACCACAAGGGGGCGCACACATCTAGATTTTGTTCGCAGCAGCTGAGAGGCTGCTGGCATGCCCATCTCTATCTGTCCTCTTCTCCCTATCTCTTTGTCTCTCTCTGTGTCTCTCTCCAAAAAAAAAAAAAAAAAAAAGAACAGAGTTTGGTAAATGAATAGGGAAAGGAATGAATGAGCCAACCAAGAAACCCACGACCACATCAAAAGACAGTGAACAGATGAGGCAATACATGAAAGAAGTGGACGAATGGTAGGCTGGAACTAAGGTGCAGATAGTCCCAAATGTTAATCAGTGAGTCCAAATCCATCAGGAAAAGCCAGATGAGAAGACATGAACAAGCTGTGCCGGTTCAGACCTGTAAACCTGGCAGTCAAGTGGCAGAGGCCAGACGACCACAAATTTGAGGCCACCCTGGACTACTTAAGATTCTGTCTCAAAAAAGAAATAAACAAAAATAAATCATATCCTTTAGAGTTATGTACTGCACATTCTATCAACTATATGCACAGATTGCCTAAAAGCAATGAAGAGTTTACTAAATATGTTCATTGCTATGAAATAAATGATTGAGGAAGATCTATCAGTAAGAAAAATAAACAGAAGCCTAACAACGGCTAAGCTTTTGACTATAGAAGACCTACATGTGACATGCATGTAACTGTAAGTTAATGAACTTGTAAAAAATTGAAGCTGGGTGTGGTGGCGCATGCCTTTAATCCCAGCACTTGGGAGGCAGAGGCTGGAGGATCGCCGTGAGTTCAAGGCCACCCTGAGACTACATAGTGAACTCCAGGCCAGCCTGGGCTAGAGCAAAACCCTACCTCAAAAAAACAAAAACAAAAAATTGAGATATAATTTGTGCATTGACGCTGTATAATTATCTCCACTATATTTTCCTCCACAAAGAAACCTTGAACTGATTATTAGCAGTCACTTCCCATTTCCCCTCAGAATAGTCCAAGGGATTAACACGCTTCAATCTTAATAAGAATTCTTCCTTTATAATGGGTCTCCCCAAAGTGACTATCTGCATGTAGCAAATCCTCAGCAGAAGATAAATGATGATCTGCCAAAGAAATACTGCCAGGCAGGGCCTATCCAACACAGTTTGCTTTGCTGCTTGCCTGATGTGGCATGTTCAATTTCTCTCCATGAGTAGCAATTTTCAAGGACCCTTAAAGTTTTTAAAAGTATCATTTAGGGCTAGAGAGATGGCTTAGCGATTAAGGCGCCTGCCTCAGAGTTTGGTAAATGAATAGGGAAAGGAATGAATGAGCCAACCAAGAAACCCACGACCACATCAAAAGACAGTGAACAGATGAGGCAATACATGAAAGAAGTGGACCAAATGGTAGGCTGGAACTAAGGTGCAGATAGTCCCAAATGTTAATCAGTGAGTCCAAATCCATCAGGAAAAGCCAGATGAGAAGACATGAACAAGCTGTGCCGGTTCAGACCTGTAAACCTGGCAGTCAAGTGGCAGAGGCCAGACGACCACAAATTTGAGGCCACCCTGGACTACTTAAGATTCTGTCTCAAAAAAGAAATAAACAAAAATAAATCATATCCTTTAGAGTTATGTACTGCACATTCTATCAACTATATGCACAGATTGCCTAAAAGCAATGAAGAGTTTACTAAATATGTTCATTGCTATGAAATAAATGATTGAGGAAGATCTATCAGTAAGAAAAATAAACAGAAGCCTAACAACGGCTAAGCTTTTGACTATAGAAGACCTACATGTGACATGCATGTAACTATAAGTTAATGAACTTGTAAAAAATTGAAGCTGGGTATGGTGGCGCATGCCTTTAATCCCAGCACTTGGGAGGCAGAGGCTGGAGGATCGCCGTGAGTTCAAGGCCACCCTGAGACTACATAGTGAACTCCAGGCCAGCCTGGGCTAGAGCAAAACCCTACCTCAAAAAAACAAAAACAAAAAATTGAGATATAATTTGTGCATTGACGCTGTATAATTATCTCCACTATCTAATTCCAGAACACATATTTTCCTCCACAAAGAAACCTTGAACTGATTATTAGCAGTCACTTCCCATTTCCCCTCAGAATAGTCCAAGGGATTAACACGCTTCAATCTTAATAAGAATTCTTCCTTTATAATGGGTCTCCCCAAAGTGACTATCTGCATGTAGCAAATCCTCAGCAGAAGATAAATGATGATCTGCCAAAGAAATACTGCCAGGCAGGGCCTATCCAAGACAGTTTGCTTTGCTGCTTGCCTGATGTGGCATGTTCAATTTCTCTCCATGAGTAGCAATTTTCAAGGACCCTTAAAGTTTTTAAAAGTATCATTTAGGGCTAGAGAGATGGCTTAGCGATTAAGGCGCCTGCCTCCTAAGCCTAAGAACACTGGTTCCAATCTCCAGCAGTTCCAATCTCCAGGTCCCACGTTTAGCCAGATGCAAAGTGATGCAAGGGCGCAATGCCGCACTTGAACACAAGGGGGTGCAAGCATCTGGATTTCATTTGCAGCAGCTGAGAGGCTGCTGGTGCACCCATCTCTATCTGTCTTCCTCTCCCTCTCTCTCTGTGTCTCTCCAAAAAAAAAATGTATCATTTAGCTTCTTAACTGCAAAAGTTTTTGTTTCTCTCCCCTTTAGATGGCATAATGACATATAGTGGCCAGATCAAAAGAAGGCATAAGTAGATGCTGTGCAACTAATCACCCACTTCACAGCCCGAGATCACAATTCATTTTCCCAACAAGTCAGAGTGGTGAGAGTTGTGTCTAGAAATGCACACGTATTTCTCTGCAAGTCCATAAGTGGGAGCAATGGGTGAATTAGGAAAGCACTTAAACTATATATATATTACTGTTGTTTCAAGATGGCTCCTTATTATTAATCTTCCTCATACAATGGAGCTGCCCAAGAGACTGGATCTATAAAAAGTCACAGATGTTATACACAATCATCTGTCCCTTCCACTCTTGACCCCCAAGTGTGTCACTCTGAGAACACGCCACACCCATATTCACACACCATTTATGAAAGACATTACTGGCAAGATAGTTGTTCTCATGATATTTAGTTCCTTGGATTAAAAAAAAAACAAAAGAAAAAATGTGTTTTGGTCAATTCATCTTTTCCTACTAACTCATCAAAACAATTTTTGTTAAGTTTGACTGCTTCCTGGAATACTTACTTGGAATTACTATTCTTTGAACCATTCTATGGCCAAGTGATGTGTAAAATATTTCATGAAATGTCCAGGTGCCTCAAGTTTGCTGGTTACAATCTAATCCCTTTTATATCTCTCTTATAGGTCTGCAGGGGAGTTTCAACAACAGGGACCCAGGGGACACAGCCTTGAGGGTCGGTCACTGTGGCCACAATGCCCAAGCCATTCAGACTGAGGGATTTCATCTCCTTCCTTCACAAAGCCTGAGTTCCCTGAAGGGATCCTCCATAAATAATTCAGCAGCAGCAGCAGCAGCAGAAAAGCACAGGCTCTGATCAGTAAGGAGTGAGGGCACGACTGTCAGCAGGCTCCGGAGGCCTGGTGGTGTGCTACATTAATATCTGATCATGCTTCCGCAGAAGACATCATTTTTAAAAATATTTTATTTTTATTTATTTATTTGAGAGAGGGAAAGGGGGAGAGAGAGAGAGAACAGGCATGCCAGGGCTTCCAGCCACTGCAAACGAACTCCATATACATGCACCATCTTGTGCATCTGGCTTACATGGGTACTGGGGAATCGAACCAGGATCCTTTGGCTTTGCTGGCAAGTGCCTTAACCGCTAAGCCATCTCTCTAATCCCAGGAGAAGACATCATTTTTGAAATATATTTTATTTATTTTAGAAAGAGAGAGAATAAGGCATGCCAGGGCCTCCAGCCACTGCAAACGAACTCCAGACGCATGCGCCCCCTTGTGCATCTGGCTTATGTGGATCCTGGAGGACTGAATTGGGATCCTTTGGCTTTGCTGGCAATCACCTTAACCGCTAAGCCATCTCTCCAGCCCCAAAACATCATTTCTTATAGACCCAAGATCTAAAATTAACCCAGGGCATCAAAAAATGCTCTAAAATGTAGTTAATGAAGGTAGGCAGCTAAGTTTACCTAGTTTTGCTCCTAAAGCACACGTAATGAGACTGTTGACCTAATATTTAATGACTCTTCAAATACGTTATAGACGCTTCAACCCACACTTTTATATCTCAGTGCCAGTTCCCTACAGTTCAGGAGGGGACGCGAGCACTCTGCTCCTCTTCCTCCTCTGGTAACCTCCCCTGTCCGTTCAGAGCAGAACATTCAAACTGTACATCATAAGCTGATTCTGAAATGGTTTCTGGATGTTTTCTCAACGTGTGTGTAATGTGTGGTGTGCTATGTGTGCAATGGGTACACGTGGGCGGTGTAATCACGTATAAGTACGTCCCATGAGCTCGCCTGCGGTGGCCAGAGGCATGGGTGTCGCACTCCATTAGACTTCTGTCCATTCTTCTTGAGCCCAAGTCTCTTACTGACCCCAGAGCTTGCCAGTTTTTTTTTTTTGTTGTTGTTGTTGTTTTTTTTTCAAAAGCCCCAGAGATTCTCCAGTCAGTGGCTCTTCCCCTACAGGACTGGGTTTACAGACAACAGCTGGCCACACCCAGCTGTTTACATGGTCCCTGGGGATCAAACATCAGTGGTCTCTCTGTCTGCCTCAAGCCCTCATGTTCACACAGAAAGTGCCTTTTTTTTAAGAGACAGAGAAAGGGAGAGAGAGAGAGAGAGAATGGGCATGCCAGGGCCTCTAGCCACTGCAAACGAACTCCAGACACATGCACCACCTTGTGCATCTGGCTTTCGTGAATACTGTGGAATCGAGTCTCGAACCAGGGTCCTTAGGTTTCACAGTCAAGCACTTAACCGCTAAGCCATCTCTCCAGCCCAGGAAGCACTTTTAACTACTGAGTCATCTCTTGGGGCCAGGATTCTGAAATGTTTGTTAAACAAAACTGATAAATTCTTATTTTATGATAATTCATCTTTGCATTTAAATTCAAAATTCTTGATATGTGTGGGCAGTACCCAAAAAAAAAAAAAAAAAAACAAGTCCAACAACAGTGGATTGTAAGAGCCCTTAAATATAAGTTTATCATTTCATTTTTTTAATTTGGTTTAAAAATCATTTTTTAAATTTTGTTTAAAATACATAAGAACCTGAATCTCCCAGAACCTTCTCAGGCCACAATCAATCGAGGATACTGCTGCAAACTAAAGGACAGCTGTTTAGGCCTTTAAAGATGCTCTTTTTGAAGATAAGGAACAATTTTCTGTATTTGCTAGTGAATAAAGCCTTAACATATCTTTCCTTATTCATTGGCTGATTAGTAGATGAATCATAATGGGAAAAAAATCATCATTTCATTACATAAGAATAGTATCTAAGGCCAAGATCACTCTTGTTTTTGTAAAGTTTAGAGCTTTTATGAGATTATAGTGAAAGACCCAGGCCAGAGTAGCACCATGACAGGCCTCAGTCCCTTTGTAGGCCACAGGGGTGAGTTCCCAGAATCAAGGGAAGAACAAGCAGGACCAGGAAAAACCATAAACTTGCTGTGTGAGCATGACTCAACATTCTTACAGTCCTGGGCTGGATGGCCCAATAAGATCCACCGTCTCAGAGTTTTGTAAATGTCAACCAATCAAATGAATGTAACCGCGCGCGCCAACCTGTTCAAATGTAACCGCCGCTTGCTGAGCCAATTAAGTTTGAAATTCCTCTAGACCTAGCCCGCCAAAATCCTAAGACCAATCAAGAACCCCCAAGTACATTTACTGTTCAAATTAGCCAATAATGTGGTTGCGTGGGTGATAGTCCTCTCCCCCTTGCTCAAACCTCAATAAAAAGCCCACTTTTCTGCTTCTCGGTGCTCTTGCTCAGATCCACTGCGTTGGTGAAGGCAAGAGACCGAGCTTAAGCCCGAGTAAAGCTCTTTGCGTTTGCATACGTGTTTGGTCTTCCTTAGTGGTCACTGGGGGTGCTGTGAACTGGGCATTACATTAGATGGAACTTAAGAGAAGGAAGGAAGACAGAGCTCTTGCCCAAGGAGGCAAAAGGGTGTTTCTGAAAGTGGAAAAGCCCACCCAGGGACCCAGGCTGGGGTCTTTTCTAGATTCTGAGTGGGGGTTGACCTAACCAGCCTCAGAACTAAGTTTATAGTTAAGAGATCAGGTTTAATCCTTCCAGGAATTCTAATCCTCCAGAAAAGAGGAACTTCGTTCTAGGGAGGGAGTAGAGTTTAAGGAAAAACACAAATAGGGAGCACCTTTAGACAGCATGAGATCAGTAGAAGCCAGATCTTTCTCTGACCTCTTAACAAAGTAGAGATTGCAAGGGCAGGCTCAAGGACATTGTTTATAAAGCCAAGATCCCTTGTAAAGAGGCTAAATGAAGAACACACATACATACGAAGAGAGATCTGCCAGTAGTGACCAAAGAGATACAAGTTCTCGCGAAAATGCTTGATCAAGCAGGAAAGAGGGTGGCTGTGGGGTTTAGACCCTCGGACTCTGCATTCCAGATCCACAGCTAGGACATTATTATCTTGGACAAGAGCCTTCTCTCTAAGCCTCAGTTTCATCACCTGAAAAATGATTAATGATACTGAGAGGGGAGTATGGTTAAGGTGACTGGACCTCTGAAAGCAAAAAAGGCTCAAGAAAGTCTGCACTTGGTAGAAATCAAAGATCAGCCAGGTGTGGTGGCGCACACCTTTAATCCCAGTACTGGCGGGGGGTGGGGGGCAGAGGTAGGAAGATCACCGTGTTCGAGGCCACCTTGAGACTGACTACATAGTGAATTCCAGGTCAGCCTGGGCTAGAGCGAGCAAGACCCTACCTTGAAAAATCGGGTGGGTGGGGGGGGAGACAAAGAAAAAGAAATCAAAAATGATCTGACTTCTTATCTCTTGCCTAGTTCCTAGATCTGTTTTTCCACAAACAAACAAAACCTCTCCTGGGAGGGAGGTCTTTCAGAGGATTTCAACATTGTGGTTGGTTAAATTCATCCCCCAAAACTTGGTGTCAGAGCTAGCTTCTTCCTGAGACAGCCCCTAGCCCTAACCAATCAGCAGTCCCTCTGATTCACCTGGGTCAAAAGACAGCCCACCACTATAAGATTATAAATACCTTTACAAGGGGAGGGCAGGCTCTCTGACCACTTTGGAATTTCTAGCTGTGGGTAAGTTTTTCCTTGGGCTTGGTCTGGGCTGTTTTGGCCCAGGCCCAGCTGGGTTGAGCCAAGGGGACAGCCCCCCAAGCCTTTACTGTCCACATGGGTTTTGAACCCTTCCAGCTCCCCACATGTCAGGAGCTCCTTGAACTTCCTTTTCTCTCTTTTCTTTCCATGGTTTTCCCAGAACCTCTATGTGGGATCTCTAGCCACATGGGTGCCTTTCCTTGGCTCCGTACTTTTAACAATAAGTATAATAATTTAATGATGATCCTTCTCAGTCTTTTTTATTCAATTATTTGATTAAAATTAGAAACGAACCTAGGTTTTGGGGTTCAAGGACTTTCCTGGACCCCTGAGGACCCCATTACAGTACTAACACAGTTGTTCTGTGTTATTATGAAAGACTATAACTCCCACAAAGAACAGCAAACTTTCTAGCAAACGAGATAAAGCTTGACAAATGTCAGCTGCTGCAATTTAGTACTACCGCACCACTAAGCCTACCCCCAACCTTCAGTGAGTGACCTCCACAGATTAGCTTTGTTAACACTTTAAAGCACCAGATCTCTTTATTCAGTCCATTTGGAGGAGATGCTTTGTAAATACACAGTCTGATGTCAAGTTAGAAAGGGTGGACAAGGGCTGGATAGATGGCTTAGCGGTTAAGGCGCCTGCCTCCTAAGCCTAAGAACACTGGTTCCAATCTCCAGCAGTTCCAATCTCCAGGTCCCACGTTTAGCCAGATGCAAAGTGATGCAAGGGCGCAATGCTGCACTTGACCAAAAGGGGGCGCATGCATCTGGATTTCGTTCGCAGCAACTGAAAGTATGCTGGCGCACCCATCTCTATCTGTCTTCCTCTCCCTCTCTCTGTCTCTCTCTCTCGCTCAGTCTCTCTCCAAAAATAAATAAATAAAAAATAAATAAATTTTTTTTTTTTTAGAAAGGGCGGACAATAACCTTCCTTGGCAATATAGAACCATCATTAGAGTCAATAGTTACTATGGTATGTCACTTGTGAAACACAGAGGTGTGAGGGGCTATCAAGGCAGGAAGGCTTCAGGTAGCCCGTGCATCCAATTCCTGTGTTGTTGTGTTTTTTTTTTCTTGAAGCTGGTGACTTTCAA
This sequence comes from Orientallactaga sibirica, assembly GCA_036365145.1. Classification (NCBI taxonomy): domain Eukaryota; kingdom Metazoa; phylum Chordata; class Mammalia; order Rodentia; family Dipodidae; genus Orientallactaga; species Orientallactaga sibirica. Next base: position 11,450,811 of record JAEOAD010000035.1, on the reverse strand, counting down.
GAAACTGAAATCTCAGAGAGACTTACAGGACACTACATGTCCAAGAACACATGACCTAACACTCAAGGAAGCACCACCTTGAATCTCACCAAGTCTGACTCAGAAACCAATGCTCTTTAGTATAGTCAGCATACTATACTGAGATGTATCAGAATTTGAATTTCAGGTGACCAATTATTTGGCAAGGTGACAGACCAGAGCTACAGAAAGGGTGGCGCACCCCTGTGATCCCAAGCACGTGATGGGCTGAGGCAGGAGGATCCACCGTTTCAGGTCAGCCTGGGATATATGAGATCTTGTCCAAAACATAAAAAAATAAAAGCTTAATGGTAGAATAAAGACAAGAGGTTCTTTCTCCAGTCATGCAGCCTGGCCTTGTTTGTGCTAGTATTTTGAGGATTTTTAACTTCTTCGACTCAATGGTGGAAACATTCTGGAAATGTGTCATACACCAGAGAGAGGCTACCTAGTGGGGTACTTTCTATTCTGTACAATTCTCAGGTCTCTCACACTGTGGGAGCTGACAAAAGCAGCAGCAACTTGGGCCTATTAAAATGCATATTTTCTAGAGATTATGGCAAGTCCTATACACGGTAACAGACCCCCTGAACGTACTCAGAAATTATAATAAATGGCTAGTATGTCAATGTAATCGTATGATATTTTTCAAAAACCACGTCGTTTAAATTAAAATATTCAAAATTTACATTTAGTAAGTATATATCACGGGTTTTACCCTAGGAAACAATAGCAGCTCTTAATTACACCCTGGCTATTGAGTTGTGCACACAAGGGAGGCACAGCGTAGCTGCAAGCAATGGTCTTATTTTGGCACAGGGACAAATTTCCTATCAAGAAGTTATACTTGGGTGTACACTTGTGCTTTTCAGAAGTACTCCCCCTCCTTCAGTCCTCAGTGAAGAAATGCTCATATAAAGCCAGGAGTGGTGGTGCATGCCTTTAATCCCAGCACTCAGGAGACAGATCTAGGAGGATCACCATGAGTTTGAGGCCGCCCTGAGACTACATAGTAAGTTCCAGGTCAGCCTGGGCTAGAGTGAGACTCTACCTCAAAAAACTAAAAAAAAAAAAAAAAAAAAAAAAAAAAAAAAGAAAGAAAGAAAGAAAGAAAGAAAAGAAAAGAAAAAGAAAGAAACAGGTACTGCCGGCCTAGAATCTAAGCACAACATACACTTCCCTGCCTTTCCTTTACTTCCAGCCAGAGAACCTCTTGCCCCGCACACTGAGTACACTCAATCTTCTGTCAGTACCTCTGGGACAAATAGCACTCAACAGAACCTATGATTCCTGGAGCCTTCCTTAGGCAGTCTGCTATTTTCTGGAGGTAAACAGAAGGATAAAGGACATCTTGGAATCATTACATGATAAAAATCAAAATGGCCACCGTACAGTTACAGGACTCACTAATACGGATCATGAGCAAAACCAAAAGAGTTAGCCTGCGTTACAATACACTCTTAAAGGAAGTGACATCATAGACGAGGCAATACATATATGCTGCATGCATCCTCAAATCAGACAACAGGATAGAGAATCAGGGAACCTGCTAAAAAAGAATAGGAACAGCTCTTAAGTCATTTATCATTACATGAAATAACCTTTCCCAAAGGTGGGAACACTGGTAGGTGCCTTTCTTAGTTTGGACAGTTTTCTTGTAGACAGAGGCATATACAGTAACATTCCAAGTTGTCTATAGTATATAGTGAAAACAACAGTGTCACAGTAGGCCTACATGAATCATCATAAATGTCAAATTAGATGTCTAAATTCTCAAGATTTTGTTTATCTTGAGACCCTCCCCCAGAAAGCACTCCGCCCCCCCCCCCCGGAGCCTCACATCTGCTAGGTCAACATCATTTATGTACACGTATGTAGGAACGCCCAACTACACAACCCACAGAAGGCTGCTGGATCATGGCTGAACATCTGCTTTCATGCAAAAAAGGTAACTTTTCGAAAGCCTTGCACTTTCAGCAGCATAGTTAACAAACTGCTTCCAGAAGCTGCTGTACAGATTTAACACTTCAGCTGGAAGAAAGAGACTCTCTTCCGGCCCCTGACTTCCCAAAGCTACTTGCTACTTACTGTAACCCAGCAAGGCTGCCCTTTGCCTTGACCGACAGCCTCCCTATAGAGCTGACAGCAGGTGATGGGCACACACCCACTGGTCTTACTGAAGAGCCGAAATGCTCCTGCTGGCACCATCGGGCCTTTGGCACTTCTCCGAGCAGGCCTGTGGACTATGATCTCTCCCCTCTTCTCAGGAAACTGCTGAAGTAGAAGCAGCCCTAAAAGCCTAATGCAGCCCCTTCTCATTTCCATTTCTTCTCAGGACAACACTGCAGAAAGACCATGTTTTTTTGGTATTTGAAGCCCATTTTTATGTTTCTAATAGTGTCAGTATGATTGACCCATTATTATTAAATGACAGTTTTTTTAAATGAAACTCCATTTCGCTGTAACATCTAAAATACTGCAGCTGGAATTGATTAATTATACCCTAGAACAAAGTAATAACAGACTTCCCAGTTTCAAATACCTAATGGGAAGCTGCTGTTTTAAACTTCCAATTATATGAGGACGGATAAAGTAATATACCTTCCCTATCAACAAATTCCAAGAATCTGCTTTTATCTTTTCTTCCCCCCCCCCCAGTCAGTCCTTGTTAATGACAGGAGCATATCATAATTTAATTAGCTGACACTGACTGGCAATCCACCCACTTCTTTTTAATTGGAATCGTTTCACAGAACTATTCATAAAGGCCCATTTTGCATAACTAATAACCTTCATAAGCCAGACCTTTGGAAAACTGCTGACTTTTATAGAAATATACAAAACATTTGGATCTAGTCACTGTGTCCCACTTAACTGAAGACTCGGGGACACAGAATTTTCTCTGCAAAGTTATAGACACTGCTGATTCTAGAAGCTTGAAACTGCTATACAGATAGCACAAAACTGCCAACAGTCAATTTGCCCACCACCTCCAATGCATCATGCCAGGCTGTAGAGCACCCCCAAGATGCACCCTTGCAGCTGTAGAACACCTCACTGAGCTGATGTGGAGGAGCAGCTATGCCTTAAGCATGCATCTGTGCTAGAAAGGAGGCTAAGGAGAGAGGCGCATTTGAACCCAGGTGCTCAAGGCCAGCCTGTGAAACACCGAGACCCCTGGTCAAGCAAATATGATGAGAAACGGAAAATAACAAAAAGTCATTCTCATTGCCTTAGGATAAAATGTATACTTAACATACCTGAAAATGGTTTGGACTTCATCTCTAGAACACAATGATGATTCTAGTCACTGGACTCAAGATCACACACGTGTGCACGTGTGTATGCATGTAGACTAAGCAGATGGTAACTCCCAAAAGGTGTTCAAGCATTCTCATTTACAAAACAATACCCATGGCAACAACAACAACAAAAACACAAGGTCATTTTTAGTTAGGCTCCTTCCTTTTGCAGAATGCTAAGCCTCCTGAAAGTATATTTGTAAAATAGCAACATGAGAGCTGGGAAGATGTCTCAGTGGCTAAGAGCACTTGCTGTGCAAGTATGAGGACCTGAGTTCAATCCCCAGAACCCACGTAAGAACCTGTGCATGGCCGTGTGTGCCTATACACCCAGCAATGAGACAGGAGGATCACCGGGGTTTCCACATCAGCCAAAAGACAGAGCGGGGATGGAAAGATGGCTTAGCAGTTAAGGCACGTGCCTGCGAAGCCTAAGGACTCATGTTCGACTATCCCAGTCCCATGTAACTCAGACGCACACTGACGACAGTGTGCAAGGTCAAACATGCGCACAAGGGGGCGCATGCATCTGCAGTTCAATTACATTAGCTGGAGGCCCTGGCATGCTAATTCATTCTCTCTCTCTCTCTCTCTCTCTCTCTCTCTCTCTCTCTCTCTCTCCCTCGTATAAAAAAGGCCAGTCTGGGGCTGGAAAGATGGCTTAGCAGTTAAGGCATTTGCCTGCAAAGCCAAAGGATCCCCATTCAATTCTCCAGAACCCACGTAAGCCAGATGCACAAGGGGGTGCATGACCTGGAGTTCATTTGCAGTGGCTAGAGGCCCTGGTGTGCCCATTCTCCCATTCTCTCTCTCTCTCTTTCTCTGCTTCTTTCTTTCTCTCAAATAAATAAATAAAAACTTTTTTTTTATTTTATTTTATTTTGTTTATTTATTTATTTGAGAGAGAGGGAGATACAGAAATAGGCAGGTAGAGAGAGAGAGAGAGAGAATGGGTGCGCCAGGGCCTCCAGCCACTGCAAACGAACTCCAGATGCGTGCACCCCCTTGTGCATCTGGCTGACGTGGGTCCTGGAGAATCGAGCCTCGAACCGGGGTCCTTAGGCTCCACAGGCAAGCGTTTAACCGCTAAGCCATCTCTCCAGCCCATAAAAACTTTTTTTAAAAAAAGGCCAGTCTGTTGGCCTTGCCTCATAAAAAGAGTGAGAGAAAGAGAGAGAGAGAGAGAGAGAGAGCTTCAGGTCTAGTGAGGGGATGTGTCTTTGAAGTAAGCCAGAAGAGCAATGAAGAAGGATGCATGACATCTTCATCTGGCTCCACACAGCTGTGTATAGGCTATGTTCACGTGCACACACATGCTGCACATACCACATATACACACATCAAAAAGGTGAACAGAAATAGGAAAAAATACCCACTTAAAACATGATTACATTTTCAGAGGGCATGGTGGCACACACCTTTGATCCCAGCACTCTGGGAGGCAGAGGTAGGAGGATCGCTGTGAGTTCGAGGCCACCCTGAGACTACAGAGTGAATTCTAGGTCAGCCTGGACCAGAGTGAAACTCTACCTCGAAGGAAAAAAAAAAAGATTACATTTTCATTCCACAATATCACTGCCCACACATAACATTTTAGGAAATGGACTAGCTACCCAGGCATCTGCTTCTCTTTTCTTTAAAGGATCCCAGTATCACAGAGGTTTCACTAAGAAGCATCACAGGCTGCCAACTGTCCTGGGTTCCCTGGCCATAGTGCTGTTGTGTTCCTGGTATTCAGGAGAAAGGACAGGAGCCTGGGAATCACACATAAATTTCACTCTCGGCTTTTCTACTGTAGCTACAACATGACAGCAATCAAGTTCATTAACTATTCTGAGCTTCGGGTTTTCATTTATGAAATGAAAGCAGTGATATTGACACCTAATTTACAAACTTGTCAGGAAAATTAGTCATGTATGTAAAGTGTTTAGCAGTGAGTAGCTGCTCAATAAAGACAGCTTTTATTCTCACAATTAATACACATTAAATTGGTTAATATGGGTTGTTGAGACCAAATTAAATAATTCTGTGCCAGTGTTTAGAGACTTAAAAGCACAGCTTTTACCAGCACCCGAACATCACTGAATCAAAGGCAAGTTTCACAGTGGAGTCCCTGCCTTGCAGCTGAATTTATTGCCAATGCACCGTTACTGATGGGCTGTTCGCCAAATGGTACTGCCTGAAGGAATCCATAGTGCACACAGCTCAGGCTGCAGAACCAGATGACCCAATGTTAACTCAGTGGATTTTGGGCTGTGTATCTTTCAGCAAGTAGCTTAAGATTAAAAAAAAAAACTTATGTATTTATTTATTTGAGAGAGAAAGAGATGGACAGATCGAAAGAAGAGAGATAATGAGCACGCCAGGGCCTCCAGCCACTGTAAACGAACACTAGATGTATGTTCCACCTTGTATATCTGGCTTATGTGGGTACTGGGGAATTGAACCTGGGTCCTTAGGCTTCACAGGCAAGCACCTTAGCAACTGAGCCATCTCTCCAGCCCTAGCTTAAAATGCTTAACGACTTTGTGATTAGAAAAATAGCAATGATAATAACAAAGTTCATGTGAGACATCATGAGGATGAAGCCGGCCACACAAACTACATATGTGCTTGGCACACATACCAAAATGTCAGTAACTGTTTGTGGCTATTATCCAATTTGTGACAGTGGAAGACCAAATCTGATACAGATGAGTTACAGAGACTTAGAAAGATTAAAATATCTTAGGGATGGTCTAGAGGCAGGGATTTTATTCCAGGTCTGCCTATCTCAAAGCTCATTTTCAGCCATAAGGCTGAAATCATTCTTTTTTTTTTTTTTTAAGTTTTTTATTTTATTTATTTGAGAGCGACAGAGAGAGAGAGAGAGAGAGAGAGAGAGAGAGGCAGATATATTTATAGTGAGAATGGGTGTGTCAGGGCCTCCAGCCACTGCAAACGAACGCCAGATGCATGCGCCACCTTGTGCATCTGGCTTATGTGGTTCCTGGGGAATCAAGACTTGAACTGGGGTCCTTAGGCTTCACAGGCAAGCGCTTAACTGCTAAGCCATCTCTCCAGGCCCTGAAATCATTCTTAAACCAGGCTAAATATATATATTTTTTATTTACACATCACTTGTATCACAGCACTAATCACAACAGCCAAGTGATGGAATCAGCCTATGTGCCTATCGACTGACGAGTGGTGAACGGTCCGTCTGCACAATAGATTATTTAGTCATGAAGACAACAGGCCATGCCGCGTGTGGGAAAATGGACGAATCATCATGGGAAGCGAAATAAGCCAGATTTAGACAAATGTCACATGTTCTCTCTCACATGTAAAATCTTTAGAACACAAAAGGAAGACAGTAAAATCACATGGTATCTCTCAGCCTCCATCTGGTGTCAGAGCGTTCAGTCCAATGGTCACGTTGCTCCAAGTTTGTGGACTCATTGAAAACAGAAGGTCATGGTGGTAGAGGAGACAGTTCATGTCATGGCAGACAGGAGCAGAGAGATTGCAGTCATTATTTACTAGCATGTATTTACTAACTATTCACTGTACGTCAGGTGTTAGGAACACAAGAATGAACAAAGCAGAAGACCTCCATGCCTCAGAGAGTTTACATATCTAGAAGAAACAGGAGACAGAAAGGTCATCACAATATGACAAGACTCGTACTTTGACCGGGACAGAGCACCTCTTATCCAAAGACATGTGTTCCAAGACCCCCATGAGAGTCTGCCTGCACTAACGGGTATATATAAACGAGGCCTACCTGTTTGTTTGTTTTTTCTATATATATCACCTGTGACAAAGATTGGCTTACGAATTAGGCACAGTAAGAAATTAGCATCCGTGATAAAGTAAAACAATTATAACACAATACTGCAATAAATCTGCCAGTATCACCATTCTTCTACTTTGGTACAATTATTATATAAAATAGGGCTGGAGAGATAGCTTAGCGGTTAAGGCGTTTGCCTGCAAAGCCAAAGGACACAAAGGTTCGATTCTCTAGGCCCCACGTAAGCCAGACACACAAGGTGGCGCATGCATCTGGAGTTCATTTGCAGTGGCTGGAGGCCTTGGAGAGCCCATTTTCTCTCTCTCTCTCTCTCTCTCTGCTTCTTCCTCTCACTCTCTCTCATAGATAAATAAAAAAATAAAATATTTAAAAAAGAACACAAAAACTTAAAAAGACATCTATCAGCTTAAGACACTTGAGTATGAAAGATTCAAGTTCCATGGATGGATCAAAAAGAAGGAACATGTGTGTAGCCTGATATCCAGACAGCAAGGAACCATGCCTGCTGAGCAAGGCCAAAGGTATGGGTTAAGGCGTTTGCCTGCAAAGCCAAAGGATCCCGGTTCGACTCTCCAGGCCCCACGTAAGCCAGATGCACAAGGAGGCACATACATCTGGAGTTCGTTTGCAGTGACTGGAGGCCCTAGCAGATGCCCATTTTCTCTCTCTCTCTCTCAAATAAATATATAAATATATATATTTTAAAAAAATAAAGTGGGGCTGGAGAGATGGCTTAGTGGTTAAGGCGCCTGCCTGCTAAGCCTAAGAACCCGGTTCCAATCTCCAGGCCCCACGTTTAGCCAGATGCAAAGTGACGCAAGGGCCACAAGGGGGCGCACACATCTGGATTTCCTTCACAGCAGCTGAGAGACTGCTGGCGCGCCCATCTCTCTGTCTGTCTCTCTCTGTGTCTCAAAAAATAAATAAAATTTAAAAAAATTAAAAAATAAATAAAGTGGAGAGCAACTGGGTAAAACTCCTGATGTTGATCTCTGGCCTCCACATGCACATATATGCACATTCACCCCAACCACACACACACACACACACACACACACACACACACACACATGCATACACACATGAAAAAAAGAATTATTAGACACCTCCCCCACATACTTCTCTGCTCTGGTGGCAGAAGCACCCAGCGTGCTTACAATATCTCAGTTTGCTGCCACCTGAATCCATGTGTTTGCTGGTCGGGTTAAAGCTGGGGCTGCCTGGCGCATTTCTCAATGTAAGCAAACCCTGGCTGGGCAAACCCTGGGAGAAGGGACAGGCTCGCCATGGGGGCAGCGGCAGTTCTGATGGTTTATTGCTGGAGAAAGGCCATACCTCATGGGGTCCCTGCCATGAGCTGCAGGTACGGCCAGGGGAGCAACTCTCATTTAGTGTGAGATGGGACAGAGAAGTTGGGAAAGGGCCCATGAAGACATGTCTTTATTACGTGCTGAAAGTAACATGAGCCAGGATGTGGTCCACACTTGACATTCCAAGCTTCTCTTTACAGGCAAAGACCACCAAGCAGAGGAAGAACAGAAGGAAGAAAACGGAGGAAAACTGCAGTCACAGAGGCCTGCTATTCGATAAGCACTGAGCCAAGCACACTTCATCGGGCATTTCAAAGAAAATGTGATACAGTGTGTAGCAGACAGATTCAGGTTCGCTGAGATGAACTTCCAGACCAGGCACAGTTATGGAGGAAGGGATATTTATTGAAGCTCACAGATCCAGGGGAAGTTCCATAAAGGCAGGAGAAGCGGCCTGCTCTCATCAGGGCCAAGCAGAGAGAGAGAGAAACCAACCAGCCACCACAGCACACAGAGCAAAACTACAGCTAAAAGGTCACACAGCACAGTTCAGGAACTCCTGCTAGGCATATTTGCATATCTTTACAATGGAATCTCAAACCCACACCATTAGCACCTTAAGACCTGCCCCCAGTGACATTGCCTCTAGCAAGGTGATTGCAGATGCAAACTATAAATAGTAAAACACTGAATATATTGGGGGACATATATTCAAACTACCCACACAGTGATACTTAAAATGAAAAGCATAATTCCGCCGGGTGTGGTGGCGCATGCCTTTAATCCCAGCACTCGGGAGAAAGAGGTAGGAGGATTGCCATGAGTTCGAGGCCACCCTGAGATTACAGAGTGAATTCCAGGTCAGCCTGGGCTACAGTGAAACCCTACCTTGAAAAACCAAAAAAAAAAAAAAAAGAAAGAAAGAAAAGAAAAGCATAATTCCTATTCTAGTCGCTCCACCACCAACTTCTGAAGGTGGATCCTTTGCATGTTGGAAAGGAACAATGCATCTGCTAAAAACATGCAGTTGGGCCCAAGACAGGGCAGGGTTCCTGGAGTACTAACCCAGTCTGGAGCATGTGAGGTCTTCTCAAGATAGGCTGGTGCTGGACAAACATGGCTGAATTGGTTAAGGAAGTGGCATTGCTAAACTCAGTTCAGCCACGGGGCCTTCACCCCATCTACCCATGGGCGGTGCCACGCCTCTTTCTTCATGATGTCTGATATTCATTTTTAGTTTTGTATGGTTCTCCTTAAGATGTTTCAGAGGAAGATATCAGATCCACAGAAGTAATTTTTTTTTTCCTTCCAGAAGGGAAATTTCACTAACAAAGGGATTAACTCTGTTCTATAAGCAAATTGCATTAAAAATAATGAGTCAGACAAAGAAAAGCTTTTATTACTTTAATGAATTCAAAAGCTGGAAGCATTATTAAGATCAGCAATATGCCTGTTACTCTAATCCAATATAATCATGCCGTAAAAAGTACAGTTTAGGAATATTTCTGCTACATCAGACAAAAATCCAATTTATTGCTAGGTGTGGTAGCTCACACCTGTAATACCAACACTTTGGAGGTAGAGGCAGAAGTAGCAGGAGGAGTTGAAGACCAAACTCAACTACATAATGAGTTCAAGGCCAGTCTGGGTTACATGAGACTGTCTCAAAATGTGAAGAAAAAAAAAAAGACTTCCAAGGTATGCGAAAAACATAGAATATTAAAAATGGGCTGGAGAAATGGCTTTGTGGTTAAGGTGCTTGCTTGCGAAGCCTAAGGACCCAGGTTCCATTCCCCAGTACCCACATAAACCAGATACACAAGGTGTCGCATGTGTCTGGAGTTCATTTGCAGTGGCTAGAGGCCCTGACACAGTCTCTCTCTCTCTCTGTGTGTGTCTTAAAATAAGTAAATAAATAAAATATACTTAAAAAATGTTTAAAGAGAGCTGGGTGTGGTAGTGCACGCCTTTAATCCCCGCACTCGGGATGCAGAGGTAGGAGAACAGCTGTGAGTTCGAGGCCACCCTGAGACTAATTCCAGGTCATCCTGGGCAAGAGCAAGACCCTATCTTGGAAAACAACAACAACAAAAAATGTTTAAAGAGATTATTGAAATTAACTTCAAATCTTAATGACTTCAAATAGAGATCAGCATTCTAATTTCTTTCTTTCTTTCTTTCTTTCTTTCTTTATTTATTTATTTATTTATTTTAAGTTTTATTTGTTTGAGAGAGTCAGAGAGAGAGAGAGACACAGAGAGAAAGGCACGCCAGGGCCTCCAGCCACTGCAAACAACTCCAGACACATGTGCCCCCTTGTGCATCTGGCTTACATGGGTCCTAGGGAATTGAACCAGGGTCTTTTGGCTTTGCAAGCAAATGCCTTAACTGCAAAGCTATCCCTCCAGTCCAGCATTCTAATTTCTGTGTGTGTCCGTTTGTGCGTGCGTGTGCCCATATATCCATATGCTGAACACCTGCTGTGGGGGTCACAGGAGAAGTTAAGGTACTAGTCTGTGGCTCACCTGGTTACCTCCTTGAGATAAGAGCCCTCCCTTAACCCAGACCTGTCACTTTCAGTCATCAAGTCCCAAGGACTCTCCAGTCTCTGCCTTGAGGACACATGTACATGGTCACACAAAGCTTTTTATGTGGGTTATGGGTGGGGGTGGTTGAACTTGGGCAGTCTCCAAGCCCTCACATTTAAGCAGCAAGCACTCTGTATTTTTAAATTTTTATTTATTTGAGAGAAGGAAGGAGATAATGGGCACACCAGGGTTTCTAGCCACTGCAAACAAACTGCAGATGCATGCGCCACCATGGGCATCTGGTTTACATGGGTTCTGGGGAATTAAACCTGGGTCCTTAGGTTTTGCAGGCAAGCACCTTAACCACTAAGCCACTCTCCAGGCCCCAATAAGTAATCTTAACTAATGAAACATCTAAAACATAATATTTTTCAGTCAGCTAACCCATATCCTAAGAAGACTATGATTCTATACATTCTTCATCTGAATCATTTACTTCATTATGTGTAAGAAAACGGTTTTGCATTTGCAACTATACAGAAATCCAGTTTCTGACTCATTTCACTGGGTCTGATTCTAGTGAAGAACACAGTAGCATGACATTAACACAAATGTTCTACATGAGCTTATAATCTGCTGTCTTGAAAGAAGAGTCTTTTCTTTACCAGATAATCTAACATCCAAAGAAATAAATATCACTCCCCAAGGGACAACATATGCAGTAATATTTTATCCTTTCTTAAAACATATCATATTTCCTGGCAATTAGCGCGTCACCATTCTGCCCCAATCTTGACACATCATTTTCAGGTAACCCGGGGGCACAAATGACTGCTAAAAGCTAAGTTAATTGCACTTCACTCATTTTGAAGGCTTCTTTCTTTCCCTTTCTTTCTCTACTATTGCTCAGTTATACAACACATTATTTAACAAAAAAATAGAAATCGCCAATCTTAGGTTCATCTTTCATTTCAGCAAGAGCACAGTAAGTGGCTATAATTAAACTTGGAGGGAAAGAATTCATCTCTCTGCACATTTGTGATTAAAACCACTCATTCTAACTCATTTCAAAATCTTGTCCTAGCCATCACGAAATGATTTTACCATGTTCAACAACCCCACACCCAAAAAGAGCCAAAGTAAAAGTCCCCTGTCAGAGAGAGAGCATCCATCTAACAAAGTATTCTCTATGCCACCAAGAGCGCAGCACCGCATAAAACTCAGCATGGATTTGGACATGGATGAACGAATCAATATGAAAATCATGTGAATAAACAAACTGGTAATTAAGCCTTCGGTCACTAAGGGTCAATTACCCACTACAGCAGACAGCTTCAGGTGGCCGAGATGAACCTCCAGACCAGACACAGTTTATGGGAGGAAGAAGGGATTTATTGAAGCTCACAGATCCAGAGGAAGTTCCGTAATGGAAGAAGTTGGCCCCCTTTCACAGGAACAAGCAGAGAGAAAAGGTGAAAGCAACCACAGAAGCACAAGCAAGCACACTCCAGGAACCCCAGGCAAAGCTCAACACTTTGCGTATCTTAGGCTGGAATTCCAGATCCTTAGGGCTGGACCCTTGGATCTGCCCAATGACACCCCCTCCAGCCAGGTAGCTGGAAAGCCAAGAAGTTTTAGTAAAACTCCTGAATCTACTGGGGGACATATGTTCAAAACAACCACACCCACATTGACATCCCCTAGGTCCTTTCATCCATGTTTTACTCTCTACAATTGGCTAATTCTGTGGTTCTGACATTCCACTGGAAAAAGAGTTCATCCCTTCTTGTAATCAGACCTCATAAGAAAATATGAATGGCACGTATTTTATTATTTTATAATTAATTAATTAACTTGATAGGGAGAGAATGTGTGTATGGGCATGCCAGAGCCTGTTGACACTGCAAATGAACTCCAGATGCACTTTGGGCATCTGGTTTTACATGGGGAACAGGGACTAGAACCCAGACTGGCAGGCTTTGCAAACAAGTGCCTTTTTTAATTTTATTTTTATTTATTTATTTAAGAGACAGAGATACAGAAATAGGCAGGGAGAGAGAATGGGTGCGCCAGGGCCTCTAGCCACTGCAAACTCCAGATGCATGCACCCCCTTGTGCATCTGGCTTACGTGGGTCCTGGAGAATCGAGCCTCGAACCGGGGTCCTTAGGCTTCATAGGCAAGCGTTTAACCGCTAAGCCATCTCTCCAGCCCCAAACAAGTGCCCTCATCCCCTGGTATACATGTTACACCTGCTAGTTAAAATAACTTAATACTATATTTAATTTTAGAGATAGAGATATCCATCTGCATAAGACACAAGAATAACCCATGTAGTCAGACTGACACTCAAATTAAGTATTTTTTCTCTGTGGCTATGGGGGTATAGACTGTCCAGTCATAAATGTCAGGAGAGACACAGACATGGTAAAAAGGCCCAAGTTGGGAGAGAGAACCAAAAGACCTTGTGTATGCTACTATAGCTACATGCAAATGGCTTAATGACTTCTCCCCTAGAGCCCTGACAAGAAAACAGGGATGTCTCCAACACAGCCCCTCCAGTTTAGTAATCTGAACAACAACAACAACAGCAAAAGGCTTATTCAGAAGCTTGGTTGTGGGTTCAAATGATACAGGACACTCTCACGGGCCTTCCCTCTTTCTATGTCATCACGTCCTACTGTACACAGGATGGATGGAGTTCCTTTCGGATGGTGAATCTAGCTTACTTTGTCAGATAGAAACAGAAAAACAAGGGAGAGGGATGGAGGCTAATCAGTGTAAAATTGTGGCTCTGCTACTAGGTGCAATAATTCAAGCCCTTTAATTTTTCCAATGTTCAATTTTACCATCTGTAAAAAAGGGACAGTAAACCTACTTTAAAGTATATTGAGAACTGTGAGTTCAAGGCCAGCCAAAGAATACATAGTGAAAACAAAAGTCTATCGAGGGCTGGCAAGATGGCATAGTGGTTAAGGTGCCTACCTGCAAAGCTTAAGAACACTTATTCAAATCTCCAGGTCCTACATTTAGCCAAACGCAATGAATGCAAGCAGTGTCAGGTGCCAGCCAAATGGAGTTCATTCACGGTGACTGACAGACCCTGGCATACCCATTCTCTGCCTCTACCTCTCTCTGTGTGTGTCTCTCTCAATTTTTTTTTTTTTAAAAAGTCTATTGAGGGCTGGTGAGATGGCTTAGTAGTTAAGACACTTGCATGTGAAGCCTAAGGACCCAGGTTTGATTCCCCAGTACCCACATAAGACAGATGCACAAAGTTGGTGCACGCATCTGGAGTTGGTATGCAATGGCTAGAAGCCCTGGTGCACACATTCTCTCTCTCTAGCTGCCTTTCTCTCTCTAAATGAGTAAATAAAATATTTCTTTAAAAATGTATTCAAGAAAGAAAAATGGAACAGAATACTTGAAAAAGATCCAACCTAGTATCTTACATTTGGCAAACACTCAATATATGATTCCTTATTGATCTTACTCCCACACCCATATTCTATTTTAAAAAATCATTTTATCAGATAGGTGAGTACTTTATTAGTTAAGCACAATTATAATTTTTTTGAGGCAAGCCCAAAGAGTGAGAATGAGTGTGTGAGAGATTAAGGGGGGTGGGGAATTGGCGCGGTAGGGCCTCCAGCCACTGCAATCAAACTCCAGATGTGTCTGCCCCCTTGTTCAAGTGTGTGAGCTTGCGCTTAGATCACTGTGCCTCTGGATTATGAACATGAACTATGAACATGAGTCCTTATGCCTCACAGGCAAGCACCTTAATTGCTAAGCCATCACTCCAGCTCCCAAGCACAATTATTTTTAAGGTCCATTTCAGTGCTGGAAATCTATTCTAAACCAAATGGAGGTACTGTAAAGAAAAACTATACTAACCAAATAAAGTAAATTAATGAATTTCCTTCTTCCCTTCCCCACCCCTTTATAGTAATGAGACATATTTAGATTTTATCTTCTCATACATCCCAGTCACACTCCTAGACGAAGGCGCCACTCACTAGACTTCTTCTCATGAAGAGACTGAAAAGAAATGAGAAAGTCAATAATGAATAATAACAACAGTGCTGGTAATTACTCTGCCTTTATTTTGAGAAACATATTCTTGTTCATTAGCTTTAGCCCCACAGTGGATTCCAATGCTTTCATGACAAGACCAATAGAAAGTGGACACTTTTCACCTTTTAATTCCATCATTTTCATCTTCCAAAATATTGATACAATGGAAACAGTACACTCAACTGTTTCTATATGTTTTGATTAAATAAAAATATAAAATTCCAAGCACATAAATCAGTTCCACTCTACAATAATTTTTTTTTAACAAAGATCTTTATAGTAAAAAAAGTAAACCAAATAGTTTGATCATCAAATACACTGAGCGGTACAATCATTCACTTTTTTTGTTTGTTTGTTTTGTTTGCTTGTTTTTGGTTTTTGGTTTTTCGAGGTAGGGTCTCACTCTAGCCCAGGCTGACCTGGAATTCACTATGTAGTCTCAGGGTGGCCTCGAACTCACAGTGATCCTCCTACCTTTGCTCTTGAGTGCTGGGATTAAAGGTGTGCACTACCACGACCAGCCATTCACTTACTCGTTTATCTTTCACCAAACATTCAATGTGCTAAACATTAGCAATACAGGAAATATGTTTTCTGTTCTAATGATGCTCAGAATTAGCACCAAAAAACACATTAGGAACCATGTCTATTTGAACTATGAGCAGTATCAGGACAGAAGTTTTAAAATTAACGCTAAACACTAGCTGCTTTGGCATGGTCTTTATCTTCACATATCTGATGAGGTGATTACTGTGTGTTTATTACATACCAAAGCCCTACTTGGGCCTACTTATCAGGGCAAGTGTATGGCATTTGTGTCTTTGCAGAGGGAATGCTTTGTCTAAGAAGTCTAAGAAATGGATAGCAAAAAAGTAAAAGAGAGTCGGGGAGATGGTTTGGTGGTGAAAGGTGCTTGCTTGAAAAGCCTGCCTGTCTGGATTCAATTCCCCAGCACCCAAGTCAAGTTGGTGGAAGCATCCCCCACCCACATAAATGAATAAATAAATAAATATGAATGAAACAGCAACATAATGAAAAACATTTTTAATCTTTAAAATTTTTTAAATTTATTTACAAGCAGAGAGAGACAGGAGGGAGAAATAGAGTGAGAGAGAGAGAGATTATGGGTGATCCTGGAACTCCAGCTGTTGCAAACAAACTCCAGATGCATGCATCCCTCTGTGCACCTGGCTCTACGTGGGTACTGGGGAATCAAACCTAGGTCATAAGGCTTTGCTGGCAAGCACCATAACTACTGAGCCATCTCTGCAGCCCAATGAAGACGTGCTAAACCTTGCTACTGGGGTGTTGTTGGTGGGAGATGAGACAATTCGCCACCACACAGATTTTAGAGTTTAGATTCTACAGAAATCAGTTTTCAAAATGATATGTATGTGCTATTTATCTAAAGCTATATACATCTATGTTATTTGGGATACATCTGTCCTATTTGAAAAGTTATATAATGGTTATGACTGAAGGTTAACTTTACCAAACCTACTTTGGTTGGGGCAAAGGGGGCCCCTGAATCACACCAAGAACAACCAGAGTGAGACCTTGTCTCAAAACAACAGCAAACAATGGGCTGGAGAGATGGCTTAGCAGTTAAGCGCTTACCTGTGAAGCCTAAGGGCCCTGGTTCAAGGCTTGATTCCCCAGGACCCACATAAGCCAGATGCACAAGGTGGCGCCATGCATCTGGAGTTCGTTCACAGTGGCTGGAGGCCCTAGCGTGCCCATTCTCTCTCTATCTGCCTCTTTCTCTCTGCCTGTCTGTCACTCTCAAATAATTAAATAAAAATAGACAAAAACAACAATAAAAATCATGTTGCTTCACATCTGTTCAGAGTAACAGGCTCTTCCTATTCAGGGCTTATATGAGTAAGCCCAAGGAGCAACATGGCCTGGGACAAAGGACAAGAGCTGTCCAGGCCCCACTGCATGTTGCCTGTCCTCCTCATAATCCCGTTTGCGTGTCTTCTCCTGTTTGCAATTTATGTTTTGGCCTTGCTGGCAAAGTGTCCTCCTGGAAGCTCTAACTACCCACAGTTTGCAGAGAGGGAAATCAAGGCACAGAAGTAAATAACATGTCCAAGAACAGACAAGGGACAAATGGCCTTCTTGGCCCGGAGCCACGATATATTCTTTGCCACAATATGTTCTGCCTGGCTAAGAAACTGTGGCAATTATTTCTCTTATGAACTCATGCTTTCCAAGTCAGGCTTTAATTCAGTCAGACATGTGTAGATAACAGAAACAGATGCTAACATGTGTTTCTTCTCAATTGGTTCCCTTTAATCGTGTTCTCTGTTAGATGCCAAAGGTCTTTCTTAATACCGGGTCCTCCAAAACGATGACAGGATCACTGGGTGATGTGTCTTAAAGGGTGAAGTCACTCCCACACCCAGCAGCTCTCGCCCTTTTCATAGGTCCACTTCCTTTTTTGGTATCCATTGTTCTGGTTAATCACACAAGGGACTCACAACTCTATCAACCCCTGGCAGAGCTGAGAATCTGCAAACCAGGCGATATACTGGGAGGCTTTGAAATCCCCAAGCATTACAGAACCACTAGCTTCTGATTACCGCCTTTAAGGATCCGGACCCGTGGTTCAGATGAAAGATGAGATTTCTAAAGAAATATGTTTGTTGCTAGCGAGAGTCCAGCAGACTGGAGACTGCAGGGAGCTGAGGGGCTTAAATTATTCTCCTCTGGCTCTGCATTCAGACTGAAGGGACAGTTGCAGGTGCAAACCAAGAGGGAAGCAGACCTCTAAATAAGTAACGACTCAGGATCACGAGCCATGAAAGCCCAGTTCCAGTATGAATTATTAAAGCCAGCAATGGAGTATAGTGAGGGAACGGCTGACTTCAAACAGAAGACTCTTATCCTGAACGCTGCTACTTTCAGGTGAAAATAGATTTGATATTCTCCCAGACTCAATTTCTCCAAGGTTGGTGAAAATGAAACAGCTCTGTAGGTTTGTAACTGATGTGTCTGATGCTAAATTTCACCTAGGAACCGCCACCCTTGGAAATGCCCAGCAAGGAAAGAAGACCATCTTGACGTGCAAAACTGCACATTCTGACAGGAAGCCATGAAGATGTGTGATGGGCCATTTCCACTGGGACAAAATACAATTCTATTTGAAAGTTTACTGTTTGGTATAATAAAGGCCTGGTCCTAGCCAGACCGCATTGCAGAGAAACCAGGAAGTGGCTTCTGTGAACATGGCGTTCTGCGAACATGGCGTGAAAAACAGCTACAGGCCCATGCTCGTGAGAAACCTGCTACGAGATGACCTGTCCAAAGACAGGCTGTCATTGGTCACAAAAAGGGGACCACCCCATACAATGATTGACCAGCCAAGCCCCTTAAAAACCCTCTGCACTTCCTCAATAAACAAGTTTGCAGCAGCTCGCTTCCCGCTTTCACCCAACTCCTGGAGTCTGTGTCGTGATTCCGTGCTGCCCACCACAACTGGGCAGAGACCCTACCATCCCTCCTGAGCTGGCCAATTTACCTCCCATTTTAAGTTTTGCTTTGAACAAGCACCTTAAGAAAATTAAGCAACCAGACACAGTGACTCGCTCCTATAATTCTAGCATTTGGGAGGTAGGGCAGGAGGATCAGGGGTTCAAAGTCACCCTCAGCTACATAGGGAGTTCCAGACTGGCCTCAACTACATAAGACCCTATAAAAAAATAACAACAAAAAGATTATAAATTTTTATTTTTTGGTGCTGTGTATACTTATGTGTATTCATGTGTGAGTATGGGTGTATGTGTGCCACAGCATGCATGTGGCGGTCAGGGGACAGCTTTCTGGCAGCCTCTTGCTGAATCTTCCTCACCCTGCACGTCATTTGTAGCAAGCTCTGTCGTGACTATTGTTCACTGTTTGTACTGGTCCACATGTTTCTGGGAAATTCTCCTGCCACCCATTAGAGTGCTGGATTCCAGAAGCCCTCCACAGCTTCCAGCTTTTACAAGGGGTCTAGGGATATAAACTCAAGCGTGCATAGGAAGTGCTCAATCTCCTGAGCTATTTCCCAGCCTTTATTTTCACTTATTCAGAACTACCCAGTACAAACAGAGTAGGAAACAGAATTTTACGGGTTTTTTTTTTGTTTGTTTGTTTGGTTTTGGTTTTGGTTTTGTTTTTTCCTAGGCAGGGTCTCACTCTAGCTCAGGCTGACCTGGACTTCACTATGTAGTCTCAGGGTGGCCTTGAACTCTTGGCAATCCTCCTACCTCTGCCTCCCAAGTGCTGGGATTAAAGGCGTGCGCCACCACACCCGGCTTATGTTTTTGTTTTTGTAGTAGTGGGGATAAAATTCAGGATTTTGTGCATGCTAAATACATGGTCTACACTCTAGCCCTTGCAACTTTTTAAAAATACAATTCACTGAAAAAAAGAGCTTAGCATTTTTAGCATATAATAAGTGCTCAATTGCAGAAGAACTGGTGGACTGAATATCAATGCTGCTCTCACTGCTAGCCAGAGAACCTTCTCTATGGAGATGACAATATAGACACTGAGAAAAGATTCAAAATGCATCAAAGCAGAAAACAAGGGGTAGTCAGAACTCAACACTAAAGGAGATTTCTAACACATCCTCTGTGGCAGTTTGATTCAGGTGTCCACCATAAACTTAGGTGTTCTGAATGCTAGGTCCCCAGCAGAAGGCAACTTGGGAATTAAAGCCTCTTGGAGGCTTATTGTTGGGGGCGGGCTTATGGGTGTTATAGCCAGCTCCCGCTTGCCAGTGTCTGGAACATTCTCCTGTTGCTGTTGGCCTCTGATGTTGGCCAGAAAGAGATATTCACCTTGTGCTCATGCCATCATTTTTCCCTACCATCATGGAGCTTCCCTTCGAATCTGTAAACCAAAATAAACCCTTTTTATACCACAAGCTGCTCTTGATTGGGCATTTTCTGCCAGCAATGTGAGCCTGACTGCAACAGTAATACTGGTACCAAGAAGTGGGATTCTTGCTGTTAGAAACCTGATTGTGTGGCTTTGGCCTCTTGGAACTGCTTTGGAGGAGGAATGCGGATGAATTTGCAATATTGGCCTAAAAGACAGTTTGATGAACCATTCTGGTCAGAGTTCAAAGACCTGAATGCAGTAAGAACTATTGACTGTGAAGTTTGGGGGAAGGTGAGAAAGAGCTTTGCCTGACCTGGGCTAGAAGAAGTTTGTGTGAGAGGCTTGTTGTTATGCCCATGTCCTAAGAACTTGTTGCACTGCATAGAAATGGATGGTGTGAACAGAGAGATACACCACGGGGGGAAATAAAAAAAGAAATCTCTGAGCCAAAACTGCTGCCCATTCAGCTTCAATTGTTTGAGAGATTACAACCACTGAAATTGGCCAGTGGACCTGCATTGAGACAACAAAAAGAATCCAGACTCTTCTGAAGGGGCAGAATGCTGAAGGAGTGTCCTGTTTGTCAACATCTGCTTTATTACCTCCTGGATTAACAAGCTGGTAGCCCACCTGGTATTATGGAATATAAGAAATGCACAAAACGAGGGTCATTAAATTTGCAACACAGTTTTGTATTTTGGAAATGGCCATGGGCAATATGAAGCAGGCTTGCTGGATCACCTGCATGGAGGCCCTAGGAAGCCATGAGGATGAACTGTGGGTTGCAGTTTCAGACCCAATGGACGTACCGGGACTATGGAAAGAATGCCAAGGAGAGCTTCCAGCACCAGATGAAGTTTTCCAGAACTGTGAGTTCCTGGCTGGAAGGGTGGAACTGGAACTCCAGAGACTCATCACTGGTTAGAATTGACTTGGAGACTCATCGCTGGTTACAGGTGTTGGACTTGGAGCTACAGAGTTTGATTGTTGCCCCATTTAAATCTTGTATTGGTTGAACATTTCTTTGCTCTGCCCAATGCCATCTTTTGCAGTGTGAATGTTTATTCTGTGCCATTATGGGTTTTGAGGGTTTGTTTGTTTGTTTCTTTGTTTCTTTGTTTTTTGGTATTACTGCTTAGTTAAAAGACGTTAGACTGGAGATGTCTGAACATCATTGGGATTGATAAAAACTATGGGGACTTTTAATGCACTGGATTTTATATCATGTATGGCTATCAGTTTATGGGGGCCATGGGTGGCATTTGGTATTTGAATCAGGTGTCCCCCATTATCTTAGGTGTTCTGAATGCTAGGTCTCCAGCTGATGGAAATTTGGGAATTAAAAGCCTTGTGGGGACACTGTGGAAAAGGAAGCAGAAATAATGTAAGATCCACAGGGTGGGGCATTATCCTCCCAACACGAACAAACTGGTGGATACTTGACCCCACAGTGATTCTAATACTCCTATTGAGGAAAGCCCTCAGTGAAAAGGGGATGAGAGGAGACAAAAGAGGATAACCGGATGGGACTATGACCAGTTCATAGTATGTTCATATATTAAACTTCCAATATTTTTTTTAATGGTGGAGGTAGCTCTATAGTGCAAGGAATAGCACAGTGGACTCCAACTGGTTGTTGTAGTTACGTTCTTGTTGCTGGGACAAAACACCTGACCAAAAGCACCTGATGAGAGGAAAGGATTTATTTTAGCTTACGGTCTCGAGGGCAAGTCTCATGATGGCAGGGAAAACCATGGCATGAGCAGAGGCTGGACATCACTTCCTTGCCACAGCACGTAGCAAACAACAGTTGGAGAGTAAGCCAAACTAAAGCCGGCAAGCTAATAAACCTGAAGGTTTATCCCCAGCAACGCACTTCCTCGAGCGAGGCTCCACCTCCCAAGTTGCCACGAGCTGGGGACCAAGCATTCACAAGACATGAGTTTATGGCAGACATCAATCCAAACCACCGTACTGGTGGAGTTGAGAAAAGCATGTATAATAACAGTATTAAATTCCACTGCTTCCAACAGAATGCCAAATGAAATGATTTGTTTCCAAGAGAGGGTTTTCTCTCATGGGCTCTCTACAATCTCAGCAGGGACATAAGTGCCTTAGTATTTTCTCTCTGACATGCCGGTGTGTTGGTTGTTCTCCTTCAGCTGTGCTGAGACCTGCCCAGCTACTGAGAAGAACGTGGGCATTCTGGAGAACTAGAACAAAGGGAAAAGGGCCTGTCCAGCCCAGCTAGTCCCTTGCAATCAGGAACGGGCAGCTTGCCTAAACGCCTTCCATAAACCTTCACGTATGTCTACTCTGAACATTTCCTCCAGCTGCGGTAAAGGTTGGGAAGTGCATTACTCAGCTTATTCTTTCTGTAACAAACACCCAAAGTGGTCAGTTTATAAAGGGAAAAGGCTTGTTTGGCCCATGGTTTCAGAAGTCTTAGTCCATGATCAGTTGGTCCTATTGTTTTGGGACTGGTGACATCACAACAGGAGTATATGCTGGAACAAGGCCACTACAGAATGGGATCCTAGCCAGGCATGGTGGTGCATGCCTTTAATCCCAGCACTCAGGAGGCAGAGGTAGGAGGATCGCTGTGAGTTCGAGGCCAGCCTGAGACGACATAGAGAATTCCAGGTCAGCCTGAGCTAGAGTGGAACCCTACCTTGGGAAAAAACAAAACAAAACAGAATGGGATCCCACAATCCCTCAAAGGCATGTTCCAAGTTAACCTAAAGACCACCACTAGTCCCTCTTAACACCCCCCCACCTGCCAATAAGGGTCAAGATGTTAATACATGGACCTCTGGGAGACATTTTAAATCCAAAATACAGCAGAAAGTTTTATGCTTTGAACAGACATTGGTCTTTAAAAAGGAAACCAAACTCTGTACTAGGAAGAAAGCAGACGTGGATACTGGATGGACAGCACCTGTAGCAGAATCCCAGGCAGGCCAATAGCTGCCAAGTCCTGGATGTCACAAAAGACTTGGCTCTTGTGACTGTGGAGAACACAGGAAACCACTGGCCAAGAATCCTGTCAGAGAAATGGTGCCACAGGCATTGAGCGCTCACCAAGGCCTAGGTGTGGCAAAACTGGGCTGGAGAGATGGCTTAGCAGTTAAGGCGCCTGCCTCCTAAGCCTAAGAACACTGGTTCCAATCTCCAGTGGTTCCAATCTCCGGGTCCCACGTTTAGCCAGATGCAAAGTGATGCAAGGGCGCAATGCCGCACTTGACCACAAGGGGGCGCACGCATCTGGATTTCATTCACAGTAGCTGAGAGGCTGCTGGTGCGCCTATCACTATCTGTCTTCCTCTCCCTCTCTCTCTCTGTCTCTCTCTCAAAAAAAAATAAAAGTGTGAATACTTCATTCTTCACTTCATCTTAATTTCCCTGTTTCCCTGGGATGGGTATTTCCTTGTTTTTCAAAGAAGGAAGTAAACTCTATGTTAAGCGCCTCATTCTGATTCAAAAAATTAGGAAACAGACAGGAGACTGAATTACAGCCCAAGAGAACTGGCTCTTGAGTCTATGCTCGCAGCTCCCACCCTCTGCTGCCTCGCTCACAAGCCTGCTTCAATGACGCACCTCTGAGAAATGACCTGACAGGATGCATTCTCCTGCAGCCTTTCCGCTTTATTATCTGCTGTTCTATTCACTCACACCTCTCAGAAGCCCTTCTTACACATCCTAATAGTTGCATTTCTTTCAAAGTCATAGACAGACTGCCAGGTGCCTGTCTCTTTACCCACCTAACAGGTATGGGGAGGGAAAGAACTGTAAAATGGAAACTGAATGAACCTTCTCCTGTGGCTGCAGTTGGGGATGTGAAAATGTGTATTGGTAGGCAATAAGTAGCTCCGAGGTTCCTCTCACTCAGATTGCTAGGGAGGGGGAAAGACGAGGCGGAAATCTCTACTCTCTTGCTAGTTCTCCAGCTCTGAAACATTAATGAGCTTCGGAATCTACAGAGGTGTGCCCAGAGCCCAAGGATGTTTGGAAGCTAAATTGCTCTGCATAATGAGGGAGAGGTAATTGAGTTTCCCAGGAATTCCAGAATAAAAAGCTCTAGGAAAGTGGGGGAAGGCAGGGCTATGAAGATGGCTGCTGAATAACCTAATACCAGCAGTGCTGTCACCAAATCTGGGACACAGAACTTGCCCTGAGCTCTAGGGAGGAGCAGAGTAACACATTCTGAAAGGAACTCGTGGGCAATCACGGGGAGAATGGTCACTCCCCCCACCTGCCAATAAGGGTCAAGATGTTAATACATGGACCTCTGGGAGACATTTTAAATCCAAAATACAGCAGAAAGTTTTATGCTTTGAACAGACATTGGTCTTTAAAAAGGAAACCAAACTCTGTACTAGGAAGAAAGCAGACGTGGATACTGGATGGACAGCACCTGTAGCAGAATCCCAGGCAGGCCAATAGCTGCCAAGTCCTGGATGTCACAAAAGACTTGGCTCTTGTGACTGTGGAGAACACAGGAAACCACTGGCCAAGAATCCTGTCAGAGAAATGGTGCCACAGGCATTGAGCGCTCACCAAGGCCTAGGTGTGGCAAAACTGGGCTGGAGAGATGGCTTAGCAGTTAAGGCGCCTGCCTCCTAAGCCTAAGAACACTGGTTCCAATCTCCAGTGGTTCCAATCTCCGGGTCCCACGTTTAGCCAGATGCAAAGTGATGCAAGGGCGCAATGCCGCACTTGACCACAAGGGGGCGCACGCATCTGGATTTCATTCACAGTAGCTGAGAGGCTGCTGGTGCGCCTATCACTATCTGTCTTCCTCTCCCTCTCTCTCTCTGTCTCTCTCTCAAAAAAAAATAAAAGTGTGAATACTTCATTCTTCACTTCATCTTAATTTCCCTGTTTCCCTGGGATGGGTATTTCCTTGTTTTTCAAAGAAGGAAGTAAACTCTATGTTAAGCGCCTCATTCTGATTCAAAAAATTAGGAAACAGACAGGAGATTGAATTACAGCCCAAGAGAACTGGTTCTTGAGTCTATGCTCGCAGCTCCCACCCTCTGCTGCCTTGCTCACAAGCCTGCTTCAACGACGCACCTCTGAGAAATGACCTGACAGGATGCATTCTCCTGCAGCCTTTCCGCTTTATTATCTGCTGTTCTATTCACTCACACCTCTCAGAAGCCCTTCTTACACATCCTAATAGTTGCATTTCTTTCAAAGTCATAGACAGACTGCCAGGTGCCTGTCTCTTTACCCACCTAACAGGTATGGGGAGGGAAAGAACTGTAAAATGGAAACTGAATGAACCTTCTCCTGTGGCTGCAGTTGGGGATGTGAAAATGTGTATTGGTAGGCAATAAGTAGCTCCGTGGTTCCTCTCACTCAGATTGCTAGGGAGGGGGAAAGACGAGGCGGAAATCTCTACTCTCTTGCTAGTTCTCCAGCTCTGAAACATTAATGAGCTTCGGAATCTACAGAGGTGTGCCCAGAGCCCAAGGATGTTTGGAAGCTAAATTGCTCTGCATAATGAGGGAGAGGTAATTGAGTTTCCCAGGAATTCCAGAATAAAAAGCTCTAGGAAAGTGGGGGAAGGCAGGGCTATGAAGATGGCTGCTGAATAACCTAATACCAGCAGTGCTGTCACCAAATCTGGGACACAGAACTTGCCCTGAGCTCTAGGGAGGAGCAGAGTAACACATTCTGAAAGGAACTCGTGGGCAATCATGGGGGAGAATGGTCACTCCTGGGTCACACCCAGAACTCGCCCATACTTAAAATCTATAGAGATTGGGCTGGAGAGATGGCTTAGCAGTTAAGTTGCTTGCCTGCAAAGCCAAAGGACCTTGGTTTGATTCCCCAGTACCCATGTAAGCTAGATGTACAAGGGGGCGCATACATCTGGAGTTCATTTGCAGTGGCTTAGAAGCCCTGGCATGCCCATTCTCTCTATCCCTGTTTCTCTTTCTCTCTCTCTCTCTCTGCCTCTTTCCCAATCTCAAATAAATAAATAAAAATAAAATATTTTTAAAAATCTAGAGACATGAAGCCTGGTGTGGTGGTGCACACCTTTAATACCAGCATTCAGGAGGCAGAGGTAGGAGGATCACTGTGAGTTCAAGGCCACCCTGAGACTACAAAAGTGAATTCCAGGTCAGACTAGAGTGAGACCCTACCTCAAAAAAAAAAAAAAAAAAAAAAAAAAAAAAAAACAAAACAAAACAAAAATCTAGAGACATTAAAGGAAGACAAGTCTGAAGGAACGCCTGGGGGTCTGGCAGAGCTCTGAGTGGCGCATCCAGAGCCATGATAGGGGCAAGGTGGGACAGCTGTTCACTCCCTTCACCTTAGTATGTCTGCTGCACATGCTGAGATCACAACTGTAGTGCTGGACACACCCAGTGTTCTGGCCATTGCTCTAGGGAGACCTGGTGCTCTTCCTCAGCGCGTACCACCACCACCTACGAAGCAGTCAAACTCAAGTGCAGCCAGCAGCACATGGGCTACCATTCAACCGCACCACGCCCAACGCGCCAGGCCGCATTCGCTGAAGTTAAAAAGGTCTGTTCTCCCCACGAGGTTACTTCTCTGGGGCCTGGTTTTGGTGTCAACGGCACACTTGTTCGGTTGCTTATGGAGATGCTTATCAATGGCCCCTGCCTATACTCCAGTGTCACCTTGTGCCACTCAAACAAGTTGCCTGAGTGCCAAGAAGACTGAGTGGCTGGCAGTTTATGCTCCCCCGTCACACCTGCCACAGCAAGTGTCTTCTCTTTCTGCCTGCCTGCCTGCGCCTGTGTTCATGACACTGCTCTGCAGGAAGCCCTGTGCAAGCCACTGAGGTGTCATCCTCCAGGAAGCTCACTGGGTCGCTTCCCTCTCCCACCTGCCCCTTAGGCCCTGCTTCAGATGGCTTCCGCCACACTCTAGCCCTCACACATGCCTCTACCTTGCTACGCATGCTCTACTGTAAACGCCATGGTTTGGATGTTGTTACTCTGAGCCTGAATCTGCCAATGCTGGGAGGTAGAATTTTTGAGAGGCATGGCACAATGGCAGGTCATTGTGGGCTTTGTCTTGGGAAGCAGCGAGTTATTGGAAAGAGTGAGTTGCTTAAAAGCCTGAGTTGAGTCATTCTCTGGCTTGTAATACAGGCCAGTTCCGTGACACTGGTAATGCAGCCAAGGAAGGCCCTACCAGAGCTGAGCAAGGTGAACACCCCAAACTGTAAGCTAAAGAAACTGCTTTCTCTATCTGGTGTCCTATGTTGTGTTTTTCATACAGAAATGAAAAATGAGCTAATAGGGTAATCATTAATTTGCTTCTCTATGTTCCCCCAAGATATAGAGTTACCAGCTCAGTTCTATACTTATGACAAAGTAGTTGTTTAATCAATACTTGTTAAATGTGTCATCTGAAAACTGTTTACTTCTTTTTGTTTGTTTGTTTGTTTGTTTGTTTGTTTGTTTGTTGAGGTAGGGTCTCACTCTGGCCCAGGCTGACCTGGAATTAACTATGCAGTCTCAGGGTGGCCTTGAACTCACAGCGATCCTCCTACCTCTGCCTCCCGAGTGCTGGGATTAAAGGTGTGCGCCACCATGCCCGGCGAAAACGGTTTAATTCTAAAGACTAAAAATAATCAAAGGCACGTCTGCCCAAGAACATTTCAAATGACAGGAAGGAAAATCTATTCCCAAATCCTGCTATTATCTCAACAGTGCAGAGCTCTGGCATCTCCGGCCTCTATCCAGATCATCATGTTCATCTTCTGCAATAAACCAACACTGGGATGATGATGGAGATTGGAGTTCTAAAGTGGAATGGGGGAGGGGAGGGAAATATCAAGTTTTTTTTTGTTTGTTTGTAAGTATAGAAGTTGTCAATAAAAAAAGTAATTAAAAAATAAAGAACGCTGGGATGCATTAGTGTTTTTATTTCACAAATATGTATCCTGTCCCTCATGTTCATGAGGCACAGCAGTAAGTCCTAGGGATGCTCTAAGGAACAAAACTGACACAATTCATACCCTGGTGGTGTTGAATCAATGAATAGATGCTTAAATATTCAGAAATGTGCCCAGAGATTTGCCAAGGTAACTGTATGCTTTTTTGGAAGTAGGGATATTCTAAGTCATAGTGCGTGCACATGTGCACAGTGAGTGCAGATGTGGAAAGATGGAAATTACAGACAAAAATAACAGTGATGTACAAATTGAAGGAGCTTGTTAGTTCAAGGAATGGAAAGGGGATGGTGTGACAAAGCTGGGAGTCCCTGGTAGGGTAAGAAGCTAAACCAGGCGTAAAGGTACCTGGCTGGCCTAACTAAATTAGTCCCCCGGTGACCTTGCCAGAGATCTAACAGACAGGCGAAGGGCGTGGGGGCAATGTGTTAGAGTGAAAGAGTGTAGAAGGGGTCCACAGAAACTGGCATCAATCAAGTTCCAGGACCATATTGGCTTAGCACGAGTCTCATCTTATGCCCCACCAAAGAAAATGCAGAACTAGGTCAAGCTAGCAAGAATAAGCTGGGGGAGAGCCAGCGTAGTGGCGCACGCCTTTAATCCCAGCACTCGGGAGGCAGAGGTAGGAGGATTGCCATGAGTTTGAGGTCACCCTCAGACTACATAGTGAATTTCAGGTCAGCCTGAGCTAGAGTGAGACCCTACCTTGAAAAATCAAAAAAAAAAAAAAAAAAAAAAAAAAAAAAGAGAGAGAGAGAGAGAGAGAGAAAGAATAAGCTGGAGAAGTGGAGAGCAGAGGAGGAAGGAAAAGTTCCAGGAATTAAGTCCAACAGAGTCAAGGACAAGTGACAAATGGAATCTGCCTCCGAGACAGCCTAGGCTGGAGTCATATAGAGAAGTATTCCTGAAGCCTGCAGCCAGCTGACCTGAGCTCTCCACCGGCCATTCAAAACACATCAATTCTTCAACCAACAAAATAGCATGTAGGCTTCTGGATCATTGTAAATTCCTCTCTTTTATTTACAAGGAGCTAAAACTTTTGGCTTGCTACCATTTTTTTAAAGATTTTTATTTATTTTTTATTTATTTATTAGTGAGAGAGAGAGGAAGAATAGGTGCGTCAGGGCCTCTAGCCACAGCAAAAAAACTCCAAAAGCATGGTACATGGTACATGTACCAGGTACATCTGACTAACATGAGAACTGGAGAATCAAACTGGGGTCCTTATGTTTCACAGGAATGTGCTTTAACGGCTAAACCATCTCTACAGCCCCTGTGTTACCTTGGAATTAAATTTCACAAGAGCTGATGGATTTGGGTCGTCACTATGAAACAGTTCTTCCTAACAGCCAGTGACAGCAAAACGCCAAACACTGCGAGCAGATATATTTGGGGTTTTGTTGTTTGGTGGGTTGTTTGCTGAGATGGGGTCTCACTCTGAAGCCCCAACAGGCCTCAAATCTGTCCAATCCTTCTGCCTCAGTCTCACAAGCACTGGAATTCAGGTCAAAGAACCATATCAAGCCAGGCATGTGATTTGATATATAGCTAAGAATAATTTAATAATCTCCAAGTAAAATAAAAAGTGGGGATTCTTCAGATGTATAGATTACTGGTATATCAGGCCTCATGCCTGAAGATATGAATTATCCCAATACCTACATTAAACAACTCACAATATGTTGCTTACATTACTAGATATTTCCTTTATGTACGGCGAAATTATTTCATCTGAATGTACCACCAGTTTACTTAACACATACCCTACATGCCCCTGAGGCCAAGTACATAATCCTTTCAGCAGTATGACTCAATTACATTTATTTTACTGTAGCTACCTACTGTACAGTTAATCACCATTATCTGTAATGTCAACTCAAAGTTAGAAATAATCATACTCACAGAACATATTAATTATTGTTGGCAATTCTTTCACTTGAAAAAGAGCCTTGGAACATTAATGGTTGGAAAGATAATAGATGCCAACTTCCTAATATTATAAATTATTGTGACTTAACATTCAATGGCTGGTTCTAACTGAGAAACTCAAAAGCACAGCTATATCAGACCAAAAACTGACAATGAAAAGAGTAGTGCATTCTATACTTGGTTGCTTGACATTCTCCAGCTTGCCTTGATTTTTGTAGAAGAAAAAATAAAGACCTTGAAAATTGTAGCAGACAGCTTCAGGTTGGCTGAGATGAACTTCCAGACCAGGCACAGTTATGGAGGAAGGGATTTATTGAAGCTTACAGGTCCAGGGGAAGTTCCATAATGGCAGGAGAAGCTGGCCTGCTCTTACAGGACCAGACAGAGAGCAAAGCCACAGCCAAAAGCCTCACAGCACAGCACAACTCAGGAACTCCAGCTAGGCACACTTTGCATATCTTTAGATTGAAATCCTAAACCCACCACCACACCTTAAGATCTGCCCAGTGACATTGCCTCCAGCCAGGTGGCTGCAGATGCAAACTACAAACTAATAAAATACTGACTATATTGGGGGGCCATCTATTCAAACTACCACAAAATAATTAAGCATATCAAGTGGTTAAGGCTGCAGCTCCTGGTATATGACATTATGTTCACATGTTAATAACACTGCTAAGCATTCATGAGATAGAAAGAAATTTTATCACTCTTTAATCAATTTATACAAGTATTTTATAGGCTTATGCATATTCACTACCAGGCCATTGTAATCTCCATCTACCTGGATAAGTCTGAACTTGACAATGAAGGCAATCAGGACCTGGCCTACCAGGCTGGGAAACAGATCAGATCTTGCAAGAAGCATAAAGGTTCAGGTTTTTTTTTTTTTTTTAAGTCTGTGTTTAATTAGTGGACTTTCAATAAAAACACAAATTCAGATTAGATTTCTCTGCTCCATATCTATTAATTGAGATGATGCTCTTTAAAAGGGAATATGTAAGCATCTTGATAAATAAATTTGGTGCTGTCACTTCATAAAAAGAACAAGCACAGGGCCTGGAGAGATGGCTTAGTGGTTAAGTACTCGCCTGTGAAGCCTAAGGTTAGAGGCTACATTCCCCAGGACCCACGTAAGCCAGATGCACAAGGTGGCACATGCATCTGGAGTTCCTTTGCAGTGGGTGGATGCCCTGGCATGCCCATGCTCTATCTATCTGCTTCTTTGTCTTTCTGCGTGCTACTTTGAAATAAATAATAAACAACAAAAAAAAAGAACATTTAAAGAAAAAAGAAAAAGTACAATTAAAAGAAACATGAAGTAGGGCTGGAGGGATGGCTTAGCAGTTAAGGCATTTGCCTGCAAAGCCAAAGGACCCAGGTTCAATTCTCCAGAACCCATGTTAGCCAGATGCACAAAGGAGCGCATGCATCTGGAGTTCATTTGCAGCAGCTGGAGGCCCTGGCACAACCATTCTATCTCTCTCCCTCTCTCTCTTTGTCAAATAAATAAATAAATATTTTTTTAAAATAAGGAATTTAAAAAAAAAAAAAAAGAAACATGAAGTAGACAATAAGATAGAAGAAAAATATGAAAGCTGATAGTAGCAGGTCCCCTGTGCACAACTGAACGTGCTTCCTGCAGGACAGCAAATGGCCCAAGAATTCACCACCACACTTAAGGCCTCAGAGCAGAAGATGTTCATGGAGGGTCTGAGGAAAATCAGAATCTCTAAGAATAGAAGTCCATATGTTCAGAGATGGAAAGAAGAACCCCTCCTATTTAAGGAAATATCTGGAGAAAAGACACTATTGAAAGTTTAGTGATCCCATTCCATCTCCTCCTCTTCTGCCTAGCAGTCAACTTATCTCACTAAGGTAAAAAATACAGTGTAGGGCTGGAGAGCTGGCTTAGCAGTTTAGGTGCCTGCCTGCCAAGCCTAAGAATACCCATTCGATTCTCCAGGACCCACATTTAGCCAGATGCACTGACACAAGGGGGAACATGTATCTGGAGTTCATTCACAGTGGCTGAAATGGCTCTGGCACACCCATTCTCTCTCTCTCTCTCTGTTTCTTCCCCTCTCTCTCTCTGTTTCTCTGTGTGTGTGTGTCTCTCTCTCTCTCAAAAAAAAAAAAAATACACAGTGTAGAGCTTGTTTCTCTCAGTAGGCTCCTTTGAAAAGGGTTGAACCATGGTCCCAGGTGAGAAGACATAAAAATAAGGCTGCTCTCTGGAGGCAGAGAATGCTCTAGAAACCTTCCCATTTCCAAGTCACCAAGAAGAGCCCACAGTGAACCAGTTCCTTAATGCTTAACTTCTTCCTTTTGCTCCTATGACAAAATGGGGAGAGGAAGTTGTAGTAGGAGAAGAGAAGAAAAGACAGATGAACAGACAGATTTCCCTAAAAGAATTTTTTCCTCCACATAGGCAAGAGCAACTCTGAGGTGAAAGAAGTGTTTCACTGGCTACAGTTCTCAATGATGTCTGCACCACTTACATGTAGAGCACACTAGGAGAGGGGCAAGCTGGCAGGCAAGAAAGCCAGACTCAAAGAGGGAGTGCTCCTTGTGCCAAGATTTTCCTGGGTGACCCATTCATTAATCTGTCATGCCAAATGTGCGTGGGCCTTGCATCAGTCACACTGCCTTGAATGATGACAACAGTGCCCCTCTCGTATTGCTAACATAATTGTGAAGGAAGACAAATAATCTTTTAACAAATATTAGGAGAGGGCTGGAGAGACGGCTTAGGGGTTAAGGCACCTGCCTCCTAAGCCTAAGAATGCCTGTTCAATTATCCAGGTCCCACGTTTAGCCAGACACAAAGTGATGCAAGGGCACAATGCCACACTTGACCACAAGGGGGCGCACACATCTGGAGTTCATGCACAGCAACTGAGAGGCTGCTGGCATGCCCATTCTCTATCTGTCCCACTCTTTCTCTCCCTCTCTCTCTCTGACTCTCCCCAAGGAAAAAAAATATTAGGAGAAAAGTTTTTTAAAAATGGAGTATGAATGGCCAGGCCTGCTATAAAAGCATGTGTCTATTAATCTATTCATTCATTCTGTGCTAGCTGCTGTGGGCTAAATACCAGGATCAGCTACACAGAAATGGCAAAAGAAGCTCCAAGAATTAGGAGGCTGCCAGGCATGATGGCACACGCCTTGAATCCCAGCACTCAGAGGGCAGAGGTAGGAGGATAGGCCATGAGTTCGAAGCCACCCTGAGACTACATAATAAACTCCAGGTCAGCCTGGGATAGAGTGTGAGATCCTATATTGAAAAACAAAAAATTAGGAGGTAACCCAAAGCCAGTATGCAAAGAACAGAATGAGTAGGGAAAGGAGCAGAAAGAGTGGTACAGGGAAAAGCTAGGAGAACAAGATATCACCGAGGCCCTGTTTGTGGAAGTGAGTTTATGCGCACACACTGCATTTAGCCATGTAGAGAGTGTTGGTGACTTCGGTTCCAATGGATGCATGTCCCAGGACAGGTGGCAAGAGGTCAGGAATTAAGACCCGGAGTGCAGACAACCCCTGCTGTAAAGGTGAAAGGAAAACACGATTCCGGAGACAAAGAACTCTTCAAAAGACAGAGGAGACTTAGGCGCATGTAAGGACTGATGGATGAAAACAAAGCAGAAGTGATGTGAGATCCACGATATGACCAAAAAGAGAATGGCATCTAGAAAACTCGAACCCACACCTTTGCCCTGGGGACCAGGGGACAGGAAAAGCAGGGTGCTGAGAATTTCAGAGTCAAAGCTGAGGATGGAGAGTGAAAAAGAAGCTCCTGGGCTGGAGAGATGACTTAGCAGTTAAGGGTGCTTGCCTGAGAAGCCTAAGGACTCAGGTTCCATTTGCCAGGACCCGTGTAAGGCAGAGGCACGGGGGGTTGGGGGGAGCATGTGTTGGGAATTCATTTGAAATGGCTAGAGGCCCGGGCACGCCATCCTCTCTCTCTCTCTCTCTCTCTTCCCCTCTCTCTCAAATGATAAAAATAAAAATAAAGTAGTTTTTTTTTTTTTTTTTTTTTTTAAAAAGCAGCTTCTACCTAATGCCCTTAGGCCTCAAACCAATCCCAGTCAGGATGCGGTTTACCCGATGAGGCCTCTGCAGCGCTGGTCGCAGGCTCTTTGGCTAAGGTTGGGTTGGGTGTGTAACGACTGAAAAGAAGCGAGCAGCTCTTACTGACAAAAGAACATATAGAATCTGTACAACCGCACAGAAAAGAACCATTCGTTCCAGCGTGCGTGACTGAAGCCTACCATAATCGGGAGGAGGAATAGGGTGGAAGCTTAGCCGTAGGACATGCACAAGGCCCTGGGTTCCATCTCCAACACGGAGAAAAGACAAAAACAAGATCACAACCACAACCAACACTTGAGTAATAGAAAAATTCACGTATTTTTGGTGAACACTTCTATTGACGGCTCCAAATCTGGGAGGGAAAGCCCACACATACAGATACTACTCAATCAACAATGCAATGACCTAGGAGGACACTGTAAGCACCTATGATCTACACAGGAACACCTGAACCCAAGATGTGAGCAACTCCTGGGACTCTCACCCATGGCTTCGGTTCTCTGTGACCCTGTTTTCTCTCAGCGCCTCGGGGTTTTGTGGGGGTGAGAACATCAAAGGTTCATGCTGAGAGTCCTCTGTGCACATGCCATTTGCTGGTGTGTTCCCTGCACATCCGTGAAGGAGAAAGCGACGTGTCTGTACAGGGCGCGTTCAGAAGCACTCATCTCACCTGAACCATTCGTTCCAGCGTGCGTGACTGAAGCCTACCGTCATCGGGAGGAGGCTAACATCACGCTGCCTGAGCATGCACATGTGTCTGCTAACTCCCTTCTGACTGCTCACTCAGTGAAAAGGCATTTGATCCCTGGGCTTGCTCAGACGTAAGCCCTCTGTTTACAAAAGTGTCTATGCAATCGACACAGCCTCTGTATTTTGTCTGTACCTTGTTAATTCTTGGAGATGGTTAGAAAACAGCCCCCATTAATCATAGCTCCACAGACATGTTAAGTACCCAAAATAATGTTTGCCAATGATAATGTTTGCTGAACTTGCTGTTTAAAATGCTGTACAGCATGTAGATGATCCAAAAGCTGGTATGGATTTGATACTTTACAGGGGATAATTTAATTGATCTGCTTTATTTGTACTGAGGTGACATTCACATAATGTACACTTAACCGCCATTAAATTCAGTAGCAGTTAGTACACTCACTACGTTGTGAGACTGCTATCCTACCCAGGTCAAAAACATTCTCATCACTCCAGAAGGGAGCCCTGTACCCATCAATAAGTTGTCCTCCATTTCATCCTCCCCTCTTTGGATATACTTATATTATTTCAAATAAATACAATCATACAAGTACTCTTTCCTGTCGGCCTTTTTTATGTAGTATTGTGTAGTCAAGGTTCATGTGTGTTGTAGCATGCATCAATATTTCATTCTCTTCTATCACTGGAAAGTTCTACATTGTATGAACATGCCACAACTATATTGCCCATTCACCCACTAATGAACATTTGGGATGTTTCTACCTATTTACTATAATAAATAGTGTTGCTATGAACACATACATACCTGTGTTTATATGTACCAATACTCACTTGTTTGGGATAGACATGTGACAGTGGAATTTCTGTTCAAATGGTAATTCTACAATTAACTCTTTTTTGAGGACCTGTTTGCTATGGTGGCATCAGGACCTTATATTGCCATCAACAATGTATAGGGATTCTGAATTCGCCACATCTTTAGCAACATTCATTTTCCTGGTTATAGCCATTGTGGTGAAGGTGCAGTGGCCTTTCACTGCACTACTGATTTGTACTTCTTCATCGACTTATGACAGAACAGCTTTTCATGGATCCATTGGCCAGTCATAGCTTCTTTGATGAAATGTCCATTGAAGCTGCTTGTAATTTGTTTTATTGGTTTGTTATACTTATCAGTCATTTTTAAAGGCACTTAATTACTCCTATGTATTACACTCCTTTAAGAAAATAAAATAAGGGCTAGAGAGATGGCTTAGCAGTTAAGGTGCTTGCCTGAGAAGCCAAAGGACCCATGTTCCACTCTCCAGATCCCATGTAAGCCAGATGCACAAAAGTGAGGCAAGCACAAGGTCACACATGCCCACTAGGTGGCTCAAGCATCTGGAGTTCAATTGCAGTGGCTGAGGCCCTGGCATACCAATTCTCTCTCTCTCTCTCTCTAAAAAAAATAAAATAAGATAAAAACCAAGATGTTGGTTAAGGGGAAGGAAGAGATGCTTTGAACCATGACCACATAGGTTCACCGTGTAACTTGGTCGCTATGAGAACTAACATTCACGTTTCTAAGCTGTAAAATCTTTATATGCGATGTAACTTCACTAGTAAATTTTGTGGATAGATAGTATTTATAACTTAGGTATAACCATGTCTGCCACATGGTAAAAGCTCCAAATTGCTTCCAAAATCAGTAAATGAATATACAGATAGCACCCTCAGATAATTTCATAGCTAGGCCCACAGAGACGGGAGAAGTACAAGAACCTCCATCACACTCAGTGCAATATAAGTTAAGTTAGTAAACTGGCATGTCCTGTTAGAGCTTTTCTGAGAACTCTAGAAATGAGGCAGGTCTCCTCCCCTCAGACCTCAGCACATGGGATGGTCGAAATGCAACATCCCCCATAGCCTTAGGTTTGTTTACGATTCAGCTCCTACTTAGTGTTCAGCAGGTTAGAGCCCTGCTGGATGAGGCGTGTCTTGGGGACCAGATCTTGAGTCCAGCCCTAAGATGTACATTGAGAGTCAGCCTGTGCTGGTTGGTGCTTGCTTTTCTCCCTCTGCTATGGATGTGTGATGAAGTGAGCCAGGTTCTTCTGCCATGATGAAGCTTCCCCTGGAATCTGTAAGCCTGAAATAAACCATTTCCTCCCATAAGCTGATTTCTGGCCCAGGTTTGTCCCAGCAACAAGAAGGTAAATGCAACAGTGGGTTGACAAACCAAGGGTTGCAAACATCATGCTCTTGAGAGAAATAACTATTTCTCAGTGTCTGGTGCCCCCTCCCTGAATCTTAGGACTTGAGTAGAGGTCACTTTTATTTATCTCATGGTACAAAAATGCTTGTGATGGAATCTGCTAATTGGAAGCCTCACCTCAGAAGACCTCTGTCCAGACTCTTGATGGATCAGTGACTCCAGCTGACTGTTCTTAAAGGGCTACTTCCATCTTTTCTGCCAGATGTCAATAAATGCCCAGCCTGATGTTCTGCTAGCTTTCTGTCACTTGCCATTTGTTTCTCCCACTTTCAATAGAGCTATTCCAGTCATTTCTGCTGGGTTTGGTAAATGCCCAATTTGATATTCTACTCTTTATCTGAGACTTGCCATTTCTTTTTTTTACTTTTGCTTGTTACATTCCCAGTAAACTCACTCGTTCAAAGGCAATAGTACAGCTATTATGGATCATTTTTGCAGACAAAACACTCAGTTATGTAAGAGGAGGAGTAACTTCAGGGAGGAAATCACAATATTTTGCTTCTGTGTTAAGACCAAATGGTCTCAAAATAATGAAAGAAACTACACAAAATACTGATATTATATCTTCTTCTTCTTTTTTTTTTTTTTTTTTTTTTTTTAAGTGTTTTGAGGTAGGGTTTTACTCTAGCCCAGGCTGACCTGGAATTCAGTATGCAGAGTCTCAGAGAGGCCTCAAACTCCCAGCAATCCTCCTACCTTTGCCTTCTTTTTTTTTTTTTTTGTTTTGTTTTTTGTTTTTGCAAGGTAGGGTCTCACTCTGGTCCAGGCTGACCTGGAATTAACTATGTAGTCTCAGGGTGGCCTCAAACTCTCGGCGATCCTCCTACCTCTGCCTCCCAAGTGCTGGGATTAAAGGCATGCGCCACCACGCCTGGCTCCTACCTTTGCCTTCTGAGTACTGAGATTAAAGGCATGCACCACCATACCTGGCCTATATCTTTTTAATATGAACAACAAAGCATTCCTGCACTTTAAAAATATTTTACTTATTTATTTATTTGCAAGCAAAGAGACACAGGAGAGAGAGAGAACATGAATGTGTATATGGGTGCATCAGGGCCTCTAGACACTGTAAACGAACTCCAGATACATATGCTATTTTGTGCATCTGGCGTATATAGGTACTGGGAAATCAAGCCCAGGTTGTTAGACTTGGCAGGCAAGTGCTTTAAGTGGTAAACCATTTCTCCAGTCCCTCCTGCACTTTTGTAAAGAAGGAGGGAACTGCATCTCTGAAGAAATTTTGAACATACAAACACAAAATAGCAACTAAAACAAGCCTTATTCTGTTTTCTTGAGAATAAAACAGGAAAAGATTTAGACTGCTGTTATATTTTCTAATATTGTATTGTATTATTGTATATTGTAGTATTGTAATATTGTATGTTTTGTTCTTTGGAGTGTCTATTTTTCACTATGCACAAGACAAATCATGCAATAAGAGAGAGCATCAAGCTTCACTCCATTATATACACAGAAACACACATGACATGGGCTGGAGAAATGGCTTAGCAGTTAAGGCGCTTGCCTGCAAAGCCTAAGGACCCATGTTTGATCTCCCTCCAGATCTCACATAAGCCAGACGCACAAAAGGTGAGGCAAGCACAAGGTCACACACACACACACACACACACACACTAGGTAGTGCAAGTATCTCAAGTTCAATTGCAGTGGCTGAGGCCCTGGAGCACCAATTCTCTCACTCAGTCACTCACTCTTGCTCTTGTTCTCTCTCTCTAAAAAAATAGTAAATCTATTCAAATGATTAGGAGAGCACATGATAGTGGAAAATCTAAACAGTTATTAATTATTAATTTATCTTTCTTCACCATTCTTTCACCTAGTAAGAACATGATAAATTGATCTCTGCTACTTTTAAAATTAAGAATGCCTGGAGGGATAGCTTTGTCACTAAAGTGCTTACCTTGTAAGCATGAGGTCTTAAGTTTGATCCCCAGAATCCACAATAAAAAATTTAAAAAACCTAGGTATTGTAGCCCACACTTGATTTCCAAGTGGCTGGGATGCAGAGACAGGTGGATCTGTGGGGTTCATGGCCTACTTGGCAATTAGCATACTTGGTGGTTTTCAGACCAGTGAGAAATTCTGTCTCAGGAGAAAAAAGTTGGATGCTGCTGCGTACACACACACACACACACACACACACACACATACGTGCACACATACACATGTACCATGCACCAACACATACAAGAAAATGGACACATACAAATACTTAGGAATGCCTCAAGTATTATAATACTTCAAAAGGTCACAGAAATACATTATATATTGATGAGGATATGAATTATGCGAACATATACATATATATCCTCAAACCTTTAAAAGTTATATTTTAAATCGCTATATGTTATTATTTCTTGGGGGGGTTGGTTTTTTGAGGTAGGGTCTTGCTCTAGCCCAGGGTGACCTGGAATTTTAATCTCAGGGTGGCCTTGAACTCACAGCAATCCTCCTACTTTTGCCTCCCAAGTGCTGGAATTAAAGGCAAACGCCACCACACCATGTTCCTGTACATGTTATTGTTTGTAAATTATATTTCAATTTTAAAAAATTATTGAGTGTAAATAGTATTATACCTCATGTAGAATGGCTATTGCTGAAATAAACATAAACATTAACTTTATAAAGTGTCAAAATATTATTTCATACAATATAAATATCAGGAACCAATAGGTATTAACTTACATAAACTATGTAATTTCTATAATAGCACTACATAACTGGACAGTAAGCTTTTCCTACTGATATCTGAGATAAAACAGGCAGCACTCTTGCATGTGTTACTAAACAGTAAGTTTAAGTAACGCAGCTGCTTCATTGACACTGAGAAAACAATTGTTCACTTACTAAGTAAAAAAAATACATGTCTTCAATAAATAATCTTTACAGGATGGAAATGCTATAAACTCCAGGATCCCTTCCTGTGTTAAGGATTGAAACGCTTTTGATTTTCATATGTGATGACTTAAGCTTGAACCTCAGAGTGGAAGGAACTTCCTAGGGAGGAAGCCTGCGTTGGTAGGGTGCACTGTCACTCAAGGGGTGAAGACGAGGGCCGCCCAACCTCTTACAATTTTGCTGAACAACACTGACTAGGCAACGTTTCATTTATTGGAGATAAGCCTGGAAAACTCAGAGCACTCTGCTGGCACATGTGACTGCTAAGAAAGAGAATATGCTGCTAGCCTAATTATGAACTGTTCATTAAGGAAATATTTAAAACACGTCGTACATGAGATGTGGGTAAATTACTGGGGGATTCTAAATGCATGATGGTGTACAGTACACAGAAATGAAAACCTTTTTCAAAATATACAATTTATTCATATGACTCTCTCATCTTCAATGCATTCTACACACACACACACACACACACACACACACACCAGTCAGTATTGACCGAGGGAGTTACCACATATTCTTCTATGTCCCTGCAGAATAATTTATTCAATCAAAAGCAGCAAGATACTGGGAACCATGTTTTCTGGTCTAAGCTAATGTTACATAAAACTGCTAAGAAGATAATTTGTATTTCATTCTATTCCCTCCTTGCCTTCTAATGGACCCATCTGGGCACCAAACCAAACCTTTCACCAGTAACTATAAAAGAATTCCCATCTTTTACATTATGCTTAGTCTCGGGGGGGGGGGTGTAAAGTTTGAAACTGGGGGGGTCAGCTGACAAAATTATGCTCCATCAGCTCTACTGATAAATACTGGTAGGTAAAGCTTATCTTACTTTCTCCACTGCTGTCCAGCTCTAAAGGTAGAAACAAGTTTGGGGGCCATATTTGGCTTTAAAAAAAAAAAAAAACAGCATTTAGCAAAAAGGTAATTAAAAATTTTTTTTTATATTTTATTTTTATTTTGGAGAGAGACACAGAGAGACACAGAGAGATAGGGAGAGGAAGACAGATAGAGATGGGCACGCCAGCAGCCTCTCAGCCACTGTGAACAAACTCCAAATGCGTGTGCCCCCTTGTGGTCAAGTGCAGCATTGTGCCATTGTGTCACTGCATCTGGCTAAACGTAGGACCTGGAGATTGGAACTGGCATTCTTAGGCTTGGGAGGCAGGCGCCTTAACCACTAAGCCATCTCTCCAGCCCAAGAACAGTAATTTTTATAAAAACCACTTAGGGCTGAAGAGATGGCTTAGCAGTTGCCTGTGAAGCCTAAGAACCTATATTAGACTCCCCAGTTCTCACATAAACCAGACGCACAAGGTGACACAGGGCAAAGGTTGTGCATGCACACAAAGTGGCACAAGCATCTGGGTTTGACTGCAGTGGCTGGAGACCCTGGTGCACAGTTCTCAGTTCTCCCTCCCTCCCTTCCTCCTCCCCCATAAAAAAGTTTAAAAAAAATTGAACTGAACTCATATTACAATAAACATTTCCAATGATCTACATTGTCTTGTCTTGTCATCAAAAACAACAACAGCAAAACCCTTTCGAGCACTGAGGACATGCTACTACTGTTGGCCTTCGTTCAACGATGCTGAGAAGGGCTGGCTTGTCTCCTTGGATGGCGAGGGTGACTGCTCTTCAGTTAAAGAACACAGGTGCAGGGCAATCACAGTTGGTACTCTAACCAAAATTGGTGGAAATAAATAGAAAGAGAACAAAGAAAATGCTGAAACCTTTTCAGGCCTGAAATGTAAATGTTATATAGTACACTCAGCTCATCTTCCTGATATATTAAGATCAGTGCTTATACCCAGGACTTGGTCAAACCTTTTCTAAACATTCAAGCTAGCAGGATTCCTGAATTAAGTTAATTTAAACCTTCAAATGCTTTGTCAATGTGTTATTTTCTTCAGAAACAGAGAGAGGAGAGAGAGAGATTAGAGACACATTTTAGGAACAATCTCTCATCTCTCAATTTTACCACTATTTCTTAGATGACAAAATTCATGATCCCATTGTAAAGTGCTCTGGTGTGTGTGGGTGTGTGGGTGTGTCTGGGGTGTGTGTGTGTGTGTACGTGTTCTTATGTGTGAGTATGGGTGCAGACATGCCACAGCATACATGTGGAGGTCAGGAGACAGGTTCTAGGGTAGTCCTCACACTGCCCCAGGATGGG
The DNA here is from genome assembly GCA_036365145.1 of Orientallactaga sibirica. Taxonomy (NCBI): domain Eukaryota; kingdom Metazoa; phylum Chordata; class Mammalia; order Rodentia; family Dipodidae; genus Orientallactaga; species Orientallactaga sibirica. The sequence goes on along the minus strand of JAEOAD010000035.1, from coordinate 11,408,880 downwards.
GCAAGGCCTCTCAGTTTCATTGCTGTTATCTGCTGCGTTGACGCATGAGTTCCCATGCAACCCCCTGTCTTTGCTTCCCATCTCATGTCAGCATGCTGAGGTTACAGAAGCCTGCCACTGCTCTCATTTTTTTTTTTTTTTTTTTTTTTTTTTTTTTTCGAGGTAGGGTCTCACTCTGGCCCAGGCTGACCTGGAATTAACTATGTAGTCTCAGGGTGGCCTTGAACTCAAGGCGATCCTCCTACCTCTGCCTCCCGAGTGCTGGGATTAAAGGCGTGCGCCACCACGCCCGGCCCTGCTCCCAATTTTTATGTGGGGTCTGGGAATACAAAGTGAGGCATTCCAGATTACACAGCAAGTGCTTTATCCCCATCTCCCCAAACCTAAGTGTGTGTAAATTTGAAAAGAACAAGAAGGCCAGGCGTGGTGGTGCACGCCTTTAATCCCAGCACTCGGGAGGCAGAAGTAGGAGGATCACTATGAGTTCAAGGCCACCCTGAGACTACAGAGTACATTCCAGGTCAGCCTAGGCTAGAGAGACCCTACCTCAAAACAAAACAAAATAGGACAAGAATGGAAATCACAATAATTCATTACTATGAAATTCATAGCTATGTCCAGAGTTGACTTGTCGATTTTCTAAATAAACTCCAAATGTGATGATGAGTCTATTCAAAATGCAATAAAAAGACTGTTCATGCTATAGAGTACCTTAAAAGCATAATTATGATGTCAGGAGAGCACAAAGAAAGCAGCGTGATAGAGAATAAATATTCCTGTCAGAAGAGAAAAGGTGGGTGCGCCGAATGGACAGGAGATGAGCACGGAGCTCCTGAAAGGCAGGAGCGAGGCAAGCTGCTGAGCTGCTTTTCAAGGAAACCCTGATCCACGGAATGTCCCACGGCCAAAACACTTTTCACTTCTACTGACACGGAAGCGAACAGGGAAGAAGGGTAAGCAAGTACCAGACTACAATAAGAACACAGGAAAGAAAAAAAAGTCCTTTTCTAAGGATTTAGACAAAAGTGGGACAATTAGGGCTGGAGAAATGGCTTAGCGGTTAAGGCGTTTGCCTGAAAAGCCAAAAGATTCCCGGTTCAATTCTCCAGGACCCAGGTAAGCCATATGTATAAGGGGCACATGCATCTGGAGTTCATTTGCTGTGGCTGGAGGCCCTGGCGTGCCCATTCTCCCTGTCTGCCTCTCTTCTATCTCTCTCTCTGTTTCCAAATAAATAATTAATTAATTTAAAAAAAGATTTTTTAAAAAGTGGACCAATTAAAGTCTTCTCCATTTTACCAGTATCGTAGATGCATAGCTTCTAAATGCTTAGTCTAGCAACTCTCTCACTGGACCACCCTCGTTTACCCAAGGTTTCGGGAAGACATTGTTGATCCTACGTTCAGAAGGTACGGTCTCCACTTAGTGATGTTTATAAAAATGGCAGCAGTTTCCTATTTGAATGCTAATTGTTGTTATGACACACAAGATAATTTAACCTGCTTCAGTAATTTGTTCTCCCTTCTAATTAGATGTAGTAATTGGAAAATCTCCTAGAGTGTAACAACAGTTCTGAAGGTGACATGGCGGGGTCGGGGGGAGGGAACAGGGAGGGATCTCTGCCACAAGATCTCAACCCTAACCTGGAGCTGGGTGTTTGTGTAACTGGCAGCCACTTCAAGAATCTGAGCCAGGGATCAGGGATGGCCCTTCTGGAACCAAGTAGGTGCTATCCACGATTGTCAAAACTCATGATTAAAGAGGAAGACAAAAGCCCAGCAGGTGGATGGAGCACTGTGAACAGAATAAGAAAGCCTGAAGTTGAATGTCGAAGACTATCCTACACCCACAGTCTGGGGACCGTTTACATGTAATTCACACATGGTCGGACACAAGCCAACGTGCCGTGGACTCTGCCCACGTTACTTGCTTTGTGGACATACTGTTGTACCTGCCACATCATACATGTTCCATAAACATCTACTGAAGTCAGCAAATGAATGATCGTAGGGACACAGGGATAAGTGCACGCGTGGATCTGAAGTAACAGCCAACAAGTGATCACGGCATCAACTTAACCAGCACTCTCCTTTTCCTCATCTGCTGTCATTTTGTTCACTGAAACCAAAGCCTATTATATATACCTTCACCTCACAGTCTCATGTTAAAAAGTCTGACACAGGGCTGGACAGAGATGGCTTAGTGGTTAAGGTGCTAAGCCTAAGGACCCAGGTTCAATTCCCTAGGACCCATGTGAGCCAAAGGCGCTAGGTGGGGCACATGTCTGGAGTTTGCCTGCAGTGACTGGAGGACCTGGTGCGCCCATTCTGTCTCTCTTTCTCTTCTCCAATAATTAAAACATAATTTTTTTACATCTGACAGATTATCAAAATCATATTCACACACGAGGTAAATGTGCTATCTACCTATCTTCTAGCATCAATAATGATGGTCAATCTTTCTTTCTTTATGCCCTGCACTGTTTTAGCCTTCCTGTTAGCAAATCTCATACATCACACCATTTTATCTCCCAATAACTCAATATTCATGGAGCTCATTTTTTTTCCTCAATGTTCTAATTCCCTAAATATGACTAGCAATTCCTCAATAACTTCAAATATTTAGGTAGTATATTTTTATATTTATTTGTATAAAGTGATATCAAAAATAGCTGGAAAAAAAAACCAGAATTAGCTGATATAGCTCTTAAATTCCTTTAATATATATTTGCCCTCCATTAGTTTTTTCTAATTGGCTTTTTTGTTGTTGTTAATTGTTGCAGTCAGGTTTGGATTGCTGTTAGAAATCACCCAAGAGCAGCTTGTGGGGAAAAAAGGGTTCATTTTGGCTTACAGATTTGAGGTGAAGCTTCATGATGGCAGGAGAAAACAATGGCATGAGCAGAGAGTGGACATCACCTCCTGACAAACATCAGGTGGACAATAGCAAGAGGAGAGTATGCAAAACACTGGCATGAGGAAATTGGCTATAACAGCCCTAAGCCCGCCCCCAACAATACACCACCTCCAGGAGGCTTTAATTTCTAATTGCCATCAGCTGGGGAACCATCCAGAACACCTAAGTTTATGGGGGACATCCGAATCAAACCATCACTTTGATAAAGCCAAGTTATCTGCTCTGGAGAGTTGTTTCGGCTAGATTTGTTTTAGGTGTGCGTGTGTGCGTGTGTGTGTGTGTGTATACACATGACAGCGACAGGGTCTCTTGCCAGTATAAAGGAATGCCAGACACATGTGCCATTTTTGCTTCTGGCTTTATTTTGATGGCTGATGAGTAGAACCCAGGCTGGCAAGCTGTGCATGCAAGAACCTTTAACCAATCAGCCATATCTCCAGATCCTCAATGTGTGTGTGTGTGTGTGTGTGTGTGTGTGTGTGTGTGTGTGTGTTTTTTTTATTTATTTATTTATTTTGGTTTTTCAAGGTAGGGTCTCACTCTAGCTCAGGATGACCTGGAATTCACTATGTAGTCTCAGGGTGGCCTCGAACTCACGATGATCCTCCTGTGAGTGCTGGCATTAAAGGTGTGCACCACCACACCCGGCAATTTATTTTATTTTATATGCATGCACAGAGCAAGAGATAGGAGACAGACAGAGAGAGAATGGGCATGCCAAGGCTTCTAGCCACTGTAAACAAACACCAGACGCATGCTCCCTCTTGTGCATCTGGCTTATGTGGGTACTAGGGAATCGAACTTGGGTCCTTTGGCTTCATAGGCAAGTGCCTTAATCACTTAACAATCTCTCCAGTCTCCCTCAATTTGTTTTTAAACTGTATCTCTATGCTAGGTAAGGCACCCTTCCCTGTGCTACCCACTTCCAATTGATTGATAGTATTGAGAAAACAGGTCAGATGGAAGCTCACAATGCTAAGGAGAACACATCACAGGCTGGGTGCTGCGTCAGATGACAGGCAATGTCCACTGCTTCTCTGAGGTATAAGCGACCATCAGTGTTCTCATTATGGGCATTAGCAAACAAATTCAACTTTAAGAATGCCTGTTCTTGGGCTGGAGAGATGGCTTAGAGCTTGGGGTGCCTGCCTGTAAAGCCTAAGAATGCTTGTTCAAATCTCCAGGTCCCACATTTATCCAGACGCAAAAGTGATGCAAGCGCACAATATCGCATATGTGCACAAGGGGTGCAAGCGCCTGGAGTTCGTTCACAGCGCCTGAACAGGCCCTGGCACGCCCATTCTCTTCTCTGCCTCTTCCTCTCTCTCTGTCTCTCTCAAATTAAAAAAAAAAAAAATGCTTTCTCTTGTGTTATCTGGATTAGTTCCATAAAGAGTCTGCCTTGGGCTGGAGAGATGGCTTAGCAGTTTCAGTGCTTGCCTGTGAAGCCCAAGACCCCGGTTCGAGGCTCAATTCCCCAGTACCCACGTAACTCAGATGCACAAGGTGGCACATGCATCTGGAGTTCATTTGTAGTGGCTGGAGACCTTGGTGTGACCGTTCTCTCTCTCTGCCTCTTTCTCTTTCTGTCTGTCTGTTGCTAATAAATAAATAAATAAAATAAAAATTAGGGCTGGAGAGATGGCTTAGCAGTTAAGGCCTAAGAATGCCCGTTCCAATCTCCAACAGTTCCAATCTCCAGGTCCCACGTTTAGCCAGATGCAAAGTGATGCAAGGGCGCAATGCCACACTTGACCACAAGGGGGCGCATGCGTCTAGATTTCATTCGAAGCAACGGAGACACTCTGTGTCTCTCTCCAAAAAAAAAAAAAAAAAAAAATTAATTAAAGCCGGGTGTGGTGGCGCATGCCTTCAATCCCAGCACTCAGGAGCAGAGATAGGAGGATAACTGTGAGTTCAAGGCCACCCTGAGAATACATAGTGAATTCCAGGTCAGCCTGAGCTAGAGTGAGACCCTACCTGAAAAAAAAAAAAATTTTTTTTTAAAGAGTCTGCCTCGTCAAGTATGTGGTGAAATCCCAAGGAGGATTGTAAAGAAAAGACAATGTAAACATTTGATTCCTTTCTTTAAATGGCAAAATGATGCATTTAAACCAGGCATGGTGGTGCACACCTTTAATCCCAGCACTGGGGAGGCAGAGGTAGGAGGATCACCATGAGTTCAAGGCCACCCTGAGAATACATAGTGAATTCCAGGTCAGCCTGGGTGGGCTAGAGCCAAACCCTACCTCGAAAAACAAAACAAAACAAAAAAGCATTTATTTCCTAATATCCAAAAAATAGCCAATGAAGGTTTTATTTTCAACTCTGATATTTGCTGGAGGGAAGAATTCCACCACTCCTTTCTTCAAAATCTGCATGTGAGACTTAACTGGTGAGTTAGCACCTCCCACCTCAGGTCTCTCATTAGAGCCTCTTCAGCAAGCAGATCTTGTTCAAATCGGAACATTCTCACGTAAGAAAGTTTCAAAAAATCAATTTCTATATTTGGAGGGATATTAAAACCACTTCTTATATCTTATACCCTGTGCTCAAAGCATTCAAGATTTGCTTTGGGAAGCTGACGTGGATACCTGTCACAAGGCAGGAGGGCAGAAGGGAACAGGCAGCAGTGACCACGGCTGGTTATCAGGAAGACAAGCTTCCCTCGGAACACGTCCCCAGAACCCACGGAAACAGAACATGAGGTGTGAAGAGCCATGGAGAAGAGATGTGATGCTTATAAACAACGACAGTCCACACCGACGAGTCTGCGTGCATCCTGTGGATTGTATTTGTTACCCAGAGATGGAGGGATTGCTCCCGCCACGAAAATCACGTTCATCCACTTCTCCATGTGCACTCTTACCCTTGAGAAAGGGCAGAAGCCATGGGCCTATGTGGTGCGCAAACAAATGCCGCAGTAACCAGAGGATACAGTTCTAGAGGTTCTGTTCCACTGAGAGAACCACCGCTGCATGAGAGAGCGTGGCACGCCAGATCAACCCCTCCCAGAGCGCACGGTGGAAAACAACAGCGCAAGCAACTGCGGCGAAGGGAAAAATGTCTGCTGCACCGTCTCTTAGGAAACTTCGTCCCCACTTCGGCGGAGAAGAGGGTGTCTTTGAAATTGTACTTGACTGAGATGTGAGAACCTGTCTAGTTACAAAAATAATGCAAAGCGGCTGGAGAGATGGCTTAGCAGTTAAGGCATTTGCCTGCAAAGCCAAAGGACCCTGGTTCAATTCTTCAGGACCCATATAAGCCAGATGCACAAGGGGGCACATGCATCTGGAGTTCGTTTGCAGTGGCTGGATGCCCTGGCACACCCGTTCTCTCTCTCTCTCTCCCTCCCTCTCTCTCTCTCTCTCTCGCTCTTCCACTTTCTCTCTCTCAAATAAATAAATGAAATATATTAAAAATTAAAAGAAATCCCCTCCATAAATAATAATAATAATAATAATGCAAAGTATTTCCTGCTATTGATGAGGGTTAGAGGTTAAGGAGCGGTCCCTCCAATTTATGAACCACAATGTTGGGTCCTGTCCTATCTTTTTTTAAAGGTATAGAGAGACTTCATTAGATTAAGAGAAGGAAAGATGAAGAAGTACAGAGAGCTCCCACCATGAGGGAGGTGACGGGGGGGGGGGGCGCGTAAAGCCCACCCTGTGACCCAAACTGGGATCACTTATAGATTCTGAATGGGGGCTGAGCTAACCAGCATGATGCCAAGTTTTGGGGATGAACCTAACCAACCACAATGTCAGGATCAGATTTAAATCTTCCTGGAATGCTCCTTCCCAGAGTGGGACCAAGGCAAGAGATAAGGAGAAGCCAGATTCTTCTCTGATCTCTAGTGAAGTGGAGACTGCAAAGGCAAGCCCAAGACCATTCCTGCTTTTTTACTTTCAGGGCTCAGTCACTCTAAAGTGCCCCAATCCCCCCTCTGAAGTAACCCTAACTGCTATTCAGTAACCCTAACTGCTATAAGCTGAGTGGGGTCGTTGGGTGTGGCAGAAGAGACATTGTCAGAGTTATCAGGCATATATACACAACATTCAACCTTGATAATAGCCCTGTAATTTTTGTATAATTGCCATTTTTATCATTTGAACCTCAGAATTAAGAAGGGAGATTCCGGGGTTAGAGAGATGGCTTACTGGTTCAGGCGCTTGCCTGAGAAGCCAAAGGACCCAGGTTCAATTCCCCAGGCTCACATAAGCCAGAGGCACAAAGTGGCACATGCATCTGGAGTTCGTTTACAGTGGCTGAAGGCCCTGGTATGCCCATTCTCTCTTATATCTGCCTGTTCCTCTCTGTCAAATAAAAATTAAATTAAATTTTTTAAAAAAAGAAGGAAGATTCCCTAAGCAGTGTCATTTAAGGCCTTTTGGGTATATTTAGTGACTTTCTATGTGCCAGATGACATCTTTTAAGCCAACAGATGGAATAAAAACAGAGATTAAATTATAATAACAATTAAAAGTGCTCCTAGTCCATAGGTGTTTTAATACAGGTAAGTTGGCTAGGCATTGTAAGGGTTTAAAAAATATTATTTACTTATTTATTTGCAAGCAGAGAGAGACAGACAAACAAGACAGAAAATTGGTGCACCAGGGCCTCCAGCCACTGCAAATAACCTCCAGATGCATGTACCACTTTGTTCATCTGGCTTTATGTGGGTACTGGGAAGTCGAACCCGGGTCATTAGGCTTTGCAGGCAAGTGCCTTAATTGCTGAGCCATCTCTCCAGCCCCACTACAAGGTTTTTATATGTTGCCCTTGTATCCAAGGAAATCCCAGGGTGTACCTTCCAGTCCATCCAAGGCCTAGCCAGGGCCAATGGTTGGTACTACTGAGCCACTGGGTGCCATTAGGGGCTGCCCAACGTACTTCTGGCCTCAAGACCCACTCAGTAGCAAACCATTCTGATGGCTGGAGGATAATGGTTTTCTGTCAAAAGTTAGAAGGGACTCATCATTGTTCCCAGCATAAGGGAGACTTTTGACTCAAGTGACCTATGGTTAGAGTCATCCATATATATATATATATATGTGTGTGTGTGTGTGTGTGTGTGTGTGTGTGTGTGTGTGTGTGTCCCAGATTTGAAATTAACCATCCTGATAGCTATGATCCCTTGTCATGGAGCTAGAACTACTAGAAAGGGGGCCAACATACCTTAGCATTTTGTTGGTTTCCCCTTCTATTTTTTATATTTAATTAATTAATTTATTTATTTGAGGGAGAGGGATGGGCACACCAGGGCCTCCAGCCACTGCAAACAAACTCTAGACACATGTGCCTCTTTGTGCATCTGGCTTACGTGGGTCCTGGAGTAATCGAACTGGGATCCTTTGGCTTTGCAGGCAAATGCTTTAACCACTAAGCCATCTCTCCAGCTCTATCCTTCTATTTTTTTTTTATGTCACCAAAAACTCTATAAATGTAATCTAGGAAAGGTGAGAACCAGACCCGTCCTATCCCAGCATACAACTACAGGTTTTATATTATCCAATGATAGAAGCAAGAACAAGAGGAAATGGCAGAACAGAGCAATAAGCATCCTGGCATTGCTTGTCCTGTTTCAAGACTGCCTATTTGTTTTTTACCTAAATATTTTTTAAATGAATGGAAATTGTACCCACTGGTCCTGTCCTATTTTTTTTAATTTTTATTTTTACTTCCTTTTCTTTTTCTTTATTTAACAGAGAAAGAAATAAGCAGGTGGGAGGAGAGAGACAGAGACAAAATGGGCATGCCAGGGCCTCCAGCCACTGCAAACGAGCTCCAGATATGTGTGCCCCTTTGTGCATCTGGCTCACATGGGTCCTGGAGAATCGAACCAGGGTCCTTTGGCTTTGCAGGCAAATGCCTTAACTACCAAGCCATTTCTCCAGCCCCTCCTGTCCTATTTTTAACAAAGAATTGATAAGAACGGACTCAAGAAGGATAAATTATGAATTTTAGGGTTCATTTAGGGAGAAATCACAGATTATGGGGTTTATTTAAGGGAAACTGAGATCTAGGAAGAAGACCAGGGCAGAGTGATAAGCACATGGAAGGCAGGAAACATGCACTCACAGGAAAGGCACAGCACGCTTTATGAAGCTCATTTACGAGAAACGGAAGTTTTTAGGGAAAGACTAGACTGGAGCCACAAGCGCGTGGAAGACAGAACCTTGGTGCTCAAGTAGGGAGAGTGAGAAGAATCACACACAGCATCTACCCTGAGCTTCCCCATGGAAGAAAGTTAAGAGAACAAATGGTGATGGCTTATGGAAGAATAGCAGAAGAATAGCAGAAGGAAAATACCAAAGCAGAGACCAAGAAATTCAGATGAGAAATGAGTAATAAAGAGTGTTGTCCCTATGGTTATTCCAAATTTAGAGAAATTACACAGGTAACAGGCCCAGAATTTAGAGAAAGCACCCACGTGGTAGATTTAGAGTGTAAGGGAAATGTACACGTGGTATATTCAGAGACCAGAGGAAAATCACACACACATTTAATTAAAGTGAGAAGTTACCCCAAAACATAAAATAGAAGACAAGCAAAAATCTACCAAGGCCAAGAAACAGTGCTCTGTTCCCCCCCACACACACACAGCCCGAGGGAAGTCAGACTCACGTGTACCCAAGCAATTCAAGCAGAGATCACAGGACAGGGTGCCGAGAATACAGAGTGGGAAGAGAGGGCTGGAAATAGCACAGAAAGGCCTTTATACTTGATTGAAGATGGATTCTTTCTTCAGATGCAGGTAAGTAAGAGGAAGACCCAGTTGGTTTGAAGGGCAGGTTCCAGGGCCAGCCTGCCTGGGTAGTGAAGGTTGGCCCATCTAGGTAGCGTGCTAGACTGTGGGCATCAGGGGTACTGCAGGATGAGTGGATGAGTCTCGATCAAACTTGAGTTCTATTCCTGCCAAAACTGGGTGGCATTTGTTATTGTTGTTGTTTGTTTTGTTTGTCTTCTTGTTGTTGTATCTTCTTTGGGTTTCTGTCCCTAACTGAAACTGCCTAAAAGGAGTTAGCTCTCGGGCTGCAGAGTTAGCTTGGCAGTTAAGGCACCTGCCTGCCAAGCCTAAGAACGCCAGTTCCAATCTCCAGGTCCCACGTTTGCCAGACGCAAAAAGTAATGCAAGGGTGCAATGCCACACTTGCCCACAAGGGGGCGCATGCGCCTGGAGTTTGTTCACAGCTGCTGAGAGGCTGCTGGCACACCCATTCTCTCTCTGTCTATCTCTCTATCTCTGTCTCTCTCATATAAAAAAATTTTTAAAAAAGGTTAGCTTTCTCTCCTGAGTCACCTACACATCAACTGCCATCTTCTCCACCACCTCCAAGCTGACACTGCTCTCTAACAGCCATGCATCTCATGTCTATTTGCTACCCAGAAGGAGGCAGTTTAGGGCGACTGAACCCCTGAAAGTAAAAAGCAGGCATGCCCTTGCACTACACACTTGGCTAGAGATCAGAGAAGGATGTGGCTTCTCCTCATCTTGGGCCTCAAGGAGTTATTTAGATCTATTTTTTTCCATAAGCAACCTGAGTCCCTCCCCTTTCCAAAAATTATGGTTTCAATCTGATCCTGGCATTCTGGTTGGTTAAACTTAGCCCTAAAACTTGGCATCATGGTTGGCCTCTTCCTGCGCCAACCCGAGTCCACACTAATCATCTCTCCTCTAGGAAGAAGAGGTAAGAAAAGACCAAACCTTCTGACCTTTCTAACCCATCCCAAACTAGAATGACCTAGAGACCCCCCCCATAAGCTCAAAGACATTTCTAGCTTCTACTTTGGGGAAGAGGAGCTGTTACTCCTAAACGGCCTCAGACGGAGGGCATGGACTTCAGAGAGATTTCATTTTAATAACTCAAAGAATTCTTTGAAAGGCCGGAGAGATGGCTTAGAGGTTAAGGCTCTTGACTGCAAAGCCTAAGGACCCAGGTTCGATGCTCCAGGTCCTGTGTAAGCCAGATGCACATGGTGGTACATGTATCTAAAGTTCACTTGCAGTGGCTAAAAGCCCTGGCACACCCATTCTCACTCTCTCTTTCTCTCTGTCTCAAATAAATAAATAAATAAATAAATAAATAAATAAATAAATCTTAAACAAAAAAATAATTCTTTGAAACTTTCAAAGAAAATCACTATTTTAACCTCATTACAAAGGAAACAAACGTGGGCTGGAGAGATGGCTTAGCGGTTAAGAAGCCTGCCTGCAAAGCCTAATAATGCTTGTTCGAATCTCCATGTCCCACGTATAGCCAGACGCAAAGTGACACAAGTGTGCAATGTCGCACATGCACACAAGGGGGTGCACGCTTCTGGAGTTCATTCACAGTGTCTCAAAGGCCCTGGCATGCCCATTCTCTCTCTACCTCTTCCTTTCCCTCTCTCTCTCTCTCTGTCTCTCTCAAAATAAAAAAAAAGTTCAAACCACAAAGGAAACTGCTTTGTATCTTATGCAGTTAATCCATTTTTAAAATAGAGGTTAACTTGTTATAGTTTGGATTTGAAATGTCCCACAAAGGCCCAGCCCAGATTTTTGGTTTTTTGTTTTGTTTTGTTTTCTGTTTTTCAAGGTAGGTTCTCACTCTACCCCAGGCTGACCTGGAATTCACTCTGTAGTCTCAGGGTGGCCTTGAACTCACGGTGATCCTCCTACCTCTGCTTCCCGAGTGCTGGGATTAAAGGCGTGCGCCACTATGCCCAGCTCCAGCCCAGATTTTTATAAATGCTTATTAACAGTCTGTGTCCCTGGAGAAAGGATTCATTCTTTCTTTAACCCTTTCCTCCTCCCTCTCCCCTCTTCCTTTCCTCTCTCTCTCTCTCTCTCTCATTGAGAACTGAACCTAAGGTTCCCATTTGCTAGACAAGTGCTGATAAGTATAGCCAGCCAGCCCTCTTCTAACTTTTTATTTTAAGACAGTGTCTCACCAAGTTATAAACACTGGCCTTGAACTTGTTCTATAGACCAGAGAGGCCATGAACTTTCAATCCTTCTGCCTCAGCCTCCCAAGTAGCTAGGATTACAAACTCCTGGCACCAGGCCCAGCCCCAGGTTGTTGTTTGAAATCTAGGAATCAGCACACAGAAAAAGCATTTGAAAGAAAAGGTATCAACAGAAGTACCAGAAAAATCTATGTAGCTTCAGGGCAATCAATGAAACTGCATACAAGAGACAGCTTTCAAAGGAACAGCGCCTTTCAACCTGGCTTTACTAACTCGGAAACGTGAAGAGTGAGTAGGAACTGAGGAGAAAACATCAAATGGGTCTTCAAAGCATTTTCATGGGCCAGAATGTGGCTCAGTGGGAAAGTGCTTGCCTAACATGGGTGAAGCCCTGGATTAGATTCCCAGTACTGGGAAGAAAACCTTTTCAAGCACAAATCCAAATACAGTGCATCAGAGGCTATTCAATTTGACGGTGTTTTTTGAACGAGAACCAACTTTGAGAAGCTTGGACTGCAAGAGTGACCAGCCCCAAATTTCCAGGTTCCATCCCTTAAACACAGATAGAACAAGGGTAGAGAGAAGCAAACAAAGGGAAAACACAAATAAAAACTCGATTTCCCACTAGGTAAAGAACAATAATCAAAGAACCTGACGGAACTTGGGGGTGGAGGGGGTTGGGTGTTTTGAGTATAAAGTCTTGAAACTAGTGAGGTTGCTAAACTCAACATGAGAAAATGAAATGATAACTCGAAAGACATGGGACACTGAGCTTTCCACAGTGAATTTGCAAAGAAAACCATAAAAACAGGTCAGCTCATCACAGTGAGGGGAACGCCACTACTATTTGGTGGGCTGTTTTAAATTAATCACCTGTAACATTAGCAGGTTAACAAGTCCTGTAACTACAACACAGGGACAAGCAAATGGGGTGGAAACAAGTGTTTCCACCTCAGTAATAAAAGGATCGCTAGAAGGATGTACAAGGTGAAAATATGACATATATCAAAATCCAAAGGGAGAGACTTGAATGATGGGAAAAGGTATCATTCAAGAAGTAAAGGCAGGGCTGGAGAGATGGCTTAGCAGTTTAAGGCACTTGCCTGCAAAGCCAAAGGACCTTGGTTCAATTCTGCAGGACCCACTTAAGCCAAATGCACAAAGTGGCGTATGCATCTGGAGTTCGTTTGCAGTGCCTTGGAAGCCCTGGCATACCCATTTCTTTCTCCTCTCTATCTGTCTCTCTCTCTCTCTCTCTCTCTCTCTCTCTGCCTCTTTCCATCTCTCAAGTAAATAAATAAATAAATTTTTTAAAAAGAAGTAAAGCCAAAGGACTTGAGATAACGCCATCTATGCACACACTAGATTATTCTGAAAAGTAAGCCACTCCAAGAGCCATGAAACCTCACCTTTTATTGTTCCTAAGTGGCAGGAATCCCATTAGCAGCAAGCCAGTAAAGGCAGTTATGTGGAGAAACCAAGAGTCATAAAAAAAAAAATCATAAAATACCTTTTGTTTCTGGGATTCTGTTACACACTGGGGGCTGGGAATTGAGGAGATATACTGATCCAAAGAGGTCCCCAGCTTTAAAGTCAAGATGAACAGAAAGCAGGTATGTTGCCCTTTATCTCTACCAGGAAAACCTTGGAAGACTGCAGTTGACAGTTTGGAATGGGAAACAGTCGTGGGTCAATATAACCACTCTCCTCCACATCCCCCTTCCCGCGGACATCATCTCATGGAGCCTGGACTTCAAACCTGCCCTACCTGCCCCTGGAGACAGCATTTCTTGCCATCTCCAACCTACACCTTAGCTGTGGGATGCCTGCTTCGAAAAATATCATATAGTATTATGAACTGAATGTTTGAATTCATCCCAAAACATGTACAGCCAAGTACCCCAGATAGTACCCCACAACGACTATCAGTGGAGATATGAGGAACACTGCAAAATTAATTGAGGCTAAGTGAAGGGGTGATGGTGGGGGCCTTAGCATTAGCATTAGCATTAGAGTCCCTATGAGAAGAGACGCAGTTGAACCTGTCCCTCCCTCCCTCCCTCCCTCCCTCCCTCCGTTATACATGCGTGAGGTAAGGGGCACTTTGCAAGAAGGATCCATTTGCAAGCCACACAGGGAGCCCTCATTAGAGAATAAATATACCAGAACCCTGATTGTAGTTCAGGGGTGGTAGTTGTTCAAGTTGACATGATAAGGTTCCCTAATCCCAGGAACTGTATTATTTTATTGTAATAAGTAAATTTTTCTTTTATAAAATTGATCATAGCTATCAAAAAATAAACTCATGTAAATGATTTAGTTAACTCATTAATGAGGGAATCCTACTATGTAATAACTGCTTCAAAGGAGAATCCAAAGGCAAAACAAACACATACGCATCAAAAACACTAGCACAAGGCTGGAGAGATAGATGGCTTAGCGATTAAGGCGCTTGCCTGTGAAGCCCAAGGACCCAGGTTCTATTCTCCAGGTCCCACGTAAGCCAGATACACAAGGTGACAGCTAGGTGATAGAGCAAGTTGAACTATGATTCCACAACTCAGATCTGAAGATCTGCATTTAAGGAAAGAGGAGCAAATAAAGAGGACAAGAGGTATAAAATGAGGAATCCAAAGTACTGTGAGCAACAAGGTATGCCTCTTATGATAACACCTAGGCAAAGAAACACAAGGAAGCCAAGCATGGTGTCTATGCCCTCTCACTCCACTGCTGGGGAGGCTGAGGTAGAAAGATCACCGTGCGTCCAAACCAGCCTAGACCTGAGCTGGAGTGAGGCCCTGCCCGGAAGGAGGGAAGGACGGAGGGAGGGAGGGAGGGAGGGAGGGAGGGAGGGAGGGAGGGAGGGAGGGAGAAAGAAGAGGGAGAAAGGAGAAGAAGGAAGAAGAAAGGATAGAGAGGAGGAAGGAAGGAAGGAAGGAGGAAGGGAGGGAGGGAGGGAGGGAAGGAAGGAAGGGAGGGAGGAAGGAAAGAAGGGAGGAAGGAAAGAAGGGAGGAAAGAAAGAAGGAAAGGAGGGAGGGAGGGAGGAAAGAAGGGAGGGAGAGAGAGAGAGAGAGAGAGAGAGAGAAAGAAAGAAAAGGAGCGGGGCAATGTGAATGCTAAATATGGACAGCAGCTTTGAATTTGGCACAATGTTTTTCTTAGAATGTTCAAGAGGATGGCCGTTAGAAGCATTCCAACAGCATTGGTGAGAGAGTCAGTTGAAGGGTTTTCAATAGCTCTACTGTGACTAAAACAAGCACATATTCACATTATACCCTCTGAAACTCTTAAATGCTTGAATTACAATGTTACCAGACTTAGCTTATTCTTTAAACAAGACTGTAACCCTAAAGGAATCACTAAATTTTCGTTCCTCTTTCTGGACACAAACATGTGTACTCATTGTTTGACTAGAAAACTGTGAACAAAACAAAAACAAATCAACAAACAACTGACCCCAAGGAACTGGAACCCATTCCCGGAAGATGATGAGAAAACAAAGAAAAAGGAATTCAATCAAGTATTAATTTCATGTGAGCATCTACTGATGGAAACATGCCTCCCAAGTTCCTTTTAAAATGTTTTTTTAATGGGTGTAGTGGCTCACTCCTTTTATCCCAACACTCAAGAGGCAGAGGTAGGAGGATCACCATGAGTTCGAGGCCACCCTGAGACTACATAGTGAATTCCAGGTCAGCCTGGGCTACAATGAGACCCTACCAAAAACCCCAAAAAAAAAAAAAAAAAAAAAAAAAAAGGCTTTTTAGAGCCAGGCATAGTTGTGCATGCCTTTAATCCCAGCACTCGGGAGGCAGAGGTAGGAGAATTGCCGTGAGTTTGAGGCCACCCTGGGACTACATAGTGAATTCCAGGTCAGCCTGAGTTACAGGGAGACCCTACCTTGAAAAACCAAAAAAAATAAAAATAAAAATAAAAATAAAGGTTTTTTTACATGGTAAGATCAAGAAAGGAAAACGGTAGCTATAGGTCACATTTCCAGCAGGGAGCTAAAGACAGCAATGGTAAAGGTTATCTTGCAACTCAAGATTTAGACTTACAACTCGTTTCAGTAGTTCTAAGAATGCAGAATGAACAACAACCTGTTAGCTTACAGTGAAAAGCTAAGGAATGAAAAGAAGAGACAGTCATCCTGGGGCCGGCGTGTTCCCTGGCTGCATAGGAAGCCCAATCATCGTGGGAAAGCTGACTTGTCCGGCCTACCAGCAAGCGCACTGCCTGAATACCTAAACTGCTGAATGACATCAGGGCACCTGTTCACTCAACACGTCCTGGCCTAGTGCTAGAAGCACGGCAGGGAACTCGAGAGACCAGATACCTGCCTGTGGAGTTTATACTTTTACTCTGGATGAGACGTCATAATGTGCATCTTGTCATCACAGGATCTGAGCAGTACTCCAGCTTCCTCTGAACTAGAAAAATATCCGGGGGGCTGGAGAGGTGACTTAGAGTTAAGGCGTTTGCCTGCAAAGCCAAAGGACCCAGGTTCGATTTCCCAGGACCCACATTAACCAGATGCACAAGGGAGCACACATCTAGAGTTCATTTGCAGAGGCTGGAGGCCTTGGTGCATGCACTCTCTCCCTTTTTCTCTGTCAAATAAATAAATAAATAAAAATATTTTTTAAAAAAGAAAGAAAGAATGATGTCCAGGGTGGGCAGAATATTTACCTCACTGATCTTTATTTTTTCATATGTCAATAAATGTTTCATTTTAACCACTTTTAAACTTTAAAATTTTAATTATTTATGAATTCCTTTTCTGCGGAGCTGGAGATCAAAATCAAGGCTTCCCATGTGCTAAGTATGCACTTTCCCACAGAGCCATAGCCCCGCAGCCCTTGAACGCTTTCAAGTGACACAATTCAGTGACATTAATTCAAAATATGCAAGCATTTCCACTATTTGTAAAAGCTTTGCTGTCTTTCCAAACAACACTCTAATTAACTTGTCTTTTTATAAATGTCACAGTTACTAAAGTTCCCAGTTAGCACATTCTTTCTACAGAGACCTTATCAGTTAGATGATAAGCCTGCCTCTTGACTGGTTTCTTCAAGAAGCCTAGCACTACGAAAGCCAGTGTTTCGATTTTATAACTGTCTTTCAAAAAGGCAAGCTTTCACCTAATCTTCCGAAGGAGAGAGCCCTCACTGTCCCCTCCCCGCCACTCCACTGCACAAAGACATTTGCTCATGTGGATTACCACCTCATCTGCCTCTTACAAACGCAGGGAGAAATGGCAGCATCCCCCTTTAACAGAAAAGGGGAGAAAAAAAAGGAATATTTGGGGACTGTGCCGTCCAAACGACAACCACTAGACATATGTAGCTATTTCACTTGAAATATGATTTAGAATTCAACTTAAAATTACAGTCCTCGGTCACACTCATCACATTTTGAGTTCTGAACAGACCCATATGGCCAGTGACTGTCATGATGCTTAACACAGAGGGGACATGCCCATCATCATGAAAACCCAGGGGACAATAAGCTAGGAACTTTTCTCTTCTGTAAAGAAATTTCTCAAAAACGTCTACAGAATTACATTTGGCCCCTTTGGAACACTGAACACTGGTTCTCTTGCACTAAGGTTGTACGGAGTCCTGTGGCCTTCTGAAGAATTCTCTTGCTACCCACTGCTTTTCACCACTACATTGCTAATACAATGCTCGGCTCACAGAAAGTTCTAGACTTACACTTTTTTTAAAAATTTATTTATTTGAGAAAGCAAGAGAGAGAGATAAAGAGGCAGGCAGAGAGAGAGAGAGAGGATGGGCGCGCCAGGGCCTCCAGCCACTGCGAACGAACTCCAGATGCATGTGCCACCTAGTACATCTGGCTTACGTGGGTCCTGGAAAGTTGAACCGAGGTCCTTTGGCTTCGCAGGCAAGTGCCTTAACCACTAAGCCATCTCTCCAGCCCCTAGACTTACAATTCTACGGATACTCCAACCTCTCCTGACAAAGGGGTGGAGCATCAAATAATAACAAATCATTGTACACATGTCATGATGCTTAAAGGTTCCTAAAAGTTTATTTCCCAGAACAGTATAAAGCAAAACAAGCTTTACAATGAGGTTTTGCTTCAGGCCAAAAGATAAAAACAACTCATGTGTGAGGGTGAAAGTCTCATGGTTTTGAAATAGTCACCAGATACACCAAATAGGTTAATGATTTTAAAGATGAGTACAAAAAATTTTATCACGAGTATAAAGTCATTATCAGATGCAAAAAAAAAACTATGCTTGCAAAAGAGGTCACTTTGGCTTACACTCTGTAAAAGTCTGACAGCACTACCACGGCACTGGGCCCCTGTGGCACCAATAATTGTTCATAAATTCTTAAGCACATCTGGACTTTATTCCAGTGACCCGTAAGGTAATACATCATTCTGTCAGCCACACAGCCATTTCCACATCTTACCCTCCAAACCCAAAATGACCTCGAAATTTCTAGATGCTATGTATGACATATGTGAATCAAACACACACACACACACACACACACACACACGACTGGAACAATATTGTACACACACACACACACACACGACTGGAACAATATTGTACACACACACACACACACGACTGAAACAATATTGTACACACACACAAACACACACACGACTGGAACAATATTGTAACAGTTTACCTTTCTTATAAATCTTACTTCTGTGGCCAGACTTTTCCCATTCTGAAAAAGAATATCTAGCAATACCTAACACTAAGTTACTACCCAGTGGAAATTTACCCAGATTATTACAATGGAGTGTTTTCTTCATCAAGGGAGCGTCTTGCTCTAGCCCAGGCTGACCTGGAATTCACTCTGTAGTCTCAGGGTGGCCTCAAATTCACGGCAATCCTCCTACCTCTGCCTCCTGAATGCTGAGATTAAAGGCATGTGCCACCATGCCTGGCAAATCACTTTTTTTTTAATCAAATTTACGTAATCTTTGACAGTTCTTGAGGACTGGGCAAAGGTAATGATTACCAGGAATAGACCTATGAAAGTTTCCTGATTATTTCTAAATATCCCATCCTGACTAGTTAGTGGTTGCGTAGTACTAGTTATTAACTCTTCCAAAAATGAGTTTGGGGCATAGGTATAGAAATTTGCATTATTTTCTCTTGCATGATTAAGATGATAAATGTACAGTAAAAAAGCAAAAATTTCAAGGAGTGAATATAATGGTGGACCTATTTACATTTCTTAAACTAGTCCAAATTAGATAAAAGAGAAAGTCCACAGTAAAAGGAAAGCACATGGGGCTGGCCAGGGTGGGGAGTAGCTGGCAAAGGCAGTGGAGAGGGCTTGCCCAGTATAAATAAGGCTCTGGGTTCAATCCTAGTACACTCACCCCGAAAGCAAAGTAAAAACAACATTTTTCACAATCACTGCCAACAACATTTCTGTTAGTGAAAATTCTTATAAAAGTATGTGCTTGGGGCTAGAGAGATGGCTTAGTTGTTAAGGCACTTGCCTGCAAAGCCTAAGTGCACATGTTTGACTCTCCAGATTCCACATAAGCCAGACTCACAAAGGTGAGGCAAGCACAAGGTTGCACAAGCTTCTGGAGAGTTTGATGACAGTGGCTGAGGCTCTGGCGTGACAATTTTGTCTCTTTCTAAAAGTAAAATTAAAAATTTTTTAAAAGTATGTGTTCTTTTACCTTTAATTTTTAGCAAGTCTTGACTATAGCTGCAATAGAAATTGTTTCTCGGAGAAATATACATTAAAACTTACTGGGCTGGAGAGATGCCTTAGTGGTTAAGGCATTTGCCTGCAAAGCCAAAAAATCCCGGTCTATTCTCCAAGACCCAAGTAAGGCAGATGCACAAGGGGCACATGCATCTGGAGTTCATTTGCAGTGGCTGGAGGCCCTGGCACGCCCATTCTCTCTCTGCCTCTCTCTCTCTCAAATAAATAAATTAATAAAACATATATTTTAAAAAACTTATTTAACATTTTTTTTTGATGTCTAATAGTTTACTCAAGTAGTACTGCTTAGTACAGAAAATCAAGCAGCTTCTAAATATTAGGGTTAAACTTCTAACGCATGGGCCTAGAGGTGAAGACGGACTAGCAGCAGTGGTAAGATCTTGCTTTATAACAGCATCTCTAGCAGGAGAAATCAGGGCTCTCTGCACACAGCTGCTTCTGGGGTTCAAGCAGGAAATACAAAGATGAGCCTGTCGTATCTTGTAAAGCAGAAAGTCAGTATGTGATATACTTTTAAAATACATAAAAACTACACAAGGATGGGAGATGCCAAATGGACAAAAGAGCTCTGCTGGTCAAAGCCAGGACACTGAGCAAGAACCTGAGGTGGTATTGGACCACAAGTCAAAGAATCAAATAAATACCATAGTACATACTGATACAAACACCTAACATGTACAGGTATATGTAATACGCATGTCACCATCATACCTTCTTTCCAGAAGGTTGAGCCTGACTCCCAACTCC
Organism: Orientallactaga sibirica; assembly: GCA_036365145.1. Lineage (NCBI taxonomy): Eukaryota > Metazoa > Chordata > Mammalia > Rodentia > Dipodidae > Orientallactaga > Orientallactaga sibirica. The sequence goes on along the minus strand of JAEOAD010000035.1, from coordinate 11,388,531 downwards.
TTCAGTGTGGGCTGAGCATAGTGATGTCCTTTCAAACAGCTGTGATGAAGATACTAGACAAGCTCTCTTGGCCAGGAGACCAAGAGCAACACCAGTAAGTTACATGGACAGATCACATCTTCCATATGAGCTGAGGAAAATAGCACTTCCTTCCCCAAATCTATACATTCATCATTCATGAAAACAAAAACAAGATGCTCACCTTGGGCAAATCTACAAAATACTTGTCTGGTAATCCCGAAAACAGGGAAGATCATAAAAAAAATAAATAAAATAAAACCTAAAATATAAAAACCTGAGAAAGTTTCAGTCAACTGAAGGCTAGGTCTATGTGATGAAAAAAAATAACGTGGTTTCTTGTCTCCTTGAGCAGGAAAAGGAAGTTATATAAAACTTCAGGAAATCTGAATAAAGTAGGGATTTCAGTTGCCAACAGTACACTGGCACTGTTCATTCACTGTAACAATGAACCATGCCAGTATCAGGCGTGAATAAGAAGCACAGAGTGCACAGTATATAGAGGAATCCTCTGTACTACCTTCACACTTTGCTCTACAACAATGTTTTCCTAAAATTAAACCCTATTTTGAAACTTTATGTACTATGTGCAACACCAAATCATACTGCATGGCATTTCAGATTAATTTCAGTAACACTGGTTTGTGTGACATTACAATGAGGAAAAGTGGGAGGTGGGGTAGAACAGCTTGAATTTGAATCTGACTCCCCTGTCTAAACTGGCTTTTGCTACTTATGCACTTGGTCTTTACAAAGCTTATACTGAACATGGGCCCTTCATGGCTTCAGGAGCATTCAGTGTAATATTTGCTTTCATAGAAAAAGAAAGTTCAAGATCAGTAAGGCCCTATCAGCCACGAGCTTCTCCTTGCATCATGAGATGGTCACAGCTAGTAATGACCAGCAGCGGGTTGCTCAGAATAACAGTGAGCCCTCACAGTGAAGGCAAATTCTCCTTCCCGGAGGACAGAGGCAAACAGCCACGTGATTAATGACCATGTACAAAGCACAGGACTGATTCCAGTAATTCCACATGATATGAACCCTATTTAATTACTTCTAATATTCAGATGAAGCTAAGGAAATTCTATTTTCATTTCACAAGCCAAGTTTATTGTAAGAAAAAGAATCAAAATTAATCTGATGAAAACACCCAAAGATACTCAATAAAAACAGCCAGATTATATAGTGCCTTATTCATTAAAAATTATACAAAATAAGATTTACAACTTCTTTCTACCAAGGATGATTCTCAAATGAATATTCATGAATCAATTGCAATAGCTTTTTTCATCTAAGACAATCATTAACGGCTTGTCATCTTAAGCCAACAATGCCTCTGGTGCCCCTAAATTATTAGATCTGAGTCTGAAGCTTCAAATGCCACGATCGCAACATTAAAAAAGAGAGAAATAAATCACCAGTATGAATAACCAAAGGTCACAGTGTTCAGCAAGAACCCAGAATTTTCTAGTGCCACTTACATTTTAATATAAAACTATGTATCTCTTCTTGAGCAGATTGAGTAAAAAAATGAAATTAAGTAAACAAATGAAAAGGTTCAATAATTAACTGTTCTCTTAGAAGTCTATTATGAACCAACAGGCACTAAGGATTTTTCTTAACTTAAAATTTCTTCATTAACTTTTTTTAAAGAGTTCGATTAACTGCTTCTACACTTAGTATTAAATTTAATTTTGGACTGTGTCTCGAGCTATGCTCCATATTCCTACAATATGAGCACAGCACCCCCTCTGTGAATCCACCAAGCTGACAGCATCAAGGCAAGAGGAAATACATCTTTCTGTCCTTGAAATGCATTATAGCACCTAGCTGTGAGTGAGTAAAGAAAATGGTAAGCAGTAAATATTTCTTGGATTTAACAAAGAAATTAACCTAGTCATGAAACCATTCCTAAACAAGTGAGGACTATGGGTATATAAAGCAACACAACCAACCAGGTCATCTTGAGTTTATGACGTGGGAACACAGACTATGGAGATGATTCAGTAGATAAAAGTGCTCGTTCTGCAAGTGTGACTACTGCTCCAGAACCCACATACAAGTTGGACACTGTAATCCCAACCTTCCTACTGCAAGATGGAGGCAGAGGCAGGAGAATGGTGAAAACTCAGGGGTTAGCTAGCCTGGCATATGCATCAGTGAACAAAAGAGATCCTGTCAAACAAGACGGACGTCGAGCACCAACACCCAAAGTTGTCCTCTAATCTCCACATACGTGCTACGGCACATGTATGCCCATACACACAGAAAGGAAGGAAGGAAGGGGAGGAGAGGCTCGAGGCCAATTCTCTCTGTCTCTTTCTCCCTCTTGCATTAAAAAGGCAGTCTGTTAGGCTTGCCTCAAAAAAAAAAAAAAAATTCTAAATATGGACATGTTCTGAGCTATTGTAGTCTAAGATTTCAACATATGACTTTGTGGGGAATAGACTTCAGCCCATTATATCACTTCCATTGTCCCAATTTTTCATTTGGTAATAAAAGATACCTTCTTCATAATTAGCACCTTCAAATCCTTTTCTACTTAAAATTACCAAGAATCTATACTTGGCCCAGATTTTGTTCTAGTTCATTCCAGCTGCTTTCAATTGCTAGCCAGATGTTGGGTCTCCAACTACAACATAGAGAAGAAGCCAAGCCAGTTATCTTGGGCCATGTAGACAACAAGAGAGAACCAGTCCCACCTGAAAGTGGAAACTATTATTCAAAGTCTTATATGTAAACAAAATGCAGGCTATCCTTTTCTGATTTTCAAGAGAATCTATACATGTGTTTATGTGTAATTTCCAATTGTGGTAACCACGAAAGAACTACAGACTAAGTGCATCTACCATCAGTCAATGTTAATCTCCCCTGCTGATAACCTCTTAAATTCACTTGCCACACTTCCTCACATGTCACTCATCCCTCACATTTCTGAAATCTGGCTCCTTTGCAACCATTTTCCCACACCCCACTGAACTACTGTGAAGTTCCCACATCATCCCTGTCATTTTCCCACCTCAAATGTGAGCTCCTGGCAGGAAGCTACTGACTTCTTATTGACCCCATGTGCCAACGCCCAGAGTAGAGTGTGCCGTGTGCAAATAAATGAATGAACAATTAGGCTTTCATCTTTAGAACAATATAAACGTAATGAAGCAAGTGTAAAGCTGAGAATCTTAACTAAAATGCTTTCAGAAAGGCTCACCAGTTATCTAAGTTACTGGTTTGCCTCACCTTCTGTCCATGGTGTCACGCATGTATTCAGGCACCATGGCACTTTAAAACCCCTACTTTTCCTTCACAGGGCAAAATTTAGATGTCTAAAATAAAAATTTTGTTACCTCTTTTGGTTAAAAAGTTATTTATCTACATGTTTAACCATTTACAACACAAACACCAACAGACAGGAACAAGTCTATGAGGTGTCCAAAGAAACCGTTAATGCTGGTTAATTCCACTTATAAATATATTTTTGTACCTTCATTTATAATTGACTGGATTTAAATTATAAACTGTTTTAATAAAATTTCATTTTGAGGATAAATATATCTGGCCAGAACCACCTTCTAATCTATTACCCTAAAACCAGACTTAATTACTGAGATACTGTATGTTGTTTTGTGTTTGTTAATTTGAATTCTCATTAGACCAGACTGAATAGATCATTCTTTCATCTGCCTTGATTTGCTTATGGTTAAACTATTCCAGAAAGGTGGGATCAAGGAAGATGACAGTAACATGATTTTATACTTTCAGAGAGGCACTGACTAAAATCATGGGAGTTACAAAGACTAGAAAGCAAGAGTGGTTCTTACAAACAAAGTCATCAATTATAAATTAGCTCCAGAGAAGACCTGAATGCTTCCCTTTCTAACAAGGGTATCATCTTGACCAGGAAGTCTCCATTGTTTCAGCCAAATCTGTTACATTCCTTATACTACATAGAACAGCAAAAAGAGGAATAGCCTTTCTTCTAGAACCCTCCCAATGGCAGATCCAGTTCAAGGACTGACGAAAGCACCCATACTGTAAGAAAAGGGGTGTGGGGTATGGTGTGCACTCTCAAATCTGCTTCTGATACTTCCTGTGGGTCAGAGATCAGACAGAACCAGGTTAATAATCCAATACCACAAGCAATAAGCCAAGTTCCTTGCCTTTTGCAAGTCTTTCCTTGCTTATAAAATATGAATCTTAACATTAAACTAGCATCAATGTAAGATTGAAAAATATTAATTTTAAGAGACATGATGAATTATCCATTTTATCTTGACTTCAATTTCCAACAGAAAATCAAAGCTCTCACTTACTACCTAAGATTTTCCTATCAGACTGGGGCAATTGCCCTCACTTATCCCTAATATGGCATTTCAGATTTGATTCCAATATTCTAATGAGGTATTCACAGAGGTATAAAATAAGGAGTTAGAATGCTATGGAAAGTTATAGTAATATCGAAAGCAATACAAAATGACAGAAAAACTCTGCACAGAATCTGTATGCTTTTGAAAGAAAGATTACTAGTATTATTTTTCTCTTGCTACAAATGCAAAATAAGCAAAATCAATAACCAATTCTATTTCTAGATTTCTACCCACTGTGCTGCATAAAGGCAATTTCAGTACAGCCTGAACAGAACTCCCAACTCAGCATCTTCCCAGACAAGTAAATTTGTCATTCTGACCAACACATAACTAATCAAGCTGTGGCATAGAGAACACTTTATATTTTAAAGCATCGATACAACACAGGAAAGGATAGGAAAACCTTGAAACGTTGGCTGTTTTAGAGTAAGTACATTTAATTTTAAAGTTTTACGAACTTGTCCATCATCTCATTTCAATTTATTTAATAACTATAAAAAGCCAAATTCATGACAAATGATCCATATGATTAAATTATTATAACTTTTCCATTCCTGTTCAAATATATTAATTTACCAAAAGATTTAGCACACTTAAAAGCTGGCTGAAGAAACAAAATTTAGTTCCCTGAAAATTTATTGCCGGTCATTAGCTATGAATGCCAATCTATGCCATGACAGAGAACCTCACAATGCCTAAAATAAACATAATGAGTTGTAACTTCTATAAAGACACAGCATTGGGAAATAAACATAAAATTTACATTATTTGGCATATTCATGCACTATGAATAGGAAAAATACAAACCCTGAAATTTTTGTTATAAGTTATACACTTTTCTCTTTAACATTAACCCTTACCAAAGACACGTCCTCATTAGTTATTATCTGAATAGACATCTCCACTTTTTATTTATATTGATTTTTCTCCCATGTTTTCATCTTTACCACCACCCATGCTATTGGGTTAACCTTATTTTGAAAATTTTAAGATTTGTTACAGATTCAAGATGGAACTCCTTAGCATGTGCCTTGTTATTTCAATATAACATATAGTATGAAGGGTATAAAAGATCAATAGTCTGGGAGCTAATAAATAAAGGAGATCTTGGGGAAGAAACTCTATCATAGTACTATGACACAGTGGAAAAAGCCACCTTTGATTGCATTTATAAAGGACACCTGTAGAAAGAGTAAAAGATGCAAAGATATTTTAAAAAGAAGGATACAGAAAAAAATTACCAAAAACAGAAAGACAAAGAAATAGCTATACTGTCTACAAAAGTACATCCACTATGGAATATGAGCCATGTTTTGTTCTGTATTCATTTCTAAGTGGGGAAAAAAAAAAAAAGGAGCTGGCTCTGGAGTTCTTCTTGAGTGCTATATTAGTATCATGAAGCCCTGCCTTCAATACTCAGCACTACATCAACACAGCATGGTAGCACACACCTATAATCCCAGGATGGATGGATGGATGGATAGATAGATAGATAGATAGATGGATGGATGGATGGATGGAAGGAAGGAAGGAAGGAAGGAAGGAAGGAAGGAAGGATAGGATAGGATAGGATAGGATAGGATAGGATAGGATAGGATAGGATAGGATAGGATAGGATAGGATAGGATGGGATAGATAGGTGAAGGCAAGAGAAGTTCAAGGTCATCTTCAGCTATACAGCCAGTTAAAAATCAGCCTGGGATACATTAGACTGTCTAAATCAAAAGCAGAGAGAGAGAGGGAAAGAGGGAAAGAGGGAAAGAGGGAAAGAGGAAGGAAGGAAGGAAGGAAGGAAGGAAGGAAGGAAGGAAGGAAGGAAGGAAGGAAGGAAGGAAGGAAGGAAGGAAGGAAGGAAGGAAGGAAGGAAGGGAAGGGAAGGGAAGGGAAGGGAAGGGAAGGGAAGGGAAGGAAAGGAAAGGAAAGGAAAGGAAAGGAAAGGAAAGGAAAGGAAAGGAAAGGAAAGGAAAGGAAAGGAAAGGAAAGGAAAGGAAAGGAAAGGAAAGGAAAGGAAAGGAAAGGAAAGGAAAGGAAAGGAAAGGAAAGGAAAGGAAAGGAAAGGAAAGGAAAGGAAAGGAAAGGAAAGGAAAGGGAGAGAGAGAAAGAAGGAAAGAAAGAAAGAAAGAAAGAAAGAAAGAAAGAAAGAAAGAAAGAAAGAAAGAAAGAGAGAGAGAGAGAAAGAGAGAAAGAGGGCTGAAGAGATGGCTTAGTAAAGAGCTTGCTTGTGAAGCCTAAGGACCCAGGTTAGACTCCTCAGAATCCAGATGCACATGGTGGCACATGCATCTGAAGTTCGTTTGAAGTGGCTACAGACCCTGATGTGCCCATTCTTTCTCTCTATCTGCCTCTCTCTCGCTCACGCTCTCTCTCTCTCTCTCAAATAAATAAGTAAAATATTAAAAAGAAGGCTGGGCATGGTTGTGGATACATTTAATACTAGCAAATCCATTTGTTTAAGTTTTTTTTCTCATTTTAGTTTTAACTTTTTTGTATTTTTTTATGAGAGAGAGAAAGAGAGAGAAAATTGGCATGCCAGGGCCTCCAGCCATTGCAATCAAACTCCAGGCATGTGCACCATCTTGTGCACATGTCTGATGTTGCATGCTGTATCACTTGTTCCTCTGTCTTACCTAGGCTCTGGAGAGTTGAACATGGGTCCTTAGGCTTCTCAGGCAAGTGCCTTAACCACTAAGCCATCTCTCCAGCTCAGATTTAATTTCTTAATAGATAGGTATGCTAAAAAATAATATTTTATGAGACTGGAGAGATGACTTAGCTGTTAAGGCACTTGCCTGCAAGCCTAAGAACTCATGTTTAAACCTCCAGGTCCCATGTAACCAGACACACAGTGACGCACACACACAATGCTGCACATGTGCTGCAAGGGGGCACACGTGTCTGCAGTTCATTCACAATGGCTAAAGGCCCTGGCACGCCCATTCTCTCTCTCTCTCTCCCTCTCTCTCTACCTCTTTCTTTCTCTCTCTCAAAATAAAAACAAAATATTTTATGTCTTTTCAAGCACAGAGGGAAAGAGAGAACGCCAGGGCTTCTCATCACTGCAAACAAATACCAGAGCATATTCCACTTTGTGCATCTGGCTAGATGTGGGTACTAGAGAAACAAACCTGGGCTGGCAAGCTTCCCAAGCAAAAGCCTTTAATCAGTGAGCCATCTTCCACCTGTAATTGGTACATTTTTTATCTTAAGTTTTCACAGAAGTCACATTCATAAGCTAGAGATTGGACAGTAAAGAGCTTGGGAAGCTATACAGTTAAAGAGTTGTTATTTTTCATCAACTGGTCTAGTTAACCAAGACATTCCAAAGAAAATGTAATTTATATTCCCCCCCCTCTCTAAACGAAGTGTGATAAGAAAGAATAGGACCCTTTCTAGCAGTTATGGTAGGAGACAGAGTTGGGGAAATGGGAGAGAACCTACATGCAACAACACACTCCTTTTCTTTTTCTTTTTCTTTTTTTTTTTTTTTTTGGTTTTTCAAGGTAGGGTTTCACTGACCTGGAATTAACTATGAAGTCTCAGGGTGGCCTTGAACTCCCAGCAATCCTCCTACCTCTGCCTCCCGAGTGCTGGGATTAAAGGCATGAGCTACCACGCCCAGCTTCAACAACACACTCTTGATGCAAGACATGAAAGGCTATGTAAACAGGACAAAATGCAAGCCACATATCTTTCTGCCTTTGTCTTTATACTGTAAGGCTCCATTGAACAAGAATAATGGGTATTTCCAGAAAACCAAAGCAAGTTGAATGGAAACCATAAAAAGAGATATAATGCAAAAAACTTTTCTAATAGAAACACTGAAGTCTGGCATCAAAAGAAGAAAGGTGCATTATTTTATACAGGCTTAACTAAAAATAACTCATGCTATGCCAAACCATGCCAAATATTTTGAGTTTTGAAGTTTAAGAGAAAATATGAACTTACAAGTTAGGGTTTAGGTAGGAAGGGAAATACAGGTTGCTTAGGAATGAACAAAACTCAGGCTGGATTTAGCTTCTCCCATTCCAAGTGTGAAATGGTAAACTAATGGCATAACAGAGACAATTTCACAGTAATACAGAAGGAAAAAATGCTGCAGCTCAACAACACCATACTGAACTTCACTGGTCATTTCTTATTTCTTTCTTTATTTAAGACACAAAGAGAGGTGGGAGAGAAAAAGAGAGAGTGAAAAAGGGTGTGCCAGGGCCTCCGCCACTGCAAATGAACTCCAGATGCGTGTGCCACCAAGTGTATCTGGCTTACGTGGGACCTGGAGAATCGAACTTGGGTCCTTAGGCTTTGCAGGCAAGTGCCTTGACCACTAAGCCATCTGTCCAGCCCTCACTGGTCATTTCTATCTCAAGATTGCATTGTCACTCTCAGACATGCAAAGATTTTAAGTGCACACGAACGCATGCTTTCTCCAGCCATGGAAAAGCGAGGCAGCAGGAGGGAAATGCTTCAAGCCAAACTCTGGAGAAAGACGTCAATTTACCCACGTCCCAATTCCAGATGTTCTATAGCCATGAGCAAATCATTCTAGTTTTAGAGTTTTGATTTATTCTTATAGAGAAGATATTACCAGAACCACCCTCAGAGAACTGCAGAGAAGGTTAACCCCTATAAAAGGCATAGACTGATGCTGAGGATACACTGATAACAGTCGTGCCTTGGAATCCCCAGGGGGCTGGTGACAAAAGTTCCCAGAGACAGCAAAACGTACAGATGCTCAACCCTCTTACATAGCTGGCCTATCATTTCTAGGTAACCTACACAATCCTCTCATACACACGGAATCACCTCTGCATTACTTACAATGTCATATACAATGCAAATGTTGCATAGATGTCTGTTACACCGGATTGTTAGTAAGGAAAGGTCTATACATGTTTATTTCTCAATATTTTCAATGAGCAGGTAGGAAATTCACTGATATAAAAGGTCATTAACGAATCTTAACTATCACTGCTGTTATGATCCTAACATGAGACGTGAAGAAAGAGAACAAGGAAGGGGGGAATCTAAAGAATCACAGCGCCGGTAAGCAACAATGTCAAGCAAGTAGAAAGGCTGTAAGTGTGGTAAAAGTAACTTTGAAACTCAAAAAACCTAAACTTTATCAAAACATCAAAATTCATGCTAATGTGGTCTCACAAGAGTAAATTTTAAAAGAATCCAGGAGCAGAACAAGAATAAAAATATATTATTTCTCAAATGAAAGTTTAAAAACTAAATTTGGTTCTTAAACTTTATAGTTGGATTCAACATCTATTTAGTCTACTGAAACTGAATTTCAACAATGAAATGCTCTAGAAATTTGGTTTCTCTCTCATTACATGAGTAGTTACATTAGAGGCCTTGATTTTACCTTTATGCACAGAGCATAAGACACTTGCAACCTCGTTCTTACATAAAAGGTTTTAGGGCCAGAGAGATGTCCAGTGGTTAAGAAGCTTGCCTACAAAACCTAACAACCCAGGTTTGATTCTGCGGTACTAACTAAAAGCCAGATGCATAAAACGGCACATGTGTCTGGAGTTAGTTCACAGAGGCTGCAGGTCCTGGTGCACCCACTCTCTTTGTCTTGCTCTCTGTGTGTTTGCAAATAAATAAGTAAATATTAAAAGAAAACATATTGCAACTACTGCTTTTAGAGAAAACAGATAATATAGGGTCTGGAGAGATGGCTTAGCAGTAAAGGCATTTGCCTGCAAAGCCAAAGGATCCCAGTTTGATTTTCTAGGACCCATGTAAGCAAGATGCACAAGGGGGCGTATGCACCTGGAGTTCGTGTGCAGTGGTTGGAGGCTCTGGCATACCCATTCTCTCTCTCTCTCTCTCTCTTTTCCTCTTTCTCTCTCTCAAATAAATAACTAAAATATATTTTTTTTAAAAGTTGAATATAGAGTCAAGGAGAAGAAACTTACCAGAAAACTACAAAATTTTTAGTGTATCTGTTCAATAAGATTGCTTAGTGGTTAAGGCGCATGCCTGTGAAAACTAAGGAACCCGGTTTGATTCTCCAGGTCCCATGTAAGCCAGATGCACATAGTGGCGCATGCATCTGTAGTTCATTTGTAGTGGCTAGAGGCCCTGGCTCGCTCATTCTCACTCTTTCTCTCTTACTTGCTCTCTCTCTGTCTAAATAAATAAATAAATAAATAAATATTTATGAAAGAATTTAATGAAATCTAACACTTGAATATAATGAAAAAGCAGGATATACAATTTTATATAATATTGGATACAAATTTTTCATGTATAGACAGAAAAATTCACTGATATAAAAGGTCATTAACAAATCTTAACTATCACTGCTATTATGATCCTAACATGAGACGTGAGGAAAGAGAACAAGGAAGGGGGGAATCTAAAGAATCACAGTAACTACAGTATCTGTGACAGGCTAAGATATAAACACACCTTTTTAATACTGTTTAGATTCAACCCCCATTTCAGAATGGGGCTGTATTACTTTAGTATCAAAAAATCATGGTGGATCTAACCTGATAAAGTACACAGTATTATAATATAGCTTTTACCTTTTCTGTTAACTCGTTGTTCAAGTTAAACTTATGGGTTTAATAGTACCACTGAGACATGTAATACTTGGAATTGAGCCTGGGGTCTTGTAGTTGCTAATCTGTAGCTGGGCTATAGTTCCAGATTCTTCTTACTATTTTGTAATGTTTATATGTTTATAGTGTGCAAATGTGTGCGTGTATACTCATATGTATGTAGGCACACACACACACACACACACACACACACATATATATATATATATATGATGACCTGTATATATGTGTGCACATGAATGTGGAAGTCAGACATTGATGTTAAGTGTCTTCCTCAATAGCTCTTCCACCTTATTGATTTATTTTTAAAAATATTTTATTTTTATTTATTTATTTGAGGCAGCGAAAGAGGCACAGACAAGGAAAGAGAAGGAGAGAGAGACAGAGAGAGAGAGAGAGAGAGAGAGAATGGGCAAACCAGGGCATCCAGCCACTGCAAACAAACTCCAGATGCATTTACCACCTTGGGAGACTGGCTTACATGGGTCCTGGGGAACTGAACCTGAGTCCTTGGTTTTGCAGGCAAGTGCCTTATCTCCAACCCTGATTTTTCTTTTCTTTTTTTTTTTTTTTTGGAGAGACACAGAGAGAGACAGACAGAGAGAGAGGGAGAGGGAGACAGATAGAGATGGGCACGCCAGCAGCCTCTCAGCTGCTGAGAATGAAATCCAGATGCGTGTGCCCCCTTGTAGGCAAGAGTGGCATTGCACCCTTGCATCACTTTGCATCTGGTTAAACGTGGGACCTGGAGATTGGAACGGGTTCTTAGGCTTAGGAGGCAGGCGCCTTAACTGCTAAGCCATCTCTCCAGCCCTGATTTTTCTTTTTTTAAATGGGAGTTTCTCACTGAATCCAGGACTCACTGATTTGGTTAGACTAGCTAGCTAACAAGTCTTGGGAACCCTTTTTGTCTCTGTCTTCCCGAGTGCTGAGGTTATGGAACACACTACCACTGCCCAGGATTTTATGTGGGTTCTGGGGATCCAAATTCAAGTCCTTATGCTTATGCAGCGAGCACTTTGCCCACTGAGCTATCTGCCCAGCACCTTACCTTAATTTTGAGGTCGTATATTAAAAATATATTTTATTTATTTATTTATTTATTTATTTATTTATTTATTTATTTATTTGAGAGAGAGAGAATGGGTGCACCAGGGCCTCCAGCCACTGCAAACGAACTCCAGATGTGCCCCTTGTGTATCCGGCTTACATGAGTCCTGGAAAATTGAACCAGGATCCTTTGGCTTTGCAGGCAAATGCCTTAACCACTAAGCCATCTCTCCAGGCCTTAAGATAGTTTTTGAACACCAACTTGCTCAAGTTGACCTTCAAGTCACTTTATAACCCAGGCAGGCCATGAAGTTGCAATCCACCCACCTCAGCCTCCAGAGCAGCTGAGACCACTGCGCTTCCAGGCCCACCTGGGTTTCAGGCATTTTCTACAGCACATAAACACACTATTGAAAATAGAAATCTTGAACTTAACTTACAAAGCAAATTTTCTATGAGTTTGAGTCTGAGTCTCTTTATTAAGTCATTGTTGCATATCAAATCACTGCCTTTTAAAAATCCAATTAAACCTATACACTCTTCATGACACTGGCTCTCAAAAAGGGCTATGCACTCAAACTTCCCAAGTGAGTCTCAAAACTAGTTTGTTAAATGCACCCCCACCCCCGCCCTGCAGGATGTTTTATTAGAAAAGTGATTTTTCCCTAGATATCTGTGATATTTCAAGTCTTAAGAGATAAGAAGCACGGATGAACATAATGAGACCTCTACAACTATCTAAACACTTGCCATGTAGACGAACATCTTTCTAGCACCAGTAAAAATGTGAAGAGAAGTCAGTTTTCAGGTAAAAAGAAACTTTTTTAAAGGAACTTTATGTATTTATTTGGGAGAGAGATAAAGGCAGATAGAGGGAGAGAGAATGGGCGCACCAGGGCCTTCAGCAACTGCAAATGATCCCCAGACACATGCACCACCTTGTGTATCTGGCTTACGTGGGTCCTGGGGAATTGAACTTGGGTGATTTGGCTTTGCAGGCAAGTGCCTTATCTGCTAAGCCATCTTTCCAGCCTAATAAGAAACTTTTTTGTAATGGATCTATTCTATAAAGTGAGGTTATATTTTATTTCTACAGGAAACGCACTGGTTGTCAGATGATACTCATCTTTACCTCATGGGCTAAGTGAACGCCTGGCTCTCGCTCTTTATGTGCACTCTCTGTTTCTACAGCACATCTGCTACACAAGCCGTTATAATGTCATCCAATTAAAAGAGGAGTTTCAAATTCCCAGGCCTTGTGAACAAGACCGCTCACCTGACTTCCTTAAGTGTAGGACACTGTCAGCGAGCTGATATGACTTTCAAATGCACACAGGTTCCTACTGAGCCCAAGTGAATCTAACCATGTGCAGTTCCATTCTCCTTGATATGCCACTGAAAACAGAGTAAAATATTCTGAATGTTCATTTTAAGAAATTACGTCCCAAATACTCAGGGTCAATGATAACTCCTCAAATATTCATTGCTTGATATATTCTAAACACTGACTTCCTGGATGCAAGTAAGAGCCTCATTTGGACTGATGAAAGTCATCTACCTGCACCAAAGAGGAACACATATTCAGAAGTGGTCACTACTGCTCTTGGGCAATTGTGTGGCAGTGTCTCTCGCAGACAATATACAAATGCATTCGCGACGTATGTGAACCATTCAGGTGTTACAGCACGTATATAGCATCCAAGGATGCATTAGCAAAAACCAACTAATATCATTTTAGGTTGATTATCATTCAAGCTGAATTAATAATACTGAGCAGCATGTGGGACAAGGAAAACCCAAGCAAGGAGCCCATTAACTCCCTTTCCACTGAAGCATAATTCATTTTGACCTTTACAACTGGATTCAATGAAAGGTCAAACCATAGATGATGGTATAGACTCGGAAAATATATTATTTCACAATTAAGTTTAGGCTGAAATGAGGGCAGCTAATTTTAAAATGGAAGCAATTTTGAAAATATAAATGCAATAAAAATGCCTCCATTATAAAGTATATAAATTAAGTTTTACTATTGGCGACTAGCAACATTTTAAATCTCCCTACAAAGACACACATACAGGGAATGCTTTTAGCACAATGTAATTTTCTTCATAGTATGTCATATACAGTCAATGAACATCACTTTGGTTAAGGGACCAAGAACAAGGTTAGAATGTTTGCAATGATAAAGTATAGACCTTAATAACTTTTGAACACATTTAAATGTACAAGTCATTTAAAAGTCATTAAGCTTGATAGATGAACAGTTAATGAACTACACCAACTAATCAGGACCACACATTCACCGGTACTACTGCGTGGCACAAGGCCAACATCTCAACATGGTGTGCAGCAAAACAAAGCTGAAATTCAGAGCGTAGATAAGTGGAAAAAGTAAAAGAGAGAGAATTATCTAGTAAACATCATATAAACAATAATACTTGTTAATTTGTGACAGTACTTTATAAGCATACATGGTTTTACAAAAGCATCGATTAGATTCACAATGTAATCAGATTCGAGGTCTAAAAAAAAGTGACCACTCAATTCAGGTGTGTATCATTTAATTTTGGTTGGCTGGTTTTCAAAGGCTGAAATTTCAGTCTTCAGGGTCTATCTTGTATGTTTTGTGGCCAAGGCTCTGTGCTTTCATGTAGTTACATTTGCTCTTGGGTGGTTCAAGGATTAAAAATCCTCAACCTGAGATGGTTTAGCAGTTAAGGCTCTTGCCTACAAAGCCAAAGGGACCAGGTTCGATTCCCCAGGACCTACGTAAGCCAGATGCACAAGGTGGTACATGCATCTGGAGTTCATTTGCAGTGGCTGGATGCCCTGTATGCCCATTCCATCCATCCATCCATCCATCCATCCATCCATCTCTCTCTGTATCCATCTCTCTTCCTCTTTCATATATATATTTTTTGGTTTTTTAAGGTAGGGTCTCACTCTAGCCCATGCTGACCTGGAATTCACTATGTATTCTCAGGGTGGCATCAAATTCATGGCGATTCTCCTACCTCTGCCTCCCGAATGATGGGATTAAAGGCAAGAGCCACTACACCTGGCTAAAATAAAATATTTTTTAAAATCCTCAAGCCAGGCATGATGGTGCATGACTTTAATACCAGCACTTGGGAGGTAGGGGTGGGGGGATTACTGTGAGTTCGAGACCAGCCTAAGACTACAGAGTGAGTTCAGATCAGCCTGGGCTAGAGTGCGATCCTACCTCAAAACAAACAAACAAACGAACAAAAACTCCTCAAGAGTTATTCAGAGACTAGGTCTGGAAGGAAACTCAATTTCTCTAACTCGATTGACTCCAAAGCAATTCTAAGATGAAGAAACTAAAGAGCTAATCCAGGAGGGGCACAAATTCTACATGAAACCACAGCAGGTAGTTTCTCCACAAATGAACTGGAACTGAGAAGTGACAGAAAAAAAGCTTTACAAATCTATTGACTTCCTTGCTTCTCAAGAGTGGGGCTTCTACTGCTGGTATCAGAACCATCCTGAGAGCCTGTGTGGAACACATACTCCTAAATTATCTTCCAAAAGTCCAGCAGTAAGGTCATGTGGAAAAGATCTGACACCATTAGCAAGCTGATAAGGAGACTCCCAAAACTTCAGTCATAGTCCTTGGAGAAAGGCCCAAGGGGCTGTTCATTGCACATCTGCACTAATCGGATGGTTCCCACCCTTACACCTACAAAACAATGCAATAGCATACAGTCAGCAATGAAGCGATGCCAGCACTCTGAATGTTTGGCAATGACTCCATCGAAAAACCACGTGTGGGGATAGGAATGGGTGAGTGAAGGGATACATATATGCATGAAGACGAAAATCTCTGTTACTTCTACAACAAAATGAGATTCCTGGTTCTCTTAAAATCAACTCATGCCTCCCTAAAAAATCCCAAAAGACTCCCAAGTTCTCTCAGTCTACGTATTTGACCACGTGATTTTAAGTTCTCAAATACTGATCACAAAGGATCGAAAGGACCGAGGAAACGCAGGGCTGATTCCGGTTTCTTCACAACAGCACAGCACTGTACTGTTTTCTTATCCAGTGTGCAGACAGCACCACTGTCCCAGGCACGTCTGCTGTGAAAGAGGTTGCCTAGCAACAGCAATCAATGTGGTAGTTCCCTTTCACCATTTTCCTGAAGATTGAGACACTGCTCCAAGGTGAGATTTTCAAGAACCTTCGGTTTGATTGGTCAAACATTAATTTAATTATTTTTAAAATATTTTTATTGTTTTATTTATTTACAAGTGTTGGGGGGGGGGACACCAGGGCCTCTTTTCACTGCAAAGAAACTCCTGAGGCATGCACCAGTTTGTGTATCTTTATGTGGACGTTGATCTCAGGAGTCAGGCTTTGTAAGCAAGTGTCTCTAGCCACTGAGCCATCTCTCCAGCCCTCTAATTTTTCGACTATGAAAAAAAAAGACGTGAGGGCTGGAGAGATGGCTTAGCAGTTAAGGCACATACCTGTGAAAACTAACGACCCATGTTCAATTCTCCAGATCCCATATAAGCCAGACACACGAAGGTGAGGCAAGATTGTACATGCCCACTAGGTGGTGCAAGCTTCTGGAGTTTTATTGCAGGGGGTGAGGCCCTGGCACGCCAATTCTCTCTCTTGCACGTGTGCTCACTTTATAAAATAGTAAAAACAAAATAAAATAAAAGACATTAATTAAATCAACAAAAAAACAGGAAAAACAACTAAAGAAAGGCTACTCTAATGCAGGGTGCTACTTAGGATTTGTCTGATAAAGAAGAATTCTTTGACAATTCATGGGCTTTATTTGCTATGCCCCCCTCATTCTGTCATTTTAGAATTAAATTTCTGCTACCTGTGGGAAATGAAGCCTTTGGCATGAGTTTTCATTCTCAATGCAGATTTACACAGTACTGGTCAAAATACAAAAAGCAAATGACTTTCAAAGCTGGTTTAATAGACATCTCTGTGAAAGCTCCTATCTTGGTCGTATTCTTACTAAGACCTACTAACATTATTGGATAATGTAACCATTCCAAGATATCACAATAGATTATTCTGTCATATCAAATATAATTAAAAGATAAATTATTTGATGCTATGGCAGAAACATACAGAAAATACCAAATTTACTTTAGCAAAAGAAACAGAAGATATTAAATGCATAAAAACTTTAAAAGTGACATTTTCCAATAGAGTCCCATATGCTCCTAAAGGTGGACATGGTGTGATGTTTACTTTTCACAGTTATGGGACACCTACTATTGTAGATGCTACTGACTGCAATAAAGGCAAGTTAAATACAACCCCTCAACCATCTAGGGTAGAAAGAGTTATCTAAATGAAGAAGTAGGGCTAATACCTCAAGTAAACACTCAAATGTTTGTTAAGTAACAGCAAATGGTCAAGTTGATATGGATTATCTATACAACATAGGTGAGTTAATTATAATCCAAAGCTTTAATCTGTACAACAGTCAACATTATTAAGAATGTAGTAGAATAAAATATCACTACTACATACTACCAAACAATGAAAGAAAATTTTGTATCAATTATCCTTAAACTAGTTCCAGACATTGTAGAAGAAGTAATTCTTATAAACTCATTTTATGAGAAAGGTATTAATTACTCTACTCACAAAACACAATTTTTAAAATTGTCAGACCAATAACCCTGATGAAACAGATGCAAAAATTCTCAAAAAAGACTAGAAAATTAAGTCTAACACTAAAACAAAAAGATTATGAACCATAATTTAAAAAAACATAACTAAGTGGGACTTACTCCAAATAGGCAAAGTTGTTTTGATATAGGTTAGTCAGTAAAAGTGACATTCAGCACCAAAAAATGAACCATGCAGCCAGGCATGGTGGCGCACGTCTTTAATCCCAGAGGTAAGAGGATTGCCATGAGTTTGAGGCCATCCTAAGAATACAGAGTGAATTCCAGGTCATCCTGGGCTAGTGAGAGACCCTACCTGGAAAAAAAACAAACAAACAAAAACCTGAACCATGACTGGAGAGATGGCTTAGCAGTAAAGGCACTTGCCTACAAGGACCCAGGTTCATACCCTAGAATCCACATTAGCCAGATGCATAAGGTGGCACACGTGTCTGGAGTTCTTATTTATTTATTTATTCATTTGAAAGAGACTCAGAGAGAAAGGCAGAGAGAGTAAGAGAATGGGCGTGCCAAGACCTCCACACATGTGCCACTTTGTGCATCTGGCTTATGCTTATATGGGCATTGGGGAATGGAACCTGGATCATTAGGCTTAGCCTTAACTGCTAAGCCATCTCTGCAGCCCACATATGTTTGGTTTTTTATGGGGGGGGGTTGTTGTTTATTTGTTTTTGTTTTTTTCAAGGTAGAGTTTCATTCTAGCTCAGGCTGACCCAGAATTCACTATGTAGTCTCACGGTGGCCTCAAACTCACAGAGATCCTCCTACCTCTGCCTCCCAAGTGCTGGGATTCTGAGGTTCATTTGCAGTGGCTGAAGGCCTTAAGGTGCCCATTCTCTCTCTCTATCTCTCTCTCCCCCTCTCTCTCAAACAAATAAAATATTTTTTAAAAACTGAACCAAAAATAGTCATATCAATAGAAATAGAAAAGACTGCAATAAAATTGAGTGTGATACAAAAATGATAAAAATCTTTCTAGAGGCTGGAGAGATGGCTTAGCAGTTAAGGCATTTGCCTGCAAAGCCTAACAATCCATGTTCAATTCTCCAGATCCCACATAAGCCAGGCACACAAAGGTGAGGCAAGCAAAAGTTAGCACATGCCCACTAGGCAGCGCAAGCATCTGGAGTTGACTGCAGTGGCTGAGGCTCTGGAGTGCCAATCCTGCCCCCACCTCTGTCTCACTCTCTCTTAAAATTAAAAAAAAAGTAAACAAAAAAAAACTCAAAATATTAGGCATATAAAGAATGTACCTGAACATAATGAAGTTTGCATATGAAAAACTCATAATAGCTAACAATAAACGGATGTGGGAAAAGTTCCAAGTGTTTCCTCTAATAAAAAGAATAAGAACTGGAGAGGTGGGTTAGCAATTAAGGCGCTTGCCAGAAAAGCCAAAGGACCCAGGTTCGATTCCCCAGTAGCCACGTTAAGCTGGATGCATAAGGTGCTCCATGTGTCTGGAGTTCATTTGCAGTGGCTGGAGACCCTCTATTTCTGTCTGCCTTTCTGTCTCTCTCTCTCATCAACTATAAAATAGTTATTTAAAAATATTTTAAATAAAAAGAGTAATACATGAATGCACACTCCTGCTATTCTTATTCAGCACAGCACTGCGAATCTAACATGATAGCTAACTGAACTGGGAAGAGTCAAGTGTTTCCCCTGAGAAGAGGGGTGACTGATACAAGGATGCGTCCTGCCATGACACTTCCTCAGCATAGCACTCAATGTCCTACCAGAGCAATCAGGCAAGAGAAATAAACAAAGAGCAGCCAAATGGGAAAGGATAAAATAAAAGCATCCCTGTTTACAAGTGACATGACTCTATATGGAAACACCTAAGCAACCCACAAAAAAAATAATCAAATTGATAATTCAGGGCTGAGGAGATGGCTCAGCAGCTAAAAACACTTACTGCTTAAGATGAGACCTGACAGGGTCTGAGACCATTCGAGTTCGATTCCCCAGAACCCAGGTAAAAAATGGATATGACCATGCGTGTCTGTAAGTCTACTGGGAAGCAGGGAGGGTAAAGAGACTGAGTTGGGATTGCTGACAGAAAAACGATAGCTCTAGGACCCAACGTCAAGGGAAATAAGTTTGTGTGTGTGAGGTCCTAACACATTGTATACCTGAACTGAGATATCACACTGTAGCCCATAAATATCTGCAATTATAAATAACTAAATAAAGCTAGAGGTGTAGATCAGTGGTAGATCTCTTACCTAGCATGCATGAAGCCTTGGATACAATTTCCAACACAGCAAATATATAAATGCACAAGTATGCGGATAAGTAAATAAAATACCATTGTGCACTACAAAAGACTTCCAGCTTTAAAGAAAATCAACCTTTTTGAAGATATGGGAAAACAAAAACCCATTTCAAAGGAATCCCATGGGCCAAAACAGTAAGGCAGGAAAAAAAAAAAAAAAAAAAAAGCCATCATCATGGTCCTGGGCTCTCACATCTATTAAACGAGACAAATGGAGCCTTCAACTTCCTTGCCTAGTCCCTATCGTGCGCTGCCCACTCCATTCAGGGAAGATAGTGGCCCTTGTCCAAAGGTCAACAGTATGTCTACCAAGAATGCACCCCATGGGGTTCCACCCTCCCTGCATCTGGGAGGCCTTCCCACAAACCTGGGATCATCTCAGCATTTGAAATGGCAATTGCCTTTGAATAACCTCCAGCTTCAGTCATGCCTGTGGATAAAGAACGCTGACTGCTGTTTTCTCCATTGAACTGTACAGAACTTCTTCTTCCTTCAAGGAGGACAGCTCTGGTGCACCCTGGTTTCTGGTTTCTAATATCTTATGAACTCCTGCTATCAAGCACTCCACAGACCAGGATACCACAACACAAACTTTACGTGATTCTTGTATCAACAAAAGCTCTGTTCTGATACCAGAAGGAAAAAACACAGCCAAGGTTTAATCTTGTAGAAACTGTTCCAGGATCCATTAGATTTTTGTGTACGTGCATCCTCCCTCCCTCCCTCCCTCCCTCCCTCCCTCCCTCCCTCCCTTCCTTCCTTCCTTCCTCCCTTCCTCCCTTCCTTCCCTCCCTCCCCCTCCCTCTCTCTCTTTTTCTTTCTTTTGTTCTCTCTTTCTTGTGTTTTTTGGATAAAGTAACTGAAACATGATCACCATAATGTCACGCTAAGAGAGTAATCAGACTGAAAATGACAAAATAAATAATAATATTGAAATCGAGTTAAATTATATTTTTTCATCTCAGGTCAAAAATCAGTAAAGATATCATAAGATGTGTTTGCTTCAAAAAACAAGACATGGCCAGGTGTGGTAGTGCATGCCTGTAATCCCAGCACTCGGGAGGCTGAGGCAAGAGGTCTCTTGCCACAAGTTCAAGGCCAGCCTTGGATACAACGTGAGTTCAAGACCAGCTTTAGCTATATCCTGAGATCCTATGTCAAAATAACAGAAAACAGTAACAACACACACACACACACACAAAAGAACACAAGAAAGACTGAAGAGAAAAAAGGTAAGAATGAAGTAATGAAGTATCATGGGACTCTAGCCGCAAAGAACCCTTCTGTGCTGGAACAGTAAGCCAAAGCAAGGCAAGTGGTGAAAGAAGCCAGAACTTGGGGCTGGAAGGATGGCTTAGCAGTTAAGATATTTACCTGCAAAGCCAAAGGATCCAGTTCAACTCTCTAGGACCCACGTAAGCCAGATGCACAAGGGGGTACATGCATCTGGAGTTCGTTTGCAGCGGATGGAGGTCCTGGCGCGCCCATTCTCTCTCTCTCTCTACCTCTTTCTCTCTCTCAAATAAATAAATAAAATTAAATAAAAGAAGATCAGGGGGCTGGAGAAATGGCTTAGCAGTTAAGGCATTTGCCTGTGAAGCCAAAGGATCCCAGTTCAATTCTCCAAGACCCACGTAAGCCAGATGCACAAGGGGCACATGCATCTGGAGTTCGTTTGCAATTGCTAGAGGCCCTGGCGTGCCCACTCTCTCTCTCTTTCTGTCTCTCTTCTATCCCTCTCTCTCTCTGCTTGCAAATAAATAAATAAATAAAAATTAAGCTGGGCGCGGTGGCGCATGCCTTTTAAAAAAAAAGAAGGTCAGAACTTGACGTGAAGTAAAGCAAAGGAAAAGAGGCAGAGAGGAGGTTTGAAACCAACACATGAAAGTTCATGATATCTGTTCATGTATTGTGTGGAAACTAAGATAAAAAAAGCTTTACAAATATTAGCACTGAACCAGGTAAAGCAACATAATAAACATGCCTCCAAGAAATAGGTCTAGCTGGATGTGGTAGTACACACATGTAACCCCAGCACTTAAGAGGTGGTGCGGTGATAAAAGGAGAGGGAAGAGGAGCAGAGTAGAGGAGGGAAGAAAAGAACTAAGTAAGCTGTTTTAGAACAATGACCAGCCATATGGAAAGATGGTTCTGTCCTTACATCTTCCAAAATAATCATAGACAGTATTTTTAAAATACTTTAAAACACAGCCACTGAGATATTGTGGAACAAGTCTAAAGATGGAGAACAGAACATAGTGAGAGGTAACAATTTTACAAACAAAGAATAGAGAAAAGTCTAAACTAAGCTGGCTGAACCATAAACGTCATTTAAGATGTACACATTAAGAGTAAGAGTACTAGAAAGCTGTGTGTGTGTTCTAGTATCAAACTTGTTTTTCTACTTTTTAACTTAACACTCGCAGATACACTTTGATTTCTTCCTTTTTTTTTTTTTTTACATTTTCACCTACCTTAAAAATGCTTCTGCTGACTTTTCTTTTTTACTTATGCAAATTAAAATGCAAAGATTCGCCTCCATATCGCCACAAAAGCCACGCACATGTTGAAGGGAAGCTCCTGATTACAATCTGTACAATTACTAAACTGCTGGAGCGCATGCCTAAACAGTATTTGAGAAAGTGGCTTCATTTACCATAGCGATCAGGACAGCTGTAAAATGGTTCCACAAGCTTTGCACTAAATACATCTCTGTTTGCGTGGTTTCTGTATATTGTCAGGGGGCAGGTGCAGGAAAACATAAGATATAAATATTTAAAATGCAACTGAGCTGCTGGGAAGTCAACGACGAAGAAAAATACAAACACGGGAGTTTCACACACATAGCTAAATACATAAATAACTTTGAGATTATCAAAAAGAAGCAGCAAGCCCATGTCTTTTCTTGACACTCATTGTTATTTAACAGTACTATATTTTTTTTAATTATGAGTCATCTTAAAAAATGTCAGGCAACATTAAATCATCAAGTCTTAAGAAATTTAAAAGAAAAAAGCCGGGCATGGTGGTGCACACCTTTAATCCCAGCACTTGGGAGGCAGAGGTAGGAGGATCATCGCTGTGAGTTCAAGGACAGCCTGAGACTACAGAGTGAATTCCAGGTCAGCCTGGGGTAGAGCAAGACCCTACCTCAAAAAACCAAAAAAAAAAAAAAAAAAAAAAAAAAGTCATATTGAGCACCAACATGAAGTTAGTTTTGCATTTAAGAAAAAGAAATCTTTGTTCCTTTGTTTTCTCATATAAAGTGACGTGGATCCTTTAGTGTCCATTCTGCCTTATCTGCACGCAGCTAGAACAGGACAGGACATCACCATTTAGGGTCAACAGAAGAAAAGACCAGAGTCAAGCTAGCTCTGTTCCGTAAAACCAAATGCTCTGGGGATTTTTTTTTTTTTTTAATAAAGCTTTGGAGTAGAATGCTGCATGACACTGGTGCACTTACCTGAACCCTCCCCTCTCCCAAATAACCAGTCTTCAAATTTATAAGCATTTGGATAAAATCAAGTAGCTAACCACCTTGTGTCTTCCACTTCAGAGGTACAAGTCCTTCAATAGGACAAAAATATATGATTTACACAGAATGCCCTAAAGACCAGCAACTGGCGAGGCAAGCGATGACAGATGGAAAGATGGAGCACATTCAGCAACCAAGAAAGCAAAGGCAAATATCAGAGGAGGCCAAAGGGTACTTCCATACTTGGCAATAAGGTAAACTAAATGACCCGAACAGTCACCCTGACAAACAAATACCTGTTTAAACAGATCTCTAGTAGTGATGTGGCTCAGGAGGGGGGGTGCCCGCCTCGAGGCCCTGGGTTCTGTCCCTGTGACCAAGAGAAAAAGTGGGCATCGGGCTGGAGAGATGGCTTAGCAGTTAAGGCACTTGCCTGTGAAGCCTAAGGACCCCAGTTCAAGTGCTGGGATTAAGGCATGTGCCACTATGCCTGGCATCTGCTGCAATTTGTAACTTACATTGAAAACATTTTTCTATGTGTTCAATGACAAGATTTGTTGTTTTTTTTTTGCAAGACAGAAATAACACTTTACGTGTATCCTAGCCAAAAGCACAGTTATGCTAGTACTATGAGCAGTAAACATGCTTCAGAGAGAGGAAACTAAACTAATCATATCCAGGAATATCCTAGCAAAATTCCACGTGTTCCAAGAAAATACGGGAGACGAGCATTGATAGCTTTCCATGTGCACCTAATTGTCAAGTTCATCTGGAATGCCACGTAGACGTATGCTGAATAAGCAGCGAGGTTTTTCATCTCCCACCATCTTCCCATAGTATAACAACATCTATAACCACACTGCTTGACATTTAACTCCAGCCTTCACCTTTCTAGATGAAACTCTTTTTTCCCAAACTGCTACTGCATGTTGAGTATTCCTGATCTGCCAGAAGTGTTTCAGATTTTGTAACTTTTGAAATTTGAGCATTTTTTTTTTTTTGCACAGACTCATCTGGCCGAACATCCTTTTTAACCCAAAAATTTGAAATCTGAGGCCAGGCATGGTGCCATACCCTTATAATTCCAGCATTCAGAAGACCGATGCAGGAAGAATGCCACAGTGTTGATACCAGCCATGGGCAACCGAGTAAGTACAAGGCTAGTCTGGGCTACACAGGAAAAAAATCTTATTTAAAAAAAAAAAATCAAATTCTAAAATGCTACAAAATCTGTATCTTTGAAGCTCCTTGAGTACCATGTCAGCCCTCAGAAAGTTTAGGACTTCAGTGCACTTTGGATCTGAGAAGTTTAACCTGTACTTCCTTCCACATCTGTTGATGTGCATCCGGCTTGGATTCCGCTCTGCTGTCTGGTAATTTTTGACAGAAGCCGATCTGCTGTTTTGACTGCTTGTGATGTCTGGCTAGCAGACGCACAGATGGGCAGCTTTACTAGAGAGTGAATATTTGCCAACAATTGGAAGGGTGTAAAACTCAATCTCTAAGAAAGCCAAACACACCCACAAGGAGTCTAACAAATAATGAAAACATTTGCCACCATTACAGAGAGGGTCTTCATCTCTGTACCATGAGTTCAGGGTCCTGGTGTAAAGTTAACTAAACACGGCACTTGGTTCATGCTAGTACTGAGAGTAATCACGCTGGAGACTGGAATGTACGCAGGTACCGTGCCCACGGTCATCTGATTCTCGGCTTTAGGACATACAAACCATTGGCATTATTTCCATATCACAAAGAAGGAACAAAATACAGAACTCCAACGTACAGAAAGTGGATCAGACACAAACAGAACTGACACATGGATCCGTCTGTGCCTCATTAGCTGCATAATCCTTAGCAAGTACCTGGAATTCTCAGGGCTTCCATTTCTTCATTTGTAAACAGACACAATTAAGCCCAATTCAGAAGGTTCCTCTGAGAATTGTTTAAAATTTCATAAAATGTTTCCCAAAACAATATCTGTCAGAGTAGGTTTTTAATTAATGAAGCCCATGTTGACAAGAAGTCAAAACTTTTATTACTTTCTTCAGAAAGAGTCAAGGATGACTCAAATTTAGATGATAAGTTTATACCTAGAACATCAATATAAATGCCATGCTGTAAAGAACTCCAAACAACCCAGAATCACATTTCCAAGATTTCTCATAGGCATTCGGAAAGAAGAGAATCTAATGTGGAGTGTGTTACCTAGCTTAGAAAGGGTACCTGTACTACAGTGATGGGCATTATAAATTTGATGGAAAGTCATACATGCTTTAATATTCTAATTTGATATCTAACATATCTCTCTCTCATTCTTTCTCTCTATTTTGTTTGTTTGTTTTTCAAGGTAGGGTTTCACTCTAGCCCAGCCAGGCTGATCTGGAATTCACTATGTAGTCTCAGGGTGGCCTTGAACTCATAGTGATTCTCCTATCTCTGCCTCCCAAATGCTGGGATTAGAGGCGTGCACCACCACGCCCAGCTTTAACATGTCTTTTCTACACAGTTAAATAGCATACTTCAGGTCACACACAGAAAGTCCTTAAATCTCATTCGGTGGCTTCCTTTTTCTAATATTGGTGTTTTGTGCATGCTTTCCTGAAATTTCCAGCAAAAAGAACAAAATGCCATGGCCCAGCTTCTCTGGTTGCTGGTAGGGGAGGAGAGCAGGGGTCAGAAGAGGTCAGTCTTCTGAGCCTCAGAGCTGGAGATCATACCCACAACCACAGCCATCCCAATGGGCAAAGGAGAGAAGCACATGGCAGATCCTTCAAAACTCCATGCTTGCTTGCTTTCTTTCTTTCTTTCTTTCTTTCTTTCTTTCTTTCTTTCTTTCTTTCTTTCTTTCTTTCTTTCTTTCTTTCTTTTTTGGAGAGAGACACAGAGAGAGATAGAGATAGATAGATAGATAGATAGATAGATAGATAGATAGATAGATAGAATGGGAGTGCCAGCAGCCTCTCAGCTGCTGTGAACAAACTCCAGACACATGTGTCCCCTTGTGGGCAAGCGTGTCATTGCACCCTTGCATCACTTTGCGTCCAGCTAAACGTGGGACCTGGAGAATCGAAAGGGCATTCTTAGGCTTAGGAGGAAGGCGCTTTAAGCACGAAGCCATCTTTCCAGCTCTGATTTTTATTTTTTGTCTTCTAAATCAGCTCCCTGAAGATGACATATCTGCTACACAAAGTATTGGTTTTCTCTGTCATTTTGTGGATGTATGGAAAATGGAGTCAGTCACAAGAAACACTGCACAATGGCCCTTGCTTTTTATTGATTTATTTATTTATTTTACAGATCTATACTGTGCTGTGGATATTAAAGGCATACAAAGATATGACCTGAGCTTAGTGTCACTTTATAGGGCTTATGTTTTCTTTGTGTCCTTTTAATGAAGTGTCCCCCATAGCTTCACGTGTTTCAAATACTTGGCTCCCCAAGCTGGTGACAACTTGAGGAGATTGTTGGACCTCTGGGAGGTGAAGCCTTGTTGGGGTAGGCTGCTGGACATGGGCTTGGGGATGAACTGGCCAAGCTCCAAGCCCAGTATGCAGACTGCAGCCTCCCTGCTGATGTGAAGGTGGGACCCAGTTTCTTGCTCAGGCCATTCATGTTTCCCCTGTCATGAAGACAGTTCCCCTTGAAACCACAAGCTGAACTAAACCCTTTTCTTCCATAAGCTGCTTCTAGTTAGGTCGTTTGTTTGAGGAATGAGAGGGTAACTGCTACACATTTCTATTGAGTGCTTCCTTCCTCAGAGATGACACACAGAGCTGACTGGGGCTATGCACTTTGAATTATGAACTCAATCACATAGCATGTGTTTGACACATTTCCAAAATCAATTTTGATTGTAAAATGAAAAGGGTTTTGGTTTTATAGACTGCTTAATATATTTTATTTGTATTTGAGAGAGAAAGAGGTGGAGGGAGAGTGGGAGGGAGGGGGCAGGTAGAGAAAGAGAATGGGCACTCCAGGGCCTTCAGGCACTGCAAATGAACTCCAGAAGCATGCACCACCTTGTGTATCTGGCCTACACGGGTACTAGGGAATCGAACCTGGGTTCTTTAGCTTTGCAGGCCAGTGCCTTAACCACTAAGCCATCCCTCCATCCCTTTATAGACTTCTTATATGTAAAAATATTTAAATCATTTTACTTTCAAATCATGCTTTCAAGCAACTTTCATTAAAAACACAGGAGGGCTGGAGAGATGGCTTAGCAGTTAAGACACCTGCCTGCAAAGCCTAAGAATGCTTGTTCAAATCTCCAGGTCCCACATTTAGCCAGATGCAAAAAGTGACACAAGGGTGCAATGACACACTTGCCCACAAGGGGGTGCACATGTCTGGAATTCGTTCACAGAGGCTGAGAGGCGCTGGCACGCCCATTCTCTGCCTTTTCCTCTCTCTCTGCCTCTCTCTCTGTCTCTGTGTCTCTCCCAAAAAAAAAAAAAAAAAAAAAAAAATTTTTTATATACTGCTAACTGGAATGAACAAAACTGAATCATGGAAGCTTTCTTTTCATGGAGCTGAGATACAATGAACAGACTGACAAATACATGAGCAATGACTTTTTTGTTGATGACAAAATGCTAAATTCTTCCAAACAACTATAACAGAAATGCAATGAGAAGCTCTTTTAAACGATAAGTTTGAGAGCCTTCCCAATACCTGCACACCGAAGCTTCCCAAGGAGAGGAAACAGCAACTGCAAGGGCTCTGTTCTGAACATGGATATGGTAAATTAGAGAGCCAGAACAAATCCAGCATGGCTGATGTAGGTGATGGCATCAAGTGTAACATAAGATGCAGAGGTAAGGTCGGGACAGACACATTGACACTAAAATGAAGACTGGGGAAAAATCTAGAAATCTAGTTTAAAAGGTCACTCTGGGGCTAAGGAGATGTTCAGTAGGTGAACGGTCCGCGTGGAAGCATGAGGACCTCTGTCTGGACCCCCAACACGCACACGAAATGCTGGGCATGATGGTGTGTACCTGGGATGGTGTGTACTACAGGATCCTTGGGGCTTGCTGGATCAGTGAGCTCTGTTTTCAGCAAGATACCCTGTCTCAAATAGTAAGGCGAAAAGCAACTGAGACTCCTGGACATTGACCTCCAGCTGCAATGTGCACATGTGCATCCATATACATACATATGCATGCCGATACACAGGCACACCACATAGATATACATACAAAAATAAATTAAATTAGTTTTTTTAAAAACTAATAATTAAAAATAAAATTAAGGGCTAGAGAGATGGCTAAGCAGTTAGAGCACTTGCCTGCAAAGCCTAAGGACCCATGTTCAACTCTCCAGATGCCACATAACAAGGTGATCAAGCACACAAGGACACACATACCCACAACATGGCGCACGTGTCTGGATTTCAAGTGGAGTGGTGGAGGCCCTGGCATGCCAGTTCATTCTCTCTCTCTCTCTCATAAAAAAGTAAAAAGCTTTTTAAAAATCACTGTGGAGTTGGAGAGATGGCTCAGCAGTTAAAGGCATTTGTTTGCAAAGCCTGACAGTCTGGGTTTGATTCCCCAGTATCCATGTAAAGCCAGAAGCACAAAATGGTGCATGCATCTGGAATTCATTTGCAGTGACTGGAGATCATGATGCACCCATTCATTTTCTCTCTCCCTTTCTATCTTTCTGCTTGCAAATAAATAGATGAAATTTTTTTAAAAAAAATCACTGTGGTTGGGCTGGAGAAACGGCTTAGCAATTAAGATACTTGCCTGCAAAACCTAAAAACCTACATTTGACTTCCCAGAAGTTGATACTGAGTTAAAGCCTCAGTCTCCATTCGTGTCACCACATTTGTGTCCATTTGGGTCTCAAAAGATAACAAATCTTGATGTGTCCTACTGTTTTCAATCAGATTATTAAAGTAGATTGGAAGGCAAGATGACTTCTAGTTTTTCTATTTTTTAATGTGTGTGCATGTGTCTGCACACATGTGTGTGCATGCATGTGTGTGTGTATGTGTCTGCCTCTGTGTTTGCTACCAAAGATTAAACCCAGGACATGCTAAGCAAGTGTTCTCCCACTAAACTTGATTCTCAGTCGCTTCTGGCCTTTTCTAAAAATTTTAAGACAGTGTCTTACTAAGTTGCCCAGACTATCTTTGAACTTGTAATCCTCCTGCCCCAATTTCCCAAGATCCGCTAGGCCTGACTAGTTTGGTTTTCTCAGTCTGTGGACTCACATAGAGTATAATGAAGATACCATCCAGGAAGCTGCTTCTGCAGTCACAATGTACCTGGCTTCAGCATCAGCAACAGCCCAGGTAACAAAATAAGTAAGCATAGGTTCCTACAACAGGAACAATGCAATGTGCAAAACTCCAGCTGTGCTGTTTTCACAAAATAACTATGAACTCCATACATAAAAAAAAAATTGTTTTGGGGGCTAGAAAGATGGCTTAGTGGTTAAGGAACTTGCCCATGAAGCCTAAGGACCCATGTTCGTCTCTCTAGATCCCGCATAAGCCAGACACACAAGGTGATGGTGACACAAGCATGCAAGGTCACACATGCACACAAGATGGTGCGTGCATGTGGAATTCGATTGCAATGGCTGAAGGCCCTGGCAAGCCAATTCTCCTTCTTTTGCTCTCTCAATCTCTCTCAAAAAAAAAAGTTTTAAAAATAGTTTTTTTGGTCATTACTAAAATGTGCATACATAGACATTGATGAATAGAAGAGAAGGGAGAAATTATTGTGTTCTTTAAACAGTACGGGGAAGAATCAAAATAAGCTCATGAGATGTTCCACAGTGTGCCAGAGAGAACAGCCCTCAGATATCCAAAGAGCCTTAGTCATCTGGGGCTCTGGCTCTCATCAGATGCACCACATACACACAAAGCACGGCATGAATAACAATTGCTGAGAGGGATACAAATCTGCACAGATTACACACAATATAATACCAGTCAACTTACCACAGCAATCAATGTTTTGTTTTTTTTCAAAAGACTATTTTATTTTGTGTTAAGGAGAGGAAATCAAATGAAAAAGAGAAGAGTGACATTAAAATCCTTATGTCCTGGTTTAGTTTTTCCTTGGGAGTGCTGAGCAGGTTTTATTAAATTTAACCTAATTTTGCTATGGCAACATTTCTATCACTTGAGATAATATTCTAGGAGAAACACAGCATTTGCTCTTATTCCACACTTTGATTGGCCCAGTGATTGACTTAAAAGCCACAGCTTTTAATGACAATGAGAATCGAATGAGCATACACATGCATGCATGTGCACACCCGTAGCTCCTGAGATTCATGAATGATTAGAACATGTACACTTACAATAAATCCACTACGTGTTTATTTCCTCGGAAGCTCTATTGTGACATGAAGCACACACTTGGTGGTTAGAGGGTTAATGAATGAAATGGATCACTATATTGAAAATAAAAATCACTATTTTTTTAAAAAAAAAAGGCAACACCAAGAGATATAGATAGTACATAATACTGTAACCACTGAGAATTCTCAACAGTAAAATAAAGCCTTGTAGTTCCAGCATTTTCATTAGTTTTCCAGTAGCACTGGATGCAGCATGAATTACAATGAACTAGAAAGCAATGTCAGCTCCCTTTAAAGAATATATATACGATACAGAGGGAAAGCACTCCTTCAGTTCAGTTCACACTGTGATGAACATTGGCCAGCTCATAACACTACATATTTCAAATTTTAGTACCTAAAAATATTTCATGTATCAGAATATTCCATTTAGCCTGCATGATAAGAAATTTTCAATAAATGGCTAACATAGTAAACCACAATGTACCATAAAAACATAGAATAAAATACAGAATTATATAAATCAGTTCAAATTTAAATAATAAAACCTTATAACTAGACAACTGGAAGCCAGCACATGCTCAATGTTTATTCAAACAGAAACAAACTCAACATCAATAGTGATTAATGCTCTCATATAAAAGAAAATTAGGTATTGTCTATAATAATCAAAAGGAGACAACAGAAGTTTGAAAAGGAGAAAGCAGAGTAGACACAGGGGTGTAAAGTGAAAGATGACGTCAAGCCATGTCTTACAGCACAGACATATGTCTTTCACATTA
This sequence comes from Orientallactaga sibirica, assembly GCA_036365145.1. Taxonomy (NCBI): domain Eukaryota; kingdom Metazoa; phylum Chordata; class Mammalia; order Rodentia; family Dipodidae; genus Orientallactaga; species Orientallactaga sibirica. The sequence goes on along the minus strand of JAEOAD010000035.1, from coordinate 11,356,970 downwards.
TGCTTTTAATCTTCTAGAATCAAAAACTGCAGGTTGGGCTGAAGAGATGGCTTAGTGGTTAAGTGCTTGCTTGAGAAATCTAAAGACCCCAGTTCAAGGTTCAATACCCCAGTACCCATGTAAGCCAGATGCACAAGGTGGCGCATGCATCTAGAGTTTGTTTGCAGTAGCTGGAAGCCCTAGTGGGCCCATTCTCTCTCTGCCTCTCTCTCCCTCTGCCTCTCTTTCTCTCTCTCTCTCTCCCTCCCTCTCTCTCTCTCTCTCTGTCATTCTCAAATAAATAAATAAAAAACAAAAATTAAAAAAAAACCTGTAGGTCTTTTGAACACCTTACTTGTAAAGAAAAAATAAAACTACCAAAATAAATAGACTTGCCCTTAAGCATAAGGCTTAGGCATTAAAAGAAAAGACACGTTAAAAATGTTTTTCCCAGTCTAATTGGAATGTGTCATAAGTCCTATACTCGTTTCTGCCCTAATCATCTTATATTTAATCCCTACTTCACCAAAATTGAAGAATTATTCTCAATTTCTTCTAATATGTGCATAACACATTGCCTTCCACTTGGATAATGAGATCCTTCCTGTATTTACTACTGTCATTTACTGTGGAGAAAGTGGAATTTTAAAGCTCATCCTTGGTGCCCAGTTGCTAACAATCTGATTAGAAAGACAGAACTGCAAGTACAGTTGAGCTCCTCAGCTTGGCAACAGCAAGGCTCTGGGGAGGGAAGACAGAAAGTGTGACAGTAGACATCCAACCAGCCATCACCCCTGGACTTGGGGCCATGCCACTTCCAATCAGAGCTCGCCCTCCCCATTTTGTCCCAGAATGTCTTCCTGAATTTTCCTCCGAGAGAAATCACAAACTTTTTAAATAGTGAATGCTGTGGAAAGAATGCTTAGGGTGAATGCAAAGGGGCTCAGAAATCCTCCTGTGCACCAAGCTCAGTGTGTGGCTGTGCTAGCCAGTACAAAAGCCACAGGCCACTAAGTGGCTGCTGGGAGTTTCAAACATGACTAGTGTGACAGAGGACTGGAATTTCTTATCTAATTTAAGGAGATGAAATTTTAATGGTGACATATGGAAGCAAGACATAAAACACCTGCATCATGACAGATAACACCCTGTACGCTAAAGGAGAGGCATATCCTAAGTGGATATGTGCACTTCTGAACACTCTCATTGTCTATAAAATCTTGTACTGGGAGGGTCTATGATGTAGAATAGCCAACCTATATATTATGATCAAAACATCTACAAAATTATAAAAAATATTAGCACCACTAAAAATGCATTAAGTTGGCTGGAGAAATGGCTTAGTGTTTAAGGCATTTGCCTACAAAGCCAAAGGACCCCGGTTCAATTTCCCAGGACCTACGTAAGCCAGATGCACAAGGATGTACATGTGTCTAGAGTTTGTTTGCAGTAGCTGGAAGCCCTGACGCACCCATTTTCTCTCTCCCTCCCTCTCCCTCTGTCTCTTTCTCTCTTTCTCTCTCTCTCTTAAATAAATAAAATAAAATAAAATAAAATAAAAAAGAAATAAAATAAAATAAAATAAATAAAATAAAATAAAATGCATTAAGTTCTTAAGCCAGGTGTGGTGGCACATGCCTTTAATCCCAGCACTCGGGAGGCAGAGGTAGGAGGATCATCATGAGTTTGAGGCCACCCAAAGACTACATAGTGAATTCCAGGTCAGCCTGGGCTAGAGTGAGACCCTACCTTGAAAATCAAAGAACAAAACAAAACAAAATGCATTAAGTTCTTAATAAAAAGAAAATCAGCTAAGGAAAACAACTGCATTTACAGTAAATGGACAACCACACTTTAAGCAAAAGGTGAAGATCCTGTGAAAAAAAGGCAGTAAGAAAAGCATCATGGATCTGGAATGACCCCCAAAGGCCCAAATGTTAGAGGCTCCATCCTCAGCCTGCGGCAAGACCTTTATGGGTATGGCATTATAGGAGTTAGGTCATTGGCATGCGCACTCAGAGGAGGCTCTGGGACTCTGATTTCTTCCTCTTTGCTTGTTTGCTTCCTAGGTGCCATGAGGTTAGCAGTTCTGCCCCACCACAAATTCCCCACTGTGGCAGACAGCTTCAGGTTCGCTGAGATGAACTTCCAGACCAGGCACAGTTATGGAGGAAGGGATAGTATTTATTGAAGCTTACAGATCCAGGGGAAGTTCCATAAGGGCAGAAGAAGTGGCCTGCTCTCCACAGGCAAGAGAGAGAGAGAAAAAAAACCAACCAGCCACCACAGCACACAGAGCAAAACTACAGCCAAAAGGTCACACAGCACACTTCAGGAACTCTTGCTAGGCACATTTGCATATCTTTACAATGGAATCTCAAACCCACACCTTAAGACCAGCCCCCAGTGACATTGCCTCAAGCAAGGTGATTGCAGATGCAAACTATAACTAATAAAACACTGAATATATTGGGGGACATATATTCAAACTACCACACCCACCATGATGTCCTGTCTGGTCACAGGCACCAAAAGCAATGAGACCATTAATCATGAACTGAAACCTCCGAAACTGCGAACCAAAAAAACATTTGTTCTTTGAAAGAAAGTTGTCTTGACTATTTGTTGCAGTCATGGAAAGCTGACTAACAGATGGGAAGAACTGTGGGGAGGGAACAGACATGAGAGGAAAGCAGGTTCAGGGCCTCAGGCTCTGCTCGGTGTCCATTCCTGCATCCCGTATCTTGCGGGACTGCGCTCCTCTGTCACCATGCTTGGGTTCAGTTGCTACTACTTCATGACAAATGCCAGTAAGTTAACATGCTGAGAAATCTCTTGTATAAACCAAAGAGACTGTCATATTAATTCCTTATCATCCCTGCATTGATCACTGTGAACAAATTTATCCCTATAACAGAAAGATGTGCAGTAGCAGAAAAAAACTGGTTTTGTCAAGCCTTTTTTAATTTCATATTTTATTTTTTATTTATTTTTATCTATTTATTTTATTTGAGGGGGGAGAAATTGATTTCAGATACATGTGCCACCATATGCACCTAGCTTATGTGGATTCTGGGTACTCAAACCTGGGTCCTTAGGCTTCATAGACAAGTACCTTAACCATTGCTAGCCATCTCTCTAGTCCTCAAGTTCTTTTTTATTTTATTTTATTTTTTAAAAATATTTTTAAAGGTTTTATTTTTATTTATTTAGTTGAGACAGAGAGAGGGAGAGATAAAGAAAGAGAGAGTGGGCATGCCAGGGCCTCTAACCACTGCAAACAAACTCCAGACACATGCGCCACCATGTGTGTCTGGCTTATGTGGGTACTGGGGAATTGAACCTGGGTCCTTAGGCTTCGCAGGCATGTGCCTTAACCACTAAGCCATCTCTCCAGCTCAAGTCCTTTTTTATTATGCCCCATTGCTAACCACAGTAATTCTGGCCACAGCCCTTTCCCCATCACAGAAAATTATGCCAGTTCAAGAGTTCTCACAATTGCTATCTCTACTTGTATGTCTGCCAGGATGTCAGAAACAATGTAGACATGACCTCTTCTGTGAAGTTTTTCTCTCCTTCTTGAGCTAGAATTGATGTTGCTTAGGATCTTCTTCTATATAATAAATGTCCACCACTGTACACATCTCTAACTGACGTGCTTAGATGGTTACACCCATTTCCTTGGCAGGACTGTAACTTGTTTAAGGCCAGAGAAGCTTCCCATCCTTTGTACCCTCTGTGCCTGCTTAAGCTTGAACCTGATGAAATAATCTTAACTATAGACAAACTGTCTTTATCCTTCCAGAGAGTATTACTGGCACAAAAATATATTAAACTAACAAGAAAGTGGGAACAGGGGACTATGTGAGAAAAGAAGGGGAACTAGCCAGACTGGAGCAGAGGACACCAGAGAGAAGAGCTAATGGGGATGACAGCAATAAGAACAATGTGTAACAACACACACACACACACACACACACACACACACACACATATATATGTCACAGCCCGGCGTGGTAGCGCACAACTTTAATCCCAGCACTTGGGAGGCAGAGGTAGGAGGATCGCCGTGAGTTCGAGGCCACCCTGAAAATACATAGTGAATTCCAGGTCAGCGTGGGATAGAGCAAGACCTTACCTGGGGGGAAAAAAAAAAGTCATCATGTAACCCCCTGAAATTAATTTTAAAAAAGAATGCATTTGAGCTGGGAATGGTGGCGCACGCCTTTAATACCAGCACTTGGGAGGCAGAGGTAGGAGGATCCCCAAGAGGTCGAGGCCACCCTGAGACTACATAGTGAATTCCAGGTCAGCCTGAGCCAGAGTGAGACCCTACCTCAAAAAACCCCCAAAAAAAAAAAAATTCATTAAAACTGGCTGGAGAGATGGCTTAGTGGTTAAGGCACCTGCCTCCTAAGCCTAAGAACGCTGGTTCTAATCTCCAGTGGTTCCAATCTCCAGTGGTTCCAATCTCCAGGTCCCACGTTTAGCCAGATGCAAAGTGACGCAAGGGCACAATGCTGCACTTGACCAGAAGGGGGCGAACACATCTGGATTTTGTTCGCAGCAGCTGAGAGGCTGCTGGCGTGCCCATCTCTCTGTCTTCCTCTCCCTCTCTCTCTGTCTGTCTCTGTGTCTCTCTCCCACCCCCCAAAAAAGAATGCATTAAAACTAATGTAAAGCACTAAAAAAAAGTGACACTTTTCTTTCTCCCTGAAGACACATTATTCCCTCAGCTGATGCCAGGCTAGTCAGTGTCATTCTCTAGGCTTCAAACTGTCTCATTTTTTAAGATACCCACTGAAATAAATAGTAAACTGCCAGACTTTCTCACATGAATACATACCAGCAAAAGCACATCTAACACTAAAGCAGATGGATGTCATCCATGCCTTCTGTGTCAAGGCTTTAAATCTGGATTTTTATACACCACACATGCATATCCCTTAGTTGTTCTGTGTGCACCATTATAAGCCAAAAGACTCATGATGTAACAATTGCCTACTAATAAAAAAAATCCTCATTAAATTTTATAAGCCCTTCTTAAAACCAGGTAATATATACTCCCTTTTAATAAAATGTTTACTTCTTCCTTAGAGGTAAACATGTCTCATGCTTTAAAATGAAAGAAAAAAACCCCACAAGATAAAAGCCAACCAATCTTCAAATGTGTTGTGAAATATAAGCTGAAATTCACCCTATCACCAGTAACAGCCTCTGGCTCTTGAGATGAATGTTTTGTGGTTGTTAAATGTATAGTACATGTCACCACAGCCACACACTCAACAGACTGTGCCAAACTCTGCCGAGTCCTGCGGTTTGGAAGATGAGTTACTATTCCTTCCCCATTCACAAAAAGGAAACGAAAACTATTCTATTAAAAGATCCCCTGCGTATATATTTCAATATAAAAATACGTTATTTCATTATCACCTAGTACACATGGGAAACTATCACAAAGCACTTTCCTGTTTTTACTAGACTCTAAAAATAACACTATAAAAAGAGTTATAGTTCATGAATCTCCTATCCATCTCCTACACCTGAAAAAATTCAAGGACAACTGCATGCAAGCTCACTGTACTTTGCACTTTCTTGAGTCAGCCCGCTTAAAACGCACATTGAGACTATCTTCCCATTAGAGAATTTAATTCGGAAACTGTGGCTCACAGCATTGGAAAGAATGGGGCGTCTACTGATGACTGTGAAACAGGCCCTCACCCCCAGCTCATCTTCTCCATTTGGTTTGGGTAACGCCACCTTGGAAAGAGGATCTGACACATGCAAGCCAGCAAACTGAAAGGATCAGTGGTATATGCCATAATCACATACTATTTTAAAAATCTTATTATTAATGGAAAAATGGTGTGTTTTTTTTTTCCCTTGGTTGTTCCGAGGCAGGGTCTCACTCTAGCTCAGGCTGACCTGGACTTCACTATGTAGTCTCAGGGTGGCCTCGAACTCACAGTGAACTCCTCTGCCTCCCAAGTGCTGGGATTAAAGGCGTGAGCCACCACACCCGGATTGGAAAAATGGTTTTAAAGCTACCTATGATACATGCCACGCGGCTAATTCAAATTGACAGTGAAAGATGCAGTATTGGTCTGCTGGGGCAGGCACAAAATATACACCGTGAGAGCAAGTTCTCTGCAGATATTATCACCACTCTTGTTTTTGATCACCACTCTTTTTAGTACGTATTTTCTGGTAACACAGACTAAAAGACAGGAACCACTCATTCTGCTTTCTTAAGCTTTTTTTTCCCAGTGTTTTCTGTTGCCTACTGTAAACACCTAAATCTTCTTTTACCATATAGTTACAACAGTTTTGCGTATGGGAAAAAGTTTCCATCCTAACATGAATTGGGCTTATATGTACTCCCTCTCATCATTACTGCTGAAAAATTCTGAACACATACAAAAATGACACTTCAATGATCTCTGAAATGCTGAAGCTTCAATTTTCTTTAATTCTGCAATAAGGACAGGCAGTGCATCCATCTCTGTGTAGCAGCCTCCTTTCAGGCATCATTAATGTTGTACATTTTCAAAAATTCTGTTATGGTCAAACAGACCAAGAAAGTGGACTCTGTAAAGTTCCTGAAGGAATTAAGCAGTTTCTACCTTTTACTTATATTGTGTTTTTCTCCAAGCAACTGAAGAGTAAAAGTAAGAATGAAAACTGACAATAAAAATATTTTGGAAATACTGGACCATACAAGTGTACAGAGGCAAAGACAGAAGAGAAAATGGGTAACAGTCACTTCTAAGAAGCACTCTGGACAGATTTTCACTAACAAGGAATTCCTCTGATTCCATGAAATATTCTAACAGCAGCCTACTAATTCCCCTTTTAACTGAAGCTAGCCAGAGTTGGATTCTCTTGTTTTCAACACTAAGTTTCCTACTTAGCGTGCCATGATGGGGAAACTGCAAGGACTCCAATGGAAGGAGAGCGAAGACACGTGGTAGGAACCGCTGCTGGATGGGTAATTTGAGACTGAAGACCACGAATGAGGAACCAAGGTGAGCTATTAAAATCCCAAGGGCACGACTTACCTCTGGTTTTGTGACTTGAATGTAAGATATATCCATAAACACAACTTTGGGTTTTGCTAAACCTACAGAATATATCTCAATTCCAAAGAATAAATAACTTCAATCTTTTTTCAACCAAAACTCATGTGTGCCAGACTACAGCACCGCAACTCTGGAGTTGATTCCAGCCATACCACACCGTGGGATGGATTTGTTTAACAGCTTCTTTTTGTTCCTATTAATCAAAATACCTACAGAGTTTCAGTAAAGTTTCTCATATAATGATTACCATGGCACAACCTCCCATATTGCCAACTATCATTTCTCTCATTATTTTATAAGTCAAGGATTTTTTTTCTGTGAGCGAACCTGTAGCAGATATGCACATGGGAACAAATACATGCCAAAAGCCTGTTTAATGAGCCCACTACTGGGGTCATGCTAAGGAAGCAAATAGGGAAGAGGGAAGAGGGAGGGAGGGAAGGAAGGAGGGGCAGGGAAGAGAGGTAAAGAAGGAGGCACAATGGGCAATTTTCCTTTAGATTATGTTTGATGATAAGATCCACAATTTAGGGCAAAGGGTTGTCCTAGGGAAATCTATGTCCTAAGCTGCTGGCTGACTCAAGTCACATTTATCCAACCACTGATAAAGTGTATAAAAAGGAACAAGCAATTCCAGATATCATGAAAGTCAGAAATGCTACCAACGCACAAAAGTGAGGAGGGGAGGTCAGGAGGTCATAGGCAGGCTACTGTGCTTCTCGTCAAGTTACTATCCACATGAGGAAAGAAACAAGGACCCACTTCAATGACAAGATAACTCGATAAGGTATCAAATATAAGGCACCAGAGTGAACCGAAGAAGAGCAATCTTTTTAAGTATGCAGATAAGAAATGCATAAATAATTAGGGGAGGGTCCCCATGTAATAACTTAAGGGATTCAGTGCCTTCACCTCCTTCAGAACATGTCACCACCTGTGCTCGGGATAAATTACACAGCGTTGCGCTTTCTCATTCAAGTCAGAGCATTAATATGGATGAGATGTTCTGACCCAAGAGAGAAATGGGAATTAAAAACAAAGGATTTATTTTCGCAATATCTAAAATGTATGAATGTTTAAGAGACAACAAATCACGGTGTGGTGCTCACTAGAGGTTGAGTGCAGGTGGGGGCAAGAGTGGGTAAACAGGAACTATTCATTCATTTTTTTTTAATTACCACCTTCATGTGTGCACAAAGGACAGTACAACTCTCCGAGTAATGTACCCCAAAAGCACAAGACACCGGGAAAGGAAGAGACCAAGATCAAGACTCCAGTAGCGAGGAGATGTGGACTTGTAAGGGCTCCACGCATTCGGTGAAGGGAAGCTGACGCCCTAACCGTCATGGTGCTTCTTCTCAACTAGAACTGTAGTCCTTAGCTCACAACTCCCGAGTCTACTGTCATGATTAACATCTATCTCTGTTTACACACACACACACACAAATTCAGCACCAAAAGATTGTTCAAAATGTCTTCTGTACACATGTAAACGCCTTATATAAAGGAACACAGGGAATTTTAAGGGTATTCTATAGATTTCCTTAAGCAGTATTCTTAAGCAGTGTTGAACAAAGCTCATTAGTATAAGCTGTAGGCATGCAAATGTGATTATACTGAACAGGACATGGCACGAGCTCTGCAAATGTGCTTTTTCATGGAGTATGAATATACATTTTTTCCACTAGAAAAATCTCATGGTGTCTCGTTGAATCTTCAGGTCTCTCTTCATAGTAGAAAGAGCACAAGCCAAAAACAGGACCACTGTCCTAAGTGAAGAAGATGAGACACATAGCTCATGAAGAGCAAATACACAGTACGCATATATGTGTGTGGTCAAAGGTGTATATATAATATACACCAAATGCAAGAAGACAATCATCTATGGGGTGCTTTATAACATAAATTAATAGTACACCTATGATTTGATTTAATCTCTACATCAGCTCCACAAATGTGAATTTAGTATCCTCATTTTACAGATATAAAGCTGACTCACAAAGGATGTCCACATGATAATGTTTCAAAGAAAATTCAAATGTATATTTCATGACACCAATGTTTCATGGTTAACTGTGATTAGAGGATCTCATATGGGAGTGCACGTATCGAAATTTAACTGAGATAATTGAAATGTTTTTTAAAAAAGAAAATAGCATACCTCTTGGCTAGGTATGCATATTAAACATAAAGATTAGGCATCATACCACTAAATCAATTAACAGACCGAGTGCTATTTTGTGAACAACTTGCTCATTAGGCCTGAAGATTACAGTTGTAAACTCCAGTGGCTCCTGATCTGAATGCAAGTCGCTACTTGGCAGTCAGCTGCGGTAGCCGACATCGCACAGGGGCCCAGAAGAACCACACTGAAAAATTACCTGCTCGGTGTAACAAATTGCCTGATGCTGGTCTCCAGTAGGAAATGGCATTTCAAGGTGCAAGTGCAGCTTGGGAAGAAAAACATCAGGCCCACATCTCCAACTTCACGTGTTACAAGCACAGTGGCAAAGACACAGGATTCATTGCTTTTGATAAAACACATGACCTTTTGCTTGGCAAAAAGCTTTTCAAAGAAAACAGAAACTGAAGGAACACTTTATTTTTTAGCTAGGAGCTATGTAAATAGTTCCATGGTGGCACACGCCTTTAATCCCAGCACTCAGCAGGCAGAGGTAGGAGGATTTGCCACGAGTTCAAGGCCACCCTTGGTCATGAATACATAGGTCAGCCTGAGCTAGAGTGAGACCCTACCTCGAAAAACCAAAAAATAAAATTAAATTAAAATAAATGCTTTGGTAGTCTTTTCTTCTAAAAGAATAAGGGTACCAGCAGAAACTGGAGAGTTACTGTCTGCACTGGGCAGCTGTTAGAAGAGATAGAACTTCCACATTGTTTTCAAGAGCAGTAAGAACATGCCCTTCCCTACTTCACTGCCCTTTCCAGTGCTCTCCCGCCAAGCCATAACTGCAATCTGCAGAAAGACATTGATTTATATAGTTTCATGTTTGTGTCACCATAGAAATCCATAATAATAGGACCTACGGAAATGGCTTGGCTAATAAAGGCCCTTGCTTGCCAGGTCTGCCAGCCAGGGGTTCAAATCCCCACTATCCATGTAAAGTCAGATGCACAAAATGAAATAGCTAATGGGGAAAGGGTGTTTGTTTGAGAGTAGATTTAAGGGTCAATGATTAGGAGATGAGTCACAGATGAGGCATTAGGGGGTAAATTGACAGAACTACAAAACAACCAAAGACCAGGCTGAAGCCCAAAACATAAAAATGGATCACTGAACAATCTTTTCTGGACTGATCCTAACCACACAATTAAATCATGCCCTGTACCCCATGCAATGCAGACAGGGAATGTCCAGTAGCGAAATGGATGCTGAGCTCTGACACATTGTCTGCAGTTTTGAAAAGATTACACACAAGATTTGAAATCTTTATGTCTTACTTCAAAATGGTCCTGCCTTATTTGATACTTTCCTAAACAGAGACAATATGTTTTAGTAAGCAACTTTGACCACATCAGTGTATAGTACAGTAACCTGTACACAATCCAATGTAAACTGATGCAGGAAGACATCTTTTCTACATGATCTTCTGACCAAGTTTATTCTGCACCATTTCTTCCAATATCAGTGACGCTCGGTACTTAAGCAGGTCTTTACTAAATCCAATGTTCTGCTCCTGCTCTTGCCATCGGATAACTAACTGCCTTGTGGCCCTGCTCCAAAAGCCTGAATGTGACCTTGCCTGGCACACAGCCTCTGACCTCTGCTGCTTTGTACTATTTTTCCAAGAATCAGGTGAAACTGTGAACAAGCTATGGAAACTGTAAAGTACAATAAAAGAGCAATATTGCTGGTATTACATGAAATGTGTACATAGGACATAAAAAAGACAAAAGTATCATAGAAACTAGTTACTGTCCCAGCTTTCATTCACGAAAAGTGCCCAATGTAAACCCTACATAGTTTTTTTAGTATTGTTTTAACTTCCTGACTGCACTGAAATAAAAATGGTTCTGTGAAAAAGCATCCATAAAAACTTGTTAACATTCATATTGATAATCTTGCCACACCATCACCGAAGTTCCATCTAAAATACTGTAAAAATACAGCTCTTGAGCTGGAGAGATGGCTCAATAGTTAAAAATACACTTCACAAAGACATAGGAGGGACTGAGAGGGTCTGACACCACCAGAATTAAATTCCCCAGCCTCCATGTAAACAGCTGGGCATCTGTGTAAACACCTCCATGTAAACACCACGCACATCTGTGACATGAGTCCAGTGGGTGGCAGAGTAGAGAATCACTGGGACTCTGGTGGGGAAGAGAGGAGCAGGAAGACTTGATCAGGGAATGACTCCATCAAGGAAAACAGACAGATGAGAGATGGAGGGGACCCCTGACATTCTCCTCTGGCCTCCACAGGCATGCAGATGGAGCACTACACTGGCACATACACGTGCATTAACCACACATACTACATACATGCACATGCAAAAATCATATAGCTCGTCTTTCCCCTTTAAAAAATACAAAGAGTGTGTGTGTGTGTGTGTATGTGTGTTCCTCATCAGTTAATGAAATATAGTTAAATTAAGTCTACTGTGCTCACGGTTACCTGTGCTGTCTACTTTGGTAACTGTTCCTCAGACACAGTGGTCTATGAACTCACCTGTGACCTCCCCTTCAGATAGGTGCGCTTGTCCCTTTTATATTAAATTTTGTCTCTTTTATGCTCTGAACGCTTCCCCCAGGCAGGCATGTCATGTTAGCTGACTTTCACATTGAGTAATCTTTGGCACAATGTGACTGTTGAGACCATTAGCAATTTGAAGCACTTGCAGAGTAAAATCAGCTGCATTTCCTTTCTCTTCTCTTGATACATACCCGCCAAACTGCCTCCACAAGCTTATGATGAAGTAAAAAATGAAGGAACAGATTTCTCTGTATGCAGAGTCCCACTGCACTGACTCCAGACTGCAATCCTTCCTCTCTGCACATGGTTGGCACTCTCTCCAATCCATTCTCCCTTCATGATTACTGTGACTTCCCAGAAACTTCATTTTCCTAGACCAATACTCACATCTTCAACTTCTGCTTGACAAATTTTGTGGTCATGGAATATCTATTTAAATAAAACAACTCAGCTCACAACATCATTTTCCATGAACGACGCAGACAATTTTTTCACATAAGCTAAGTGTAAAGGCACATCATATTTACACTGTAGAAAACTTTATTCCAAAACATAAATCTTCACCAGACTGAACAGCTTAGTTGACAGAAAACCAGTAAGACATCATTACATTTACACAGCACCTTGAATGTGACATGAGCAGCTCACTAATCATATCAAAAATAGCTGATCAGCTATAATGCTGTCCCAGTGACAGCACAGCACCACGGTCCCCCACGTCAGAAAGTAATGACTATTCAAGCTGAATTTCTTAAGGCGCTCTTCACGCATTTAGAATTCTCGCAAACAAAACAAGTGGGGAAAAATCAGTTTGAGGAATAAATTTTAAAGACGACTAGGAAATTTTGGATTATAAACAGAACTCTCCCAAATCAAATATTGAAAACACAACCATTTTTCAATGACACTAGCATTAAAGGATCAATAAATTGAAAACAAAATCTAGGCCTGGAGAGATGGCTTAGCAGGTAAGGGACATGCCTGCAAAGCCTAAGGACCCCAGTTCCATTCTCCAGGTCCACGTAAGCCAGATGCACAAGGGGGCACATGGTGTTTGTTTGCAGTGGCTAAAGGCCCTGGCGTGCCCATTCTCACCCCCCCTTCCTTCTGTCTCTAATAAATAAATAAGTAAATAAAAATAATATCTTTCAAAAAATAATCAAATCTAAAAGCAACAAACTTAAGCTCTTTTAAAAATTAAATATACAGCCGGAAGAGGAGGATCATTACCACCATAAGTCTGAGGCCAGCCTAACTATGTAAATAGTTCCAGGCTAGCTTGGGCCCCAGGCTGACCTAGAATTCACTATGTAGTCTCAGGGTGGCCTCAAACTCATGGTAATCCTCCTATCTCTGCCTCCCAAATGCTGGGATTAAAGGCGTGAGCCAACACACCCGGCTCCAACACAGAATTATTAAGGGTAGGTGGTTTGTTGGTGAGTTGGGGAAGGGGCTTTAAAGAGAAATAAAACTTTTTTCTGATAAAGGAAAGTAGCTGACATGATTTCAAAGAACAGTGTCATGCCCTGTACATTTACAAGTAAACTACGTAAAAATCAAACACAAAACACCTTCCACAACTGATATTTTCTGGCTGGCGCACATCTCAAGTACAAAGTCTTCTGGCCTGCCTCACCAGGCTAGCCAGGCAACAAGTACTGTGTTGTGTCAAGTGGTTCAAGCATTCATCCTCACTTCTCTCCCTCCCTAATCACACACAGCACACGTCATGAGAATACAAGGGAACATGCAGTACTGGCCAACTGCCAGCACAATTCCAGGTATACTGTCAAGTAGGAACTAGTATTATAGCTACTTTCTTTTTCTTTTTTGTTTTGTTTTCTTTTCTTTCTTTCTTTTCTTTTCTTTTCTTTTTTTTTTTTGTTGTTGTTGTTTGTTTGTTTTTTGAAGTAGGGTCTCACTCTGGTCTAGGCTGACCTGGAATTCACTATGTAGTCTCAGGGTGGCCTTGAACTCATAGCGATCCTTCTACCTCTGCCTCCCGAGTGCTGGGATTAAAGGCGTTCCCCCAGCTTATTCTTGCTAGCTTGACCTAGCTCTGAATTTTCTTTGGTGGGACTTAAGATGAGACTTGTGCTTAGCCAACATGGTCCTGGCTCTTGACTGATGTCTCCGTAATATATAACACCAGCATTTTTTTTTTTACAAGAACTAGCAACAGAGACTAAAAGCAAGTTTGAATCAGTTCAGAGATAGGGCTTACTCTCTTCCTGTTAGGAGAGGGGAAAGGCATTCTGTACACATGGGACAAACAGCAGCCGCTCTCATCTGTACACCACATCCTCCCGGCATCGCTCGGCTTTGTTCTTGGAAATTCTCAATTAGAAAGAAAAGGTTATGCTAAATCTCTACAAATCACACTCAAGGGCTGAGGATGTAACTTGGTGGTAGAGTTGGTAGACTATTTGCCTAGCAAGTGTTAAGACCTGTGCCCAATCTTCAGTTTAAGAAAGAGAGAGATGGGGGAGAGGGAGGAGGAGAGGGAAGAGGAGAAGAAAAGGAGGGAGAAAAGGATGGAAAAATATAAATTATTGGAATTCTTCTCCCAACAGCTCTCTTTCTACATATAAACTTTGCTCCAAGAATCTATTCTGCTGTTTCTGTTCATTCCTCAAGTACTCTTGTATTACAGATGGCCTATAAATGAAAAGACATCTCATGTAATAAACAATAATTGTAAATAGATTTTCATTTTCACAGGGTAGGAGGAATGAGTGCAGTTGTAGAGGTATGCATAGGGATGCCTGTATACATATGCTTCCTCTTAGAATACTAGTGAGGCCCACACAGAATTTTATTTCTTTTTTTTTTTCATTTTTATTTATTTATTTGCGACAGAGAGAGGTAGAAAGAGAGAGAATGGGCATACCAGAGCCTCTAGCCACTGCAAACCAACTCCACATGCATGTGCCACCATGTGCATCTGGCTCATGTGGGACCTGGAGAATCAAACCAGGGTCCTTAGGCTTCACAGGCGTACGCCTTAACTGCTAAGCCATCTCTCCAGCCCCCACACAGAATTTTAAAGCAAATAAAGAAACAGGGCAACCAAAGTCTAATTCTATAGTGCCCAAGAAAACCATTTTTAAATCCTGACACTGCTTGAGAATAAGGGGCTTTTTAAAAATTCTTAGACTAACAATTATTTTTTTACAATTATTAATTTATTAATGTGCCAAGCATAGTTCTGGACATACTGCATACTTTAACTCCACCTCAATGACAATTAAGGTTTATTATTCTTTATTGCAGATATAGAAAAAAAAACTTGAGGCATTAGCTGATTTGCCTTGTTCAAAAAGACCACAATTCCAATTCTGTTCCTCCTTTTAGCTAACAAATATTTCCACTGCTGCCAGACAGTATGCTGGGCAGAGCATCTACCCTGGAACTCCACTTCTCTGTCCACTATGGCACATTCCTGTGACCCCCAGCACAAGACTGGGCCACGTTAGGCTACCCATGAACTACACTGAACTCCTTGGTCAGGTGACGCTTGTCTCAACAAAATTAACATGTAAACAGATGCTTGTGCTAAGATTTATAGTCCTTTAAAGCACATTATATAATGTGCATTAGTATTCACGCATGTGTGCAGATGTGCATGCCCCATGCATGTGCAAAGACCAGAGGAGAATGTCGGGTGTCCTTCCTCTGTTGCTCATCTGCATTTTTAATTGTCTTTATTTATTTATGAGAGCGGAAAAGAAATAGAGAAAATGAATGAATGAATGAATGAATGAATGAATGAATGCACCAGGGCTTCTTGCCACTACAAATGAACTCCAGATGCACGTACCATCTTGTGCATTTGGCTTTCTGTGGATACTAGGGAACTGAACCCAGGACAGCAGACTTTGCAGGCAAGTAACATTAACTGCTAAGCCATATCCCCAGCCCATCATCCACATGTTTTCTTCAGACAGAATCTCACTGAACCTGGGGTTACCATTTTTCACTGACCAATAAGCCCCACCAATTCTCAGGTCTCCGCTCTGCACAGGACTGGGGTTGCAGGCATATGTGGCCATGCCCAGCTATTTATGTAGTGCTAGGGAACCAAACTCAGGACAAACTGAATCCTTCCATGACATCGTGCACTTACGCACTGAGCTGTCTCCACAGGCCTCCTAAAAAAATCATCTAATTTAACTAAAACTAAAAAAAAATTAGAGAAATTATTTCACTAATTATGAACACTCAAAAGGCCCATGTAAGGTGGTAAAAATACACACTTAAAATTAGCAAAATCAGAGACCAGGAAGTGTGGTGCACTCTGATGCATTCATTCCTAAACCCAGTGGGTATATGTCATTCATCCTCTAACTGTTCCAAGACTGTGTGATTTGACTCCCCAGCTCCATTACTGATATTATATGGGTATGGTCTCTAAGTTTCTTGCATTTATATAAGATATATTGCCTAGGAAGGGCCCCAAAGCCAAAGCTGGGCATAAGGAAGCCATGTAATACATCAATTACTGGGTGGTCACACATGGAGGAACTTAACTATGAGCTCTGTTATCTAACATCTACCTCACCTTGGACAACTTACTTCACTTCTTAGAGCCTCAGTTTCAACACTGTACAAAGTCAGTAATTATATCAGCATCTACTCTATGCTTAAGGAATGAGTTTGAGGACTAAATGACAAAAAGTATGTAGAATATGTGGAGCATACCCAGATGAGAGTCAGGACCCATTACATGTTAGCTTTAGGGTTGGAGAGATGGTTTAGCAGTTAAGGTGCTTGCCTGCGATGCCTAAGAATGCACATTCGAGTCTCCAGGTCCCACACATGTGCATAAGGGGGCACACGCATCTGGAGCTCATTCACAACGGCTGAAAGGCGTTAGCACACCCATTCTCTCTCTCCCTCTCAAAAATAAAAGAAGAGGGGGTGGATAGAATGGAAGAGCCAAAGGAAGGGTATGACTTCTTACAATGCAACTGCCCAGACAGAAATTGGCCTCGATATCCATGACCTTGCAGTGCCTAGCAATACCATCACAAGACCCTCAAAATAGAAGAAAAAGATGATGACATCAAATTAAAAGAAAGACTAATGGAGAGAGGGAGGGGATATGTTGGAGATTGGTGTTCTAAAGTGGAATGGGGGGAGGGGAGGGGAGGGGAAGGGAGGGAAATATATGTTTTTTGTATGTAACTATAGAAGGTGTCAATAAAAAAATTAATTAAAAAAATTTAAAGCAATAAATAAATAAATAAATAAATAAATAAATAAATAAATGAATAAATAAAATAATAAAAATGTTAGCTTTAGACTGGGCGTGGTGGCGCATGCCTTTAATCCCAGCACTTAGGAGGCAGAAGTAGGAGGATTACCATGAGTTCGAGGCCATCCTGAGACTACATAGTGAATTCCAGGTGAGCTTGGGCTAGAGTGAGACCCTTAAAAAAAAAATGTTAGCTTTAGGTTGGAGAAAAGAGTTAGCAAAAGCTGGGAAATAAATTTTCCAGTAGACCCGATGTGAGCCCATTGGGCACTGACATTTTACTCTCTCAGCTTCAAAGCGTCTTAGTGTTGTAGGAAAATGCTGACTGTTGAGTGAAAAAACACTTATTTAGTTATCTTGAATGAGCAACATTCTCTGAAAACACAAACATACTACCACTCAAAATAACTGATTATAATATACTTTAATACTAGAAATAAAAAAATTATTGATGTATTTCTATATGATTCTATATTATCTTTAAAAATTATGCCTTTTTAGCCAGGCATGGTGGTGCACACCTTTAATCCCAGCACTCAGGAAGCAGAGGTAGGAGGATTGCCAAGCGTTTGAGGCCACCCTGAGACTACATAATGAATTCCAGGTCAGCCTGAGCCACAGTGAGACCCTACCTCAAAAAAACAAAAAGAAAAAAAAATTATGCTTTTTTGGCTGGGTGTGGTGGCAGGAGGATCGCTGTGAGTGTGAGGCACCCTGAGACTACATAAGTGAATTCCAGGTCAGCCTGTGCTAGAGTGAAAAATCACACACACACACACACACACACACACACACAAACTGCCTTTTTGTTCTCAAAAGAAAATAACAATTCCTTAAAAAGGCACAGTAAAACCCAATCTATACATTTGAACATTTTTAAAAAGTCAAAAGGAGAGAAATTATATTAGCTACTTATTTATATCTTAAATGAAAAAAATGTATAAGACAGTAACTGGCCTAAATAATTATATTCCTTTTTTTGTTTGCTTGTTTTTTTTGTTTGTTTGTTTTTGTTTTCTGAGGTCGGGTCTCACTCTAGCTCAGGCTGACCTGGAATTCATTATGTAGTCTCAGGGTGGCCTCAAACTCATGGTGATCCTCCTACCTCTGCCTCCTGAATGCTGGGATTAAAGGCGTGTGCCACCACGCCCAGCTCAATAATTATATTCCTACATATTAGGTGGTACACAATCTTCACAACAAATTTCAAGCAAGACACACTAATACCTTAGGAGTAAGATGACTATAAAAGCAACAGATTAGGCTATTAATATTTGTGCACTACCCGAAAGACCACACACTTTCAGAAGAACAGAAATAAATGGGTTTTTTGGTTGTGTGGGTGTGTATCTGTGACTTTTAGCTTTATAACCTACTTATATGTATTATAAAATTCTGCCTTAGCATACATGCTTTTGAGCGCAAACAAAAAGATTTAAAGTCTATTGTAGCTCTAATTTTATCCTATCACTTGGATAGCCATCTCCTTTATAATCAGCATATTAATCTGCTCTGAATACAATATTTCAACAGTCCCATTTTAAGAAAGGAATGGCTATAATAATATTAAAAACCGACATTGTTATTCAGTTTTGAAAGCTACCAAGATTTGGCACAGGTAAACTACGTCAGCACAAGTGATGGATGTCAACACCCTGGGGACTATTGGGGCGACAGCGTCATGTACGGAGGCACCCTACATCACAGTACCAGCAGAGCAGCCGCAGCTGTGGAAGAGATGGGAGGATGGGTCCTTAGGAAAGCCTGCCCCACAGGAAGGCTGTCCGTCCATTGTTCTGTGCTTCCAGGAAGAAACCCAAGCAATCGAAGGCGATATCAAACAACTAACTCCGCTCAGTCTCTTGGACTCTGGCTTGGAAAACTCGCTTCGTGAAGCCCCACGAGTTCTGCTAAGCACCAAGGTGGAGTTAAAGTGACAGGGGCATCCAAACAACTGGAAGCCCAACACTTCTAGCAACCATAGTGACTCCGTTTGGATCTTTTTTAAAAAAAAAAAAAAATTTCTATTTATTTATTTGAGAGAAGGAAAGAGGCTGAGAAAGAGATAGAGAGAATGGGTGCACCAGGGCTTCCAGCCACTGCAAACAAACTCCAGATGCCTGCGCCACCTTGTGCATCTGGCTTACGTGGGTCCTGGAGAGTTGAACGGGGATCCTCTGGCTTTGCAGGCAAGTGCCTTAACCACTAAGCCATCTCTCCAGCCCTCCATTTGGATCCTAAGACTCCAGAGTGCTGGTATAAATATTTAAGAATATTCTGCTTCTCAATAAGAACTGTAATTAATACAACTAAGTAAAACAGCATTCTTGGCACAGTGGCCCACTTCTCTGGCCTCTACTGTCAGGGCCAGGCACCATTCTACCTTTCCAATGTACTTCTCAAGCTTTCCAAATGCATTCACCATTCCAATGACTCAAAATCTAAAAGCTCTTGTATACTAACTTTTCCATCACTATTGTCATCATTCTATTCCACCTGTGCTGGAGAATTCTGTGGAAAAAGTGCTTTGTTAGGCACACCCCAACTTTGAAGTAGCTTTCAATTTATTGGATAAGAAAATGGAAAAAGCAATCATTCCTGCTGAAATCAGAAACACTGGTGATTCTTACTGGTGCTGGGTAAGATGGCTGTGGACAGAGAAGATTGAAGAATGACGTCTCTGCAAAATAAGCAGGTGAGACAAGAAAATACACCTCGCTGGTGTGCTCAGGATATGCAGGCAGGCATGTGGATGACAGAGAGCAAATATGAATTTTTAATGAATGAGGTAATTCAATCCAGAAAGAAATCTTAGAAACAGCTCATGAAAAGTCTAGAATGTTTCAATTATAAAAAAGAGAAAAGGGGCCGGAGAGATGGCTTAGAACGCTGGTTCCAATCTCCAGTGGTTCCAATCTTCAGGTCCCACGTTTAGCCAGATGCAAAGGAGCAATGCTGCACTTGCCCACAAGGGGGCGCACGCATCTGGATTTGGTTCACAACAGTTGAGAGACTGCTGGCACGCCCATCTCTATCTGTCTCCCTCTCCCTCTCTCTCTGTCTGTCTCTCTCTCTGTGTCTCTCTCCAAAAATAAATAAAAAATAATAAAAAAAATTTTTAAATTTTCATCCCCATTGTAGACATGAGAAATCAAAGATGAAAACATTTGTGGGAAATGTGAATTATGGCTGGATGTGGTGGTGCACACCACTAATTCCAGCACTCAAGAGGCAGAGGAGAGTGACTTTTACACGAAGTAGCATAGGAAGAGAAATATGACTAATAAAATGACCCTCGTTAGCTCCTATTTTTCTGAGTGTGTGAAAAATTACTTAATTTCTTTTGTATAGTTGAAGCTTCTGATCAACCTATCAAACTTTTTTGTTTTTAAAACAAACTCTCGCTTTGTAAAGTATAAGCTAGCAGCAAGGGACAAGAGGCCGACTACCAAGAGTCCTTCAGGGACGCCCGTTTGTGGGATAATCACATGCGAGGGGATCTCGATCTACCAACATGAGACATCAGAAGTGAGTGAGCAGGAGGAGCGGGCACAGTGGCACCCAGGGGCCATCGCACGAGCCGGTAAATGAGCTCACCTCCTAGCCCACTGCAAGGCCTGGGAGGGCATCTAACAGATCATCGAAAAACGCTCCTCAGCGCTTGCTTTGTAAGTGGGATTACGTGAAAGCAGCTGAGAAGTACTGATGCCCTTCATGCTAATCTTCCAGAAAATGAGAAAATGCCTTTTCCTCGTAAGCTACTGAGTTTGAGAATCTTCTGTTCTATATTCGCTGATCTTTAATGTATGTTTTGAACACTTAGGGTACACATGTTTGCTATTATTTTTAAAAAAGCAGATGCAACTGACTCACCTCCTTAGAATTTTGAACTTATAATTATTTGTTCAAGACACTGCTCATTTTCCACTTGTACCTGCACAAAACCTGTTTTCAAAAAGGGACTCATCCAAATGCCCTTTAACAACTCTCCTGCTACTTCATCTAACAGACTTACTGTTCACAACATACCAAAGACGATACTCACAAATTACTTTCACCTATTTTTACATACATGATCCACTGGTAATATCATACTGATCCATTCCATTTCCTTTTTTTTCCAGCAAGCAACTTTATGTTTATCTTACCTTCAATTATATTAATAATTCCAATGTTCCTTCCCTCATGTTCTGATCACATTCCACTGGATTATTAGCAAACTTATTATAGTAAATTGTTTACCTGCCACATAATGAAATCTGCAAATTTTCAAAAGTATCTGGTACAGAGTGGTTACTAAATGTTTGGTCAATAATTTGATTAATGTAACGTCAATTCTCTACTAACAACTTAAACGTTTTTAAATGTTTAAAATGTTTGTTCTTTGAAATAGTAATAAGAATAATATTTTTTCAAGTAAACCAGAGTATAATCCCATATAAAAATATAAATTGGGGGCTGGAGAGATGGCTCAGCAGATAAGGTTCTTGCCTGCAAAGCCTAAGGACCCGTATTTGACTCTCCAGATCCCAGGTAAGCCAGATGCACAAGGTGATGTAAGGTCAAGGATGCACATGTACACAAGGTGGCCTACATGTCTGGAGTTTGACTGCAATAGCTAAAGGCCTTGGCACACCAATTCACTCTCTTCTCTCTCTCTCTCTCTCTCTCTCTCTCTCTCTCATAAAAATATTGGTGCTAGAGAGATGGCTTAATGGTTATGGTGCTTGTCTGCGAAGCCTAAGGTCTCAAGTTGAACTCTGCAGGTCCCATGCAAGTGTACAAGGTCGCACGCATCTGGAGTTCAATTGTAGTGGCTGGAGGCCCTGGCATACCCATTCTCATTCTCTCTCTCTCTTTAAATATTTTATTTATTTATTTACTTACTTACTTACTTACTTACTTACTTACTTATTTATGAGAAAGAGGCAGAGAGAATGGGTGTGCCAGGGCCTCCAGCCACTGCAAACAACCTCCAGATGCATGTGTCCCCTTGAGCATCTGGCTTACATGGGTCCTGGAGAGTTGAACCAAGATCCTTTGGCTTTGCAGGAAAACGCCTTACCCACTAAACCATCTCTCCAACCCCTTCCTTGTTAACAAAAAAAGCAAGTCTGTTGGGCTTGCCCATATATGTGTGTGTGTGTGTGTGTGTGTGTGTGTGTGTGTGTGTGTATCTTCATCTTTAATTTTTGTCTTTTAAATTTTTAATTTATTTGTGTGAAGTTGTTTGTGTGCATGGGTGTACACATGCCAGGGTATCTTGCTACTGCAAATGAATGCTTATCTGGCTTTATGTGGATTGTTGTGGAACTGAATTGGAACCGGCCGGCTTTGCAAGGAAGTGCCTCTAACCACTGAGAAATCTCCCCATACCCTTCCATAGCATCTTAATTCTCTTCCATTAAACCTCTCAAAGGAATTTTATTTATGGGTGGTTATACATAGTTTTATGAACCTGACAAATGACTTTCCCCAAAGTTATAGAACATATATTTAGTACTAGATAATAAAATATTCACTTTGAATTTTTTTATTAGAATATTTGCCTGCCTGATCAAAGATAAAAGAGCAACATTAAAATAAATTTGCATAGGCTGAATTCAAAAAAAGCAAAGAGATAGTTGAATATATTGCTTGGCCAAAAGAAGACAAAGGCCCACATGTATAAATACTGCCTAGACAACTTACAGAGAAAATGATCTTGTAGTAATATATACAATAAGATAAAGAATTGAAATTTTGTCAGTTGACAAAACATCTATAAACCTATATAATTCATAAAATAGGGAAAATACAGTTATTTGATTATTCCCAGTTCATTGGCAAATCCCTGCAGTCTCACAGAAATAAATACTTTGGGGAAGTATTTTCTAATTCTCATTCCAACGTACACCACTTGCTTCTTAAAAACCAGCAAACTGCTTCTAGTGCAGATAAACAGATCCTATCAAAGAACTAAGCATTTATACGCAAGAGCCTTTGCTTGGAATTCTTCCTCAACTGTCTGCTCATAGGAATATCTGTCATTAAGAATCCAACAGGCACGACTTACGTTCACTCAAACCACTTTTTCTCAATCTTTCTTACAGCTCTTAAAATATTCTCCCTGGATTGGGCCGGGTGTGGTGGCACACACCTTTAATCCCAGCACTTGGGAGACAGAGGCAGGCGGATTGCCATGAGTTTGAGGCCACCCTGAGACTACATAGTGAATTCCAGGTCAGCTTGATGTAAGTGAGACAAAAAAGCCAAAGGGGGGGGAAAAAGAATTCTATTCCTGGGCTGGAGGGGTGGCTTAGCTGTTAAGGCATTTGCTTGTGAAGTCAGAGGACCTGGGTTCGATTCCCCAGGACCCACATAAGCCAGATGCACAAGGTTGAGCATGCATCTGGAGTTCATTTGCACGAAGGCCCTGACATGCCAATTCTCTCTAGCTGCCTCTTTTTCTCCCTCCATATCTCTCTCTCTCTCTCTCTCTCTCTCTCATAAATAAAATAAAATAAATTTTAAAAAATGATTTAAAAAAATTTTTTTTAAAAACGATATTCTTCCTGGATTGGAATTCAAAGGCAAAGGTGCATCTAGGCTGGGTATAGATGCTGGTGCATGAGCAACCACACTTCATGAACCGAAAGATGGCTTTCAGTCATCTCAATTCCAGCAGCAGCTTCTTATGTCAGGACTTCTTTTCCCAAGACCAAGACCTTTTACCTTTATTTATCTTTATTCATTACCTAAAATAAGCAAGGTTCTTTCTCCCTTTTCTGAGAGTATAAAAGGGCAAGCTTCACATACTAATTATATTGGGGTATGAGATTTTATAAACTAATAAAAATAGATTTTTTTTGCCTTTTTTTTTTGAGGTAGGGTCTCTAGCTCAGGCTGACTTGGAATTCACTATGTAGTCCCAGGGTGGCCTCAAACTCATGGGCGATCCACCTACCTCTACCTCCCAAGTGCTGGGATTAAAGGCATGCACCACCATGCCAGCTTATAATCCTTTTTATATATAACTGGTTGTAACATTCCCACTTTCACTTCTGATTTAGTAACTTGAGTCTTCTATCTTTCCCTCTCCTTTCCTAAATAAATAAATAAATATAATAATAAATAAAATCTGCCCTTTAACCGTCCCTCTGAATGTAAGAATGCCACATAACCCACCATACCACTAACCCAAAATGAACCCTCAGTTTTCTTTGTTCTTGAGTTATCTGACAATCATTCTTACCAGTTACCCCACTAGACCTAGTAACTATACTGACAAAGCAGCAGCCTGTGTTACCATCTCACTAAGCATTGAAGGGTTTCCATTTGACCCTATTCTTAAAATTAATTTAACCCTCTTCATAATGTGATATAATATTACATTGTTAGTCTCTAGATCAGGAACCTGAAGATCAGATACATAAATACTTCAGGGTAAATGATGGAGCCAGAATGAGAACCCATATGTACAATTACAAGTTCACCTCTTCCTCCCATACTACAGCATAGTCCTTGAGAACCCGTATGTACAATTACAAGTTCACCCTCTTCCTTGTGTACTACAGGAGAGCCCCCAAATTTATTCTGACACATATTCTTCAATAACTTTGTGTATGAGGTTTCCTTCATCTTATCAAGATCCATGAAGAGTCTTAGAGAATAGATCCAGAATCCCAAGGACAGTGTTTCAAAACAAAGAAGGCAACAGAGTTGATAAAGTAGAATTTCTATTTTATATATCACATTTTAAAAAAAATCTTATTTAGATGAATTAATAATATACTAGTTCGTTAAGAGGGGTTTGTATGTGTGTGTTTTTGTGTTTTTTTTTTTTGTCATGAAAGGGTATTAAGTTTTAACAAATGTTTTTGCTACACTGATCCAAATATTTCTCTTCTTAATTCTGCTATTATGGTTTATGTTATGTTGACCTATTCTTGTATTTCAGGAATAAATAACATTTCATTATGATGTATAATCCTTTTTACTATCCTACTGAATGTGCCTTGCTAGTATTCAGTTGAGGATCTTTAAGTCAACGGTCACAAGAGTTATGGTTCTTAGCTGTCTTGTTAGTGGTCTTTCTGGCTTTGGTATCCAGGTAATGCTGACTCACTTGCTACAATGTCTTAATAATATTCTCTCACCTTCAATTTTTTTTTGAAGAATTTGAGAATTGCTACTAGTTCTTTTAACTATCAGGTAAAAATTAACCATGAAGCTATTAAACCAGGGTTGTATTAATTAATTATAAATCCATTCAGATTTCCTATTTATTCATGGTGAGTCTTAGTTTATTTGTTTCTTAGAATTTGTTAATTTCATCTAGGCTATCAAATTTCTTGGGCTAATACTTTTAGGTCCTCTTATAATCCTTTTTTTTTGGGGGGGGTTTCGAGGTAGGTCTCACTGTAGCTCAGGCTGAGGCTAACCTGGAATTCACTCTGTAGTCTCAGAGTGGCCTCAAACCCATGGTAATCCTCCTACCTCTGCCTCCCGAGTACTGCTATTAAAGGTGTGCACCACCACGCCTGGCTTATAATCCTTTTTATATATGATTTAGTAACTTGAGTCTTCTATCTCTCTTTTTTTTTCCGGGGGGCGGGGCTCAAGGTAGGGTCTCACTCTGGCCCAGGCTGACCTGGAATTCACTATGTAGTCTCAGGGTGGCCTCAAACTCATGGCGCTCCTCCTACCTCTGCCTCCCGAGTGCTGGGATTAAAGGCGTGCGCCACCACGCCCAGCTTGAGTCTTCTATCTTTCGCTCTCCTTTCCTTCCCTGTGTCCTTCTCTCTTTTCCCTTTCCCCCATCTAGCCAATGATCTTTCAATACTGATCTTCCCAAAGCTCCAACTTTGGGATTCATTCACCTTCTCTACTGTTTTTCTATTTTGATTTTATTTAGAATTGCCTACTTTTTACTAGCTTCCTCCTTTTCCTAGCTTTGTATCTATTTATTCTTTTTCTACTTTTTTTTACATTGTAAAGTTAAGAAATTTACTCATGATTATATTTTTTTTCATTAAAAGAAGTTCTAGAGTTAGACCCTTTAATCACATCAAACTCTTCTCAGATTTATAATTCCATGATAGAAAAATTCTGTGTATTCAAGTCAGAAAATACAAGGACCCCAAAATTCCTTCATGCTCTGAAAGCATCCTTTTACCTTTTGATGTGTCCTATGAGTCATTAGACACAAAAATTAAGTTTCAAGGTTATTGTCAGAGAACATATCATGATTCCCACAGTTAATTACTTCCATATTAACTACACTTTACAAACCTCTGATGTATTCCTCTTTTGGTTTTATTATTCTAAGCTTCACATCTGGGCTTCTTACAATGCTTGACTTTTATAGAAAGAACGTAGTCACGTAATAAAAAAGCACTGTTGAGAGCACATTGACATTCAACCCAGTGCTTTCTTCTGGGGCTTTGCTTCAAGCCACTGTTTCTGAATGCTGTGGACTCCATTCTCCAATGTGCACATATGTTTTAGGCTTTCAAAAACAACTAGATTACTGTACATAATTGAAAGCAAGACAGTGACTTTTTGAAATGCAATAACTGAAGATTTTCATTAATTCAGGCTCATAGTCCCTCCTACCAGCCCAAATTCATCAAAATTTTACATAAACCCTGTGAAATAAAATGCCTCATCACAGACAGAGGCCATGTTCAAGTCAACGAAATTGACACAGAGAGTCAGTAACTAAAGTCTGCTCCTCTGTTCCCTGGCTAAATCAGATTTCATTCTGTCAAGAAACTCCCTAGAAATACTAGGGCCAACACATATTAAGAGTACTGAGTTCAACCCTGGGATAAAGCACACCACTTTGCATGGAATTTGTCTTTATAGTCTCCTATTTACATGGAAAGTTGAACACCTCCTGTAGCCAGAATACCCAGCTGATGCTACTGCTATGTAAGTTTTCACATTCTATTTTCGCTGGAAGATTCTTCTTTGAGAAATGTCTGTTGTTGTATGAAGGCATTTGGGGAAAACCAGGGCAGGCGCTCTCCCTTTGTTCTGAGAGGCTCTGTCCTCACAACCAGGCCAGCAGGGCAGATGCAGTGGGGACAAAGCATGGTGGCCGACGAGGGTCAGTCAACCTCTTCCACAAAGGGTCAACTTTTCGGGCCAAGCCATCCCTGCTTCAGCTACTCAACTCGGCTGCTCTAGCAGGAGACGGGAGATGAGTACAGGAAGGACTTCGGCAAGTTTGGGGCCTCGCGCTTGTGATTTGCCACCTTCTGGCCAAAAACACAGTCAAGGTGTTGGCTAGTTATTGAATGGCTCAGTTTTCCCTCCATGGGGTGAGGATAGTTGTTCTGTTTTTCTTAAAGATGCGTATATACAACGAGTGTGGTAGCGCACTCCTTTAATCCTAGCACGCAGGAGGCAGAGATAGGAGGATCGCCATGAGTTCAGGGCCACCCTGAGAATACAGAGTGAATTCCAGGTCAGCCTGGACCAGGGTGAGACCCTACCTTGAAAAACCAAAAAACAAACAAACAAACAAAGAGAGAGAGAGAGAGAGAGAGAGAGAGAGAGAGAAGAAGAAAGAAAAAGAAAGAAAAAAAGAAAGAAAGAAAGAAAGAAAAGATGTGTATATACAGCCCAATATGTAAAGTGATTAGTACATGCTAAAATGGTTAGAAAGATTGCTTAATCTCTGTTCATTGCATTAATATTGAGCAACTGCATATAAATGACAGTACCACTTCATCAACTTATAAACAGTTGAAATAATGTATATGGTTTAGACTACTTTCTTTCAAACAAATTTCAAGATTTCATAAAAGGAGGTATATAAATGGCAAAAAGTTTATAAAGTGTTGTTCATCATTTGTTATTAAGAAATGCAGCCAATGCCCAGCACTTGGGAGGCAGAGATAGGAGGACCACCATGAGTTTGAGGCCAGCCTGAGACTACAGAGTGAATTCCAGGTTAGCCTGGGATAAAGTGAAACCCTACCTTGAAAAACCAAAAAAAAAAAAAAAAAAAAAAAATAAGTAAAATTAAAAAGAGAGATTATGTTAAATGTCAATGAAGAAGAAGCAGCAGAACAACTATTATTCTCAAAGTCTGTTGGTGGGAATGCAAAATAGTGTAATCCCATTGGAAAATAGTTTGGTGATATTGTGTTAATTGAAAAATACACTTATTATATGACCCAGTGATTTCATTACTGGTGTTTATCCAAAAGAAATAAACCATATGTCCAAGCAAAGGCTTGTCCATGAATATTCACAGCAGCTTCAGTCATAGTACCTAAACACTAGAGACAGCACAAATGTGCATCAGCAGGTGACGAGATAAAGCAGCTGGGTTACACCCACACCACTGCCGCCCAGTAACGGAGAGGTAGACGCAGCAGATTAAAACCAACGACATGGACCGATCCCAATCATCATTATACTAAGTAAAAAAGAGGTCGGACTTGGAGTCTATACTACATAATTCCATTCATATGAGATTCGAGAGCACACTAATGAATCTATAAATCCAAAACAAATCAATGGTTGCTACAGCCAGAGAAACAGAAATATTGTCACCAGAGAAATTTGGAAACTTAGGGGTGGTAATTAGTGTGAGGTATTCTGCGAGGGGCAGCCTTGTGTTAAGACACACTGCAAGCTGCTCCAGGACGCACCTCGAGACCCTCCAAGGGTATTCCAGGTTCTGCCCTCTAGGCTAACAATCTTAATTCTCCCTTGGTATGTGGGGGGGAGGGGATCCAGGACTGCTCACAGATCCCAAACCCCCAAATGTTCAAATGTCTACTAAGAGTTAACACTGGGCACTGGGAAGATAAGTCTGTGGTTAAGGGCATTTGGCGGCCCAAGATTAATTCTTAAGTTGCATATTAAGCCAGACACAAAAAGTGGTGCATGCATCTAGCACTCATTTGCAGTGGCAAGAGGCTCGGGTGTGCCCATATACATGAGCACACATATTCATGCAAATAAATAATAGTAATAATAAGTAGTGATAATAATAATAAATAATGCATATAATAATATATAATAATAATATAAATAATAAATAGTGCATCCAACCTGTGCACATTGTCTCAGCTCCTTTAAGCCATCTCTACATTACTGATGGCACCTGCTGTAACAGAAACATTATATAAACCATTGTTAAGGTGCACCGGTAGGCACTGTCAAGAAAAATGTTCATGTTCAGTACAGATACAATTCTTTGCAACTATCTTTGATCCATGGTTGGATGGATTTGAAGATGTGGTACTCAGAGACATGGAGGGCCCACTGAATAGCATGCAGCAAGCAGCTGCTGTCCTGGAGTAAGGGAGCATACTAAGGCTGATGGGAACATTGGTCTGCTAACGGAGTTTATTCTCAGTAAGTAACATTAGCATGCGAGACTCAATTTCTGCGCATATTTAATTTTTCACATTTGGGAATCCCAGCCTTGGAAATGTCAACCCCATACATCTAAGTTGCAAAGAAAGGCCACTGAAATCCACTAAGATAACAAGAGAATATATATGGAAGCTACAAGCTATTTTTTTTTTTGGAAGATTAGTATCCAGAAGTAGTCATTTGATGTCCAGTTTCTTATCCATAAACTGAAATGCTGACATTTTATATGTAAACTGTAACTAGTGCTAGTTTATCTTCACAGCCAGCTAGGGGAAATTTTACCAAGCACCTGAGGTCAAAGAAACGCACATCATATATCAGGATTCTTCTAGCACACAACAATACAAATAGTAGGAAAAATAAGTTTTGCTCAAAATATTGAGCTACCATCTCAAGAGAAGAGAACTAAACTATTTGCATGCTACAGTTTATCTCCTATCATTGTCTTCATCATATATTAACATTTTTAATGATGTCTACTTAAGTTGCTGGCAATCTTCCAGTGCAGCATGACATGAAAAGGCTTAAATTTGTATGGTGCATGTCACTATCATTCCACTTACACAGAAGTAAAAGATTCTGTGCTCGCAGTGTAACAGCTGGTATTAAACTGACCCCTGCTGGCCTCCTCTCCACTGTTTGTACACTTCTCGGTGCTGTGACATCTAAGTGCATGTGATCAGACTATCACATCAGAAACAAGACATCAGGGGAAAATGTCCAATATCACAGTGCCTCCCTCAGAGCCTTGCCTATTTTATTTGCAAAGACCTTACAACTAAAATTACATAACCATCACATAGTAGTGTTTCATACAGCCACTGATTTATCTTACAAATGAATTCACTCTACAAACATTCACGGATTTCTAAAAGATTGAGGACAGAAGTGATGCTTGGAATTAGAGCGCCTGTCCTGCAGGTGAACACTCCTAGTCATTTAGAAGCCACTGAAAAACGTATTTAAGAACAGATTTCTAGCAAAGGAGGGAATACCATTAAGCTAGTGACACACCTGCCTCCCTGGCCTCAGGTCACTTGAGGCCCACAATTATTTCTCTCTCTCTCTCTCTTTCTTTTTGTTGTGAACTCACTGTCTTTATGAGTAAAAGGCCATCTATTTCTTTGACAACCTGCTATGTACTTCATATTGGCAAGGAGCTTTCCATACACTGCCACACATGTCCCACAGCTGCACATGTCTATGCTCATGCTGATAAATCTCAACTCGTCTCTCCAAAGTCGAGCATATACCCAGTACCTGGTACATAGTAGTTGCTCAAATGATATGTGCAGAGGGCTGGAGAGATGGCTTAGTGGTTAAGGCACTTGCCTGCGAAGCCTAAGGACTCACGCTGGACTCTCCAGATCCCACGTAAGCCAGACGCACAGTGAGGCAAGAGTACAAGGTCACACATGCGCACAAAGAGACACACGTGTCTGGAGTTCAACTGCAGAGGCTGGAGGTCCTGGTGTGCCAATCCCCCCACCCTCCCTCCTCTCTCTCTCTCTCTCTCTTCTTCTCTCTCTCTCTCTCTCATGCGCGCACACTCTATCACATTAAAAAACAAAAGCCCAGTCTATTGCCTTGCCTCAAAAAAAAATGTCTGCAAAATATATGACTAGAGATACTACTGAACAACAATAACAAATATATACTGTCCATACCCTGTGCTTACATATTAACAAAGAACCAGAGGAAAAGAAGAGGAAGAAAAAACATGGATTCCTGAGCATGGACACCCCCGAGTGACGTGACACAGAAGGAGAAGCCTCAAGATATGAGCCAACAGAATGCCATGGGTATCCAGCTACTAGTAGTCTATTAAAAATCAAACAGCAGAGCCGGGCGTGGTGGCGCACGCCTTTAATCTCAGCACTCGGGAAGCAGAGGTAGGAGGATCACCATGAGTTCGAGGCCACCCTGAGACTACATAGTGAATTCCAGGTCGGCCTGGGCTAGAGTGAAACCCTAAGTGGAAAAAACAAACAAACAAAATCAAACAGCAAAAGGACTCCAACACCAGTGGATAAGAACACACTCAGACACTGACCTTGAAACTTACTAAGAGAAAGAAGGGAAGAGGAGGTAGAATTTAAACGCTACTGTTTTTGTTGCATGCCTACAAGATCACTTGATTTTAAGTTTTTTTCCTGCAACATGTAGATTGTGTGAACCCAGTTGTGCAGACTGAGATATTGAGACTGAGAACAAATACAATGTAGGAATTCAAAACTTTCTATGTTCCCCAAAAACCTCTATGTATTTTTCTTGTCTTTTCCTTACCTACCCTTATTTTCAACATCTCTTTTCTTGGCACTTCAGACAGATGGAGATAAATGAAGTGCAGTTGCTAAACTTCTTTGGTTGGATACAAATGACCTTTTGTATCAACATTATTGGTAAGTGAGCACTTTCAAATAGTGCTTCAAGCAGATGACTTCTGCCCCTGCACTCCAACATATGCTCTGGGAAAAACGCACTCATGATGAAATTAAGCAACAAATACTACCTGAAAATATCATAGATCCGTAATAATGCCTCTTATCTTTCAGGTTTTTGAAAATTAGGTATGAATGATTTAAAAAAGAAGGAGAATATCATAAATCAATCTGACTTTGGCAGTTCTGCACTGCCTAAAGTAAATGGATAATCTGACTTCTGACCACTGAAAAGAATAATAATAAGCCCCAACTTTTTTTTTTTTTTTTTTTTTTTTTGAGGTAGGATCTTGTTCTTGTCCAGGCTGACCTGGAATTCACTATGTAGTCTCAAGGGTGGCCTTGAACTCACAGTGATCCTTCTACCTCTACCTCCCTAGTGCTGGGATTAAAGGCATGAGCTACCACAGTCAGCCATAAGCCCCATTTTTTTTTTTATTTATTTATTTATTTTTTTTTTTTGGAGAGAGACAGATAGATAATGGGCACACCAGCAGCCTCTCAGCTGCTGTGAATGAACTCCAGATGTGTGCGCCCCCTGGTGGGCATGTGCAGCATTGCACCCTTGCATCACTTTGCATCTGGCTAAACATGGGACCTGGAGATTGGAACCAGCATTCTTAGGCTTAGCAGGCAGGCACCTAAACTGCTAAGCCATCTCTCCAGTCCCATAAGCCCCAATTTTTGAGACTGCCAATACTTTCCACATTGTTCTCCCCTATACAGTACCACCCTACAATGTCATCCTTACAAAGTGTCTGAATGTAACTCAGCTGTGATAGCACACACCTGTAATCTTAGCCCACAAGAGGAAAAGAGACTGGTTTCAGAAATTAATCTCCTTTTTTCCTGATCCTTCCCTGTTAAAATAAAAGGTGACTAAACAGGTAGCTCTACTGGCTCTTATCCACAACAGTGGTCATCCTACATCTCTAGTATGTCTTGATGGAACATGTAACCCTACAGAATATAAAGCAAAGTGTCTGCACTTTGAACACACAGCCACGAGGATTCGGACTGCCCTTCTCCAAGTGTCACCTTGGACAAGTCACCAACCTGGCCATGCAGAGTAAGTAAGATTTCCTAGTCTGTAAAACTCAGCTGTCACAAAGAGCTCAGCACACACCACCAGCAACACAAAGTGGTGAAGCTTGAAGAGTTGCCGTTCACACTTCACACCCACCACTGATTTCTCACACTCAGCTCTTACTTTGGACGGAACCTCAGAGTCCTAGGCTAGCCAAGCTGGGCTTCCCACTCATCCAGTGTGTCATCCTGCCCTCTCCTCGCTTCCTTCCATGTGAATAACCAGCACCATAGGAAGGAATCCTTTGTTCAACCAGTAAGTGAAGCTCTCATGATAAACCCACACGTGGTTGTTATGGTAATTAAAAGCCTCATTCCAAAGCTTCCACCTAGCTGGTCCCTTAATGAATCTTGCTTCTGTAAAATAAAATTAAGATTATAATGACCATACCTACAATACAAAAGCCCAAGAGCATTTATCCTATAGCTTATAGCACTCACAGAAATCTACCAGGATCCCTGCTTGCCACACCTTTAGAAGTTGTATCTCTCACTCTGCATGCAACCCAGTCATCACAAAAACCACTGCAAACTCCAGGTTTCAGATACCATGACAACTGTGACCTGTGCACACCCTTCAGGTAGACCTTTCATAGCAATCCAGTCTTCAATAACTGATTAGAAAATAATAAAAGTGGCCAGGCATGGTGGCACACACCTTTAATCCTAGCACTCGGGAGGCAGACATAGGAGGATTGCTATGAGTTCAAGGCCACCCTGAGACTACATAGTGAATTCCAGGTCAGCCTGGGCTAGAGTGAGACCCTAACTCGAAAAAACAAAATAATAATAATAATAAAGTGTTTAGATCACATTAATGTCCAATGTTTAAATTTTATACACACAAAGTGGGAAAAATAGCAAATCAACCAGCAAAAAAAAATTAAACACTGTAAATCACTCATGAAGAAAGAAAGAAAGAAAGAAAGAAAGAAAGAAAGAAAGAAAGAAAGAAAGAAAGAGAGAGGAGGAGGAGGAGGAGGAGGAGGAAGAGGAGGAGGAAAGGAAGGAAGGAAGGAAGGAAGGAAGGAAGGAAGGAAGGAAGGAAGGAAGGAAGGAAGGAAGGCAGGCTCCATGAATTTCTCAGAAATTAACTCTAGGTCATGCACTCTGTGTCACTGGTGCCCTTCCTCAGAGGCAGCAGCAGCACATGCGCATGAGGCCATCTGAGGTCACTTATCAGCTACTTTCATGGTTACATTGAGATTTCCCAGCAGGCAAGTGCCACAGCACTTCTGCGTCCAGCATCTGGCATTGTGCTGCAGAAGCAGAACAAAGAGAGCACAATGCCCGCACGTAAGTCTCTCGGGTTCCTTTGACCAGAGGCAGCATTTAATGGTCCAAAGTTCTTTCACCGGGTTATCAAGGTGAATTCGCCCAAAACCATAAACACTGAGCAAAATTCCCTGTCTCTGAGATCTCTGACTAAAACAAACCCTCAACCTTCCAAAAAAAAGAAGAGCTTAATAAAGGATAATAATAAAACTTTGTTCTTGGCACATGACAGCACTCTTTAAAAAAAAAAAATCTGACACCTAAAAATCACCACACTACTCCCGTCAATGTCTCTTAAAAGTAAATATTTCGCTGGGCGTGGTGGCGCACGCCTTTAATCCCAGCACTCGGGAGGCAGAAGTAGGAGGATCGCTCTGAGTTCAAGGCCACCCTGAGAATACAGAGTGAATTCCAAGTCAGCCTGAAATAGAGTGAGACCCTACCTTGAAAAAAAAGTAAATATGTCACATTGTCCTGTGGGAGTTCAAAATTATTTAAAAATTCTGATACAACTTATTTTTGCAAGTTTTCACTTAATGCCAATTTCTGAATATGAACAACTCTGACACAAACACTTAAAAAATTAGTGCTTCATGTCTAACAACTTCATGAATGCATGGAGGAGGGATCACTATTTTAGAAATGTAATGATTAACCAATAATAGAGAGATCACTATACATCTACCTAGAAATATATATTGCTATGGAAAATAAAAAACATTCCACTTCTATGTACTAAAGTGACAGTCTGTTACCTCTCATGTATTTGACAATCTCACTTTTGAATTCCAAGTTCAAATGGGAAAAGTACCTCTAATGATCTTCATTACAAAACGTAGCTGGGAGCCATGCATAGTGGCACACTTGTGAGGCAGAGGTAGGAGGACTGCCATGAGTTCAAGGCCACTGTAAGACTCAAGGCCACTGTAAGACCCTGCATAAAGAAAAAGAGGTCAGCCTAGGCTAGGGGAGGGGAGGGGAGACCCTGGGGAGGAAGGGAGGGGAGAAAAAGGGAGGGGAGGGGAGGGGAAGGGGAGAAGGGGGAGGGGAGAGAGGGGAGGGGAGGGAGGGGAGGGAGGAGGAGGGGAGGGGGAGGGGAGGGGGGGGGGGGAGGGGGGGGGGAGGAGGAGGAGGGAGGAGGGGGGAGGAGGGGAGGGGGGGAGGGGGGGAGGAGGGAGGAGGAGGGGGGGGGGAGGGGGAGGGGAGGGGAGGGGGAGGGGAGGGGAGGGGGGGAGGGAGGGGGGAGGGGAGGAGGAGGAGGAGGAGGAGAGGAGGAGGGAGAGAGGAGAGGAGGAGGGGAGAGGAGAGGAGAGGAGAGGAGAGGAGGAGAGAGAGGAGAGGAGAGAGAAAAAGAAAAGAAAAGAAAAGAAAAGAAAAGAAAAGGCAACTGGGGGCTAGAGAGATGGCTTAGCAGATAAGGCACTTGCCTGTGAAGCCTAAGGACCCAGGTTCAATAACCCAATACACACATAAGCCAGATGTACAAGCTGACACATGCATCTAGAGTTTGTTTGCAGTGGCTAGAGGCACCCATTCCCTCTCTCTCCCTCTCTCTCTTTCCTCCTCTCAAAACAAATAAAATTAAAAAGAAGAAAATGTAGCTATATATATTTTGAAAACATATGATCCTAAAATATGAGAAAATTGTATTCTAGGAGCTGGGGAGATTGCTCAGTGGATAAAGATCTTGCCACGCAAGCATGAGCACCTGAGTCCAGAATTCAAGCATGCACAAAGCCAGACCCTGCTGGGTGAGAAAAGAGGCAGAGCCAGCAGACTCCACTAGAAGCTGCAGTGTACAGCAACAGACTCCACCTGAAAGGAGATGGCAGAGGGTAAGGACCCACACCCAAAAGTTGTCCTCTGACCACCACAAGTGCACCACAGAACAAGCACCACCGTGTACTCACAGACAAGAGTAGAAATGCACACACAAAGAAAGGAAATTCATATTCAAACAATTATGATGGGCTGGGGAGATGGCACAGCAGATAAAGTGCTTGCCCTGCAATGCTGAGTACCTGAGTTCACAGACAGGAGAATTTCAAGGAAGCTCAAAGACCAGCTACTATGGTGAAGAGAACAAGGAAAAAGAAGAACGAGAGACACTGTCTCAAACAAGGTGGAAGATGATGACTGCTCCTAGAAAGTTGCCTTCTGGGGCTGGAGAGACGGCTCAGTGATTAAGGCGCCTGCCTGCGAAGCCTAAGAACGCCTGTTCGATCTCCAGGTCCCATGTTTAGCCAGACATAAAGTGACGCAAGGGCACAATGCTGCACTTGCTCACAGGGGGGCACACACATCTGGAGTTTGTTCACAGCGGCTGAGAGGCTGCTGGTGCACCCATTCTCTATCTTGTCTGTCTCTCTCTTTCAAAAAATAAAAAATAAGAATAAATAAATTTTTAAAAAAGAAAGTTGTCTTCTGACCTCCACATGTGCACCAAGGTGTACATGTGTGCACATGCATGTGCAGGCGTACACACACACACCAAATTTAAATAAATAAAATATGGGACTCAGTGCTTGCTGTGCACACATGAGGACCCACGCTGGGATCTCTACCACTCAGGTAGGTACTACAATAGCATGTGTGGTAATCCTGGCATTGGAGAGTCAGAAACAAGGGAAGCTTGGGGTTTGCTGACTATCTAGTTGAGCCAAATAGATGAGTTTAGGTTCCGTGAGAGTCCCTGTCTTGAAAAGTAATGTGCAGAACAATTGAGGAAGACATCTGATATCAACCATTGGCCTCTACATACATGTACACACACATGTGTGAATACCCATGTACACAGGGGTGACCATACACAAACACATACATGCACAAGTATACTGTACACACATATACACACAGAAATTATTAGTCAGGCATGGTAGCTTATGCCTATAATCAAAGCACTTGGGAGACAAAAGCAGGAGGACTGCTGTGAGTTTAAGGTCAATCTGGACTAGTGTAAGAGTATATCTCAAAAAATTAAAATTAAAAAAAAAAAAAACAATCACTTTAGAACTTCAATGATGACTGAAAAGAAAAGACAAATAAGGATAGTCCCCAAAAGTTTGATATCTAGGGCTGGAGGGATGACTTAGTGGTTAAGGCGTTTGCCTGCAAAGCCAAAGGACCCAGGTTTGATTCCCCAGAACCCATGTTAGCCAGATGTACAAGGGGATGCACATGTCTGGGGTTTGTTTGCAGTGGCTGGAGGCCCTGGTGTGCCCATTCTCTCTCTCTCTCTCTCTCCCCCTCTTTCTCTCTGTCAAATAAATAAATAAATATAAAATATTTTTTTAAAGTTTGATATCTAAAAGGATAAAGCCATTAAAACTTACATAACATTTTCTCACGCAAATGGTATTTTAAAGAATGATTAGGATAGATAACTAAAGATTGTACTTTACAATTTCATTATAAGCATTAAACATATTTGCCACAAAAGCGTAAAAGTTTATTGTATTTTCTCAAACTATATTTTGCTTCCCATCTATTAAGTAAGAATTCCAAGAAAATCTTACTTTCAAACAGGGCTAAAATTAAAATGCCAAATTATAAGACTACTGGTCTTGAAGTGTCTCGGTTTTGTTTTTGATGTTTCCTTATTCCTAACCCTGCCTCTACTTGTCCAGAGACATCCATTTGCCTAAGGGATTTTTTTTTAAAATAAGTTTATCATTTTATTTATTTATTTATTAGATACAGAGGAACAGTGGGAGAGCGAGAGAGAGAGAGAATGGGCATGCCAGAGCCTCTAGCCATTACAAACGACTCCAGATGCATGTGCCACGATGGGCATCTGGCTAACGTGGGACCTAGAGAGTCAAACCTGGGTCCTTAGGCTTTGCAGGCAAGTGACTTAACCACTAAGCCATCTCTCCAGCCCTGCCTAAGGGATTTTTAGGTTTGTTGAAACAGGAATACAAAGAAAAAGACTCAATGGTCAATTCTGGCACTCAAACATCAATATTTTAAAGCAATGGCTAAGACAAAGTTTTTAAAAGTTAAGTCTGGACAGAAGAAAGTATGCTCCCAGAGCATAGTGAGGCCAGAGCCCACTATGAGCCTTTCTTTCACACCTTGAGATGTCTTGACCCCACCCCAGAAATTAAACTACCCAGGGCAGGATTTCACACACTAGTGCTCTAGAGTGCCACCAGGTGATTCTAATGTGCGACTTGGATTTAGAACAATGACTCTAGAGAAGTCTCCACATGGAGACTTCACATGGTTCAAAACCACAACCCAAACAGAAGAGGAAGGGGAACCCAGGATTGGCAGCCGGATCCCTCAGAGCCACGTGCCTATGGAATTCACAGGATCTTGTGCCAAGGAGGTGATGTAACATGTGGACTTGGACAAGGAAGCTGCAAGCGGAAGACATGAGAACACAAGATCCAGGATGCCAAGAACACAGGCCAAGGCCAGTCCACCGAGCAGACTGGGTAAACAGAGACCAGATGACAGCCACACTCCCACTGTCATGGAGAGCACATGAAGGAGAAAACACAAAAGGCGAGCATTTACCTAAAGGAAGCTGAGCTTCCAAAAGGGTCTTTGAGCCAGAAGGAACAGAAGCACCGCTAACTGGCCTTAGTAGACAGCGTCAGTTGCTGGGATGAACCTCCAAACCAGGTAGTTTATGGGAGGCATGGCATCAATTTGAAGCTTATAGACCAGGGGAAGTTCCATAATGGCAAAAAATAAAAAATAAAATAAAACAAAAGGGAGAAATCTCACCATGAAAAGCAAGCACAAAAAAAAAAAAAAAAAAAAAAAAAAAACTGGCAGCTAAATGGCAGGGAACCCAGGCAGAACTCAGGCACTTTGCGGATCTTAGACTGGAATTCAGATCTGTCCCCAGTGACACGCCCTCCAGCCAGATAGCTTTTTAAAAAATACATTTTTTATTTAATCATTTGCAAGTAGACACAGAGAGAGAGAGAGAGAGGGGGAGGGAGGGAGGGAGGGAGGGAGGGAGGGAGGGAGGGAGGGAGGGAGGGAGGGAGGGAGGGGGAGGGAGGGAAACTGGGTACTGCAAACAAACTCCAGACCCATGTGTCACCTTATGAATCTGGCTTATGCGGGTACTGGGGAACTGAACCTAGGTCCTTAGGCTTCATAGGCTAATGCCTTGACCGATAAGCCATCTCTCCAGCACCAGGTAGCTTTAATAAAACTCCTTAATCTATTGGGGGACCGGCAACTCTGCGCTGTCATGTATGTTCCTCGCCTTACTAGAGTGAGGCTCTCAGTTAGAGACCATAAATAAGTCATCATTAATTGAAGCTATCCAAAAGGTGAGGGTGCTGCATGCTCTTTCAGGGTTTAACAGGCTTGCCAAAGGATGATTTGATTCACTGAGAGAATGCCCCTGCATTTCACTGTCATTTGCTATTGCATTACAGCAGGGACCCAGTGAGGCTGCATGTTAATAGGTAGTTTTTAGTCCATGAGAAAGGATCATCCTGAACGTTGTGGTTTTATGACTACACAACATTACTAGTTTTCCCTTCAACCCAGTAACCTTCTTCTAACATCATTATTTTAATGCCTATAAACGTTCACTTCTTTACTCCTGGAACCAGCATTAACCTTTCCTGGTTCCCTCATTAACACATTGAAAAGCTTTAGACACATTTTGCTTTGCTTTTCTGTGAGACCTAACCCTAAAGCTTTTTGAAAACAAAATGCTGATAACATATTTCCTTTGCAGAACCAGCAGTACGCATAAAGCACCACCCACTCACACTGAGGTCAAACAGACATTTCACACGATTATTCAAGTGAAGTGTTGAGCACAGCACGCAGCATACAGTAAAAACTTAGCGATAAACACATGACTGTCATACCGCTGGTGGCTACTAAGAATTCTGCCCGGACTCTGGCAGTGTCTAGAGCAGGAATCACCTACTGTGGCCCTTGGCCCAGGTCAGGAGATACACAAGGGTTCCTCAGTAGGGAACATGTGCATCTCCATGAAGCAGGGAGCTGCTTTGCCCAAAATAATTCCCAAAATAGCAGGGCAGACGGTGAAATTCATTTGTATATTTATTATAATAACTATGTAGGTCTATGCAGGAAGGGGACAAAATAATCATAATGTTCAGTACACTGATCTGAAAGAACCCATCTCATTGATGTCAGTGTTCCTCCATCCTGAAAGGAACTATGTTAATGACATTTGGATATAGTTATAGGGAAAAAAACAAAGCAGGGAAGTTAATTATGTCAAGATATAAACAGAGAATAAACTGGGTGGGAGTGTGAAAAAGTCCCAACAAATCGGAAACAAAGGAGCTATACCATCCAGATTCCACAGCTCATCTCCTGTCATTAGTAGTCTTTTTGTCACTCTCTAAAAACTGTCACAGAGATGTGGGTGCAGCCCACAGGTGAGTAGAGGTGAGCCCCTACAATTCCAAACACTATGAGAACGTCAGGACGGTATGGTCGGACAGAGCTGAAACATTAGTATTTATGGGGCAGAAGCAAGAGGACCACCTCAAGTCTGAGCCTAAGCTGGTCTACACACAACATAGCAAGCTCCAGGCCAGTCAGGACAAATAGAATTTTCCTTCAAAAAAAAAAAAAAAAATTTAAAATATTTAAAGAAATCTCCCTAAATTTCTGGAATTTTCTGTTAACACTATTAATATTTCATATTTTTTCACATCAATAGTCAAAAGAAGACTCAAAGTTGTCCATCCAAAGTCCATCAGAAAAGAGATACATAGTTATTTTCTTAAATTATGAATGCTTTGGGTATTATTTCTCTAGAGGAAGCTTCTTCATAAATGAAGTGCATCCTAGAAACATTATTCTATCTGACCTCAAAACTGGGACTAGTGGCTGGTAAAATTGCTTAGTGGTTAAGGAGCTTGCCTGCAAAGCCTAAGGACCTAGGTTCAATTCTCCAGAACCCATGTAAGCCAGATGCACCAGGTGGCACATGCATATGGAGTTTGTTGCAGTGACTGGAGGCCCTGGCGTGCCCATTCATTCTCTCTTTCTCAAGATAAATAAAAATCAATTTTTTTAAAAAAAAAAAGCTGAGATTAGAAGGAACTTCGAGGCCTGACTATAGAGTATGACAATTTCAGACACATCAACACACTGCTCAGGCCACAATCATTTGGCAACCCTTCATGACACAGTTTTCTACAATTACCTCGAGTTTAGTTTTCCTAACACCAATATGCTATATTACTATACCACAAGCAGCAAGGATGAAGGAGTAAAAGTATCTACGCATCACACAATAAGGGGTGTGTGTGTGTGTGTGTGTGTGTGTGTGTGTGTGTGTGTGTGTGTGTGTGTGTGTGTGTGTGTGTGTAACAGATGAAAGAGCAGTCATACTAAGTGGCTCATGATGCTATATGCTTCTTTCATAACAGGACAGTTTCTACAACATACATACTCTCCTCTGCTTAAATATTTAGGACTATTTGTTACCTTGTGATTGCACAATGACAAGAATGACCGTTTGTACTGTCTGCTTTGGAGAATTATTTTTATAGGCAATTTTCATACAATGTACATAATATATTTTGATCATAATCCCCTCCCATTATTTGCTTTTGTCCTCCCTCTCCTACAACCCCTTCTTCTTTGCCAACTAGTTCTTCTGGCTTGATGTCTTTCTTTTCTTTTCTTTTTTTTCTTTTTTTGCCTTCTTCCATCATCCATGACAAAATGTTGATGGACCCAGTATTGTGAACTGGTGTTTTTGGCACAGGCTTCTGGCTACATAACCCATGCTGCCCTCAAGGTCACGACCTTCCTGTCTCAACCTCATGAGTGCTGAGATTCTGCGTGTGCCGCCATATCTGCCTTTCAAACAAGCTTTTACTTTAAGTAAAACAGAAGCTATGTAGCTTAATAAAGTGATTGCTAATAAAAAGAAAAAATGGGCTGGAGAGATGGCTTAGCAGTTAAGCACATGCCTGTGAAGCCTAAAGACCCCAGTTCGAGGCTCGATTCCCCAGGACCCACATGAGCCAGATGCACAAGGTGGTACATGCATCTGGAGTTCATTTGCAGTGGCTGGAGGCCCTGGTGTGCCCATCCTCTCTCTTATCTATCTGCTTCTTTCTCTCTCTATTGCTCTCAAAAATAAATAAATAAAAATAAACAAAAAAATTTTTAAAGAAAAAATTAAGAATGCCAGTCTCTCCAAATATACAGGATGCCGATGAATATAGGGTCAGGATGAACATCAGACACACATTATGTACACAGCTTGCTAACAAATTAGAGAACTGCTCCCTTTTGGTTTCTTTTCTAGCTACTTGTAAAATAATATCCGCATACAAATTTACAATTCAAATTCAATATCTTATGAGTACATTTTGCATATCATGCCCTGAGAAGGGAGAGTGAGCTAAGAGTTGCATGGAAAGGATAATTTGCTGCTGGCTCTCAGCCAGAAACACTAGACCAAATGTTCAGAGACCACGAAGCATCTCAGCACAACCAGTTTACATGATGGCTTCCAAATAAAGAGTCCAGTAGAGAAATATCCTAAATTGTAAATTTCTTAATTGAACAATTTAGTTCTTTTGTTTGCAGAAGACCAAAGAAAGAAGTAATTTGAAGGCACACTGAGGAAATTCACAGGAACAATGACAAGAATGACAAGAAGTCCAAGTGATTTAAACAACACTGGAAACCAGATGCTTGGACCTCTGTACAGCTGAATTTACACACTAAGTATAAGCTTTTATTTTCATGCTTGAGAAAACATGCCAAGTATTCAATATTTATCATCATAGCTAACGTGCAGAATGAGGAACCTAATTACAATGGATAGGAGGAAATACTGGTCTGGGGGAAAAAAATGAATTTGATATTCACTCGGGTAGGTAGTAAAGGAGACATTTCTACCTCCCACAACCAATCCAATATGTCTGTATCTTAAAGTTACTATAACTGTCACATATTAAAAAGATATGATCACTATATGGGCAAATATATTGCTAATAAAAATCCACTCCAGCATACCAATCACTCAGCACAGGACAATATAATTTTTGTAGGCGTATGCTGTAGTAAACCATGAGACACAGTAAAAGACATGACATGTTACGAGCTTTCTTTAAAGTACCATGAACAGGTATTGTCAACCCATTACTTGAGAGCATTCAAGGGCAAAAGGGTCATGCCAAAGCTGGAATTTGCAGCAGAAAGAAACACAAAGAGTTGAGCAAAAGACACACACATGAAGTGGGGAACATGGGCCAGGAAGGGTGAAATAAACAAGAAGATAATTTTAGTCGATATCAAGAGCTAAAATTCAGAGCTGGAGCACTTACCTAACTTCCAGGAAGAACAGTAGCTTAATGCCCAGCACGGCAAAGGAGGGGGCAAAGGTAAAGGTTGGAAACAGATGTATGAGTTGGGAAAATCTGCAAATAAAATCAAGGAGGCAGCAGGCATGGTGGTGCACGCCTTTAATCCCAGCACTTTGGAGGCAGAGGCAGGAGGATCACTGTGAGTTTGAGGCCACCCTGAGACTACATAGTGAATTCCAGGTCAGCCTGGGCTCCAGCACGACCCTACCTAGAAAAACCAAAAGAAAAAAAGAAAAAAAAAATCTGGGCTTGGTGGCGCACGCTTTTAATCCCAGCACTAGGGAGGCAGAGGAAGGAGGATCACTATGAGTTCAAGGCCACCCTGAGACTACATAGTGAATTCCAGGTCAGCCTGGGCTAGAGCAAGACCCTACCTAAGGAAAAAAAAGAAAAGAAACTTTGGAATTTTGGACTGGAGAGATGGCTCAGCAGTTAAGACATTAGCCTACAAAGTCTAAGGACCCAGGTTCAGCTCCTTGCATGTGAAGCCTAAGGACCCCAGTATGATTGTGCAAGTCTCATGTAAGCCAGATGCACATGGTAGTGCATGCATCTGGAGTTCGTTTGCAATGGCTAGAGGCCCTGGCATGCCCATTCTCTCTCTCTCTCTCTTTCTTCCCCTCTTCCTGTCTCTAGTAAATAAGTAAAAATAAAACATATTTTTAAAAAAATCAAAGAGGCTCAAAGGGAACTCCAAACCACATCATTCGGAGGGTAAAGCCCAGATCTTTTATTATATCTAGTTTTACAAAAGCCCTGTATAGGACTGGGAATGTAACTCAGTGACGGGGCAAATGCTTAGCATGCCAGAGAGCTGGCGCTCAAACTCTACCATGGGGAAAAAGTACTGCAGTATTTATTTTTATATTTTATTTATTTATTAGAGAGAATGAGAGAATGAATGGGCATGCCAGGGCCTCCAGCCACAGCAAACAAACTCCAGACACATGCATCACCTTGTACTAGGGAATCAAACCTGGGTCCTTAGGCTTTGCAGACAAGCACCTAAACAAATGAGCCATCTCTCCAGCCCTGCAGTGTTTTGTTTTGATTTGTTTTGGTTTGGTTTGGTTTGGTTTAATGTTTAGGTAGACAGTTGTCTTTGAAATCTCCAAGTCATAGCCAGGCATGGTGGCACACTCCTTTCTTTCTGTCTTTCTTTCTTTCTTTCTTTCTTTCTTTCTTTCTTTCTCTCTCTCTCTCTCTCTCTCTCTCTTTCTTTCTTTCAAAGGGGGGAGAGAGGAGAGAGAGAGAGAATGGGCATGCCAGGGCCTCCAGCCACTGCAAACAAACTCCAGGTACATGTGCCCCCTTCTGCATCTGGCTAACGTGGGTCCTGGGGAATTGAACCTGGGTCCTTTGGCTTTGCAGCCTTAACTGCTAAGCCATCCCTCCTGCC
The DNA here is from genome assembly GCA_036365145.1 of Orientallactaga sibirica. Taxonomy (NCBI): domain Eukaryota; kingdom Metazoa; phylum Chordata; class Mammalia; order Rodentia; family Dipodidae; genus Orientallactaga; species Orientallactaga sibirica. Next base: position 11,312,012 of record JAEOAD010000035.1, on the reverse strand, counting down.
ATGTTTTTTTAAAAAAATTTAAACTCAACCATGCACAGTACTATTCCCCACATGGTGGTAATTCTAAGGCCAATTTGCAGTTTCTTGCCAAGAAGGTATTAGGAATCCCTAAACAGACACTATCACATCATCCACTAAAGAAAGTAACAGGTCCTCTATCCAGCATGAGGAGGTACCTCCACTGGGGTGGCTTATGTAGCTTGCACAACAAATCCCACGCTCCTTCAACCTTACCTGTGTCTACTGGGTACTTACACATTCACTGTCCCTGGAGCAGCTTGTGGTTTCAAAAGCCTCCTTTAGTTTGACTGGGTCTCTGAACACTTTGTATTAAGCTATGACATTATCTGAAGGTGAATTAAAAATACTAGACTGTGGCCTTTTTAAGTGACATGATGCACACATTACTACATACACATGTGCGTCTACTTTCAGGACATGGACCCAGAGTGACTCTCGTCCTGGTAAGACAACTCCAGGGAAGTGTCTCTCCTAGGATCAGATCTAATCCTCTTGCTGTCCCTGTCTCAGAACTCTCACTTCACTAATAACCCTCTCACCAGCTTACCTTCAAAACTGCATTTTTAAATTTTTTTTTTTAGGGAGGGAGGAAGGAAGAAAAAGAAGGAGGGAGGGAAGGAGGGAGGGAGGGACGGAGAGAGAGAGGGAGAAAGAGAGGGAAGGAGGAAGGGCAAGAGGAAGGGAGGGAGGGAGGGAGAATTGGTACACTTCAAACTGCTGTAAACGAACTCCATATGCATGCACCACTTTGTGCATCTGCCTTAGGTGGGTCCTGGGGAATCTAACCTGGGTGCTTTGGCTTTGCAGGCATGTGCTTTGACTGCTAAGCCATCTCGCCAGCCACTAAATCTGCATTTTTATTGGTATACACACACACACACACACACACACACACATCTGTTTTAGACAAACGAACAGACCCTAAAACTACATCCCTCTTCAAACCACCACCTTACTCTCTTTGACAATTTTTCATAGCCATGTTTCTTTTAAAGATCCAGCATGCATTACTTTAAGGTGCTGTAGCAGAGCTCACCAAATTACTCCCGACTACTGGACTCAATTAACGTTGCTCCTCCGCATCTTCAGTGACTTCTGCAGCACTTGTAACTGGCAACCTCCTCCCAGTGATTTTTTTCTTCCTTGGTTTCTATGACATTGTTCTCCAGGACTTCCTCCTTCTCAATCTTCTTAGGTGGCCCCACTTCTCAACTTCTTAGGCATTCTTGTTCAAAGATTTACATCTACTGCTCTCTACCTATTTTTTCACCATTTCTATTGTGCCATTGCTACCAGAGAATCAGTTATCATTTACACTTTAGTTTTTTAAAAAAATATTTTATTTTTCAGTGCCAGGGATGGGATACCTACCAGTGAGTTGTTGGCTGGATGGTAAGACCTTATTGCTGAAGACTCCACATACTTGGCCTGCAAGATCACTGAGAAATCCTGTTGGAGCTGAGCTGAAAGCCTCCTCTATGAGGACCAGCTGACAGAAAGTTGGTAAAAGCTACACTGCATGCAGCTCAATGGGAGAGAGAAAACACCAGTGAAGGTACTCAACAGTGAACACTGCAAGCCTTAAATTTGGCCAGCCAGGCCAAATGAGCCAATGGGTACAATAGTGGCATGTCTGTTATAGGGGAAACCAACTGCTCTCTAATTGGACTGGAGGCCCGCTCCATGGGAGGGAATACAACCCCAATACTGAAAATCTATAACAGAGGTAGTCATGAGCCCTAAGGGTATAATGTCTGCTGGTGTCTCTCTAAATGTATATACTATGCTCACCAAACTGCCCAGTAAGCACTTCTCTTAATGTCCACACCCATATATTAATGCTACTCTCACTTTTGGTTAGAGAAGCTTCTCTTTTCAGATAGGGACAACCTTGGGATGACCCAGAAGGCACCACAGTGCTGAGAAGAAGGGACAGAGGAGTGCTCAGCACTGAAACATCTCAAACCCACCTTCCAAGGCTAGGGTCCAATGTGGAAGAGGGGCGGAAAGAATGTAAGAGCCAAAGGAAGAGTAGGACTCCTTATAACGTGCTCCTCCAGACACAAAATGGACTGGATATCCATGACCTCACAGTGCCTGACACTACCTACACAAGACCATCATAATAGGAGGAAAAGATCATGACATCAAACTGAAAAGAGAGACTGATTGAGAGGGGGAGGGGATATGATGGAGAGTGGAGTTTCAAAGGGGAAAGTGGGGGGAGGGAGGGAAGTCCCATGGGATACTGTCTACAACTAAACAAGTTGTCAATAAAGAATAAAAATTAAAAAAGAAAATAAAAAATATTTTATTTTATTTATTAGAGAGAGAGAGAAGCAGATAGATAGAGAGAATGGGCATGCCAGGGCCTCTAGCCCTGTAAACAAACAAACTCCAGAAGCATGTACCACCTTGTACATCTGGCTTACGTGGGTCCTGGGGAATAGAACGTGGGTCCTTTGGCTTTGCAGGCAAGTGCCTTAATCATTAAGCCATCTCTCTAGCTCCTACATTTTAGTTTTTAATATTTATTTATTTATGGGAAAAAGAGGCAGAAAGAAAGAGAATGGGCATGCCAGGGCCTCTAGCCACTGCAAAGGAACTCCAGACACATGCCCCACTTGTGCATCTGGCTTATCTGGGCACTGGGGAATCAAACCTGGGTCCTTAGGCTTTGCAGGCAAATGCCTTAACTGCTAAGCCATCTCTCCAGCCCTACATCATTTTAAATTCTCAATTATTAACTATCTGCCCAAATCTTTCTCTGGGAAGTTGTATGCTATACTCAGCCTCAATGTGAATAAATCCAATTGGATGTCCCACAAGTATCTCGTTCTCCACATGTGCAAAATAGGACCTATGACCCACACATGCATGTCCCTTCTCTTTCCTCTTACCTCTAGGTCGGGCTCCCCTTGCTGTACTCCGTGTCTTTCAGAAAGGCACTGTGAATCACTCTGCAGGTGCACGGAGTATAAGCATGGGCACCCTCCGTAATTCTAGTCTTTCTACCACACCATCTAGCAGTGTGTAAGTGCTAGTGACTATCTTCAAATATGTCCCCATTCCTTCCTTCTTCCCTGCCCAATACCACTGCTTCCACCATCATTGTATACAAGCACATCACTTCCTGGTTTTGTTTAATGCCAGCAATCTGATCATGGTTCTTCTCTCCTCAAAATTGAGACCGGGAAACACACCTTTTTGAAGTTCCAATCTCATTTGCAAAACTCCAAGTCTCTTGTTAAAATTAAAAAATTCCTTTAAATGCTTCTCCTTCCAGTTCTTTGGCCTCTGCCTCTCCTCACTGTGTTCACCAATTTCCTGCCCTAACGGCTACGCTCAGGCCACAATGAAGTGACCACCAGTCCCAAGACAAGACCTTTTGCATCTGTACCTTAGCACACACCGCCCTCCTTTCCTGATAATCCTTCTTCCAAACTTGCTCTCTTGACACTGGCTCAGAAGTACTGCTTCCTACAGCCTTCCCAGAGAACCACAGCCTGCGCTTGGCTTCATTGCCATATACTCTCAGCCCAGCAGCCCCTTAGGAATGCCAGGCAACACAGTGATTGCATGCATTTGAGAAAATGAACCAATACATAATTCATTTTTATACGCAAACTGTGACAAAATCTAAGTTGCACTCAATAACTAACATTCGAAGAATGTTCAATGGATAAATGACAATTTGGCTTGAAGTCTACACCCAGTGTAACAGTTTAAATCAAATTATAGATTCCAAACCTAAGAGTAATATATTTCCAGTTGTGTTTAAATAAAAATGGAAGACGAAAGAACAGAATAGGCTCCAGATTTTAATAGCAAAGTAAATGTTTAATAAAATACATGAAATACTTGACCGAGTTCCAAAGGCCTGTCTACTACCAGTCAGCCGGGGCCCTGGCTGCAGAGGTGGCACACTCACCTCTGTACACCAATTCTTCTAGCCCATGCTAGTCAGTAAGGTCTGCTGGAGACCTAACAAATGATTGTTTTTTGTGCGGGGGGGCGGGTTTCAAGGTAAGGCCTCAGTCTAGCCCAGGCTGACCTGGAATTCACTATGTAGTCTCAGGGTAGCCTCCTACCTCTGCCTCCCGAGTCCTGGGATTAAAGGCAAGCGCCACCACGCTTGGCTTACAAATGGATTGGTTTTTAATTGGAGGAACAATTAGAGACTAGCTTGTTAGAGTTAGTCTTAACAAAAAAAGAAAAAAAAAAGAAAAAATATTCTTGACTGTATCATCAGGGTCAATTCATCTATAAACCATCAATCATACTAGAGCCGACGACCATTTCCTGGACGCAATCAGCTCAGCATGCATTAGACAACAAACATCTGGTGCTCACCATGGGGCAAACCACTGTACAGGAATAACCTACCATGGCCTCTGTCTATACTCTGAGATGATGACACATCTAGATTCCCTCTGCCTGTTGGTTGCTGAACACGTTCTGCTATTATCTAGATAGAGTTCATTTCTGTTTAGATGGGTCAGGCTTACCTGTTGACACTGAAAAATACCAAAGAATACTTAATAAACTTTGCACATGTGTTGGTCTTAAAAAAAAAAAAAATGGTGCGGAAGCCGGGCGGGGTGGCTCATGCCTTTAATCCAAGCACTTGGGAGGCAGAGGTAGGAGGATCGCTGTGAGTTGGAGGCCTCCCTGAGACTACATAGTGAATTCCAGGTCAGCCTGGGCCAGAGTGAAACCCTACTTTGAAATCCGCCCGCCAAAAAAAAATAATAATAATAAGAGTAAAAATGGTGTGGAAAATACTTTAAAGTGAAACAGAGAACGCTGGATCCAATCCACCTAGACATTTAGTAGCTACAATATGGGCAAAACAAATGTCTGCACATACAAATTGATAATGTTTACTTACAGAGGTGTGAGATAACACATAAGCTCAATATGCTACATATTTGTTTTTATTTTCTATTTTATTTGTATTTCTATTATTCTGTCTGAATAAAAAGCAATAATAAATACTATATGCATCACTTTATTAAACCCAGTCTGTGACATAAATAAGACAGAGATTAATATTCCTACTTGGAACTTATAGAACCAGTCTCAGGGAGCCTGAGCAGTTTTACTAAGACCATCCATGCAGTTAGTAGGTGGCAAAGCTCTTTGGTGTCACAGACAGACTGTGATTCTATTTACTTAATGTCTCTTACAGATCTCACCAGTGTCTAACTACATAAAAGATGATACCCATATAGTAGCTACAGATGAGAAAGAAAAGGTTTCCTACACAGAGTAGCTGAGGAGTTGATTAGCAAATGAAGTGTTTAAATGTATTGTTTTCTTACTATATAAGAATGCTTTTCTGATTGAACCTAGTCTAATACCATCTATAAGAGATAGCGTAAAGTTTTCACAGCCAGGGAAAGGTCCCCTATGTCATAAGTTTTGCTTCAACAAGAAAATTCTAATATTAAAAACTGTCAGGTTGCCATGGAAACAATCTACTTTGTGATCATAAGGCTGGTGGTATTGTTATATTTCTTCCAAGGAAAAGTAAACTAGATGTAACCAAGGAATTTAATAAAAGTATCTGCTGGACCAGAAGCCAAACTATGACAGTTTTTAGGCAATATGACATGATTTAAATACACAGTAGGAGGCCCTCGAGTTATAGTACGAGTTCCATCAATAAAATGAAAAGATTTTGACCTTGACACCAATATAAGCTATAGTCATATGATTTTAAAAAACTCAATTCTCTGAACAAGAAAAATAAATCATTAAACAACTGCAATGGCAGCCATGAAACAAAAAAGTCAGAAATCATCAAGTGGAGAACAAAATCAATCCTCAAAGGAAGTATAAATAATACAGACTAAATGCTTCACAAAAAATCCAAGGTTTGGTTTTAGTGGTCTGGTTTGTTGTATATGTGTGCATATACAACCTTCTACTTTTATCTAGAAAATACCAAAAGAACATATTCAAAATAAATTGATTTCTAAGCCAAAAAAAAAAAAAAAAATGCCATTACTGGGCTGGGCTGGAAAGATGGCTGATCAGTTAAGTTGCTTGCCTGCCAAGCTTGGGGACCCAGGTTCAATTCCCCAGTGCCCACAAAGACATATGCACAAGGTGGCACATGAGTCTCCAATCCGTTTGCAGTAGTTGGAGGCCCTGGCACACCCACTCTCTTTGTCTCTCTTCTTTCTCCCTCTGCCTGCAAATAAATTTAAAAAATTTTTTTTGGTTTTTCAAGGTAGAGTCTCATTCTAGCTCCGGCTGACCTGGAATTGACTATGTAGTCTCAGGGTGGCCTCAAACTCAAGGCGATCCTCCTAACCTCTGCCTCCGAGTACTGGGATTACAGGCGTACGCTGTCACACCTGGCTCTATAAAAATATTTTTTAAAGGACCAATACCGTTACTAGTTAGTTCATTTTGAAGTCTGGACATGCAGATGGTTTAGGCAGACAGGAATAATTTGAGCACAAAAGGCAAAGCCCCTGATGTGTCTGTAATAAACACGGGGATTTCTCTCCTTTTAGACTTTTCAAGTACTTGTTTCTATGACTATCCCAAATGGTAACATTGCTTCTCATAACTTTAGCTGTGAGGAAATCATTTTCAGAATAACATATTAACACTGATTCTCCTAAAAGACAACCAAAATAAAAATTGCAACTCTCTTGACTTCCATGATAAATTGGCTTCAGAAGAAAAATCCAAGCATCCATGGTAGAACTTGTCCAGTACTCTCTTTAATCTCTATATTGTTTGTGTAGGTTTGTGTACAGGTTATTCACTTCTTATACATGTTTAGCAGAGATCGATTTATATTTAGTAATTTGTTTTCTAAAACACACTCTAAAACTGCATATAAGAAGTCGCTAACTTGGGCGGTGGAAGGCGGCTCAGTGGGTAAAGCACCTGTACAAGCATGGGGACCCGAGTTAAGATCCCCAGCACCTATAGCAAAGCCAGGCATGGTGCTTTATGGAGGGAGAGACAGATGGACCCTGAGGGCTTATTGGCAAACTACTCTAGTCAAATAGGTGAATTCTAGGTTCAGTGAGAACCAAAAAGACATATATAACCACAAGCAAAGTGAAGAGCAATTGAGGAAGACACCCAACATCAACCTCTAGCCTCCACACACATATGCACACACACTCATAAACATACGTGCACCCACACACATACAAACATGGATACAGGGCAGAAGAGATGGCTCAGTGGTTAAGGCGCTTGCCTGCAAAGCCTAAAGGACCCGTTCGATTCCCCAGTACCAACATAAGGCAAATGCACGTGCATCTGGAGTTTGTTTGCAGCCGCTAGAGGCCCTGCCATGCCCATTCTCTCCCCCTCTCAAATAAATAAGTAAATAAATAAAAATATTTAAACTATTATATATATATATACTATTACTTTATATGTGTGTGTGTGTATATATATATATACACACACACATATAAACATGGATACACATATATCACACATGCAAAAAAATAAGAAATTCCTCCTACTAGTAGAGAATTGTCATGCACTCCATTTAAGCTATTTGTAATCATAGTTAAGATTACAGAAAACCTTAAAAATCAGATATTTTGGGCTGGAGAGATGGCTTAGCGGTTAAGGCGCCTGCCTGCTAAGCCTAAGAACGCTGGTTCCAATCTCCAGTAGTTCCAATCTCCAGGTGCCACGTTTAACCAGATGCAGTGACGCAAGTGCGCAATGCCGCACTTGACCACAAGGGGGTGCACGCATCTGGATTTCGTTCCCAGCAGCTGAGAGACTGCCGGCGCGCCAGTCTCTATCTGCCTCCTTCTCCCTCTGTCTCTCTCTCTCTGTCTCTCTCCAAAAATAAATAAAATAATAAAATTTTTAAAAATCAGATATTTTGAATTTTATTAAATTCTAGTGAAATGTTAACAACTTAAATAGCAATATCTGTTGACTGTATGAACATATTTTGCTTAGACATTATTACTAAATATCAGGAGGTTTCTGAAATGCTAGCAGATTCAAAGATTTCGGAGATAACAAAATTAGATAGAGGATAAAATTAACTAAACACAATAAAGGAAATACACGGATCATGTAGATTTGAGGGAAATGCCAGGAAATCACCCAAACGATTTCAGTTTGGGTGATGATGGTGTGTAGTGAATAGTAACCAGCTAGAAAGACTGGGTTGGAACTCAGGAGGGTGGTCTGGAAGAGATCAGGACTTACTCGCTGGCTAATACTTTAATAAACAAAAGAAGGTATGATTTGAGAAAACTGAAAATTAGGCTAAGAGAGAAATAAGAATTTTTCTTAAAGGAGGTCAGTAGAGTATGAACAAGTGATAAGTATATCCCTAGAGTCACGGACTAAATGAAAAGTCAACAACATGGGTCTTTAAAAGGTCAAAGAGAACAAACTAAATGAATATTATATTCAGCATTTAGGATGTAACTTATTTGTGAACTCCCTTCAATATAGTAGTATGTAAAAAAATAGCCTATAAAGGGTTAACTAGCAAAAATATAAAAAATGCAACACTCTATCCTGTTCTCTCAATACAAAAATCAAGAATCATCAACATGGACCAGTGAGATGGCTCAGTAGTTAAAGGAGCTTACTTGCAAAGCCTTCCAACCTGGGTTCGATTCCCCAGTACCCAGGTAAATTCAGATGCACAAAGTAGCACATGCATTTAGAGTGTATAGTGGCAACAGGGTCTGACATGACCAGTCAGCCTATCTGTCTCATCTGTCTGTCTCAATCCCTCTCTCTCTCTCTCTCGCTCTCGCTCTCACTCTCTTTCTCATATGCACACACAAATAAATAATGAACAAGTAATTTAAAAAATCTTCCGCAAATGAAGGTAACGCTAGTTTGTGTATATCCCTTCCTAAGTGAAAGAATCAGTAACAGCTCTTGTCCTTAAAGACAAGAACTTAAAATTACTTGCTTATATTGAAAAGCAGGAATCATCATTTAAAAAAAAAAATCCTAATAGTTTAAATTATTTTTTACAAAAATAAGAATATTCTCTAGTGCATCAAAAGTTCAACAATTCTTTTATTTTTCTGATGCATGAATACCACAGATACATCGATACATCGCTACAAATTTACCTAGGATTAGATAATGATTTTTCTTTTCTTTTTTTTTATTTTTATTTATTTATTTATTTATTTATTTATTTATTTATTTTGGTTTTTCAAGGTAGGATCTCACTCGCTCTAGCTCAGGCTGACCTGGAATTCACTCGTCTCAGGGTGGCCTTGAACTCATAGAGATCCTCCTACCTTTGCCTCCTGAGTGCTGGGATTAAAGGTGTGTGCCACCATGCCCAGCTAGATAATGCTTTTTAATTATAGTGAAAGATTTTTCCTTCCAAGACATCCATTTGAGTCCTACATATGTGCTGTATATATTCATCCTTGTCTCATAGAACAATGATCTCCATATGTTCACAGCAGAAAGATCTATTTTTTGTTTCATGCTAACAAGACATCTTGATTTAATTGTCAATGTTATCTATGAATTATAACTGTAATTGTGGAGTTTGGTATAATGATTATTCTATCATCCTTAATTTTTTAAATTAACTTTTCATTTAATTTATTTGTGTGTGTGTGTGTGTGTGTGTGTGTGTGTGTGTGTGTGTGTGTCGTGGGCACACATGTGCCATGTATGTACCTCTTTGCATCTAGCTTCACATGAGTACTGGGGAATCGAACCTAGGATGACAAACTTTACAAGCAAGCACCCTTAACAACTGAACAATCTCCCAAGCCCATCTTTAATTTTTTTATTTTTTTTAATGAGGGAGGGAATTGGAACACCAGGACCTCCAACCATTGCAGTGGAACTCCAGATGTACACCACTTGTGCGCATGCGCAACTTATGCACGTGTCACCTTGTGCCATCGGGCTTACATGCAATCTGGGGAGTCAACCATGGGTCCTAAGGCTTCACAGGCAAGCACCTTAACAGCTAAGCCATCTCTCCAGCCCTAATTTTATATATATATTTATTTCATTTTAAAGGGATAGGAGAATGTACCTGCTTTTTTCATCTCTTACTACATATACCCACTTCTGGAAAGACAACGAATATAAGCTCTTCCTTTATCTATTTAAACCTATAAGTTCTAAAACAATTCTGTCAAAAGCAAGAGAGCCGGGTGTGGTGGTGCACGCCTTTAATCCCAGCACTTGGGAGGCAGAGGTAGGAGGATCGCCGTGAGTTTGAGGCCACTCTGAGACTACATAGTGAATTCCAGGTCAGCCTGGGCTAGAGTGAGACCCTACCTCGAAAAAAAAAAAAAAAAAGCAAAAGAAATGTAGAAAAGGACATGTGACAGTAACTGGATACTATCGTGGACTACAAAGGCAGAAAACTGAAAGAAAAAAATAAATGTTGATTATAAGTTTTTAATCTATTCATAAAAGAGAAAAATCTTTAAAAATGGACTAAATAACTACTGTCCTGGCTTAACTGCAAAGTACTTGAATGTGAAAGAAACCTGTGAGTAGCATAAGGCTGTGCTTTCCATACGATTCAAGGTCATCTGGAAGCGGGCACCTTCAGTTCAAGCTCTCTTCGGTCTGAAGTTCAACCAAAACAAAAGATATACCACCTCTAGACAAAAATCTCCTAGACTCGGTGGCTTTAAGAAAGCTAGACAATGGACTGGAGAGATGGCTTAGCGGTTAAGGTGCTTGCCTACAAAGACAAAGGACCTTGGTTCAATTCCCCAGAACCTGCGTAAGCCAGATGCACAAGGTGGCGCATGAGTCTGGAGTTCGTTTGCAGTGGCTATAGGCCCTCGCACGCCCATTCTCCCTCTCTCTGCCTCTCTCTCTCAAATAAATAAATAAAAGAAAGCTAGACAAAATGCTATCATTATGCAATGACAATGACGAGATGATCAAGAAATGTGTAACGTTGCCTGTATTTTATACTCCACCACTAAAGAGGGAAAAACATCTGTACATTCAAAAGCCAGATAAAACGTTTAGATCTAGTTAGAATTGACAAGGCCCAAGTTAGAGAAATGGGCTAAAATCTCATGGTTTATTTATGCAAATGTTTATGATTTAAAGCTCACTAGAAAAAATGATTAAAGAAACTAAAAGTTTCTCTCTCCCTCTTTCTCTCTAATAAATAAATAAATTAGGGCTGGAGGGATGGCTTAGCAGTTAAGGCATTTGCCTACAAAGCCAGGACCCATGTTAGCCAGATGCACAAGGGGGCACATGCATCTGGAGTTCATATGCAGCAGTGGCTGAAGGCCCTAGAATGCCCATTCTCTCCCCCCCCCCTCTCTCTCTCTCTGTCAAATAAACAAATAAAAACAAAAAGTAAAATCACAGAGATGTTACTCACATGACATATAAGCATGGAAAGCTTTGATTACAAAAAACAACAATATTTTTATTCTAAGAAAACAGTGCTGTCCACAGTGCCAGTGAAGTCTACAGTAACACAATATATAATGGAACACAATCTGACAACACACAGAATAAATGCAAAGTCAAGTCAGGCGTGGTGGTGCATGCCTTTAATCCCAGCACTCGGGAGGCAGAAGTAGGAGGATCGCCGTGAGTTCGAGGCCACCCTGAGACTACATAGTGAACTCCAGGTCAGCCTGGGCTAGACTGAGACCCTACCTCGAAAAACAAAAAAATTAAATTAAATTAAATTAAATTAAATAAAAAAATAAAATAAAATAAAATAAAATAATGCAATTCAGCCTCCACAATTTCATTACTATTAATTTATCCTGCGTTAAAAAAAAAAGGGTGTTAGGGTTTAGGGTTAGGACTTAGGGTTCACATACTTGTATCATGATGTTCATCCATCCCCTAATAGGGCACTGGTGAATTAAACCTTCACTTTCATAAATGGATGAGTACCCAACTAATGAAGGAAAATTATATGTGGCATGAGTGTGACGTTGAGTATATATTAAATATGGGTATAACGGCGTGGAGGTGCACACCTTTCATCCCAGCACTTGGGAAGACTCCATAGTGAATTCCAGGTCAGCCTGGGCTAGAGTGAGATCCTACCTCGAAAAACCAAACAAAATAAAATATGGACATTGCCAGAAATCCAGGTCTTGGCAGTGGTGATCTCCAAAGACAAGTTTCCGGAGAAGGTGAATTTCCAACCTGTATTTGTACTTACTATTTTCATTTTCCACGCTGCGTGTAAGGGTTTGCTTTGTTGCAGTGCTGGGGATTGAGCCTACTACTCACAAATGCAAGGCAAGCACTCTACCACTGAGCTGTGTCATCAGCTTTTTTTTTCTTTAACCATTTTATTTTGAGACAAGATCTAACTTATTCACCCAGGCTGGCCTTCAAGTAGCTCTGCAGCCCAGGCAGGACTTGAATTTGCAATCCTCCTGCCTCAGCCTCTTGAATAGTTCACATTATAGGCCTCTGCCACCGTGACTGAATAAGTTTTTTAGCTGGAATAAACATTTCAAGCAAGTTATACAATTTATTTTGCACAGCTGAAAACTACATTATTTGCATTGGTTATAGGCAAGGCTGTCTAAAGGGATCAGACACTTGGAAATATTGAAAGGAAATATTATGGCTTATCTATAATCTACTGTTATAAAAATATTAAAGAAACAGGCTGGAGGGATTGCTTAGCAGTTAAAGCGTTTGCCTGCAAAGCCAAAGGACGCTGGTTCGATTCCCCAGGACCCACGTAAGTCTGATGCACAATTTGGCACATGCGTCTGGAGTTTGTTTGCAGTGGCTGGAAGCCCTGGCACGCCCATTCTCTCTGTACCTCTCTCCCTCTCTCTCAAATAAATAAAATTTATAATAATAATAATAATAAAATTTTAAAATATTAAAGAAATGATACAAAATTGCTTTCCTAGAAATATGAGCTGGAGATAGCGCAGCATGAATTTAGTTGTATTTCATTTTTGCATGTGTGTATGTGTCGTGTGTGGTGTGTCTGAGTGTGCAGATGCATGCTCCCCATGCACATGTGTATGGAAACCATGTACATATAGGGGTCACGTGTGGGGGGAGGGAGGTCACAAGGAGAGGCCAGAGGGGAAGGTCAGCGTCCTTCTCTTATGCCCATCTGAGTATTTCCTTAAGATGTGGTTCCTCCCTCAACCCAGGGTTGCTGTCAGTCGGCCAGCTCCAGTGATTCTCTATGCTTTGTCCCACAGGCCTGTATGGTCACAGTCAGCTTTTTACACGGGTTCGGGAGGCAAGAGGCCCTCATGCTGAAGGGGTATGTGTTCTTAACTGCTGAACCATATCCCCCGCTGAATTTGGATTTTCGTAATCCCTCTATACTATCCAGGGGCTACGAGCACAGACTGTGAAGTCAGGGAACCAAGAGTTCAGAAGCCTAATGCTGCCGTGTCAATCCAGACAGGCTCGTTCTCCTTCTAAGCCTCGGCTTGACTCCTGTATTGGAAAGAATAACTGGGGTGCAACTGGGGTGAAGCTTTAAGACAGCATATACGCAATATGCAGTGTCTGGCATACAGCCAATGCCCAGTGCTGACTCTTACCCTTCTCAGGGCACATCACATTTATTTCTTCATTTCCAATTACGAAGTTCGCAGGAAATTAGGGGCCAAGTTTTAGTCCAAACAAAATAGAAACAAGGAATATTGGCTTCAAATTGGATAAGAGAAAACACCTCGCCTGTAAGCATTCACTTTCTTTCTAGAGTCGTTCCAGCCATACAAAGGATAATTTTGAATTCCAGAGAGATAAGTCCTCCCCTGATTAGCAATACCAGCCATGACTGTGACAAGGATTAAACCACTACCAGCCCCAAAAGATGCTCATGGAAAACAGCATGAACAGCAATGCCCAAACCTGCCTATGAAGCATAAATGAGAGCTTGAGGAAAAACTTATGTGAAGTCATTCTAGCCGGGCGTGGTGGCACACACCTTTAATCCCAGCACTCGGGAGGCAGAGGTAGAGGATCGCCGAGAGTTCGAGGCCACCCTGACACTACATAGTGAATTCCAGGTCTGCCTGAGCCAGAGTGAGACCCTACCTTGAACAACCAAAAAAAAAAAAAAAAGTCATACCAAAGAGGAAAAAGCCAGGTAGTTTTTATTTTTAGGTAGCCAGGTAGGAACGGGCCCAAAGCGAATTTAGCCTCTGTTCCAGTCCAGTCTCATCCCTCATAGACAGGACCCTCTACCAAGGTATGCTGGCCACATTTTGTGCCAGCCCCCTGAGTCCAAACCCAATCAGCAGTGCTCTCTCTCTCTCTCTCTCTCATGCCCACCCCAATAAGCTGTAAGAGGACCTTACCAAGTGGGCAAGCTTCTTCACTTTTCATTTTTCCTCACCCAAACCTCGGGATCCCTGAACCCTGTCCCAGTAAGGCCGCCTCTCCCCTTTTCAGCAGCCTGGCTGCTGAAATGGAGGTAAGGTATTTTTTACCTCTCATTTTGTTACTCTCTTACTACCTCTAGGCTTTCCTTCCAAGCTCCAGCCCTTTCTCAATTTCCCTGGAAAGCCTCACTTCACGTTATCCCTCCAAGCACACGTTTCTCTTCTGGCATGGGTTCCTGGTTTCTGTCTCCAATACCCCTTCCAGCCTCCTCCCTGGATCTCATAGTCTCCTCATAAATACATTTAATAGTTTATAGTTTATCCTTCTCAGTCTGATGATTGTTGAGCATTGCTAGAAATGGACTGGGACTGTGAGGAGGCTGGCCTGAACTGGTGGACATGGCTGGGGACCCTGGGCTGTGGGGTTGCAGCTGGCCCTATCGTCAGGAGTCCCTGGCGACAGTGATTGGCCTTCCCTACGTTGTAGGCTGTAGTGTGCTGTCATCGCCCAGAGTGGGCAGAACTGGCGAGGCCCTGCCCCAGGACCCCAAAAGGCTCTGACCATTCCATAAGTCAGACTTTGCCCCCACAGTTCTTGTCCTTGTGGCTAGCTGCCCAAGAGACCCTTAAGTGGCTAAAGTCACATAGCCTTCTCACCATCTCTCCCCCACCCCAGCTTTGAAGTCCCAGCCTTCTGTTATCTCCTCTTCCACCCTTCCCTTATCCTTCCCCTGTAGCTTTGAAATTACTAGTTCTTCTGTCACCTAGATAACAGCCCATAAACTATGCATCCGATTGCCATATAGTCTGTATGTGCCATCTCAACCTTCCCCAAGTGTTTATAAACCCACTCCCCTTTTGAATAAACAAGTGCAGTCCATCAGACAGTCTCCCGGGTGTTCACTGCCCGTCGTGTTCATCATCGCACTCACCCGCTGCTCCAGGACCCTGCTTCTATCCCCCAACTCCTCCCTCCCTCGCCCGGGACATTGGTGGCCAACAACCCCGAGAAACAGGAACAGTAAAGACCCACAGATGATTTCAATTCTTTGTTAAAAATAGACAAAAGGGAGCTGTAGAGATGGCTTAGCAGTTAAGGCACTTGCCTGTGAAGTCTAAAGACCCGGGTTCAATTCCCCAGTACCCGTGTAAGCCAGATGCACAAAATGGCACATGCATCTGGAATTCATTTGCAATGGCTGGAGGCCCTGGTGCGCCCATTCTCTTTCTCTCTCTTTCTCAAAGGATTAATATTTTTAAAAAAATAGACAAAAACACAAAAGTTGGGATTCATAAACATTTCCTGGACTCCAAAACCCTCTATCATAATTAACATAAATAGACAACATAAATAGACAACAAAACAAAATTGATAATAAAGCATAACTTGTGTACCAACCTAAAAAATTAATTTTAAAATTGCCCTTTAAAAAGAAAAAGGGCTCAACCGGGCGTGGTGGTGCACGCCTTTAATCCTAGCACTTGGGAGGCAGAGGTAGGAGGACCACTGAGAGTTCGAGGCCACCCTGAGACTACATAGTGAATTCCAGGTCAGCCTGAGCCAGAGTGAGACCCTACCTTGAAAAACAAAACAAAACCAAAAAAAAAAAGAAAAGAAAAAGGGCTCAAACCCATCCCCATGATCAAAGAACAGACAACTGTCAACACTCAACAGCTTCACATCAGCCAACGTTAAGGAATTCACTGCCCCCAAGGAGACCCAATGCTAACAGAGGAGCCAAGACAAGCCAACAAGTCACTTCTCTGCAACACAGAGCAAGGTGATGAGAGCCGGAAGAGTTTCCAGGCTCCATGGAAACCTGACAAGGAGACTACATAGTTCCCGCAGGGGAGGAGGGAACAATACAGCTATAATGGGAATGCTTTGGGGCTATGAGTAGAAACAAAATGGCCACAAATTAAGATTTATTTATCTAGCAAGTCTGAAGTAATAAAACTATGTTTAATAAGATGCATGCACAAATTTTATATTGTCAAGAGTGTATTTCACGGAAGATATCGTCGCATGCCATAAGGGGCACAGTGATAATTCTGGCATTCTTAAGCTTTATAATCCACTTGGACAGTTTATACATACTGTATTGTTAATTTGCTGAAGACATCTGATGTGTCTTCTTTTTTTTTTAATCTTTGTTTTCCCATTCTTTTGGTCAATGTCTGACGCATCACTGGCACTAAGAAAATGTCTGTGGAAATGCATGATAAATAAAGGACTGTATACAAAACACATTAGTATATGTTCCCTTGATGGCCAGTATTAGAGAAGCCAGGAAATGGACAGTGGGTCCACAAGGAAGATGAAGACACACACTATTCTTGACCACGTTGGCACTGCCCTGGTGATCACGCCCTGCTCAGTATCTGTGTCCACGCTCCTTTGGAACTGACTCCCAGATGGGCATGCAGCCTAGGCCAAACAAATCAAAGCCTGGCTTTACCATGGTTACTGTACTTCGTCCAAAAATGCATGCCTGGCCCAACCCATGCCAGTGAAATACAATCACAGCTAATTTGGGGAACTATGCCTAAGCAATCAAAAAGGGGGGGAAACTGGGGGAGTTCATGCTGGATTTTGAGCTGGATTTACCCCTTGCCTTGCTACCAAAGGAGGGATGTTGTCTAAGAATTGAAGCAACTCATGGGAGGAGAGTCTACCAAGGTAGAGGGGCCAGATTCTAACCATATCCCCCCGGACTCGGCAATGCTAAAGAGAGGTAATTTTCACAGCCAACGGATGCTTTTTACACTTGATTCAGTTTGGGCTTGTAAAACGATAAAAGGGTTTTCACAGAAAGATGGAGCTAGAATTCATCACTAAAGAGTGTGCTGGGATTTTTTCATGAAAAGGATCCACCTGATGGATGAAGTGCATGAAGAACAGGTGAAGGAGGAAAACAGACAACTGTTTTTGTTATACTGGCACACCCATGCATAAGGATATACACAACCATATATAAACAACATATTTCTCAAGCTTGAGTCTGGATTTTCTCTAAATAGAAGGATTCGAGGCTGGCTTAGGACGGTGGGCAGCAGGCTGGACTGCTTATGCTCCATGAAAACCAGGAGCCATGATCCAGCTAAAGCAAGTCATTCCACTGTGGAAACTGACCCGGTGCAGCCACAATTCAACACTTTCTTTTCCAAAGGACCCCGGTTTGATTCTCCAGGAACCATGTAAGCCAGATGCACAAGGGGGCACATACATCTGGAGTTCATTTGCAGAGGCTAGAGGTCCTGGTGCACCTATTCTCTCTCTCTCCCTCTCAAGTAGCTAAATAAATAAATAATAATAATAAAAAGATGTGTGGACCCAAGCAAGGATTTCATAAACTACATAATTATAGGAGTCTTCTAAGAATCAATATAATGAAGAAAAAAAGAATTCCATTTAGAATGTGCAATGGCATAATCATCTAAAAATAAAATATAAAGTTTTAAGTTTACTTTTAAAGTATGTTGACTAGGGCTGGAGAGATGGCTTAGCGGTTAAAACATGTCTGCGAAGCCTAAGGGCCCCGGGTCCATTCTCCAGGTCCAACGTAAGCCAGATGCGCATAGTAGCGCATGCGTCTGGAGTTCGTTTGCAGTGGCTACAGGCCCTGGTATGCCCATTCTCTCTCTCTTTCTCCCTCTCTCTGTCTCTAATAAATAAATAAATATCAATAAAGTATATTGACTCAACAAATGTTTAGCAAGGAGCAAGGCATAATAATTTCAGTGGTAAATGAAACTGACGTATTATGCATCTGATGGGTGTAAGTAATGCTACTGATTTCAAATAGAGGTAACTAAGAAAATAGACATAAAACACATTGGATGACTTCCTATAAAGCACATATATAAAACAAATAGGAATGTAAAAACATGCATAAAGCAAACAGTAAAATATAATAAATTTGAAGGAATTTCTATGGAGACAGCTATATTACATGTAGAGAGATATTTCTGTTTTTACAAAGCACATAGAAAATAAATTTTTGAAAAACATTCCATGTATACACAGCCCCTAGGTGTGCATAACACTAATTGATTGGCAAAGAAAACACCTGAAAATATTATTAAAATAGACTTCCACGAACACTTCAACAAGAAAAAGCAGGTGAGGAAAAAATATATCACTGAGGATTTTATCATCCCCATCAATGCCAAGTTAATCACGGCCCAACACCTGAACCTACCACCAATCCCACCAGGGACGGGAGTATTCTCTGCACCCAAGGACTTCACCACCTTAGTTCATAATCACTGTTACCTGGAAAACACACTGGGTGTCACTGTATCTCTGGAGAATTCTGTGACATAGTCTTGTACTGTTCTTTCAATGACTCTACTGCTTTTGAGCCAGAGACTACAATTCAATGAATTTTTATCTGATGAGCACTAGTCCTGTGATAAATGTCTTTGGTTATAACTTTGTTTGTTCTTCTTTTTTTTTTCAAAGTAAGGTCTCACTCTAGCCCAGGTTGACCTGGAACTCACTCTGTAGTCCCGAACTAGCCTCAAACTCACAGCAATCCTTCCAAGTACTGGGATTAAAGGTGTGCACCACCACACCCAGCTTTCTATTCTTCTTTTTTTTTTTTTTTGAGAGAGAGAGAGACAGAGAGAGAGAGACAAATAAGAGAATGGTGCACCAGCAGCCTCTCAGCCGCTGTGAACAAACTCCAGGTGCATGCACCCCCTTATGGGCAAGTATGGCATTGCACCCTTGTATCACTTTGTGTCTGGCTAAATGTAGGACCTGGAGAATTGAACAGGCATTCCTAGGCTTCGCAGGCAGGCGCCTTAACCATTAAGCAATCTCTCCAGCCCTCTATTCATTTTTTAAAAACCACTAAAGAGATATGAAACTTTCATCTTTACTGCCCTTTATTTTTATGCTGGACTCCAGCATTAAGAACAGCCTTATGCAGCTCACTTGGTGGCTCTAGCATGAACCTGCTTGGCCTTGCATCTGCTGAGACAATTATTTGGGGTGAGAGGGATGGATAACTTTGTAGAAACAATGGCAATCACTTTCCCTGAGATAGCCTTTAGTTTATGTGAGAGAGTGCCCTGTGTCTCTCACAGTAATTGCCAAAGGTGTTCAGAGCTCACATTTGGAGAAACAGACTTGAAGGGATGAAACAAAGATTGGAGATTCTGTTTCACATTTCATTCTAAAATCTCACAAGATGCAATATTGCTGCAAGAACAACACTGCACTCAATAATTTAACAGAATGATAGAAAACGTCATTTCTGCACAAGGATAAGAGTCCCTTGTTATCTTCACAGTCATACAAATCATCCTTTTAACATAAACTATTTGGGGCCATGGTAATTCTACAGCTTTACTACAGTAGAAAAAAACTGTTGATGGTCAAGTGAGGCTGCCTCCATTTTTATAATATGCAGATAAGGAATACTCCATTATACTATGTAGAAAACAATATTAAAGAGAGATGATAAGTGCAATGAAGTCATTTGAAGACTATAATCTGAAAATCGCCAACTAGACTATAATAGCTATATATGTAATATATATGTTATATATTATATATAATAGACTATAATAGCTAAGATAAACTTTTTATTATTAATTTCCACAATCTAAAAAAATGTGTGTGTGTGTGTGTGTGTGTGTGTGTGTGTGTGTGTGTGTGTAAGCACCTGAGTCTCTTTCTGCTGGAAATGGATGTCCGTCCCAGTTTTTTGTGGGTGGCTATGAGAAATTGAACCCTTGCCAGCAGACTTTGCAAGCAAGCTCCATGAACCACTGAGCCACCTCCCCTCCACAGATTTCTTAATTAGAAAGTCTAATATCTAAAACCAAAACACTTGTAAGGTTCCTTTCTTTAAAAACAAAAGTATACAAAATTAGCATGTCCCACAATTTTCAACTATTTGTCTTGCTACATGGGTGTGACGTTTATCAGATGTGCTCCCATTTGTAACTGTCTCCTGGCGTGGCAGCAGCACTCAGCCCAGAGTCAGTCTGCAGACTGCCATTCTCACTGCCTGCTGGCTAAGGAGCTACCGCTATGGTGCTCATGCCAGACTTGCTGAAACAGCTCAGGACACCAGAAGACATCATTCTGCTACTATCTTCATTACCAATCAGAGAAGGTAAAACAGAAATTTCTGGAACTGAGACAAAATATTCAGGCAAGCGTCTTAACCACTGGGCCATCTCTCCAGTCCTCGAGACAAAAAATATTCAATGAAATGTATCTTCAAACATTACTATTTTCACCTTTTCAATGGATAATAACTTATTGCCTTAGTAAGAGACCACAAAAAAATACATTAAAAAAATTACACCTCCAATTTACTAAGAGGTAAAGTACTCACAAAGTTAAACTTGTATATCACTTTTAAGGTAGAATACTATAAAACTATGCTCTATGAAGGATTAATTACAACAAATTTGTTCAGACCAGATGTAGATCATTTTTGTTTTTTAAAAAAATCTGTTGTTTATTTATTAGCAATAGACAGAGAAAGAGGCAGAGAGAGAGAGAAAAAAAGAGAGAATGGGTGCACCAGGGCCTCCAGCCACTGCAAACGAACTCCAGATGCATGCGCCACCTTGTGCATCTGGCTTATGTGGGTCCTGGGGACTCGAGCCTCAAACTGGGGTCCTTAAGCTTCACAGGTAAGTGCTTAAAACCACAAATCCATGTCTCTAGCCCACAGATCATTTTTTATCTCAGTCTTCCTGGCTCTGGTCATTTTCATTAGAGAACCAGTCACAAGTTCACCGAATTCTAAATCGCTATGACGTTGTGGCTCCCCCTGAAATACTTCAGAACCTAGTGGCTGATTTCAGTGCTGACCAAACAAACTAGCTGACTATGACCAAGTAACTGAAGTTTCAATGTGAAGGAGGGGTGCTCTCGAAAAACATAATTTTAGGGCTGGAGAGATGGCTTCCGCTAAGGCACCTGCCTGCTAAAGCCTAAGAACACCCGTTTGATGCTCCAGGTCCCATGTTTAGCCAGACGCAAAGTGCCACAAGGGCACAATGCCACACTTGCCCACAAGGGGGCACATGCATCTGGAGTTCATTCATAGCGGCTGAGAGGCCACTGGTGTGCCCATTCTCTATCTGTCTCCCTCTCAAAAATATATATATAATTTTAATAAATAAAAATTCAAGTATAATAGCTATTGTCTAAATTCCCAGCATCCAGAGGTCTGAGAAAGGGTGACTGCAATGAATATGAGGCCAGAACTGGCTGGACAGCAAGACCCTATAGCCAGAAAAGTAAAATAAAATGAGGACGTCTTTACATTTTTTGTCCACATGAAAAATAAAAATACCAATGAATTTCTAATTGCTAAATTCAATGCTGAATTTATTCTCCTTTACAGCACTGTTTTTTGTTTTTTTCCTGAGGTAGGGTCTTGCCGTAGCCCAGGCTGACCTAGAATTCACTATGTAGTCTCAGGGTGGCCTCAAATTCACAGTGATCCTCCTACCTCTGCTTCCCGAGTGCTGTCATTAAAGGCGTGCACCACCACGCCCGGCCCTATTCTTTGTATGTTAGCTATCTTCTTTTTGGAACTCTTTTTCATGGACCCCAAACTGCCTGAGACTTCTAGGACAACTCAAGCAGCTCTTTCTCTTCGTGTCTTTGGAATGATCATTACCTGGATGTGAGGACAGAAAAACAAAGAAAAGCCAACAGCCAAATTTCCCATCTAAAGAATATTGCTGGCATGACTTAGGGGGCTCCTGTAAGAAAGAGGAGGCAAGCTGGAGTGATGGCTCAGCAGATAAAGTTCTTGACGCACAAGCTGATCACTATGGCAGGCATTTATATTCCCAGCCACAAACGTTTCCATGAAGGGCCACTCAGATCACCAGCGCAAGACGGTTATCACATTATCCTCATTTGCTGGAGAATACACAAAGCACATGCAATGTATGAGTATGAAAAAACAGTCTATCAAGGGACTCGCAATATAACCATATCTTACATATATATATATATATATATGCTGTTTCTCCTTCAAGGCACAACAGAAGTTAAGCCTTAACTATTCTTTCCTTCCTCATAATGCCATGGGTGGTGAATATACTTTTGTTGAACTAAAATGTATTAGGCTTTTTTCTGACCTATGATGCCTAGCAATCACTCTGTTATTTCTGATCCCATTTCTTCATGTCTCTAATATACTCGAGAAATAAAAGGAGCTCAGAATGACAAGTCAAACCAATTTTCCTCCTCTCCATTACTGCCAGCACACAATCCTAAATACTGTAGCAACATATGAAGTCAGGGAAAGAGTTTAAACCCAGAGGCAACCCTCCTAGGCAACTACAAGGACAATCTCTAGAAAAGCCTCCTACCATGCTGGCAAACTCAAAATAGCAGTATCGCCTATTACTAAAGTAGGAAGAGTGGTTCACATTTACAGTGTGATAGCACGGCAGGCCAGGATGTTCTGTTCACTACACAGAATAGAAAACAGCTGTTAGGCAAAGGAGGACGAAATGACTTCAATGTGAGAGAATTAATCACATTTTCTTATGCTTGGGAGTACGCTGTCACTTCACAATAAAGACAGAAAGGACTGCACTGTCAACCTTTAAAATATCAAAACGAATATCCATCCCGAAATGAGGAAATGTACTTATGTGCCTCAGAATTTAAAGGGCAATTACACTAAGGAAATTTTATGAAGCACTCCATGTTTGCATGGTTAACAGAACATAAAGGTAGTTTTTAAAATCAGTATGTGTTTAACTGTTTGAAAGCACGTAGTGTTAGCAAGGAAACTGGCCTAAAATCTCACAGGCTTTCTAGCTCAGGGAACTGGCTAAAATTCTATCAAAATGATGCATGTTAGCATATATGACACAGATGAGAAAGCAGACAAAAATATAATAACAGGGCTGGAGAGATGGCTTAGTGATTAAGGAACATGTCTGCGAAGCCTAAGGACCCCGGTTTGATTCTCCACATAAGCCAGATGCACAAGGGGGCACATATGTCTGGAGTTCGTTTGCAGTGGCTAGAGGCTCTGGCATGCCCATTCTCGCTCTCTCTCTTTCCCTCTCTCTGTCTCTAATAAATAAGTAAATAAATGAAAATAATATCTTTAAAATATATACATATATATATGAACTGGCACCTGGTTTATTATACTTCAACAGTAAAATAATAGCACCTCAAACTTTCTAATGTGCCCCAAAAGGCAAGAGAATAAGCAAAACCATAAAACATAAAAGATGTCACAATTGGGGTTGGAGATGGCTTAGCGGTTAAAGCACATGCCTGCAAAGCCAAAGGACCCAGGTTTGATTCCCCAGGACCCACATAAGCCAGATGCACAAGGTGGTGTATGTGTCTGGAGTTCATTTGCAGTGGCTGGAGGCCCTAGCATGGCCATTCTCCATCCTCATCTCTCTCTCTTTCTCTGTCTCTCAAATAAATAAATAATATTAAAAAACAAAAAAAAGAAGTAAGGGCTGGAGACATGGCTTAGCGGTTCAGGCGCCTGCCTGCTAAGCCTAAGAACCCGGTTCCAATCTCCAGGTCTCACGTTTAGCCAGATGCAAAGTGATGCAAGAGCGCAATGCCGCACGTGACCACAAGGGGGCGCACACATCTAGATTTCGTTCACAGCAGCTGAGAGACTGCTGGTGTGCCCATCTCTGTCTGTCTCCCTCTCCCTCTCTGTCTGTCTCTCTCTGTGACTCTCTCCAAAAATAAATAAAATAATTAAAAAAAAAAAGATGTAAGCCAGGCATGGTGGTGCACGCCTTTAATCCCAGCACTCGGGAGGAAGAAATTGGAGGATCGCCGTGAGTTCAAGGCCACCCTGAGACTACAGAGTAAATTCCAGGTCAGCCTGGACCAGAGTGAGGCCCTACCTCAAAAAAAACAGAAAAAAAGAAAGAAAGAAAGAAAGAAAGAAAGAAAGAAAGAAAGAAAGGAAGGAAGGAAGGAAGGAAGGAAGGAAGGAAGGAAGGAAGGAAGGAAGGAAGGAAGGAAGGAGGGAGGGAGGGAGGGAGGGAGGGAGGGAGGGAGGGAGGGAGGGAGGGAGGGAAGAAAGAAAGAAAGAAAGAAAGAAAGAAAGAAAGAAAGAAAGAAAGAAAGAAAGAAAGAAAGAAAGAAAGAAAGAAAGAAAGAAAGAAAGAAAGAAAGAAAGAAAGAAAGAAAGATGTGGCAATCAGATTAAATGGCTGCCTGAAGATGCATGGGGCCAGGCATGGTGGAACACGCCTTTAATCCCAGCAGGATCGCTGAGAGTTCAAGGCCACCCTGAGACTATATAGTTAATTCCAGGTCAGCCTGAGCCAGAGTGAGACCCTACCTCGAAAAACCAAAAAAAAAAAAAAAAAAAAAAAAAAAAAAAAATGCATGGTGGTGTGAATATCATTACCCTAATGTCCTCTACTTACAAGTAGAGCATGTAACTTTGCAAATTCTGTGTCTATTGTTGTCAATCAAAAAAAGCTGATGAAGTAATTAGACTTGAAACTACATTCAGAAAAGACTGTGGGGCAGGAATTTCCCAGAGAACGTGACCTGGGACACTAGTTTGAAAAAGTGGAAGCCGTGTGCTGAGCATGGGCATTCTGGGCCAAAAAGCTCTAAGAGCCAATCCCAGGACACTTTTCTATGAATTGCAGGAGACAGCTCACCCAATTTTAGAGATGTAAGCACAAAGAGGGACTAAATATATGATGAAATCCATTAAGAAAGGACTATCCACAGCAAAAGAATGAAAACAAATAGTAAAATGAGCTGCATCTGCTTCAGGGAAACCATACAATACATGTCTGGAGACTAGGCTTTTGAAACAGAACTTAAGATATCAGATTTGAACTTACTAAAATAAATCTCCAAATTTTCCTTGTTTATATAATACAATCTATTGCTTATTACATATATGTATGTATGTATGTATGTGCATATACATAATTTCTGTATTTGCAAAAGAAAGAGAAAATGCATGGGCTCACCAAGGCCTCTTGCAGCTACAAACAAACTCTAGACATGTGCTACTTCATGTATCTGGCTTTATGTGGTTACTGGGTCATCAAACTGATCCATCAGGCTTTGCAATAAACTGCCTTTAACCACTGAACCATCTCCCCGCCCTGATCTATTGTTTATAGAAATCAAATTTGTAAACAAGATGTTCAAGAAACAGATATGCAAGATAGTACACTTAATTTTAAGCTTATTATTGTTATGAATAGAGGTGATTCTAAATCCTATAAATCCTATAAAGTACACAAGGTAGGAGGCTTCTATAGCACCAAAACACAATAACACATTGCCACCTTTTTTTGCTCTAAAGCTTAGTGACCAAGATCTCCTGAAAGGCTGTAAGAAGAAGTACCCCTCCCAAGACACCAACAAGCCACACAGCCTCACCATAAATGCTGCCACATAAATGCTGCAGCGTGGAAAGCACAGGAAAGGAAATCCTGTACGGGTGTTTTGAACCCTCACCCTAGCCCAAGTGATCAGAAAGAAACAACTGCAAAAATTGGGCCTTGATAACACTGCATCCCAATCTAAATCTAAATATGACATGGCATTTACAATGCCATAGTTCCAGTGTTTTCCTTAACTTAAAAAGCATTTGTAAGCCAGGTGTGGTGGCGCACGCCTTTAATCCCAGCACTCGGGAGGCAGAGGTAGGACTGCCGTGAGTTCGAGGCCACCACGAGACTACATAGTGAATTCCATGTCAGCCTGGGCTAAAGCGAGGCCCTACTTTGAAAAACCAAAAAAAAAAAAGTTCAAAAATAACATTTTAAAAGATATTTGCTCATGCTATTAATGAGTATTAATTCTCAGGTCAAATAAATACCCATGAAAGAAGATGTGTTAATAAGGCAATGAAGGTTTTTCCTCCATATTGGATATATAATCAATCATATTATTAAATATATACATATATATATTTTTTAATTTTTATTTATTGGTTTTTGGAGGTAGGGTCTCACTCTAGCCCAGACTGACCTGGAATTCACTATGTAGTCTCAGGGAGGCCTTGAACTCATGGTGATCCTCCTACCTCTGCCTCCCAAGTGCTGGGATTAAACACATGCACCACCATGCCCAGCTATATTATAAAATGTTTTAATCTAAAATATGTTTAAACAATTATCTACAGAATTATAGGAGAAAATATTAACCAATAATGGCCTGGAAACAATGCAGATGTATATTGAGAGGGGCTCTGGAATAATTAATGTTTTAATGTCAGCATTTCTAAACTATAGAATTCAGATTTCCAAAGGCAGCATTACGCCATGCAAATTCTAGATTAATTAACTTTATTTTTACATGGAGTTCCAATAGGATCAGTGCAAAAGCACTGGATGAGAAAAATGCACCTTCCTCCGACTCACCCTACCAGCACTCATTTAGGGGTGCAGGTGTGGGCGAAAGAAGTCAGAAGAAACATGCTGCACCATATGTATATAAACTGCAGGAAGCCTGATTAAATAACTGGCAGTTTTGCCTAAAGCAACGCTTTAGTACTAGAGATAAATATCATCAAATATGGGTTGGAGAGACGGCTCAGTAATCAAGACACATGCCTGCAAGGCCTGATGACACAGGTTCAATTCCCCAGTATCCATGTATAGCCAGATGTACAAAGTAGTGCATGCATCTGGAGTTTGTTTGCAGTGGCTGGAGGCTCTGGTATACCCATTTATTCATATTTGTATTCTCTCTCTCCCTCTCTCTCTCTGCTTACAAATAAATAAATGAATAAACTATTTTAAAATGTTATCAAATAATCTTATTCCTGCTATTCTGGATTTTGCTCCTAAGGCTTACAAAATGCTGAGCAATTAGAACCCTACCACAGAACTAACACAGAAAGTACTATGGTAGAAAGAGGAAAACAGGAACTCTGAAATTGAGAAAGCCAAAAAGCCATGTTAACCCTCTGATCCCTTTACTTAAAAACTATGACCGTATGCATTTCCTCATCTGTAAAGGGCATAACTAAAAGAACTCAGAGGAAATAACTAGGGTTATATATAGCACAGTATTTGTGGAGTTAAAAAAAAATAAAAGTAGAATTAGGGACTGCAACACTAGGACATTGATGGTACATCCTTCAATTGGCCATGATCTACTGATACCCACCGGCTTCATGTGTATATGGGCCAAAACACTGCAACTACGAAACAAGCCCAAGGGCTGCTAATGTGTAATGCTGACATCCTCTTTAACAGAGATGCCTAGAGGGGGAGTATCCAGCTGCTTTGGAAAGTCATAATCATTTAAACACAACCACACGGAACCTCTGAGGTGAAATTCATTATTGTGGAGACAACCTAATCTAGTTTCAAATGGTGGTAGGAGTAAGACTATTATGTAGCATATTCTTCATTTTCTGACTTTACATAGCAACCTTCAATAAAAGGAAAGATGCATACCAACTTCTGTTTGCTATATCACACTTTCACTTCACTTCAGCAGGAAGGCAGTATTAAATTCGTGGGCATCAACAAACAGGAGGAGCATCAGAACTTAGATTGAAACTCTAGCTTTCTTCCTGCACAGCTGACCACTCACTTCTGCTCACAGTGATACAGGACAGGAAACAGAAGAGGGAAAAAGGTGAACAGGTTAATGAGACCAGTATATATAGTTTATTTATTCAAGAAAGAGAGAGTGAGAGAAAGAGAGAATGGGCATGCCAGGGCCTCCAGCCACTGCAAATGAACTCCAGATGCATACACCTCCTTGTACATCTGGCTTACATGGGTCCTGGGAAATTGAACCAGGGTCCTTTAGCTTTTCAGGCAAATGCCTTAATCGCTAAGCCATCTTCTCCAGCCCAAGACCACCTGATTCCTATGATCTTTTCAGTCCTGAAATTGTTTGATTCTATTGTGCTACATGAAAAAATGGGAGAAGCATAACAATTCTGATGAGGTTTAAACTCTAAGTAACAAGCACACACACCTTAAGGGCTGGGGAAATGGCCCAGAGGTTAAAGGTGCTTGGTTCAATTCTCTAATATCCATATAAACCCAGATGTACAAAGTGACACATGCATCTAGAGACTGTAGCAGCAAGAGATCCTAGTGTCCTCATTCTCATATATGTATTCTCCCCCCACCCCTGTCTCTCTTTCTGTCACAAATAAGATTATTTTAAAACATATACCTTAGGACTGGAGAGATGGCCCAGTGGTTAAGGCACTTGCCTGCAAAGCCTGACTGCCCAGGTTCAACTTCCCAGAACCCAGGTAAAGCCAGGTGCACAAGGTGGAACATGCAGCTAGAGTTTGTTTGCTAGAGGCACAGATGCATCCACTCTCATTCTCTCTCTCTCTCTCTCTCTCTCTCTCTCTCTCTCTCTTTTCTCCTTGCAACTAAGTAAATAATACATTTTTTTAAATATATCTTAAAAATAGAGAATATTCACCAAATAGTTGCAATAGAAAATACAAATGATTACTGAGATTAGCTTAAAAAACTAGCTATGTGTTTGGGATGGAGAAATGGCTTAGCAGTTAAGGCACTTGCCTGTGGAGCCTAAGGACACATGTTCAACTCCCCAAAACTGACATAAGCCAGAGGCATATGGTGGCGCATACACCTGGAGTTCATTTGCAGTGGCTGGAGGCCCAAACATGGCCATTCTCTCTCTCATAAATAAATAACTTTTGCTTAAAAAAAGAAAAATAGCCATGTGTGGAGGTGTACACTTATAATCCCAGCAAGTAGAAGAAGCTGAAGCAGCAGGCTAAAGACAATTTCAAGTTCCAGGGTAGCCTGGGGTTCATAATGAAACCTAGTCTCAAAAAAAAAAAAAAAAAAACACTAACCAGGCCATCTATCATCTAATCTATCCATGTGTATATACATATATGTATATGTATATATATATGTATATATGCTTTTCAGTATATAAGACATTGATAAATTATTTTTTCTACCTGAAAATTTTCTTTTTCTCCTCAGAAAAATAAGTGAAATCTCTTTTATTATATTATTGAACTGAAACACTTTTTTAAAGTTACTGAATTAAATTATCTTAGAGTTAAAAAAAATCTCAAAAACAATAGATATACACAAATGTTTATAAGTCTTATTAGCAATGGAAAAACAGTACAATTATTGTCTTGTCAGAAGAAAAGAGGAATTTCCTATCTTTTTTAATTAAAAAATTTCATGACAGTATATTTTCTTTCCTAATATGTCCAAAATATCTTCTGGCTTACAAATGATAATTCAGAAGTTGCCAAATCTGGCCCACCATCTGCTTCTGTGTAGCCTGCAAGCTAAAAATGTTTCCTTCATTTTTAAATATCACTGGGTAAAATAAAAGGAATAATATTTTAGGGTATGTGGAAAACACATGAAAATATACATGCAGTGTTCACACACAGTTTCACTGATGCACGTCATGCCCTTCACTAACACGTGGTCCATGGAAGCATCCAGCAACAATGGCAGAATTAAGAGGCTCACACCATAAATACATGAGGTAACAGATGTGTGAATGAATTCAATTTTGCCATTCTATAAGAATTACATATTTGAAAACATCATGTTGTTTGGGTATAGTGGTACACACCTGTAATTCCAGCACTTGGGAAGTGGCACAGTAGAATCCCTAGGCTACACAGTGACAGCCTATCTCATAAACATCAAAATAAATCATGTTGGACTGGAGAGATGGCTCAGCAGCTAAGGCATTTGCCTGTAAAGCCTAACAACCCGGGTTTGATTCTCCTATCCCCATATAAAGACAGATGCACAAAATGACACATGCATCTGGAGTTCGTTTGCAGCAGCTAGAGGCCCTGGTGTATTCTCATTCTCTCTATTTGTTTCTATTCACTTTCCGGCAATAAATAAATAAATAAATAAATAAATAAATAAATAAATAAATTATATTTTTAAAGTACTAAAATAAATCACGTTATCAATGATAAGTATAGATAATTTCTATTTGTCAATTTAAAACCATTTTAAGGAACATCCAAACATAGTTCAGCTCTTCCTGCATGTACAGATTAATTTGTAAACAGCCATGATACACGCATACCCACTTTCATCCTCTGGACTGCAAAGCCTAAATGTTTATTATGAGAACATTTACAAAATACTTCCCCAAGGTCTAAGATAACGTAACATAATATAATACTATAACATTTCTTCATTTCCTAAAAAACTAAAAATAGCAATCTCCCTATGATACTGTTAACTAGTTTATTGAACTTAACAAATTTTACTGTGATATTCAACATGGCCTTCTCAGGATCTTTTTGTTTGTTGCCACCGAGAAACTCATCTCTCCATGAAAGAAAGACACTATCTTAGGGTGAAAGGATGGACAATGGTATTTCAAGCAAATGAGCCTAGGAAACAAGCAGGGGTTGCTATACTAATATCTGACAGGATAGACTTCAAACCAATATTAGTGAGAAAGATAAAGAAGGTCACTTTATACTGATTAGAGGAACACTCCAACAGGAGGACATTACAATTCTAAACGTATATGCACCTAACATGGGGACTCCCAATTTCATTAAACAAACACTATTAGACTTAAGGTCACAGATAACACCAAACACAATTGTAGTGGGTGGCTTCAACACCCCACCCTCACCAACTGACAAGGCATCCCGGCAAAAAATAAACAGAGATGCTTCTGTATTAAATGAGGTCATAGAACAAATGGACCTAATCGATATCTACAGAACATTTCATCCAAACACTGCAGAATACACATTCTTTTCAGCAGCACATGGAACCTTTTCTAAAATAGACCATATATTAAGAAGAAAGCAAATCTTAATAAATAAAGAAAAATTGAAATAATTCCTTCTTCTCTGTCTGATCACAATGGGATCAAGCTACAAATCAGCAACAAGAACTACAGAACATACCAAAATCATGGAAACTAAACAGTACACTACTGATGATGAATGGGTCATTGAAGAAATCAAAAAGAAATCAAAAAATTCATAGAATCAAATGATAATGAGAACATGCCAAACAACATACCAAAACCTTTGGAACACAATGAAGGCAGTCCTCAGAGGGAACATTATAGCTTTAAAATGCCAATATTAATAAATTACAAAGTTGGCAAGTAAACAACTTAATGCTTCAACTTAAGGCCTTGGAAAAAGAACAAGGGAAACCAAAACTCAGCAGATGGGAAGAAATAATAAAGATCTGGGCAGGGCTGGAGAGAAGGCTGAGCCATTAAGGTGCTTGCCTGCAAACTCTAAGGACCCATGTTGGACTCTCCTGATCCCACATAAGCCAAGATGCACAAAGGTGAGGCAAGCTCAAGGTAACACATGCCCACTAGGTGGTGCAAGTGTCTGGCATTCAATTACAGTGGCTGAGGACCTGGCACGCCAATTTTCTCTCTAATAAAAATTTAAAAATTAAAAGAAAAAGATTAGGGCAGAAAATACTTAAGTAGAAACAAGCAAAAAAAGGAATCAATGAAGAAAGAGCAGGTTCTTTGAAAGGATAAACAAGATTGATAAAACCTTAGCAAACCTGACAAAAGAAAAGACGAGAGACAGAAATTATTAAAATTAGAGGTGAAGAGCTGGGCATGGTGGCACACGTCTTTAATCCCAGCACTCAGGAGGCAGAGGTAGGAGGATCACCATGAGTTCGAAGCCACTCTGAGACTACAGAGTGAATTCCAGGTCAACATGAGCTAAAGTGAGAACCGACCTCAAAAAACAAAAATAAAGTAAAATAAAATAAAAATTAAAGATGAAAAAGGCACCATTACAACAGATACCAAAGAAATTCAGAAAACCAAAAGGACATACGTTAAGAACATGTATTTCATGGAGCTTGAAAACTGGAAAGAAATAAATGATTTCCTAGATTTATATGACCTGCCAAAATTAAATTGAGATGAGAAAAAAACATTTAAATAGAACAATAACAAGTATGATGATTCAAATGGTTACAAAAATTCTCCCAACTAAAAAAAGTTCAGGCCCAAATGGTTCACTTGTGAATTTTACAAGAAATTCATGGAAGAACTAAAACCAGTGCTTCTCAGCTTTTCCATAAAATAGAAAAGGAAGGAATACTACCAAACTCCTTGTACGAGCCAGCATCACTCTGATACCAAAACCAGACAAAGTATAAAAAAAGAAAACTACAGACCTATCTCCCTCATGAACATAAATGCAAAAATGCTCAACAAAATATTGGCAAATAGAATACAAGAAGATATTAAAAAGATCATTCACCACAACAAGTAGGCTTTATCACAAAGATGCAAGGATAATTCAATATATGCAAATTGATAAATGTAGCACACTATATAAATGGACTGAAGGACAAATATCACATGATCATCTCAGAAGATACAGAAAAGGCATTTGACAAAATCCAATATCCCTTCATAGTAAAAGTCCTAAAGAAACTGGGAACAGAAGAAACATATCTCAACATAACAAAGGCTATTTATGACAAACATACAGCCAACATAATACTAAATGGTGAAACACTTGAAGCTTTTCCACTAAAATCAGGAACAAGAGAAGGGTGTCCACTGTAATATAGTACTAGAAGTCTTAGCCATAGCAATAAGGCAAGAGACACACATAAAAAGAATACAAATTGGACGCCGGGCGTGGTGGCGCACGCCTTTAATCCCAACACTCGGGAGGCAGAGGTAGGAGGATTGCTATGAGTTCGAGGCCACCCTGAGATTACATAGATAATTCCAGGTCAGCCTGGACCAGAGTGAGACCCTACCTCGAAAAACCAAAAATAAATAAATAAATAAATAAAAATAAAGTCAGATGCACAAAGGTGGCACATGCATCTGGAATTTGTAAAAAAAAAAAAAAAAAAAAAAAATACAAATTGGAAAGGAAGAGATCAAGTTATCATTATTTGCAGATGATATGATTCTATACATATAGGACCCTAAAGACTCTACCAGCAGGCTGGTACAGCCATATAATTTTAGACACAAATGCCAAAAATATTCATTGGAGAAAAGACAGCCTCCTTAACAAATGGTGCTGGGAAAACTGGATATCTATATGTAGAAGGATGAAAATAGATCCTAATCTCTCTCTATGCACAAGAATCAAGTCCAAATGGATTAAAGACCTTAATATCAGACCCGAAACTCTGAAACTGCTACAGGAAAAACATAGGGGAAAGCCTTCAACTTATTGGCATAGGCAATGACTTTCTGAATACAACCCCACTTGCTCAGGAAGTAAAACCACTAATCAACCATTGGGACCTCATAAAAAGCTTTTGTACAGCAAAGGACACTGTGAATAAAGAGGCAACCTACAGAATGGGAGAAAATCTTTGCCAGATATACATCTGATAGAGGATTAATATCCAGGATATATAAAGAACTCAAAAAACAAAATAATAAATCATACAACCCAATTAAAAAATGGGCTATGGAACTAAATAGAGGGTTCTCAAAAGAAGAAATACAGATGGCATATAAACATCTAAAAACATATTCCACATCCTTAGCCATCAAGGAAATGCAAATTAAAGTTACTCTGAGATTCCATCTCACTCTTGTCAGAATGGATATCATCAAGAAAACACACAACGGGGCTGAAGACATGGCTTAACGGTTAAGGCATTTGCCTGCAAAACCAAAGGACCTGGGTTCCATTCCCCAGGACCCACATAAGCCAGATGCACAAGGGGCACATGCGTCTGGAGTTTGTTTGCGGTGGCTAGAGACCCTGGTGAGCCCATTCTCTCTCTGTCTATCTCTCTCTCTTCTCTTTCTCTCTGCTTGAAAATAAATAAATAAAATTTAAAAAGAAAAAAGAAAACACATGACAGGGGGCTGGAGAGATGGCTTAGTGTTTAAGGCATTTGCCTGCAAAGCCAAAGGATCCTGGTTTGACTCTCCAGGACCCACATAAGCCAGATGCACAAGGGGGCGAATGCATCTGGAGTTCGTTTGCAGTGGCTGGAGGCCCTGGCACACCCATTCTCTCTTTCTCTCTCTCCCTCTCTCTCTCTCTCTCTCTCTCTCTCTGTCTCTCCCTCTCTGCCTCTTTCTCTCTCTCAAATAAATAAATAAATAAAATTTTAAAAAAAGAAGGAAAGAAAACAAATGACAATAAATGCTGGCCAGGATGTAAAAAACGAGGAACCCTTCTATACTGTTGGTGGCAATGTAATCTGGTACAGCCATTGTGGAAATCAGTGTGGAGGTTCCTGAGATAGCTAAGAATGGATTTGCCATATGAACAAGTTATACCACTCCTAGACATATATCCTAAGGACTCATCTCAATAACTTAGAGATACTTGCTCAACCATGTTTATTGCTGCTCTATTCATAACAGCTAGGAAATGGAACCAGCCTAGATGTCCCTCAACTGATGAGTGGATAATGAAGATGTGGCACATTTATACAATGGAATTCTACTCAGCAGTAAAGAAAAATGAAATTATGAAATTTGCAGGAAAAGGGATGGATCTAGAAAGGATTATACTTAGTGAGGTAACCCAGGCCCAGAAATCCTAGCTACAAATGATTGGACTTCTATGTGAGTAGGAATAAAACTCAGTAACAGAGGCCAGTAAGCTAGAAAAGGGGATATAACGTGAATAGAAAGGGAGGTGGGACTTAAGAGGATGATATTGTATATATGTAAGTAGAACAGATTAATGGGGGTGAAAAGGCCTAAGCGAGGTCAGGAGAAGAGAGTGAAAAAAGGAAAGGTGGAGGGAGGGCTAATCAAAATCTAAGAGGACATAAATAAGTCATATGAAAACCTACTTTTCTGGACAAAGGAACACTCAGAAGCCTTAGATTGTTAGAAAATTTTCAGTGCCAGGTATGGGATACCTTCCAGTGAGTGGTTGGCCAAGGAGGTCACTGATCCCCCGGCCCCCAAAAAAACATTACAGGCCATTGCAGAGAGTCTTGGTTTCCCACCAGGAATAGATGGTAATATTCTAATGCTGAAGACTCCACATACTTGGGCTGCAAGGTCACTGAGAAATCCTGCTGGAGCTGAGCTAAAACCTCCTCCAAGTAGACAAGCTGACAGAAAGTTGGAAAAAGCTATGCTGCATGCAGTTCAATGGGAGAGAGAAGTCATCAGTGGAGATACTCAACAGTGGACACTGAGAGCCTTAAATTTGGCCAGCCAGGCCAAACAAGCCAATGAGTGCAATAGTGGCATGTCTGTTATGGGGGAAACAAACTGCTCTATAATTGGGTTGGAGCCCCGCTCCATGGGAATGAATACACCCCTGATACTGAAAACCAACAACAGGGGTAGTCATGAGCCCTAGGGGTGTAACGTCTGCTGGTGTCTGGCTAAATGTATATACTATGTTCACCAAACTGCCCAGTAAGCACTTCTCTTAATGGTCATACCCATATATTAATACTATTCTCACTTTTGGTTAGAGAAGCTTCTCTTTTCAGATGGCAGTGACCTTGGGATGACTCAGAAGGCACCATGGTGCTGAGAAGAAGGGACAGAGGAGCGCTCAGCACTGAAACATCTCTAACACATCTTTCAAGGCTCAGGGTCCATTGTGGAAGAGGTGGTGGAAAGAAAATGTAAGAGCCAAAGGAAGAGTAGGACTCCTTAAAACGTGCTCCTCCAGACACAAAACGGCCTGGATATCCATGACCTCACAGTGCCTGACACTACCTACAACAAGACGATCATAATAGGAGGAAAAGATGAAGACATCAAACTGAAAAGAGAGACTGATTGAGGGATGGGGTATGATGGAGAGTGGAGTTTCAAAGGGGAAAGTGGGGGGGGGGAATTACCATGGGTTATTGTCTACAATTATGGAAGTTGTCAATAAAAAATTAAATAAAAATAACTCTAAAAAATAATGTTC
Source organism: Orientallactaga sibirica (assembly GCA_036365145.1). NCBI lineage: Eukaryota > Metazoa > Chordata > Mammalia > Rodentia > Dipodidae > Orientallactaga > Orientallactaga sibirica. The sequence continues at coordinate 11,275,804 of JAEOAD010000035.1, read as the reverse complement.
ATGTATCCCCTCAGTCAGTCAATGAGACATGAATGTAAGGATACAGTACCCAAGCAGATTTTTACCACTAAAGAAAAAGCAAAACAGTGAGCCCTTGCTGCCTCCCCATGGTGCACTGAGACATTGAAAATATCACTTCCGCCAGGCGTGGTGGCTCACACCTTTAATCCCAGCACTTGGGAGGCAGAGGTAGGAGGATTGCTATGAGTTCGAGGCCTCCCTGAGACTACAGAGTGAATACTAGGTCAGCCTGGGTTTGAGTGAGACCCTACCTCAAAAAAAAAAAATGAAATGAAATGAAAATATCACTTCCATCTGAACTACTGACAAGTCATGCACTCAGACAAATAGGTAAAAACTTGGCAAACACATTCATCCATCAATACTTCGAAGCAAAGCAATAGCCCTAAACAGTTATCTAAGCAGTTATCCCTGACTGGCACAAGTATAAATAAAAATGCTGATAAAGAGCTTATTAATTATCCATCCGACAGAAGTTAGAAAGCATCTGGACTTTTAACTATGATAAACACACATCAAACCATCATGGATTATTTACACATAAATGAAGAGAAGTATTAACCAAATGGCAAAAATAAAGAATGTGATAAAAAAATATTATTATAAATTCAAGCAAGGGCTGGGTGTGTGGTGGCGCACGCCTTTAATGCCAGCACTCAGGAGGCAGAGGCAGGAGGATTGCCATGAGTTCTTGGCCACCTTGAGACTACATAGTGAATTCCAGGTCAGCCTGAACTACAATGAGATCCTACCTTGAAAAAACAAAAAATAAGTAAGTAAATAAAAACTCAAGCAATGATCTGCTTTGGAAAGCCCAAACGTCCTCCAAACATCACTTTACTTGAAGGATGAAGAACATTTTTGAGAATAAATGTCTCTTGAATCTACTTGGGGACTCAATCTGTTACAATGAAGCCAAGCCACATAAATTGTGGGTGCAGCATCATCTTATAATTAGGATGCCAAGATCTGTGCATAGGCAGGTATCTTGGCTGTTCACCTGCTTTATTTAAAACCAGCAGAGAAGTTAAATCCCAGTGACTTCAGTATCCCAGCATCTGTTCTGAGCAGACTAGAGAGGCGTCTTTGCCAGCAGTTACTGCCAAACATACAGGTCCATGCACCCTGCTGGCAGGAGGTTAGCAGTCCTGGTGTGGCTGCTCGCTTTACTACTAAATATTTAATGGCATATATTTCCTTAATGGAACCCAGGCACATCTGATCAGTCACTGGGATCATTTAGTAATGCAGTCAAAGTTATAACACTGCCATCCCACATCAACTTTGTAATTAGATAATCCATCACTTTATTAATTCAAAAAATTGCTTTCTTTTATTACTTTACAGCATGCTACAGTAGTGAAACGCAATTGAGCTCATCAACAAAAAAGCTCTAAAATTTAGTCCTATGTGAACTTGAAGCTCTAAAGTGGCAAACGCACACACAGTCATGACCTTTCAAAACAAGAGGTAATACTCTGCCCACAGATTAGACAGTAAACAGCACTGTTGCCATACAGCACCAGTTTAAGCACAAGATGGCTAATGCAGCTCAAGATTAAAAGCAGTACAGTTTGTGTGTGTGTGTATATATATATATATATATATATATATATATATACACACACACATACACACACATACACACACATATATATAGACACACATACCAAGAATACAAGAACCAGTTGTTTAGTCATTTTTTTCTGTAGTTGATTTATGCTACTTACTAAAATTATGAGATTATGGCAGAATATCATATAGACTATTTATCAGCACTCTAAGTCTTAAAGTTCATGCCAGCCAAATGCAATTATATATAATTTTGAACACAATAAGTTGATTGTTGTCTTTGGTCTTACATCTAACTGAAAATATAAAATCAATACTTCTCATATTATTAATTAGCAAAGATTCTTGTTCTACACACTCAACTGCTTCTCAATGAAGAAAAAAAAAAACTCCCTCAATAAAAAAGGTATTTTCTTAGAATGAAACAGAATGCAAAATTTAAGTACTATAATACAAACACCTTCTAAAGTCCTCTTTCAAGGCTATAAAACCAGAGTAGAGTGCAAAACCAGCTATAGCTAACAGCATTAAAAATTACATTTTAGGAAGGCAAGTTTTAAAGGTTACATATGTGCCCTAAAGAACAAAAATAACACATTACCAGGAGAACTATTATGTTGTTTGAAGGAAAACGGGAGGGAACATCTTCCCAAGCAGATGTGGGATTTCGAATCAAAAACCTCTGTGGTGTTGCACAACAGTGCACAACAGTGCAACACCACACAGTGTTTACCGAGCTCTGGAAATGCTCACAAAGACATGTGTGTTGTGGTCAGGAAGGTCATTTGTTTTCTATTGCTTCCAATTTCATGTCTGTTTCTGAAACATTCTATGCCACTACTCCGTTTTCTCTTTTATTGCTCTGAACATATCATGTCTCTGATCAATCTGAACACATTTTTTAGAAAAGAGAGTTGTAAGTCCGGGGAGTAAGTATATTTTGCTAGAATACTGTACAATAATCCCCAAAAATATTTTTGTAAGTAAAATAAATATAAGTTCAAAACTAGTTTACTGAAATTAAATTTAGCTTATTCAAAAGCATTGCCAATAGTTACAAGTCATCAAAAATACTAGTACTATATATTCCAGTGGGCTGTGATAATTAAAACATTGGTAATTTTTGAGGTAGGATAATTGCTGTGAGTTCTAGGCCAGCCTGAGCTTCTGAGTGAGTTATAAGTCAACCTTAGCTAGACATAGGCTAGAATAGTAACATGGCTTTAAAAAAAAGCACTTTAGAGCTGGAGAGATGGCTCAGCAGTTAAGGTGCTTGCTGGCAAAGCCAAGGGACCCAGGTTCAATTCCCCAGTACCCATGTAAAGCCAGATGCACAAGGTGGTGCATGTGTCTGGAGTTCATTTGCAATGGCTTGAGGACCTGGTGTGCCCATTCTCTCTCTCTCCCTCTCTCTCTCTCTCCTCTCTCTCTCCTCTCTCTCTCCCTCTATCAAATAAATAAAATATTTTTTAAAAACCCTTTATAATTTAACTTCATCCTCTTCAGATCCAAGTACGAGACACAGTTCATTCAACACTTAGGTTTACATGATCTACACACAATCCCAAAACTACTGAGAAAATATGAAGTTGTTATGAATAGCTGTAGACTGAAACAAAAACAGCTTAGGGAGAGACATGATTTTCTGCTTAGAAAATTCCATCTCATGCAGACAGGTAATTTTCAACATCTCAAGAAACAACAGCACTGGATACAACTGTGAGCAAGTATCTGAAATTCAGGTTTATACTCAGTCACAGATTGTGCTTGCACTTCTATGACAGCCCAGGGAGACGTAAACGCTGACATTTTCTACTCAGATACCAATAAAGCAGGAAGGTAGGGCAACAGTAGTAGAAATTAATAATATGTGTCAGATCCTTTACTAAGCACCTCACAGCTAATCCTCACTTTCATCTATGAAGGAGATATTATTCCTGTCTACAGATAAGCAAATATAGAGTGAGAGAATTTCATTTCCTTGCCTGGAGAAAGTGACTTAACTGTCATGCTACTCAAACTCCATTTAAATTTATCCTCTCAGTAACTATAACTTTTAATTTCTTTCTTTTTTGGCATGTACGTGGATGTGGTATGTAGGCATCTATGTATACATGTTCCTGTGGAACACACATGCGTGTGCAGATGCACAGGCACATAAGGGAGCATATGTGTGGAGGCCAGAAGCCAACGTTGGCTGTCATCCTCAGGAATGTCATCCACCTCTTGTGGAGACAGGGTCTCTCACTGGCCTGGCTGACTGGCTAGCCAGTGAGCTCCAGGGATCCTGCGATCTCCACTTCCCCTAGGCTGAGATTACAAACATGCTTCACCATTGCCAGCATTTTAAAATATTTTTATTTTATTTATTTATTTATTTATTTATTTATTCATTTATTTATTTACTTGAGAGAGGGAAAGAGGCAGAGAGACAGACAGACAGACAGAGAAACAGAGAGAGAGAAAGAATGGGCGTCCCAGGGCTTCCAGCCACCGCAAATGACTCCAGATGCATGCACCACCTTGTGCATCTGGCTTACGGGAGTCCTGGGGAATCAAACCGAGGTCCTTTGGCTTTGCAGGCAAATGCCTTAACCACTAAGCCATCTCTCCAGCATTTTTAATTAAACAGTCGAGATCAAATACAGGTCGTCATGCTTGCAAGGTAAGCACTTTACCCATGGAGCTACTTCTCCAGCTAACTATACTATACTGATTTTCTGATAAGTTAATGTCTATGCTTAGGAAGGGAGGTCCCACAGAACTCCCCCGGACTGACAGTTTGCACATGGATGGAGAAGCAGCCACACGGATGGGAGTGCACTCTGCGGTGGGGCCAAGTTCCTCTTTTTACAACCCTATGAAAATAAGATGGGAACAAGGCACTGAGTGGTGTAAAATTCTCTGCCCAGCGCTCTCCACCTACTTCCAATGTGCTAGAAGTGATATCATCACACACATGCAATGCTTAGAACTCAGAGGCTCATCCCTGACTTGTGCAGGATAACAATTAGCTTACGAGCATTTTCCTAAAGAAAGGAAGAGGAATCTCTTTTCAACACAAATTCATGCGTAGGAAAATATATACAAGTTACTAAGTATTAGCACAAAGAAGTAAAGGAGCCACTGGTTAATGTTACTTTCCTACGATTACTAAAGTGCATTTTACGGCAAAAAAGACATGTATGAATCCAATTATTCTCCAAAATATCACTGATGTGTATGTTTTGCTTTTGTATTAAATGCAACCGCAAGTATATGGGGAGGGAGGAAGCATATCATTAAAAATTTGTACAAAACTATTACCATTCTATCAGAACAGAGTTTCCCCCATACACAACATGGACAGATTTCATTTTAAGATGAACTAGATAAAAATTATTTAGCAATAAACAATGGAAATGAGAGAGGAACTCACATTTTACATTTAGTAATAGGAAATATTTTAAGACATTTTCCTGAATATTAATCACACTTAAAATTGAACATTTTCCAACAGAAATGCTACAAATCAACACAAGAAATGAAGCAATGTGTGTATGTAAGTGTGTGAAGGGCCAGAAGTCAACATCAGATGTCTTGTTCAATCACTATCTACCATTTTTTTTTTTTTTTTTGGTTTTTCGAGGTATAGTCTCACTCTAGCCCAGGCTGACCTGGAATTCACTATGTAGCCTCAGGCTAGCCTCAAACTCAGGGAAATCCTCCTACCTCTGCTTCCCGAGTGCTGGGATTAAAGGCGTGCGCCACCACACCTGGCTCACTACTACCTTATTTTTTTTTTTTTTTGAGAGAGAGACAGAGAGAGGGAGAGAGAGAGAGAGAGAGAGGAAGACAGAGATGGGCGCGCCGCCAGCAGCCTCTCAGCTGCTGCGAACGAAATCCAGATGCATACTCCCCCTTGTGGTCAAGTGTGACATTGCACCCTTGCGTCATTTTGCAACTGGCCAAACGTGGGACCTGAAGATTGGAACCACTGGAGATTGGAACCAGCGTTCTTAGGCTTAGGAGGCAGGCGCCTTAACCGCTAAGCCATCTCTCCAGCCCTCTACCTTATTTTTTAAGACATGGACACTCACTGAACATAGAGTCACCAAATTGGTGACAAACCTAGCCAGGAAGTCCTGGAGATTCTCCTGCCTCCACCTGGCCAGCACTGGTATTCTAGGCATGGGCCACCACATCCAGCTAGAAAACTATATTTAGATCAAAAATGGAAATGCATCCATGTTACTTAAAATTCAGCTACTCAGAATGGATTCCAATAGATTTCTTTTTTCAATTTAAAAGTAAGCTGTGTGCTGAAACAACCAACAAAAAACTCAGTGAATGCACTGGTAAAACCAAAGTTCTTTAGTGAGAATTACTAGGATGTTGTTGTCTCTTGAGAAAAGAACGCAGACACTCTCAAGAGTATGATCAAAAGGTTGACAACAAACTAACAGGTTCACAATAAAAATACTGATGAGGGTTGGACAGATGGTTTAGCAGTTAAGATGCTTGCCTGTAAGGCTAGAGGACCCACATAAGCCAGATGCACATGGAGGCACACGCATCTGGAGTTCGCTTGCAGTAGCTGGGTGCCTGAGCACACCTATTCTCTCTCTCTCTCTCTCTCTCTCTCTTTCTCTCTCTCTCTCTCTACCTGCCTATATCTGTATCTCTCTCTCAAAGAAATTAATAAAAATAAAATATTTTTAAAAAATACTGAGCCAGGCATGGTGGTGCACGCCTTTAATCCCAGTACTCGGGAGGCAGAGGTAGGAGGATCGCCATGAGTTCAAGGCCACCCTGAGACTAGAGTGAATTCCAGGTCATCCTGAGCTAGAGTGAACCCCTACCTCAAAAGATTTAAAAAAAAAAAATACTGATGAAACAGAAAAGGTCACACCCTCTTCAGAACATAACATACATTCTTCTCTGCTCACGTAAGTAGGGAAATTGTAAAAAACATTAAGGGTCTTAAATTTCCCATGAAGGTTTTGACGTATTTATTAACAAAAAAGAAAATAAAGGAGGATTGAGTCAAAGCATCAGCAAAGAGATTACTGTACTTCACACTTACTTTTGCGAAGGCTTCAAAAACGTCAAAAGAAGGTGGCAGCTGAGAAGCATCCTGTATTTCTTCTCTCATGAAATGTTGAAATGTCATTGCAAGTTGCCTGAGGCCCTCTTTCTTCTCTTCAGTCAGTTTATTAATATCTTTTTGTAAAAAGAAAAGAAAAGTAATAGTATATCACCAAATGAACCACAGACAATTTTCAAATATTCAATGTTGGCTATTTAAAAAGATATTTCCTGCCATATATTCCATTCTGTCATCCTTTTATTCTTTTGACAACTACAAATTATGACATATATTTTATCAGGTAATTCTGCAAAACTTTATCTATAATCTAAGATCAAACACCTATCAAAAAATAAGAACATGCACATACATAAAACATTACAGAGGGCCGAAGAGATGGCTCAGCAGCTGCATTTGCCTGCAAAACCTAACAACCTGAGTTCAACTCAAGAGTACCCACAGAAAGCCAGATGCACAAAGGGGTGCATGTGCTGAGGTTCATTTGAAGAGGCTAGAGGCCCCGATGTGCCCATTCCCTCTCTGTCTCTCTCTCTTCTGTTCGTTTCTCTGCCATCTCTCCAGCCCCTGAACTTAATGTTTTATGTTTCATTATGTCTTCTTACCTTTCAGATAGTATTGTTTATCAGTTAGTCATGACCTAGTTTTAAATTATTTCATGGAAAAGACAGTTTAAATTCACTGCCTTCATCAGGCATTATGATATTTTGTACATGTGTTCATGATGATATAGCTGATCTGGTAATGTGCAAACATATTGATTTTTTGTTTTAATGTTTTTAAAATATTTTATTTGTGTATTTGCAAGCAGAGAAACAAACAGCTAAGGCACTAATGCACAGCCAAAGGAACTAGGTTCAATTCCCCAGTACCCACATAAAGCCAGATGAAGAAGGTGGTGCATTTGTCTGGAGTTCATTTGCAGTTGCTAGAGGCCCTGGTGCACCCATTCTCTCTCTGTCTCTCTCTCTCTCAAATAAATAAAATATTTTTTTAAAGTTTAAGTTAAAATAAAATTAATCTGTCCTATAATATACATATCATGATAAAAAATATGGACCAACAAAAAAAAGCTTCAAGTTATCTCAGTGCTGCTGTAACAAGTTTTAAAAAAAAAAAAAAGACAGTGTGGGCTGGAGAGATGGCTTAGTGGTTAAGGTGCTTGCCTGCAAAGCCAAAAGACCCAGGTTCAATTCACCCAGACCCATGGAAGCCATATGTACAATGGAGTACTCGCGTCTGGAGTTTGTGTGCAGCGGCTGGAGGCCCTGGTGCACCAATTCTCTCTTGCTCTCACTCTTGGGCATAATAAACACTCATGATATGGACTCAAACTAGGTGTCCATCAGTGGATGAACAGATACAGAAAATACGGCACATAATGGCCAGGCGTGTGGCCCACACCTGTATTCCCAGCACCCAGGAGGCTGAAGTAAGATGATCATTATCAGTTTGCAGCCAGCCTAAGCTACACAGTGAGTCCCAGGTCAACTTGGGCTAACAAGAGAACTTACCCCCAAAAAAGTTAGTAAATAAATGAAATATGATTCAGCCATAAAAAAATAGGAAATCCAACCATGGATGGAAATGAAAAACATGTTAATTGAAATAAGCCAGACACAGAAAGACAAATATCACACATTCTTTTTTTTAAATATTTTATTTTTTTTTATTTATTTATTTGAGAAAGAGAGATACAGAAATAGGCAGGTAGAGAGAGAGAGAGAATGGGCATGCCAGGGCCTCCAGCCACTGCAAACGAACTCCAGATGTGTGCGCCCCCTTGTGCATCTGGCTTACATGGGTCCTGGGGAGTCAAACCAGGATCCTTTGGCTTTGGCTAACCCATCTCTCCAGCCCTTTTTTAAATTATTATTTTATTTTTTTATTTATTTGAGAGAGAGAGAGAGAGAGGGAGATACAGAAATAGGCAGGCAGAGACATTCTTACTCAATTGAAGAAATGCTGACTCTCACATGGGACAGCTTAGTGGGCAGTGGATACTAGGAAGGAGAGAAGGGAAGGAGATAAAGCAAGGAAACATAACGGATACCAAAATACAGCTAGATAGACGAGATCAGTTCTAGTGTTCCAGTGTACATAGGTAAATATTACATAAAAATAGTGAAAAGGTTCCAAATATATAGAAATCATATAGTATCCACATATTGATCATTATGCTAGACCCCATAAATTTGTATAGATACGTGTCAATCAAATTTCTCAAAACAGACAAAAAAAGAGGTAGTTCTAAAGCCAATATGACCACTTGAGAAGTCTGGCTAAGTTATACTACAAATGGGATATTAAGGCCAAGAGTGCACTATATAATTAATAACATTGGAGAGCATTTCACCGAAGGCAGCGTGTATGAGAGCACTCCTGAGGAGGGCTAATGTTAATAGTAAAACTCACTGTAAAAGATGTTAATTACCTAGCAGTAATACAACAAGGAAAAATGACTAATTAGTTCTCTATTAAAACTTGAAAAGACATATCAAGTTGAACTATAGCCTAACTTTGTTCCCCATGTCAGATCTACATATTTCCCTTAAATTACTTGTTCAACAGAATAATTAACGCAATGATTTCTTAAATAATAATTTATTACCACAGGCACTTAGAATACCATAACCATAAATCTGAATATTAGCTTCTTGCGTGCCTCCGTCCAGAAAGATTAAACTATAAAATACTCTACCCACGCTAGCTAGTTTCATATTGGAACCACTTACAACCTCAATGAAGGCCGGTGACAATAAACAGCAAAATACCCTAAATCCACTTGACACTCACTTCTAGAAAGCCTTTAATTCACCCCTAGAGGCTGGGCCACCTTCATGGAAGTTCAAGAAAAGAACAACGCTCAATATTGTCATAGAGTCCCAGTCCTATGTGCCTTAAAATTGCCTTAAGGGGGGCTGGAGAGATGGCTTAGCGGCTAAGGCGCCTGCCTGCTCAGCCTAAGAATGCTGGTTCCAATGTCCAGCAGTTCCAATCTCCAGGTCCCACGTTTAGCCAGATGCAAAGTGAGGCAAGGGCACAATGCCGCATTTGCCCACAAGGGGGCACACACATCTGGATTTCCTTCACAGCAGCTAAGAGACTGCTGTCGCGCCCATTTCTGTCTCCCTCTCCCTCTCTGTCTATCTCTCTCTGTCTCTCTCTCCAAAAATAAATTTAAAAAATAATTTTTAAAAAATTTATTTTAATTGGGGCCTGGAGAGATGGCTTAGCAGATAAGCACTTGCCTGTGAAGCCTAAGGACCCTGGTTTGAGGCTTGATTCCTCAGGACCCACGTAAGCCAGAGGGACAAGGGGGCACATGCATCTGGAGTTCGTTTGCAGTGGCTGGAGATCCTGGTGTGCCCATTCTCTATCTATCTGCCTCTTTCTCTCTCTCTGTCGCTCTCAAATAAATAAATAATAAACCAAAAATAAAAATAAAAAATGTAAAAAATGCCTAATATTTAAAGAACAGTGACACTAAAAGCTCCTGGGAACCTCCTTATTCACATCACTCGTCACTAACATCAAAAGGAGGGCTGGAGAGGTGGCTTAGCGGTTACAGCACTTGCCTACAAAGCCCAAGGATCCATATTCGATTTCTCTCCAGATCCCACATAAGCCAGATACCCAAAAGTGAAGCAAGTGCAAGGTCACACTTGCCCACAAAGTGGTGCAAGCATCTGGAGTTCGATTGCTGTGGTTGAGGCCCTGGTGCACCAATCCTCTCTCTCTCTCTTCGCTCTCGCTCTCACTCTCTCTAAAAAAACAAAATAAGGGCTGGAGAGGTGACTTAGCAGTTAAGACATTTGCCTGCAAAGCCAAAGGACCCAGGTTCAACTCCCCAGGACCCACGTAATCCAGATGCACAAGGGGACACATGCATCTGGAGTTTGTTTGCAGTGGCTGGAGGCCCTGGTGCACCCATTCTCTTTTTCTACCTTCCTATTTCTATCTCTCTCTCTCTCTCTCTCTCTCTCTCTCTCTCTCTCAAATAAATAAATAAATAAATAAATAAATAAATAAATAAATAAATAAATAAATATTAAATATTTTTAGAAATATTTTTAAAAATAAATAAAGTAAGGAAAGGAAAGGAAAGGAAAGGAAAGGAAAGGAAAGGAAAGGAAAGGAAAGGAAAGGAAAGGAAAGGAAAGGAAAGGAAAGGAAAGGAAAGGAAAGGAAAGGAAAGGAAAGGAAAGGAAAGGAAAGGAAAGGAAACCCAGGGGCTGGACAGATTGCTCAGTGGTTAAGGTACTTGTCTGCAAAGCCTAATGCCTCGGGTTCAATTTCCCAGTACCTATATAAAACTACATGCACAGGGCTGGAGAAATGGCTTAGCAGTTAAGGCACTTGCCTGTGAAGCCTAAGGACTCGTGTTCAACTCTCCAGATCCCCCATAAGCCAGATACACAAGGTGGCACACATGTCTGGAGTTTGATTGCAGTAGCTGGAGGCCCTGGTACATCAATTCTCTCTTTCTCTCATAAAAAAATAAATAAATAAAAATCTTAAAAATAGGATGCACAAAGTGATGAATGCATCTGAAGTTCATGTGCAGTGGCAAGAGGCCCTGGTGTGCTCATTCTCTCTCTATCTATCTATCCCATTCTCTCTGTGCTTATAAATAAACAAACAAACAAATAAAAATAAAATTTTTAAAAATAGAATCCAAAGATAGGAAGAGGGAGAGAAAAAAAGGGAGGAGTTGGGGGCTGAAAAGATGGCTTACTGGTTGAGGCATCTGCCTGCAAAGCCTAACGACCTGGGTTTGATTCCCCAGTACCCACATAAGCCAAATGCGCAAAGTAGTGCATGCATCTGGAGTTTGCTTACATGGCTGGATGCCCTGGTGTGCCCACACACTTCCTTTCTCTCTCCCACTTGCACTCTCTCTGTTTGCAAATAAATAAATAATTTTTTTAAACGGGGCAGGAAAACAGAAGAAAAGTTGTGTCAAGTATAGGAATGACTACCAATGAACTGATGGTGGTTGTTTTGCTCTACTCAGAAGGAGGAGGCGCAGAGGAGGCAAGGGCAGGGTTAGCAAACAACACATTTATTTTTAAGATGAGGATGATTACTTACTTGACTCCAGGTCATAAAATGTGTAGAGCCTCTCTGACTCTGAGGGTGTCTCTTCCATCTGTAAAGATAAAGAGAAAGACATTTCAAAAAAATGTGAGGGCTGGAGAGATGGCTTAGTGGTTAAGGTGTTTACCTGCAAAGCCAAAGGACTCAGGCTTGATTCCCCAGGACCCACATAAGCCAAATGCACAAGGTGGCGCATGTGTCTGGAGTTTGTTTGCAGTGGCTAGAGGCCCTGGTGCTCCCATTCTCTCTCTCTCTCAAATTAATTAATTAATTACATTTTAAAACCCTGTGTTTAATATTTTTTAAAAAGTGACATGTTCTTATAGATAAATGAATGTACTTGAGTATACTTAGATAATTCAATGAAACTTTTTTTTGAGGTAGGGTCCTTGCTTTAGTATAGGCTGACCTGAAATTCACTCAGTAGTCCTAGGGTGGTCTTGAACATGTGGTGATCGTCCTACTTCTGCCTCCCAAGTGCTGGGGTTAAAAGCGTGTGCCACCACATCTGGCTAATTTATTACTTTTTGAAAAAAAAAATATTATTTATTTATTTGAGAGAGAAACAGAGAGAAAGAGGCAGACAGAGAGAGTTAGTGTGGGAATGGCAGGGCTTCCTGTCACTGCATGAACTTCAGATGTATGCGCCCATTAGTGCATATGGCGTTACATGTGTACTCGGGAATCGAATGCATGCCATCAGTCTTTGCAAGCAAGCACCTTTGACTGCTAACCCATCTCTCCAGCCCTTAAATTTAATTTAAAAAATAACTTCAGCAAATCCTAGTACTATAAACAGATGTTAACTTCATATTTTCATCTAAATACTACCTCGCCTGAAGAGACAAGTAAAAAGACACATACATCTATGTAGGAGAAAGTTACAATGAAAATGTAACAGGTACTAATCACTAATATCTTTTACCCCAACTGGAGAACCTCACGCCTTCAGTCCAGAAAAGAGACCACAATACCTTCACGAATTGGAGCTGTGCGCTTCTTCCCTGGCATCAATCCAATAACTAGTAGGAAAGGAAGTTTTTTACCTCAAGACACTACCTGGGAAAATCCACCTTCAACCTTAACATGAGATCAAGTTCAGCCTTGAATATTCATAATAAATACAACAGCAAATGCTTTTGTTAAATGAAAATCCAGGTGTGTTTCTTGAAGTCGTATACTCACAAGTTTGAAGATAACTCTGCCAAGAAGTCTCACGGAGTCGGGAGGGTATCTGGGTTTGCAGCTTTTAAGACATTTGCATTCTCGCTTGTGGTGCTGCCAAGCTTTTTTCTGTTAAGTCAAAGGTAGAGAAGAAATGAACTCTCATTCATACTGGTTATAAACACTAGGAATCATTAACATTAATTTAATTTCAATAACCAAAGTAGAACTGCAAAACAGAAAAGGAAAGTAATGTTCTAATACTGCAAATGATTCAGAATTTAGTCTTCATCAAGGGTGCAGTTACCAGGCACAGCCATTAACACTGTCCTTTAATTTGCCCTATGGTCATAACTAGGGTGAGAAATGCCAAAGGAATAATTTAAACTTAACATTTAATGATGTATAAAACAGTCTCTTTTGAAAAAAATGTCACTTCAAGTTAGAAAATCAAACACATGGCTAAGGAAAAGCAAAACCGAGCCTTTCTGAGGATCTGTGTTGCCATAAAGAGAACAGAAATAACAGAAGGGAACAAACACCAAAACATTAAAGCCTTTGACCTTTCAAAGAATACGGAAAGTACTAAAATCGCAAATGTCCAGTTTGTCCAAGTCATTTCTATGCTTGCCTAATGACTGAGGGCATTTTCACTCTGTAAAGTATTGGTTTGGAAGATACATGATCAGTCAACTAATGCATGACCCTAGCCAGGTAGGTACGGTTGAAGACCTGGGAGCGAGTCACCAACCCAGAGATGAGTGGACTGAACGGAAGGATGCTATCCCTAATGAGAAGGAAGGAAAGAGCCAGACCAAATGTCCCGTATGTTCTCTTCAAAGAACTGGCATTTCCATCGCTAAAATACCTGATACCCCACTCATTTATTTCATAAATTTTAAATATGCTTCTGAAATTCCTGGGCCTAAAGCAGCTTTGTGGGACAATCTCCTAATTTCATTTGTAACACAAACATGCAGCAACCCAAAAATTTCAAAGGAACTTTGACTCTTGCTAGGTAATCTTTTGCTATCAAAGACTTCCTATGCCAAGTTGATGGGTAACAGCTTGGTCTATTTATAATCTAGGTTTGAAGACACTGCTTACAGCAGGCACATCATTTCCTCCATCAACTCGGCTCATGGGTGTTCATTTTCACTGTGGTCACCATCTTCATGTGCTTGTGTCATCTTTCCTTCGAATATTTATACTTCACTCATTCTAAACAGGACTGCTCTGACTCATGTAAAGCACAAGAGGGAAGGGGCTCAGTGAAGGGAGTGAGCAGAAAAAGAGAGACGGTGGTGGGAGGGAGCTATGATCATGGTATATTGTCTATATGTATGGAACTGGTCAATAAAAAGTTTTAAAAATCAGCCGGGCGTGGTGGCGCACGCCTTTAATCCCAGCACTTGGGAGGCAGAGGTAGGAGGATCGCCGAGAGAGTTCGAGGCCACCCTGAGACTACATAGTGAATTCCAGGTCAGCCTGGACCAGAGTGAGACCCTACCTCGCAAAACCAAAAAAAAAAAAAAAAAAGTTTTAAAAATCAATAAAATGAAGAAAATTTTAAAACAGTATGAGGGGCTAGAGAGATGGCTTAGCAGTTAAGCACTTGCCTGTGAAGCCTAAGGACCCCCAGCTTCCCTTTTTTATTTTTTATTGGGAACTTTAATACATGAACAAGCTGGAAATTAGTTCTATACCCATTGGCTTATCCTTTTTTATTCCCTACCCCCTTCCCCATTCCACTGAGAATCCTCCCTCAGTATGGGTTATCAGTGATTCCTGCAGGGTTGTAAATGCATCCGTATATTCCTGTGGGGATGGACAATATGCCTTCCCAGTCTGTGGCTCTTACGTTCCTTCCTCCCCCTCTCTCGCAACATTGGAGGGCATGTTAAAGGTCTTCGTCAGTGCTGAGGTCTCAGCAGCCTGTTTTCTGCGTTGATGAATTTGAGTCTCCTCAGTATTTGCAGCCATCCCTCTGGAGAAGGTTCCCAGCTAGTAATAAGAGCAACACTCCTATTTAGTCTGCCACTTCCTCTGTAATGTTTCCTGGGCCCTGGCCAGTACAGTACAGACGACTCATCCTGTTCCCAGGCACTCAGCTCTCTCTTGTCATTCCGATGGTACTGGACAACCTCTTTTTAAAACTTCTATATGGGAGCACTCAACCACCTGGAAACTTACAAGGGAAAAATAACTACAAAATACACATCAGAAAATGAATCAATTAACCAGTTAGTAGACATTATTTGCAATTAAACTTCCAAATTTTAGAGAATCCCTATCAAAAATGACTTCAGGTCTTTAACATAATTAATGTTAACTCTTATTTCTCAATAATAGATAAGAGACAAAATTTTCTCTAGTTTTTCTGGCTCACTCCCTGAAAACAGTAAGCAGAACACTCTTATTCCCATGAGTTCATTCTCCTCATCCAAATACCAAATTAGTTATAAATATAGAAAGTGATTAGGCCACTTGCAATTTGCCTACTTTAGAGTACAAATTTCAACATACTCCTTGCATACTCATTGCTTTTCTTTTCTTTCTTTCTTTCTTTCTTTCTTTCTTTTTTTTTCTTTCTTTCTTTTGTGAGGCAAGACCAATATACTGGCCTTTTTTATGAAAGAGAGCAAGAGTGAGGGGAGAATTGGTGTGCCAGGGACTCAGCCACTATAATTGAACTCCAGACACATGTGCCACCTTGTGCACATGTGAGACTTTGCATATGCATCACCTTGTGTGTCTGGTTTACGTGGGGGTCTGAGGAGTCGGACATGGGTCCTTAGGCTTTGCAGGCAAGCACCTTAACTAGTAAGCCATCTCTCCAGCCCAACCTACCCATTTCTAACCATGATATTAAAACACTAATTGTTAGGACTCACTGCTTATCTTCTTACCATAGGCTAACAAATATAAGAATACCAATAAATACATCTCTTAAGCAGCTCCATTTACACAAATGAGAAACAACCTAACCACCAGAAACACTAGGCACTATCTTCTTTCTATAAACTTTGGCCTGAATCTAGACCTCAGGGGCACATTCATCTTAAATATCTACCAATTTCTCAAATGATAATCTTTATTCTTATTTTCTTTGTTCACTGCCAGTCAAGGACATATTTAACTTTTTGCCCATAAGACCGACTTATGATATTTTCTGTTC
Source organism: Orientallactaga sibirica (assembly GCA_036365145.1). Classification (NCBI taxonomy): domain Eukaryota; kingdom Metazoa; phylum Chordata; class Mammalia; order Rodentia; family Dipodidae; genus Orientallactaga; species Orientallactaga sibirica. Next base: position 11,259,683 of record JAEOAD010000035.1, on the reverse strand, counting down.
TCACAGATGAAAATGACCAATGAAATACAATGAGCACTAACTGGCATGGAAGACAAGGAAATCCAGATACTGCCTTAAGAAGCAAAGACGATAGTAGAAAGAGCTTTGCTCAAAACAGGAAAAGAAAAGAAAGGCAAAAGGGAAGGGAAGACAAGGAAAAAGTACATGACACAATTCCACATGCCAGGACATCCATGATCCAAAAACAACTTCAAAAATTATATATTTACACAACACTAGTAGCAGTTATAATAGTTAGAAATAAAAACCAATTACAACAGGAGTTCCCAACAAGGTTAATACTAATATTGAAGGTTACTTTGGAAATTAATTCTAGTATTTTTGTCGCAAGGCCTAAAATACATGATAGGCACTAAATGAGCAAGAAATGAGATCACAGACATGCTGCAGAGAGTGGTTCCATACATTAAAACTGCTTTCAAATCCAATACAAGTTTTACATGATCTGCTAGCTGTGCTATGAATGTAAAAATCTGTTTATAATTGCCTGAGTCTTTGACTTGTTTTCACACATCTTAAATGGCACGTTCTTTTTGTAAAATAAGAGATTTTTAGGGACTCAACTAAAGTGATTCGGTATTTGATAGAGTCCTATCATTGAAGGAAACAACAACTGCCATGTTTGATATCACCAATCCCACACATCTTCTCATGTGCATTTATTCTTCCCTTCTCACAGTGTCTCTATGTGTGAGCATATAAATATGTCTTCCAGGGGCTGGAGAGATGGCTTAGCGGTCAAGGCGCCTGCCTGCCAAGCCTAAGAACACCGGTTCCAATATCCAGGTCCCCCCTTTAGCCAGGAGCAGAAAGTGACACAAGGGCGCAATGCTGCGCTTGACCACAAGGGGGCGCACGGATCTGGAGTTCATTCACAGCAGCTGAGAAGCTGCTGGTGCGCCCATTCTCTCTCTATCAAATAAAAAATAAATAAATAAATAAATAAATAAATAAATAAATAAATAAATAAAATAAGTCTTCCAGTCTAGTCACACCTGAACATGTCCACAGCAAAACAAGTCTTATTTTGTTATAGTCTTAATGTTCTTTCTCTTTAGTAATATTTGTACCATTTAGACTATATTATCTACAAAAGGAGATGGGTATGAGAAGAGCTAAAATCCGCAGTCCCAGAACAGTCCCATACAGTTTTATATGCCACATGCAATCATAAATATGTTTGTTTACAGAGATGCCCAAGGACCTAATCCAGACCAAGAGAGTAGCTTTCTAACACTGAGTCACTTCTGCACCTCGATCCACGTTATTTTTTTGAGATAGGGTCTCACAGTGAACCCACAACTCACCAATTTGGCTAATCTAGTTAGGCAGTTGCCCCAGGGAACCAATCTGCAGGTCCCCAATGCTGAGATTACAGGCCCACACCACAAAGCCCAGGGAGGATGGGCACTAGAGATGTGAGCTCAAGCTCTCCTGCTTACACACCAAGCCTTCTCCCAATGGAGACATCACCCCAGCCCCGTGAAATCCACTTTCAATTTAGATTCCACAGAAGACAGGATCGGATGGTGGCTCATAATCTCAACAACAGAAAGCTGAGGCAGAAAGAACATAGTAATTTCAAAGCCAGCCTGGGCTACAGTGACATCTTATCTCACAAAACCAAAATAAGAAACTCATCAAGGTTTTTTTTTTTTAATTCATGCACTGCATTTGTAACAGATGTTCTAGATCTTATAATTTATTCTAAATTTATTACATCTTATCATCAATTGTTTGAAACTAAGACCATCCCAAGATTTCCCAATATTTTTTATATATTTTATTTTTATTTATTTATTTGACAGGCAGAGAGAGAATGGGCATGCCAGGGCCTCCAGCCTCTGCAAATGAACTCCAAACACATGCACCCCCTTGTACATCTGACTAACATGGGTCCTGGGGAATCGAACCATCTGATCCTTTGGCTTTGCAGGCAAATGCCTTAACTGCTAAGCCATCTCCCCAACTCAATAATACTTTTAAACCAAACTAAGAATTTCGTTTTTGAGACAGGACATTAGGAAGAAACAGAAAATAAATTGTTTTGAATCCATTTAATCAACATTTACATATATGACTTCAGCAACTGAACCTCTTCTATGCTTTCATACATATTCACTACTCGTTCCACTCACAGTTATCAGTCGAGGGTTCCTCGGGGTAGACTTCAAATAGATGAGTTACCATGTAACTGGCAGGGAAGAAAGTTTTTATCACTTCCAGTCTACTTGACAGCAAATAAGTAGTAACTCCTCCTTTATGTTTCAAAAGGTCTACTATTGCACTATAGTTCGTCACACACATGAACATCTGAAAAGATGTAACCTGGGGGTACAAAACTGGAAAGTTGTCTAAAGCTATGGTAAACTTCTACGTATTGATTAAAATACAGCATAAGGGGCTGGAGAGATGGCTCTGTGGGTAAGGCGCTTGCCTGTGAGGCCTAAGGACCCAGGTTCAACTCCCCCAGAACACACATAAGCCACATGCACATGGTGGCGTGTGCATCTGGAGTTCGTTTGCAGTAGCTGAAGGCTCAGGTCAATCTGAGCTAGAGTGACACCATCTCTCAAAAAAAAAAAAAAAAAAAAAAAAAAAAGTCATAAAAGGAAGGAAAACAATGAATCACAAAAGTCATAACAAGAGAGGTTAACGGCCCTAGTGGAGAACTTATGAATGCTGAATGCTAAATAGACACGTGGTCAAGCTGATTTCAAAATACTTATATTTACACACATAGATTAGTGGTGCGCACAGCCTTGATCACAATTTTTTTTTCGCAGTAGACAGAGGTTAATGCAGAGACGCATACATACATACCTGGAGAAAGTGACGAGAATAAGTGATTAAAGTGTGCTCATCAATAAACAAAGCACCTATACCACCCACTCCCAGTCTCCAAAAACAGGAAGAACATTAACAGCTGGAGGGTGCGGAAGAGTGCTGTGCCATGTTGACTTCAGGACCGAAGACAGATATTACACTCGTGAGTGCAAGTCAGCTGTGGTTTCTTGGACATAACTGAATCTTTCAATCTCCCATATGGATATAGAAAGGTCTCATAAGACCCCAACCCTGCCAGAGTAGCTATTAGCCATTAATAGGTACTAAAGGAGAATCATGTTATTCAGTCACCACTAGAAAGTTGCCTATATAAGCAGTAAACAACCTCTCTACCCATGATCTTGCAAGTAACCTAATTTTAACTCATTACATCACAAAAAAAAAAAAAAAAAGACATGGAAGTAGGAGAAAGAATTAGGAGTTTAGTGAGATGGGAATAAGAGAAGATAATGTGTGGGGTGAGTAGGGCCAAAATATATAATAGTCACATATGGCATTGCCCAAAAAAGTAAAAGATATGATAGTTATTAATTCAACTATGCCAATAATCACTTTGAATGTCAGATCTAAATGCACCAATTAAAAAGAGACACTATAAATAAAATATAAAAAAATTTTAAAAGAGACACTGTAATAGTGGATTAAAAAATAAAACCAAGGGCTACAGAGATGACTTAGGGGTTAAGGTGCCTGCCTCTTAAACCTAAGAACGCCCTTTGATTCTCCAGGTCCCACGTTTAGCCAGACGCAGTGATGCAAGGGTGCACTGCTACACTTGCCCACAAGGGGGGCACACATCGAGTTCACAACCATTCTCTATCTGTGTCTCTCTCTCTCTTTGACTCTGTCTAAATAAATAAATAAATAAACAAACAAACAAACCAAGCGAGGCATGGTGGCACACGCCTTTAATCCCAACACTCAGGAGGCAGAGGTACAAGGATCTCTGTGAGTTTGAGGCCACCGTGAGACTGCATAGTGAATTCCAGGTCAGCCGGGGCTATTGTGAAACCCTACCACAAAAAACAAAATAAATAATAAAACCAGGCTGAGCATGGTGGTGCGTGCCTTTAATCCCAGCACTCGGGAGGCAGAGGTAGGAATTGTGAATTCAAGGCCACCCTGAGACTACATAGTGAATTCCAGGTCAGCCTGGGCTACAGCAAGACTCTACCTTGAAAAACCAAAAATAAATAAATAAACAAAACAAAACAAAATAAAAATAAAAACCAGGCTGAAGAGATGGCTTACCAGCTAAGGTATTTGCATGTGAAGCCTAAGGACCCATTTTTGACTCTCCAGATCCCATGTATGCCAGACACACAAAGGTGAGGCAAGAGCAAGGTAGTACTAGGCAAGCATCTTGAGTTCGATTACAGTGGCTGAGGCCCTGATGCGCCAGTTCTCTTTCTCTCTCTCTCCCCAACTTTCTCTAAAACAAAAAAATAAAACCCAGTGCATGCCTTATCAGTGTATGGGCAAGGCCCAGAGCTATTCATCAAATAACCAAAACATTATCACCACTTTGGTTATTGCATTCCAAAAAAAAAAAAAAAAAACCAACTTATTAAATCATCCTGTTAAGCACATACAAATATGGAATTAACTTTCCACCCATTAAAAATTAATCACTTGGGCTGGAAAGATGGCTTAGCAGTTAAAGCATTTGCCTGCAAAGCCAGAGGACTGAGGTTCAATTCCCCTTGACCCACATTAGCCAGAAGCACAAGGGGGCGCACACATCTGGATTTTGTTTGCAGTGGCTGGAGGCCCTGGCGTGCCCATTCCCTCTTTCTCTCTCTCCCTCTTTCTCTGTCAAATAAATAAATAAATATTTTAAATATTTTAAAAATGAATCACTGTTCTAATAAAAATAAAGTAAAAATAAATAAATAAGAATTAATCACTCTAGAGCTGGGGAGATAGCTTAGCAGTTAAGGCACTTGCTTGAAAAGCCAAAGGACCTAGGTTCAATTCATCAGGACCCATGTAAGCCAGATGCACATGGTGGCACATGTATCTGGAGTTCGTTTGCAGTGGCTGGAGGCCCTGTCATGCCCATTCTCTCCCTCTCTCACTCTCTCTCTCTCTCTCTCTCTCCCTCTTTTTCTCTCAAATAAATAAATAAAAGCAAAATATTTTTAAAAATAAATAAATCACTCTATAAACATAAGATGTAAACCCATAAAAGTGACTCACGCGTTTAAAGAGATCTATAATTATATAAAATAAACTATGTCTTTGCTAATACAGTGCATTTTTTTTAATTCTCTCAAGCCCTATAGAAGAATACAACCTGCAGGGCTGGAGAGATGGCTTAGCGGTTAAGGCATTTGCCTATGAAGCCTACAGACCCAGGTTCAATTCTCTAGATCCCACTTAAGCAAGAGGCATATGGTGGTGCATGCATTTGGAGTTTGTTTGCAGTGGCTAGAGGCCCTGAAGCACCCATTCTTTCTTTCTCTCCCACTCTTTCTTTCTTATAAGTAAATAAAAAAATAAAAATAATATATATAATTTTTAATTTTTTTATTATTTTATTTATTTTTGGAGAAAGACACAGAGAGAAACAGAGAGGAGAGAGGAAGACAGACAGAGCTGGGTGTGCCAGCAGTCTCTCAGCTGCTGCGAACGAAATCCAGATGTGTTCACCCCCTTGTGGTCAAGTGCGGCATTGTGCCCTTGTGTCACTTTGCATCTGGCTAAACGTGGGACCTGGAGATTGGAACCGCTGGAGATTGGAACCGGCATTCTTAGGCTTAGCAGGCAGGCGCCGTAACTGCTAAGCCATCTCTCCAGCCCAAATTTTTTTTTTTTTTTTTTTTTTTTGGTTTTTCGAGGTAGGGTCTCACTCTGGCCCAGGCTGACCTGGAATTAACTATGTAGTCTCAGGGTGGCCTTGAATTCACGGCGATCCTCCTACCTCTGCCTCCTGAGTGCTGGGATTAAAGGCATGTGCCACCACGCCCGGCTAAAATATATTTTTTAAAGTTTAAAAAAGAATATAATGTGCAATTTGATGCATAACCTAGTTGAATATTTGGTCAGCAATTGGTTTAATTAGAAATATAAATATTGGGCTGGAGAGATAGCTTAGTGGTTAAGCACTTGCCTGTGAAACTTAAGGACCCCAGTTTGAGGCTCGATTCCCCAGTACCCATGTAAACCAGATGCACAAGGGGGCACATGCATCTGGAGGTCATTTGCAGTGGCTACAGGCCCTGGTGCCCCCATTCTCTCTCTCTCTACCTGCCTCTTTCTCTCTCTCTATTTCTCTCTCTCTCTCATATAAATAAATAAATGAATAAATAAATAAATCTTTTAAAAGAAATATAAATATCATAAGTCAAGTCAAATTCAGAAGAGGTAAAATAATTCCTGATGAATTTGCTTAAAATGAGTTTACTTGCTATCTACATTTTTTCCCAGTTTTTATTCTGAACATGTTCTTTAATAAGAAAACTTAGCCAGCTCCTCCTATTCAGTCTCAGAAACATGTTATGCTCAATTACACAAATACGGAAGTGAAAGTAGTTCCCTGATATGAAATTAGTGATTGATAGATCATAATAAGTTATGAGCTGGAATTCAAAGTCACTGATAACAAATTTCCTGTCAGTAGAAGAAACAGAACCATATACAGCAACGGATGGATGGATGGATGGATGGATGGATGGATGGATGGATGGATGGATGGATACATAAAAAGATAGGTAGACTGACAATCCACGAAGCATGGAGTAAGATTTGTATATATATATTTGTATTTAAAAGAAACAGAGAGGGCTGGAGAGAGAGCACTTGCCAACTTAGCCTAACGAACCGAGTTTGATCCCCCAGTACGCACATACTGCCAGAAACACAAAGTGGCACATGCATCTACTGCAAAGTGGCACATTGCAATGGCTAGAGGCCCTGTGTACGCATTCATATTCTCATTCTCTCTCCCTACCCCACACCTACAAGTAAGTGAATAAATGTATTTTTAAGAAAAGAAACAGAGATTATCTCTAGCAAAATAGTGGTAAAGAAGGGAGATTGGAAAACCATTTGACCCAGCTATCACTCCTAGGCATATATCCTGAGGACTCATCTCACTGCCTGAGAGATACTTGCTCATCCATGTTTATTGCCGCTCTATTCACAATAGCTAGGAAATGGAACCAGCCTAGATGTCCCTCCACAGATGAATGGATAATGAAGATGTAGCAATTTACACAATGGAGTTCTACTCAGCGGTAAAGAAAAATGAAGTTATGAAATTTGCTGGAAAATGGATGGATCTGGAAAGGAGTATACTTAGTGAGGTAACCCAGGCCCAGAAAGCCAAACGTCACATGTTCTCTCTCATATGGATCCTAGCTACAAATGATTAGACTTCTATATCAGCAAACATAAAACTCAGTAGCAGAAGACAGTATGCTAGAAAGGGGATATAAAGGGAATAGAAAGGGAGGGAGGGGGGGACTTAATAGGATGGTATTGTATATATGTAAGTAGAAGAACAGATTAATGGGGGTGAAAAGGCCTAAGTGAGGTCAGGGGAAGAGATTGAGTAAAGGAACGGTGGAGGGAGGGCTAAGCAAAATCTAAGAGGATATAAAAAAGTCATATGGAAACCTACTTTTCTGGACAATGGAACACTCAGAAGCCATAGATTGTTACTAGAAAATTTTCAGTGCCAGGGATGGGATACCTTCCAGTGAGTGCATGGCCAGGATGGTCACAGATACCCCCAAAACATTATAGGCCATTGCCAAGGCCCTTGGTTTCCCACCAGGAGTAGATGGTAAGACCCTATTGCTGAAGACTCCACATACTTGGGCAGCAAGGTCACTGAGAAATCCTGCTAGAGCTGAACTGAAAGCCTCCTCCATGTGGACCAGCTGACAGAAAGCTGGAAAAAGCTACACTACATGCAGCTCAAAGGGAGAGAGAAAACACCAGTGAAGGTACTCAACAGTGAACACTGCAAGCATTAAATTTGGACAGCCAGGCCAAATGAGCCAACGGGTGCAATAGTGGCATGTCTGTTATGGGGGAAACCAACCGCTGTCTAATTGGACTGGAGGCCTGCTCCATGGGAGGGAATGCATCCCTGATACTGAAAACCTACAACAGGGGTAGTCATGAGCCCTAAGGGTTTAGTGTCTGCTGGTGTCTTGCTAAATGTATATACCATGCTCAACAAACTGACCAGTAAGCACTTCTCTTAATGTGCACACCCATATATTAATGCTACTCTCACTTCTGTTTAGAGAAGCTTCTCTTTTCAGATGGTGGCAACCTTGGGATGACTCAGAAGGCACCATGGTGCTGAGAAGAAGAGACAGAGGAGTGCTCAGCACTGAATCATCTCAAACCCACCTTCCAAGGCTCAGGGTCCATTGCGGAAGAGGGGCAGAAAGAATGTAAGAGCCAGAGGAAGGGTAGAACTCCTTACAACGTGCTCCTCCAGACACAAAATGACCTGGATATCCATGACCTCACAATGCCTGACACTACCTACACAAGACCATCGTAATAGGAGGAAGAGATGATGACATCAAACTGAAAAGAGAGACTGATTGAGAGGGGGTAGGGGATATGATGGAGAGTGAAGTTTCAAAGGGGAAAGTGGGGGAGGGAGGGAAGTACCATGGGATGTTGTCTACAATTAAAGAAGTTGTCAATAAAAAAATTTTTTTAAACCTTAATTTTTACTCCTCATGATTGCATATTGTATTACATGTATAATGAAAATATGTCCATGGCCGCGCGTGGTGGCACACACCTTTAATTCCAGTACTCGGGAGGCAGAGGTAGGAAGACTGCTGTGAGTTTACAAATGAAACGTGACTGCTGAGAGCAATAATCCCATGGGCACAAGGGACATAATACTCCCAAGCCATCTCTCCCACAACTCCCTGATACCACAACTGTACACATCAAAGGCCAACCTTGTGAACCAAAGCCATGGCCCCGCAGGTAGTCATATTATAGATTTTAAATGACAGATTCACATTCTCTATATTAACTTCTATTCTACTCGCTTTTGCCTCCTGTTCACAAGAGTTCATAGTTTTCGTAGTTCAATCTGTCAGGTTAATTTTTTTAAATAAATTTTATTTATTTATTTAAGAGAGAGAAAGAGGCAGAGAGAGAGAGAGAATGGGCACACCAAGGCCTCCAGTCACTGCAAACGAACTCCAGATGCTTGCCCTTCCTTGTGCATCTGGCTTACGTGGGTCCTGGGGCATCAAACCGGGATCCTTTGACTTTGCAGGCAAACGCCTTAACCACTAAGCAATCTCTCCAGTCCCTTGTCAAGTTAATTTTGTGCTGATTTGTAGGTATTCACAATAATGACAACTTCTGGTATAGTATCTAAAGGTTGGAATATGTACAGCAGATGAAATGCATATGTTCTGGCCAATCTTTGACTCCCACCTCTGGGCCCACTACACCTGCCTGCAACATATACGAGCAAGCCCTTACTCTAGCTGGTAGTAATTATTTCTTCCGACTAGCTATTTTCCTGTTCGCTTGAACAGTATATCTAACAATGACATTATTATTGATGTCACAGAGAACAGCTAATATATGTAGTAAAAATAAACACACCACCATGAATCAAAATGACATACTCACTTTGCCAAACTCCCTCTGCGCATTCTAATCAGATAATGATTTTTTTTCTTTTTGATACATTTTACAAAAGGAGAAAGTAGCCTTGGAGAAAAAAAATTCATAAAAATAGGGTAAAATAAAAGCAAATGTTTAAACCATTGAGATTAGAAAGGAAGATATCTGAAAGATGTGTATCAAGCTCTATGAATCATAACTTCCATATGCATTCTGCCAGCTCTAACATTCGGGGAAACATGTAGTCCAGTCTCTCGTGAATAAAACAACTAAACTATCATCCAAAAATAGCCATTCAAGAATTTATTCCCTAGAAAAAGTGTGTGTTGCCCCCCTCTTTTTGCTTTTTGTTATAGTTCTTGCTAATAATGATCCAACACAAATCTGAGACCTCACTTTCACAGAGTATATAATTTTCAAAATGAGATCAAAGTAATTCAGTTATTTTTAATCCTTGATATCTTATTTTCATGTTTGCTGGGAATAGAGTGCATCCTGACCAATAAAACAAAATAGGGCTTGGAGTATATGTAGTAAAGTGCTTGCCTGGCAGGCACAAAGCCCTATAGCCAATTCCTAGCACCACAGTAAATAAATAAATAAGTACCCAGGAAACAAAAGAAGAATACAGTGGACAAGAGAAAAGTAGACCTAATCACATAATCACCACAAAAGAAACATTGGATTTAGAAGATAAATACAAATCTTCAAGCCAGGCGTGGTGGTGTACACCTTTAATCCCAGCACTCAGAAGGCAGAGATAGGACGATCAACATGAGTTCAAGGCTACCCTGAGACTACATAGTGAATTCCAGGTCGGCCTGAGCTAGAGTGAGACCCTCAAAAAACCAAACTAACTAAATAAATAAATCTTAACTTGGACTACTTAGAACTTGAACTTCCCATTAAAAAGTACTGGACAAGCTACTTGTGGTCTGAGCACAGTTTCCTTAGTAGTACAATGAGCACAGTAACAGTACCTCATTCACACAGATGCTTGTAGAGCTCCATGGAATGAAAGAGTCCCAAGCATATAACAGATCTAATAATACTAGTTTTTACGATCAGCACAAATTTGTAAACTGAGTCCTGTGTTTTTGGCTTCCCTGAGAAAATTTAACTATAAAATGGCAGAATCAACATTAGAACCTGAATCTCCTGATGTTTTCATACTTTTGACTTTTTCTCATTAAGATCACTTCTTTTTTGCATTCTGAAAAACTAGTTTCTCAAAGAAGAAAGAGAGATAAAATAAAAATACCTCAGAGAAGCATGGCCCAGATTTAAAAGAAAGAAGGAAGAAACTCTATGTGGGTATTTGTGCAAGCAACCATAAACAAATGTGCATATGCATGAACACACACACACACACAAATACACACGCAGTGTAAGAACGGGGGGGGAGATAAGTGACTCAGACACAAAACATTCAATTAGATTTTTTAATGATATAGTTCATTAGAGCATAATTATATTTCTTATTAAATGATTAATCAAAAGATCTGAAGAAAAGGTCATGTTGAATGTTAATTATACATCCTTTAAAGAATTTCAAAGATTAACAACCATATTCATTATAAATTAATTTAATCTTTAGGAAAACAATTTGATATTATCTTTAAAATTCAAGCTGCATATATCCTTTGACTAAAAAACACATGATTAGGAATTTACCCTACAATTAATTTTTAGAAATGTGCAGAAATCTACAAAATGATGTTGGGTATACTATTAGTAATACCAAATTTGGGGAAAAATTTTAAACATCAATTAGGGCTGTAGAGATTGCTCAGTGGTTAAAGGCCTGTCCCCATGTAAAGCCAGACACACAACATTACCACAGGCATATTCCATAAAATAAATGAACAAAATCATTTTTAAAAATAAACATTAAGCCAGGCGTGGTGGAGCACACCTTTAATCCCAGCACTCGGGAGGCAGAGGTAGGAGGATCAACATGAATTTGAGGCCACCCTGAGACTACATAGTGAATTCCAGGTCAGCCTGAGCTAGAGTGAGACCCTACCTCGAAAAAAAAAAAAAAAAAAAAAAGCTGGGTGTGGTGGAACATGCCTTTAATGCCAGCACTTGAGAAACAGAAGTAGGAGAATTGCCATGAGTTCGAGGCCACCCTGAGTCTACATAGTGAATTCCAGGTCAGCCTGGGCTAAAGTGAAACCCTACCTTGAAAAAAAAGAAAGAAAGAAAGAAAGAAAGAAAGAAAGAAAGAAAGAAAGGAAAAGAAAGGAAGAAAGGAAGGAAGGAAGGAAGGAAGGAAAGAAAGAAGAAGGAAGGAAGGAGGAAGAGAGAGAGGGAGGGAGGGAAAAGTAGGGAGGGAGGGAGAGAAAGAGGCACAGAACAATCATTATCAGAATAAAGTATATCTTTTAAAAAAAACAAACAGCAGGGCTGGAGAGATGGCTTAGGGGTTAAGGCGCCTGCCTCCTAACCCTAAGAACACTGGTTCCAATCTCCAGCGGTTCCAATCTCCAGGTGCCACGTTTAGCCAGATGCAAAGTGACACAAGGGCGCAATGCCACACTTGACCACAAGGGGGCGCACACATCTGGATTTCGTTCACAGCAGCTGACACACTGCTGGCGCACCCATCTCTGTCTTCCTCTCCCTCTCTCTCTCTCTGTCTCTCTCTGTGTCTCTCTCCAAAAAAAATAATAATAAATTTAAAATTTTTTTTAAAAAAAACAGCATAGGATTTAGATCTTCAAGCATGTCTTCACCAAACAATTAACAACGGTGTCACTGAAATGTACCCAAATGATGAAACCAAAATGTACCAAAAGGCCTAGGTATTAAAGGTTTGATGTCCAGCTGGTAGAGCTACTAGGAAGTGACTGGATAATGAGGGTGCCAGTTTCCTCAATGGAACAATCCACTAGTGAGTTCATGGCTACATAGGCTATTAGGACATCGTGCCTTGTTGGAGGAAGTGGGCCACTGGGTGAGTATTAGTTACTTATTTATTGCTGGAACAAAATACCCAACTCAAAGCAGCTTACAGAGGAGGAGAAGGTTTATCCTGGCTTACAGTTCTGACAGGAAAAGTCCATCATGTAGGGACAAGCATGCAAAGCACAGGAAAGGTGGTGTTACCTCATATCAGCAGGGAGAAAGGAAAGAGACAGACAGCCAGACAGAAAGAGAGAGAGAGAAGCATGCACAAGCAGGCTGAGCTGTAACACCTCAAGACCCACCCCCAGTGACACACTTCCTCAGCAAGGCTAAAGGTTCCATAATCTTCTCTAACAGAACCACAACTGGGGATTGAAGTATTCAAACATATGAGTCTATGGGAGACACTTTAAATTCCAACCATCTCAAAGGGTATGGCTTTAAAGGCATTTTTCTTAGCAGATACATACATGTGTGTTCCCTCTTTCTCTCCCTCGTTCTTCCTCCCTTCCTCCCTCCCACCCTGCTTCCCTCTCCCTCATTCTCTCTCTTCCCTCCTTAATGTGTCCTATCAGACTGTACATATATAAATTTTAAAACTAAAGAAAGGAAAAATAATGAGTAAAAGTAAGTCAAAGATTTTTTTAAAAGAGAGAGAGAAAAGATAAAAGACATAGACCCACAAATAGAATGGCAAACAAGTTCACAGGTGCAGAAATGGAAGCGTCTGCTGACCCACAGCTGAACTCTTACCTGACACTGAGCACTGCAATATTTGGCAACACGGCATTGAGAGCATCGCATCAGCTTTTCCTTCCTGTTAAAAAACGATGCATTTCCGTATTAGGAGATGAATAAGAAGTATGCACAGTTGAAGAAAGGAAGCATAAATAGACATATTGATGCCAACATGTTTTGCTCACTCTGTATGTTTAGACTTTTAAATTTTATATTTTAGAGCCCCAGTGTGGTGGCACACACCTTTAAAATCCCAGCACTCTGGAGGCAGAGGTAGGAGGATCGCTGTGAGTTTGAGCCGCACCCCCCCCCACCACCACCACCAGATTACATAGTGAATTCCAGCTCTGACTGGGCTAAAGCGAGATCCTACCTCAAAACAAAATTATCTTTTGGGGGCTGGGGAGATGGATGAAGCACTTGTAGTGCAGACTTTAAGTATCTCAGGTCAGTTCCCCAGACCCCATCTCAAAGCTGGAAGCCATGGCAGGTGCTTTTGTAAACCCAGCACATGAACTGGGAGATGGGAGGTGGTGACAGGAGAATTTTCCAGAAGCTCCCAAACCAGCTTGCCTGGGGAACACAATAGTGGAAAACAAATATCACTGTTGACACCCTGCCTCCAACATGGTGGAAGGCAAGGACCTGAAAGTAGTCCTCTGACCTCCATAGGTGTACGGCACAGGCGTGGCCACATACACACACCGAAAAGCAAAGTTGGGATTTACATATGAATGAACAGCCTCTTTCACCTTCCCTCTGAGATCTTTACATGAGTAACTTTTGTTAGGTGGCATTGCTACTTTAACCAGGTTTAATGTGGTCACTGCCATCTTGCAGCAGAGCATCTACAATGATGCACACGAGACCCTGGAGAGACCCAACCTCTGAGCTGCCCTGCGTGAAAGAAGGGGACAGGATCTAGAGACTTCTGGGATCTTCAAAACCTCCATCCCCTCCCCAAGATTCCAGTCACCATGATTTCAGAGATCCCCCAGGGCATTTCCTGGTATTGTAGCTGCCTGTGAGTCACCCATACTCCAAATAAGTGACCCCAACAGACCCACTGGTTCACCAGGCTGGGCCTGAGTGGAGTGTATCCTGTTTGAACTGTCAGTACCGTCTCTATCCAGGCTGAATACACATTTGTTTCTGTTTTCCAAGGAAAAGTCTCACAACAAAGGAACATAACCACATAAATTTAACATTTTAACCATTATGTAGTGTGCAGTTGAGTTGTATATCAAAAATATTCACATTTGGGGGCTAGGTGTACAGCCCCATGGTAATGCACATGCCTAACGTGTGAAATCCTAGGTAAGTTCAATCCTCAGAATGTCAAAGAAAAAAAAAAGAATATTCAAGTTGTGTGTAACCATATAGAACAAAGAAAACTTCTCTTCATAGAGACGCAGACATTACTCTTTTCATATTCAGTTCAAAATCCAATACAACTACAGGTTGAAAACCAGGTTGGGTGAGCATCCCACATTTGAAACACTTGGAACCAGACTGTTTGAAATTTGGAATTTTTATGATTTTGCAATTTTTGCATAGATATTTCAGATATATAAACCAATTTTATTTTATTATTTTATTTATTTTTTTTTTTTTTTTTTTTGAGGTGGGGTCTCACTCTAGCTCAGGCTGACCTGGAATTCACTCTGTAGTCTCAGGGTGGCCTCGAACTCACGGCAATCCTCCTACCTCTGCCTCCCGAGTGCTGGGATTAAAGGCATGCGCCACCACCCCGGCTTTAGAAACCAATTTTAAACATCAAATTCATTTACATTTCATGTACACTTTGTGTATATAGCCTGGAGTGATTTTATTAAATATACTTATACACCTATCCTTTGCACTGTACATGTAAGGTCAGGATTGGAGCTATCCACTAATGGCCCCATGCTGCATTCAAAGGGCTCCAGATTTTAGAGTATTTTGTATTTTCAATCTTTAGATTAGAGATCCTCAAATTGTATTCTTTCCTCTTTAAATATAAAAATGAATGGCCACACAAAAAAAAAAATTAATGGTGCTGGGCATGGTGGTACATGCCTTTAGTCCCAGCACTTGAGAGGCAGAGGTAGGAGGATTGCCAAGGGTTCAAGGCCACCCTGAGACTATATAGTGAATTCCACGTCAGCTTAAGCTAAAGTGAGACCCTACCTTGGAAAACCAAAGAAAGAAAAGAAAAGAAAAGAAAAGAAAAGAAAAGAAAAGAAAAGAAAAGAAAAGAAAAGAAAAGAAAAGAAAAGAAAAGAAAAGAAAGAGGGAGGGAGGGAGGGAGGGAGGGGGGGGGGAGGGAGGGAAGGGGGAGGGGGGGAGGGAGGGAGGGAGGGAAGGAAGGAAGGAAGGAAGGAAGGAAGGAAGGAAGGAAGGAAGGAAGGAAGGAAGGAAAAAGAAGGGAGGGAGGGAGGGAGGGAGGAAGGAGGGAGAGAGAAAGAGAGAAAGAGAGAAAGAGAGAAAGAAAGAAAGAAAGAAAGAAAGAAAGAAAGAAAGAAAGAAAGAAAGAAAGAAAGGAAGGAAGGAAGGAGGGAGGGAGGGAGGGAGGGTTGGTTAAAATTATCATATAGCTTAATTATATATACTTTTTGTAAGTTGTCTTTCTCAAATCACTTTAGTAATAAAGTATACATTTTTTAAAATTATAATTTCAAACAAGCATATACTGTATTATTATGAGATTCATCCCATCATCCTCTCTCATCCCACTCCCACTCAAGGTAAACCATGAACACCGTACTCTTCCCAGTTAGCACCCTTTCTGCTTTCATATCTGTTGGTGGGGTTAATAAATTTAATTAGAGTTATTTGCATGATCATGGGTGGGGGTTATTTACTGAACCATGAGTACGGCCAATACCAGTGACTACACAACTGAAGAACATGGCTTATCTTTCTTCCAGCAACTATGGACTGCCAATAGCCCTCGGGAAAGTATGGAGCTTTTGGAGGCCCTCTCCCACCTACGATGAATACTGAGAACCACAGCAGCTGTTCACTCATGAGTGCAATGCCCATGTCAAGTCCAGAAGACAGCATTCCATAACACTCCTCTTTCTCCCCTGGATCTTACATTCTTCCCGCCCCCTCCCATTGCACAGCGTTCTCTGGGAGCTAAAGGGGGTGCTATCAATGCTTCATTCAGGAGTAAAGACTCAACAGTCACTTATCCTTAGCACTCTGACCAGTTATGAGTCTCTACAACAACTCACACTCTGGGAAGAAAAAAAAAGCTTCTCTGACCAAAACTGAGAGCTGCACTGATCTATGGGCATAAACAAAAAAAAAGTACTTTTTTTTATTTTAGAGAGACAGAAAGAGAGAGGGAGAGAATTGGCGAGCCAGGGCCTCAGCCACTGAAATCAAATTCCAGGCACTTGCACCACCTAGTGGACACATACGACCTTGCACTTGCCTCATCTTTGTGAGTCTGGCTTATGTGGGATCTGGACAGAGATTGAACATGTGCCCTTGGGCTTCACAGGCAAGCGCCTTAACCACTAAGCCATCTCTGCAGCCCAAAAGTGTACATTTTTAAAACCTGAATTAAATAATTAAGTAATAAATCTGATGAACATGAATAATGACCAACACATGGCTGAAGAAATGGCTAAATGGTTAAAGGGGCTTGCTTGCAGAGCCTAATGGCCCAGGTTCAATTCCCCACTACCCACATAAAGGCAGAAACACTAAGTGGCACAAGCATCTGCAGCTCGTTTGAAGTGCCAAAAGGCTCTGGCATGCCCTTTCTCTCCTCTGTCTATTTCACTCTCTCTCTCCTCTTTCTCTCCCTCTGTTCCCCCCACCACCACCCCTCTCTCTGCAAATAAATAAATGGAAACACTAAAAAAAAAAAAAACTTTTAAAGAAATAATTACCAACACAGACAAGACCACAGATATCTTCAAGGTAGCCCAAAACACTGAAAGTCAAAATGCTTAACAAAGTCCAGGACAACAAAAAACAGATCATTCTAAATATACTGATATTCCAGGCACAACACAATATTCTGCACATCTACTCACTTGTGCTAAACTTGAAATAGCCCTATAAGATGAAATATCTCCTTATGTTCACTTTAGAAATATTCCAGTATGCTTTGGAAATTCTTCCCAACATATTTAAGAGATAAGCGGTAGATGTTATAGTACAAATTAGCTAAAGATGCAGAACATGAAGCAAATATGACAGGTGATTCTGAAAGAGAAAAACAGGATCCTACAGAAAATCAGAACTTGAAAATATCAAGTACCTCACCCCTGGAAGGAAAGAAGTGAAGAGTGAGGTGTAAAACCTGGGGAGAAGTTATGACTAAGTAAAAAGAGGGTAAGATGCTTCTCACCTTCAACTGTGAAATGACAGCTTCCAGACAACAAGCCATGACCACGCAATTTAGCCTTAAAGCTTTTCTAGTCACCATCGCATTACACTGTCATTTATAAATACAACTGGATAAAAGTTCTATCCACCCGTGGGTTGTTTATGAGATCCTCTTCAAGTGAAAAGACATACAAAATGGGATGAGAAGGGTATGTCAGGCAAGAATTAGGGGAAAAAAAAAACCTGCGTGGCCATATCAATATCAGGAAAGGTGACATGAATTACTAGAGAAAAAGAAGGTAAAAATGAAATGATAAAGGGCTCCAGTCACCAGCTGTTATGTAGCTAGTAATAAATACAACCATCTCAAAAGGTATAAAGAACAAGTTATAGACCTACGAGGAAAAAATGACCAATATACAATAAGTTAAGATATGTGAGGACCTTAAAACAGGGTCTGAAACCAGAAAAGCACCATGTAGCAGTTAGATATTACTATAGAAAGATGTTATAAATTCTCTTATAGAAAATTTATAAAATAGCTCTATGATTGACGATTTAGGATAAAAAAATAGCTCTAAGATTTTCTTGTGCCTCTTACATGAATTCATACATCTTTTTTGCAAGCACCTATTGCCACTAATTAAAAGAACCCATGCAAGGGCTGGAGAGATGGCTTAGTGGTTAAGGCACTTGCTTGCAAAGCCAAAGGACCCATGGTTGACTCTCCAGATCCCGTGTAAGCTAGACACATAAAAGGTGAGGCAAGCACAAGGTCGCACATGCCCACTAGGTTGCAAAAGTGTCTTGAGTTCAATTACAGTGGCTGAGGCCCTGGTTTGCCAATTTTCTCTAAATAAAAAATATAAATAATAAATAAATAAATAAATAAATAAATAAATAAATAAATAAATAAATAAAAGGCAGCTCCAGGTCCAGAGAGATACTCCATATCCAGAGAACACATGGTGAGTGTTAGAGGGCACCTGACATTCTCCTGAGGCTGAGCACATCTGCAAACATGTGCATATACAACACACACACATTTCACACAGAACAGTGAAAGCTATTGACATGTGGAAAAGAAATCACAGCTAAGAAAATTAACTGTCTTGGACTGGAGAGATGGCTTAGTGGTTAAGGACAAGGTTTGATTCTCCACGTCCACGTGATAAAAAAATGTACAAAATGCACAAGCATCTGCAGCTCGCTTGAAGTGCCAAAAGGCTCTGGCATGCCCTTTCTCTCCTCTGTCTATTTCACTCTCTCTCTCTCTCTCTCTCCTCTTTCTCTCCCTCTGTTCCCCCCACCACCACCCCTTTCTCTGCAAATAAATAAATGGAAACACTAAAAAAAAAAAACTTTTAAAGAAATAATTACCAACACAGACAAGACCACAGCTATCTTCAAGGTAGCCCAAAACACTGAAAGTCAAAATGTTTAACAAAGTCCAGGACAATGAAGAACAGATCATTCTAAATATACTGATATTCCAGGCACAACACAATATTCTGAACATCTACTCACTTGTGCTAAACTTGAAATAGCCCTATAAGATGAAATATCTCCTTATGTTCACTTTAGAAATATTCCAGTATGCTTTGGAAATTCTTCCCAACATATTTAAGAGATAAGCGGTAGATGTTATAGTACAAATTAGCTAAAGATGCAGAACATGAAGCAAATATGACAGGTGATTCTGAAAGAGAAAAACAGGATCCTACAGAAAATCAGAACTTGAAAATATCAAGTACCTCACCCTGGAAGGAAAGAAGTGAAGAGTGAGGTGTAAAACCTGGGGAGAAGTTATGTCTAAGTAAAAAGAGGGTAAGATGCTTCTCACCTTCAACTGTGAAATGACAGCTTCCAGACAACAAACCATGACCACGCATTTTTAGCCTTAAAGCTTTTCTAGTCACCATCGCATTACACTGTCATTTATAAATACAACTGGATAAAAGTTCTATCCACCCGTGGGTTGTTTATGAGATCCTCTTCAAGTGAAAAGACATACAAAATGGGATGAGAAGGGTATGTCAGGCAAGAATTAGGGGAAAAAAAAAACCTGCGTGGCCATATCAATATCAGGAAAGGTGACATGAATTACTAGAGAAAAAGAAGGTAAAAATGAAATGATAAAGGGCTCCAGTCACCAGCTGTTATGTAGCTAGTAATAAATACAACCATCTCAAAAGGTATAAAGAACAAGTTATAGACCTACGAGGGAAAAATGACCAATATACAATAAGTTAAGATATGTGTGAGGACCTTAAAACAGGGTCTGGAAACCAGAAAAGCACCATGTAGCAGTTAGATATTACTATAGAAAGATGTTATAAATTCTCTTATAGAAAATTTATAAAATAGCTCTATGATTGACGATTTAGGATAAAATAGCTCTAAGATTTTCTTGTGCCTCTTACATGAATTCATACATCTTTTGCAAGCACCTATTGCCACTAATTAAAAGAACCCATGCAAGGGCTGGAGAGATGGCTTAGTGGTTAAGGCACTTGCTTGCAAAGCCAAAGGACCCATGGTTGACTCTCCAGATCCCGTGTAAGCTAGACACATAAAAGGTGAGGCAAGCACAAGGTCGCACATGCCCACTAGGTTGCAAAAGTGTCTTGAGTTCAATTACAGTGGCTGAGGCCCTGGTTTGCCAATTTTCTCTAAATAAAAAATATAAATAATAAATAAATAAATAAATAAATAAATAAATAAATAAATAAATAAATAAATAAAAGGCAGCTCCAGGTCCAGAGAGATACTCCATATCCAGAGAACACATGGTGAGTGTTAGAGGGCACCTGACATTCTCCTGAGGCTGAGCACATCTGCAAACATGTGCATATACCACACACACACATTTCATACAGAACAGTGAAAGCTACTGACATGTGGAAAAGAAATCACAGCTAAGAAAATTAACTGTCTTGGACTGGAGAGATGGCTTAGTGGTTAAGGACAAGGTTTGATTCTCCACGTCCCACGTAAGCCAGATGCACAAGGTGGCACAAGCATCTGGAGTTCATTAGCAGTAGCTAGAGGCCCTGGCATGCCCATTCTCTTTCTCTCTCTCCCTCTTTTTCTCCCTCTCTCTGTCTCTAATAAATAAATAAATAAAAATAAATCTAAGAAAAAGAAAATTAACTCTGCCTCTAGCATACAAATTAAGAAACCAGGTTTAAGTGTGTTGTAGTCAGCTTCACATTGCTGGGATGAACCTCCAAACCAGACATACTTTATGGAAGGGATGGCAGGGGAAGTTCCCTAATGACAGAAGAAGCTGGCCCCCTTTACACAGACCCACTCAGAGAGAAAAGCAGCCACCAGCCACCTCCATAAGCAAGCTGACTCCAGGCACAGCTCAAGCACTCTGCATATCTTTAAGCTGGAATTCCAGATCCGCCTGCAAACACACCTTTAGGGATGGACATTAGGATCCACCCACAGTGACACCTCTTCCAGCCAGGCAGCTGGAAATCCAAGAAGCTTTAAAAAAACTGAATCTATTCAAATTACCACAAAGTAGTATAAGGAAGGTCACTGCACTAGCTGACACTGTTATGTCTCAAGTGTGAACCTGTCTGCCAAAGGACCATCCCTCTGTCCTTGGGGAAGAAAAAGAAAGAATATCTATCCTACTAAAACAAATCAGCCAATCACCAGATCGACACAGGGAAAGAAGCTTCCTGGAATACATACAGAAAACAAAGAAGTCACAATGTCTCCCAAATTGCCCCTGCCCTGGCACATTGCAAAAGCCACTTGAAAATCCTATAGAGAATAAACTTTGCCTACAATACATTCATACCAAGTATACTTATTATACACTGCTCCTTTTTTAGTAATTGTTCTGGTCCTCTAGGTGTCTTCCAGTGCACCTACCCCGTAATGAATAACTGGCTGACCAATGAACCTCCGGACCGAGGTCCATACCCTAACAACACTGGGAAGCCAGTAACCCTCCCTTCTTGGAGACGTACTTATGCCGGAGCACGGTCTGGTATAACTCAGAAACAGTTCTAACGTGTGTTCTGGGTTCCTCCTATATCAGCCTTAAGATCTATCCAGCGGTCTTTTACACACTAAACAATATCTCAAAAAACTAAGGTTTAGTGTGTGTTGACTGGCATGAATGACCTTCAGAAAGAAATCTGAGCTAATACAGACTAGAAAATATTGGCAAAATGTGCACCATTTAAAACTGCTAAGTAGCCGGGTGTGGTGGCGCATGCCTTTAATCCCAGTACTCAGAGGCAGAAGTAGGAGGATCACCAAGAGTTCAAGGCCACCCTGAGACTACATAGTGAATTCCAGGTCAGCCTGGGCCAGAGTGAAACCCTACCTTGAAAAACCCAAAAAATAAATAAATAAATAAACTGCCAAGTAAAGAGCATTGATGAGGGCACGACTGATTTATTGTCACATGCCTTAAAACAAGCTGAAAGGAAGATTCGCAGAACAGAATTCCTATGGAAATATTCTTCCCACCATTCAGATTTATGACTTTGCTCTCAAGAACAAACCCCATAGAGAACAGCATACATATTTTAATGGAGAAAGCCAAAAACGGGAACTAAAGTGAATAAAGCCTAAATACATTTCTTCCAACAAAGACACCTCAGAAATAATATATCCTGACAAAATTGTTATTATGTTTGCAAATATCTTTAAAATCTAAGAATTCTGATTTATTAAAAATGTTAATGTCATGTAGCCAAGTGTCTGGTTGTTTCACCATGGAAATTCCTGAAGCAAATGAAATTCTACACTATGAAAAAGATTATCTCAATTAAAATCATGTTATTCTTCCAAAGCAGTGCAATTACTGTAACCCTAACCAAATGAAACATGCTGGAAAATGCTAAACATAAGATCTCCCTTTGGCTTAAATATTCAAAACAATTTAGAAAAGGGTTCTTCCATTTGTATTGCCAGATAGTAATTATGTTGGTTTGTGGGCTCAAAGGCCTTTTCAAACTTAGAGATTCACTCCACCATCTATCTATCAAGTGTTTTTAATACAAAGCAACAGATGTGATCAAAATGTTATAAATCCAAACCAAGAGGAAAATGGAATTGATGAGGATTCATTTTTCTTCTATGTTCACCATACTTCACTTCATATTTCTAACATTTAAAATAGAAAATAAGAAAATACGATAGTTAATATTCCAGAGAAATTGAATCTATGATTCACTGGCACCAGGCCTCCTGGAGCAAAGACAAGTAACTCAAACCCATCCTAGCATGCAGGCGAGGAAAAGCAGCACAGAATATTTGGGCCCCGTTAGCGGGAGAAGCAGATTATCTGCTGGGGCCCTTCCCTTTCCACCTCAATATCCAAAATCAAACCAACCACCCTTGGGGCAACTGTGCTACCTGACAAATAAAAATCCAGTTGCAGGGGCTGGAGAGATGGCTTAGCAGTTAAGGTATTTGCCTATAAATGTTCAATTCTCCAGGACCCACGTAAGCCAGATGCACAAGGGGACGCATGCATCTGGAGTTGTTTGCAGTGGCTGGAGGCCCTGGCATTGCTGTTACTCTCTTTCCCTTTCTCTCTGCCTCTTTCTGTCTCTCTCAAATAAATAAATAAGTAAACAAAATATATATATTTTTAAATCCAGTTGCAAGTGTTTGGTGACTGACGACCCTGTGTGGGCGACTGTGGAGATGGCAACACAGTCACTCTCCTAGGCCTTCAGCACCAGGGAGGCTGGGTCAACAACATACTGCGGGCAGATGGGGGGAGGGCTGCTGCAGAGGAAAGGGAGGTTAAAGCCCTTTGGCAATTCGAGTTCACGGTCTGGAGCCCAACCTTACTCACTACCAGTAATATAACCCTGTACACTCTCTTAGCCCCAATTCCCTCCTCTGTAAAATGGGAACACCTGACTTTTTAAACTTAAAGAGATTTAAGGGTATAAAAGGGCGTAGACCATAAGAGATGATCTATATCTAAAGTGAGTTTTAAAACAACGTCAAGCAGGCTGGCCATGGTGGCACACGCCTTTAATCCCAGCCCTCGGGAGGCAGAGGTGGGAAGATTGCCGTGAGTTCGAGGCCACCCTGAGACTACATAGTTAATTCCAGGTCAGCCTGGGCCAGAGTGAGACCCTACTCGAAAGAAACAAAACAACAACAACAAGCAGGACAGCTATCATAGAGCAAAAACAAGCTACCCAGTGTATTTTCAAAAGACCTGAGATGATTTCATTTAATTCTATGCCATATCAGAAAAAGAAAATTCTTTGCATGTCCCACAACGACTGCTAAAACAGTAAAAACCTATGTGTGCTACAACCTAGCAGCTTCTGTTGCTTCAAACTGGCAATTTACTACGATCACTTTAAAATTCACACGTAACAAGAGCACTTGATTCTAATTTCAAAGTATGACTGCCATCCTGTGTTACACTGCTCAATGTGCATTCCCTGTAGTTTCTGAAGCTGCTAATTTTTTTCTGAGGCAGGGTCTCACTCTAGTCCAGACTGACCTGAACTCACTTTGTAGCATATGCTGGCCTCAAACTCATGGCAATCCTCCTACCTCAGCACCCTGAGTGCTGTGATTACAGATGTGAGCCACCATACCCAATGTATGATAGTATTATTTTTAATTCAGCAGAACAAATGGCTTCAAAGTGGTTCGATTAAGAAGCTCTAATTTTGAAGTAGTAAAAAGATTTGGGGGGGTGCACACACACACGTGCCTGCATTTGGTATATGCATTTGTGCATGCAGATGAGTGTGCCCCACGTACACACATGTACAGAGGCCAGAGGAAGATGTTAGGTGTTCTCTGTCACTCTTCCTCCTTATTTCCCTAGGACAGTCTCTGCTCCCTGTTTCTCAGTTAGACTGGTTGATGGGAGAGGCCCAGCAATCCTATGTACACCTTGGCACAGAGGTTATAGGCACGCGTGGCCACACCTGGATTTTCACACGAGTGATAGAGATGAATTCAGGTCCTCTTGCTTGTATCCACCAAGCAGCTCTCCAACCCCATTAAAAAAATGTATTTGGAAGGTTTTTATTCGTGAAAATTAAAGGCAGAAGAGACTTTTAAATCTTCAATGACAGTAAAAGGCAATTATGACTCCTCACGTTCTGTTTGCTTTACACAAGGTAATATCTGTAACTAGTTAGAGAGCAAATTAACATTTTTATGCGAGCAAAGATTTGAACTTTCCCCATTATATGACCAATAATATGCTATAAGGTTTTAAAAGTTGTAGGTCAGTTTGATAGCGAACAATTAAAAGTAGCATTCAGATACTCAGGTATATTTGGCTTGTTTTTCAGACAACATACAGAGAGACAGAAAGAGAGAGACAGAGAGAAAGAGAGAGACATACACATGCACACAAAGAAGGGGGCAGGTGGGGGGAGCTGCACACGGAGACACAAGAAAGCTGTTGCCAAAATGAATTTCTAAGGAGATTCTTTTCTAGGGACAGATTTTCAGTGTAGTAATACAACCTTGAGATTAGAGAGGTATTCAATTCCCCTAAACTTTCTTGAAGTTAAAAATTAGAAAAAAAGGGCTGGAGAGCTGGTTTAGCAGTTAAGGCATTTGCCTGCACACCCAAAGGAGCCCAGTTCGATTCCCCAGGCCCCACGTTAGCCAGATGCACAGGGGGGTGCAATGCATCTGGAGTTCGTTTGCAGTGCTGGAGGCCCTAGTACACCCATTCTTTCTCTCGCTCTCTCTCTCTCTGCCTCGTTCTCTCTCTCTCAAATAAATAAATAAAAATTAAAAAGTTTAAAAAAATAAAAAATAGAAAAAATGACTTTGCCCAAAGACAACAATTGAATATTATTTGTATGTAAGTATTGCTAGTACAGATATCACTTAACCTAACTATTAGAAGTACCACAAGGAGGGCTGGGGAAATGGTTCAGCAGTTAAGTGTGCTTCCTGCATAAGACATTGAGGGCCTTGAGGGTGCCTGAGACCACCCAAGTACAAATCTCAAGCACCCACATACAACAGAGGGCATCTCTGTAACCCCCAGTCCCATAGGAGGGCAGATACCCACAGATTACTGGAGCTCATGAGAAAAAAAAGCTTTGGGATCAGTAAGAGACTCCAGCTCAAAACAACAACAGAGAAAAGCGAAAGAGCAGGACCTACAACATGCTCCTCTCGCCACTGGTCACTGAAGGCAGCCACTTTAGGTGAGCATATGGGGCACCACAAAGACACATCATTTGTGCATGTTCCACATGCATACACACAACAAAGAAACAAAGAAAGAAAGAAAGAAAGAAAGAAAGAAAGAAAGAAAGAAAGAAAGAAAGAAAGAAAGAAAGAAAGAAAGAAAGAAAGAAAGAAAGAAAGAAAGAAAGAAAGAAAGAAAGAAAGAAAGAAAGAAAGAGAAAGAAGGAAGGAAGGAAGGAAGGAAAGAAAGTTCTTTATTTTGGGGGGAAGATACAAATTTTTTTTTTTTTTTTTTTTTTTTTTTCGAGGTAGGGTCTTGTTATAGCTCAGGCTGACCTGGAATTCACTATGTAGTCTCAGGGTGGCCTCGAACTCACAGCGATCCTCCTACCTCTGCCTCCCAAGTCCTGGGATTAAAGGTGTGCACCACCATGCCCGGCTCACAAATGTTTATTTTTACTAATTGCAAGTATTTTGCAAATATTAACTTCAGTAATGAAACAAAAGAGAAAGCTTGCAGCCGGGCGTGGTGGCACATGCCTTTACTCCCAGCACTCGGGAGGCAGAGGTAGGAGGATCGCCGAGAGTTCGAGGCCACCCTGAGACTACATAGTTAATTCCAGGTCAGCCTGGGCCAGAGTGAGACCCTACCTTGCAAAACCAAAATAAAAAAAAAAAGAGAGAGAGAGAGAAAGCTTGAAATAAACTCAAGAAAAACCATGCAGTTCCAGAATGAAGATAACTTTTCAGTCTATTTCAGGGATAGTAAAAGATTATTTGGGGAGCTGGAGAGATGGCTCACCAGTTAAAGGCACTTGTTTGCAAGCCTAATGGCCTGAGTTCAATTCCCAGTACACACATAAAACCAGATGTACTCAGTGGTGTGTGCATCTGGAGTTCCATTTGCTCTCTTTTCTCTCTGACTCTCTCAAACAAATAAATATCAAATAAAATTTTAAGATTGTTTTAATAGGAAAACAGACTTTGGTCTTAGAGAGTAAAGTGTACTTGTAAAGAGATGACTTCCCATGCTGAATTAATAAATTCAATGTGATGCTTATGAAGCTTGATGGCCCACCTTGGATTCCCCAGTATCCACATGAAGCTAGATGCACAAAACAGCACATGTATCTGGATTTCATTTGCCCATGGAATGCCCATTCTTTCTCTCTGTCCACTTCTTTCTCTTTGTCTCTCTCCCTCACTCTAACAAATTTTATATTTTATTTATTTATTTGCAAGCAGAGAGAGAGAGAAGAGAGGCAGACAGAGAGAGAATGGGCACACCAGGGCCTCTAGCCACTGCAAACAAACTCCAGATGCATGTGCCCCTTGTGCATCTGACTTACATGGGTCCTGGAGAATCTAACCAAGATCCTTTGGCTGTGCAGGTAAATGCCTTAACTGCTGTAGCAGACAGCTTCAGATTCGCTGAGATGAACTTCCAGACCAGGCACAGTTATGGAGGAAGGGATATTATTTATTGAAGCTTACAGATCCAGGGGAAGTTCCATAATGGCAGAAGAAGCGACCTGCTCTCACAGGGCCAAGCAGAGAAAGCAAAGCCCCCAGCCACACAGCACACAGAGCAAAACTACTGCCAAAAAGTCACAGCACACTTCAGGAACTCCTACTGGGCACACTTTGCAGATCTTTACAATAGAATCTCAAACCCACCATTAACACCTTAAGACCAGCCCCCAGTGACATTGCCTCTAGGAAGGTGATTGCAGATGCAAACTATAAAGTAATAAAACATTGAATATATTGGGGGTCATATATTCAAACTACCACAACTGCTAAGCCATTTCTCCAGCCCCTATACAAATAGTTTTAAAAATGTATTTTGTGGACTGGAGAGATGCCTTAGCAACTAAGGCACTTGTCTGCAAAGCCAAAGGACCCAGGTTCAATTCCCCAGGACCCACGTAAGTCAGATGCACAAGATGGTACATGCATCTGGAGTTCGTTGGCAGTAGCTGAAGGCCCTGGTGCACCCAATCTCTCCTTTCCTCATTCTCTCCCTCTATTTCTCAAATAAATAAAATTAAAAATATAGGCACGAGAGTTATATGAGCTGCTTCTCTCATCGCTGTGTTGAAATGCCTGACAGAAATACCCTAAGGGGCCGGGCATGGTGGCACACACCTTTAATCCCAGCATTCGGGAGGCAGAGGTAGGAGGATCGCCATGAGTTCAAGGCCACCCTGAGACTACATAATGAATTCCAGGTCAGCCTGGACCAGAGTGAGACCCTACCTCAAAAAAAAAAGAAAAAGAAAAAAAAAAAACAATATCCTAAGGAAAGAAGTACTTATTTTACCTCACAGTTTCAAATAGTCAGCACATGGTTACGTGGCTCCACGTTTCCAGTCCTGTGGTAAGGGAGAACATCATACTTTCAGGAACATGTGAAGGAGGAGGCTAGTCATACCATGACAGACAGGAAGCAAAGACAAGGAAAGGACTTGGAACCAAGTATAACCTTCAAAGGCATGCCCCCAGTGATTTATATAACAAATAGAATCAATATTTTAGGATCAGCACTTGTAATATTTTCAATTGCCAAATATAAATATCTTGGTAGAAAATCGGTGTCACTGTACTGATCATGAACTTTCTATAAGAACATGGATTTTTCAGCTGGGTGTTGTGGCACACACCATTTAATCCCAGCACTTGGGAGGCAGAGGTAAGAGGATCGCCATGAGTTCAAGGCCACCTTGACACTACATAGTGAATTTCAGGCCAGCCTGAGCTAGAGTGAGACCCTACCTCAAAAAAAAAAAAAAAAAAAAAGAACATGGATTTTTCTTTTGATTTCTGAGTCTCCAACCACTCTAGAAAGGTGAGAAATACAGGATTACAGCTAGTAATGTAATTTTTAGATTAAAGAGGAGGTGTTTTTTTAAACCCTCTTTTTAAAAATATTTTTTAAATATTTATTTATTTATTTGACAGAGAAAGAGAGAGAGAGAGAGAATGGGCACACCAGGGCCTCCAGCCACTGCAAACGAACTCCAGACGCATGTGTCCCCTTGGGCATCTGGCTAAGTGGGTCCTGAAGAATCAAACCGGGTCCTTTGGCTTTGCAGGCAAACACCTTAAGTGCTAAGCCATCTCTCCAGCCCAAGAGAAGGAGAAGTTTGGCTAAATATCCCTTATACGTTTGAGACATAAAATGAGCCACAACTGCTACTCAGCCTTTGGCTAAGATCATGTGTAGTTTCTGTTCTTATCAGTTTAATAAAATGAGCCTCAACTTTGAGGACTTCTACATGCAAATGGAGCCAGTGACACAAATTCTACAAATTATCACTAGTGTCTATTCCTATTCCCATTCTCATAAGAGAACTCAGTTCCTTACAGGAGTGTGATTCATGTAACATAGGCATGCCTGGAATAGTGAGTAACAGAAATGCAGGCACCATCGTTGTCATTCTTAACAAAATCTTCATTTCAGGGCTGGAGAGATGGCTTAGCGGTTAAGGCTCCTGCCTCCTAAGCCTAAGAACGCTGGTTCCAATCTCCAGCGGTTCCAATCTCCAGGTCCCACGTTTAGCCAGATGCAAAGTGACGCAAGGGCGCAATGCCGCACTTGACCACAAGGGGGCGCACATATCTGGATTTCGTTCACAGCAGCTGAGAGACTGCTGGCGCACCCATCTGTCTCCCTCTCCCTCTCTGTCTATCTCCCTGTGTGTCTCTCTCCAAAAATAAATTTTAAAAAAATTTTAAACAAAATTTTTAAGTCTTCATTTCAACAAGATCTCACATTATTCATGTTTATGGTAAAATTTCAGAAGCATTCTGTGGTGGTTTGAACATGCATGTATGTCCCCAATAGCCTCAAGGATTTTTTAAATTTTATTTTACCTAAAACAGAATATTTTATAAATAACAGGATGGCACGTGCTAGGCAAGCTCTCTGTATCACCCTGCCCCAGCTCCCGTTACCTTGGGGGCCCTCCTCAGTGGGATTATGACATTCACTGTGGGGTCATGAAGGCCTCAGTCAGTCTCTGTGTGATAGCGGGGTAGACTGTGCCTCAGGGCTCTTACAGTCTTTCTGCCCCCTCTTCCACAATGACTGATTCATGGCAGGTCGGCAGTCTGATTTAGTGTTCAGTTTTCAGTAGCCTCTGGATTTCTGCTTTACTAGATTTTGCTTGAACACCATGTCTGTTCACCATCTCCCTGGAGCTGGCTGTCAGGCTACCAGTAAGAGCGGTATTCACGTTGCTGCTCCCTGTGCACTTTCTCCAGGATCCTGGCTGATGTGGTAGAGGAGGCAAGTCTCATGGTGGGCAGTCAGCTACCTACTTGTCTTAGCAATGGATCTTGGCTCTCCTCTGCTTTCTCTGTCATCTGTAAAATAAAACAGATTCGCCAGGCGTGGTGATACACGCCTTTAATCCCAGCAGAGGCAGAGGTAGGAGGATCACCATGAGTTTGAAGCCACCCTGAAAATACATAGTGAATTCTAGGTCAGCCTGAGCTAGACTGAAACCCTACTTCAAAAAACAAAAAATAAATAAATAAATAAAACAGATTCTCCAACCAAGAGTGAGAGCATCTTGGATTAAAAGGGGTATACAGAGGCTGAAGAGATGGCTTAGTGGTTAAGGCACTTGTCTGCAAAACCAAAGGACCCAGGTTCGATTCCCCAATACCCATGCACAAGGTGGCGCAGGCATCTGGCATTCATTTGCAGCAGCTGGTGGCCCTGGTGCACCCGTTCTCTCTCTCTCTCTCTCTCTCTCTCTCTCTCTCTCTCTCTCTCAAACAAATACACAAAGTTATTTGAGAGATTTGTTGGTGTGCAAGCCCAGTCTTCTTCTCAAGAGAGCAGTGGGGGCTTCTCTGTGAAGTACATGAATTTCCTGACCATGGGATTCTGACTTGGTTTCCAGTACCAGATAGGAGTTCTCTCCCTCTGAGTGGGCCTCTTGTCCAATCAGAGAGCAGCTGGTCACCCAAAGAGGCTGTGTGTCACTATTACACAAGTGTGTCCTTCTTGTCCAACTGGTTGATTTCATAATCTGCAGGGTCCCCTGCCTATTCATGCTATTGGTGACTGCTGCCTTCCAGCAGCTCCCATAGGGCTTTCCAGGAGGGACCAGCATGGCATTTCGATGTCCTGTGACAGACAGCCTATGGTGTCTCAACAATAGAGTCTGGAAGTAAACTTTTAAAAGAAAGTATCATTGGTAGGGCTGGGGCGATGGCTTGTTGTGAAGCACGTCCTCTCCACTCCAGGCTTCAAAGTTTAATTCCTCAAAAAACCTGTAAAAAGCTGGCCATGGCCAGGCATGGTGGTACAAGTCTTTAATCCCAGCACACAGGAGGCAGAGGCAGGAGGATCACCACGAGTTCGAGGCTCCTCTGAGACTACATAGTGAATTCTAGGTCAGCCTGGGCTAGAGTTAGACCCTACCTCAAAAAACCAAAAAAAAAAAAAAAAAAGGTACCACAGCCGGGCGTGGTGGTGCACACCTTTAATCCCAGCATTTGGGAGGCAGAGGTAGAAGGATCGCCTTGAGTTCAAGGCCACCCTGAGACTACATAGTGAATTCTGGGTGGGCTAGAGTGAGACCCTACCTCGAAAAACCAAAAAAAAAAAAAAAAAAAAAGAGTCCCACAGTAAAATTCCAAAGTAGGCACAAGGCATTTGACCACTTCATTAATATACCATTTACATTAAACCTTTCAAGTGGCAAGGCATGCTCCCCTTGAATCCAGCACTAAGAAAGATGTTGCCACTCTGGGAGAATTATCTATCATTCTCCTTCCGGTGTTAGCTTCAGTGATGAGGAAACCAAAACCAAATTCACTAAACATGGAAATCTATTGTTCTCAGAGGCACGGGAGTACCATCTAATTCTGCCTGCTTTAGATATTTAATCTTCTGCTTTATAATCAAGTACATCACTTTAACCTATGTGGGGAGTGCAGTGCTGGGGATGGAACCAGGGGCTGGTGCATGTTAGACAAGTTCTCTACCACTGAGTTGCACATGAGCCTGCTTTAATCTTTAATCTTTCATTATCACAAGTCTTCCAAAAAGTAAATAATGAAATACCAACCCATTGTATTCCCTGGGTAGCAAAATAAACTTTTTGTTAAGAAAGAAAGAGGGGAAGAAGGAGGGAGGGAAAGGGGGAGGGAGTGGAGGGAAGAAAGAAGGAAGGAAAGCAGAGAAAGAAAGAAAGAAAGAAAGAAAGAAAGAAAGAAAGAAAGAAAGAAAGAAAGAAAGAAAGGGAGAAGAGAGGGAGGGAGGGGAGGGGAGAGGGGAGGGGGAGGGGGGAGGAGGGGGGGAGGGAGGGGGAGGGAGGGAGGAGGGGGAGGGAGGGAGGGAGGAAGGAAGGAAGGAAGGAAGGAAGGAAGAAGGAAGAAAGAAAGAAAGAAAGAAAGAAAGAAAGAAAGAAAGAAAGAAAGAGAAATGTTTAGCACTTACTTGCAGTTTGGTGTCAATCTAGACTTAAAAATTACTGAAGGACCCTAAAAATGCTTTATCTATATTAGTTATATCTATTAATGTTTAACAGATTAAAATTTAATTTTTAATTTAATTTAATTTTTAAAATATTATTTTAATTGATAAAATTTAATTTGAAATATTTAATTTTAAAAATATTAATTCAGGGGCTAGAGAAATGGCTTAGCAGTTAAGGCATTTGCCTCCAAAGCCAAAGGACCTCGGTTCAATTCCCCAGGAACCATGTAAGCCAGTTGCACAAGGGGCACATGCATCTGGAGTTCATTTGCAGTGGCAGGAGGCCCTGGCATGCTGATTCTCTCTGTCTTCCTCTCTTCTTCTCTCTCTCTCTCTCTCTCTCTCTCTCTCTCTGCTTGCAAATAAATAAATAATTTTAAAAAATATTAATTCAGTTAAATAAGCCCACTACATACTGACTTAAGTAATTTTATGGAAAATAGCTATACTTCCCAAAACAAAATAAATGATTGAGGACAGGATTTTTTTTATCATTTTTATTTATTTATTTATTTATTTATTTATTTATTTGAGAGAGAGAAAGAAGCAAAGAGAGAGAGAGGGTGAGAATGGGCATGCCAGGACATGCAGCCACTGCAAATAAACTCCAGATACATGTGCCCTGGCTTATGTGGGTCCTGAGAATCGAACCTGGGTCCTTTGGCTTTGTAGGCAAATGCCTTAACTGCTAAGCCATCTCTCCAGCTGAGGACGGGACATTTTTGCTTAAGGCCAATTTCTTTAGTGTCTGGCATAATAAAAAAGCAGCTGCATTCTCATTTATGTGTCTGCAGTTAATCTGTCAATATAGAGCTTCTGGAAAATTCCACTCTATACACATAAGAAAATGAAAAGTAGAAAAGACAAAGCCAAGCTATTTTCACAAGATCCCTGAAAAGACTTCTGGAACCCCAGAAGGCCCAAACCCCATTTTGAGTCCAACGCTTTAGAATATGTCTCTCTCACAGCAAAACTGTGAACGTGTAAAAACATACACTTGAACAATTTCACATATTGACAAATGACTCTTCAAAGTGGTTGCAGGAATTTACACCCCCACAGCAGTGTAATGAGAGTTCCTTAAATCCATATCTTATCAGCTCTGGACACTGTCCGACAGTGCACTTATTGCCGGTCTCAAGGCAGGAAACACTGTGATTTTATTGTGGCTCCCCTGATAAACAATCTGAGCCACAGCATCCTTTCATGCTCATTCATAACTAATGATTTCTCCTGCATTAACGCCCACTCCTATCACTTGGCCATTTACTGTTTTCTCATACAGTGTAATTCCTTGCTGAGTATATGCTTTGTAAATTAATTTCTCCAAGACTGCATGTCATTGTCAGCAAGCACTCTAAGAGAATTTAATCTAATAGTTAAATCACTGACACTATGAGGCTGAATTTTGTTTATCCTTAGTAGCTATGTAGCAGTAGGCAATTTAATCTCTCTAAACCACTTCACTGAAATTCAGCAAAAGAACAGGTTGCGCATCCCTTATCCAAAAATTCAAAGTCTGAAATGCTCTGAAATCCCAACCTTTGTGAGCATCTTAGAGTTGAAAAGCCAATATTTCTATCCAAATATATATAATTCTTACATATATTTTATCTCAAAAGAAAAGGCAAAAATATATAATGGTGACATTAATGCTTTTGTTTTTCTACCTAGTTGATGGGGAAGGATAAGAAAGTTTTGTCACAACACTTTACCTTTTAAGCTGCTATGAAAAGTCTCTCAACCCAGAAAAGATCATTAACTATTTTTCAGGTAAACTAACACATTTCACTAAAAAGCAATCTCCAAGTTTATTGCTCATTTATAATAATCCTCAAAAGATTAATCAACCTTGGCTAAGCTAAAAGAATCCCAATAGCAATAAATTTTAAAATCTCTATCCATCTAGAGAAAATGAGAGAAAACAACTTTTAAAATGTTTTTTAAAAAGAACGTAATATTCTAAACTGGATCCATGCACATCATTACAGCAGGTTTTGTACCATGAACTGCAGAAGGTTCTAGGGATAGAAAGATCAGTAAGAAACATTTCCAATTTTCAAGAACTGTTGATGATACAACAGAAACAGAGTAACAGCAACAGCAAGAATGCTTACCTACTAGGTAGTGTCGGGCCTTATATTAGATACTTGGAGCATGGTAATTACTGGATGATAGAAGCAACCCTGAATTGCAAAATGAGAAGGGACAGTTATTGGTAGTCACAAGTTCTAGGGCACAGCAATGACTGAAGGAATGAGGAAAATAAAAAGGAGCCGTGAGCTAAGGAACTGCTGGAAGTTGAGGTGATGGGAAGTATGACAGCACAGCCTTCAAAGGAGCAGGCAACTCATTCTGTACACCCGGAAGAGCTGAGACAAGAGAAGGGGCAG
This sequence comes from Orientallactaga sibirica, assembly GCA_036365145.1. Taxonomy (NCBI): domain Eukaryota; kingdom Metazoa; phylum Chordata; class Mammalia; order Rodentia; family Dipodidae; genus Orientallactaga; species Orientallactaga sibirica. Next base: position 11,225,156 of record JAEOAD010000035.1, on the reverse strand, counting down.
CCACAGTGGGCAAAGACAGCCCTGTCCTCGGAAGGCAGCCAGATTTCAACGAGAGAAGATGAAGAGCCTGTCCCAAAGCGGACTCGGATACCGAGACTTGCTGATAACAATGCATGTTTCGAGGATGCAGAAGAAAGGACAGGATGGGCAGGAGGAGAGCAGAGAAAAACAAGAGAAACTGAGTCAAACTAGAGGAGAAACAGCCTGATGGGGCTAGGAGTCAGATAATGATGGATGACTTTGTCTTTATCTGAGTTCAAAGGAAAATGCTTATTATTCTATTTCCCAGTACTAAACAAATTTAATGCAAGTGATAAATGGTACAGTGAAAATATGTAACAACTGTCCAGCAAAATTCAACAACAGAAACACAGTTACCAGAAATCAACTCAATTCAGATAATCAAGGAAACAAGACTGACAGAAAGGATAAGAATCTGCTCAGTGGACAAGGTTAAGAGGATGGGCTGGAGAGATGGCTTAGCGGTTCAGGTGCATGCCTGCGAAGCCTAAGGACCCAGGTTCGATTCTCCAGGTCCCACGTAAGCCAGATGAACATGGTGGTGTATGCATTTCATTTGCAGTTGCTAGAGGCCCTGGCACGCCCATTCTTACTCTATCATTATCTCTCTCCCTTTCTCTGTTGCTAATAAATAAATAAATATAAATTTTAAAAAAAGAGAGAGAGGAAAGACAACATTCCAGATGCCTGGGAAAAGCATTTAACTTTAAGCAGGGCATGGTGGTTCATATCTATAGTCCCACTACTCAGGAGACTGAGGTAGAAAGGTTAGTAGATCCCAGAAATTCTAGGCCACAGAAACCACATACATGAATGTTCATAAAATTATACATAATAGTCAAGAAGTAAAAACAGGGGTGGAGAGATGGCTCAGTGGTTAAATGCACTTGCTTGCAAAGCCTGACAGCCAGGATTCAATTCCCCAGTAACCATGTTAAAGCCAGACCCATAAAGTGATGCATGTATCTGGAGTGTGTCTGCAGTGACAAGAGACCCTGGTATATCCATGCCCCTCTTTGCAAATAAATAATAAATAAGGGCTTCAGAGATTGCTCAGCAATTAAAGGTTCTTGCTTGCAAAGCCTGAAGGCATGGGTTTGATTCTCCAATACCCACATAAAGCCAGATACACAAAGTGGTGGATATATCTGGAATTTGTTTGCAGTGGCAAGAGGCCTTAGTGTGCCCATTAACACTCTCTCTCTTTCAAATAAATAAATAAAAATTAAAGAAAAATAAAAATAAACCATATATAAATAATTTTTTTAAAAATTCAGAATAGGGCTGGAGAGATGGCTTAGCGGTTAAGGCATTTGCCTGCAAAGCAAAAGGATCCCGGTTTGATTCTCCAGGACCCACATAAGCCAGAAGCACAAGGGGGCGCATGCATCTGGAGTTCATTTGTGGTGGCTGACACACCCATCTCTCTCTCTCTCTCTCTCTCTCTCTCTCTCTCACTCAAATAAATAAATAAATAAAATATTAAAAAATATTCAGAATATACAAATCCACAGAAAAACTGGATCCATGTATGTTATTACAGCAGGTTTTGTACCATGAAGTGCAGGAGGTTCTAGGGAATAAAAGACTTGGGAAGAATAGAAAGTACCTCAGAGAGGTTCAGAATTCCTTATGAGATAGGAAAAAATGTTCTAAAATTAATGGTGATGGTGTTTTCACAATTCTGTGAATATACTAAAAAAAACTACTGAATTGTCACTTCTAATGTATAAACTGAATGGCATGTGAATTATTTCTCAAGCCATATAAATATTGAAAAAATCAAGCTAGAGTGAGACCAAACCTTGGAAAACCAAAGAGATAAAAAATAAAAATCAAGAGATAAAATCATTAGGTGGAGTTCTGCTCTAGTCTACTGTATGACAAAAGAAATGTTGGGGAAAAGAAACCATTCTCCTTCTAAGATAAACATAGTCCTTTGCTTCCCTAACAAAGGGAAAGCAACAGCACTTTTAGGCAATGGCGCAACTACCCTGGGCAGATTCCCCTGGCCAGGCCTCTCCCCTTCTTCCATCATGGAGGTCAGCCTGCCCTGCCTTCCGCCCACTCTGACACACGTTTCACTTTCTCCCACCCTACAACTCCAAAGCAGAACAAGTGAAGTACCGCCTGTCCAAAACACTAGCTTTAGCCTCCCGCGTCTTTGACAACACAGGTTTATCTACACTCTGCATATGACCTCTTCATTTTGTGTTAGAGATGAAAAACAATGAACCCAGGATATGACTAAATGCAAAAGAGGGAATAGTAAATATTTTACTGAAAATATTTCAAGAAAAATGGGTAATAAAACATGGAAATGGTGGGGCATGGTGGTGCACACCTTTAATCCCAGCACTTGGAAGGCAGAGGTAGGAGGATCACCGTGAGTTTGAGGCCACCCAGAGACTACATAGTGAATTCCAGGTCAGCCTGGGCTAGAGAGAGATCCTACCTTGAAAAAACAAAACAACAACAACAAAAAAAAAAAAATCTAGAAATGGCATTAAAGTGATTAAAAACACTCTCTGGTAACAAAAAGTGGGAAAGAGACAAAGTTTACAAATGCTTTTGTATGAACCACCATTTGCAAATTATAATCAAGGAAAAACAGAAGACCAGAAAATGTTCCTGTACCAGAAAACTAGACCAGTGAACTCAGATTGCTTGACAAAAACCACAACAGAGATGAAATACAGGCAATTATTTTATATATGAAGCATCTTTGGCTTAAATATATATGATTCTTGAAACTGTAGGCAGCAAAATTTAACATAGAACATAAAAGCTGTCATGATGCTACGTTTTGGAAGACTGTCAAAATATCAAGATGGCTCACCCACTCTATAAAACTGAGGATAGAATCTACTCACACACATAACAAACCTATATATAGCATGATGTTATAGCAAACTAGGCCAAAGAAAAAATGAGTCAAGAGAAGTAGAGCATTATATTGCTCTAATTACTTAGCAAATTGGAATTTTAAAATGATGGTTATCATTTTACATAAATTCATTTTGTAAAAAAAAAAATCTAACTTATTTCACCACCATGAAGTGAATTTCAAATATATATGAAAGTCTACTGTACAGTATAACAATTACTGGTAAAGGGTTATACTGCAGTAGACCCCATTACCACTGAGGATATATGACCTACAGCGAATGCTGAAAACGTGGCGAAAGTACAAAACACTATGAAAATTATGGTTTAAGTCAGGCAAGAAGTCCCCATGGGCACAACAGTGACACCTACGTTATGGGGTAATCAGCGGCTTTCTGACTAGTTATGAGACTCTCAATGGAACCTATGGCTTGGAAGGTCATAGACCCCAGAGGAAAGCTTCCACTGTCCTTTGGCTAAATGGAGATGTTATGTCCATGAAAAAGTCTTTTAAGTGTAGATTGTTTATCCCTTTGATTAATACTGATCTCACTTTTGGTTAGAGAACCTCTTTCTACAGATGGCAGCAAATACCAGGAAGAGCCAAGACTAATGAAAATGACAAGAAGACATCCCAGCGCTTAGCCCTGGACAGGTCATCTCTACTCCACCCAGGAGGACTCAGAGAGCACAGCAGAGGGAGCGGTGGGAGGCGTACGAGAACTATTATCACTGTTAGCCAGAGCACCGTCTCTACAGCACAAGACACCAAAGAAACTCAGTCATCAAAGCTGAAAACAAGGGACAATTAAAACCTCAACACGAACTGGGCGTGGTGGCGCATGCCTTTAATCCCAGCACTCGGGAGGTAGAGGTAGGAGGATTTCCATGAGTTTGAGGCCACCCTGAGACTACATAGTGAATTCCAGGTCAGCCTGGGCTAGAGTGAGACCCTACCTCGAAAAACAAAAAACAAAACAAAAAAGCTCAACACTAAAGGAGATTTCTTTTTACATAATTTTTATTTATTTATTCATTTATTTGAGAGAGAGAAAATGAGCATACCAGGGCCTCCAGCCACTGCAAATGAATTGTAGATGCATGTGTCACCTTGTGCATCTGGTTTACATGGGTCCAGGGGAATTGAACTGGGTCCTTTGGGGGATAGGGTTAAGAATTGAACTGGGTCCTTTGGCTTTGCAGGCAAATGCCTTCCATCTCTCCAGCTCTAAAGGAAATTTCTATCACATCCTCTAAGGCTCAAGGTGCTTTGCAGAAGAGGAAGTGGTGGGAATGTAAAAGCCACAGAGTGCAATGGTGAACTTTGGGCACTGTCCTCCCACCATAGACTAAGTGATGCATTCATGACACCCCCCCCCCGTGATTACCAACACCCCCACAATACCAGCACAGTTCTGAGCCCATCAACGTTTGACACAGAGGATGAAGGAGGGCAAACAGAACAAAAACAAAAATGGGAAAGGACTGCCTTGAAAGAACAGGGTCCTAGGGGACAGGGGCCTGGAGGGTGAAGATAAAGGAGGATAACAGGATGAGAACATGATCAAATTACTGTATGTTCATGCACTGAAGTGATCAATTAAATTTTTAAATTAAATCATGGTTTATGGCTTTCTGTTCTTTAAGAATATAATAAGATAAAACTAATAATAAAATTACATTTTAAAAGCAATAATAATATAAAAAGCGATAACAACTATACTACAATAAACATGGAGGTGGTCTTTCGGAATATTTTGTGGCACTGCGCTCAGGCTTCTTGTCGTGTAAGAACTGATGCACTCTGTGGCTTCTCTTTGGCACATCTGAACTCCCAACATCATTGTTCTTCAATATTAGATACATTCTTGAATTTGGGAGCCATTATTAAGTAACACAAAGATTCCTTTGGGGGCTGAGGGTTGGACTCAACGTGAAGAACGCTTGCTGTCATGCACAAAGCCCTGAGTTCAAGCCCAGACATGGAGGGACATGCGGATAATCCCAGCACTTGGGAGGTGAAGGATCACAATTCAAGGTCATCCTAAATTACACAGTGAGTTTGAGATCAGCCTACGCTACATGAGACTTGGGCTCAAAAAAAAGATTTACATTTTTGTGTGTAATATTTTTTTATTTTTGTTTTTGTTTGTTTGTGTGTTTTTGGATCTCTGAGAGAGGGTTTCACATAGTCCAGGCTGCCCTTAAACTTCCTATGCAGGTGAGGAAGACTTTGAAATTCTTATCCTCTCACTTTCATCGCCTGACTGCTAGGATTACAGCACAAAAAATAAGGATTATTTAACGCAAGCACTTAGGTACCACCATAGTGGATCTAATCAGCAAGCTGGCTTCTACGTGAATAATGGGGGGTGGGTAGCACATACAGCCTGGAGACACTGCATACAGGAGACAGAGCAGCATGGGGTGATGTTTAAGCATTCTACTAAGAAAATCATGAATTTAAAGTTTATGAATAAATTGTTTCAGGAAATTTCTGTTTAATAGGTTTAGGCCTTGGTTGACTAGAGTAACTAAAACTGCTGAAGGCAAAGCCATATGTAATGAATAGCAACTAACTTATCAAGGAATAAGAGGTATCAAAACTATCTCGACCACTACTACTGTCTAACTAAATGAATATATTATGTCCATCAAACTGCCCTTGAAATACCTATATATTAACACTACTCTCACTTTTGATTCAGAGAAGCTTCTCTCTTCAGATGACAGTGACCTCTGCGATGACTCAAAATTCAGCAAAGTGCTAAGAACTGAGTGTTTGGCACCAAGACATCTCTATCACATCTCTATCACATCTCTATCACATCTCTATCACATCTCTATCATTCTAAGGTTCAGGGACCATTGTGAAAGAGGTGACAGAAAGAATGTAAGAGCCAAAGGAAAGAGAGGAATATTTTGCAATATTGTCTTCCAGGCACAAAGTAGCGATGGTATTCAAAACACTACTTCCACAAGACCTGCATAATAGGAGGGAAAAAAATGATGGCATCAAAATAGAAGACAGACTAGTTGAAAATAAAAAGAGATTCGTTGAGAGAGAATTCAAAAGGGAGGAAAGGGGGGTGGGACTGTGATCATAGTATATTGTTTATATACATGGAAGTTGTCAATAATTTTTTTTTAAATACCTGGACTAACATAAAACAGCTATAAAGGTATTTTCCCAATTGCAAGAAAAACTCGTGACCAAGGAAAAGGCAACACAAATAAAGGCCAAAGTTAGTTAAGAAGTTATTAAGAAGCCAGGCATGGTGGCACATGTCTTTAATGCCAGCACTTGGGAGGCAGGAGGACTGCTGTGAGTTGGAGGCCAACGTGAGACTAAACAGTGAACTGCAGGTCAGCCTGGCCTATAGTGATGAAGAAAATAGGGGGTAAGGCGATGGCTCACTGAGGAAGAGCACTTGCTGTATAAACATAAGGGCCTGAGTTCAAGCCCCAGCACCCACATAAAAAACTAGACATAGGCACATAGACCTGTAACCCCAGCAATGTGGAGGCACAGAACAGTGAGCTCCAGGTTCAATGAGCGCCCTTGCCTCAAGTAAATAATGCAAAAGAGCAATGCGGGAAGTCACCTGTCAGCCTCCTCTGCCCTGTGCACACGTGCACACGGGACACATGCATCTATACACACAGCACACACCATCATGCATACTGTACCACACACACTACATACAAAAGAAACTGACAAAAATAGTTCATAAATGCTCTCAGGACTACAGACATTAATCATTTGCCATTTTCTTAATAACGTGTTAGCACTAAAAACTTTATACTGATTTTTAAGGTCACATTTTCTCTTCAATGGAGCAACTTTGAAATCAAAGAAACAGGTAAAAATAGAAAATGCTTTTACAGTGAATTTTTCTAAGTGCATCTGTCTTTCTCAAAAGACAGACGCCATAAAGTCTGGCATCCTTGAATATTTAAACTCTTAGTATAAGCTAAACTAAGTCGCAGTTAAGTCTTTCCTCCATGGTTGGCTATTTCCCTGAATTACACTTGATAGCTTACTCATGCATTGTTTATCTTAAGTCTTTTATCAAAAGACGGGTTCATGTCCTTTTTTGTTTGTGTTTTTTTATTTTCCCAGTACCTGGTTTATAGCCAAGAAATCAGCAGGTGATCAGTAAAGATTCAGTGAATGGATCAATGGCTCATAGTTCAGTCCAGTGATAACCTCTATAAGAACATACAGCTTTTTAAAAAATTATTATTTATTTATTTATTTGAGAGAGAGAAAGAGAAGAGAGAGAGAATGGGTGCACCAGGGCCTCCAGCCACTGCAAACAAACTCCAGATGCAGGCACCCCCTTGTGCATCTGGCTTAAGTGGGTCCTGGAAAATCAAACCAGGATCCCTTGGAAGTACCAGAATCAACAAATAATCTCTTGGAGCAAAACCTACCCCTTGTCTAAGCCACAGTAAGTTTCAACCCCTTTGTTCTTCTTTCCCAGCCGTGTACATTACAAGTTTACTAGCTTTTACTCCACTCGTAACATATGCAAAACATAAAGAAGAAAGTGAAACATACAGCGGGGGATTATGGCGAAAGGAAAGATAAAAGCATTAAACAGAACGAAATGATGAGGAACAGTGGGTATGAGGCAGACCGAAGAGTAAACACTTGGAGATGACTGCAGACAGTTAGTAGGAAAGTCTGGTGAAAGAGGCACCAAAACACATGATACAGACCTATAAAAACTGTCAATACACGCCTTTAATCCCAGCGCTCGAAAGGCAGAGGTAGGAGGATCGCAGTGAGTTCGAGCCACCCTGAGACTACATAGTGAATTCCAGGTCAGCCTGGGCTAGAGTGAAACCCTACTTCAGAAAACCAAAAAAAAAAAAAAAAACTGTCAATAGCCAGGCGTGGTGGCACACGCCTTTAATCCCAGCACTTGGGAGGCAGAGGTAGGAGGATCACCGTGAGTTCAAGGCCACCCTGAGACTACATAGTTAATTCTAGGTCAGCCGAGACCAGAGTGAAACTCTATCTTGAAAAACCAAAAGAAAAAAAAAAAAACTGTCAATAAATATATGCCTTCCTTTCAGTATGTATGTATGCCAAAAAAATCTATTTCCTTCTGGATGAAACAGAAAATAAAGCCTACCTGTTTTGGAGCAACATTATAATATGGAACCTGGTAAGTAATTATCCTTTAGGTTATCTTTTTTTCTCTCAGGCTAAATAATGTGTTTTTCATCCTTCTCGCTAGTTAGGTCTCATAATACCCACGTTCCATTTTAGGTATAAGTTGAAATTTAATTTAGAAAAAAAAAATCATTCCCACAATGTCTAAGCAAAGATGAATATTTAAGAAAGAGAGAAGACAAGAGCCGCGCGTGGTAGCACACGCCTTTAATCCCAGCACTCAGGAGGCAGAGGTAGGAGGATCCTCGTGAGTTCGAGGCCACTCTGAGACTACACAGTTAATTACAGGTCAGCCTGGACCAGAGTGAGACCCTACCTTAAAAAAAACAAAAAAAACAAAAAAAAAAGAGAGAGAGAGAGAAGACATAAATTAATGAACAGGATAAGACACTTCTTAAAATGGAAATTACATATATGTCTGTGTATGTATCTATCAATAACAGTATCAATTACTGTCCCTAAGAAGCCTTGGTTTGAAAGAGAAATGATGTAATGAGAAACGTACTTGAAAAGCTCAGTAATAAAAGGCCGAAAAGCTCATTCGTCCTCCTGCTTATTTACCTGTCAAAGAGCATCATTTATAGTAGTTGTATAAAGCTGATTTTCTTCCACCTTCAAATTATTTCACCCATGGGATATTACATAATACTGCCCATGACATGGGATGATAAAAACTGTACCAAATTTCTAATTTAAAAAAAAAAAAAAAATTTTCACAGGCTATGGACATGGCTCAGTGTATAAAGTGATCACTGCTCAAGCCTAAGTAATCATGGTCAAGCTTCAGACACCACGTTTAAAAGGAAAACAAAAGCCAGGCGACTCTGTGGGCTTCTGCAATCCCAGCACTCTGAAGGCGAGGTGGGAGGCAGCTTGATGAACAGGGACAATAGCGCCTCAAAAACGTTGGAGCAGCAAAGGCCAACCCAAAAAATTGTCCTCTAACCTCCACAGGCACAAAGGGGCCCACATGTGCCCACATTCATGCACACCTATATACACGTGTACACACACCAAAATAAATAAATAAATAAATAAACCTTTTCATTCGCACATTTTTTTGTAGAGACAGAGAGGGAGGGAGAGGGAGACAGAGATGGGCGCGCCAGAAGCCTCTCAGCTGCTGCGAACAAAATCCAGATGCATGCGCCCCCCTGTGGTCAAGTGCAGCATTGCGCCCTTGCGTCACTTTGCATCTGGCTAAACATGGGACCTGGAGATTGGAACCGCTGGAGATTGGAACCAGCGCTCTTAGGCTTAGGAGGCAGGCGCCTTAACCGCTAAGCCATCTCTCCAGCACTCATTCGCACATTTTTTTAAATTTTTTTATTGACAACTTCCATACTTACATACAAAAAATGCATGATATTTCCCTCCCCTCCCCCCATTCCCCTTTAAAACTCCAATCTCCATCATATCCCTTCCCTCTCTCCATTAGTCTCTCTTTTAATTTGATGTCATCATCTTTTTCTTCTATTATGAGGGTCTTGCGAAGGTATTGCTAGGCACTGTAAGGTCTTGATATCAAAGCCAATTTCTGTCTGGGTAGTTGCATTGTAAGGAGTCGTACCCTTCCTTTGGCTCTTCCATTCTATCCGCCCCTTCTTCTGCAATGGGCCCCGAGCCTTGGAGGGTGTGACAGAGATGTTTCAGTGCTGGGCACTCCTCCATCCCTTCTTCTCAGTCATTTGCACATTTTTAAAGTAAATAATTAAGATTCTGGAAGATGAAGCTTGAGCATTTTCTGTCTAGATATTTTATTGAATAAACCTTACAAGACTCAGTTTTTCTCATGTGCTTAATATTGAAAACTTTCTGTCTGTAGCATGTCTTTCAAGTTAAATTTAATAGCTAAATGATTTAAACTCTATGTGAACAGCAGAATACTCAAGATTTCCAAATTGACCTAAGTGAATGATGAGCACCTGACATTTGAATGAACCACACATTACAAACTCCCTCAATGTTTCCAACTATTCTTATTTAAAATTCGCACAGCATACAAGCCTTAAAGCCTTTTATATCTTAAAATATATCTTAAAAAGGCGTGGTGGTGCACGCCTTTAATCCCAGCACTCAGGAGGCAGAGGTAGGAGGATTGCCCAGAGTTCGAGGCCACCCTGAGACTACATAGTTAATTCCAGGTCAGCCTGGACCAGAGTGAGACCCTACGTTACAAAACCAAAAAAAAAAAAAAAAATCATTTTATAATAGTAAGAGCTTAATGCCTTAGTACATTTCTGTTTCCACTTCAAGTCCTTGCAAACGGACTTAAGTCATGTTCCGTGGAGAGTGGAGCTGGCCTCTGATATTTGAAATAAATACTAGAAATGTTGTATATAGGTTTTTTTTTCTAATTTATTTGCAAGCAGAGATGGAGAAGTGAGAAGGAAAGAAAGAGAGAATGAGAGACAAAATAGGTGTTCCAGGCCTCTTGTCACTGTAAACAAACTCCATACGCATGCATCACTTTGTCCACCTGGCTTCACATGAGTACTGGGGAACCAAATCCAGGCCAGAAGGCTTTGCAAGCAAACACCTTTAACTGCTGAGCTATCGCCCTAGCCTGTAAAAATGTTTTTTCTAACAGAAATAAAAGGAAAAGAGCAACCTGAGTGAAAGAATTCAATGTAGAGTCCTTTAAAATTAACATGTCCTTCCTAAAGATGTGTAATACTGTCAATGAACAAGAACGGAAATGGACATAAACCAGCAGATATGGCGATTGAGTAGAGCAGTGCTTTGCAAGCACTCTCTTGAGCAACCTATTTTTTTGTTTGTTTGTTTTTAGTTAGTTTGTTTGGTTGGTTGTTTTCAAGGCAGGGTCTCACTCTAGCCCAGGGTGACCTGGGACTCATTTTGTAGCCCCAGGCTGTCCCTTGAACTCAAGTGATGATCCTACCTCAGCCACCCTCCTGAGTGTTGGGACTAACGGAGTGTGCCACCACACCCAGCAAGGCAAGCTATTAAAAACACCAGATTTGGGCTGGAGAGATGGCTTGCAGTTAAGGAAAATGCCTGTGAAGCCCAAGGATGCAGGTTCAATTCTCCAGGTCCCATCTTAGCCAGATGCACATGGTGGCGCATGCATCTGGAGTTTGTTTGCAGTGGCTAGAGGCCCTGGCATGCCCATTCTCACTCTCTTTCTCTCTCCCTCTCTCTATCTCTAATAAATAAATAAAAATAAAATCTTTTTTAAAAAAAAAAAAAAACACAGATTCTCACTTTTCTACATTTGTACCAAGCTCTAAGTGACACCAATGTCTCTTGTCCATGGACCATCCTTTGAGTAGTGGCTAACGACCGCTGGTGAGGGTTACTGGCTTTCCAAAAGAAAGAAAAGTACTTACCAGGGAAACTGGGTGCTTTTCATAGATGAAAGCGGCAAGAACTAGCTATGAGCTTATGATAGGTGCCATGGGACATGGTAAAGGATATGGGGGCTGGGGAGGTGGCTCCACACACGGTTCAAAGCACTTGTTTAGAAAACCTGCCGGCCCAGCTTCAGTTCCCCAGCACCCACGTAAAGTCAGATGTACAAAGTAGCACATTCAGCTGGAGTTTGTTTGCAGTTGCAAGAGGTCCTGGCATGCCCATTATCATTCTCTCTCTCCTTCTCAAACTCTCCCCCCCCCTTTCAAATATATAAATATATTTTTAAAGGAGGTAAAGAAAATAGAAGCCTGCTATAGATTCAATGCTGTCAGGAACAACCACAATAGTAAGTGTTCACATTGCAAAGATGAGAAGACACTGCAAGCTCATTCATGGGTTGTAGGAATGTAAAATGGAAATAATTTGGCAGCTCTTCAAAATGTTAAACATGGAATTATCCTGTGATCCAGCAGATTGGGGATGACAGCTAGTGAGAACAGGTTTTAAGGGAGAAAACATTCTAAACTTGGTGTCAGCAGTACAACTCAATGAATTATATAAAGTAAATGAGTGGAGTGTGCAGGCCTCAGATTATATCTCGTCAAGGTTTCTTTTAACTAATTTTAAAATAAAGTATGTGCTCCTTAGAAGACACTTACTAAGTGGCAGGAACAGAATTTGAACTCAGGCAGCCTGATTCTACACTATGGAGTCCAACATCAGAAAAAAATAACTGGAGAAACATCATGATTGGACCATCGTTATAAAGGACTTCATTTCAATAGCTAAACCAAAGCAATGAACTTAAATTGGCATTTTATTTTCAAAAAGCTAAGTAGGGCTGGCGAGCTGGCTCAGCAGTTAAAGGCGCTTGCTTGCAACGCCTGCCAACCAGGGTTCAATTCCCCAGGACCCACGTAAAGCCAGATGCATAAAGTGGCATGTGCATTTGGAGTTTGTTTGCAATAGCAGGAGGCCCTGGCCTGCCTATTTCCCCCCACCCCTCCTTATTTTCAAATGAATAAAAATATTTTCCAAAAAGGTAGATAAAAAGCTAAATAGCATGAGAAAAAAAATGTGCTGTTAGAAAACTCTAAAGAAACAGTTGTTTTCTTTCTGAATGACTTTCTGCAGTTGGGTGGCATCCTAAAGCAGCACTAGCAGCTGAAAATGGATTCTTCCAGATGGATTCTGTTTTACTTTCATTTCACAAAGACAAAAATCAAGGAAAATCTAAATGGTTGCGATATGTCTACCCAGTGTCCCAATGTAATAAGTAACTGATGTCCTGTACTTAGGAAGGGGGCTATAGTAGCAGACAAAGAATGGAAAATGGATTATGTACCTAAAATACTAGAAAACAGGCTGAGTAAATGGCTCAGCAGTTAAAGGTGCTTGCTTGCAAAGCCTGCCATCTCAGGTTCTATTCATGTAAAAATGAAGCCAGATGCACAAAGTGGCACATGTGTTCATATGCAGTGGCAAGAGGCCCTGGTGTGTGTTTTCTCCCCCCACCCCATTCGCACACACACACATACACAAATAAATACAAATGTTTTAAAAATCAAATAAAATGCTAGAAAATAATATCACTCTAACCACATACAACACAGGAGTGTGATGCCTGGAGCTAGTAAGACTATCCCCGTCCAGCACATCTGACTCTGAGTAAGCACTGGCTTCCTGGAGGAACGGCATCTGACAGTGCTCACTGGAGAGCTGGCTCCTAGAATGCTCTCCGTAACCAAGAGAGGTTTAATCCCACTGTACACAAAACTGACCATCAGGCAGGACCCTGATGTCAGAATACCCAATGGAAGGTATAAACACATACAGGGCCCTATGACACTTAAAGAACTAGGTGTGCCAAAAGCTGAGTCTTTATTATTCCTTTCAGTCTTGGGAATCTTGCTCTGGATTTCACTGGAACCCAGACTTCGGACAAAGGCCAGACTATTCCAAAGCAAGGAATTGAGCGTGGCTGCAAAGTCAGTGTCCTATTCCTGTAAAGAAACTGAACAATAAACATAGTGAAAATGAACTCATACATTTAGTTATGTTTTATTTACTACGCAAGACAGGCAATTTAGTCACTTGTCAGATAGATCCACCTTGGAGATTCAGGCTTAAAGCCAAGAAAAGGGTTCTAACTCTCTCCATTTTAAAACATACCAGTACATCTCTACTACTAGCCCAAGCAACCAATCAAGACATAAACATCGCAGATCTTAAAATATAGCTCTTTGGAATGAGGCAGACTCTAAGTATATTAATGTGTGTGTCCATGAACATAATCAAAGACCACGTGCAGAAATATGCCTTTCTACTCGGTCCCTGAAATGTTTCAATACTCCAGAACAGCAACCTCAGTACAGACATCACTCACACAGTCCTATGGGGAAATGCTTCATTTCCCTTCAGCCTGAGACAAATTGACTCTTTGCACAGAGTCATTTGAATTGCCCTAAGGGTTCTCTACAAGTAAATGGAGCCAAATCAGTGGCTGTCAGCTACCTCTGAGAAGTTAGCCATCTACATAAAAGAATTAGGTGCCACCACTAGCCCATGGGGATGGGCATGGCAAACAATGCCTCTGGGTTCTGCCACACCTGAAAAATAAAAGCATGAATATCACACCTCAGGAGCAGAAGGCATCCAGCCAGATGGAGGAGCAGGTAGCAGGGGCTTGTAAAACCAGATATAAGACATCACAGTATGAATGACAGCTAATCACCGTTGTCTGCTTAACCATATGTAGAATCACCATGGAAACACAATTCTCAACAAGGTGTGTCAGGGTGTGTGTGTGTGTGTGTGTGTGTGTGTGTGTGTGTGTGTGTTACCAGAGAGGTTTACCTGAGGAGGGAAGATTCACCCTTAATGTAGATGATACCATTCTATGGGCTAGGGTCCCAGACTGAGTAAAAAGGAGAAAAGGAGCTAAGCAACAACATGTATCTCCCTCTGCTTCCTGACCATGAATGCAATGTGACAAGCTGGTCAGGTATTTTGCCACAGCAATGTAAGGTGGTATGAGGCAGTCCACCAAGAGAAACAACAATGTCTGCAGAAAATCCTTAGCTAGAGTCCCTTGTAGAAATAACTTTCTGTATCACACCACGTGACAGGCCACAGGCCAGACTACAAAACAAGAGACTCAGAAAATACTTCATTTACCTCAAGACTGAGAGGAAACTAGGAGTGGCTTATACAGAAATAATTGCTGTTACTTTTGCAAATTGGGCTGTACATATATACTTATATCTATGACCTGGCACAACATGCCTGCCTTTCTCTAATCCTATACTCTTCAGGAATTTTCTTTTCATATTCTCAGAAAGTTAATTTTTTTATAATTCAAGTATTACTGGTTACATATGAAACCATGAAGCTCTCTGAATTGTGCTTCCAAAATGGATCATCAGATAGCTTCTGAATTAAAGCAGGTGGGACACCAGTATATGTGAGCATTCCACTTCCTGAAAATGACACTAACTCTGGACAACTTCAATTGAACACGAAAAGTAAAACGCTATTATTCAACTTCACCTTATTCTAATATCTACAAAAATGACCAATACTTCACATTCTCAGTAAGTATTAAAACCATAGGCCGGGCGTGGTGGCACACGCCTTTAATGCCAGCACGAGGGAGGCAGAGGTAGGAGGATCGCCATGAGTTCGAGGCCACCCTGAGACTACATAGTTAATTCCAGGTCAGTCTGTGCTAGAGCGAGACCCTACCTCTAAAAAAAACAAAAAACATGCATAACCAAGTAACCAAAAACTACTTCCTTATCAAGTATGGTGGAAGACAAAGTAAATGGTGTAATACTGTGATTTCAAATGTCTATGGATTATTTAAAATCTTTATAAATTATACTCGGGGGGCAGTATACAATTCCTTACAAACTTAAGAAAAGCTATATATTTAAGATATATAAGCCTGGGCTGGAGAGATAGATCAGTGGTTAAGGAGCTTGCCTGCAAAGCCTAACCACCAGAGTTCAATTCCCCAGTACCCACATACAGCCAGATGCACAAAGTGGTTTAGACACTTGGAGTTTGTTCCCAGGGGCTAGAGGTCTTGGTGTGCCCATTCATATATTCATATTCTCTCTCTTTCTCTCTCTCCCAGGCATGGTGGCACACACCTTTAATCCCATCACTTGGGAAGAGGAGGTAGAAGGCTCACTGTGAGTTCAAGGCCACCTTGAGATTACATAGTAAATTCCAGATCAGCCTGGGCTAAAGTGAAACCCTACCTCAAAAAAAAAAAAAAAAAAAAGATACATAATCCTTAAAACGCTTAACTGTGGGGCTGGAGACATGGCTTAGCAGTTAAGTGCTTCCCTGTGAAGCCTAAGGACCCCGATTTGAGGCTTGATTCCCACGTAAGCCAGATGCACAACATAGCGCATGCATGTGGAGTTCATTTGCAATGGCTGGAGGCCCTGGTGCGCCCATTCTTTCTTTCTGTGCCTCTTTCTCTCTCTGTCTGTCACTCTTAAATACATAAATAAAAATCAACAAAAAAATTGTTTAAGCTTAAATGCTAGGTGACTAATTTTAAGATACTGTCATTGACGTAAGCATTCATTCATTCATTTATTTATCCTTCTAACAATCGTTTATCAAGCCGTGATAGGCAGCAACAGATAAGCACAGAACAAATAGAAACAGTCCACAGTCTAACAAGAAAATACTTTTTAAATATATTTTTATTTATTTATTTGAGAGAGAGAAAGAGAGAGAGAATGGGCACACCAGGGCCTCCAGCCACTGCAAACAAACTCCAGATGCATGCGCCCCCTTGTGCATCTGGCTTACGTGGGACCTGGGGAATCAAACTGAGGTCCTTTAGCTTTGCAGGCAAACACCTTAACCACTAAGCCACCTCTCCAGCCCCAAGAAAATAATTTTATAAGAAACTTCAACAGTATATTAGGTGCTTTTTACAAATACTCTTTGCAGATAAACCCATGACCACTTGCTTTTAAACCTGTTTTGTTTTTTTCTAACTGGAGAGGTCAGGACTGTGGATCAATGGTAGAGTGCTTGCCCACCATGAGCAAGGCTGTGAATTTGAGGCCAGCTTGAGACTACATAGTGAACTCCAGGTCAGCCTGGGCTAGAGAGAGACCCTACCTAAAAAATAAATAAAAGCCGGGCGTGGTGGCGCACACCTTTAATCCCAGTACTCAGGAGGCAGAGGAGGAGGAACACCATGAGTTCGAGGCCACCCTGAGACTACATAGTGAATTCCAGATCAGCCTGAGCTAGAGTGAGACCCTCCCTTAAAAAAACAAAATAAATAAATAAATAAATAAAGTGCTCAAGGGGCTGGAGAGATGGCTCAGTGGTTAAGGCACTTGCCTGCAAAATCTAGCGTCCTAGGTTTGACTCCCCAGTACCTTAATAAAGCAGGATGCATAACATGGTTCATGCATCTAGAGTTTATTTATAGCAGCTAGAGGCCCTGGCATACTCATTCTCATTCTCATTCTCTCCTCTCTCTCTCTCTCTCTCGTTCTCCTTTCTTCTCTTCTCTTCTCTTCTCTTTCTCCCCCTTGCAAATAAGTAAATAAATATATTTTTAAGTGTTCAAGGGCTGGAGGGATGGCTTAGCTGTTAAGGTGTTTGCCTGCAAAGCCAAAGGACCCAGGTTCGATTTCCCAGGACCCATGTTAGCCAGATGCAGATGCACAGGGGCCACACATGTCTGGAATTTGTTTTCAGTGGCTGGAGGCCCTGGCATGCCCATTCTCTCTCTCTCTCTCTCTCTCTCTCTCTCTCTGTCTCTCTCCCTTCTTCCCTCCCTCTGTCTCTGTCAAATAAATAAAAATAAAATATTTGAAAGTGTTCAAGCAGTGTGCTGTGGCCATTTCTCCCGCAGACTGTTTCTGTGCTCTTCGCAGAACTTCCAGCAGAGCCATGCGGGACTAGAGCATCTCGAGGTTCAGGACCTCCACAGTACATGGAGACATCTATGAGGAGGGCCAGGGAAGACTGTCATTTTCAGAGGAAAACAAGTGGTGGTTACTGGCTGTGACATGCTTAAGAAGTAAGAATACTTTAATTCATCCATTTAACAGATATGAAGAATGCTCATATACAAGATATGCTTGTAAATAATGAATCTTAAAAGTGCTCAAGACAGCAGAACAAAAACCCAGTGCCCTAAGATGCACATTTCCTTACATTTTCAAAGCAAGGCTTTCTTTGAACGCTGAAAGAAAATTTCCAGATACTCAAAGGCAAGTCATTCAAATAAAAAAACATTAATGCTAAGCTCTAAAAACTATAGTATATAATAATGACATAAGGTTGAAAATATGCCAGTAACGATGCTTATAAATCTGGTACTTCAATCTAGGAGTTTTAGGATTACCCATGGTGCATTTCATCCTAAGATAAAAATAACTTCCCTAAACAAAATGTGCCACTTTCAGCCTTCCTTTTTCCAAAAGAATAGTAAAAGGCAGACTTGCAATATTTTTATTGTAGTTGTTGGAATATTACCTCAATATAGTTGGGATTGATGTATCAAACACTGAGTTTAATACAAAACTTGAGGGCTTTGTGTCTCCTGATGAACAAGTTCAGGGTGAAATTTGTTTATTTTATACTTTCCAAATTTATGTAACTTCCTAATAAAATGTGAAGCCGACCTGTGCGAAGCAGTTAAACTTGAGTCTTGATGAGCCAGAATGATTAACACCACGGCCTTAAAGAAGATCCCACACATGAGCACATGGTACCTCTGTGATTTCAGGGCCCATATCCCTCTATCCATCACACTAAATGGAAGGGTTAGCGAGGTTAATAGAGACAGAGTGTCTGTAACAGCCTCCCGCATTTCATTCTCAATTCAATATACCCCGATGATCACTGAGCTATATGGGGTGTTCTTATGAATCAATGCACCCCTTCACATTCCAGCCAGAGATTAGGAAGCGCTGTGTGGAGCAATAAAGCTTACCTTTGCAAAATGTCCTCGTCCTGAGCTGATGACTCAGTCTATGACTCAGTCTATGAGAGGCTTCATAAACAACTGAAGAGCAGGTACAGTTTTAATTAGAAGCTCAAATGGTACCACTAAACACCTAAATAAAACATGAGCAAGGACAACAGCCACCTGCAATTTCTAGCCTCCATTTACCCTGAAGAGATTTTTCTCTATTCAGCTACACAGTCACTGGGCTATATATGGGTCCACCCTAAAAGTAATAGCTAATAATGTAAAAGACATAGAAATAAAATTTAAACATAAACATATCCTATCAGAGATTGCACTAATAACAGTCAAAAATGCTACAGACTGCAAAATGAAGTTCTCTCATTAACTAGGCTAACACCGTATTCCATCCTAATTCTCCATAAAAACTCACTGTTAAAAATCAACAGTTAAAACCAGGTGTGGTGGCGCACACCTTTAATCCCAGCACTTGGGAGGCAGAGGTAGGAGGATTGCCATGAGTTCAAGGCCACCCTGAGACTACAGAGTGAATTCCAGGTCAGCCGGAGCTAGAGTGAGACCTTACCTCGGAAAACCAAAAAAAAAAAAAAAAAAAATCAACAATTTAGGGCTGGAGAGATGGCTTAACGGTTAAGGCGCTTGCCTGCAAAGCCAAAGGATCCTGGTTCAACTCTCCAGAACCCATGTAAGCCAGATGCACAAGGTGATGCATGCATCCAGAATTTGTTTGCAGTGGCTGGAGGCCTGGTGCGCCCATTCTCTCTCTGTGTGTGTGTGTGTCTCTCTCTCTCTGCCTAGCTATTTCTGTATAGCTCTCTCTCTCTCTCAAATAAATAAAGAAAAAAGCCAGGCGTGGTGGTGCACACCTTTAATCCCAGCACTGGGGAGGCAGAGGTAGGAGGATCGCCATGAGTTGGAGGCCACCCTGACACTACATAGTTAATTCAAGGTCAGCCTAGGCCAGAAAAAAAAAATCAAATAAATAAAGATAAAATATTTTTTTTTAAGTTTATCATACTTCCAGATACTCTGGGAGATCTCTTGACTCCAGAAGTTCAAGGCCAGCCAGGACGACATACAGACAACAGGTCCCAAAACAAGCACTCACACACTGATGTGGCTGACTGCTCATAAACTGGGGACAACTTTTCCAACTTTGACTGATAAGTGATCCTGAGGGATGAGGAGACACCTACGACACTAAAGCACTTGCTTGGAAGCCTGCCCGGCCAAGTTCACTCCTGCCCAGCAGCCACCTAAAAGCCCGATGCAAGGTGGCGCATGCCCCTGTATTCCCAGTGCACCTACAGCGATAGGAGGCAGGGCCAGGAGACTGGAGGCTCACCAGCTGCAGCAAGAGACACCCCGTCTCAAAGGAAAGCGGAAGAAGAGGAGAAGCTCCTCAAGGTTATCTTCTGACCTCCACATGCACACCGTAGCACACCTGCACCCATACGCACAAATAATAAAAACAGTAAAGAAATCTGTAAAGCGTGATCCTGAAGCCGGGCATGGTGGCACACGCCTTTAATCCCAGCACTGGGGAGGCAGAGGTAGGAGGATCACCGTGAGTTCAAGGCCACCCTGAGACTACAGAGTGAATTCCAGGTCAGCCTGGGCTAGAGCGAGACCCTACCTCGATAAACCAAAAAAAAAAAAAAAAAAAAAAAAAGTGATCCTGAGATCACAGGTTATTCAGTTCAGTTCAACCCTCAACCCTCACTGGAGGAAATTCACAACAAGTAGAAACACCAGAGTTAGCTAGATAAGTCATAGCCCGAGACAGAACATAGGGTCGGAACAATTTCTGATGAAAAGCAATATGCAGGAGCCTTCAGCCTAAAACCCCCTTCATTGGTTTTCCCTCACTTAGAAACCTCAATTCACACTACACTGTAACATCATGTAAGCGGCAGCTTCTCACGGTAACCTCGTTCACTGCACTTCCTCTCCCCTCACGGTCTTGTAACCCTGCCTGTTCTAGTTGGCCTTATGAATAAGCAATGCACAGGCTCAAGTCAGAAAGCCTCATTTGGATCTCTAACTAGCTGTATGATCTGAAAAAGCTGCCTACCCTGTCCATGTACATGTCCTTAGGTTTTTTTTTTTTTTTTTTCACTTGCTAAGTAGAAGTAATAGCTTTAAGATGGTTGTAGGACTTTAGAAAACTGTATGCCAGTTCCTTCTATTCTCCCTATTTTATTTATTAAATTTTTTACTTATTTATTTATGTATTTATATGAGAGAGAAAAAGACAGAGAGAGAGAAAGAGAGAGAGAATGGGCACGCCAGGGCATCCAGCCACTGCAAACGAACTCTAGATGCATGCGCCCCCTTGTGCATCTGGCTTACATGGGGCCTGGAGAGTCGAACTGGCATCCTTTGGCTTCTCAAGCACTTTAACCACTAAGCCATCTCTCCAGCCCCCTATTCTCCCTATTTTAAATAAATACTGTAGCCGGGCGTGGTGGTGCACGCCTTTAATCCCAGCACTGGGGAGGCAGAGGTAGGAGGATTGCTGTGAGTTCGAGCCACCCTGAGAATACAATGATTTCCAGGTCAGCCTGGGCTACAGTGAGACCCTACCTCAGAAAACAAAAAAAAAAAAAAAAAAAAAAAAACCTTACATAAATACTGTACATCCTATATTCCAGGTTTGCTCCTTGTGGTCCCTTGAGATGTGCATGGTTTATCCTCTGTCATTGCCGCTTTCAAGGGATAATGCAACTGAAAGTATGAACAATTCTAGGAACATTTAAGTAGCAAACAAGTCAGAATTCACGGAAATGGAGATGGATAAATGACAACTGGTGTGTGTGCTGCTCTATGGAGTATCATATACCAGTGAAAATGAGCTAAAATTATGTACAATAATATTGATGCATCTTAAAATTGTAATGAGTTCTCAAAACACCTATGTGACTGCATTAAGCAGTGGTACCATTTTACAGACACAAAATGTGAGAATACACACATATGCTGTCGCATACCCAGAGCTATGATCAAACTAAGCACTGCTTTACACAAGGACACACCAAACACACCAACATACTGTTGTTCTAATGCTGCAATTCTTAAAATAAAGTCAGCCAACACGTAACCCTTCACTTACCTACCTTGAATTCAATTCACACTGGTGGCCAAAAATGGAAAAATGTTTGCTTTTTGTTACACAAGCATTACACACACCATGGCAACCTCAGCTGTTGGGGTCAACGCCATCACAGCAGTTGCAGAGGGTTAGCAATTTAGTTCCTGCTTGTGCTGAGGCCAGGCTCCAGAGCCCATCTGTGCTGACTTCGGACTGAAGGGAATAAATTTCCTCCAGCCTGAAAACGAAACATATGCTGCAATAATTAGACATTCCTTGAGCCAGGACAGCAGAACCAGCGGTGCAAAGAATGATGACCTGTGAGCGCACCACAGAACTTCACAGGAGGCATCCATCCACCTGCTACGCTAAGGATGCTTCTGATGAGCCTCTTGGTCCACACAGGCAGAAGCAGGGGCCATCACCAAAGCACAAAGTACAAAGCAGGCCCTGGCTCCGAGTGGAAGTCTCAGGAGTCACGAGATGAAGGACAACAAATGAGCGGCCTTTAGAAAGCCCCCAAACACATTCTCTTTGTGTCCTCTAGATGTGGCAAACACCTGAACTGTGTACTAGCCACACTTGGCCTTTTACACTAAAGCAAGTTTAAAATTCAGTAAAATTTAAAATTAACTTCCTCAATCATGCATTTCAAGCGCTCAACAGCCCCAAATGGCTAAGAGCTGGTGACCATAGTGGACGTGGCAAATGCGGAACATTTCTATACTCGCAAAAAGTACCCATGGCAGTATAGCCTGACACTAATACACTTTTTTTAAATAAAAGCAAAACCTCAATCACCATGCTGAGCACAAAATCTGAGATCCACCGGAAAATGTCAAGGGTTAGTTTCGCAGGGCAGTGAATCTGACAGAGCTCACGGGTATGGGTGGCTGACCCGTCCTGTTCGTCATTTAAGTTGCACAGTGATGAGTGGAATAGACTCTGCAGCCCTTTGACGATGCAAATTGATTCTGAGTCCCTGAACAGTAACACCGAAAGTTAATGATTAAAACTCAATTTCCTGGGGTTGGAGAGATCTGCCTAGCTATTTCTGTATAGCTCTCTCTCTCTCTCTCAAATAAATAAAGAAAAAGCCAGGCGTGGTGGTGCACACCTTTAATCCCAGCACTGGGGAGGCAGAGGTAGGAGGATCGCCATGAGTTGGAGGCCACCTGACACTACATAGTTAATTCAAGGTCAGCCTAGGCCAGAAAAAAAAATCAAATAAATAAAGATAAAATATTTTTTTTTAAGTTTATCATACTTCCAGATACTCTGGGAGATCTCTTGACTCAGAAGTTCAAGGCCAGCCAGGACGACATACAGACAACAGGTCCCAAAACAAGCACTCACACTGATGTGGCTGACTGCTCATAAACTGGGGACAACTTTTCCAACTTTGATAAGTGATCCTGAGGGATGAGGAGACACCTAGGACACTAAAGCACTTGCTTGGAAGCCTGCCCGGCCAAGTTCACTCCTGCCCAGCGGCCACGTAAAAGCCCAATGCAAGGTGGCGCATGCCCCTGTATTCCCAGTGCACCTACAGCGATAGGAGGCAGGGCCAGGAGACTGGAGGCTCACCAGCTGCAGCAAGAGACACCCCGTCTCAAAGGAAAGCGGAAGAAGAGGAGAAGCTCCTCAAGGTTATCTTCTGACCTCCACATGCACACCGTAGCACACCTGCACCCATACGCACAAATAATAAAAACAGTAAAGAAATCTGTAAAGCGTGATCCTGAAGCCGGGCGTGGTGGCACACGCCTTTAATCCCAGCACTGGGGAGGCAGAGGTAGGAGGATCACCGTGAGTTCAAGGCCACCCTGAGACTACAGAGTGAATTCCAGGTCAGCCTGGGCTAGAGCGAGACCCTACCTCGATAAACCAAAAAAAAAAAAAAAAAAAAAAAAAAAAAAAAAGAGAGTGACCCTGAGATCACAGGTTATTCAGTTCAGTGCAACCCTCAACCCTCACTGGAGGAAATTCACAACAAGTAGAAACACCAGAGTTAGCTAGATAAGTCATAGCCCAAGACAGAACATAGGGTCGGAACAATTTCTGATGAAAAGCAATATGCAGGAGCCTTCAGCCTAAAACCCCCTTCATCGGTTTTCCCTCACTTAGAAACCTCAATTCATACTACACTGTAACATCATGTAAGCGGCAGCTTCTCACGGTAACCTCGTTCACTGCGCTTCCTCTCCCCTCACGGTCTTGTAACCCTGCCTGTTCTAGTTGGCCTCATGAATAAGCAATGCACAGGCTCAAGTCAGAAAGCCTCATTTGGATCTCTAACTAGCTGTATGATCTGGAAAAGCTGCCTACCCTGTCCATGTACATGTCCTTAGGTTTTTTGTTTTTTTTTTTCACTTGCTAAGTAGAAGTAATAGCTTTAAGATGGTTGTAGGAATTTAGAAAACTGTACACCAGTTCCTTCTATTCTCCCTATTTATTTATTAAATATTTTTACTTATTTATTTATGTATTTATATGAGAGAGAAAGAGACAGAGAGAGAGAGAGAAAGAGGGAGAGAATGGGCACGCCAGGGCATCCAGCCACTGCAAACGAACTCTAGATGCATGCGCCCCCTTGTGCATCTGGCTTACATGGGGCCTGGAGAGTCGAACTGGCATCCTTTGGCTTCTCAAGCACTTTAACCACTAAGCCATCTCTCCAGCCCCCTATTCTCCCTATTTTAAATAAATACTGTAGCAGGCGTGGTGGTGCACGCCTTTAATCCCAGCACTGGGGAGGCAGAGGTAGGAGGATTGCTGTGAGTTCGAGCCACCCTGAGAACACAATGATTTCCAGGTCAGCCTGGGCTACAGTGAGACCCTACCTCAGAAAACAAAAAAAAAAAAAAAAAAACCTTACATAAATACTGTACATCCTATATTCCAGGTTTGCTCCTTGTGGTCCCTTGAGATGTGCATGGTTTATCCTCTGTCATTGCCGCTTTCAAGGGATAATGCAACTGAAAGTATGAACAATTCTAGGAACATTTAAGTAGCAAACAAGTCAGAATTCTCGGAAATGGAGATGGATAAACGACAACTGGTGTGTGTGCTGCTCTATGGAGTATCATATACCAGTGAAAATTAGCTAAAATTATGTACAATAATATTGATGCATCTTAAAATTGTAATGAGTTCTCAAAACACCTATGTGACTGCGTTAAGCAGTGGTACCATTTTACAGACACAAAATGTGAGAATACACACATATGCTGTCGCATACCCAGAGCTATGATCAAACTAAGCACTGCTTTACACAAGGACACACCAAACACACCAACATACTGTTGTTCTAATGCTGCAAGTCTTAAAATAAAGTCAGCCAACACGTTACCCTTCACTTACCTACCTTGAATTCAATTCACACTGGTGGCCAAAAATGGAAAAATGTTTGCTTTTTGTTACACAAGCATTACACGCACCATGGCAACCTCAGCTGTTGGGGTCAACGCCATCACAGCAGTTGCAGAGGGTTAGCAATTTAGTTCCTGCTTGTGCTGAGGCCAGGCTCCAGAGCCCATCTGTGCTGACTTCGGACTGAAGGGAATAAATTTCCTCCAGCCTGAAAACGAAACATATGCTGCAATAATTAGACGTTCCTTGAGCCAGGACAGCAGAACCAGCGGTGCAAAGAATGATGACCTGTGAGCGCACCACAGAACTTCACAGGAGGCATCCATCCACCTGCTACGCTAAGGATGCTTCTGATGAGCCTCTTGGTCCACACAGGCAGAAGCAGGGGCCATCACCAAAGCACAAAGTACAAAGCAGGCCCTGGCTCCGAGTGGAAGTCTCAGGAGTCACGAGATGAAGGACAACAAACGAGCGGCCTTTAGAAAGCCCCCAAACACATTCTCTTTGTGTCCTCTAGATGTGGCAAACACCTGAACTGTGTACTAGCCACACTTGGCCTTTTACACTAAAGCAAGTTTAAAATTCAGTAAAATTTAAAATTAACTTCCTCAATCATGCATTTCAAGCGCTCAACAGCCCCAAATGGCTAAGAGCTGGTGACCATAGTGGACGTGGCAAATGCGGAACATTTCTATACTCGCAAAAGTACCGCGAGGCAGTACAGCCTGACACTAATACACTTTTTTAAATAAAAGCAAAACCTCAACCACCATGCTGAGCACAAAATCTGAGATCCACCGGAAAATGTCAAGGGTTAGTTTCGCAGGGCAGTGAATCTGACAGAGCTCACGGGTATGGGTGGCTGACCCGTCCTGTTCGTCATTTAAGTTGCACAGTGATGAGTGGAATAGACTCTGCAGCCCTTTGACGGTGCAAATTGATTCTGAGTCCCTGAACAGTAACACCGAGTTAATGATTAAAACTCAATTTCCTGGGGTTGGAGAGATGGCTTAGTGGTTAAGTGCTTGCCTGTGAAGCCTAAGGACCCCAGTTCGAGGCACGATTCCCCAGGACCCACGTAAGCCAGATGCACAAGGTGGCCCATGCATCTGGAGTTCATGTGCAGTGGCTGGAGGCCTTGGTGTGCCCATTCTCTGTCTCTCTCTCTCTCTCTCTCTCTCTCTCTCTCTCTGACTCAAATAAATAAAAACAAAAACTCACTTTCCTCTATGTAATGATAGACCATGAGACGTGCGATGGTTAATTGTTTACGTGATGGAGGTTCACCATCATCTCTGGGCACATCTGTGAAGACCTTCCAGATTAGGTTAGCTGAGGTGGGAGGACTCATTCCACCCCACGTGCGGGCTGGACCATTCCATGGGCCGCATAAAAAGGAGGAAGCCAGGCGGGTGTGGTGGCACACGCCTTTAATCCCAACACTTGGGAGGCAGAGGTAGGAGGATCACCATGAGTTCGAGGCCACCCTGAGACTACATAGTTAATTTCAGGTCAGCCTGGACCAGAGTGAGACCCTACCTCGAAAAAAAAAGGAGGAAGGCAGCTGAGCACCTGCATTCGTCTTTCTACTCCTCAGCTATGGGTGCAATGTGAGCAACTGCAATTCTCAAACTGTAAGCCAAAATAAGCCCTCCCTCATTGCATTTCCTTCTTTAAAAAATATTTTTATTTATTTATTTATTTATTTATTTATTTATTTATTTATTTATTTATTTATGAGAGAGAAAGAGGCAGAGAAAGAGAAAGAATGGGCACACCAGGGCATCCAGCCACTGCACATGTCCCTTGTGCATCTGGCTTACATGGGCAGTAGGGAATAGAACCAAGGCCCTTTGGCTTTGCAGGCAAACACCTTAACTGATAAGCCATCTCTCCAGCCCCCTTGAAGGGTTAATAGCCTTCCCTAAAAACTAGAGGGAACTAAAGAAGGGAACTAACCTTCCAATGAGAAGGCCATAAAGAATGGAGACATCCAACCCTCCCTAGTCAACTCTGCTAAAGAGCCTATTCCGAGCAAATAACTTTGATGCCTTATCTACTTCCCTTGGACCTGCAGCTATGTTTTTGCCTTCGGATCCTCCTTATGAGCTTGAACCCCAGCCTGACTCGGTGCCTCAGCTTTCATCCTACAGGAAGGCTGCTGCCCCTCGCTTCCTCCCAATAAACAATCTGTAGAGATCAAGTGCAGTGTTCTTTCTTGCTTTTCTCCTACACTTCCCTTACACCCCTCATTGCATTTCTTTTGTTAGGAATTTTGTCACGGCAACGGGAACAGTAAGTGATGCAAGCATTCTCACAGGTTTGTTTAAAAATTAATGGTTGTGTTTTTGTAAACCTTTTGGTACCAGATAAGGCAAATGTATAGAACTCCGTATTTATTAGCTATTAACCATTATCTTTGCCAAAAGAAAGGAAAAAAGAAAGAATAATGACGAATGGCTGAATTTTATCTAGTTTTTAAAACACTGGTCAAGATTCGCTGAGAAAAGCAACATAAATGATCTGTGTTTGTGTGCGTGCATGCGTGCGCACAAGTTTGTGGGAGGGTCCGGGCTGGTGTCACCATTAGGGAAAGCTGTGGAACCTATAGGAGGTGGAGTCCTGCTAAAAGAAAGGAGTCACTGGAGGTGGGTTTGAGAGGGAGTTAGGCAGATTCGTTAGGTAATTTAGGGTGACTGGGCCCCAAAAGTAAAAAGCAGAAATGTCCTTAAGTCTGCCCTTGCAGTCTCCACTTTACTAGAGATCAAGAGAAAGATCTTTCCTCTCCTTATCCCTTCACTAAAGGAGTTACCTAGATCTGTTTTTCCATCAGTAACCTGAACCCCTCCTGGAGGGAGTTTTCCTTTCCTAGAGGTTAAACCTGATCCTGACATTGTGATTGGTTAAGCTCAGCTCCAGAACTCAGCATCATGGCTGTCCTCTTCTTGAGCCAGCCCCCTTGCCCAGACAATCAGCCTTCTCCAGCTCACCTGAGCCGAAAGGTGAAGCCCACCACAACAACATTAAAAATAGATACTTACCTGTGGACAAGCTCTCTTTGCTGCCCATTATCTCTCCTGAACCTCCAGGTCCTGGTAAATCTCCCACCCCACCTCTACCCCCAAGTAGGCTCGCTACCTGCCCTGCAGATGGCAGGAACTCTCTGTACATCCTCCTCTTTCTTTCTCTTAATCTAATAAAGTCTAAACCTTACCCTCTGGTCCATGGATTTCAATTCTTTAAATTCATAAGACGATGGGTGTGGTGGCGCACACCTTTAATCCCAGCACTTAGGAGGGCAAAGTAGGAGGATCACTGAGAGGTCAAGGCCAGCCTGAGACTACATAGTGAATTCCAGGTCAGCCTGGGCTAGAGCGAGACCCTACCACGAAAAAATATTCATAAGACAAGAATCCAGGGTACCATAAATTTATTGGTGTGTTGGCATATTGGGCAAGGGACCCCAAAATCTCCCCTTTTACCTTGAGGTTTTATAATCCAGCCCCACTGTTAGGAGCTGTTAGGACTGTTAGAATAGTTAGAAGTAATGGGGAATATTAGAAGCAATAGTTAGAAGTAAAATGGGGCACTCACTCAGCAATGGCAAGATCACCACGGCAACCAGAGACCGACCAGAGACCCTCTGCAAACTGATATGCGAATGAGCCAACCTTAAGGGGGCTATCAGAAGCCTGGATGACTGAGGGAAAAATGGGTATAAGAACCCCAGCAAAAGCTCAGAAAATTGTCACTCAACTCAGAGAGAAGGCTCCACATGTCTCAGTTGATACCCACCGTGAGGAGAAGCAGCAGCCCATGGGACCCCTAGACAGCCCAGCAGGGAGAGGAGCAAGGACCCCTGATGCTGCTATCGGACCAAGTGGAGTCGCATGTGAGTGCCCCAGGGGGTTAGGGTCTGGAGATCGAGGTGGTTGAGAGAACAAAGGAAGAATGGGACTTAGCTTAATTAACATGTGTGAAGAGTGAATAAAATTTGGCGATTGAATTAACATAATCGGCCTCTGGCGCTCAGGACACCCACTCTTTGTTTACCCTCTGCGTCCTGAATGCAATGTGACTGTCTGCTTCATGCCCTTGTCACCATGCCTTCCCCACCCTGAAGCATCCACTAGGAACTGTAAGCCAAAATAAAACCTTTCCTTCTTGAAGTTGCTTTTGCTCATGTATTTCTTCCTGGAACCAAGAACATAACATAGCTTTTACAGAGTTGGTATTCTGTGTTCTACACGTCGAAGTGGGAGGACAAAATAAAGTCATGTGAACCTGCTGCTCTTTCCAGTCAAAATCGTATAGAAAAATGTGAGCTCCATGGCGCCAACACTAGCTTTCTGGCTAAGTACTGATAAACAAGATGTTTGTTCTCTAGCCCCTACCCATTCATGAAGCAAGTCTGAAGCTACAAAAACCACTTCATTTTCCATCATCACATGCCCTGGCCCTGTAATCTTGGTTCCCTGCCATACTCAGCACATCCCTCAAGAGGCTACAGAAAAGGCCCGAGCTTGGCTTATTACCATCAAAGCATCTCATATCGCTGAGCATCTTTACCCAACCACTAAGAATTACTTTTACAATCCCTTAACAATTCCTCCAACCCTCTACCAGCTTAGACATATCTTTCTAATGTTGCTGATTTTCTGTTAGCAAATCGAAGCTAAAACATGGGACTCACATCTCATTTCCCTGACCCGGAGGCACATATTTTCGTTTCTCACCTCAAAGCATCAAATGAAAACAAAATTACTTGCCTAATTATTATTCAGAAACAAAATTTCATGGGTTAGAGAGAGATAGCTCAGTAGTTAAAGGAGCTTGCCTGCAAAGTCCGACAGCCAGGGTTCGATTCCCCAGTACCCCTATAAAGGCAGATGCACAAAGTGGAGTATGCAGATGAAGTTCATTAGCAATGAATGTCAAGAGGCCCTAAGTGTGCCCATTCTCTCTCTGTTTGCAAATAAAATTTTAAAGCCCTTTCATACTTGATCTGTTTATAATATCATCTGCTTCTTGTAATTTAGCAAAAAAAAAGGGGGGGGGATAGACATTGAAAAAGCAAATTTCAATAAAACTATATATTGAATGACAACTATTTCACATGCTTTAAAATAATGCTTGGTGGGCTGGAGAGATTGCTCGGCAGTTAAAGTGCTTGCCTGCAGAACCTAAGGACCCAGATTTGATTCCCCAGTACCCATGTAAAGCCTGATGCACAAAGTGGTGCATGCATCTGGAGTTCATTTACAGTGGCTGGAGGCCCTGGCATGCCCATTCTGTCTGACTCTCTACTCTCTCCCTCTGCTTGCAAATAAATAAATAAAAATGTATTTCAAAAAAAAATAAGTGCTTGCCTGCGATGCCTAAGGACCCATGTTCAACTCTCCAGATCCCACATAAGCCAGATACATGAAGGTGAGGCAAGCACAAGGTCACACATGCCCACTAGGTGGCACAAGCATCTGGAGTTCAAGTGTAGTGGCTGAGACCCTGGCACTCCAATTCTCTCTCTCTCTCCCTCTCTTGCTCTCTCTAAAAAAACTTTTTAATTAAAAAAAATTTAAATAGGGGATGGAGAGATGGCTTAGTGGGTAAGGGCTTGCCTGTGAAGCCTAAGGACCCCAGTTTGAGGCTCAATTCCTCAGTACCCACGTAAGTCAGATGCACAAGGGGGCGCATGCATCCAGAGTTTTGTCTGCAGTGGCTGGAGGCCCTGTTGCATCCATTCTCTCTTTCTCTGCCTCTTTCTCTCTGTCTGTCACTCTCAAATAAATTTTAAAAAAATTTTAATTTAAAATAAATAAATAATGCATGTTTTCTAGTCTTTATTCAGCATTCCTAAACTAAGTTAAGAACTACGG
Source organism: Orientallactaga sibirica (assembly GCA_036365145.1). Taxonomy (NCBI): domain Eukaryota; kingdom Metazoa; phylum Chordata; class Mammalia; order Rodentia; family Dipodidae; genus Orientallactaga; species Orientallactaga sibirica. Next base: position 11,194,371 of record JAEOAD010000035.1, on the reverse strand, counting down.
GGGGGGGGACAGAAATATTGCTGATTTTAACTCTGAAAATATACCATCTTCCTAATTGGCTAATTATGAAAGCTTATTAACTTACAATCTATGAAAATATATAAGTGAGACAGTTTGAGACCTTCACCCTCAGTCTGTCCATTACACTGTGTTGAATCTTGTCAATAACTACTGTCACTGTAGAGCTTACCTTCTTGTTGCTGGGACAAAACACCTGACCAGAAACTGTGGATGGAAGGAAAGGGCTTATGATGGTTTATAGTTTCAAGAGAAGGTTTCATCATGTCTGGGAAAGTAGAACAAGAAGCTGGCTCACATCATAATATTAGGAGCGGGAAGGAAGCAGTAAGAACGAGCTTCTAGCACAGACAAATAGGCCCAGTCCTCAGTGACACACCTCTTCTAGCAAGGCTCCACCAGCTAGGGAGCAAGTATGAAGCTTAATCACAAACACTTGCAGCCATGTGGAGCGTTTGACATTCAAACCTCCAAGGTCACTATGACGAATGACATGCTAAGAACTATGGTAAGTATCTAATTTAATCATCAGGATAACTTCATGAGCAAGGTATCCAAATTAGTCCTATTTTACAAATAAAAAACCTAAAGTCAGAGGGCTGGAGAGATGGCTTAGACGCTAAGGCGCCTGCCTGCTAAGCCTAAGAACGCTGGTTCCAATGTCCAGCGGTTCCAATCTTCAGGTCCCCCGTTTAGCCAGATGCAAAGGGACGCAAGGGCGCAATGCCATGCTTGACCACAAGGGGTGCACACATCTGGATTTCGTTCACAGCAGCTGAGAGACTGCTGGCACGCCCATCCCTGTCTCCCTCTCCCTCTCTGTCTCTCTCTGTCTCTCTCTCTAAAAATAAATAAAAAATAATTTAAAAAATAAATAAAAAAACCTAAAGCCAGAGAAGGTAAATTAGATAATCCAAAAATCATGAAGGATAGGACACCACTTATATTCAAACCCACATAATCTCACTCCAAAATCTACACACTTGCTTAGTCATCATGCTATAATTTCTGCCAGAACTAAAACTCGACAGGCCAAAAAAAGGGCAAATAGTTAATTTTTTAAATATTTTTATTTATTTATTTATTCATTTATTTATTTGAGAGAGCAAGAGAGAAAGAGACAGAGAGAGAGAGTGAGAATGGGCACACCAGGGCCTCCAGCCACTGCAAACAAACTGTAGACACATGCACTACCTTGTGCATCTGCCTTATGTGGGTCCTGGAGAATTGAACTGAGGTCCTTTGGCTTTGCAGGCAAACACCTTAACCGCTAAGCCATCCATCCAGCCCAATAGCTAATTTTTATGAGTAAAAATGACTGATGATTACAAGGGTTGTATAGACAGAATGGCTTATGGTATTTAATAGGATAAGGAACTTCTTGAGGGAACACTCGCAAATCAATGTGGAAATCTTATTTCAGACCACAAATGTCTGAAATGTTAAAATGTATACACATTAACCTTAGAATTAAAATTATTTGCTACTACAAACAATGATTGTGAAGGAGTTAAAGAGTAACCCACTATAACTGCTATTTGTGACTGGAAAGGGGTGGTATTTAAGGGAACAACCCATGAACACATCCCTGTGTCTAACTAACTGGAAATCCATTTTCTGCTTGGACTTCAGATCCCTCCTATCTGTGGAGCAGTCAGAGACAAGCAGCTACCAAATGCAAAACAGAGAATATGGTCCTTTGAGAGGGACCACCAGAGCTGATGCCACACACTGTTACTGACAAAACAAGCCAGCAGTGAGAAATGAGACAAGGCACAGTGGAGGAAAGCAAGGAATTCTAAATATAGTCTTTGACTTACAGTGGCTCCACTTGGGAATTTTCTACATTATGATAGCACAAAAGCAGAACCCAGACAACCACTCCATTTTTCACTTTCCGTGCAGGATTCAGTAAAGTGCATGAGACAGTCGATACTTCACTATAAAATGGGCTCTGCTAGGTGATTTTGCCACTGTCAGTTTCTCTGTAGTTTCTACCCCTCCCCACCTCTCATAGTAGCTTTTCTACTTTGATGCCCTCCGCACACACACAAACAGAGATACATATGGACATATATTTAAATCTAGATTCTACACATGAGGGAAAACATGTGATATTTGTCTTTCTGAGACTGGCTTATTTTGCTTAGCATAATAATTTCCAGGTCCATCCATTTTCCTGAGACTATTATAATTTCACTCTTCTTTATAGAGTAATAAAGCTCCATTGTGTGTATATTTTCTTTATTAATTAATCTGTTGATGGACGTCTAGACTCTTGGCTATTGTGAATAAATGGTACAACAATAACAGCAATAAATGTGAATGTGCAACTATCTCTGTGGTATGGGTACTTAGAACCCTGTGGGTATAGTAAGCTCTGTTTTTGATTGAGGAACCTCCACATTTATTTACAGTGGCTGCACAAGTTTACTCTCCCATCTATAATGAATAAGGGTTCCTCTTTCCCCACATCCTCACCAGCATTGGTTGTCACTTGTTTTCTTGATGATAGCCATCCTGACTGGGATGAGAATGGAATCTCAATGCAGTTTTAATTTGCATTTCTCTGATGGCTAATAATAGTAAACACTTTTTCATTTTGAATTTCTTCCTTTGAGAATTATACACGTCTTTAATTCCAGCACTGGGGAGGCATAGGTAAGAGGATCACCATGAGTTCGAAGCCACTCTGAGACTACATAGTGAATTCCAGATCAGCCTGGGTTACAGTGAGACCCTACCTTGAAACACCAAAAAAATAAAAATAAAAATAATTAAGTGGAATAGCTGGGTAGGTTTATTTTTTAGATCTTCTCTTACCTAGCTTCTTGAACTGTGGGTGAGAACCTATATGGAGTCCGATTAATAAGATGTGTGGGTCATGAAAATGTTGACAACAGTAAAAGGCTTCTGAATATTTGTTGCAGGCAGCCTCACGTGGCTGGGATGAATTTCCAAATGAGGCACAGTTATGGAAGGATGAAGCTTACAGACTGAAGGGAAGTTCCACCATGGCAGAAGAAGGTGGGCCCATGCCAGAAAAAAGCCACCATCAAAAGCAAACAAGCACACTTCAGGAACTCCAGACAGAGCTCCAGCACTTTGCATATCTTAGGTTGGAATTCAGATATGCCTTTAGGGCTGGACCCAAGGATCTGACCACAGTGATACCTCCTCTAGCCAGGTGGCTGCAGATCTAAATTACAAGCTTGGATAAAACTGTATCTATTGGGGGACATCCATTCAAACTACCACCATATTCAATGACCAAAAATCACTCAAAATCAAACACGTAATGAATCTGAAATGTTTCTGGCAATGCTTGTCTGTGTTGAGTCATGTGACTTCATTGCAACCGTGGTCTGAACACACGACACGCACATTTTGCACTGCATATGCTGTCACACCATACACCACCAAAAAATACTACCTAAAATACCTCTGCTGAGGTTTGAAACTGTTGTATGTTATGAATCGCATTGTTTTGATAGTGTCATTGCTTAGCATGTAAGTATGAAATTAGTTTACCTCTGGATTTACAGTGAAAGACTGTTTAGTTTTAAAAATGGCTGTTTTGGGCCGGGTGTGGTGGCGCATGCCTTTAATCCCAGCACTCGGGAGGCAGAGGTAGGAGGATCGCCGTGAGTTCAAGGCCACCCTGAGACTACATAGTGAATTCCAGGTCAGCCTGGGCCAGAGTGAGACCCTACCTCGAAAAACAAAAAAAAAAAAAAAGGCTGTTTTAATTTCTAACTTGAATTGCATGAAAAACTGTTCAGTGAACTTTGGCTAGGGATGAGTACAGAACTTACAAAAATTTATGAAATGATTTCAAATACACTTCTGTATCTTATACTATATATTTTTAAGTGGCATTGTCAGTACTGACAATTAGATAACCAAAACATCGATCAACTCTGAAAAACATTAATGTTGCTCTATTATCTATCCTGCAGCATCAAATATGCAGCCAAGTTTTAATTGTTATTTTTAAAGATTTTATTTTTACTTATTTATTTATTAGAAACAGAGAGAGGGAGCAAGAGAGAGGGTGAGAATGGTCTAACCACTGCAAATGAACTCCAGATGCATGCACCACCATGTGCATCTATCTGGCTTACGTGGGACCTGGAGATTTGAACCAGGATCTTTAGGCTTCACTGGCATGCACCTTAACCACTAAGCCATCTCTCCAGCCCCCAAGATTAAATTTTTATGCAAAAATGAACACATCTTCTCATTGGTGTGTAAATCTAACAAATGGTAAAATTATGTGTACCAAAAAACTTGTAAAATAATTTATGATTTACTATCAGTAAATGTCTGACCTGTACAGCTATTTTTATGTACCTGTAAACCTAAGACCACATAAAATTTCTAGGTAAGCCCTGCTTTATTCTATTCTATTTAGTCTACATGTCTGTTTTGTATAATTACAATGCATGATGCTCTTTTAGTTACTATAGCACTGTGGTATAATTCAAGATCAGATATTGTGGGCTGGAGGGATGGCTTAGTGGTTAAGGCATTTGCCTGCAAAGCCAAAGAATCCCAGTTCAATTCTCCAGGACCCAGGTAAGCCAGATGCACAAGGGGACACATACATCTGAAGTTCCTCTGCAGTGGCTGGAGGCCCTGGTGTGCCCATTCTCTTTCTTTCTCTGCCTCTTTCTCTCTCAAATAAATAAATAATAAATAAAATATTTTTTTTTAAATATCAGATATTGTGATGCCCCAATTGTCAATAATTTTTTTTTTGATTTTTCAAGGTGGGGGTCTCACTCTAGCCAAGACTAACCTAGAATCCACTATGCAGTCTCAGGATGGCCTTGAACTCTCACTGATCCTCCTACCTTGCTTCCAACGGTCAGTAGTGTCTGGCCAGGCCTGGTGGGGCACATCTGTAATTCTAGCATTCAGGAGGTAGAAGTAGGAGGAGCAGTATGAGTTCAAGGCCAACCTGAGACTACATAGTGAATTCTAGGTCAGCTTGGGCTAGAGTGAGAGACTCCACTTGAAAAAAAATTAAGGGGGGGGGCAGGTGCCTAAGATTGTTCTGGTAAAATGCATTTTAAAAGGGGGTAGCTAGCCTAAAGACCTATATGTTCAACCACGTAGGAACATGTGTGAAAATGCCATCTGTTGTTTTGTGGTCTCAGATGGTGATACTAATTTTTACATAAAGCAATTGTATGGCTTTCAATGTGAAGGTGAACTATTTTATTCCCTCTGTAGTTTTATATGACCTTGGTAATGGCTTTTTCTGCTTATCCCAATGGACACTATCATAATTGTGGGCTTGCTGGTTCATGCTGATGAATAGTAATTACTAGTTATCCTGGCATGTGGAGTTGATTTTTCATGTGGTCTGCATAAAAATACTGGTGGGGAATATCAATCAAGTGAGAAAGCAGATCTGAATGCTAAGCTAAAAAAAAGTGCTTAATTAGGATACACAAGGTATATTCGTGATTCTCCTTCAGTCAACTATGTTATACTAGTTATGTAACTAAAAAACTTTCTTTTTCTTTCTTTCTTTCTTTTTTTTTTTTTTTTTTTTTTTGAGGTAGGGTCTTGCTAGGGCCCGAAAATCGCTGAAGAGAGACTCAGCCTCAGCCTCATATAGCATGTAAAAACATACAGCGTTTATTGTGCAGAGAAGTCCAGCATGCAGGGGTCCACCACGTGCACTAAATGGCAGCCCCAGGAAGAGCTTCACTGGTTGTTTTTATAGACAGCTAAATAAAGACCTCTAACATAATTGGCTAATTTGAACAATATAGTACTTTTGCACTCCTGACTGGTTATAATTTTGCGCATGGGCTAAGGGAGGCTAAGGGGGGTGGGCTTTAGGGAGTAAAGTTTTCTATGTGACACATTAAGCGGCTAGTAAGCATATCTCACATTCTTTTACTTCTGATTTGCCGGGCCAAGAAAGGGGGAATGGCCTTAGTCATCTCTGAAACCCTCCAGGAAATGACTTGGTTCTTTGTTCTCTTCTCCCAGAATTTAGTTCAGGCTTCTTGAGAAATTGAAACTTAGGCCTAGCTAGGAAATATCTTATTGAAGCCTGTCATGGTGTTGGTTTGACTCTTTCAGGTCTCACTCTAGCCCAGGTTGACCTGGAATTCACTATGTAATAAAATGGTTACCATAACCTTATGCTACATATATTTTATAATAAAACACATAAATTCCTGAGGTGAAAAATTAAAATGTTTTCATCAACAACTCAATTAAATAACTAATTTCCACTGATCATGCCACATGAATTAACTGGAGCGAATCCTCTGCTTGTGAGTAATTCTTTCACAGCTTACTCATGGCTGCTCCTCCTGATCATGGAAGCCTGTGAGGCAGATCAAATGGACAGAGACCAAAAAGGAAATAACTTTGGAAAGTAGAGAGGCTGGCTGTAGCAGACAGCTTCAGGTTCGCTGAGATGAACTTCCAGACCAGGCAAAGTTATGGAGGAAGGGATATTTATTGAAGTTTACAGATCCAGGAGAAGTTCTATAATGGCAGAAGAAGCTGGCCTGCTCTTACAGGACCAGGCAAGAAAGAAAGAAAGCCAAAAGCCAAAAGCCAAAAGCCACAGCACACCTCAGGAACTCCAGCTAGGCACACTTTGCATATCTTTAGATTGGTATTGTAAACCCGCCACCATACCTTAAGATCCGCCCAGTGACACTGCCTCCAGCCAGGTGGCTGTGAATGCAAACTACAAACTAATAAAACACTGAATATTTTGGGGGCCATCTATTCAAACTACCACACTGGTTAACCTGAAGTAGAAGGCTGAGATATGATTTGGGACAAGCTGGGCGTGGTAGCACACGCCTTTAATCCCAGCACTGGGGAGGCAGAGGTAGGTGGATCGCCATGAGTTCGAGGCCACCGTGAGACTACAGAGTGAATTCCAGGTCAGCCTGGGCTAGCGTGAAACCCTACCTTGGGTGGGGAGATTGTTAGACATTGATGAAACCTACTAATATGAAAGACAAAAGCTGAGACAAACAAAACAAAAAGAACTGTCTGAAAGAAATACAATGGAAAAAAGGAGAAAACTGAAAAATAATAAAACTATCTCATGATCCCTATGGAAGTATGAGTCAGTAGACTACAGGGGATAAATCTCCCTGGAAATGAAATACTCCATAGCACAAGGTAAAAATAATACCCCAATCCCAAGAGGCCCATATCCTCATCTCAGAACCTGTGATCATTATGTTATCCTGTTACAGCAACAGGCAATGGTAAATGATGCTGATGAAGTCAAGTTGCTAATCATCCAACATCAAATACGGAGATTATCCTGGATTATCTAGGTGGGTCAAATATAAATCATAAGGGTCCTGTAGAGATGGAAGAGTCACAAAGAGTCACAAAGAAAGACTTCAAGGGCTGGAGAGATGGCTTAGCCTATGAAGCCTGAGGATCCCGGTTCGATTCTCCAGGTCCCACGTAAGCCAGATGCACATGGTGGCGCATGCATCTGGAGCTCTTTTGCAGTGGCTAGAGGCCCTGGCGCTCCCATTCTCACTTGCTCTCTCTTTCTCCATCTCTCTGTCTCTAATAAATAAATAAATAATTTAAAATATTTTTTTTTAAAAAAAAGATTTCAAAATACCTTACTACTGGCATGTAAGAAGAAGGAACTATCAGCCAAGGAATGAAGGGAGCCTGAAAAAAGAGCAAAGGAGGATGCCACCCCAGAACCCCAAAAGGAACACAGCCTGCTAATAACTTGGTCTCAGCTCTGAAATTCACCTCAGACTTAGGATAGTCAAAGCTGAAAGTTAATAAATTAATAATGTTGTGAGCTACTAAATTAATAGTGATTTGTTATAAACACATAATTGGTAAGAACTACAGAAGCACTGAGGGCTGGACAGATGGCTTAGTGGTTAAGGCTTTTGCCTATGAAGCCAAAGAAGCCAGGTTCAATTCCCCAGGACCCGTATAAGCCAGATGCACAAGGTGGCACATGCATCTGGAATCCAAGTTTGTTTACAGCAGCTGAAGGCCCTGGCGTGTCCATTTACTCATTCTCTCTCTCTCTATCTCTCCTTCTCTCTCTCCCTCTGAAGTGAATAAATAAAATATTTTTAAAAAGAAATACAGGGCCTGAAGAGATGGCTTATCAGTTAAGGTGCTTGCCTGCAAAGCCCAAGGACCCATGTTTGACTCTCTAGAAGCCAGACACACAAAGGTGAGGCACGTGCAAGGTAAAACACACATCCACCAGGTGGTGCAAGCGTCTGGAGTTAGATTGCAATGGCTGAGGCCTGGCATGCCAATTCTCTCTCTGTCTCTACCTCTCTCTCTTATCTCTCTCTCTCTCTAAATTTTTTTAAATACAACAAAAAAAGAAATAAATCTAGGGCTGGAGAGATGGCTTAGATGTTAAGTTCTTGCCTGTAAAGCCTAAGGACCCTGGTTCAAGGCTTAATTCCCCAAGATGATGTAAGCGAGATGCACAAGGTGGCGCATGCATCTGGAGTTTATTTGCAGTGGCTGGAGGCCCTGGTGCACCCATTGTCTACCTATCTGCCTCTTTCTCTCTGTCTGTAGCTCTTAAATAAATAAATAAATAAATAAATAAATAAATATAAACAAAAAATACAAAAAAATAAATTTAAAAAAGAAAAGAAATACAAGCATTCAATAAAATATTGATAAAAAGAAATTGAAGTTTCTCAGAAAGTACAACAAAAAGACACTGACTCTGGAACGCTACCGACTGCTCCTCCAGCGTGAAACAAGACAGAACAGACCACTAGAACAGTGACCTCAGACCCATGCAACCAGCATGCATTAACACCCACTTCCTGTAGTGCACTGTGGTAAGCTGTAATTCAGACTACAGTCATCTAAATCAGCATCATCCAAAGCCCACTTATAAATAAATTAGCAGGTTGGAGATGACAGGAAGAAAGATAGTTTTATTTCCAACAATCTGTGACCCTATCCAGAGCAAGCCTCATGAATGGACAGTCTTGTACTTGGCATGATTTCCTGGGAGGCTGAACAAGCCAGCTGCCCCAAAATATCTCATCCTAGGCCTGTTCTAATATATTAATTCCTACTACAAGAAAGCTTTCGTTATAACAAGTCTTCAGAAAGAATTAAAACCGAGGACTGGAGAGATGGTTTAGCGGTTAAAGCACTTGCCTGTGAAGCCCAAGAAACCATGTTCAATCTCTCTCCAGACCCCACATAAGCCAGATGCACAAAGGAGACACAAGCGCAAAGCTGCACAAGTGCACTAGGTGGCACAAGCGTCTGGTGTTCTATTGCAGTGGCTGAGGCCCCTGGCACGCCAATTCCCTCTCTCTCTTTCGTTCTCGCTCTCACTCTCACAAGAAGAAAAAAAAAAAAAAAAAAAAGAATTAAAATCGAAAAGTTAACAAGAAGGGCAGTGTCCACTAAATGTTAATACAGGTTCGGGAAGAGAGGCTGTCATGAAGAAGGGCAGAAATCATTAACTGGAAACACGACCTGTCAGATTTGATGGGACAAATGCAGTAATCAATGAACTTTACCACTGTCTTCATCCAGGTTCTGAAGAACACTATGAAATCTATTTCTAGGCAGTGCAATTACTACCTGTCAAAGTACTAGATCCTACACAGAAATAACCCATTTTTCTGCATTTACACTGTTTACATTGAACACACAAAGGCATACATATACATATATACATACTTACATACATGCATACATACAAACATGTGAGCCAACTCTGCATCAGTCAATGACAGAGAGTCACCTAAACCACTGATGGCATTTGCTATATTCTATGCTAATAAAACAGCCCATGTTTTAGGAAGAAGCCTCTTAAATTTGCATCAGCACTATACTCACTATTTACGGCAACAAGACTACCATAAAGATTGAAAAACAATCTCTTTACTGGTTCAGAAAACCAGGGAAACTAATCAAAAGACTTTGAATAGGAAAATCTTAAGAGAAGACCTTTGTATAAAAAAAAAAATCACTAAAGGCAATAAAATGTAATGAAAAGGATAAAATCAAAAAGGTGACCCTCAAATCCATGAAGGAATTGGGCAAATTAAGATGACTTTAACAACTGAAGTTCCAAGTTGCTTCTCTGTGTTAAAAGTCAGAAAGTCCCAGGGCCTATGTTAAAGGCAATCTTCTAGGACCTAAAGCAACAAATAAAAGCAGACTAAAACCAATCTTTAAGTGAATAATAAAGTACATAATAATAATAAAAAGTATACAAAATGATTAAAACCAAAATAGAGAATTTTAAGTCTACATGGAGCCTTTGATCAGCAGGGGGAAGTCAGAGTGCCAAGCCCCTAACACCAAGAGCAGTGTGAGGGAGAAAACCAACAGGGAGCAGCCAGTGCTCCTCTAAAAATAAAGAGGCGGGGGCAGGGGGTGGAAGTCACAATGTTGCTGACTTTACAATTTTCCTAGGGTGCAATGTAAGTTACATCAGTATATTCACCTATTTCAAGAAACAGACTGTGTAACTGTTTAATTCATCAAGGTTTTATAGCCCTGTTATGTTAGACATTTTCAAATATTATGTTCCATTTTGACAAAGTATTAAGGTTCGGGTTAATAATTCCATTATTTCTGAACGCTGGGGACGGTGTCTTGAACATGAGAACATTTGGTATTAGACATGAAGGACAGGTACAATTTTGACAGATAGTAATGGGAGGCAGAAATTCCTATAGAAGGAACAAGAGCAAACAACTCAGAAGAAAATATGCTAAGTGTATTTACTCTGGGATCTCCAGAGAAAAAGAGCCAATAGGATACACAGTTTTGTGCTGAATAATGGCTTTCTGGTCAATAGCAGACTGCATGCATAAGAGCCATGGGAGAGGGGGAGTCCCATAAGATAATAACAGAACTGAAAATTTCCAATCCTCTAGTAATGCTACAGCCTCCCTAAGGCCGTACACATGAGTCACACACTTTGGTAATGCTGGTGTAAATAAACCTACTGAGCTGCAAGTCATATAAAAACACAGCAGTGGGGCTGGAGAGAGAGCTTAGCAGTTAAGGCACTTGCCTGCGAAGTCTAAGGATCCAGGTTCGATTCTCCAGGTCCCATGTAAGCCAGAGGCACAAGGTGGCACATGGACCTGGAGTTCGTTTGCGGTGGCTAGAGACTCGGGCGTGCCCATTCTTTCTCTCTCTCTCTCTTTCTCTCCCTCTCTCTGTCTTGAATAAATAAATAAATACAATCTTTTAAAAAACACAGCAGTGCAACTATGTACAGTATATGTGAAAATGATAATAAAAAACTTTGTTATTATTTATGTACTCACTTTGCTATGCTGTTTATAATTTTTTCAAGATATTTATTTATTTATTTATTTATTTATTTATTTATTATTTATTTGAGACAGAAGGAGCAAAAGAGAGAGAGGGAGAGTGAGAATGGGCATGCCAGGGCCTCTAGCCACTGCAAATGAACTCCAGATGCGTGCACCCCCTTGTGCATCTGGTTTACATGGGACCTAGAGAATCGAACTGGGGTCCTTAGGCTTCCCAGGCATGTGCCTTAACCACTAAGCCATATCTCCAGCCCTATAATTTATTTTATTTTATTTTATTTTATTTATTTATTTGAGCGAAGAAGAGGCAGACAGAGAGAGAGAATGGGTACGCCAGGGCCTCCAGCCACTACAAATGAACTCCAGACGCATGCGTTCCCTTGTGCATCTGGCTTACGTGGTCCTGGAGAATCATATCAGGATCCTTTGGCTTTGCAGACAAACACCTTAACCTCTAAGCCATCTCTCCAGCCCCCTGTTTATAATTTAGAGTGTATTTCTACTTAATAAAAAAAGTTGAAGCTCGGTGGTAGGGCATATGTTTCCATGCATAAAGCTACCATTTGATCTCCAGAATCCTCTCCTATGAGAAAAGCAAGTTTACCAGAAAACTGTATAGCATGTTTGCCAGCATTAATCCTGTCTGCCTCTTCTCTTGATTGCATCAATGGACTGTCCTATAACAAATGACAGTCCTTCAATATCTAGGTTTGTGTAAGTACACTCTGCAATGTTCCTACAATGACAACACATTTCTGCCAATACATTTCACAAAACATGTCCAATCATTAATCAGGTGAAAATACATAGAAAAAAACGTATTACAAGAAATGAGTTCACATGATTATTGAGGCTGGACAAGTCACACAATCTATCATGTGTAAGTTGAAGAGCTGGTGTGGGAATTTCTGGGAATCAAGAGACCAGCAGCCGAGTCAGGTGAAGAAGAGGAAGTTTATTTACGCCTGGATCTCTCCATAATGGCGTTAGCCCCTAACTCAAGTTTGTTAGGAATTTTATAGTACACGCAAGCATGGGTTACAATTGCGCATACGTGACAGCTGAGTGAGCAAGTTACAGAAGATTTATAAAGATGTAATAGTGCTTGGCCAACAAAATTACAATGGGGAGTACGTGGCAGTTAAAGTTAAACCTGCAATAAACCGCAAGGAGGCGAGGGCAGCCCTCCTTACTGTCCCCCTTCATTCCTTCCTCTCATCCGGAGGAATTCTGCACCATGAGCTACTTCATTTCTGTAACTTTCATTGCCCCTACAGACCCAGGAAAGTTGTGTAGTTACACTGTGGTGCACAACCAAGGGGGTAGAGACACAATAGCAGTAATTTCAGTCCACAGGCCTGAAAATAAGGGGGTAAGGCTATCTGAGTCGCAATCCAAAGGCCCACGAATCAAGAATGCCAATGTCCCATGGAAGATGGTGAATGTTCCAGCCCAAGAAGAGAAGGTGAATTCATCCTCCTCACATTTTGTTCTATTCGTGCTCTGGGTGGACTGGATCATGCCCCCACCCCACACACACATACAGTTGGTGAGGGTTGTTGATCTTCTCTAATCTATCAGTTCAGACTTAAATGCTAATCTCTTCCCAAATACTCTTACAGACACACCCAGAAATGTTTCACAAGCCATCTGGATGTCCTTAAGCCCAGACAAATTGACACACAAAACAACCATCACAAGAAAGAACGGTGGTGTGGAATGTTGGAGACAAGATGGCAGGACGCTGAAACTCTGGTGATGAGCAAAAAATCAAAGAACCTTAGGGCAATGGAAAACCACCCAAGGTTTATACATAGGAGAGTGACATGATCTCTTTTCTGCACAGATTGGAACGGACATTTGCAAGGAAAATTACAAAAGAGACTTTGTTAGAAGTGTTTTTAGAATAACAAAATCACATATGTATGAACTATTTTTGGAAGGGCTTTGCACATTGTCTAACTCCATTCCTTCATTTGCCAGACTCAGATCTCTTCATTTATTGGATTCTGTCCAGAGTCTCCAGGAGAATTGGTAAAAGATTACAAGATTTCTACATAATGAACTAATAAATGTCCTTACGTTTAACAGGATTTTAAAGATTGTTAGATAAAAACTATAGAGATCAGTGTTTGGGGATAAACACAGATAGTAGGCATCAACAGGTCAGAGAAAAAGGGAAAATGGAATCCACTTATGCTAAAGTTCCATGTTTACACGACCTTCCCAGAAATCAGGACAGGAGACCTAACAGCTAGATTTCCCATATAGGCTGATTTCAATGTTATGATAATTACGTTCCCTGTTCCTTAATATTTATACAAGAAGGGTAACCTGAACTAACCTGAGGGCTTACCAGTGATTTCTCTACTGTTCTATCTTCTCATCCATGTCTAACGAGCTAAGTGACTTTCAGACTACTGCTCTGGCTTCATTAAGCATTCCTCAAAGTCCCATGTATTAGAGGCTTAGCTCCCAGGGTGGTACTATTAAAATGTGATGGAAGCTGAAAGAGATGGGACCAAGTGAGAGGTTTCAGGTACTAGGGGTATATCCTTAAAGGGGACAGCAGGAGTCTAGCCCATTCATTTTCCTCTCTTTAGCTTCCCAGCCATGATACGATGCATTTGCCAGTGCCTTGATTTTCTGGAATTAACTAAAAAGTTTAATTTAGGGAAAAAAATGAAGGCAGGGCTAAGGATATAGCTCATTGGTAGTGTTTGTCTAGCATGTGTGAGGCACTGGGTTCAATAACCCAAACTGCAACAAAATAAATATGTAAACTTAAAAAATGGAAAAATGGCTGGGCATGGTGGTGCATGCCTTTAATCCCAGAACTCAGGAGGCAGAGGTAGGTGAATTGCTGTGAGTTCAAGGCCACCCTGAGACTACACAGTGAATTCCAGGTCAGCCTGGACTAGAGTGAAACCCTACCTCAAAAAAAAAAAAAAAAAAAAAAAAAAAGAAAAGGGCTGGAGGGATGACCTAGCTGTGAAGGTGTTTGTCTGCAAAACCAAAGGACCCAGGTTCGATTCCCCAGGCCTCACGTTAGCCAGATGCACAAGGTGGTGCACGCATCTGGAGTTCATTTGCAGTGGCTGGAGGCCTTGGTGCACCCATTCTCTCATTCTTTCTCTCTCTTAAATAAATAAATACAAACAATAAAAATAGTGGGGAAATGAAAATGAAGGTATATAAGCTAGGCAAATGCAAAGAGAAGCCAACAGCAGCAGACCTCAAATTAAAAACCAAAAAGGAGGGCTGGATAAATGGCTCAGCTGCAATGCCAGGTGGCCCAAGTTCGATTCTCTACTACCCACATAAAAGCAGATGCACAAAGTGGCGCATGTGCCCGGAGTTTGTCTGAGGTAGCAGAAGGCCCTGGCATGCCCATACTTGCTCTCTGTCTCTCTCTTTCTCTCTGTGTCTCAAATATATAAAAATATTTAAAAACCAAAAAGGGAGTTCATCAAGCTAAAGTAGAAATGAAGTCAGCTGGAAACTGATGAACACGAAGAAATGAGTGATTGATGCTGCCCATGCCATATATGTGAGCAAGTCCACAAAACCACTTCTCACAATCTGAAATTTTATTTGATCAGAATGTCCTTTTTAAAAAAATATTTATTTAGAGTTGGAGAGGTGTCTTAGTGGTGAAGGTGTCCACCTGCAAAGCCTAAGAACGCTCATTCAAATCTCCAGGTCCCACGTTTAGCCAGATGCAAAAGTGACGCAAGGTGCAAGGTCGCACATGCACAAGAGGGGGACGCACACATCTGGAGTTTGTTCACAGTGCCTGAAAAGGCCCTGACACACCCATTCTCTCTGCCTCTTCCGCGTGCTCTCTCTCTCTCTCTCTCTATCTCTATCTCTTCTCTCTCTCTCAAATAAATATATGTATATTTATATAAATATATATATTTATTTATTGGACTGGAGAGATAGCTAAGCAGCTAAGGCACTTGCCTGAGAAGCCTAAGAATGTAGGTTCAATTCCCCAGTACCCACGTACACCAGATGCACAAGGTGGCACATGCATCTGAGGTTTGCAATGGCAGAAGGCCCTGGTGTGCCCACTTTCTCTATCTTCCTCTTTTTTTCTCTCTCTCTCTCTCTGTATCTTCCTCTTTCTTTTCTCTCTTTCTCTCTCAAATAAATAAAATAAGTTTTTAAAATAAGAAAAAAATTATTTATTTATGAGAGAGAAACAGAGAATGGGCATGCTAGGACCTCCTGCCACTGCAAATGAACTCCAGACACACATGCCACTACGCATCTGGCTTTATGTGGTTCCTGGGGAATCCAACCTACACTGGCAAGCTTTACAAACAAGCGCCTTTAACCACCTACCCATCTTTGCAGCATGGAAGACAAATTATAGCTTAAAGCAAAAACAATGACAATATGTTTATAATATGTACAGCTAAAATGTATTACAAAATAGGACAAAAATTAGGAGGAGAAAAATGCTAACTATACTATTGGAGGCCTTATAATACATGGCAAATGTATAGTATTACTTTATTGGAGATTATATATTACAAATAAATATTTTAAATCTAAGGCAGCAGTAACAACAAAGAAACAAGTAAGTATGCCTAACAAGACAAAAGACATAAAAAAATTTTTTTGGATTTTCAAGGTATAGTCTCACTCTAGCCCAACCTGACATGTCTGCTCTGGGGGAAACCAACTGCTCTGTAATTGGACTAAAGGCTTGCTCTATGGGAGAAAATATATGCCTGGTACTAAAAAACCTAATCAAAAGCCTATGGCATGGGAGGTCATGAGACTTAGGGGTATAAACCCCGCTCTTGTCTGGCTAAATGTATATATTGTTCTCACCAAGCTGCCCTGAAAGCACTACACTTAATGTTCATTTTCACATATTAACGCTACTCTCACTTCTGGTTAGAGAAGCTTCTCTTTTCAGATGGGATGGGTCGCTGGGATCACCCAAAAAGCAACACAGTGCTGAGAAGAAGGGACAGAGGAGTGTCCAGCACTGAAACACCTCTATCACACCCTCCAAGACTCAGGGTCCATTGCGGAAGAGGGGGCGGAAAGAATGTAAGAGCCAAAGGAAGGGAACCACTCCTTACAATGCAACTGTCCAGACAATAAGCCATGATATTTCCCTCCCCTACCTCCTTTCCCTTTCACAGCTCTGCTCTCCATCATATCCCCTCCTTCTCTTTGTTAGTCTCTCTTTTATTGTCTGTAAGTATAGAAGTTGTCAATGAAAACTGAAAATTTTTTAAAAAGAGAGAAACTAGTCGGGGCAGGAGAGATGGTTCAGCAGTTAAGGTGCTTGCCTGCAAAGGCTAACAACCCAGGTTAGATTCCCCAGTACCCACTTAAACCAGATGCACAGGGTGGTGCATGTGTCTGTAGTTCATTTGCAGCAGCCAGAGGCCCTGGAATACCCATTCATTCTCATTCTCTCTCTTTCTCTCTCCCCACCTTGTAAAGAAATAAACAGAAATATAATAAAAAGAAAATCTTACTTTTAAAAGGACTAGTTTGGAGCTGGGTGTGGTGGCACACGCCTTTAATCCCAGTACTCAGGGAGGCAGAGGTAGGAGGATCACCGTGAGTTCGAGGCCACCCTGAGACGCCATAGTGAATTCCAGGTCAGTCTGGGCTACAGTGAGACCCTATCTCGAAAAAAAAAAAAAAATTTCAATGAGGCTGGAAAGATGGCTCAGTAGTTAAGTCAGTTGCCTACAAAGCCTAAGGACCCACGTTCAATTTCCCAGTATCCATATAAAGCCAGATGCACAAAGCGGTGCATGCATCTGGAGTTCATTTGCAGTGGCCCTGAAGCACCCATTCATATCTCCTCCCCCCTTCTCTTCCTCTCTCTCTCTCAAATAAATAAATAAATAAATAAATAAATAAATTTATTTTAGGTTTCAATTATATAATTACTTAATTTAGTGAACTAATATCATGCACATTGGAATTGACATTGGCATAGGCAAAAAAGTAAAAACAAAATTATTTTCCAAAACTAAAATGACAGTGCCAAGTACAGTAGCTCAGACACTCAGGAGTCTCACTGAGAGGAACACTTGAACTTCAAGATCAATCTCTTCAACACAGTGAGACCTCAGCTCAAAAATAACAATAGCGGGCTGGAAGGATGGCTTAGCAGTTAAGGCACCTGCCTCCTAAGCCTAAGAACGCTGATTCCAATCTCCAACTGTTCCAATCTCCAGGTCCCACCTTTAGCCAGATGCAGTGATGCAAGGGCGCAATGCGGGACTTGACCACAAGGGGGCGGACACATCTGGATTTCATTCGCAGCAGCTGAGAGACTGCTGGGGCGCCCACCTCTGTCTTCCTCTCCCTCTCTCTCTGTCTCTCTCTGTCTCTGTCTGTCTCTCTCTCTCTCTACAAAAAAAAAATAATAATAATAATAACAATAGCGAGCCGCGTATGGTGGCGCATGCCTTTAATCCCAGCACTCAGGAGGCAGAAGTAAGAGGATCACCATGAGTTCGAGGCAAGCCTGAGAATACATAGTGAATTCTAGGTCAGCCTGGGCCAGAGCGAGACCCTACCTCGAAAAACAAAAAATAAATAAATAAATAAATAAAACAAAATAAATAGTATTAATAATAATAGGGCTGAGGAGATGGCTTTGCGGTTAAAAGGTGCTTGTTCGCAAAGCCTGTCCTCAGTACCCACAAAAAGCCAGCTTCACAAAGTGTTACATGTCTCTGGAGTTCATTTGTAGTGGCAAGAGGTGCTGACATCCCCATATATAGTCTTTTTCCCTATATGATCACAAATAAATAAAAATATTTTAAATAATAATTATTTAACTAAAATAAACCATTATCTTGTCAGTGTTAACAAAGGACTTTTTGGATTACATTTAATCAGCAAAAACTCAGGATCAATGGAAAACAGGCCACAGCAAGAATAGATCAGCTCTCTTTCCAAGGCTAAAATGGGTTTCTGAGCAAGTGTGGGCAAAGCATTGTGGTGAGGCTCTTGTGCCCAATGATGCAAGAACAGGCACTGAACATTTTCAGCAGAGAAATAACATTACCAGAGAGGTGAGAAAATATCTCTAATGAGTTGTTTGTAGATCCTGGCTTTAAGGGGCTTGTGGGAAACCTCAGTGACATTTCTCATCTACTGGGCCCACCCAGAAGCCATTAAACATTACAAGTCTAGAATTCAGAAGAAAGATTTGTGCTCAGAATATTTATGTGGGAATCATTATGACTAAATGATAGCTCGAGCTATGAAATAAATGACATCTTCCTGGCAGGATCTGCCATGCAAGAAAAGAAGCAGAAAGGATGAACACAAGCAGTATCAGTGTCAATGTAATGAGAAGAGAGGCACCCCAAAAGAAGCAACAGACATACTAGTGGAAGGAAAAACAGAAAAACAGGAACAAGAGGTGAGGAAAACTGAATGCAGGCTGGGGTGGCTGAGAGACCTGGAGCACTTGAAGTGTAAGCATGTGGGCCTGAGAGGGACTGATCTACCCTGAGATCAATCCCCAGGACCCTCATAAACATTTGGGCAAGGCCACATGCACCTGTAATCCCCGCCCTATAGAAACCAAAGACTCACTGGGGCTCACTGGTCAGCCAGTTGGTCAAAGGAAAAGTAGCTCCGGGTTCCATCTCAGAAATACAGGGATAGAGCCAGACGTGGTGGTGCACGCCTTTAATCCCAGCACTTGGGAGGCAGAGGTAGGAGGATCACCATGAGCTCGAGGCCACCCTGAGACTACATAGTGAATTCCAGGTCAGCCTGAGCTAGAGTGAGACCCTACATCAAAAAAACCAAAAAACGAAAAAGAAATACAGGGATGCAAATGAACGACGGAGGAAAACAGCCACTGTTCAACTCTGACCACTGCACACTTGTGCATGGGGCGTGTACATCAGTGTGCGCGCACACACACACACACACACACACACACACACACACACACACGCATGCACGCACTAAGAGAGTGGAGAAAAGGGGCTGGGGAGATGGTTCAGTGGATAGGTTGGCAATGCAGACAGGAATACATGAGTTCATAGTTCCAGAACCCACAGAAGACCACATACAGTAACAAGAGCTTCTTTAATTCTAGCATTGCCAGAAGCTCTCAGACCAGGTAGCCTAGTAAATGCAGTAGTGAATAGCAAAGAGACCCTGCCTCACAAAGGAGGAGAGGGAGTACTGACACCTGAGGTTGTCCTCTGACCTACACACATATACACACTGTAGCACAAGTGCATCCTCACCCACAGGCTCTCTCTCACAAAACACACACCACACAAAAAGTAAAAGACGAGTCGGGCATGGTGGTGCACGCCTTTAATCCCAGCACTCAGGAGGCAGAGGTAGGAGAATTGACGTAAATTCGAGGCTACCCCAAGACTACAGAGTAAATTCCAGGTCAGCCTGGGCTAGAGCGAGACCCTACCTCGTAAATTAAAAAAAAAAAAAATAAAAGAGGGATGGAGAGATGGCTTAGCAGTTAAGGCACTTGCCTGCAAAGCCAAAGGATCCAGGTTTGATTCCCCAGGACCCACATAAGGCAGATGCAGAAGTTGGCACATGTGTCTGGTGCACAAATTCTCTCTCCCCCTATTTGCCTCTTTCTCTCAAATAAATAAAATAAAATAAAAGTTTAAAAAAATAAATAAAGGAATGATCAAAGCATAATGGACATGCCTATAACCCCAGCACTTGGAAGGCAAGAGGATCAGGGCCAGCATCAGCTACAGAGTTCAAAGGTCAGCCTACATACACTCCATGACAAAGAACAAAACAGAGAGAATACTACAAATTTCACCTAAAGACAGAACAAGACAGAAGTGAAACACATCCCCTGGGTTGTGTGTAATCCAGCTGAAAGCAGTGTGGTGAGTCAGCAGGGGTGGGATGCACTAGGGGAGGCCAGAGAAGGATGTCCTTGAGCTGAAATGACCTTAACTGGATGAATAGGAATAGCCATCAGGTTTGCAAACAATTATAGGAAAGCAGTATCTGCAAAGAACAGACTGGATCCAATCCAGAGATATTTACCTTAAACAAAACATGCCCAAATAAAACTATTTTCAAATCAGAACTAATTGGTTATTCTGTGCAAATTAATCTTTTGCTTTAACTACAATGCTAACTTTTTGAGTAAAAGAACCCAATCAAAAATCTGACAAACACACTACTCAGCAAAATCTGATAAAAAGGCATGCAAATAAGGTCAAACTTTTTGCACGGCTTCTATTATTAGGGGCAATTGTGTGTGTATCTGCTACATAAATTACTCTGTGATTCTCCACAATCTGTTCAAGCAGACTCAGTGACCAGATTTAATCTAAAAATCTTCATTTGATTCAGTTCTTATTCACTTAAAAGGGAATCCATATTTTATCATACAATTAGTCATTAAAGAACTTGAAATTTCCTCTATGAATTAGAAATTCATAAAGTTCAGTTCTTTAAAAAAAACTTATCTCTGTCTATTATATTTTGGGAGGAAATATATTTTGACAGCATGCATATTTCGTAGCTCAGTGCATAACTGCAGATGAGACACAACAGTAATATAAAAGTTCAATAAAACTCAGATTGGAGTTTGACTCTGTGTGAGTGTGAAAATACTCCTCTAGCACATTTACCAAGGAAACTATCAGAACCGTTGATTTTCAACTGCATGTATACAGCAGGGTTACCAGGTATGTGCTGCCCTATGAAAAGACTGAGACACATTCTAATTATATCCATTCTTTTATTTTAATTACTCTAGAGAGTAATCACATATTTAACTTGGACTATCTTTAAAAAATTAAGTTTCTTTAATGAAAGTATCTTAGATAGCTATGCCACTACACATCAATTAGAAAGTTAATCATTCTGCTTGTTCTCACAAAAAAAGACTTTAAAAGAAGTAAAGAGGTGGCAGTGTTTAGCTCTTTTTTAAAAGTTAATTAGCAGGCACCTGGGCAAAGAGATCATTCAAAAATAAGTATATCAAAAACCCAAAATATGTAATCAGCATAGTGTCAAGAAATAAGATAGAGGTTCTCTTTATGAGTTTACTCATCTCATTTTAAAAGAAAATGTTCATTTCATTGTGTCATGTGTACTTTCAGCATGCTAGAAGACTTTATTGCATAAGAAAATGGCTCCAGAATTTTCTTTAAAATTTTTAAAGAGGTCCAAGCGTGGTAGCACATGCCTTTAACCCCAGCACTTGGGAGGCAGAGGTAGGAGGATTGCTGTGAGTTTAAGGCCACCCTCAGAATACATAGTGAATTCTAGGTCAGCCTGGACTAGAGTGAGACCCTACCTCGAAAAACCAAAATAAATAAATAATTAATAATTTAAGAGATAGAAGGCAAATGAAATCAGACTCTATGACTTCCAAAGCTCAAACTTAGCTTAAATGCCTTACAAATTAAAGCTTCATATAACAGAATTAAAAATATTATCAGTCAACAAGTAAATCATATGCTCTAGACTACATTTATGTCATCATAGATTCATTAATAATAAATCAATTTATTTCCACAGATGAGTACTCCAGTCCATCTTAAAATATAACCTCATTATGGTTGTGTTTAGGCAAAAGTATCATTGGGAGCATTCAGCATTAGAGGTGACTTTCAAAACACACATGGAAACTTATCATCAGCAGCAGTAACAACTTCCCTGTGTGTCAATCTGCAAATTCCATTCTTCCATTAACTTCTGCAATCCTACCAGAATCTCTTAAAAATACCAATTTGAATTTTCTAAACAATTCTCTGAAGATAAATCGGCCACATAATAAAATGTAGTGTGGCCCTGCTATATTTGAAAATGTCATTTAATCAGGTAAGATCAAATGAGATAAGGTATATGAAGGAAGGCTGCACAATGTCTGTCGCATAGCAAACACCTAATAACAAACACTGATGGACTCGGAATTCAACCCAACCCCTTTGGTATCAGTAAGAACTCAGTGTTTCACATTTAACACCAAATTCAATGAACAGCACAGAGACAGCACAAGGTCAAATGGAGTACACTGAGGATCGAGAGTGGGAAGACATAAAAGAATCTGCCCTTTTCTCATGACCGCAAATGAAACACAAGAGTAACGTAAAGATCCCCAGGGATATATTGTGGGACTTCCACTTAAGATGGTGGCAAAGGAACCATGCCAAAACAGGCTAGGGGAAAAAAAAAAAAAAAAAAAAAAAAAAAAAAGCAAAATACACTCTTCTACTAAAAAGTGAGGTGTATAGTAAATTATCAAGCACAGCAGAGAAGTAGGAGAGCCCCAGAGCATCTACAGCCCACAGAAGCGGGCAGAAGTGGCTCCAGCAGCAGCGGCGGCAAGTTCCATGTGGCTGCAGCCACCAGGCTCTGCCTGAGCCACAGGATTTTAAAGCCAGGTGAGGGGATTTTCCACTCACACGGGCTCCTCGCAAACTCAAGAAATGTGGAAGGAGGATGGCAGAGACCAACGGAGTGGCTTGTGAGGAAAAGGATCACGTGGACGAGCAGAGGGACTTCATTCAACCTCCATCCACAGCCTCCCCTCCCCCACCACCAGCACAAGTGCCAGCCAGCACCAGAGACCTGGGGAAGAAAGGTCACCCACCCAGCACCCAGCACGATCAGAGCAGCGACCTACAGATGCTGAGCCACAACACAGCGAAGAAGGACCCAAGCAGGCATGCAGCATAGCTGAGATCAAAGCCGTCCCAAAAGGTAACTTGGATTACACCAGGTCAGTACCCACCAAATAAGCCTGCTGTACAGGCTTGCATTGGAAGGGCTAATTGCACCTTCCATGTCAGGGTAAATTATATGTTAAACCTGGTGGATGGTCAGATCTGACATTCTTAAATAAGCTATGTTTGGGGATGCTCATTTGTTGCTTCCTGATTTATAGTGCCTTTGTTTCCTCTTCTGTCATTTGTTGGGGAAGGGTCTCACTTGGTCACAAGCAGACCTTGGAACCCTCTACAGACCAGAAATCTTAGCCTCCCAGTTGACAGGATTAAGGGTGGGGCAACACACATCCTTAGGGACTGTGACTTTGTTAGAAGATCTGTTTATCATAATACCTACTTTTGCACAAATACTCTGTGCTGGTTTTCATTGAATGGGTACATTGTAATTAAGTTTTTAGAATTTGACTGTATTCTGTTTCATTCAGCCCACTTGAATACTGTCATAGCATACAAACCCAACACCTAGGGTAACTTTTGTGGTTACTCTGAGAGTTTTAAGAGCCACACCTAGCACCTTAAGATCCTACCCTGAAGATATATAACATCAGATAGATTGATACATCTAATATTACTGCAGATAATTCGAAAACCCGAGCATTAAATTAATCCAAGATGAAAAAGTCTCTACATTATAATACAAGACACACAAAAAAAAATCAAGACAATATAAACCCACCAAAAAGTATTAATGTATCAGAAATGACCTTCAGTGAGACTGAATTAGAGGAAATGTCTAAAAAAGATTTCAAAAGAATGACTATAAATATGTTCAAAGAACTCAAAGAGGAAATGAAAGTGTTCAAAGACCTCAAAGAGGAAATCAAAGGATTCAAAGAACATACAGGAAACCAATTTAATGAAATAAGGAGGTCAATACTAGACATAAATAAGGAAATAGAAATAATAAAGAAACCCCAGTCAGAAGTACTAGCAATAAAGAACACAGTCAGTGAAATTAAAAACTCTGTAGAAAATATCTCTAGTAGAAAGGATGAAGGAGAGAACAGAATATCTAAACTAGAAGACCAGGTGTCAGATCTAATACACTCCAACAAAGAGAAAGACAAACTAACAGGAAGGTATGAATGGGAATTTCAAGATATTCAGGACACTATGAAAAGATCAAACATAAGATTTCAAGGGATAGTTGAAGGAGAACAATATCACTCCAAAGGCATAGTAGGTGTTTTCAACAAAATCATAGAAGAAAACTTCCCCCAAATTAGGAAAGAGATACAGATACAGGAAGAGATGCAGATACAGGAAGCCTTTAGAACACCAAACAGACAAAACCTGGAAAGAACCTCTCCACACCATATTATAATTAAACTACCAAACATACAAACCAAAGAAAATATATTGAAAGCAGCTAGAGAGAAAAAGCAAGTCACCTACAAAGGCAAGCCCATCAGAATCACAGCAGATTACTCAACGTAAACTTTAAAACCAGAAGGGTATGGAGTTAATGTATTCCAAGTTCTGAAAGATAACAACTATCAACCAAGGTTACTTAATCCTGCAAAGCTATTCATTCAAATAGACAAAGAAATAAGGACTTCCACAACAAAAGCAGGCTAAAGGAATATTTGCAGACAAAACTAGGTCTAAGAAAATACTTGAAAGGATCCTCCATGCTGAAGAGGAAGAAAAACACACATATAAGGGAACCTGGAAAAAACAAACCATACTCCAATACTAGTTAATACAAGAGAGCAAAGGTAAAACCAGAAGAACTACAAAACAAGAAGAATGAGCCGGGTGTGGTGGCACACGCCTTTAATCCCAGCACTCGGGAGGCAGAGGTAGGAGGATCGCCATGAGTTCGAGGCCACCCTGAGACTACATAGTTAATTCCAGGTCAGCCTGGACCAGAGTGAGACCCTACCTCGAAAAACCAAAAAAAAAAAAAAAAAAAAAAAAACAAGAAGAATGGCAAAAATAAATACACACCTTTCAATAATAACTCTCAATATCAATGACCTGAATGCCCCAACCAAAAGACATAGGTTTGCAGACTGGGTTAAAAAGAAGGATCCTTCAATTTGTTGCCTCCAAGAAACTCACCTGTCTACAAAGGATGGACACTATCTTAGGGTGAAAGGCTAGAAAATGGTGTTTCAAGCAAATGGGCCTAGAAAACAAGCAGAGGTTACTATTCTAATATCTGACAGGGTAGACTTCAGACCAACATTAATTAGGAAAGATAAGGAAGGTCACTTTATATTGATTAAAGGAACTCTCGAACAGGAGAACATTACAATCCTAAACATATATGCACCTAACATAGGGGCTCCCAATTTTATCAAACAAACGCTATTAGAACTAAGATCAGAGATAATACCAAATACACTTGTAGTGGGTGACTTCAATACCCCACTCTCACCAATTGGCAGGTCATCCCGGCAAAAAATAAACAGAAATGCTTCTAGTTTAAATGAGGTCATAGAACAAATGGACCTAACAGATATATATATAGGACATTTCATCCAAATACTGAAGAATACACATTCTTTTCAGCAGCACATGGAATATTCTCTAAAATAGACCATATATTAGGACACAAAGCAAATCTTAACAAATATAGGAAAATCGAAATAATTTCTTGCATTCTATCGGATCACAATGGGATCAAACTACAAATCAATAACAAGGAAATCTATAGAGCATACACAAAATCATGGAAACTAAATAATACACTACTAAATGATGAATGGGTCAACAAAGAAATCAAGAATGAAATCAAAAAATTCATGGAGTCAAATGATAATGAGAACACAACATACCAAAACCTTTGGGACACAATGAAGGCAGTCCTAAGAGGGAAATTTATAGCTTTAAGTGACTATGTTAAGAAATTAGAAAGGTCACAGGTAAACAACTTAATGCTGCACCTTAAGGCCTTGGAAAAAGAAGAACAAGGCAAACCAAAACTCAGTATACAGAAAGAAATAATAAAGACTAGGGAAGAAATTAATGAAATAGAAACAAACAAACAAAAAAAAAAAAACAGTCCAAAGAATCAATGAAACAAAGAGTTGGTTCTTTGAAAGGATAAACAAGATTGATAAACCCTTAGCAAATCTACTCAAAAGAAAGAGAGGACAGACACAAATTAATAAAATTAGAGATGGAAAAGACACCATTACAACAGATACAACAGAAATTTTTAAAAATCATAGGGACATACTATAAGAACATATATACCACTAAGTTTGAAAATCTGGAAGAAATGGATGATTTCCTTGATTTATATGACCCACCTAAATTAAATCAAGATGAGATTAACCACTTAAATAGACCTATAACAAGTATGGAGATCCAAGCAGTTATAAAAAAAATCTCCCAACTAAAAAAAGTCCAGGCCTAGATGGATTCACTGCTGAATTTTACCGGATCTTCATGGAAGAACTAACACCAATGCTTCTTAAACTTTTCCATAAAATAGAAGAGGAAGGAACCCTACCAAACTCCTTCTATGAAGCCAGCATCACCCTGATCCCAAAACCAGACAAAGATAGAACAAAAAAGGAAAATTATAGACCAATCTCCCTCATGAACACAGATGCAAAAATTCTCAACAAAATATTGGCAAACAGAATACATGAATATATCAGAAAGATCATTTACCCTGACCAAGTAGGCTTTATATAAATGGACTGAATGACAAAAATCACAGGATCATCACATTAGATGCAGAAAAAGCATTTGACAAAATTGAACATCCTTTCATGATAAAAGTCCTACAGAGATTGGGAATAGAAGGAACATATCTCAACATAATAAAGGCTATTTATGATAAACCCACAGCCAACATAATACTAAATGGAGAAAAACTTGAAGCTTTTCCACTAAATTCAGGAACAAGACAAGGGTGTCCACTGTCCCCACTTTTGTTTAATATAGTACTGGAAGTCTTAGCCATAGCAATAAGGCAAGAGACACATATAAAAGGGATACAAATTGGAAAGGAAGAGATCAAGTTATCATTATTTGCAGATGATATGATTCTATACATAAAGGACCCTAAAGACTCTACCAGCAGGCTGTTAGAGCTGATAAACACCTATAGCCATGTACCAGGATACAAAATAAATACACAGAAATCAGTAGCCTTCCTATATGCTAACAACAAACACACAGAGGATGAAATCAGAGAATCACTCCCATTCACAATTGCATCAAAATAAATAAATAAATAAATAAATAAATAAATAAATAAATAAATAAATAAAGTACCTTGGGATAAACCTAACCAAAGAAGTGAAGGATCTCTACAAGGAGAACTTTAAAACACTCAAGCGAGAAATTGCAAAAGACACTAGGAAATGGAAAATCATCCCTGTTCTTGGATTGGAAGAATCAATATTGTGAAAATGGCAATCCTACCAAAAGCAATCTACACATTTAATGCAATCCCCATCAAAATTCCAACAGCATTCTTCATGGAAATAGAAAAAACAATCCAAAAATTCATTTGGAAGGACAGAAAACCTCAGGTATCTAAAATAATTTTGAGCAACAAAAATAAGGCTGGTGATATCACCATACCTGATTTTAACCTATATTACAGAACCATAGTAACAAAAACAGCATGGTACTGGCACAAAAACAGACATGTAGGGCTGGAGAGATGGCTTAGCGGTTAAGGCACCTGCCTGCTAAGCCTAAGAACCCTGGTTCCAATCTTCAGGTCTCACGTTTGGCCAGATGCAAAAGTAACACAAGGGCACAATGCCACACTTGCCCACAAGGTGGCACACTCATCTGGATTTTGTTCATAGCAGCTGAGAGATGCTGGCGCACCCATTCTCTGTCTTCCTCTCCCTCTGACTCTCTCTGTCTCTCTCTCCAAAAATAAATAAATAAAATAAAAACAGACATGTAGATCAATGAAACAGAATAGAAGACCCAAATATTAATCCAGGCAGCTACAGCCACCTGCTTTTTGACAAAAATGCCAAAAATATTCATGGAGAAAAGATAGCCTCTTTAACAAGTGGTGCTGGGAAAACTGGACATCTGTATGTAAAAGGATAAACGTAGATCCTTG
Organism: Orientallactaga sibirica; assembly: GCA_036365145.1. Lineage (NCBI taxonomy): Eukaryota > Metazoa > Chordata > Mammalia > Rodentia > Dipodidae > Orientallactaga > Orientallactaga sibirica. The sequence goes on along the minus strand of JAEOAD010000035.1, from coordinate 11,166,226 downwards.
TCTCTCTCCATGCACAAGAGTCAAGTCCAAATGGTTCAGGGACCTTAATATCAGACCTGAAACTCTGAAACTGCTAGAGGAAAAGGTAGGGGAAAACCTTCAACATATTAGCATAGGCAAGGACTTTCTGAATATAACTCCAATTGCTCAGCGAATAAAACCACTAATCAACCACTGGGACCTTATGAAATTACAAAGCTTTTGTACAACAAAGGACACCGTGAATAGAGCAAAAAGACAACCTACAGAATGGGAGAAAATCTTTGCCAGCTATACATCTGACAGAGGATTAATATCCAGAATATACAAAGAACTCAAAAAACAGAATAATAAGAATTCAAACAACCCAGTTAAAAAATGGGCTATGGAACTAAATAGAGAATTCTCAGAAGATGAAATGCAGATGGCATATAAACACCTAAAAAAGTGTTCCACATCCTTAGCCATCAGGGAAATGCAAATTAAAACCACTTTGAGATTCCATTTCACTCCTGTCAGAATGGCTACCATCAAGAAAACAAATGACGATAAGTGTTGGCGTGGATGCGGAAAAAGAGGAACACTTCTACACTGTTGGTGGGAATGTAATCTGGTCCAGCCATTGTGGAAATCAGTGTGGAGGTTCTTGAGACAGCTAAAAATAGATTTACCATATGATCCAGCTAGAGCTCTCCTAGGCATATATTCAAAGGACTCTTCTCACTACCTTAGAGATACTTGCACAACCATGTTTATTGCTGCGCTATTCACAATAGCTAGGAAATGGAACCAACCTAGATGTCCCTCCACAGATGAATAGATAACAAAGATGTGGTACATTTACACAATGGAGTTCTATTCAGCAGTAAAGAAAAATGAAATTATGAAATTTGCAGGGAAATGGATGGATCTGGAAAGGATTATACTAAGTGAGGTAACCCAGGCTCTGAAAGCCAAACGTCACATGTTCTTTCTCATATGTGGATCCTAACTGCAAATGTATAAACTTGTGTGTGAACTGGAACCAAAAATAGGTACTGGAAACCAGTAAGCTGGTAAAAGGCTATAAGGGAGGGAGGAAAGGGAAGGACTGAAGTGTATGGTATTGCACATATGTAAGTAGAAGAACAGATTACAGGGAGGGGAATGGCCTAAGCAAGGCCATGGGAAGAGAATGCGTAAAAGAAGGGCAGGGGGAGGGTCAATCTAAATTCAAGATACTTTTTTGAATAATGGCACATCTAGAAGCTGTAACCTGTTACTAGAAAATTTTCAGTGCCTGGGATGGGATACCTTCCAGTGAGTTGTTGGCCAAGGAGGTCCCAGCAGCCTCCAAAACGTTAAAGGCTTTTGCCAAAGCCCTTGGTTTCCCTTGAGAAATAGATAGTAACACCCTATTGCTGAAGACATCTCTTGCCTGAGAGGCAAGGTCACTGAGAAAGCAAGCTGGTGTGGAGCAGAAAACCTTCTCCTGTAGACCAGCCAACTGAAAGCTGGAAAAAGCTGCACTGCACTCAGCGTATGGGAGATGGAAGCCATCAACAGTGAAAACAGTGGACACTGAATATTCAAGCTTGGCCAGATAGGCCCAATGACTGAACGGGTGCAATAGTGGCATGTCTACTCTTGGGGTAACCAACTGCTCCAAAATTGGACTGAAGGCCCTCTCTACAGGATGGAATACGTGCCTGGGACTGAAAAACCTAAGCAAAAGTCTATGGCAGGTGAGGTCATGAGCCTTAGGGGTATAAAGCCTGCTCTTGTCTGGCTAAATGTATATACTATTCCCACCAAGCTGCCCTGGGGGCACTACACTTAATATTCATGTTCACATATTAACGCTACTCTCATTTATGGTTAGAGAAGCTTCTCTTTTCAGATGGCGATGACCACTGGAATCACCCAAAAGGCAACATAGTGCTGAGAAGAAGGGATGGAGGAGTACCCAGCACTGAAACACCTCTGTCACACCCTCCAAGGCTCAGGGACCATTGGGGAAGAGGGGGCAGATAGAATGGAAGAGCCAAAGGAAGGGTATGACTTCTTACAATGCAACTGCCCAGACAGAAATTGGCCTCAATATCTATGACCTTGCAGTGCTTAGCAATACCTTCGCAAGACCCTCAAAATAGAAGAAAAAGATGATGACATCAAATTAAAAGAGAGACTAATGGAGAGAGGGAGGGGATATGATGGAGATTGGTGTTCTAAAGTGGAATGGGGGGAGGGGTGGGGAGGGAAATATCATATGTTTTTTGTATGTAAGTATAAAAGGTGTCAATAAAAAAATTTTTTAAAAGAAAAGAAAATTAATTTTTTTTTAAAAGCCAGGTGTGGTAGTTTGAATATATGTCCCCCAATATATTCAGTGTTTTATTATTTTATAGTTTGCATCTGCAATCACCTTGCTAGAGGCAAGGTCACTGGGAGCTGGTCTTAAGGTGTGGTGATGGTTTGAGATTCCATTGTAAAGATATGCAAATGTGCCTAGCAGGAGTTCCTGAAGTGTGCTGTGTGACCTTTTGGGGCAGTAGTTTTGCTCTGTGTGCTGTGGTGGCTGGTTGGCTTTTCTCTCTCTGCTTGGCCCTGTGGAGAGCAGGCCAGCTTCTCCTGCTATTATGGAACTTCCCCTGGATCTGTGAGCTTCAATAAATAATATCCCTTCCTCCATAACTGTGCCTCGTCTGGAAGTTCATCTCAGCAAACCCGAAGCTGTCTGCTACACCAGGCATGACCTATAGTAACCCCAATGCTGAGGGGTCATTTACACTCACTGATCAGGTTCAGTGAGAGAGCGTATCTCAAGGAAATAAGGCAGAAGAGTGACAGAAGAGAACACCTGACACCCTCCTCATCGCCACATGTGCACACCCCTACATGCACCCACATATACACACCACATACTATACTCACACCATAAAAAGGAAAGAAAAGCCGGGCATGTTGGCACACGCCTTTAAACCCCACTTGGGAGGAAGAGGTGGGAGAATCACCATGAGTTCGAGGCCACCCTGACACTACATAGTGAATTCCAGGTCAGCCTGGGCTAGAGCGAAACCCTACCTTAAAAAACACAAAAAAACCAGGCATGGTAGTGCATGCCTTTAATCCCAGCACTCGGGAGGCAGATGTAGGAGGATCACCGTGAGTTCGAGACCACCCTGAGACTACAGAGTAAATTCCAGGTCAGTCTAAGCTAGAGTGAAACCCTTCCTTGAAAAAAAAACAACAACAACAAAAAAAAAAAGGCTGGAGAGATGGCTTAGCAGTTAAGGTGCATGCCTGCAAAGCCTAAGGATCCAGGTTCAATTCTCCAGGTCCCACGTAAGCCAGATGCACAAGGTGGCACCTGCGTCTGGACTTCATTTGCAGTGGCTGGAAGCCCTGGAATACCTATTCTCACTCTCTATCTCTCTCTCCCTCTCTCTTTGTCTCTAATAAATAAATAAAAATAAATTTTTAAAAAATAAATAATAATAATAAAAAACACAAAAAAGGAAGGAAAATTGTACAAAAGACGAAAGTATGAGACTGAGCCAGGCATGGTGGCGCACACCTTTAATCCCAGCACTTGAGAGGCAGAGGTAGGAGGATCACCATGAGTTTAAGGCCACCCTGAGACTACATAATGAATTCCAGGTCAGCCTGAGCTACAGTGAAACCCTATGGAGAAAAAATTTTTTAAAGTATGAGATTGAAAAGTAATTTTATCTTCCCAAAATTTACAACTTCAATAACTTTGTCTGTAAAAGACAAAGTTCATGTCTGATCAGACAGAACCTTAATAATAGCATAAAAATTTTCCCTTGAAATATTATTTTTAAATCACTTTAAATTTATATTAAGTTGAAATATCATAAAAAGAATTCCCACACACAGTACAGCCAATTTCCCTAACGTTAACATCTTATCTAACCATAGTCAAAACTGAGACATTGATGCAATCCTACCAACTAGACTTTACTCAGATTTCATCCAAATAAATTTGACAATAATATCCTTATTTGTTTCCATTATTTTAAGAGCATTTAAATGTCTTTTGTGTTCTCCAATATGTGAAAATGCCTAAGTCTATATATTTGACAAGTGAGCATTTTGAAAGACAAAAGTCAATTATTTTGAGTACAAGTGATGTTTTCCTATGATTAGATCATTAAGTTATGTATTTAGGCAGGAACAAAGGTCTTGGTCAGATATCTACCAATTTCCTACTCTGTACAGCTACTCTCTTTATTTTGCATTTAATATCTTTGGAGAGAAACTTTGAAACTCCGCAAATATCCTGTTTCTTTTTAAATTTTCCTCCAATCTTAGCACCCATCTGTGCATCACACTTAAAACAACCATTATTGTGGCATCCTAATGGTTATTTTTTATTCACCAACTCTTTTCATATGCATTAACTGAAATTCTTCTGTAAAAAGGATTCATTTGTTCAATTATTTATTTAAATCAATAGGCGCTCATGGGTACTGTGATGGTTTGAAGATGAAGTGTCCCCCATAGTCTCATGGGGTTGTGATTACACCTCATACTTGATCCTCAGCTGGTGGAGACTTTGGGAGGTATAGCCCTGATGGAGGAAGTGGATTGCTGGGGTCAGGTCGTGAGGTATAATAGCCCAGCCCCACTTGGCAGTGGCAGCCAACACACTCTTGTTGCTTCTTCCTGGCTGAGTTGACAAGTTGTGATGCTCGGTTATCTGCTCCGCCAGGCTTTCCTTGCCATGATGAAACCTCCCACTGCCCCTCGAGACTGTGAATCAAGTAAACCTCTTCCTCCCATAGCCTGTTTCCAGTCTTCTGGTCAAGTGTTGTGTCCTGGCAATGAAGAGGTGACTGTGGCAGGTATTTATTTTATCCTATGCTTTATAGTCCAAAACCATTATAGCATATTTTGCTGCAAGTTCTTCCAGGTTTGGCTGCTGGGAGCTTTCTCCATTTAGCTCCTGTGTCCTCTTTACCATACTTCAACCCTTTTTTATTTATTTTTTTATTGACAGCTTCATACTTATAGGCAATAAACCATGATAATTCCCTCCCACCCCTACTTTTCCCCTCACAAATTTACCATCACATCGCCTCCCCCTCTCAATTGGTCTCTCTTTTATTTTGATGTCATCTTTTCCTCCTATTACGAAGATCTTGTGTAGGCAGTGCCAGGCACTGTGAGGTCATGGATATCCAGGCCATTTTGTGTCTGGAAGATTGTGTTGTAAGCAGTCCTACCCTTCCTTTGGCTCTTACATTCTTTCCAGCACTTGCTCTGCAATGGAACCTGGGCCTTGGAAGGTGTAATAGAGATGTCTCAGTGCTGAGCACTTCACTGTCATTTCTTCTCAGCACTATGGTGACTTTTGAGTCATCTCAGTGACCACGGTCATCTGAAGAGAAGCTTCTCCAACCGAAAGTGAGAGCAGCATTAATATACCGGTATAAACATTAAGAAAAGTGCTTACAGGGCAGTTTGGTGGGGATAAAATGTACATTTAACCAGACACCAGCAGGTGTTACTCCCCTAAAGTTCATGACCGCCGCCTCTCCGCCACCATAGGCTTTTTTGTTTGTTTGTTTATTTTGTTTTTTGTTTTTTGGGGTGTTTTGTTGTTGTTCTTGTTGTTTTTGGTTTTTCAAGGTAGGGTCTCAACTCTAGCTCAAGCTGACCTGGAATTCACTCTGTAGTCTCAGGGTGGCCTTGAACTCACGGTGATCCTCCTACCTCTGCCTCCCGAGTGCTGGGAATAAAGGCGTGCGCCACCACGCCCGGCTTTATCATAGGCTTTTGATTACATTTTCAGAATCAGGCATGTATTGCCTCCCATGGAGTGGGCCTCCAGTCTAATTAGAGAGTGGTTTGTTTCTGCCATAATAGACATGGCAGTATTGCACCAGTTGGCACATTTGGTCTGGCTCACCAAATTTTTTTTGTGGGGGGTAGGATCTCACTCTATGCATTCCAGGCTGAACTGGAATTCACTATGGAGTCTCAGGGTGGCCTCAAACTCACTGCACTCTACCTCTGCCTCCCAAGTGCTGGGATTAAAGGTATGTGCCTTTAAAAGGCTCAACCCTTTTTAAGAATGTCTGTTGCATACAGTACATTTTGCTCCAGACCCATTCTGTATTGTTCTTTGTCCTAATCTTGATATCAACTCACTTTTCCAAGGAGCCCCAGGTCCTTTCATTAGAGAACAGCATTTCAAATCAAAATGTGAGAATCAGGATATGAGGGTGATCTGGCTGCGACATCTATTGCCAGGTTTAGTTCGGCTGATCTGGATGGCTAGGCAGGTGTCCCCTTCCTCCCTCAATGTTCCATGTGCATCCCTCCCAGAGCTGTGCACTAGGTCAAAGAGGATGACCTTCCCCAAATAGAGGAGGACCAGTCTTTGGTCAAGGGTATACAAGTAGCTGCGCTCCCCTGCTAGACCCTCCAAACAAGCTCTCAAAATGTGGGAATCACAGCTGGGCGTGGTGGTGCACGCCTTTAATCCCAGCACTTGCGAGGCAGAGGTAGGAGGATCACCATGAGTTCGAGGCCACCCAGAGACTACACAGTAAATCCCAGGTCAGCCTGAGCTAGAGTGAGACCCTACCGCGAAAAAATGAACAAAAAAAAAGGTGGGAATCACATATGTCCACTGCCTACAAGATACTTTCTTTACAACCTCTCAACAGGGTGAGACAGGAAATGTGTATGTTATCCATATATCCGTATTTATTTATACATCTATCTTTTTCAATTTTTTTCTTGAGGTAGGGTCTCAAATAGCCCAAGCTGACCTCAAACTCACTATACTATATAATGAGAGTAACCTTGAACTCTTGATCCTTCTGCCTAGGATTACTGGCATTTGCCACTGTACTGAGCTTATTTATGCCTCTATCTCTCTGACTGTAGGTTGAATTACTCAGAATGAGTTCATTCTGGTACTTCTGGTCACAATCCAACACGGCAGGTCCATTCTCACCTGTCACCTTCCTTCTTGGTAATTTCTTTCTCTGACAGTGAGAATTTAGCTTTGATTCTCAGATGTACTTACTTTTTATAATTCCAGTCAACATATAATTTCAGAAGTGCCAATCCACACTTTCATGAGAAACAAATTTACCACTGGAACATAATACTTGTGTGTAACTCTTATTACATTTAGTCTTATAGCATCCAGTCAAGAATAACATATTCCAGCCGGGTGTGGTGGCGCACACCTTTAATCCCAGCACTCAGGAGGCAGAGGTAGGAGGATCGCTGTGAATTCGAGGCCATCCTGAGACTACATAGTGAGTTCCAGGTCAGCCTGGGCTACAGTGAGACCCTACCTTGAAAAACAAAACAAAACTTTTTTTTTTTTTTTTTTTTTTTTTTTTTTTTTTGGTTTTTTCGAGGTAGGGTCTCACTCTGGCTCAGGCTGACCTGGAATTCACTATGTAGTCTCAGGGTGGCCTCGAACTCTCGGCGATCCTCCTACCTCTGCCTCCCGAGTGCTGGGATTAAAGGCGTGCGCCACCACGCCCGGCTTCCAAAACATTTTTTATATGTATGTATATATATATATTTCCAACGTTAACTAGGCTAGTCCTTTCCCCAACTCCCTGCACCATTCAGCAAAGTTATGAACATACGTTCAATAGTATTCTTTCTATTTTAGTTTTCCCTCACTTTGTAGTTGACTTTTTAAATTTATATAAGGTTTCCCTTTAAGGAATACAGTTCTACAGGTTTGAATAAATGCACAGTCATCTATCTATGCATCTATGCATCACGACACCACAGTCATGACACACTTTGCACAGCTCTACTACCCAGTGTTCGCCAAGTCAGCCCTTAAAGTCAACTCATCTCCCATGTCTGGTCCGTTTCCCTTCTCTGGAATTTGGCCTTCTCGGGCCTCTCTTTTATTGCTTTTCAGTATTCCAGGTATGCTTACTAGTGTGCCACAGTTCTTGGATGTGCTGCTCTGTTCAGAGGAATTTGGTTTGTTTGTACTGTTATTCCTTTTTTTTTTAATTTTTTTTCCTGTTTTTCACTTTCCTCTCTTTTCTCATTCTCAGTAATTTGTATTAGCCTATTTTCCAGTTCACCAATCCTGCCGTAGACTGTAGCAGCATAAATGATAAGCCCATCAGGAGTGTTCTTTGTTCCTGACTTTTTCTGAATTCTAACACTTCATGGTTTCTCATAGTTCGTATCTTTCTGCTAAAATCACCCATCATGCCGCTCACCTTTCTCACTAAAGCTTTCAATACAGTAGTCCTCCTTATATTTAATTCTCTATCAGATACTTCCGGCATCTGCTGTATCTAAATCTTGACTGCTTTGTCTCTTGGCATTGTTTTTTCTATTTTGTTTTGTCTTTTTGTTTTTTTGCATACCTTTTTGTATGCCTTCCATTTTGTCAAAAGCTAGACATCTTGCAAAGGAAAGCAGACTTACAAGTAATGGGTTTCATGTCCAGAAATTGGCACTCCTTTTCTTCTGCAATGCCTTTAGGGAAGAACTGAGCTACTCCATGGATACAGTTACCCTCAATACAGCAGCTTTTGATTCCCCTAGTGACGACTTCTCTTCAGCCTGGGAGTTGTTCGTGGAGGCATCTCTCAGTGTGTGCTACCCACCCGACACGGGTGTCCCTGATGTCCGTGTTCTAGGCCTCACTGCGGGTCTGTCCGCATGTTCTGGCAGTCTCCCGGAAGTAGTCCACCGTTACCTGTCACTTTCTGCTCTGGTGATGGTGGTGTTCTTCCGGACAGTCACTATACCCTTGGGTAGCAGAGATGTGGGCCAGCACTCTCCTCCAAGTGTCGGATTGCCTCTGTTCTCTTCTCCGAGGTCCAGTGGGTCTGCACCAGTGAAAGATAACTGTGGGCCTGAGCAGTTTATTGTTGCATCTGCAGCAGCTGCTCTGCTCTCCTGTCCCTTCACCATCAAAGGAGTTACCTGTGTGGCAGGCACCTGGTAGTTTGCCCCCCCCCCCAAAAACAACCTACAAGTAGGTATGAACTTCTCCCACAGCCTCCAGGAATTGCACACTCTATTACCAGCCCACATACAGCAACCATGGATTCAGTTACCATTCTGGCTGTATTTTTTTTCTTTTTTTTTCATTTTTCAAGGTAGGGTCTCACTCTGGTCCAGGCTGACCTGGAATTCACTATGTAGTCTCAGGCTGGCCTTGAACTGATGTCAACCTCCTACCTCTGCCTCCCAAGTGCTGGGATTAAAGGTGTGCGCCACCACGCCCAGCCCAGCTGTATTTTTAGCAGTATCCAGCTCTCAGCCCAAGGTAAGCAAGTATTCACACCTTTCTTGCAGACATCTGTCTCCCCAGCCTCTCCAGATCACTGGCTGTCCTGGGACCATTCAGCTCTCTGGAGTTCAGAACTGACAATGAACCTGCAGTTGTGAAGTTTCTTGCTATTCTTTTGTCATGTTTTAAGGTTAGAGGCTATGTGCTTTCTATAGGTTTATAATAATGCTTATATATATAATATATATATTATATGTATGTAATAATGGTTTTTATGTTTGTTTGGTATTTTTTGCTAAAAGACTAAGTTCATTAGAAAGTCAACTTAAAAGCAACATTCCACATTAAAATATTCTAGTACAATTTTTAATCTTAAAACCTAATTACAGAGTTTTGGCTGTTCACTGATGTGATTTTTTTCCCCTAGATGTTGAAATATTATCAAGAAAGTTCTCATTATTTCCCTAACAATAAATTCAAAACTAAATTGCAATAATGCATTTAAACATAAACTACACAAAGAACTCAGCCTAATAAAAAACACATAACAGCTGATAATGATTTCTTGAAAGCATGTGCTTTATGTTTGGCAGAATGTTCGTAGAACACCAATTACATATTCATGGTCCCCATAATTTTGCTTTACAAAATATTTTCTCAAATCTCTTGGGAGATAATACAGGGTAAAAAGTTGTCTTAAGATCAAAGATCAAATAGCTGGTTAAAAAAAAAAAAAAAAAAAACCCTCTGATTCTCTATAGCAACTCAGTGATCTTTACCATCTGCTATGCAAGAAAGGAGGTGTATGTTAAGTTTGAAAAAAAAGAAAATGTTTTTAACTAAAAATGACAGTGAACTGACTCTGGCAAATGTTCAGAGGAAATTCTTCCAGAGGAGATCCAACTCCCTTTTGCCAAACTATAAACGATGTCAACAAAAAAGAAAATAAAATGTAGTTAGTAGAAAACTAGTTTTTGTGTATATCTTCTTTCCTGCAAATACATCATATGATCAGATTTCTGTTATAAAAACCACACATAGTAAATGAATTTTCAGCCATCAATAAGACTTTATAAGCACAAGCTCATGGGTGAATGATCAGAGACAGCTGGAGCAAGGCTCAGAAATGCAGCAGACTCAAAATCTACCTCTTGGCAGAGGCCAACAACTCCAATTTACTTGGATTTTCCTTTATGGAAAAGCCTAGAAACCTGGGCCTACATTCTCAACTTGGAAACAATCAAGAAGTTGCCAGGAGCCATAGAAATGGCACATTTGGGGGGAAGAGATTAAATGCTTTCTGTCTCCAGAGACAAAAGCTCACAGGAGGGCTGGAGAGATGGCTTAGCGGTTAAGGCGCCTGCCTCCTAAGCCTAAGAACGGCGGTTCCCATCTCCAGGTCCCTCGTTTAGCCAGATGCAAAGTGATGCAAGGGTGCAATGTCGCACTTGCCCACAAGGGGGCGCACACATCTAGATTTCATTCACAGCAGCTGAGAGACTGCTGGCGCACCAATTCTCTATCTGTCTCTCTGTCTGTCTCTCTCTGTGTCTCTCTCCAAAAATAAAAAAATAAAAATTTTTTTTTAAAAATGCTCACAGGCACACCAACAAGTTTGGCTATTGGCCTCCATCAGTGCATTCTAGAGTAGGGTCTGCCTCTTTCCTTAATGTACCCCTAGCTTCTCACCCCCCTCACAATCTATGAATCACACTTTCTCCTTTAAATACATGATGCTTTAATTCAGTTGTATAAGACAAAAAAAAAAAAGGAAAGGGAATATCACCATATCCAATGTTACTAAACTAATGAGAACAGCCACAAAAACATTCCCATTCTTCTTCCTATGTAGATGTGTACCCACATGAAAAAGTACCTACTTGAATCTGTACTTCACTCCAGATATAAAAATTAATTTAAAATGGATCAAAGACCTAAATGTACAAGGTGAACTATAAAATCCTGGGAAGGAAATGTAGTGTAAATCTTCATAGCCTTGGAGCCAGGTGTGGTGGCGAACACCTTCAATCCCAGCACTCAGGAGGCAGAGGTAGGAGGATCGCCGTGAGTTCAAGGCCACCCTGAGACTACAGAGTGAATTCAGGTCCGCCTGGGCTACAGCGAGACCCTACCTCGAAAAACCAAAAAAAAAAAAAAAAAAAAATCTTCATAGACTTCGATTAGATAACAGAGAGGTTTTGTTTTGTTTTTCATTTTCATTTGTACTTTTGGTATTGCATTTAAGAAACTGTTACAAATTTGCAGGGAAATGGATGGATCTAGAAAGGATTATACTAAGTGAGGTAACCCAGGCTCAGAAAGCCAAACGTCACATGTTCTCTCTCATATGTGGATCCTAGCTACAAATGTATAGACTTGTGTGTGAACTGGAACCAAAAATAGGTACCAGAAACCAGTAAGCTGGTAAAAGGCTATAAGGGAGGGAGGAAAAGGAAGGACTTAAGTGTATGGTAATGTACATATATAAGTAGAAGAACTGATTACAGGGAGGAGAATGGCCTAAGTGAGGCCATGGGAAGAGAATGCATAAAAGAAGGACAGGGGGAGGGTCAATCTAAACTCAAGATACTGTGAATAAGACATATGTAAAATTACTTTTTTGAATAAGGGCACATCTAGAAGCTGTAGACTGTTACTAGAAAATTTTCAGTGCCTGGGATGGGATACCTTCCAGTGAGTTGCTGGCCAAGGAGGTCCTGGTAGTCTCCAAAACATTAAAGGCTCTTGCCAAAGCCCTTGGTTTCCCTTGAGAATCAGACAGTAACACCCTATTGCTGAAGACATCTCTTCCTGAGAGGCAAGGTCACTGAGAAAGCAAGCTGGTGCTGAGCAGAAAACCTTCTCCCTGTAGACCAGCCAACTGAAAGCTGGAAAAAGCTGCACTGCACGCAGTGTATGGGACACAGAAGTCATCAGCAGTGAAAACAGTGGACACTGAATATTCAAGTTTGGCCAGACAGGCCCAATGGCTGAACGGGTGCAATAGTGGCGTGTCTACTCTTGGGGTAATCAACTGCTCCATAATTGGACTGAAGGCCCTCTCTACGGGAGGGAATACATACCTGGTACTGAAAAACCTAAGTAAAAGTCTATGGTAGGTGAGGTCATGAGCCTTAGGGGTATAAGCCTACTCTTGTCTGACTAAATGTATATATTATTCCCACCAAGCTGCCCTGAAAGCACTACACTTAATGTTCATATTCACATATTAACGCTACTCTCACTTCTGGTTAGAGAAGCTTCTCTTTTCAGATGGCTATGGCCACTGGGATGACCCAAAAGGCAACATAGTGCTGAGAAGAAGGGATGGAGGAGTACCCAGCACTGAAACACCTCTGTCACATCCTCCAAGGCTCAGGGACCATTGTGGAAGAGGGGGCGGATAGAATGGAAGAGCCAAAGGAAGGGTATGACTTCTTATAATGCAACTACCCAGACAGAAATTGGCCTCGATATCCATGACCTTGCAGTGCCTAGCAATACCTTCGCAAGACCCTCAAAATAGAAGAAAAAGATGATGTCATCAAATTAAAAGAGTGACTTATGGAGAGAGGGAGGGGATATAGTGGAGACTGGAGTTCTAAAGTGGAATGGAGGCAGGGGAGGGAAATATCAGGTGGGTTTTTTTGTATGTAAGTATAAAAGTCAATATAAATAAATAAATAAATAAATAAATAAACAAACAAACAAACAAACAAACAAACTGTTACAAGGTATGGTCGGTGCATACCTATAATCCCAGCACTTGGATACAAGAGAATCACAAGTTCAAGGACATCCTGGGCTACACAGTAACTCTCAATACCAAAAGTACACATAACAGAAGATAAAACAGATTTCATCAAATTTTGACTTGCATGCATCAAAGGACACTCTTAAGAAAGAATAAAGGAAAGCCGGGCGTGGTGGCGCACGCCTTTAATCCCAGCACTCGGGAGGCGGAGGTAGGAGGATCGCTAAGAGTTTGAGGCCACCCTGAGACTACATAGTTAATTCCAGGTCAGCCTGGACCAGAGTGAGACCCTACCTCGAAAAAAAAAAAAAAAAAAAAAGAATAAAGGAGAGGCAGTCATTTTTTTTAAGATTTATTTATTTTATTTATTTGAGACAGAGAGGGAAGGAGACAGAGAATGGGCATGCCAGGGCCGTTAGCCACTGCAAACGAACTCCAGATGCATGTGCCACCTTGTGCATCTGGCTTGTGTGGGACCTGGAGAATCAAACCTGGACCTTAGGCTTCGCAGGCATGAACCTTAACCGCTAAGCCATCTCTCCAGCCCTAGAGTCATTTTCCTCAGTGGTATAGGCACTGGTAAGTTGCTCTGCTACAGTAAATGACCCCCTCATGAACATGGGTTCATACAAGCCATCCTAATTAAGCTCATGGGATGAAAAACAAGTCTTAAAGGTAGTAGGAGGGAGACTAAGACTAGTTGAGAAGAAGAAAGTTCAGTGGAAGTGAGAGGAGGTCAAAAGGCATTATAGGGCTGGAGAGATGGCTTAGTGGCTAAGGTACTTGCCTGTGAAGCCAAAGGACTCAGGTTCAATTCCCCAGGACACATGTAAGCCAGATGCACAAGGTGGTGCATGCGTCTGGAGTTTGTTTACAATGGCTGAAGGCCCTGGCGCGCCCATTCTCTCTCTTTCTCTCTCTGCCTGTTCCCCCAACTCTGTCAAATAAATAAAATAAAATAAAGGCATTATATACATGAAAGAGATTGTCAAATAAAGAAGTATAAAAGAAAAAAAAAAAAGGTATAGTGTTATGATCCTGGAGCTCCTTAGGAGACTGAAGCAGGAAAATCACTTGAGCCCATAAGTTTGAGACCAACATGAACAACAGATCCTGTCTCCAAAAGAGGGGGAGGGAACTGAAGAGATGGGTCAGTGGTTAAAGTTGCTTGTTTGCAAAGCCTGTCAGCCCAGGTTCAGTTCCCAAGCACCCATGCAAAGACAGGTACACAGAGTAGTGCATGCATCTGAAGTTTGTTTGAAGAGGCAGGAGGCTCTGATGTGCTGTCCCTCTCTCTCTCTCTCTCTCTCTCTCTCTCTCTCTCTCTCTCTCTCTCAAATAAATAAAGCTACTTTAAATATTAAAAATAAAAATTCAAGCGGCATAGTGGTGCACGCCTTTAATCCCAGCAATTGGGAGGCTGAGATAGGAGGATCACCGTGAGTTCAAGGCCACCCTGAGACTACAGAGTGAATTTGAGACTACCTCAAAAAAAAAAAACAGAAGAAAAATAAATAAATAAAAATTTAAAATCTAGGGATACACCTCAGGGGGAGAGCACTTGACAACCAAGAACAAAGACCTGGCTTTGAGCCTCGGTTCTACCAAAACTAAAGAAAAAAGAATATAAAATATATAACAACCATATGTAATTTTAAAAGTCTAATATCCAGAATATAAAAAGAATTCTTGCAATTCATCAAGAGACAGCCCAAATTAATAATAACCAAAGGTACCAGGCATGATGGTGCACACCTTTAATCCCAGCACAAGGCAGGCAGAGGTAGGAGAATCGCCGTGAGTTTGAGGCCAGCCTGAGCCTACATAGTGAATTCCAGGTCAGTCTGAGCTACAGTGAGACCCTACCTCAAAAAACCAAAAAATAAATAATTAAATAAATAAATAAATGATAAGCAAAGGAACTAGACAGATGGCTAGTGGTTAAGAGCACTTGCTTCAGCATAGGGGCCTAACAAAGGTCTTGAAAACACTGGAGTTTGACCTCCCCAGAACCACATAAACAACTGGCTATGGCCACTGTGAATGTAACCCCAGCTGGGGGTGCAGATGAAGACTGGAGAATCACTGGGGTTCAGGTTGAGGAAGAGCTCCCATCTCAAGGAAATAAACCAAGAGATAGAGAAGGACGCCAGAAATCCTCTTCCAGCCTCCACAAATGAGTATGCCATACATAAACACGCAACACATCACACACCACACCATATACTACACACACACACACACACACACACACACACACATACACAAATTTAAATGGGGGCTGGAGATACAGCTTAGTGGTTAAGGCACTTGCCTGTAAAGCCTAAGGATCCAGATTCCATTCCCCAGGACCCACATAAGCTAGATGCACAAAGAGGCGCATGTGTCTGGAGTTTGTTTGCAGTGGCTGGAGGCTCTGGCACACCCATTCTCTTCCTCTCTCCCCACCCTCTGCCTCCCTCTCTCTGTGTCTATCTTAAATAAATAAAAAAATTTAACATTTTTTTAAAAAAAATTTTAGTGGGCAAAGAATTTGAACATTTCTACAAAAGAGAACATAAAATGGTTCATGTGCACATGAAAGGCTACTCAACCAAGTATGAATACGTATATGAAAATGCATTAATAAACACATTACTTTGTCTGCTATTTAAAGAAGTTCGGAGCTGGAAAGATGGCTTAGCGGTTGAGGCGTTTGCCCACGAAGCCTAAGGACCCCGGTTCAATTCTCTAGGTCCCACGTAAGCCAGACGCACAAGGAGGCACATGCATCTGGAGTTGGTTTGCAATGGCTACAGGTCCTGGCGTGCCCATTCTCCCACTCCCTCTCTCTGTTTCCCTCTCTGTGTCTCTAATAAATAAATAATTTAAAAATCTAAAAAAAAAGAAGTTCAACATCATTTGTCAGTGAGGAAATAGACAGCAAAATTAGGAAAAGCTACCACTTTAGAGACACTAGGATGGAAATAAGTGTTGGTAACTAGAACCAGGCACCTTGCTGGTGTGACATGATACATCTCCTGTAGGCAATTCTTCACAAAGACACAGCAGCTCCACTCCTAGTTATACAACCAAGAGAACAGAAAACATGTCTACATAAAAACATTTTCCACAAATGCTCATGGTAGCCTAACTTGTACCAGCCAAAAGTAGAGGAAAATGAACTGCCCATCAACTGGTGAGTGGGTATATATCTATACAATGGTTATATTAGTCAGCTATAAAAAGGACGGAGGAAGCCAGGCATGATAGCGCACACCTTTAATCCCAGCACACGGGAAGCAGAGGTAGGAGGATTGCCATGAATTCAAGGCCACCCTGAGACTAGACAGTGAATTCCAGGTCAGCCTGAGCTAGAGTGAGACCCTACCTTGAAAATGAAAATGAAAAAAAGAGCTGGGCGTGGTGGCGCACGCCTTTAATCCCAGCACTTAGGAGGCAGAGGTAGGAGGATCGCCGTGAGTTCGAGGCCACCCTGAGACTACATAGTTAATTCCAGGTCAGCCTAGGCCAGAGTGAAACCCTACCTCGAAAAACCAAAAAAAAAAAAAAAAAAAAAAAAAAAAAAGAGGGCTGGAGAGATGACTTAGCGGTTAAGGCGTTTGTCTGCAAAGCCAAAGGACCTCAGTTAGATTCTCCAGGACCCATGTAAACCAGAAGCACAAGGTGGCATGTGCATAAGGAGTTTGTTTGCAGTGGCTGAAGATGGATCACTGATTAAAGGCACTTATTTGCAAAACCTGATGACCCCAGGTTCAATTCCCCAGTAACCATGTAATGCCAGACACACAAAGGGGTGCATGTATCTGGAGTTCCTTTGTAGTGGCAAGGAGCCCTGGTGTGCTCATTCTGTCCCTTTCTCTCTATCATTCATACACACATACACACACACACATATTTACACACATACATACAAAGATACATGAAAAAGGAAAAAGGAAATGGCCATCCGACTATACATAGGGTCAAGATTTGATCTCCATCATCTTCCCCTGGTAAAAATGTGCTTTTTAAGAATTCACAGATAAATCTTCCATTGTGTGTGTGTGTGTGTGTGTGTGTGTGTGTGTGTGTGTGTGTGTACACGTGCACACTTGTTTCAGGGACTCACTATGTAGCCCAGGCTGGCCTTAGACTTGTGATCCTCCTGCCTCAGACTTCCAAGTGCTGAGATTATACACACACACTGTTATTTCCAGCTTCCATAGCAACTTATGTTCATGTCTAATAATAGGTAATTCAAAATTCAAGAGGGATGGAGAGATGGCTTAGTGGTTAAGGCATTTGCCTGAAAAGCCAAGGGACCCAGGTTCAATTCCCCAGGACCCACGTAAGTGAGATGCACATGGCAGCACATGCGTCTGGAGTTTGTTTGCAGCAGCTGAAGGCATGGCACACCCATTCTCTCTCTCTCTCTTTCTCTCTCTCTCTCTCTCTCTCTCTGTCTCTATCTCAAATAAAATAAAATAAAGTTTAAAAAAATAAAAACCAGCCAGACATGGTGGTGCATACTTTTATTCTCAGAACTTGGAAGGCAGAGGTAGGAGGATCACTGTGAGTTCAAGGACTGCCTGGGACTACAGAGTGAATTCCAGGTCAGCTAGGGTGAGAATGAGACCCTATCTCAACAAAACCAAAAGAAAAAAAAATGTGCCTCAAAAGGTTATATTTCATAATTACACTAGTATGTTTAACTTCAGTTTAAAATATTTTTCATCTCATAAATTGAAGCTATATTTACTATAGAGAATTATAGGGGATCCATGTAAAATTCAACTTTTCTTCAGGAAATGAATAGGGATGTTTTGGTGAAATACTATCTCAAACTCATCTAATATTTAAATGTGAAAAGGCATTCATTAATAAATAAGCAAGCTCTGCAATACTTTCAGCACAGAAGAAAGGAAGCATATGGGGTTCTGTTAATGCTCAGATGCTCCTTTTGTGAAAATCCATCAGCCTGGAATCTCTGATATAAATATATAGAGAGAGAGAGAATTAAAAGGTTTTTCTTTAAAAAAAAAAAAAAAAAGGTTCTCTCCCTCTCTCTCACAAATAAATGAATAAATAGAATATATTTAAGGGCTGGAGAGATGGCTTAGTGGTTTAGGCGCTTGCCTGCAAAGCCAAAGGACCTCGGTTCGATTCCCCAGGACCTATATAAGGCAGATGCACAAATGGGCGCATGCATCTGGAGTTTGTTTGCAGTGGCTGGATGCCCTGGCACACCCATTCTCTCCTTCTCCCGTTCTCTCTTTCTCTCTCTCAAATAAATAAATAAATAAAATATACTTTAAAAAAAGGGGGGGGGCTAGAGAGGTGTCTTAGCAGTTAAGGCACTTGCCTATGAAACTTAAGGACCCATGTTCTACTCTCCAGATTCCACTTAAGCCAGGCGCACAAAACGTAAGGCAAAGGCAAGATGATACCTGAAGCCACAAATAAGTCTAATTCTTCCTATTATATGGTTTGTATTGCCTTAGGTACATACCTCTCACAAAGTTTAATTAATAACTAGGCACAGTAAGAGATTAACAACAAAATAGAAAAATTCTAATACTGTGGAATCATAAAAGTCATGTGACTGTGCTGTGTCTCTCTAACAATATCTTACTTAAGCCCTCGCTGCTCTTCTCGTGATGTCAGATGATACTTGAAGCACTCTCCCACGTCACCCTGGCATATCTGAAACGTTAGCACCACTCTCGTATTGGGAGGCCATTATGAAGAAGTAAGGGTTATTTAAACACAAGCCCTTGGATACTGAAAGCATTATTATGGTGACCAACACGGCAACTAGTGACCATGCAAGTGATTGCAGGTAGCAGATAGAGCTTGGGGACTCTGGGCAAGGGGGTGTGGCTCATACTGTTGGCAGCTAGGGAAGAACAGATATTTCATCACACT
Source organism: Orientallactaga sibirica (assembly GCA_036365145.1). Classification (NCBI taxonomy): domain Eukaryota; kingdom Metazoa; phylum Chordata; class Mammalia; order Rodentia; family Dipodidae; genus Orientallactaga; species Orientallactaga sibirica. The sequence continues at coordinate 11,147,339 of JAEOAD010000035.1, read as the reverse complement.
GCCAAAAATAATAATAAGGGCTGGAGAGATGGCTTAGCAGTTAAGGCATTTGCCTGTGAAGCCTAAGGACCCCAGTTCAATTCTCCAGGTCCCATGTAAGCCAGATGCACAAGGGGGTGTATGTGTCTGGACTTCATTTGCAGTGGCTAGAGGCCCTGGCGTGCCCATTCTCACTCTTCCTCTCTCTCTTTCCCTCTCTCTGTCACTAATAAATCAATAAAATCTTTAAAATAAAAAAGAATAATAAATAATCTAAAACTCGTGACCTGATTACTCCTTGAATTTTCCATGTAATATGTTTGGACAACAGTTGATCACAGGTCACTGAAACCATGGGGAGAGAAATCAATAGATGGAAGTGCTGCTATTTAGCAAGGTCCAAAAGGATCGGAAGCAAGGTACTGAAATCACAGCTATAGACCCGTATTCATAGCAATATTTTTTTAATTTTTATTCTTTTTATTTTATTTTTATTTTTATTTTATTTTATTTTATTTTTTTATTTTTTTTATTTTTTTTATTTTTTTTTTTTTGGTTTTTCAAGGTATGGTCTCATTCTACTTCAGGCTGACCTGGAATTCACTATGTACTCTAAGGGTGGCCTTGAACTCATGGTGATCCTCCTACCTCTGCCTCCCAAGTGCTGGGATTAAAGGCATGCACCACCACGTGCAGCAACTACACTATTTTTCAAGTCAGGGTCTCACTCCATAGCCCAGGCTGGCCTTAGACTCTAATCCTCCTGCCTCACTTCCGAAGTACTGGCATTGCAGGGATGTGCTACTGTGCCCGACTATGGTTGCATAATTCACAATATGCAAATGTCTCCTGGCAAATGAATGAGTGAAATGTTGTATGTGCACAATGGAACTGTTAGTCTTACAAAGGAAAAAAAGTGACAAATGCTACAACATAAATGAACCTTGATGCATGCCAAGTGAGAGAAGGCCATCACTAAAGGACAAAAACTATGACTCAACTTCTATGAAGCAGATAAACTCACAGAGACAGGAAGTGGAAAATGAGTTAATGTATGATAGGTAGTGTTTCATATTTGTAAGATGAACAGAATTCTGGAGATGGATAGCAGAAATGATTGTGCTGTTAACATAATTAATGCCACTACATGCGTAAAATTATTAAGATTGCCAGACATAATGGTACATACCTATAATCCCAGCACTGGGGATGTGGAGACAGGAGGATAATAAGTTCCAGGCCAGCCTGGGCTACATAAGTTAAGTTAAGACCTGTCTAAAAAATTAAAAAGTGAATGGCAGGACATGGTGGTGCACACCTTTAATCCTAGCACACAGGAGGCAGAGGTAGGAGGATCGGTATGAGTTCCAAGCCAACCTGAGACTACACAGTGAATTCCAGGTCAGCCTGGACTAGAGTGAAACCCTACCTTGAAAAACTAAAAAAAAAAAAAAAAAAAAAAAAAAAAAAAAAGGGAGCTGGGTGTGGTGGCGCATGCCTTTAATCCCAGCACTCGGGAGGCAGAGGTAGGAGGATCACCATGAGTTCGAGGCCACCCTGAGACTACATAGTGAATTCCAGGTCAGCCTGGGCCAGAGTGAGACCCTACCTTGAAAAAAAAAAAAAAAAAAAAAAAAAAGGAATTCTAAATTTTGCAAGAGACCATGCTCACTACTTCATGGTTTTCTATGTTAAATTCTGGGAGACTCTATCTATACGATCATATGGGTTTTTATCTTCTTGTAATCCAAAATGGAATACATGAAAAATAAAGCTCATGGTGGCAGGTCACCAGAAATTACCTCAAAGAGGTAAAGTTGTATGCAAATTGTCTGCTTTCATACTGTAGCCTGTTTGGGAGGTAATGTCAGCTAGATAACTTTACAATGCAAAGAAGTTTTGCCTCGCTCACAGTTTTAGAAGTCGAAAGTTCAAAGAAAGCTCTACTGGTTCAGCCTCTGGTGAGGGCCTAACAGCAGGCGGAGGGCAACATGGCAGGAGCATGGGTTGGAGCAAGATAGCACATGGCAAGAAAGGAAGCCACGGTAAGACAGAGGAGCTTGGTTGATTCCTCTGTAACAGTCTTTTTTTTTTTTTGGAAAACTAAGTAAGTGATTCCATCAGAATACTTTAATCCCTTCCAAGGGTAGCACCAGAGTGGCCTACCCCTAGTCTCTCCACTTCTTAAAGGCACCACCATCTCCAGAGTGCCACAGTGAAGACCAAGCCTTCTGCACCTAAACCTCAGGACAAACCATATCCAAACCAAAAACTTAATTCAGAAAACAAGATATTAACTCTAACTGGGTTTTTAGTGATGTCTATAAAACAAGCCAACTTTCATTCTACATTTTCTACCAATTGCATCAGTGCTAGATGGCCTGCAAAACACACTGACCATACCCCAAATGCAGGTGCCCTCAATTTCCCTTTGGGGCGAAAAAATTAAACAATCTTTCTGCAAAGTTATGGTGGCTTTCAATAGCGTTCTCTCTCTCTTTTTTTTTTTTGTCTGTCTGTTTGTTTTTAGACACAGTCTCACATAGCCCAGGCTCTCAAGACCTTGATAATTTTTTGGTTTGGTTTTGTTTTTTGAGGTACGGTCTCGCTCTAACCCAGGCTGACCTGGACTATGTAGTCTTAGGATGGCCTCGAACTCACAGTGATCCTCCTACCTCTGCGTCCCGAGTGCTGGGATTAAAGACGTGCGCCACCACGCCCGGCAAGACCTTGATGATTGAGAGGAGCTCCCCGTTTTGTGCTCCACCATGAATTCCCTCATCCAAGGTCGCTAAGAGCACAGCTGGGATGTTACCTGAGTCAAACCATCAAGCGTCCGTGCTGCGGGCAGGGAAGGGATGATGCGACAGTCCATCACACATACTGAGCAGGGCACAAAAACAGAGGATCTCTGAGAGTCGTAGGCAGGTACTCTTAGAACCAATCAGCTATGCCTTTGGTAGGTGTAGCTTTGGTCCATTTAAATGACTTTCAAGTGTATCCAAAGGTTTTTACTTGTTCATTATTGGTTTAACATAAGGTCCTCTACAAAAACCTTACAAAGAACCAATCCAAACTGCCAAGTTATTCTGACCCACCCATTAGGTGACTTCAAACAGAGTCTGCTCTTTATTTATTTAGTTAGTTAGTTATTTGAGAGAGCGAGAGAGAAAGAGGCAGAGATAGAGAGATAGAGAGAGAGAGAGAGAGAATGGGCACACCAGGGCCTATAGCCACTGCAAACGAACTCCAGACACATGCACCACCTTGTGCATGTGGCTTATGTGGGTCCTGGTGAATCAAACCGAGATCCTTTGGCTTTTCAGGCAATTACCTTAACCACTAAGCCATCTCTCCAGCCTCGGAGTCTGCTCTTTAAGAACACTCAGTTCTCCACCCACAAGTTCCCATCACCATTGGTTGATCATGCAATGGATAAAGAATCATGGTATAGAACAGTCACGAGTGTGCCCCTTCTACATGCAATGACTAAGTCTTTTGTGCATGAATATGCATGAGCAATATTTCTCAGTAATCAAGGAAACACTCCATAGCCCAATCCGTTCCATCTTTCAGCCTTCCGAAACCAGTACCACATGGACAATGCTACCAAGTTCTGCTGACGGGTCAGAATGAAGCCTGGCACCATGGAACACAGCCGCAGCATCCTCTGCGTACAGGTCTTAGGGAGCAGAGACCTCTTCAAGCATTCTTCCTTCAGGCTTTTTCCTTTCAAAAGAATTTACATTCTTCTTGTCTTGACCTTCAATGTGTTGGGGTCTAGGCCTCAGCATTTCCTTCCTAGTATCCCAGAGCACAGCAGTAGGCCTTTTTTTGTTTTTTAATTGTGGTAATCTATTTAACAACTACATCCAAAGTGACTTTTTTAAATAACTTTCTACTCCGTGTTTTGTTGTCTTTCATTGTAGATCTGAGTAAGAGCAGTGAAGAGAAGCCATACCATAGACTCAATGATATTCTGCCTTGAGATTTCCTCCACCAAACACATTAGCTTACTACTTTTTTATTTTTTATTTATTTTAGAGAGAATTGGTGTGCCAGGGCCTCAGCCACTGCAATTGAACTCCAGACGCTTGTGCTACCTAGTGGGCATATGCAATCTTGCACTTGCCTCACCTTGGTGTGTCTGGCTTACATGGGATCTGGAGAGTCAAACATGGGTCTTTTAGCTTCAAAGGCAAGTACCTTAACCGCTAAGCCACCTCTCTAGCCCAGCTTATTACTTTTAAATTCAACTTTGCTCAGAGTCTCAGGACACAGAATGTAGTCAGTCTCTTTGCCAGGATCTCACATGAACTGCCTCAATCCCAGTTTCTAATACAGTCCTTTGTCCCCTCTGGACCTCTTGAGGCAAGCCTCCACAGTCCATATATCTCTTGGCATCCTGCTCTCCCTAACTCCCACTAGGAGAGTCCATTAAGCTCTGAGAATAGCACTGTAAGGCTTCTTTAGTCCAAAGTTCCAAACTCTTACAGAGCCCTCCCACAAACCAGTTCTAAAAGCCTAGAAACCACACAGTCAGGTTTAGCACAGCAATGGCAATAGCCCCACTTCATGGTACCATTTTTGTTTATCATCATGGCTGGAACAAAATACCCAACCAGAAGCAGCTTATGGAAGGAAAAGGATTTTAATTCAGCTTACAGTTCTAGAAGGTGGAATCCATCATGCAGGGAAGGCAAGGGAAGCCAGCATGGTATCATCACACAGGAAGACAGGAAGTGGAGATACAGAACCATAATAGGGCTCAGCTACAACACCTCAAGGCCCACTTCCTCCAGCAGGCTCCAATGCCTAAAGACTCCACAACCTTCCAAACATAGCTACCAGCTGGGGATTAACTATTCAAACCCATGAGCCTACTGGAGTCATTTTACATGCCAAACACTACCCCAAGTATTGAGATACTGCTGAGTACACTGTACAGTCTCCCATTGCTTTTCTGGGAGCAGAGCTGAAACATGCCCACATTATAACACAGAAATACATCAGTACCTGTAGCAAATAGCAAGTCAGCGCAGAATCAGTAATGTGTTACCTCATTTGTCCTAAAGACAGCGTTAGAATTAATTCTATTTCTCTAGCAAGGAAAATTACATAGGTGATTGATGATAGACAGGTAGATAGATGATAGAGATATAAATAGATTAGATAAATAAGATAGATATATATATGTGTGTGTACACACACACACACACACACACACACACATATAACTTAGTCTTTAAAAAAAATCAGAAATGAAAACGCTATGCCACATCCAGTAAGGTTCTCTGGGAGAGAAGATATACTAATGCTTGGTAAATGGATCCTTCACATTAAACACATTAGAAATGCTGCTTCTCTAAAGCCATTCAAGCTAATTCAGCACTTACAATAGATATCTGACTAAAGGGTTTCAACTTGGGCTCGAGTGATGGATTAGCAGTTAAGGCACTTACCTGCAAAGCTTACGGACCCAGGTTCGATTTCCCATTTTACCCACGTAAGCCAGATGCACATGGTGGTGCACGTGTCTAGAGTTTGTTTGTAGTGGCTAGAGGCCCTGGTATACTTGTGTTTTCTGTCTCTCACTCTCACTCACTCTGCCTCTCTCTCTCTCTCTCTCTTTTTTTCTCTATTAAGTAAATAAAATTTAAAAAGGTTTCATCTCTAAAAGGTGGATTAAAACTTATTCAGGACGTACAGTACTACCATATGGGAATGAATCTTATGAACTTCTGTAAGTTAAAGCATCTGATGGCACTGCCCTCTTTAAAGGAATTTTCTTCCCCTGCACATATACCACAGGAACTGAACCTAGAGCCTCATGTATGCTATGCAAATACTCTACCACTAAGCTACCAATCCAGCCTTCTTTTTCTTTTTGTATTTTACTTTAAGACAGGTTCTTCTAAGCCGCTCAGGCTGGCAGTGAAATTACTCTGTCTCCTGGGCAGGCCTTGAACTTTCCTTCCTCTGCCTGATATTCCTGAGTATCTGGAATTATAGGCCTGTTCCTTCAGGCCCAGTTCTTAATTTTCTGTCGCTTAATAACTCAAAAGTTTAGAAAAGTCATCCCAGCTAATTTCATAATACCATTAAACTATACAACTTTCGAGAAGCAATAATAGTCCTATAAATGGAGATTTTAACTAAAATGTTAAATGATGTATTATTATAATCTTTACTTTGGACATTAAATCTAATTTTAGGGCAAACTAATTTACTGCCTTTTCAAAGGAATTGAACAAATGATTAAATAAGTGAATTGGAATGTGTCAGTGCACTATGTTGGTCTCTAACTTTTTTAAAATTTTTAAAATATTTTTATTTATTTATTTGAGAGAGAAAGAGGCAGAGAGAGAGGTGGGGGCAGACAGAGAATGGAGTGCATCAGGACCTCCAGCCACTGCAAACAAACTACAGACACATGCACCATCCTACATTTGGCTTACATGGGTACTGGAGAATCAAACTTAGGTCCTCAGGCTTTGCAGGCAAGCGCCTTAACCGCTAAGCCAACTCTCCAGGCCCCATCTAACTTTTGTTTTTGTTTTTGTTGTGTTTTAGAGGTAGGGTCTCATTCTAGCCAAGGCTGACCTGGAATTCACTATAGAGTCTCAGGGTGGCCTCAAACTCATGGTGATCCTCCTACCTCTGCCTCCCCAATGCTGGGATTAAAGGCGTGGCCACCATGCCCGGGCCATTAACTTTTTCTTCTTTTTTCGAGGTAGGGTCTCACTCTAGCTCAGGCTGACCTGGATTTCACTATGTAGTCTCAAGGTGGCCTCAAACTCATGGCAACCCTCCCACCTCTGCTCCTGGGTGCTGGGATTAAAGGTGTGTACCACCACACACAGCTTTCATTAACTTTGTTAACAATGAGTAACTTGTAAAATCAATACCTTTAATACAATAACTTATTTCTTCAAGACTGAAAAATTAATTTTGGCTATGAAATTTAGAGAACAATTTTTAGCTTCATAATGAAATGAAAAATACTAAAAATATTTGATAAGCAAAAAATATTTTTCCAGAAGTTTCTTTCATGAAAATGAAGGGGAGGACAAAAAGGAAGAGGGAGAAAAGAAGAAAGGAGGAAAAGAGAATGAGAGAGAACAACAGACACAGACAGACACAGAGACAAAGACTGAGTCAGTCAGACAGGCTCAGAGGCCACATTCCTGAGGTTGTTTCACCTGTCTTCAAAGATTGATTATCTCAATACAAGGGACGATTGTCTTTCCAATATTTCTTTCTCAACCTTCAAGTCTGTAGAAGTGCCCACATCGGAGAGCTGGAAGAGCACACATGCATCATAAATCATAGGGGACAGGTCAGCTCCATGCTTAGTCAATTCTTCATTCAACACCCAGTCACAGCACAAGGCAGCCTCAGCTCCTCGGGGGAATTAATTGGCCTGTAATCATCACTCTACAATTTCACTACAGTTTTTTAAGAGGATTGTTTTCCTCCCACTTTATCAAGTAGAAAAGTCGGGGGGGAACACAATAACCACTTATATCCTGTCCCTCCAGATTGAACATGTGTTAGCAATTTGCCACGTCTATTTCATCTCTCACACATACTCGGTGTGTGTCCTTTTGCTCATCCAATTGAAAACTGCAGAAATCTTAACTCATCCCTAAAAACTTTTACATGTCATTTTTAAGAACAGCATAATCTTTTATATGACCACAATGCATAACAACATGCAGTCTACATCCAAATTTACCCAACTGGTGGGGAAAAAATTATTGTACCTTCCCCGCTTCAGCCTGGATCCAATCTAAGCTCACACATCACAATTAGTCATTATGTCTCTTTAGTTTCCTATTGTCTAGATAAGTCACATACATACACTCATCCTTTTTTTAAATATTTTTTAAGATTTTTTTTAATTTTTATTTATTAGAGACAGAGAAAGGGAGGCAGAGAGAGAGGGAGAGAAAGAGAGAGAGGGTGAGAATGGGTACACCAGGGCCATCTCCCCAGCCCAGAATACAACACTTAAAAAGACAAGTTTCTGGGACTTTTAAAATAAGAGTCAGTGTTATTTAAAACAAAAAGGAGGACTGGAGAGATGGCTTAGCAGTTAAGGCGCATGCCTGCAAAGCCTAAGGACCCCGGTTCGATTCTCCAGGTCCCACGTAAGCCAGACGCACATGGTGGCACATGTGTCTGGGGTTTGTTGCAGTGGCTAGAGGCCCTGGTGCACCCATTCTTACCCTCTCTCTCTCTCTCTCTCTCTCTCTGTCTCTACTAAATAAATATTTAAAAATTAAGTCTTGTATTCTGAATTTATGTGATTGTTTTCCGAGTTGGAACATTGACCTTGCTTCTTTTTTTTTTTTTGGCGGTTCGAGGTAGGGTCTCACTCTAGCTCAAGGCTGACCTGGAAATCACTATGTAGTCATGGCAATCCTCCTACCTCTGCCTCCCGAGTGCTCAGATTAAAGGCGTGCGCCACCACGCCCGGCTTTTACCTTGCTTTTTTATCCCATTTTGCAACTTCCTTGAAGTTCAGTAGAGACTTGATTAGATACAAGTAAGACCTTTGATGGCTGCTGTAAACTTAATACTGCACCACAAGGGCATACAAAGCCAGGATCATCTAAGTGGTAGCCACCAGACTGCCCTCTGCAAAAGTAAAATTTTCTCTGTAATTGTGGTACCGTGTGTAGATCATAGATCCTGCTCTCTAAAAACCTTTCACTCCATATCAATTATTCATAATCTTATTTTGAATATTTTATTACTTATTTGAGAAAGAGAGAGAGAGAGGCAGACAGAGAAAGAGAATGGGCATGCCAGGGCCTCTAGCTCCTGCTAATGAACTCCAGATGCATGCGCCCCCTTGTGCATCTGGCTTATGTGGGCCCTGGGGAATTGGGGAATTGGGCCTTGAACCTGGGTCCTTAGGCTTCACAGGCAAGCACGTAACTGCTAAATCATCTCTCCAGGCCCATGATCTTTTTCTTTTTCTTTTTTTTTTTTTTTTAATTATTTTTAGACAGAGAGACAGGGAAAGAGAAAATTGGTATGCCAGGGCCTCAGCCACTGCAATCAAAGTCCAGACACTTGTGCCATCTAGTGGGCATGTGCTACCTTGCACTTGCCTCACCTTTGTGCATCTGGCTTACGTGGGATCTGGAGAGTCAAACGTGGGTCCTTAGGCTTTGCAGGCAAGTGCCTTAACCACTAAGCCATCTCTCTAGCCCTATCCATGATCTTTTGCTGGATCTACCATTACTCTGAAGATTACACAATGGGTCAGATGTGGTGGATCACACCTTTAATCCCAGCACTCGGGAGGCATAGGTAGGAGTTCAAGGCCAGCCTGGAGCTACAGAATGAGTTTCAGGTCAGACTGGACTAGAGCAAGACTCTCCTATGAAAAACAAAAAGATGATGAAAGGATGGATTGTCTATAGTTCTTTGTTACTTAGTAGGAAGCATTCTGTTATGGGCTGGGGATATGACTCAGTGGTGGAGTCCTTCCTTAGCATGTGCAAGGCCCTGGGGGCCTACCATCCCCCACCACTACACTATCCTTTTCACTATGTACCAGTGGATTTTGACTTATTCAAACTGTTTCATGACTGGGGAGCAGCTCAGGGGGTCCAGTACTTGCCCAGCATGTTCAGGGCTCTGCATTCAGTTTCCACCATAGCCCAGGGAATGGAGAGAGTTTACATCAACTAAAGTTCTTGCTTATTCTTCCTCTGTTTTTAGAGTTTTGTTTGTTTGTTTTTGTTTTTCATTTTTTGTTTTCCCAAGGTAGGTTTCCACTCTATCTCAGCCTGACCTGGAACTCACCCTAGTCCCAGGCTGGCCTCAAACTCATGGTAATTCTCCTACCTCTGCCTCCTCAGTTCTGGGATTAAAGACATGTACCATTGTGCCTGGCCCTTTTTGAGAGGTGGATGCAGGGGGGAAGCAGAGTCTTACTCTAGCTCAGGCTTGCCTCAAACTTAGTATTATTCCTACCTCAGCCCCTCAAGTGCTAGGACTACAGGCATGAGCCTCCATGACCAGCTTCTTATTTCTTCTTAATAAACATGAAAATAAAGCCAGGCATGGTGGCACAAGTCTTTAATCTCAACACTTGAGAGACAAAGGTAGAAGGGTTGCTATGAGTTCAAGGCCACCCTGAGATGACATAGTAAATTTCAGATCAGTCTGGGCTGCAGTGAGACCCTACCTCAAAACACCAAATAAATAAATATATAAAGTATGTGGAAGAGAGTATTTGAAGAAGATAGCAATGCCATTCACACGTATGTGCACTCATGCACACATACCTGCACATACACATGAATTCATGCACACAAATATGCATGCACATCACACACACATACCCATGTCAAGAAAACAAAACCTGGGCAGGCGCGATGGCTTAGTGGTTTAGATGTTTGCCTGCAAAGCCTAAGGACCCAGATTCAATTTCCCAGAACCCACGTAAGCCAGATACATATGACGGCACAAGCACCTGGAGTTTGTTTGCAGTGGCTACAGGTTCTGGAATGCCCATATTCTCTCTCTCCCTCTCTCCCTAATTAATTAATTAATTAAATTTTAAAAAAGAAACCCTTACATCCATATTATACAACGGATCCTTTAGCAAGGAATACCCATTCCCAACTCAGTGTTATGGTGATAGGCGACAGAAACTGGCTTGGCAGTCAAGGTAACAGAACCCCAAAAGTGAATGTGTTTCTTTTTTTTCCTTGACTAAAAGCGGGAAATGTCACTTAGCTTGCAGAATCCTGGATGTCACACCCTCCAAGAAAGATTTCTAGATTAAACTTGCACCCTTCCTAAAGAACAGAAACGCGGATCCCTACCTAAGATTACTGGGGAAGCTGTGAAATCTGGTCACTGTTCGCAGTAACCTGCAAACCTGGTCCTCCTCACATAGCCCCTCTCCATAAAAAAAACTCAGATCTAAGTCTCAAGTTCAGCTTCTCAAAACTCCTTGCTTCCCTGGGCAGGCGCTCCACCTTGCTTCCTTGTCTTATGTTCTAGGCTTAAGCCCCCTCCTCTTCTTCCTCCTGAAGTTTTTTTTTTTTTAATATTTTATTATTTATTTATTTATTTATTTGAGAGAGAGAAATACAGAAATAAGCAGGTAGAGAGAGAAAGAATGGGCGCGCCAGGGCCTCCAGCCACTGCAAACGAACTCCAGATGTGTGCGCCCCCTTATGCATCTGGCTTACGTGGGTCCTGGAGAATCGAGCTTCGAACCAGGGTCCTTAGGCTTCACAGACAAGTGTTTAACCACTAAGCCATCTCTCCAGCCCCCTCCTGAAGTTTTAAGCAATAATAAAATTGTTCTTCAGCAGCTGCAGCCTCTATGTGACGGATACTGCGGAGAGCTCTGGAGCACCTGCCTTTGCCCGACAGCCTGGCAGTGCTCAAATCCCACTTTGGCCTGAGTGCAACTAAGGACATCCCTTCCAGGTTCAGGGCAACCTGCCAGCAGCCTGCCATGACTATAAGCCTGCAGGAGGACAGAGCATCTCTGACCCTATCAGGGTACCCGTCAACCCTGACTTTTAAACTCCCCAAGGTACCAGGTCCATAGAAGCCCCCCAGGTTGCAGGCGCTGACTTTAGGCCTGGCAGAGTGTGTGTGCAGTCTAGAGAAACCGCTGCAGAAGAGACAGCTGCCAGCCCCAGAAAGAGCCCCCGACCAGCAGGGCCTCAACTCTTGTTACCAGAACTTGATCACCAGAGAGGTGGCTCTGGATCTGGAGTCAGGAGGCGGTGTTCAGGCGAGTCCTTCATCAACCCTGGCTTCAAAAGTAAGAAACCAGCTGATGGTGTAGACTTTGACGAGTCCTGTAGATGCTGCAAAATGTGTAAAATTACTAGGAACCAGCCTTCAAGGAGAGAGATGGCTCAAGACGCCACCTACCAGACATAACATCCCCTTCTACCGCCACTGGCTGGTCCTGCTGTTGGGCGGAAGTAAGACTGTCTCTTAAGTCCCTTCTCTAGCAAATAAACTTCTTCCTTTATTAAAAAAAAAAAAAAAACAATTCTGAACCTTATGCTCTGGTCCACGGATTTCATTCTTTGAATTCACAGGACAGGGACCTGGGAACATCCCAAATTATCAGTGAGCTAGTATACAAGCAATCCAAACTTCCTGTATCAATGGGAGACTGAATCAATAAAGGAGCAATGGCCAGTCCCTACATAAAAACATAACGGAAGCCGGGCATGGTGGCGCACGCCTTTAATCCTAGCACTCGGGAGGCAGAGGTAGGAGGATCGCTGAGAGTTCGAGGCCACCCTGAGACTACATAGTTAATTCCAGGTCAACCTGGACTAGAGTGAGACCCTACCTCGAAAAAAAAAAAAAAAAAACATAACGGAGCTGGAGAGATGGCTGAACGGTTAAGGCGCTTGCCTGCAAAGCTTAAGGATCCAGGTTTGATTCTCCAAGTCCCACGTAAGCCAGATGCACATGGTGGCACATGCATCTGGAGTTCATTTGCAGGGGCTAGAGCCCTGGGGTGCCAATTCTCTCTCTCTCTCTAGTAAGTAAACAAAGACAAAAATAAAAACATAATGATAGTGGGGTGTGGTGGCACACTCCTTTAATCCCAGCGCTCGGGAGGCAGAGGTAGGAGGATCACCATGAGTTCAAGGCCACCCTGAGACTACAGAGTGAATTTCAGGTCAGCCTGGGCTAGAGGAAGACTCTACCTTGAAAAACCAAACAAACAAAAAAACACATAATGTTGACCCACAGCTGCAACAAGCCCATCTTCTACCAACAGTAACTGACTCAGGAAAGCAAATCAGGCTGCTAGTTCCAGCAACAGGATCCGGAAGCCAAATAAGAATCCCCACAACAGTAAATGATCAGCACGTGACTAGTAACTGACAGTTTCCCTCATGCCTGCTCCTGCTCCACGTTAGGATTTTTGTATCCACTAAGGATACAAAAATGGATCCTTAACTAATCACAAAGGATGTACTTGTGCAGTTGTTTTGTGGGCTTTTTCTTTAAAGACAAGGTCTGGCTATGTAGCTCAGGCTGGTCTTGAACTCCCAATACTCCTGCCAGCACCTCTGAGTGCTAGCATTCTAGAATCCTAGGGTGTGTTCTTTTACTGCCCCGTCTACACCTCCACACACCCCTCTGAGCAGAGCACACGGGAAGCCTTCTCTTGCTTCCACTATCAATTTTCCCCCCACTCTTCTGTCTTCCTTTGAAAATCTGTCATTGCAAGAGTAACTATACATATCAACTATACATAGCAAGCTCTGAGTAAGTAGCCATTGGTTGTTGTCAACAGAGTGGTCTCGTTGTATTTCCACAAACAGGATAAAAGCAAGTTAAAATCAGCATTTTAGCCAGGCGTGGTGGCACACGCCTTTAATCCCAGCACTTGGGAGGCAGAGGTAGGAGGATCGCCGAGAGTTCAAGGCCACCCTGAGACTACATAGTTAATTCCAGGTCAACCTGGACCAGAGTGAGACCCTACCTTGCAAAACCAAAAAAAAAAAAAAATCAGCATTTTATTGATGTGATTTTTTTTTTTTTTTACTCTGTAACTTAAATTTTCTTCCCCTAGGAGCTGGAGAAATGGCTTAGCGGTTGAGGCGCTTTAGCCTGCAAAGCCAACGGACCCAGGTAGAGACCTAGATTTGATTCCCCAGGACCCACGTAAACCAGATGTACAAGGTGGCACATGTGTCTGGAGTTCATTTGCAGAGGCTGAAGGCCCTGGCATGCCCATGCCTATTCTCTATCTATCTATCTATCTCTCTCTCTCTTTCTTTCTATCTCTGCCTCTCTCAAATGAATTAAAAAAATTCTTTTCAAATCCTTCTCCTATAGGCAGGATATGGAAAATCTGCTATAAACCAGAGGTTCCCCAGGTTCAAGATCAAACTCCTCAGGCTCTTAATGCAAGTTCTCTAACCTCTTTGTGCATCAGTTTCTCACTAATGTGCTGCATACAGGGAGGGAAGGGAAACCTCCTACTGCTTAGGGCCATCCGGAGACGGGACCATCACGGGGCAAGTTGTCTGGTGCAGGGCAGGCAAGTGTTCAGTGAAGCTTGCTCCGATGACTGTGTCAGCGTTGAAACATTTCATCCTGTGAATTGATGGCCGGTTGCTGTAAGCTTGAGGAGGAGTCATTTATTGTTTTGTTTGTTATAATCCCCAGGAGGATGAGGCCAAGGCTTGGACCTCAGCACGTAAAGGCAGTGTATTCCAGCACAAGTATACTTGTTCACACGTAACAGAAAAGCAACAACGCCAGCTCACGCAAAACCACCTGGAGAAAAACCAAAGCACGCGGGACTCCCAGGGGTGGAACTTTAAGTGGTCAAGTAACAACCCCAGAGTCCAGGCTGTTCTCTCAGAAATGCTTTGATCTTCATTCAATTGTTCCTCTGATTACTCAGCCTGTATATGGCCACTCCAAGGCATAAATAATCGATAATAGGAACTTGGGTTAAACAGATGTTGTTCCATGTCAAGGATAAAAAAGAAACTACTATTGAACTCTGAACTCAACATGAGGCCAACACTGGTGCTATAGGTAGATCTTAATAAGTGCTTCATTATTAAACAAAGGAAGACAAACTTAAGAATTTGAGAAATTGGGGGCGCTGGAGAGATGGCTTAGCAGTTAAGCACCTGCCTGTGAAACCTAATGACCCCGGTTTGAGGCTCGATTCCCCAGGACCCACATAAGCCAGATGCACAAGGTGGCGCACACGTCTGGAGTTTGTTTGCAATGGCTGGAGGCCCTGACGTACCCATTCTCTATCTATCTGCCTATTTCTCTCTCTGTCTGTCGCTCTCAAATAAATAAACAAACAAACAAAACAATTTGAGAAACTGGGCTGGAGAGATGGGTTAGTGGGTAAAACACCCGCTACACAAGCGTGAATACCTGAGTTTGGATCCCCAGAATCTACATACAGCCTAACACTGCAGTGCAAGCCTCTGTTATCCCAGTGTACCTACGGCAAGAAATGAGGGGAAGGCAGGAGAAGCCCTGGAAGGTTCTGGATGAGCTAGCCTGGTAGCTGCAACAAAAAACAAGACCCTGCATCAAACAAGGTGGGAGGCAAGGACCAACACCTGGCGTTCTCCCTGGACCTCCACTTGCACTCCAGGGCATGTGAGTACGCTCACAGCTACACAAATGAACACGCACACAGACGTGCGCATACACATCCACACACACCAAACAAAGAAAAAGGTTTTGAGCCAGGCGTGATGACGCACGCCTTTAATCCCAGCACTGGGGAGGCAGAGGCTGAGGCAGGAGGATCGTTGTGAGTTTGAGGCCAGACTGAGACTACAGTGTGAATTCCAGGTTAGCCTAGGCTAGAGGAAGACTCTACCTCAAAAAACAAAACCAAAAAAAAAAAAAAAAAGAATTTGAGAAATTTATTTTTAAATGAAAATGGATAATGAAACCCATTACTCTGTAGGCTAACTTTAAAAATTAAATTTTAAAAGTTCCCATTTTAATTAATTCTAACATTCTGATGAAAATAAGCATGTTTGAATTTAACTTATTATAAGGAGAACTATGTTTATAAGCAAACAATTAGTCACTTAATTACCTTGCAAACTCTTCATATACATATGACTCTACCACCACCTAGTGAAAATACATGGATATTACCACGAGGAAAACTCCTTTCAGAAGACAAAGACTTGGCAGATGGGGTGATGGGCCAGAGGCAAACGTGTTTCAACCACAATCACGAAGTTCCACCAGGGCAGATCCAGCTGTTTTGTGTTTTGATCTCTTGTGTATGCCCACAGCCAGGAAGAGTGGCTAAATTTTCTGTTGGCCCTCAGTAAGTACTAGCTAGCTGACAAAACTCAGCAAAGACCTCCAGTCATTGAATGGCAACAGAATGGAGCCACTCTGATTCGGCACTAAAAGGAAACGAGCAATCAAGCCAAAGGATTGACTTTCAATGCATATAACTAAGTGACAGAAGCGGATTTAAAAGGATTGCATACAGTGTAATTCCACATGGGTGACAGGCAACAAAAGGCAAAACTACCTACCAAGGCAGTAAAAAGACCAGCAGTGGGGCTGGAGAGATGGCTTAGCAGTTAAGGTGCTTGCCTGAAAGGCCAAAGGACTCAGGTTCAATTCCCCAGAACCCATGTGAGCCAGATGCACAAGGTAGCACATGCGTGTGGAGTTTGTTTACAGTGGCTGGAGGCCCTGGCATGCCCATTCTCTCTATCTGCCTATTCTCTCTCTCCCTCAAATAAATAACTTTTTGTTTTGTTTTGTTTTGTTTTGTTTTGTTTTTGTTTTTCAAAGTAGGGTCTCACTCTAGTCCAAGCTGACCTGGAATTCACTCTGTATTCTCAAGGTGGCCTTGAACTCAAGGCGATCCTCCTACCTCTGCCTCCCAACTGCTGAGATTAAAAGGCATGCGCCACCATGCCTGGCTATAAATAAAATATTTTTTTAAAAAAGACCAGCAGTGGCTGCAGGACTGAGGGAAGAGGATAAACAGGAAGGGAATCCCTCTGTCTGACACTGCAATGGTAGGTATGCTCATTACGTATTTTCCAAAACCCACAGAAAATGCCACACAAACAGTGAATCTTAACACAAACTTTAGACATTGGATGATAAGATAGTGTGCCAGTATAAACTCATGAGTTGCACCAAATGTACTTTCCTGTAGGGTTCACGTGTGTCCATCCTTTTGACACTGCAATACAATGTTGTCTTCTAAAAAGTTCACAGTCAAGTTACAAGAAAAAAATCATTTTAAAAAAATCTCATAATGTTGAAGGTTTGTAATTTTGTGTTGGGCAGTCATAGCTACCAAATGGTTGCAAGTCACACGCACCAGTGAGGAAGGCTATGAATGAACAAGGGAGCAGGGTGCATACGGAGACTCTCTGCAAGCTCAACTTTGTTATATTAGCTAAGTACTCTAAAATAAAGTTTGTTTTTATAAAACCAATATAATGTTTTGTTCTTATGTTAGATATTAACTATATATCAAAAATATGGCCAGGAGTGGTGGCACATGCCTTTAATTCCAGCACTGGAGAGGCAGAGGTAGGAGGATCACCGTGAGTCCGAGGCTACCCTGAGACTACATAGTGGGTTCAGGGCTAGTGTGAAACACTACCTCAGAAAACCAAAAAAAAAAAAAAAAATCGGGCTGGAGAAATGGCTTAGTGGTTAAGGTATTTGCCTGCAAAGCCAAAGGATCCTGGTTCAATAATCCAGGACCCACGTAAGCCAGATGCAGGAAGGGCACATACATCTGGAGTTCGTTTGCAGTGGCTAGAGGCCCTGGCATGCCCATTCTCTCCCTCTCCCTCTCTCTCCCTCTCCCTCCCTCCTTCCCTCCCTCTCTCTCTCTCTCTCTCTCTCTCTCTGCCTCTCTCCTCTCGCTCTGCTTGCAAATAAATAAATAATTTTTTTTTTTTTTTTTGGTTTTCAAGGCAGGGTCTCACTCTGGTCCAGGCTTACCTGGAATTAACTATGTAGTCTCAGGGTGGCCTTGAACTCCTGGCAATTCTCCTACCTCTGCCTCCCGAGTGCTGGGATTAAAGGCGTGCGCCACCACGCCCGGCTTTCAAATAATTTTTTTAAATAATCAAAAATATAGTAGACTAGACAAGGTTGTAGACATCTGTAATTCCAACACTTAGGCTGAGGCAGGAAGATCATAAGTTCAAGGCCATCCTTGGCTACACAGTGAGATCCTGTCTCAGAAAAAAAAAAAAAAAAAAAAAAGTGATTCAAATGCTTAAGAAAAAGCTGAGGCAGAGGTAGGAGGATTGCCGTGAATTCAAGGCCACTCTGAGTCTACATATAGTGAATTCCAGGTCAGCCTGAGCTAGAGCGAGACCCTACCTGAAAAACCAAAAAAGAAAGAAAGAAAGAAAGAAAGAAAGGAAGGAAGGAAGGAAGGAAGGAAGGAAGGAAGGAAGGAAGGAAGGAAGGAGATGGAGGGAGGGAGGGAAGGAGGGAAGGAGGGAGGGAGGAAGGGAAGAAGGAAGGAAGGGAAGAAAGAAAGAAAGAAAGAAAGAAAGAAAGAAAGAAAGAAAGAAAGAAAGAAAGAAAGAAAGAAGGAAAAAGAAAAAGCTGGACATGGTTGCTCACACCTATACTCCCAGCACAAGAGAGGCTGAGACAAGAGGATCACTGTGAGTTCAAGGATACCCTGGGATACTGAATAAGATCCTATCTCAAAAATACCAAATTGGGCCGGGCATGGTGGCGCATGCCTTTAATCCCAGCACTCGGGAGGCAGAGGAAGGTGGATCGCTGTGAGTTCAAGACCACCCTGAGACTACATAGTGAATTCCAGGTCAGTCTGGACTAGAGTGAAACCCTACCAAAAAAAAAAAAAAAAAATTGGGCTAAAGAGATGACTTGGCAGTTAAAGCACTTGCCTGTGAAGCCTAAGGATCCAAGTTCAGTTCTCCAGGTCCCACGTAAGCCAGATGTACATGGTGGCACATGTGTCTGGAGTTTGTTTGCAATAGCTGGAGATGCTGGTGTGCCCATTCTGTCTGTATCTATCTTTCTACCTCTTTCTCTCTCTCTAATAAATAAAAATAAAACATTTTTTTAAAAAAACACCAAATTTTGGGATGGAGAGATGGCTTGGCGGTTAAGTGCTTGCCTGCAAACCTATGTTGGACTTTCCAGATCCCATGTAAGCCAGACGCACAAGGTGATGCAGGCATGCAAAATCGTACATGCGCACAAGTTGGTGCATGCATCTGGAGTTCGACTGCAGTGGCTGGAGGTCCTGGCACATCAATTCTCTATCTTTCTCCTTCACCCTCTCTCTCTAATAAAAATTTTCAAAAACACCAAATTTTACTTCCTCAAAACAACAACATGAGCCTCTAAACCTCAAGTACCTGCTGCTAAGTGCCAGTAACCGTGTCAGTGTCTCTTTGTATAAAACCCAAGGCTGGGGATGGAGAGATGGCTTAGCGGTTAAGGCGTTTGCCTCGGTTTGATTCCCCAGGACCCACGTAAGCCAGATGCACAAGGGGACGCATACATCTGGAGTTCGTTTGCAGTGGCTGGAGGCCCAGGCATGCCCATTCTCTCTCGCTCGCTCGCTCTCTATCTCTCTGCCTCATTCTCTCTCTATTGATCTCAAATAAATAAATAAATAAATATAAACAAAAAAATTTTAAGTAATAAAATAATTTTAAAATCTCAAATAGATGGGGCTGGAGAGACGGCTTAATGGTTAAGGTGCATGCCTGCAAAGCCTAAGGACCCAAGTTCAATTCTCCAGGTCCCACGTAAGCCAGATACATATGTGTCTGGAGTTCGTTTGCAGTGGCTAGAGGCCCTGGCATGCCCATTCTCACTCTCTCTCTCTCTCTCTTTCCCCCTCATTCTGTCTCTAATAAATGAATAAAGAAAAATAAATCTAAAAAAAAAAGCCAGCCAGGCATAGTGATGCACGTCTTTAATCCCAGCACTTGGGAGGCAGAGGTAGGAGGATTGCTGTGAGTTCAAGGCCACCCTGAGACTACAGAGTGAATTTCAGGTCAGCCTGGGCTAGAGGGAGACCTTACCACACACACAAAAAAAAAAGTTTTAAAAAGGGTATAGGGAGATAGTTCAGAGGTTAAAAGTGCTTATTACTGGGGCTAGAGAGATGGCTTAGTGGTTAAGTGCTTGCCTTTGAAGCCTAAGGACCCCGGTTCAAGGCTCAATTCCCCAGTACCCACGTAAGCCAGATGCACAAGGTAGCACATGCATCTGGGGTTCATTTGCAGTGGCTAGAGGCCCTGGTGTGCCCATTCTCTCTCTCTCTCTCTCTCTCTCTTTCTCTCTCTCTCTTTCTCTGTCACTCTCAAATAAATAAATAAAAATTTAGAAAAAGTGCTTATTACCAAACCCTGCTGTCCCAGAGTCAATTGCCCAGTGCCCATGTAATGCCAGATACACCAAGTTCATTTGCAGTGGCAAGAAGCCCTGGCATGCCCATGTTCTGTGTATGTGTTTGGGTGTGTGTGTGTGCGCGCACGCGCGTGCACGTGTGTTTCCTTGCAAATATTTTTTTTAATATTTTAAGTTAAAGTTAAAAAAAAAAAAAAAAAAAACAGCCAGGCATGGGGGCACATGCCTTTAATCCCAGCACTGGGGAGGCAGAGGTAGGAAGATCGCCATATAGGCCACCCTGAGACTACATAGTGAATTCCAGGTCAGCCTAGGCCAGAGTGAAACCCTACCTCAAAAAACCAAAAAAAAAAAATTATATATATATATACACACACACATATATATATGATTATACAAATGGGGTGGCTAGAAAGATGGCTTAGTGGTTAAGACACTTGTCTGTGAAGCCTAAGAACTTAAGTTCAAATCTCCAGGTCTCACATAGCCAGCATGCACACAAGAGGGTGCAAGCATCTGGAATTTATTCTCAGCAGGCTGAAGGTCCTGGTGTGACCATTCCCCCACTCTCAAAATAAAAATAATTTTTAAATCTTTTAAAAATGCACACACCTGGGACTGGAGAGATGGCTTAATGGTTAAGGCCTTTGTCCGCAAAGCCAAAGGATACCTGTTCCATTCCCCAGTATCTATATAAGCCAGATGCACAAGGTGACACATGCATCTGGAGTTCATTTGCAGTGGCTGGAAACCCTGGTGTTCCCATCTTCTCTCTCTCACTCTGCCTCTTTTCCCTCTTTCAAATAAATACATAAAAATAAAATAAAATAAAAATACACACACACACACACAAATTTTGGGCTGGAGAGATGGACTAGGGGTAAGGTGCTTTCCTGCAAAGCCAAAGGACCATGGTTCAATTCCCTAGGACCCACATAAGCCAGATGCACAAGGTGGTGCATGCATCTGGAGTTCATTCACAGTGGCTGGAGGCCCTGGCATGATCGTTCTCTCTGTCTCTCTGCTTCTCTATCTCTCTCAATAAATAAATTAATTAAAAAATTTTTAAAAGACTGACAAGAAAACAGAAGCACTTTTGTTGAAATCTTTTAGAAAACATAAAATCTGCCATCAGTTCTTAAGTGCAAGCCTTGAAGGATATGCATCTTATCAAACATTTTCATGTGCTTACTGATGTCAGACACTGTCTTAGCCATAATACAAATATTTAATCATTAACCTACATAGCACTCATAACAGTTTTATGATGTACAACTATCATTGTTCCAGTTAGCCAATGAGAAGATTCAGACACTAAGAACACAAGTGACCTGCTCAGGGTCACACAGCTAGCAAATGGTAAAGATGATTTTAAAATTTAAGTAGAGCTGGAGAAATGCCTAAGCAGTCAAGATGCTTGCCTGCAAAGGAGCCAGGTTCAATTCCCCAGGACCCATGTAAGCCAGATGCAAAAAGCAGCACATGTGTCTGGAGTTCGTTTGCAGCGGCTTGAGGCACTGGTGCACCCAGTCTCTCTCTTTCTCTTCCTCCCTCCCTCTTTCTTTAATAAATAAAAAAAAATTAAGTAGAGGTGGCTCATGCTTTTAATCTCAGCTCACTCAATCTCTCACACTCTCTCCTTTCCCTCTCTCCCTCATAAATAATTTTTTTATTTATTTGAGACAGAGAGAAGGAGGGAGAGAGAGAGAATGGGTACACCAGGGCCTCTAGCCACTGCAAACCAATTCCAGACGCATGTGCCACCTTGTGCATCTGGCTTACGTGGGATCTGGAGAATCAAACCTAGATCTTTAGGCTCCACAAGCAAGCACCTTAACCAATAAGCCATCTCTTCAGCCCAATAAAATATTTTTGAAAAAAAGTGAGGCAAAAGAATCAGTACAAGTAGATGATAAGACTATGTGTAAGAAATTTGAAGGGGGGGTCGGGCATGGTGGCGCACGCCTTTAATCCCAGCACATGGGAGGCAGAAGTAGGAGGATCGCTGTGAGTTCAAGGCCACCCTGAGACTACATAGTGAATTCCAGGTCAGCCAGAAAAAGAGAAGAAAAGAAAGAAGAAAGAAAAGAAAGAGAAGAGAAGAAAAGAGAAGAGAAGAGAAACTTGAAGGGGAAAAATGCTAAATTACTATTAGAAATGAGAATTTATGGGGGGAGGGAGGGAAGTACCACAGGATATTGTCTACAATTAAGGAAGTTGTCAATTAAAAAAAAAAAAAAAAAGAAAGAAAAAAATCACATGTTAAAAGAAAAAAATGAGAATTTATTAAATGGTTGATTTTTTTTTAATTATCATGCACAACTTTTTTAAATATTTTTTTATTTTTATTTACTTATTTCTGGAGAGAGACACAGAGAGAGACAGGGAGAGAGGGAGAGGAAGACAGATAGAGATGAGCAGTCTCTCAGCTGCTGCAAATGAAATCTAGATGTGTGCACCCCCTTGTGGTCAAGTGTGGCATTACGCCCTTGCATCACCTTGCATCTGGCTAAACGTGGGACCTGGAGATTGGAACCGGCGTTCTTAGGCTTAGGAGGCAGGCGCCTTAACCACTAAGCCATCTCTCCAGCCCTGATTTTTTTTAATGGTTTTTCGAGGAAGGGTTTCACTCTAGCCCAGGCTGACCTGGAAATCACTATGTCATGTCAGGGGGGCCTTGGTGATACTCCTACCTCTGCCTCCCAAGTGCAGGGGTTAAAGGCGTGGCCACCACACCCGGCTCTAAGTGGCTGACTTTTTTAAGATATCAATAATATTTCTGTGTATAATTAAAACCAGAAAAACATATTTCAAAAAATGCCAGTTCAATAGTAACTAAAAAGGAAATGTAAATAACTGGATTTTTAAATTACTAATTATTATGTGAATAAAAATTTGCAATTGTCCTGGTTATTCAGTGTACATAAACTTCACGCTTATAGGAAATAAGATATTGGAAAACTGTGAATCAAAATGTCCTCAGACACTGTATTAGACAGGGTTCTCTAGAAGAGAACTGATAGAATGAATTGAATATAAAGGGGATTGGAGCTGGAGAGATGGCTTAGTGGTTAAGGAGCCTGCCTGCGAAGCCTAAAGACCCCAGTTTGATTCTCCAGTTCCCACATAAGCCAGATGCACATAATGGCACATGCGCCTGGAGTTCGTCTGCAGTGGCTAGGGGCCCTGGTGTATCCATTCTCTCTCTCTCTCCCCCCACCCCCCTTCTCTGGCTCTAATAAATAAATAAATAAAAATAAAATCTTTAAAAAATAATAACAAGGGCTGGAGAGATGGCTTAGTGGTTAAGGTGCCTGCCTCCTAAGCCTAAGAACGCTGGTTCCAATCTCCAGTGGTTCCAATCTCCAGGTCCCACGTTTTGCCAGAAGCAAAGTGACACAAGAGCGCAATGCCACACTTGACCACAAGGGGTGCACACATCTGGATTTCGTTCACAGTTGCTGAGAGACTGATGGCATGCCCATTCTCTATCTGTCTCCCTCTCCCTCTGTCTGTTTCTCTCTGTGTCTCTCTCCAAAAATAAAAAAAAATTAATTAAAAAATTTAATGATAATAAATAAATAAAAGGGTATGTATTGGATTAGCTTACAGCAGTCCAACTATAGCAGTCTGCAGACTTGAAATCAAGGAAACCAGTAGCTGTTCAGTCCACATGACTGGATGCCTCAGCAGCTCCAATCCAGCAATGAAGGCCTGGAGGCTTTCTGGAGAGCCACTGGTCTTCACGCTGGGAGACTGAGGAAACCTGGTTCCAATGCCATGGAAAGATAGCCGAACAGGATAGATGCACATACAAGTGAAGGCGCTCACCAACCAAAGGCACCAGCACTGGCAGCCAGACGGGAGGAGGGGCCTCTTTTCTCCTAGAGCCTCCTTATATTAAGTGCCACTCCAACCCTGGAAGGGGCCACCCACTCTGGAGGAAGGACTTTCTCCTTCAGTCAATCCTTCCTAGAAGCAAATTCAGAGACCCAACCAAGAGGAATGTCTGCGGATTCCTAACAAGATCAAGTTGGCAGCAGAACTTTACCATCATACTCAGACTGCGGTGTAGCTCAGATGTGGAGCTCCTGACTCCCATGCACCAGGCCCCAGGTTCAACTCCTAGCACCAGCACAACACACATAGATACACAGATAGATACACAACACAGATAGTAGGGATGTCCCTCAACTGATGACTGGATAATGAAGATGTGGCGCATTTACACAATGGAGTTCTACTTAGCAGTAAAGAAAAATGAAATCAGCAGGAAAATGGATGGATCTGGAAAAGATTATACTTAGTGAGGTAACTCAGGCCCAGAAAGCCAAACGTCACATGTTCTCTCTTATATGTGGATCCTAGCTACAGATGATTTCTATGTGAGTAAAAATAAAACTCAGTAGCAGAAGCCAGTAAGCTAGAAAGGGGATATACAGGAAATAGAAAGGGAGGGAGGGGGGACTTAATAGGATGGTATTGTATATATGTAAGTAGAAGAACAGATTAACGGGGTGAAAAGGCCTAAGTGAGGTCAGGGGAAGAGACTGAGTAAAGGAAAGGTGGAGGGAGGGCTAATCAAAATCTAAGAGGATATAAATAAGTCATAGGGAAACCTACTTTTCTACAATGAAACACTCAGAAGCCATAGATTGTTACTAGAAAATTTTCAGTGCTAGGGATGGGATACCTTCCAGTGAGTTGTTGGCCAGGGAGGTCACTGATGCCCCCAAAACATTACAGGCCATTGCCGAAGCTCTTGGTTTCCCACCAGAAATAGATGGTAAGATCCAATTGGTGAAGGCTCCACATACTTGGGGCTGCAAGGTCACTGAGAAATCCTGCTAGAGCTGAGCTAAAAACCTCCTCCATGTAGACCACCTCCTCCATGTAGACCACCTGACAGACAAGCTGGGAAAAGCTATGCTGCATGCAGTTCAATGGGAGAGAAAGAAATCACCAGTGGCGATACTCAACATTGGACACTGCAAGCCTTAAATTTGGCCAGCCAGGCCAAATGAGCCAATGGGTGCAATAGTGGCATGTCTGTTATGGGCGAAACAAACTGCTCTCTAATTGGACTGGAGGCCCACTCCATGGGAGGGAATACATCCCTGACACTGAACCTACAACAGGGGTAGAGATGGCTTAGCAGCTAAGGAGCATGTCTACAAAGCCAAAGGACCCAGGATCGATTCCCCAGGACCCATGTTTCCCAGATGCACAAGGGGATGCACACGTCTGGAGTTTGTTTGCAGTGGCTGAAGGCCCTGGCATGCCCTTTATCTCTCTCTCTCTCTCTTTCTCTGGCAAATAAATATTTTTTTAATTATCTTTTAAAAAAATCTTTTAGTAATGTTAAAGTTTGAACCCAGAACCTTGTGCATGGCAGGGAAGCACTGTACCATTGAACTACATCTATAGCCTCAACAACTCTATTTCTTAACTGCTGAGCCATCTCTCCAGCTCCTCAACAACTTTTAACCTTGATCTTATTTTTTAAAAAGAAAGTATCTTTCCGGGCATGGTGGCGCACACCTTTAATCCCAGCACTCGGGAGACAGAGGTAGGAGGATCACCGTGAGTTCGAGGCCACCCTGAGAATACAAAGTGAATTCCAGGTCAGCCTGGCCTAGAATGAGACCCTACCTCGAAAAACCAAAAAGAAAAAGAAAAAAAGAAAGTATCTTATATAAAGTTTGTTCGTTTTTCAAATCACATTTAGGTAAGTCCTTAATGGCTTCTAAACCAAAATACATTATTCCTACTCAATGTTTTTGAGAACATATATGTTTTTTTTAAAAAACTATTTTTATTTTTATTTGAGAGAGAGAAAGAGACAGAGAGAGGGAGAGGGAGAGAGAATGGGCACACCAGGGCATCCAGCCACTGCAAATGAACTCCAGATGCATGGGTCACCTTGTGCATCTGGCTTATGTGGGACCTGAAGAATCAAACCTGGGTCCTTTGTCTTTACAGACAAGTGCCTTAACTGCTGAGCTATCTCTCCAGCCCCCATATATACTTTATGAATTTTTTTAAGAAAAGAGAGAAGAGAAAAGAAAGGAAAAGAAAAGAAAAAGGAAAAGAAAAGAGGAGAAAAGAAAAGATGGGCTGGAGAGATGGCTTAGCGGTTAAGGCGCCTGCCTGCTAAGCCTAAGAATGCTGGTTCCAATCTCCAGCGGTTCCAATCTCCAGGTCCCACGTTTAGCCAGATGCAGTGACACAAGGGCGCAATGCCGCACTTGGCAACAAGGGGGCGCACACATCTGGATTTCGTTCACAGCAGCTGAGAGACTGCTGGCACGCCCATCTCTGTCTCCCTCTCCCTCTGTCTATCTCTCTCTGTGTCTCTCTCCAAAAATAAATAAAATAATAAGAAAAGAAAAGAAAAGAAAAAAAGAAAAGAAAAGAAAAGAAAAGAAAAGAAAAGAAAAGAAAAGAAAAGAAAAGAAAAGAAAAGAAAAGAAAAGTCAGACTACCGGGGCTATGGAAACAATTCAGTGGGCAAGCACGAGGTCCAGATTTGGGGTCCCCAGCACCCACGTAAAAGGCAGACAGAATTCCAGGATTTGCTGGCTAAATCTGTGAGCTCCAGGTTCAATGAGAGACTAACTCAAAGAATAAGGATGTGAGCTGATGGGTGCAATAGTGATCTGTTATGGGGGAACCCACCGCTCTCTAATTGGACTGGAGGGACATGGGAGGGAATACATCCCTGATACTGAAAACCTACACCAGGGGTAGTCAAGAGCCCTAGGGATGTAATGTCTGCTGGTGTCTGGCTAAATGTATATTCTATGTTCACCAAACTGACCAGTAAGAACTTCTCTTAATGTTCAAACCCATATATTAATGCTACTCTCACTTTTGGTTAGAAAAGCTTCTCTTTTCAGATGGTGGTGACCTTGGGATGATTCAGAAGGCACCATGGTGCTGAGAAGAAGGGACAGAGGAGTGCTCAGCACTGAAACATCTCTAACACACCTTCCAAGGCTCAGGGTCCATTGCGGAAGAGGGGGCGGAAAGAATGTTAAGAGCCAAAGGAAGGGTGGGACTCCTTACAACGTGCTCCTCCAGACACAAAATGGCCTGCATATCCATGACCTCTCAGTGCCTGACACTACCTACTCAAGACCATCATAATAGGAGGAACAGATCATGACATCAAAATAAAAGAGAGGGCTGGAGATGGCTTAGCAGTTAAGGTGTTTGCCTGTGAAGCCTAAGGACCCAGGTTTGATTCTCCAGGTCTCATATAAACCAGATGCACGCAGTGGCACATGCATCTGGAGTTCGTTTGCAGTGGCTAGAAGCCCTGGCATGCCCATTCTCACACACTCTCTCTCCCTTTCTCTGTCTCAAATAAATAAATGAAAATAAAATTTTAAATGTTTAAAAAAACAAAATAAAATAGAGACTGAGTGACAGGGGGAGGGGATATGATGGAGAGCAGAGTTTCAAAGGGGAAAGTAGGGGGAAGGAGGGAATTACCAATGGGTTATTGTCTACAATTATGGAAGTCGTCAATAAAAAAAATTATAATTAAAAAAGAAATGGGTAGCCAGGCGTGGTGGCACACGCCTTTAATCCCAGCACTCGGGAGGCAGAGGTAGGAGGATCGCTAAGAGTTCGAGGCCACCCTGAGACTACATGGTTAATTCCAGGTCAGCCTGGACCAGAGTGAAACCCTACCTCGAAAAGCAAAAAAAAAAAAAAAAAAAAAAAAAAAAAAGAAATGGGTATGCACTGAGTTGCAGGGAAAATGCTGTCAATGTCACACTTTGCCCAATCAACAATTAAGTTATGTGGGTCCTACTATGGGCACAACTATGCATCAATTATGATAAAGTACCTGGAATTGTTCCATCAAGAGGAATGTTTATCACAGGCTTGGGGAGACAAATGCAGAAAGCACAAAGCAATATATGAAAAATAATAAGGCAAACCAATAATGGGAGCATTCTCTCTCTAATACCTCATATATTTTAGAATAAGAATCTAAGAAGCAATCCATCAGAGTAGGACTTCTGTACACTTTTCTACAGGACACAAGTAAATAACCTATACCAATGAAACGTCATTAACACAAGATAGCCTCAATTCTGAATAATGTTGTTCTCCTTCACTAAGGCACATTAAATAATTGATTTAACTTACCACCACTATAATATAAGCTTCCGTACTAAACTGTTACTGAATGAGCCCAATGAAACAGATAAAAGTCCTCAATTCATAAGTAAAGCCCAGGAAGCAAGCTATCAAGGCAGCTCTTTTTTTTTGGGGGGGTGGGGGTTGAGGCAGGGTCTCACTCTAGCTCAGGCTGACCTGGGATTCACCACCACGCCCAGGTTCTCAAGGCAGCTCTTAAATGATGAAAGATTTGTGAGACAAAAATTAAGAGTGAGACCAAAAATGAATACTATAAGTTATTAGCTATAAGGCCACCACTATTACACTGCTATGAGAAAAGCCCCTTCAGAGGTTAGAGCTTTCTTTTTTATTTTTATTTTTTCGAGGTAGGGTCTCACTCTAGCCCAGGCTGACCTGGAATTCACTATGTAACCTCAGGTTGGCCTCGAACTCAAGGTGATCCTCCTACTTCTACTTCCCATGTGTGGCATTAAAGGTGTGTGCCACCATGCCCGCCATAGGTTAGAGCCTTCTATGCCTAGGATAACACACTTTACATCAGAAATATAGCTGAAGAAATAGGACTATGGCTCACATTAATTCAACAAATATTTACTGAGTTACACTGTGCTGAGTGCCTGAAATGCAAAATTGAGTTAAGACACAGACCCATTCACTATTTTGTAATAAAATTATGATCAAGTTCCTGGTCTGAAAGAGCAAATGTTACAGGGGCGTTCTGTTTAGGGTCGGGGGGGGAGGGAGGAATGTGGCTTAAAAAGTAAGGATCCTTGAAATAATCCTATTTTCCAATCATTAGCTATCTAACCACGAGGCTGGAAAGCCTGAAAGCCATCACACTTTACTCTTAAGAATTAAGTGGAATATGAATTGGAAATAAGAATTAAATATCTCTAAAATTTAAAAAGAATTGGAATAGTTCAATGTAGATTATCAATTTTTATTTACAATCCCACATGGACATAATTTACTACACATAATTTACTGCACAAAACAAGATATAACTAGCTACTATTTTATTGGGCTATTACCAAATGTTAAGAGGTTCCCAAGAAAGAAATGGGCTCTATAAAAAGCTTTAGAGACCCTGAGCCACTGAACACTACAGAGAAGGCAGCAAGATAGAAAAGGTAGACAGTGCCTTGAGGCAAAAACTCTAGGAAGTGATAGAATGCCTTCTTTACAATCTGCAGCGAGGTTATTACCCGTGATGAATTGATAACCATTCATTAAACTTCAAGAGCAGTAGACAACTGGCAGGCTATTTCATGCCTCAGAGAATTTATGGCTAAAATGACAGGTGACTTTGAATTCAGAAAGTAAAACAGATTCTTGAAAAATGTTACTTCCATGCATTCTTCTGTTAAGTAAACTTGGAGGCACATCCAGGCATTTGCTGCTTTTCTACATCAGCGAGGAAAGGATTAAAATCTGGTGCATCAGTCTGTCGATCAGCAATATATATATGTGTGAACCGAGCACTTAAGATACAAGCCACTCTGGGCCGTAAGAGGGAAACACTGTACAAAAGACGCAATGATAAGCTAAACTAAAACAGGGTGGAATTGAGAGAGGAATTATGTTTCCAGGCTTTCATTGGCTGGCCCCTCCTTGCCACAATACTGGTGTTCCCTAGTGGTGGTGGATGCTGGTGTTTGTCTCTTTGAGAGAGGGTCTCGTGTAGCTCAAGTAGCCGAGGGTGATCTTGAACCTCTGAATCTACAGCCTCTATCTCCCCAGTGCTGGCATTAAAGGCACCCACCATCACGCCAAGCTTGTGCAGAGGGCTTTGTACGTACTAAGCAGACACTCTACCCACTGAGCCACATCCCCAGCCCTTCCTACTGTCCTGTCCTGTCCTGTCCTGTCCTGTCCTGTCCTGACCTGTCCTGTCTTGTCTTGTTTTGTTTTTGAGGTAGGGTCTCAGTCTAGCCCAGGCTAACCTGGAATCACTCTGTATTCTCAGGGTGGCCTTGAACTCATGGCAATCCTCCAACCTCTGCCTCCCAAG
The DNA here is from genome assembly GCA_036365145.1 of Orientallactaga sibirica. Lineage (NCBI taxonomy): Eukaryota > Metazoa > Chordata > Mammalia > Rodentia > Dipodidae > Orientallactaga > Orientallactaga sibirica. The sequence continues at coordinate 11,117,275 of JAEOAD010000035.1, read as the reverse complement.
GGCTGGGATTAAAGGTGTGCACCACCACGCCCGGCCTTCCTACAGTTTTTATCTCTGGTTCCATGTTCTCATTCTGCTTGTTCCCAACCTGATCTAATGATACAGGCTTCAACTAGGACCAGCTCACTAAGGCTCCACCCTCTCCAGAAATGTCCTCTTCTGAACTTTGCAATCCTCACTGCATTAATTTTTTAAATATATATTTATTTATTTGAGAGAGAAAGAGGCAGATAGAAGAATGACAGAAAGGGTGCCCCAGGGCTTCCAGCCACTGTAAATGAACTCCAGACGCATGTGCTACCTTATGCAATCTGGGTGGGTACTGGGGAGTAGAACCTGGGTCCTTAGGCTTCCCAGGCAAGTGTCTTAACCACTAAGCCATCTCTCCAGCCCTGACTGCATTGATTTATTTATGTATTTCTGTGGAAACTGTGTATGGATGCTCCAAGGTCTCCTGCTGCTATAAACAAATACTAGATGCATGCACCACTTTGGGTCCAGCTTTATGTGGATAATGGGGAATCAAACCCTGGGTGCACGGGTTTTGTAAGAAAATGACTTTAACTGTTAAGCCATCACCCAGCCCACCTCAGCATCTTTTGTTTATTTTTATTTATGTATTAGCAACAGACAGAGAGAAAACGGGTGCACCAGGGCCTCCAGCCACTGCAAATGAACTCCAAATGGATGTGCCCCCTTGTGCATCTGGCTTACATGGGTCCTGGGGAATTGAACCTGGGTCCTTTGGCTTTGCAGGCAAGTGCCTTAACCACTAAGTCATCTCTCCAGTCCCTTTTTTTTTTTTTTTTTTTTTTTTTTAAGATAGGGTCTCACTCTAGCCCAGGCTGATCTGGAATTCACTATGTATTCTCAGAGTGACCTCGAACTCATAGTAATCCTCCTGTCTCTGCCTCTCAAGTGCTGGGATTAAAGGCATGCACCACCATACCTGGCCCACAGTTATCTTGTAAAAGAAGAAATCTCCTCTTAGAAAAGAATGGAGGGATGGCTTAGCAATTAAGACGCCTGCCTACAAAGCCAAAGGACCACGGTTTGATTCCCCAGGACCCACATAAGCCAGATACCCAAGGTGGTACATGTGTCTGGAGGCCCTGGTGTGCCCATTTTCTTTCTCTCTCCCTCCTTCACTCTCTCTCTCCATCTTTCTTTCTCAAATAAATAAAAATAAAATTATTTAAAAAGAAAAGAATGCACAGCCAGTCGTGACGTGTATGTCTTTAATCCCAGCACTTAAGAGACTGAGGTAGGAGGATCACCATGAGTTTGAGACCAGACTGAGCTACAGAGTGAGTTCCAGGTCAGCCTGGGACACAGTGAGTAGAGTAAGACTGCTTCAGAAAAAAAGAGAGACAGAAAAAATGATATACAAATTCCCTGCACACCCTATACACCTTTTCTCACCCTGGCTCTTCTGTGTAATAACTATCACATTCACATCCAAGTGTTCACCACCAGTTCACAACTTATTTCCTGTATTCAAGCTGTTTTTACAGCAAAAATTCCAGCCCATTGCTCCCCACCATGCAAACATTACAGATCTTGTAGAAACCAGCTCAAGGTCACTTCTCCAATGCCTATTTATGACTGTACCAGATGAACACTTATTGATGCTTCCCAAAAGCTGTCTTGTAGGCCCTACGATATGACAGGTGCTGGCATAAGTATTCCTCTAGTGCTCTGCAAAACTTGAACAGTTCCAGTGTACTGAAAATGTATGATTTTGTCACCTCTATCAGTCCATTTTTTTTTCCCAAAGACAGGAAACATATTTTCTGGTCCAGCACTCATTTTTCTGGCTCGGGTAAAGAAGGCTCAAAAGCAAATAGTGCTGGGCGTGGTGGCGCACGCCTTTAATCCCAGCACTCAGGAGGCAGAGGTAGGAGGATCGCCGAGAGTTCGAGGCCACCCTGAGACTACATAGTTAATTCCAGGTCAGCCTGGACCAGAGTGAGACCCTACCTTGAAAAACCAAAAAAAAAAAAAAAAAAAGCAAATAGCAAAAGAAATGTAAAAATAAAATTAAAAAGTAACTAAGCTTATCACCAAGTGCAGTGTTCTCAGATGCTTTTTTTTTCCTCTCCAACTATGGGTCTCAATTAATTTGTAAAACCAATTTAGTGGATCCCTAGAAACACTTTTTAATATTTTAAATTTTTTAATATTTTAAATATAGAAGAATAAAAGTTCTCTTATTTGCTTCCTGTATCACAAGCAAGGTTAAATCCTTTTTCATGTATTTATATATTGAATAGTAATATTAACATGTATATTTTAATGTAAATAATGAAAAAAAGGATTTGAAAAGTATCATTAGGTCCCTATTTCCTAGTTACCTCAACAAATGCCAAGGAAGAAGCCTTAGAGAATCCTTTAGTACTTGAATTAATAAAAAAATTTTTTTAATTGGCATATCCCTAGTTTGTGCTGATTTTACAAGTGTTGAAACCAGTTATTGGTTTGCTTCCAATAGATTAAACATCCCTTCTTGTTTACAGCTTTAATTAGCTAAGCAAATCCTTTTCTACTTGCCTTCAATAAATAGTACAAAGAAACTTCAAAGCAGCATGTCAGAATTACTGTAAACTCCTAATTAGCTAAATACAAACTTAATAAGTTTATAACATACTTTGGAGAAAAGGCAACCATTAGGGAGAAATCTATCTGTACTCTAAAGTACTGTCAGTCTTTATCAGATAATATGCATTATGCTAGTCTCACTTGGTCAACAAGAATACTTTGTAAACACCTAGTACATGTCATTGCACACACTGGGTAGACAAAGTAAATAATGAAGACTGTCATGAAACACGGATATCCTAAATTCCATCATAATGGCTGGGGGTGTGGCTCAGTGAGTGACACTGCACTTGCCTTACACACATAAGGCCCTGGGTTCCCCAGCACTGGCCCTCCAAAGGTAAAAAATATTTGCGGCTGGAAAGATGGCTTAGTGGTTAAGGCACATGGCTGTGAAGCCTAAAGACCCAGGTTCGATTCTCCAGGTCCCACGTAAGCCAGATGCACATGGTGGCACATGCATCTGGAGTTCGTTTACAGTGGCTAGAGGCCCTGGTGCACCCATTCTCTCTCTCTCTCTGTCTCTAATAAATAAATAAATTAAATAAATAAATAAATAAACCCTTTAAAAATATATATTTATCATAAAAACTTAAGATATAAGATATAGGTGATGTCAGCAACATGGCAGACTACAACATGGTTAACTACAGGTACCTGGAGACTTTCCCTGTATAACAGAAGACCACCAAAATAAAACTAGAGCTAGCCAGGTGTGGTGGCGCACACCTTTAATCCCAGCACTAGGGAGGCTGAGGTAGGAGGATTGCTGCAAGTTCAAGGCCACCCTGAGACTACATAGTGAATTCCAGGTCAGCTTTAGCTAGAGAGAGACCCTACCTCAAAAAAAAAAAAAAAAAGAAAGAAAAAAAAAGAAAAGAAAAAGAGAGAAAGAGAAAAACAAGAGCCATTTCACTGGCATGCTGGCATCAGAGTGCCAGAGAGCAAAAGTTACATGGCAATGACAATGAAGAGCACAGAGAAGCACAATGACCTCCTAAAGAAAGGAACTAAGCCCAGCAGCCGCCGTCCCACTTCTTGAGATCAACCTTGAAGAAGAAAGACTTCCCAAGAAAAGAGTCAGTGGAAGTGGGATGGGAGTAAGAGAGGGGAATATGAGTGGATATAACAAAAACATATTATATGCATGTATGAAATTGTAAAAAAAATATAATTTAAAAAAATCAAAGCATGGTGGTGCACGCCTTTAATCCCAGCACTTGGGAGGCAGAGGTGGGAGGATCACTGTGAGGTCAAGGCCACCCTGAGACTACACAATGAATTCCAGGTCAGCCTGAGCTAGAGAGAAACCCTACCTCAAAAAAAAAAGGGGGGGCTGGAGAGATGGCTTAGCGGTTAAGGCGCCTGCCTCCTAAGCCTAAGAATGCTGGTTCCAATCTCCAGGTCCCACATTTAGCCAGATGCAAAGTGACACAAGGGCGCAATGCCGCACTTGACCACAAGGGGGCGCACGCATCTGGATCTCGTTCGCAGCAGCTGAGAGACTGCTGGCACGCCCATCTATCTGTCTTCCTCTCCCTCTCTCTCTGTGTGTGTCTCTCTCCAAAAAAAAAAAAAGAAGACTTCCTGGACTGGAGAGATGTCTTAACAGCTAAGGCGCTTGCGAAGCCCAAGGACTTACGTTCAACTCTCCAGATCTCACATAAGCCAGACATACAAAGTGACACAAGCATGCAAAGTCACACATGTGCGCAAGGGGGGGACAAGCGTCTGGAGTTTGATTGCACTGGCTGGAGGCCCCTGGCACACCAATTCTCTCTTTTGCACATGCATTTTTAAAAAGCCAGTCTGTTGGGCTTGCCTCAAAAAAAAATAAAAATAAAAAAGGACTTCCCTGTACAAGGCGAGGAGAGAAGAGGACAGGACAGGACAAGGACAAAGGACCAGCCAAGGAGGCCTCAGCACTTCTCTATGCATGTGCTGCTGGAGAAGCCCTGAGCCCAGTTTGGGGACTTTCAGGACTCCCATACCATGTAATGTCCAGGAGAAAGTGCCCGGCCCCACCTAGGCTCCTATTTTACAATCTTTTTTTATTATTAAAATATTTTATATTTATTTATTTATTTATTTATTTATTTGAGACAGAGAGGGAAAGAGAGAGTGGAAGAGGGAGAATGGGCGCACCAGGGCTTCTAGCCACTGCAAATGAACTCCAGATGCATGTGCCCCCTTGTGCATCTGGCTTATGTGGGACTTGGAGAATCAAACTGGGGTCCTTAGGCTTCCCTGGCATGTGCCTTAACCATTAAGCCATCTCTCCAGCCCCTGCTTTACAATCTTATAATCCCAAATGTCCAGGATACTGTGAAGCCATGAAGCAGCTATTCGGTAAGCCTAGGCCCACAAACCTAAGCCTGCAAACCAGCCATGGAGCCCTGTCCACTCTCCAGTGGCCCCAGAAAACACCACGACAGCCTACCCTGAATAGCTTGGCTTGCAGAGGATCCCAGAAAGCAACCAGGCAGTGTTGCCTCCCCTCCTTCTGAGCCAGGAAGCACGCCAATGACCTCATCCACTCAAGCTCAGCCCAGAAAGTGTCTGGCAAGCTTAAGCAGCTCAACTCACCAAGTCTTCATGTAGCAGAAGAGCAGCATGGCCAGTCCTCCCATGACTCTTGGAAGGAGCCAGGCTGATTCCACAAAACACAAAGAATCACAAGGGGCTATAACAACTATGTGCAGACAAATTGGAAAGTCTACAAAAACAGGACAAATTTCTGAATCAAAATTTATACAATGAAGCCAGGCGTGGTGGTGCACGCCTTTCATCCCAGCACTTGGTAAGCAGATGTAGGAGGATTGCCATGAGTTTGAGGCCACCCTGAGACTACATAGTGAATTCCAGGTCAGCCTGGACCAGAATGAGACCATAACTCGAAAAGTCAAAAAAAAAAAATTAATTTAGCGCTGGAGAGATGGCGATTAAGGCGCCTGCCTCCTAAGCCTAAGAACGCTGGTTCCAATCTCCAGAGTTTCCAATCTCCAGGTCCCACGTTTAGCCAGATGCAGTGACACAAGGGCACAAGGCCGCACTTGACCACAAGGGGGCGCACGCATCTGGATTTCATTCGCAGCAGCTGAGAGTCTGCTGGCGCGCCCATCTCTATCTGTCTTCCTCTCCCTCTCTCTCTCTCTGTCTTGCTCCAAAAAAAATTTTAAAAATTATATGATGAGATGTAGAAAACCTGAACAGATCAATTATGAATAATGAGACTCAATCAGTTTTTAACAAAAGGAGGAGAAGGAGGAGAAAAAAAGAAGAAGAAAAGCCGGGCGTGGTGGCGCACGCCTTTAATCCCAGCATTCAGGGGGCAGAGGTAGGAGGATCACCGAGAGTTCGAGGCCACCCTGAGACTACATAGTTAATTCCAGGTCAGCCTGGACCAGAGTGAGACCCTACCTCGCAAAACCAAAAAAAAAAAAAGAAGAAGAAGAAAAGGAGGAGGAGGAGGAGGAAGGGAGGAAGGCAGGGAGGGAGGAAGAAGGAAGAGAGGGAGGAAAGAGCTTCCAACAAATGCAAAGCAAGAACTAGATGGCTTCATCGTGAAAATTACCAACCACTTTTCCCCCCACCTCTTAAAGAAAAACTAATAGCAATTATTCTGAAATTATTCAAATTATTTCCAACTACCAAAAGGAAAAGAACTCTTCCAAAATCACTTCACGAGGCCAGCATTACCCTGATAGCAAAACCAAAAAAAAAAAAAAAATCACAAAAACTATAGGTCAGTATCTCTAATGAACGCACATCCAAAATTATATCAACAAAATATTAGCAAATCAAACCCAACAGTCCATGAAAAAAAAAAAAGCTATTTACAATCAAGAGTCAGGTGTGGTAGGTAGTCCATGCCTGTATTCCTAGCACTCTAAAGGGAGAGGCAGGAGGGTGGCTGCAAAGTCAAGGCCGGCCTCATCTACACGATGACTTCCAGGAGCATCAGGGCTACACAGTAAGACCTTGTGTACTGTAGTTATCTTTGCATTGCTAGGACAAAACTTTTGACCAAAAGCAGCTGATGGGAGAAAAGGGTTTCTTTTGGCTTCCAGTCTCAAGGGAAAACTTCGTGATGGCAGGGAAAGCATGGCATGAGCAGAGGCTGGACGTCACCTCTGCCACCACAGGTGGAAAACAGCAGACAGTGAGTTGACCTCCAGTAAGAGGGAGTTGGCTGTAACACTTCTACACCCACCCCCTCTAGCAAGGCACCACTTCCTAAACTGCCCCCAGCTGGAGACTAAGCATTCAAAACACATGAGTTTATGAGGTAGGGGACATCTGATTCAAATAACTGCACTGTCTCAAAACAGAGAGTAGGGAAGAAGAGGAAGGTCAGAATCTCGTTCTTAGAAAATACCTACTGAGGGCTGGGAAGATGGCCCAGCTGGTAAGGGTGCTTGCCACACAAAACAAAAAAGCCTGAGAGAGTCTGAGACTTCCAAAATTTGATTACACACACAAACACACACACACACAGACACCCTGTAACATCAGTTCTATGGCAAGGGGGTAAAGACTAAGAGAACCACTACACTAGCTAACCAAGAAAGAAAAAAAAACTAACTGCTGGGGGCTGGAGGAATGGCTTAGCTGCTAAGGCATTTGCCTGCAAAGCCAAAGAACCCAGGTTCAATTCCCCAGGACCTATGTTAGCCAGATGCACAAGGGGGCACATGCATCTGGAGTTTGTTTGCAGTGGCTAAAGGCCCTGGAGCACCCATTCTCTCTCTCCCCCTCTTTCTCTGTCAAATAAATAAACATAATTTTTTTTAAAGAGCTGGGCATGGTGGCACACACCTTTAATCCTAGCGCTTGGGAGGCAGAAGTAGGAAGATCGCTGCAAGTTCAAAGCCCCCCTGAGACTACATAGTGAACTCCAGGTCAGCCTGGGCTACAGTGAGACCCTACCTTGAAAACCAACAACAACAACAACAACAACAAAACAAAAAAAGCATTCTCCAGGTTGAGTGAAAGCACACAGATGACAGAGGACACCCAACATTCTCCTCTGCTCCACACGTGTCATACACATCCACACACATGTATGCATATGCCACCCACATCACATCACATACATTCTACACAAACACCAGAAAATAAACAGATAAAAGAAAACATATACTGGAAGCTGGGTGTATTGCCTCAAGCCTATAATCTCACCACTTAGGAGGTGGAGGCAGGAGGATCAGGGGTTCGAGGTCAGCCTCAACTTCACAAGCGAGTTCATGCTGAGGATCAGGGGTTCAAGGCCAGCCTCAACTTCATAAACAAGTTCATGCCCAGCCTGGGCAATATGAGTCCTACCTCAAAAAATAAATCAAAATTAAAAAAAAAAAAAAAAGAAAAAGAAAGAAAGAAAAGAAAGGAGCCGGGCATGGTGGCATTGGGGAGGCAGAGGTAGGAGGATCGCTGTGAGTTCAAGGCCACCTTGAGACTACATAGTGAATTCCAGGTCAGCCTGGGTTAGAGTGAGACCCTACCCTCAGAAAACCAAAAAGAAGGAGGAGCAGGAGGAAAAGATAAAAGCATACACTGTTAATCCCAGCACTGGAGGCGGAGGTGGAGGATTCCTTGAATCCCAGACTAGGCAGAGGTCCAGGGATCCTGCACCAGAGTGAGACCCTACCTCGAAACCCACCCTGAGACTACATAGTTAAATTCCAGGTCAGCCTGGGACCAGAGTGAGACCCTGACCTACAAAAATTCAGGTCAGCCTGCACCAAAGTGAGACCCTAAAAAAAAAATCACAAAACCAAAAAAAAAAAAAAAAAAACATACACTGAAGTATTAAGTAAAGGAACATTATGTAGGTACATGATAAACCCACAAAGAAAATGTTAAATTTTGTTGAATTTGTTTAAAGCACATAGGAGAATTCCCTATACCTTCAACTTTTCTGTAATTTTGAGATTATCTCAAAATAAAGCTTCTTTTTTTAAGTGGTTTGACCAATTATAAAACATGTTTAAGAATAAGAATGCATTTATACTTTACCTTTAATTTCAACTATAATTAGTAGGCTAACAAAATATATGTTCCAGTGAAAAGATCTAAAAATTAATGTGAAATAAAGCATGTATAAATATTTTATAAGCGGATTAAAGCTTCAGCTTGCACAGCAATTACGCTATGGTGCTCTGTTTATTGTTCTGCTTGGGTTTCATTTTGGGCTCATCAGGGATCCCCTGAGTATGATTAAAACACTTTATCTCTTATCTATAAATAGATTGTTATATTTGAATAAAAAGAAGTTCTACAAATAAGCAGAAAGATTGTTTTTTAAGCCAACTAGGTTAAGAATAGGTATCAAATTTCACTGTTAGACTTTTCAGACTATAAAAGCTAATTAGCAATAAGTACACATCAAATACAGAATGGAAGACATTCCATCCAATCCTGGGAAACAAAATCTGAAGAAGACATTAGAGGTGATACATTATGTTGGAATGACTATAAAAAGTACTAAGTCTGAGCCAGGTGTGGTGGTGCACACCTTTAATCCCAGCACTCGGGAGGCAGAGGTAGGAGGATCGCCATGAGGTCACAGCCATCCTGAGACTACATAGTGAATTCCAGGTAAGCCTGAGCTAGAGTGAAACCCTACATCAAAAAAAAACAAGTACTGGGCTGGAGAGATGGCTTAGTGGTTAAGGCGTCTACCTGCTAAGCCTAAGAACCCAGTCCCACGTTTAGCCAGATGCAAAGTCACGTAAAGGCGCAATGCTGCGCTTGCCCACAAAGGGATGCACACATCTAGAGTTCGTTCACAGCAGCTGAGAGGCTACTGGTGCACCCATTCTCTATATGTCTCCCTCTCTCTCTATCTCTCTCTGTGTCTCTCTCCAAAAAAAAACAATACTAAGTCTGTGGCTAGGGACTTAGGCACTGTGAGAGGGGCAATACTAGGGGTGGTTATGCTAATCAAACATCATGTCAAACTTCTTCTATATATCTGTTTGTTCCCATACGTTGGTACTGCTCACATTCTCAAAAACAGAAGTTTCTTTATGCAAAGGGTAGGGTGAATGCAGAGATGCGCTGATAGCAAAGTTGCCAAGAATGAGCAACTAGTTTGTGCTCAGCCCTAAACATTACACCTAAACCACATCCTCCATGGCTCAGGGAATGTCATGGAAGAGGGGGTACAAAGAATTTAAAGCAGGAGGATGGGAGGTGGGGTTGCACAATGCTGTCTTCTGAATATGCCAAATCTGTTACTCTCATGGACTGTTACATATGTGGTTTCCCGCACGTGATTGAGCCTGTCAATATCTCATCATAGACGAAGGAGGGGTCCATGAGGCCAAAACCTCTCAGAATAAATAGGAGAAACTGAGGAGTGCTAAGAAAGAGGGAGACATAATGATGTAGCTACAGGAGGATTGCCCATTTTCCAGTCAATGAGCTCCTGCCCATAATTACACAAGCAACCCTAATTTAAAACAGTGGTTCTAAAATAAAAAATCAGAATCCAGGCTTGGTGGCACATGCCTTTAATCCCAGCAATCGGGAGGCAGAGGTAAGAGTATCACCATGAGTTTGAGGCCACCCTGAGAATACATAGTGAATTCCAGGTCAGCCTGAGCTAGAGTGAGACCTCAAAAAAAAAAAAAAAAAAAAAATCAACAAGCAATGGAAGTACAATGGGATCTAACGGTAAGGAGAAGGATTTTTGGTGGGAGATGAAAAGGAAAGGGAGAGAGTAATTGGAGGGAGTGGAATCAAACAAATGCGCACGCCTTTAATCCCAGCACTCAGGAGGCAGAAGTAGGAGGATCGCCATGCATTCAAGGCCACCCTAAGACTACACAATGAGTTCCAGATCAGCCTGAGCTAGAGTGAGACCCTACCTCGAAAAAACAAAAAAAAGAGGGGGTGCTGAGAAATGGTGTGGTAGTTTGAATATATGGCCCCCAATATATTCACTGTTTTTTTAGTTTGTTGTTTGCATCAGGAGCCACCTGGCAGGAGGCAATTTCACTGGTGGATCTTAAGGTGTGGTGGTGGGTTTAGGATTTCAATCTAAAGATATGCAAAGTGTGCCTAGCTGGAGTTCCTGAGGTGTGCTGTGCTGTGAGGCTTTTGGCTTGTGGCTTTGCTCTCTGCTTGGCCCTGTGAAGGCAGGCCAGCTTCTTCTGCCATTATGGAATTTCCCCTGTATCTGAAAGCTTCAATAAATAATATCCCTTCCTCCATAACTGTGCCTGGTCTGGAAGTTCATCTCAGCGAACCTGAAGCTGTCTGTTACAAATGGCTTAGTGGTTAAGCCCTTGCCTGTGACGCCTAAGAATCCCAGTTCGAGGTTCAATTTCCCAGGAACCACATAAGCCAGATGCACAAGGTGACACATGCATCTTGAGTTCATTTTTAGTGGCTGGAGGCCCTTGCATGCCCATTCTCTCTCTATCTATCTGCCTCTTTCTCTCTCTGTCTGTCGCTCTCAAATAAATAAATAATAAATGAAAAAAAAAAAACTTAAATTTGAAAATCGGACCTTAGTCTGACAATGATTTTTATACTCTTTAAAGTGTTTGTTTTTAGTGGGATGTATACAAACCAAAGACCAATTACCCAGTACTCAGAACTTAAACTCAGGTGTTCTGGCTCTACAACGCATGTCTGATTGATACTTCCCCCACTTTCACACTGCACACAAGTCACCCAAAGATATTGTTAAAATACAGACTCTAATTTAAAAGTTGGTCTAGCGGTAAGCCTGACATTTTACATTCCCAAAAAGCATCTTGCTACATTGATGCTGCTCTCCAGAGACCGCACTTTCAGCACCAAGGCTCTAAGCCACTTGCTCTGCCACCGAGCTAAACATTAAGAAAGACATACATGGGCTGGAGAGATGGTTTAGCAGTGAAAGTATTTGCCTGCGAAGCCTAAGGACCCAGGTTTGAGTCCCCAGTACTTAAACCAGATGCACAAGGTGACACATGCATCTAGAGTCTGTCTGCAATGGCTAGAGGCCCTGGCATGCCCATTCTCTCCTCCTCCTCCTCCTATCTCTCTCAATTTCTCTCCCTCCCTTCCTCCCCTCTTTTTTCTCTATCTCCAATAAAGAAATAAAATAAAATTTTTAAAATAAAATTTAAGCCAGGCCTGGTGACACACGCCATTAATCCCAACACTTGGAAGGCACAGGTGGAAGGATCATCGTGAGTTCAAGGCCATCCTGAGACTACATAGTAAATTCTAGGTCATCCTGGACTAGAGTGAAGCCCTACCTCGAAAAACAGAAAAATAAAAATAAAAATAGGGCTGGAGAGATGGCTTAGCTGTTAAGGTGCCTGCCTGCTAAGCCTAAGAATGCCCATTTGATTCTCCAGGTCCCAACTTTAACCAGACACAAAGTGCAGGGCACAATACTGCACTTGCTCACAAGAGGGCGCACACGTCAGGAGTTCATTCACAGAGGCTGAGAGGCTGCTGGTGCACCCATACACTCTCTCTCTCTCTCTCTCTCTCTCTCTCTCTCTCTGACTCTCTCCAAATAAATAAATAAATAAATAAATATTAAATTAAAAATAAATGAAGGCAGGCATGGTGGCACACACCTTTAATCCCAGCACTCGGAAGGCAGAGGTAGGAGGATCACCATGAGTTCGAGGCCACCGTGAGACTACATAGTGAATTCCAGGTCAGCCCTGGGCTAGAGTGAGACTCTACCTTAAAAACCAAAAAAAAAAAAAAAAAAAAAGTCAACAAACATAAGGAATTTATGTCTTCAAGTACTAAAAGAAGACATGCTTGCCACCTATATTAAGAGTTTCAGGCTGGAGGGATGCTTAGCAGTTAAGGCGTTTGCCTGAAAAGCCAAAGGACCTTGGTTCGATTCCCAGGACCCACGTAAGCCAGATGTATAAGGGAGCGCACACGTCTGGAATTCATTCACACTGGCTGGAGGCCCTGGTGTACCCATTATCTCTCTCTCTCTCTCTCTCTTTCTCTTTCAAATAAATAAATAAATAAACAAAAATAAAAATAAAATATTACAAAAAAAGAGTTTCAAGTCACAATAAAATTCAGGACCCACCTAAAAGAACACGATTTATGTAATGTCCATTTTTCTACTCCCCAACAAAAGCCTACTTATGTAAATACACAGAAGAAAACAACTTTTGTTTTGCAGACAAAATTTTCAACTTGGGCCGGGCGTGGTGGCGCACGCTTTTAATCCCAGCACTCGGGAGGCAGAGGTAGGAGGATTACTGTGAGTTCAAGGCCACCCTGAGACTACATAGTTAATTCCAGGTCAGCCTGGGCCAGAGTGAGACCCTGCCTTGCAAAACAAAAAAAAAAAAAAAAAATTTCAACTTGGCATCTGACTAAACATTACATGTAAAAACAGAAACATCCATAAGACACAAAACTCCTGACTATTCAGTTCTCAAATACACCACAAAAAGCAAGGTAGGCTGTCTCTAAAACACTCCCGCTCAGCCAATTTTCAAAGAGGGGATGAGAAAAAGAAATTGTTCCAACCAGTCATGCTTCTCTTAAAATGTGACCTAGCCATTACAATGAAAGAAATTCTGTCATCAATTAAAATCAATTCATGGGTCTGAATTCAGACCAACATTAAAATATGGTTAATTCCTAATATACTTAGACTTCATTACTTTCTTAAATTCAATTTATTAAGCTATTTTTTTGCGGGCGTGCATGTATGTAAACTATGTATGGTGTGGTGCAATGTGTGTGTAGTGTATGCACATGTGTGTGTAGATGCATCTCCCACCCCAGAACATGCATGTGGAAGCCAGAGGCAAACATCCAGTCTTCTTCTACCACTTCTTCCATGTGTTTCCTTGAGCACGGTTGCCCAGAGCTGCTGTTTTCAATCAGAGTGACTGAGCACTAAGCCCCAGTGATTCTACAGTCTCTGCCTTTGCACCCTGGGGTTATGGATGTCCGTGGTGCCAAGAACCAGCTGTTTACATAGGAGCTAGAGAATCAAACACAGGCTTCTCTGGCCCTCTCAGGCCCTCAGGCTTCCATGCCAAGCTCTCTCACCCACTGATCCATCTCCACAATCCAAATTCAAGCAATGTCTAAAACCTTTTTTTTGCACAGTCCCCTTTTAAAAACAATTCCATTTTTTTATTCTTTATGCATTCTTTGTTTCCTCCTTATTTGATAAATGTGTATAAATAAGGAACTTACTAGATTTAAAAATTGAAACTTCTTGATGTCAAAATAACTATAATATATTTCTTAGGCTTGAGAGAGATGGCTTAGCGGGTAAGACGCTGGCCTGCAAAACCGAAGGAACCAGGTTTGGTTCACTAGGACCCACATAAGCCAGATGCAAAAGGTGGCTGTGGTAGTTTGAATAGATGGCCCCCAATATATTCAGTGTTTTATTAGTTTATAGTTTGCATCTGCAGCCACCTTGCTGGAGGCAATGTCCCTGGGCGGATCTTAAGGTGTGGTGGTGGGTTTGATATTCCATTGTAAAGATATGCAAAGTGTGTCTAGTGGGAGGGAGTTCCTGAAGTGTGCTGTGCTGTGTGGCTGATGGCTTTTCTCTCTCTCTTGCTTGGATCTGTAAAGGCAGGCCAGCTTTTTCTGCTATTATGGAACTTCCCCTGGATCTGTAAGCTTCAATAAATAATATCCCTTCCTCCTTAACTGTGCCTGGTCTCGAAGTTCATCTCAGCGAACCTGAAGCTGTCTGCTACAGTAGTGCACACATCTGGAGTTCATTTGCAGTGGCTGAAGGCCCTGGTGTGATCATTTTCTCTCTCTCTACCTACCTACCTCTATCTTTCTCTTAAATAAATAAATATGTATGTATGTGTGTGTGTGTATATATATATGTATATGTATATATGAAAACTATAATATATTTTTGAAAGAGGTGGTCATCTTGTTTAAAATAAAATCTGTAATCTAAAATTACATTCTTGGGATGGGCCTATGATCATGGCATATTGGAAGATGACAATAAATAGTTACTTCTTGAATAGAGTCTATAGCTCTACTTGAAACCTAGGAAAACCACCTCAAGATGAATTTAAAAGGAAATGATTGTTTACAGCATACCTGCCAGAAAGAAAGCAGGGACTTCATAACTAGACAGACATGTGTACGCGTGCATGCCCTTTGTATGGTATTGTCACCTGAGCATGCAAATGTGTTTGCACCTCATGCAGAAGGCAACGATGTTCACCCACCTGATTTCCCTGCCAGTCTGTCACTGAACCTTAGGCTCTCGTTGCCTTTCAGTCAGACTGCCTGACCAGGGAGGCCCAGCAATTCTCCCATCTACACCCCCCTCTCGGCACTGGGGTATACGCATGCACAGCCACGCTGGCTTTTCACATGGGTGCTGGGGATGGTACTCAGATCCTTAAGCTCACACAGTTAGCACTCGCTCCCACTGAGCCAGCCATCATCAGGCCTACATTCTGCCATTTGTTTGTTTGTTTGTTTGTTTGTTTGTTTTTTCGAGGTAGGGTCTCGCTCAAGCTCAGGCTGACCTGGAATTCACTACATAGTCTCAGGGTGGCCTCGAATTCACGGTGATCCTCCTACCTCTGCCTCCCAAGTGCTGGGATTAAAGGCGTGCACCACCACGCCTAGCCATTCTGCCTTCTTAAGTGTATACATTTTTCAAATATTTTTATGTTTGTATTTTCAAGAAGGAGGGAGGAAGGGAGGAAAAATGATCATCCTTTCATCCACCTCCAATATGGTATTATAGGATCATCTGTTAAAATAAAAGCATATTTCATGTTCAGAATGCTGGCAAGGTTACTATCCAGTGTTCATTAGGTAGAGGCAAGAGGATCTCAAGTTTGAAGCTAGCCTGAGTTACATCATCTATAGATAATAAATAAATACATAGTCAATGTAATCCAGATAAGCTTTTTTACAAAAGGATAGTTTAGGTCTCACTTTTTAAAATAATCACCAGGAAAGGATGCTATACACAAATTACAGATATAGTAAGTCTACAACAAATACCTTCAAAATTCAATGGGCCATTTTCTTTCTTGGGAGCTGTGACAGTTAAATTTATGAGTCATTTGGACCATAGAAGCAGGTGAATAGTTTGGTTTTGTGTGTGTGTGTGTGTGTGAGAGAGAGAGAGAGAGAGAGAGAGAGTATTTCTGGACAATATTAGCATTAGAACTGACTGATGAGATGAAGTGGAATGTCCTCCTCGGTGGGAGGGGGCATCACCCAGCCTGGAGAGGACTCAACCCAAACAAACTCTTTTTTTTTCTTTTTTCTTTTTTCTTTTTTTTTATTGACAGCTTCTTTAATTGTAGACAATATCCCATAGTACTTCCCTCCCTCCCCCAAACTCTTTTTTTTATAATTTCTCTCTTTTTTATTTTTATTATTTATTTATTTCAGAGCAACAGACAGAAAAAGAGACAGAGAGAGAAAGAATGGGCGCACCAGGGCCTCCAGCCACTGCAAACAAACTCCAGATACATGCACCACCTTGTACATCTGGCTTACACGGATACTAGGGAATCAAGCCTTGAAACCGGGGTCCTTAGGCTTCACAGGCCAACGCTTAACACCTAAGCCATCTCTCCAGCCCCAAGAACAAACTCTTGAGGAAGACTGAATCTCTCTGCTGCCTTCGTAACTTGACCTAGACCTCAGTCTGTTCTTGCCCTTGTCCTGGGCCTCTCATTACCAATGATCCTGGATCTCCAGACTTTTTTTTGTCAAGGTAGGGTCTTATACTAGTCCAGGCTGACCTGGAATTCACTATGTAGTCTCAGGGTGGCCTCAAACCCACAGCAATCCTCCTACCTCTGCCTCCCGAGGGCTGGGATTAAAGGCGTGTGCCACCACGCCCAGGCTCCAGGGTCTCCAGACTTTAAAGAGAAGATGTCAGCCAATCTACCCATAGGTGCTGCAATGAAGTTCCATGACTTCTCTAGTAAAAGTGGCCCTCAGGTTGCCATAAGGTAAAATGCTGAGTCAGCCAGAGCACAGTCTCTATTCTAATGGTGTCACACAATGGCACCTTAGTTAAAGCCCCGGCAGTCATCCTCACCGTGTTACAGATGTATACAGGGTGCTGCCGTCATCCCGGCAGACTCTCCTATGTTCACACACCACACATGGAAGCATCAGCAAGGATACACTGCTACTTCATCATCCAGATTTTTTTCTTATGTACTACATCTGATGGGATCGTTTTCCTGGCCCAGATCAAGGCCAAATACAAACCCTCTTACCTCAAGTTATAAGCCTAAATGGGCCCTCCCGAACTCTCACTCAGAGTTCCCGGGACCTATGTCAGGGGATAAACAGCCTTGCTATAGTTCTGATATGGTTTGAGGGCCGGGGAGATGACCAAGCAGTTAAAGGCACTTGCTTGCAAAGCCTGCCAGCTTTGTTTGACTCCCCAGTACCCATGTAAAGCAGCTGCACAAAGTGGCACATGCATCTGGAGTTGGTTTACAGCAACAAGAGGCCCTGGTGTGCCTATGTTCTCTCTTCCCCTCTCTGCTTACAAATAAATAAATAATGTTTTTTTTTAAAAGAAAAGAAAATCGCCAGACATGGTGGCGTATGCCTTTAATCCCAGCCCTTGGGAGGTAGAGGCAGGAGGATCGCCATGAGTTCAAGGCTACCCTGAGTCTACATAGTTAATTCCAGGTCAGCCTGGACCACAGTGAGATCCTACCTCAAAAAAACAAAAAGGTGGGGGCTGAAGAGATGACTTAGTGGTTAAGGCATCTGCCTACAAAGCCAAAGGATCCCGGTTTGATTCTCCAGGACCCATGTAAGCCAGATGCACAAAGGGGCACATGTATCTGAAGTTTGTCTGCAGTGGCTGGAGGCCCTGACATGCCCATTCTCTCTCTCCCTCTTTCTCTCAAATAAATAAAATATATTTTAAAAAAGAAAGAAAAGAGAAGAGAAAAGAAAAGAAAGAAAAGAAAAGAAAAGAAAAGAAAAGAAAAGAAAAGAAAAGAAAAGCCATGTATTTCTCAATAAATCAGATATAAAAGAAAGTCCTGCAAACCACTAGTCAGGGTCAGAGCAGGGAATACACTGCACCACAGACAAGAAGCCTCTCAGATTCCCCAGAATCTATAAACACAAGTAATTTCCCAAAGGGATAATAAGACTAGGTATCTTAAATTAGCTTTCTTCAGACTTGGAACGTTATGACCTGTACCTGTACATTGAAGTTGATTTCACTGCTCCTCTCATGAACCTAAACCAAACCCAGATGAAGGCTTAGAAAGGATTTACTGTTCACAACAACAAACTAATTTTCCACTGTATCCAGATGAGCCTGTTTTCAGATGTTCCTGTTAAAGCTGTCATCAAAGGAGGGTTTCCCCACCAATGATCTATATACCACAGTTGGAGCGCTTGAACATTAAGCTAAAAGTTGTAACTGTTGATAAGGGCTTGCAACCTGGTTCTCTCATGAAACATTCACATCAATTCAAGCAAAGCATGAAAGAACATTACATAATGAGTCATAATAAAAAGGCAGCGAAGCAGGGAGTGGTGGCTCATGTCTATAATCCCAGTACTTTAGAGGTAGTGGCAAGTGGACCAGGAGTTCAAGGTCAGCCTTAGGCACACAGACTTTTTTGTTGTTGTTTTAAATATTTTATTTTAATTAATTTATTTATTTGACAGAGAAAGAGAGAGAGAGAGAATGGGCACGCCAGAACCTCTAGCCACTGCAAACGAAACTCCAGACATGTGCAACCCCTTGTGCATCTAGCTAACATGAGTCCTGGGGAATTGAACCTGGGTCCTTTGGCTTTGCAGGCAAATGCTTAACCACTAAGCCATCTCTCCAGCCCTGCTTTTTGTTTTCTGAGGTAGAGTCTCACTCTAGGCCATCTAGGCTGACCTGGAATTCACTCTGTAGTCTCAGACTGGCCTTGAACTCACAGCACTCCTTCCTACCTGTGCCTCCTAAGTGCCGTGATTGAAGGTGTGTGCCACCAAGCCCAGACTACAAAGACATTTCAAGGCCAACCTGGGATATATGAGATCCTGTCTCAATCAGCCAATCAATAAAATGGCAATGAAAAGAAACACTAAGACACCAGAGTGTAGTATATCAAGTGATCACACACAGCATAAAAAAATAAGTTTTAAGACTAACATCAAAATACTTACCAAGCTTCCACAAGTATATTGTTTATCCCTTAAATACACATTAACTAAAAGCACTGGTAGGGGAAAATACAAATATTTCTTTCTCTAAAAATAAAACTAGCCAGGCGTGTTGATGCATGCCTTTAATCCCAGTGCTCAGGAGGCAGAGGTAGGAGGATTGACATGAGTTCAAGGCCACCCTGAGACTACAGAGTGAATTCCAGATCAGCCTGGGCTAGAATGAGACCATACCTCGAAAAAAAACCCAAAAAATAAATAAAAAAACAAAACAAAACAAAACTGAAGAGTTCTGGAAGAAAAGTCACTTAGCTTTACTACCTATTCCTGGCCTAAAGGCTTAAAGGTCTTTCTTTTTTTTGTGTGTTTTTTTGTTTTTTTGGGGGGTGGGGATGGTTTCAAGGTAGGGTTTTACTCCAGCCCAGGCTGACCTGGAATTCACTATGTTGTCTCAGGGTGGCCTTGAACTCCTAGCGATCTTCCTACCTCTGCCTCCTGAGTGCTGGGATTAAAGGCGTGCGCCACCAAGCCTGGCTTTAAAGGTCTTTCTAAGGGGCTGAGTTGTGTAATTACACAATGAAGCTCTCAGATACAACTGTATTTCTCACACCAGCTGTGTTTTAAGAACGTGTAGCAATTAAGGTGGCACAGCACAGGACAAAACTTAATAGAAGTAATCGTTCACGGTAAATGTAGTAATTGGTGGCTCTCTCATTTTCTCTCTTCTCATCTACTCTGCCGTGTAAAACCAGTTTGATAAAAGAAAAGCAATCTGAATGCAACGCAAGTAATTTCCTGATTAATTTCAAATGAGTCACATTGTTAAATGAATCATTATTTATTCATAATTTTAATAGATGTCAATCATACAAAGTGTTTTAAGACACAAAAGAAAACACAAAACACATAACTTCTGCCTAAATATTAAAATAAGAGTGCTTTACAGTACCTGAAAAAAATTTACCGATTAAATCGTCTGTACATTTTTCCAATTACTAAAACAGGCATTATTTTAATATCAAAGTTGAAGCATCACAGAATGTAAAATTAGTGTGATATGTAGCAAGTTTTCAACAAGAACAAAAAGCTTAAGTGGAAAGAACATAAGGGGCTGGAGAACTAGCTCAATAAAGTATTTTCTTTTTTTTTTTTTTTTTTTTTTTTTTTTGGTTTTTCAAGGTAGGGTCTCACTCTGGCCCAGGCTGACCTGGAATTCACTATGTAGTCTCAGGGTGGCCTTGAACTCACGATGATCCTTCCACCTGTGCCTCCCAAGTGTTGGGATTAATGGCGTGTGTCACCAGGCCTGACTTAAATTTTATTTTATTTTAAAGGCGTGTGCCACCACGCCCGGGTCAATAAAGTATTTTCAAGATGTCACAAGCATGAGGACCTGAGTTCAATGCCTAATGTTTATGTATAGACCAGACATGATGGCACACATCTGTCATCCTAGCCCTGAGGAGCTGAAGTTGAAGGATTACTGTGAGCTCAAGGCCAGCCTCAGCTACATAGTGAGTTCCCGGTCTGCCAGAGCTAGAGTGAGAGCCTTTAAAAAAAAAAAAAAAAGGCTTGGGAGGCCGTGAGTTCGAGGCCACCCTGAGACTATATAGTTAACTCCAGGTCAGCCTAGGCCAGAGTGAGACCCTAACTCAAAAAAAAAAAAAAGGCAAGAGAGATGACTTAGTGGTTAAAGGCACTTGCCTGCAAAGCCTAATGACCTGGGTTCGATTCCCCAGATCCCACGTAAAGCCAAATGCACAGTGGCACACGGATCTGGAATTCATATGCAGTGGCTAGAGTCTCTGGTATGCCCATTCTATCTATCTATCTATCTATCTATCTATCTATCTATCTATCTATCTCTCCTTGTAAATAAATAAAAATATTTTTTTAAAAACCTGGGCTGGGCTGGAGAGATGGATTAGCGGCTAAGGCGCCTGCCTGCTAAGCCTAAGAACGCTGGTCCCAATGTCCAGCTGTTCCAATCTCCAGGTCCCACGTTTAGCCAGATGCAAAGTGAGGCAAGGGCGCAATGCCACATTTGACCACAAGGGGGCGCACACATCTGGATTTCGTTCACAGCAGCTGAGAGACTGCTGGCGTGCCTATCTCTGTCTCCCTCCCTCTCTCTCTCTGTATCTCTCTCTCTCCAAAAATAAATAAAAAATAATAAAAAAACCTGGGCTGGAGAGATGGCTTAGGGGTTAAGGTGCCTGCCTCCTAAGTCTAAGAACACTGGTTCCAATCTCCAGCGGTTCCAAATCTCCAGGTCCCACGTTTAGCCAGATGCAAAGTGACACAAGGGCGCAATGCTGCACTTGACCACAAGGGGGCACACACATCTGGATTTCATTCACAGCAGCTGAGATACTGCTGGCGCACCCATCTGTGTGTGTGTGAGTGTGTGTGTGTGTGTGTGTGTGTGTGTGTGTGTGTGTGTGTGTGTCCAAAAAAAATAATAAATAATAAAATAAAAAATAAAAAGTTTTTTAAAAACCTCCTAAGGCTGGAGGGATGGCTTAACAGTTAAGGCACTTGCCTGCAAAGCCAAAGGACCCAGGTTTGATTCCCCAGGACCCACATTAGCCAGATGCACATGGTGGTGCATGCAACTGGAGTTCATTTGCAATGGCTGAAGGCCCTGGTGCGTCCATTCTCTTCCTCTTTTCTCTCTCTCTCTCTCTCTGACAAATAAATAAAATAAATAAAAACCTCCCAAACTAAAGCCAGGCATGGGGTGGCGCATGCCTTTAATCCCAGCACGCAGGAGGAAGAGGTAGGAGGATTGCCATGAGTTCAAGGCCACCCTGAGACTACATTAGTGAATTCCAGGTCAGCCTGAACTAGAGTGAGACCCTACCTCGAAAAAAAAAATCTCCTAAACTATAAAATATGACTAACATCTAAGGCTTCAGGAGGTTTGGGAAGATTGAAAAAGACAATGCACATTAAAGCCCTCGGCGCCCTCCGTGATACACAGCAAGAGCTCCATCCATCGTCCTTCACACCAACCGTGACGACCACCACTACTTACCCATCAATCACCCAATATCCCAGGCTTTCAGCTTGATGCTGCACACGTTGCCCTGTTCCATCTCATCTCTCTTTTATTTATTTTTTTTTTTTTAAGTAGGGTCTCACTCTAGCCCAGGCTGACTTGGAACTCACTCTGTAGTCTCAGGCTGGCCTTGAACTCATGAAGATCCCCCTGGGTTTAAAGGCATGTGCCACCATGCCCAGCTTGCGCATGCCTGGCTTTCATCTATTCTTTCCTAAGTCCTATAGGGTAAAGTGTTTCCCATTACTATTAACTCTGTTTTATCAAAGAGGGAAAACGGTTTGACTCTTATCACATTCATTCCATCAATAAAGGACATAACAAGAACCTCAACCAGAATCCAGTGACAAACATTAAAGAAAACAAACACAATGCGATGAGACTGCTGTGCATGCACAGAAGAGGAAGCGGTACTCTAACAAATAGGGGACGATTGAATAATTCAATCTTCAAGACAAAGAAAAACAATAGAAAATGGCCCAATGAACAAGACAGCTACAGAAGGTATGGCCCACCTTCAAAACCAACACAGTGCTTTTTTTTTTTTTTTTGAGAGGTAGGGTCTTGCTAGATCTAACCCAGGCCATTCACTATGTAGTCTCAGGGTGGCCTCGGACTCATTGCAATCCTGCTACCAACCATCTCCCAAGTGCTGGGATTAAAAGTGTGTGGCACCATGCCCACAGTGCTGTTTCTAACTGTGGCTCCACTTATGGTCTTCTAAGGATTCCTATTCATAGCAGCCACATGAATCATTTGACCACTCAATAAATCTATCTCCCACAGGTGCCTTGCTCATTAAATTCTGCTCATTAAAAGTTTGGTTAGCCGGGCGTGGTGGCACACGCCTTTAATCCCAGCACTTGGGAGGCAGAGGTAGGAGGATCGCTGTGAGTTCGAGGCCACCCTGAGACTACAGAGTGAATTCCAGGTCAGCCTGAGGTAGTTGGAGACCCTACCTCGAAAAACCAACAACAACAACAAAAAAGTTTGGTTACAAATTACAATTGAATCCATTTATTTGATCTGTGACTACTACATTAATCGTTAAAGGTAGTTATTACATGGATAATATCACTCAATATAAGTCTTGGAATTTTAAAGCAAGCTTATGAAATCGCCTTTTGAATTTGTAGCAATTCTCCCACCTCTACCTCTTGAGTGCTGGGATTAAAGGCATGCACCTGCTTTGTTTTGTTGTTGCTGTTTGTTTGTTTTTTGTTTTGAAACAGGGTCTCCATATATACCCCAAATTGGCCTGGAACTTGCGATTCCCGGTCTTTGCTTCCCAAGTACTGGGATTACAGTGTACACCACCACACCCAGCTACGAATTTTAAGACTGGCTTAGGTGAGTGGGAAACAGACAAATGGTAAAGACTCTTCTGTCTCATGATCCTTGAACAGAGGTAACTGCTTAGAGCCTGTTTCTAAAAATAGAAGTAGCGTCCTTAACCACTTTTCTACCTGGTGTTGCCACACTGCCACCTAGTGGGTCAGCACAGCAGGTGTCAGAAATGGAAATGATAACTAGGTAAAAAAAACAAGTAACAAGAGCTGGAGAGATGGCTTAGCGTTTAGGGTGCATGCCTGTGAAGCTTAAGGACCCAAGTTCGATTCTCCAGCTCCCACATAAACTAGATGCACATGGTGGTCCATGCGTCTGGAGTTCTTCTGCAGTGGCTAGAGGCCCTGGTGCACCCATTCTCACTCTCTCTCTCTAATAAATAAATTTTTTTTTAAAGTAGCAGCCGGGCATGGTGGCACCTGCCTTTAATCCCAGCACTCGGAAGGCAGAGGAAGGAGGACTGCCGCAAATTTGAGGCCACCCTGAGACTACGTAGTGAATTCCAGGTCAGCCTGGGCTAGAGCGAAACCCTACCTCGAAAAAACAAAAAATAATAATAATAACAACAAATAAAAAGGATGTTGGGATCACTTCCATTTCAAACCTCCCTCATTCCAAGAGGTAAAATAAGACTAAGGCTGGAAAGTAACTCAATAGGCCTCGCAAGTATGAGGACCTCTTGATTCCCAGAGCCCAGGTACAAATGCAGGTACAGTGCATGCTTGTAATCTCAGCTTTAGGTAGGCAGCAACAGGAGTATCTCCAGGCCAATAAGAGACTCTGTCTCAAAAAAAAAAAAAAAAAAAAGGCCTTCTAGTGTTTCCCCATCTCTTAAATGAGGTCTCCAGTAGGGTTCTGCTACCACCTAAATTACTACCTCAATATCTCACCCCACTAACAGAGTCAAATAGCAATAGGACAAACGCTGCTCCAGGGCTACCTCAAAAGCCAGCCCACACCCTTTTTGCTTCCTCGTTTCCTTGCTCCCTAGTCAATTGATTTTATCGATTTTATAAAAGACATCACATCAAAGGCTCCCTTCAGAATGGAGGGAAAAGTTCTTTATCAAGTACTGCTAGCTACCTTCTTGGCTGTAAAACATCAGGAAATTAACCCTTAGATTCTAATTTCTCACCTCAGACTTGTACCAACTTCTGAGAACACATCCTTTGAGGACTTCAGAAAAGCTGGATGATCTTTAACTTCAATTATATCAACAACTGAACACTTAAAGTAACTAAGCTCAAACCCCTTCTAGCAATGTTTCTAACTCATACTTTAATACTTTATTTATTTATTTATTTGAGAGAGAGACAATGAGGCAGAGAGAGAGAGGGTGTACCAGGGCCTATAGCCACTGCAATGAACTCCAGATGCATGCGCCACCTTGTGCATCTGGCCTACGTGGGACCTGAAGAATTGAACCTGGGCCTTAGGCTTTGCATGCAAACACCTTAACTGTTAAACCATCTCTCCAGCCTTCTAACTCATTTTTTAAAATATTTATTTTTATTTTTATTTATTTATTTGAGATAGAGTGAAAGAGACAGAGAGAGTGAGAATGGGTGCACCAGGGCCTCTAGCCACTGCAAACAAACTCCAGATGCATGTGCCACCATGTGCATCTAGCTTATGTGGGAACTGGAGAACCGAACTGGGGTCCTTAGCTTTGCACGCATGTACCTTACTTAACTGCTAAGCCATCTCTCCAGCCATCTCTAACTCATTTTTTTATGTTTTCTAAACCTTTTTATATTTAGATACCTTGCTGGGCATGTTGTCACATGCCTTTAATCCCAGTACTTGGGAGGCTGAGGTAGGAGGATCACTGTGATTTTCAGGATAGCCTGAGGCTAAAGATTGAGTTACGGGTCAGACTGGACTAGAGTTAAACCCTGCCCCACCCCAAAGTAATATCTATATTTAGATACCTTGAAAATTGTCTAAGATGGGCTAGACATGTGGCTTAGCGGTTAAGGCACTTGCCTGCAAAGCCAAAGGACCCAGGTTCAATTCCCTAGGACCTACGTAAACCATATGCACAAGGTGGCACATGTATCTGGAGTTCGTTTGCAATGGCTAGAGGCGTGTTCTCTCTCACTACAGCTTTCTCTCAAATAAAATAAATAGTTTTAAATTGTCTAAGATATTTGGAATCTTCTTTGGCATATCCCTAAACTGTTATAAATAATGCTAAACTTAACTGTAATAAAATACAAATGAGGATATTATTTCCTTATATTAACCCTGGTTTTTTGTTTGTTTCTTTCTTTCTTTTTTGGTTTTTCGAGGTAGGATCTCACTCTAACCCAGGCTGACCTGGAATTCACTATGTAGTCTCAGGGTGGCCTTGAACTTGTGGCGATCCTCATACCTCTGCCTCCTGAGTGCTGGAATTAAAGGCATGCGCCACCATGCCCGGCCTTAACCCTGTGTTTTTAAATCTTTTTATTTATTTGCAAACAGAGAAAGAGAAAAAAGACAGAGAGAATGAGCACACCATAGCCTCTAACTGCTGCAAACGATCTCCAAAAGCATGTGACTCTTTGGGCATCTGGCTTTACATAGGTGATAGGGGAAACTAACCTGGGTCATTAGGCTTTGCAGGCAAGCATCTTAACTGCTGAGCCATCACTCCAGCCTTAATCAGGTTTCTGCTGTGTCTGTTTACCTACCCAAACCTCCAACTTTCCTTGAACCAAGTATTTGTGTCTGATTGGTTAGAGTGCCTGCTTCCTTTACTTCTGTAGGCCATAATGTGGTTCTTCAGTATTTTAACATTAGATCTAATATTCTTTTCTTTAGAAAGACTAATGGAGAGAGGGAGGGGACATGATGGAGATTGGTGTTCTAAAGTGGAATGGGGTGAGAGGAGGGGAGGGAAATATCATATGTTTTTTGTATGTAAGTATAGAAGATGTGAATAAAAAATTAATAATTAAAAAAAGTATTATTTATTTGCACATAAAAAGACAGAAAGGAGAGAAAATGGGCATGCCAAGGCCTCTAACCACTGCAAATGAACCCCAGGCACATGTGCCATTTTGTGCATCTGGCTTTGCTTGAGTACTAGAGAACTGAACCAGGTCATTAGGCTTTGCAGGCAAGTACCTTAACCATTGAGCCATCTCTCCAGCCTAGTCAAATATTTTTTTGTGTTGTTTTTGTTTTTTGAGATAGGGTCTCATTGGCCTCAAATATTCTTATTATGTATCACACATCAATATTCTGTCAGGAGAGGACAAAAGAAAAGAAATTAGACCTGGATTATAATGGCTAGCAAATTTGATATGATCCATGGTTCATTCCCTACCGGCTTTACAAATTATTTCTCCTTCCTGGACACTGCTTTCCTGCCTACTGGAGCTCATCTATATCAGATTCCAGGAACTGGGCCTTTACATGAGCAAATTGCAATGCTCGGCCAAAAAAGGGAACTGTGAACTTTTTCCCAGAAAAAGCTATATCTGTGTTTAAAAAAAAAAATCTACAAGGCTGGGCTAAAAATGACTTAGTGGTTATGGCTCTTGCTTACAATCCTGACAGCCTAGGTTCAAATCCCTAGTAATCATGTAAAGCCAGATGCACAAAGTCGTGCAGGCATTTAGAGTTTATTTGCAGTGGCAAGAGTCCCTGGCAGCCCCATTCTCTCTTACATGTTTGTAATTCCCCTTGACTGTCTTGTACTGTCACTTTAAATATATATATATATATATTTTTTTTTTTTTTTTTTTGGAGAGAAACAGAGAGAGAGAGAGAGAGGGAGAGGAAGACAGATAGAGATGGGCACGCCAGCAGCCTCTCAGCTGCTAACGAAATCTAGATGCATGCGCCCCCTTGTGGTCCAGTGCGGCATTGCTCCCTTGCGTCACTTTGCATCTGGCTAAATCTGGAGATTGGAACCACTGGAGAGTGGAACCAACGTTCTTAGACTTAGGAGGCAGGCACCTTAACTGCTAAGCCATCTCTCCAGCCCTAAATATTTTATTTTTATTTATTTATTTAACAGAGAGAGAAATAGGCAGGTAGAGAGAGATAGAGAATGGGTGCACCAGAGCCTTCAGCCATTGCAAACAAACTCCAGATGCATGCACTCTCTTATGCATCTGGCTTACGTGGGTCCTGGGGAACTGAACCTGGGTCCTTTGGCTTTGCAGGCAAACACCTTAACTGCTAAGCCATCTCTCCAGCCCCTGTACTCTCACTTTAAATAAAATTCCTAGCAGCTTGGCTGTTTGTGTGTACTTTTTGAATGCTTCGAAAAAGGCTCCAAGAACTAAGCTGAAACAAACCCTCTTCAAATTGTTTCTGTCATGTATTCTGACCCAGCTACAAGAACAGTAATGATGTACTGAGAAGCAAACAGCCAAACTTCATGAATAAAAGGAGATACAGAAGACAAGGTCATTCTACAGGCACAGTAATTTTTTCATCCCCCTAAGTAATTATAGCCAAACTGGCAGGGAGGTATCTGCATAAATTCTCTTACAGTAATAACTCCCACAGTAAGGAGACTGACAAGCACAACTCTTCAGTGCGTGCCAAATTCACGTGACTACCAGTTTCAAACGTGTGCTATGACCTGCATTCTGAAAAACATGGTCATTATCAATACGCCACTGTCACCATATAAATTTGACTAGTGTTCTTCTGTTAGGTGAGTTTTATGTAAATAATTATTGCAATATTTGGTTTGTTTGCCTGGTTTTGGTTCAATTCAAAAGAAGAGTTATGGTGCCTGAGGCAGAGAACAGTTTGGAAAGAAGGTTCATGAAAGTAGTCACTTCAGGTTTTAAATTTAGTAAGTTAAAACAATTTTTCAATTTTGTTTTTTTTTTCAAATTTAGAACTACAAAAAGGACTTTGTTTATTGAGGGCAAGAGGATGCAAACAATATAAAAATCAAGTGTTTGTGTCATTTAATTAACTTTTGTTCTCTGCTTGTCAAATTGGAGTTGATATTATTTATATTATTTGCACATTTTGCTCATGAAATCCCCCCCCCTTTTTTTTTTTTTTTTTTTTTTTTTGGTTTTTCAAGGATCTCACTCTAGCCCAGGCTGACCTGGAATTCACTTTGTTCTCTCAGGGTGTCCTCAAACTCATGGAGATCCTCCTACCTCTGCCTCCTGAGTGCTGGGATTAAAGACATGCACCACAACACAGGGCTTGCTCATGACATCGTTTTTTAAATTATTTTTAAATATATTTTATTTATTCATTTATTTATTTGAGAGAGAGAAAGAGGCAAAGAAAGACAGAGAGAGAGAATGGGCACACCAGAGCCTCTAGCCACTGCAAACAAACTCCATATGTATGTACCCTCTTGTGACTCTGGCTTACAGGGGTCTTGGAGAATCGAACCAGGATCCTTTGGCTTTGCAGGCAAACACCTTAACCACTGAGCCATCGCTCCAGCCCAGAAATCTTTATACCAGACGCTGTGGGGCAGATCCCTGAGTAACTCTGAGGAGAACGCTGGGTGGGAGTATTACTGCTTCATTCTATTTCTTTCCCCTCTGTTCCCTATGTACCACAAGATAATCACTGCATGCAATGATGAGGCCTGCAACAAGCAATAGAAAGCTCTGGAAGCCCACTCTGCCATCTCCGCACTGGTCCAGGTCCTTCATTATTTTGTCCATAGTCAGAGAGTCCTTTTGATTTCCCATAATCCTAGGGAACTCCCTTTGCATGAGTACGCAGGTCCTCCTTCATCACGTAGTCTGTCACCAGCAAATCTGTGCAACGTAAGCAACACGGTCTCCATGTTAGGTAGGTTCCATTTGCATTTGTGATGGCATTTTGAAGAGGTCTGTTGAAACCTGGGCAGGCGGGGAGGCATGGGAGATGCTGGTGAGCTGGGGACAGACATGGGACAGAGCTCAGGGACGCATGCCCCATTTCTGCTTGTTGAGATGCTAGAGACTAAACCCAGGGTCTGGAGCATGCTAAGAAAGTGCTCTACACTGAGATAAACCCAAAACAGTTAAAAGCTTTGGGGGCTTTTGTTTTGTTTTTTAGGGTTTTTGCTTGGGGCTTTTAGGAGGGTGAGAGTGGGAGGGAGGAGAAGTGTGTGTGTGTGTGTGTGTGTGTGTGTGTGTGTGTGTGTTAAGATAGGGTTCACTGTAGCCCAGGCTGGCCAAAAACTTACAGCAATCCTCCTGCTTCAGCCTCTCAGGGGCTGGAATTACAAGTGTGAGCCACAACAAAAAAAAAATTTTTTGTTAGTAGGGCATGGTGGCGCACGCCTTTAATCCCAGCACTCAGGAGGCAGAGGTAGGAGGATCATCGTGAGTTCGAGGCCACCCTGAGACTACATTGTTAATTCCAGGTCAGCCTGGACCAGAGTGAAACCCTACCTCGAAAAACCAAAAAAAAAAAATGTTGTTTTTCAAGGAAGGGTCTTGATCTAGCCCAGGCAGGCCTGAAATTCACTAGATAGTCTAAATTTTAATAGATGAAAATGGAAATCATTTTTCTGAAAAATGTTTGATGCATTTCACCCCACTGCCCACTAGAGGGAGTAATGCATCTAGTTAAGACCTCATGAGGACTTTTCCAACTAGAAATGGGAACTCATCTAAAATTTGATGTGCAAGATCTTTATAAGTAGCACATGTAGGTTAAATGTGAAATCAAAACCTCAAAATAATTTCCAGGTAAATATTTCTGAGAACTTTAAAATTCCAAAAACCAGCACATCATAGTTTAAATACGTTAACAAGTTAAACAGAAAATGTATATTCCAATTCAGTAAGTATCAGCATGGAATTGTACACTGCTTACAAGCTCCCAGCGGATACTGATGCTGTTGATCCATAGACCACATATTTGCAGTATCAATACTAGAATTACAATACACACTGAATATCCCATTAACTTTTCTTTTCGTGTGTGTGTGTGTGTGTGTGTGTGTGTGTATTCATGTGTGAGTGCATGCCACAGCACAGGACAACCTCTGACCTGTGATCCTCATGGGCTGCCTGCTTGACATTCAAACCACACCATCATTTTTCATGTAGATCTCAGGCTGCCATGGACTCGGGCACCTGACCAAAAGCAGCTCATGGAAGGAAAGTTGTGTATTTAAGCCGGGCATGGTGGCGCACGCCTTTGATCCCAGCACTCAGGAGGCAGAGGTAGGAGGATTGCCATGAGTTCAAGGCCACCCTGAGACTACTGAGACTACATAGCTAATTCCAGGTCAGCCTGGACCAGAGTGAGACCCTACCTTGAAAAACCAAAAAAAAAAAAAAAAAGAAAGTTGTGTATTTGGGCTTACAGTCTCAAGGGGAAGCTCCATGATGGCAGGGGAAAACGATGGCGTGACAGGGGCTAGACATCACCTCTGCTTCAGCAGGTGGTAACAGCAGCAGGACAGTGAGCCAGATCCTAGCAAAGAGGAGCTGGCTGTAACACCCCTAAGCCCGCCCCAACAACACACCTCATCCACAAGGCTACACCTCGCAAATGGCCATCACCTGGGAAGCAAGCAGTCGAAACATATGAGTTGACAGGGGGCACTTAATTCAAACCACCAGCCTTGGTGAAACTGCTAGGAAGACAGGTGCCATAAAGACCTCCCTGACAAAATTTCACAATCCTGCTAAAGACATTGCATGCTTGGGTTGTAGCACACACAGAAATCAAGCTGGACTTGAACATGAAGCTTCCTCCCTGCTATGGCTGGCTTTCAGCGTGCCAAAAGGCACTCACTATGCAGGCTACTGGGGAAGAACTGTTATGTACAGTCTTGGCTGTGAATCCTGTGTGCTACACTTCAACCTTCCAGGCAGATGTGCTCACGGGTGCAATAGTGGCATGACTGTTACCAGGGTAACTAATCACTTTCTGAACAGACTTGAAGTCCTCTACAAAGAAAAGAATTCCTGTCTGGTATTGTAAACCTGGCCAAAGGCCCATGGCTGGGGAGGTCACAGACCCTAGAGGGGAAGCTACTGTTATTGTTTTGGTAAGTAGACATGTTGTCTGGTCAAGTTTCCTTCTAGATACTCATATTTATACCCATAGATTAGTTCCTCCCCACCCCCCTTGGGGTTTTGAGGTAGGGTCTCACTCTAGCTCAGGCCAACCTGGAATTCACTATGTAGTCTCAGGGTGGCCTCGAACTCTTGGTGATCCTTCTACTCTGCCTCTCAAGTGCTGGGATTAAAGGTGCACGCCACCACGCACAGCCATAGATTAGTTCTTTTGTCAACTTTAGTAGGAGATGCTTGTTTTTCAAGGAGGTGGTAGTCACTGCAGACTCATGTCAAATGCTAAGAATGAATGGTGATTGAATGGTCAGCCCTAAGTGAAACATTTATTTCATCCCTTCTAAGGTTCAGGGAACACCACAGAAAAAGAGACTGAATGAATGTAAGAGACAGAGGAAGGGCACTGCTGTCTCCCAAGCATGACACAGCCATAGCACACTTGAAATCCCAGTGGCACAAGATTAGGTTCATCGATATTCCATGAGGGCAGCCCAGCTTCCTTTTTTCAGAGGCTGGGTGCCACCCAAGGGTATGTGAGGGATATGAGGTCCAGAGACGTTCCCTTACCAGGGTGGCCTCCACAGACTCCAGTTTTTGTTGGAAGCAGAACTGTCCACTCTGGAAGTCCTTGGGCAGGTTCCCTTCCCTTAAGGGCTGGATTGGGGTAGGCGCCCAAACATGTGTGTTCCATAACTGCTATGGGAATAAATGGGGCCTTGGAAGGGCCTATTTTAACCTCTTTCAAATGTAGGGAGGGGCTGGAGAGAGGGCTTAGCGGTTAAGGTGTTTGCCTGCAAAGCCAGAGGATCCCGGTTCAACTATCCAGGACCCACGATAGCCAGATGCACAAGGGGGCACATGCATCTGGAGTTCATTTGCAGTGGCTGGAGGACCTGGCATCCCAATCCCTTTCTCTCTCTCAAATAAATAAAAATATATTTAAAAAGAAAAACATAGGGAGGAAGAAAGGCAGGAGAGAGGGAGGGATTGTGGTACTGTTGTCTGGTTGTTTTTTTCTCCCTACCCTCCCCACCCTCACTCTAGCCCAGGCTGACCTGGAAGCCTGTAGCTCAGGGTGGCCTTAAACTCTCAGCACCTCAGTCTCCTGAATGCTGAGATTCCAGGCACCACCACACCCTGTTTATGGTATGGCTCTTAAAGATGGAACAGGAAGGGGTTACAAGCCAAGGACTATTTCAACCTAGATCCTTCCCTAGAGCCTCCAGGAAGCAAACAGCCATACTCACAACCTTGATCTTGACCCAGTGCAACCTTTGTTGAACTCCTACCTTCCAGAATGTAAGATAATGAATTTGTGTTGTTTCAAGCCACCAGGCTTGTGTGACTTTTTCCAGTAGCAACAGAAAAGGAGTACAGGAAGTTTTAGAATTTAATTTTGAACCTGCTCCACTCCTTCCTCAGCTTCCCAGGGATCAGTCAGGTGGATTCAGCCAGAGATAGCCTTGTGGCTTGGAGGTAGCCTGGTCTCTGAACAGTCCCGAAAGGGGTATGTTCTCCCTGGGCCAAGTTGTTAGGCTGTTGCATTAAATGTGTGCCCCCCCACCTGGACTGAAGAGATGGCTCAGTGGTTAAAGGCACTTGCTTACAAAGCCTTCGAGCCCGGGTTCCATTCCTCAGTACTCACATAAGGCTAGATGGGCAAATTGGCTCATGCATCTGGAGTTCATTTGCAGTGGCAAGAGGCTCTGTCATGCCCATTCATCTCTCTCTCCCTCCAGCCCTCCCTCCTCTAACAAATAAATAAAAATTTAAAAATAAGGAGCCAGGGCTTGAGGAATGGCTTAGCAGTTAAGGCATTTGCCTGCCAAGCCAAAGGATCCTGGTTCAATGCCCCAAGACCCACGTACGCCAGATGCACAAGGTGGTGCATGTGTCTGGAGGCCCTGGCGCATCCATTCTCTTTGTTTCTCTCTCTCTCTCATAAGTAAAACTTAAAAAACTTTTAAAAATTAAAAAATAAAATAAAATTTAAAAATAAGAGGTTGCTGGGCGTGGTGGTACACGCCTTTAATCCCAGCACTCAGGAGGCAGAGGTAGGAGGACCACAATGAGTTCAAAGCCACTCTGAGACTACATAGTGAATTCCAGATCAGCCTGGGCTACAGCAAAACCCTACCTTGAAAAAAAAAAGGGGGGGGGAAGGGGGCTGGAAAAAATATTCCATCACAGAGAAGAGGAGCTCATGAGGCCTTGCCTCATGGTGAGGATTTATAGGCAGTTAAGGGTTGCTAGGGGGGAGAGGTTCACAAGGTCACACCTCTCCCTGAGAATCTGTAGACAGCTGATGGTTGCTAGGAGGGGAAAAGGCATTTTCTTCAAAGGTGTGGCCCCTGGTAAATCGCTCATGCTCCTGTAAATAACTCCTCGCCCATGCTCCTGTAAGCAACCCTAATTAAACTCATGGGTCACAAATACACACATACAAATGAAAGTAGAAAATGGGCAAGTTGAGAAGAGAAAGCAGATCCATGGGAAAAGGAGGGTAAAAGAGGGTAATGAAAGGTATGATCAAAAATAGCTGGGCATGGTGACACACGCCTTTAATCCCATCACTTGGGAGGCTGAGGTAGGAGGATTGTCATGAGTTCAAGGCCACCGTGGGACTAATAGTGAGCTCCAGGTCAGCCTGGGCTAGAGTGAGACTCTTACATGGAGGGGGACCTGAGAGCAGAAGCTGGCCAATCCAGAAGGTGTATGGCCATTTGGGAAAACAAGCTGAACACTGTAGCAGCAGAAGCCATGGGGCTGTGATGAGAAGTCTGCACTGCTGATTTCCGGGCACCACCCTCTATCCCTGCCCCATGCTGTTCTGTTCTGGAACACTCTGAACAAAGAGACCTTACTGCTATCCACGAAGCAGACCATCCTGTCTGATTCAATTCTGAAGGCCCTTGCTATGGCATTCTCATGGACCAAATATTTTCAGGGTCAAAGCTCAGCCATGCAACACTTTCCTAAAATTCCTTGTCTAAGAAAAGAAGCAAAACAAAAGGAATCATAACTCCTACTTATACAGAAAAATGGAAGTCATGTCATAAATATCCCTTCCAACCCACTTGATGATCAGTCCTTCCTATTTCATCCTCAGTATACACATTAGCCCATTAGCCACTACCCAAAAATATGCAAATCCTGATTTCAAGGCATCCCTCAAGGCTCCACTAAATGAAGTTATTCTACTAGTCCTTTAGGGCCTCTTCTTCCAGAAAAAGTCTGTGAGACTGTAGTAACTGACTTGTACGTAGCATTAACATATTCCACAAAAATCAGATATAGGGAGCTGGAGAGATGGTTCAGTGGTTAAGGCACTTGCCTGCAAAGCCAAAGGACCCGGGTTCAATTCCCTAATACCCACGTAACGCCAGATGCACAAAGTGGCGCATGCGTCTGAAGTTCGTTGGCAGCAGCCAGAGACCCTGGTGCTTCCATTCTCATTCTCTCTCCTCTTGCAAATAAATAAATGAATAAAAATTTTTAACTATCAGAGATAGGGCTGGGGATATGGTTCAGCAGGTTAAGAGCACTTACTATACAAACGTAGGGACCTGAGTTTAATCCCTAGCACTCACATGCCAAAAAAAAACCTCAGGAAGCCGAGCATGGTAGTGCATACCTTTAATCCAAGCACTCCAGAGGCAGAGGTAGGAGGATAGCCTTGAGTTCAAGGCCAACCTAAAACTACATAGTAAATTCCAGCTCAGCCTGAGCCAGAGTGAAACCCTACCACAAAAACAAAACAAAACAAAAACTCAGGCATGGCCATGCATGCCAGTAACCTCAGCACTGAGGAAGACAGAGACAGGAAGATTGCTGGGGCTCCCTGGCTGAAATACAGAAAGCTCCAGTTTCAATGAAAGACTGTCCCAAGAATGATACAGGGGCTGGGGAGATGGCTCAGTGGTTAAAGGCACTTGCTTGCAAAGCCTGCCAGTGGGGATTTAATTCCCTAATAGCCATGCAAAGCCTGACACACAAAGTGGCCCATGCATCTTGAGTGAATTTGCAGCAGAAAGAGGCCCTGGTGTCCATACATATACACTCTCTCACACACACACATTCTTTCTCCAATAGATAAATAAATGCTCAATTGATTGATTGATTGATTGATTTGAGAGAGAGAATGTGCATGCCAGGGCCTCCAACCACTTCAAACGAACTCCAGACACATGAACCCCCTTGCACATCTGGCTTACGTGGGTCCTGGGGAATCGAACTGGGGTCCTTTGGCTTAGCAGGTAAATGCCTTAACCGCTAAGCCATCTCTCCAGGCCTTCGTTTTTGTTTTTGTTTGTTTTTAATAAAGAGTGATAGAGATGATTGAAGAGGATACCATCTGGCCTCCACATACACAGAGTTCACGCATCTGCATACATATATGCATATACACATGCCAAAAGAAGAAAAAGACAAGCCAGGCATGGTGGCACACACCTTTAATCCTAGCACTTGGGAGGCAGAGGTAGGAGGATGGCCATGAGGCCACCTTGAGGCTACATAGTAAATTCCAGGTCAGCCTGGGCTATAGTGAGACCAAAACATCAAAAGAAAAAAGAAAAAGGAACTAGTTGAGGTGGGAGAGGTGCTTCCCAGTCTCCTTTGCTCTCTCTCCTCTATCGTGGGTTAGGAAGCCAAAGAGATAATTGTGCCTTTGCTAAATTATTCATCTCAATCCCAAACGTTTGTGGTAACATTTATAAGGCTCACTTAATGCCTCAGTATCTTAGATTCTTTTTTTTTTTTTTTTTTTTTTTTTGGAGAGAGACACAGAGAGAGAGAGAGAGAGAGAGAGAGCCAGCAGTCTCAGCTGCTGTGAATGAAATCCAGATGTGTGCGCCCCCTTGTGGGCAAGTGCGGCATTGCACCCTTGCGTCACTGCATCTGGCTAAAGGTGGGACCTGGAGAATCGAACCGGGGTCTTTGGGCTTAGCAGGCAGGCGCCTTAACCGCTAAGCCATCTCTCCAGCCCAGTATCTTAGATTCTTGATCAGCCCAACAATCTTCTTACTCTGGACTTCAGCTGCTGGTTTTGTTTGTTTGTTTGATTTTTCTGAGGGAGGGTCTCATTCTAGCCAGGCTGACCTGGAACTCACTCTGAAGATCCAGGCTGCCCTTATAAACTCACAAAAATCCTCATACCTCAACCGCCCAGGTGCTGGGATTAAAGATGTGCGCCACCATGCTAGGCCTGACTTCAGCCATTTTTTTAACATCCCCAAACCTTGGCATACCCAGACATACATACACTACTTTTTTTTTTTTTTTTCAAGGTAGGGTCTCACTCTAGCCCAGGCTGACCTGGAATTCACTGTGTAGTCTCAAGGTGGCCTCGAACCTCCTACCTCTGCCCCTGTGCTGGGATTAAAGACATGTGCCACCACACCAGGCTAGCCAGTTCCCTTTTTAATACAATTCATTCTATTGGTTCTGTTCCTCCCCTTCACCGTGGGCTTCCTCACTGCGTGCTCAGTAAAAGAATTTGCCTTACTCATAACAGAACTTAGCATGAATTCTAAGATGGAATCAGAAGATCCTGTGCTTATGTAGGTTTCATATGTATAAAATACGAAAAACAATCTGTTTATTGGCATGTTCTCTCCCTCTCCAAATGTGAAGAGGAGGGGGAGTAGGAAGGTTCTGGATCAATCCAATGCTCACAGCCAAGCAGCTGCCACAGAGAAAAACTCCCTACTCTGCTAAGGGTTCACCCTTTCAATAAATGAAAAAAAGTTTCAAGCACCTTCCAACAACCCCACATTTCAGTAGGCGATTCTCTCTCGTCTCCTGGAAAACCATTTTTAATCTTCTTATGAGGCTGAGTCACTTAGCAACCCCTGCCTGGGCTGCCTCACACCTTTCACTCACCCTCAGCTGCTGCTGCCTTCTACCCCAGCACATCTCACAAGACGCAGGGCTCCCGCCACCCGCCTCCAGCCAGCTTCAGTGGTCGGCCAAAACCCACTTCACCTTCT
Organism: Orientallactaga sibirica; assembly: GCA_036365145.1. Taxonomy (NCBI): domain Eukaryota; kingdom Metazoa; phylum Chordata; class Mammalia; order Rodentia; family Dipodidae; genus Orientallactaga; species Orientallactaga sibirica. The sequence continues at coordinate 11,080,127 of JAEOAD010000035.1, read as the reverse complement.
CACTAAACCCAAGGTTCCTGTATTGTCACCATGGCCTGGGCACATCCATCCTAACTCAACTCTGGCTACTTTGTCTTCTGCAATTGATCTCACCCATCTCTCAAATATGATCCTGTCTGTCCTGTAACCCTTTTTCATAAACATCTGCTCTAATACATTTAAAACTTGTCAAAGAACATTTCAGTTCCTTCCAATTCACATTCAGGCTTTAAGTGTAACTCCTTACCAGGAATGGCTTAAATGGCTGCTTTCAGAAGTAAATTTGTCTCCAGGGACTTCTGAGAGAGCATTGAAGTAACAGTGGCAAGAAGACCTTAGATGGGTGCTATCTCACTGGATCCCCATTGGTGTCTGCTGTAAGAAGGTAAGAAGGTCCCAGGGCTGGGTGGGTGCCATGTCATCTTTGGGGACATCATGCTGGCCCTCATCGCTGCTATAGACTTTGAGTGTATACTCACCAGACCACAGAACTCTTCCGTCTCTTTTAAACCCCCTGCCTCCCTCACCACTTCCTTCTACCACTGCTGGATCACAACCAGCACAGCTATCTTATCTCAAGATGCAGGTGTGGCTCAGTGGTCCAGGGCTTGGCTAACATGCATAAGGCCCCGAGTTCCATCCCCAGCACCACAGAATAAATGTGGAAAGAGTGGAGGAGGCATGAAGCAAAAGACTCAGTACTGTTACCTGTCCCTCGATCCATTTAATACCCCTCCTGCCATAACCCCACAACTTTAACCAGAAAAGCACATTCAGAACATGCAATTCTCACAATTTCTTTTAATTGTTTTATATATATTTATTTATTTGAGAGAGAGAGAAAAAAAATGGGCACACCAGGGCCTCCAGCCGCTGCAAACGAACTCCAGATGCATGCACCCCCCCCTTGTGCATCTGGCTTATGTGGGTCTTAGAGAACTGAACCAGGATCTTTTGGCTTTGCAGGCAAACGCCTTAACTGCTAAGCCATCTCTCCAGCCCACAATTTCTTTTTTCTTTTTTTTTTGGGGGTTCACTGTAGTCCAGGCTGACCTGAAATTCACTATGTAGTTGCAGGGTGGCCTTGAACTCACAGCAATCCTCCTACCTCTGCCTCCCAAGTGCTTGGATTAAAGGCATGCGCCACCATGCCCAGCTCACAATTTCTTTTTTCTACATCTGCCCATTGCTTTACACAATCCACAGAAAGAGATGCACTTTCTACTTCTATGTTATCCTCTTCTCTCCTGGAACGCACGGCACAAAGCTGGACCTCGGCCATAAAGATGGGTAAAATGTTCTTCATCCTACAGAAGGATCACCACAGCTTGATAAGGAAGCTGCACACAACTTGGAAAATATCCCCAAACTGTGTTCTTTCACAAAATCGATAATTAACATCTGCCATGTGCTTTATATACTAATAATATAAAGGTTAGACTACCTTAGGGAGCAAAAAGACCTACAAATACATAAAACAATTACAATGGAACTTTTTATGATGCATTTAAGAAAACAAACCAAAGTGTACAAAGTCTATCAGTCAATCAACCTCTGTATCTTACACAAACTAAAAATGTGCACAACAGCAGGGAAAAAAACAACATAAGGACTTCAAGTCACAATTTTATTTTTATTTATTTATTTATTTATTTTGTTTTTTGGAGAGAGACACAGAGAGAGACAGAGAGAGAGAGAGAGAGGAAGTCAGATAGAGATGGGCGCACCAGCAGCCTCTCAGCTGCTGCAAACAAAATCCAGATGTGTGCACCCCCTTGTGGTCAAGTACAGCATTGCGCCCTTTGCATCTGGCTAAACTGGAACCTGGAGATTGGAACAGCTGAAGATTGGAACCGGCGTTCTTAAGCTTAGGAGGCAGGCGCCTTAACCGCTAAGCCATCTCTCCAGCCCCACAATTTTATTTTTGCTCACTTTTTCTGTTTTGTTTTTGAGATGCTAAAGATCAAATTTATGACTCTGCACTTACTAAACAGTCACTCTACCTCTGAGCTATATATTCTCAGGCCCCACCTTTTTTTTTCTGTTTACTTGTTTTGGTTTCAAGGTAAAGTCACATTCTAGCCCAGGCTGATCTGGAACTCATACTATAATCCCAGTCTGGCCTTGAACTCACAGTGAACTTCCTATTTCTGCCTCTGCTGGGATTAAAGGCAAAGGCGTATGCCACCACACCCACACCTGCACTCTCTTTTCCATTTACATTAAAACCCAGAAATGCCAAGCCAGGTGAGGTGGCGCACACCTTTAATGCCAGCACTCGGGAGGCAGAGGTAGGAGGATCACCATGAATTTGAGGCCACCCTGAGACTACACAGTGAATTCCAGGTTAGCCTGAGCTAGAGAGAGACCCTGCCTCAAAAAAAAAAAAAAAAAAAAAAAAAAAAAAATGCCAAGTGTGGTGCACATGCATTTAACCCCAGTATTCAGGAGATAAGAAAAGAACACCATGAGTTCAAGGACAGCCTGGGGCACAGTGAGTTCCAGGTTAGTCTGGGCTAGAGTAAGACCATGCCTCAATAAAAAGAATGTGGGGGGCTGGGAAAATGGCTTAGGGGTTAAGGCATTAGCCTGTGAAGCCTAAGGACCAAGGTTCGATCCCCAGGACCCACATAAGCCAGAGGCACAAGGGGGCGCATGCGTCTGGAGTTCATTTGCAGTGGCTGGAGGCCCTGATGTGTGCCCATTCTCTCTTTCTCTCTTCCTCTCCCCCCCCTTCAAATAAATAAATGAATAAGATATAAGTGGAAAGCCAGACATGCCAGTACTTGGGAGCTAAAGGTAGCAGGATCAACATAAGTTCGAGGCCACCCTGAGACTACATAGTGAATTGCAGGTCAGCCTGGGCTAGAGTGAGCTCCTGCCTTGGGGAAAAATAAAAGACAATGAAAAGAGGGGCTGGAGAGAGATGGCTTAGTGGTTAAAGCACTTGCCTGCGAAACCTAAGAGCACACATTCAACTCTCCAGGTCCCACATAAGCCAGATGTACAGTGACGCAAACATGCAAGGTTGCACATGTGCACACATCTAGAATTCAACCTCAGTGGCTAGAGGCCCTGGCATGCCAATTCTCTCTCATAAAAAAGAAAAAGCCAGGGCTGAAGAGGTGGCTTAGCAGTTAAGGCACTTGCCTGCAAAGCCAAAGGACCTCAGTTTGATTCCCCAGAACCCACATAAATCAGATGCAGAATGGGATGCATGTATCTGGAGTTCACTTGCAATGGCTGGAGACCCTGGCATGCCCTTTCTCTCCCTCTCTCTCTGCCCTCTTTCTCTCAAATAAAAAAAATAAAAATATTGAAAGAAAGAAAAGGCCAATCTGTTGGGCTTGCCTAAGAAAGAAAAGGAAGGGGGAGGGAAGGGAGGGAGGGAGGAGGGGAGAAGAAAACCCAGAAGCCATTGTTTAATGAAAAGAACAAGAGAAGCCATGGAGGAGATTAAAGTTTATCCATTAAAAAAAAAAAAGCGAGGGGCTGGAGAGAAGGCTTAGCAGTTAAGGTGCTTGCCTGCAAAGCCAAAGAACCTAGGTTCAATTCCCCAGGACCCACATAAGCCAAATGCACAAGGTAGCACATGTGTCTAGAGTTTGTTTTCAGTGGCTGAAGGCCCTAGCATGCATCATTCTCTCTGTGTCTGCCTTTCTCCCTCTCCCTCTCCCTCTCTCAAACAAATAGAATAAAGTCTGAAAGAAAGAAAGAAAGAAAGAAAGAAAGAAAGAAAGAAAGAAAGAAAGAAAGAAAGAAAGAAAGAAGGGAGGGGAGGGAGGGAGGAAGGGAGGAAGGGAGGAAGGGAGAAAAAATGAGAGAGAAAGCAAGCCGGGCTGGTGGTGCACACTTTTAATCCCAGCACTTGGGAGGCAGAGATAGGAGGATCGCCATGAGTTCAAGGCCACCCTGAGACTACAGAGTGAATTCCAGTCAGCTTGAGCTAGAGGGAGACCCTACCTCAAAACAAACAAACAAACAAAAAGAATCAGGGAGCTGGACATAGTGGAACATGCCTTTAATCCCAGCACTTGGAGGCAGAGGTAGGAGGATCACCAGGAGTTCAAGGCCACCCTGAGATTACATAGTGAATTCCAGGTCAGCCTGGGCTAGAGCAAGACCCTACCTCGAAAAATGACCAAAAAAAAAAAAAAAAAAAAAAAAAATTGGAGACTGGAGAGATGGCTTAGTGGTTAAGCACTTGCCTGCGAAGCCTAAGGACCCTGGTTCAAGGCTCAGTTCCCCAGTACCCATGTAAGCCAGATGCACATGGTGACGCATGCATCTGGAGTTCGTTTGAAGGGGCGAGAGGCCATGGTGGGCCCATTCTCTCTCCCTCTCTCTCCCTTTCTCTGTCTCTAATAATAAATAAAAACAAAACCTTTAAAAAAAAAAAAAAAGAATCAAGCCAGGCATGGTGGCACACACCTTTAATCCCAGCACTCGGGAGGCAGATGTAGGAGGATCGTCAAGAGTTCAAGGCCACCCTTCGATTACATAGTAAATTCCAGGTCAGCCTGGGCCAGAATGAAACCCTAACTTGAAAAACCAAAAAAAAAAAAAAAAAAAAAAATCAAAAACAAGGTCCTTAATTATGAACCAAACAGGGATGTGAGTATGATTAACCTAGATTAACTCCCCATCTCCACCAGCCTCAGTCACAGCCTGATGGGTCTGGAAAAACAGTCAGTCATGCACAAAACCAAACCCACCCATCTCAAACAAAACCCTTCTTCTGAGTATGGTAGGAACCCAATATTTATTAATGGCCTACAACTCCTATGACTACATAGACACATTTTACAATTTCATTGTACACTGATACTATCCCTCCTTCCAGGCTCTCCAAACACCATCACGTCCCCCCACCCCCACATGTGCACAGGTAGTTGATTAGACTTGCCTGCCATTACATACAAAAAAAAAAAAAAATACTGTAGGGCTGGAGAGATAGCTTAGTGCTTAAGGCGCTTGCCTGCAAAGCCAAAGAACCCAGGTTCCATTCCCTAGTACCCAGGTAAGCCAGATGTACAAGGGGGCACGTGGAATTCGTTTGCACTGGACCCATTCTCTGTCTCTACCTGCTTATTTCTTTCTCTCTCTCTCTCTCAAATAAATAAATAAAATTTTTTTAAAAAACGGGCTGGACAGGGCTGGAGAGATGGCTTAGCGGTTAAGGAGCCTGCATCCTAAGCCTAAGAACAATGGTTCCAATCTCCAGCGGTTCCAATCTCCAGGTCCCACTCCAGATGCAAAGGGGCGTAATGCTGGACCAAGGGGGTGCACATAAACCAGATGCTCAATCTGGTCAAAAAATAAAAAATAAAAACTGGAGTTCTTTACAGTGGCTGGTTCGAGACCCTAAACCAGATGCTCAAGGGGGCATCTGGAGTTCTTTTACAGTGGCTGGAGACCCTAGTGTGCCCATTCTCTCTCTCTCCCCCTCTCTCTTGTATGGCACAAATGACCGCATGTCAGAAAAAACTGGGAAGTGGCTTCTGTGAACATGGCATCCTGAGCATGCCTGGCTTGACAACACCTACAGTCCCATGCTCTGGAGAAACCTGCTAAGAGATGATTTGTCCAGAGACAGGCTGTCATTGGTCACAAAAAGGGGACCACCCCATACAATTATTGGCCAGCCAAGCCCCTTTAAAACCCCTACACTTCCTCGAATAAACGACTTTGCGGCAGCTCGCCCTCTGCTGCTTTCACCCAACTCCCAGAGTCTGTGTCGTGACTCCGCGCCTCTCACCCCCAACTCGGCGGAGACCCTGCCGTCCCTCCTGGGCTGGCCCTAGTAGGGGACCCCAAAAGTCTCTCTGCCTCTTTGTCTCAAATAAATAAAATATATTTTTTTAAAAATACTGTGGGTCGGGCATGGTGCTGCACACCTTCAATCCCAGCACTCAGGAGTCAGGTAGGAGGATCACCATGAATTCGAGGCCAGCCTGAGACTACACAGTGAATTCCAGGTCAGCCTGGGCTAGAATGATAACCTTCCTTGGGGGAAAAAAAAAAAAAAAAAAAAAACTGAAGCGTTAATAACTTAGGCTCCTACACTACAGCGTATTATCCTCACCTCTATTTCGACCTTTCTTGTTTCTTTCTCTCTCTCTCTCTCTCTCTCTCTCTCTCTCTCTCTCTCTCTCTCTCTCTCTCTCTCTCTCTGTCTCTCTCTGTCTCTCTTTCCCTCTCTCCCTCGGCTCCAATAAGTATGTCATGCTCAACTTCGTTACCCCCAAGCCACACAGAACCTGGACCATGAAAGCGCACCATGGACACCTGCAAAGCTGGGTCTTTTTCCCCTGCGGGCCTCAGCAGAACCTGGTTTATAAGACACACCCCTGCCCCTTCCAGCCCACACCGAACCCCTGCCACTTACGGTTCTCGCAAGAGATCTCGATGGTTGGTTCCACAGCGAAATTACCCACCGCCCATCCTTTCCCCTTCATCTGCACCCACTCCCAGTTAGCTCCACCAATCCCCACTGCAGCCTGGGACTTGGGGGCTGGATCCCTCCAGCAGCTCAGGGGGCACCCCGGCTGGGCCTGTGGGCACAACCCGCCCCGGAGACACGCAGGTTCGGGGGGGAACCGGGCGAGGGATCTCGGAGCACCGCCGAAGAGCTGCACGGCCACGGCCAGGACCGCGCACTCACTGCCCGGAACTCGGGTGGACCGGGCGCTCGCTCCGCACTTACCCCAGGAGGCAGCGATCGCAGACCACACCGCGACTCCCCTTGCACACCGTGTATGCCAAGGGGTCCGAGCGGAAGAGCAGCTCCCCGGGGCGCAGCGGGACCACGGCACGAAGTCCGTTCCCCCGATGCGCGGTCGTGAACTTCTCCACCTTCAGCGGCTCCATCCTTGCGCACTTCGGTACCACAGACCACTACCGCGTCCCTCCGCCGGCGTCTCGCGGCTGCCAGACCGCGCGCCTGCCTCTGCGCACGCGCACGCCCGAGGGGCGGGGCGGGGAGGCGGACTCTCTGAGCACGCGCACAAGGGTCCCCAGGGAGCACCAAGGCTGCTCTCTTCTTGCTTCCCAATATTTTATAATGCTGGTTTTAATGCATAGGAAAAAGTTAAAACTGCTCACTACCTAGATCAAACAATTCTTGTTTTGCCGTTTTTTGTTTTTTTTGTTTTTTGGTTTTTGCGAGGTAGGGTCTCACTCTGGTCCAGGCTGACCTGGAACATCTCAGGGTGGCCTCGAACTCTCGAGTGCTGGGATTAAAGATGGCCACCACGCCCGGCTGTTTTGCCGTTTCTAACTAGGGAACATCATGGGGCTGGAGAGATGGCCTAGAGGCTAAGGCGCTTGCCTGTGAAGCCTGAGGACCCAGGTTTGACTCCCTGGAACCCATGTAAGCCACATGCACATGGTGGTGCATGCTTCTGGGGTTTGTTTTGCAGTAGCTAGAGGCCCATTCTCTCTATCTGCCCCTCTCTCTCTCTCTGATAATTTTTTAAAGTATATTGTGTTGCTGAACAATTTGACTCCAAGTTTTAGGCAACAAAACATTTTAAACTTAAGTAGTATGCATTTTCAATGATTAAGAATTTATTACAGGGCTGGGGAAATGGCTTAGTGGTTAAGGCGTTTGCCTGTGAAACCTAAGGACCCAGGTTCAATTCCCCAGGACCCACATAAGCCAGATGTACAAGGGGGCACATGCATCTGGAGTTCATTAGCAGTGGCTGGAGAACCTGGCACTCCCATTCTGTCCCTCTCTCTCTCTCTCTCTCTCTCTCCCTCTCTCTCACGCGTGCCCGAGTGCCCATTCTCTCTCTCTCTCTCTGCCTCTTCCTCTCTCTCTCAAATAAATAAAAATAAATAAAATATTTTTTTAAAAAAACATTTATACAGCTGGGCATGGTGGCACACGCCTTTAATCCCAGCACTCGGGAGGAAGAGGTAGGAGGATTGCCATGAGTTCAAGGCCACCCAGAGATTACAGAGTGAATTCCAGGTCAGCCTGGGCTATAGTGAAACCCTACCTCGAAAAAAAAAAAAAAAAAAAAAAAAAAAAAAAACATTTATACAAAACCAGGCATGGTGGCACACACCTTTATTCTCAGCACTCTGGAGGCAGAGGTAGGAGGATCACTGTGAGTTTGAGGCCACCCTGAGACTACATAGTGAATTCCAGGTCAGCCTGGACTAGAGTGAAACTCTACCTCAAAAAAAGCAAAAAGAAAAAAAAAAAGAAGAGAAAGAATTTATTATAAAACTAGGGCTGGAGAAATGGCTTAGTGGTGAAGGCACCTGCCTGCAAAGCCAAAGGACCCAGGTTCGATTCCCCAGGACCCACGTAAGCCTGAGGCATAAGGTGGCACATGCATCTGGAGTTCGTTTGCAGCAGCTGGAGGCCCTGGCACACCCATTCTGTCTCTCCCTCTCTCTCTTCCTCCCTCCTTCCCTCCCTCTTTCTACTTCTCTCTCTCAAATAGATAAATACATAAATAAATAAAATAGAAAAAAATTAAAATATAAAAACTACAATATTACATTGGAGGCTATTGCCAAAGCTCTTGGTTGCCAACTGAAACGAGATGGTAAGATCCTATTTCGCTGCAGGTCCAGCTGGAGCTGAGCTTGAAGTCGCCTCCCTGTTGACTAGCTGTCAAGAAGCAGGAAGGAACTATGTAGCTTACTGGGGGACCCTGCAAGTTCTATGGCTGGCCAGACAGGTCAAATGTGCTATGGTGACATATCTGTTATGGGGGGAAGCCAATTGCTGACTGATTGGATTTTAGGCCCACTTCACAGGAGGGAATTCATGCCTGATACTAAGATCCTAATCAAAATCTTGTGACTGAGCAGGTTCATAAGCCCTGGAAGGAAATCTACTACTGTTGTTTGGCTAAATACATGGATTGTGCTCACAAAACTGCCCTCTACATACTTAGGTTTATGCCATATATTTTTATTTATGAATTTATTTATTTGACAGAGAAAGGGGGGAGAGAGATAGATAGATAGATAGATAGATAGATAGATAGATAGATAGAGAGAGAATGGGCGTACCAGGGCCTCCAGCCACTGCAAACAAGCTCCAGACACATGCTCCCCCTTATGCAGCTGGCTAACGTGGGTCCTGGGGAATTGAACCTGGGTCCTTTGGCTTTGCAGGCAAATACCTTAACTGGTAAGCCATCCCTCCAGACCATGTTTATGCCATATATTAATTCTACTCTCACTTTTGGTTAGAGAAGCTTCTCTTTTCATATGGAGGTGACTACTGGGGTGACTCAAAACTCACCATAGTGATGAGACATAACAGCGGAGGGTTCAACTTTAAGTGAGACATCTCTGTCACACCCTCTAAGGCTCAGGGACCATTGTGGAAGAAGTGGCAGAAAAAGTGTAAGAGCCAAAGGGATGTAAGGAGTGCTTGCCAATACTAACTTCCAGACACAAAGTGACCATGGCATTCATGACTTAAAAGTGGCTGACACTACCTACAAAAGACTTGTATAATAGGAGGGGGTAAATGATAATGTCAAAATAATACAGGGACTAGTTCGAAAAAGGAATGATTCAGTAGAGGGGAACTAGAAAGGAGGTAAAAAAAAAAAAAGAGGAGGTTGGTGAGAGAGGATGGTGGCATGATATGTTGTGCATAGGTATGGATGTTGTCAATAAAAACTTTAAAGAAATTAAATCTGGGTGTGGTGGCATGCGCCTTTAACCCCAGCACTTGGGAGGCAGAGGTAGGAGGATCACTGTGAGTTCGAGGCCATCCTGAGAATACATAGTGAATTCCAGGTCACCCTGGAGCTAGAGTGAGACCCTACCTCGAAAAACAAAAAAAAAAAAGAAAGAAAGAAAGAAAGAAAGAAAGAAAGAAAGAAAGAAAGAGAGAAAGAAAGAAAGAAAAGAAAAGAAGAAAAGAAAAAGAAAAAAAAAAAGAAAGTTTATAAAAATTTTTAACTAAAAAAAAAAAAAAAGGGCTATAAAGGTGACTTAGTGGTTAAGGAGCTTGCCTGCAAAGCCAAAGGACCCAGGTTGCAATCACTAACTCACTAAGACCCACGTAAACCAGATGCACGAGGAGGCACACACATCTGGAGTTCATTTACAGTGGCCTAAAGCCCTGGCATGCCCATTCTCTCTCTCTCTGTTTCTCTACCTGCCTATCTCTCTCTCAAATAAATAAATAAAAATAAAAAATATTTTAAAAAAAGAATAGAGGTGGTGGTGGCGGCACATGCCTTTATTCCCAGCACTCAGGAGGCAGAGGTACCAGCATTTCTGTAAACTCAAAGCCAGCCTGGGACTACAGAGTGAGTTCAAGATCCACCTTGGCTAGAATGAGACCCTACCTTGAAACAAACAAAAAAAAAATAATTAAAATAATTAATAGCAAAAACAACTATATCATTTTCACAGCTAAGACAATTGACTATAATAGTGTTAGCCTAAGATCCCAACCTTAAAACCTGGCTTTGGGTCAAAATTATCACCAGAAAAAAAAGAAAAGAAGTGGGGCATAGTGGCTCATGCCTTTAATCCCAGCCTTGGGAGGCAGAGGTAGGAGGATTGCCATGAGTTCGAGGCCACCCTGAGACTCCATGGTGAATTCCAGGTCAGCCTGTGCCAGAGTGAGACCCTACCTTGAAAAAAAAAAAAAGAAAAGGAAAAAAAGAAAAGAATACATAGGGGCTGGAGGAATTGCCTAGTGGTTAAGGTGCTTGCCTGCAAAGCCAAAGGACTCAGGTTTGACTCCCCAGTACCCACATAAGCCATATGCACAAGGGGGCACCTGCATCTGGAGTTCGTTAACAGTGTCTGGAGGCCCTGGCTAAACTAACCCAGGGATCCTCCTATCTCTACTCAGTCACACCTTGATGTTGTTTGTTTGTTTGTTTGTTTGTTTGTTTTTTGTTTTGTTTTGTTTTTCAAGGTAGGGTCTCACTCTAGCCCAGGCTGACCTGAAATTCACTATGTAGTCTCAGGGTGGCCTCAAACTCACTGTTATCCTCCTCCCTCTGCCTCCCGAGTGCTGGGATTAAAGGCATGCACCACCACTCCCAGCTCACACCTCACTTTTTAATGAGTGCTGAGGATTGAACTTGGAGCTTCATGCTTGGACAGCAAACTCTCTTACCCACTGAGGCATTTCCCCAGCCTCCAAGGGAGGAGTCATGTCAAATATTAATATTCTACATTCTGTATCTGCTGGTTTTGCAAACACACACACACACACACATATCACACAGATGGGGGATGTAAGATAGGGTCTCATTATGTAGCCCAAGATAGCCTAGCACTTATAATTCACAGCATCTCCCTACTTCCCAAGTGCTATTACAGGCATAAGCTACCTACTATGCCCAGCTGTTTTGTTTTTTTTATTTTATTTTTATTTATTTATTTATTAGAGACAGAGAGAGGGAATGGGTGCGCCAGGGCCTCTAGCCACTGCAGACGAACTCCAGACACATGCACCACCATGTGCATCTGGCTTATGTGGGACCTGAAGAATTGAACTGGGTCCTTAAGCTTCGCAAGGCATGTGCCTTAATCACTAAGCCATCTTTCCAGCCCTATGCCCAGATTTTTTGTTCTATCATTCAACTTTCCCTCTCTTTCTTGCAATTCCTGTACATTGTTTAAGATAAGTCTAGATGCTAAAATCTGGAGGCTTTATTTGATTCAAGTTAAATGCTTGGACTAGAGAGGTGGCTCAGTGGTTAAGGAGTTAGATTTCCCCCATGTAAAGTCAGATGCACAAAGCAGCACATGCATCTGCAGTGTGTGTCCATTCTCTCTATGCCTCTCTCTTTGTCTCTTCTGGGCACGGTGGAGCACATCTTTAATCCCAGCATTTAGGAGGCTAAAAAGGTTGAAGGATCGCTGTGAGTTTAAGGCCAGCCTGAGGCTACATAGGGAATTCCAGGTCAGCCTGGGCTAGAGGGAGACCCTACTTCCAAGCAGGATAAACAAAGCTTTGTGGTGATGCACACCTATAATTACAGCACTTGGGAGGTGGAGGCGGAAGGATCAGGATATGATCCTCTGTTGGATCCCTAGTACTGCAAAACAGGGCAGGACAGGGCCTGGCAGAGGTGCACATTATCAGGTTGTCCCATGTAATGAACTGGTTAAGGTGCTGGCTTTTAGATCTCCTCATGGTAAGTATACAATTCGCCTTTATTAGGTAAAACTACCATAATATTAATACTAATAAAGTAAGATTAGTAAGTAAAACTGTGACACTCTGATAATGTAAAATTAGCTTAATTCCCACTACCAAGTAAAGCAGACTCTTGTGAGTCCTTGGAGTAGTCCAGAAGTGGCTTTGGTAAAACTTAAAAAAAAAAAAAAATGAAGCTGGGTATGGTAGCACACGCCTTTAATCCCAGCAGTTGGGAGGAACAGAATTGCAAAGACATGGCTTAGAACCCCAGCTCAGTCTTGTGACTTAGGTAACCTCTCCAAACCTATGGATATATACAATGAAAATGAAAATATCTTACAGAGTGGAGCACTGCTGAAGAAGATGGGGTTACCGATAATTAGTTTGGAGGCAGAAACAAATGTTTCTGAACACCCAACAGTTAAAGGAATTAGATTTTCATTTTCTCTCTAGAAACATAAGATAAAATTGTTGTCACATGAAGAAATGATCAGAGAATCTGCTGAGCAAAATATGACAGCCAATGTACCATTTTTAAAAAATTCTTTTGTTTATTTTTATTTATTTATTTGAAAGCAACAGACAACGAGAGAAAGAAGGAGAGAGAGAGAGAGGGAAAGAATGGGCACACCAGGGCCTCCAGCTACTGCAAACAAACTCCAGATGCATACACCATCTTGTGCATCTGGCTTAAGTAGGTACTGGGGAATTGAGCTTCCAGCCAGGGTCCTTAGGCTTCACAGGTAAGCGTTTAACCACTAAGCCATCTCTGCAGCCCCAATGTACCTTTTTTTTTTTTTTTTCCAAGGTAGGGTTTCACTCTAGCCCAGGCTGACCTGGAATTCACTATGTAGTCTCAGGGTGGCTTCAAACTTGTAGCAATTCTCCTACCTCTGCCTCTCGAGTGCTGGAATTAAAGGCGTGCGCCACCACGCCCGGCTTCAATGTACCATTTTTGATAATATTAGCTTTCTGTATTTTTTTAAAGGGTTGTGATATTTATCAGCATTTTATTTTGTTTTGTGTCTTTTTTAAAGATTTATTTATTTATTTATTTAAGAAAGGGAGAGATAGGGAGAGAGAGTGAGAATGGGCACGCCAGGGCCTCTAGCCCCTGCAAACAACTCCCAGATGCATGCACTGCCATGTGCATCTGGCTTACATGGGACCTGGAGAATCAAACTTGGGTCCTTAGGTTTTGCAGGCATGCACCTTAACCACTAAGCCATCTCGCCAGCCCTTGTTTTGTGTTTTTGAGACAAGGTCTCATGTAGCCCAGGCTAGCCTCCAACTCGATATATACCCAATGACAATTTGAAAACCACGTCCTCCCGATTCTACCTCCCATGTACTGGGAATACAGGCAGATATTTACTACCACACCTTGCCCATTATCAACTTTAAAAAAATTTTAAATTTGTATGGTATGTGATGGCACACCGGGAGTCCAACTACTGGCAAGATTAAAGTGGGAGAATTGATTAGAGACCAGCCTAGGCAACACAGGAGCTAGCTGAGGGCTGTTGCGTGGTCTGAGGAGCAGAACTTGGATAGGGATGGAGCTGCTGAAGGCAGAAAAGTTCCCATCTCCAAGAAGCATTTTTATTTTTTTATTTATTAGCGAGAGGTAGGGAGAGAGAGAGAAAGAGTGAGAATGGGCATGCCAGGGTCTCTAGCCACTGCAAATGAACTCCAGATGCATGTGCCACCATGTGCACCTGGCTAACTTGGAACCTGAAGAATCGAAACGGGATCCTTAGGCTTCACAGGCATGTGCCTTAACCGCTAAGCCATCTCTCCAAGAAACTTTTTTTTTTTTTCTTTTTTCGAGGTACGGTCTCGCTCTAGCCCAGGCTGACCTGAAATTCACTACGTAGTCTCAGGGTGGCCTCAAACTCGTGGCACTCCTCCTACCTCTGCCTCCCAAGTGCCAGGATTAAAGGTGCACGCCACCATGCCCGGCTCCAAGAAACATTTTTAATGTTTGTTATTTCTTTTCTCATTCCAAATATTCACTGGAGTGTGTTTGCATGTCTCTGTATATGCCATTCTTGCCATTCACCTTCTTAGAGGGTGTGGTAGTTTGAATATATGTCCCCCAATATATTCAGTGTTTTATTAGTTTATAATTTGCATCTTCACCACCTTGCTGGAGGCAGTGTCACTGGGTGGATCTTAAGATGTGATGGTGGGTTTGAGATTTCATTGTAAAGATATGCAAAGTGTGCCTAGAGGGAGTTCCTAAAGTGTGCTGTGCTGTGTGGCTGGTGGCTTTCGCTCTCTGGCTCTGTGAAGGCAGGCCAGCTTCTTCTGCCATTATGGAACTTCCCCTGGATCTGTAAGCTTCAATAAATAATATCCCTTCCTCCATAACTGTGCCTGGTCTGGAAGTTCATCTCAGCGAACCGGAAGCTGTCTGTTACAGAGGGGCTCCCTCATTGTTCACAACTCTGTTTGCCAGGCTAGGTAACCCATGAGCTTCCACGGGGTTCTTGCATCTTGACTTCCCATTTCATCATAGGCACACTGGGATCACAGACACATGTGCTACTAAATCTGGCTTTATGTGGGCTGTTGGGATCTCAACTCAGGAACTCATGCTTGTGTGGCAAGTGCTTTATCCACAGGGCTATCTCCTAAAACCCAAATATTTCCTCTAAGTAGTCTCAGGGTGACTTTGAACTCATGTTGATCTGCCTCATGAGTGCTGGGATGAAAGGCGTGCACCAACATGCCTGGAAAATACTTTTGTGCTTAAATTTGTATTCATCATTTTTTTTGTATTGCTTTCTGTATGGCACAATACAGGCCTGGTCCTAGCCAGACCGCATGGCAGAAGACAATAGGAAGTGGCTTCTGTAAAAATGGCGTTTTGCGCAGGCTTGATGTGACAACAGTTACAGCCCCATGCTCGCGAGAAGCCTACTACGAGATGTCCTGTCCAGAGACAAGCTGTCATTGGTCACCAAAAGGGGACCGCCCCATACAAGGATTAACAGCCCCTTAAAACCCATGTGCACTTCCTGAATAAACGAGTTTGTGGATTCTTGCTCCACTTTCACCCAACTCCCGGAGTCTGTGTCGTGACTCCGCGCTGCTCACCCCAATTCAGTAGAGACCCTATCGTCCCTCCTGAACTGGCCTTGGGGGGGACCCCAACAGCTTTCTTTCTTTCTTTCTTTTTATTCTTTTCTTTTCTTTTCTTTTCTTTTCTTTTTTTTTTTTTTTGGTTTTTTGGAGATAGGGTCTTGCTCAGGCTGACCTGGAATTCACTATGTAGTCTCAGGGTGCCCTCAAACTCACAGCGATCTTCCTACCTCTGCCTTCAGAGTGCTGGGATTAAAGGCATGAGCCATACTATGTATGCATGTATGGCTTGCATTATTTTGTAGCTTTCTTAGTTCATTTTGTAACTATTACCATTTGATGCTGGGGATTGAACCAAGGGCATGAACATGCTAGGCTCAATTATTCTACACTGAGTACC
Source organism: Orientallactaga sibirica (assembly GCA_036365145.1). Classification (NCBI taxonomy): domain Eukaryota; kingdom Metazoa; phylum Chordata; class Mammalia; order Rodentia; family Dipodidae; genus Orientallactaga; species Orientallactaga sibirica. Next base: position 11,064,510 of record JAEOAD010000035.1, on the reverse strand, counting down.
CCTAGCCCTTGTATCCTTCCTTAACAGAGAACTAATAATCCATTTTTTTTTTTTTCAAGGCAGGGTCTCACTCTAGCTCAGGCTGACCTGGAATTCACTATGTAGTCAATCCTCCTACTTCTGCCTCATGAGTGCTGGAATTAAAGGTGTGCACCACCATGACTGGCTGTCAATATACTTTTTTTTTTTTTTTTTTTTTGGTTTTCAAGGTAGGGTCTCACTGTGGTCCAGGCTGACCTGGAATTAACTATGTAGTCTCAGGGTGGCCTCGAACTCTCGGCTATCCTCCTACCTCTGCCTCCCGAGTGCTGGGATTAAAGGCGTGCGCCACCACGCCCGGCTTGTCAATATACTTTTAAGCAAGGCCTCAAACAGTTATTTTTACACCAACATCCATTTCAGGATTATTTGTAGCAGTAAAAAAAAAAAATCAGAAACAGCTCAAGTAATCATAAGCAGATAGAGGTACAGATGGCTGGTCAGCAAACCCCAAGGAATCTCCTGTCTCCACCTCCACAGCACTGGGATTCTAGGCACAAATCACCGTACCTGCCATTTTTATGTGGGTGCTGGATCTTCATGCTTATAAAGTAAGCAGTTTACCAACTTGGCCATCTCCCCATATATGATTTTGTGTGTGTGTATCTGTGTGTGTATGGCAGAATCTCACTTTGTGGTGGCTTGATTCAACTGTCTCTCATAAATTTAAGTGTTCTGAAAGCCATGTCCCTAGTTGTTGGCAATTTGGGAATTAATCCTCCTAGAGGCAGTGTATTGTTGGGGGCAGCTCTATGGGTATTATAGCCAGCTTCCTCTTGCCAGTGCTGGCACACTCTCCTGCCATTGTTTTCCCCTGCCATCATGGAGCTTCCCCTCGAGTCCGTAAGCCAAAATAAACCTTTTTTCCCACAAGCTGCTCTTAGTCAGGTCTTTTCTGCCAGTGAACCTGACTGCAACAGTAAAGTTGGAACTGAGAAGAGGTGTCATTACTGCTTGAAACCTGACTCTGGCTTTGACCTTCTGAAGTTTATTTTCAAGACAAATGTGGAAGGATTTGAAACTTTGGCCTAAGAGATGCCTTGCAGTGCTGTAAGTACAGCTTGATGGACTATTCTGGTGAGAGTTGGAAGACCTGAATGCAGTAAGAACTATGGACTGTGAGGTTTGGCTTATGAGGGTGAGAAAGAGCTTTGCCTGGACTGGGCTAGAAGCACTTTGAGAGGCTTGCTGTTTGCCCATGTCCTCACAACTTGTGCAGGGTTGCAGTGTATAGAAATGGACCGGTGTAAGCAGAGGGATATGGCACAGGAAAGGAATCTTTTGGCCGAAACTCCTGTTTGTTCAGCTACAATTGTACGAGATTACAACCATTGAGATTGGGCCAGCTGACCTGCATTGGGACAACAGAAAGAATGCAGTCTTTTAAAGGGGCCTGAATGCCGAAGGTGTCTTTAAAGTCTGCTCTATTCCCTCCTGGATTAACAAATTGGCACCTCACCTGGCATTATGGAATATAAGAAACACAGGAAGGAGAGGGTCATTAAAGTTGCAGCATAGTCTTGTATTTTAGAAACGACTTTGGGCAGTGTGAAGCAGGTTTGCTGGATTGCCTGCATGGACACCTGATGGAACCGTGAGGACGGACTGTGAGTTACAGTGGAGATGCTGGGACCACAAGACAGCTGCTAAGGAGAGCTGCTGGCCCCAGATGAAGTTTTCCAGGGCTGTGAGTAGCCTAGCTGGAAAGGCAGAGTTGGAACTCCAGAGACTTGTTGCTGGTCAGAATTATTCAACTTGGAGACTTGTCACTGGCTGGAGTTATTAGACTTGGAGCTACAGTTTGATGTTTGCCCTGTTTTTTGTTTGTTTGTTTGTTTGTTTTGTTTTTCAAGGTAGGGTCTTGCTCTAGCCCAGGCTAACCTGGAATTCACTATGGAGTCTCAGGGTGGCCTTGAATTCACAGCGATCCTCTTACCTCTGCCTCCTGAGTGCTGGGATTAAGGGCGTGAGCCACCATGCCAGACCCCTGGTTGTTTCAAATCTTGTATTGGTTGAATATTTCTTTTCTGTCCAATGCCATCTTTTGTAGTGTGACTGTTTATTCTGTGCCATTATGGGTTGTTTAGGGATTTTTTTTTTTTTTTTGGTATTATGGCTCAGTTAAAAGACTTTGGATTATGGGGATGTTTGAACATCATTAGGATTTATAAATTACGGGAACTTTTAAAGTTGGATGAATGTATTGCATTTTATATGGTGTATAGTTATCAGTTTATGGGGGCCAGAGATGGAATGTGGTTTGATTCAGGTGTCCCCCCTAAACTTAGGTGTTCTGAAAGTCATGTCCCCAGCTGTTGGTGATTTTGGAATTAAACCCTCCTAGAGACAGTGTATTGTTGGGGGCGGGCCTATGGGTATTATAGCCAGCTTCCTCTTGCCGGTGTTTGGCACACTCTCCTGCTGATGCTGGCCAGGAGATGATGTCCACCCTCTGTCCATGCCATAGCTTCCCCTGCCATCATGGAGTTTCCCCTCAAGTCCATAAGCCACAAGCTTTCCCACAAGCTGCTCTTGGTGGGGTGTTTTCTGCCAGCAATGTGAACCTGACTGCAACATACTCTAACCCAAATTGACCTGGAATTCACTAGGTAGTTCAGTCTGGCCTTGAACTCACAGTGATTCTCCTACTTCAATTTTGTGAGTGTGAGGAGCATAGACATGAGCCACCACTCCCAGCCTATAGATTAAAATTTTTTTTTTTACAATCTGATGCATGAATATAACGTATTTTGATCATAATCACTCCTCATTACACTTTCCCATCCACTTCCCAGCACCACTAAACCCAAATAATCCCTTTCCTGCTTTCATGGAAGTGGGTGCATGTGTGTGTCCCCAGAGATAAATTAGGGTTGCTGGAATATGGATGGAGGTTATTTACAGGAGCATGGGCAACTTACCAATGACTATACCACTGAAAAGCATGGCTATTCTTCCTCCTCCCTCAGCGTATTTGATGTTTTGAACAACACTCTTTGCTTACATGTTTTGCCAAGGAATCTAGAATTATTTTTTTTCATTTTAAAAATATTTATTTATTTATTTGAGAGAGAGAAGGTGGCAGAGAGGGAGGGTGGGTGAATGGGCACACCAGGGCCTCCATCCCCTGCAAATGAACTGCAGACACATACGCCACCTTGTGCATCTGGCTTACATGAGTCTTGGAGAATCAAACTGGGATCCTTTGGCTTTGCAAGCAAACGCCAAAAAATAACTGCTCTACCACTGGCCTGCATCCCTCGACCTGGATGAACTTGAGTCAGAAATGAAAGTTTTGAGGCTGGAGAGATGGCTCATCAGTTAAGGTGATGCTTGCAAAGCCTGACAGCTGGCGTTTGATTCCCCAGTACCCATGTGTGGTAGTTTGAATGTATGTCTCCCAAAAGACTCTGGCATTTTATTAAAGCTTGCCTCCAGCGGCCTCGCTGGAGGTGTCTCTGGGGGCAGATCTGATTTCTAGCTGAAAGGTACACAGAGGAGGCTGAGCTCTGCTTGGTGATGGGGGCGGGTTTCTCTGCTTGGATCCTTGAATGGAAGCCAGCTTCTTCTACCATTGAAGGAACTTCCCTTTGGATCTGCAAGCCTGAAATAAATCCTGCTCCTCCTACAAACTGTTTGGAAGCTCATTCCAGCAACATGGAGCTGACACCACCACCACATAAAGCCAGATGCAGAAAGTGGCCCATGTGCCTGGAGCTCCTTTGCAATGGCAAGAGGCCCTGACATACATAATCTGTTTGCAAATAAAAAGTTTAAAATATTCTTTATTATTATATATTATATGTTATTATATGTTATATGTATATGACATAACATATATACTATTATAAGTTTATTGATATTATTATTTTTATTTATTTGACAAAGAGGGAGAGAGAGAGAATGGGCATGCCAGGGCCTCCAGCCATTGCAAATGAACTCCAGATGTGTGCGCCTCCTTGTGTATCTGGCTAATGTGGGTCCTGGGGAATTGAACCCGAGTCCTTTGACTTTGCAGGCAAAGGCCTTAACCATTAAGCCATCCCTCCAGCCCATCTATCTATCTATCTATCTATCTATCTATCTATCTATCTATCTATCTATCTATCTATTTTGGTTTTGTGAGGTAGGGTCTCACTCTGGTCCAGGCTGACCTGGAATTCACTATGTAGTCTCAGGGTGGCCTCAAACTCATGGCAATCCTCCTACCTCTGCCTCCCAAGTGCTGGGATTAAAGGCGTGCGCCACCACGCCCGGCTCAAATATTTTTTTTTAAATCAAGGATTTTGCCATGTGTGGTAGCATACGCCTTTAATCCCAGCACTTGGGAGGATCTTTACAACATATATATATATATATACACATACATACACACACATACATACACACACACACACACACACACACACACACACACACACACACACACACACACACACACACACACATATATTCAAAAGAGATATAGAAAGAATAGGCATGCCAGGGCCTCTAGCCACTATAAACGAACTCCAGACACATGTACCACCTTGTGCATCTGATTTTTGTGGGTACTGGGTAATTGAACCTGGGTCCTTAGGCTTTGCAAGCAAGCACCTTAACCACTAAACTATCTCTCCAGCCCCTTTCAAGCTCCTCCCACCCCGCAGGAAGGTCTCACTTTAGTCCAGGCTGACCTGGAATTCACTATGTAGTCTTAGGCTGGACTCTAACTCCCAGCGATCCTTCTACTTCTGTGTCCCAAGTGCTGGGAATGAAGGCACGGGCTACCACACCTGGCTGTTTAAGACATTTTTGAGTCCTATAGTTCTTCTCCATGACAGAATTATTACTGTTGGTGTTACTATTATTGTTGCTAAAAATACAACTTTTATAGTTACAAACTAAATTATAAAATTATGAACTGCATCTCAATTAATCAAGTGTCAATAAAAGATGATTATATAAAAAATTACACAATCTTGGGCTGGAGAGATGGCTTAGCGGTTAAACGCTTGCCTATGAAGCCTAAGGACCCCGGTTCGAGGCTCGATTCTCCAGGACCCATGTAGGCCGGATGCACAAGGGGGTGCATGTATCTGGAGTTTATTTGCAGTGGCTGGAGGCCCTGGCGCACCCATTCTCTCTCTCTCTCTCTGCCTGCCTATTTCTGTATCTCTCTCTCTCTCAAATAAATAAATAAATAATAAAATATAAAAAAAAATTACACAATCTTATTTAAAATAATTTTAATTTCTAAAAAAAAGTTTAAATTACATCAAAATGTAATTTCATTGTACAGCACTTGATAATACATTTCAACATATTAAAGATCAAATTAACCACTTAAATCAGTTTTTATGCTTTGCTTTGAGATAGGTTCTCTTGTAGCTCAGGCTGAGTTTGAACTTACTACACATCCTTGAGGCTGGCCTTGTACTCTTGGTCCTCCTGTACTGGGATTAAAAGGTTAAGTACCAGCATGACTGGCTAAGTGAATTTTCCAAGCTCAATAATAAATACAAACTCCTTCAGTCCTGAGGAGAATGCAAAAATAATCATTAGTGGGGAGAGTGGAATATTTAAAGATGTTTCTTTGGTCAAAAGGACTTTAAAAAGAAACTTGCAATTAATTACCAGTATGTTTGTGGTAGATAGGAATTTTGGGGTTTTGTATTTACTAAGCCTATATTCTACCACTGAGCAATCACTAGCCTTGCTGTACATAGGAATTTCAAACGGATCAAATTTGATCAGATCAAGTCCATAGTTGACTGAAGTTTTCATTTTATTTAGTTTTGAATAAAATAGCAGCCACAGTTGTATCCAATGTATCAATGGTATCAACTGCAAAAGCAACTGCCTAGCCTGTGCCAAACAAGAAGTTACATTCTGATGAAGGGATGTGAGCTTTTCAAATTTAGTTTTTTCATTTGTGTCATAATTTCCACATAATCTGCTCCAACAAATGTCTTAACAGTCCACTTCCTTATATTACCACATCTTCCAAGCTGTCATCATAGAGCCACTTATAAGTATAACCTTTGGAACGCTCCACAGTTTCAAAGAGGTGTTTAAATTGTTTAGGGTGTATCTGAGTTATTTTCATCTTTGCTTCTTTCATATTCTTCAGTATATCCACCGTATCAACTGAACTCAGTGAACTGCAAAAAAAAAATTAAGTAAATATGTTTAACTTAAAATTTTTTTATTTATTTGAAAGAGAGAAAGAGGCATATATAGAGAGAATGGGCGTACTAAGGCCTTCAGTCACTGCAAATGAATTCCAAGATGCATGCACTACCTTGTGCAGCTGGCTTACATGGGTACTAGGGAATCGAACCTGGGTCCTTATGCTTCACAGCCTAAGTGCATTAACTGCTAAACCATCTCCCCAGCCCCACTTAACTTTTTTCTTTAAAAATATTTTATTTTTATTTATTTGCTTATTAGAGACAGAGAGAGGGAAAGAGGGAGGGAGAATAAGAATGGGCACACCAGGGCCTCCAGCCACTGCAAATGAACTCCAGACGCGGGCACCCCCTTGTGCATCTGGCTTATGTGGGACCTGGAGAATTGAACCAGGGTCCTTAGGCTTTGCAGGCATGTGCCTTAATTACTAAGCCATCTCTTCAGCACTTAACTTTTTTCTTAACAACTTAATTCTAGTAGAACTAGCTTCTAAGCCCAACTTAAAATCACTAATATATACAATTAAATTTATTTAGATTAGAGCTTACATGTAATTTTTTTGCATACTCATTTTAATATTCAATTTTTGTGTGTATACTGAAAATATAAAATAGGATGTCATAAGATGCAAACATATGTAGTAAAATGGTTAAAACAGTAAAACAAATTAATATACCCATCAGCTCACATAGTTACACATTCCTGCCCCCCGCTCCATCCCTGTGGCAGAAGCAGCTATAACCCACTGATTTAGGGGAAAAACTGATTCTGTGTGCTGGGATTAAAGGTGTATGCCATCACATCTGGCCTACCCGTTACTTTTTGCCTTTTGGGTAAAGTGATTTCTCTTTGTGATTCTGATTTGCATTACCCTAAATATAGTGATGTTTAATACATACAATTTTTTGTTTGTTTAGTTTTAAGGCAGGGTATTCCGCTAGCCCAGGCTGACCTGAAATTCATTCTGTAGTCTCAGGCTGGCCTTGAACTCAGTGATCCTCCGACCTCTGCCTCCTAAGTGCTGAGATCAAACATGTGTGCCACCAAACCGGGTTAGAGCTTACATGCAGGTTGTTTTATATACAGTGAGTTCCAGGCTAGCCAGGGCTACTTAGTGAAACCTTACCTTGACAAACCAAAACACAAATAAGAAAAAAATAAAAATGTAAGTTTCCAGGGATCTTTGTCATTGTACTATAATTGGGACAGAATATAATACTGAGGATATTGTAATTTTTAAAAAGTTACATGGGGATGGAGAGATGGCTCAGTGGTCAAAGGGCTTGCTTACAAAGCCCAATGACCCAGGTTTGACTCTCCAGCTCAGCATTAACTTTTTTTTTTTTTTTTTTTTGCATCTTATACTTTCAATGATTAGGGACTGCTGATTCCAAGGTACAGAACACGGGCTGGAAAAATGGCTTAGCAGTTAAGACACTTGCTGCAAAGCCTAAGAACTCGTGTTCAAATCTCCAGGTCCCACAATGGTGCAAGTATCTGGAGTTCGTTCACAGCAGGTTGAAGGTCCTGGTGCCCATTCTCTCTCTCTCTCTCTCTGCAAGATAAAAAAATAAGGCTGGGCATGGTGGCACATGCCTTTAATCCCAGCACTCAGGAGACTGAGGTAGGAGGATCACCTTGAGTTCAAGGCCACCCTGCGACTACATAGTGAATTCCAAGTCAGCCTGGGCTAGAATGAGACCCTACCTTGAAAAACCAAAAAAGTAAAAAATAAAATAAATAAGCCGGGCGTGGTGGCGCACGCCTTTAATCCCAGCACTCGGGAGGCAGAGGTAGGAGGATCACCGAGAGTTCAAGGCCACCCTGAGACTACATAGTTAATTCCAGGTCATCCTGGACCAGAGTGAGACCCTACCTCGCAAAACCAAAAAAAAAAAAAAAATAATAAAAAATAAATAAATAAATAAAATAAAATAAATAAAATAAAAACTAAAAAAATCAAAAATTAAAAAAACAAGGTACAGAATACAATAATAAGTTAGCCTTATATAAAAATAAACAGCTGTGCATGGGAGAATACCATTAACCCCAGCACTTCAGAAGTGGAGGTAGGAGTATCTCAAGGAGTTTAAGGGCAGCTTGAACTATACAATGAGTTCCAGGCCAGTAAAGACTAGAATGAGACTCTACCTCAATCCCCACACTCCACACAAAAAGAAGTCGGCAACACTACCCATCATTCATTAAGTTTTCAGGAGAAACACAAAATGTGGTGCAGGGCAAGAAGCTCAGAGTGGTCCAATGAACCAGCTCTACTCTGTTCAGGAAAGAAACACTACAGACAAGCAATGACATGAGGTAAATGGTTGGGGACATGCCCCTGTAATTCTGGACTCTCTCCAATCTAAATAGTGACAGGCATCTAGTTATCCCTGCAAGTTAAACCTATAGTTTGACAAAGATTAAAAAACAAACAAACAAACAAACAAACAAACAAACAAACAAAACCCTGTGGGCATCCAGGGTTGCTTTTGCAAAGAATGAAATAAATGGGGGCTGTGAAGATGGCTCAGTCATTAAAAGCAACTGCTTGCAAAGCCTGCTACAGCTCAGGTTCAATTCTCAAGCTGCCCATGTTAAGCTGCATGCAAAAAGTGGTACAAGTGTAGCAGCAACAACCCTTGGTGTGTCACCCACCCTGCCACAACAAACACACACATGCAAGTAAATACATTTAACAAACAGGAAAAAAACAAAACATAAAGAAAGTGGAAAGTATGTGGAAAACAAAATATAGGGCAGGGAGAACAAATTTTTTTTTTTAATTTTGAGTTAAGGTCTCACTCTAGCCCAAGCTGACCTGGAACTCACTTTGTAGTTCAAGGCTGGCTTCAAACTCATGGTGATTCTCCTACCTCTGCATCTGCTGGGATTAAAGGTGTGTGCCACCATGCCCGGTTCAAAAGTAAGTATTTTTAAGGAACAGATACATGAATAGGGGTACATCTCACTCTACATTAGGACATGAAAACCAGACTTCTAACAAGAGACTGTCACATTAAATTGCTACTTTTATTCTATTTACTTACTGTAAATGGTGAATTAATGTGGCATTACGCTTCCCAAAACAGTGCTTTACCATATGAAAAAATATATTGTAGTTAATAGGACTTAAGTGCTCTGTGAATAAATTTATACGAGGAGTCATTCGAACAAAATACAGGTTTTCTCCTTTTGGTTGTAATTGTTCCTGAATAGAAAGAAAAATAAACTGTGTCAGTCATAAAATATTTCCAGAGCAAAAACACCTTTTCCTTCCTTCAAGCTATTTGTTGGAAGTCCCCACATGTCTCTGAGTTTTCTTACTGAGTGTGCCATGAATGTCAAAGACCTACTTTCTTAAAAACCTAGGCCATCTCTGAGATTTTTCCAGTGAGCAATGACAGACGAGATAATGACTCCATCTGGGACAAAGAACAGGACTGCTTATTTTCAATAAAGGATGTGACTGCACCACTCTGTACCCCTCAGCTATAGTGGAAACTCCACCATTGAACAATCAGTATGCAAATGAGCCATAGCTCACCACTCCATGAGCTGAAGTTCCTATTAACTCCTTTGCTAATCTAGAATCTCTGTCTCTGGCCAATTTCTGAGGAAAAACTAACATAACTAACTTGTAAAGAGAGTAAAATCAAACCACGTGTACAATATCAACATGAATAAACCTCGTTACATTCAAGGGATAAATACCACCATCATGAGAGCTAAGGATAAGAAAGTATTATTGGGCTGGAGAGATGGCTGAGAGGCTCAGGTGCTTGCCTGTAAAGCCAAAGGACCTAGATTTAATTCCTCAGGACCCACATAAGCCAGATGCTCAAGGTTGCCCATGCCTCTGGAGTTCATTTGCAGAAACTGGAGGCCCCAGCGTGCCCATTCTCTATCTGGCTCTCTCATATATTTTTTTAAAAAATTTTGTGAGGTAGGGTCTCACTCTGGCTCAGACTAACCTGGAATTCACTTTGTAGTCTCAGGGTGGCCTCGAACTCACGGTGATCCTCCTACCTCTGCCTCCTGAGTGCTGGGATTAAAGGTGTGCGCCACCACGCCTGACTCTAAAATATTATTTATTTATTTATTTGACAGCGACGGACAGAGGAATAAAGAGGCAGATACATAGAGAATGGGTGCACCTGGGCCTCCAGCCACTGCAAACAAGCTCCAGATACATGCGTCACCTTGTGCATCTGCTTTATATGGGTACTGGGGAATCAAGCCTTGAACCAGGGTCCTTAGGCTTCACAGGCAAGTGCTTAACCGCTAAGCCATCTCTCCAGGCCCCCTCTCAATTAAATAAATATAAATAAAACATTAAAAAAAAGAAAGTATTAATGACATAACTTAGTTATATATGAGTGACACAATATTTAGAAAGTGGAGAAGGGCTGGGGAGATGGCTAAGTGGTTAATAAGGTGTTTGCTTGCAAAAAGTAGAGAAGTCTCAAACAACTTGGATGAAATGAAGATAATGTGTTGTTTCTGTGGCAATTAGGAAGATGTGAGCCGGGCATGGTGGAGCACACCTGGAACCCCAGCACTCAGAAGACACAAGCATAAGCACAGGCTGAGGACAGCCAGGTCTACACAGTGAGACTGTAGACTGCCATGGATATAGGTAAAGATCCTGCTTCAAACAAGCAAAAAGAAAATGCTAATAAAGAAGCACATGTGCAATGTTCTTCAGAGCTACAGGTATCTGTCACTGTTGCTAGTTAGATCATCTCAAAATTATTTTTTTTTATAAAGTAATTTTTTGTTTATTTTTATTTATTTATTTGAGAGCAACAAAGAGAAAGAGAGAGAGAGAGAATGGGCACACCAGGGCCTCCAGCCACTGCAGAGGAATTCCAGATGCACCTGCCACTTTGTGCACCTGGCTTACGTGGACCCTGGGGAATTAAGCCTGAAACCAGGGTCCTTAGGCTTTACAAGCAAGCAGGTAACTGCTAAGCCATCTCTCCAGGCCCAAGAGAACACATGTGCTTTATGGATGAAAAAAAAAAAAAAAAAATAAAAAATAAAAATAAAAAAGTCAAGTCAGACCACCAGGGCTATGGAAACAATTCAGTGGGCAAGCATGAAGACCTGAGTTGGGGTCCCCAGCACCCACGTAAAAGCCAGACATAGCAGAATTCCAGGATTTGCTGGCTAAATCTGTAAGCTCAGGTCCAGTTAGAGACTCTAAATCAAAGAATAAGGATGTGAGCTACTGGGTGCAATACATGTCTGTTATGGGGGAAACCAACTGCTCTCTAATTGGAATGGAGGGATATGGGAGGGAATACATCCCTAATACTGAAAACCTACAACAGGGGTAGTCATGAGTCCTAAGGGTGTAACATCTGCTGGTGTCTGGCTAAATGTATATACTATGTTCACCCAACTGTCTGGTAAGCACTTCTCTTAATGTTCAAACCCATATATTAATGCTACTCTCACTTTTGGTTTGAAACGCTTCTCTTTTCAGATGGTTGTGACTTGGGATAATTCAGAAGGCACCAGGGTGCTGAGAAGGGATAGGAGTGCTCAGCACTGAAACATCTCTATCACATCTTTCAAGGCTCAGGGTCCATTGCGGAAGAGGGGACAGAAAGAATGTAAGAGCCAAAGGAAGAGTAGGACTCCTTACAACGTGCTCCTCCAGACACAAAATGGCGTGCATATCCATGACCTCGCAGTGCCTGGCACTACCTACACAAGACCATCATAATAGGAGGAAAAGATGATGACATCAAAATAAAAGAGAGACTGATCGAAAGGGGGAAGGGATATGATGGAGAGTGGAGTTACAAAGGGAAAGGTGAAGGGAGATAGGTAATCACCATGGGTTATCGTCTATACTTATGGAAGTTGTTAATAAAAAAAAAATTAAAAAAAAAAAGAATAAGGATGTGTGAGCCAGGTGTGCTGGTGCACACCTTTAATCCCAGCACTCGGGAGGCAGAGGTAGAAGGATCGCCATGAGTTCAAGGCCACCCTGAGACTACAGAGTGAATTCCAGGTCAGCTTGACCTACAGTGAGACACTACCTCGAAAAAAAAAAAAAAAAACAAACAAACAAAAAAAAAAAGAATAAGGATGTGTTGGAGAGATGGTTCAGTGTTTAAAGGGACTTGCTTGCAAATCCTGATGTTCTGGGTTCAATTCCCCAGTACCCACATAAAGCCAGATGCACAAAGTAGCAGGAAGCCCTGGCACATGTATTTTCACTCTTTCCTTGTCTCTTTTTTTCTCTCTCTCAAGTAAATAAACATTTAAAAAAATAAATCAGTAGTGTTTTCCAAAGTGAAGATGAATTTTCATTTTAAGTCCTAAAAAGAGAAGTTAAGACCTAAAGTTGAGTCCATACTTTCCCAACATGCCCAGGATTGTAGGTTTCACGCCCAACAACAGTCAGATCTCCTGTTTAAGCTTATCACTATGATAACATCTGGGATGGTTAAATTTTGTGTCAACTTGATCTGCTTAGGAATCTACAGATATTCCACACAAGCTGGTCTCTGAGGTTGCTTCCAGGAAGGATTAACTGAAGGAGGAAGTCCTTCCCCCAGGGTAAGCCCTTTCCAGCAAAGTAGGCGGCCCTTTTGGAGGGAGGGAAAGGATCCCCTCCTCCCACCTGGCTGCTTGCTGCCCTCTAGAATGGACTGAAGAGCAGCGTCTCTCCAGGACGCCTCCAGGCCTTCAGTGCCTGACTGGGACTGCTGAGACAACCAGCCTCACGGACTGAGCAGCTACCAGGTTCCTTGACTCTCGGGCCTGCAGACTGCTATTGTTGGACTGCGGTAAATTAATCAAATAAATTCCCTTTTAATGAAATTCATTCTATTGGTTCTGATCCTCTAGAGAATCCATTGATGAGCAAATGGTACATGCAAGTCTCCTTAAATACAGTCAATTTCTTTCTTTCTTTCCAGGCTGACCTGGAATCCATTATGTAGTCTCAGGGTAGCCTCAAACTCAAGGCGATCCTCCTACCTCTGCCTCCTGAGTGCTGGGATTAAAGGTGTGCGCCACCATGCCCGGCCAGGATACAGTCAATTTCTTAGAAGCAATATATATATTTAAGGTACATTTTAGCTATTTTTAAAATGAGCTATTTAAAAAAACTACAGAATAAAGATATTTTTAAAGAAAATAAATAGCCTATCAAGGAGGGAAGGAGAACAGCCCTCTTCATTTACCTTGTGCTTTGGCTTTGACAGTTGCCCATATTCAGTGAATATATTAAATGATGACAAAGGCTCCTAAAGGGAGGAAAACAAAAACAAAACACCATTTCCTTTAGTTCTCGTGGGCTAAGGTACCTCAAATCACTATTACCTTAAACATACCATGCCTATGTAGCTCCGTTGGTAGAGTGCTTACTTAGCATGCGTGGAGCCCTGTGTCTAATCCCCAGCACCACATAGTCTGGATGTGTGGTGAATGCCTATTATCATAGTACTAAGGTGGAGACAAGAGAATCAGAAATCCAAAGCCATCTTTGAGGTTGGAACAGCCCTGGTGTTTTGAAAATGAGTTCTCATTCTATAGCCAAGGCTGACTTGAATTCACTATGTAGAGCAGGTTGGCCTTGGACTCACGGTAGTGACTCTCCTGATTATGGGTGTGAACCACATGCCTACCAACACCATGTCTTTAAAAAAGAAGTCAGGCCTGGAGAGATGACTTAGTAGTTAAGCGCTTGCCTGTGAAGCCTAAGGACCCTGGTTCAAGGCTCGATTCCCCAGGACCCACATAAGCCAGATGCACAAGGGGGTGCGTCTGGAGTTCCTTTCCAGTGGCTGGAGGCCCTGGTACACCCATTCTCTCTCTCTCTCTCTCTGCCTCTTTCTGTCGCTCTCAAATAAATAAATTAATTAAAAAAGAGACCCCCCCCCAAAAAAAAGAAAGAAAAAGAAAAGTCACTGCACGTGATGGCGCACATCTTTAATCCCAGCACTCAGGAGGCAGAGGTAGAAGAATCTACATGAGTTCAAGGCCACCCTGAGACTACATAGTGAATTCCAGTTGATCCTACCTTGGACAACAAAACAAAACAAACAAAAAAAACACGTCACACATCAAAATAAGAGAGACTGATGGAGAGGGGGAGGGGATATGATGGACAGTGGAGTTGTGAAGGGGAAAGGGGGGGGAATTATCATGGTTTATTGTCTATAATTATGGAAGTTGTTGATAATTATAAAAAATAAAGTAAAATAAAAAGAAAGTCATAGGCTGAAGTTAAAGGCACTTGTTTGCACAGCCTGTCAGTTTGGATTAAATTCCCCAGGACCCATGTAAAGCCAGATGCACAAAGTGGCGCATGCATTAAGAGTCTGTTTGCAGTAACAAGTCGTCCTGGCTTGCCCATTTTCTCTCCCTCCTGCTTTGTTTGCAAATAAAAAATTAAATAAAATGAAAAGTCATGCCCAGGCACTGGATATAGGTCTGAGAAACACCACTTGCGTCATATGTTTAAAAACCTTGGGTTCAAATCCCCACACTGCCAAAACATAAACAAAAAGAGGATAAAGAGCTGGGCCTGGTGGCGCATGCTTTTAATCCCAGCACTTGGGAGGCAGAGGTAGGAGGATCACTATGAATTCGAGGCCACCCTGAGACTACATAGTTAATTCCAGGTCAGCCTGGGCCAGAGTGAGACCCTACCTCAAAACTCCAAAAAAAAAAAGGATAAAGGACTTAAAATCTTAAAATCACCTCTAGCATTGCTCAGTAAGTGCTAACAATCATTAACTACTAACATTCAAGCATCAGCTTTTATATAACAAGTAAAAAGAAAAGCAGCAGAATGGGTGTGGAGATATATGTCTGTAATTCCATCACTCAAGGAGGCTGAGGCTGAGGCAGGAGAGGCAGGCTACATAGTCAGACCCTGCTTCAAATAGAGCAAAACACAAAGGAATAAAAACACCAGATGACCTTTTCTATACACAGAACAAGAAAAGCACAAGGGCAAACAGAAGATGAACAGTACGTCACAGGTCAATCATGACTTCTGGGCTATAGAATTGTAGCAAGTTTTGAATTTTCCTTCTTTCAATTAAAAAAAAAAAAAAAAAAAAAAAGCTTCTGAGCAAGGCATACATGAGTTCAAGGCCACCCTGAGACTACATAGTGAATTCCAGTTGATCCTACCTTGGACAACAAAACAAAACAAACAAAAAAAACACGTCACACATCAAAATAAGAGAGACTGATGGAGAGGGGGAGGGGATATGATGGACAGTGGAGTTGTGAAGGGGAAAGGGGGGGGAATTATCATGGTTTATTGTCTATAATTATGGAAGTTGTTGATAATTATAAAAAATAAAGTAAAATAAAAAGAAAGTCATAGGCTGAAGTTAAAGGCACTTGTTTGCACAGCCTGTCAGTTTGGATTAAATTCCCCAGGACCCATGTAAAGCCAGATGCACAAAGTGGCGCATGCATTAAGAGTCTGTTTGCAGTAACAAGTCGTCCTGGCTTGCCCATTTTCTCTCCCTCCTGCTTTGTTTGCAAATAAAAAATTAAATAAAATGAAAAGTCATGCCCAGGCACTGGATATAGGTCTGAGAAACACCACTTGCGTCATATGTTTAAAAACCTTGGGTTCAAATCCCCACACTGCCAAAACATAAACAAAAAGAGGATAAAGAGCTGGGCCTGGTGGCGCATGCTTTTAATCCCAGCACTTGGGAGGCAGAGGTAGGAGGATCACTATGAATTGAGGCCACCCTGAGACTACATAGTTAATTCCAGGTCAGCCTGGGCCAGAGTGAGACCCTACCTCAAAACTCCAAAAAAAAAAAGGATAAAGGACTTAAAATCTTAAAATCACCTCTAGCATTGCTCAGTAAGTGCTAACAATCATTAACTACTAACATTCAAGCATCAGCTTTTATATAACAAGTAAAAAGAAAAGCAGCAGAATGGGTGTGGAGATATATGTCTGTAATTCCATCACTCAAGGAGGCTGAGGCTGAGGCAGGAGAGGCAGGCTACATAGTCAGACCCTGCTTCAAATAGAGCAAAACACAAAGGAATAAAAACACCAGATGACCTTTTCTATACACAGAACAAGAAAAGCACAAGGGCAAACAGAAGATGAACAGTACGTCACAGGTCAATCATGACTTCTGGGCTATAGAATTGTAGCAAGTTTTGAATTTTCCTTCTTTCAATTAAAAAAAAAAAAAAAAAAAAAAAAAAAAAAAGCTTCTGAGCAAGGCATGGTGGCGCAACACCTTTAATCCCAGTACACAGGAGGCAGAGGTGGGAGTATTGCTATGAACTTGAGGCTACCCTAAGACTACATAGTGAATTCCAGGTCAGCCTGGGCTAGAGGGAGACCCTACCATGAAAAACCAAAAACAGGTTTCCTTTTCCTAGCTAGGCATGGTGGTACATTCTTGTTTATAATCTAGCACTTGGGAGGTTGAGGCAGGAGGGTTATAAGCCAGCCTGAGCTACATAACAGACTATGACTAAAACAAATAAGCTAAGGTAGTTTTACAATGAGCTAGCCATATTGTTGTTGTTGTTGTTATTATTTTGGTTTTTTGAGGCAGCGTCTCAGTCTAGCTTAGGCTGACCTGGAATTCACTATGTGGTCTCACGTTAGCCTCAATTCAGCAATCCTCCTCAGCCTCTCAAGTGCTGACATTAAAGGCATAAGCCACCATGCCTAGGAGAAGAGAGAGAGAAAATATGAATATGCATACTAGGGTCTCCTGTGGCTGCAAACAAATTCTATATATATGTGCCACTTTGTGCATCCAGCTTTACATAGGCACTAGGGAATCAAACCCGGGTCATTAGGTTTTATAGGAAAGTGCATTAACTGCTAAGCCATCTCTCCAGCCCCCAACCATTTAAATGATAGTATCACAAAGTTAATCTGCCTTTAAGAACTGAAAAAAAAAAAATAGCAAGATTAACCTGTAGTACATAATCTCCATTTACCCTCCTCTTAAAAAATATAACAATTCAGGGGTGGAGAGATGGCTTAGTGGTTAAGGAGCTTGCCTGCAAAGTCAAAGGATCCCAGTTCAATTCTCAAGGACCCATGTAAGCCAGATGCACAAGGTGGCACATGTGTCTAGAGTTTGTCTGCAGTGGCTGTAGACCCTGGCACGCCCATTCTCCCTCTCTCTGCCTCTCTCTCAAATAAATAAATAAATAAATAAATAAATAAATAAATAAATAAAAATAGAACAATTCAGCTGAGCAAGGTGGTGTACACCTTTAATTCTAGCACTTGGGAGGCAGAGGTAGGAGGATCACTGTGAGTTCAAGACCACTCTGAGACCACATGGTGAATTCCAGGTCAGCCTGGTTTAGAGTGAGATCCTATCCCAAAAAAACAAAACAAACAAAAAAATAAAACACCCCCCCTCCACACACACACGGCAATTCTCTCTAGGCATTTAGGACTTTACTCACCACATGCAGGACCTTAATTTCACAAGCCACTTGCCAGAGCACACTTAATACTTGATACAAGTCTGGTGTTTTAGGAGTTGCCATTAGTTTCTAATGAAAGCAAAATAAAAATTGTGTTATATATAATTATAATAAACCAAAATAAAGATGGAATGTCAGCATTAATATCTTAATTGCATATAGAAATTAAAAAATGAGAACTAGCTGGGCATGCCTTTATTCCCAGCACTTAAGAGGCAGAGATAGGAGGATTGTTGTGAACTTGAGGCTAGCCTGAGACTACATAGTAAGTTACAGGTCAGCCTGGGCTAGAATGAGATCCTACCTTGAAAAACCAAAAACAAAGCAAACAAACAAACAAAAATAGAGCCGGGCGTGGTGGCTCCTTTAATTCCAGCACTCTAGAGGCAGAGGTAGGACTGCTGTGAGTTTGAGGCCATTCTGAGACTACATAGTGAATTCCAGATCAGCCTGGGCTACAGTGAACACCCTACCTTGAAAAAAAAAAAGAGAGAGAATTAAGTACAAAATATTAATAATATGTATTTCAGAGTTATTAATTTTGCAAACATTTTATAAGGCACACACACAAAATCCACTGTATCTTTTTTTTGTTTTATTTATTTATTTGAGAGAAAGAGGCAGATAGATGATAGATAGATGAGCACACCAGTGCCTCAAATCCCAGACACATACACCACCTTGTGCATCTGGCTTTACATGGGTCCTAGGGAATTGAACCTGGGTCCTTTGGTTTTACTGGCAAGTGCCTTACCAACTAAGCCATCTCTCTAGCCCCTTTTTTTGTTTTTTGTTTTTTTTAAGATAGAGTCTCACTCTAGCTCAGACCTGGAATTCACTCTGTAATCTCAGGGTGGCCTCAAACTTATGGTGATTCTCCTACCTCAGCCTCCCAAGTGCTGGGATTAAAGGTGTGCGCCACTACGCCCGGCTGAGCCTATCTTTTAATGTCATAACCTGCCAACACAGTATCTCTTTTTAAACAATATATTTATTTGTTTAATTTGAAAGACAGAAAGAAAGAATGTGCCCCTTTATGCATCTGGCTTACGTGGGTCCTAGAGAATTGAACCAGTCTTTTGGCTTTGCAGAAAAATGCCTTAACTGCTAAGCTATTTCTCCAGCCCCCCAAGGCAATATTTTATTGAAGAAAAAGAAAAATAAAAGCATTGGTGAGTATGTAGAGAAATCTGGACCCTTGTGCATAGCTAGTGAGAAAGTGAAATGGTACATTTAGTATGGACAACAGTACAGAACTTCCTAAAATAGTCAAAAAATATAATTATCATATGATCTGGCAAGCTGCTTCTATCTCTCTGTATATATGTATATGTATATATGTATATATACACACATATATTTATATGGCTAAAAAAACTGAGAGGACTTGAAGAAATACACACACACACACATATATATATACATACACACTCATGTATATGGCAGAAGTGGAAACAACTGGTGGATGAATAGATATACAAATTGTCATCAATATACATAGAATCCTATTCAGGAATGTGTTCAGTACATGTGCGTGTATACAATGGCACATATGTGGAGGTCAGAGGATAGTCTCGGATATCAGTCCGTGCCTTCCTCTTTGTTTACGGCAAGGTCTCTCATTGTTCACCTCCATTCACCAGCTTGATGGCCTATAAGCTTCTGGGAGGTTCAGCTGTCTCTGTTCACTAGGATTACACTGTAGGATTACCTACAGTGTCTAGCTTTACAAAGTTTTAGCAATCCCAACTCAGATGCTCACACTTGTGCAGCAAACCCTTTATCCACTGAGCCATTTCCCCAACTCTGAGGAATAAAATTCTAAATGTAACAATGCGGATGAATCTTGATGATACTATGCTTAGTGAAATATGATAGCCACAAAAGGAGAAAAATGATATGATTCTAAGCCAGATGTATTGGCTCACATCTTTAACTGCAGAACTCATGAGGCTGAGGTTGGAGAATTGTTGTGAATTCAAGGCCAACATGAGCTATAGAATAAGTTCCAGGTCAGTCCGTGCTATAGTGAGACCTGGTATCAATAAAATAAAGAGGATAAGAAAGGGTCCTGGAGAGATGGCTTAGTGGTTAAGCGCTTGCCTGTGAAGCCTAAGGACCCTGGTTTGAGGCTTGATACCCCAGGACCCACTTAAGACACATGCACAAGGTGGCACATGAATCTGGAGTTCGTTTGCAGTGGCTGGAGGCCCTGGCACACACATTCTCTCTCTGCCTCTTTCTCTCTGTTGCTCTCAAATGAATAAAAAAAAATAAACAAAAAAAATTTTTTAAAAGAGGGTAATAAATTATATCTAAGTCAAATTCACAGAAACAGAAAATAGAATAATGTGGCCAGGAGTGGTGGTGCACACCTTTAATCCCAGCACTTGTGAGGCAGAGGTAGGAGGATTGCTGTGAGTTTGAGGCTACCCTGAGACTCACAGTGAATTCTAGGTCAGCCTGAGCTAGAGTGAGACTCTACCTCAGGAAAAAAAGAAAAGAATAATGTTTACCTAAAGCCAGAGGAAAGTAGAGGATAAGGAGTTTGTGTAAAAAGGAATGATAAGTTTTACAGCTAGACGATGGTACTGACTGTACAATGTAAACATGCTTAATGCCACTGAATTATATAAATAAAAATACTTAACTACCCTATAATACAAGACCCCCATAATAGGAGGAAAAGATGATGATTTCAAAATAAAAGACTAATTGAGAGAGGGAAGGAATATGATGGAGAGTGGATTTGTGAAGGGGAAAGTGAGGGAGGGGAGGGAATTATGGTTTATTGTCTATAGTTATGGAAGTTGTCAATACAAATTTTAAAAAGTAGTTATAATGGTTAATTTTCATTATGTATTTTATTTCAGTTTTGAAAAGAAAGCTTTAAAATCCCAACCTGAATCTGAAAATTGCTCTATGGAAACTTATAATCTTAAGAGTTTTCAAATGTTGTGAGTCCTAAATTTAAATTATACAGACTAAGCCAGGGGTAGTGGTGCACACACCTTTAATCCCAGCACTCAAGCGGCAGAGGAAGGAGGATCACTGTGAGTTCAAGGCCACCCTGTGACTACATAGTGAGCTCCAGATCAGCCTGGACTACAGTGAAACCCTACCTCGAAAAATAAACAAGCAAAAAATTATACAGACTAAGAATAGTCAGAAAACTACAAAACTCAGGGCTGGGGAAATGGCTCAGTGGATAAAGCACTTGTCATAGTACTATGAATACCTGAGTTAAATCCCCAGATCCAACATATAAGGTGCAATACCAGGAGCCTATGGTGTGAAGGGAAGCAGATAATTTCTCAGGAGCCAATGAACAGAGCAGTGAATGAGAGACTCCACCTTAAACAAAGTGTAAGGTGAGAACTGGTCTGAAAATTGTCCTTGGACCTTTATATCCACCTACCCAAATATATATACATTAAATAAATAATTTTTTAAAAGGAAAATTACAGAACTTTCAAAACAACAAAATCTAGTTGGTAACAACCTACCTGGCATTCTTTTTCACTAATAAATACATTTAGTTCTACTCGGCCATATCTATATATAGATGTACAGGCATACAGGTCATATAGAAGTTTCCAAAGTGCATTTCTTTCATTTTTAATTGGAAAGACTCCAATTATTTTTAAAGGAATACCTGTTAGGAATGCAAGCACAACGATTAGGATAAGGTTCTTAAAAAAACTTTTTCCTACAGCCACATTTTACTGAGGTAAACTAAATTAACAATAGTAATTTTATTTCAATAAAATCAAGCTTAAGCGGGGAGTGGTGGTGCACACCTTTAATCCCAGCACTCAGGAGGCAGAAGTAGGAGGATCACTATGAGTTCAAGGCCACCTTGGGACTACATAATAAATTTTAGATCAGCCTGGGCTAGAGTGAGACCCTACCTCGAAAAGCCCCAAAAAAAAAAAAAGAAGCTTAGAATTCAAATGAAGGACGACATGCAGGCAGGCAGCTAAATCTCCAGGGAATAAGCTGGGTAACATCAGAGGAGGTGGGTGGCATCCAAAAAAGTCTAACTTAATAACGAAGCAAAGTTGGAAGCCGTAAAAAGCAGAAGAGGGGTGTGGGGGAGACACAAAGGCTGTCAAGAGGGACTGGCTTGGTCTGGGGAGCTCACCTCTCCTAGTGAGAGGATGACTAGAGCCGTACACATGGCAGAGCTTTAGAAGATCGGTACTGTATTCTCAGCAACTAATTTTTGTGTTTATTTTTTTAAAATTAATTTATTTATTTGAGAGAGAGAGAGAAAGAGGCAGAGAGAGAGTGAGAGAATGGGCATACCAGGGCCTCCAACCACAGCAAATGAACTCCAGATGCATGTGCCCCCTTGTGCATCTGGCCCACGTGGGTCCTGGAGAATCAAACCTGGGTCCTTAGGCTTCGCAGGCAAACGCCTTAACCACTAAGCCATGTCCCCAGCCCTATTTTTATTTATATGAGAGTGACAGACAGAGAAAGAGGCAGAGAGAGACGGAATGGGCACACCAGGGCCTCCAGCTACTGCAAATGAACTCCAGGTGTATGCGCTACCTTGTGCATCTGGCTTATGTGGGTACTGGGGAATCGAGCCTCGAATTGGGGTCCTTAGGCTTCATAGGCACGTGCTTAACCACTAAGCCATCTCTCCAGCCCAGCAACTAATTTTAAAAGCAAAAAAGAAGAGATGACAACCCCCTTCTCTCAGCACTCACAACAGCAATGAGATATTATTATAAGACCCCCCCCTTTGCATTCTTTCCTTTTTTGGGGCGAGGGGAGATAGATAAAGAGAGAGAGAGAATGGGCATGCCAGCAGCCTCTCTGCTGCTGTGAAGGCCCTCCAGATGTGTGCGTCCCCTTGTGGGCAAATGCAGCATTGCATGCTTGCATCACTTTGCATCAGGCTAAATGTGGGACCTGGAGAATCCAACTGGTGTTCTTAGGCTTAGGAGACAGGCGCCTTAACTCCTAAGCCATCTCTCCAGCCCCACATTCTGCCCTTTTTGATGGACTTTCCCAAAGCACACAGGCTAGCCACATTTAAAGGGTCTCTGTTCTCAGCCTCCAGTCAGAATTATCAGTCTTTAAAAAGAATAAGGGATGATACAGACAGAAAGGAACCCTTAAACACTGATGGTGGGAAATATAAACTAGTCTAACCACTATGGAAATTAAGATGGAGGTTTCTAAAAAACTCTGGGCATGGTGGCACACACCTTTAATCCCAGCACATGGAAGGCAGAGGTAGGAGGATTACCATGAGTTTGAGGCCACCCTGAGACTAATAGTGAATTCCAAGTCAGCCTGGGCTAAAGTGAGACCCTACCTCAAAAGACAAACAAACAAACAACAAAAATAACTAAAAATAAAACAACATATCAGATATTCTTGCAGACCAATGTTTATTGTAGCACTAGACACAACAGCTAAGTTTTAGAGCCAACCTTGTTGCTTAACAACAGAGGAATGAATTAAAAAATGATATAGGGCTGGAGAGATGGCTTAGCAGTTAAGGTGCTTGCCTGCAAAGCCAAAGGACCTCGATTTGATTCCCCAGGTCCCACATAAACCAGAAGCACTAGGTGGTGCATGCATCTGGAGTTTGTTTGCAGTGGCTAGAAGCCCTGGTGCACCCATTCTCTCTCTCTCCATCTTTCTCTCTCTCAACCTCTTTCCCTCTCTCAAATAAATAAAAATAAAATATTTTTTTTCTAAAAATGTGATATATAGATATACATGTAACAGAATTTTTTCCAGCCACAAAAAATAATGAAGACAAATGTTTGCAGGAATGTGGACACAAATGGATATAATCATACTGAGGGAATGAAGCCAGTCTCAGGAAGACATTATATTCTTTCTTTCATATGTGGTTAGATTTTACACAGAAAACTAAAATCATGAATGTACATACAATATGAAAGTACAGGCAAAACCAACTAGTGGACTAATCAGAAAGGGTTGGAGAGAGAGGGGCCATGGGAATAACGTGCTCAATGTACAGTCTATTACTTGCATGAAAATGTCTTCATGTAACAGTACCATGTCCAATGAATAGACACAATGAAAATAAAAAAGAAAAGAAAACTTCATTTCCCTCCTTTGACAGCAACTTGGACTTAGAGGAAATTTATTTCCAGTTCAGTGGAAGAGCATTTGCTCATGAGCTGAACAATGTAAAACACCTAACTGCTGCACACGCAGCTAGCAAACAGGTACAGTGGCAAAGAAAACTTGCAGAATATAAGGCATTGGCGTTTGACAATTACAAAAATTACCTGCTGACCAATGAACTGGTTTTATTCCCAAATTCTGAAAAAGTGTATGTGACAGCATAACAGGTGGTCTTACTACGTCATCATTTCTGGGATCTATTTTGAAGAAGTCACAGTGAATCACTTGCAGATTTTCACTCCACATTTTCCTTAAGGACTAATGAGACAAAAGGATAACAGTAGATACTTTATCATTATGTATGCCTTGCCACAATTCAGTTATCTACCTCAAAAAAATAGCTGTGCATAGTAAGACACTCATTACAAGTTTAATACCAACCTGACTTACAATTGCAGTGAGAACTTGTGTAAAATATTTTTTTGTTTTTTTGTTTGTTTTTGAGGTAGGGTCTCACTCTAGCTCAGGCTGACCTGGAACTCACTATATAGTCTCAGGGTGGCCTCAAACTCACAGCAA
This sequence comes from Orientallactaga sibirica, assembly GCA_036365145.1. Classification (NCBI taxonomy): domain Eukaryota; kingdom Metazoa; phylum Chordata; class Mammalia; order Rodentia; family Dipodidae; genus Orientallactaga; species Orientallactaga sibirica. The sequence continues at coordinate 11,040,129 of JAEOAD010000035.1, read as the reverse complement.
TCCTCCTACCTCTACCTCCGGAGTGCTGGGATTAAAGGCGTGCGTCACCACGCCCGGCAGTGATAATCATCAGCTTTACATTTGCTTTAGTTATACTGGTACTAGCATCTATGACTTGAGTTAGGAGAGAACAAAGGGCAAGAAATGGTGAGGGCAGAAGCCTTATTACTAAGTCTGCTTCCAAGAGTTCCAAAACTTTCCCTTATTTTGAAGAATTCAGCAAACCAGTATCATACTTTGGTGTAACATTTTCTGGGTCCCCAACAAGAAAACAAACCTCAGAACTCCAAAACTTTTACTTACTCAGCAAGCATTGAAAACACAATGTGCCCTGATCTTTGGAAATAACAAGACAGAGCCCTTATATAAAATTAAAAAAAAAAAATCTATGACAGGCGTAGTGGCCCATGCATTTAATCCCAGCATTCAGGAGGCAGTGGTAGGAGGTTCATTCACTGTGAGGTCCTGGAACTACAGAATTCAAGGTCAGCCTGGGCTAGGATGAGACTCTACCTCAAACAAACAAAAAGATTAAAAAATAAATTGTTTAAACCACCCCAAGTTAGCTGACGGAACAACCATTTTTAGGAACTAAAAACATACCTCCAAATGTGGAATAAAAGTTTTGTCACCTTCAAGTGCAACCACTTTGACACCTGTTTCAAGTAACGCCTGAGTCAGGATTCCAGGACCTAGTATATTAACAGAAAAATTTTATTTGCAAAATGAACAACGTAATTCCTTTTTAATAATTTTTAATTAATTTATTTATTTGAGAGGCACACAGAGAAAGAGAGAGAGAGAGAGAATGGACACACCAGGGCCTCTAGCCACTGCAACCAAACTCCAGATATATGTGCCACTTTGTGCATCTGGCTTACATGGGTACTGGGGAATCAAACCTGGGTCCTCTGGCTTTGCAGGCAAGCGCATTAACAGCTAAGCCATCTCTCCAGTCCTATTCTTCCTTTTAACATCATACTTTTATAGTAGCAAGTGCCTTTAATCACTGAGCCTTATCAAGCTTTTATAAGTTGTTACACAAGTTATCTAATTTACATCCCACAACATGCCCAAACTGGATTATTTCTCTTATGTTCATATGCAAGAAAAGTGAGATTAGTTCCTTGATTCCACAACATTCTAGAAGGTGTTGATCCATTTTCTTTGAATCCATTTTCTCAGTGACTTCAAATCTAGCACCATTCAGCATATTTTACTACTTCTTAGAAGAAAAATACCAATAGCAAAGACTGCCGGTTAACCTACCACTTTTATTTATGGACTACCTGAAAGTTTTAGCCATCGAAAATATTGACAAGGCAGCTGAGAGATGGCTTAGCAGTTAAGGCACTTGTCTGTGAAGCCAGAGAACCCAGGTTCCATTCTCTAGGACCCAAGTAAGCTATATGCAGAAGGGGGTACATGTATCTGGAGTTCTTTTGCAGCTGCTAGAGGCCCTCTCAAATAAATAAATAAAATACATTAAAAATATTGAGATGGCTTAGCAGTTAATGCACTTGCCTGCAAAGCCAAAGGACACAGGTCAATTCCCCAGGACCCACATAAGCCAGATGCACAAGGTGGCCCATGTGTCTGGAGTTCCTTTGCAGTGGCTGGAGGCCCTGACGCGCCCAATCTTTCTCAAAAGAAGTAAAATAAAATATTTATAAAAAACATTGACAAGTCTAAATAAAACATACTTCTATTTTAAAAAAAATCATTTATTTGGGGCTGGAGAAATGGCTTAGCGGTTAAGGCATTTGCCTGCAAGGCCAAAGGACCCAGGTTGGATTCCCCAGAACCCACGTAAGCTAGATACACAAGGGGGAGCATGCATCTGGAGTTTGTTTGCAGTGGCTGGAGACCCTGACACGCCCATCTCTCTCTCTCAAATAAATAAATATTAAAAAATAAAATACTTTATAAAACAATTTTCATTTATAAAATAATTATGAAAAATGCAACACATCCTAACTCACCTGGGTTGAACTCCAGCAAAAGTTGTTCACTTTTCTGTAGCTTTTCCCCCATGATATTTGCCACGGTATTAGCCAAATGCCGACTGGTTACGTAACGCTTGGGGTCGGATCGCCCCTTAGGTATCCACGAGGATAAGTCTTCGAAATCCAGATCGTGCAACTGGGGTGGGTGGTAATCGGAGAAGCCACGGCCGTTCCTCGCCGGCAAGTCCTTCCGCGTCGCTGCTTCGGCCCTCGGAACGCAACAGCGACCTGCGCTCGCCAACACGGACAGCCGCAGCCGCGGGGAACACCTCGCAGCTCTTCCCCACATCGTCTCCTCTAGACTCCACCCCAACGACCCCCGCGGATCAGAAGAGCGGCGGAGCCCCAGCACAGCAGCGGCACCCCACGTGCACCATCTCCGAGCCGTCAGGTGAGGCCGGGCGGAAGTAAACACAAGCCGCGCACGCCCGAGCCTTCGTGCTTGCCTCCCTCACTTCCGCTTCCGTGTAGACTCGGCTGCCTGACGCTCGCGTATGGCCAGACTAGGCAAGACCCATCCGGGTGTTGCCGTCGAACTCTATGGTAGTCCGCCCTCGGCGCTTCCTCTCTAGCCGCTCGCGCTCTATGCTCCTGGGTCTTCGGGCGGACAGCCTTCCAGCCGGGAGGGGTTCGCGAGAAAGAGGCGGGGCGGGGAGGCTCGAGGTGTCTAATCTTCCCGAGCCGCGGGAGACCCGAGCAGGCTCTGTGACAGCTCGTCGGCCGCCATGTCAGCAAGCGGGACTGGAAACACAGTGGGAGCCCGGCCGTAGCCCACCTTTTGGCTTCGGATTCCCAGGTGAGGAATGGAGGAAGCGGGATGCAAGGGAACCTGCCGGCCGGGGAAGCCCCTCGCTCCTCCCCCGCCACTGTCCTCCAGCCGCAGCGTCGCCTCTGCCCTCCCGGGAGTTGTCGCGGGGTCCCTTTCCCCCCGGGCCCCTCTCGACGCTCCTGTTTTCCCCCTTTTCTCCAGCCAATTTGAGTGTTCTGTTCCTGCGCATCGCGCCAATTTCTTAATCCCTAGGGGACGGGCGACAGAAGTCGTTCCGCGCTCGGCTCCCCCCTCTCTTCCCCCGGGAGCCTGCTGCTTCTACTCTTTCTCAGTGCCTTTCCGTCCTGTGGCCCACTCCTCCTGTGCATGGCTTTTAGGACCCCCCCAGCGCCCCAAACCTGCTTTCTCTGCCACCACCACCTTTGATTGCCAGAAACAGCCTAGTATCTCCCTTGCAGTCCTCCCTCTGGGCTAAGCTTTAGCTTTTCATTTTTAATTTGCATGCTTGAAAGACCGAAGTATAAGATTAAAAAAAAAATGAGGATTTGCAAGCATAAAAATCCTTCCTATGTTTAAAAGGATTAAAACCTCAGGATGCTTTTATAGTCCCTGTGTAAACTTAGTTAAGCACATTGTAGTGTAGGATGCAATTTTAAAAAAACCAAATTGCAGAGACTCTAAAAATAGGGTGCTCTAATGGAAATTTTGGCAGTCTTTTGGGCAGTGTTCGAATCACTTCTTTGAGAGTGATTTCAGTTTGGGGAATCCTACTCTGAAAGCTTCACCCATTATTCTTTCCATCAAAGCTGGAAGTTGCGACCAATCAACTACCTAGCTTGATACATGTACAATCCTTTCTGCTTACTCTGCTGGCATAATTGAGCTTGGCATTTAAGTGCACAAGGAAAAGGTTTCTGAGGAATGTATCACCTGCCAAACCGTCCGAAAATGATCCTCAGCTGATGAAACGCAAACGGGTAAAGACTGACAGCTAAATATGACCTTTTTGGAATTGCTAGGACACTGTAGGAATGATCATTTATTGCAGAAACCCTGGGCCTTCACATGGATCTTAATTCCTTGAGTTTTCCTTTTATACATTTTCCTGATTGAAAAATGTGTGAGTGTGGTGGTGCATGTCTGTAATCCCTGCACTCTGTCCAGAAGCCGAGGCAGGAGAATTATGGTGAGTTAGAGGCAAGCCTAGGATATATACACCCTGTCTCAAAAAATACCAAGATAAATGAAGTTAATTAAAAAAAAAAAAAAGAGAGAGACTTTTGTGTCCTCATCACCATAGAAGGATTTTTTTCACCCTCTTAAAAAAACGTTTTTTTTTTGGTCAGGTGTGGTGGCATACACCTTTAATCCCAGCACTCGGAAGGCAGAAGTAGGAGAATCGCAGTGAGTTTGAAGCCACCCTGAGACTATGTAGTGAATTCCAGGTTAGCCTGGGCTAGAGTGGGACCCTACTTCAAAAACAAACAAACAAACAAACAAACAAACAAACAAAAACAGCATTTTCTTTTGTATTTGAAAGACAGCGTGGGTGTGCCAGGGCCTTGTGTTGCGGTGAGCAAACTCCAGCTGCAATTGGCACTTGGTGCATCTGGCTTTATGTGGGTACTGGGCCATCAGGCTTTGCAAGCAAGCATTTTTAACCTCTGAGATATCTCTCCAGCCCTAAAAAAACATTTTCAACCCTTGTACTTCTTGTAACCCTAGTGGTCAGGAACCTGTAACCCTATGATTTTGAGGCCAGTCTGGTATGCATAGTGAGCAGAGGACCAGCCTCTGCATTTAGGAGGAAGTAAGAGGATCACTGTTAGCAGCCATCCTGGGGTACAGAGTAAGTTCCAGGTGAGCCTAGCTAGCATGTGACTCTACCTCAAAAAATCAAATCAGGAGCTTGAGAGATGGCTCATTATTAAGGGTACTCGCTTGCAGAGCTTGCCAGCCTGGGTTCAATTCCCCAATACCCATGTAAAGCTGAATGCAAAAACTGGGGCATGTGTCTGGAATTCATTTGCAGTGACAAGAAGCCTTTCCGTGCCCATACATATGTGTGTGTGTATACACACACATGTACAAATAAATATAGTTTTAAAAAAACAGGAAGAACAAGAGAACCTACCCCCCATAAGCCAAAACATTTTCATAGATTCAGAAATAGATTTTTCCCAAAGAGAAATACTTTAAAAATTAAATAAAGCAGAATGATGACATGACATAGAAACAACATGATTCACTCACCAAAACATATCCTTGAATTTCTTACTTTTAAAATAAGCTTTGGTCAGGGTGTGTAGCTCAGTTCAGTGGTAGAGCATTTCCTATCCAGTATAAAGTTAGATTCTCAACACCAAAAATAAATAAATAGATATAATATACTTCTTAACATTGTGAGGAAAATATAGGTTTTATTTCATAATGTCTGTGATCCATAGTTATCCCACTCAGTCCTTGAGACTTGAGGTTAGTGTTTTATTTGCAGTTTATTTCCTTTTTTTTTTTTTTTTCTTTAAAAAATTATTTTTATTTATTTATTTGAGAGAGAGAGAAAAAAAAAAAGAGGCAGATAGACAAACAGAATGAGTGCACCAGGGCCTCCAGCCACTGCAGACATGCATCACCTTGTGTATCTGGCTTATGTGTGTCCTGGGGAATTGAACCTGGGTCCTTTGGCTTTTCAGGCAAGTGCCTTAACCACTAAGCTATCGCTCCAGCCCCTTATTTGCATTTTTTTTTGGGTTTTTCGAGGTAGGGTCTCACTCTAGCTCAGGCTGACCTGGAATTCACTCTGTAGTCTCAGGGTGGCCTCGAACTCTCAGTGATCCTCCTACTTCTGCCTTGCGAGTGCTGGGATTAAAGGCATGTGCCACCACAGCCAGCTATTTGCATTAAAAATATATTTTTATTTTATTTATTTATTTATTTTTATTAGAGAAAGAGAGAGGGGGAGAGAGAGAGCAAGAATGGGCGCGTCAGGGCCTCTAGCCACTGCAAACGAACTCCAGACTCATGTGCCACCATGTGCACCTGGCTTATGTGGGACCTGGAGATTGAACCAGGGTCCTTAGGCTTCACAGGCATATGCCTTAACCGCTAAGCCATCTCTCCAGCCCTTTATTTGCATTTTAAAAAAGTATTGCTTTTTAAAAGTATTTTTATTTATTTATTTGCAATCAGAGAGAAAAAGAAAGTGCCAGCGAGCATGGGTGTACCAGGGCTTCCAGATGCATGCCCCACTTCATGTATCTGGCTTTATGTGGGATACTGGGGAACTGAACCTAGACTGCCAGGTTTTGCAAGCAGGTGCCTTTAGCCACCAAGACATCTCTCCAGATCCTTATTTTGCTTTTGAGTGGTGTTATTGTTTTTGATTTAGAGAAGGAGCATTAAGTTATAATTATTTCCCCCCTTTTTCCTCTCTTTTGATCCTTGGAGTCAAACCCTAGGCCTTGCATAAGTGAGAAAAAGGCTTTACCAATGAGCTACATCACCACAAAGACCTTGTTTTTTTTGAGAGCTGTATCTTAGCCTGATCTTGAACTCATGATCATCCTGCGTCAGCTTCCCTAGTGCTGGGATTACAGGCATGTGCCACCATGCCCAGTATTTTCCTTTTCATAGTGTTGATGAATTGTTGTGTTTATAGGGGTTTGAGTAGTTGAGAAACAGAGCCTTATACCCACTTTCCAGGACCCAGATACTAAAAATGAAAGAAATGTCCACTTCACTTTTAATATGGACATACTTTATTAGAAAACTTTGGTTAGGGGCCTTGTAGCACTACAGTAGTGTATCTGACTCCAGAAAACCTTAGTTAATGTGTTTTCCGTCTTATTTTCTTAAGGATTATGGTTTTGGGGCCTGTGTTATTTTTGCCTGTTTGCAGTATTCTTTCTTTCAAATAGTGCCAAGATAAAGTTATTCTGCTAATTGTTCTTATGATTGCTTAAAGTTGTTTTTATTATCATAATAAATTTGGTTGCGAAGGGAAACTACTGCCTTTTAGAAATACTGAATGGTAATTCTGATTTGCTATCAGAATCAAGGCTCTGGCAGCACCATTCCAAGGACACATAAAGCCACTTGAAGTAGTTGAACAATTTTCTAGTAGTAACATTCACTAAGTAAAACAAAGATGCAATTAAATTTCGGAATGTTGGTTATCATCCTATGTGTATCCTTTCAACATGTAATCAATTAACATTAATGACAGAATTTTTAAGGTTCCATAGTAAATCTGCACATTCTGTTGGGTCTCACTCCTCCAGCTCATCTTGGGAGTAGCACATTGCAGTCATCTGTAGTTAACTTCTCCCTTATTGGGTAGCAGGTGTCTGTAAAAATGGTGTTTGATGATTAACATACCTTTCTACCCCGAGAATGGGATTCTCCAGGGCTGGGGGGTAAGTTAAAATCTCCTCTTTTCTCTTCTGTCCCTCCCTTCCTTCCTCCCTTCCTCTCCGTGTTGACATTGAACTCCTGTGCTTCTTTAGTGAGCCTGGTGCTGAGGACTTGCTCTGCGAGTAGCTTCAGATGAATAGAGTGCGCAGTCATTTCCTGGGCTGTCATTGTTACAGTATTTACATGTGCATGTCAACAGTGTGTCAGGGCTGTAGGAGTCATTGTCTACTATGTCTGTTGACATCAGGGAGAATTTGAGGACTTAGAAGAAGACAGAACTTTGTGGTGACCAGGTGGAGTATCTGTCATAGTTCTTTTTTGTGGTGGCCAGGTAGAGTATCTGTCATAGTTCTTTTTTTCTTTCTTTCTTTCTTTTTTTTTTTTTTTTTTTTTTTTTTTTTTTTTTGAGGTAAGGTTTCACTCTAGCTTGGGCTGACCTGGAATTCACTATGTAGTCTCAGGGTGGCCTCAAACTCATGGTAATCCTCCTACCTCTGCCTCCCGAGTACTGGGATTAGCCACCAGGCCCGGCCATAGTTCTTTTTTTGAACCAGTTTCCAATATGGCTAATAGTTTTGGAAATGTGCTTCTCTATATCACACTGTTTCTTTTTTTTTTTTTTTTTTAAGAGTGAGAGAGAGAGAGAGAGAGAGACTTGACATGCCAGGGTCTCAACCACTGCAACTGAACTCCAGACACTTGTGCCACCTAATGGATTTCTATGACCTCACGCTTGCCTCACCTTGTGCGCCTGGCTAGCATGGGATGTGGAGAGTAGAACATGGGTCCTTAGGCTTCGCAGGCAAGCGCCTTAACCACTAAGCCATCTCTCTGGCCCCACACTTTTTCTTACTAAGGGCAAGAGAAATTATTTTTTCAGGAAAATTTAGAAAGGAAGAAGGTATGTTTTTTGACTCTGAAACTCTGGGAACCTGATTTTGTGTCAGATGGTGCAGGGGAAATTTAAAAGGAAATATATGGCAGTTTTCACCTAAAGCTGCTGATATCCAGTGTAGGTTCCTGCTCTGATCTGCCTCAGGGCTGGTGATTCACACAAAACCATCTATGGCTCCAAACTGAAAGATAACCCCAAATCCAGTTGACCTCATTGGGGATCAATCAGGCCTCAGTTTGTTCCTATCCTGATCTCTGTGTTCTAATAAATTCCCTCAAGTACTACTTCAGTAATCATGTAACCATCTACCTTGAATTTCAAAATTAGCCAGAAGATCTAATTAGTATTACTGAATTTAATCCAAGAAACTTGTTCCCTTCCTTGGTCAGTAAGTCTTTGTAAAATCTAGCCCTTTAGACCTGGAATGCTGTAAGAAGGTATATAGAGTATTCCAGGATCAAATTCAGAATTAGGGAAAAGGTATAGCTATTGTATGTTCTTGTTTTTTTGTTTTAAACTTTTTATTTTTTATTATTTTTTTGGGGAGAGACACAGAGAGAGACAGAGAGAGAGGGGGAGAGGAAAACAGAGTAGGGCGCGCCAGCAGTGTCTCAGCTGCTGCAAACGAAATCCAGATGTGTGCGCCCCCTTGCAGTCAAGTGTGGCATTGCGCCCTTGCGTCACTTTGCATCTGGCTAAATGTGGGACCTGGAGATTGGAACCAGTGTTCTTAGGCTTGGGAGGCAGGCGCCTTAACCCCTAAGCCATCTCTCTAGCCCTGTATGTTCTTGTTTTTGAAAAGATGTGTATACATTCTGGTAATAGACTGCTTTCATTTGTATTTAAAATGAGACAGTTGCTGGGCGTTAATCCCAGCACTTGGGAGGTAGAGTTCACCATGAGTTCGAGGCTACCCTGAGACTATATAGTTAATTCCAGGTCAGCCTGGACTAGAATGAAACCCTACCTCGAAAAACAAAAACAAACAAACAAATAAACAAAAACACTAGACAGTTGTCCATTGGGATCATTTTAGTTTAGAATACAGTTCAGGAATGTGGGAAGGAAATTAGAAGTACACATGAAAGATACAAAGTAGCAAATGTGTAGGATGACTTAATGCGCAGCATGACAGCCGGTGCTTAGAGGTCTGGGTAATAGATGAGTACGTTCATTTGTTTCAAAATAATAGCTTTTACTGTGTGTGGTGTGTAGGTATTATATTGGTCATGTTATATAGCTTAAATATACAATGTAGCAAAACGTTTTTTTTTTATGTATTTGTTTTAGTTTTTCGAGGTAGGGTCTCACTCTGGCCCAGGCTGACCTGGAGTTCACTTTGTAGTCTCAGGGCGGCCTCGAACTCACAGTGATCCTCCTACCTCTGCCTCCCAAGTGCTGGGATTAAAGGCGTGCGCCACCACACCCAGCTTGCAAAACATATTTTTTAAAAAAAGAAAACAACACTCTGATGGTGGCAGGTTTCTCATCTAGAAGCCAGCCTGGGCATTGTAGGCAACATGGCAAGACTGTCTCCAAAACCAGTTAAAAAAAATTAATCATACACAAACACATATATATATTTGTATTATATATGTGTATTTTTTTTTTTTAAGAAAGAAAAACCTGCAGTGGCATATACTTGTTCTCTCAGCTACTCCAGAGGCTGAGAACTTTAGCCCAGGAATTTGGGGTCAGCTGGACAATATAGCTAGACCCTATCTCAAAAAGGAAAATAAAAACGGGCCGGGCGTGGTGGCACACACCTTTAATCCCAGCGCTTGGGAGGCAGAGGTAGGAGGATCGCTGAGAGTTCGAGGCCACCCTGAGACTACATAGTTAATTCCAGGTCAGCTTGGACCAGAGTGAGACCCTACCTCGAAAAACCAAAAAAAGGAAAAAAAAAATACATTGTTTGATTCCTAAAAATTAGTCCTAGGAAATTTATTTCAGTTCTTTGAGGAAGAATAATTCATGGGTTGGCAATTTTTCAATTTAGAAAAGAAAAAAAAAACCTTGCAAGATTTAAAGAGCTTCCAAAAGGATTATGTTCTTACTGAGAAATTCTAACCTAATGTATGTCTGTCGTGAAACAGTTACATAACATTCTCTCCAGTGAAGGGCCTTCAAGATTCACATTAATACAGTCTTTCCTTGTAATCATTCCCCCAGGGGAAGGGGATTACATTTCCTTTCAATGTGGGAATACTTTGTTTTTCAAGCAATTGAAATATTTTGTTTTTATGGAATAGTCTTTTAAAAATACATTTACAGCTGGAGAGATGGCTCAGCGGTTAAAGGCACTTGTTTTCAAAGCCTGACAGCCTGGATTCGATACCTCAATATTGTAAAGCCAGATGTACAAAGTGGCATTTTCATCTGGAGTTTGTTATTCAAGAGGTCTGGGCACACCCATTCCCATTTTCTCTCTGCTTATAAACAAACAAAACATATATAAATAATAAATACATTAAAAAATTCTGAAGGTTGAGAGCTTGAGATTTCTTAAATTGTTTTAATCTTGGTTTTGAGATTCAACTCTAGCATATTTGGAGATAGAAACATTTTGTCATTTCCCCATTTCACCTTGCCATCTCTTAGGACTTCCTTCATGTTTTCTTGTCATCACTAGCCATTTGGAAAGGAACAAAAGTATGTGCTGTTAAAATACTGACAAATCAAGATTTTCCTCTATTAGACTGCCTCATAAGAATTCTTGAAGACAAAAAAAAAAGATCAGGGGCTGGAGAGATGGCTTAGTGGTTAAGTGCTTGCCTATGAAGCCTGAGGACCCTGGTTCGATGTATCCATGTAAGCCAGATGCACATGGTGGCACATGTGTCTGGAGTTCGTTTGCAGTGGCTGGATGCCCTGGTGCGCCCATTCTCCCTCTCTCTCTCTCCCTTTCTCTGTCTCTAATAAGTAAATAAATAAAAATTTTAAAAATGCCTTAAAAAATAAGTAAACAAAAAAAATCACTATAGAAAAAAGAATGGTAGGAAGAAGAGGGGATTCAGTAAAAGGGGTGGGGGCAAAGGAGGGTGTTGGGAAGGAATTATGTAAATATTTTAATAAATTTTTTATTTTAATAATAAAAAATTCTAAAACAGAAAATAGTACTTAGCAGATTGCTGACAGATTTGGAATTTTGGGTTGTTTCTTTTTTTTGTTTAAAAATAATATAATTTCTTTGAGCCGGGCGTGGTGGCTCACGCCTTTAATCCCAGCACTCGGGAGGCAGAGGTAGGAGGATCGCCGAGAGTTTGAGGCCACCCTGAGACTACATAGTTAATTCCAGGTCAGCCTGGAACAGAGTGAGACCCTACCTCGCAAAACCAAAAAAAAAAAAAAAATAATAATAATAATATAATTTCTTTGGAATAATCAGAATTCTTTGGGGGTCTGTAGGTCCCCTGAAATATCACTTATAACTTATTGTTAACATATGTCTGTTTTCTGACAAGAGAATTCTTAGAGATTCAAGGAGTCCATGACCCCACAAAACAAAACCCACAATAATCACAGAATTAATTTTGAGTTTTTTTGTTCCTAATCTTGAACTCTCATAAGCAGCTATGGCTTTATAAGGATCCCTGTGTAAAAGCTTCATTTTCTAAGTTTATTTGTTTATGTGTGTATGCTTATATATGTATGTGTATAGGCATACTGGAGTCTTTTGCTGCTGCAAACAAGCATCTGTCCAGTTTTTATAGGTGGCTGGGGAATTGAATTCAGGCTGGCAGGCTTTACAAGCAGTGTCTTTAACCACTGAGCCATCTCCCCAGCCACTAAAAGTGGTATTTTGTTTAATCCTTAATTTTAATTTTTTTTTTTCAGATCTGGGTATTAGAACCAGGGGCTTGTGCATGTTAAACAAGTGATCTACCACTGAAATGCTCTATCCCTATTTAAAATACAATAATTTGATACAGTCTAAGAAAAGACAATGATTATTTAAGACAACAAATCCTTATCATTATCTTTTCTTGGCTCTTTTTGTTTTTCTTAAACAGGGTCTCAAGTAGTGCAGGTTGGCCTTAAATTTCTGATCCTCATGCTTGTACTACTAAATGCTGGGATTACAGGCGTGAGCCACCACCCTTGGTTTACCTTGTATGCTTTATACCTTTATGAATTACTCTTTAGATTTCTCAGTTACAAAGTATCTTTCAGGATACTTTTGATTAGTTTTAATCTTTTTTTGCCTTCTGTATGTGTGATGGTTTGGAAGTAAAATGTCCCCCATAGACTCATAGAGTTTTCCATAGACTTAGGATTAAAGAAGGCATATGCTTTATACCATTGAGTTTTATGTCGAGAGGAATGGGGCTGGAGATAAATTTGATTACTAACCTACTCTGTGATTCAAGTGAAGGAAGTGTGAAAGCAAGTACAGGCAGAAACATCGTCCAGAACAGCAGTGGTAGAGACAATCTCTTGAGACAAATGGAAAATGCTGCTACTATCTAACATCCTGTAACCTCTATTGTGGCCCAGTTCATACTGACTGGGAGTAGAAATAGACTGGGGTCTGGAGGTGGAGGTGAAGGTTCAGAGGAGCTTTGCAGGGATATTTGTCCCTAGGAGCTCTAGGAGGAAGAGTATCTAGCCAACATGGAGGGTACAGCTGAGCTTCTATGGATCTTGTTCCAGTTCACATAATTGTGGTTTTGTTTAGCAATTAATAGCAGACTGGCTAGAAGAGACAAGATACTGGTCATGGGATGTTGGAGAAGTTGATACACACTAGAGTGAGTCAAAGAGATTGTTTATTTTGATGCTCAGTAAAAATATATGATGGGGAGGAGGTGGGCATGGTGGCACATGCCTTTAATCCCAGCACTCAGGAGGCTGAGGTAGGAGGATCACTGTGAGTTTGAGGTTAGCCTGAGACTTCTAGACTAGAGCGAGACCTTACCATGAAAATCCAAAAATAAATAAGTAAATTATATATATGATAGGGGCTGGAGAGATGGCTCAGTGGTTAAGGGGCTTGCCTGCAAAGCCTAAGGACCCAGGTTTGATTTTGCCAGTACCTATCTAAGCCAGATGCACAAGGTAGCATAGCATCTGGAGTTTGTTTGCAGTGGCTAGAGGTCCTGGAGTGCCCATTCTCTCCCTTCTTCCCTCCTTTTATCCCAGATAAATAAATAAAATATTTTTAATCACAATTTTAAACACATTTATGTAGTAGGTATGATTTCAAGTTAGACAGTCATAAGGCAAACTTTAAACAATGCTTCAGAATCCCTGAGAGTAGAAGATTGAGCACCTGTAAAACTTAGTTCATAACTTTTGAAATCCAGCCAGCCAGGTGACCTCCCAGACCACTCAGTATTACGATTCTGCCTTTGTCTGGCTGGAGTTTAATTCTCCACATTAGGTTATTAGCAATCTCCTGTGTTTTTCTTCCTCTACTGGTATCTGCAAAGTTGCAAGCTGCAATATCTTCCTTGGAATTCCATGCAGTGGTCATCTTGATGAAAGGTTGTCTTCCAACCTCCTCGCCTTCTTGCCTTCCTTCCTGGCTTCTCTATCCCTCTGTCCCTCTTCTGTTCCAAATAAATAAGTAAAAAAAAAAAAATATATATATATATATATATATATATATATATATATATACTTGTTGTTGTTGTTGTTTGTTTTTGTTTTTTTTGAGGTAGGGTCTCACTCTGGTCCGGGCTCACCTGGAATTCACTATGTAGTCTCAGGGTGGCTCGAACTCATGGCAGTCCTCCTACCTCTGCCTCCCGAGTGCTGGGATTAAAGGCGTGCGCCACCAAGCCCAGCCCATCATATATTAGGTACTGGGGAATCAAACCTGGGCCTTTTGGCTGGAAGATATTTCTGAAGTTAAATTCTTTATTCAGTCCCCAGATTTCAATACAAAATCTATAGAGAAATTACAAGAGAGATGTTAAGTAATAGTGATCTTGGGATAAGAAAACCTAGTGTACATCTAACAAGAATTACAGAAGGGCCCAGCGTGGTGGCGCACACCTTTAATCCTAGCACTTGGGGGGGTGGGGTGGCAGAGGTAGGAGGATTGCCATGAGTTCGAGGCCACCCTGAGACTACATAGTGAAGTCCAGGTCAGCCTGGGCTAATGTGAAACCTTACCTTGAAAACCAAAAAAAAAAAAAAAAAAAAAAAAAAAAAAAAAAGCAATATGAATAACATGAATGGAGACCAGAGGACAGACTATTTAAGGAGATACTTGCTGCGTGTTTTTTTTTAGAATTGATGAAATGTAAATTTGCAGATCCAGAAATCATATGAAGTCTTAGGTAAAATAAATAAAACTACATTTATACTTAGATTATGCCAAATAATCAACAAGAAGTGTTTTGGGACAAGCAGCTGACTTTTAAACAGAAGCATAGGATTTTATGAGCTCCTTGATATCCGGGCTATTTACAAAGGTGGTTTTAACTATGGAAGTATCTGTAAGGGCTGCCTTAGCAGTTTCCCATATGTATCCTGACTTCATTCTTAGATCAAAGAAACAGGCTCACACATTTGAACTACATTAGCTAAGATTTTACAGCTAGCAAGCAAAGGAGACTATATTTGTCATCGCACGTGTGTGTGTGTGTGTGTGTGTGTGTGTGTGTGTGTATGTGTGTGTGTAGCCTGAGCTGGCCTGTACTGTAGGTAAAGATGACCTTGAACTCCAAAGCCATCTGTCTCTACCTATAGCCATGTGTTGGGCATACAGGCATGCGCCACCATGCCCTGCTTTTATATGGATTTAATTTTGGTAACATTGGTGTTTCTCTGAAGGCTTCTTTATTGCACATTAAAATAAATTGATGTCTTCAGGCGCTATTTCTGTCCAATTTTTCCATGTAATTTCATGCTTCTCTTACTCATTTCTATATGTAGATATGGTAATAACCATATTGGATAATCTTCATTATTGTCTTCATGCTGGGTCCCCATCCATTCCAGTCATTACGAAAACTTGGGCTGGGTCCCTGTAATGCACATGGTTGTTTAAATGTATTCCATTACACCTGCCAACTCCTTTTGTTTCCAAGCGGACCCATTGCATTTTACATTGTTACATTTCTTTTAAGCTTTCTCAAAAATCATGGATGAAGCCAGACATGGTGGCGCATGCCTTTAATTCCAGCACTTGGGAGGCAGGAGGTAAGAGGATCACTGAGAGTTCGAGGCCACCCTGAGATTTCATAGTGAATTCCAGGTCAGCCTGAGCTAGGGTGAGACCCTACCTTGGAAAACAAAACAACAACAAAAAAGATGGATGAACAGCCAGGCGTGGTGGCACACACCTTTAATCCCAGCACTCAGAAGGCATAGATAGGAGGGTTGCTATGAGTTCAAGGCCAGCCTGAGACTACTTAATAAATTCCATGTCAGCCTGGGCTAGAGCAAGACCCTACATCCCAAAAAACAAAACAACAAAAACCCAATATATGCTGGGCGTGGTGGCGTACGCCTTTAATCCCAGCACTCAGGAGGCAGAGGTAGGATGATTGCTGTGAGTTCAAGGCCACCCTGAGACTACATAGTGAATTTCAGGTCAGCCTGAGCTAGAGTGAGACCTTACCTCGAAAAACCAAAAAAAAAAAAATAATAATAATAATAAAAAATAATTTAAAAGATATAAACATGATAAGCTGTTCTTTGTGACTTTCAAAGAAGCATTTCTTTTTATTCATACATAAGAATTGGATTCTATAGGGAGAAAGAAGAATTTTTTTTGTTTTTTTTTTCATTTTTCATTTTTCAGTTTTTCAAGGTAGGGTCTCACTGTAGCCCAGGCTGACCTGGAATTCACTATGTAATCTCAGGGTGGCCTCGAACTCTTGGCGATCCTCCTACCTTTGCCTCCCGGATGCTGGGATTAAAGGCATATGCCACCATACCCGGCAAGAAGAAATTTAAAAAAAAATGTTTAAATCTATTTATTTGAAAGCATAGCGAGAAATAGAGCAAATGAGTGCACCAGGGCCTATAGCTACTGCAAATGAACTCCAGATGCATGTGCCACCTTTGTGCATCTGACTTTATGTAGGTACTGGGGAATCGAACCTGGGTCATTAGGCTATGCAGGCAAGTGCCTTAACCGCTGAACCCTCTCTTACTGCAAATAAAAATATTTTTAAAAACTTTATTAAACATGTACATATTCCCCTCCCACTACCTTCCTTTGTCCCTTTTCTATTCCCCCTCACTAAACCCCCTCTTCTTTCTACCTAATCCCTCTTTAATTTGATGTCCTTTTTTATGCCCTCCTCCATCATCCATGACATGTTGTTATGGGGCCCAATATTATGCAGGTCTCATGCCATGGTGAGGTCAGGAATGCAGCAACCACTTTGTATCTTGATTCCTGTTGTAGTTACCTTCATGTTGCTGGGACAAAATGTCCTGCCAAAAGCAGCTGATGGGAGGAGTTTATTTTGGCTTAAAATTTTGAGGGGAATCCTCATGATAGCAGGGAAAGGATAGTAGACTAGAAGCTGGACACCACCTCTTGTCACAGCAGCTAACAGAAAGCAGCAAGAGAGCGAGCTAAGAAGTGGCAAGATAGAAACTGGACTATAGCACCCTAAAGCCCACACTTATTAGCACACCTCCTTAAGCAAGTGTGGTGGTTTGATTCAAGTATCCCCCATAAACTTAAGTGTTCCAAATGCTAGTCTCCCCAGCTGATGGCAATTGGAAATGAAAGCCTCCTACAGGCAGAGTATTCTTGGAGGCGGGCTTGTGGGTATTATAGCCAGCTTCCCCTTGCCAGTGTTTGGCACAATGTCCTGTTGCTACTGTCCACCTTATGTTGGCCAGGGGGTGATGCCCACCCTCTGCTCGTGCCATCGTTTTCTCTGCCATCATGGAGCTTCCCCCTCAAGCCTGTAAGCCAAAATAAACCTCTTTTTTTCCCCCACAAGCTGCTCTTGGTCAGGTGATTTCTACCAGCAATGTGAACCTGACTGCAACAGTAAAGTGGTACTGAGGAGTGGGTTTGCTGCTAGACACCTGACTGTGTGGCTTTGGCCTTTTGGAGCTGATTTTCAAGAGGAATGTGGAAGGATTTGAAATGTTGGCCTAAGAGATGCCTTGCAGCGCCATAAGTACAGCTTGGTGGGCTATTCTGGTCAGAGTTGAAAGATCTGAATGCAGTAAGAACTATGGACTATGAAGTTTGGCTTATGAGGGTGAGAGAGAGCTTTGCTTAGACTGGGCTAGCAGTTTGTGTGAGAAGTTTGCTGTTACTCCCATGTCCTGAGAACTTGTGCATAGTTGTCTTGCATAGAAATGAACTGGTGTGAGCAGAGGGATATGGCACACACACACACACACACACACACACACAACAATGAAATCTTTGGGCCTAAACTGCTGCTGCCTGTTCACCTGCAAATTGTTTGAGAGATTACAACTATTGAGATTGGGCCAGCTGACCTGCACTGGGGCAACAGGAAGAATGTGGACTCTTTTGAAGGGGCCTAAATGCTGAAGGAGTATTCTGTTCTTCAAAGTCTGCTTTATTACCACCTGGATTAACAAATTGGCATTTTGGTATTGTGGAGTATAAGAAATGCAGGAAAGAGAGGGTCATTGAGTTTGCAACGCAGTCTTGTGTTTTGGAAATGGCCATGGGCAGTGTGAAGCAGGTTTGCTGGATGCCTGCATGGAGATCCCATGGGGCCATGAGGATGGATCGTGGGTTGCAGTGGCGACCCAGTGGAGATGCGGGGACCATGAGGGGGCTGCCAAAGAGAGCTGCCGGCCCGGATGAAGTTTTCCAGGACTGTGAATAGCCTAGCTGGAGGGGCGGAATTGGAACTCCAGAGACTTGTTGCTGGTTAGAATTATCGGACTTGGAGATTTGTCACTGGCTAGAGTTGTTGGCTTTGGAGATACAGAATTTGATGTTTGCCCTGGTTGTTTTAAATCTCGTATTTGCCAAATATTTCTTTGCTATGCCCCATGCCATCTTTTGTAGTGTGAATATTTATTCTGTGTCATTATGGAATTTTTTGGTATTATGGTTCAGTTAAAAGACCTTGGATTTCTTGCCGGGTGTGGTGGTGCATGCCTTTAATCCCAGCACTCGGGAGGCAGAGGTAGGAGGATCGCCGAGAGTTCAAGGCCACCCTGAGACTACATAGTTAATTCCAGGTCAGCCTGGACCAGAGTGAGACCCTACCTCGCAAAACCAGAAAAAAAAAAAAAAAAGACCTTGGATTATGGGGATGTATGAACATCATTGGAATTGATAAAAACTATGGGGACTTTTAAAGTTGCATGAATGCATTACATTTTACACCATGTATGGTTATCAGTTTATGGGGGCCAGGGGTGGAATGTGGTGGTTTGATTCAGGTGTCCCCCATAAAGTGTTCTGAATGCTAGTCTCTCCAGATAATGGCAATTGGAAATTAAAGCCTCCTACAGGCAGAGTATTGTTGGGGCGGGCTTATGGGTGTTATAATCAGCTTCCCCTTGCCAGTGTTTGGCACACTCTCCTGCTGCTGTCGTCCACCTTATGTTGGCCGGGGTGGGGGGGCTGATGTCCTCCCTCTGCTCATGCCATCATTTTCCCTGCCATCATGGAGCTTCCCCCTTGAGCCTGTAAGCCGAAATAAACCTCTCCCCCCCCACCCACAAGCTGTTCTTGGTTGGGTGATTTCTACCAGCTATGCGAACCTGACTCCAACAAGCAAACAACAAGCAAGCAAAAACAGCAAGGCTCCACCTCCCAAATTCTCACAAGTTGGGGACCAAGCATTCATAAAACATGAGTTGGGCTAGAGAGATAGCTTAGTAGTTAAGGCACTTGCCTGCAAAGCTGAAGAAGCCAGGTTTGATTCCCCAAGACCCACATAAAGCCAGATGTACAAGGTAACTTATGCATCTGCAGTTCGTTTGCAGTGGCTAGAGTTCTTGGTGTCCATTTTCTCTCTATCTGTCTCTATTTGCCTTTTTCTCTCAAATAAATATAAAAAAATTATAAAAAAATAAAAGAAAAACAAAACACATGAGTTTATAGGGGACATCTGATTCAAACCACCACAGTTCCCAGCCAAAAAAGAAAATATTAATCAGTATAACTCATAGTCTAATTCTTGGTCCAGTATCAGTTTGCCAATCTTGTAAGTACCTGTTTGAACTAAATTCATTCCTGAAACTCAGATTGGAGCTAAGGTGTGACTTTGTAGTAGAGTATGTGTGAAGCCTGGGTTCTATTATCAGCCATGCCCCCTCCCCGCCCCAAAAATGAAATCAAAGTGTTTAGTGGTCATGTCTCAACATTTTATATGAATACAGTTTTAAGAACTGGATTTTGCTGGGGATGGTGGTGCACACCTTTAATCCCAGCACTTGTGAGGCAGATGTAGGAGGATTGCTGTGAGTTTGAGGCCATGCTGAGACTACATAGTGAATTCCAGGTCAGCCTGAGCTGGAGTGAAACCCTACCTCAAAAAAACAACTGGATTTTGCTGGGCATGATGGTGCATGCCTTTAATCCCAACATGGATCCCAGCATCCAGGAGCCAGAAGTAGGAAGATTGCTGTGAATTTGAGGCCAGCCTGAGACTACATAGTAAACTCCAGGACAGCCTGCACTAGAGGGAGACCCTACCTTGAAACAAAAAAGCCTAAGAATTGGATGTGCTGCAAATAAATAATGGTGTATACCAGTAATCCATTTCCAGTGGCAAGAGGACCTGGTGTGCACGCACACACACCCACACGTGCACAAATAAATATAATAAAATAAGTTTAAAAAATCTAAATAAACCAGGCATGGTGGTGCATGCCTTTAATCCCAGCACTCGGGAGGCAGAGGTAGGAGGATTGCTGTGAGTTCAAGGCCACCCTGAGACTACATGGTGAATTCCAGGTCAGCCTGGGCCAGAGTGAGACCCTACCTCAAAAACCAAAAAAAAAAAAAAAAAAAAAAAAAAAAAAATTAAATACATTTGGTTTTTGTTTTGTGTCTTCCCCTAACCTTATTCATCTCCTTCCCACCTCAGCCCAGTAAGTTGGTTCGTAGCTTACTGGGGGGTTGGAAGTTGTTCTTCCACAATAGGCAATGTAAAAGCACTGGACCAAATTCCTTTTCGTGATCTAGCCCTGCATGAGTTTACCATTCTCATAACTTACTACTTCTCTTTGGCATTCTCGTTCCAAAGTCCCACAGTTAAAGTGCTGTGCACACCCTGTTTGCTCACCTTTTTATTTTTTTAAAATATTTTTAGGCTGGGCGTGGTGGTGCACGCCTTTAATCCCAGCACTGGGGAGGCAGAGGTAGGAGGATCGCCATGAGTTAGAGGCTACCCAGAGACTACATAGTTAATTCCAGGTCAGCCTGGACCAGAGTGAAACCCTACCTCAAAAAACAAACAAACAAAAAATATTTTTAGTCCTTTGTGAGCAGAGAGAAAGATAGAGACAGGGAAAGGAAGAGGGGGACAGAAGCATGGGCATGCAAACCAACTCCAGACACAAGGCCCACTGGGTGGGGGGAGGGCTAGGAATTGAACCTGCAAGGCTTTGCAAGCAAGCACCTTTAACTTCTGAGCTACCTCCTCAGTCCCTATTTGTCTTTCCTATATCTAACCTCATAAACTGTTTGCATTATCCCTACCCCCCCCATTTTCATATGTTACTGTCTCAGCACAAGTAACTTGTAAGGAGCTTGCCTCTAAATCTCATTCCTCTCTGTAGCAAAAGGTTTTAGGAGTGAAAGAAGGTTAGTGCAGGGTTTGTAGATACATTTTATAATTCATATCTTAGTAAAGTATAAACTTTATTTGGTTTTGGGATTCAGCATGTCGTAGTCAGCTCCACGCTGCTGGGATGAACTTCCAAAGCAGACACAGTTTATGGGAGGAAGGGATTTATTTGAAGCTTACAGATCCAGCACAAGTTCCATTGATGGAGGAAGACACTGGCCCCCTTTCACAGATCCAAGCAGACAGCCAGCACCACAGGCAGGAGCAAAATAGCAAGGAACCCAGACAGAACCTAAAGTACTCTGCACACCTTAGGGTGGAATTCAGATCCACTCCCAATAACACCTTAAGGCTGGACCCCAGAATCCACCCCCAGTGATTCAAGCTTTTGTTGTTGTGGTTGCTTTTGTTTTTCAAGGTAGGGCCTCATGCTAGCCCTCACTTTGACCTGGAATTCACTATGTAGTCTCAGGGTGGCCTTGAACTCACAGAGATCCTCCTACCTCTGCTTCCTGAGTGCTGGGATTAAAGGTGTGCGCCACCATGCCCAGTGAGACAAGTTTTTTAATTAAAAACAGACGAGTCTATCTGGAGGCCATACATTCAATGTATGCCTGCCTCACAGTATGAACTCTTAAGGGCAGGTTGTGTCTGTCTCATTACTTACTACTTCTGTCTTTCCTGTCTTTATATCTAGTAAATACATCTTGTTCCTCATAGAAAGTTACAGTTAAATCACATTAACATGTGGTGAGCTGAATTAAAACATTCAGCTTCTAAGATCAAAGTTCAGCGTCCATGTGGAGATTTGCTTTGTTTCATTTGTGTCCTCTTATTAAACCTTGAATGCTGGCCAGATGTGAACCTTCCTTACAAGAGCACTAGGTTTCACAAAGAGCTAGTGCCTGTACTGGCTTTACAGTCAAAGTCGGTATTCTTCTGGATTTGGGGCAGGCATATCAACTTCCCCAGAAAGACCAAAATTTTTATCTTTGTGTTTCAAGATAAGAAAAGATAGGGTGTCACAAGGAAATTTGCCTGTGACAAATTTGCCTGTGGCAGTACATTTAAAGTAGATAACAAGTGACTGCAACTCACAGACCAAACGACTAGAAAGTCATGTTTGCTTTAGACTTGAAGCAATAAGACAATGACAGTGAACTTGGAAGCTAGATTATAGTTATGGGGGAACTTAGATCCCAAGAGATGAGAGAAGATCAGTACTCAGGGTTTCCACTTCTCCAAGTCAATTTGTTGGCCTTGCATAGGTTCAAGAACTTAGTTATTTATATATGTTAGAAAAATCACAAATTGCTAATAAGTAAAAAGTTTGAAACTGATGTCAATGAAATAGATGGCATTTTAGAATTAAAGTGTCTCTCAACAATGTGAAAGCATGAAATAGCATTTGTGGGATCTTATAGATTAAAAAGAAGTTCAATCATCTTTTGGGGGGTAGAGAATACTGGCTGTCAACAAACCCAGGAATCTGTACCTTTGGGCATGCTGTGCATGTGCTGCAGGCACATGTTTGTGCCTATGATGACCAGAGTGGGACATTGGGTGTCCTATTCTGGGGCTCTTATACCTGGTCTCATTTTTGAGACTTAGTCTCTTTTTTACTGTTTCCACAGCTTGCAGATCCTCTTTCATCTTTGGTCTCTGTTCCCCTGTGAGTTTGGGGTTATAGGCTGTGGTGGTTTGAGTCATATCTTCCCTAAACTCATGTGTTTTGAATGCTTGGTTCCCAGCTGGTAACAATTTGGGAGGGGGAGCCTTGATGGCAGAGGTGTGTTGTTGGGGGTGGGCTTTGAGGTGTTGTAGCCAGCTCCCCTTTGTTGGGCATTTTGTCTCAACAGTGAGAAGATAATTGTAACACAAGCACATGTGGCCATGGCCAGCTGTTTATGTATGGGATCTGGAGATTTGAACTTGAGCCCCCTCCATCCCTCATGCTTTTGCAGCGACTGTGACTAACTGCTGAGCCACCTCTCCAGACCCCGTCCCTTTTTAAAGAGCATTCAGTTGTCTACCCATATAATGAAGTGGAAATAAGAATGAAAGAGTTGTGCAAAATAAAGTATAAATGAAAGCGGATGCTGGGAGGACACCTCCTTTCCTTACAATGGAGAATTCCAGCATTCCTGATGATGTTTGTACTTAGGTAGAAGGCTAGGGTGAAACAGAATCTCCAGTTAGCTGCTATTTGCATTGTGAGACTGATTTAAAGCCAGTATATGTCATCAGGTAGAATGCAGACTGTGGGTTTGTAGTGGGACCAGCTTCAGAAGACTGGTGCCAGTAGCCCTTACTGTTGGCTTCCCACCATGGCTGTGTTCTATCTTCTGGTGCTTACCAAGGTGCCCTCCCAACAGGCCAGACCATTGCTCCCTTCTACCAGTCTGTTTCTGTTACCTGCTTCTCCTCTTGCTTTGTGTGTGTGTGTGTGTATGTATGTATGTATGTATGTATGTATGTATATATATATATATATATATATATATATATATATATATATATATATATATATTTTGAGAGCGAGAAAGAGGGAGAGAGAGAGGAGAGAATGGGCACACCAAAGCCTCCAGCCACTGCAAACGAACTCCAGATGCATGCGCCCCCTTGTGCATCTGGCTTACATGAGTCCTGGAGAGTTGAACCCGGATCCTTTAGCTTTGCAGGCAGATGCCTTAACCGCTAGGCCATCTCTCCAGCCTTGCTTTTGTTTTTTAATTAAAACAATGCCTTGTATGCATGGTTATTTTGGATTATATACTGGACATTATAGATGAAAGCTTATAGGAATAATTTGAGCATTTGTTGGATTTTTTTTTTCTTCTGAAGAGTATTTACTTAGGTGTCTGGCAGGCAGCCAGGTTAGAGTAGGCAGTCAATTCTCCCAGATTTGAAGCAGGAGCACCATGTTCCCATTCAAAAGCCAATATTATGTCATTGTTTTCCAAGATAAGGAAAGACAGATAATGGGGTATCTGGGAAGCCCCTTTGGTCCCAACTGAAAGCCTATGTCACTCCTCTGTTTGGTAGACCCAAAACTCAGAACTACTTAGGACTTAAGTGAGGATTAATGAAAAGTTCTCATAATCTGTTTGCTAATGCCATTATATATATTTTTTGGATGGGTTTTTTTTTTTTCAAGATAGGGTCTCACTCTAGCCCAGGCTGACCTGGGACTCACTCTGAAGTCCCAGGCTGGCTTTGAACTCATGGTGATCTTCATACCTCTGCCTCCCAAGTGCTGGAATTAAAAGGTGTGAGCCACCATGCCTAGCCTATCATTACATCCTTATGAATTAATATTTTAAACAAAATATATAGTTTTATATGTATATTTAATAACAATAGGCAAATTGCTTTCTATCTTGTTGGATAGCAAAATGCTTGTAATTTAAAAATTTGTAAGGTAGGTCTGAGGGTATAAGCATGTGCCTATTATGTATAAGGAAGGCCTAGGTTCAATCTCCAGTACTCCCTACCCTTTCCAAGTTGACATATGTAGGCACAGTAGTATGTATCCTTAGTTCTAACTACTCTGAAGTCTGAGGAAGGAAGGTCACTTGAGCCTAGGAGTTCAAGGCAGTCAGGGTTACATAATGGATTCCAGCTTGGGCAAGTAGGACCCTACCTTAAAAGAAATAAAAAATTAATCAGGGGGCTGGAGAGATGGCTTAGCAGTTAAGACACATGCCTGCAAAGCCTAAGGACCCCAGTTCCATTCTCCAGGTCCCATGTAAGCCAGATGGACATGGTGGCACATGCATCTGTCTAGAATTCGTTTGCAGTGGCTAGAGGCCCTGGCATGCCCATTCTCTCTCTTTTTCTCCTTCTCTCTCTCTCTCTCTCTAATAAATAAATAAAAATAAAATCTTAAAATAAAAAATTAGTTGGGTGTGCTGGCACACACCTTTTTTTTTTTTAAATTTATTTTTTTGCAAGCAGAGAGAGAGAGAGAAGAGGACAGAGAATGGACATGCAAGGGCCTCTAGTCACTACAAACTCCAGACACATGTGCCCCTTGTGCATCTGGCTTACGTGGGTCCAGGAGAATCGAACCGGGATCCTTTGGCTTTGCAGGCAAACACCTTAACCACTAAGCCATCTCTCCAGCCCTGGCACATGCCTTTAATCCCAGGACTTGCAAGGCCAGGGTAGGAGGATCACTGTGAGTTTGAGGCCACCCTGAGACTACAGAGTGAATTCCAAGTCAGCCTGGGCTACTGTGAGACACTACTCAAAAAAAAAAAAAAAAAAAAAGAAAAAGAAAAAGGAAATTAGGTAGTTTCCATGAGACTATCTAGCCAATATATAATAGTAAGCATGATTTTTGGGTTGGTTGTTTCTCTGTGAGACATATTCTTGTTTTGTAGCCTAGGCTGGCCTGGAACTTGCTGTGTAGACCAGACTGGTCTCAAACCTGCAGTAATCCTCCTTGCTTCTGCCTCTCAAGTGCTAGGATCATGCCATCATACCCAGCTGTGGTTTTTTTTTTTTTTTTTTTTTTTGGTTTTTTTGGTTTTTCGAGGTAGGGTCTCACTCTGGTCCAGGCTGACCTGGAATTAACTATGCAGTGTCAGGGTGGCCTCGAACTCTCGGCAATCCTCCTACCTCTGCCTCCCAAGTGCTGGGATTAAAAGCGTGCACCACCGCGCCCGGCGTTTTTTTTTTTTTTTTTTTAAGATTAGTGTGACCCAAAAGTTATTTTCAAGTCTTAAATTCTATTGGTTGTGGTTTAAAAATAATGCCTGCAGTATGTTCTACAGCAAAAAGGTATTTATTTATTTTGGTTTTTCGAGGTAGGGTCTCGCTCTAGCCCAGGCTGACCTGGAATTCACTTTGTAGTCTCAGCACTCAGGAGGCTGGATTAAAGGCATGCCCCACCATGCCTGGCTTGCAAAAAGGTATTTAAATACAAATAAATACAACATGTGCGGCCCAGAGAAATGATTTCTTCCCCTAGACTGGTTGATTTCTACATGTTATTTACTGTTAAACTAAAGAAAATGCTTGTGTAGCTACTGGTAACTTCATATGCATCTTAATCTTGAGATAAAAAGTAGAAATTATAAACTTAATGTATTTGCAAGTGGGACAGGGAGAGAGACAGAAAGAATGGGTGTACCAGGACCTCCAACTGCTGCAAACAAACCCCAGATGCATGCACCATCTTTGTTTCTGGTTTTACATGGGTACTGGGGAATAGAACCTGGGTTGTTAGGTTTTGCAGGCAGCAGTCAAACACCTTAACTGAGCCATCTATGTAGCCCAAAATTGTAAACTTCTAATAGTTTTTCTTTTTAAATATTTTATTATTTATTTATTTATTTGAGAGAGATACAGAAATAGGCAGGGAGAGAGAGAGAGAGAGGGAGAGAATGGGTGTACCAGGGCCTCCAGCCACTGCAAACGAACTCCAGATGCATGTACCCCCTTGTGCATCTGGCTTATGTGGGTCCTAGAGAAGCGAGCCTCGAACCGGGGTCCTTAGGCTTCATAGGCAAGCATTTAACCGCTAAGCTATCTCTCTAGTCCAACTTCTAATAGTTTAAAACAAATCCACTAGGCAAAATTTCTGGTTAATGGTATTTGTTATTAAAAAATATTGCTAATAGTATATGTTTTGAAAGACTTCAAGGTAAATAATTGGACTCATACTGTTTTAGAGATTTGCTCTGTGATGTTTCTTAACTAACACCTGTACACGTGTGTGCACGAGAGAGAAGCGATGTGGAGATTACTGTACCTTTGCACTGCTCCGGTGTACCTACAGGGAGGTCGTGGAGTTGTCGTTTCCATTCAAGTAATGGGTTTTGAACTCTGCAGCCCTGCATTTGTGTACGTGTGTCAGCTGTCTTCAGTGGAGTTCAATGATGAAAGAAGGGCAGAGGAAGACGAATCACATTATCCTTCCTTCCAGTCCATTATCTTCCTCCGATCGTTTTGGGTATCTGAGTCATGTAGGTTCAGTTAATTTCTTCTATTTTTAGGAGTGCATTTTCTGATACAATAAAAATCTGTATTTAATGCTTTCCTTAGCCTCATTGCCTCCCTATTTATTCGTGTTGTCTTTCCTCTGATAGCCTTGCAGTTCTGTTACATGCTTTGTCTCTTGGTCCTGCTTGCCTGTCTTCCAGCACATTCTCGGTTATTACCACCTTGACTTATTGAAGAGCAGTCTGATTCATAGTTTCTGAGTTGTTATTGGAGCCCAGGGCTTCCAGCATGTTAGAGGCAGACGCTCCAGTACCGAGCCACACTCCCAGCCATGATTTCCTTTTGTAGTACACTACTATGTAGAAATTCTGTCGATAAAGCGTACCTACTCAGTATAATTGCTACTCAACTTTTATGAAGTGCCAAGAATGTTTTGACTATGAGGAAGTAACAAAACAAAGTGGGGGGGGCAGTGTAATCCTGAAGTCTGCATGCACAAAATAGGAAAGAAATGTATTAGAAATTAGTCTTAAGGCATATAGGATCTATTTCTGTCAATGAGTATTTACATTGTTGAGTTACACTAATTATAATGTCCATAATCAGGAAATGCCTGTAACTTGTATAAGCAAGAAAGAACCTGACATGAGTGAGCCTCCAAGAGCATGACTTTGGCTGTTGTGACACTGTTAAGCCAGTGACACAGAGCAGCACTCACAACTGTCAGGTCATGCATGTTTTCTAGCAGCCACACTATCAAAAAGCTGTTCTGGCTGGGCGTGGCGACTCACACCTTTAATCCCAGCACTCGGGAGGCAGAGGTAGGAGGACCACCATGAGTTCAAGGCCACCCTGAGACTACATAGTGAATTCCAGGTCAGCCTGCACTACAGTGAGACCCTACCTCAAAAAACCAAAACCAAAATAAAACAAAATAAAAAACTGTTCTGTTGTGGTTTTGAGACAAGGACTTGCTCTGTAGCTCTGGACAGCCTGGTACTTCCTATATAGCCCAGGCTGGCTTTAAACTCACATCAATCCTCTGTACTCAGCTTTGAGGGCTGGGATTACAGATTATCAAAGTGAGCCATCACACCAGGTTTAAATTTTGCTTTTTGTAATCTCAGCAGAGTGCTGATGTGGAAGAGTTCTGTGAGTTTCCTGATGTTTCAAATAATATTTTTTTTTTTAAAAAAAACCCAAACAAACAAAAGTGGGGATGAGATGCTGATGCTGGGGATGTAGCTCAGTTGGTAGTGTGCTTATCTAGCAAGCACAGAGCCCACAAGCCTGGTAGGGTGGAACACTCCTGTAATTCTAGCACTTTGGAGGTAGAGGCAGAAGAATCAGAAGTTCAAGATCATCTCTGGGCATATAGCAAGTTTGGGACCATCCTGGGATATATATCTAACAAAAGATAGAGGGCAGAATTTGTTTTGATCCTAGAGATTGAATACAGAGCCTCACAGATACTAAGATGTACTGTGTTACTGAGATATACTCCCAAGGTTCATGATACTAATGCATAGATTGATTAAACTATTATATCAAAAATAATATTTTAGGGCTGGAGAGATGGCTTAGCAGTTAAGGCACATGCCTGTGAAGCCTAAGGACCCGGGTTCCATTCCTCAGTACTCACATAAGGCAGATGCACAAGGGGCACATGCATCTGGAGTTCATTTACAGTGGCTAGAGGCCCTGGCATGTCCATTCTCCCCCCCAATCTCTCTGCCTCTTTTTCTCTCAAATAGATAAATAAATATTTTTAAAAATAATATTTTTGCATGTAATCAGCATTAAAAATCAGTATGAAAGGACTGGAGAGATTGCTTAGTGGTTAAGGCCCTTGCCTGCAAAGCCTAATAACCCTGATTTGATTCCCCAATACCCACATAGAGCCAGATGCACAAAATGGCATATGCACCTGGAGTTCGTTTGCAGTGGCTAGAGGCCCTGGCATGCATGTTCTTATTCTCTGTCTTTCTATTTCTCTCTGCTTGAAAATGAATAAATAAAATTTTAAAAATCAGTATATATATATATATATATATATATATATATATATATTTTTTTTTTTTTGGTTTTTCGAGGTAGGGTCTCACTGTAGTCCAGGCTGACCTGGAATTAACTATGTAGTCTCAGGGTGGCCTTGAACTCACGGCGGTCCTCCTACCTCTGCCTCCCAAGTGCTGGGATTAAAGGTGTGTGCCACCATGCCCAGCTAAAAATCAGTATTTAATCCTTGACCCTGGCACTTGGGAGGCTAAGTTATGGGATCACTGTGACTTTGAGGCAAGCCTGGGCAACAAAGCGAGCTCCAGGTTATCCTTGACTAGAGTGAGACTGTGCCTCAAAAAGTCAACTAAATAGTGCTGGAGAGCTGGCTTAGCAGTTAAGGTGCTTGCATGCGAAGCCTAAGGACCCAGGTTTGACTTCCCAGAACGCATGTAAGCAAGGTGGACAAGGTGATGATGCGCACAAGGTGGGTGATGCATGCATACAAGGTGGGTGATGCATGCACACAAGGTGGGTGATGCATGCACACAAGGTGGCGCGTACATCTGGAGTTCGATTGCAGTGGCTAATGGCCCTGGCACACCAATTCTCTTCCTCCCCCCTTCTCTCTCATAAGAAATATAAGCTAAATAAATAAATTAGTTAATTACTTAATAATAAGCTGGGTATGGTGGTTCATGCCCTTAATTCCAGCACCCAGGAGGCTGAGCTAGGATCATTATGAGTTTGAGGCTAGCCTAGGCTACAGTGTGAGTTCCAGGTCAGTTTTATGCTAGAGAAAGCCTGCCTCAAAAAATTGGAATAAAATAATAAATGAAGTCACTGTGGATTTGTTGTTGTTGTTGTTTTTCAAGGTAAGGTCTAAGGTCTTACTCTAGCCCATGCTCAGTTGGAACTCACTCTGTAGTTCCAGGCTGGCCTTGAACTCATGGCAATCCTTCTATTTTGCCTCCTGAGTGCTGGGATTAACGGTGTGTGCCACCACACTTGGCACTATGTTCTTTTTGTATTCCTTTTTTATTCTAATTCATTGAAATATATTATTTCAAAAATATGTATTTTATAAATATGTCTCAATTTGAATATAATTCTCATTGGAAATGCTCATCTCTTTTTTGGCTCTTTTAAAAAATTCCTTTTCAGTATGTGTATCATGTGTGGGGTGTGGTGTATTATGTGCGTGTGTGTGCAGATGGCCCTCCATGCAAGTACATGTAGGGGCAAGAAGACCATCATGTGTCCTTCTCTATTGGGTCATCCACATATTTCCTTAGAATCGGGTCTCTCTGGTGTCACACACAAACACACATACCCACAGACTGGAATTACAGATGTATGTGGCTGACTGTGCTATCTCCTCAGCCCCCATCCATTTTCTTTTTTTCTTCTCTTTTCTCTTTTTGAGAGAGAGAATTGGCATGGCAGGGCCTCAGCCACTGCACTCGAACTCCAGATGCTTGCACCTACTGGGCATGTGCAACCTTGCACTTGCCACACCTTTGTGCGTCTGGCTAACTTGGGACCTGGAGAGCAGAACATGGGTCCTTAGGCTTCACAGGCAAGCACCTTAACTGCTAAGCCATCTCTCCAGCCTCCAGCTTTTACTTAATTGTAATTTATGTAAAATGAAATTTTGCTTCCTATCAATTGCACCCATTCATACCACTTTACATTTATTTTGCCACCTTATTCAATAGATATTTTCTAATACCACTTATATCTGACTGGTTAATCTATACCTTTCTTTGATGAATGTTGTCATTGTTTAGACATACATTCCTATAGGCAATATCCTGTGAACCAGCAATCAAATTGTTTGACTTAATGTTTCACTTCTCAGTAGCCATGTGTGGTTACTGTTATGGTTGAAGTTGTCAACTAAGAAACCAACCCTAGCTGGGCATGGTGGCGCACACCTTTAATCCCAGCACTCGGGAGGCAGAGGTAGGATTGCCATGAGTTCAAGGCCATCCTGAGACTAAATAGTGAATTCCAGGTTAGCCTGGACTAGAGTGAAACCCTGCCTCCAAAAACCAAAAAGAAAAGATAAGAAAAAAGAAACCGACCCTAAGGGTAATACTTTAGCAACATTTTAAGGCAAGAGGCATGCTTTTGATTGCTCTGAATTGCCTTTAGGTATAACGGTCTAAAAAATAGTAGCATTAATCACAGGACACTATCACCAAAAAGATAAAAAGCAAATGTAAAGTGTTTGAATGACCAAAAGTAGATAGAATAACATGGGTGTGGTGACTTTCTTCCTCAATTATGAAGTGAGTAGGAATAGACAATCTGAATTTAATACAATATATTTTTAGTTCATTATATTCCTCTAAAATTTGGGTTGCCTATAATTTGCTGGATTCAAACATTGTGGAGAGGTCATTCTTAATTTTTGTGAAGAATCTTGGTATCTGGAAATGAAAATATGTATTTTAGTCTGATTCATATGAATTATAGAAATGTGGCACCTATAGTCTCAGTGTTTTTATAAATTAATCACATAACAGTATATAGTTAACTCTGTTTTTAAAACTTTATTTGCACTTCATGTTTACTCTCACTACACATTTATTAAATGTGTGAAAAATAAAGTCAAATATTCTATGGGTTTGAGATTCTGCCTTTGACAATATATATAGAGTTCTTTTTCTTAGTCTGTTAATGTTGAGTATTTATTTGTTTGTTTAATATTTCTTCAAAGTTTTATGGACTTTCATGTTTTGCATAAGCCTCCCTTGACTGTGTTTGCTTGAAATTCTTTGGCTGGAGAGAGTCAACATGTCAAATGACTTTTATACAGTGTACATATTTGGAAAGCTATTTTGCCACAAGAGTCTGGAAACTTGGGCAGCACTCACTGCCATGCTTTTAAAAGGGAAAATATGTTAGAGTTGGTTAAATATGTTAGTGATTCAGTGGGTCACTGCTGCTTTTGAGTGAGTTGGTCTAGACATAGGGACTCTTACAGAAGAGCCATGTTGTTTAGTTAAAGCAAATGAGTTTGAATACAGTCACAAGTGTAGTTTTTAAAAAAAAGGTCTCGGGCTGGAGAGATGGCTTAGCAGTTAAGGGCCTGCCTTCTAAGCCTAAGAACGCTGGTTCCAATCTTCAGGTCCCACGTTTAGCCAGATGCAAAGTGACGCAAGGGCGCAATGCCACACTTGACCACAAGGGGGCGCTCACATCTGGATTTCTTTCACAGCAGCTGAGAGGCTGCTGGTGCGCCCATCTCTATCTGTCTTCCTCGCTGTCTGTCTCTCTGTGTCTCTCTCCAAAAAAAAAAAAAAGTTCTCATGCCATGTTGGCACATATTTTGAGCTACTGTGACTTAACTGGACCTCCTCATTCCTGTCTCTCAATGTTGGGAGAAGAGACAAATATGACATTTTATTATTTATTTATTTATTTATTTGGGAGAGACAGAGAGAGAGAGAAAGAGGTAGAGAGACAGGGAGAAAATGGGCGTACCAGGGCCTCCAGCCACTGCAAACAAACTCCAGATGCATGTGCCATGTTGTGCATCTGACTTACATGGTTACTGGGGAATTGAGCCTCGAACTGGGGTCCTTAGGCTTCACAGGCAAGCACTTACCTCTCTAGCCCTGACATTTTATTCTTAACTATTTATAAAATCACCAGAGCTCTAGTTATTAGAATCCTATTCAGAATTTTATCATTGCTGTCTGAATTAAGATATTCTTTGTTGTTGTTGTTGTTGTTATTTGTTATTGTTTTTTTCGAGGTAGGGTCTCACTCTTAACTCAGGCTGACCTGGAATTCACTACATAGTCCCAGGGTAGCCTCAAACTCACAGCAATCCTCCTACCTCTGCCCTCCGAGTGCTGGGATTAAAGTCATGCACCACCATGCCCAGCTTGAATTAAGGTATTCTAACCAAAAAGCATTCTGCATGTGGATGGGTACCATCGATTATACAGTAGGCCCCTTTGCCTCTTACATAGGGTCAGCATGCAGATAGGGCTCCATGCCTTTCTCCTTTTCAGAAGGCAGCAGTAGGAAACTGCCCTCTTACTCCTGCTTGTGTCTAGTAAGGTCCAAGGAGGACGTTGTGAAGAGTGCAGCATACAGGTAGAGTGCAGGCATTCAAACGACAGCTGCAAAGCTAATGCAGTGTCAGGGAGGACTTGGGACCGATGCATGCAGAGGGCTGTTGAGGAGCACTGTATGCGTGGGTCTTTTGGGATATAGAAATCAGGAAAAGCAAACTGGGGAACATGACTTTTGAGCCAGGCCTTGATGTATTGTTAGGTGCTTTGCAAAAATTAATTAATTAATTTAAAGTAAAATTACACACTTTGGAAAGAGCAAGAGATCCAATATTAGAAAGGAGTTTCTAAACTTCACTTTTGAGAGTTAAACTAATTACTGTCATCACAAAACAGTTGGAGGCCAAATGTCTCTAGGCCTAAAGGAAGGAATACCTACTTTACTTGGAGTAGCTACCATATATATATATCCATACATATATATACACACACACGTATGCATGCATACATACATACATACATACATACATACATACATACATACCCTCTAGCCCCAGACCACCAAAAGGGTTCTCAAGAAAGGGAGATGCATAAGAAGTGGTTTGGTTAAGACTGGGAAGAATGCTCAGTGGTTAAAGGTACTTGTTTATAAAGTCTGCTGGCCACAGTTTAATTCCCAAGCCACTTGTGTCGCCAAACTCAAAAAATAATGCAAGCATCTAATGTTAGTTTGCAGTGATAAGAGGCTCTGCTGAGCCTGTGTACATATATACACATGTAAGTGAATAAATAAAGAAAAAGAAAGAAAGATCTTGCAGGTGGATAATAATGAAACCGTATACTTTCAACTATAAATGTGTTAGAATACCTCTTTTCAAATATCTTCTTTATTATTTATTTGCAAGATTATTTATTTGCAAGAGACAGTGAGTATGGACATGCCAGGGCCTCTTGCCACTGCAAACAAACTCCAGATGCATGTGCCATTTTGTGCATCTGGCTTTACGTGGGTACTGGGGATTTGAACCCAGGACATCAGGCTTTGCAAGCAGGTGCCTTTAGCCTCTGAGCCATCTTTCCAGCCCTAGAATACCTACGTTTTTTTAAAAAATTATTTTTATTAATTTATTTGAGAGAGAGAAAAAGAGAAATAGGCAGATATAGAGCGAATAGACACACCAGGGCCTCTAGCTGCTGCAAATGAACTCTAGACACATGTACCACCTTGTGCATATGGCTTATATGGGTCCTGGGGAATCAAACCTGGGTCCTTTGGCTTTGCAGGCAAGTGCCTTAACTGCTGAGCCATCTCTCCAGCTCAACCTCTTGATTACCTAAGTTAGAAAACAGTGAAGGATTGGATATTTACAGAATTCAGTTTAGTAGAGATATGCAGTGCATATTTTAAGAAAATGATACCAGTCAGATTTAGGTGTTTTCATGTTAGCCAAGCAGTGTTTTTTTAAAATTTTTAAAATATTTTTATTTATTGATTAGACCACACCCATGCAAGAGAGAGTGTATGGTGTACCAGGGCCTCTTGCCACTGCAAGTAAATGCCGGACATATGCACCCACCACTTTATTAATTTGGCTTTACATGGGTACTGGAACTCTTAACTCAGGCCAGCAGGCTTTGCGAGTGTCTTTAACCACTGAACTATTTCCTTAACCCCTAAGTTGTAAAATATGTTTAAATATATATGGTATATTAGTATGAAGTTAATATTTAATATATATTTTGGTTTTGCGAGGTAGGGTCTCACTCTGGTCCAGGCTGACCTGGAATTCACTATGTAGTCTCAGGGTGGCCTCGAACTCTTGGCGATCCTCCTACCTCTGCCTCCCAAGTGCTGGGATTAAAGGTGTGCACCACCACGCCCGGCTAATATTTTATATTTTTATTTACATATTTTAAGAGAATTGTACTTAACATGTTTCTAAACAATAGGAATTTCTATTTATTTACTTGAAGAATGTTAAAAGTCTTATCACCTTTTCTTTTTATTTTTCTTTTTTTTGTTTGAGGTAGGGTCTCACTCTGGCCCAGGCTGACCTGGGAATTAACTATGTAGTCTGAGGGTGGCCTTGAACTCATGGTGATTCTCCTACCTCTGCCTCCCAAGTCCTGGGATTAAAGGCGTGGGCCACCATGCCTGGCCTATCACCAATTTTTTTTTTCTCAGAATTACTGGAATATTTGATCCAAACTCAAAAATAATGCTAGACAGCCGGGCGTGGTGGCGCACGCCTTTAATCCCAGTACTCGGGAGGCAGAGGTAGGAGGATCGCCGAGAGTTCGAGGCCACCCTGAGACTACATAGTTAATTCCAGGTCAGCCTGAACCAGAGTGAGACCCTACCTCGCAAAAACCAAAAAAAAAAATAATAATGCTAGACAAACATAAAAATACTTAATTCTGACTGGTAAATTTTTTTTCTTGAAATGAAATACACGTTTGGAAGATGAGAAGATAAAAGACGAGTGATAAAGGGCTTACCACTTTATAGCTGTGTTTGGGTTTTTGTTGTTGTTTTTAGAGACCAGGTCGGCCTCAGAACCCTGGAGTCCCTGTTTCCTGCCTCAGCCACCTGAGTAGCTAGGATCTTTTTGGGGGTGGATTTCAAGGTAGGGTCTCACTCTAGTCCAGGCTGACCTGGAAATCACTGTGTAGTCTCAGGGTGGCCTCGAGCTCATGGTGATCCTCCTACTTCTGCCTCTTGAGTGCTGGGATTAAAGGCATGTGCTACCATGCCCGGCATAGGATTTTTTTTTTTTTTCTTTTTTGTTTTTTTTTTTTTTAAAGGTAGGGTCTCACCTAGCCCAGACTGACTTGGAATTCACTATGGAGTCTCAGGGTGGCCTTGAACTCACAACAATCCTCCTACCTCTGCCTCCTGAGTGCTGGGATTAAAAGCGTGTGCCACCATGCCCAGTTTAGTATTATTATTATTTTTTTTTTGGTTTTGCAAGGTAGGGTTTCACTGTGGTCCAGGCTGACCTGGAATTAACTATGTAGTCTC
Source organism: Orientallactaga sibirica (assembly GCA_036365145.1). Classification (NCBI taxonomy): domain Eukaryota; kingdom Metazoa; phylum Chordata; class Mammalia; order Rodentia; family Dipodidae; genus Orientallactaga; species Orientallactaga sibirica. The sequence goes on along the minus strand of JAEOAD010000035.1, from coordinate 11,004,333 downwards.
AGGGTGGCCTTGAACTCTCGGTGATCCTCCTACCTCTGCCTCCCCAGTGCTGGGATTAAAGGCGTGCGCCACCACGCCCGGCTTGTCAGTATTTTTTTTTTAAGTGTTTGTAATGTCCTAGAGTTAATCTTGTTCATCTCTTTTATTTTTTTATTTTTATTTTTTATTTTTGGAGAGAGACACAGAGAGAGACAGAGAGAGAGAGGGAGAGGGAGACAGATAGAGAATGGGCACGCCAGCAGTCTCTCAGCTGCTGTGAATGAAATCCAGATGCGTGCACCCCTTGTGGGCAAGTGCGGCATTGTGCCCTTGTGTCACTTTGCATCTGGCTAAACATGGGACCTGGAGATTGGAACTGGGTTCTTAGGCTTAGCAGGCAGGCGCCTTAACCGCTAAGCCATCTCTCCAGCCCTTGTTCATCTCTTTTTAAAATATGATTTGGGGCTGTGTAGATGGCACAGTGGTTAAAGACACTTGCTTACAAAACTTACAGGCATGGGCTTAATTCCTTAGTACCCACGTAAAGCCAGATGCACAAAGTGGTGCATGTGTCTGGGAGTTTATTTGCAGTAACAAGAGGCCCTGGTATGCCTATTCTTTGTTCTCTCTCTCTTTCTCTGTCCTTGCAAATAAATAAATGATTTTTAAAAATATGATTTGGGGCTGGAGAGATGGCTTAGTGGTTAAGGTGCATGCTTGTGAAGCCTAAGGACCCAGGTTCAATTCTCCAGGTCCTACATAAGCCAGATGCACATGGTGGCACATATGTCTGGAGTTCGTTTGCAGTGGCTAGAGGCCTTGGTGTGCCCATTCTCACACTCTCTCTCTGTCTCTAATAAATAAAAATAAAATTTTTTAAAAATATGATTATTGGGCTGGAAAAATGGCTTAGCAGTTAAGGTGCTTGCCTGCAAAGCCAAAGGACCCAAGTTCAGTTCCCCAGGACCCTTGTAAAGTGGTGCATGTATCTAGAATTCATTTGCAGAGGCTAGAGGCCCTGGCATGCTCATTCTCTCTTTCTCTGTCTGTTTCTTTCTCTCTCTCTAAAATAAATAAAAATAAAAAATATATTTTAAAAATATATAATTGTTAAAAGGATTTTGATGACAATTGTAACATCCTTCTCAGCACTTATTTTCAGGAAGTGAAAGGTATAATAAGACTATAGAATAAACATAGCTACCTGAAATTTCCCCATATGTTTTTTTTTTTTTTGGCATATGTAGTTTGTGTTTGCACATACATGGGTTCATATATGTGTGCACATACATATGCAAGTATGTGTGTGTATGTATGGAGGCTAGAGTTTGACATTGGCTGTATTCCCTAGTCACTCCCCCTCTAATTTTTTTTTAAACAAGGCCTCTCAGAACCCAGAGCTCTGATTCCATTAGACAAGCTAGCCAGCAAACTAGCCAGGGATCTTCCTGCCTTTGCTTCCCAGTGCTTGTCGATATTTTTTTAAGTGTTTGTAATGTCCCAGAGTTAATCTTGTTCATCTCTTTTATTTTTTTATTTTTATTTTTTATTTTTGGAGAGAGACACAGAGAGAGAGGGAGAGGGAGACAGATAGAGAATGGGCACGCCAGCAGTCTCTCAGCTGCTGTGAATGAAATCCAGATGCGTGCGCCCCTTGTGGGCAAGTACGGCATTGTGCCCTTGTGTCACTTTGCATCTGGCTAAACGTGGGACCTGGAGATTGGAACTGGGTTCTTAGGCTTAGCAGGCAGGCGCCTTAACCACTAAGCCATCTCTCCAGCCCTTGTTCATCTCTTTTTAAAATATGATTTGGGGCTGTGTAGATGGCACAGTGGTTAAAGACACTTGCTTACAAAACTTACAGGCATGGGCTTAATTCCTTAGTACCCACGTAAAGCCAGATGCACAAAGTGGTGCATGTGTCTGGGAGTTTATTTGCAGTAACAAGAGGCCCTGGTATGCCTATTCTTTGTTCTCTCTCTCTTTCTCTGTCCTTGCAAATAAATAAATGATTTTTAAAAATATGATTTGGGGCTGGAGAGATGGCTTAGTGGTTAAGGTGCATGCTTGTGAAGCCTAAGGACCCAGGTTCAATTCTCCAGGTCCTACATAAGCCAGATGCACATGGTGGCACATGTGTCTGGAGTTCGTTTGCAGTGGCTAGAGGCCTTGGTGTGCCCATTCTCACTCTCTCTCTCTCTCTGTCTCTAATAAATAAAAATAAAAATTTTAAAAAATATGATTATTGGGCTGGAAAAATGGCTTAGCAGTTAAGGTGCTTGCCTGCAAAGCCAAAGGACCGAAGTTCAGTTCCCCAGGACCCTTGTAAGTAAGTACAAAGTGGTGCATGTATCTAGAATTCATTTGCAGAGGCTAGAGGCCCTGGCATGCTCATTCTCTCTTTCTCTGTCTGTTTCTTTCTCTCTCTCTAAAATAAATAAAAATAAAATATATATTTTAAAAATATATGATTGTTAAAAGGATTTTGATGACAATTCTAACAACCTTCTCAGCACTTATTTTCAGGAAGTGAAAGGTATAATAAGACTGTAGAATAAACATAGCTACCTGAAATTTCCCCATATGTTGTTTTTTTTTTTTTTTTTTGGCATATGTAGTTTGTGTTTGCACATACATGGGTTCATATATGTGTGCACATACATATGCAAGTATGTGTGTGTATGTATGAAGGCTAGAGTTTGACATTGGCTGTATTCCCTAGTCACTCCCCCTCTAATTTTTTTTTAAACAAGGCCTCTCAGAACCCAGAGCTCTGATTCCATTAGACAAGCTAGCCAGCAAACTAGCCAGGGATCTTCCTGCCTTTGCTTCCCAGTGCTGGGATTACCGGCACACATTCCCACATTTGCCTTGTAAATGAGTTCTGAGGATTCCAGCTTCGTTCCTCATCCTTGTTTGGCAAGCATTTTATGGACTGAGCCATCTCCCCAGGCCCGTGTGCTTTTCTAGAGAAAAATTGCATAGTATCTCTTTAAATGTTGTCATTTGCAAATGTTGACCCTATTTCAGCCAGTAAAGTACATCCATACTGGCTTTTACTTCTCTGGTAAGTGTCCACAGATCTCATTACTGATTGATTTTAGCAGATAGCCTGCACAGCCAGTATTTTCTGAAGTCAGCAGTCTAACCTGAATCACATTTAGACTCACCTAGAGAATGAAAAGAAGCATCAGGGCTGGAGAGATGGCTTAGGGGTTAAGGCGCCTGCCTCCTAAGCCTAAGAACGCTGGTTCCAATCTCCAGGTCCCACGTTTAGCCAGATGCAAAGTGACGCAAGGGCACAATGCCACACTTGACCACAAGGGGGCGCACACTTCTGGATTTCGTTCACAGCAGCTGAGACACTGCTGGCGCGCCCATCTCTGTCTTCCTCTCCCTCTCTCTCTCTGTGTCTCTCTCCAAAAAAATAATAAATTTTTTTAAATTAAAAAAAAAAAAAAAAAAGAAGCATCAGTGTGTGCCCAGTTTTCAGAGATTCTGATTTAGTGGGGCAGCACCCCAGGAACAGCTGGCATTAAAACCCAATGCACTGGCTGGAGAGATGGCTTAGCTGTTAAGGCACATGCCTGCAAAGCCTAAGGACCCCGGTTCAATTCTCTAGTTCCCACGTAAGTCAGATGCACATGGTGGCGCATGCGTCTGGACTTCATTTGCAGGGGTTAGAAGCCCTAGCACGCCCATTCTCATTCTCCCTCTCTCTCTCTGTCTCAAAAAAAAAGGGGCGGGACCCAGTGCACTGACACAAGGTCAAGGTGAGGTTTGGGTGGGGTTGCAAGAGAGAGGGCAGAAGAATGGAGTTCAGTTACTTCTTTCTCTTCCCTAGTTTCAGTTATTTATCCAACAGAAGCAGGAAATCAGAGATCACCTGAATACCCGCAGGTTAGAACATGAAGTAGCTTTTGTTCCTTTTGTCTTTGTAGACATGGAAGGACGTGAATGAAACTTTAAGCAGTTCAACAAAGGATGCGCTAATGGATGACAGAGACACCCCTACATGCAATCTGCAGATAGAGCCACAAGATGGATGTCATCCTGGTGACAGCGTGGAAAGGAGAATAACACGCTTGCCTTCTGTGTCAGACGAAAATGAAAACCAGCTTGCGGGGGATGTGCCTGAGCCTCTGAGCCGCACTGACAGTGCAATGGGGAAAACCGAAGTGCTTGAGCAGGACAGTCTGAACAACAACGAAAGCTGCCCTCCCAGCTGTGAGGCCACCGGCCAGAACTTGGAAAACACTCAGTGTGAAGGCCCCAAAGATGGCCAGTCCTTCCCAGGAAAGGACAAAAACCTACCTGGAAAAAGAAGCACAAAAACCAAAAAGGGCTCTTCTAAGAAGATGCCACCAGGTAATTTCAATTATTTCTACTTTGACAAAAAATAACCCTCCCCATCCCATATTGTGTGTGTGAGCTTACACCTTGTTTTTCTTCTTCTAACATGGCTCCACAGAAGCACCATTTGTGGGTGAATTATAATGTACTTAATGACTTTCTGATAGCTGTTCACAGGTTTCTACAACACTAAGTACTGTATATATGTAGTTTCCTATCTTCTTAAATCACACCATTTTCCACTAATACCAGACTTAAAATCTACTTCTACAGCCGGGCATGGTGGCGCACGCCTAATTTAACCCCAGCACTTGGGAGGCAGAGGTAGGAGGATCACCGTGAGTTCGAGGCCACCCTGAGACTACAGAATGAATTCCAGGTCAGCCTAGGCCAGAATGAAACCCTACCTCGAAAAACCAAAATAAATAAATAAATAAATAAATAAATAAATAAATAAATAAATAAAAAATAAAAGTAATAAAATTTACTTCTGCCATCACTGGTGCTTTCTAATCAGTTTCTAACCAGTGAAGTTCTGTGCTAGTTAAGACCTTCTTGTACGACCATTTCTTCTCACTCTGTGGGTGAAGAGCATACGTGAATTTGTATCAACATGCTTCTCATGTCAATATTCAGTAAGGCACCTGTTGTTTTGTTAAATTGGTATGGTATGGGTGTTTTGCACCACTGCCCATATATGGAGGCCTGAGCTCGGCCTCAGGGTGGTTTTTTTTTTTTTTTTTTTTTTTTTTTGAGGTATTGCTCTAGCCCAGGCTGACCTGGAATTAGCTATGTAGTCTCAGGGTAGCCTCGAACTCATGGCGATCCTCCTACCTCCACCTACCAAGTGCTGGGATTAAAGGCGTGTGCCACCACGCCTGCCCAGCCCCAGGGTATTTATCATCACCTTCCACTCTACTTGAAACAGGGTCTCCCTTGTTACCCCCCCTTCCTCCCACCATGTGTGCATGCCAGTCTAAATAACCACGGGCTTCTAGATTCTCCTGGCTTCGCCTTCCAGTGTTCTAGGTGCATTGGGACCACTTTGCTTTATATGGGTGCTAGGGAGTTGAACTCAGGCCAGCAAACTTGTAAGCAAGCACCTTTAACTGCTGAGCCATTTCCTCAGCCCAACACCTGGTTTTAATATCTGTATTTCTTTAGTTACAAAGTAATTCAGAGTATTTCTGATTTGACGTATAGTTTGGCAGTAGTTTACAGCTACAGACTTTTGTACCAGAGTCACCAGGTACTCATAGGAAAAGGCAGCCTGTGAATATTTTTGGTCAGAAACATACTGATCTGAAGACTTCTGGCATGCCGTGGTCTTGGGTTCCCTGGGAGTCTCTTCCAGCGAAGCCGGCATTTTGCACAGAGGCTCGCGTGAACAAGTGGCATGTCCCCCTCTGTTCTGTTGGACTTCTATGGCAGATTAGAAATGTAGTTACTAGCTCAGCTGAGGAGCTCAGTGGGGAGAGCATTAGAATGCAGGAATGTAGTCAGTCACTGTACATCCTGTTTTTCACTTGTATTTTTACATTTGGAATAAAATGAAAAACCTTACATTCTGCAAACTAATCCTTATTTAATAAGTTAACTTTTGTTGCATTCAGGTTCGCATTGCTGGCAGAAAACATGTAACCAAGAGCAGATTATAATGGGGAAAGGGGGGTTTATTTTGGCTTACAGATTCAAGGGGAAACTCCATGATGGCAAGGGAAAATGACAGAGGGTGGACATCACCTTCTGGCCAACATCAGATGGACAACATCAACAGGAGAGTGTGCCAAATACTAGCAAGATGAAGCTGGTTATAACACCCATAAATCTGCACCCCAAAATATACTGCCTCTAGGAGGTGTTAATTCCCAAATTGCTATCAGCTGGGGACCTAGCATTCAGAACAACTAAGTTTATGGGGGACACCTGATCAAACTACCACATCCCTGGCCCCCATAAAGTGATAACCATACATAATATAAAATGCAATGCATTCATCCAACTTTTAAAGTCTCCATAGTTTTTAATCAATCCCAATGATATTCAAACATTCCCATAGTCCAAGGTCTTTTAACTGAGCCATAATACCCAAAAAAACCCATAATGGCACAGAATCAACATTCACATTGCAAAAGATGGCATTGGGAATAGCAAAGAAATAATCAACCAATAAAAGATTTAAAACAACCAGGGCAAACATCAAACTCTGTAGCTCCACCCCAAGTCCAACAACTCTAGCCAATGACAAGTCTCCAAAGCTGATCTCTGGAGTTCCAATTCTGCCCCTCCAGCTAGGCTACTCACAGTCCTGGAAAACTTCATCAGGTGCTGGCATCTCTGTTTGGCAGCCATCCCATAGTCCTGGCATCTCTACTGGGTCTCCACTGCAACCCATGGTTCATCCTCATGGCTCCATTGGGTTTCTATGCAGGTAATCCAACAAGCATGCTTCACACTGCCATGGCCATTTCTAAAATACAAGACCATTTTGCAAATCCAATGACCCTTTCTTTCCTCCATTTGTTATGCTCCATAATACCACGTGGGCTGCCAATTTGTTAATCCAGGGGGTAATATAGCCGACTTTGAAGGTCAGGATACTCCTTGAGCATTCAGGCCCCTTCAAAGAACTCTGCATTATTCCTGTTGCCCCAGTGCAGGTCAGCTGGCCCAATCTCAATGGTTGTAACCGCTCATAAGATTGCAGCAGAATTTTTGGCCCAAAGATTTCATTTCTGTGCTATATCCTTTTGCTTACACCAGTCCATTTCTACACAATACAACCCTGCACAACTTCTCAGGACATGGGCATAACAGCAAGCTTCTCATACCAACTGCCTCTAGCCCAATCTAAGCAAAGCTCTTTCTCACTCTCATAAGCCAAACCTCAGTCCATAGTTCTTACTGCATTCAGGTCTTTCAACTCTGACCAGAATAGTCTATCAAGCTGTACTTATAGCACTGCAAGGCATCTCTTAGGCCAAGATTTTAAATTCTTCTACGTTCCTTCCTCAAAAATCAGCTCCAGAAGGCCAAAAGCCACACACTTAGGTGTCAGCAGCAATGATCTCACTTCTTGGTACCAAATTTACTGTTATAGTCATGTTCATATTGCTGGCAGAAAATACCCGACCAAGCTTGTGGAGGAAAAAATAGGTTTATTTTGGCTTACCGACTCAAAGGGAAGTTCCATGATGACGGGAAAACAGTGGCATGAGCAGGGTGGACATCACCTCCTGGCCAACATCAGATGGACAACAGCAACAGGAGAGTGTGCCAAACACTGGCAAGAGGAAGCTGGCCTTAACACCCATAAGCCCACCCCTGAAAATACACTGCCCCCCAGAGGTATTCCCAAATTGCCATCAGCTGGGGTCATAACACCTAAGTTTATGGGGGACACCTGAATCAAACCACCATGCTTTTTATTTTTATTTATTTATTTATTTATTTATTTATTTGAGAGAGAGGGAGGGAAGGAGGGAGAAGCAGAGGAAGACAGAGAATGGGTGCAACAGGACTTCCAGCCACTGCAGACAAACTCCAGACACGTGTGCTACCTTGTACATCTGGCTTACGTAGATCTGGGGAATCGAACCGGGGTCCTTTGGCTTTGCAGGCAAATGCCTTAACTGCTAAGCCATCTCTCCAGCCCAAACCACCACACTTTTAAGAAACATTTATTTATTTACTTGTATGTGTATAGGCACACCAAGGTCTCTTGGTACTACAACGTCTGGCTTTACATTGGTGGCTGGGGAATTGAACCTAGGCCAATAGGCCTTGCAAGCAAGTACTTTTAACTGCTGAGCCATTTTTCAGCACTGGCTATAACTCTTAATATAACTCATAATTTGGCCTCTAATAAGGATCACTCATTGTTTGACTCTTCCTATTCTTTTTTTTTTTTTTTTTTTTCGAGGTAGGGTCTCCTTGTAACCCAGGCTGACCTGGAATTCACTATATAGTCTCAGGGTGGCCTCAAACTCACAGCGATCCACCTACCTCTGCCTCCCAAGTGCTGGGATTAAAGACATGCTTCACCACACCCTGCTCTTCCTATTCTTTTGTCTTTTCCTTGTTGACTTAAAAATGTATCTTTTTTTTTTTTTTTTTTTCGAGGTAGGGTCTCACTCTGGCTCAGGCTGACCTGGAATTCACTATGTAGTCTCAGGGTGGCCTCGAACTCCCGGCAATCCTCCTACCTCTGCCTCCTGAGTGCTGGGATTAAAGGCGTGCACCACCACGCCCGGCAAATGTATCATTTTTTGATGAGGGATATCAATGTATTTTTCTTTAAAGATATAAGGGTAAGCAGATGATAATATCAGTGCCATGTGTATGTAAGATGATTTATTGTTTAAGCTATCATTCAAGGCACAAACCTAGCTAGAAGTGGTGGGTGGCTACATAGTAAAGCACTGTCTGAAAAAAACAAACAACATACCCAATACCTATCTTTTGAACTATCCCAGGTATAGGTCATTACTAATCTGCTTTTTTCCCCTCTATAATTTGCTTCCTCTGGACATTCTATATCAATGGAATCACACAGTAGATTTTTTTGTTGTTGTTGCTGTTGTTGGAAGAGTCTCACCCTAGCCCAGGCTGATCTCAAACTCAAGGCAGTTCTTTACTTCAGCCTTCCAAATGCTGGGATTATAGGCCTGGCTTATCTGTACTTCTTGTCTATAATGAATGTTCTTTTTTGTTGTATATCAATTGTGTGAGTGTGGGTACACATATGCCATGGTGTGCATATGGAGATCCGAGTCTAATCCCCCTTGTTTGAGGGAGACTTTGGGTTCATGGTTGTGTCTGCCAAGATAGCTGATCTGTGAGTTTCAGGCAGATTTTCCCATCTCTGCCTCTACTCTTGCTATGGGCACACTGTGCTATAGTGCCCAGCTTTACAAGGTGCTGGGATCTGAATTCAGGTCCTCACTCTTTTTTTTTTTTTTTTTTTTTTTTTTTGGTGTTTCGAGGTAGGGTCTCACTCTAGCTCAGGCTGACCTGGAATTCACTCTGTAGTCTCAGGGTGGCCTTAAACTCACAGCGATCCTCCTACCTCTGCCTCCCGAGTGCTGTGATTGAAGGCGTGCGCCCGGTTAGGTCCTCACTCTTGCATGCAAGCTCTTTATCCACTGAGCATCTCCCAGCCCATTGTGTGTAACTTTTCGAGGACCCATCAATCTGCTTTCCAGGGCAGCTGCATCAGTTTATATTCCCACCACAAATGCGTGAATTTCACTGTATCTTTGCCAACATTTGTTAATATCTGACTTTTATTATAGCCAGTTTTATTAAGATACAGTTAACGTGTCAAATTGTACCTTTCTATTTATCTATTTATTTGTTTATTTATTTATTTATTTTTTGGTTTTTGCGAGGTAGGGTCTCACTCTGGTTCAGGCTGACCTGGAATTCACTATGTACTCAGGGTGGCCTCGAACTCTTGGCACTCCTCCTATTTCTTCCTCCCAAGTGCTGGGATTAAAGGCGTGTGCCACCACACCCGGCTAAATTGTACCTTTCTAAAATGTTCAGTTTAGTGGTTTTATTATAGTCACAGGATTGTGTAACCATCACCAGGAATGAGTTCTAGAATCTTTCATCCCCTTGAAAAAAAACTACATATTTGTTAACAGTCCTCCCCATTCTTCCCTTCCCTCAGCCCATGGCAACCAATAGCTCATAAATCTTACATAGCTGTGAGAGACAAATTCAAATTCTCTGGTGGTTGTCATAATAATTTAGGTATTTACTCAGCACTAGTAACCATGGAGTCTAAGCATTTGACAGAAAAGTTCAACAAATGGCCAGAACTTAAGATAGATATCCATGGAAACTAAGAAAGGGAGACCCTTCTAAACTGACCTGCCACATTCAGTACCCTGTCTGGTTTCGTCTGGTGGTCTTCACAGTGTGTCTAGCTGGGTGATGACAAGGAGGGCTCAAAGGTAGAGGAAGACAAGCCTTGGAAATGGATTTGTGGCATGGAGTCAGGCTAGTGTAGGGAAAAGAGGTCTGTGTTTGAAGCTTGGCTCTTCCTGATCCTACTTACTTGATCTTAGGAAAGGTACTCGTTTCCTTCCTTGTCTTTCCATATCTGTCAGAAAGCTGATACTACGCATCAAGGAGCAGCCCAGTGTGTAAAGAAGTTTGTAAAATACCCAGTCAGAAACAGGCGCTTAAAAATGGTGGTTGTGGGCTGGAGAGATGGCTTAGTGGTTAAATGCATGCCTTGAGCTGGGCGTGGTGGCGCATGCCTTTAATCCCAGCACTTGGGAGGCAGAGGTAGGAGGATCACCGTGAGTTCGAGGCCACCCTGAGACTACAGAGAGAATTCCAGGTCAGCCTGGACCAGAGTGAGACCCTACCTTGAAAAAAAAAAAAAAAAAAAAAAAAAAAAAAAGCATGCCTTGAAGCCAGATGCACAAAGTGGCACTTGTATCTAGAGTTCATTTGCAGTGGCTAGAGGCCCTGGCATGCCCATTCTCCCTCCCTCCCTCTTTCTCTCTCTCCCTATGCTCTCTGTCTCTAATAAATATATAATTTTAAAATGGTGGTTGTGATTGTGTGTATCACAGAATGATTTTTTGACTGTCAAGTCTTGGAGAGTTCAGCAAAATTAAGAAATTACATTGACTTAAGTCTTTTTTTTCCCCCATGGTAGGGTCTTACTCTAGCCCAGGCTGACCTGGAATTGGTCTCAGGGCCAGCATCGACTTCATAGTGATCGTCTTAACTCTGCATCCCAGGTGCTGGGACTAAAGGCATGTGCGACCATGCCTGGCTGTCTTAGTCCTAGGATGTTATGATTTCATTCATTCATTCATTTTTGTGGTGCTGAGGATTGATACAGGGCCACATCAACAGCCCTGGGATCTTGAGGCTTTCTTATCACTGCCCCACTCCTCTAACAAATATTCCTAGAAACAATTCCAGCTCTGTCCTAATTTATTTATTACTACTACTATTATTTTATTATTATTATTATCATTATTATTATTATTATTTTGTTTTTTGAGGTAGGGTCTCACTCTGGCCCAGGCTGACCTGGAATTCACTATGTAGTCTCAGGGTGGCCTTGAACTCATGGTGATCCTCCTACCTCTGCCTACCGAGTACTGGGATTAAAGGCGTGCACCACCACGCCTGGCTTATTATATTAATTTGTAGGACCCTGCAGGATTACTTAGTTGGCAGGTATTTGTTGAGGTATGAATACCAAGCATCATACAACTGTTATGAACCCACTTTTCAGTTTCATATGTCCAAGTGAGGGAGAAGTCACAAGTAAGTAAAAAAGAGAGAGAGAGAGAAAGCCGGGTGTGGTGGCACATGCCTTTAATCCCAGCACTTGGGAGGCAGAGGTAGGAGAATTGCTATGAGTTCGAGGCCACCCTGAGAGTACAGAGTGAATTCCAGGTCAGCCTGGGCTATAGTGAGACCCTACCTTGAAAAACCAAAAAAAAAAAAAAAAGAAAGAGAGAGAGTTATAACAGATAAGCAAGTCTGTAGCTATGGAAATGAAGTGTCCAGAAGAGTTGTGGAAGCTTCCAGGAGGAATTAGTATCTAAGCTAAGATAGGACAAGTACGTGCAAGTCACATAAAGTAGATGGGGCTAAGGAGGGAAGATGTCAGAGTGGTCCAGAAGGCAAGGAGAGGTATCTTGTGTGTTGGCAGCTCTTCATATTTACTTTGGCTAGAGGAAAGTAAAAGAAAAGGAAGAGTGAGTTGAGGGGAAATAGCAGAGTATGGTGCCTGAAGCTTGGAAAATTAACATGGTCCAAGTTATAAGTATTTTGTATTATTAAAAACTAGTTTGGAGGGGGATGGAGAGATGGCTTAGTGGTTAAGGCATTTGCCTACAAAGCCAAGGAATCCTGGTTCGACTCTCCATGACCCACATAAGCCAGATGCACAAGGGGGCGCGTGTATCTGGAGTTTGTTTGCAGTGGCTGGAGGGTCTGGCGTGCCCATTCTCTCTCTCTCTCTCTGCCTCTTTCTCATAAATAAATAAATTAAATAAATAAATAAATGTATTTTTTTAAGTTAAGAAAAAGAAGAAGAAAAAATTAAAAAAAAAAAAAAACCAGTTTGGAGCCGGGCATGGTGGCACATGCCTTTGATCCCAGCACTTGGGAGGTAGAGGTAGGAGAATCACTGTGAGTTCCAGGCCACCCTGAAACTACATAGTGAATTCCAGATCAGCTTGGGCTAGAGTGAAACCCTACCTTGAAAACAAACAAACAGTTTGGACTTTACTCATGGGTTTGAACAGGACAGTGACATGACATGAGCTGAAATGTGCCAGTGAGTTGGGGCATCATGACTAGAGGTGGTGGAACCAGGTGAGGGGCTTTGGCAGCAGTCTATACAGGGACGCTGGGGGTCTCTGCTAAGGGCAATATGAGCTGTGTGGCTACAGAGAAGTAAGTATACTCAAAGTTGTCACGGAGGTTGGCTTCACAGGAGGTGAAGGGGTCACTGGGGTCCGCTCAGAGGCTGTCCAGAGACCATCAGTGTCTCGGTTTGAGGCAAGCAAGGGCCCTCAGATGGTGATGGCAGTTACATTTTCAGGGTTTAGTGGTTTTTTTTTCCTTAAGCAGCTTGTTCTGAGGTTAATGGTAGGATGACCGGGGTGTGGGTTAGTTTGATTCATGGTTTCAGTCATGCCCTTAAGGTCCAGTATCTACATAGAGTTGTCACTGTAGCTCCCTAATTCTGTGCTAAAACAAGCATTCAACAGCAAGGCCCAGTAATTTGATATGTATATTTATAAGTAATGTGATATATTATATCTAAAGAAAAATTGCCGGGCGTGATGGTGCACACCTTTAATCCCAGTACTCAGGAAGGAGGCCATAGGTAGGAAAATCGTTGTGAGTTCAAGGTCATTCTAAGACTGCACAGTGAATTCCAGGTTAGCCTGGGCTAGAGTGAGACCCTACCTTGAAAAACCAAAAAAAAAAAAAAAAAAAAAAAAGAAAGAAAGAAAGAAAGAAAGAAAGATTAAGAAATTTGTACCCCCAATTTATATAATTCTATATAAACATAGATTTAGATGAAAAATTTAAAGACAAGAAACTATCTTGGGCTATACTTAAGAATATTTAGTTATTGATTTTACAGAACTCAGCTTAACAGCCATTTACAGAAAGATACATCCATATAAGCTGTTTATAAACCTTGGTTCTTGCTTGAGACAAGATCTCTGTATCCCCAGCTGGGCTCACACTGTGTAGCCCGACACATCCTGCCTTAGCTTGTGCAGTGTTGGGACTGATCTCAGGCATGAGCCACCATGCCCCACTGACTTCTTAGATCTCAAGATTACTTTTCTAAGTAGTCTCCGTTTCTTTTTAAACTCCAAGTTTTTGTTGGATCACAATTCCTGCAAAGGGCTAATGCCTTATTTTCATTTGTTTTAAGGTAATTGTTTACAGGCATTAATCATGGGTCAAAACTATAATTGGGCCAGGCATGGTGGTGCACGCCTTTAATTCCAGCACTCAGGAGGCAGAGGTAGAAGGATCACCATGAGTTCAAGGCCACCCTGAGACTACATAGTGAATTTTAGGTCAGCTAGAGTGAGACCCTAAAACAAACAAACAAACAAAACCTCCCAAAACTATAATTGATTAAAAACTTTCTTGTTTTGTTTTGTTTGAAATAGTTACTATGCAAACCTGATTCTCTATTTATAAAAAAATATGGTAGTGAGTGATTGCAAGATGCAGCCACACGAATCAAAGCAGATAGAGGATACGTGCATACAACAGAGCATTATCTGGCAGTAAAAGTGAAGTACTAGTACATGTTGTACAGGTGAACCTGGAAAGAAAGAAGCAATGTAAATGAGAATCCAGAAAAGGCATCCTCAGTGGTGGGATTAAAGGTGTGCGCCACCATGCTTGGCAGATACTTTTTTTTTTTTTTTTTTTTTTTTCGAGGTAGGGTCTCACTCTGGCTCAGGCTGACCTGGAATTACCTATGTAGTAATCTCAGGGTGGCCTCGAACTCACGGCAGTCTTTAAGTTTTCAAATTTAAACACATGCCTTATGTTGGTTAGAGAAACAAATTTACATATTTTTATCAGATAGGTAGATTATATATTTTCATATAAGGTCACATAAGTTTGAGAGTTTTGTTTAATTTTGTCATGGAGAACCAAGAAATATTTTCTGTTTGATAGCTGATAAATTCAGTGTTCTTGGAATAAACTCAAAATGTGGTAAAGCGTAGCCACTTTGATCTTAGCAAAGCTAGTGTGCTGGTGATGGATAAATTCTGTGTTGATTTTGAATGAAATTTTGGTGCTTGAGTTGTTTGTTGACCTGGATAAAAAGTTTAAGAATTAAAGCATAAAAAGTTTAAGAATATAGTAGTAAGAAATTGTATGCTTGGGCAAATCCCTTGCATATTTTAGTTTTTAATAAAATGTGTTAGAGTGTAAAATGTCTAATCAAATTTCTAAGAGGAAAATTAGGGCTTCCCAACACTGTTGCTAATTGGCATATTTTACATAATTTGGGATCTCAATCCCAGCAGTATTTATGTGTACCAGTTGTGCAGTGACTACCACATGAAAACAGCTTGAAGCAAGCTCTGGAAACAGGGGAATGGAAAGACGAGTGGGGAAGGGCTGCGATGAAAAGGGGCTGCTGCCTGTGGGTTACCTGCTTTCACTCCTTCAGGGCTGAGGGACTTAGAGACTGACCTTGACTTGGTCTGTGGGCAGTCTCATTGGCAGACTTTATGAATTCCTTTGGAGTTCCATGAAATTAACTTTGTGAAATGCTTTTTCAAATCCTTTGTGTATCTGTAGAATATTAATTCTGAGCTTAGGATACAGTGTGTCTGGTATAATGAGCCCTGCATATCGAAAGGAGAAAATAAATAAGATTTTTGGGTTCAAGATAGTCTGTGGAGGCAATACTGAGGCAGGCTCATAGATTAGGCTGCGGTTTACTCTGATTTATGACTATTTCTAAGGAGTAAGTGGAGCCCTAGCTCCTGAAGTGCTGAGCAAAGCAAACAAGCTATAAAAAGGACTTGTTCCTTTTGCCCAGGAAAAGCGCCCTCGGTGACATCTGTCAGAGGAGAATGAGGCTGTTCTTTTGAAGGTGTGCACAGTGCTCTCCAGAGTCTGCTGTGACCGCATTACCACAGAGAACTTAGCTAAGGGGATGTTGTTCCCTCAGCCTCACTGAGTCCTGTCCTTCACAGTAGTCCAAAGTGTTAACAGTAATTGTCAAGATGTCACCTAAAGTCCAGCACACTTATAATCCTAGCAATCAGGAGGCAGAGGCAGTAGAATCACCCATGAGTTCAAGGACAGCCTGGGCTACGTAGTGAGACCCTAAAACTAAAGCCCCATAGCAGTCAGTTCCTGTCTTGTCACTCCTGCATTGACATGGAACCACACACCCAACAGAGCAGTGCTTCCGCTTTGAGTGCCTGCCAAGGTCTGGGTGCACTGTATGTGTCACCTTCTTTATCCTTTGCCATTCCTTTATTGCCTGGGTTAATAGCATGGCATGACCCAGCCTAACCTCTAACCACAGTGCTGCCTGGCTCCCTCTAAAGGCAGATGCTATAACCAGAGGGCATGGGAGGAGAGGGTGCCACGTGGAACAAGGGGTAATTATGCCATAATTACATAATGCATCCCTTTGACCCCAGGTCAGGTCAGAAGGACTGTGTCTCTGTTTCAGATTTATCTTACTCATACTACTAGTGGCTAGTGTTGAGGAAAAGGAAGGAATATTTTCTTTTTGGTCACATCAGTGTGTTTAAGACAATGACTGACAAATTTTAAATAGGGAGCACGCCTCTCATTTTTCGTGTATTAGCCAGCAGCGTAGAGTGAAGAAGTGTGAGACAAAATGGGAGCAAGATCAGAGCATGTAGCAAAGGAAGTGTATGACCATGTTTTGAAGTTTACGTTGGATCGGCCTTCCAAGAGGATGGCTGAGACAGGCCTCAACCGTATGGGCCAGGCAGTTCAAAAAGAATTGAGTTATACAATGACTCAGAGAATCATAACATAAAATCACAGAACTGAAAGGCCTTGTCTCTTTTACTACTTTTTTAATTGCAGTAAAGCATAACATAAACTTGCCTTGTCAATGGTGCTGGGCAGAAATACAGCTGCACAGCAGCCTGAGGGATTCCCTAATCCTCTGGCCTGGCAACCCTGGAGCCTGGACTTTGCCATAGAAAGTTTTAGGACAAGCCTTTGCAGCATGGGGATGGAGTTTGTTTCTTTATTTTTTATTTTTTGAGGAACTCCTTTTTCTTCCCATGTCCCAGTAATTATTCCTCTCTTTCTCTCCTATCTCATAAGCACTCATTGTTCAATGTAATTGTGTTAACTCAGTGATGTTAATTATATTCATGATGCAGTCATTACCACAATTTCTAAAACGTTTTTCACCCCAGGCAGGATCTCTACTCTCACTCACTTCTGCTTCTGCAGCCCCTTGTCTGCTCTCTGTCCTGTTTTCTCACCTGGCTCATACTCGTCTTCCTGCTGAGTCCCTTTACTTCTTCATCCTCAGCTTCCTTTAGCTCTTGGAGCATGTCTAAGTCAATTGACTTAAATTCTTTGGTAAGTCCAATATTTCGTCTTTCTCAGGGATGTTTTCTGTCACTTGATTTCTTTCCTCACATGGGCTATTCTACAATGCTCCTTTATGATTTTTGTTGTTGGATAGTGGGCATTAATCCTGCAATGATGGTAACCCTGGAAGTCTTTCCTAACTTGTGTTCCTTTCCTGGTCTCTACAGGTTGGCTTTGGGCTCAGGTCCTCCTTTCACTTAGCCAGGCTATTTATAATTCTGCCTCAGCTTTCACTTCCTGCATGCACTGCTGAGCTTATAGATTCTCCAGGGGTGAACGTTCAGGGTCTTCTCAGGTTTTCTCAAGGCAGGCATCTTTTCTGAAAACCTGCTCATCCAAGCAAGCACTTTTGAATGCCTTGTTTCCCAAGGAAGTTTTACTCCTGTTGTTTCCTTTCTGACTTTACATATCATTTTGTAACCCGTGTGTGTGTGTGTGTGTGTGTGTGTTTGATTGATTCCTGACAGTATTTTCCAGCAATGCCATTACTTTTCTGAATTAGGCAACTCCAAGACAGGCACCTGTGTCAGTCTTTCAGGTAGCCCAGCCAGGTTAGGTCTGTGGAGACATAGAAGTAGGCGTTGCCTGTTTGCCATTCCACTATGAGCCTCAAACCCTCTAATTCTAGGGCTTCAGGGCAAAAATTGTCCAGAAGCATGTAATTAAATTCAGAGACTACTGTGGAGTATTTTTGTTTGTTTTTTCCAGACAGGGTCTCACTCTAGCTCAGGCTGACCTGGAACTCACTCTGTAATCCCAGGATGGCCTTGAACTCATGGTGATCCTCTTACCTCAGCCTCCCAAGTGCTGGGGATTAAAGGTGTGTGCCATCATGCCTGCCTTGTATTTCTTTTTTCTTTTCTTTTTTCTTTTTTTTCCCGAGGTAGCATCTTGCTCTAGCCCAGGCTGCCTGGAATTCACTCTGTAGTCTCAGGGTGGCCTTGAACTCCTGGTGATCCTCCTACCTCTGCCTCCCGAGTGCTGGGATTAAAGGTGTGCGCCACCACGCCCAGCTATGTTATACTATTTCTATTACAGATACTCTAGGACACAACACCCAGCAGCTGATGGGAGGAGAGGGTTTACAGTCTCCAGGGAAAGCTTCATGATGACAGGGAAAGGATAGTAGAACAGAGGGTGGACAACACTTCTTGCCTCAGTAGGTGGAGGATAGCAGCAAGAGTGAGCCAAGCTCTGGGCAAAGAGGAGCTGGCTAAAATATCCCAAAGCCCCCCTCAGAAACACACCCCCTCCAGCAAGACCCCACCTCCCCATTTGCTACCAACTGAGGACCAAGCATTCAAAACACATAAGTTATGGGGGACAGCTGATTCACACCACCACCCTTGCTTTTGCTCAGTTTTCAAGTGTGTTTCAAGGAACGCCGTTTTACAGTTGACTTGCAGTGACTTGCCACAGGACAGGGAGTGCACATGCTCCTCCTCTGAGCATGCTGGTAGCGGAGTTTCTGCCGGATGATTCCACCTCCAGCCTCAGCAAGACGAAACATGAGAAAGAGGGAGGCTGTTTTTAAGTGGTGGAGTTTGGTTTCTGTAACTGTCTCAATATTAGTGTCACTTTCAGATTTGATCTAGCCTCAGTGCAGTGAATGTATCATTTCTCCTTTAACACTTCGTTCAAAGGAAGCTGTTTTTTAAATTATTTTTTATTGACTTTTATACTTACGTACAAAAAAAACCCACCTGATATTTCCCTCCCCTCCCCCATTCCACTTTAGAACTCGTCTCCATCATATCCCCTCCCTCTCTCCATTAGTCTCTCTTTTAATTTTCAAAGGAAGCTTTTATAAAAGCTGTAAAAGTAGTTTTCTAATACCTTCCTTCCAAAATCAGAGCTCACATGTGCAATAAGGAGCAGATTTATGAATAAGCAAATAGTATTTCTTACTTAAATATAATGTCGCAGCAGAGTCCCTGTGAGAGCAGAGAGGCAACCTCACCTAAGGGAAGGGGAAATGAAGGTTTAAACAGACTGACTGGCTTGCCCCAAGTCACAGAGCTGTTAAGCAGTAGGACTCAGACCTAGGCAGCTTGGCTTCAGGGCCAGTGATCTTACTGGATCTCTGGTGGATTTCAGTTGCTTCATCTGTGGTTTCTAATATTTGTTTCATAGAATTGTTGTGACACAGTGGATATAGGATTTAACACCCTCTGTGATACTTACCAACATTTTAAAAGATATTTATTTGGGGGAGAGAGAAGCAGATAGTGAGATTGGGCACACCAGGGCCTCCAGCTGCTGCAAATGAACTTCAGAAGTGTGCACCACCATGTGCATCTGGCTTACCTTGGTTCTGGGGTATTGAACCTGGGTCCCTAATCTTCACAAACAAGCGCCTTAACCACTAAGCCGTCTCTCCAGCCCTTACTAGCATTTTCCCCCCAAGAAGCATTTGAGTACCGGTTCTGTGTCAAGCTCTGTGTTAACTCTTAAAGTCACTGTGCTGACTCACACACCTGACTTCTAAAAGCTCATGGTCTCTCTAGGCAGAGAGAATAGCATAAACAAAGGCAATTTTTTCCCCTAACACTTATGTATGAAACAGTATACCTGTAGTCTGACTAGTAATGTGCAGTATTTAAAATGTGCTAAGTCTTTCATAGTCCTTTCCCCATGCTCACACATTCCCATCATAAACGCCTGTGTCACTAGTGGTCCCTCGTAAGTATAATGATTGCCGCTGTCTTTACCTGTGCCTCACTGTCTTCTGTGCAACATCTTTCAGGTTCCCTGAAGTTGTCTATGATTTTTTAAAATTTAACAGAATTTATTTGCATAAAGATGATTGATGAGCTGGGCAGCATGCAGACTCGGCAGAAGTTCAGAGAGCTCTGCTCTACTATGTGAGCACTAAGATTTGCAAACTGAACAAACTGAACATGGAAGCAAAAGAGAAACTTCAGCCGGGTGTGGCATATGTAACTCCGGGCTATGGAGACTGAGGTCAGGATTCAAGTGTGAGGCCAGACCAGGCTGCATAGCCAGTTCTCTAAATTACCCAGTATGACCCTGTCTCAAAAACAAAACAAAGCAGACATAGGAAGATCACTGGGAGTTCAAGGCCAGCCTGGGCTAGAGACCCTAACCTTGAAAAACAAACAAAATAAATTATTTGACTAACTAAAGCAACGTGCTTGCCTTATTTGAATATGGTTGTAGTTTCTGATTGGTTAAGTTCAAGTTTCTTTTTTTATGTTAATTAGATTTTGGTTAGTTTAGAACTGAAACTCTGTTTTTAGTTTAACGACCTTCATGTTTGCTATAACAGTATGTGACATCACACAGAGGGTGCCATGGTTAAGTAAATTGGATATGCTGAGTTAGATACTTCATCTGGGGTTTCTTTTTTTTAAGCTTTTTTTTTTCTTTTTTAAAAAATATTTTATTTTTATTTATTTATTTTGAGGGGGGGGGATATACAGAAATAGGCAGGTAGAGAGAAAGAGAGAGAATGGGCGCTCCAGGGCCTCTAGCCGCTGCAAACGAACTCCAGATGCATGCACCCCCTTGTGCATCTGGCTTACGTGGGTCCTGGAGAGTTGAACCAGGGTTCTTTGGCTTTGCAGGCAAATGCCTTAACCACTAAGCCATCCCTCCAGCCCCTTTTTTTGGTTTTTTGAGGTAGGGTCTCACTCTGGCCCAGGCTGACCTGGAATTAACTCTGTAGTCTCAGGGTGGCCTTGAACTAGTGGAATCCTCCTACCTCTGCCTCCTGAGTGCTGGGATTAAAGGCGGGCGCCACTACACCCAGCTATAAGCTTTTTTTTTTTTTTATTGACGATGTTCATACATGCACAAAATGTTGAACCTAAATATTTAGAGGGCAAGTTAATGGGCACAGTATATCCACTTAGCACACAACAGCAGTAGCTGGACTCCTAGGGCTTAGACCTCCCCAGCCATAGGCTTTTAACTAGGTTTTCAGTAGCAGGCATGAATTCCTCCCTGTGGAGTTGGCCTCAAATCCAGTAAGAGAGCAGTTGGTTGTTCCTGCAGCAGTCATGTCACTATTGTGTGAGTGGGCTGTGACACTTCATTCTCTTGACTACTTACTACCCAACTGTGCGATTTTTGCCTTTGAGTGGTCCCTTAGCATGAAGCTAAATGATCATATCTTAGCTATATTCCCAGATGGCAGGTTAGTGCTAGATTATAATAGGGAGCTTGAACATCGTGGTGCAGTCTTAGTTTTAAAGTAAAAGGAATTTGAGGCCAGCTTGGAACTATAGAGTGAATTCTATGACAACCTGGGCTAGAGTGAGATCCTACCTGACAAAACAAAACAAACAAACAAACAAACAAAAAAACTAATGCTAATTCATAAAACATAATTACATTTATATTTTCTCTTTGGTTTTTCAAGGTAGGGTCTCACTTTAGCCCAGGGTGACCTGGAATTCACTGTGTAGTCGCAGGGTGGCCTCGAACTCATGTAAATCCTCCTACCTCTGCCTCCTGAGTGCTGGGATTAAAGGCGTGCACCACCCCATCTGGCACATTTATATTTTTCAAGCAAAGCATCAGTAATACTCAAAGGATGTTAAAAAAATATCAACATCAAAATTATTTTGAGAAAATCATGGAAAATACTGAAACTTACCTATTACCTTATGAGTCCTTTATTTTTTTTTAATTTTTTTATTGTTTTATTTATTTTTGGAGAGAGACACAGAGAGACAGACAGAGATGGGCGCGCCAGCAGTCTCTCAGCTGCTGTGAATGAAATACAGATGTGTGCGCCCTCTTGTGGTCCAGGGTGGCATTGCGCCCTTGCGTCACTTTGCATCTGGCTAAACGTGGGACCTGGAGATTGGAACCAGCGTTCTTAGGCTTAGCAGGCAGGCACCTTAACCACTAAGCCATCTCTCCAGCCCGAGTCCTTTATTTTTAAAAAAACGTTTTAGTACATTATAATTCACAGCATATTAACAAGCACTCATGATTACTCTAGTGTTTATTTTCTGTGTTACTGCTTTATTAAAAACAAATCCTGCTGGGCATGTTGGCATGCACCTTTAATCCCAGCACCTGGGAAGCCGAGGTGGGAGGATCACTGTGAGTTTGAGGCCAGCCTGGGACTACAGTGTGTGTTCCAGGTCAGCCTGGGCTAGAGTGAGACCCTGCTTCAAAGAAACAAAACAACAGCTGGGCATGGTGGTGCATGCCTTTAATCCCAGCACTTGGGAGGCAGAGGTAGGATGATCAACGTGAGTTTGAGGCCACCCTGAGAAATCAGAGTGAATTCCAGGTTAGCCTGGACTAGAGTGAGACCCTACCTTGAAAAACAAAAAACAAAAAAATAATAATAAATAAAAGAAAGAAAATAACAACAACAAAAAATCCATGAAATGTAGCTTGGCGTGGTGGCGCACGCCTTTAATCCCAGCACTCGGGAGGCAGAGGTAGGAGGATTGCCGTGAGTTCAAGGCCACCCTGAGACTACATAGTTAATTCCAGGTCAGCCTGGGCCAGAGTGAGACTCTACCTCGAAAAACCAAGAAAAAAAAAATCCATGAAATGTTATTTAGTGCTAAAAAGAAATGAGCTGTGAGTTATCAAACCATGGAAAAAAAAAAAAAAAAACAGGAAGAAACTTCAATGCATGTTACTAAAAGAAGCCAACTTAAAAGGTGTGTATATTACATGGGGTGAGGGGAGTTCACGCATGTTGAAACAATCTTGGTGAATAGTAAACTAATCATTTTAATATTTCAATGTCTTTTATTTATTTATTTATTTTTGAGGCAGGGTCCCAGGTGTAGCCCAGGCTGGCCTCAAACTCACTATCTAGCTGAGAATGGCATTGAACTAATCCTTCTGCTTCCGCCTCCCAAGTGTTAGGATTACAGACAGACCTGTGCCACCACACTGGCCCCCCACATAGTCCTTAGAACTCCTGTTAGTCACTATGACTTTAGCAATGTAAGCTTTATTATTAGATTTATTTATCCTTGATGCTGAATATTTTCCTTCAAAAAATAAAAATATAAAACTAGACTCAGAAGTATATTATCAACCCTGTGATCTTTTTCATTTAAGTCACCAGGCAAGGTGGCTCACACCTTTAATCCCAACTCTGCAGTCTGAGGTAGGAAGATCATTGTGAATTCATGAGTTCAAGGCCAGCCTGAGCTAAAGAAGACCTTGCCTCAAAAAAAAAAAAAAAAACAAGGGCTGAAGAGATGGCTTAGCTGTTAAGGCACTTGCCTGTGAAGCCTAAGGACCCAGGTTTGATTCCCTAGAACCCATGTAAGCCAGATGCACATGGTGGCACATGCATCTGGAGTTTGTTTGCAGTGACTGAAGGCCCTGGCGTGCCCATTCTCCCTGTCTCTGTCTCTCATTCTCTCTGTAATTAATTAATTAAGTAAGTAATTAAAAAAAAAAAAAAGTCAAGCCGAGTATGGTGGTACATGCCTTTAATCCTAGCACCTGGGAGGCAGAGGTAGGAAAATCACCATGAGTTCAAGACCACCCTGAGACTACATAGTGAATTCCAGGTCAGCCCGGGCTAAAGCAAGACCCTACCTTGAAAAACTAAAAAATAAGAATAAAATAATGAAATAAAAAAGTGGGCATTAAGAGATGGCTCAATAGTTAAAGGTGCTTGCTTGCAAAGCCTGGCAGCCTGGATTTGATTCCCTGGTACCCATGCAAAGCCAGATGCACAAAGTGGCCATGTGTCGGGAGTTTGTTTATAGCAGCATTAGGCCCTGGTGTGCCCTTGCCAGTGTTCATTCTCATCCTCTCTCTCCTTGAAATACAAATATAAATATATATATATATAAATCAGTGAGATCTTGCCTCAGAAAAAGCAATCATTTAAGTGTCATTGTAGTCTTTTCAGGCTAAGGGTTGAGAACACACATGGATCTTGTCCACATTGTCTCATTTAATCCTCACACTAACTTTATAAGGCAGATGTTAGTTTTCCATTTATAAAAGAAAATGAAAACAGATTGCTTCCAATACTCATTTTCTGTAATTTTGACAAGTTACTTAATCTCTTTGACCCTCTAGTTATTTTTCCATATGGTTAATTTTATTTCCATGTTCCACCATGATGGTAATTTCTCCTCACGTAGGCATTTTCTTTACTTTCTGTAGGAGATTCTATACCTTTAATGCAAGAAAAGACTCCTAGTGCAGCCACTCGGGCTGTTGGTGCGGAAGAGGCTGCTGAGGTGAACGCTAATGATCCCCTGGAAGCTCCGAAGCCAGCCCTGCAGCCTCTGTTCTCACTGATTCGCGGTGAGGTTGAGCAGATGGACTCAAGGGCACTTCCCCTTTTTCTGCATCAGGTATGACATCCAGCCTTTGCTTTGAGCCTTAATATGATTCTACTGCCAGTATTTAGAGTTGTTTAAAATCCATGTCTCCATAATTGATTCATCCCACCCATTGGTATTAAGCCCGGAGGAAAATGACTGAATGAGTGGTTGGTGGAAAATTTGGTATAGCTCTGAGTGGTAGCCACACTGTGTAATCATTATTTTGGACAATGGCCAACTTTGTTACAGCAAGAACATAGTAAGCCCCAGCTCGATCCCTTCTTAACAAGGCATGTCCTTACAAGAGCCTCTTCAGAAGAGGGGAGATGGTTCCGTAGGTACAAGTGGAGAATCTGTGCTGTCAGACTTGACATATGTAAGGGTTCAACTGCACAAAACGGGTGATTGACTTTCCCAGCAGGCAGTGGGGAGAAGGTGGCTCTTAAGCCAGGTTGTTCAGGATGATTAGGTGCTCATCAGGTGAAAGAGTGAGTATCAGAAAGGGACTAACTTGTGAAAGGCATGGCAGGGACGTTGTTCCAGATTAACACGGAAAGAGACGGAGGGACATGTGAGATCTGGTGATGTCAGAACCTTAGTTTGAGGGACTGGAAGCTTTTTAAAAATTTTTCTATATTTCATGTATTTATTTATTTATTTGAGAAAGAGGCGGGGTGTGGGGGACTGGAAACTTTTTAAATTTTAATATATTTTATTTATTTATTTATTTATTTATTTATTTATTTATTTATTTGAGAAAGAGGCGGGGTGTGGAGAGAATGGGCATGCCAGGGAATCCAGCCACTGCAAATGAACTCCACATGCATGCGCCCCCTTGTGCATCAGGCTTACGTGGGTCCTAGAGAATTGAACCAGGGTCCTTTGGCTTTGCAGGCAAATACCTTAACTGCTAAGACATCTCTCCAGCCATGGAAACTTTTTTTTTTGGGGGGGGGTTTCGAGGTAGGGTCTCACTCTAGCCCAGGCTGACCTGGAATCCTGAAATTAACTCTGTAGTCTCAGGGTAGCCTTGAACTAATGGTGATCCTCCTACCTCTGCCTCCTGTGCAGTGCTGGGATTAAAGGCCTGTGCACTCTGCTGACCTGGAATTAACTATGTAGTCTCAGGGTGGCCTTGAACTCTTGCCCTCCTACCTCTGCCTCCCGTGCAGTGCTGGGATTAAAGGCCTGCGCCACCACGCCCGGCTTATGGAAACTTTTAACAATAAAAATACCTTTCCTCCCTCCCTCCCCCACGTGTGTGTGTGTGTGTGTGTGTGTGTGTGTGTGTGTGTGTGTGTTTTCTGGGGCTCAAACCCAAGACCTCTCATATACTAGGCAAGAGGTCTACCCACCAGATCCCCAGAATGCTAGAAACATAACTTCAATGATTAGAAGGACATATTGGAAGACGAGAACCTGGAGAGTAGAGACCTTTTAGACAGAAGTAGGAAGCCTTTCATATATGAGCTCATGCAGGAAAAATTTAAATATTTATGTTCTATATATTTAAAAAAATTTTTTGTTGTTGTTTATTTTTATTTATTTGAGAGTGACAGAGAGAGGAGGAGGCAGGGAGAGAGAGAGAGAGAGAGAGAGAGAGAGAGAAAAATGGGCACACCAGGGCCTCCAGCCTCTACAAACGAATTGCAGATACATGTGCCACCTTGTGGGTACTAGGGAATCAAGCCTCGAACCGGGGTCCTTGGGCTTCACAGGCAAGCCATCTCTCCAGCCCTGCTACATATTTTATTTGTACTTAAAATGAAAATAATTGGTATTTAGAATGGAAAAAGTTCTACATTTTATTTCATTTGCTTCTGTTTAATTAAATTATTATTATTTTTTTTTCTTTATTTGAGAGAGAAATAGGCAAGGTGGGGGGAGAGAGAGAGAATGGGCATGTTAGGGCCTCCAGCTGCTGCAAACGAACTCCAGGTGTATGCACCCCTTTGTGCATCTGGCTTGCATGGGTCCTGGGGAACTAAACTTGTGTCCTTTGGCTTTGTAGGCAAGTGCCTTAACCACTAAGCCATTTCTATTTATTTATTTATTTATTTATTTATTTATTTATTTATTTATTTATTTCCCTCTTTCTTTCTCTCTTTCTCCCTTTCTTTCTCTCTTTCTTTCTCTCTCTCTTTCTTTCTTTCTTTCTTTCTTTCTTTCTTTCTTTCTTTCTTTCTTTCTTTCTTTCTTTGGTTTTTGGTTTTTCAAAGTAGGGTTTCATTCTAGCCCAGGCTGACCTGGTATTCACTATGTAGTCTGAGGTGGCCTTGAACTCATGGCTATCCTCCTACCTCTGCCTCCCAAGTGGTGGGATTAAAGGCGTGTGCCACCATGCCCAGCTCTACACTAAGCAATTTCTCTAGCCCCTGCTGCTGTTTAATTTTAATGTTTTAATTAAGCAATAATTTTTGTTTGTTTGTTTTTCAAGGTAGTATCTCGCTCTAGCCCAGGCTGACCTGGACTTCACTATGTAGTCTCACTCCAGCTGGCCTCAAACTCACAGTGATCCTCCTACCTCTGCTTGGTATTAAAGGCGTGTGCCACCACGCCCGGCAAGCAATACTTTTTTAAAAGTAGAATAGGCTTTGTTCCAAAGCAGGAAGATGTACATTTTTACAAGTTTATCTCACCTTCTGTGTGGACTTGAGCAAGACCTTTGAGGAAATGTGCCCTGCTGTTTAGCCAGTGTTGAGGAACACCACACCAAGGTGGCCTTCCTGGCTTTCAGTTTTCATAGCATTTGCACAATAGGTCGAGTTAGTGCAAGGCACTCGCTATGCTATTCCATCCACCATACAACCTAAAGCAATAAGTATCACCTTCTGTTCACAGCTAGGTAGTGGAGACTCCCTCTCAAAGCACATGCCTCAACAGTAGTACTGAAGTTTGCTATTGTAGTCACTGTCTCTTTTTCAAAGAAGAAGCTGGGATAAGTCTCAATGTGGGTTGGGTATTAAATAATATTGTATTGTATCATTTTGCCAAGTAGATGGTAGTTTCATAGGTTGTATAGGGGAGTATCCTTGTTCTTGGGTGATAGATGTACAAGTATGTGGAGATGAATTAACATGATGCCTGAAGTTTAAAATAGTTCATGGAGAGGGGAAACATGTGAGAGAAGGAGACACAGTTTGACAAAATGGTAGCAATAATGATAGCTAAATCAAGGTCAAAAGCATATGGCAGCCAGGTGTGGTGGTGCACGCCTTTAATCCTAGCACTCGGGAGGCAGAGGTAGGATTGCCATGAGTTGAGGCCACCCTGAGAATACAGAGTGAATTCCAGGTCAGCCTGGTCTAGAGTGAGACTCTACCTTGAAAAACAAAAACAAAAACACAAAAAAACCATATGATTGCCAGGCTTGGTGGTGCACGCCTTTAATCCCAGCACTCTGGAGGCAGAGGTAGGAGGATCACCATGAGTTCGAGACCACCCTGAGACTACAGAGTGAATTCCAGGTCAGCGACCCTACCTCGGAAGCTCCCCTCCCCAGAAAAAAAGCATATGGCTGTTGGTTTTCCCTGTTTTTTAAAGTCCTCTAAAGAATTTCAATAAAACGTTGGGGTAATGGGATAATGATGGAAATAGATCTTTCAAGGGGTTTCTATCACTAAGTTGTTGTTGCAGTAGAAGCAAAAGTGGCCTTTTTGGTGGCAGGTGAGCCTATGGCAGATAAGATCTAGTTTTTTTTTTTTAATTAATTTTTTGCTTATTTTCTATTTATTTATTTGAGAGCGACAGACAGAGAAAGAGGCAGAGAGAGAGAGAGAGAGAGAGAGAGAGAGAAAGGGCATACCAGGGCCTCCAGTCACTGCAAACGAACTCCAGATGCATGCGCCACCTTGTGCATCTAGCTTACGTGGGTACTAGGGAATCGAGCCTCGAACCAGGATTCTTAGGCTTCATAGGCAAGTGCTTAACTACTAAGCCATCTCTCCAGCCCAAGATCTAGTTTTTTAAAAATCACACTTAAAGAACTGGGCATGGTGGCGCACACCTTTAATCCCAGCACTCAGGAGGCAGAGGTAGAAAGATCACTGAATTCGAGACCACCCTGAGAATACAGAGTGAATTCCAGGTCAGCCTGGACTAGAGTGAAACCATACCTCAAAAAACAAAACAGCAACAACATAAAAATCACACTTCAAAAAGGGTGGCAGGAAACAGTGCCATTTCTGCCATTACCTAGGCTACAGCATGCATAAGGAAGGCAGGGAAGTCATTGGCTTAAAGCTACACCACTGAAATACTGTATTGGGTTTACTTTTACATTTTTTTATATTTCAAAAAAATGTGTCAGAAAAGTCTAATTAAATTTCATGTTATGGCAAGTTGTAGCACTGGTTTTGAGTTCTGTGGCAATTACACATCCATGTCATATTTCATTGTATGATTAGCAGTGGAGGGACGATGGGGTGACGGTTCTAAATTTACTTTTTACTCAGTACAGCTGGATCTAAGTAAAACACTTTGAATTTTATCGGAAACTTGTTATACTTTTAAACCTTACAGGGTTAAGGTTGAGAAAAGAAAAATACAGGCATAGGAAGTAAGTAATTGTCCACCTAGAGACAGTCAGTTGGCTGGGATTAAACTGAGGCAGATTCATGATAAGTATTCTAAATTAAGTCCCATTTGTAAGTCATATGGCTTCTGTCTTGAGAACTTTAACTTTAGAAGATAGGAGCCAGGAGGCTTCGGGAAAGGGAGGAAGGAAACACACTATATGGGCTTTGTGGCCTCAACACTCAGTAGAGGGTTTTTTTTTTTTTTTTCCTTTCCTTGATGGCAGTAGAAAGACCTCATTTTTATAACATACTACTCTTGTTACTTTGTTTAAAGACTTTTCATTAAAGATTCTCATGAGGTATGTGGCTGGGAGCTGGGAAGCTGAGGCTGAACTTAACTGTGTGACCTTTAGCAGGTCACTTTGTGCTTCAATCTCCGTGTCTTGTAAAATAAGTGTAATACTTACCTCACAGGATTGTTGGGGGGATTAATTGGAGATAATATCTGTAAAGTATTTAAGATTCTTGAAGAAGACACTGTATAAATACAAAACAATATCTATTTTTAATTTTTATTTATTTATTTTTTGTTTTTTGAGATAGAGTCTCACTCTCCAAAACAATATCTATTAAAGTTGGTTTATTTGTGAAAAAAAATCACATGTCAGTCAGGAAGACAACAATGATTTTGATCAGACCTAAAGATTATTTAATTGCTTCAGGTCTGAGAGTAAAATTCCATTCCATCTCCAAGAAGCAGCCCAGTTTACTTAGTCCTACAGGCTTTGCTTCTAATCTCATCAGTCTGCTTCCCCGGGAAAAGAGCTCAGAGAACATAGTGGTGGTGGGCAAGACAGACTTTGGTTTGGTTGATGATAAGCTAAGTATCTTTTGCCTTCAGTAATGTTGGTAGAAAATTAAGTGATTTAATGTATAATAAGCATATTATATAATGCTTGGTTCATAGTAAATGCCAAATAAATACTAAACAGTATAGCTCTATCCTTACCATCACCAATTCAAAAGGTTGCTTTTTTGGAAATCAAGGCAGATACTTTGCAAAGGGATACTCAAAACTTCTGGAAGTTTTAGAGTGACAGGAGTCAGCTAATGTCCACCACCTCAGTGTTATTCACACCTTTGTGTATTCACAAAATATCCTGTTACTTCCCAAGGGATGCACAAACTGGAGAGAGGTGGAATTACATAACCTGTGCCTTTCACCTAGATTCATCACTTGTTGACATTTCCTTCAGTTTTTCCTCACTTGTTCACACATGCATGTATACACACACTTTCATCACTGAAATGTTTAAAGTGATTTTGAAGCACTCTGTCACTTCACCCACCTATTTTAACTTTCAAGGCTGTTATCAACCCCAGGAAATTAGATGTTAACCCAATAGTGTCATTTAATATTCACAACATATTCACACTGGCTCAAGTTGTCCCACAACTGCTCTGTTATCTGTGTCCTTCCTAATGTGGATGTAGTTAAGGAGCACACTTTGCATTTGCTTGTCAAGCTTTTAATTGGGGCATGATTAATGAGGTTGAACACCGGAGATCATGCATGTTGAGTAAGCCTTCTACCACTTAGCTACATTCCCAGCCATCACCAAAGTATTTTAAAATATTTTTACTGGGGCTGGAGAGATGGCTTAGCAGTTAGGCACTTGCCTGTGAAGCCTAAAGACCCCGGTTCAAGGTTTGATTCCCTAGTACCCATGTAAGCCATATGAACAAGGTGGCGCATACATCTGGAGTTTGTTTACAGTAGCTAGAAGCCCTGTTGCAACCACCCCCCTCCCACTTTCTCTCTCTGTCACTCTCAAATGAAAAAAAATTATTTGTGTATATGTGAATGCATATAGGTGAACAAGGGTCTCTTGCTACTGCCACTGCAAGCAATGCCAGATGCTTGCACAACCTTTTGCATCTATTTTTTTTCTCCTTTGGTTTTTCTCACTGTAGTTCAGGGTGGCCTTGAACTCATGGCAATCTTCCTACCTCTGCCTCATGAGTGTTGGGATTAAGCCACCACATCTAGCTGTTTTGTGTTTGTGTTTGTTTTGTGTTTTGTTTTGTTTTGTTTTGTTTTGTTTTGTTTTGTTTTGAGATAGGGTCTCATTCTAGCCCAGGCTGACCTGGAATTCACTCTGTATTCTCAGGGTGGCCTTGAACTCATGGTGATCCTCCTAACTCTGCCTCCCCAGTGCTGGGATTAAAGGTGTGCTCCACCATGCCCAGCTCCAGCTGTTTTTTTTTTTAATATTATATTTTTAGGGCTGGAGAGATGGCTTAGTGGTTAAGGCACTTGTATGCAAAGCCAAAGGACCTTGGTTCAATTCTCCAGGACCCATGTAAGCCAGATGCATAAGGTGGCGCATGCATCTGGGTTTGTTTACAGTGGCTGGAAGCCTTGGTGCACCTATTCTCTCTCTCTCTCTCTCTCTCTCTCTGCCTCTTTCTCTCTCTCAAATAAATACAAATAAAATATTTGAGAGTGAGAGGGAGAGGAGAGAATGGGCACACCAGGGCCTCTAGCAGCCTTAAATAAACTCCACGTGCATGTGCTACCTTGTACATCTGGCTTACATGGGTCCTGGGTAACCAAACCTGGGTCCTTCGGCTTTGTAGGCAAGAGCCTTAACCACTAAACCACCTCTCCAGCCTTGTATCTGGTTTTATGTGGGTTCTAGAGAATTGAACTCAGGTACATATGCTGAGTTCCTGTGTCTTACTAACTTTAAAACATTGTAGTGCATGGGTTCAGTTCATGGTGTGCACACTTTTAATCCCAACACTCAGGAGGCAGAAGTAGAGGGATTGCTTGGAGTTTGAGGCCAGCCTGGAACTACAGAATGAGTGCCAGGTCAGACTGGGCTGGAGGGAGACCCTATCTTGGGGGAAAAAAAAAAATACACAAAATTAAAATTTGATTTTTCTCTGCTTTCCAAGTCTTCCACTTCCTGTTAAATGTCAATTCCATCCTTTTAGGCAAAACGTTTTGAAAATGTTCCTTACTTATTTTCTTCAAATCCAAATCCTATCCATTAGCAAGTCCTGCTGATCTGCTTTGAAATATACCTTTCAAATACCCTTTTAACCTTAGTTCCTAAAACCGTCTTTCTCTATATTTTCCAGGAGTTCAGCCTCCCGCAGTCCCTTGGATATACAAAGGGTGATCCTACTTTGAGACATTTGGTATCTCTGTTCCTTTTCTCAGGAAGCCACCAAGGATGTGCTCCAGCAACATAAGGGCATGAACCAGAGACCAGGAGCATATGAGAAGCAGGAAACAGGGATCCTACTCAGGAGAGAGTTGAAAGGGATTTCTAAGTGAAGGAAAAATTTAAGATGACAGAATATATATGTATGTATGTATGTATGTATGTATGTATGTATATATATATATATGCATATTCTGTCATATTCTGTCATCTTAAAAAAATATATAATATATCCCAAGATCAGAAAGGTCTTGGGATAGACTTTTTTCCTGTTACTGAATAATGATGTGCCTGAATATATTGAGAGATTAGGAATCTTTTTTTTTTTTTTTTTTTTTTTTTTTTGGAGTAGGGTCTCACTGTAGCCCAGGCTGACCTGAAATTCACTATGTAGTCTCAGGGTGGCCTCGAACTCATGGTGATCCTCCTACCTCTTCCTCCCCAGGGCTGGGATTAAAGGCGTGCGCCACCATGCCCAGTTTGAGATTAGGAATCTTAAATGATCTTTTTTTATTTTTAGTTTTTAAAGAGGAGAGATAGAGAATTGGCACGCCAGGGCCTCAGCCATTGCAATTGAACTCAGACACTTGCACCCCCTAGTGGGCATGTGAAACCTTGTGTTTGCCTCACCTTTGTGTGTCTGGCTTATATGGGATCTGGAGAGTCAAACATGGGTCCTTAGGTTTCATAGTCAAGCACCTTAACTGCTAAGCCATCTCTCCATCCCAAGATTAAGAAGCTTAATGGAATGTTTAGAGTTGTTTGAGAAGTGCATGAAAAAAAAAGGAAAAGTGAAAAATAAATTATAGTTAAATGGGAATAATAATAAGTTCTGACATGCTGTGGCATAACAATTATGTACTCTGTTTTTTCAAAAAAAACTAGAAGAGCCGGGCGTGGTGGCACATGCCTTTAATCCCAGCACTCAGGAGGCAGAGGTAGGAGGATCGCTGAGAGTTCGAGGCCACCCTGAGACTACATAGTTAATTCCAGGTCAGCCTGGACCAGAGTGAAACCCTACCTCAAAAAAAAAAAAAAAAAAAAAAAAAAAAAAAAAAAAACTAGAAGAAAGGGTTTATGTCTTTGTATCTGTTAAAAATTTAAATTCATGCAGGGGATATATCCATGCAGGAAGGAAGGAAAGAAATTCCAGGGAAAGCTGTTTTCTAGACAAAGTAATAATAGTCTGCTACATGGATTGGCTCTTTTTTTTTTTAAACAAGCTTTTTTTTTTTAAAATTAATTTATTTATTTGCAAGCAGAGAGAGAGATAGAAGAGCAGCAGACAGAGAGAATGGGCATGCCAGGGCCTCTAGCCACTGCAAACGAACTCCAGATGCATGTGCCCCTTGTGCCTCTAGCTTACGTGGGTCCTGGAGAATCGAACTGGGATCCTTTGACTTCGAAGGCAAACAGCAGTAGATGCTATGTGTATTTATAAGGTTGAGATGAAAAAAAGCAAAGAATGTAATGTTCATTTCCTAAAAAGGAGAAATCAAGAAATATGAATCTTGCCAGGCATGGTGGTGCATGCCTTTAGTCCCGGCACTCCGGAGGCAGAGGTTGGAGGATTGCTGTGAGTTTGAGGCCATCCAGGGAATACAGTGTAAGTTCCAGGTCAGCTTGGACCAAAGTGAGACCCTACCTCAAAAAACAAAAACAAAGAAGCTGGGTGCAGCTGTGCAAACCACTAATCCCAGCACTTTGGACATGTAGGCAGGAGGATCAGGAGTTCAAGGTCATCCTCGGTTACATAGTGTATTTCAGACCAGCCTGTACTGTATGTGGCTCTATCTCAAAAATAACAAAATAGAGCTAGAGAGATGGCTTAGCAGTTAAGGCACTTGCCTGTGAAGCTCAAGGACCCGGGTTTGATTCCCCAGCATCCACATAAGTCAGACATATAAGGTGGCGCATGTATCTGGAGTTCATTTGTAGTGGCTGGAGGCCCTGAAGTACCCATTCTTTCTCTGCCTCTTCTCTCTCTCTCATAAATAAAATATTTTTTAAATAACAAAATATAGCCAGGTGTGGTGTTTCACGCCTTTAATCCCAGCACTTGGGAGACAGAGGTAGGAGGCCAGCCTGAGACTACATAGTGAATTCAAGGTCAGCCTGGACGACAGTGAAACCCTACCTCGAAAAACAAACAAACTAATTAACTAAACTAACAAAATATAATAGTAAAACAAACAAAAAATATTAAAACATAACTTTGCCCATGCTGTACTCTCAAAAGTAAAATAATGGCTGGGCATGGTGGCACACACCTTTAATCCCAGCACTTAGGAAGCAGATGTAGGAGGATTGTTGTGAGTTTGAGCCCACCCTGAGAATACATAGTGAATTCCTGGTCAGCCTGAGCTAGAGTGAAACCCTACCTCAAAAAAACTGAAATGCAGGAAATATTAAAACATAACCTTGCCAGATGTGGATGCCCAGACTTCTGATCCCAGTATTTAGGTCACTGCTGAAGATCACGACTTCACAGTCATTCTTGGCTACATTAGAAGTTCAAGGTCAGACTGGACTACTTCAGACCCAGTCTCAAAAAAAAAAAAAAAAAAAAGATACAGTGAGTACACCCATGATATTTAGAGAGACAGAGGCTTTAAAAAAAAAAAAAGCAGGGACTGGAGAGATGGCTTTGCAGGCAAGCACCTTAACCACTAAGCCATCTCTCCAACCCTGGAAGAGATTTTTTTGTTGTTGTTGTTTTTCAAGGTAGGGTCTCACTCTAGCCCAGGCTGACCTGGAATACACTATGTAGTCTAAGGGTGGCCTCGAACTCACAGAGATCCTCCTACCTCTGCTTCCCGAGTGCTGGGATTAAAGGCGTGCACCACCTGGCTCTGGAAGAGATTTTTATAAAGGAAATATGTTGTGTATTTATTTTGCAAGCTTCCCTTTCACTTACACATGTCTCTTCTCATTCGTTGTCCTCTTCTCGTGGTTGCCTTACGGGATTATAACTGTCACAGGTGTGGTAGTGCATGTCAGTAATCCCAGCATTCAGGAGGCAAGGGGATTGCTTTGAGTTCCAGGTCAGCCTGAGCAATGCAGCCTGAGATGTAGATGTAAGGTCAGCTTAGGATACATTGTGAAACCCTGTCCCCACCCCAACCCACCCCTGCAAAAAAAAAAAAAAAAAAAAAAAAAAAAAAAAAAAAAACTGCCACAGAAACCTGAAATCTGATTGAAAATTCTTACTCTGTGGTGCCACAAAATCTCGTTATGTGATAGATATGAATGCCATTAAAACTTTTTAAATGCGAGCAATTGACAAATTAGTAATGTGCCAATGTTGAAACATAGGAAAAAGGGAAGGCTCGGAAGAGTCAGCCATGTTATTTTAAAGGACAGCCAGAAACTCAATCTTGTGCTATGTTTAGTCGCAGAGCTCTGCAGTGCCATTAACTTGTCAGTGAGTGGAAGTTGGCAGGCGAGGCGTTATCGGTGACTTCCAAGGAGCAGGCCCTGGTGGTTTCCGGAACCTACTAGTCCTAACTCACAATGACCATGTTCAGCCACATCTAACAAGTTGGCCACAGTGGGAGCATGGGCACCACAGACGTGTGCAAATGTTACAAGGCAAGGCTTCCCCAGCACCCCTGAACCAACTGCTATAAACATTTATCAGCATACCACTAGTTGTACATTATATGAATTTCTTATTCTACAGGTATAAATCAAGCTCAATCTTGACAACTTAATTTACTTGACATTAATGTTTCTGTAACATTAGAGTAGGTGAATAAAAGATAATCTGAATCTTAAAGATCAATTTATCCCTCTTAAAATAGACAGTGTGGGGCTAGAGAGATGGCTCAGCTATTAAGGCACTTGCCTGCAAAGCCTATGGACTCAGGTTCAGTTCCCCAGTACCCATATAAAGCCAGATGCACAAGGTGGCACATGCGTCTGGAGTTCGTTTTCAGTGGTTGAAGGCCCATTCTCTATTTCTCTATCTGCCTCCCCCTCAAATAAATAAATATAGAGCAAAATAAATGTAGATTCTAACATTAGATTAGACTGAATATTCACATATTATTGTGTGCAGTCATCTTTATTACACATGTAAAAAAATACTTAAGGGCTGGAGAGATGGCTTAGTGGGTAAGATGCTTGCCTGCAAAGTCTCAGGACCCAAGTTCAATACTCATGCAAATTAGAAGCACAAAGTGGTGCATGCATCTGGAGTTCATTTGCAGTGGCTGGAGGCCCTGGTACACCCATTTTCTCTCTCTTGTAATCTCTCTCTCTCAAGTATATAAATAAAATATTTAAAAAATACTTATGCTAATGTTTTCACAACTTAAACCTTCTTTTCCACTGAGGAATTTGGTAAAAGACATTTTTATTGCTGGTGTATAAATTTGACAATGTAGAAAGTAAGCTATAAATGCAATATTTCAAAAAACCTTGGGCTGGAGGGATGGCTTAACAGTTAAGGTGCTTGTCTACAAAACCTAAGGGCCCAGGTTCGATTCTTCAGGTCCTCATGCACAAGGTGATGCATGCGTCTGGAGTTTGTTTGCAGTTGCTAGAGGGCCTGGTGCGCCTATTCTGTCTCTCCCTCTCCCCCCTCTCTTTTTCCCTCCCTCCCTCTCTGTCTCAAATAAAAATAATTCATTTTTAAGTCGGGTGTGGTGGTGCACACCTTTAATCCCAGTACTCGGGAGGCAGAGGTAGGAGGATCACCATGAGTTCAAGGCCACCCTGAGACTACATAGTTAATTCCAGGTCAGCCTGGGCCAGAGTGAGACCTACCTTGAAAAACCAAAAAAAAAAAAAAATTCATTTTTTAAAAAACTTAAAGGACTAGTAAGAATCAGTGGAAACTGTATTAAAAGTATAAAATACTGGGCTGAAGAGATGGCTTAGCACTTAAGGCGCCTGCCTCCTAAGCCTTAAGAACACTGGTTCCAATCTCCAGCCGTTCCAATCTCCAGGTCCCATGTTTAGCCAGATGCAAAGTGACACAGGGGCGCAATGCCGCACTTGACCACAGGGGCGCACACATCCGGATTTTGTTTGCAGCAGCTGAGAGGCTGCTGGTGCACCCATTTTCTATCTGTCTCCCTCTTCCTCTCTCTCTGTCTCTCTCCAAAAAATGTATAAAATACTGTGAAATATTCTAAATATGACAACAGTTTATGCTAAAATTTATTTGTACTTTTAGTTTTGTTGATCTATTCATAAAAGTCTTATCTAATAATGGTCATTTAAAAATCCCAAAGTTTTTGAACCAAAGAATTTTTCAAAGTTTATTTTTGTCTATAACCCCCAATCCCAAACACACTCTGTGAAAGTCTTGCTATATTATCCAGGCAACCCTCAAGCTCCAAGGCTCAAGCATTCCTCTTGTCTCAGCTTGCCAAGTAGCTGGGATTATAGGTGCATGCCTGGAGCAAATTTTGTTTTTAATTTTAAGTGTCTTAGAATTAATGTTGTTGGGCTGGAGAGATAGCTCAGCAGTTAAGGTGCTTGCCTGCAAAGCCCAACCACCCGAATTTGATTCCCCAGTACCCACATAAAGCCAGATTCACAAAGTGGTGCATGCATCTGGAGTTCGTTTGCAGTGGCTGGAGGCCATGGCTTGCTCATTCATTCATTCCTGTTCTCTCTCTGTTTACAAATAAATAAACAAACATAGAATGAATGTTGCAAGTGAGAAATTTTATATGGGACCAGGTCCTGAGACTCTATCTAGTATTCTTTACAATGTTTAGTGCCATGCCTATTTCAAACAACATAACTTACCTGTGAACTTGGGCTTGCCATAGGTACATAGATACATAGACAGATGATAGATGACAGAAAGATAGACAGACAAACAAATAACAGCCTACAAACTTTGCCAGGCATTATGGCACACCGCTTGGTAAGTAGTACCAAGTGTAAACCCATGCTTTGAGAGGTAGCAAGTAGAAGATCAGGAAGTTCAAGGTCAGTCTCAATTACATCCCAAATTCAAGGCCAGCCTGTTTAAAAAAAATAATGTCAGGGTCCCAAGAGGTTTTGAGCCAGTAGTTTGTGAGATGGGAATGAAATGAATAGGATGTTATGGTCTCATTATGACATATTTCACTCATGTTATATCTTTTTTTTTTTTTTTTCTGAGGTAGGGTCTCGCTCTGGCCCAGGCTGACCTGGAATTCACTATGTAGTCTCAGGGTGGCCTTGAACTCACGGCGATCCTCCTACCTCTACCTCCCGAGTGCTGGGATTAAAGGCGTACGCCACCACACCCGGCTTCATGTTATATCTTTTTAAGTCCTTAGCATTTAAAAGAGAAAGTTTGTTGTAACTTAACACAGTAGAAAGAACAGAGTAGTGCCTGTGCTTGTTTTGATTGCTATGAGTAAGATTTGAGAACTGTGTCCTGTGCCTGCAAAGTTCTTCTGAATTGATGAATATAGCTAAATAAGAGTTACTAACTACATGTCAAAAACATTCAGTTTCCAGATTTTGATATTTGCCTGGGTGGCAGCTCACACCTATGATCCTAGCACTTGGGAGTCTGAGGCATGCAGATCTATCTATATGAGTTCAAGGCCAGGCTGGGCTACAGAATGAGACTAGAATTGCTAGAGCAAGACCCTACCTTGAAAAAAAAACTTGCTGTCTTTCATCTTTGTATTTAACTTAAGTATTAATTTTTTTCTGTTTGTTTTAAACAGGTAGCAGAGTCCTATTTTCAGGAAGAGGACTGTATCCTTTTCTTATTTACAGGAAGAAATTCATAGAACTGTTAGCGAACCATCCAATTTTAGACAATATAATAAGACATAGGGACCATATGGTTTCATTGAATTTTTTTTTTTTTGAAGAGAGAGAGAGAGAGAGATAGAGATGGGCGCACCAGCAGTCTCTCAGCTGCTGCGAATGAAATCCAGATGCGTGTGCCCCCTTGTGGTCAAGTGCAGCATTGTGCCCTTGCATCACTTTGCATCTGGCTAAACGTGGAACCTGGAGATTGGAACCAGTGTTCTTAGGCTTAGGAGGCAGGTGCCTTAACCGCTAAGCCATCCCTCCAGCCCGGTTTCATTGAAGTTTGACAGTCAAATGTACCCATCTATATACCACCTCAAAAATACAGTGTGGTTGGGTTTGGTGGTGCACGCCTTTAGTCCCAGCACTTGGGAGGCAGAGGTAAGAGGATTGCTGTGAGTTCAAGGCCACCCTGAGACTACTGAGTAATTCCAGGTCAGCGTGGGCTAGAGTGAGAACCTATCTTGGAAGGAAAAAGTGTTGCTGGGGAGATGGCTCAGCAATTAAAGGAAGGCACTTGCTTATAAAGACTGCTGGCCCAGGTTCAATTCCCCAGCATCCATGGGAAGCCAGACACAAAAAGTGGTACATGCATTTGGTATTCATTTGTAGTTCAAGAGACCCTGGTGTGCCCATACACGTACACACACATACACTCACTTGCCCACACATAAATAAATAAATTAATAAATAAATTAATTAATTAATTTTTAAAAAGAACAAGCAGTTCGAGGCCACCCTGAGACTACATAGTTAATTCCAGGTCAGCCTGGACCAGTGTGAGACCCTACCTCGAAAAAACCAAAAAAAAAAAAAAAAAAAAAAAAAAAAAGCTGGCTGGCCAGGCGTGGTGGTGCACATCTTTAATCCTAGCACTCAGGAGACAGAGGTAGGAGGATCACCATGAGTTCAAGGCCATCCTGAGACTATATAGTGAATTCCAGGTCAGCCTGGACTAGAGTGAGACCCTACCTCGAAAACAAAACAAAACAAAAAAACAATAAGCTGTAGGAAATCACTCTAGAAAATTCTCTAGAGCCACCTAAATTTGACCTTCCCCTAGCTTTTCTTTTCTTTTTTTGGTTTTTTGTTTTTGTTTTTCTTTTTGTTTTTCAAGGTAGGGTCTCACTCTAGCTCAGGCTGACCTGGAATTCACTATGTAGTCTCAGGCTGGCCTCAAACTCACAGCAATCCTCCTACCTCTGCCTCCTGAGTGCTGGGATTAAAGGTGTGTGCCACCATGCCTGGCCAGCTTGTTCTTTTAAAAAACATTATTTATTTATTTGAGAGAGAGAAAGACACACATAGAGAGTGGGGGTGTGCCATTAACTCTAGATGCATGCACCACTTTGTGCATCTGGCTTTATGTGGAAAATCTATTGGATTTTCTTACTCTGAAGCAATACCAATCACATATTCATGTAATAATAGAGCATGTCAGGTAAGTTACACATAGAAATATTGTGACTTATTATAGCTGCAGTCATGCGTTGCTTAACAATGACACTATGTGCTGAAAAAAATGAATCATTAGTTTTGTTGTTTTGCATACATCATGTTAAAACAGCTATTGCATCATTAGGTAATATAAATTTATGGGCCAATTTTTGGTTCATTACTGAGCAAAATGTCATTTTAAGTGGGGTCACGTGAACTTCTTTTTTTTTTTTTTTTTTTTTTTTTTTGGTTTTGCGAGGTAGGGTCTCACTCTGGCCCAGGCTGACCTGGAATTAACTATGTAGTCTCAGGGTGGCCTCGAACTCACGGCGATCCTCCTACCTCTGCCTCCCGAGTGCTGGGATTAAAGGCGTGCACCACCACGCCCAGCTCCATGTGAACTTCTGAAAAAGAAAGACTTTTTTTTTTCTTAGTTCCTTTCCCTGCTTTTTGTCTTTTTATTTTTTATTTTTATGAGAGAGAGAGAGAGAGAGAGAGAAAGAGAGAAAGAATGAGCACACCAGGGCCACTAACTACTTCAAGCAAACTCCATATACATGCGCCACCTTGTGTATCTGCCTTACGTGGGTCCTGGGGGATTGAACCTGGGTCCTTTGGCCTTGCAGGCAAGTGCCTTAACCACTAAGCCATCTCTCCAAGCCCATTTCACCCCTTTTAAAGCTGTTTTTGTTTTGGTGGTCCCAAATTTCTACTGTTATTGATAGTATGTAACTCACGTAGCCTTCGCATAATACGTTATCTACTCCAAAGCCAAGGAACCTTACTCTAGTGGAGTTTAACTTTAAGAAATCTTTATACAGCCCTCTTTTTTTTGGTCAGATAAAAATTTCTCACCTTCCATGAGCCATTCCTTTTCAAACATAGTGTTTAATATAAATAGTCTTGATTTCTGTTTTCCTCAGATTTTCTGTTCAGATGAGAAAGCAATGAAATTCATTCAGCTTGAATGACTATCATGAGCAATTGCTTGCAAAATGTAGCCAGAAGATGTCACAAGCCTTTGTTAATTCCCATTAGTGTCATTTTCTTCCCTAGCCTCACTGATTTTCACATTTCTGAGTGTAAGCACTTCCTGGGCTGACTCTTGTTAGGTGAGCTGAGGTACAATTTCAGTTTGCTCCTAAATGTGTTGGGAACTTATTTTGGTAGAAGCAAAAAAAGGAGCTCACTCTCTCCTTAACCAAATTATGAGTGTATTTTCTAGTGCAGCCGGGACCTACAACAGTAGCAGCTCTGAGAACATTTTGGAAATGCAAGTTCATGGGCCTCAGAATGAGGGCATTTGCATATAAATTTGCAAATAAATTTATATTTTAACTTTTAAAAATCATTTATGTTCACTAAGTTTGAAAAACAGTAATCAATTTTAAGTCATGTAGAGGGAAAAGGAATTGTTTCCGCTTCTCCTTGGGCCTGGCTTACAGCCCCAAGGATATCTTTAAAGTAGCAAATGGGAGGCAGAGCTGAGCCTCTGAGTGTTCATGGGAAAGACACCAAGCTAAACTGTGAGTTTTTTTCTTCTTTTTTTCTGGGTCAGCATTTAGAACGTTGCCCAAAGGGAAGTAGGCAGTTGGAGATGCATCTTGACCTCATAAGATGCACTTTTGTGAGGCACAG
Organism: Orientallactaga sibirica; assembly: GCA_036365145.1. Taxonomy (NCBI): domain Eukaryota; kingdom Metazoa; phylum Chordata; class Mammalia; order Rodentia; family Dipodidae; genus Orientallactaga; species Orientallactaga sibirica. The sequence continues at coordinate 10,962,477 of JAEOAD010000035.1, read as the reverse complement.
ATGGAAAGGTCATAAGAAGATCAACAAATAAAAGTAGGATTATGTGGTAGTTATGAAAATCACTGTGGTGAGTTAATTAAATTTTTATAAAAGATCTGTGCCATGTTTTTGCTCTGTCTTTGTTTAGCCATGTGATGCTTTGAGCTTATGCGAGAAACTATTTAGTGAAAAATGAGTAGAGGGTCAGGTGAGTTGGAATCAGAAACAAGCTTTTGCTGAGAGAGTCACATAGCTGCTTAGCAGAAACTAATTTAAGGAGAGAAATTTATAAAGAAAAACACATAGGCTCCAAGATTCCATGTGGATCTTGTTTTCAGTTAAAGAACTTTTAATTGATTCTGCTAGAAATATATTAGCAAACAGGCATTCCTTGAGCTTTAAAAATTTCTACTGTTATTGATAGTACGGAACTCAGGTAGCCTCTGCATAATATGTTGCAGTAAAATTTATCTACTCCAAAGCCAAGGAACCTTACTCTAGTTGTGTTTAACTTTAAGAAATCTTTATACAGCCCTCTTTTTTTTTTTTTTTTTGTCAGATAAAAAATTTCTCACCTTCCATGAGCCATTCCTTTTCAAACATAGTGTTTAATGTAAATAGTCTTGATTTCTATTTTCCTTAAATTTTCTGTTCAGATGAGAAAGCAATGAAATTCATTCAGCTTGAACGACTCTATCATGAGCAATTGCTTGCAAATCTTTCTGCCATTCAAGAGCAGTGGGGTAAGTACAAAGTAACCTAGAATGTGGAATTATCAGTAATTAACAAATTATTATCCAGAAAGTTCACATATTTAACCTGATTTTATAAATAAAAAAAAATTAGAAGTTCCACAGTTAATATTGCAAAGCACGAGGCTGAGGGTATGACTTAGTACTAACCTAGCAAGCGCAAGGCTCTGCATCCCCCAGCACCATGAGCGGGAGGGAGGGAAGGAAGGTTGACACTTCTTTTCCTTGTATTTTGCTTTAGGTACCTGTGTTTTTTACCTTCTTCTGCATGCCCTAGTAGCTAGTCTTTGAAATGATATTTACTTTTACTGTGAAACAATCATTTAGCTATTTCTAGCTGCTAACTTTTGGGTTATTTGAGATGATAACTTTGCTTAATAATTAGTAGCAGAGATGCCTAAATATGTTCTATGGGGGCCGGTGACTAACAAATACTTTAAATTTAGAAACAAAATGGAAAGCTGTACAGCCACAATTAGTGACACCACTAAGGAATTCAGAGAAAGGATTTAATGGTGAAGATTTGGAACAGCTTGCTAAATTTTGCACAACCCATCAAGAGTAAGTATGGTATAAGTTTTTTTTTTTTTTTTTTTTTTCGAGGTAGGGTCTCACTCTGGTCCAGGCTGACCTGGAATTCACTATGTAGTCTCAGGGTGGCCTCAAACTCCCAGAGATCCTCCTACCTCTGCCTCCCGAGTGCTGGGATTAAAGGCGTGCGCCACCACGCCTGGCTTGGTATAAGTTTTTGCAATGAGTTAGAGTAGAATATTGGAGAAGCATTATACTGAGTATTGAAATGATTGATTTTTCTTGATATTTTCCACTCAAGAAATTAAAATGAATATAATAAAGTTATTAGTTTTCTTCTTCAGCTTTCTTCTGTTTCTTAACCTGACCAGAGTAGGTCAGCTATTCATAGTTTCAAAGGATCCTTGTAACCAAAATTTTCAAGATAATTTTGATATCTTTTTGGTTAGTAGCTTAGGCAATTCAGATGGACTAAATTGTGTATCAGGACTGTTTTTAAATATTCATTTAGTTGAGAAAGAAAGAGGCAGCATGAGAGAGAGAATATGAGAATGAATGTGCACCAGGGCCTTTAGCCACTGTAGCAAATGAACTCCAGACACATGTGCCATCTTGTGCATCTGGCTTTATGTGGGGACTGGGAAATCTAGCTGGGGTCCTTAGGCTTTGCATGCAGGTGCCTTAATCTCTGAGACATCTCTCTCCAGGTTTTTAAAAAAATATTATTTATTTGAGAGAGAGAGACAAAGGACTTTTCATTTTGTTTTTTTTTTGTTGTTGTTTTTTAAAGGTAGGATTTTGCTCTAGTCCAGACTGACCTGGAATTCACTATATAGTCTCAGGGTAGCCTTGAACTCATGGTGCTCCTCCTACCTCTGTCTCCTAAGTGCTGGGAGTAAAGGTGTGCGCCACCACGCTTGGCTTCAAAGGACTTTTTATTCTAGCTGTTTGCTAATGTGTGTTATTTTAAAAATAATGTTTCTATCCGGGTATGGTGGCACAGGCCTTTAATCCCAGCACTTGGGAGGCAGAGGTAGGAGGATTGCCATGAGTTCGAGGTCACCCTGAGACTACATAGTAAATTCCAGGTCAGCCTGGGCTACAGTGAGACCCTACCTTGAAAAACCAAATAAATAAATAAATAAATAAATAAATAAATAAAAATGTTTCCACCGGGTGTGGTGGTGCACGCCTTTAATCCCAGCACTCGGGAGGCAGAGGTAGGAGGATCGCTGTGAGTTCAAGGCCACCCTGAGACTACATAGTTAATTCCAGGTCAGCCTAGGCTAGAGTGAGACCCTACTTCAAAAAACCAAAACCAAACAAACAAAAAATAATGTTTCCTATCACTTTTTAAAAAGTAATTATGAACTTTATTATATGAACATATTCCATGATGGTCATATTCCCATTGGGTTATATACTCTTATCTTCCCTCTCCCCTGTCCTTATCCCAGTGAGGACCCCATCCCACTGAGAGCCCTTAGTAGGGTTGTTGGTATTCACTGTGGGGTCATGAATGCACCAGTGGGTCTCTTGTGGGGGAGAAAATGCTTGAGGATACTCCTTCCTACCTTGTAGCTATTAAAATCTTTCTGCCCCCTCTTCTGCAATGTTTCCTGAGCCTAAAAAGTAATTTTTTTTGTTTTGTTTTCTGAAGTAGGGTCTCTAGCTCAGGCTGACTATGTAGTCTCAGAGTGGCGTCAAATTCATGGTGATCCTCCTACCTCTGCCTCCTGAGTGCTGGGATTAAAGGCTTGCACCACAATGCCAGGCTAAAAATTTATTTGTTTGTTTTTTTCAAGGTAGGGTTTCACTGTTGCCCAGAATGACCTAGAATTCACTATGTAGTCTCAGCCTGGCCTTGAACTCATAGCAGTCCTCCTACCTCTGCCTCCCAAGTGCTGAAATTAAAGGTGTGCACTATCACCGCCAGCTTTTTTGTTTGTTTGTTTTGTTTTGTTTTTTCGAGGTAGGTCTCACTGTAGGTCAAGCTGACCTGGAATTCACTCTATAGTCTCAGGGTGGCCTTGAACTCACGGCGATCCTCCTACCTTTGCCTCCTGAGTGCTGGGATTAAAGGCATGAGCCGCCATGCCTGACCTAAAAGTAATATTTTAAAGAGCAATCTGCAAAGCAAAAACAGTGCAGTTGTTTAACCTAAATGCTGGAGAAGGAAAACTACATGTACCAAGTATTTTTAATGCTTAATTTGTGTCAAATAGGTGAACTTTTTTTTTTTTTTTTTTTGAGGTAGGGTCACTCTGGCCCAGGCTGACCTGGAATTAACTATGTAGTCTCAGGGTGGCCTCAAACTCATGGTGATCCTCCTACCTCTGCCTCCCGAGTGCTGGGATTAAAGGCATGCGCCACCATGCCCGGCTTTTTAAGTAGGTGAACTTTTAAAACTAAGTTACTGAAATAATAAAGCACTTACCCTTGTTCTTAATTCTTTTTTTTTTTTTTTTTGGAGAGAGACAGAGAGAGGGAGAGGAAGACAGATAGAGATTGGCGTGCCAGCAGCCTCTCAGCTGCTGCGAACAAAATCCAGATGTGTGCACCCCCTTGTGGTCAAGTGCAGCATTGTGCCCTTGCGTCACTTTGCATCTGGCTAAACGTGGGACCTGGAGATTGCAACAGCTGGAGATTGGAACCAGTGTTCTTAATCTTAGGAGGCAGGCGCCTTAACCACTAAGCCATCTCTCCAGCCCTTAATTCTTTATTTGAAGACTTAGTTCTGAACATGAAAGGAGCACGGGAGGGCTTAAAGTAGTGCAGATCTGGAGCTGAGGACTGGAGTCCTCTGTACAAATATTCCATTGGTCGTTTTTCTTATTTTCTTTCAGAATCATGTAGTCAACTAAAAGCTCTCTTTGTTAAGAATGAAACAATCCCAAGTGATTTCTTCTTATCTCCTGCACAAGACAGGACACTTGTTTTGGGGTCTCACTGTCCTGCAGGAGCCTTAGATTAGAAGAGTGATGACAGGTTCAGATGTGAGGTCATTCAGCTCTCATGAAGATGATTTTTCCATGCTAGTCAGCTAGTGAAACAATAGTTTCAAGGATTTTGAATTAGAACTTAATTCCTTAGTAAGTTTAATAGATGGATTTTCAATTTCATAACATTTTAAAATAATGGAAACTTTTAATGATATTTCTTTTTTAACTTTCGTTTCTTTTCTTTTCTTTTTCTTTTTTGTTTATTTTTCACTTATTTGAGAGCGACAGACAGAGAAAGAGGCAGATAGACAGAGAATGGGCACACCAGGGCCTCCAGCCACTGCAAATGAACTCCAGATGCATGTGCCAGTGTGCATCTGGCTTACGTGGGTCCTGGGGAATCGAGCCTTGAATCATGGTCCTTAGGCTTCAGGCAAGTGCTTAACCACTAAGCCATCTCTCCAGGCCTTTTTTTTTTTTTTTTTTTTTTTTAGAAAGTCACAGAATGAGAGCGAAAGATAGAATGGGTGCACCAATGGCTCTCAGCCACTGTGAACGAACTCCAGATACGTGCGCCTCGTGGGCAAGTGCAGCATTGCACCCTTGCATCACTTTTTGCATTTGGCTAAACGTGGGACCTAGAGATTGGAACCAGGGTTCTTTGGCTTGGCAGGCAAGTGCCTTAACTGCTAAGCCATCTCTTCAGCCCCCCCTTTTTTTTTTTGTTTTTTTTTTTTTGTTTTTAAAATAATTTTTTTTGAGAGAGAGACAGAGAGAGAGGGAGAGGAAGACATAGAGATGGGCACGCCAGCAGTGTCTCAGCTGCTGCGAACGAAATCCAGATGTGTGCACCCCCTTGTGGTCAAGTGCAGCATTGCGCCCTTGCGTCACTTTGCATCTGGCTAAACGTGGGACCTGGAGATTGGAACCGCTGGAGATTGGAACCAGTGTTCTTAGGCTTAGGAGGCAGGCGCCTTAACCCCTAAGCCATCTCTCCAGCCCCCTTTTTTGTTTTTTGAGGTAGGGTCTCACTCTAGTCTCGGCTGACCTGGAATTCATTATGTAGTCTCAGGGTGGCCTCAAACTCATGGTGATCATCCTACCTCTGCCTCCCAAGTGCTGGGAATAAAGGCATGTGCCACCATGCCCAGCCTTCTTTTTAACTTTCAATATACTCAATATAACTTTCCTATTTAGCTAATAATATTCAGAGTGTTCAAGTATTTATAGATCATTGTACCCCAAATTATTCTCATAACTTTAAGAAAATATTTTATTTACTCATTTATTTATAAGAGAGAGAGGAAGAGGGAGAGAGAGAATGGGTGTGCCAGGACCTCCAGCCACTGCAAATGAACCCCATACGTATGTGCCACCATGTGCATCTGGCTTATGTGGGTCCTGGAGAATTGAACCTGGGCCCTTAGGGCTTCACAGGCAAGTGCCTTAACTATTAAGCTCTATCTCTAGCCTTCTCATAACTTCGTAATATTTAAAAATATTTTGAAGTATAGATTTCATTATGTGTATGAGCTTGATACTTTTTGTTTGGGGAAGGGTTCAAGGTAGGGTCTCATTCTAGCTCAGGCTGACCTGGAATTCACTATGTAGTCTCAGGGTGGCTTTGAATTCACTGCGATCCTCCTACCTCTGCCTCCCAGTGCTGGCATTAAAGCGTGCATCACCACGCCTGGCTGACATAAAATGAAAATTTAAAAACATGAACAGGTGTGAAATAATCTTCAAATACCTCATTAGTAAAAGGGTAAGCATTCTTTTACTTCTGATTTTTACCTTTTGTAGCTTCTTTGGGGCTTTTCTATAGTAATTGGCTGTCTAAGGAAATTAACACATGATATTATATGCTAACCTTTGAACTGTGTACACCAGTAGTAATGTCTCAGCTGTAGAGGTGTTCTGTACTAATATTAGAGTCTACAGAAGCTAGTTTTTTAAAGTCATTTCAGTGACATTTGTTTGGAAGCATGCTGTACTTTTAATCTCTTTTCTTTCTTGTTTTATGTTTTTTGTACAGTCCTCTTTTATCCAGACATAAGGTAAGAGATTCTTTCTTTTGAAAACATTTATGGGGAAGATATTAGTGCCACGTGTCTGTTGTGTGGACTGTTCAAGAAAATAAACCTTTCTCAAGATATCTTCAGCCTTCTAATTTAGTACAGCAGTTTTCCAAAAAAAGTTGTGCTTTTTCCTTTGATTGTTTTCAACTTTTCAGATAGCAGCTGTAGAAAAGCCGCTGGGAAGGAAGTGTTTTACGCAGTTAACAGTGTCTGAAGTTCCAGAGGAAAAAGGAGCTGCAGCCAAAGGGTCAGGTATGTTTTCAAATTGTGCAAGAGGATAGAAAAGATTAAGTGTTAAATCTGAATTGCTGTGAAGGAATTTCTTTCTGCATTTAGAATTTTGTACATATAAATTTTCTAGAAAAATAACAAAAACAAGATTTTATATGTGCAATTTCATTTTCTTTTTCTTGATTTTTTTGAGGTAGGGTCTTGCTCTGGCCCAGATTGCAACAGCTGGAGATTGGAACCAGTGTTCTTAAGCTTAGAGGCAGGCGCCTTAACCACTAAGCCATCTCTCCAGCCCTTAATTCTTTATTTGAAGACTTAGTTCTGAACATGAAAGGAGCACGGTAGGGTTTAAAGTAGTGCAGATCTGGAGCTGAGGACTGGAGTCCTTTGTACAAATATTCCATTGGTCGTTTTTCTTATTTTCTTTCAGAATCATGTAGTCAACTAAAAGCTCTCTTTGTTAAGAATGAAACAATCCCAAGTGATTTCTTCTTATCTCCTGCACAAGACAGGACACTTGCTCTGGGGTCTCACTGTCCTGCAGGAGCCTTAGATTAGAAGAGTGATGACAGGTTCAGATGTGAGGTCATTCAGCTCTCATGAAGATGATTTTTCCATGCTAGTCAGCTAGTGAAACAATAGTTTCAAGGATTTTGAATTAGAACTTAATTCCTTAGTAAGTTTAATAGATGGATTTTCAATTTCATAACATTTTAAAATAATGGAAACTTTTAATGATATTTCTTTTTTAACTTTCGTTTCTTTTCTTTTCTTTTTTTTTTTTTGTTTATTTTTCACTTATTTGAGAGCGACAGACAGAGAAAGAGGCAGATAGACAGAGAAAGGGCACACCAGGGCCTCCAGCCACTGCAAATGAACTCCAGATGCATGTGCCAGTGTGCATCTGGCTTACGTGGGTCCTGGGGAATCGAGCCTTGAATCATGGTCCTTAGGCTTCACAGGCAAGTGCTTAACCACTAAGCCATCTCTCCAGGCCTTTTTTTTTTTTTTTTTTTTTTTGAGAAAGTCACAGAATGAGAGCGAAAGATAGAATGGGTGCACCAATGGCTCTCAGCCACTGTGAACGAACTCCAGATACGTGCGCCTCGTGGGCAAGTGCAGCATTGCACCCTTGCATCACTTTTTGCATTTGGCTAAACGTGGGACCTAGAGATTGGAACCAGGGTTCTTTGGCTTGGCAGGCAAGTGCCTTAACTGCTAAACCATCTCTTCAGCCCCCCTTTTTTGTTTTTTGTTTTTGTTTGTTTTTTTTAAATAATTATTTTTGAGAGAGACACAGAGACAGAGAGAGAGGGAGAGGAAGACATAGAGATGGGCACGCCAGCAGTGTCTCAGCTGCTGCGAACGAAATCCAGATGTGTGCACCCCCTTGTGGTCAAGTGCAGCAATGCGCCCTTGTGTCACTTTGCATCTGGCTAAACGTGGGACCTGGAGATTGGAACCGCTGGAGATTGGAACCAGTGTTCTTAGGCTTAGGAGGCAGGCGCCTTAACCCCTAAGCCATCTCTCCAGCCCCCTTTTTTGTTTTTTGAGGTAGGGTCTCACTCTAGTCTCGGCTGACCTGGAATTCATTATGTAGTCTCAGGGTGGCCTTGAACTCATGGTGATCATCCTACCTCTGCCTCCCAAGTGCTGGGAATAAAGGCATGTGCCACCATGCCCAGCCTTCTTTTTAACTTTCAATATACTCAATATAACTTTCCTATTTAGCTAATAATATTCAGAGTGTTCAAGTATTTATAGATCATTGTACCCCAAATTATTTCTCATAACTTTAAGAAAATATTTTATTTACTCATTTATTTATAAGAGAGAGAGGAAGAGGGAGAGAGAGAATGGGTGTGCCAGGACCTCCAGCCACTGCAAATGAACCCCATACGTATGTGCCACCATGTGCATCTGGCTTATGTGGGTCCTGGAGAATTGAACCTGGGCCCTTAGGCTTCACAGGCAAGTGCCTTAACTATTAAGCTCTATCTCTAGCCTTCTCATAACTTCGTAATATTTAAAAATATTTTTGAAGTATAGATTTCATTATGTGTATGAGCTTGATACTTTTTTGTTTGGGGGAAGGGTTCAAGGTAGGGTCTCATTCTAGCTCAGGCTGACCTGGAATTCACTATGTAGTCTCAGGGTGGCTTTGAATTCACTGTGATCCTCCTACCTCTGCCTCCCAGTGCTGGCATTAAAGGCGTGCATCACCACGCCTGGCTGACATAAAATGAAAATTTAAAAACATGAACAGGTGTGAAATAATCTTCAAATACCTCATTAGTAAAAGGGTAAGCATTCTTTTACTTCTGATTTTTACCTTTTGTAGCTTCTTTGGGGCTTTTCTATAGTAATTGGCTGTCTAAGGAAATTAACACATGATATTATATGCTAACCTTTGAACTGTGTACACCAGTAGTAATGTCTCAGCTGTAGAGGTGTTCTGTACTAATATTAGAGTCTATAGAAGCTAGTTTTTTAAAGTCATTTCAGTGACATTTGTTTGGAAGCATGCTGTACTTTTAATTTCTTTTCTTTCTTGTTTTTTGTTTTTTGTACAGTCCTCTTTTATCCAGACATAAGGTAAGAGATTCTTTCTTTTGAAAACATTTATGGGGAAGATATTAGTGCCACGTGTCTGTTGTGTGGACTGTTCAAGAAAATAAACCTTTCTCAAGATATCTTCAGCCTTCTAATTTAGTACAGCAGTTTTCCAAAAAAAGTTGTGCTTTTTCCTTTGATTGTTTTCAACTTTTCAGATAGCAGCTGTAGAAAAGTCACTGGGAAGGAAGTGTTTTACGCAGTTAACAGTGTCTGAAGTTCCAGAGGAAAAAGGAGCTGCAGCCAAAGGGTCAGGTATGTTTTCAAATTGTGCAAGAGGGATAGAAAAGATTAAGTGTTAAATCTGAATTGCTGTGAAGGAATTTCTTTCTGCATTTAGAATTTTGTACATATAAATTTTCTAGAAAAATAACAAAACAAGATTTTATATGTGCAATTTCATTTTTCTTTTTCTTGATTTTTTTGAGGTAGGGTCTTGCTCTGGCCCAGGCTGACCTGGAATTCACTATGTAGTCTCAGGGTGGCCTCTAACTCATGATGATCTTCCTACTTCTGCCTCCCTAGTGCTGGGATTAAAGCATGTGCCACCATGCCTGGCTTGCGGTTTCATTTTTCGATAGCTTGTTGTAGATATCATAAAATATAAATTCTTAGTAAAACAAAATCATTCAAATGGAACTGGCTTTGGTGTATTTAGACATTCTTTGCTATGTAAAAAAAATTGGGGGTCTGGAGAGATGGCTTAGTGGTTAAGGATCTTGCTGGCAAAGCCAACAGACCCAAATTTGATTCCCCAGTGCCCACGTGGAGCCAGATGCACAAGGTGGCACATGTGGCTAGAGTTTATTTGCAGGGGCTAGAGGTCCTGGATTGCCCATTCTCTCTATCTAACCCCCCCCCAAATAAATAAATATTTTTTTAATGGGCTTGAGAAATGGCAGAGTGGCTAAGGTGCTTGCTTGCGAAGCCTAAGTCCTCAAGTTCAGTTCTCAGGACCCACATAAGCCAGATGCAGAAGGTGGCAAATGCATCTGGAGTTAATTTTCAGTGGCTAGAGGCCTTGGTGTGCCCATTCTCTCTCTCTCTCTCTCATCTTTTTCTCTCACTGTCTCTCTCAAATAAATAAAGGAAGAAAGAAAGAAAATGAGTTCCTTTAAAAAAAAAATCACTGAATGGACTTTACCAGAAATCATTTCTGCAAATCTGGATAGTTATGTATTGATAGTCTGTAGCATTTTATCCTGTTTCCTTTGCTGTTGAGTAACATATGCTGTACTTTTTTTTTTTTTTTTTTGAGAGAGAGAAAGAGAGAATGGGCAGGCCATCGGCCTCTCAGCCACTGTGAACGAACTCCAGATGCATGCGCCCCCTTGTGGACAAGTGCGGCATTGTGCCCTCGCGTCAGGCTAAACTTGGCAGGCAGGCGCCTTAACCATTAAGCCATCTCTGCTGTACTTTTTTTTTTTTTTTGGAGAGAGACACAGACAGAGAGAAAGAGAAAGGAAGACAGAAATGGGCGTGCCAGCAGTGTCTCAGCTGCTGAGAACGAAATCCAGATGTGTGCGCCCCCTTGTGGTCAAGTGCGGCATTGCACCCTTGCATTACTTTGCATCTGGCTAAACGTGGGACCTGGAGATTGGAACCGCTGGAGATAGGAACCAGTGTTCTTAGGCTTAGGAGGCAGGCGCCTTAACCCCTAAGCCATCTCTCCAGCCCCCCTGCTGTACTTTTAATTTGTGTGTGGGTGTGCATGAGCGTGCATGCACATGTGCACATTTCTACAGTGATGTGTTTGATGCCACTTTGGTGCATTGTGTCTAAAGATTTTTAGAAACTTCTTCCTTAAATGCTGTTATTCATTTTTAAAACTTTAGTAAAAATAAAAATAAAGCAACAACAAAAAGGTCAGGCATGGTGGCGCATGCCTTTAATCCCAGCACTCAGGATGCAAAGGTAGGAAGATCGCTATGAGTTTGAGGCCACTCTGAGACTACATGGTGAAATCCAGGTTAGCCTCAGCTAGAATGAAGCCCTACCTTGAAAAAAAAAAATCCAGGCATGGTGGCTCACACCTTTAATTCCAGTACTCGGGAGGCAGTGGTAGGAGGATCGCCATGAGTTCAAGGCCACCCTGAGGCTACATGGTGAATTCCAGGTCAACCTGAGCTAAAGTGAGTTGAGACCCTACCTTGAAAAACCAAAAAAAAAAAAAAAAAGAGGGGGCTGGAGAGATGGCTTAGCGATTAAGACATTTGGCTTGCCTGCAAAGTCTAACAACCTGAGTTCAATTGCCCAGTACCCACATAAAGCCAGATGCACAAAGTGGAGTCCTTTGCAATGAGTGGTTGGAGGCCCTGGCATGCTCATTCTCTCTGTCTCTCTTCTCTCCTCTCTCCTCTCTCTCTCCTTACAAATAAATAATTTTAAGAAAAACTTGGGCTGGAGAGATGGCTTAGCGGTTAAGGTGTTGGCCTGCAAAGCCAAAGGATCCCAGTTCGATTCTCCAGGACCCGCATAAGTCAGATGCACAAGGGGGTGCATGCATCTAAGTTTGTTTGCAGTGGCTGGGGGCCCTTTTCTCTTTAAAACAAAAGTTTAAAGCCAGGCGTGGTGGTGCACGTCTTTAATCCCAGCAATTGGGAGGCAAAGGTAGGAGCATCACCGTGAGTTCGAGGCTACCCTGAGACTACATAGTGAATTCCAGGTCAGCCTGGGCCAGAGTGAGACCCTACCTCAAAAAACCAAAAAAAAAAAAAAAAAAAAAAAAGTTTAGGGGTAGTGCTTAGAGTCAGCCTTACATACTCGGTTCACCGTATCTTTTTTCCAGTTATTTTTATATCAGAAACCAGAGTCAAATATATACTTCATAACCTCACTGTGGCAGGGGAGTCTCAGAATACCCCCAGGTTGGTCATGGGGTGGGGGGGTAGTGCTAGCGGGACTCTGTCAGCACTGGTTGCTGTCCAGAACGAGCTTGTCATTGTTTTGAGCTCTGTCTTTGCTGTAATCCATGGGACCCAGGAGGGGAAGCTGAGGCACCAAGTTTAAAGTTACTTATTGGATGGTGGTGGGGATGCGGTCAGAGGGTCAGCCTTGAGGTGTGGGTCCTCACCTTCCACCTTGTTTGAGACAGAGTCTCTCCAGTTTACTGTTGTGAGCACCAGCTGGTCCCCAAGCTTTGTATTCTCCTGAACACGCCTCCTGTTGCTGTGGGTGCAGTGAGATTGCAGATGTGTGTTCCTTGGATGTATCCTTGCATGGGTTCTGGGAATCCAGATTCTGGTTGTCACACTTGCGCAACAAACACTGTTAAACCGCTGAGCCATCTTCCCAGCCCCTTGATGCTTTGATTCCCTCTAAACCTGAGTCTTTTGATTTCCAGTAGAGTGCATCATGCTTTTGCTGAGAAAGTTGTGAGGATTATCAGTGCTTCAACAACTCAGACATCTTACTAATAGTCACCATGTGAGGAAGTGCAGACTAAGTCCTGGAAAAGGAAGAGTTGGCCCCAGGCTGATAAAATGGTGGTTGTTTGTTTGTTTGTTTTTTGTGTTTTCAAGGTAGGGTCTCACTCTAGCCCAGGCTGACCTGGAAATTACTATGTAGTCTCAGTGTGGCCTTGAACTCATGGTGATCCTCCTACCTCTGCCTCCTGAGTGCTGGGATTAAAGGCATGTGCCACCATGCCCGGCTAAAATGGTGTGTTTTAAATATTATTTATTTGAGAGAGAAGGAGGGAGGGAAGGAGAGAATGGGCACACCAGGCCTCCAGCCACTGCAAACGAACTCCAGATGCATGTGCCACCTTGTGCATCTGGCTTACATGGGTCCTGGAGAATCAAACCGGGATCCTTTGGCTTTGTAGGCAAACACCTTAACCACTAAGCCGTCTCTCCAGCCCCAAATGATGTGTTTTAAAGAAAAATATCAGTAATTCTAAATGTACCTTAAAATTCTTAACTCTTTACATCTTACACTATATGTTGTTATTATGTTTTTGTTTGTTTGTTTGTTTGTTTTTTGGTTTTTCAAGGTAGGGTTTCACTCTAGTCCAGGCTGACCTGGAATTCACTATGTAGTCTCAGGCTGGCCTTGAACTCTCGGCAATCCTCCCACCTCTGCCTCCCAAGTGCTGGGATTAAAGGCATGTGCCATCACGCCCAGCCTGTTATTATGGTTTAATATCCCTTTCCTCTGACGTGGAACTCTCTCCTGCCTTCTGTTTTAACAGAACATGTGAAATGTGACCCTCACTCTCGCTTAGTCTGTGCACCGTATTGATGTGGTTTCAGGGCCATCTTATGTACTTCTGGATAGTGGAAACTTGTGGGTCAGGCTTGGCCCCTTTCTCACCTGGCTGTACATAGCCTTGATTCTGACAACACCTACCTCCCCACCTATCAGGAAGCTCTGAGGCAAAGCAAACACACAGCTCATTTTTACATTCCCAAAGTCTGAATGATTCTTTAGGGCAGGGAGTGAGAAAGGATACAGAACTCTCCCAGAGCTGGCCTCTTCCTTCTCTGAGACCTCTCTGAAGGTTGAGGAGGGAAGTGATACCATGAACTCCTGAGTGCTGCTGCTTTGCATCCAGAGCTGAGGCAGCCAGCGCAGTCCTGGTTCTCTGATATCTGAGACAGTACTTAAGAAATGCTTGGTCTTTGGTTTGATATCAGCTTCAGTTATCACTTGGTAATTATTAAAACTACAATAAATGAAAATCCAAATGAAACAGTTATTTTATCTTTCACTTGATCCATTGTGTAAATTATATGCCTTTATTTTTAAAAAGCCAAAACAGGGCTGGAGAGATGGTTCAACAAAGCTGGAGAGATGGCTTAGCAGATAAGGCACTTGCCTGCAAAGCCTAGTGAACTGGGTTTGATTCCCCAGTACCCACCTAAAGCAGATGCACAAAGTGGTGCATGCATCTGGAGTTTGTTTGCAATGGTGGGAGGCCCTGGTGCACCCATTCTCTCTCTGTCTCTCTTCTCTTTGTCTCTCTCTGTGCAGGCAAACAAACAAACAAATAAATAAATAATTTTAAAAAGCCAAACATACCAAGTTAGGGAGGTAAGGTGATGGGGCAGGAGAGATTACTTAGCAGTTAAGGTGCTAAGGTGAGCATGCTTCTCTGTCATCTACTAACCAGTGCAGTTTGCACTTATTAATAGGATTTTGTGTTTGCTTGCTTGCTTGTTTTGCGACAAGACTCAGACTATCCCAGGATGACCTGGAATTCACTCTGTAGCCCAGGCTAACCCTGAATTGACAGTGATCCTCCTACCTCAGCCTCCTCAGCACTAGCATTAAAGGTATGTGTCACCACACCCAAACACATGAATTTTTTTTTGTTTTTGTTTTTGGTTTTTCGAGGTAGGGTCTCACTCGAACTCAGGCTGACCTGGAATTCACTCTGTATTCTCAGGGTGGTGATCCTCCTACCTCTGCCTCCCAAGTGCTGAGATTAAAGGCGTGAGCCACCACGCCCAGCATGAATTGTTTTTAGATATTTAAAGTGAAAGAAAAATATTTTAAGTAGATTTTTTATTTCTAGGAAAAATTGAAAGATATGTCGGAATTCAAACTTGTTTCTGTCTTTTGCCAAAACATTCTTCTTATTGCTACCCTTTGCTGCCATACTTGAGGAAGTTTCACAGAATTTGAAAACATGCTTATAAGGTTATGATATTCAAATTGCAAATTTGAACTGAATAAACTTTTGTTCCTTTATTCTAATGACTTAGTTCTACTTTTCTTATATTTTATGCTGTTACTAAGGTTATGTAAAAACATTTACTTTATATGCCTTATCTTAAATGTGATGGAATAATTTCTCTAGATTCATTTAAATAAATAACATTAATAAATATGTCATTTAAAAATATAAGGCTGAAAAATTCAGAACATATTTTAAACCTTTTTCATTTAAAATGAAGGCAGAGTTATTTATAATCCCCATTAATTTTTACTACATTATTATTATTTATCATATTTTTGCATGTGTCTTCTAACCTAAAAACACTATAATGCAATTGGCAGAATTTCTGTTTGAGAAGGTTAGATTAGTGTTGTGTTACATGTTATTCATCTGTTTCTTCTCCATCCTTCTATACAAAGCGTTGTTTGGAATTTTAAGACAGCTCATTTTCTTTATCTGTAGAGACTGAAACTTGTCCTGGCATGGAACCAAGTACAGAAAGCCAACATAAAGAGCAGCCTCAGGAGAGCAGCCCCTGCTGTCACCAGATGGACTGGCAGGCAGCTTCTCCCAGCCTTCCAGTGACTGCAGGGAAGGACCACACGGAGGAGCCGCCCTGCTGCACTGAAGCCACCCCGGAGCTCCACGCCCAGTCTCCAGAGACAGACGCAGCTGAGCATGCTTGTGAAGATGACAGGCACTTGCAGACGGCTCCCACAGAGGACCACCCTGATGTGGACAAAACAGAGGACATTGCTGAAGACCCCAAGGTGTCTCTACCTAGTGAGTCAGTGGTAGAGCCACTGGCCTTCCCAGGCTATGGTCACATATCTCCTGTGTTGACTTCTGAACATAAATATTCACAGAAACACCGAAAAGAACTCCACTTGCCACTTCTGGGTACTTTTGAGGCGTTGCCCACAGACCGGCTTGAGAACAATAAATTAAATGGACTGCAGCAACCTGATCTCACAGGCAGTGATGGAAAGTCACCTCAGAGTCGGACTGACTCAGAGACTGGCTCTGAGGGTGCACTTTGTGAAGACAGTAAAACATCTGACTTAAGTGTACTGCTTCCAGAAGTGTGTATGGCCCCAGAGGAAAAGGGGGATAAGGAAGACCAAGTCAGTAAGGAAACAGAAGATTATCTGAACAGCCTTCTGGAAGGATGCTTGAAGGATTCTGAAGACTCCCTTTCCTATGAAGACAACCAAGACGACGACTCTGACCTCCCCCAAGACCTTTCTCCTGAAGAAGCCTCCTACAGTCTCCAGGAGAATCTGCCTGCTGACGAGAGCTGTCTTTCTCTTGATGATCTGGCCAAGAGGATAGAGATTGCTGAGGTAAAGCAGACGTCAAGTGAAATTTCTGAAACTGATGCATATACAAAAAAGTGCTCTGTTCCTAGGAATTTTCTCTGGTTTTAAACATGAGGGAAGATTTGTAGTTAACAAATAATTGCTAAATTATTTATATGTTAAAAAATTACTTTATTGCAGTGTTTACTATTTCAAGAGGCGACACTGCATGTCTCCCTCCAGATGCAGGAAGCATGATTTTTCTACTTCTTCAGTCTTATGACTTATTTAGCATTCCAAAGATTTATGAAGACAAGAGTGGTCACATTCTAATAAGGAAAGCATGTTTATGTGCTTACTGTTTCTTCCTTTTATTTACATGCAGAGAGAGAGAATGGGTGGGTGGGTGGATGGATGGATGGATAGATGGATAGATGAATATGGGTAGACCAGGACCTCTTGCTGCTACAAATGAACTTCAGATTCATGTGCCACTTTATACATCTGGCTTTATGTGGGTATTGGGAAATTGAACCTGGGCTGGCAGGCTTTGTAAGCAAGCACCTTAACCACTGAGCCATATTCCCAGCCCATTGATGTTTCGGGTTTTTTTGTTGTTGTTGTCTTGTTTTGTTTTTTGGTTGTTTTTTGTTTTGTTTTGTTTTTGATTTTTCGAGGTAGGATCTCACTCTAGCCCAGGCTGACCTGGAATTCACTATGTAGTCTCGGGGTGGCCTCAAACTCACAGTGATCCTCCTATCTTTGCCCCCGGAGTGCTGGGATTAAGGTGTGCACCACCACACCTGGCCTTTGTCTTATTTTTTTTTTTTAACATGATGCAGCTATTTAGTTGCAGGGAGAAAAGACCATGGAAAGATAAGTGATCCCCTTTGTTTATTGATATATTACAATTTTTCAAGTCCAGGAAAATAAAAGACAGAAATCAGTAGCAGAGTCAGCACGCCCTCCCAGGGTGCCCTGTCAGATTGCCACCTCAAGCCCAGCTCCCAGTGGCTCATCCATCTCTTGCTGGGTTACTCTGCTGCTACTAAGAAAGTGAAGACTTTTTTCTTTACCCCCTCCCCTTTTTTTCTCTTCTTTAAATTGGCCTTAAAGTCCCATTCAAATTGGATGTGATGGCTCACACCTGTAATCCCAGCATTTGGAGGTTGAGGCAAGAGGATCAGTGCAAATTTGAGGCCAGCCTGGGCTAGAGTGAGACTTTGTCTCAACTCCATTATCCCCCCCCCATTCCCACTTATAGCTACTGTATTCCAATTAGCATTACCATTAAAAAATTAATTCAGGAAAAATGGAAAAGTAATAAAGCAAAAAAGGAGATAAAATATATTTGAAAACAGAACTCTGTGAAAAGCCTCCTAAGATAATTCTGTTATATTACTAGCTTGATTTTTCTTCTTAATTTTTTGATGAAATTATATAACAGTACAGCATTTAAAACCTGGAAATTGTTCTGTTCTTTATGTTAATTAGATCATTTGATGGTCATTTGTAGCTAGCTCCCACAAAATGTGATTTTGTATTAATTTTCTCTTAACAAAATTATTTAATATTGCTTATTGGGTGTAGTATCTCTGTAAAGTGGTGATACATTTTGGAAATAGATTAGTGGTGATGGTCCCACAACATTTGAATATTATTGCACTGAGCTGTATATTTTAAAATGCTTAAAAGGGAAGTTTATGATATATATATACATACATACAACTTTCCAAACAGTTTAACAAGTCAGTGTTGTCAGTAGTAAAGCACTTAACCAGAGTTCATTCTGCTTGTTTGAACAAATTACTGGTACAGGGCACTGTGACACTATCAAGTGGATATATATTACAACTAAATGTAAAATTTCTTCCTCAGATGCATAACCCATTGGTTGTGACTAGTAGTAGAAATTTTACATATTTAAATTAGTCTTTTCTGTGAAATTCATACATAATAGTCTTTCATAAGGTTTTGTTGGTCTATTGGTATGCTGTTGTAAGAACCCTAAAAGCTACATGCAGTTAACAAAACTGATTATTTACTTTCCTATAAATTGCTAGATTTTTACCTTCTTTTTATTATTTATAATAAAAAGCTTTCCTTTGTGGATTTGATTCACCATCAAACTTTGCAAGCAAATGCCTTAACTACCGAGCATCTCTCCAGCCTCTTGCGCCTTGTTTTGGCAGGACATATACATGTTATCTTCTCCACCAAAAGTCCTAAGGAAGAATCCTGTTGAATACATACTTGAATCTCTATAGAACCTACATAAATTACTGTAAATACCAGCCACTCTACCCAATATTTGGGGGGGTGCTATTTTATAGAAAATATTCAGGGGATTAATTTTATCGAAAAATAGCCTTTAACAACAGAATAAGTTTTGATTTTTTTTTTTTGGAGAGAGAGACAGAAAGGGAGAGGAGGGAGAGGAAGACAGATAGAGATGGGCGCGCCAGCAGCATCTCAGCTGCTGCAAACGAAATCCAGATGCATGCGCCCCCTTGTGGTCAAGTGCAGCATTGCGCCCTTGTGTCACTTTGCATC
This sequence comes from Orientallactaga sibirica, assembly GCA_036365145.1. Lineage (NCBI taxonomy): Eukaryota > Metazoa > Chordata > Mammalia > Rodentia > Dipodidae > Orientallactaga > Orientallactaga sibirica. Next base: position 10,943,838 of record JAEOAD010000035.1, on the reverse strand, counting down.
TGGCTAAACGTGGGACCTGGAGATTGGAACCGCCGGAGACCGGAACCAGCATTCTTAGGCTTAGTAGGCAGCGCCTTAACCGCTAAGCCATCTCTCCAGCCCAGTTTTGATTATTTTTGAAGAAAAGGCTACATTATTCAAATAAGAATGTGCTGGGTCTAGTTGTAAGTTGGTCTAATTGTCTCTTCTGCATGTTTATGGGATACACACCATGTGCTAGAAGCTGGGAGACAGCAGTGGACACAGATCCGGTTCCTGCTCTCATGTGTCTCTAGAAAATAAACTCATGACTTCCAAATTAACAGAAAAATAGTGTTGAGTCAAGTAAGGGCTATGAAGTAATTTCAGCAGGACAAGGGGTTGTAAAATGACTTAGATAGCAGCTATTTAAACAGTTTTCTGGAGATTAAAAAGTAGGATGGAACCAGCTTTGTGGCACATGCATCTGGAGTTTTTTTGTTTGTTTGTTTTTTGCAGTGGCTGGAGGCCCTGGTGTGCCCATTCTCCCTCTCTCTCTCTCTCTCTCTCTCTCTCTCTGTCCCTCTCAAATAAATGAATAAAAATAAAAAATTTTTTTTAAAAAGAAGTTGCACGAGGTTTAATCCTAAATTTGTCTTGAAGCTCTGCCAATTGCTAGCACTGCAAGCCTAAACAAGTTGCTCAGTGGGCCTGATGATGTCTATACAAGAGAGTTGTAAGCTTGAATGTGATACAGTAGTGTGCAGTCACTGTTACAGTTCTTGCTGTGGAACCTAGAACATACTTTGGAGTGTATCACTCAGGGGTGGGTTTTTGAGATTGTTTTTATAGGGGGGTTGTTTGTTTTTTGTTTTTCGAAGTAGGGTCTCACCCTACTCCAGGCTGACCTGAAATTCACTATGTAGTCTCAGGGTGGCCTCAAACTCATGGTGATCCTCCTACCTCTGTCTCCTGAGCATTGCTATTGAAGGCGTGCACCACCACACCAGCTATCGTCTCTGTTTTTTTAGTGAGGAATTCTGGAAGTAAATTCGATGTGTACTTTGGTAGTGAAACCACTGCCATTTAAGAAATACATAATATGTGCTATGAATGTTAACTGTCAAGTTAGTTGGAAACCAAGTATGTGTCCAAATGTATCAGCTTTGAGGTTCTGGATCAAGAAAAGCCTATGTATCATTAAAAAGGTGTACTTACTCCCAGCATTAGGAGGAGGAAGATTGGTGTGAGTTCAAGGCCAGCCTGAAACTACAGAGTGTGTTCCAGGTCAGCCTGGGCTAACCTCAAAAAAAACTAACCAAAAAAAAAAAGTGTACTTTGAGTCTGTTTTCTCCTTTAATCTTGTGTAGAGAATTTGTTAAATCTGTGTATTCTATTTTCCTTGTTGTATTAGGAATTGCAATTCCAAGTAGAGTTGCAAAATAATTTTGTTTTTTTTTTATGATAAGTTTATTCTGAAAATGCTATGTAAGATAGCAACTAATGTTTGAGGGAAAGTGTGGAAAGAACTGCTTATTTGCAAATAAGAGGACTTGGCCAGATGGGTCTTATTTCAGCCCTGCATTCATTCATAGAATTCCACCAATTATTTTAATTATAGCTCAGGCATTCTTTGTATTCTCAGTGGATGGGCTTGGTGTATTTTGTTTGGGTAGAAATGCAATTTGCTAATTGAAATGAGAAACTAAATTTAGGTCGTTTTGGGGTTTTTTTTTTGTTTTGTTTTTTGTTTTTTGTTTTTTCAAGGTAGGGTCTCACTCTAGCCCAGACTGACCTGGAATTCACTATGTAATCTCAGGGTGGCCTCAAACTCATGGCAATCCTCCTACCTTTGCCTCCCGAATGCTGGGATTAAAGGCGTGCATCACCATACCCAGCTAAATTTAGTTTGTTTGTTTGTTTGTTTGTTTGTTTGTTTGTTTGTTTGTTTTGATGTAAGGTCTCCTTCTAGCCCAGACTGACCTGGAATTCACTCTGTAGCTACAGGCTGGCCTCAACTCACAGCCATCCTTCTACCTCAGCCTCCTAAGTGCTGGGATTAAAGGTGTGCGCCACCACGCCTAGCCCCTCTTTCATTTTCCATTCACTAGACATGCAAACAATATCAGTCATACTTCTTAAGCAGTGTTCATTAAAACTAATTTTCTTCTTAAAAAAAAAATGGGGGCTGGAAAGATGGCTTAGTAGTTAGGCGCTTGCCTGTGAAGCCCAAGGACCCATGTTCAACTCCCCAGATCCCACATAAGCCAGATATACAAGGTGACACGTGCACAAGGTCACACATGTGCAAAGGTGGCGCATGCATCTGCAGTTGTGGCTAGAGGCCCTGGCATGCCAATTCTCTCATGCACTCCCATTTAAAAAAAAAAAAAAAAAAAAAGGCCAGTCTGTTGGGCTTGCCTCAAAAAAAAATTTTTTTTTTTGGTTTTTTGAGGTAGGGTCTCACTCTGGTCCAGGCTGACCTGGAATTAACTATGTAGTCTCAGGGTGGCCTCCCGAGTGCTGGGATTAAAGGCGTGTGCCACCACGCCCGGCAAAAAAAAATTTTTTTAATTTATTTCAGGGCTGGAGAGATTGCTCAGTGGTTAAGGTGCTTGCCTGCAATGCCTAAGGACCTAGGTTTGATTCCCCAGTACCCATGTAAAACCAGATGCACAAAGTGGCACATGTGTCTGGAGTTTGTAGTGGCTAGAGGCCCTGGAGCACCATTCTCTCTCTTTCTCTGTCAAATATATAAATTAAATAAAATATTTATTTGAGAGAGAGAATATGAATGGGCATGCTATTCTTGCTGCTGTTTGCATCCTGTTTATAGGAGTGTCTAGGGTATTGAACTCAGGCCAGCAGGCTTTGCAAGCAAGTGGTTTTAACTGCTGAGCCATCTCTCCAATCCCCTAAAACTAATTTCTATTTTCTATCCCTTACTTTACTCTTTAGAAATTTACTAAGATGTCTTTGTCTCCCAGTTTAAGCAAGGCACTTATAAAATCATTTTTCATTGTTTATGAACGAGTTCTTTAATGTTTCTCTGGAAGAGTTTAAAGGGCTGTTCCTTTACAGATTTGTACTTTAGTGTTGGGGGCACTTCGGTCTTCTTAGAACAAGGACATCTGAAATAGATATTTCCTATAAAAAGAATAAATTGCTGGCATATTGATTTTTTAAGATAATGGTTTCTATAGACCATTGTTCAGAGAAGCCCAGCATAAGACTTACCTAGATTATTCGCCTCTAAAAGCTATGAATTATAAAAAGAATTAATAGAAACTGCAAAATTTATGCATAGCACATGATCAGAGATTGCTGTCCGAGCTGGAGATCATATTAAGTGCTTTATGCCATTGATCAGATGAATGGTATTTCAGGCAGTCGTTACAGTTACTGACAGCTACAGAGTAAGCCCACAGTGACCACCCATGTCATCACCTAGAGCCTGGAGCAAGCAGGCAATGTCCACGTCAGTTGAGATGAACCTTGGTGAGGCCTCACACTTCCTGCCTGGTGCTGCAAACCACTCCTCTTTTTTTGTGGGGGGGGGGTTCGAGGTAGGGTCTCACTCTTGCCCTGGCTGACCTGGAACTCACTGTGTAGTCTCAGGGTGGCCTTGAACTCATGGGGATCCTCCTACCTCTGCCTCCGGAGTGCTGGGATTAAAGGCATGCGCCACCGCACCCAGCTAACTCCTCTTGTTGCCTGCACCTTGAAGTCGTTAAGGTCCTAAATGGCAAGGGCTTTTGGTTTTGCTTTTAAATAAAAGGCCCGAGAGGGGCAGCCTGCGTGAAAGCAGAGGGCAGCATAGGAATAGATGGTAATAGGGGATGGAGAGGTATTAGACAGTGGACCTTCTCCATAAAGAGTCAAGTTGGGGCTGGAGAAATGGCCTAGTGGTTAAGGTGCTTGCCTATGAAATCTAAGGACCCAGGTTTGATGCCCCATTACTTACATAAAGCCAGATGCACAAGGTGGCACATGCATCTGGAGTTCATTTGCAGTGGCTAGAGGCCCTGGCGTGCCCATTCTCATTCTCTATCTGCCTCTTCCTCTCTCTCTGTAAAATAAATAAATCTTTTCTTTCCCCCTCCCTCCCTCCCTTCCTTCCTTCCTTTCTTTTTCCAAGGTAGGGTCTCACTCTAGCTCAAGCTGACCTGGAAGTCACCATGTAGTCTCAGGGTGGCCTTGAACTCACAGCGATCCTCCTACCTCCCAGTGCTAGGATTAAAGGTATGCACTTCCACGCCCGGTTTAAATAAAATATTTTTTAAAAGTCAAATTGAAAATACTTGAGGTATCGTAATCTGTTGCAGATATTTAGTTCTGCCTTTACAGGTCACAAACACACACACACACACACACACACACACACACACACACACACACACGGTGGAGTGGGGGGAGAAAGGAGGGTTTTAATTAAATTTTTTACAAAAATACACATCTAACCAAAGCTAGGTGTGCAATATCTGCCTGTAATTCCAGTACTTAGGAGGCTGAGGCAAGAGAATCAGGAGTTCTAGGCCAGCCTGGACTACATAGCATGTTCCTGGGCTATAGAATGAAAGGAAACCCTGTCTAGAAAACAAGACAAGGTGCTGCTGGCTACAGTCTGCCAACCTCTTCATCTAAGTAACAAGTCATAGTAAACTCAAAAAAATTCTAGACATCTGTGACTCCTAAAGAAAGAAATTGAAATGAGCTGGGCATGGTGGCGCATACCTTTAATCCCAGCACTTGGGAGGCAGAGGTAGGAGGAGCACCATGAGTTTGAGGCCACATAGTGAATTTCAGGTCAGCCTGGGCTAGGGTAAAACTCTACAGTAAAAAGCCAAAAAAGGAAAGATAACAAATATAACAAATAAAACAAACTATTAAGCCGGGCGTGGTGGTGCATGCCTTTAATCCCAGCACTTGGCAGGCAGAGGTAGGAGGATCGCCAGGAGTTCAAGGGCACCATGAGACTACATAGTGAATGCCAGGTCAGCCTGGACTAGAGTGAAACCCTACCTCGAAAAACCAACAAAACAAAACAAACAAACAAAAAAAAACTATTCATGGGCAGGAAAAAAAAGCAGATGACGGAGTTTAAACCATTAAATTATATTTTTATAGTTACAAGTAAGTATCATTGCTGTGCGCCACCCTAATATAACAACGGATTTTTCCACTCGCTGACAGGTCGTTCCTGCCGAAGGTCTGGTCTCCATATTGAAGAAGAGGAGTGACTCGCCAGGGGATCATCCTGCCCAGATGCAGCCGAAACCATCCAAACGCAGAGTGCGATTCCAGGAAGTGGATGATAACCTGGATCAGGGTACGGCTCTGCCCCAGCCGTGTCCTGAGAGAGTGCGTCACCGGGACAGGAGGCAGGCTTGGGAAGGGGCATGGGGACTTAGTTGCTTATCTCCTAAGAGAGAAACAAAAATTAAACCATCATCTTAAGTTATTCTGAAAAAAATAAGCAAGCAAGTTGCAAAATTTTTCTGTGGACACTCTCAGCCCACAGATGGCCAACATTAAGAACTCATTTCAATTTCTTTTCTTTTCTTTTCTTTTCTTTTCTTTTCTTTTCTTTTCTTTTTTTTTTTTTTTTTTTTGGATTTTCGAGGTAGGGGTCTACTCTAGCCTAGGCTGACCTGGAAGTCACTATGTATTCTCAGGGTAGCCTCGAATTCATGGCGATCCTCCTTCTGCCTCCCAAGTGCTGGGATTAAAGGTGTGTGCCACCATGACCAGCTCATTTCAATTTCTTTCTTTAGGAGTTTCTGTTTTTCCTCTTTAAGTGAGTTTGCTATTTTTTTTAAATTTATTTGTATATCTTGGTTTTTCAAAGTAGGGTCTCAAGCCCAGGCTGACCTACAATTCACTATTTAGTCTCTGGGTGGCCTGTAATTCACGGAGATCCTCCTACCTCTGCCTCCCAAGACACACACCACCCTACCGGGCTTTTGTTTTCTTTTTAGTGGCAAATTAACGCCCCTTCTTTGTTGTAGAAAACATTATGAATGATGGGTGTATTATTTTCACAGCACAGAAGAGTATCCCCAAGAGCAGCAGTTCAGCACTATGGCAGTTGTTGGGCTTTTCCTCACGGGCCAGTACTTTAGGTGGTTGCTGTAGCGAACAGTGCTTCATTTTGTGGTTGCAAATAGGCTTTTACCTAAGGCAGAGTAAAAGGGTTAGTGGAAGTACAGCCAAGAACCCATCAGTGTGCTTCTCGTGTATACAAAAGAGCTCTGCTTTCTAAGAGTGACGTAAGTGATAGCAGTAGAGGTGTCTAAATGTCTGCAACTGTGAAACCAGTGGGGACCTTGGAAATTCTTATTCCTGTTCCTGCATGTTGCTGGTAACCAGTGCAGCCTTCTCCCAATTCTTATTGTTTTTTGTTTGTTTGTATTTTGGGTTTTTGTTTTGTTTTTGTGTTTCTAGTTAGGGTCTCACGCTAGCCTGGATTGACCTGGAATTCACTATGTAGTCCCAGGTTGGCCTCAAGCTCACAGCGATCCTCCTACCTTTGCCTCCTGAGTGCTGGCATTAAAGGCGTAGGCTACCATGCCCCGCGAGATACTGTTAGGTATTCATTTTGACAGTCATGAAACTTCATGCCAAAGCTTGGCATTTTATTCCAGTGATGGGTTATTCCAAAGCCCTACACAGCTTACATGATGTTTCAGAGCAAATCTCACCTCCACCCAAAGCTTCTTGAAAAGATCTGTTTTTAACATGTTGTCCCAGCATTGCACTTTATTTTAGGTTTTACCTTTGAAATATATTTTTATTTATTTGAGAGAGAGAGAAAGGCAGAGAGAGAGGGGGCAGGGAATGGGCACGCCAGGGCCTCTAGCTACTGCAAACGAACTCCAGGTGCATGTGCCCCCTTGTGCATCTGGCTTACATGGATCCTGGAGAGTCAAACTGGGATCTTCTGGTTTTGTAGGCAAATGCCCTAACTGCTAAGCCATTTCTCCAGCCCTAATTTTAAGTTTTAATAAATGTTGACAAATTACCTTTCAAGGTGGTTTCCATATGCTGTTATGCTACAGATCATAAAACTTACTTTTTTTTTCAAAATGTTTATTTTTCTGTAACTTTGATCATTACAATTTTTCAGCAAAGCATAGTTGTCATCAACATGGAAAGATTGGTGTGAATGTCTTTATTAAAAACAAACCTTCCTGGGCTGGAGAGATAGCTTAGCGGCTGAGGCACTTGCCTGCTAAGCCTAAGAATGCTGGTTCCAATGTCCAGCAGTTCCAATCTCCAGGTCCCACATTTAGCCAGATGCAAAGTGAGGCAAGGGTGCAATGCCGCACTTGCCCACAAGGGGGCGCACACATCTGGATTTCGTTCACAGCAGCTGAGAGACTGCTGGCGCGCCCATTTCTGTCTCCCTCTTCTTCTCTATCTCTCTCTGTCTCTCTCTCCAAAAATAAAATAAAAAATAATAAAAAATTTTTTAAAAAAACCTTCCGCCAGGCGTGGTGGCACACACCTTTAATCGGGAGACAGAGGATCACCATTAGTTCAAGGCCACTCTGAGACTACATAGTGAATTCCAGGTTAGCTTGGGCTAGAGTGAAATCCTACCTCAAAAAAAAAAAAAAAAAACTTTTCATGGGATGGAAGGATGGCTCAGTGGTAAAGCGCTTGCTGCACAAGCGTGACAACCAGCGTTCAGCTCCCAGCACCCACATAAATGCTAAATGGGTACAAGCTAGACTAGTCACATTGGGTTCAAGTGCTACACCCTGCCTCAGTCAAAAAGTGGAGAGTGACCAAGGAAGACACCCAGTATCCATCGTTGGTCTCTATATGTGCATGCACACTTGGGCACTAGCATATGCTAATATGTGCCCACATGCATACGGATATGCTTATACATACATGCACACGCTTATACACACAAAAATTAAAAACTGACAGAGTTGTTAAGCAAAATAAAGGGAGATCTGTGCTAGAACTTCACTATTCCACTAAGAAGAAAAATAAGTATTACAAAGATTTAAGAGAAATCCAACCCAAAGCCATTATATTGGTTGTCCCATGTAGTAAACTCCAAAGATATTGTAATAGTGAGGCTGGAATTTGAGCACTTAGAGAAATCCTGCCAGGTTTTTTTTTTCTTTTTTTCATAGAAGTGGGATATTCCTCGTACAAATGAGCTAGATTTTTGGGGTTTTGTTTTTAGTTGGTTTTCCAAAGTAGGGTCTCACTCTAGCCCAGACTGACTTTGAACTCATTCTGTAGTCCCAAACTGGCCTTGAACTCACAGTGATCTTCCTTCCTCTGGCTCCCGAGTACTGGCATTAAAGGCATCCACCACCACACCTGGTGGGCTAGTTTTAATGTCCGCATTTCTGCGCTAGATGGGTATAAACATTTTCAGTACCTGTCAGGTCAGTCTAAGTCCTAAGTGTGGTCCTGTGGGTGAGTGTGAAGACTACACATCTGAGGTTTCCATTTATTTATTTATTTATTTATTTATTTATTTATTTATTTATTTATTTATGTGAAGACTATAGATCTGAGGTTTCCATTCATTCATTTATTTGCAAGCAGAGAGAAGCAAGATACAGAAAATAGAGACAGACAGAGAGAATGGGTGCACCAGGGCCTCTAGCCACTGCAAACTAACTTCAGAAGCATATGCCCCATTGTGCATCTGGCTTACGTGGTTAATAGGGAATTGAAACTGGGTCCTTAGACTTCACAGGCAAGCACGTTAACCACTACACCATATCTCCAGCCTAGGTTTTCCATTCTGATATACTTTAACCACCCTCTGTTCTGACATTTGCAGATGAAGTTGGAGGAGGCTCCTGCATTTTGTTGATCTTGTTGTGCATAGCAACGGTTTTCCTTAGTATTGGAGGAACTGCGCTGTACTGCACCTTTGGTGACATGGAGTCACCTGTTTGTACAGACTTTGCAGACAACATGGACTTCTATTACACTAAGTTACTGCAGGGACTGGCAGAACTGAAACACTGGATCTACCTCTCCTAGCGTTCAAGAGGAACAGACATGCTGACAATGAGAAGGAAAGATGTGAAACCATTCCCCCTCCCCGCAGCGAGGACCCAAGGACATGAGAAGCAGCAGAGGAGTTCGGCTAGGTGATCTCAGTGTGGCAAAGCACTGAGCGTGGAGCAGTGGTCTTTGAAGAGCGTGCCCGCCCTCCTGCTGCCTCGGGTAACGAGGTACACTGAGCAAAGTTGGGCAGGGCCATCTTGGAACCACACCATGCTTAGCTACCTTGTAAAGTTAACTGTTGTAGAACACTGCTGGTTTCCACTTGTCGGTCCATAGCCATTGCTTCCAGCCATCATGCAATAAGTTTGTAATCAAGAGTTACCTTATGGTTTCAGAGCCATTTTTAGTTAACCTTGGAAGCTATGTAACTTGGGCTTTTTGCATTACTTCCAATTATGTTCATTTATGAAATGTGTGTGTGTGTGGTTTTTAAGCAGTTATCATGAGCAGATATCCAACATAGAGTGTAACAAAGTTTATCTTTATTCTTTTAACTTGACTATGATGTGCAGGCACAAATCTTTGAAGAAGGCTTACCTGTGGAGTAGATGAACTGTAGAAATGTTGGCCCTGAATTGAGAAACTATGACAGATCTATGGCAGTGAATAGCCAGAAATTAACCTTAGGCCTGAAGGCAAAATAAAGTGCTCCCTGCGTCCCAGGCAAGAATCTCACTAAGAATTCCATGCTGCCTAAGGCCATGAGTGTTGGGCACCATGGCTCAACAAACACTTAACTGAGCACCTCTGACTCTCTGAGACTCTGAGAGCAGATGGAACATAGGTATAATGCCTACCTTAGATGCTATGGAAAGTAAACCCATTCTTTGGCGAATGAACTCAAACCATCACATCTAGTTCAGTATTCACAGTTCATGCATTCAGGTGTGTTGAACGGGCATTCCTTCCTATCATGAGCTTGCTTTAGACCCTGCTGTGGGTCATTAAGCAGAAATTCAATCATGCCTTATATAGGCAGGTGTCTGGTTTTTTGTTTAAATCTGTCATTAGGTGGCCTTTCCTTATTTAAGGTACAGTGGTCCAACATTTAGGAAGCCTTGCTTTCACTTTTTATATTCTAGGCAGCATTTTTTTAAAAACCATGAATTATAGTTTTTTAGCAAGTAATCACTATATCCTGTTTCACTGTTAAGATCATTGGAAAGGAAAAGAGAGAAATTGCTTTCTAGTTGTTACTGGCTGGTACAGTACCTCCCTTTGTGTTTCTGCTTATTTATTTAGAGTATATGAATTTTCAAGGGCTTTTTGTATAAGTTGAAAGTGTCTTGCTGAGCATGCATTTGGTTATCCCAATGCAACATATTTAATTATTATGTACTTAGTGAATTGATTTTCTATCATTTCAGTTCATTGTGTTTTAGGCTAATTTTTAAATTGATGTTTGATGTTCACTTATAATACTATTTGACTTCTGTCATGTCGCCACAAACTGTAATATTTTCAATGGTTATAGATCAGAGTTATTTATTTAGACATATACAAAATACTGAAATTTAGATTCCTTATACTTAAGGCTGATTTTATTAGAAGATTATTTTAAAGTCCTACTATAAATGTAAATAATTTGTACTCACATGTGTGTAAAATACGAAACATGTCCACGGTACTGCCATAAGCGGTTCTATAAAAGCTGTTTGTGAGGGGCCTCCTTGTGATAGACACACTTCTTCTGTTTACCCTTGTAATTTCCAGTTGCAGGAATTCGGTCATCCTTATTTCTGTCAATTTTACATCAAGAGAAGTTTAACTTTCCCTCCTGTTCACCTCTTTAGGTCACACTGTCAGAGCCCTGGTAGTCTCTGTAATTCTATCGGCCACCTAGGCCACTCTTCTGACACCAAGATTCCCAGGAGCCTTCGCAATGTAGTGAAAGAGTTGAGGCGGCACCTTGTTAACTAGACCCAGTTGTGTCTCGGAAGAGCCAGGACAGGACGTGAAGTCAGGAACACACTGATCTCTTGACTTAAAGTAGGCACGAAATATCACCTAGAAAAATTAGGGCAACTTTTAAGAGTGTAATTATAATTTATTGCATGAACTGGAGTAATTCCACTTGGCGATGAAAGAGTTGTTTATCTCATGCATAAAGGATTCATCAGCTTTTACTGAAATGTAATTTCTTCTCTCACTTGAAAGTACCAACAGCTATTTGTAACTAATTTTCCTTAAGAACTGTATTTGAGGGTGTCAAATCAAGCTGGTAATTTAAAACCTACACCAACAATGTGCCTCAGAGAAGTTATTTGAACCCTTGGGTGTTGAAACTTCTTAAAATCAAAAGTCATACAACTTCAGGGGTTGGGCTAGCCCCTGAAGTGGATGTCATCTATTTTGGGCAAATCTAAACAGGTCCCTAAGTAAAAGCTTCTAAAATACCTCCCCCACCTGTCTGACACAGTAACTGAAACCCATTCCAAAATGTATCCTTTTAGACTCAAAATCAGAGTCCTGTGGTTGGCTTTCTTTATCAAGCTGGGGTTTGAGTATGAGACGTGAAGAGGATTTGAAATATGCAGGTCAGCCTTACTGTATGTGTGTGAGTTGAGTCTTGCTAAAATGGCAGGATAATATAGAAAGAGAATAGTGGTTAGAGGTAGGAGTTGAGGTGCAAAGGATGGAAGGTGGAAAAGAGCCAAGAATCCTTCAGCTGTTGTTTTCCCAGCCCTGCCCTGTAGTGTGTGCTCCTAAACAAAGACAGACTGGATTTACCTCACTGCCAGCGTGGCCTGTGTGACCCTCTTCATTTCTTTGGACACAATTGATATGAACTTGCTATTGTGTATTACTTTATGCAGTGCTTGGGCAGTGTCACATTTATTCATTTTATACTTGGATCAGTAAGCATGTCACTCAAGCCTAGGCCTTATCAGCTCCATTATACTTTCTATCATTTTGTCAAAAAGAGTAAGAGCAATTTTGGGATATCACCAGCTATCTTAACCTCAAAAATGAGCATTTATTGAACATCATGTACTGGCCCTCTAAAAGCTAACATGGTAATCTTGGCCTTGGAATGGCAGCTCCTACCTATAATCCCGACTACTCAGGAGACTAAGGCAGAAGGATCAGAAGTTTAAGATACAGAAGCCGGGCGTGGTGGCGCACGCCTTTAATCCCAGCACTCGGGAGGCAGAGGTAGGAGGATCCCCATGAGTTCAAGGCCACCCTGAGACTACATAGTTAATTCCAGGTCAGCCTGGACCAGAGTGAGACCCTACCTTGAGAAACAAACAAAAAAAAAAAAAAGAAGTTTAAGGTACAGAGCAAGACAGGGGAGAAGAGAGAGGAGACAGAATATGCTATTGAGTTAAAATTCTAGTACTTCTGGGCATGGTGGCACACGCCATGGAAGGCAGAGAAGGAGGCTCTCCATGAATTTGAGGCCAGCTTGAGACTACTTAGTGAATTCCAGGTCAGCCTGGGCTAGAGCAAGACCCTACCTCAAAAAAACAAAATAGGGGCTGGAGAGATGGCTTAGCAGTTAAAGTTCGTGCCTGCAAAGCCAAAGAACCTCTGTTTGATTCTCCAGTACCCATGTAAACCAGATGCACAAGGAGGTGCATGTGCCTGGAGTTCATTTGCAGTGGCTGGAGACCCTGGCGCACCCATTCTCTGTCTCCTTTCAATGTCTCTCTCTGCTAGAAAATTAATTAATTAATTAATTAATTAATTAAAAATAAACAAATAGGGGCTAGAGAAATGGCTTAGCAGTTAAGGCATTTGCTTGGAAGCCAAAGGATCCCAGTTCAATTCTCCAGGACCCACATAAGCCAGATGCACAAAGGACACATACATCTGGAGTTCATTTGCAGTGGCTAGAGGCCCTGGCGTGCCCACTCTCTCTCTGTCTGCCTCTCTTCTCTCTCTTTGCTTGCAAATAAATAAAAATTTAAAAAAATAATAAATAAATAAAAATAAAAATAGGACTGGAGAGATGGCTTAATGGTTAAGGCACTTGCCTGCAAAGCCTAAGGACCCATGTTTGCTCTCTAGATCCCACATAAGCCAGACGCACAAAAGTGGGGCAAGGGCTGGAGAGATGGCTTAGCGGTTAAGGCGCCTGCCTACTAAGCCTAAGAACCCAGTTCCAATCTCCAGGTCCCATGTTTAGCCAAATGCAGTGATGCAAGGGCGCAATGCCGCACTTGCCCACAAGGGGGCACACACATCTGGATTTCGTTCACAGCAGCTGAGAGACTGCTGGCGCGCCCATTCTCTATCTGTCTTCCTCTCCCTCTCTCTCTGTCTCTCTCTCTGTCTCTCTCCAAAAAAAAAAAAGTGGGACAAGCGTAAGGTTGTACCTGCCCACTAGCTGGCACAAGCGTCTGGAGTTCAATTGCAGTGGCTGAGGCCCTAGCACACCAATTCTCTCTCTTTCTCTCTCTCTAAAATAATACCAAAATAAAATTTCTAGTACTACTAAGGCCCCTGGGTATAGACCACTGAGAAAAAGTATGATCTATGATCTCATCTCCCTGATCACCAAGAGGTACTCGTACACTCAGCTTTGTGTCTTGTCATGAGTGCAGAATTTGAGCAGCAGCGCCTGTTGCCCTCTGTACCTTGACAGACATCCAGAGGCCTGCAGCAAACACTTCACACTGAGCATGCCGGGATGCAGTAGAGGAGGTGGCACCAGCTGAAAGAATTGGCATCTGATAAAGAAATGTATTTACAAAGTGAATAAAAAATGATAAAACTCGCCAGGCAGGGTGGTGCACGCCTTTAATCCCAGCACTCGGGAGGCAGAGGTAGGAGGATCACCATGAGTTCGAGGCCACCCTGAGACTACGTAGTGAATTCCAGGTCAGCCTGGACCAGAGTGAAACCCTCCTCGAAAAACTTAAAAAATAAGACTGGAGAACATGCCACTTGTGGGGGTGGAAATGCATTAATTCTTTTCTGTCACCTGCCATGCAATGTTGGGAATAAAAGTAAAATTCTATCTAGGCCACCTGCACAGCAATTTGATAGGCATCTTGATGGGAATGCTCTCTCACACCAGAGGTCTGGATGTGCTGTGGAGGAAGCCCTCACTTTCACTTCTAGCTAGCACTTGTGGCGTAACAGGTTTCCAGCACTGGAAACCATCTTTACAAAAGCCAGTATTTTCTGGAGCTGGGGAGGTGAAAGTGCTTGCTGTCCAAGCCCAACAACTGGAATTTGGGTCCACAGGGCCTGTGCAAGGGGCACACCCATCTGTAATCCCAGTGGGAGTTGTAGTCAGGAGAATCCAGAAGCTGTGGGCCAGCTAACCTGGCATTGCTTGTAGGCAAAACAAGAAGGACCTATCTCAAACAAGGTCAGAGGAGAGAACCAGCACCCCAAGCTTGTCCTCTAAACCGGGCGTGGTGGCGCACGCCTTTAATCCCAGCACTTGGGAGGCAGAGGTAGGAGGATCGCTGTGAGTTCGAGGCCACCCTGAGAATACATAGTGAATTCCAGGTCAGCCTGGGCTAGAGTGAGACCCTATTTCAAAAAAAAAAAAAAATCAACAACAACAAAAAAAAAAAACCAAGGTTATCCTCTGACTTTTTTTTTAATTGACAACTTCTATACTTACATACAAAAAAATGCATGACATTTGTCCTCTGACTTCTTTATGTACCATGGGCAGGCACATCCATGCACACACACACACACACACACACACACACACACAAGCCTTCTTTTCTTCAAAATTGAAATCTGGGGCTGTGGTATAGCTCAGAAGTGCAGTGCTTGCCTCACATGCCCTGGGTTAATTGCCCTAACCTACTCACATGGAAAATTCTAGTAGCTGAAGGCTTTACCAGTAAACTCTGTCAATCATTTAAGTTAAAAAAAAAAAAAAAAAAGGCAGGCTGGAGAGATGGCTTAGCAGTTAAAGGCGCTTGCCTGTGAAGCCTAATGACCCGGTTCCATTCCCTAATATTCATGTAAGTCCGATGTACAAGGTGACGCATGCGCCTGGAGTTCATTTGCAGTGGCTAGAAGCCCTGGTGTGCCCATTCTCTGTCTCCCTCTCTTTCTGTCAAATAAATATATATTTTTTAATACCCATCCTGGGCCAGGCGTGGTGGCACACACCTTTAATCCCAGCACTTGGGAGGCAGAGGAGGATTGCCATGAATTCAAGGCCACCCTGATCAACATAGTGAATTCTAGGTCAGCCTGGGTTAGAGCGAGACCCTATCTTGAAAAATCAAAAAAATAAACACTAAAAATACCCATCCTACCAGATGCTTTTTTAGAAGAGTATGCTGCAGGATGATTTTATTAGACCAGTATCACTGTTTTATCAAAATAAGATAAGCATCACTATTGAATTTAGATACAAAAATCCTTTAGGGCTGGAGAGATGGCTTAGCAGTTAAGGTGCCTGCCTGCTAAGCCTAAGAACCCGGTTCCAATCTCCAGGTCCCACGTTTAGCCAGATGCAAAGTGACACAAGGGCGCAATGCTGTACTTGCCAGGGGGCACACGCATCTAGATTTTGTTCACAGCAGCTGAGAGACTGCTGACGCGCCCATTCTCTGTCTCCCTCTCCCTCTCTGTCTCTCTCTATGTCTCGCTCCAAAAATAAATAAAAATAAAAAAATTTTAAAAATCCTTTAAAGAATCAGCTGATTAATTCTAAAACTACATCACAAGGATAATGTGCTATAATTATCCAATGAGAGTTATTCCAGGAATGCAATGGGTTTAATAGTCAAAATTCATTCCATATAATTCACCATTTTAACAAGCTGAAAAATATGATTATGTCAACAAATATTCATTAGTTCACATGTATTAATTAGTATTAAAAACTCAGCAAACTGAGAGCCAGTTATGCTTGGGAAGCATTTTGGACCAACCTGGAAGAGCCAGTCAGTCTCAAAACAACCCACAAAAAAACCCAAACTGAAACCTTCAGCAAGCTAGAAGTAAACTTCCTGAACTTGATAAATGGCATTTATGAAAACCACAGCTAATTGATTAACTATCTAATGAAGACTACAATGCTTTTCTTTCTAAAACCAGGAACAAGAACCATTTCTATTTAACATTGCAAATGAAACTGTCTATCATAAAGGATCCCATAGCATTTGCAAAATAAAGTGAGTGTATCAAGTGCACAGGATGCAAGGACAATACACCATAATTCAACCATATTTCTGCAAACTAGCAGTGGTAAATTTATGACTAAAAGTTCCTTCCACATGAACTATGGCTGGGTGTGGTGGCACACGCCTGTACTCCTAGTACTTGTATCCCAAATTAGAGGCCAGCCTGGGCTACAGTGTGAGAAACCAAACCAGCTGGGTACGTCATTCTAGTGTGTACTGCAGTGTTAATGTGTGAGGAGGCAAAAATGACAAATTATTTACAAAGTTGGAGTAACTGTTTTCAAAATTTAATTCTATAATAAACATGTAGTCCAGGAAGACCTAGCTACACATAGACCTACAAAAATATTCAAATCACCTACAAAGGAGGTAAGGCAACTCACTAAAAAAGCAAAGCCTTTTCATCAAGTAATGGTAGAAAAATATACATGTCTTACTGAGAAACACAAATAATTTGAAGTATATAAGTTTAACCATTAATTCTATAGAATCACTAGAAGAAATCATGATCAACTTTGAAACGTTGAAGCCAACAGGTTTCTTAGAACACCCATCTAATGCACAAACCATAAAAGGATGAAATCAGTAACTGGACTTTATTTTATTTTATTTTATTTGAGAGAGCAAGAGAGAAAGAGGCAGAGAGAGAGAGAGAATGGGCGCACCAGGGCCTCCAGTCACTGCAAAGGAACTCCAGACGCCTGCACCACTTTGTGTATCTGGCTTACTTGGGTCCTGGGGAATTGAACAGAGGTCCGTTGGTTTTGCAGGCAAATGCCTCAACTACTAAGCCATTTCTCCAGCCCAAATGGACTTTTAAAATGTTCTTTTCATATGACATGGTTAGAAAATGAAAAGCTAGCTAGAATGGAAGAAAGTGTTCATAATACATTTATGTGATAAAGACTTTGTAGACAAGATCCTTAACTACAGAACCATCTCTCCAGCCCCAATGGTAAAGACTTTGTATCTAAAATATGCAAAGATCTCGTATAACTTAACATGACAAATAACTAAACCTTTGAACAGCCTTTATATAAGAATGTATGAGGGCTGGAGAGATGGCTTAGAAGTTAAGGTGTTTGCCTACAAAGCCTAAGGACTCAGGTTTGATTCCCCATGACCCATGTAATCCAGATGCCCAAGGTCTGGGCATGCGTCTGGAGTTCATTTGCAGTGGCTGGAGGCCCTGGCATGCCTATTCTCTCTTTCTCGCGCGCTCTCTCTCTCTCTGCCTCTCACTCTCTCTCAAATAATTACAAAAAAAAAAAGCCAGACATCATGGTGCACACCTTTAATCCCAGCACTTGGGAGGTAGAGGTAGGAGGATCACCGTGAGTTTGAGGCCAGCCTGAGACTACAGAGTGAATTCCAGGTCAGCCTGGGCTAGAATGAGACCCTCTCTTGGGGGGGATTATGAGGGGCTGGAGAGATGGCCTTGCAGTTGAGGCACTTGCCTGCAAAGCCTAAGGACCCAGGTTCAACTCCCCAGAACCCATATAAGCCAGCCACACAAGGTGACACAGGTGCATAACGTGGGGCATGCATCTGGAGTTTAATTGCAGTGGCTGGAGGCCATGGAGCCCCAGTTCTCCCTACTCCCCTCTCCTCCTTCTCATAAACGATAATAAAAAGAATATATGAGTGGTTTTAATAGGCCAGTGAGCTCATTAAAAGATGCTGAGTGTCATGAGTCATCAAGTAAATACAAATTAATGAGCTACCTCTACATACCCACAGAATGTTTAAACTTAGAATAAGAATACTTGGGCTGGGGGCTGAAGGGATGTCTTAGTGGTTAAGGCATTTGTCTGCAAAGCCAAATGACCCAGGTTCAATTCTCCAGGACCCACGTTAGCTAGATGCACAAGGGGGTGCAGGTGTCTGGAGTTCATTTGCAGTGGCTGAAGGCCCTGGCGTGCCCATTCTCTCTCTCTCTCTCTCTCTCTCTGCCAAATAAATAAATTTTAAAAAATAAAATATTTTTTTAAAAAAAGAATGCTTGGGCTGGAAAGATGGCTCAGTGGTTAAATGTGATTCTCGGCAAAGCTTGACTGTTCAGATTTGATTCCCCAGTACCCACATAAAACCAGAGGCACAAAGAGGCTCATGCATCTGAGTTTGCAGTGGTAGGAGGCCCTGACATGCCCATTGTCTCTCTTTCCTTACAAATAAATAAAATATTAAGAAAAGCAACACTCCCTGGTTAGAAAGAATAGTTAGCATAAGTAAATAGATGTAACATTGATAGAACAAAGTGATGCAGAAGAGCTATTTAACATGCTTTGGTGATAAGCAAAGAAAACTAAGATAAGAACTCAAACTAACAACAGGAGGGTATTTCAACATGATAAGGGTGTAAATGCTGCAAGTCTCCCCCACACACACACCCACACACACATGAGAAAGAAGGCAGGGATGTTGACTCTTAGGCAAGCTGATCAGCATAGGACCAGAAGTGATAACTAGAGAAATTAGACAAGAAAAGCAAAAGGCATCCAGTGCAGAAAGGAAGAGGTAAGACTTCTTAGATGACAAGGAATCCCCCAGAAAGCTGCTAGAACTGGTAAATTCCAAAGAGTTGCAGAGTACAAGCTCAGTGCATAAAAGCCAATTGTTTCTGTACACCAGCAATCAATTTTCTAGCTGGTGATTTTTTTTTTTTTTTGGTTTTTCGAGGTAGGGTCTCACTCTAGCTCAGGCTGATCTGGAATTCACTATGTAGTCTCAGGCTGGCCTCAAACTCACAGTGATCCTCCTACCTCTGCCTCCTGAGTGCTGGGATTAAAGTCGTGCACCACCATGTCCTGCTAGCTGGTGATTTTTTAAATTTAATTTCGTTATTAGAGAGAGAGAGAGGGAGAAGTAGATACAGAGAGAAACTGGGTGTGTCAGGGCTTCTAGCCACTGCAAACGAACTACAGACACATGTAGTGCATCCTGTTTACGTAGGTCCTGGGGAATCAAATCTGTGTCTGTAGGTTTTGCAGGCAAGTGCCTTAACCAGTAAGCTGTCTCTCTAGCCTGAGCTGGTTATTTTGTTTGTTTGTTTTGTTTGTTTTGTTTTTCGAGGTAGGGTTTCACTCTAGTCCAGGCTGACCTGGAATTCACTATGTAGTCTCAGGGTGGCCACAAACTCACACCTCTGCCTCCCGAGTGCTGGGATTAAAGGCATGCTCCACCACACCAGGCTGAGCTGGTGATTTTTAAGTCTAAAGTGGAACACACACGTAATCCCAGAACAAAAGGGGATGGGGCAGGAATTATGGCAAGCTCCAAGACAGCTCGCGCTACATAGCAAGACCCCGTCTCAAAAACTATAAATAAACCGGGCATGGTGGTGCACGCCTTTAATCCCAGCACTTGGGAGGCAGAGAGAGGAGGATCACTGTGAGTTCAAGGCCACCTTGAGACTACAGAGTGAATTCCAGGTCAGCTTGGGCTAAAGAGAAACTCTACCTTGAGAGATGGATCGGCAGTTAAGGTGCTTGCCTGTGAAGCCTCAGGACACAGGTTCAATTCCCCAGTAGTTACATAAAACAGATGCACAAGGTGGTGCATGTATCAGGAGTTTGTTTGCAGTGGTGAAGCCCCTGGCACACCCATTCTGTCGGTCCTCACATGGGGCACCAGTTGCCGGGTCCTTTTCCTCCACCACCGGCAGGTAGAGCGGAAGAGAGAGAGAGCCAGGCCAACCACTTTTCTCTCGAGGCTGAGTGGGAAGGCGGGTGTCGGCGACTCAAACCCCTCCCCCCCTAAAACACCGGGGAGAAAAACCACATTGAGCCGGGAGACCGTCTGGGGCGGAAATCTCTCTTTATTGTCATGGGAAGGTGTTTATATATTTTGAGGGTGGGAAAAAGGATGAGAGGAAGGTGTAAGGGCCAATAGTATTTCACCACGTCAGCAGTAGCTGGGCGGAGGCAGTTTCAGCTTAGGTGCTGAGTCACTCCAAGGACAGGTCAGGTCGCAAAACTCTCCTCAGGCTCTGGAAGTTCGACTAGGCCTCACCGGGAGTGGGCCAAGTACAAACTGGCTGGGCTAACCACTAGGCTTCACACTGGGCAGGGCCCAACACCATTCTTTCTCTTTCTCTCTCTCTCTCATAAGTAAATAAAATATAAATATAAATAAATAAACTGGGTGTGGTGGCTCATGCCTTTAATCCCAGCACTTGGGAGGCAGAGGTAGGAGGATTGCAGTGAGTTTGAGGCCACCCTGAGACTATATAGTTAATTCCAGGTCAGCCTGGGCCAGAGTGAGACCCTACCTCAAAAAAAAAAACCAAAACAAAACTATATATAGCTTTTTTCCCCATACATGATACAGCAGTCTGAATTCCAAGCCCAATTTGTGTACAGATATTTTTTTAAGGACAACCCAATGTCCCTACTGCCAGAATGCATTGATCAAAAGTGAAGTTTCATGATTTTATTGGCTTAATTGCATTGGATCAAAGGTCAGGAAGGAGATGTAAGCTCAGAGAACAGAAGTGGCTTACCTCATCCATCAGAATGATGACAGCCATAAGTGGCTGGGTCTTACATTCCTAGTATACAAACAAGGATTGACAAATCTATATAAAGCAGCAAGAAAAACATGCCCAAAAAAAAAAAAAAAAAAAAAGAACATGTGACACATGGCTTTCTGGGCCATACGTAATCCTTTCCAGATCCATCCATTTTCCTCCAAATTTCATTGGACTGGAAGCCCACTCCATGGGAGAGAATACATCCCTGATACTGAAAACCTATGACAGGGGTAGTCATGAGCCCTAGGGGTGTAACACCTGCTGGTGTCTGGCTAAATGTATATACTATGCTCACCAAACTGACCAGTAAGCACTTCTCTTAATGTCCACACCTATATATTAATGGTACTCTCACTTTTGGTTAGAGAAGCTTCCCTTTTCAGATGGCAGTGACCTTGGGATGACTCAGAAGGCACCATGGTGCTGAGAAAAAGGGACAGAGGAGTGCTCAGCACTGAAACATCTCTAACACACCTTCCAAGGCTCAGGGTCCATTGCGGAAGAGGGGGCAGAAAGAATATGAGAGCCAATGGAAGGGTGGGACTCCTTACAACGTTCTCCTCCAGACACAAAATGGCCTGCATATCCATGACCTCTCAGTGCCTGACACTACCTACTCAAGACCATCATAATAGGAGGAAAAGATCATGACATCAAACTGAAAAGAGAGAGTGATTGAGAGGGGGAGGGGATATGATGGAGAGTGAAGTTTCAAAGGGGAAAGTGAGGGGAGGGAGGGAAGCACCATGGGACATTGTCTACAATTAAAGAAGCTGACAATAAAAAAATAAAAATAAATTTTAAAAATAAAAAAAAAAGCCTGAGTTTACAATCTGGATAGGAAATTGATCCAAAAGTAACTATAAGCTGCTTTTTTTTTCTTTTCTTTCTTTCTAATTTTTGAGATATGGAGACAAGATCTCTATGTAGCTGTAAGGTGCCTTGGAATTAACTACGTAGCCCAGGCTGGCCTGGAACTCATGATCTTCCTGCCTCAGCCTTCCCAGGCAACTGAATGCATGCAGCACTGTGTCCAGCTGTATCTCCTCTCCTCCCCTGCCCTCCCCTCCCCTTTCCTTGAACAGAAATATAAATTATTAGTCAACCCTGCAGAGGACATTGTGGGAACGAAGCGCAGTTTGGAGGCGCATCATAGCCGAGAAGGGAAGCGGTCCTAGAGCTGGAATCCTGATAATAAGAGATCTCACTAGGTAGCTGTTTAGCCTCCTCTCCCGACTTCCCATCTATATAATTTCTAACACAACTTCAAACTTTCAAAGATATTCTACTCTCCCTCGTTGAGAAGAGACACCTGATATCTGTATTTGGTAGGTGAAGATGGACTGTTAGATGGAAATGCTTTTTTTTTTTAAGATTTTTTTTGGGGGGGCTGGAGAGATGGCTTAGCAGTTAAGGCGCCTGCCTCCTAAGCCTAAGAATGCTGATTGCAATCTCCAGCAGTTCCAATCTCCAGGTCCCACATTTAGCCAGATGCAAAGTGACGTGAGGGCGCAATGCTGCACTTGACCACAAGGGGGAGCACGCATCTGGATTTCGTTCACAGCAGCTGAGACACTGCTGGTGCACCCATCTCTATCTGTCTTCCTTTTTCAAGGTAGGGTCTCACTCTAGCCCAGGCTGACCTGGAATTCACTCTGTAGTCTCAGGGTGGCCTCGAACTCACAGCAATCTTCCTCTTCCTCCTGAGTACTGGGATTAAAGGCATGTGTCATCATGCCCAGCTTAAAGATTTATTTTTGTTTATTTATTAGAAAAAGGGAAAGAAAGAGAGAGAGAGAATGGGTGCACCAGGGCCTCTAGCCACTGCAAGTGAACCCCAGACATATGCGCCACCATGTGCATCCGGCTTACATGGGACCTGGAGACTCGAACCTGGGTCCTTTGGCTTCACAGGCATGCACCTTGACTTCTAAGCCATCTCTCCAGCTCCGAATGGAATTTCCTTGAAACTGTTCATGGAGGTAAGAAGTAGAAGCTACTGTTGGGTTAAAGCAATGAGGCTGGGTGCATTGGGGAAGAGAATCAGGGGCTTACAGCTAGGTGTGAGATAGCGTAACTGACCAAACAGAGGAAGGGCAGGGCTCTGGGAAAAACACAACAACAATTGCAATCTCCACAGGTTCTGACAGGCATCACGGAGCCCCGCCCTGAGGAGCATACACAAGACACTGTTGTCCTTCCCTGTGTCTGTATCTTTCCTGTATCGGATGCGTCTAATTGTAACAGATGAGTTGTGGGTAAAAAGGACTTTAAGAAAGCATCCACCTATTCCAGGAAAGGGGCCACCGTGAACCACCCGTGGGGTGGGCAAAGGGAAGAGACATGGTAGACCAAGACTTTTAAGTCCTGATCCTAGAGACAGCCCTTGGCTGCTGCTCTCAGGCCCGGTGCCTCTCCACTGCAGAGGATGCTTGCTCTAAAATAAACCTTGCCAGGCGTGGTGGCGCACGCCTTTAATCCCAGTACTCGGGAGGCAGAGGTAGGAGGACTGCCATGAGTTCGAGGTCACCCTGAGACTACATAGCTAATTCCAGGTCAGCCTGGACCAGAGTGAGACCCTACCTCGTGAAACCAAAATAAATAAATAAATAAATAAATAAATAAATAAATAAATAAATAAAATAATAAAATAAATAAAATAAAATAAACCTTGATTGCTTGCGTGCTCATCCTGAGCCTGGATGGGAATCCTCCTTCAGGAACCCAAGAACGGAGACTGTTGCTAAAGTTGGGACTGGACAGAAGAGGGAAGGAGGCATATCTCCCCATCTGTAACAATAACTGCTCCACACACTCTGAAGCCCACTCTGCCCACAGCCCTTTTTATAAGGAAGAGCCTGTTGCAGACGCTTCCTTCTCCGTAAACTTTACTAAGGGGGATTGTGATCTGGATGAGGATGGTTTTTGGGGGGGAGGTGTGTGGGGGAGATGTTGTAGTTACCTTCATATTGCTGGGACAACACCTGACCCAAAGAAGCAACTTATGAGAAGAAAGAATTTATTTTTGGCATATACACAGTCTGTAGGAGAAGCTCCATGATGGCAAGGAAAAGATGGCATGAGCAGAGGCTGGGCATCACCTCTGCCACAGCAGGTGGCACACAGTTGCAGGAAAGTGAGTCGGCTAACATTGGCAAGCTAGAGGCTAGTAAGTCTCAAGTCCACGCCTAGAAACACCTCCTCCAGCAAGGCTCCAGCTCCCAAATTGCCGTCAGCTGGGGAACCAAGATTCAGAACATGAGTTTATGGGGGACACCTGATTCAAGCCACCATGGAGGAAGTGTTAACACTCTGAAAAACACAGAGGCAGGAGTGAGGCAGAATCTACCCAAGCAGGTCATCTTTGATCCTTTGAATCAGGGGCTTAGATGCTGCATCCAGCCATGGCAATAGGAAGGAACAGAAGCCCTCGCAAGTGCCAAGAAAGGAGCATAGGACTGAAGATCCAGGGACAACAGAGCCACCAGGGTAGAGGGTCAGAAGCTCTTGCCTCAAGAGTCACCAGGATGTGAGCAGACAACATTCCAACTCCAGGAGGCTGGGAGCTAGATGAAGATTTTTTTTTTTTCATTGCAAATGTTCCTTCCACAATGTCTTCTGGGAAAGAATCTGTTCCCTGTAAACCAAGGGCAACTACACAACAGCTTTCGTGTAAACATTGCCCGGTTCTTTAAAATCGTGCTGTTTTACAGGTGTTGGGCAGTAAAAACATTGTCCTGTTGGCTCTTTTGTGTCAGGAATGAAGCTAAGATTCAAAGTCTATCAGTGACTTACTTGAGATCAGGAACAACAGGAAAATGGAAGCTCTTCCACTTCTAGTGGAGAAGTGGCAAGTATTTACAGAGGGCCAGGAGTGTAGCTCACTGGTCGATTGTGTCCTTAGCATGCTGGTGGCTAAGGTTCCATACCAAACACTGAAAGCAAACACAAGTGACAATACCGCAGGCCAGTCCCACTCCCCCTGAAATTGTCCCTTCACCCTTTTGTTACTTAGAACGTTGTGGATCCGGTTCTTCCATCTACAAGCCACAGACCCGAGGCAGTCAGGGTGTGTTGTCCCATGCTGGTGTGAGTTACTCTGGGGATCCCAGGAAGAAGGCAGAGGCTTCCTGTGGCAGACCACCTACGCAGGCAATCGGTGCCTGGGGTTGCCAGATAGAATACTCCATGCTTGGGACCTTTGGATACTAAAAATGAGTTGTTGTTCATGTCAAATTCAAATGTAAGTGGGCCTCCTGTATTTTTTTTTCTCCTCCTGTATTTTTGTTTGCTACATAAGGCGACCCTGTCGTTGCCACCATGTGGTACAGAAGACACTGAGGCCCAGAGGAAAGAAGGCCCCAGGGCCAGCAGAACAGAGAAAGTTAGTCACCAGGAGCTTGGGACACAGTTTCCAGATTCCCCCTTGGGAGTTTCTTAAGCATGCCAATGTTTAGATCTGTAAACAGAAGGACTGGCCTCTACACGGCTGTGAGAACAAAGGGGCAGCAAGTGGCTCAAATTTGTTGGCATTTGAGATACTTAAGACTCTGAGTCTACAAAATTTAAGCAATCTTTAATCTTTTACAAAGAGTTTAATCGTAGCCTGGAATGTAATATAAAAAAATACAAAAGGGCTGGAGAGATGGCTTAGCGGTTAAACGCTTGCCTATGAAGCCTAAGGATCCCGGTTCGAGGCTCGATTCTCCAGGACCCACGTAAGCCAGATGCACAAGGGGGTGCATGCATCTGGAGTTCGTTTGCAGTAGCTGGAGGCCCTGGCGCACCCATTCTCTCTCTCTCTCTCTCTCTCTCTCTCCCTGCCTATTTCTGTATCTTTCTGTCTCAAATAAATAAATAAATAATAAAATATTTTTTAAAAAATACAAAAAATACAAAAGCTCTCCAAAACAAGTGGTTCTGTGAGCTATGCATGGTCACACTCACTCAACCAAATCCACACATTGTGGGATTTGCTCCTGGGTTTTCAGGTAGCATCAGCTAGATATATAAATATGAGCTATGGCTGTAAGACCCATCTTGTTTAAGCTCCCGGGGTCATGTCATTGTTATTCACCCCTGGATCCAGACAGGAGATTGCTGGCTGCATCTGGCCAGCCGGCTCAGATACTCACAGTGAAGAAACAGGGCCTATAGATGAAGGTCTTCCAAGGCTGGGATTCCTGTCCTCCCAGCTCTTCACTGGCTCTGCATCCCTCTGCCCTTGTGTTTTCAATCAGAGAGACAGAACCCCTTGTGATGGGAGGAACACAATCCCATTTTGTGTTTAAAATCATTACTCATATATTGAAGTGCATTAGCATTAGCTGGAGCCAGGCCCCATCTGGACTCTTCCCTCTGCAAAGAGTGATGAATTGGCAAAAGGGCAGGAAGGGGGGTGGGGGCGGGCACAGGCAATGAGGTCTCTACAGAGCCACAGGCTCCTGTGGTGACGCAGGGCTCCTGGAGCAAAATAAGCTCCTGTGACCTGGGAAGTCCCCTCCCTGGAGCTCCTTGGCTGCTATGGGCAGGAAAAGCAGTTTTTAATACAGGACACAGCCTATAGTGTGTCTGCCTGCACGTCCACAGGGCACCCTAGATTTGTGCAAGGAAAAGCAATGACAGATAACAGAATTTTAGAAACCACGCCTGGGATGAGTAGGTATGGTGTTTGTCTTTGTTTTCACTGCCTAACAGTCTGGCGGCATTGACATTTAAGGGAACTATAACTTAAATGTCAGTAGAAATGGAAAACATTGAGCCAGTAAAAGAACAAAAATGCCAGATGACAGGAAAGATGGGAACGCCCTTCCTCAACAGACCTTGATTAAGTTCTGCATTTCCCTCCTCTACATGGCTAGAGGTGGCTCTCCTGGGGGACCTGCCCTTCTGTGACCTCATGTGCTGATGTGGTCTTAGCCACTAGAGTGGACAGTGCAGCCAGCCAACACCGCACATCGCAGCTGGATATGCCTTTCCTTGCCTCTCCCTCCTTAGCCACGCCCCCCCCCATCTTGTCTCCAATGCTATAGTTTTCAGTCGTATTTTCAGGTCTTCTGTGGAATTCTATGGAAACAATGAAAAGAATTGGTTTCTTGGGCTGGAGAGATGGCTTAACAGTTAAGGCGCTTGCCTGCGAAACCTAAGAACTCACGTTTGAATCTCCAGGTCCCACACAGCCAGATGCACAGTGACACAAGTGCGCAATGTTGCACATGTGCACAAGGGGCACAAGCATTTGGAGTTCATTCATAGCAGTTCATTCTAAAAAAAAAAAAAAATGAGGGCTGGAGGGATGGTTTGGCAGTTAAGGCATTTGCCTGGAAAGCCAAAGGACCCAGGTTCGTTTTCCCAGGACCCACGTTAGCCAGATGCACAGGGGTGCAAGTGTCTGGAGTTCATTTGTCATGGCTGGAAGTCTTGGTGTGCCTATTCTCTCTCTCTCTCTCTGTCTCTTTCTCTCTCTCAAATAAATAAATAAATAAATAAATAAATAAATAAATAAATAAATAAATAAAATATATTTTTTAAATTTTAAAAAAGAGATTGTCTCGTCTATGCCCGGCATGTTGGTGCATGCCTTTAATCCCAGCACTGGGGAGTCAGAGGTAGGAGGATTGCTGTGAGTTCAAGGCCACCCTGAGACTACATAGTGAATTCTAAGTCAGCCTGGGCTAGGGTGAGATCCTACCTAGAAAAGAAAACAAACAAAAAGAAAAACCCCAGCACTACAAATTAAAAGGAAGCAGAAAAACTTAAAAAAAAAATCATCTCGTCTAACTGTGAGCCCTAGATAAATCAAAACATAAGTTTACTTCCAGCACATAATGGCACAGAGTAAACACTTTCATTGCAAAAAGGTATGACAAGGAGAGACTTGACCAATGTAATATGAATAACCAGAAGACAGATAGGTATTGTATTTATCTGAGAGAGACAGAGAGAGAGAAGCAGATAGACAATGGGTACACCAGGGTGTCCAGCCACTAAAAAACAAATTCCAGATGCATGTGCCACCTTGTGCATCAGGCTTTACATGGGTATTAGAGAATTGAACCTGGGTCCTTTGGCTTTGCTGGCAAGCGCCTTAACTGCTAAATCATCTCTCCAGCCCTCATTCTTTCTTAATTTGAAACCAGGCATGGTGGCCACATACCTGTAATCCCAGTACCTGGGAGATGGAATGAAGGATCAGTAGTTCAAGGTCATCCTTGCTTTCATAGATAGTTTGAGGACAGTCTGGGCTACATTATACCCTGTCTTAAAAAAAACAACAACAAAACTTTTTTTTTGGGGGGGGGGGCGTTGAGGTAGGGTCTTGCTCTAGACCAGACTGAATTCACAATGTAGTCTCGGGCTGACCTCGAACTCATGGTGCCTTAACCACTAAGCCATCTCTTTTGCCTGATTTTCTTTATTTTTGTTTGATTCCCCAGTACTGTTGTAAAACCAGATGCACAAAGTGGCACATGTATCTGGAGTTTGTTTGCAGTGGCAAGAGGCCCTGGGGTACCCATTCTTTTTCTCTCTCGCTCCTTGCAAGTAAATAAATAAAATATTTTTTAAAAGGCTAGGCATGGTAGCACATGCCTTGAATTCCAGCCTCAGGAGGCAAAGGTAGGAGGATTGTTGTGAGTTCATAGCCACCCTAAGACTACAGAGTGAAATCCAGGTCAGCTTGGGCTAGAGTGAAACCCTACCTGGGGAAAAAAAAAAAAAAAAAAAATATATATATATATATATATATATATATACACACATACATACATACACACACACGTATATATATACACACATATATACACGCATATACACACACATACATACATACATACATACATATGTGTGTGTGTGTATGAGAGAGAGAGAGAAGACATACTGCATAATAGATATTATATTAATAGATGCTAAACGACTATTGCCTATTGGTTTCTTTATGGCTTCTAAACTTGGATATTTTCCAAACAGATTAAACAACTTATGGACCTTAAGCTCCAAATTCACCATTTAGAATTACATATGCAAAAGAATTTGGACATTTAAATATGCACCCCCCCAACTTCCACCCTAAGCAGGCACTGCAATTTTGCCAATAGAGGGCGCTGAAAGAGCAGCCACCACACCACACACAGCACTTTTCCTGCCCAACCAAGGAATCCTTCCACCCCCGCACTTTTGAAAAATTTTTTTTTTTACTTGTTTATTTATGAGACAGGAAGAGAGAGAGAATGGGCACTCCAGGCCTCCCACCACTGCAAATGAATTCCAGATGCATGCACCACCATGTGTATCTGGCTTACGTGGGTTCTCGGGAGTCGAACCTGGGTCTTTAGGCTTCTCCTTAACCACTAAGCCATCTCTCTAGCTCCACCCCCACACTTTTAAAATTAACTATTTATTTATTTATTTATTTGGAAGCAGAGAGAGAGATAGATAGAAGAGAGACAGACAGACAGAATGGGCATGCCAGGGCCTTCAGCTGCTTCAAAGTGACTCCAGATGCATGCATCACTTTGTGCATCTGGCTTTATGTGGGCCCTAGGTAATCAAACTCCAATCGTCAGGCTTTGCAGTCAAGTGCCCCACTGCTGAGCCATCTCTTCAGCCCCACCCTGGCCATCTTTGGTGAGTTGGGGGCTTGCCAGTTGGTGCTCTCTCAGCCCTAGTGGGTTTTTTTGTTTTGTTTTTAAATATTTTATTTAGCTGGGCATGGTGGCACATGCCTTTAATCCCAGCACTTGGGAAGCAGAGGTAGGAGGATGGCTGTGAGGTCAAGGTCACCCTGAGACTACATACTGAATTCCAGGTCAGCCTGGGCTAGAGTGAGACCCTACCTTGAAAAAAAAAAATATATATATATATATATATATATATATATATATATATATATATATATATATATATATATATATATGTATATATGAACAAGAAAGAAAGAGGCAGTCAGAGAGAGGTAAAAAATGGAGGACAGGCTGGGGCCTCTAGCCACTGCAAAGGAACACATGTGCCATCTTGTGCATCTGGCTAATGTGGGCACTGGGGAATTGAACCTGGGTCCTTTGGCTTCTCAGGCAAGTGCCTTAACCACTAAGCCATCTTTCCAGTCCTTTTAAAGTTTTTTTTTAAAATTATTTATTTATTATTAGAGAGAGAAAGAGATAGGGAATGAGTGTGCCAGTACCTCCAGCTGCTGCAATATAGCTCCAGATGCACATGCCACTTTGTGCATCTGGCATTAAGTAGGTACTGGGGAATTGAACCCAGGTCATTAGGCTTTCCAATCAAGCGCCTTATCCACTTAGCCATCTCCCTAGCCCTCCTAGTGTGGGTTTTACATCAGCTTTTCTTCCTATGTTGATCAGGGTTCTCTATTCTGTAGTAGACAATTCCTCCCCACAATTCTAATCCCTCTGTCAGTGAGGGATTCTTATTAGACTGCACAAGTCATCCCATAGCTTCTGTCTCCTGATTGGACTCTGACTGATATGGGATGCACACCCTGGAAAGAACAAAAGGCTGTTTTCTGTAAACACACCTGAGACAGAACTCATCTTTATTTTATTTTATTTTATTTTATTTTATTTTATTTTATTTTATTTTATTTTATTTTATTTTATTTTAGAGAGATAGAGGTAGATAGAGGGTAGGGGAGAGAGAGAGAATGGGCACACCAGAGCCTCCAGCCACTGCAAACGAACTCCAGATGCATGCACCCCCTTGTGCATCTGTCTTACATGGGTCCTGGGGAATCGAGCTTTGAACCGAGGTCCTTAGGCTTCACAGGCAAAGCGCTTAACCACTAAGCCATCTCTCCAGCCCCCAAGAACTCATCTTTTACATCCTTTACACCACCAGACTACCTGAGAGCAAACTTGATGAAGTGAGCCCTGGGCAGGGGGCAGGGGCGGGCAGTTGGTGGCAGAGGAGGGCAGACGGGGGCTCTTGCCCACTTCACTGGCATGATTGAAGTTACTGCCCATATCTGGGTTCTCAAAGACCTGCCTCACATGCTTCTCTCCTTGTGGTTGGGCCACATGGAGTAAAGAGGTACAGAGCTGGGGCAACTAGAACCTCCTGGATTTTTGTTTGTTTGTTTGAGGTAGGGTCTTCCTCTAGTCCAGGCTGACCTGGAATTCACTCTGCAGTATCAGCTGGCCTCAGACTCACTGCAATCCTCCCTCTGCCTCCTGAGTTCTGGGATTAAAGGCGTGCACCACCACACCCAGTGAATTTTTTTTTTTTATCCTGGAGCCAACCTTTCTCCTTTGAACTAAAGCTGAGTGCATGTGGGAATGTGAGACTTGAGAACTGCCTGTTGTGGCATCCCTTGCCCAAGAGAGGTCTTAGATGTGATGGATAACAAATGTGACACGGGTGGCAGACACAGGAAGATGCCTTATGACATCTCTGAGCCTCGTTCAGCTCTCTGTACTATAACAAATACCTCAGAAACCAGCCTGCAGAGAGGAAAGCTTTATTTTGGCTGATCATGTTGAGCTTTCAGTTCATGAGTGATTTGCCTGGTACTTTGGACCTGGGATGGGGGAGTACCTCATGGTGGTAGCTGGTGGCAGCAGAGGCCTGTTCACCTACTGGTCAGGTGCAAGCATCTGGAGTTTATTTGCAGTGGCTAGAGGCCATGGCACACACATTCTCTCTCTCTCTCTCTCTGTCTTAAATAAATAAATAAACATAAAATATTTGGGCTGGAGTGATTGCTTAGTGGTTAATGCACTTGCCTGTGAAGCCTAAGGACCAATGTTCAACTCTCCAGGTCCCACATAAGCCAGGCACACAAAGTGATGCAAGTGCAAAGGTCACCCATGCGCACAAGGTGGCGCATGCATCTGGAGTTCAATTGCAGTGGCTGGAGACCCTGGCATGCCAATTCTCTCTCTCTTGCTCTCTCATTAAAAAAGGCCAAACTGGGGCTGGAGCTATGGCTTAGGGGTTAAGGCGCCTGCCTCCTAAGCCTAAGAACGTTGTTTCCAATCTCCAGCGGTTCCAATCTCCAGGTCCCATGTTTAGCCAGATGCAGTGACGCAAGGGTGCAATGCTGCACTTGACCACAAGGGGGCACACACATCTGGATTTCGTTCACAGTAGCTGAGACACTGCTGGCGCGCCCATCTCTGTCTCCCTCTCCTCTCCCTCTCCCTCTCTCTCTCTCTCTCTCTCTCAAAAAATAAAAATAAAAATAAAAGTAAAATATTTTTTTAAAAAGTCCAGACTGTTGGGTTTACCTCAAAAATATATAAATATAAAAATATTTTTAAAAAATAAGGTTGGGAGCTGGACATGGTAGCTCATGTCTTTAATCCTAGCACTCGGGAGGTAGAGGTAGGAGGATTGCCAGGAGTTCGAGGCCACCCTGAGACTACATAGTGAATTCCAGGTCAGCCTGAGCTAGAGTGAGACCCTACCTCGAAAAACCAGACAGAGAGAGAGAGAGAGAGAGAGATTGTGGAAGACTCATAGTGTCAACCTATGACCTCCAAATGCCCCTTACCCACGCACACATGAACGCACATGCATATACATTTCCAAGGCAGACTACAACTTGAGGAAGAGCTTTGAAGTGTGTTTACCTAAGCTCAAGAGAGTCTATTTTTTTTTAATTTTTAAAAATTATTTATTTATTATTAGAGAGAGAAAGAGATAGGGAATGAGTGTGCCAGTACCTCCAGCTGCTGCAATATAGCTCAGATGCACATGCCACTTTGTGCATCTGGCATTAAGTAGGTACTGGGAATTGAACCCAGGTCATTAGGCTTTCCAATCAAGCGCCTTATCCACTTAGCCATCTCCCTAGCCCTCCTAGTGTGGGTTTTACATCAGCTTTTCTTCCTATGTTGATCAGGGTTCTCTATTCTGTAGTAGACAATTCCTCCCCACAATTCTAATCCCTCTGTCAGTGAGGGATTCTTATTAGACTGCACAAGTCATCCCATAGCTTCTGTCTCCTGATTGGACTCTGACTGATATGGGATGCACACCTGGAAAGAACAAAGGCTGTTTTCTGTAAACACACCTGAGACAGAACTCATCTTTATTTTATTTTATTTTTTTTATTTTTATTTTATTTTATTTTATTTTATTTTATTTTATTTTATTTTAGAGAGATAGAGGTAGATAGAGGGTAGGGGAGAGAGAGAATGGGCACACCAGAGCCTCCAGCCACTGCAAACGAACTCAGATGCATGCACCCCCTTGTGCATCTGTCTTACATGGGTCCTGGGAATCGAGCTTTGAACCGAGGTCCTTAGGGCTTCACAGGCAAAGCGCTTAACCACTAAGCCATCTCTCCAGCCCCAAGAACTCATCTTTTACATCCTTTACACCACCAGACTACCTGAGAGCAAACTTGATGAAGTGAGCCCTGGGCAGGGGCAGGGGCGGGCAGTTGGTGGCAGAGGAGGGCAGACGGGGCTCTTGCCCACTTCACTGGCATGATTGAAGTTACTGCCCATATCTGGGTTCTCAAAGACCTGCCTCACATGCTTCTCTCCTTGTGGTTGGGCCACATGGAGTAAAGAGGTACAGAGCTGGGGCAACTAGAACCTCCTGGATTTTTGTTTGTTTGTTTGAGGTAGGGTCTTCCTCTAGTCCAGGCTGACCTGGAATTCACTCTGCAGTATCAGCTGGCCTCAGACTCACTGCAATCCTCCCTCTGCCTCCTGAGTTCTGGGATTAAAGGCGTGCGCCACCACACCCAGTGAATTTTTTTTTTTTATCCTGGAGCCAACCTTTCTCCTTTGAACTAAAGCTGAGTGCATGTGGGAATGTGAGACTTGAGAACTGCCTGTTGTGGCATCCCTTGCCCAAGAGAGGTCTTAGATGTGATGGATAACAAATGTGACACGGGTGGCAGACACAGGAAGATGCCTTATGACATCTCTGAGCCTCGTTCAGCTCTCTGTACTATAACAAATACCTCAGAAACCAGCCTGCAGAGAGGAAAGCTTTATTTTGGCTGATCATGTTGAGCTTTCAGTTCATGAGTGATTTGCCTGGTACTGGACCTGGGATGGGGAGTACCTCATGGTGGTAGCTGGTGGCAGCAGAGGCCTGTTCACCTACTGGTCAGGTGCAAGCATCTGGAGTTTATTTGCAGTGGCTAGAGGCCATGGCACACACATTCTCTCTCTCTCTCTCTCTCTTAAATAAATAAATAAACATAAAATATTTGGGCTGGAGTGATTGCTTAGTGGTTAATGCACTTGCCTGTGAAGCCTAAGGACCAATGTTCAACTCTCCAGGTCCCACATAAGCCAGGCACACAAAGTGATGCAAGTGCAAAGGTCACCCATGCGCACAAGGTGGCGCATGCATCTGGAGTTCAATTGCAGTGGCTGGAGACCCTGGCATGCCAATTCTCTCTCTCTTGCTCTCTCATTAAAAAAGGCCAAACTGGGGCTGGAGCTATGGCTTAGGGGTTAAGGCGCCTGCCTCCTAAACCTAAGAACGTTGTTTCCAATCTCCAGCGGTTCCAATCTCCAGGTCCCATGTTTAGCCAGATGCAAAGTGAGGCAAGGGTGCAATGCTGCACTTGACCACAAGGGGGCACACACATCTGGATTTCGTTCACAGTAGCTGAGACACTGCTGGCGCGCCCATCTCTGTCTCCCTCTCCCTCTCCCTCTCCCTCTCCCTCTCTCTCTCTCTCTCTCTCCAAAAAAATAAAAATAAAAATAAAAGTAAAATATTTTTTTAAAAAGTCCAGACTGTTGGGTTTACCTCAAAAATATATAAATATAAAAATATTTTTTAAAAATAAGGTTGGGAGCTGGACATGGTAGCTCATGTCTTTAATTCTAGCACTCGGGAGGTAGAGGTAGGAGGATTGCCATGAGTTCGAGGCCACCCTGAGACTACATAGTGAATTCCAGGTCAGCCTGAGCTAGAGTGAGACCCTACCTCGAAAAACCAGACAGAGAGAGAGAGAGAGAGAGAGGGAGATTGTGGAAGACTCATAGTGTCAACCTATGACCTCCAAATGCCCCTTACCCACGCACACATGAACGCACATGCATATACATTTCCAAGGCAGACTACAACTTGAGGAAGAGCTTTGAAGTGTGTTTACCTAAGCTCAAGAGAGTCTATTTTTTTTTAATTTTTAAAAATTATTTAATTTAAAGCCAGGCGTGGTGGCGCACGCCTTTAATCCCAGCACTCAGGAGGCAGGGGTAGGAGGATCGCCGAGAGTTCGAGGCCACCCTGAGACCAAATAGTTAATTCCAGGTCAGCCTGGACCAGAGTGAGACCCTACCTCGCAAAACCAAGAAAAAAAAATTTTAATTTAATTTATTTATTTGAGAGAGACAGGAGAAGAGGCAGAGAGAAAGAGAGAATCGGCATGCCAGGACCTTCAGCCACTGCAAACAAACTCCAGACGCATTTGCCCGCTTGTGCATCTGGCTTACATGGGTCCTGGGAATAGAACCAGGATCCTTAGGCTTCACGCCTTAACCACTAAGCCATTTCCCCAGCCTGAGAGTGTCTATTTTTAAAAGGTTCAGATCAGAATAACTAAGATTTGACACCTCTGCTGGTTTCCACGACAACCACCAGCAGCTAGAAGAACCTGGGGACTTAGTAATTTTTTTTTTTTCTTTTTTGGTTTTCTGAGGTAGGGTTTCACTCTAGCCCAGGCTGACCTGGAATTCACTATGTAGTCTCAGGGTGGCCTCGAACTCATGGCGATCCTCCTACCTCTGCCTCCCCAGTGCTGGGACTAAAGGCGTGTGCCACCACGTCCATCCGGCTTTACCCCTTTTTTTGTGTGGCCAGATGATAGCCAATTTATTCTGAAAGCAACTGCTCTGTCCACTTCACCCTTCCTTAGTGTCTTCAGTTTCCCCTGGTAACATGGGAGGAGTCACAAGAAGAGCTCCTCTCTCATCTCACTGCCTTATCCTTCCCAGACACACTTTGTGTGACTCTGAAGGGATTATTTGGTGACCTACTTCTAGTTACACGAGTTGGGTTATCGTGATTCCAGGGGACAGTGGCTCAAAATAGCCCTGTGTATTTGTTTCACATGAAGGCTCTGTGGCAGACTTCTGCGTTTTTTCTTTTTTCTTCGCAAAGGCCAGGCCTTGATGGAGCGGGTCCTCCTACAGCTTTAGGCCATGGGCTGTAGGTTCCAGGTGGGACAGAGACATGGAGAGGTGGCTGTCTCTCACCTTGCCTCCCCGTGTCCTCACTGCAAAATAGATCTCCTAGAAATGCTGCATCCTCTGGTGACACTGTTACATGAGGTCCTGGGTGCCTGGATAAAGACTGGAGTGCCACCTTCTCACATAGTTCCTGAACACAGCATTTTTATGGATGCTCAGCTGAGGTTTCCTTAAAGTACATTAAGCATTTAGGTGTGGGGGGCTGGAGAGATGGCTTGGCAGTTAAGGTGCTTGCCTATGAAGCCTGAGGACTCAGGTTCAATTCCCCAGAACCCACATAAGCCAGATACACAAGGTAATGCATGTGGCTGGAGGCCTGGGCACTCCCATTCTCTCTCCCTCTGAAATAAATAAATTAAATTAAAAAAAAAAAAATTTAGGGGTCTGGAGAAATGGCTTAGCAGTTAAGACATTTGCCTGTGAAGGCAAAGGATCCTGGTTCAATTCTCCATGACCCACGTAAGCCAGATGCACAAGGGGTGCATGCACCTGGAGTTCATTTGCAGTGGCTGGAGGCCCTGGCATGCCCATTTTCTCTCTGTCTGCCTCTCTCTTCTCTCTCTTCTTGCAAATAAATAAATAAAAATTAAAGAAAAAAAAAGAATTTAGGTGTGGAGGAGGCGAGAGTGATGGCCTATGCCAGCCAGCCCATGTTTCCAGCTCTTCCATGGTAGAGACTGAAGGGTCAGCTCAAGGTCATCATCTACATAGGAAGTTCAAGGAAAGGCTGAGCCACTTGAGACTGTCTCAGAGAAAACAGAACCATATGATCAGACAGCGTAACAAGCAAGACTGTGTATTTGCAGAGATCATTTCTGTAGCTCCTTACTAGAGCAGGAGGCCAGGCGTTCTCTCCTGGTGTTGCTTTGCTGCAACTGCCACTTGCCATTGATGATTGTTCCTGCTCTCCTTCGAGGGAGCTGGAGGAAGAGGATGCAAAAAATTTAAAAAGATAGTCTAACAACCAAGGTCAGGGGTTTCTGCTCACACTGATTACCTGTGTAAGTGACTTATTTCTTTTAAAAAATATTTATTTATTTATGTGCAAGTACAGATGTACATACAAGAGAGAGGGAGTGGGGAGAGAGAAGGAGAGAATGGAAAAACCAGGGCTTTGTGCCACTGTAAATGAACTAGAGATGCATGTGTCACTTTGCGCATCTGGCTTCACACGGGTACTGGGGAACTGAACGTAGGCCATCAGGCTTTGCTAGCAAGCACCTTTAACCACTGAGCCATCTCTCCAGTCCCCTAGACTCACTTCTTGATCCCCTTCTTCAATGAAGGAGAGCCAACTTTCCCTGAGTACCTATTATGTATGAGGCTCTCTGTGCATTCATGTGTGTCTTATCTTGGGAGGCACTGCACCCTGATCAGAGCTCCAGTATGAGAGAGGCCTGGATTTAAATCCCCGTTCTCCGACTTCCAAGAGGCATGAACGTCCGCTCACTGCTTGATCTCTACAAGCCTCGCCTTATCTGTAAGATGGGACGAACGGTAAATCACCTCACGAGATTGTTATGAGGATTAAATAATAAGATTTATGTACTGGCACACAGCAAATATTCAGGCGAGGTTTAGCCATTATTGTTATCCGTCACCATTTCACTCTTCCTAGGAGCATCCTGTACACAGAACATCATACAGAGAGTTTAAATGTGTAAGTTCGACTATAGGAACTCTTTAAATGTTAGCGTAATCAATGGAAGTGCCAAGGCCTATGTGCTTTGGCCTTTGTTTTTGGCAAAGAGGTTTGTTTATTCTGTGCTTGCTGGGTACGGTGCTAGGCAACATGATCTGAGACCTTAGGAAGTTTAAAGTCTTGTTGTGGAGACAAGGCCGACCAGCAGCATTCCCAAGGAACACAAGGCAGGCTGAGCTGCGTCATGGTGAGAGCTAAGGCAGCAAAAGCAACACTGAGCCTGGGGGGCCACTGCACAAGCCTTTAATCCCAGCACTTGGGAGGCTGAGGTAGGAAGATCACCAAGTTCCAAGCCGGCCTGGGCAACAATGAGCCCTAGGTCAGTCTGGGCTAGAGTGAGACCCTACCTCAAAAAAGAAGGGCCTGGAGAGATGGCTTAGTGTTTAAGTGCTTGCCTGTGAAGCCTAAGGACCCCGGTTCGAGGCTCGATTCCCCAGAACCCACGTAAGCCAGATGCGCAAGGTGGCCCATGCATCTGGAGTTCATTTGTAGTGGCTAGAGGCCCTGGCTCACCCATTCTCTCTGTGTGTGTATCTCTTTCTCTGTCTGCCTGTTGCTCTAATGACCTGGATTCAATTCCCCCAGGACCCACATAAAGCCAGATGTACAAGCTGGTGTATGTGTCTGCAGTTCTGGAGGCCTTGGTGGCCCATTCTTCTCTTTCTCCCTCTCTCTCTCAAATAAATAAATAAAATACAAACAAAATAAAAGTAGCCGGGCATAGTGGCACATGCCTTTAATCCCAGCACTCAGGAGGCAGAAGTAGGAAGATCACCAAGAGTTTGAGGCCACCCTGAGACTACATAGTGAATTCCAGGTCAGCCAGGCTAGACTGAGACCCTACCTTGGAAAACCAAAAATAAAAATAAAAATAGGGGGCTGGGGAAATGGCTTAGTGGTTAAGGCGTTTGCCTGCAAAGCCTAAGGACCCTGCAGGACCCACGTAAGCCAGATGCACAAGGAGGCGCATGCGTCTGGAGTTCATTTGCAGTGGCTAGAGGACCTGGTATGCCCATTCCCTCTTTCTTTCTGCCTCTTCCTCTCTCTCTCAAATAAATAAATAAATTGAAAAAAAGCATTAGCTTAAAAATAATAATAAATAATAAAATTAAAAAGCAACACTGAGCTCCATTATGCTCAAGGACCTATTTAAAACTGTTACCTTATTTAAGTTTTCATTAACTGTTTAAGACTGAATAACCTCATATGAGAGCTGAAGGAACTTTGACTCTGAGCTTTGGCGACTTTCTAAGGACAGGTAAGTGGCTGAGCCAGAACCTGAACACAGGCTTCCCGCCCCTAATTCCTGCAGAATTAGTGAAGACTCATCAGTCTTGTCTTCAGAGGAGGTCAGAGGCTGTGAGTGACTGGTCCAAGGTCACGGAAAGGACAGCTGGTTGAGAGAGCATGACACGCAGGTCTGTGCATCTCGTGGTCTCCAGCATCATCCCTCGTGTGCCTCACAGCCTGTGCACCTTTCCTTATGCCAGAGGGGGCGTGGCCCAAGACGAAGCGGCATCTTGGCTGTCATCTTCAGAGGATGAAGGAAGTGAAGGAGGTGGGGTGGCTGCCTCTGGCCACAGAGGCCTTGGCAGAGCTCTTCCTACTTTTTTTTTTTTTCAAGGTAGGGTCTCGCTCTAGCCCAGGCTGACCTGGAATTCACTATGCAGTCTCAGGATGGCCTCAAACTCACGGCGATCCTCCTCCTACCACCGCCTCCTGAGTGCTGGGATTAAAGGTGTGCGCCACCACGTCCGGCTTCTGTTCCTCCTTTTGCAGACGGAGAAACTGAGGCCCGAGAAACTCATTCCAAGCTGTGTCCACCCCTGTTACCTTCGCCTGACCTGCAAGACAGCCTAACGTCCATCTCACTGCACATAAACGTCAGCATCCTCCAGATCAGATCCGGCCTTCCCGCCCCACGGCTCCCCCTGCAGGCCATGCGGCTCCACGGAAGCATCTGTAGGTGGTTAAGGATTCCTATGATCCATTTCTGTTTCTTGGCTCTTGGCAGTGTTGCGTAGATGTTTGCTGAACAATGGGAAAATTGATGAATACACCAGCCAGGTAGGGACATGTGCTGCGTGGCCTCTTGCCCACTGGCCACAGCAAGCAGGAGCGTGGGCGCGGGTCTTTGCTCCCAGCAGCGCCACCTGGTTGTCGCGTCGATGAGCCGCACCGGGCCGGGCTCTGGGGGCTCCGAAGGGCGAAGGATGTGTGGAGTGGGGGGACAGCGCCCTCTGAGGAAGCCTATACTTTTTAGAATTGCCAACCTCGCTGGAGGAAAACAACACTGACAACTGATCCAAAAGGATTGTCTCACAATCACTGGGGGTGTGGAGAAGTCGGCCAAAAATCTGGGCGTGATGGCGCAAGCCTTTTATCCCAGTGCTAGGGAAGCAGAAGTAGGGGGATCGCAGTGAATTCCAGGCCAGCCTGAGACACATAGTGAATTCCAGGTCAGCCTCGGCTAGAGCGAGACCCTACCTTGGGAAAAAAAATATATATTTTTTCTGCCTCTTTCTTTCTCAAATTAAAAAAAAAAAAAAAAAAAAAGAGCCGGGGAGATGGCTCAGCAGTTAAAGCGCTTGCCTGCAAAGCCTGACAACTGGGGTTCTATTTTCCAATATTCATGTAAAGCCAGATGCACAAGGTGGTCCATGCATCTAGAGTTTGTTTGTTTGTAGGGCTGGAGGCCCTGGTGTGCCTATTCTGTCTCTCTATCTCTCTCTCTGCTTGCAAATAAATAAATAAAATAAAATATATGTATTTTAAAAAAGAACTTAAAAAAGTCTGAAGAGCAACTACACACTCCATACATCTTGCTGACCTTGGGGAAGCAGAAGAGACCCTCTGGACCCGTTTCTGTTAGCTGATAGTTTAAGAGCTGAGCCCCAGATGAGTAAACACATTCTACTCACACAGCAATGTCACAACACCTGGGGGCCCTGCCCTGGCCTCACAGCCCAGGGGGCACAGGGCTGGAAGGGAACTCTCAGCAGGCCGGACCGGGCCTGCTGTCTGTGTGGGGACATCACCACTAGAAATAAGCCACCTTCTCTCTGAGAACTCGAAGAAACACAAGATGCTACAAAGGGAAAACAACCCTGAAGCTTGTCCCTTATTCTGGTGTTGGGTTAGCGCCTCCTCTACTCCATCCTAATCCAATTGTTACAGCATCCGAAATCCCATGAGAATGAGGACCCGAGTTTGATCCCGGAACTCATGTCAAAAAATAAGCCTGGCGGCGGAGGGGGACACCTTTCAATCCCAGCACTTGGGAGGCAGAAGTAGGAGGATCATTGTGAGTTCGAGGCCAGCCTGGGACTACAGAATGAATTCCAGGTCAGCCTTAGCTAGAGTGAGACCTTACCTCAAAAACAAACAAAAAAGCCTGACACCTGTGCAAATTTGAAATCCCAGCACAGGGAGGCAGAGACAAGCGGGTCCCTGAGGCTCCTTGCCCAGCCAGCCTGGCCTATTTGGTGAGTTCCAGGCCAGTAAGATTTTTTTTTTTTTTTGGCGAGGTAGGGTCTCACTCTGGTCCAGGCTGACCTGGAATTCACTATGTAGTCTCAGGGTGGCCTCGAACTCTCCGCGATTCTCCTACCTCTGCCTCCCGAGTGCTGGGATTAAAGGCGTGCGCCACCACGCCCAGCAGATTTTTGTTTTATATATATATATACATAATGCAGGAGCGTGGTCCTATAGATAAGCCAGGCATCGGATTGGAAAGCTCAGAGCTTTGAAAACCTGCTACGTCACCCAGGGACCCACAACGGGAGTCAGTGGGGAGCCAAGGGCCACAGGTCAGCAGCTGCCCCTGGGTCTGGACGCGAGCTGGGCGTGAGCGCCGCCCTGAGGCTGCCTTGGAGCTGACCTCGGCCCGGGGCAGAGCTGTCGCCTCTGTGCTGCTCATTGTGCCAAAGACGGAGCCTGAGCAGAACAGAACTGAAGGCCTGGCCAGACCCACTGTCCTGATGCTGCCTCTTGCATGTAGTCCTTGCTGCCTTTGGGCCCCCAGTCTTCTTTTTTTTTTTTTTTTTTTTTTTTTTTTTTGTTTGGTTTTTCAAGGTAGAGTCTCACTCTAGCCCAGGCTGACCTGGAATTCACTATGTATTCTCAGGGTGACCTCGATTTATGGCGATCCTCCTTCCTCTGCCTCCCAAGTGCTGGGATTAAAGGCTTGCGCCACCACACCCAGCATAATTTTTTTATTGACAACTTCCATAATTATAGACAATAAATCATGGTAATTTCCCACCCCCAACTTTTCCCCTTTGAAACTCCACTCTCCATCATATCCCCTCTCCCTCTCAATCGGTCTCTCTTTTATTTTGGTGTCATCATCTTTTCCTCCTATTATGAGGGTCTTCTGTAGGTAGTGTCAGGCACTGTGAGGTCATGGATACCCAGGCCATTTTGTATCTGGGAGAGTGCATTGTAAGGAGCTCTACCCTTCTTTTGGCTTTAAATTCTTTCTGTCACCTTTCCCGGCAATTGGATCCCCAGTCTTGCTGTTAGCTCCAGAACTAACCTGACCCTCTAGAATTCTTCCCCTGGAGATGATCCCGGGCCTGGGATTGGGTTCTGAGAGTGCCTCTGGGCTTGGTGCCAGCCTCTGGGAACATAGCGGTGCCTGGGTCTGCATCCAGTCAGGGTGGAACTCCCATCCTACCTTTCCCCTCATCTGCCTCTCTCTCCTTTGGTTCTGCCCACAAGAACCCAGAGCAATGGTATCTTCTGCCAGCTTTACCAAGCCTCCAGTCCCTGCACAACTTCTGCAAGACCCGCCACCGTCCCTGACTCCATGGTGGGTGATCTACTGGGATCAAGTTCTTTTTCCTTTTTGATTGTTAAATTTTGATCCTAATCCCCTTATATTACCTGCTTTTGTACCCTCTCTCATCCCTTCTACTTTGTTTTTTTTTTTTTTTTTTTTTTTTTTTTTTGGTTTTTCGAGGTAGGGTCTCACTCTGGCCCAGGCTAACCTGGACTTCACTATGTAGTCTCGGGATGGCATCGAACTCTTGGTGATCCTCCTACCTCTGCCTCCTGAGTGCTGGGATTAAAGGCACGTGTCACCACGCCCCGCTCATCCCTTCTACTTTTTAACTAGTCCCTCTTCTATTTTGGTGATTTCTTTTGTTTGTTTGTTTTTCTTTTTCTTTTTGAAAAAAAATATTTTATTTGGGCTGGAGAGATGGCTTAGCAGTCAAGGTGCCTGCCTGCTAAGCCTAAGAACGTGGGTTCCAATCTCCAGGTCCCACCCCTTTAGCTAGATGCAAGGTGACGCAAGGGCACAATGCCACACTTGTCCATGAGGGGGGTGTACGAATCTGGAGTTCATTCACAGTAGCTGAGAGGCTGCTGGCGTGCCTATTCTTTGTCTCCCTCTCCCTCTCTTTCTATTTCTCTCTGTGTCTTTCTCCCAAAAAATTATTAATTAATTAATTTATTTATTTATTTGAGAGAGTGAGAAAGAGGCAGGTAGAGAAAGAGAAAGAATAGATGCACCAGGGCATCCAGCCACTGCAAACAAACTCCAGACACAAAGTGCCACCTTGTGCATCTGGCTTATATGGGTCCTAGGGAATCGAACCTGGGTCCTCTGGCTTTGCCGGCAAGAACCTTAATCACTAAGCCATCTCTCCAGCCCTGTTTTTGTTTTTCCAGGTAGGGTCTTGCTCTAGTCCAGATTGATCTGGAATTCACAATGTAGTTTCAGGGTGGCCTCAAACTCATGGTGATCTTCCTACCTCTGTCTCCCAAGTGCTATAGGTATGTACCACCACACCAGGCTCCATTTTGATGGTTTTGTTTGTTTTGTGTACCTACATCAAGTAAGACGGTGATGCAGGATTTTAGGTCCAAGGAGGGATTAAATTCCATAAAGACGCAGAAGATCCCAGGCCCATGGTCCAAACTTTTGGATCCTTGTCCAATTAACTAAGATTTGAAAACACAGACTCTGAGAAAGGTAAATTATGGATTATGAGGTATATTTTAGGAAGAGTTAAGATCCAGAGGGAAGGCTAGCAGACAGGCCTAAGCCAAAAAGATATGGAGAAAATCTCCCTCATATAGAGAAAAGTCTGGGCACACACATACACACATGGAAAGCAAACAGGAGAGCCTAAGCTACAGGATCCCCCTCAGCCGGGTGTGGTGGCGCACGCCTTTAATCCCAGCACTCAGGAGGCAGAGGTAGGAGGATCGCCGAGAGTTCAAGGCCACCCTGAGACTACATAGTTAATTCCAGGTCAGCCTGGGCCAGAGTGAGACCCTACCTTGAAAAATGAAAAGAAAAAGAAATCCCCCTCATATAGGGGGTAAGAGAGAGAGAGAGAAGGAATGGGACGCAGCTTAAAGAGAGATCATACATGTAGTAAAGCAAGGACGCATCCAAGGACTGGAGAGATGGCTCGGTGGTGGTTAAGGCGCTCGTCAGCAGAACTAAGAACCCAGGCTCCATTCCCCAGGACCCACGGGAGCCAGATGCACAAGGTGGCACACATGTCTGGAATTCATTTGCAATGGCTAGAGGCCCTGATGTGCCCATTCTCTCTTTCTCCCTCCCCCCCCCCCCGTTTCTTTCTCTCTCATAAATTTCTTTGAAAAAAGCACCCAAAACCAAAACACATGTAGAAAGCAAGCAGAAAAATGTCCAGGCAAAAAGAAATCCTCCCTCCTTCCCAGCCAGAAGGGGGAGAGCTTTCCAAAGTA
The DNA here is from genome assembly GCA_036365145.1 of Orientallactaga sibirica. Lineage (NCBI taxonomy): Eukaryota > Metazoa > Chordata > Mammalia > Rodentia > Dipodidae > Orientallactaga > Orientallactaga sibirica. Next base: position 10,899,579 of record JAEOAD010000035.1, on the reverse strand, counting down.
AGGACCAAGAGAGTCAGATGCCAGGAGAATAAAGAGGAATTTACACATGTGATTTGGCTCCTTTATATGGATCAAACATCCAATTAGGATGAACCTCGTCATCAGACTCAGGTGTGTGTGAAAGGGCAAGACCTGATTGATGACGGATTCAAGACGCTGACGCGGGAGAGGCCAGCCAAAGCTGTGCTAAACTCTGGAGACTTCAAGAAGCCGGAAGCTCTGCTGAGTAGGTACGGTCTTGCTCTCTAGCCCAGGCTGACCTGGAATTCACCATGTAGTCTCAGGGTGGCCTGGAACTCACACCTGGCAATAAAATATTTGTTTAAAAAAGTATTTATTTAAGAGAGATAGAGAGATGATAGGTGTGCTGCTAACACAAACTCCAGATGCATGCACTGCTTTGTGCATCTGGCTTTACATAGGTACAGGAAGTCAAACTAGGCCATCAGGCTTGGCAAGCAAGTGCCTTTAAATGCTGAGCCAACTCTCCAGCCCCACTTTGACAAGTTTTGACCCTCCCTAGTAGTCACTCCCATCTGTAAGAAGGAGCTTCTTTAGCTGGGCATGGTGGCGCATGCCTTTAATCCCAGCACTTGGGGGCAGAGGTAGGAGGATCACCAAGAGTTCGAGGCTACTCTGAGACTACATAGTGAATTCCAGGTCAGCCTAGTTTAGAGTGAGACCCTACCTTGAAAAACAAAGGACCTTCTCTGACCAAAGGTGAGAGCAGCACTATGGAGACCCAGGAATTCTCTAGGCCTAGTGCCCACTCCCCTTCCTGACTTTCCAGCCTAAAGTGACACCCTTCAGGCACTTGGGCCCAGAGCATCTCCACCTTGGGTGTGTTGAATGCTGTAAGACATGACTCCATGGCTGGAGAGATGGCTTAGTGGTTAAGGTGCCTGCCTGCTAAGCCTAAGAACTTTGGTTCCAATCTCCAGGTCCCACATTTAGCCAGATGCAAAGTGAAGCAAAGGGCGCAATGCCACACTTGCCCATAAGGGGGCGCAGTGGCTGAGACACTGCTGGCATGCCCATTCTCTATCTGTCTTCCTCTCCCTCTCTGTCTCTCTCTCTCTAAAAAAAAAAAAAAAAAAGACATGACTCCACAAATACACACCTACTAGCCCCTCCCGTGTTCACATAATGTGGAGTAATTGAGGTTGTCCCCTGGCCAAAAATGCACACACGCACATGCACACAAACACACAAATACTGTGGCTGAGCAGCGAAGAAGAGAAGTGGCATCCAGAGCATTGGGGTTGACACCGTGTTCCTATGAGCCTCATATGGGAACACATATGTACAGGACAAAGGCTGGTGTTTTTGGTACATGCTCTGGGCCTCAGGATATGGCTTCCTGGATAAAGTACTTGCCATGCAAGCATGACTACCCGAGTTGAGAACTCCAGACTTCATGTAAAAGCCAGAAGCCATGGTGGGCTTCTGTAATCCCAGCATGCCAACAGTGAGATGGATAGGAGCAGAGACAGAACTTCCTTGAGGACCACACACCAGCTTGCCTGCCACATGTGCTGGTGAACAATGGACGGTGAGAGACCTTGCCTCAGTGCCAAGGAAGGAGAGGACCAACACCCAAAAGTTGTCCTCAGACCTCTACACACATGTCATGGCATGGCATGCACACACACATGAACACACACACACACACACACACACACACACATAAAAAGGCTAACGCTCTGGCTGGTCAAAAAAGTGCTTAGTGCTGGAAATATGGCTTAGCAGTTAAGGTGCCTGCCTCCTAAGCCTAAGAACACTGATTCCAATCTCCAGTGGTTCCAATCTCCAGGTCCCACGTTTAGCCAGATGCAGTGACGCAAGGGCTCAATGCCGCACTTGACCACAAGGGGGCGCACACATCTGGATTTCGTTCGTAGCAGCTGAGAGGCTGCTGGTGTGCCCATCTTTATCTATCTTCCTCTCCCTCTCTCTGTGTCTCTCTCAAAAAAAAAAAAAGTGCTTAGTTTGAGCCAGAGGTGGTGGCACATACCCATGACACATGGCAGGCTGAGACAGAGGGATTAAGAGAGAGTTTGAGGCCAGCTTGGACTACATGCTGAGTCTGTCTCATAAAAGGAAAAAGAGGGCTGGAGAGATGGCTTAGCAGTTAAGGCACCTGCCTGCAAAGCCTAAGGACCCAAGTTCAATTCCCTAGTACCCACGTAAAGCCAGGTGCACAAGGTGGTGCATACCATGAGAGTTTGTTTGCAGCGGCTGGAGGCCCCAGCATGCGCTTTCTCTCTCTCTCTCTCTGCCTTTTTCTTTTTCTCTCAAATAAATAAATGAAATTTAAAAATGAAGAGGAGGAGGAAAGGGGGGAAGAAGAAGGAGAAGCTGGGGAGCTGGTTCTACCAGTAAGCATGCTTGCTGTGCCAGCATACGCAACATGAGTTTGATTCCCAGCATCCATGTACAAAGCTGGGCATTGCTGCACATGTCTGTAACCCCAGCACTGAGACAGGAGGATCTCTGGTGCTCCTTGGTCAGCCACTGTAACCCAGAAATAATGGCAAGCTCCAGGTTCAGGGGGAAATTCTGCAGAAGTGCAATAGAGAAGGACATCAGCATTGCCCTCTGGCCTGTGCAGGTGTGTGCCCCAGGTGTGTGCACCCACTGCGCGCGCGCGCGCGCGCACACACACACACACACACACACACACACACACACAACATACTAATGAGCACCAAAAAAATAAAGCTTAGTTTGGGCCAGAGATATGGCTTGGCGGTTAAGGCGCTCGCCTGCAAAGTCAAAAGACCCAGGCTTGATTCCCCAGGACCCACGTAAACCAGAATAGGTGCACAAGGTGGTGCACGCATCTGGAGTTCGTTTTCAGTGGCTAGAGACCCTGGCACACCCACCGCCTCCCTCCCTCCCTCTTTCTCAAATAAATAAAAATGAAAAATATGTTAAAAAAAAAAAAAAAAAAGAAAAGAAAAGAAAAGAAAAAAAAAGCTGGACGTGGTGGCACACACCTTTAATCCCAGCATTAAGGAGCTAGAAGCAGGTAGATTGCTGTGAGTTCAAGACCACCCTGAACTACGTAGTGAATTCCAGGTCAGCCTGGAATAGAGTGAGATCCTACCTTGAAAAACCAAAAAATAAAATATAAAAAAATACTTAGTTGGCTGGAGAAATGGCTTAGCAGTTAAGGCATTTGCCTGTGAAGCCAAAAGATCCTGGTTTGATTCTCTAGGACCCACGTAAGCCAGATGCACAAGGGGCACATGCATCTGGAGTTCATTTGCAGTGGCTGGAGGCCCTGGTGTGCCCATTCTCTTTCTGTCTGCCTCTCTTCTATCTCTCTCTCTCTCTGCTTGCAAATAAATTTTTTATAAAAGATAAAAAAATTTTTAAAATACTTAGTTTCATGAGGATGATCTCAAGAAAAGAGTGAAATAGATAAGATTTGTGTCCCAAGACAAACAGGGATGATTCAAATAAGCTTTAGGATAAGGACGCCGTGGGGCATAGTCACTGTGAAGAGTTATGAGAGAAGCCTGTGGGTGTTGTTATTTGTGAGGTACACAAGCCAATCAAGACAGACAGCGTCTGGGTAAGAGGAGTCACAGCGCTCTATCTAGTGACTCCAGTGTGTTCTTCCATTGTGACTTTATTATTAACTCAGTAAGAAAAGACCCACCTTATTATTAACTCAAGAGTACAAACAAAATACAGTGAAGACCCACCTTTAATCCCAGCACTCAGGTGAGACAACCAAACCCTGAGACTACATAGTTAATTCCAGGTCTTGGACAAACAAAATACAAAAAAACCCAGCCACCCACCATGCAGTAGTGGAAAGCAGGTTAGATTACATGTCTCACAAGGTTTCTTTTCTTTTCTAAAAAATATTTTTGTTGGGCTGGAGAGATGGCTTAGGGGTTAAGGCGCCTGCCTATGAAGCCTAAGGACCCAGGTTCGATTCTCCAGGTCCCACGTAGGCCAGATGCACATGGTGGCACATGCATCTGGAGTTCGTTTGCAGTGGCTGGAGGCCCTGGCGTGCACATTCTCACTCTCTCTCCCTCTGTCCCTCTCTCTGTCTCTAATAAATAAATAAATAAATAAATAAATAAATAAATAAATGAAAATAAAATCATATATATATAGTTTGTTTATTTATTTGCAAGAAGAGAGAGAAAGAGTATAGGAGTGCCAGGGCCTCTTGTCAATGCAGATGAACTCAGACACATGTGCCGCCTTGTACATCTGGCTTTATGTGGGTACAGGCAAGTTGAGCCATCTCTCCAGACCCCACAAGGTTTCTTAATAATGAAACTTTTTTTTTTTTTTTTTTTTTTTAAGCCCAACAGACTGGCTTTTTTTTTTTTTTAATGAGAGAGAACAAGAGCAAGAGAGACAGAGAGAGAGAGAGAATTTACACACCAGAGCCTCTAACCACTGTAATTGAACTGCAGACACATGTGCCACCTTGTGCCAATGCTGGGATTAAAGCAAGTGCATCACCATGCCCAGCAGGCTTTTTTTTTCTGGGAGAGAAACAAGAGTCCATAGGCTTTGCAGGCAAGTGTCTTAATTGCTAAGCCCTCTCAGAGCCTCTAACCACTGTAACTGATGAAGTGCATGTTTACAAACAATACCCACCTAATGTGCAATGTATAGCCCTTCCTATGTGCATCACCTTGTGTGTCTGGCTTATCACTTTCTTCATAAGCTGTTTCACTTTTGGGTCCATAGGCTTTGCAGGCAATGTGTCTTAATTGCTAAGCCCTCTTTTTTTTTTTTTTTTTGGTTTTTGCGAGGAAACACTTCAACTGATGTGAGGCTGACCTGGATGTTTACTAGACAATACTCCATTAATGTAGCAATCCCAGCCCTGCCTCCCGAGTGCTGGGATTGTGTGGCATGACCACCATTTATCACTTTGTTCATTTAATATTGACATTTTTTCTTTCTTTCTTTCCCTCTTTCTTTCTTTCTTTCTTTCTTTCTTTCTTTCTTTCTTTCTTTCTTTCTTTTCTTCTTTCTTTCTTTTTGGTTTTTCAAGGTAGGGTCTCACTTTAGCCTGGACTGACCTGGAATTCACTCTGTAGTCTCAGAGTGGCCTCAAACTCTTGGTGATCCTTCTATCTCTGCCTCATGAGTGCTGAAATTAAAGGCATGTGCCACCATACCCAGCAGGAAGGACTTTTTTTAAAAATACACCCAATGATATTGGATTTATTATAACTTGTATGAAAAATTAATACAAACTATTTTAGGAATGAAGTATTTATTTCTGAAAAAGAGACAGAAAGACAGACAAAGGAAGGTAAAAAACCAGCAAAACCCAGCACATATTGAACTATTCAGAAGCATGATACAGTCTAAAGTGATGTTCCAGGGGATAACAGAGGCCTGTCTAGGTGGGCAGAGAACTGGGCCACTTGCATGTCTGCAGATATTCCTGGAAGACAGAGAGCAAATCACTGTCAGGCAACCAAAATACAGTCTTCCCGGATGACTCTTAGCAGCGTCACATATGGAATTTGGCAACTAAGGCCTGGAGGCAACAGATGGCAACTGCAGAAATAGTGTGTCTGACAGCTAGGCGTGGGAGTGTAATTAGCTGTAGTCAACACATGATTAAATAAGTATGTGTTATTAGAAGTAGCATATGAATCTGCTTCAGTCATCTTGGGAATATTTTAAATTTTCATTTAAAATTATCCACATAACAAGATATAACTATGATATTCGGGATACAATGAGATTTTCAATTTTGATATTGAAGGGTTAATAGCCTTCCCTGAAAACTGAAGGGAACTAAAGAGTTAATAATTATCCCTAAAGCTCATGGCAATAAAGAAGCAACAGAGGGGGCTGGAGAGATGGCTTAGGGGTTAAGGCGCCTGTCTCCTAAGCCTGAGAACGTGGGTTCCAATCTCCAGGTCCCACATTTAGCCAGATACAAAGTGATGCAAGGGAGCAATGCGGACTTGACCGCAAGGGGGTGCGTGCATCTGGATTTCGTTCGCAGCAGCTGAGAGGCTGCTGGCGCGCCCATCTCTGTCTTCTGTCTTCCTCTCCCTCTCTCTCTCTCTCTCTCCAAAAGAAGAAGAAGAAGGAGAAGAAGAAGGAGAAGAAGAAGGAGGAGAAGAAGAGGCAACAGAGGTATTCGGCCTCATTAAGTCTGGCACCTTCCCTGATGGATGGACTCCCCTTAGCCTAGATGGCCTTGAAGGACCAGAGACCATCTGAGCATCCTCCCTTAGACATTCCTGGCTGAAGAAGCCTATTCTGACCAAGGACACAAACAGCTACAATGTTCTTATCAACTGCACCTGGTCCGGTCTGGTTCTTAGGATCCTCCATGTAAGTTTAAACCCCAGCCTGGCTCAGTGCTTCAGCCTTCATCCCGCCAGAAGGTTGCTGCCCCTCGCTGTACCTCTCAATGAACAGTCTGTCTGAAGAGATCAAGTCCGGTGTTCTCTTAGCTTTTCCCTTTCCCTTTCCTTACAGATATCCACAGGTTTCCCAGATTATTTTGAACCAATCCCAGAGAACATATCAGTAGCGGTGCTGTGGTTTAGATATGGTGTGAGTGTGTGTCTCAAGGGTTCATTGCTGAGAACTTGGTTTATGTATGATGATAAGCGAGGTGTTGAAGCTGAAACCATTAAGCAGCAGAGCCTCTGAGGGGGCCATTAGGTTAGTGGGGGGGGGGCATAGCCATTGGAAGATATTTATGTAGTTCACTACTATGTAGTTCTCATAAGAGTGGAGCAATAAAGCAAGGACTTTCTTATCCCCTTCTCTTTCATCTCCTCCTTCTGCTCTTTTTCCTCTTTCTTTCTATGCTAGTGCTGAGGATAGAACCCAGGGCCTCAAGCAGGTGAGAGGTGGTATTTGAATAGGTATCTCACAAATGGCCAATAAGCAGATGAAAATCTGTATCTTTGTTGTAGCTTAGCTCTTGAACACCCTGCAAAGGACCCCGTATTGGAACACTGGTCACCAGTACAGGGAGGCAATGGAACTTTTAGGAGGTGGGGTCTGCTGGGGAAGAAATTGGGTCATTCAGGGAGGGCTTTTGAAGAGAATGTTGGGACCCGATCATCTTGCTCTCTCTCTTTCACATCCTGGCCAGAAAGTACTGTTCCATACACTCCTCCCAGGATCTCACACACTTGGACCTCCAAAACTGAAGTAAAACAGCACCATTCACGTATGAATTTGATTAATTCCATGGATTTACTATAGTAATGGAAAACTACGAACACAGTACACAGTCACAATGACAAGATACCTGAGAAAATTAATTGAGGGGAAAAAGTCATTTTGGCTCCTGATTTCAGAGTTTTCAGTCATGTTAGTCTGCCCACTGTGCCAGGCTTAGGCAAGGCAGCACATAGAAGGTTGCTCATCTTTTCTCTCTCTCTCTCTCTCTTTGCCTTGTGGGTCTGGGCTCCATTATATCCTTTAAGGCTTACCTCCAACGACACACCTCCTTGCACTAGACCCGAGCCATAAAGGTTCCACCATTTCCCAATAGTGCCACTAGCCAGTTCCCATTCAGAGCACTGTCTTTGGGAGATATTTCAGAATCCAAATCAGGACAATATCTTAGAGAAACAAGTACACATAATTAATAAGGAATCATGTTCAAGCCAGGTATGGTAGTTCACTCCTTTAATCCCAGCACTCAGGGGGCAGAGGTGGGAGGATCACTGTAAGTTTGAAGTCAGCCTGGGCTAGAATGGGGCACTACCTCAAAAATAAACCAACAAACAAACAGAAAAAGAATTTATCAGTCCTTCTAGGTATAGTGAATATGCCTGTAAGGCAAACATAAGGAAGGCAGAGACGAGAGGTTCATGAGTTCAAGGCCCACCTGGGCTATCAAAGCAGACAACCCTGGTCCAAACAAAAACAAGCAAACAAACATGCAGTCTAGACTGATGTCATGGTGTGTGCGTGCATTTTTCGTATGTGTGTGCAATAAGCACAGATGGGATGAACGAAGGAGAAGAGCACACCTGGCAACTGTTGTGGCGATGATGGATCCTGGCAGGATTCTGATGCCAAAGCTCGTGGGAGAAGGCTTAACGCAGTAGCATCATTTCAAAGTATATTTTAAAAGCAAGAATGTTAACTTTGCTATAGTGAAATTTGGCAGGCACTAACCAAACGATCAAACTTCACATCACCAAGAAGGGACAAATTGAAAACAGGAGCCTCTAAAATGAAGCACTGAGAAAACAGCATTTCTGATGCCTTTGGACAAAATGCATAAACTAAATCTATCACAAGAGAACATTCTCATTGATGGGCACTACCTTAATTGATGGGAGAACATCCCTGACTGACCGGCAGGCTGCAGTCAGCGTGCCTGTGCTCAGCGTATATGCGAAGGTTAAGAAAGACAAGAGTAAGATGGAGGAACTGCTCCAAAATAGGGAAATGACAACAAAATGAGCCTGGGATACTGGATTTTATTTTCTTTGCTCCTCCACAGATTGTTCATTCTGCTTGCCATATGCTTCAATTCCTGATTTTTATTTAGTTCTTCAAAAATAATTTTTTATGATTATTCGAAGTAGGGTCTCTCTCTCTCTTACTAGCCCAGGCCGACCTGGAACGTACTCTGTACTCCCAGGCTAGCCTCAAACTCACTCTCCTCTCTCCTACCTCTGCATCCCAAGTGCTGGGATTAAAGGTGTGCACCACCACACCTGGTCTCAAAAATAATTTTTTTTTTTTTTTTGAGATAGGGTCTCTCTCTTGTCCAGGCTGACCTGGAATTCACTATGTAGTTTCAGGCTGGCCTTGAACTCAGTGATCCTCCCTCCTCTCTCTCCCAAATGCTGGGATTAAAGACATGCAGCACCACACCAGGCTCAAAAATTATATATATGTATATTCATTTGGGGGGGGGTTGAAGTAGGGTCTCACTCTCTAGCCCAGGCTGACATTCACTATGTAGTCTCAGAGTGGCCTCAAACTCACAATGATCCACCTACTTCTGCCTTCTGAGTACTGAGATTAAAGGCATGTACCACCACATCCAGCTAAAAAATATTTTTATTGTGGCTGGAGAGATGGCTTAGCAGTTTAGGTGCTTGCCTGCAAAGCTAAAGGACCCAGGTTCAATTCCTCAGAACCCACATAAGCACCACAAGGTGGTGCATGCATCTGGAGTTCATTTGCAGTAGCTAGAGACCCTGGTGCACCCACTCTCTCTCTCTAAATATTTATTTATTTGAGAAAGAGACAGAGAAAGTGTGTGTGTGAGAGAGAGAGAAAGAGAGAAAGGGAGGGAGGGAGTGTGTATGGGTGTACCAGGGCTTCCTGCCATTGCAAACAAACTTCAGATGCATACACTACTTTGTGGATCTGGCTTTATGTGTGTACTGGGGAATTGAGCCTGGGCCATCAGACTTTTCAAGAAAGCCCCTTTAATCACTGAGCCATCTCTTCAGCCCCCTTGTTTTATTTTTGAGATAGATTCTCATGTATCCTGGGCTAGCCTAGAACTTACTATGTTGGTGAGGTTGGCACTGAACCTATTCCTTCTACCTCTACCTCTCAAGTGCTGGGCCTACCAGCTCGTGTTTTGCAGATCCAGTAAGTAGGAGTGAATTTTTTTTTTTTCAAAAAAAATTTTTTTTTTGTTTTTTTGAGGTAGGGTTTCACCCTAGCCCAGGCTGGCCTGGAATTCACTCTGTATTCTCAGGGTGGCCTTGAACTCGTAGTGATCCTCCTACTTCTGCCTCCCAAGTGCTGGGATGAAAGGCATGCACCACCACACCCGGCCAAAAAACACTTTTTTTTTTTTTTTTTTGGTTTTTGATTTTTTGAGGTAGGGTTTCACTCTAGCCCAGGCCAAAAAAAATTGACTTCTTTTTTTTTTTTTTTTTTTTTTTGTTGTTTGTTTGTTTCTGTCCTGAGCAGTGCATGCCCAGGAAGTCTTTGTCTTTGTATCTATTCTGTAACATCAACACCGGGAAGTTCACCGTGGGGACCATTCTCCACCAAGCCCACTGTCCTAGATTGCATGATCAAAAAATAAACAAATAAATAAAGACATACTTCAATAAGGGATATTCAGGGGCTGGAGGATGGCTCAGCAGTTAGGGCACTTGCCTGCCAAGCCTAAACAACCCAACTTTGATTCCTTAGCACCCACATAAAGCCAGATGTACAAGGTGGCGCATGCCTCTGGAGTTCATTTGCATTGGCTGGAAGCCCTGGTGCACCCATTCTGTTGCTCTTCAGGTGGCTCATACCTTTAATTCCAGCCCTTGGGAGACAGAGGTAGGAGGGTTGCAGTGAGTTCAAGGCCGTCCTGAGACTACATAGTGATTTCCAGGACAGCCTGGGCTACAGTGAGACCCTACCTCGAAAAAAACAAAACAAAACAAAACAAAAGAGCCAGGTGTGATGACGCACATCTTTAATCCAAGCACTCAAGAGGCAGAGGTAGGAGGATCACTGTGATTTCAAGGCCACCCTGAGACTACATAGAATATTCCCAGTCAGCCTGGGTTAGAATGAGACCCTACCTCAGAAAAAAAAAAAAAACAGAGCTAGGGAACAAACACCAGGGAAATTAATTAAAGACACTTTGTGAATTAGGATGGCCAGCTTTTAATGTTAAATGGTTCCCCGAGGGAACTCTGAATATAAATAAGCTTATAGGTTGTCCACTCTTAAAAGAAAACAGCTGGTCATGGTGGCAATATAGTACTAGGGAGGCAGAGGTAGGAGGATAGGAGGCCATCCTCAGAATACAGAAATTCCAAGTCAATAAGTGAGACCCTACCTTGAAAAAAAAAAAAAAACAAAAAAGATTGTCCATGCTGGATGTGGTGGCTTAAAAAGCACTTGGGAGGCAGAGGGGAGGATCACCACGTCAAGGCACCCTGAGACTGCATCTGAGCTATAGTGAGACCCTTCTGGAGAAATGGCTTAGCGGTTGAGGCATTTGCCTGCCAAAGGATTCTGCTTCCCAGATGCACAAGGTGTCACATGCATCTGGAGTTCGTTTGCAGTGGTTGGAGGCCCTGAAGTGCCCATTCGCTCCCTCTCTCTCTCCCTCTTTCTCTCTCTCAAATAAATAAATAAATAAATGAAAAAGTTGGAAAACACTGAGTTCAGGGAGCTGTACTGAATCCCTGAGAGGAATTCAAAATTCTCCCTGGAATTTAGAAAAAACAAAATAAACAAATAAAAAACAAACAAAAACCCCACAGTTTTGCTAGAGTCAGACGAGAAGCTTTAAGGCCAGAGATTCCCTCACCCCCCCCACCACCACCCCCAGCCCACACACACACCTGCCTTCAAACACTCTCTCTAGTCCTGTGGGAGGATAAGGGGCTGGCTGGCTGGGACTGGGAATGGATAGACCCGAGACCATAGAAAGTGGGAGGGCAATGCTTGCTTGTTGGGCTGCTGGAGAGTTCCACCATTCCACAGTCTGACACTAGGGGAAAGACTGGACAATGGAAGGAGATGAACCAGGATGAAAGTCTGGCTGTGGGTTTATACCAAGGCCTCTGAGCCTAATGTGAATGAGATGCTTAGGCCAGATCTGAGGGGGTTCTCATACTAAAATTGCTTCTGGCTCTGTGCGAATGCCAGGAGTGCCAGCCTTTGTTCTTCCATGACTTTCGGCTCTGAGGCAAATATATCTATTTCAGTTTGTTTTGTTTCCCTTGCTCTGTACAAACTGACGATGGGGAGACAGGCTAAAGGGCAGATCTTGCTGGGTGTGTGTGGGGGGTCATGCTGTCTCACTGTGCTCCCCAGTGGCTGGGGGGTCAATCAGGAATAGTTGAGCTCTGGGGCCAATCCAGGCAGATGCTAAAATCCTGGGGGAGAGGGGGGAGGTGGGGACTCACCTGTCTTGTTCTTCTTACATGCTGTGGCTGGAGCAGATCTCTAGGACAAGGAGGAAGGTGGGGGTCTACGCATGAGCAGGCACCTGCAGTGTGTCACTTGGTGCTTTCCCTGCAGGGCCTGGGCTCCATGATGACCAGGTGGCTCTGGGAGTCAGAGGAGGAACCTGACACACACGTCTCACTGTTGGAGGAAGACAAGGCACAGATCTCTCTGGGGTTTAGCCCACGCCTGTGAATATCCCTGGCTCGGCTTCCTTGGCTTCCCTGCCTTGCAGGGTGGGGGAGGGGGAGGGGCTGCAGGCAAAAGGAATCTCAGGGTTCTGGCCCTAGAATTGATGACGGGTGAGTCCCAAGTTGCACGGACAAATGGGAACTTCTTATTTAAAAACAAACAAACAAACAACTTTCTATAAGTATTTTAAAGTTTACTTCATCTCTGTATGGTTCTATGGAACTGCTAACAGAAAACAGCCTAAAGATTTACGTTTAGATTCAGAAGTACTCAATACTGACTTTGTCAGAAAATTTCCAAACTTTCTAGTATGTTCTAACCTGCTTTCATATTTTTAAAAATGTGTTTCAGAGCCAGGTGTGGTGGTGCATGCCTTTAATCCCAGCACTCAGGATGCTAAGGTAGGAGGATCGCCGTGAGTTCGAGGCCACCCTGAGAATACATAGTGAATTCCAGGTCAGCCTGGGCTAGAGTGAGACGTTACCTTGAAAAAACAACAATAACAACAAAAAATGTGTTTCAGGACTGGAAAGATGGCTCAGCAGTTAAGGCACTTGCCTGCAAAGCCTAATAAGGGGTTTGATTCCCCAGTACCCACATAAAGCCAGATGTACAGTGGTGCATGCATCTGGAATTTGTTTACAGCAGCTGGAGGCCCTGGCATGCCCATTCTCTTACTGTGTCTCATCTCTCTATCTCTCTGCTTGCAAATAAATAAATAAATAATAAATAAATAAAATATTCTTATTCAATTTTTTTCTTTGATAATTTATTTTTATTTTTATTTATTTATTTGAGAGTGACAGAGAGAGATAGAGTCAGAGAGAGAGAGAGAGAGAGAGAGAGAGAGAGAGAATGGGTGCACCAGGGCCTCCAGCCACTACAACTGAACTCCAGATGCATGCGCTATCTTGTGCATCTGGCTTACGTGGGTCCTGGGGAATAGAGCCTCGAACTGGGGTCCTTAGGCTTCACAAGCAAGTGCTTAACCACTAAGCCATCTCTCCAGCCATTTTTTTCTTTTTTAATTTTAGGAGATAGTGAGATAGAGAGAGAGAATGGGTGCACCGGTGGCCTCTCAGCCTCTGTGAACAAACTCCAGGCGTGTGCACCCCCTTGTGGGCAAATGCAGCATTGCACTTTGTGTCACTTTTTGCATATGGCTAAACGTGGGACCTGGAGATTGGAACAGGTGTTCTTAGGCTTGGCAGGCAGGCACCTTAACCACCAAGCCATCTCTCCAGCCCTCTTTTAAATTTTTTTATTGACAAATGCTATACTTACAGACAATAAACCATGATAATCCCTCCCCTCCCCCACTTTCCCCTTTACAAATCCACTCTCCATTATATCTCTCCCTCTCTCCATTAGTCTTTCTTTTATTTTGATGTCATTGTCTTTTTCTCCTATTATGAGGGTCTTGTGAAGGTATTGCTAGGCACTGCGAGGTCATGGATATCGAGGCCAATTTCTGTCTGGACAGTTGCATTGTAAGGAGTCCTACCCTTCCTTTGGCTTTTTCATTCTTTCTGCCACCTCTTCTGCAGTGGGCCCTGAGCCTTGGAGGGTGTGACAGAGATGTTTCAGTGCTGGACACTCCTCCATCCCTTCTTCTCAGCACTATGTTGCCTTTTGGATCATCCCAATAGTCATCACCATCTGAAAAGATAAGCTTCTCTAACCAGAAGTGAGAGTAGCGCTAATATATGAATATGAACATTAAGTGTAGTGCTTTCAGGGCAGTTTGGTGAGCACAATATATACATTTAGCCAGACAAGAGCAGACTTTATACCTCTAAGGCTCATGACCTCCCCTGCCATAGGCTTTTGATTAGGTTTTCAGTACCAGGCATGTATTCCCTCCCATAGAGAGGGCCTTTAGTCCGATTAGAGAGCAGTTGGTTTCCCCCAGAGCAGACATGCCACTAATGCACCTGTTCAGTCACTTGGCCTGTCTGGCTAAACTTAAGCCTTCCAGTGTCCACTGTTTTCACCACTGATGACTTCTGTCTCCCATAGGGCTACATGCAGTGCAGCTTTCTCCAGCTTTCAGTTGGCTGGTCTACAGGGAGAAGGTTTTCAGCTCAGCACCAGCTTGCTTTCTCAGTGATCTTGCCATGCAGGCATGTGACGTCTTCATCAATAGGGTCTTACCATCTGTTACCCATGGGAAACCAAGGGCCTTGGCAATAGCCTGTAACATTTTGGAGGGAACAGGGACCTCTCTGGCCAACAACTCACTGGAAGATATCCCATTCCTGGCACTGAAAATTTTCTAGAAGCAATCTATGGCTTCTGGATGTGCCATTATCCACAAAGTAGGCTTTCATATGTCTTAGAATATCTTGAATTTTGGTTGCCCCTCCCTCACCCTTCTCTTACTCTATCCCTTCCCGTGGCCTCACTTAGGCCTTTCCACTCCTTGTAATCTATTCTTCTACTTACATATATACAATATTATCCCCTAAAGTCCTTCCGTCTCCTCCCTCTCTTATAACCTTTTTCTAGCTTACTGGCCTCTGCTACCAATTTTTGGTTCCAGCTTAAACACAAGTCTAAACATTTGTAGATAGGATCCACATATGAGAGAGAACATGTGACCTTTGGCTTTCTGGGCCTGGGTTACCTCACTTAGTATAATCCTTTCTAGTTCCTTCCATTTCCCTGCAAATTTCATAATTTCATTTTTCTTTACCGCTGAATAGGACTCCATTGTGTAAATGTATCATATCTTTATTATCCATTCACCTGCTGAGGGACATCTAGGCTGCTTACATTTCCTAGCCATTGTGAATAGAGCAGCAATAAATATTAAAAATATTAAAAACATTAAAAATGTGTTTCAGGGCTGGACAGATTGCTTAGTGGTTAAGGCAATTGCCTGCAAAGCCAAAGAACCAAAGTTCGATTCCCCAGAACTCACATAAGCCAGATGTACAAGGTGGTGCATGTGTCTGGAGTTTGCAGTGGCTGGAAGCCCTGGTGCACCCATTCCCTCCGTCTTTACCTCTTTCTCTTTCTCTCTCTCTCTCTCAAATAAATAAATAAAAATAAATAAAATATTTTAAAAATGTGTTTCAGAGAATTCATAAGGAAAGTAGTTCCAACATCAGCAAGTGATAGAATCTATATGTGTATGTTGGGTAGATATTATAAATCAAGTCTGGTCTACTCTTTTATAAAAAATTATTTCAAAGCCAGGCATGGTGGCACACACCTTTAATCCCAGGACTCGGGAGGCAGAGGTACTAGGATCACCATGAGTTCAAGGCCACCCTGAGACTACATAGTGAATTCCAGGTCAGCCTGGGCTAGAGTGAGACCCTACCTTGAAAAACCAATACATATATATATATATATATATGCTTTTTGAAATATATATATATGACAAAAAACCTTAAGGCTGGAGAGATGGCTTAGTGGTTAAGGCACTTGCCTGAGCAGCCTAAAGACCTAGGTTCGACTCTCCAGAAACCATGTAAGCCAGATACACATGGTGACACATGCTTCTGGAATTTGTTTGCAGTAGCTAGAGGCCCTGGCATGCCTGTTCTCTCTTTGTCTCTCTCTGCTTGCAAATAAATTAATTTTTAACAATTATTTAAAAACTTAAAAAGTTATGTTAAAAAGTCTTATGGGGGCTGGAGAGATGGCTTAGTGGTTAAGGAACTTGCCAGCAAAGCCTAAGGACCCAAGTTCGATTCTCCAGTAACCACGTAAGACAGATGTACAACGTGGCATATATGTCTGGAGTTCATTTGCAGTGGCTAGTGGCCCTGGCGTGCCCATTCTCTCCCTCTCTCTCTCTCTGCCTCTTTCTTTCACTCTCTCAAATAAATAAATAAAATATTTTTAAAAAATAAAACAAGGGACTGGAGAGATGGTTTAGCAGTTAAGGTGTTTGCCTAAAAAGCCAAAGGATCCCAGTTCAACTCTCCAGGATCCACATAATCCAGATGCACAAGGGGGCACATGCATCTGGAGTTCATTTACAATGGCTGGAGGCCCTGGCGTGCCCATTCTCCCCCCTCCCTCTCTCTGCCTCTTTCTTGCTCTCTCATATAAATAAATAAATAAAAATAAATAAATAAAATATATTTAAAATTTTATAAAAATAAAACAAGGGCTGAAGAGATGGCTTAGCAGTTAAGGTGCTTACCTGCAAAGCCTAAGGACCCATGTTCAACTCTCCAGATCCCACATAAGCCAAACACACAAAGGTGAGGCAAGCACCAGATCACCCATGCCCACTAGTTGGTACAAGCATCTGGAGTTCGATTGCAGTTGGCTGAGGCCCTGGTGTACCAATTCTCTCTCTCTCTCCATCTCTCTCAGTCTCTCTCTCTCTAAAAAATAAAATAAAATAAAAACCATTAACCCGCTCCCCGCCAAAAAAAAAGTCTTATGGTAAGGAATATTCTGAAACATTGTCTCTCCTATAGAGACTGGCTGATAATATTAATAACCCCACTGAGGTGGGCTCTCAATGAAATGGGGATAAAGAAAAACTACAAATTTAGGGAATGTGACCAATATGTGATTTGTTTGTACAGTAAAAAAAAAAATTTTTTTTTTTGGCTTTTCAAGGTTGGGTTTTACTCTAGTCAAGGCTGACCTGGAATTCACTATGTAGTCTCAGGGTGGCCTTGAAGTCAAGGCAACCTTTCTATCTCTGCCTCCCAAGTGCTGGGATTTACGGCGTGTGATACCCTGCCCAGCTAAAAATTTTTTTAAATATTTTATTTTTATTAAGAAAGAGAGAGAGAGAATGGGCATGCCATAGCCTCTAACCACTGCAAATGAACTCATGCAAATGACACATACACCACCATTGTGCATCTGGCTTACATGCGTTCTGAGGAATCAAACCTGGGTCCTTAGGCTTCGCAGGCATGTGTCTTAACCACTAAGCAATTTCTCCAGCCCAAAATGGTTTTTTTGTTGTTGTTGTTGTTTGTTTGTTTGTTTGTTTGTTTTTTTGAGGTAGGGTCTCACTCTAGCTCAAGCTGACCTGGAATTCACTATATAGGCTCAGGGTGGCCTCGAACTCATGGCTATCCTACTACCTCTGCCTCCCCAGTGCTGGGATTAAAGGCGTGCGCCACCACACCCGGCTGCAAGACTGACTTTAAAGTGTTCAACCAAATTATCCATGCTCCTCTATTTGTCAATCTTCTTTTTTTTTTTTTTTTAAAAAATTTTATTTTTATTCATTTAATTGAGTGAGAGAGGGAGACAGAGACACAGAGAGGAGAGAGAGAATGGGTGTGCCACTGCAAACAAACTCGAGATGCATGCGCCACTGTGTGCATCTGGTTTACATGGGTTCTGGGAAGTCAAACCTAGGTTCTTGGGCTTTGCAGGCAAGCAGCCTACCCACTAAGCCATCTCTCCAGCCCTATTTGTCAATCTTAACTACTGAAAAAAAAATAAATAAATATTAAGGTTTGCTCAGTGGCATTTAATTTTCTTTTATGAGGTTATTTTGCCTAAGGGGGCTGGAACTTTAAGAGGATTCCTGACTCGTTCAGGCTGGTTCTGCCCGACAGTCATCTCTGAGGTTATCCTCTCAGTCTTATAAAAAGTGATTTAGTCACTGTGACTTTGTTCTTAAAGGAACAGAGGAAACTCCTCATGTCCTGGGAAAATCTGCTATGTACAAACGGCGTTTGGTATAGTTTGTCTAAGGTTCATATATTCTAACAGCCATAAATATTGCTTTATGCTAAGTTAAAAAAGACTCAATGGTTAAAGGTGCTTGCTTACAAAATTACTTTGTGTCTCTAATGTATGTTAAAATCAGGCTGGTTTACTTCAACAATGAGCAGGTTTCACTCTATTCTTAAGCTGTGTATAATCAAAAGCAAGCACCTTTAACCACTGCACAATCATTCCAGCCCCTAAGGTGTATCTTAATCTTCCAATATGCACAAAAACAATCTTCAAGGTTTTACTCGTACTAACCTACCAACCAGTAAAACTCAAAGAGCTTTGTATTCTTCAGCACTGATGCCAGACAGCCTTTGTGCTTTCAGATTCCAGCAGAAACGACTCAACGGCTCATCTTCATCAAATAATTTGGAGTTCCTGCAAAGCCAGGGAAGTCCAGCACACATCCATAGTGAATAAGGTGCTGTCACTTTTGTACTGCTCATTCTTAATTTTCAATGAGTGTAGTACTTTCAAATCATCCCCTCTTGGGCTGGAGAGATGGCTCAGTGGTTAAGATGCTTGCCTGCAAAGCCCAAGGACATGAGTTCAATTTCCCAGTACCCATTTAACACCAGATGTACAAGGTGGCATATGTGTCTGGAGTTTGTTTTTCTCTTTCTATCTGCCTCTTTATCTGTCATAAATAATAAATAATATTTTTAAAAACCATCCCCCAAAATTAATGTATATGAAATGGAGTACCTACTAAGTTTTAGGAGCCATATGCATCTATTGTAGATACTGCTTTTTCTGTCACAAACTAGAGGCTTAATTTCATGAACCTATGGTGAAAGAAAGCTCTCCAACCAACCTTTAAGCCTGTGTAACAAAGACCAACTTGTGAAACACTTGATTATTGAGAAACCCTACCATTTATCACATCAGCAGTTTTCCAGTAGGAAGAACAATTAGACGTGATATTCATTCTGAATTTCCAGTGGGCTCATAGTTCTACTAGCTACCTACTATGTAGCCATTATACAACAGATACTTCACAAATCTTTACAACTCTTCAAGTTACATGTTTATAGCTCATATTAAAAATAAAGGTTAGAAAGCCAGGCGTGGTGGTGCATGCCTTTAATCCTCAGCACTCGGGAGGCAGAGGCAGGAGGATTGCTGTGAGTTTGAGGCCATTCTGAGACTACATAGTGAATTCCAGGTCAGCCTGAGCTAGAGCAAGACCCTACCTCAGAAAAAAAAAAAGTAGGTTTCCATATGGCTTATTCATATCCTCTGAAATAAATAAATAAGGGTTAGAACAGGGCATGGTGGCACATACTTTTAATCCCAGCACTGGGAGGGCAGAGGTAGGAGGATCACTATGAGTTTGAAGCCAGTCTGAGTCCACATAGTGAATTCCAGGTCAGCCTGGACTAGAGTGAGACCCTACCTTGAAAAAATAAATAATAGATTGGGCTGGAGAGATGGCTCAGTGGTTAAGGTGCTTGCTTGCAAAGCCTAACAACCCAGGTTCAATTCCCCAGTGACTACGTAAAGCCAGATGCACGAAGTGACACATGCATCTGAAATTCATTTGCAGTGGATAGAGGCCCTGGTGTGCCCATTTTCTTTCTCTCTCTCTCTCTCTCTCTGCTTACAAATAAATAAATTAATTAAAAATCAGTCAATAAATAAATAAAAGTTAAGTCCAGGAGTGGAGGCACGTGCCTTTAATTCCAGCACTTGGGAGGCTGAGGTAGGAGGATTGCTATGAATTTGAGGCCAACCTGGGGCTACAGAGTGAGTACTGGGTCAGCCTGGGCTAGAGTGAGGCCCTAGTTCAAATAAATAAATAAATAAATAAATAAATAAATAAATAAATAAATAAATAAATATTAAAAGAGTTTAAGTAGCTCCAACAAACCCAAATACATAGAAGCAAAGGGTAGGACTGGGCCTGGACAGATGGTTAGCAGGTCTGTATGGATGAATGGTAGACAGGCAGATGGCATTTGAGTACGTTGCATTGGCATTGGGTAAAGCTGAAGCCCTGGGGACAGTCAGGAGTTCTTTGCCTATTGATCCCTTGCTGCAAACAGCAGGTGGTCAGACGACAGGTCAGTGGGCCATCACCAGTGCAGGGCTGGGTGTCCTCCTCCTTACAGGGTGCAGATGTAGGAGATGTGCCCTTCCCTCTATCTGGTGTGTCTGAGAAGTTCTCAGGCCTGGTTTTCCTGATACAATTTTCATTTGCCCTTGTGCTCTTGTAGTCCCAATATTCTTTGATACATTTATAGGGGGGCACTCTTTCTACTGTGAGGAACAAGTCATTTAACAGTCAGTGCCTCATGTGTGTTGCTGGACAGATGGTATTATTCACACGTCCACCCAGGGGCAGCGGAGTCTCCTCCAAAATGGCCTCAAATGCTGCTTGCCAAATGACGTCTCACAAGACAAGGCATGGCCTGAAAAAAACCACTGTTTTATGCAAGATGATAGAGTAACTTAAGGTGGAAAAACCTGGGAAGTTGACATTTTATACTTTGGTTTCATAGGAGAAGTGTTACTGGTTTTCCCTTTGGCTTCATTCCCTTATGGCTCAGCATGACATTGTTATTGATACAGAGGCTAAGACAGGCCTGATGACAAAGCCATCACCACTTTGACCTCACTGCAGTGTCCTTTCTTCCTTCAGTTTTTCAGCACTTACTGAGTATATACTGACTATATGTGATGTGCCGCTCTTGGC
Organism: Orientallactaga sibirica; assembly: GCA_036365145.1. Lineage (NCBI taxonomy): Eukaryota > Metazoa > Chordata > Mammalia > Rodentia > Dipodidae > Orientallactaga > Orientallactaga sibirica. The sequence continues at coordinate 10,879,073 of JAEOAD010000035.1, read as the reverse complement.
ACCCCTAGGGAGACAGTGATAGAAACAAAACAAAACAAAATGTGAAAACCTGCTCTCATGAAGTGAGGAAGACAAAGCAATAACCAAAACAATGTGTAGAGTGTTAATAAGTCAGGAAAGGAAGATATGATATTGAGGTTCATAATAAAAATACATACTTGGGGCTAGAGAGATGGCTTAGCAGTTAAGGCGCTTGCCTGTGAAGCCTAAGAACTCACGTTCAAATCTCCAGGTCCCTTCATTTCCCATGAGTTACAGATGGTAAGATCCTATTGCTGAAGATGTCACATGCCTAGGCAGCAAGATCACTGAGAAATCAAGCTGGGGCTGAGCTGAAAACCTTCTCCCTGTAGACCAGCCAACTGTAAGCTGGAAAAAGCTACACTGCATGCAGCCCTATGGGAAACAGATAAGTTTGGCCACATAGGCCAAATGACTGAATGGGTGCAATAGTGGCATGTCTGCTCTGGGGGAAACCAACTGCTCTCTACTTGGACTGAAGGCCTGCTCTAAGGGAGACAATACATGTCTGGTACTAAAAACCTAATCAAAAGCCTATGGCAGGGGAGGTCATGTGCCTTAGAGGCATAAAGCCTGCTCTTGTCTGGCTAAATGCATATATTATTCTCACCAAACTGCCCTGAAAGCAGCACACTTAATATTCATATATTAATGCTACTCTCATTTTTGGTTAGAGAAGCTTCTCTTTTCAGATGGCAGTAACCACTGGGATAACCCAAAGGCAACATAGTGCTGAGAAGAAGGGATGGAGGAGTGCCCAGCACTGAAACACCTCTATCACACTCTCCAAGGCTCAGGGTCCATTGCAAAAGAGGTGGTAGAAAGAATGTAAGAGCCAAACGAAGGGTACCACTCCTTACAATGCAACTGCCCAGACAGAAATTGGCCTCAATATCCATGACCTCGCAGTGCCTAAAAATACCTTTGCAAGACCCTCATAATAGGAGAAAAAGATGATGACATCAAAATAAAAGAGAGACTAATGGAGAGAGGGGATATGATGGAGAGGGGAGTTGTGAAGGGGAAGGTGGGGGAGGGGAGGAAAATATGATTTATTGTAAGTATAGAAATTGTCAATAAAAATTTAAAAAAAAAAGAGGGCTGGAGAGATGGCTCAGCAGCTAAGGCACTTGCCTTAAGAGCCTGAGGACCAGAGTTCACGTGGAGCCGAATACACAAAGTGGCGCATGCATCTGGAATCCACTTGCAGTGGCTACAAGCCCTGGTGCACCCATTTTCTCTCTTTCTCCCAAATAAATATTTTTTAAAACTTTAAAGAAAAATAAAGAAAGAAAGAAAGAAAACAAGAAAAAAGCCAACAGAGAACAAAGTACATCAGTTCGGATAACAGTAGCAAAACCCACAGTCTTTCCCCAGCCTAGGGATGGAGGCCCCCTTGGGGATGGGAAGAAACCATGTAGAACAAGAGACTTGAGCAGCAAGAGAGAGATTGTCTGAAGATGGGAGGTAGAGGAAGGGTAGGTATTTTTTATTTTGTTGCTCACAATGCTATTCTGTTTCCTTATAAAAATGCTACTTGGGGGGCTGGAGAGATGGCTTAGTGGTTAAGGTGCATGCCTGTGAAGCCTAAGGACCCTGGTTCGATTCTCCAGGTCCCACGTAAAGCCAGATGCACATGGTGGCACATGCGTCTGAAGTTCATTTGCAGTGGCTAGAGACCCTGGCACGCCCATTCTCTCTTTCTCTTTCTGTCTCTAAAATAATAAATAAATAAATAAATAAATAAAAAATATATTTTTTAAAAAATGCTACTTGGCCTGTTTAAATTCATGTAAACAGGACTGGAGAGATGGCTCAACCATTAAAGTGCTTGCTTGCTAAGCCTAAGGACCGGGGTCCCAGTCCCCAGTCCCCATCCCCACGTAAAGACAGATGCATAAGGTGGCACATCAATCTGGAATTCATCTGCAATGACATTAGTCCTGGCACGCCCTTTCACCCATATTCTCATTCTGGGGACTCAAACCCAGGTCCTTAGGCACTGCTGATAAACACCTTAACCACTGAGCCACATCTCTCCAGCCCCATAAATAATTTTTAAAGAAAATGAGGGTGTGGTGGTTTGATTCAGGTGTCCCCCATAAACAAGTGTTCTGAATGCTAGGTTCCCAGCTGATGGCGATTTGGGAATTAACACCTCCTGGAGGCAGAGTATTGTTAGGGGCGGGCTTATGGGTGTTATAGTCAGCTCTCCATTGTCAGTGTTTGGCACACTCTCCTGTTGCTATGGTCCACCTTACGTTGGCCAGGGGTGGATGTCCACCTTTTGCTCATGCCATTATTTTCCCTGCCATCATGGAGCTTTCCCCTCGAGCCTGTAAGCCAAAATAAATCTCTTTTTTTTCCCCACAAGCTGCTCTTGGTGGGGTGATTTCTACCAGCAGTGCGAACCTGGCTGCAACACGAGGCTTAGCAGTTAAGGTGCTTGCCTGTAAAACCAAGGGACCAGGTTCAATTACCCAGTACCCACATAAGACAGATATACAAAGTGGCACATGCATCTGGAGTTCGTTTGCAGTGGCTGGAGGACCTGGCATGCCCATTTTCTCTGTCTCTCTTCTCTCTCTGCTTGTAAATAAATTAATTTAAAAAAAAAAAAAGCAGGTCATGGTGGTGCACACCTTTAATCCCAGTACTCGGGAGGCAGAGGTAGGAGGATCGCCATGAATTCGAGGCCACCCTGAGATTACATAGTGAATTTCAGGTCAGCCTGGGCCAGTGTGAGACCCTATCTCGGAAAACCAAATAAATAAATAAATAAATAAATAAATAAATAAATAAATAAATAAATAAATAAATAAAATAAACTCTCCAGGTCCCATGTAGCCAGACGCAGTGATGCAAGCTCACAATGTGGCACATGCGCCACAAGGGGGCGCACATGCCTGGAGTTGGTTTGCAGCAGGCTGAAGGTTTTGACACCCCCCATTCTCTCTCTCTCTTCTTTCTCTCTTTCTCAAAAATAAAAACATAATAAATATTTGGTCTCTCTTTGATTCCTTGCACAAGCTCCTTTGGAATCCTCTGAGTAGTGAGGGTTAATGAGGTGACTGGTGGCAGGGGACTCCAAAATAAGGGATGGTCATCCTAACGATCAAGGTGTCATTGGAGGCTTAGGACTCAGCGCCACATCTCCAGCTCCATGAAAGGAACAGACGCAGAGGCCGAGCAGACTCCGTGGTTTAATCAGTCATGCCTGTGTGATGAAACCTTTATAGCAACCAAAAGGACAGAGCTAGAAATCTTCTGGGCTGGTGAATAGTATATCTCCATCTGCCAGTAGAGTGGTTTGCCGGCCATTCCACTGAGATAGGATCTTGCACTTGAGACCCTTCTAATATTCGTGCCATAGATCTCTTTACTTGACAATTATATGAAATATCATTGGTTTTTTAAATCTTATTTATATTTCTTTTTCTTTTTGGTTTTTCAAGGTAGGGTTTCACTCTAGCCTAGGCTGACCTGAAATTCACCGTGTAGTCTCAGGCTGGCCTTAAACTCTTGGCAGTCCTCCTACCTCTGCCTCCCAAGTGCTGAGATTAAAGATGTGCACATTTATTTTCAAGGAGAGGAGGGTGGGGGAGAGAGAGAGAATGGGTACTCCAGAGCCTCTTGCCACTGCAAATGAAACTCCAGACAATTTGTGATACTGGGAGTCAAGTCAGGCTGTCAGGTTTTGCAAACAAGTGCCTTTAACCACTGAGCCATCTCCCAGTCCCCTCAAATATCTTTATAACAAAGGAATACATGTAATTCTGTGAGCCACAATAACAAATTAATCAAAACTGAGGAGATGGTATGGGAACCCTCAGTTTATACCTGGTTAGTTAAAGCATAGATCACTCCTCGGGCTTGGAAATGGTATCTGAGCTGGAGCAGTGTCAGCCCTCAATGACAAGACCTGATGCTGTTTTGGGTAGAGACAACTGAATTAAACAAGAACACACAGCTGGTGTTTGCTGGGGAACTGCAAACTGATGAGAGGGTTTTCTCACAAGACATTAGAATATTCCATGAATTTTAAAACAAAGAAGCCACTAGGTTAATATATTGAAAATGGGGCCTGGAGAGATGGCTCAGCAGTTAAAGGTGTTTTCTTAGCAAAGCCTGCTGGCCTGGGTCTAATTCCCTAGTACTCACTTAGATCCAGATGCACAAAGTGGCACATGTGTCTGGAGTTTATTAACAGTAGCAAGAGGTCTTGGCATGCCCACCTTCCTCTGTCTCTCTTTCATAAATAAAATTTTCAAAACTATATTGAAAATGTTTGTAATGGCCATAACTTTAATTTCTAAGGGCTCCCCAGAGTAAAACTTAAAATCTTTCACTACTTTTTTTAACTTCATTTTCTTATTTCTTCTCTCCTGCTGGATCACCTTGGCCCACTGCCCTAACCTTGTTGCTATTTCTTAAACACTATCACAAGGCCCTGCCTCAGAGCCACACTCCTATCTCTGTTCCCTTATCACCTTCAGATCTCTGTTCACTGAACCTTCCCTGGCTTCCACCCCATTTAACATGATAAGCCTTCCTCCTAGCACTGTCCAGCCCTCCTAGTCTCTTTATTTTCTCCATCAGATATCATATGTGCTTTTCTTGTTTTTGTTGTTGGTGGTGGTAGTTTTCTGTTCTCCCTGACCCTATATCTCTCCTTTTTCTTTTTTTCTCTGGCCCTCTGTCTCTAACAGAGAACTTGATTAAGCATAGATCATTATCATTGGCATTGCCTGCAAAGCCTAAGGACCCAGGTTTGATTCCCCAGTACCCATGTAAGCCAGACACACAAGGTGATGCATGTGTCTGGAGCTCGTTTGCAGTGGCTAGAGGCCCTGGAACAACCATTCTCTATCTGCCTCTCTCTCTCTCTCCCTCTCTCCCTCCCTCTCATTCTTTCTCTCTCTTAAAAATAAAATAAATAAGCCGGGCATGGTGGTGCACACCTTTAATCCCAGCACTCGGGAGGCAGAAGTAGGAGTATCGCTGTGAGTTCAAGGCCACCTTGAAACTACATAGTGAATTCTAGGTCAGCCTGGGCTAGAGTAAGACCCTATCTCAAAACAAAAAACAAAAAATAAAATAATAAAATAAAATAAATAGGGCTGGAGAGATGACTTAGCTGTTAAGGCACAAGCCTGCAAAACCTAAGGACCCAGGTTTGATTCTCCAGGTCCCACATAAGCCGGATGCATATGGGGACACATGTGTCTGGAGTTCATTTACAGTAGCTAGAGGCCCTGGTGTGCCATTCTCACTCTCTCTCCCTCTTTCTGTCTATAATAACTAAATAAAAATAATTTAAAAATTAAAAAATAAACAAATAGGGCTGGAGGGATGGCTTAGCGGTTAAGGCCTTTTCCTGCAAGGCCAGGGGACCCACGTTCAATTCCCCAGGACCCATGTTAGCCAGATGCACAAGGGGGGGGCATCTGGAGTTTGTTTGCAGTGGCTAGAGGCCCTGGTGCACCCATTCTTTCTCTCTCTCTCCCTGTTTCTCTGTCAAATAAATAAATAAATAAATAAAAATAAAATATTTTAAAAATAGGATTAAATAAATAAATAATTTTTTTTTTTGTTGTTTTTGCGAGGTAGGGTCTCACTCTAGCTCAGGCTGACCTGGAATTATCTCAGGGTGACCTCAAACTCATGGCAATTGTCGTATCTCTGCCTCCCGAGTGCTGGGATTAAAGGCGTGTGCCACCATGCCTGGCCTTAAAACCTTTTTAGAAAAAGAGAGAAGCAGATAATTGTTCCAACCAGACACAGCAAATGCCAATAGGACTGGTGGACATCGTGTCCATTTCCCATGTTGAATCCTCAGGTGGACCAGCCAGCTTCCAGGATTGAGGCTGGGGCAGAGCTATAGACCCCTCAAGGTTCTGCTGTGAGACGAGTCAGCTTCCAGAGTAACTAGAATAGGGCAGTAGTCTCCTTGTCATGGGCAGGTATTGACCTTGATGGGACCCTCTAGGTCCCTGGTGACCTGTCAGATGTCACAGTCAATTGAGGACACTGTCCTTATTATGCTGGTGTGATGAATCTATATTATATCTCTTGGCTGATGGGCATGGGACCAATTCCTTAGGCATATGTGCATCCCCTTGTGTTATAAATTTTAGGAGAATCCTGGCAATGGCAGAAGAATCTTGCTCACACCTATAAATCTAAGCAGAGACACCATACAGCCAGCACCACCAACATTAGCATCAGCTCCAAATTTTTTTAATTTTATTTATTTTTGGAGAGAGACACAGAGAGAGACAGACAGAGAGGGAGAGGGAGACAGAGAATGGATGCGCCAGCAGTCTCTCAGCTGCTGTGAATGAAATCCAGATGTGTGCGCCCCCTTGTGGGCAAGTGCGGCATTCAACCCTTGCATCACTTTGCATCTGGCTAAACGTGGGACCTGGAGATTGGAACCAGGTTCTTAGGCTTAGCAGGCAGGTGCCTTAACTGCTAAGCCATCTCTCTAGCCCTCCAAATTGTTTTTATACTTTAGGGTCGGGTTTCAGGTTTGCCCCCCAAATCCCTTAGGGTAGGATTCTAAGATTTGTCCCTAGTGACATACCACTTTCTTGGTAGGGCTTTATCCATTAGAAATTTAAGATTTAAGCCTGAAATGTTATGGGGCAACATTTAAATCAATACTTTTTTGTCTTTGGCCCCCATACACTCATGACCATCTCATAATGTAAGTCGTATTTGGTCCAACTTTAAAAGTCCCTACAACCTTTACCAGCTTTAAGATTGTTTTAAAGTCCTAAGTTTTATCTGAGATTTAGGACTTTTTTTTTATTATTAGTTACCTATATAGTGTATATATAGCCATGATGGTACCATTGTTAGCCTTCTCCCTGTCTTTTCCCCTCGGGGATTGTGGGTCTTGCCTTATGGGGTAGCCATCAGTTATGGGGGTGAGGCAATGTCTCTGCGCATAATGACCCAACTTATGGCTATAACAATCTTTCCTCCCCCTCTTCCACTAATTTCCATTTTGGGTTCGTTTTAGGTCTATTTCAGTGATGAGGTCATGGGAGTCTCTATGTCTCTGGATCTCTTGTTTGGTAGGGGTTGAGTGTTCTCTGTGTCTATCTCCTTCACTCCTGTGTTGATATCAGGTTCACCAAGAAAGCAGCACTCTTGATCATTTCCCCAATTATTCTATGGTTTCAGTTGGGGCCCTGGTGAGGTGTGATGGGCTGATTCTCTCCTCAGGTTCTATGTCCATCTGAAAATGAGAAGCAGATTCTCCAATGGAGAATGAGGTCAGTGCAAGATACATGGATAACCATTATTGTTTTAGAGAGAATTAAATAGGTGTAGGCCCTCTTGTATCCCACTATTGGTTGGACCTTGATATTGGAGAGCAAACTCATCTTTTGGATATGGTTCTGACTTGTTTCCCAGTTCCAGTTATGGGTTCTGTTCCCCTGAGCAGATCCATTAGCCAAATCAAGTTGGTAACCCACCATGGCTGTGTGCCAATATTGCATTTGTGTGAGCATCATGTCAGGTTGTTTGATGCTGAGTAGTTTAGACCATGAGTTACTTAGACAGATGTTGGTCATTTTCCTCCAGTCATTCATGTAGCACCTTCTGGCACTAGACAAGCTAACTGTTTGGGGACTGACTTTCTTCCAGGTTCCAGCCAGGTCTCTCCATGTTCTGTCCCAACAGCATATGGTGTCTTCAGCAGTAGAATCTTACCATTAACCTTTGGTGGGTCATCAAGTGCTGTGACAGAAATCTGTCTTCTTTTGGGAAACCTTGTAGGTCTCACTGATCAATAGCTCATTGTAGATGTTAACCACATCCTGGTATTGGGAGTTACAGGTCAGTGCCAAGGGAAAAAAAGGAAGAAAAATATAGATAGTATGAAAGAGAAAGAGAGAAAGAAGATGGAGTAAGAGAGAGGAACACAGAAGGTTTAGGTTAATCTTCATCTGACCCTCTCCAGGCCCCTGTGATTCAGGTGTTCTCTCTAAGCACCTGATGAAGGTTCAGCCTTTTAGTATGTCTTTCAGGATATAGGATTTTGTGGTACCATTTCCAATTGGGTCCTGTTTTTTGTCCCCCCCCCCACCCTTACCCTCCCTTCCTGCCCCACCATCCCTATTGTCCAGTCCTAGAAATGTTTATTAGGTGTGTCAGCATCTCGAGCAAATTCAGGTTAGGAGCCACAGATGAGTGAGACCATGTGGTGATTATCTTTCTGTGATTGGGTGAATTCACTGAGAATGATCTGTTCCAAGTTTGACCTTTTTTTTTTTTTTTTTTTTTTTTTGGTTTTGTGAGGTAGGGTTTCACTCTGGTCCAGGCTGACCTGGAATTAACTATGTAGTCTCAGGGTGGCCTCGAACTCTTGGCGATCCTCCTACCTCTGCCTCCCAAGTGCTGGGATTAAAGGCGTGCGCCACCACGCCCAGCTAAAGTTTGACCATTTTTCTTCAAATTGCCTTGTGTCATTTTTCCTTACTGCTGTGTAGAATTCCATTGTGTAGATATACCACATCTTAGTTATCCATTCATCTAATGATGGACATCTGGGTTGATTCCAGCTCTTAGCTATTATGAACTGAGCAGCTATAAACATGGTTGAGCAAATATCTCTGAACTGAGGCTTGGAGCTTTTAGGCTAAATGCCCAGTAAGGAGATAACTGGGTCTGTTGATACCTCTATAGTCACCCTTTTTAGGAGTCTCCATATTGCTTTCCATAGTGGTTGTACCAGCTTACATTCCCACCAACAGTGAGTAAGTGTTCCTGTTTCTTCACAACCTTGCCAGCATTTGTTGTCATTAGATTTTTTAACATTTGCCATCCTTACTGTGGTAAGATGGAATCTCATAGTTGTTTTAATTTGCATTTCCCCGATGATTAGGGATGTTGAACATTTTCTTAAGTGTGTTTTTGCCATTTGTATTTCTTCCTCTGAGAACTCCCTGTGCAGTTCTCTGCCCCATTTTGTGAGTGGGTTGTTTGATCTTTTTATTGTTTAGGTTTTTGAGTTCTTTGTAGATTCTAGAAATTAAGCCTCTGTCCAATGTCCAGCAAAAATTTTCTTTTTTTTTTCTTTTCTTTTTGGTTTCCAAGGTAGTATCTCACTCTAGCCCAGGCTGACCTGGAATTCACTATGTAGTCTCAGGGTGGCCATGAGCTCACAGTGATCCTCCTACCTCTGCCTCTCGAATGCTGGCATTAAAGGTATGTGCTACCATGCATGGCCTGAGATTTAGGACTTTTTTTAATTTTTTTTTTTTTTTTTGGAGAGAGACACACAGAGAGACAGAGAGAGTCAGAGGGAGAGGAAGACAGATAGAGAATGGGCGCCAGCAGCCTCTCAGCTGCTGTGAACGAAATCCAGATGTGTGCGCCCCCTTGTGGGCAAGTGTGGCATTGCACCCTTGCATTACTTTGCATCTGGCTAAACTGGGACCTGAAGATTGGAACCGGGGTTCCTAGGCTTAGCAAGCAGGTGCCTTAACCGCTAAGCCATCTCTCCAGCCCGATTTAGGACTTTTTGATAGGTGTTAAGTCCTGCAAAATTAAACAAGTTACATATTTTTAACATATAATAGCACAGAGTAAATATTGTCATTGTAATGAGGCATTACAAGGACAGACTGGACCAATACAAATCAATAACCATCAGGTAAACATAACCAGTGAAGACAATTCCTGGGGTTTTTTTGGCTTAAAGGTAAACAGTGGCTGGGTGTGGTGGCACATGTCTTTAATCCCAGCACTTGGGAGGCAGAGGTAGGAGGATCACCATGACTTCAAGGCCACCCGGAGACTAAATAGTGAATTCCAGATCAGCCTGGCCTGGAGTGAAACCCTACTGTAGCAGACAGCTTCAGGTTCGCTGAAATGAACTTCCAGACCAGGCACACTTATGGAGGAAGGGATTTATTTATTGAAGCTTACAGATCCAGGGGAAGTTCCATAATGGCAGGAGAAGCTGGCCTGTCTTACAGGACCAGCAAGAGAGGGAGAAAAGCCAAAAGTCAAAGCCACACAGCACAGCACACCTCAACTCAGGAACTCCAGCTAGGCACACTTTGCATATCTTTAGATTGAAATCCTAAACTACACACCTTAGGGCTGGACCCTAAGATCCGCCCAGTGACTCTGCCTCCAGCCAGGTGGCTGCAGATGCAAACTACAAACTAATAAAACATTGAATATATAGGGGGCCATCTATTCAAACTACCACATCTACCTAAAAAAGGGGCTGGAGAGATGGCTTAGTGGTTAAGGTGCCTGCCTCCTAAGCCTAAGAACGCTGGTTCCATCTCCAGTGGCTCCAATCTCCAGGTCCCACATTTAGCCAAATGCAAAGTGACACAAGGGAGCAATTCCACACTTGACCACAAGGGGGCACATGTATCTGGATTTTGTTCGCAGCAGCTGAGAGGCTGCTGGCATGCTCATCTCCATCTGTCTTCCTCTCCCTCTCTCTCTTTCTCTCTCTGTCTCTCTCCAAAAAAAAAAAAAAAAGACACAGGTTTGATTTCCCAGAATCCATGTAAGCCAGATGCTCAAGGTGGCACGTGTATCTGGAGTTTGATTGCAGTGGCTGGAGGCTCTGACATGCCAATTCTTTCTCCCCTCTCTCTTTCTTTCTCTCTCATAAAAAAATAAAAATTAAAAAAAAATTTAAATAGCTCCCCAAAATAGTAAACAGTGGCTGACTAATAAGGACCAGGGAGAGGCAGAAGGCATGAGTTAATGTTTAGTATATTATAAGCCAGCATCAGACAGAGGAGCCTATGAGTCTGAATCTTTGTCTGTATTGTAATATTTTGTAGTCATAGTCTCTTAGTGGATGTTTAAGACCATGTAGGCAGCCAAAATTAACCATGTATTGTATTTTAGAGGTCAGTTATGGCTCTGTGGGAGAGACTCTGAGGGACCTGTGAGGAGCTCTATGACTCTCAGCATTGTCATTTGGGATAAGTCAAGGCCGTGCTGACCATGTGGCTTCCTTGGAAGTACTTGCTGTGACTCTCCTGTTACAGATACATTGACCTGGAGTCCATCTCTGGGTCTCAGTGTCCTCCCTGAGCATGAAGACAGGTCACTTTCCAGAGGCTAGAAGCTAGAAAGTGTCCCATCATCTCCAGTGGCCTTGTGACCTGGGAGAGGAACCTAAATATTGGTTGTCCTTTTTAACTTTGATGTATGTTTATTAATCACTCAGAGAGAGACTGTACACATCTGTAAGCAAAACCTATCTGGTTAACAAAATAGATTTGGTTAGAGAATGAAACAAAAGTTTAAAACCATTCTGATTAACATTTAAATTTTGTTGTCAGGTGACAGTGTAAGCCATATCTGGAACACAGAAAGCAGACACATTTTATCCTTTAAGTATCTGTCAGTTATAAGTACAGGCAGAGCATGTCAGCAGCCTTGGAAACAATATTTTACCAACAACTTTAAATCAGTTGATTTGCTCTAGAAATTTTATGAAGCCAGGAGTGGTGGCACAGATCTTTAATCCCAACACTTGGGAGGCACAGGTAGAAAGACCACCATGAGTTGGAGGCCACCCTGAGACTACACGGTGAATTTCGGGTCAACCTGGGCTAGAGTGAGACTCTACTTCAATAAACCAAAAAAAATTTTTTTTAATAGAAATTGTATGCTAGAGAAAGACAAGGCAGCATAAAATCTTGGCATCTGTGTTTGAAAACACGTTTGTCTAGTCTGCATACCTATGTAGGTACCAATTACCTTGAAAAAGCTGGAATCAGAATAGCAGATCCTTTCTCTTCAATGAAGATCATGTGAACATAAGGTTGTATACTAGAGCAGGGAACGTGCCTGAAGCATCAATATATCTATAAGCAATGAACTTAAGATATCAGAAATGAGACAATTACTTAAATGAAACTTTGAGACTGTTTGATTATGCCACCCACATAAGATGGAAACAAAAAGTGGTGCAAATGTCTGGCATTCATTAGAGTGGCAAGAGGTCCTGGTGCACCTAAACACACATGTACACACATACACACATGCATGCAAATAAGTACTTTTTTTTTTTTTTTTTTTTTTTTTTTTTTTTTTTTGGTTTTTCAAGGTAGGGTCTCACTCTAATCTAGGCTGACCTGGAATTCACTATGTTGTCTCAGGGTGGCCTTTAACTCATGGTGATCCTCCTACCTCTGCCTCCCGAGTGCTGGGATTAAAGGCGTGCGCCACCACGCCCGGCTGCAAATAAATACATTTTTAAACAGATTATATCTTGCTTCATGGGATCATGTCTAACAACTTGTGACTTTTTTATCTATCAACCAGGTATGATACATGCCTGTCATTCCAACACCTGGAAGGTAGAGTCAGGAGGATCAGGAGTTCTAACTTATTCTCATCCACACAGTGAATTTAATTAAGTCTTGGGCTGGAGAGATGGCTTAGCAGTTAAGGCACTTGCCTGCAGAGCCAAAGGACCTCTGTTCAATTCCCCAGGACCAGATGATGCACAAGATGGTGCATGCATCTGAAGTTTGTTTGCAGTGGCTGGAGGCTCTGGTGTACCTATTCTCTCTCTCTTTCTCTCTCTCTCTCTCTCTCTTTCTCTCAAATAAATAAATAGAAAATAAAAAATATTAGCCAGGCGTGGTGGCACATGCCTTTAATCCCAGCACTCAGGAGGCAGAGGTAGGAGGATCACCATGAATTAAAGGCCACCCTGAGACTACATAGTGAATTCCAGGTCTGCCTGGACTAGAGTGAAACCCTACCTCAAAAAAACAAACAAAAAAAAAAAAAAAGAAAAGAAAAAAAAAAAATAGTTTAAAATAGTTTTATAAGAGACTTTGTTTCAAAAAAATCAAAAACAAACAATAAAGAAATAAATTTATTGATCTGTAGATAACATGTGATTCTTCAGTCATTATTTGAGGATACTATTTCCTGACCAAATGATAACACTTAGATGATAATGTGGTGTATCTATTTTAAAAGTGAATATTATTGCTGTTTGGATCTAGAGGTGTTTTACCCTCAGGAAACAAACCAGAAGGTAAATAATTTGCCTATTCTAAAGTCACTGATTTCACTGATGGAGTCAGAAAAAATTAATTCCTTTCTCCATTAAACCAATTTAATTTAATTCTACTACTCATACCACTTTTATTTACATTGTGTCTATGGTACATTGTTTATTCAATATAGAAAAATATGTATACATTCATAATATTCTCATTTAATTTGTTAAGCCCATGCTGTTAAATATTGACTGTTTTCATACTGACTGTCCTATCCAGTTTTAAATAGAAGAGAAAGAATGGACCTAGCAAACAATTCTTATTTCATAATATTATTGATATAACAGTATCTCTCTTTTGTAAGTATAAATTTTTTTTTGGTGTTTTCAGGTAGGGTCTCACTCTAGGCCAGGCTGACCTGGAATTCACTATGTAGTCTCAGGGTGGCCTTGCACTCTCAGCAATCTTCCTACTTCTGCCTCCTGAGTGCTGGGATTAAAGGCATGCACCACAACGCCTGACATTTTTTTTTTTTTTTTTGAGGTAGGGTTTCGCTGTAGACCAGGCTGACCTGGAATTCACTATGTAGTCTCAGGGTAGCCTTGGACTCTTCAGAGATCCTCCTACCTCTGCCTCCCAAGTGCTGGGATTGAAGGCATGCACCACAATGCCCGGCATTTTTTGGTTTTTTGAGGTAGGGTTTCGCTCTAGCCCAGCCTGACCTGGAATTCACCATATAGTCTCAGGTGGCCTTGAGCTCACAGCAATCCCCCTACCTCTGCCTCCTCAGTGCTGGGATTACAGGCATGCGCCACTATGCCTGGCTTTGTAAGTCTAATTTTGAAAAGGCAAGAAAAAACTACTGGTTACTCTACTGGCTCAGGAAAATGTTTAACAAATTAGAAATTAATTCATTCTTTCACCAAGGAAATGCTTAAGGTTAAGCTCCGTATTGTAAGATATTCTTCAGTGACCAATGAAAAATTTATATTCCTTATGAAGGGGCCATGCTGAACGAAAATGGAATGGTACATCCCACTGCACAATGATTCTGTACACATCAGAACAGAAATGGGGACTCACGTGTTAACATAACTATGCTGGAGAAAATCCACACTTAGCCAGACGCGGTGGCGCATACATTTAATCCCAGCACTTGAGAGGAGAGGTAGGAAGATAACTCTGAGTTCGAGATCAGCCTGGGACTACAGTAAATTCCAGGTTAGCCTGGGTTACAGTGAGACCCTACCTTGAACAAAACAAAGAAGAAGAGCTGGGCATGGCGGCACATGACTTTAATCCCAGCACTTGGGAGGCAGTGGTAGGAGGACTGCTGTGAGTTCAAGGCCAATGTGAGAATACATAGTGAATTCCAAATCAGCCTGGGTTATAGTGAGAGCCTAACTCGAAAGAAAAAAAAAAAAAGGAAGGAAGGAAGGAAGGAAGGAAGGAAGGAAAGGAAGGGAGGGAGGGAGGGAGGGAGGGAGGGAAGGAGGGAAGAGAGACAGAGAGAAAAGAAAAATCCACTTAGAAGTTACATTTCTATTAAAAAGTCCATTTTAGGGCTGGAGAGATGGCTTAGCCTGCAAAGCTTAAGGACCCAGGTTCGATTCTCCAGGTCCCACGTAAGCCAGATGCAAAAGGTGGTGCATGTGTCTGGAGTTCGTTTGCAGTGGCTAGAGGCCCCGGCGCACCCATTCTCTCTCTCTCTCTCTCTGAAATAAATAAATAAATAAATAAATAAATAAATAAATAAATAAAAAGAATACTTAAAATATTTTTTAAAATCCATTTTACCAATAGGATCAATGATTCTCCTTTTTGGATATAACACCAATTAAATGGGTCAAACTTACAAATCAATGCTACAAAGCAGTATTCCTCCTCCAATTACTGCTAATCCAGAGCATGAGCAATGTCCCTCTGTTCCACCCACTGCTAAACCCTAAGGACCCTTCCTCGTTGCCCAAACAATCCTAGTGAGTTGAGAGCGATTTCCGCATCCTGACAAGAATGTTAATGTAAGAGCTCCAACAAAAATGGGTGTAAAAGGAATAAAAGGTGTTGTGCCACTTGCTCCAGCATCTCCCATTCATTTAGTTCCTTGAAATGCCTCATCTTTCTTCTTTAATTCTGCCAGAGCTTCTTCCAGCTGCTCTTGGCCCTCATCTGGGCTTACCTTGAAGATGTTTCCCAGCATGCGAATGCCAAAACCAGCAGATAGGGCTGTTGAAACACGGTAGGGGTACACCCAGGGGATGACAGTTGGGGTGTAGTCAAACAAAACTGACCTCGTTAGAGCCACGTTTAGCCAGGCATGGCCTGCATTCAGGTGACTCAAGTGCATGGCCATCATGGCTGCTGTGAAGAAAGGCTTGTTACTCAGTTCACAGTGACAACTGACATGACAGGGACAAATACATGGACAAATCCCAAATTCATGTGTGTAGAGAGATTGCACATCCATATTTATTGCTGCTCAATTCACAATAGCTAGGAAGTGGAACCAGCCTAGATGTCCCTCAACTGATGAGTGGATAATGAAGATGTGGCACATTTACACAGTGTTCTATTCAGCCCTAAAGAATAATGTAATTATGAAATCTGCAAGGAAATGGATGGACCTAGAAAGGATTATAGTAAGTGAGGTAACCCAGGCCCAGAAAGCCAAATGCCACATGTTCTCTCTCATATGTGGATCCTAGCTACAAATGTTTAGACTTGTATGTGAGTTGGGGTGAAAATCGGTAGCAGAGGACAGTAAGCTGGAAAGGGACTATAGGGAGGGAGGAGAGGGGAGGACTCAAGGGGATGGCGTTGTATGTATGTAGTACATGAACAGATTAATGGGAGTGAGAAGGTCTAAGTGAGGTCAATGGAAGAGACTGAGTAAAGGAAGGGTAGGGGAGGGTTAATTAAAATTTAAGAGGGTATGAATTTAATTCATTCTTTCACCAAGGAAATGCTTAAGGTTAAGCTCCGTATTGTAAGCTATTCTTCAGTGATCAATGAGAAATTTATATTCCTTATGAAGGGGTCATGCTGAACGAAAATGGAATGGTGCACCCCACTGCACAATGATTCCACACGTCAGAGCAGAAATGGGGACTCACGTGTTAACATAACTATGCTGGAGAAAATCCACACTTAGCCAGACGCGGTGGCGCATACATTTAATCCCAGCACTTGAGAGGAGAGGTAGGAAGATAACTCTGAGTTCGAAATCAGCCTGGGACTACAGTAAATTTCAGGTTAGCCTGGGTTACAGTGAGACCCTACCTTGAACAAAACAAAGAAGAAGAGCTGGGCGTGGCGGCACATGACTTTAATCCCAGCACTTGGGAGGCAGTGGTAGGAGGACTGCTGTGAGTTCAAGGCCAATGTGAGAATACATAGTGAATTCCAAATCAGCCTGGGTTATAGTGAGAGCCTAACTCGAAAGAAAAAAAAAAGGGAAGGAAGGAAGGGAGGGAGGGAGGGAGGGAGGGAGGGAGGGAGGGAAGAGAGACAGAGAGAAAAGAAAAATCCACTTAGAAGTTACATTTCTATTAAAAATTTTAGGGCTGGAGAGATGGCTTAGCCTGCGAAGCTTAAGGACCCAGGTTCGATTCTCCAGGTCCCACATAAGCTAGATGCAAAAGGTGGCGCATGTGTCTGGAGTTCGTTTGCAGTGGCTAGAGGCCCCACACCCACCCATTCTCTCTCTGAAATAAATAAATAAATAAATAAATAAATAAATAAATAAATAAATAAATAAATAAAAAGAATACTTAAAATATTTTTTAAAATCCATTTTACCAATAGGATCAATGATTCTCCTTTTTGGATATAACACCAATTAAATGGGTCAAACTTACAAATCAATGCTACAAAGCAGTATTCCTCCTCCAATTACTGCTAATCCAGAGCATGAGCAATGTCCCTCTGTTCCACCCACTGCTAAACCCTAAGGACCCTTCCTCGTTGCCCAAACAATCCTAGTGAGTTGAGAGCGATTTCCGCATCCTGACAAGAATGTTAATGTAAGAGCTCCAACAAAAATGGGTGGAATAAAAGGCAGCCACTTGCTCCAGCGCCATTCATTTAGTTCCTTGAAATGCCTCATCTTTCTTCTTTAATTCTGCCAGAGCTTCTTCCAGCTGCTCTTGGCCCTCATCTGGGCTTACCTTGAAGACATTTCCCAGCATGCGAATGCCAAAACCAGCAGATAGGGCTGTTGAAACACGGTAGGGGTACATCCAGGGGATGACAGTTGGGGTGTAGTCAAACAAAACTGACCTCGTTAGAGCCACGTTTAGCCAGGCATGGCCTGCATTCAGGTGACTCAAGCGCATGGCCATCGTGGCCGCTGTGAAGAAAGGCTTGTTACTCAGTTCACAGTGACAACTGACATGACAGGGACAAATACATGGACAAATCCCAAATTCATGTGTGTAGAGATTGCACATCCATATTTATTGCCGCTCTATTCACAATAGCTAGGAAGTGGAACCAGCCTAGATGTCCCTCAACTGATGAGTGGATAATGAAGATGTGGCACATTTACACAGTGTTCTATTCAGCCGTAAAGAATAATGTAATTATGAAATCTGCAAGGAAATGGATGGACCTAGAAAGGATTATACTGAGGTAACCCAGGCCCAGAAAGCCAAATGCCACATGTTCTCTCTCATATGTGGATCCTAGCTACAAATGTTTAGACTTGTATGTGAGTTGGGGTGAAAATCGGTAGCAGAGGACAGTAAGCTGGAAAGGGACTATAGGGAGGGAGGAGAGGGGAGGACTCAAGGGGATGGCGTTGTATGTATGTAGTACATGAACAGATTAATGGGAGTGAGAAGGTCTAAGTGAGGTCAATGGAAGAGACTGAGTAAAGGAAGGGTAGGGGAGGGTTAATTAAAATTTAAGAGGGTATGAATAAGCCATATGGAAACCTACTTTGTTTTGGTGGGTGGGGGGGTTTCAAGGTAGGGTTTTGCTCTAGATCAAGCTGACCTGGAATTCACTATGTAGTCTCAGGGTAGCCTGGAACTCACAGTGATCCTCCTACCTCTGCCTCCCGAGTGCTGGGATTAAAGGCATACGCCACCATGCCTGGCTTGGAAACCTACTTTTTTGAGAATGGTGCACTCAGAACCCATAGATTGTAGGCCTGATGGCCCCAAAACATTACAGGCCATTGCCAAGGCTTTTGGTTTCCCACCAGGAATAGATGGTAAGACCCTACTGCTAGAGACTCCACATGCTTGGACTGCAAGGTCCCTGAGAAATCTTGCTGGAGCTAGAGGGAGACCTACTTCGAAAAAAACAAACAACAACAACAAAAAAAGGAAACGAGGCAAAACGAAGCGGTTGCACTTTATCTAAATAAACGGGCCCTAGGATTTGAAAGCATGTCCATTCGGCCATGGTTTTGCATCCTTGGGGCGTGGAGGGGAGGTTCAGCAGGCATCAGGCCTGACTCCAGAAGGGTTTGATGTGGGATCCAGTGCAGAAGCAGTCCACGATGGCCCCTGACAAATTCTCCAACAGCAAGGTGCAGGTCACTCCCTCCCCTATTGCTAATCCGCCCAGGTCCTCCCTGGTCAAGGCTGCAGAGCTGTGGCGTGGGCGACGTCAGGTTTTTTTTTTTTTTTTATTTTTTTTTTTGCAATGGCCCGGTGCAGCGAGAAGAACCGGCCCTACGTCCGGGAGGGACAGAGGACGCTTCGTCTCGGGCGGGCAGGCAGGGCGCTGCGGGACTTCGGATCCGAGTGGCCATGGGCCGCCGGCCACTCCTGTCCACCTCGGAAGACGACGACGCGGCGGTTCGGCCGAAGCCGCCCGAAGCCGAGGCGGAGGCGCAGCGCGGGCCCGGGCGCGAGGCGGCGTGGGCGTGGGTGTGGGCGTGGCCCGCGCGCGGCCCCGAGGGAGCCCGGCGCTCAGGCCCCGGCGGCGACGGCGGCCTCCACGGCGGCGGCGGTTGCTGCGCCCGGTACTGGAGTCGCCGCCGCCCGAGGCGCAGGCGCACTGCACTCAGCCCGCCCCGGGCCTGCGCTCGCCGTGAGCTCGCCATGGCGACCGAACCGAGGCCTTTCCGTCTGGTGGTGTTCGGCGCCTCTGGTTTCACCGGTCAATTCGTGACGGAGGAGGTGGCCCGGGAACAGTTGGCCTCAGGTCTGTCGTGGGCCGTGGCAGGCCGCTCCCGGGAGAAGCTGCAGCAGGTGCTGGAGAGAGCCGGCCTGAAGCTGGGTGAGGCGGCGGGGCGGGGCGGGGCGGCGCGGCGGGGCGCCCCATCGCTCCCATCCCGGGGGTGCCTTCCCGGGCTGCGCCTGCAGGTCGCGAGCCGCCGCGTACCGTCGCGGCCTTGCTTCCCCCCGAAAGGAAAAGGAGGACAGAAAGAAAGGGAAAGATGGGCCAGGTCCTCGCCGTCGCCTGCGCTCGCCGCGTGTCCGCCCCGGTGGGGCCTTTCTGTCTGGTGGAGCTCGGCTGGTTTCACCGGTCAATTCACGGACTGCAGCGGCCTCAGGTCTGTCGGGGCCGCGCAGGAAAACGGGATATTTATTGGTTTTGGGTGATCGGCCTGACCCTCCGTTTGGCGTGAGGCGGCGGGGCGTTGGCGGCAAGAAAGCCCCAGCTTCCCGCGTTTTTCGTTGTTAAGCGAGCCGCCGCGTAGTCGCATGTATGCGTGGATGTATGGATGATGAAAGAAAGGGAAAGATGGGCCAGGTCCTCGCGTCGCTGTGTGTATGTTGGTGCTGAGGGTTGAACCCAGGGCTTTTGTAAAGGCTAACCATACACTACTCCTGAGTTGGAGAGCTCCACAGTCTACTTCTATTTTGGGTGTGTGTGTGTGTGTGTGTGCACGCTTTTCTTTTTAAATTTATTTTTGCTGGGCTGGGGAGATGGCTTAGTGGTTAAAGCGCTTTGCCTGCAAAGCCAAAAAGGACCTAGGTTCGATTCCCAGGACCCACGTAAGCCAGATGCACAAGGTGGCGCATGTGTTTGGAGTTCGATTGCAGTGGCTGGAGGCCCTGGCATGCTCATTCTCTCTCTCTTTCTGCTTCTTCTCTGTCAAATAAATAAATAAAAATAAAAAATGTTTTTTAAAAATGTATTTTTGCTTTTATGGTTTTTCACTACTAGTTTTGTTTTGAGATGAGTAGGCTGGGCTGGAACTAGTCCAGATCTAGTTATTATTTATTGAAATTTTTTTTGTTCCTGCTTTGGATATTTTCTTTTTTTTCACATATTTTTGTTTATTGGTTGGTCAGTTAGTTAGTTTTGAGATGTAGGGTCTACATATGCAGTTCAGGCTGGCCTTAAAATTTTTCCAAACTTTTTCTTATTGACAACTTCCATAATTTTAAACAATAAACCATGATAATTTCCGCCTTCCCCCATTTTCTCCTTCACAAATCCACTTTCCAACATATCCCCTGTCCCCTCTCAATCTGTTGCTCTTTTATTTTGTTGTCATCATCTTTTCCTCCTATTATGAGGGTCCTGGATAGGCAGTACCAGGCACTGTGAGGTCAAGGATATCCAGGCCATTTTGTGTCTGGAGGAGCACATTGTAAGGAGTCGTACCCTTCCTTTGGCTCTTACATTCTTCCGGCCACCTCTTCTGCAATGGACCCTTAGCCTTGGAAGGTGTGATAGAGATGTCTCAGTGCAGAGCACTCCTCTGTCCCTTCTTCTCAGCACTGTGATTACTTTTTTATTCTTTCAGTGTCCATTCAACATAAGTTTATTGAGTAGTAGTTTCCATGCTAGGTCCTGTCATAAGTGCTATAAATACACTTGAGAAAAGAAAGGTACACTCAGAGCCTGCCTTCCTGGTTGGGGGAGGCACCTAATTTAGAACTCTTGTAGCTTTGAAATTTGGTAATTAAATCTCCACCCTAGACTAGACAGACTCTGATAGGGATTGGTCACATTTGTTAGCGCTACATTCTTTCAGTTTACCTTTAGAGTTCCATGCAGAGTCCTGCTTAGAGTAGAAACACAGAATATTTTTTGTGGTTTTGTATAGAAGATAGAATGCAGATTAGACTCCTACAACTCTTTTTAAAAAATTATTTATTCATTTATTTGAGACAGAGAAAGAAAGAAGGAAAGAAAGAAAGAAAGAAAAGGAAAGAAAAGAACGATGGCTGGAGAGATGGCTTAGTGGTTACGGTGTTTGCCTACAAAGCCAAAGGATCCCGTTCAATTCTCCAGGACCTATATAAGCCAGATGCACAAGGTGGCGCATGCATCTGGAGTTCCTTTGCAGTGGCTAGAGGCCCTGGCATGCCCATTCTCTCTTTTTCTCTCTCTCTGCCTCGTTATCTCTCATAAATAAATAAATAAATAAATAAATAAATAAATAAATAAATAAATATATTTAAAAAAGAAAAGAACAGTGCATATGCCACCTTCTGCTTCTGGCTTATGTGGGCACTGGGGAATCGAGCCTGGGTCCTTAGGCTTTGTAGATAAGCACCTTAACCACTAAGCCATCTCTCTAGCCCACCTACAACTCTTAATGCTGTCATTGCCAACAATATTAATGCATATTATTCCAGTTTTTTTTTTTTTGTCTGATCAGTGAGACTCTACAGATGCAGTCTACTTACCTACCATTTCTATTGCCAAAATCTGGTTACCGTGGGTGATACAACTTGACTGGTGGTGACCTGTGTTGATCTGTTGGGTTAATCATCCCAGTTCTTTCCTTATAAGCTTGTGCTTTTATATAGATTGGATTACTTAAAAGTGACTGACTTCACATGGTGTTGATGTTGACAGTCTCCTATAACCCATTATAATTGGATAATATGTAATTGTTTAGTAACTGGTCAGAAATAATTGTTATAGGAATTTCTTGAAAGAGAGGAATTTAAAAAAATGACTCAGCATCTAAAATAGATGGTGAAATTTTCACATTACCCAGATTTATATATTGCTTGTCTTAGGTGTTTTTTTTAAAAAGATGGTTCAGGGCTGGAGAGATGGCTTAGCGGATAAGGCGTCTGCCTCCTAAGCCTAAGAACGCTGGTTCCAATCTCCAGGTCCCACGTTTAGCCAGATGCAAAGTGACACAAGGGCACAATGCCACACTTGACCACAAGGGGGCGCATCTGGATTTCGTTCACAGCAGCTGAGAGGCTGCTGGCGCACCCATCTCTATCTGTCTTCCTCTCCCTCTCTCTCTGTCTCTCTCAAAAAAAAAAAAAAAAAAGATGGTTCAATTCCCCATTGCCCATGTAGTGCCAGTTGCACTAAGTGGTACATGTGTCTGGAGTTCATTTACAGTGGTGGGAGGCTCTGGAGTACCCATACTCACTCTGTATCTGCCGTGTGTGTGTGTGTGTGTGTGTGTGTGTGTGTGTGTGTGTGTCTCAAATAAAAATGGGTAGTGGTCTTTGTGGCCTTTAGTAGTAATTCTGTTTCTTTGTGTTTTTCATTACCTGATTTGAAGCAATTGTATCTTTAGTTTTAGTTTTCAGTCTGTTAGTGCATTTAATGTATTTGCTGCTAATGATTACTATAAACAGAAGATCCCAACAATCTAATCTTATACCAGGATTTGCTTTTTAAGTGATTTCTTTTAATTTTAGGAAGACCATCATTATCATCTGAAGTTGGAATAATACTTTGTGATATCACTAATCCAGCCTCACTTGATGAAATGGCTAAACAGACAACACTTGTCCTCAGTTGCGTAGGACCTGTAAGTAATCAACCTTCCTTTGTATCAGAACAAACAATCTATTCATTGCTAGCAAAAGCTGGTATTTTATATTTCAGAGGAACATAAGGGCAGAAGATATAAGAATGGGTTGAAGGTCTTAACCCTATATGGGGAGTATTTTCTTGTGAGAAACAATTGATGCCAGCAAAATCTCAGAGAGGAGGTGATGCACTTTCAGTGATAATATATCTGAGGATGTGTGCTGGTTCGCTTGTTGGTCATAGCTATGAAGGTCAGACTCCTCTTACTCCCTGCCCCATGTATTTTTCATTTTTCATTAGTATTTATTTATTTATTTTGGTTTTTCGAGATAGGGTCTCATTTTACCCCAGGCTGACTAGGAATTTACTATGTAGTCTCAGGCTGGCCTGGAACTCACAGTAATCCTCCCACCTCTGCCTCCGAGTGCCAGCTAATGATCTGTGTTAAAAATATTTTATTTATTTACTTGAAGCTGGGCATGATGGCGCATACCTTTAATCCCAGTACTCCGGAGGCAGAGGCCAGGAGGAGTGCTGTGAGTTCCAGGCCACCCTGAGACTACATAATGAATTCTAGGTTATCCTGGGCTAGAGTGAGACCCTACCTCAAAAAAAAAAAAAAAAAAGTGTAGTATTCTAGGCAACTGGGACATAATAATGAGCAAAACAGAAAAATTGTGGAGTTTATCATTTTGTGGGGCAGACAAGAAAATAAGATGATTATAGTAGGAACTGATAAATGGAATGAAGCAGAGCAAGTAGATAGAGATTTGACACACCAGTCTCTCTTGGTTGGAAGGTCAAGACAGGTCGCTGTGAGAAATTGACATTTGTGGGCTGGAGAGGTGGCTTAGTAGTTAACATGCTTGCCTACAAAGCCAGAGGCCCAAGTTCAATTCCCTAGGACCAATGTAAGCCAGAGCACAAGTAGCGTATGTATTTGGAGTTTGCAGTGGCTGGAAGCCCTGGCACCCCCCCCCATCCTCTCTTTCTCTTGCAAATAAGTAATTAAAAGAAATTTTTTTTTTTTTTTTTTTTTTTTTTTTTTTTTAGAAATTGACATTTGAGCAGAGACTAGAATGAAGGGAGAGAGTTAAGTTATATGATTATGTAAGGAGAATTTGTTCCAAGGACTGTAAGTACAAAGGTCCTGAGAGGTGAGATTATGCTTGTCAGAGTGAAGAAGGTGAGGAAAGAGGGCAAGGCTGTGCATGGGAGCAGGCAGAGAGGTAGGGTATATAATGGAGATATATTCAGAAGCGAGGTCATGGTCAAGATTTGGATTTTTGTGTAATATGACCAAGAGTCATTTAGTGATTGAAAGTAAGGTGTGAACTGATTTAATTTCTAAGTCCTTTAACTTCTGATGGGAAAAGTAGGCAAGGGACCAACAGTGGAAGGGTCCAAGTCCCACAGGCTCTACAGTAATTCCAGAGGAAGTTAGAAGTGGTTGGGTAGAGTATAGTGGTTTATGCCTGCAGTCTCAGCACTCTGAAGGCCTAGGCAGGAGGATCTTGAGTTTGAGGCCTGCCAGGTTACATAGACAGGCTCTGTCTCAAGAAAAGAGAAAAAGGGGCTGGAGAGATGACTTACTCTCATTTTTAAGTAGCTTAGATTCCAATCATTCCATCACTGTAATTACTGTAATAATGTACACTCTCAGTCAACTCCCTTGGCCTTCTCAGTTCTCTGAAAAAAAACTCAACCCTAGTTATTCTAACTTGTAACTCTTGTGAACATCAGTCACCTGCTGTGGTTGGAGAGAAAAGATATCCTTATCAAGTAGTCTTGCATTAAATAAGTGGTCACAAGTATCTTGTGGGGCTGTGTATCCCCAGAAGCTCAGCATTTGCCTTGGGGTAACAGTTTATAACTTCAGCTTCTTTTTAACTTTTTTTTTTTTTTTCTTCGAGGTGGGGTCTCACTGTAGCCCAGGCTGACCTGGAATTCACTCTGTATTCTTAGGGTGGCCTTGAACTCACGGCAATCCTCCTATCTCTGCCTCCTGAGTATTGCGATTAAAGGCGTGTGCCACCACACCCGGCTGTTTCTAACATTTAAAAAATATATATTTTTTATTTATTTGAAAGAGAGAAAGAGGCAGAGAGAGAAAGAATTGGCATGCCAGGGTCTCCAGCCACTGCAATCCAACTCCAGACATGTGCATCCCCTTGTGTGCATGTGCAACCTTGTGTGCTTGTGTCATTGTACATCTGGCTTACATGGGACCTGGAGAGTTGAACATGAGTCCTCAGGCTTCACAGACAAGTGTCTTAACCGCTAAGCCATCTCTTCAGTCCCAGGGTTACAATTTTGACCTCTAAGTTAAGTGACTTCCCAGGGAAGAAATGTCTGGTCTGAAATCAAGGATTGTGATTCTGACTTTCTCAACTTATCTCATATAAGTGCAGGGGACTAAATAAAGAAAAGTCTTTTTTTGTTTGTTTGTTTTGTTTTTAGAAGTAGGGTTTCAGTCTACCTCAGGCTGACCTGGAATTAACTATGTAGTCTCAGGGTGGCATCGATCTCATACCTCTGCCTGCCGAGTGCTGGGATTAAAGGCATGTGCCACCATGCCTGGCTAAAGAAAAATCTTAACAGCATAATAAAGTTGGGGTAAGTTAGTGGGGAGTTTTAACTTCAGGCTACCAAGTGGAGAAGTCGACAAGGTGTGACAAAAAAGTTGTGTAAGGAATGGACAAGTTGTGGCAAATAGAAAAATGTGTAGTCTTTCCATGGGAGCTTTTATTTTTAACTGTTTATTAATGCTTTGCTACAGCTTGCCAGTACTTGTTAATTAACCAACTGGCCTAAGGACTATGATTCACTAGCTAAGACATGTGAAGTGAACCTAAGGCTGTAAGAGTCAGGAGCTTGCCAGACAATGTAGAATAGAGGGAGGGTATTCCAGGTCGTGGAAGCAAACCACTGAGTGTAAAAGTGCAGCTTACTAGAAAATTAGAGTCTTTAAAACTGCTGGAACATGGGAATTAATGGGCTATGGTGTGACATGATGCTTGAGAACTTTGTGAAAATATGAGGTTTACCATTGGAGAGCTAGCGAAGGATTCTGAGTAGATATAGCAGTGGTACAAAAGGAAAAGTGACATCAGTTTTTCATGTTAAAACAACAGTTAAGTATTTTGTTGAAAATGGAGCTACATTGACTGTTGTGAGACCAGTTGGGTTATTTGTAGAAAATACCTATCTGGAGGCCTACTAGCTTAGAACTTAGAGCTTTGAGAATAGGATTGCAATTTTGACCTCTGGCTAACTGGCTTCTCAGGGAAGAAATATCAGCTATGAAATCAAGAATTGCGATTCTGACTTTCTCAAGTGTAAGAGGTGATAAGAGTATGGGCCAAATTTCTGATGTAGAAAGGGGAGGCAACTGACTTGACCTATTTTGTTTTTTTCAAGGTAGGGTCTCACTCTGGCCCAGGCTGACCTAGAATTCACTGTGTAGTCTCAGGAAAGCCTCAAATTCATGGCGATCCTCCTACCTCTGCCTCCTGAGTGCTGGGATTAAAGGCGTGCACCACCACACCTGGCTGATTTGACATATTTTTTAGGGGATAGATTTGATGAAACTTGCTGACTTCCATGTAGTCATGGCCAAGTGGTTAAGGCGATGGACTAGAAAACTTGCTTTCACAGAGGATAATTTGAAAGATAGCCTCTAGATTCCTAACCTGAGCATTGTGTGCAGGGTGATAGTGTTAACGACAGAAAAAGTATAAGCCCCAGTGTGGTGTGCCTGCACTGTGCCAGGCTCTCTCTATTCTCTTACTTCTCATCAGACCAACTCAGTGAAGGAGCCGTTATTATTATTCCCTGTGTTTAGATGAAGAGATTGCAGTTTAGAGAGGTAAAGTGACTTGACCAGGGTACCTAGCTAATGAGTACAGAGCTTAGTGCCTGTAGTGCTGTAGCTTTTGAATGTCCCTTTGCTTTCTTTTTTTTTTGGAGGGGGGGTTTCAAGGTAGGGCTCACTCTAGCCCCAGGCTGACATGGAATTCACTATGTAGTCTCAGGGTGGCCTTGAACTCATTGCGATCCTCCTACTTCTGCCTCCCAAATGCTTCGATTAAAGGTGGCGTGCCACCACGCCCAGCAAGTCTGAGGTTTTACCCTGTCTTCACAAGGGGAAAGATTGGTCAATCTGCTTTTGGAAATGAACTGAATCCCTGTGTGTTAACTGTTACCAGTAACATTTTTATATTTTAAGTCCTTGTGTCTGAGCAAAAAATAATTTTGGAAATCTAATATCATACAATCTCAGAATATCTACTCTCTCTAGCATTAAACTTCCCCCATCATACTTCCCACTTTTTAAAATTTTGCTGATGGTACCACTAACTGTTGGCCTCCTTGTCTGGATTAGCTAATCAGAAAATCTAATCATTTCTGGTTTTTTATTGTATCTTGGAATATTCTGCCACTTCCTTTATTTAGTTCTTCATCCTTTCTTACTTGCCTCTAGTTTTGTTTTCAAATACTGAAGGGGAGGGTATTATGTTTGTGCTATATATCTTACCCCACTGCCCAGTTTAAAATCTTCCAGGACAGCCTAGTAATCTAGTAAAGGTAACATTCAAACTGTTAGCCTGACATTCATGGTGTTCTTGATTTTGCCTTAGCATTTCATTCTAGATGTATCTCTTGCTACTCCTTGTTCAGCCAGCTTATATTTTAGCTCCCCCTTTTATATCTTCATTTATACTTTTCCTTTTATTTAGATTTTCTTTTTTTTTTTTTGAAAATCCATATTCTTTTGGACCAACCCAAGTGAATTACTTGTATAAAACTTTCCATTTTGTCCTCAGAGATAAGCATAGATGTGATTCCATTGTGCCTTTATTTATGAACAGTGAGAAGTAGTATAGTATGGCCATCCTATTTTCTCACTTTATCTTAGGATAATTTATTAAAATATCTGTTTGTTTTCTTTTTAATTGTTTGCAAGCAGGATGGATGGATGGATGGATGAGAGGATGGTCATTCCAGGGCCTCTTGCTATTGTAAACAAACTCTAGATTCATGCGCCACTTTGTGCATCTGGTTTTATGTAGTTACTGGGAAATTGAACATCAGGCTTTGTAACCAAGTGCTTTTAACTGCTGAGCCATCTCTCCATCCCAAAACTTTATTTCATAATCAAGACTGCACTTCCAAGTTTAAAAGGCATATGGTTCAATTAAACTTGTCAAGTAAGAATAACCTGTTGGTTTTCTTTATTCCTCAGTATCGATTTTATGGAGAACCCGTAGTAAAAGCATGTATTGAAAATAATACAAGCTGTATTGACATCTGTGGGGAGCCTCAGGTATGTAAAAGGAAAAGAAGAAAATAGAACCAACCATATGTGGTTTTCTTGTGTATTGAGGTGGAAGCATGTTTAGAGACACTTCGTAGACACTTTGAAGTTGATGTGTCCTTTCTGGTACTTACAGATGATCTTCCCATGGTATTCTATTCACAGCTGAAGGAGAGAACTGATGGTATTGAAATTCTGCTTCACCATACGCTTAGTCATTTCCTTTGTGTATGAAATGTGCTCCTCTTTATCATTACTAAATGCTGTATGCTGAGTTACTTAAAATGATTGTGGGTAGTTCCAGAATCTCTTAACCCTTTTCAATATGAATTCCCTTTTGAAAACTAGACATCTTTACAACATCACAGAAAAATATATATAACCTTAAAGTGAGAAGGTGGGTGGTTAGCTCAGTAAAGGTCACATGCTTAACATTCATGAAGACCTGGGTCTAATCCCACTCCTGGCATTGGAATTTTTCTGTAACAACCTATGGCTTCTGAGACAGCATTTGTTCCCCCACAAGGTGCCTTTGCACAAACTCTCTCTTTTTTTCAGACAAAGCCCAATGGACTGGCCTTTTTTTTAATGCATGAAAGTGAGAGAGAGGGAGGGAGAGAACTGGCATGCCAGGGCCTCCAGCCACTGTAATCTAACTCCAGACATGTGTGGCACTTTGTGTGCATGTGCAGCCTTGCGTACTTGTGTCACTTTGCACGTCTGGCTTACATAGTCCTTAGGCTTTGCAGGCAAGCACCTTAACCACTAAGCCATCTCTCTCTAGCTCCCCCTTTTTTTTTTTTTTTTTGAGGTAGGTTCTTGCTCTAGCCCAGGCTGACCTGGAATTCACTATGTAGTGATCCTCCTGCATCTGCCTCCCAAGTGCTGGGATTAAAGGGGTGCGCCACCACACTGGGTTCTTTTTTGTTTTTGTTTTGTTTTGTTTTGCTTTGCTTTGTTTTTGTTTTAAAGAGTGAGAGAGGGAAAGAGGCTGACACAGAGAGAGAATGAATGGGCACACTATTGCCTCCAGCCACTGCAAATGAACTCCAGATGCATGCACCCCCTTGTGCATCTGGCTTACATGGGTCCTGGGGAATCCAACCTGGGTCCTTTGGCTTTGCAGGAAAATGCCTTAAGTGCTAAGCCATCTCTCCAGCCCTCTTTTTTGAGATAGGGTTTCACTCTACCCCAGGATGACCGGGAATTCACTATGCAGTCTCAGGGTGGCCTTGAACTCACAGTGATCCCCTACTTCTGCCTCCCAAGTGCTGGGATTAAGGGCATGCACCACCACACCTGACTCAAACTCTCTTTTTAAAAATTATATATTTTGAGCCAGGCATGTTGGTACATGTAGGAGCATCACCATGAGTTCTAGGCCACCCTGAGGCTACATAGTGAATTCCAGGTCAGCCTGGGTTTGAGCAAAACTCTACCACGAAAAAACAAATATATATATATATATTGGGGCTAGAGAGATGGCTTAGAGGTTAAGGTACTTGACTGCAAAGCCAAAGGATCCAGGTTTGATTCTCCAGGACCCACATAAGGCAGACTCACAAGAAGGTACATGCATCTGGCATGCACCACCTTGCCGTGGCTAGAGCCCTGGCTTGCCCATTCATTCTCATTCTCTCTCTCCCTCCCTTTCTCTCTCTTTCCCCCTCCCTCCCTCAAATAAACATATATTTTAAAAATTATTTATTTTAGGGAGTCACAGTGGCCAAGTAATAAAGGTATTAGACTAAAAAATTATATACTTTTTAATTAGCTGACAAAGAAGTAGGCTTCCACATGGCTTATTCATAACATCTTTCATATTGGTTAACCCTCCTTTCACCTCCCTCCTCCTCCCCGGACTCCATTTAGACCTTCTTCACCCCAGCCTCACTCCTTGGTACAAAACAAGGCAGGAGGCAAAGATGACCCTGACAACCCTACCTGCCCCTCAGTCATTTTCCTTGACTGTGGTATGTGTGGTGAGACTTTGTATATAGGCATAAAGTGTGTGTAGGAGATGTGTTTTTCCCTAGCCTGCATGAGGCCTTGGGTTCTATCCCCAGTGCCTCAAGAAAAGACCAAAATAAACAAAACTGCACACAGCCTTCCCTAAACCCCAATAAATGCCTAGAATACATAGAGAACCACTATGACTCACTAATGGAAACACAGATAACTCAGTTTAAAAATGGACAGTAAAAAGAAGAGACAAAGAAAAAATAGAAAGAAAGGGTTTGGAATTTAGCTCAGTGTGTGAGTGCTTACACAAGTCCCTGGGCTTAGTTCCCAGCATTAAAAAAAGAAGAAGAGATAGAAACATTCCAATTAATAGAGGTAGCTCTTTTGCCTTTAGGAAGAATTAATAACTTTACATGAAGAAAACCTGGCAAACTGCTACCTGTCATATATCTGAGGTCAAACATCAACACTAGTAAGTCATGTTGAAAGGATACTACCATCTTTCCAGAATCCATAACCCCAGTTTAACGTTGAGGAAAGCATGACATACATTCTAGTAGATGGACAGTCTACAAAATAGCTGACTGGTGCTTATCAAAGCCATCACAGTTGTCAAAACTAAGGAAAGTGAAAAAAATGTTACTTCCAAAAGAGTATAAAAAGGTATGACAACTAAATGTAATGTGGTATCCAGGATAAGATCTTGGAGCAAAAAAAGGATATTAGATGAAAATTAAGGAAATCTGAATTGGGAATGGACTTTAAGCCAAGCCTGTAATCCCAGCTGCTCAAGAGCCTGAGTAGGAGTATTGAAAGTTCAACACCTGTCTGGGCTACAGAGTAAAATTAAGGCCAGCTTGGACAACTTAGTGAGTCCTTATGTCAAAATGAAAACAGTAAAACAAGGGCTGGGGTTATTACCTCCAGTGTGGAGCATTTGCCTGAAATGTGTGAGGTCTTAGGTTTAATCCCTAATATAATAAAAGGCTTTGCTTATAGATAATGTATCAGTATGTTTATTACTGTAACAAATGTCAAGACATTAGTAATAGGAGAAACTGGCTTTTAGGTACATGGGAACTCTACTATTAATTTTTTTTTATAAATCTAAAACCATTCTAAAATTTGGAACTAAACCGTTCTAAAATTTGGAGACTATAGCTCAAAGGTAGAGCCTTGTCCCAACATGTACCGGCCCTGTGTTCCATCCCCAGTACTAAAAAAAGTTAGAAATAGGGGATAGATGTGAACAGACATCCCTCAACCCCCTCTGTTACTTCTTTTCCTATCACGCTGTATATGATACATGTCTGTAATGTTCATCATGGTCATGTAATCTGGGTTTTTGCTTTTTGTCCTATAATTTTTTATAACAGATGTTAGTTTTATAGTTAAAACTCATTCTAAAGAAAATAGTAGCCTTTTTGAGTTTCATGAACGTTATTACCCCAAACCCCTGACACAGTACCATACAGTACTTGACAAATAAATGAAAAACGTTTTGGCAGATTATCCTTGTTGCAGAACCATATTTGTTAGCACTTTTAGTTTAATTGCTTTGTCTTTAAAGATGAATATTTTAATATTGGTTAGATCTGATTCAAATTCTTGTCCTGGATTTTTTAGTTTCTGGAACTAATGCATTTGAAGTATCATGAGAAAGCGGCAGAAAAAGGGGTTTATATCATTGGAAGCAGTGGCTTTGACTCCATTCCAGCAGATCTGGGGGTAATATATACCAGAAATAAGATGAACGGTAATTATTGATGATCAATTAGCAGCACTTGACATTAACAAGAGAAGGGCTTCATGTTTGTAATTGTGATGACTAACATCTAGTTGAGTAAAGAAACATAGCTATCACTGGGCAACATGAAACTGTGCTTTGCTTTCAATGTATCCACACTTTTAATAAGATGCTATTGACACTGTTGGAATGTGCATTATAAGTAACTTGTAACACTTGCAGGTCTGGAATGAGGAATGGTCCATTGATTCAGTTTAGCTATGGTTAGAGTTGTAAATTCCTTAAAAGACACTTTGGGTAATAATTATAAATTCAAATTTATTTGTTCAGGATTAGTACATATATACAGTTTACACATTTACTAAAAGGTTTTGGCCTGATGATATAGCTCAGTGGTAGAGCATTTGTCTGCCTTGGGTTCAATCTACAGCATTGGGAAAAAAAAGGGGGGGCTAACCACCAAAGTATTTAACACAGAATTTGGCATCTTTTTTTTATTTTATAAAATAGAAATAACTGTGTCTGGGGATCACTCAACAGTTAAAGGCATTTGCTTGCAATGCCCGTCTATCCAGGTTTCATTCCCTAGCACCCACATAAAGCCAGATACACAAAGTAGCACATGTAGCCGAAGTTCTTTTACAGCAGCAAGAGGTCCTGGCATACCTGTTTTCTTCTCTCTCTGTCTATCTATCTCTGATCATAAATAAATAGAAATAAGCATTTAAGAGCCAGGCATGATGGCACATGCCTTTAATCCCAGCATTTGGGAGGCAGAGGTAGGAGGATTGCCATGAGTTTGAGACCACCCTGAGACTACATAGTGAATTCCAGGTCAGCCTGGGCTAGAGCAAGGCACTACCTTGAATAATAAAAGAAAGAAGCAATTAAGAATGGGAAAACTCATCAGTAATATAGCAAAACAATATAATTTACTAATGTCATATATACTTTTATTTTTATTTATTTGCAAGGAGAGAGGGAAAGAAAGGGAGAGAGAGTGGGTATACCAGGGCCTCTCGCTGCTGCTCATGAACTTCAGATGCATGAGCCACTTTGTTCATCTGGCTTTACAGGGTATTGGGGAATCAAACCCAGGCTGTCAGGCTTTGCAACCAAGTGCCTTAACCACTAAGCAATCTCTTTGGCCCTATTTTTATGTGGTTTTTGAGACTGGATCTCATTCTGTGTCACTCAGATTGGTCTGTCAGAGACCCTCCTGCTTTAGCCTCTGCAGTGCTGAGATTATAAACCTGAGACACCACACTCTGCTTTGTCATGAATTTTTTTTGTTGTATTTTCTCTCTTTTTTTTTTTCTTTTGTATTTTTTATACAGGGTCTCATTCCAGGCCAGGCTGACCTGGAACTCATTCTGCAGCTCCAGGCTGGCCTCGAACTCATGGTGATCCTTCTACCTCAACCTCCTGAGTGCTGGGATTAAAGGCATGCACCACTGTGCCTGGCATGAATATTTTTTGTGTCCATTTATAAAATGACTTGAAACATATCACTTCAGTCCATATAAACTGTTCTAGAATTTATGGAAAGTATACCAGTTTTTTGTTTATTTTTTTGAGGCAGGGTCTTGTTCTAGCCCGGGCTGACCTGGTCTTCACTGTGTAGTCTCAGGCTAGCCTCGAATTCACAGTGATCCTCCTACCTCTGCCTCCCAAGTGCTGGAATTAAAGGCATGTGCCACCAGCAAGTGTACCAGTTTTATACTAAAAAGTTAACCATGGGGGCTAGAGAGATGGCTTAGTGGTTAAGCACTTGCTTATGAAGCCTAAGGACAGTGATTCAAGGCTTGATTCCCCAGGACCCATGTAAGCCAGATGCACAAGGGGGTGCATGCATCTGGAGTTCGTTTGCAGTGGCTGGAGGCCCTGATGCGCTCGCTCACCCTCCCTCCCTCCCTCCCTCTCTCTCTCTCTCTCTGTCACTCTCAAATAAATAAATAAAAATAAATTTAAAAATCTTAGGAAAAAAAGCATGAAGCAAAATTCCTACAAGAATAGCACACACACAAAATAGCTATAAATTAATCTTGCTTGTGAAATTAGAAGCCAAAAGAAAATAATGTAGGAAATTTTAATATCCAGTGGAATTTGTTTGTTTGAGGCAGGGTCTTACTCTAGCCCACGCTGACCTGGAACTCACCTTATAGCTCCAAGATGGCTTTGAGCTCAGAGGAGTCTTCCTACTGAGTGCTGGAATTATTGGAGTGAGCCACAACACCTGACCCATTTTGTCAGGTTCTTTTTATTTAAAAAAACATTTTAAAATATATTTTATTTATTTATTTACTTGAGAGAGAGAGAGAGAAAGAGAATGGGTGCACCAGGGCCTCCAGCCAATGCAAACAAATTCCAGATGTATGCACCCCCTTGTGCATCTGGCTTACATGGGTCCTAGAGAGTCAAACTGAGATCCTTTGGCTTTGCAGGCAAATGCCTTAACTACTAAGCCATCTCTCCAGCCCCTTGTCAGATTCTTTTTTTGTGTGTGGTTTTTTGAGGTAGAGTCTTGCTGTAGTCCAGGCTGGCCTGGAATTCACTATGTAGTCTCAGGGTAGTCTTGAACTCACAGCAATCCTCCTACCTCTGCTCTCTGAGTGCTGGGATTAAAAGTGTGTTCCACCATGCCTGGCTTTCATTTTGTCATTGAGAAATATCCAATAATTCATTTTGTTTTTCATTTACCTTAGTAGTCTTAAAAACCTCTAATATACCTAAAATATACAGGTTAGTAATCATGATTATCAAAATTAATTTCTTTCTTTGGCTTTCAGAGTTCTTTTTGGTTTTTCCTTGTGGTGCTAGGGATTGAACCCAAGGTCTTGTACATAAATGCTAAGCAAATGCTCTACCATTCAGCTATAATTTGTTTTTCTTTTGTACTTGTACATACATATAGATACTATATGTATATGTTGTATACATATATATGTATAGGTATTGTGATTATATCAGTTGTAGACTTAATAAAAATGAATAGTTTATGACTTGTCCTAGATGTAAAATTTAGATTTAATTTAATTTTAACATTCTCTTTTAGGTACTTTGACTGCTGTGGAAAGTTTCCTGACTATACATTCAGGACCTGAGGTTAGTTTTTATTTTTTTTGGTTTTTCAAGGTAGGGTCTTGCACTGGCCCAGGCTGACCTGGAATTCACTATGTAGTCTTGAGGGTGGCCTCAAACTCACAGCGATCTTCCTACCTCTGCCTCCTGAGTGTTGGGCTTAAAGGCATGTGCCACCATGCCTGGCTGGTTTTTTGAGGTAGGCTCTTACTCTAGCCTAGGCTGATCTGGCACTCACTCTCTAGTCCCAGTATGCCCTCAAACTCATGGCTTTCCTCCTATCTCTGCCTTCCCAGTGCTGGTGTTATAGGTGTGCACAACCACACCCAGCTAATTTTTCTATTTTAAGTGTTCTTTCAAGTTAACACTATTTTGGAAATGATGCATGACCCTCGGAAAAGATTTAAATTTTACATATATTTGTAATTTTTACTGTGTGAAATCACTGTTTTATTTTAGAATGTAAAGGTGGTAAGTCATTTTGAGTTATAGTAGAATTAATTACTATGATTCCAACACTAAGACATAATGTTGGTCAAGAAAACTATCACCTTAGTATAAGTCAGTATATTTTTATTATATGCGTAACCTGGAGTTAAGTGCTGTTATGGCCATAAAAGAAATATTTGAGGCAGATCTACTCTTTCTGAATTTACAATCTGTTTTGGAACATAAGAAAGTTACCTTTCTGGGAAAGACTCAATTTTTTTTTTCCTTTTGATGTTTTGAGACAGTGTCTTGTTATGTAGCCCAGGTTGGCCTAGAACTTGCAGTGATCCTCTGCCTCAGCCACTTGGATACTGGGATCACAGTTGTCAGTTACTTACGGTATTTTTATTGCCATTAGAACCTAACTCTAGTCTAGTCAAGTTTCAAAAGTATCTGTTCTCTGGGGACTTGAGAGATGGCTTAGTGGTTAAAGATGCTTGATTGCAAACTTGCCAGCCTGAGTTCAATTCCCCAGCACCATGTAAAGCCAGAGGCAAAGTGGTTTGTGTGTCTGTGATCCCAACATGCCTATGACAATGGGAGGCAGAGCCAGGAGAATCCAGAATCTGAGACTACATAGCGAATTCCAGGTTAGCCTAGAGTAGAGCGAAACCCTACCTCGAAAAAAACAAAAACAAAAACAGAATCTCATGGGCCAGCTAGGTTGGCACACATTCCATAGAAAAACAGAAAAAACAAGGGAGATCCTGTCTCAAACAAGGTGGAAGGAGAGGATAAACACCCCAAGGTTGTCTTCAGACCTCCACAGCTGCCCGTGCACACACATCGTACACATCTGCGTGTGCACACACACACGTATCTGTTTACTTTAAAACACATTAATTCAGAAGCCAGGCGTGGTGGCGCATGCCTTTAATCCCAGCACTCAGGAGGCAGAGGTCAGAGGATTGCTGTGAGGCCACCCTTGAGACGACATAGTGAATTCCAGGTCAGCCTGGGCCAGAGTGAGACCCTACCTTGAAAAACTAAAAAAAAAAAAATAAAACATATTCATTCAATAAATAGTGTAAGTGTATGTAAAAGGGTAAGATAAAGCCACACATAAATGAGTAAAGTTCAAACTAATCCTTAAAGGGATAGTAATTTGATTTGGCAGGTCATAGAAAATGTTAGTGGATAGATCTGATGCAATACTGTAGGTTTCTGAGAATGTAAAGTCCACCTCGTCCAGAAGTCACAGATCAATGACATTTTTAAAAGTATTTTATTTTATTTATTTATTTATTAGAGATATATAGAGATATCGAGTATGCCAGGGTCTCTAGACAGTACAAATGAACTCCAGACACATATGCCACCTTGTGCATCTGGGGTTCTGGGGAATCAAACCTGTGGCCTTAGGCTTCACAGGCAAGTGCCTTAACTGCTGAGTTATCTCTCCAGCCCCTACAGATCAAGACTTTTTGGAGAAGCTGTCATAAACTCTGAAATTCAATGGCTGGTGCTATAGAGAGCTGAAGGAAGAGGAAATAAAATTAAAATATCTGTAATATGCAAAATTGGAATTGGAGGGCTGGAGAGATGGCTTAGTGGTAAAGCGCTTGCCTGTGAAGCCTAAGGACCCCGGTTTGAGGTTCGATTCTCCAAGACCCATGTACGCCAGATGCACAAGGTGACGCATGCATCTGGAGTTCGTTTGCAGTGGCTGGAGGTCCCAGCTCACCCATTCTCATTCTCTCTGTCTCTCTTTCTCTCTCTCTGCCTCTTTCTCTCTCTGTTGCTGTCAAATAAATAAATAATTTTTTTAAAAATTGGAATTGGAGGAGGGCCTAGAGAGATGGCTTAGCAGTTAAGTGCTTGCCTGTGAAGCTTAAAGACCCCAGTTTGAGGCGCAATTACCCGGGACCCACATAAGCCAGATGCAGGAGGGGCGTATGCACCTGGAGTTCATTTGCAGTGGGTGGAGGCCCTGGCATGCCCATTCTCTCTCTCTCTCTCTTTCTCTGCCTCTTTCTCTCTCTGTCTGTTGCTCTCAAATAAGTAAATAAATAAATTAATTTAAAAAATTGGAATTGGAAATGCTCCAGTTAAAACTCTGATTATCTGCATGATGCTAAAAATGTTTTAGAATTTTAGCTGGGTGTTATGGATCATACCTGTAATTCCAGCACGTGACAGGCTGAGGCAGGGAGATCATTGAATCTTTCATCCTGTATCCCTATGGGAATATCTCCTACATTTTTGTTTTTCAAGGTAGTGTTTCACTCTAGCCCAGGCTGACCTGCAATTCACTATGTTGTCTCAGGGTGGCCTCAAATTCATGTGATCCTCCTACCTCTGCCTCCCGAGTGCTGGGATTGAAGGCGTGCACTATCCCCCCCCCAGCTACTTTCAGTTTTAAGAAGAGCTGTAAACCTCATTTGGTTCCAGAAATCCCACTTATAGCCAACAAAAAATAGCCTTGAATCATGACATGCCAGGCACATTTGCCTTTTAGAAGTTCTTTTCTTCCAGGCCTCCCCAAACTCCAAGATGGCAAGAAGAACAAAGGGCTTTTCAGTAGATGATGCTGAGATACTTGAGACTCCTGAGAAAAAAAGAATGTGTTGATTGTTTTATGATTTTCCATAACTAAGGTGTGGAATCAGCCTGAATGTTCGACCTACAAATGAATGGATAATGAAGATTTTATATATATTTACAATGGAGTTTTATTTAGCTATAAAGAAGAATGAACATAGAAAGTATGAGGCTAGACTGGGCTACATGAGAGCCTGTCTTAAAAAAAAAAAGGGCTGGAGAGTCGGCTTAGTGGTTAAGGCATTTGCCTGCAAAGCCAAAGGATCCCAATTAAATTCTTCAGTACCCATGTAAGCCAGATGCACAAGGGGGCATATGCACTTGGAGTTCGTTTGCAGTGGCTAGAGGCCCTGGCATGCCCATTCTCTCTCTCTCTCTCTCTCTGCCTCTTTTGCTCTCTCAAGTAAATAAATAAAATACTAAAAAAAGAAGCTGGGTATGGTGGCGCACACCTTTAATCCCAGCACTCAGGAGGCAGAAGTAGGAGGATCGCTGTGAGTTTGAAGCCACCCTGAGACTACATAGTGAATTCCATGTCAGCCTGGGCTAGAATGAAAACGTGCCTCAGAAAAAAAGAAAGAGAGAGAGGGAAAGGGAAAGAAGGAAAGGAAAGGAAAGGAAAGGAAAAGAAAGGAAAGAGAGAAAATGGAAGGAAGGGAGGGAGGAAGGGAAGAAGAAAGGAAGAAAGAAAAGAGAAATTATATATCATTTTCAGGAAAATAGTCATGATGTTAGCAAAATAAGCCAGATTCAGAAAGACAAAAATTTTCTTTCACATACAGAACCTAGTTTGGATGTTGAATGCCACCCACAGCCCTGTGTATTAAAGGCTTGGCTCCAGGGGAAGATACTTGGGAAGTGGTAAAACCTTTAGGAGGTGGGGCTTACATTAGATTATTGGAAGCATGCCCCTTTCTTTCTGTCTTTGTATCCTGGTTCACTTACAAGTAGTTTTGCTCGGCCATGTGTTCCTGCCTTGATGTGTGATCTCGCCACAGGCCCAAAGCAATGAGGCCTACTGTCATGGAATAGAACCTCCAAAAACTGTAGGCAAAATAAGTTTATTTTATAAGTTGATTATCTACAGTATTTTACTATAGTGATGGAAGCTGAGTAACATGCATTTACAACAAACATAGTCCTTCCCTCTTTCCTGGAAGATTACATTCTTTTAAGAACGCATGAGGGGCTGAGCTTGCTGGTCCTAGTTCAATTCCCCATTATCCATGCCATGTAAAGTTGTGTACAAAGTGGTGCATGCATCTGTGATCCCTGTGACACTGGGAGATGGAGCCAGAAATCTGAAGTCTGACGTTCCTTTGCAGTCTGGCAGTGCATTTGCAATGGCAAGAGACCCTGTCTCAAAGAAGGTGGAGCTTAGACACCTCACACTTGTCCTCTGACCTCTACATACTTGCCATAATGAGTGCATGTGCACACATACCCATACATAAATTTTTTATTTATTTATTTATTTATTTATTTATTTATTTATTTGAGACAAAGAGGGTGAGAGAGAATGGGCATGCCAGGGCCTCTAGCCATTGCAAATGAACTCCATATGCATGCACCCCCTTGTGTATCTGGCTTACATGGGTCCTGGAGAATTGAACCAGGATCCTTTGGTTTTGCAGGCAAAGACCTTAATCACTAAGCCATCCCTTCAGCCCCACATACATAAATTTTTAAATTGCATCACTGTAGATGGCCATCTATCAGGATATAGGATTTAAAACTGCAACTTCTCAGGGGTGGTTTATAAAATGGAGAAATTCTTAAAATTTCCCCATTGTGTGGTGGCTCACATCTGCAGTCTGTAATCCCAGTACTTGGGTGGAAGAGGCAGGAGGATCAGGAGGAGTTCATGGTTATCCTCAGCTACATAGCAAGATCAGAGACAGCCTGTACTATTAACAAAATATAAATCACATTAGTGAACTTTAAATTTTTGTTTTGTTTTGTTTTTTCGAGGTAGGGTTTTGCTCTACCCCAGGCTGACCTGGAATTCACTATGTAGTCTCAGGGTGGCCTCGAACTCACGGCAATCCTCCTATCTCTGCCTCGTGAGTGCTAGGATTAAAGGTGTTCACCACCAAGCCCAGTGAACTTTAAATTTTTAAAAAATTATTTTAGGAATGCTAAAGTGGGAAAACTTTGAAGCCTGAACAAGAGGTATTAGAAGTGGGATGGGGACCCAGTGTAAGAGGATGGATAGATGAACAGTATTGGACAGTATGGTGTGTATTTTGTACAGATGTGCACATAATTGTAGCATGAGTTTTGGAGAAATCAGCATAGGATAGGGATAGAATTAAAATGATCATTTTGGAGCAGTAGGATCAATTAGTTGAGTAAAAATGACAAAGGAAACTATATTACTTATACAAAGAGAGTTTGTAGGAGGAAATCAGAAAGGGCTGTGTTGGTAAATGTACAATGTAATCAGGTTACTGAGTGTTACTGCTACCTAGGTCAGAATATGCATCTCAAGATGATTAAATAAGGAACTATGTCTTGTTTTCTTGTTTGTTTTGTTTTGTTTTGGGTTTTCGTGTGTTTTTTGTTTGTTTGTTTGCTTGTTGCTTGTTTTTTGTTTTTTTGAGGCAGGGTTTCACTCTGGCCCAGGCTGACCTGAAACTCACTGTGTAATCTCAGGGTGGCCTTGATCTCACGGCTATCCTCTGCCTCTGCCTCCCGAGTGCTGGGATTAAAGGAGTGTGCCACCACGCCCGGCTTGTTTTGGTTTTATGAGGTAGGGTCTTACTCCAGCCCAGGTTGACCTGGAATTAACTATGTAGTCTCAGGGTGGCTTCGAATTCATGGCGATCCTCCTAACCTCTGCCTCTTGAGTGCTGGGATTAAAGGCATACGCCACCACACCTGGCAGGAATTATGTCTTGTCTAAACAATTGAAATGTCTATAAATGATTTAAGATACTTGTTTTTATCTCTCAGTAATTATTCCTTTAAGATATCTTTACTTTTTGATTTGTTTTTTAGGGACTGTGTATCCATGATGGTACCTGGAAGTCAGCAGTTTATGGTTTTGGAGATAAAGGCAGTTTGAGAAAACTAAGAAGTGCAGCAAGTCTGAAATCTATCCCACTTGTTGGGACAAAATTGAAAAAAAGGTATATAAATTCAAAATCTATTCCTTAGTAGTTTTAGTCCCAGCATGTTGCTCTTGGTTGCCTGTTAATGGAAGTATGCTACTAAGAAGAGCTTGGAGACTGGTGGTAAGATCAAGATTATTCTCAAAGATAGAGTGTAACTAGCATATTATCCTACAGTTATGTACTTGGTATACAATATTTTTGAATGTGTGTGTATGTGTGCACATCTGCTTATGGAGGCCAGTGGACAATCTCTGGTGTCATTTCTTAAGCACACTGTCCACCTTTTTTGAGACAAGTCTCTGGTCTGGAACTTGCCAGTTTGTTTAGATTGGCTGGCCAGGAAGCCCCAGAGATCATCTGTCTTCTGCTTCCCAGTGTTGAGATTACAAGTCTTTGCCACTATACCTTGCTTAGTTTTTTATTTTTAATTTTTATTTATTTTTTATTTTAGTACTAGGGATCCAACTCTGGCAAGCACTTTACCTACTGAGCCATCTCCCCAAGTCCTATATATAATATCTTTTAAAGAGAATGTTCTGATGACATCTTACTATCAATATCAAAGTTACACTTCAGTAAAGGTTTATGCAATAAAACCACCATCTTAAACTGTGGTTATCTTTTTTTTTTTTTTTTTTTAGATAGGGTCTCATGTATTTCAGATTGTCCTTGAACTCTTTTACCTCCTGAGGCATGAACCAGCATGCCTAGCTTATGCAGTTCTAGGGTATCAAACCCATGCATGCTAGGCAAGTACTCTACCAACTGAGCTACAACCCAAGCCCCAGTATGAGGACCTTGACATAAGTTAATCAGTCTCATTAGTAGCACTTACATGTGAAAACTTCAACAGATAGAAGATTAGGGTTATGCTATGAATGTTTTTTTGTTTGTTTTGTTTTTCGAGGTAGGGTCTTGCTCTAGCCCAAGCTGACCTGGAATTTACTATGTAGTCTCAGAGTGGCCTTGAACTCACAGTGATCCTCCTACCTCTGCCTCCCGAGTGCTAGGATAAAATACGTGTGCCACCACAC
This sequence comes from Orientallactaga sibirica, assembly GCA_036365145.1. Lineage (NCBI taxonomy): Eukaryota > Metazoa > Chordata > Mammalia > Rodentia > Dipodidae > Orientallactaga > Orientallactaga sibirica. Next base: position 10,837,050 of record JAEOAD010000035.1, on the reverse strand, counting down.
TGTCATGCTTATTGAGTATTTTTAAAGTCAATATCTAGGGAGGTTGATGTGGTAAAACAGTTCCAGTATATTTAAGCCAATGGTATGAAGAGTATAACATGTTTTACTTGTGACTTATTTGAGAGCAGGAATGGATAATAAAGGAAGAACTATCATTCAAAAACCTTTAAATTAAAAACTGTCCTTCCATTTTGAGGGCTAGGGAGATGGCTTAGTAGTTAAGGTATTTGTTTGCAAAGCCAAAGGATCCCAGTTTGATTTTCCAGGACCCACATAAGCCAGATGCACAAGGGGGCACATGCATCTGGAGTTCGTTTACAGTGGCACACCCATTCTGTCTCTCTCTCTCTGCCTCTTTCTCAAATAAATATATATATATACATACCCATATATATACCCTTCCACCTTTATTATAATCTTTTTTTTGTTGTTTTGTTTTGTTTTTTGAGGTAGGGTCTCACTCTAGTTCAGGCTGACCTGGAATTAACTATGTAGTCTCAGGGTGGCCTTGAACTTATGGTGATCCTCCTACCTCTGCCTCCCAAGTGCTGGGATTAAAGGTGTGTGCCACCACGCCCTGCTTATTATAATCTTTATTATAATTAATTGCTCCAATAAAAATTACTGATTATTTTTTATCCAGAAATTTACCAGCAGAAGTGGTCACTATGGTTGTTGAAGAAAAATTTTAAATTTCTAAGGGGGCTGGAGAGATGGCTTAGCAGTTAAGGCACTTGCCTGTGAAGCTTAAGGACCCAGGTTGATTCTTCAGGACCCATGTAAGCCAGATGCATGTGGTGATGCATGTGTCTGGAGTTTGTTTACAGTGGCGAGAGGCCCTGGCACACACATTCTCTCTCTCTCTCTTTCTATCAGCCTCTTCTCAATCTCTCTCAAATAAATAAATAAATTTCCATGGGTCTGTCTTACAGGTGGCCAATTTCCTATTGTAGAGAACTCAGCTCATATTCCATTCCTTTCTTGGGATCTGATATGTCTGTTGTGAAGCGAACTCAGCGTTACTTGTATGAAAATTTAGAGGAATCACCAGTAAGTAAACATGGCTTATTTATTACTAAAGTGTATTCTGTGCATGTGTTAATTTCCTATATTTAATATATATTTTATATCTATATTTAATAATACAGTTTTTATATTTTAAATCAAAACAGAGTTAATAAATTGTGCATAGTTCAGCTTCCAGGAACACACAGCATCAGAAAACTCGAGCAGAGTCTTGGCCATGACTCAGTATTCAAACCTGGCTCACTACATATATACCTTTTAATGTGCACAACAATAAAACAAACTCAATCTTAATGTAAACAGGCAACCAGCTCTGCTTAGCATTTCAGCTTCTAGTGCTCTCTTTCTGTAATGATTTGTGGAGGTAAATATCTAGGACCCCACCTTGACCCTTGGATATCCTTACCACCTCAGGAATACCAACATACTCTCAGATGAGGGAAGTAGTTACCATCTCTGCTGAGATTTCAAGAGGCAATGATCTCAGGTTACAAGGTGGAGGGTGGGCAGCAGAGATGGCCTTGTGGTTAAGGCACTTGCCTGCGAAGCCTAAGAACACATGTTTGAATCTCCACATCCCACATAGCCACACACAAAGTGACAGAAGCATGCAGTGTCATACATGTACACAGGGGGCACACACATCTGGAGTTCATTCACAGTGCTGAAAGGCCCTGGCATGTCCATTCTCTTCCTCTCTACCTCTTTCTCTGTTTCTCTCTCAAAGAAAAAAAAAGGTAGAGGATAAGGTCGACATGATGGCTCATGCCTATTCCCAGTAGTTAGGAGGCTGAGGCAGGAGGATTTCTGTGAGTTTAAAGCTAAACTGGGCTCAAGTGGTTCAAGTCCAGCTTGGACTACAGAGTAAGATCCTACCTCAGGAAAAAAAAAAAAGCAAATAGTGGGAGTATTTTCTCAGTGGAGCTTAAGCATTACGTTCTGCAATGCATTATTGCTAACATTATATATATTGTACATAATGTAGCATTTTGTGCTTAAATAGGGAAAGTTAAGTACCATTTGTAATTAATTCCTTTAAAACATGGGCTCCCAAATGTTTGGCTTCTGAGCAAACTTCTAGAACATAATGTGTTCATAAATTGTTCTGTGTTTGTGACTGGAGAGCAAGTAAAAGTGTCCATCATTGTTTATATTACTTAGCATGTATGGAAGAATAGTCTAACTGTGTGTTATCAACCTAGGTTCAATATGCTGCTTATGTAACTGTGGGAGGCATCAGCTCTGTTTTTAAGCTGATGTTTGCAGGACTCTTCTTTTTATTTTTTGTGAAGTTTGGCATTGGAAGGCAACTTCTCATAAAAGTAAGTGAAATTTTATGAAATGAGACCTTTAGAAGTATTTCTCAATTCTCATGGGTTTTAAAAATACCACTGAGGCTTTTTTTTTTTTTTTCTTTAGTTCCCATGGATCTTTTCCTTTGGTTATTTTTCAAAACAAGGTCCAACACAGAAACAGGTAATCCTTTCTTTTATGTTTGGGTCTCCAAAATAACATTTTTCCTTTATTGTGGTATTCCTCAGTGCAGAGACAATAACACCTAAGTCTTGGTAAGGCATTTCCTATGTTGCAGGAACTCTTTAAGTCTTTTACATAAATTAGATTACTTAATCTTTCTGTACTCCCCTTAGAAGTAGGAATTATTATTTCTATTTTACAGATGAGTAAACTAAGGTATGGAGAGGCTAAGAAACTTGCCCATGATCCTATAGCTAGTAAATGACCAGGTATTGAGAGCTGGCTCAGTCAGTAAAGTGCTTATAGCACAAACATGAGGACCTGAGTTCGGATCCCCAACACCCATAGAAGTCAGGCACAGTGGTGTACATCTGTAATTCAAGCACTAGAAGCAGAGACAAGAATATCCCTGAGGGCTGCTTGTCTCAAAAAAGACGGTGGGGGGCGGGGGGGCTGGAGAAATGGTTTAGTGGTTAAAGCACTTGCCTGTGAAGCCTAAGGACCCATGCTCTTCTCTCCAGATCCCACGTAAGCCAGATACACAAGGTGATGCAAGCGTACAAAGTCACACATGTGCACAACATGGTACATGCATCTGGAGTTTGATTGCAGTGGCTGGAGGCCTTGGCATGCCAATTCTGTCTCTTTCTCGTCTCATAAAAAATACAACAAAAAAAAAGAAAGAAAGAAAAACGAAGGCGGGAGCTGGAGAGATGGCTTAGCGGTTAAGGCACTTGCCTGTGAAACATAAGGACCCAGATTCAACTTCCTAGAACTCAAATAAGCCAGACGCACAAGGTGGCACACATATCTCAAGTTTGATTGTAGTCGCTAGAGGCCCTAGCATGCCCATTCTCTCTCCCTTTCTCTCTCTGTCTCTCTCTCTCTCTCTCTCTCTCACACACACACACACACACTATATATATATGAAAGTAATTGAGGAAGACACCCATAGTCAACCTCTGTCCTCATGCCCGCACATACATGTATCCATATACCTATGAATACAATGTTCCCACAGAAAGATGTATGACCTTTTTATTCATTTGATAGTGCAGGCCCTTATCTATGGATAGAACTTTTCATAACATTCCTGCAGTTGTTTTCTTTTCTTTTTTTTTTTTTTGGTTTTTTGAGGTCTATGACCTGGATTAACTATGAAGGGTGGCTCTTCATCCTCCTACCTCAGCCTCCCGATTGCTGGGATTAAAGGCTGCAGTTGTTTTCAGTTGTTTTCTTATTCATACACACACACACACACACACACACACACACACACACACACACACACGGGATCTTATTATTTATTGCCTTGTTTAAGAACCTTTTAGAAGGCTGGAGAGATGCCTTCGTAGTTAAGGCACTTGCCTGTGAAGCTTAAGGACCCAGGTTTTATTCCCCAGAACCCATGTAAGTCAAATGCACATGGTGGCACATGTGTCTGGAGTTTATTTGCAGTGGCTAGAGGCCCTGCTTTGCCTATTCTCTCTCTGTACTAAATAAATAAGTAATAAAAATAAATACTAAAAACACTAGAGCCCACCATGATGGCACATGCCTTTAATCTCAGCACTTGGAAGGCAGAGGTAAGAGGGTTGCCGTGAGTTCAAGGCCACTGAACTGAAGCAGCAACTCTGAGACTGCATAGTGAATAGGGATTTCCAGGTCAGCCTGGGCTAGACTGAGACCCTACCTCAAAAACCAAAAAACAACAAACAATACCATCAATTAGGCATTAAGTATTCAAACATGAGTCTGTGGAGGACATTGTACATTCAGACCACCTTACTGTCCCTTCTGTCACATCACACAGTCATTGGAACTTAACAGCTTCAAACAATTAACTTTGCCCATGCTTAAAGGATGGTAGCTATCATGGCAGATAATATATTGAGGGTTTTAATGTATTGACATTGTCTTGTGTGAAGTAGAATAGTAGGTTTTTTCATGTCCCAGGAGGACAGGACTTGTTTATTAAATGCTCCCTTTGCTTTCTCTTTAACAGATAGATGGTTCATCGTTCACAATGACTTTCTTTGGTCAGGGATACAGCCAAGGCCTTAGTACCGAGAAGAACAAACCAAATATCAAAATTTGCACTCAGGTTAAAGGACCAGGTATTTTGCATATGACTTAAGAATGTTGGAGAGTTTTACATTGTGTTAAGCTATAAAGTGGCATATATTGCAATCTATTATTTTTAAGCTTAATTGTTTTAGAAACTCATTTGCAGGAATTATTTAAATATTTGAATCCTATTCTGTCAATGGAATGGTCCAAATTTTATTATTATTTTTGTTGTTGTTGTTGTTGTTGTTGCTGTTTTTCGAGGTAGGGTCTCACTCTCTAGCCCAGGCTGACCTGGAATTCAGTATGCAGTCTCAGGGAGGCCTTGAACTCACAGTGATCCACCTACCTCTGCCTCCCAAGTGCTGGGATTAAAGGAATGTGCCACCACAACCTGGCCCTACCCTGTTTTTCATTAGTATTCAATAATTCAAGTTCAAGAATGGGAAAATTTGCCGGGCGTGGTGGCGCACGCCTTTAATCCCAGCACTCGGGAGGCAGAGGTAGGAGGATCAAGATTCAATAATTAAGTTCAAGAGTGAGACCCTACCTCACAAAACCAAAAAAAAAAAAAAAAAAAAATTTATTATTATTAATAAGAAAAGGTGCTGTTTAATATTTATGTGTTTTAGTCTTCTATTAGTATAACTGTACCAAGAGTCAAATTTGTGGTTCAGAATTTCTCTTTGCACACTCTGGCATTGTTGGGGGGGGGTTGTTGTTGTTTGGTTGGTTGGTTTGGTTTGGTTTTTCAAGGTAGAGTCTCACTCTAGTCCAGGCTGACCTGGAATTCACTATGTCATCTCAGGCTGGCCTCAAACTCATGGTGTTCCTGTCTCTGCCTACTGAGTTCTGGGATTAAAGGTGTGTGCCACCACACCCAGCTGGAATTGTTTTTGATATGTGTGGGCACATGCACATTTTATAAAGGAATGGCTGTGATTTCTATTAGGTTGCTAAAAGAATCTGTTGACCCCAAAACTGACAAACTTTTAGAGAACTATACAGAGACAGGCACACATGTGAACTGTAGTATAAACTTGATACCATTTTACCTGATCTATGGGGTGGGGGGCCATCAAGACAGATGACAGTGGTTTGGTTGCATCTCAACTTCTTTCTAAATTCCCACCTGACTTTTTAAGACAATTTGACTATGTTGTTATTATTTGATAGTAATGTTAATTCTAATGCTTCACCTTGTGAGATTAGACAAGGTTAAGTGACTATGGCTCAGTGCCCTTATGTTTAAGATGGAAATAAACAGTATCAATCATATATAAACACATAAAACTTATTAATATTAAATGAGTTTAGCATACATCATGTATTTTCTTAGTACATATAGTTCCTTATATCTAATATAGTTAATAAATATTGTGTATCCATAATTTGAATACAGAAAATTTGAAATGCTCCAAAATCAAACTTTTGAGCACCATCATGACAGTACAAGTGGCAGATTCTGTGCTTAGCTTCATGTGATGGGTTGATGTCAAATTGCCAGCATGCTAAAAATGCTTTTTAAGATTACCTCTAAGGGGGCTGGAGAGATGGCTCAATGGCTAAAGCACTGTGGTGCAAGCATGAGTTATCAGATTTGTAACCCCAGCACCCATGTGAAAATCCAGACACTGCCAGGTATGGTGGTGCATGCCTTTAATACCAGCACAGGAGGCAGAGGTAGGAGAATCAACACCACTCTGAGACTACAGAGTAAATTCCAGGTCAGCCTGGGCTAGAGTGAAACCCTTCCTCAAAAAAAAAAAAAAAAAAAAAAAAATCCAGACACTGTGCTAGGTGTTCATAATCCCAGCCATGCCCAAGGGCAAGATGGGAGGCAGAGACATGAGAATTCCCCAGGAACATGGGCTAGCTATCCCAGCAAACGCAAAAGCAGAACGTGAAACCCCATCTCCGAGGAGGTGGAAGACGACTGACTTCTTAAAGCTGCCTCTGAGCTCCATATGTGCACCCCCACAGACACACTTCACACAAGGCACACACCAGAAAAGAAAAAAGGAAGAATGACCTCCAGGCTGTCTATAAGGGATATTTGAAACAACTGAATTTAGGGGTGGACTTGGGTCTTGTCCTCAAGACAGTCTCAGAATGTGTGTGTAAATACTCCAAAATCCAAATTTTAAGCACAGACTTTCCAAGCATTTTGGATAAAAGAAAAATACATACTATATAAATGTTCATTATTATGTTTGTTAGTAAGTGACCAGAGTATCTATTTTAAAATTCTGTAGGGCTAGAGAGATGGCTCAGCAGGTAAGGTGCTTGCCTGCAAAGTCAAACAACCCAGGTTCAAATCCTCAAAGCCACTTGCACACTAGTGCATGCACATGGAGTTGGTTTGCAGTGGCTGGAGGCCCTGGTGCACCCATTCTGTCTCTCCCTATCTCTCTTCTATCTCTCTCCACTTGCAAATAAATAAAAATATTTTTAAAATTCTGTACACTTGGGCTGGAGAGATGGCTTAGCAATTAAAGTGCATGCCTGCAAAGCCTAAGGACCCATGTTCAACTCTCCAGATCCCACATGAACCAGATGCACAAAGGTGAGGCAAGCACAAGGTTGCACCTATCCACTAGGTGGAGCAAGCATCTGTAGTTGGATTGCAGTGGCTGAGGCACTGGTGCATCAATTCTTTCTCTCTTTCTCTCTCTCCCTCTCTCTCTCTCTCTCACTTGCTCGCTGTCTCTATAAAGTTATATCTTCCTTGAAATAAATATGTATGTGTCTCCAAAGAAATTCTGTATACTCAATGGTAAATAAAAAAGCCGTCATTGGTGTTGGGGTGCTGATCATTTCATGAACATGTTTTCCTCCATCGTTTTCTACAGAGGCTGGCTACGTGGCCACCCCCATAGCTATGGTTCAGGCCGCCATGACTCTTCTAAATGATGCTTCTGACCTTCCTAAGGGGTAAGCTTGGCTTTCTTCTGGTAGAAGAGATCTTTTAAAATATAGCTTGTGTTATATTTTAAGTTGATTTTCAGTGTGGCTTCTACACATAAGCACTGAAGTGTCTTTGATCTGAAGGTGTAATTAGAGTAGTCAGAAGAAGTAGTCCTGCCCAGTCTTTGGGAATAACTGCAAAGGTAAATGAAAGCCCATGTAAATTGGCTTCCGTTCCTTATAAAAACTCCCTAAGCCCAGAGTCAGCCACTCCCAGAACGGCTCTGGTGTTTGTTTACCATTGCTAACAGGCCTCTAATCAGTGCTGAATGGTAGGCAGCTGGCTGAGGAGTCCTGAGTACCAGGTGGGAAATGAGCTAAGGGCTGCTGGGACCGTGGCTACTGAGTGTGCTCTCAAACTAGACCATGTCACGCGAGCCAGCCCAGAAACTGGACCACCAGGCATGACTTAAAACATACTAAGTAATAAAAATAAAGCACAGGCCAGCACTCGGGAGGCAGAGGTAAGGATCAAATCAGGCATGACTTAAAACATACTAAGTAATAAAAATAAAATGTGTACGTAATGAAACCTAATGAATTTTTTCCAAGTACTCTTCCTCTGACCTGTTTACAAAAATTAGCCATTATAGTTAAAGAAACTTCTTTTCATCAGTTTCAAAGTGTTGCTTAGTTTACCTGAATGTATTTGGATGAGGTCATTATTTAGTCTTCCTAAGTGGGAAGACTGTCTCTCAACAGCAGCAACCTCTTAGGTGGATGATGGATGCTCTATGGGCCCCTTGGGCACACTTGTAGCATGAAAACAGCCTCACTAGGAACTGAAGCAGTTGGGTCTGGCACTAGTTTCTTTTGAATAAAAAGCTACTTGATCATTTGACTGATTCTGGTAGAGTGAAGACGGGGGTTTCAGTGTGTTGCCGCAATTTGCTGGCGAGTCCTGCAGCTCCAGGCTGGAGAGGGGCCACTCACTGTCCTGTTGCTGTTTTGCAGGGGCGGCGTCTTCACTCCCGGAGCAGCTTTCTCCAGAACAAAATTGATTGACAGGCTCAACCAGCATGGGATTGAATTTAGTGTCATTAGCAGCTCTGAAGTCTAAACATTTGAAGAATTAAAGACCATAAAAGCATAAATTAACAGCTTCTGTATTTGATATGCAAAATTCTTATATGAACCTATCTGATTTTATGTGGAAAAGATTGAGAAGTCTAAAATATCTGTACAAATTAAAAGCAAGAAAGTGTACTAGCTTGTCCTAAACTTCATTTCTCCACTGATTTTTCTATGATTTTATTGCTTGTGAGAGAAAACTAATATTTTTTTTTCATTGAAGTATTCCTGGTAAATTTTGATGAATGAGGCAGGTCAGATGGTGGAGGACGGAGGGGTCCCTGTCTCTGTTGCTAACAGCATTCCTTAGTGAGGATGCTTGGTGACATTAGGCTAAGGCAATACCTGCTGCTGTCCTTGTCATAGTGTTGTGGAATCTTTCCTCCAGTGAGTTTCTCTAGATGGGGTGTGAGCTTTTGCTAAGTGAAACTGCACTTTTTTCTATTTTAGCCTTATTTCTCACTCATCTCATTGACTGATTTTGGACCGTTTACCTAAGTTAATAATAAAGGGTTGTCAATCAAAAGATGTTTTTTGTTTGGACCTAACTATTATTTTTGTGCATAAGTGTACATAGAGCACATAGGTTACATAAGGAGGCCTGACCTGTTGGCAGCCACTCATTGGGCTGCTGCTGTTTCTTTCCTTGGTTCTGTATCTGTAACTAGCTCTAAGAAAATAGTTTATAGCTTTCTATTTTTCTCAAACTTGCCTGTGTATTTTAACCAGGTTTGCACTAGAGCCCTAAAACAAGGCAGAGAGTTTTTCCTCTTGCAGTAATCATATGACAGACATGCTCAGGGGCTGTTAGTTGGTAGAGTGCTTACCTAGCATGCATGAGGGCCTGCATTCCATCCCTGGTACACACAAAGCAGATGTTGTAGCCCAAGCCCATACTCCCAGCACTTTGGAGGTGGAGGCAGGAGGATCAGAATTTTGGTTGACATAGGGGGTTCAAGACCTTCAAGACCAGCCTGGGCTAGAGAGTATCTCAAGTTCATATGTGCACGCACACACACACACACACACACACACACACACACACACACACAGAATCTTCATGCTTCTCATTATATAAAGGAAACAGTTAATGTGCAATAACCATTAAGTCTGTTTCTGACATCAAGAAATTTATCAGAAGAGCATTATATAATAGTGCTTTGTACTGAGTTCAACACCCAGCACTCCCATAAAAAGCCAGGCTTGGCTGCACATCTGTACCTTCAATTCTGGGATTGGGGCAGAGACAGGAGAATCTCTGGGCTAATCAGTAAGCATCAATCTGGCCAGAAAAGAAAAAAAAAACAGGCCCCAGGTTCAGTGAGAGACCCTGGAAGAGCAGTTAAGAACACCTCCTCTGGCCTGCACATGTGTACACACAGGGTGTACATCTCTGTATGCATGCAAGTGTACACCACATACACACCCACCCACAAACCGGATATACCACACATAATTTTATATATATAAAATAAAATCCATTTGAGAACCCGGAATGATGGACACACAAACCTGTGATCCCATTATACTGGAGGGGAGGTAGTAGTGGGGAGGATTGCAGGTGTAAAGCCAGCCTAGGCTATCTGTATTTCTATCTGCCTGCCTATCTCTAAAACAAAACAAAAAGATAAATAAAAGAGTTTGACTTAAAAAATGGAAGCAGGGCTGGAGAGATGGCTTAGCGGTTAAGGCGCCTGCCTCCTAAGCCTAAGAATCCGGTTCCAATCTCCAGGTCCCACGATTAGCCAGATGCAAAGTGACGCAAGGGCGCAATGGCGCACTTGCCCACCAGGGGGCGCACACATCTGGATGTCGTTCGCAGCAGCTGAGAGACTGCTGGCGCGCCAATCTCTATCTGTCTCCCTCTCCCTCTCTTTCTCTCTGTGTCTCTCTTCAAAAATAAATAAAAATTTAAAAAAAATTAAAAATGAAGGTGGTTAAGTAAGCTCATTAAGCACTTTAGCTATGTAAATGATCTTGACAACTCAAAGCAAATATTTGCAGTGGTCAGTGAATGTATCCTCACTGTTTGATATGCCATAAATATTCTCTCTTCTTTTTCACTATAAGAGCAACATCATTTTTCAGTTTCCATAAGCTGGATTCAAGCAGATCCCCAAGCTCCTTTAACATCTGTGACTGCTGTTGTACAAATGGTCGAAGCATTTGATCATCTTCCTGAAAAACAAGTGAAGGAAAAAAAATGATAGCAGTAGACCTTATATCATTACAATAAAAAGTACTTTGTATATATAAATGGCATGTCCAGTAAGTTTTCTCTTCTGGCTAGAAAGCTGCATTTGAACCTTAGTAGCAGTCAGTAAGTCACCCAAGAGCAACGTAGTAGTTTTAGGAAGGCAGAGAGGGGCCTGAGTGAGACACAGCTTTGCATTGTCACCCTCAGCAGCCTAAGGAGTTTTCCCCAGACGTGTAGAGACCTAAATGTAGGCTAAACAACCAGGATTCATGGCTTTGACACAAGAGAGAATTTCAGGAAGAACCACAATGAAGCAGAGTTGAAGATTCTATTAAAGATATTTTAGGGACTGGAGAGATGGCCTAACGGTTAAGGCACTTGCCTGCAAAGCCTAAGGACCCAGGTTTGACTCCCCAGTACCAACATAAGCCAGATGTACAAGGTAGAGGCCCTGGTGCACCCATTCTCTCCCTTTCAAATAAATAATTAAAAAAAAAAAAAAGAATGAGAGAGATAGAGATTAGGAGCTAGGTGGGCTTCCTTTTGTAGGTAAGTAAGTAGGGACACAGGCCCAAAAGAACGTAAGTGTCAGCCTGCCCTGGAGAGACTAGAAGGGTTTCCAGTCTGAACCTAAACCTGATTCATTCAGGAATTTTTTGGTGAGCTTTCCGCTTCCCCACCCACAGGCTCATTCTGAGTCTGCACTCTTCTCCCCGATCCACCAGCTGGCCAAGGTCCTCCATATACACCTCACCCCAGCCCAGTTCCTAATTTACATCCCCAAGGTTATTAGAAAAGCCAGTCCAAGTCACCATGTGCATTACCCACTCGGGACTCCTCCCAACTTGGGAGCTTTCTGCTTTTATTCTTTTTTTTAAGAATTTTTTTATTTATTCATGATCAGAGAGAGAGAGAATGGGCATGCCAGGGCCTCTAGCCACTGCAAACGATTTCCAGACACATAGGCCACTTTGTGCATCTGGCTTCACATGGTTACTGGGGAACTGAGCCCAGACCATCAGGCTTTGCAAGTAAGTGTGCACATCCTGTCATCTATATGGCATATGTCTAGGTTGAAGGAAAAGCAGTTCCTGGTGCTCCAGGGACGCTCGTTACTCACAGGAGGTGTGAACTGCCTCAGTCTGAGAAGCTGTCCTCTGGCTGTGCTCATGCCCTGGTAGAAGGCCTTCAGAGCACTGGCCAGCTCTCTGTCGCAGTGGGCCTGCTGTGAATGCTCTTGATGCATCTCTCTGGCTGACAGCAATTGTGTTGTCAGCCCATTTTTCTTTGGGGTATCAGAAAGCTTCTGAGCTAGGGTAGGAAGTAAAGGTATTTATTATTCATCTGTTTACCCAGGCAGCTCTGTGCTGCTTGTGTTGGTGGCATTCTTCTTTATCTGCATTTATCAACATATGTCTTTGGACCCATCCAAAACAATTTCACAGGACAGGAGAAAAAGTGTTCTGTATGTTTAACGATACAAAATGGGACTTGGGGGCTGGAAAGATGGCTCAGTGGTTAAGTGTGCTTCTTGCACAAGCACATCCCACATAAAACAGCTGGGCGTGGCCACATGCCCCTGTAACCCCTAGTCCTTCAGGGGAGCAGAGACCAGAGAATCTTGGGAGCCCTGCAAGCTCTGGAATCAGTAAAAGGAGACTCCAGCTCAAAACAAGAGGAGCAGGAAGAGCGATGGAGCAGTTCACCCGATGTTCCACTCTGGGCTCCCCAGGCAAGTGACCCCTGCTGCAAGCAGGCACATGGGGTGCCCACCACAAGGGCACATACACATACCACATCACACACATCATAGCGCACACACACACACAAGCAATTCTTTTAAAAAATCATTAAGATGTTTATATCTTTGAAAGACGAATATACACCCCAAAATGTAGGAGTTTGGGAATGAAATAACAGTACAATTAGCAAAGTCTCTCACCTTGTTGAGCCGAACCAGTTTTCTGCAGTGATTCCTTGAGAGACACATTTTCCTCTCTTAAGGCTCTGTTAACATCTCTGAGCAGCTCTGTCTCCTCCTCTAGTTTGAGTAGCTTTAGATAAAGTTCCGACAGCTGGTTTGATGATGTCTACAAAAGCCATGTAAGGAGGGTGGCAGGAAAGGATTATGAGTACGCTATATTGTCTGTGTTTCTGGAAGTTGTCAATACAACATTAAAAAAGACATGTCCACTCAGCCTTTTGTTGGATTAGTGGCATGGTCTTGGCACAGGGAGTTCATACTACCTCATGTAGAGTGAATGGGATGGGGAGGCGGGGGGGGGGTACCCTCAGGGCACACAGAAAGACACATTAAAGGGAAAGAACACTGATGATCTCCTGTGGCTGCCACCATGATTTTCCCTAAAATCCTTCTTGTTAAAATACTTTATTTATTTATTATTTATTTAACAGAGAAAGAGGAAGAGAGAGAATGGGCACTCCAGGGCCTCCAGCCACTGCAAACGAACTTCAGTCGCATGCATCCCCTTGTGATCTGGCTAATGTGGGTCCTGGGGAATCGAACCTGCATCCTTTGCAGGCAAATGGAATTAATCACTAAGCCATCCCTCCAGCCCTGTCACCACAATTTTTCCTAGTCACCTGTGATGCCTGTTTTAATGTCATATGTACACACCTGTCTCATATCCTTCATACTGGAAAATTTCTTGATATCTACCATGATGTGGCCTTCACCTGTGAGCAGAAGATCCAACTGAGAGTGGCCCAACTCAGCACAGCCTTCTGTAGTGAGGGGAAGAGTCGGACAAGGAAAGAAGTGTCAGTTGTTCAGTCCCGGTGAGGCGTGAGAGGAAAGCACATACTCCAACCTCCAGGCCTAGGGGGCAGATGGCTCTTGCTCACTGCTACACAGACCCTGCTTCCAGGTCCCCACCACCCCACCTTTTCCGTAGAGCCAACATGATGCCTGACTGAACAGTGTAACATGCAAAAGGGTAAGTAAACAAGGTACCTTGAAGGCCCCACAAATCAACAACGAGAGCGTTTGTCTGTAAATAATTCAGAAACTCCTGAGAGGCATTTAAGGCTGCAAACTGGACAGTCTCTTCAATTTGGGGATTCACACTTTTCCATACAGGCTTGGTATATAAAGCGTCAGGAAGGTCATAGATTTTGTACCTGAGGCAAGAATTTACAGCATTCATTAAAACCAGAAGACGGAGGAGTCACATCAGCCACAGAATGATAAATGACCCATCATCTACATGAAAAGACACCATCCTCACATTTGCTTGCTGCCTCCAGCATTATTCAGTACAGTATCAACCAGCAGCACACAGTTAACAAGTGTGTGACAAGGAAGAGGGAGTGAATGGTATTTTCTCTCTAGATGCTCTAAACTGCTAATTTTCCTCGTGAGGTGCTACTTTGATTTTTATTCTTCAAAGTATCCCTTTTTTGCTTTAATGTTTTAACATAACAAGTTTAGCTGTGGCCAGCTTATCTGCCCTACCATAATACAGTTTTGGGTGGTTTTGTTGGGGGGAGGGGCAGCTTCAAGGTAGCTTCTCACTCTCGTCCAGGCTGACCTGGAATTCACTATATAGTCTCAGGGTGGGCTTGACCTTGTGGTTGATCCTCCTACCTCTGCCTCCCAAGTTCTGGGATTAAAGGCATGCGCCATCACTCCACCCCCCCACCCCTGCAAGTTTTCTTTTTTGTTTGTTTGTTTCTAGCAAAAGTATTTTCCTTAGATAATACAATTTCACTGGATATTGATTACTATCATTAAAAATCAGACTTTACTACTCCCAGGTGACCTGGAATATGGCTTCTCTGTTTGATGGTCATGGGAATGTAGTAGTTTCCCACCGGAAACCACATAGAAGGTATGTGCATGCAGTATGTGGTGCAGACGGGTACCCGATCTGAACTCCCCGCCTGGCATCTTCCTTAAGCCACTTGACACCGAGGCATCGAACAATACGAATCTGAAAATCAATCCTCTTGCCCAGCAGCTCCAAAGGGTTAATAACCACTTCCTCCTCCTCATGGGCTCTGTTGACAAAAGGTGAACATTTGTCTCATTAGTCTGGGTCCAGGCAATCCTTAATGCGTTGGGATGTCACAGGAACGAAGTAGAGTCCTAGGTGAATCTACTGAAGGAGGGACAGGTGGTGGTATCATTATAGAATCCGTTCATTCATTCAAGGGATACAACTCAGGTGCTTCCAGGAAAGATACAGACTGTCTCAAGGACTTCACAGCAGGGAGGTGGGAGTACCAACAGCTTCATGCAGCAAATGTGCATGGATGTGTTGCTAAACTCACACTGAAGATTGGGGTCCCAGTGGGGAGGAAAAGCCAGCTGGCTGCCCCAGTGCTGCCTCCCTAGTTGTTGTCTGCATTGGTGCGCTGTTTGCAGTTTACCTCAGGCCCGTGCACTTAGAAACCTATTTGTACAGCTTTCTAAGTGGGGACTTCTTTACATCTCCTGAAAGGACAAAACTGATGCCGTGACAGGCTTCAATAAGGCACCACTCTAGCTAGGCCTAAATTTCAATTTCCTGGAGGGACAGGCAAGATTCCTGGGAAACCTGAAACAAAGGGCCATTAATCAATGATTGCCCTGACCAGAAAAGGGCCGAGTCAGTTCCTGTAAAGTCATCAGACTTGTCCCTTTCACCCCAGCCAACCAAAGATGAAGGAATGGAACTGCTTAGCCAATCACATTAGATTACCTCACCCACTTAGAATTCCCCTAGACCTAGCTGCCAAAACCCTAAGACCAATAAAAAAAAAAAAAACACAAGTACAGTTACTGTTCAAATTAGCCAATCATGTTAAAAGACTAAAAGCCTGCCAAAATTCCTTTAGCTGTACTTAAAAGGAGCCTGCGAGCTCCTGGGGTCACCATTTTGTATGGATGATTGACCCCCCATGCTGGTTGATTCTGCAGAATAAGCGCTCCTTGTTTTTGCATACTGTTCGACTCTGGGGTCTTTCTTCAGCGATTCTCAGACCCTAACACTCCCAGGCTCATTTGCGTTGTGGCCATCAGGCAGACTAGATGGCCAAGTAGCCAAGTGACTAGCCAGTAGCCTAAAGTTCCTATAAACACCTAATTTTTTTTTTGTTTTTGTTTTTGGTTTTGGTTTTTGGTTTTTCCAGGTAGGGTCTCATTTCTAGCCCCGGCTGACCTGGAATTCACTATGTAGTATCCGTGTCCTCAAACTCACAGCACGATCCTCCTTCCTCTGCCTCCCGAGTGCTGGGATTAAAGGCATGTGCCACCATGCCTGGCTAAACACTGTTTAATAAATTTTTTATTTTTATTTATTTGAGAGAGGGGCAGAGAGAGAAAATGGGTGGCTAGAGCCTGCAGTCAATACAAATGAACTCCAGACACGTGCACCACCATGTGCATCTGGCTTATGTGGGTCCTGGGGAATCAAACCTGTGTCCTTTGGTTTTGCAGGCAAGTTCCTTAACCTCTAAGCCTTCTCTCCAGCCCCCTGTTAAAATATTTTATTTTATTTATTTATAAACACTTAATTTTTGGTTGGCTTGGTATTTTGGGCCATAGAACCTTTATCCTTCTTGAATTGGTCTCCTTTTTAACAAGACAGAAGGTCACATTGGGTCCTCTCTGGGAGCTGGCACCCAGAACCAAGACCCCCTCCCCCCGCTGCCACTGCCCGGTCTCTTCGCTTAGGATTGCTAAGACTTTCACTTCTGTATAAGCATTCTGTGACCTGAAAAGAGAAAACACAAGAGGCAGGTAAAAGATGGCGAGCACAGTTTAGGTCAGAATGGGTAGCCTGAACCAAAGTCTGTCGTTGCCCCCCCATCCCCAGAAAGTTCGGAGACGGCTCAGAAGGCCGGGCATCCGCTACGGATGGAACCAGAGTGAGCACAAACAAGCTTCCTGCTTCAGGCTCTACAGTCTCCCACGCGGGAAGAACATCCTGTGTGGTGGGTGCCAGGCCTCTCATATGTGAGGAGTGGGCTGTGGGTGAGCAGATCGCACCACACTGACTTCTTTCCTGAGGGTCCACTGACGGAACCAACCTAGGGTTTGGGGTGCTTGTCCGAAGCTAACCACACCTGCTTCTTCTTTTTTTTTTTTTTTGGTTTTTCGAGGTAGGGTCTCACTCTGGTCCAGGCTGACCTGGAATTAACTATGTAGTCTCAGGGTGGCCTCGAACTCACGGCGATCCTCCTACCTCTGCCTCCCGAGTGCTGGGATTAAAGGCATGCACCACCACGCCCGGCTACACACCTGCTTCTTTACAGAACGTCATCCTCATTCTTTGCCTCCAGTGCTGAGTGATTCGAGTGCTGCTGGGCGTTTGGCAAAAGTAGTAGTTACTGAGGCCGAGAGAGTGAACTCATAAATGACCATGGTGGGGACCGGGCTGACCACTCCTTCAGGAGAACTTGGGCTTGTTGTGAAGTTTCTATGTGTGACTGACCCAACACCAGAGAGGGGAAGGAGACACCCACCGTCCTTCTGGGGAGCAGGGGTCAATGTGGATGTGTAGCACGGCCTCCTCCAGCCCATCGCAGTTCAGAAACTCCACCTGCTCCTCGAGCTTCATGCAGTAGGCCAGTGACTGGAGCCAGATGTGTGCCGAGCCCAGGTGGACAACCTCCACTGGATCCCAGAACGGGTCATCCTCTCGAGTCACGTGACTGTCTTCTCCCTCCAGAAAGCGCTGATAAAGCTCCTCCATGAGGAATTTCCTATTGATGAACTTGGCTTTTGACCAAACCCACACCTGAAAAGGCAAAAGCAGATCACCCATATGTGGGCTCATCTGCTTGAATGATCACCTCTGGCTTTTTCTCAGCAAAGCACCCCAATGGGTGGACTGGGGAAGACTATACCACTCATCAAAATTAGCTTCCAGAACACCACATTTACTAGGTTGCCTTAGGGTCACTTAGAGACACTTGAACTTGGGATAGTCCTAGAGGAGACAGTGACAGAGCCAGGAAACAGACTCTCCCAGGAGAAATGAAGGTCTGGGGCTTGGAGCACACAAAAGAATAGCCCTCAAAGACGTCTATGTGCTAGTGCCATGACCTGTGAATTGTACATTACACTGCAAAGGGGAATTAAGGTCGCAGGAGGAATTAGGTCTGCCTGTGAGCTGACCTTAATAAGATTAGCTTGGATCTGCCAGGTTGAGCCCAGTGGAACCAGAAGGGCCTTAAACAGGGAAGAAGCAAACAGAAGAAAGGGCCAGAGCGGTGCTGTGTGGATGGCAGAAAGTGGATGGAGACGCTCTGAGCTGGGGCATGTTGGTGAGGTCTAAAATGGGGGAAAGGCAAGAAAATGCATTTACTCGTTGGGCCTCCAGAGAACAACATGGCCCCGTTGAGCACCTGGCTCTTAGCCCAGCAGTTAGTGATGGACTGCCAGCATGCACGCACATATCAGTTCATAACTCGGGGTCATTTAGTGAGTGTGTGGTAGTTTGTTATGGCCCAAGTAGAAGACCAAAGCCAGCAAGTGGCTCCAGAGCAGGTGAACCTCCCTGTGCACTTGGGGGACCACCCGCCAACTTGGCAACCACACAAGTGCCTTCAGAGGCATTTTGCAAAGGCCCAAAAAGGTTTAATTTTTTTGGTTTGTTGGTTTTATTTTGTTTTCCAAGGTAGGGTCTTGCTCTTGCCAGGGTGATCTGAAATTCACTTTGTAGTCTCAGGGTGGACTTGAACTCACCATGACCCTCCTACCTCTACCTTCTTCTTCTGTTGGCTTCTGCTTTTATTCTAGTTGCCCACAGAGGGAGGTGCTAGTTTACTTGGTACCACTTCTGTCCCTTACAGTCAACACATTTTCCATCTAACTGAATTCCTTCATCCTGCGGCTTTAAGCTCTGTCTCCTCTCTCCATAGCAGATGCTGGCCCAGAGGCCCTATCCTCACCCAGTGAGAGGCTGACACCAGCAGTTCCTGTCCTAAACTTGTTGCTCACTGGGGATGAACCTCTGAATAAAGAATGAAACCTTGGGCTGGGGAGATGGCTTAGTGGTTAAGGCATTTGCCTGCAAAGCCTAAGGACCTCAGTTCGATTCCCCAGGACCCACATAAGCCAGATGCACAATGGGGGCACATGCATCTCTGGAGTTCATTTGCACCAGCTAGAGGCCCTGGCAAGTCTATTCTCTCTCTATCTACCTCTTTCTCTCTCTGTCTGTCTCTTAAATAAATAAATAAACAAAATTTTTTTAAAAAAAAAAAATGAACCTTTGCTGAGCGTGGTGGTGCATGCCTCTAATCCCAGCATGCAGGAGGCTGAGGTAGAAGGATCACTGTGAGTTTGAGGCCAGTCTGGGCTACAGAGTTCCAGGTCAGTCTGGGCCAGAGTGCGGTCCTGATTTTTTTTAAGGCATTCTCAGGCTAGCAAGCACACATTCCTCTCTGCAGGCTTACAGGGATGTGAAGAACTGCCACACACAGTCAGTGTAAAATTAAGTGCTAGCATGGTGGAGGCCCATGTTTCATGTCCTAGGGATCAGATGGTGGGTAGTTTGAATAGATGACCCCCAATATATTCAGTGTTTTATTTGTAGTTTGGATCCATCTGGCTGGAGGCAGTGTCATTGGGTGGATCTTAACGTGTCGTAGTGGATTTAGGATTTCAATCTAAAGATGTGCAAAGTGT
Organism: Orientallactaga sibirica; assembly: GCA_036365145.1. NCBI lineage: Eukaryota > Metazoa > Chordata > Mammalia > Rodentia > Dipodidae > Orientallactaga > Orientallactaga sibirica. Next base: position 10,817,608 of record JAEOAD010000035.1, on the reverse strand, counting down.
GCCTAGCTGGAGTTCCTGAGGTGTGCTGTGCTGTGTGGCTTTTAGCTTTCTCTCTCTGTGTTTGGTCCTGTGAAAGCAGGCCAGTTTCTTCGGCCATTATGGAACTTCCCCTGGATCTGTAAGCTTCAATATATATCCCTTCCTCCATAACTATGCCAGGTCTAGAAGTTCATGTCAGCGAACCTGAAGCTGTCTGCTACAGATGGTGACAGGAGTTCTAAGCTTGGGGAGTTTAAGTTCCTTACTCCAGAGAACTAAGCTAACGGGGATCAGGATAATGAAGCGAGTTCACTGCAATGGGCCTGATGACAGGTGAAACTGGAGGCTGTCCTTGTCATAGGAGATGCGGACAGACTGGATTCTGGTGCTCTCTCATTTCAAGTCAGCGTAGGCTCGTGATTGGACGTGTCACTCACCTGAGCCAACAGCTATGTGGCAAGGCCCATTGAAAAGCAGCTGCAAGCCGGCAGTCCCAGGTCAGAAGTCTTCCCATATCATGGTCTGCTCCTGAACTTGTCCTTGTAACTATTCACCACACAAAACTGACCAGCGTCCATTCTGGGGTTGAATGTACAAGACAAGGCACCAAAACCTGCCATGTGTGCCTATCCTCGGGCCCACTGCCACTCTCGAGGCTCAGCCTTAAGAAACACACAAGCATGTGTGCATTGACATGTCACGTGTGCACACATACACAGTATTATACAAAACCAGAAATCCTGTCCAGCCAGTGTCCTCCAAGAAAGGCAGGCCTTCACTTGAGGGAAGGTCAATAACCTTCATTTTTTAAACCATTTTAAACAAATCCACAACCTTGGAGATGCTAGATCAGTTGATTAATCTCTACATAAGAAAAACAGGGGAAAGATCACTATAAAATCGAGTGCCCAATCCCTTCAAAGCCATCCTAGTTTATGACATCACAGCCTTTTTAGCTGTCTGCCTATGACAATAGTGACAGGACCGGGCCTCAGCTCTCCTGCTCAACTCACTTAGAAATTAGATGGTCTGTCCCGTGTTGCTTCTGGCAGCAGCCAGCTAGATTATTCAGGCAACTCTTCCACAAGCAGCAATTAAAAAGGATGAATACAGTGGGGCATGGTGGCCCTGCCTTTAAGCCCAGCACTAGAAAGGCAGAGATAGGAGTGCCATAAGTTCAAAACCACACTGAGACTACAGAGTGAATTCTAGGTCTGCCTGTACTAGAATGAAACCCTACCTCAAAAAAAAAAAAAAAAATGAATACATAGCTGGACGTGGTGGTGCACACCTTTAATCCGAGTACTAGGGAGGCAGAAGTAGGAGGATCGCTGTGAGTTTGAGGCCAGCCTGAGACTACATAGTGAATTCCAGGTCAGCCTGGGCTAGAGCGAGACCTTACTTCAAAAAATCAAAAAAAAGGCACTGGAAAGATGGCTTAGTGGTTAAGGAATTTGCCTGCAAAGCCAAAGGATCCTGGTTCAATTCTCCAGGACCCACATAAGCCAGATGCACAAGGGGATGCATGTGTCTGGAATTTGTTTGCAGTGGCTAGAGGCCCTGGCATGCCCATTCTCTCTCTTTCTGTCTCTCTCCTTCTCGCTAAATAAATTAATTAATTAATTAATTAATTAAATCTATATTAAAAAAGAAAAAAGGGAAGGGATGAATACAGCTTTCTCAAATCACTTTATAATAAAGAAACAGTAAAAATAAATAATAATAACATGGTTGGGCTGGAGAGATGGCTTAGCAGTTAAGGCACTTGCCTGCAAAGCCAAAGGACCCAGGACCCATGTAAGTCAGATGCACAAGGTGCATAACATGGAGAAAAGGTTTTGGAATCCCTTTAAACCAGAGTGTGAAGAAACAGCTAGTAGGAAGCTGTCAAAGCAGATTTTGGAAGAAGGCCTGATCTGAGAGAGCCCTGTGGAATACTGGACTGCCAAAGCTACTTTTCCTGACAGTCTTTGTGAGGAAGAAAAAAATGCAAAAGCATGGCTCCTAGAGGCCTCACCTCTACAGGCCCTGAAGCCCTTGGTTCTAAAGTCAAGGGTGCCTTACAGGGGGCGCTCCAACCCCACACTGAGACCTGACAGCTGCTCAGGGAGGGTCTGGGAGAGGAGGAGTGGCGAGCTGGCTGTCCTTGTCATAGGAGATAAGGACAGACTGGATTCTGGTGCTCTCTCATTTCAAGTCAGCGTAGGCTCGTGATTGGACGTGTCACCTGAGCCAACAGCTATGTGGCAAGGCCCGTTGAAAAGCAGCTGCAAGCCGGTAGTCCCAGGTACATCAGGTGTGGGGAAGCAGGTGTTTGCAATATAATGTGAGTTGCTTATAGTCTTTTCTATACAAAAGACTATTTCGCACTTTTATAAAGGTTTTAAAACTTGGGTGCAGGGCTACTGCTCAGGGAATGTTGCAGAAGAGGGCAAAGAAAGAAGGTAAGAGCCACAGAGAGGAAGGGAGTGTCTGGAAGCATCGCCCCCCCCCCTTTAAAAATCACTGACTGCTGCTCTCACATCTCCTAACCCGCAACCCCATAGTGAATACAGCAATCCCGCTGAGGAGGGCCCCCAGTGCAATGAGTGGAGGGAGGAAGGAAATGATGGTGCTAACGTGATGTGTCCGTACAAAGTTTCTACCTAAAAAACCTGGGTGCAGGTCAATGGTACAGCACCTGCTTAGCATGTGCAAGGCCTGAGTTTGAACCATCCCTAGCACTGCAAAAAGAGAGAGGGAGAGAGAGAGAGAGAAAAAAAAAAAAGAAGAAAAGGGAGAGAAAGAAGGGAGGGAGCCGGGCGTGGTGGTGCACGCCTTTAACCCCAGCACTCAGGAAGCAGAGGTAGGAATCGCCATGAGTTCAAGGCCACCCTGAGAATACAGAGTGAATTCCAAGTTAGCCTGGCCTAGAGTGAGCCCCTACCTCAAAAAACCAAGAAAGGAAGGAAGAGAGAAAGAAAAGAAGAAAAGACAAAACAGGGACTGGAGAAATAGTTCAGTGGTTAAAGGCACTCGCTTGAAAATTCTGTCAGCCCAGGTGCAATTCCCCAGCATCCATGTGAAGCCAGAGTGGTGCATGTGTCTGGAGTTTGCAGCAATAAGGAGCCCTGGTGCACCCATTTTCACTCTCTCTCTCTCATAAATAAAAATATTTAAGAAAGGACAAAGAAGAGGGTTATGACCCAGAACATTTTGGCAACTGTAGAGACGTGAAGCCAATGTGGTCTTAGCGGCTGGAGTCAGCCTCTTCCAGAGGCACCTGCTCAGGGATTCCCCTGCTAAGCAAGGGCCTGTGGAGGGAGACGCCCACCTAAAGCCCACCTGAGGATTAGTGACATAGCCTGTCAAAACAGACTAAAGGGCTGGAGGGATGGCTTAGCAGTTAAGGCGCTTGCCTGCAAAGCCTAAGGACCCAGATTCGATGCCCCATCATCCATGTAGGCCAGATGCACATTGTGGCACATGCATCTGGAGTTCATTTGTAGTGGCTAGAGACCCTTGAGTGCCCATTCTCTCTTTCTATCTGCCTCTTCCTCTCTCTCTCTCCAGTAAATAAAATTTAAAAAAATCAATCCGGGCAGAGGTAGGAGGATCGCCATGAGCTCAAGGCCACCCTGAAACTACATAGTGAATTCCAGGTCAGCCTAGACCAGAGTGAGACCCTACCTCGAAAAAACAAAAAAAAAAAAAAAAAAAAAAATCAAAACTCTGACATTTAAAAAAACACAGACTAGGGCTAGAGAGATGGCTTAGCAGTTAAGGTATTTGCCTGCAAAGCCAAAGGATCCCGGTTCGACTCACATGTAAGCCAGATGCACAAGGGGGCGTATGCATCTGGAGTTTGTTTGCAGTGGCTAGTGGCCCTGATGTGACCTCTCTCTCTCTCTCTGCCTCTTTATGTCTTTCAAATAAATAAATAAATATGTTTTAAAGAAAACAGACTAAAGATGAGTGTCCAATGTTCACGGATTTGGGTGCCCAGGGGCTTCCGAGGCATCACATAGAGAAGAGTTAGTATGAGACTTATCTGAGACTGTTTCTTCCTCTGAGGACAAAGGGAGAGAAAACAAGGTCTTAATTCCCTTTTTAAAAAAAAAAAAAAAAAAAAAAAAAAAAAAAAAAAAAAGACCATCCTGACAGACAGGTTGGGGTACATGGTGGTCAAATGGCCCTTTTTAGGGTCATACGAAAGTGTGGATTGTCTCGTCGCTTTAGGACAGCACATCTCTTTCTCATATGCACACAATCGCACAGGCACACACAGACATGGGCTCAGGGTCCCTCACAGTACAGTACTAATGCTTTTGAGCCATGCATGGTGAATGTTCAGAGCATGTCTTTAAGAAAGATCCCAGGAGCTGGTACCGTGTGTGAGAGAAAGACAAGGACACTCAGCTCCCTCTTGGCACACATCTGGCCTCTTTCCTGAGTCTCCTCTGTCTGCAGCTGGCAAAAATCACCCATGCCCCTTGGAAGCTCTCGCGGGGGCTCACACATGCCCGCTGCTGGGGTCCTACCTCATGAGTCCTTTGTTTTGTCACCTTCACCATGACCTCCTTTTGCAGGTCATAGCCTCTGGAATCTGACAAGGCTAAATTCTTCACCTTCAATTCCATCTTCAGTCCCTGGCAAAAGAAACACTTCTCACTAAACCAGCTTCCATTTACCAATCCATTCTCCTTTACAATTTCTTTTCCATTCTACACTCAAGCTTGTTTTCTTTCTTTCTTTTAAATATTTTATTTTATTTATTTATTTGAGACTGAGAGAAAAAAGCAGAGAGAGAGAGAGAGAGAGGGAGGGAGATAGATAAAGAAGGGGCGTGCCAGGGCCTCCAGCTGCTGCAAACAAACTCCAGATGCATGCGCCACCTTGTGCATCTGGCTTACATGGGACCTGGGGAATCCAACCTAGGTCCTTTGCCTTTGTAGGCAAGCTCCTTAACCGCTAAGCCATCTCTCCAGCCCTTTCTCTCTCTCTCTTTCTTTCTTTTAGAGCACACACACATGTGTATGTGTGTGGTATATGTGTGGTGTGTAGTACATGCATGCGTGTGAAGATGTGTACAACCTATGCTTGCGGAGGCCAGAGGAGAACATACAGTGTCCTTCTCTTAACTCTCATACCTTTTACACAGGGTCTCTCTCAGCCCTGACATGATATCCATCAGTGAGTCCCAGGTGATTTTATGATCTCTGCATCCCACCGCATAGTGGACTGGGGTTACAGACATGCATGGCTACTTCCAGCTTTTTTTTGTTTGTTTGTTTTTCGAGGTAGGGTCTCACTCTGGTCCAGGCTGACCTGGAATTAACTATGTAGTCTCAGGGTGGCCTCGAACTCTCAGCGATCCTCCTACCTCTGCCTCCCGAGTGCTGAGATTAAAGGCGTGCGCCACCACGCCCGGCTACATCCAGCTTTTTACATGGGTTCTGGGGAGTCAAACTTGGTGGTCTCTGGCCCAAGAGGCCCTCATGTTTAAGCAGCAAGCGTTCTTAATTGCTGGGCCCCAGCCCTAGCCCTACACTCAGGCTTTCTAAAAGAACATGGTCTGACCCTTGTTCCTTGGCGATCCTGCCAGGAGAAATGGCAGAACACCAAAATTTCTCAACAGTGTCCTGTCATAGTTATTAAGGTGACTAAAATTCTCACAAGGTTTCTGCTGACTGGCATCCAGTGTCACAGTGCTAACCTCAGTCGGAGAACTGTCTGGCATAGCAGTCTTTGAGGTGCCCCAGAGGTGCTGGGACAATCAGAAGTGAGTGATTATAACCAGCAAGTGTTGGTCTGGGGTGCAGGTGGCTCAGGCCGGCCGGGAAGGTGTTAGTCTATTTAGTTCAAGGTGACGTCTTGGGAAAGCTTTCTATCTCCCCAGACCTATAGATCCTTCTAGAACCTGACAGTATGCCATTTTTCAGGCTCTAAGTAAGTTACCTTCTCCAGCTCTTCACTCATCTGATTTGCTTCTGCGACCAGTGGCATGAGTTTGATGTAGTCCTGGAACACAGCCAAGACACTGGGGTCCACCTGGCCATCTCCATGTGCATCGCTCACGGCACCTGGTGAACATTCATCAGAATGGAGATGAGTCTGTTGCTCATTCCGTGGTACTTTCCAGCTGCAATAAACTCACACACTCATCTGCTCACTCGTGGAATCGCTTGTCTCGACCCACAAATCTCAAGTCAGGAGATTCTGTGCTCAGTTCCTATTCTTGGTCTCAAGGCCCTTGAACCAGGGTGGATTTGACTTTCAAGGTAGCTGGCATCTGGAGGCAGAACCTAGTAGGCTAGAGGAGTATGTAGGGTTTTATTCTGAAGCTGCTGTGGACACAGCAACCAACCTGTTCTCCTGCTATGTGTGAGTAGAGTGGAAGAAGGGCCACGGACATTATGGGAGGGCCAATGACTCTCCCAGACGTGGGTGACCACTCCTTCTTCTTAGGACTTCTGGGCTTTTTAGAAGCTCCCTGCCAGTGGGTCACACCGTGTTCTGAGGCCTGATCCACAGCACTGCCCACCAGGCTGCCTTGTGGAGGACTCGTCCTTGCCACTGTGATGTGAATGTCTCCACCCCAGGGTCTGAAGCTGGACATCAACTCCCCCCCAGCCCTGGGCAGGGAAGGCAGCTGCACAGTGAGCCACCATGCACAGTTGGATAGAAAGGTGGATTATTCAGTCCTGATGCCACTGAATCTTACTGGATTTGATCAAGAACTTCAGCAGAAGCTGGGTGTGATAACACATACTTAGAATCCCAGCACTCAGCCAGCCGAGGCAGAAAATTGTAAGTCAAGGCCAGCTTGGAATATATAGAGAGTTTGCGGCTAGCCTCAGACACCTAGCTCAATCTTACCTCAAAAAAAAAAAAAAAACCAAGGACTGGAGAGATGGCTGAGTGGTTAAGGCATTTGCCTGCGAAACCAAAGGACCCAGGTTCAATTCCCCAGGACTCACGTAAACCAGCTGCATAAGGTGGCGCATGTGTGGAGTTCATTTGCAGTGGCTGAAGGCCTTGAGGCACTCATTCTCTCTCTCTGCCTCTCTCTTTCTCTTTCTCAAATAAATAAAAATAAAAAAGAAGGAAATATTTATTACAATAAAAAGGAAAGAAAGAAACCAATAGTGGCTCACGCTTGCAATCCCAGCACTTGGAGGTTGAAGCAGGATTATCATTGAGTTTGAGGCTAGCTTGGACTACATAGTGAGTTCCAGGCCAGTCTGGGCTACAGTATGAGCCTAGTCCTGTCTCAAACAAATGAACTTCAACAGAAGAAACGCAAGGAATCAGATCAATTTATTTTGCTAACATTCTGAGCAGACTTTTCAGGAATGCCCCACTGTTCCCCACCCAAGGTTTTTAGCAAGGCAAACCAAGCACAGGCACTTCCTCCGGGTCACCGGCACATCACGAAGACCTCAGGGTGGCCCAGCCCACCCTTAGCACAGTGCCTTGGTGCCAGGGGAGGAGGTATGGGCAGGTTCTTGGGAGCCTCCATCTGAAGTGTGGATAAAGCTGGGCAGGCCGCGGGCCAAGCCTCTGAGTACACTAACCTGTGGGGAATCCCAGGTGTGGAGGCAGGCGCAGGAGAAAGCCCCATCTTTGACTCAGAAACCCAGGGTTACAATTTCCTGCAGGCCCAAGGTCCAGACTTTGTTCTCCACTGTCATCTCCAGCAGAGCCGGCTTCCAACCCATGCCCAGCTGCTGTGCCATGGGCCCTGTTGGGTTCCCTGAGTGTGACCAAAAGCCATTAGCTGCCTTTATCCAATGCAGCCATCCGATCTTGGCAAAATTCTTCCCTCATTTGCTGTATCTAACACTCTCCACAGCTCTTCCATGCCAAGGCTCATACTTTGAACTATCTTCGCTCACATTGCTAAGGGAAAGTTTGACAAATCTTTGACATGTATTCACTGTGTTTTTAGGAAAATCATATTATGGGACTGGGGGTGTAGTTCAGTGGGAGAGAACTCTAGCATGCAGAAAGCCCAAGTCTGGTTTGCAGAGAGGGAGAAAGAGATTGAAACATCACTATTTAAAGATTTTATTTTTAAGCCGGGCATGGTGGTGCATGCCTTTAATCCCAGCACTCGGGAGGCAGAGGTAGGAGGATCGCCGAGAGTTTGAGGCCACCCTGAGACTACATAGTTAATTCCAGGTCAGACTGGACCAGAGTGAGACCCTACCTCGAAAAACCAAAAAAAAAAAAAAAAAAAAAAAAAAGATTTTATTTTTATTTATTTATTAGAAACAGAGAGGAAGGGAGAGAGAGATTGAGAGAGAGAAATAATGGGCACATCAAGGCCTCTAACCACTACAGATAAACTCCAGATGCATGTGCCACCTTGTTCATCTGGCTTATATGAGACCTGGAGAATCAAACCTGGGTCCTTAGGCTTCGCAGGCAAACGCCTTAACCGCTAAGCCATCTCTCCAGCCCAAAACATCACCTTTTAATGCACATTCTACACATTGCATTCTGATACAGGAAGACTTTCCTTGAGGAAAGAGCACATAGAGAAAGCAGTTGCTTTCGGGTCAGCACAGGGAAAATGCCAGAAGTCAGGTCCTGGGGTCCCTTACCGAGCATGTCCACACTCACGCCCTCTGCAGCTGCCCGCTCCAGCTGGAAAAAGTCGTAGTCGAATCTGCTCCAGTCTGCGCAGCCCCGCTCGGAAGGAAGCCCGATGTACAGGTAAGCACTGTTAGATCCCAGGATGATGCGGTCCTGAGAGGAGATGGGCTCAGGCGGGGGAGGGTCATCCTGCTCCAAGAGCCCATTTCCAGCCCATCGTGGAGACCCGACAAAAGTGTCCCTCCTCCAGGACCCAGAATGGTGACCGTCAGAGTCTCAGAAGAAGACTCTGCAGAGTGTCCCCGGCACTAAGTCAGATTGGGGTTAAGTGCAGACTCCATGTGGGGCTGAGGTAAACATGCAGCTTCGGACCAGCCAAAAGGAGGTCCATGTGACCGGGACAGGTGAAGGGCAGCCCCGGCTGGCTGGAGACACTCACATGGTCTCAGGAGGTCAAGGGCTTCCTGAAGAGGAAGGACTGTGCCCCGCTTGCCTGTCCGGACAGGTTCTGTGGAGACTGGGGATTGACTGGAGAAAGCCCCAGGGTGGCTGGTAGGAGCCACTGTGGAGGTGGAGGGTCTGAGGAGGTGGCTTTGGGCAGTCAGGACTAAGAGGGACTGAAGTTGCAGGCAGCTAAGCAGTCCCTCCCCAAGAACAGGCTCTTTTCAAAAATTCTTTCTTTCTTTCTTTCTTTCCTTCCTTCCTTCTTTCTTTCTTTCTTTCTTTCTTTCTTTCTTTCTTTCTTTCCTTCCTTCCTTCCTTCTTTCTTTCTTTCTTTCTTTCTTTCTTTCTTTCTTTCCTTCCTTCCTTCCTTCCTTCCTTCTTTCTTTCTTTCTTTCTTTCTTTCTTTCCTTCTTTCTTCCTTTCTTTCTTTCTTTCTTTCTTTCTTTATTTATTTATTTATTTATTTATTTATTTTTGCTTGTTTGTTTTTTTCGAGGTAGGGTCTCCCTCTAGCCTAAGCTGACTTGGAATTCATTATGTATTCTCAGGGTGGCTTTGAACTCATGGTGATCCTCCTACCTCTGCCTCCCGAGTGCTGGAATTAAAGACGTGCACCATCACGCCTGGCTAAAATAATTTATTTTTTTATTTATTAGAAAGAGAGAAATGGGCCGGGCATGCTGGCGCACGCCTTTAATCCCAGCACTCGGAAGGCAGAGGTAGGAGGATCACCACGAGTTCGAGGCCACCCTGAGACTACACAGTAAATTCCAGGTCAGCCTGAGCTATAGTGAGACCCTACATCAAAAAAAAAAAAAAAAAAAAAAAAAAAAAGAAAAAAGAAAGGGGAAAGAATGGTGTGCCAGGGCCTCTAGCCACTGCAAACAAACTCCAGATGTGTACACCACTATGTGTATCTGGCTTACATAGGTTCTGGGGAGTTGAACCTGGGTCCTTAGGTTTCATGGGCAAGTGCTTTAACCGCTAAGCCATCTCTCCAGCCCCAAGGATGGGCTCTTAAACTTTGGATACCATGAAATGTGAGAGCTGAGTAGCATTTTAGAAAGCATCCAATGCCACGTTCCTCATTTCATAGGTGAGGTCTACAAAAGTAGAGTGACATTCCCAAGACAAACGTGAGTTGGGAGCAGATCTGTCACTCAGCAGCTGTGACTAGATGGGTACCACAAGGCCCAGCAGAGGTGGGAAGCCCAGCCCTGCCCATCCCCTCTTGCTCCTCCCCTCGCCCAGGATAGGAGTTAGGAACTGCTGTGGCAGGAAATGTACCAAATGCTGCAGCTTTGTCCTGGTGGTGATGGGCACCCCATTAACGACAACCTTGCACTTGCTGTGTGGAGTGACTGTCACTTTACCATCCAGATTCGTGATGGAAGCGTGTTTACCTGAAATTCTAAGAAGACAAGAGTTTGTCCCAGTCACTGAAGGAATGATGACATCAGTGACAGTTTAGGTTGTGCTGTCTCATTCTACAGCTGTGATGAACGAGGAAGCGTCTGTAGGGTCTCCTGGGGGCTGTGATTTGTGGGGTGCTGCAGACTGTAGGGCCTTGCCGTGGGGAGCACAGGTGGTGGGAGATGGCAAAACAGCTACTTTTAAAAATATTTTTCTTTATTTATTTGAGAGAAAGAAGGGGGACACACAGAGAGAGAGAATGGACACACCAGGGCCTCCAGCCACTGCAAACGAACTCCAGATGCATGTGCCACCTTGTGCATCTGGCTTACATGGGTCCTGGGGAATTGAACTTGGGTCCTTTGGCTAAGGGATTATCATGAGTGCTCAAAAGCTCACAGGCTGTGGCCTGGAGAGACAGCTTAGTAATTAAGGTGCTTGTCTATGGAGCCTAAGGACCCAGGTTCGATTCTCCAGGTCCCACATAAACCAGATGCACAAGGTGGCACTTGTGTCTGGAGTTTGTTTGCAGTGGCTAGAGGCTTTGGTGTGCCCATTCTCCCTCTCTCTCTCTCTCTCTCTCTCTCTCTCCCTCTCACTCTGACTCAAATAAAAATACATAAATTTTTTAAAAAGTTTGCAGGCCATGATGGGAAATGAATGCAGATATTTCAGTGGAACAATACGGAATCAGGTTTGGTGTTCATCAATGGTAGATAAAGACCATGTGGCCATGTGGCAGGGAAAACCATTCAGCCCCAAGGAAAGAATGGATCCCCGTGATCTGTAGCCACACGGATGGAACTGGAGGACATTACGATAAGTGAAACGAGCCAGGTATAGAAAGACAAATACCACATGTTCTCACTCATATGTGGAAGCTAACAAGTTGATTCAAAGAAATAAAGAATAGAAGGGTGTGAAGGTGGGAGGGCAAGGGAGTGATTAACGGGCACAGGGATGTAGTTGGATATGAAGATCGTTTCCAATACTTTATAGCATAAGACTATGATGGTTGAAACAAAACGGTTTTCTCCTCCAGCCCAAGATGGTGGCACAAGCCTGTAATCCTGACACTCAGAAACTGAGTCCGGGGGTTGTGAGTCTGAGGCCAACCTGGGCTCAGGCATGATGATATATACTTGTAATCTCAGGACCCCAGGTAGAGCTGGAGGGTCAGGAGTGGAAGGCTATCCTCAGCTCCATAGCCAGTTTAAGGCCAGCCTGGGATGATGACACTCTGTCTGATTGAGAGGTCCTAACTCCCCAATGCAGGACATAAAGATGCGCTTGCTCAGAGACTTACCCCAGGCCTTGAAGAATGATTGCATTTGAAGCATCCTGACCAATGTCACATGAACCTGAAAAAGGTCAGGACAGTTGTCTTCACAAGCTGACAGATGGGGCTGGAGAAATGGCTCAGTGGTTAAGGCACTTGCCTTCAGAGCCTAATGACCTAGGTTCAATTCCCTGGTACCCACGTAAGCCAGATGCACAAAGTAGTGCATACATCTGGAGTTTGTTTGCAGTGGCTAGAGGCCCTGGTACACCCATACTCTCACTTTCTCTGTCTATATATCTCTGCTTTCAAATAAATAATTTTGTAGAGAGAGAGACAGAGAATTGGCATGCCAGGGCCTCAGCCATTGAAATTGAATTCCATATGGTTGTGCCATCTAGTGGGCATTTAAAAAAAATGTGGGCCATTAAAAAAAATCTTGTCAGTCTCTCTCTGCCTTTTTCTCTCAAACAAACAAATAAATAAGTAAATAATATATTTTTAAAAGGGGGGCTGGAGATATGGCTTAGCAGTTAATGCATTTGCCTGCAAAGCCAAAGGATTCCGGTTCGATTCTCCAGGACCCATGTAAGCCATATGCACAAGGGGGTGCATGTGTCTGGAGTTTGTTTGCAGTGGCTGGAGGCCCTGGTGCTCCCATTCTCTCTCTCTCTCTCTCTGCCTCTTTCTCTCTCTCAAATAAATAAATAGATAAATGGGCTGGAGAGATGGTTTAGCAGTTAAGGCTCATGCCTACGAAGCCTAAGGATCCCAGTTTGATTCTCCAAGTCCCATGTAAGCCATATGCACAAGGTGGCGCCTGCGTCTGGAGTTTGTTTGCAGTGGCTGGAAGCCCTGACATTCTCTCCCTCCCCTCTTTCTCTCACTCTCTAGTAAATAAATAAAAATTTTAAAAACTTTAAATAAATAGGCTGGAGAGATGGCTTAGTGGTTAAGGCATTTGCCTGGAAAGCCCAGTTCAACTGTCCTGAACCCACGTAAGCCAGATACATGCATCTGGAGTTTGTTTGCAGTGGCTGGAGGCCCTGGTATGCCCATTCTGTTTCTCTTTCTGTCTCTCAAATAAATAAAATATATTTTTAAAAATTTTTAAATAAATAAATAATTAAATGTTGTATGAACCATGTGTGGGTCATGGATAAATAAGACATAGTGGGGCTGGAGAGATAGGCTTAGTTGTTAAGGCGCCTGCCTGCTAAACCTAAGAACCTGGTTCCAATCTCCAGGTCCCATGTTTAGCCAGATGCAAAGTAACGCAAGGGCACAATGCCGCACTTGCCCACAAGGGGGCACACGCATCTGGATTTCATTCACAGCAGCTGAGAGACTGCTGGCGCACCCATTTTCTATCTGTCTCCTCTCCCTCTCTGTCCTCTCTATGTCTCTCTCCAAAAATAAAAATAAAAAATAAGACATAGTGTATGCATATTATGGAATATCATCCGTGGATGAATTGTGAGGGCATGCTCAGCGAGATGAGCCAGACACAAAACAAATACTGTATGGCCATTTCTATGAGGCACCTGGAATGGGGCAATTCACAGACACAGCAGAGAGCTGGGAGAGGGGGATGGGGAGTTAGTGTTTAATGGGTTCAGAGTTTCAGTTGGAGGTAATGATGGAAAGTTCTGGAAATGGATGTGGTGATGGTTATAAGATAACGTTTTTAGTGCCACCGAACTGTCCTCTTATAGAGTGCATAGAGCCAGGCATGGTGAGGCACACCTTTAATCTCAGCACTCAGGAAGCAGAGGTAGGATTGCCATGAGTTCAAGGCTACCCTGAGACTACAGAGTGAATTCCAGGTCAGTCTGAGCTAGTGTGAGACCCTACCTCGAAAAACCAAAAAAAAAAAAAAAAAAAAAGAAAAGAAAAAAGAAAGAGTGAAATTTATATATATATAATCACTACAATTTTTTTTAAAATTAAAAATTAAAATCAAAAAGGGGACTAGAAAGATTGCTTAGTGGTTAAGGCACTTGCCAGCAAAGCCTAAGGACCCAGGTTCAATTCCCCAGAACCCATGTCAGCCAGATGCCCAAGGTGGTACATCCAACTGGAGTTAGGTTGCAGGGGCTAGAGATTCTGGAATGTCCATTCTAATCTCCCTCCCCACCAACCTCTTAATCTTTCTCTCTCTCTCTCTCAAATAAATACTTTTTAAAAAAAGGGAAAAAGGAAGAAGGGAGAAGAGGAAGGGAAGGGAAAGGAAGGGAGGAGAGGGGAGGAGAAGGTAAAGGAACCGACAAGACTCAGAGCTGGCTTCTGGGAGAAGACATAGGACAGGTGGGGGAAGACCAAATACCATTATGAATGAAGTACTTGAGGACCCCAGTGAGCTGCGGGTCCTCATTGACGTTGAGAAGGTGAGGGAGGGTCTTCATCATCTGTTGCTCCTAGAAACATGGAGAGGGTCGGGTCACCAGCCAGGCTAGCCCCTGGGACCCACAGGAGCAAGGGCAGCTGTCTGGGGAATGGCTCTTCTAAGGCTCAGCAGTCTCCCATTGTCCTCCCCGCAGTGGTCTGTGCGTGCCCCCTCCATCCTTGACTTGTGCCTCCACTGTTTTCTTCAGGCCCCTGGTGTCTTTAGGCTTCCTGCTCCCAGCTGTGGGGATGCCCCACTTGGGCAGGCCCTCCCTTTCACCCTCTCTTTCTCCCAAATTCCTTCTGTCAGCCCCTTGAGCAGCAGCTATTGACCCTGGGCTGGGGAGATGGCCCAGTGGGTAAGAGGGCCTTGCAGCAGGAGTGTGAGGGCCTGATTCACTCCAAGTTCAATCCCCCAGCACCCACATAAACAGCTGCCTATAACCCCAGTCCTGTGAGGACCAGAGACTGGAGAATTGCTGGGGTTCATGAGAATGGCAGATCTGGGTTCAGAGAGAGACTCTGTCTCAAGGAAATACGCAGATGAGTGATACGGAAGGCTACCTGACATTCTCCTGTGGTCTCTTCATGCATGTGTGCATGTACCACACATATCACATCACACATACTTACACACACACACAGTGGCACGTTGTATTCACCATCCCTTGGCTGCCCAAGTGTATTTCATTCTCTTTTTTTAAACATTTTATTTATTTATTTGACAGAGAAAGAGGGACACACAGAGAGAGAATGGGCACGCCAGGGCCTCCAGCCACTGCAAAGGAACTCCAGATGCATGTGCCCCCTTGTGCAGCTAGCTAAAGTGGGTCCTGGGGAATTGAACCTGGGTCCTTTGGCTTTGCAGACAAACGCCTTAACCGCTAAGCCATCCCCCCAACCCTGTATTTCATTCTTTAATGCAAACACTGGCTGTATCGTGCTCATGGAGGATGAGATAAACAAAGAAACTTGTATCTTAAAGTTCTTCCTCATTAATGGCAAAGAGGATGAAAGTGCTTCAACTGGCTGCCGTCCACGTACACTATAAAGCTCTGTATTCCTGTGCAAACTCTGAGTCCCACGTGGCCCAGGAGTTGTATGGAGCCATCCCTTCACCGAATGCTAGTGAACAGGACTTCTGGCCACACCTGAGTGTCCTTTAGAATTCTCAGCTTCTGACTTGATCTGGTCCACTGACACCATGGACCCACTCTACTCCCACCACCTGAGACACTCTGGGCTTCACGAATTTTCCAGGTTAGGCTGTTTTCTCCCCACTTTCCCAAGAGTTCTGGGTCTGATCCATGGCTCTGTGATTTCCCCAGAGCCTTGTGGGTCTGAGGAGTAACACTGTGCCCAGTGGGGGTCAGTCTGGCAAGGGATGGCAGAGAGAGACTCTCCCCTACCCATGGGTGACAGTCACAGCACCACTTGGGGTCTGGGAATATGGCTTTGTAGAACACTTACCTAGCATTTGCAAGGTTCCATCCCCAAATAATAAAAACCCTGCACACACATCCATGGTCCATTATGATCTGACAGTGACAGTGAAGGGCAGCCAGGAGAGAGACACAATGGCCCAGGTCAATCCGTACAATTCCCAGAGGACACACCCATCTCTCAGTTCTCCTCAGACTCTCTTCAACAACAGCCTTGAGATTCAGAAACCCATCCTCGGCTCAGTCATCATCACGATGTACCCACCCAGGACCTCCATTTCTCTCCCTTTCACGTCCAGAACTCTGTTGATAATAGTGGTAGAAGTCCTGTGTCACCTGTCACGTCTCACACATACCCTGAGGTCCTCACCACCGTCCAGGGCCTGGTACCAGTGCCGGCAGCTGTGTTTGGGTGGAGATGGACCGTGGGTGGAGGGCAAGAGACTCACCTGGGCAATGGCCGCATACTGCTGCTCCCATTCTCTCTGTGCCTGCGCCAGCAGGTGAGCCCAGGCCCCTTGAGTCCCCAGCTGCTGTCCTGCTGGGAAGCAGCCTGAGTACTCTAGAGAAGGGAAGAGATGGTAAACACCAGGTGTGCGTTGTCAAAGGTGAGGTGCAGAATGTCACTTCTGGAGAGTCAGGGAAACGAGGCTCTCAGGAGGACAGGGGAAATGAGTGTGCTTCCCCACGCGAGGAACCCACATGGTCATATTCCTGTGTAACTTACAA
This sequence comes from Orientallactaga sibirica, assembly GCA_036365145.1. Classification (NCBI taxonomy): domain Eukaryota; kingdom Metazoa; phylum Chordata; class Mammalia; order Rodentia; family Dipodidae; genus Orientallactaga; species Orientallactaga sibirica. Next base: position 10,801,357 of record JAEOAD010000035.1, on the reverse strand, counting down.
GGCATGAGAGCAAGAAGGCCCTGCCTGGGGGAAGAATGTGAATGACTGCTTTATACCACCATTTCAGGGAATTCCCATTAGGCTAGAGGCTCAGGGGGTGAAAAGCATAGATTTTTCAGTTTTTCATTTATCTTGTGCTTGCATTTATAAATAACAGGAATTAGCCGGGCATGGTGGTACACACTTTTAATCCCAGCACTCGGGAGGCAGAAGTAGGAGGATCACCACCCTGAGATTACATAGTGGATTCCAGGTCAGCCTGAGCTAGAGTGAGACCCTACCTTGAAAAACAAAAAAAATAAAAATAAAATAAAATAAAATAAAATAAAATAAAATAAAATAAAATAAAATAAAATAAAATAAAGGGGGCAATAAAAAAGGAGACTAAGGGCTGAAGAGATGGCTTAGCAGTTAAGGCACCTGCCTGCAAAGCCTAATAATGCTCCTTTGAATCTCCAAGTCCCACCTTTAGCCAGATGCAAAAGTGATGCAAGCACGCAATGTTGCACATGCACACAAGGGGGCGCACATGTCTAGAGTTCGTTCACAGTGGCTGAGTACAATGGCGCGCTCATTCTATCTCTCTCAAATTAAAAACTAAATAAATAAATAAATAAATAAATAAATAAAAAAGCCGGGCGTGGTGGGACACACCTTTAATCCCAGCACTTGGGAGGCAGAGGTGGGAGGATTGCCAAGAGTTTGAGGCCACCCTGAGACTACATAGTTAATTCCAGGTCAGCCTGGACCGAATGAGACCCTACCTCACAAAACCAAAAAAAAAAAAAAAAAAAAAAAAAAAAAATCACCACCAAAAAAAAAAAAAGACTGAAATTAAAAAGACCTTTTTTGTTTGTTTTTTGTTTTTGTTTGGGTCCTGCTGTAGCCCAGGCACTATGTAGTCTCAGGATGACCTCGAATTCACAGTGATCCACCTACCTCTGCCTCTAGAGTGCTGGGATTAAAGGCATGCACCACTATGCCTTACCAAAAGAACCATTCTTAAATGGCAAAGACATTGTTTCTTATAAATTTAAGTTAAACTAACAATCTCAAAATAAAGTTGGACTTTTGTTTATTTTTAAAACGTTTAAAAAAAAAAAACGGGCATGGTGGTGCATGCCTTTAATCCCAGAACTTGGGAGGCAGAGGTAGGAGGATTGCCATGAGTTCAAGGCCACCCTGAGACTACATAGTTAATTCCAGGTCAGCCTGGGCCAGAGTGAGACCCTACCTCGAAAAAACAACAACAAAAAAAAATTTTTTTAATATTTATTTATTTATTTGAGAGATAGGGAGACAGAAATAGCGAGAGAGAGAATGGGCATACCTGGGCCTCCAGCCACTGCAAACAAACTCCAGACACATGTGGCACCCTGTGCATCTGGCTTATGTGGATCCTGGAGAGTCAAACCTGGGTCCTTTGGCTTTGCAAGCAAGTGCCTTAACCACTAAGCTATCTCTCCAGCCCTATTTATTTTATCTTTATTATTATTATTATTTAGGCGATCCTCCTACCTCTGCCTCCCGAGTGTTGGGATTAAAGGCGTGTGCCACCACACCCGACTCAGCACTATTTATTTTTTCAATGTTATGTATTTATTTGTGAGGACAGGGAGAGAGATAGGGAGGAAGAGAGAAAGAGAGAGAATGAGAATATGGGTGTGCCAAGGCCTCTTGCTGCTGAAAACGAACTCCAGCTACATACACCACTTTCTGCATCTGGCTTTATGTGGATGCTGAGAAATTGAACCTGGGCTATCAGGCTTTGCAAGCAAGTGCCTTTAACAACTGAGCCATCACCCCAGCCCTAAAGTTGGGCTCTTAAACGTCGAGCCAGGGGCTGGAGAGATGGCTTAGTGGTTAAGGCACTTGCCTGTGAAGCCTAAGGAACCAGGTTCAATTCTCCAGGCCCCACATAAGCCAGATGCACATGGTGGCCCATGTGCCTACTGTTCGTTTGCAGTGGCGAGAGGCCCTGGCGAGCCCATTCTCACTCTCTTTCTCTCTCTCTCTCACTCTCCCTTTCTCTGTCTGTAATAAAGAAATAAATAAATAACATTAAATGATGAAAAAACAAACAAAAACATTGAGATCCTGAACAAAAGATCCTGAACAAAGCCTGTCTCTCCCCCATCTGCTCAGTCCAGCTACTCCTCCAAGGACAACTTCATTTGTAGGCCTGCCCCTCCCCCCTCCAACCAGCCCCTGGACATCTGCCAGCTCAGGCCCTCCTTCTTGCTCCTCTTATGCACTGAGATTGCCTCCTGACTCAGTTTACCTTCCACTCCAGCATTTCCATATCCAAGCAGCAGCCTGTTCTCGGCCCTTGACTCTCTCACCAGAGTGCAGGTGTTGACCACAGCTTTGTTCCGCACCTTTTTGGCCCTGTCACATGTAAAAACACATTTCCAAGGTCCCCTTTGTGTCCACAGATGCACCACCAGCCTTGGGACAACAGCAGGTGGGCTCACGTCACAATCAGAGTGGGATCTTTCACCATATGACTGGATTCTGCTTCGACTTAAAGCTCTGAGACCAAAAGCTACTTCCAGAACCTCCGTAAACTCCAAAATTCAAAGAAATTTATGCAGCTCAGCCAAGGCCCAGTGCTCAGCTCCTGAGTGTACAGAGGCTTGAACACAACTGGGTAATTCAAGAATGTGTTTGAGGGGCTGGAGAGATGACTCAGTGCTTAAAGGCACTTGCTTGCAAAGCCTGACAGCTCAAGTTCCATTCTCTAGTACCTGTGTAAAGCCAGATGCACAAAGTGGTGGTGCATGCATCTGGAGTCATTTGCAGTGGCTAGAGGCCTTGGCATGTCTATCCCCTTCTCCTCTCTTGTTATAAAAATTAATTAATTTAATTAATTAAGGAAATAATGCATTCAAGTTCTGTTGCTGCTGCTGAAATCACTAAAACCCTGTAGAGAGAAAATAGACATCTCAGGGTCTCTGGCCACTGTAAACAAACACTACAGATGTATATGCCACTTTGTGCATCTGGCTTTACATGGGTACTAAGGAAGTGAACCCTGGGCAGCAGGCTTTGCAAGCAAGCACCTTTAATCTCTGAGCCATCTTTCCAGTTCACAACTTACTCTTTAAAAAAAAAATTGGGGGCTGGAGAGATGGCTTAGTGGTTAAGGCACCTGCCTGCTAAGCCTAAGAACGCTGGTTCCAATGTCCAGCGGTTCCAATCTCCAGGTCCCACGTTTAGCCAGATGCAAAGTGACACAAGGGCGCAATGCCGCACTTGACCACAAGGGGGCGCATGCATCTGGAGTTCGTTCCCAGAAGCTGAGAGGCTGCTGGCGTGCCCATCTCTATCTGTCTTCCTCTCTCTCTGTCTCTCTCTCCAAAAAAAAAAAAAAATGTGTGCTGGGCATGGTGGCACATGCCTTTAATCCCAGCACTCGGGAGGCAGAGGTAGGAGGATCGCCAACAGTTCGAGGCCAGCCTGAGACTATATAGTGAATTCCAGGTCAGCCTGTGCTAGAGTGAGACCTTACCTCAGAAAACCAAAAAAAAAAAAAAGTGTGTATTCACATGTGTGCTATGCAAGTATACCTGTGCTGTGTGTGGAGGTTGGAGAACAACCTGAGGTGTCATCGTAGGAACACCAACCACCTTTTTTTTTTGTTGTTATTATTATTATTGAGACAGGGTATCTCATTGGCCTGGAGCCAATTAGGCTAGACTAGCTAGCCAGGGATCCTCATCTCTCTGCCTCCCCTGCATTGGGCTTTCAGGTGACCACCATGCCTGGTATTTTGGAGAGACAGAGAGAGAGAGGAAGACAGATAGAGATGGGTGCGCCAGCATCCTCGCAGCTGCTGTGAACGAACTCCAGATGTGTGGACGCCCCTTGTGGGCAAGTGTGGCATTGCGCCCTTGTGTCACTTTGCATCTGGCTAAAAGTGGGACCTGGAGATTGGAACCGGCATTCTTAGGCATAGCAGGCAGGCGCCTTAACCGCTAAGCCATCTCTCCAGCCCTGTGCCTGGTATTTTTTACATGGGTTCTGGGGATCAAACTCAGGTCCTCATGCTTGCAAGACAAGTACTATATGACTGAGCTATGTCCCCAGTCCTGCACACAACTTATTCTTTTTTTTAAGTTATATGCAAACACTCTGCTATTTTTATTTGTTTGAGAGTAAGAAATAGAGGCAGATGGAGAGAGAATGGGTGTTCTAGGGTTTCTAGCCACAAACAAACTCCAGATGCATGTGCCACCTTGTGCATCTAGGTTTATGTGGGTACTGGGGAATCAAACTTGGGTCCTTAAGCTTTGCAAGCAAGTGCCTTAACCACTGAGACATCTCTCCAGCCCCACAACTTACTCTTAATCATAATTCAAATGCAAATTAAAGTAATTTAGGGGCGGGAGAGATGGTTCAGTGTTAAGGTGCTTGCCTGCAAAGCCTAACAACCCAGGTGACCCAGGTTTGATTCCCCAGTACCCACATAAAGCAAGATGCCCAACATGGTGCATATATCTAGAGTTTGTTAGCAATGGTTAGAGGTCCTGGCATGCCCGTTCTCCCTCTGTGTAAATAAATAAATAAATAAATAAATAAATAAATAAATAAATAAATAAAAATTTTCTTTTAAAAATATTTTCTTGCTGGGCACATGCCTTTAATCTCAGCACTTGGGAGGCAGTGGTAGAAGGATCGCCATAAGTTTGAGGCCACCCTGAGACTACATAGTGAATTCCAGGTCAGCCTGGGTTAGAGTGAGACCCTACCTTTAAAAACCAAAAAAAATTTTTTTTTCTTAATATTTATTTATTTATTTGAGAGAGAAAGAAGCAGAGAGAGAGAGAGAGAAGATGCACCAGGGCCAGTCACTGTAAACAAACTTCAGATGCATGTGCCACTTTGTGCATCTGGCTTTACATGGGTCCTGGAAAATTGAACTGAGATCCTTAGGCTTTGCAGGCAAGTGCCTTAACCACTGATCATCTCTCTGCCCCTCCCCCCCCCAAATTTTTTGTGGTACACGCCTTTAATCTAGGTTAGTCTAGGCTAGAGCAAGACTACCTCAAACCAACAAAACAAAACAAAACAAAACAAAACAAAACAAAACAAAACAAAAAGCAAGATGCAACACTTAGGGCTAATGCAGAGTATTGTGCTGTCCTCAGGGACCTCTACTGCCCCCTTGTGGCCTGAGCTGTCCTTGCTGCTGGGAGAGGAACCGCCTTGGACCGGATCCACACTGTGGAGGAGCCACCACTGGAAGTGGAGCATCAGAGAGCTGCACCCAGGGGCAAGAAGTGTATGTCTGACTGGAGGGCCATCTCAAGGTGGGAGATGGTTGGGTCACTTTTTGGGGTTCCTGCTTGAATTTGATCCTAACAATGCTGGCCGACGGGTTTCACCCAGTTTACTGATTGGTCATCCCTGCCTGAAACTCACCCCTGTGACCGTGGAAATTCACCTGACTACAGAACCAGAGAGCTCCTGTTGGGCCTTGCTAGAAATGGGCTGGACCTGTGAGGAGGCTGGCCTGAACTATTGGACATGGCCAGGGGCCCTGGGCTGCAGGGTTGCAGCTGGCCCTCTGTCAGGAAGTTCCTGGAGACGGTGATGGCCTTCCCTATGTTGTAGGTTGTAGTGAGCTGTCATCGCCCAGAGTAAGCAGAACTGGCGAGGCGCTCCGCCCAGACCCCAAAAGGCTCTGGCCATTCCATAAGTCAGACTTTGCCCCCCACAGTTCCTGACCTTGTGGCTAGCTGCCCAAGAGGCCCTCATGTGGCTGAAGTCATGTAGCCATCTCACCCCCCACAGTAACAGAAGTCACAGCCTCCTGTTAATCTCCTCTTCCGCCCTTCCCTCTACCTTCCCTTATCCGTTCCCCATAGCTTTGAAGTTACTAGTTCTTCTGCCACCTAGGTAACAGCCCATAAACTATGCATCCAATTGCCATATAGTCTGTACATGCCATCTCAACCTTCCCCAAGTGTTTATAAACCCACTCCCCTTTTGAATAAACGAGTGCTGTCCATCAGACGGTCTCCCGGGTGCTCATTGCCCCATCATGTTTGCATTGCACTCACCTGCTGCTCCAGGAAGGACCCTGCTGCTTCCCTCCCAAACTTGCTCGTCAAGCCCTTTGGGGAATCCCCTGCCCAGGACGTTGCCCTCTGGTGGCCATCTTTCTCTATGACCCTCCCATCAAAAGGAATCCCTAATCAGTGGAAACTTAAAGTTAGGGGCATAAAACTCTCAAAAAGGAACCTGGGAACAGAACAAGACCCACAAGCTCCCCTTTGAATGAACTACTGGTCTCCCGGTGCTCATTGCCCCATCATGTTTGCATTGCACTCACCTGCTGCTCCAGGAAGGACCCTCCTGCCTGCCCCAGGTGAGGGTGTGGACAAGGTGGCAGGTACCCAGACAGGAAACGAGGTGGAGGAAGGAGAGTTTAAGGTCATCGAAGGCAGGATGCTTAGGGCACGTGCTCTGGCAGAGGAGCGCCCTGACCCTAGTCAGGCTAGCAGACGCAGAAGTAGGGAATGCAGGGCCAGGCACACAGGGGTGTAGCCCAGGTAGCTCAGGTGCAGATAATCATACATATCAGGGTGGCTTATGGTGCCCTTGGAGAGCACAAAATCTAGGTCAGCATCCAGGAAGTGTGCCCAAGAGTGGCCAGCCAGAGCTGCCCCTTACCAGCTCATTTACCTAACGGTTCTTCTCTCGAAGTGGGTCATTTTACAGTGCTGGCCCCTTGAAAGCAGGCCCAGCACCATCACCTGCGCCTGGGGTTGCAATTTGTTCACCGTCTGCACAATGGCCTTGATGCCTCCAGTCACCTGCTCTGCTGTATGGCCATGGTTGTTGGTGCCCACCCAGACCACCACAATCTTGGGCCACAGTACATGCTGTGTACTGTCACTTCCAAAGCCAAAGTCAAGTGCAGGCAGTGGAGAGAAGAGCCCCCTCCAGATCTCACACTGGTGCATGAGCTGGACCAAGGAGTCCCGGATGACAACGACTTACGGTTCCTTGTCTTTGCTATCTGCCACCAACCAATGGTGAGACTCGAGGGGAAGCTCCATGATGGCAGGGGGAAACTGTGGCATGAGCAGAGAGTGGACATCACCTCCTGGCCAACATCAGATGGACGACAGGAACAGGAGAGTGTGCCCCTCCCCAAATTCTTTTAAAGTAAATTTAACATCTTGTTATGATTTTGGTGTTAGGGATTAAACCCCAGAGCTTTGAGTGTGAAAGGCTATCCTATGGCTATCCTATGGACCTCCAGTCAAGGTCTTGTGTTTTTTTTTTTTTTTTTTTTTTTTTTTTTTTTGGTTTTTCGAGGTAGGGTCTCACTCTGGCCCAGGCTGACCTGGAATTAACTATGTAGTCTCAGGGTGGCCTTGAACTCACAGCGATCCTCCTACCTCTGCCTCCTGAGTGCTGGGATTAAAGACGTGCGCCACCACGCCCGGCTAGGTCTTGTGTTTTATTTGCTAAATCTGCCAGCCTGAGCCCTCTCATTTTACAAGAGAAGTTGAAATAGTAACCCAGTAGATCTGCCCCGTGTCACATAGGCCCTGGCTCTTTCCAAGACAAGAACCCAGAACTTCTGGCTGCATTATTTCTCTCCTCAGTGCCACAGCCCCTCAGAAAACCTGCTAGCAACTGGATTGGATCTGATAGGCAGAGAGAGAAGAAGCAAAGAGAAAAAGAGAGAGAGAGAAGCTAAAATTCAGCCTAAAGATCTGAACTGGTGTCATATCTGCTGGAAGAAAATGTCAAAGCATGAAGCAGTATTGAGGCTGTGAGAAGGGCTCCCTCGCTGAGAAGCAGTTGAAGAGAGGATTAGACAAGGCAAATCGCTCTTCACTGGCACAATCCAAACTATAGTTTTTGAGTTTTCACCCCATCCGTGGAGGGCAAACCAACCCTTCCGTGCTGTGGGAATAGGGGAAGGCCAAGCATCTTTCCCAGGGTCATGATCTGCTCTACAGCCAATATCCCTGTTACTTGCATTCCCACAGACCTGATGTCCACATAAGTGCAATAATGGCACACAACCATGTTGGGTAACCAACTGCTCTTGGATTGCCTAACAGATCTTCTCAGTGAAAAGGAACCCATATCTGGAACTGGGAAACAAGTCAGAATCATATCCAGAGAATGACTTTGCTTTCCAATATCAAGCTCCCACTAATCTTGAGTTATAAAAGGGTCTACACTCTTTAAATTCTCTCTAAATTGATAACGGTTATCCCGGTGCTGACTTCACAATCCATTGGAGAATCCGCTTCTCTTTCAGATGGGAGTGGGACCCGAGGAGATAAATGACCCCAGCACCAGCTGAAACCACAGAGGAATTAGAGAAATGAGCAAGAGTGCCGCTTTCTTAGTGAATCTGCTATCAGCCAAGGGTGATGGAGAGACACTGAGGACGCTCAACACCTACCAAAGCAGAGATCCAGGGGCTCCTAAGAGCCCATCACTGAGGTAGACTTAAAACACACTCAACATGGCTCAGGGGTGGAAAGATTGTTAGAGCTACGCACAGAGACATTGCCTCTCTCCCATAACTGACTGCTGCCCCCCCACACACAGAATGCATGACCCACAATCTCCATGGGGATGACCTGCATCCCCAATGAAGAGGAACCTTTCAGAAAAGGGCCAGGGATGAGGGAAAGGATGGTACCATCGTGACACCACATATGTACATACTAAGTATGTCCATAACTAATAAAAATAGATTAAAAAAAGAAATGCTGGCATGTTCAAATCATTCTGAACCTACAGATTCAGCTCTAGCATAGCTCATCCTCACTTATACCAATTCTCTGGGAGCAGGCACGCTCTTTGTCAGGAGAGATAGGCTGCGGGAGACAGATAACATCTCCCTTCAGGATTGGCTTCCATTCCTTTCCCATCTGAACCCACGACTCCCCACTCAGCTAGGACCCGAGGGACAGAACGACACTCTGGGCTCTCTCAGTGGCCAGTTCCTTCTCTTGTTTGTCCTATTTCCTTTCTTTTTAAAAATTTATTTGCAAGCAGAGAGAGGGACAGAAGAGAGACAAGAGAGAATGGGCGTGCCAGGTCCTCTAGCTGCTGCAAGGGGACTCCAGATGCATGTGCTTCTGGCTTCAAGTGGGTACTAGGGAATCAAACTTGGGTCATTGGGCTCTGCAGACAAGTGTCTTAACTGCTGAGCCATCTCTCTAGCCCTCTATTTCCTTTCATTCCTCTCTCACCATCACTTGGTTCTTCTCCTGGACTCCCACCCAAACACCATTGGGCAGAACAGCCCTGCCTGAAAGGAGTTTCCAGACTTTGAACATAAAACACCACAGCCAGTTATTGCCCAAACGTACCTTTCAGCGTATCTTAATGTCGACAAGGTTTCCTCATAGCAGATGTCAGCTGGGCTGATGGTTGCCATCTGTGAAAATGTCCCATACAGACACGGTTATCCAGGGTTTACTATTGGTGCTGTTAAGACAGTGATATTCACAGAACATTGTTTATACCTCACAATTCAGAACACTATGTGGGGCGGGGGGGGGGGTTGGAGAATTCACCCTAGCTCACCCCTTGATCCTCACAAGCAGACCTGGAATTTGAAGCCACCACTGACTAACTCTAACCACTGTGCTACTGACTCTGCTCAGCTCTCAGTGATGAGTCCCCAGCAATGTCACAGATGTAAATGTTTGCTAAATGCTACCAGTACAAAGGACAAAAAGCTTTGCTCATTCCCGGACAGCCACGTGTATGGTTTCAAATCTGGCTACTGACTGAATCAATGGGTCTGCAATTCAGAAAATGAAGGGTTTTTTTTTTTTTTTTTTTTTTTCATTTTTGGTTTTTCAAGGTAGGGTCTCACTCTAGCCTAGGCTGACCTGGAATTCACTATGTAATCTCAGGGTGGCCTTGAACTCATGGCAATCCTTCTACCTTTGCCTCCCGAATGCTGGGATTAAAGGCATGCGCCGCCATGCCCGGCAGAAAATGAAGTTTTGATGATTTAGAGGTGAGAGAGAGTCACAGGGTAGCTGGGAAGTGTGGCAACTGCCCACGGGACAGCACATTGCCCATGGACCTGAAGGCGCAGGGCCCCGATAGTTAAGCACATAGTGAGCAATCCCAGATAAGGTTTCCATCACTGGGAAAATCAACTTAAAGGAGGAAGGATTTGTTTTGGCTTAGTGTCAGAGGTCTCCGTCTATCATGGCAGAGTAGAGAGCTCACATCCTGCTTAGACAGGAAGCAAGGGAGAGAGAACACCTGTATCAATGGGCCTCCTTCTCCTCCCCCTCTTTTTGGAGGGAGGAATATGCCAGGCTCTCACATATGTTAGGGAGTACTCTAACACTAAGATTCAACCCCAGCTGTCTTTTCATTTTTCCTTTTTTCTTTTTCAAGTTAGGGTCTACTCTAGCGCAGGTTAACCTGGAATTCACTATATAGTCTCAGGGTGGCCTCAAACTCACAATGATCCTCCTACCTCTGCCTCCCAAGTGCTGGGATTAAAGGTGTGCGCCACCACATCTGGCTTATTTTTCCTTTATTTTATTTTATTTTATTTTAGAGAGACAGAAAGAGGCAGAGAGAGAATGGGCACACCAGGGCCTTTTCAGGCATTATGAACGAACTCCAGACACATGTGCCCTCTTGTGCGCATGTGCGACATTGCGCGCTTGCATCACTTTTGCATCTGGCTAAACGTGGGACCTGGAGATTCAGACAAGCGTTCTTAGGCTTCACAGGCAGGCGCCTTAACTGCTAAGCCATCTCTCCAGCCCTTATTTTTCCTTTTTTAAAAATAGTTTATTTACTTATTTATTTATTTATGCATTCATTCATTTGAGAGAGAGAGAGAGAGAGGCAGATAGGGTACCAGGGCTTCCAGCCACAGCAAACAAACTCCAGACGCATGCACCACCTTGTGCATCTGGCTTACGTGGGGCCTGGGGAAATTAAGTCTGAGTCATTAGGCTTCACAGGCAAGTGCCTTAACCACTAAGCCATTTCTCCAGCCCTTGTTTTCCCTTTTGATGCAGGGTCTCACTAAGTTGCCTAGGCTGTCCTTGAACTCAAGCTGTAGTCCAGGCAGGCCTTGCTTGAGATCTTCCTCTCTTGGCCGCCCAAGTAACTGCGATTACAGGCCTAGATCACCAGACTTGGCTTTCTTTCCCCCTTTTTTCATCACCAGACATAGTTAAGCACATAGTGAGCAATCCCAGATAAGGTTTCCATCACTGGGAAAATCAACTTAAAGGAGGAAGGATTTGTTTTGGCTTAGTGTCAGAGGTCTCCGGTCTATCATGGCAGAGTAGAGAGCTCACATCCTGCTTAGACAGGAAGCAAGGGAGAGAGAACACCTGTATCAATGGGCCTCCTTCTCCTCCCCCTTTTTTGAGGGGGAGAATATGCCAGGCTCTCACATATGTTAGGGAGTACTCTAACACTAAGATTCAACCCCAGCTGTCTTTTCATTTTTCCTTTTTTCTTTTTCAAGTTAGGGTCTACTCTAGCACAGGTTAACCTGGAATTCACTATATAGTCTCAGGGTGGCCTCGAACTCACAATGATCCTCCTACCTCTGCCTCCCAAGTGCTGGGATTAAAGGTGTGCGCCACCACATCTGGCTTATTTTTCCTTTATTTTATTTTATTTTAGAGAGACAGAAAGAGGCAGAGAGAGAATGGGCACACCAGGGCCTTTTCAGGCATTATGAACGAACTCCAGACACATGTGCCCTCTTGTGCGCATGTGCGACATTGCGCGCTTGCATCACTTTTGCATCTGGCTAAACGTGGGACCTGGAGATTCAGACAAGCGTTCTTAGGCTTCACAGGCAGGCGCCTTAACTGCTAAGCCATCTCTCCAGCCCTTATTTTTCCTTTTTTAAAAATAGTTTATTTACTTATTTATTTATTTATGCATTCATTCATTTGAGAGAGAGAGAGAGAGAGCAGATAGGGTACCAGGGCTTCCAGCCACAGCAAACAAACTCCAGACGCATGCACCACCTTGTGCATCTGGCTTACGTGGGGCCTGGGGAAATTAAGTCTGAGTCATTAGGCTTCACAGGCAAGTGCCTTAACCACTAAGCCATCTCTCCAGCCCTTGTTTTCCCTTTTGATGCAGGGTCTCACTAAGTTGCCTAGGCTGTCCTTGAACTCAAGCTGTAGTCCAGGCAGGCCTTGAACTTGAGATCTTCCTCTCTTGGCCGCCCAAGTAACTGCGATTACAGGCCTAGATCACCAGACTTGGCTTTCTTTCCCCCCCTTTTTTTCACCATCCTGGACCCCATCATCTGAGATGGTATTACACATTCAGAGCAAGTCTTTCCCCTTTAGTTATTTCTCTCTGGAAATAGGCTCACTACAGAGGTGTGCTTTACTAATCTCCTAGATACTTCTCAATCCAACCAAGCTGGCCATCAAGATTAACCATTACACTTACATATAATTGTTTAACTTTATAACTGTTTTTCTGAGGTAAGTCCAATAGACTGGCCTTTTTTTTTTTTTTTTTTTTTTGTTTTTGTAATGCGGGGGTGGTCAGAGAATATTGGTGCACCAGGGCCTCCAGCCACTGTAATCAAACTCTACATGTGTACTCCACCTTGTGCGTATATGTGAACTTGTGCGCTTGCACCACCTTGTGCATCTGTCTTACGTAGGAGCAGGAGAGCAGAACATGAGTCCTTAGGCTTTGTAAGCAAGCGACTTAACCACTAGGCCATCTCTCCAAGACAAACTTTATAATTTTGTTTTTGCTTTTGTTTTTGAGGTAGGATCTCACTTTCTAGCCCAGGCTGACCTGGAATTCACTATGTAGTCTCAGGGTGGCCTCAAACTCACATCAATCCACCTACCTCTGCCTCCCAAGTGCTGGGATTAAAGGCATGTGCCACCATGCCTGGCTTAATTTTGTGACTTTAAAAAAATTTTTTTAATTTTTTCATTTTTTGGAGAGAGACACAGAAAGAGACAGACAGAGAAGGAGAGGGAGACAGATAGAGATGGGTGCACCAGCAGTCTCTCAGCTGCTGCGAACGAAATCCAGATGTGTGCGCCCCCCTTGTGGGCAAGTGCGGCATTGCGCCCTTGCATCACTTTGCTTCTGGCTAAACGTGGGACCTGGAGATTGGAACTGGGTTCTTAGGCTTAGCAGGCAGGCGCCTTAACCGCTAAGCCATCTCTCCAGCCCTAATTTTGTGACTTTTAAAGCTTGTTCATTTGTATTTAGTTATTACAGTAGTATTTTCAGTTGGCTATTGCTACCAGCTCTGCTTTAGAAATGAAAGGAATGGAACTAGGCATATAACTCACTGGTATTACCTTTGCCTTTGCCTAGCAAGCTTGAGGCCCTGCAGCCAATCTCCCATATCATGGGAAGGACAAACAGAAATGAGGGACTGGAGGGATGGCTTAGTGGTTAAGGTGTTTGTCTGCAAAGCCAAAGGACCCAGGTTCAATTCCCCAGGACCCACATTAGCCAGATGCACAAGGGGGTGCATACATCTGGAGTTTGTTTGCAGTGGCCAGAGGCCCTGGCACTCCCATTCTCTCTCTCTCTTTCTCTCTCTCTCCCTCTTTCTCTGTCAAATAAATAAATAAAAATGAAATATTTTTTTAAAAAAGAAAAAGAAAAACAGAAATGAGGCCAGACATGGTGGTGCATACCTTTAATCCCAGCACTTGGGAGGCAGAAGTAGGAGGATCCCCATGCGTTCAAGGCCACCCTGAGACTACAGAGTGAATTCCAGGTCAGCCTGGGCTAGAGTGAGACCCTACCTTGAAATAAAACAAAACAGAAATAAGGATCTTAGATATTTTTGCTGAAATGTGGCTTGCACCAGGGAGACTGCAGAGCTTGGAGGTTGGTGCACACCTTCAATCCCAGCACTCGGGAGGCAGAGATAGGAGGATCGCCGTGAGTTCAAGGCCACCCTGAGACTACATAGTAAATTCCAGGTCAGCCTGGGATAGAGCGAGACCCTACCTTGAAAACAAAACCAGAATAAAAAGTTTAATGCAGTACAGTAGACGCTTAGTTGCACACTGCAGCAGAAAGGCCCTGGGAGTTGGACATATGGGAATGGCGGCCAGGCATGCAAAGCGCTGTGTCTGAGTGTGCTGAGAATGGTTTCAACACTATCAACCGCAGTAGCAGCTGAACCTGTGGGAAATGCTGTGAGAACATGGGTCTTACCAAAGTCGTTCTGCTGTTCCCACCCAGGGCCGACTGGAGCAGTTTGGTCAGGACAGAATCTCTGTAGGGAATGTGCAAGACTTTCTTCCCCGTAGCTGCATCAGCTAAAGCACTGGATGAAGGAGAAACATTAAACCACCAACAAAGAAATGAAAGAAAAACAAAACTGTGAAGCCAGGCATGGTGGCACTCGCCTTTAATCCCAGCACTCGGGAGGCAGAGGTAGGAGGATCACCATGAGTTCGAGGCCACCCTGAGACTACATACTGAATTACAGGTCAGCCTGGACCAGAGTGAGACCCTACCTCAAAACAACAACAACAACAACAACTGTCTCTCAAAGGATAAGCTAGAAAGAGCCCATACATCCCTCCCCCTGTGGCCCGATGTGATGGTTTGAATGTGAAATTTCCCTACAGGCTCATGCGTTTGAACATTCAGTCCCAGCTTGTTGACTAGTGTTTTTTTTTATATTTATTTATTTATTTATTTATTTATTTATTTATTTATTTATTTATTACAGACACAGAGAGGGAGAATGAGAGAGAGAGAGAATGAGTGAGACTGGACATGCCAGGGCCTCTAGCCATTGCAAAAAAACACCAGATGTAGCCGGGCGTGGTGGCGCATGCCTTTAATCCCAGCACTCGGGAGGCAGAGGTAGGAGGATCGCCGAGAGTTCGAGGCCACCCTGAGACTACATAGTTAATTCCAGGTCAGCCTGGACCAGACTGAGACCCTACCTCGAAAAACCAAAAAAAAAAAAAAAAAAAAAAAAAAAACCAGATGCATGTGCCATCATGTGCATCTGGCTTATGTGGGACTTGGAGAATCAAACCTGGGTCCTTAGGCTTCATAGGCATGCACCTTAAGTGCTAAGCTATTTGTCCAACCCTGGTTGACTGTTTGGGGAGGCTGTGGCACCTTTAGAAGGTAGGGACTAGCTGGGAAGGTTTATCAGTGGTTAAAGGCTCTTGCTTACAAAGCCTGCCAGTCAGGATTCAATTCCCCAGGCCATATAAGCCTGACATAAGCCAGACACAAAAGGTGGCACAAGCACTCTCTCTACCTGTCTCTCTCTCTCTCTCTCAAATTAATTAATTAATTAAAAAATCAAAACAATTGGCAATGCTAATCTGATGACAAAGACCAATTTCTTTTGAGGTCGTGCCAACTGGGAGGGTTAAGGGGGACTTTGGCCTTCTTGAAATGGTCTATATTTTGACCTGAGCATTATTATGGACAAAGTCTATACATAAATTCATTGAGCAGGGCATTTAAGGTTTGTAAACTTCACTGCAAATTATACCTTAATTAGAAAATTTGTTTTTTTAGAGAGAGACAAAGAGATTTAGCCCTCAGCCACTGCAATTGAACTTCAGATGCTTGCGCCACCTAGTGGGCATGTGCGATCTTGCGCTTTCCTCTCCTTTGTGCATCTGGCTAACGTGGGATCTGGAGAGTCAAACATGGGTCCTTAGGCTTCACAGTCAAGCGCCTTAACTATAAGCCATCTCTCTAGCCCAAAAGTTTGTTTTTGAAAAAGTGACTCCCAGCCTGGCATGGTGGCTTGTGCCTCTAATCCCAGTACTCTGGAGGCTGAGGTAGGAGGATAGTTGTGTGTTTGAGACTGGGACTACAGAGTGAGTTCCAAGTTAGCCTGCTTCAAACAAACAAATGTATCTCCTAGAAGCCAATACAGCAGTTGAAGTGGTTTGAATGGAGGTCCCTAATAGATAGACTCAGGAGTTTTATTACACCTGATCTTAGCCAAAAGGCTAAGAAGTGATGAGTTTTATTAAAGCTTCGTAGATCTCCAGCGGCCTGGCTGGAGGCGGTGTCACTGTGGATGGACCCTAAGGTCCAGCCCTAAGGTGTAGGGGCGGACCCCAAATTCCAAACTAAAGGTACACAAAGTGTTTGAGTTCTGCCTGGGTTCTCTGAGGTTTTGCTGTGGGTTTTTGCTCTTGCTTCTTGGTGGTGGCTTTTCTCTCTCTGCTTGGTCCGTGAAAGGGGACCAGATTCTTCCGCCATTATGGAACTTCCCCTGGATCTGTGAGCTTCAATAAATATCCCTTTTTCCTCCTATAAACTGTGTCTGGTCTGTAGGTTCATCCCAGCAATGTAAGCTTGTCTGCAAAGTAGCTTATCCTTTTTTTTTTTTAAATAAAATTCAAAAGTAAATGCTACTAAGCAATAATAGTCACGTGGGATAAATGAGAAAGGTAGATGGGAAGGACACCCTCCGAGCTGGGATTAGGAGAAGGCAGCTAGCTCTTGGGTTCAGTGGTGGATATTTTCCCAGTGTTATTTTGTTAAGTATTTATTAATTTAAAACATGTAGGTGGGGCCGGGTGTGGTGATGCACGCCTTTAATCCCAGCACTCGGGAGGCAGAGGTAGGAGGATTGCCATGAATTTAAGGCTATCCTGAGACTACATAGTGAATTCCAGATCAGCCTGGACCAGAGTGAGACCCTACCTTGAAAACATATATATATATTGGGGGCTGGAGAGATGACTTAGTGTTTAAGGCATTTGCCTGCAAAGCCAAAGGACCTACGTTCGATTCCCCAGGACCCATGTAAGCCAGGTGCACAAGGTGGCGCATGCATCTGGAGTTCATTTACAGTGGTTATAGAGGCCCTGGCAAGCCCATTCTCTCTCTGTCTCTTTTCTCTCTCTCTGCTTGCAAATAAATAAATAATAAAACATATAGGTGGGCCATGTATGAACCCATGATGACAGTGAATCATGAACCAAAGGTTATAATTGATCTCATTGTACAGTATCTTAATTTTAGTTGATCTATTTGTAGAGCTGGGGGTGGAACCCAGGGCCTAGGACTTGTCAAAACCTTGATCCTCCACAGGGCTATCCTTCACCTCCCCTGCCACCAGCCTCTACCCTTTTCTCCACGGGGTCATTATTTTCTGACACAAATACATCACGTACCTGATGACATTTCCTAGACTGGTTAAACTCAAGTTGACCCGTGATCCCTCCCTCAGCCGGTCTCCCTCGGATCCTGAGGACTTCTGCCTCTCACTGCCGGCCAAGTCCACCAAGTTGATGCTGGATTGTTTGGTGAGGGCTGTGTCTGGGAAAATCTGCAGAGACAAGGCCCAGCTGTTAAAATGCTGACTACAGGCTGCACAGGGAAACCACCTGGCCCACTTACCTGGCTGGCTTCTGTAAGTGTGAGAATGTCTCCAACTGCAAAATTAATAAACAAATGAAAGATGCCATTGAAGATGTCATCCCTGTGCAGTGACATTTTACAATATTCCATTACCAGGCCCAAGAGTCCCACTTGCCCTTCACAGTTCTGCAAAGCTCTTTCTCAGAGAAATGCTAGACACTGGGAATATCAATAAGCTTTTAAAATATAAATTACCGCTGGGTGTGGTGGCGCATGCCTTTAATCCCAGCACTCGGGAGGCAGAGGTAGGAGGATCACCGTGAGTTTGAGGCCACCCTGAGACTACATGGTGAATTCCAGGTCAGCCTGAGCTAAAGTGAGATCCTACCTTGAAAACCCAATTAATTACCACAAAATGACCAAAATCAGTAACTGTTCAGTGTTGTGGTGGCCCTGCAGTACCCATATAAAGCCAGATCCACAAGGTGGCACTTGTGTCTAGAGTACATTTGCAGGGGCTGTCTCTATCTCTTTCTGCTTGCAAATAAATAATCAAGTGAATAGCAATTAAGGTTAATAAAATTCTCTCTCTCTTTTATTTTTTTTGGGGGGGTTGTGAGGTAGGGTCTCGCTCTAGTCCAGGCTGATCTGGAATTCACTATGTAGTCTCAGGGTGGCCTCAAACTCACGGTGATCCACCTACCTCTGCCTCCCAAGTGCTGGGATTAAAGGCGTGTGCCACCATGCCCAGCTAAAATTCTTTAAAATGCATATCTGAGGACTGAAGAGATGGCTTAGTGGTTAGGTGCATGCCTGCAAAGACTAAGGACCCAGGTTCAATTTCCCAGTATTCATGTAAGCCAGATGCCCAAGGTGGCACATGTGTCCAGAGTTCATTTGCAGTGGCTAGATGCCCTGGCACACCTATTCTCTCTTTCTTTCTCTATCTGCCTCTTTCTCTCTCTTTCATAAATAATAAATAAATAAATAAACTATTTTAAAAGTACATATTTGAGCTAGGGAGGTGGCCAGTGGTTAAAAATGCCTATTATGATCAGTATATGGTGGCGCATGACTTTAATCCCAGCACTGGGGAGGCAGAGGTAGGAGAATCACCATGAGTTCGAGGCCACCCTGAGACCAGTGAATTCCAGGTCAGGCCACCCTGAAAAAAAACCAGTCTGGGCATTGTGGTACACGCCTTTAATACCAGGTCAGCCTGGGCTCACCATGAGTTCAAGGTCACCCTGAGACCACATAGCGAATTCTAGGTTGGCCTGGGCTAGGGTGAGACCGTACTTCGAAAAAAAAAAAAAAGAAAAGAAAAAGTCTATTATGATCTGGGCATTGTGGTACACGCCTTTAATCCCAGCACTCACGAGGCAGAGGTAGGAGGATTGCCAAGAGTTCGAGACCACCCTGAGACTACATAGTGAATTCCAGGTTGGCCTGGGCTAGGGTGAGACCCTACCTTGAAAAAACAAAAAACAAAAAAAAAGAAAAGAAAAGAAAGAAAAAGAAAAAGTGCCTATTATGCAAGCCTGGCCACTGGAGTTCAGGTCCCCATAACCCATGTGAAAGCTGGATGCTCAGGCTCAATGGCACATGTGACTGTAATCCTGATACATCTACAGCAATGGGAGACGAAGTCAGGAGAATGCCAAAGCTGGTGGGTCAACCAGTCTGGCTTTCACAGGAGCAAAAACAACACAGAGCCTGTCTCAAACAAGGTGGGAGGAGGAACAATAACCCAAGGTTGTCCTCTGACCTCTACACTGATACACACACACACACACACACACACACACACACAATGCATTATTTCAGTCAAGTCTCCCAGGTTTCCTGAGAACAGAGCTATTCACATTGTACAAAGAAAGACCCGGAGGGCCAGGGAGGTGCACAGGGCTGTGTTTGTCCTGTTCCTGCGGAGAGCAAGATGGTGCTCCTTGACTCGTTTTCTCTCCTGCTGGTCCTGAGAGGTCAGCGAGGTGGACTCATAGCTTGCTGGAACATTCACCCGAGACTCACGCGTGAGTCACCACGCTAGGGCAAATCGGGGATGTGATTTGAGGACTCTGGCACGCTGGGGAGAATGGAGGAGGAGAAAAGTCTGCTCTCCTGTATCAAAGGCTTTTGTTAGTGAAGTGTAACAGGGATTATCTGGTTTCCAAGAACTTCCCTTGGGTTTTGCAAATCTCAGAAAGGCACGTCAGCATCTAGCCCTACCCTCAGACGGGCAATGTGCGTCTACCATAACTGATAAACCACAGAGGCACTCTCTTATCTTTACGGCTGACTCCTTGACCAACTTGAGGGTAAAATTAATTAATTTTTTTTTTTTTTTTTTTTTTTTTTTTTGGTTTTTCAAGGTAGGGTCTCACTCTGGCCCAGGCTAACCTGGAATTTACTCTGTATTCTCAGGGTGGCCTTGAACTCACAAAGATTCTCCTGCCTCCTCCTCCCAAGTTCTGGGATTAAAGGTGTGCACCATCACTGGTTCTAAAATTAATTATTCACACTGTGGAATTTACTTGAGGGAAAACAGCCAACGGTGTCCCGTGGGAACCTGGGGCATCTGGTAGACCACATGACTACTCCATCATAAGACACGGGCCTATTCAGTGAGGGGTGGACAGGAAAAGAGCAGGTGCCTCACTTTTTGCCGCTCCTGTAGTCTGTGGTCAAAAGCAGTCATCTTAGCCCATGGACTCAATGTGGAAGGACTCTCTGGTACCCACCAGCCCACTCTGCCACTGTGAGTTCCTTCCACCCACAGACCCTTGCAAGGGCATCAACCTGACTCCTACCTGCTTGAACTGGATGGTGATGACCATGTGGGATCGGCTGCTGCTGGCATTCATGTGGGTGGAAGCTGTCGTCCTGACTTTGGTTCCCTGTTCCATGAGCTTTTCAATGTGCACATACTTCTCACAAGGTGCCCACTTCAGACCTTCCACGAAAAAGCCCAGCTGTTGGTCTTCCCTGACTTTTAGCCCACCAGGATTCTTGGTTCTAGACAGCAAGTCTCTTATCTGTGGGGGGAAATGAAGAAATGATTGTGAATGTCAAGAAGGCTGGCAATTTGATTTACTTCCCTGGTATATCCCTGTCTACAATATATTAAGTGAGATGGCTCAGTGGTTAAGGCACTTGCCTACAAAGCCAAAGGATCCCAGTTTGATTCTCCAGGACCCATGTAAGCCAGATGCACAAGGGGCGCATACGTCTGGAGTTCTTTTGCAGTGACTGGATGCCCTGGTGTGCCCATTCTCTCTCTCTCTCTCTGTGCCTCTTTCTCTCTCACAAATAAATAAATAAAAATATATTAAGTGCTCAATAAATACTTCTTCTTTGTTTATTTTATTTTATTTCTTTATTTCTTTCTTTTTTTTTTTTTTTTTGAGGTAGGGCCTTACTTTATCTCAGGCTGACCTGGAATTCACTGTGTAGTCTCAAGGGTGGCCTTGAATTTATGGCGATCCTCCTACCTCTGCCTCCCAAGTGCTGGGATTAAAGGTGTGCGTCATCATGCCCAGCTGACCTGGAATTCACTATGTAGTCTCAGGGTGGCCTCAAACTCATGGAAATCCTCCTACCTCTACCTTCCAAGTTCTGGGATTAAATGCGTGCATCACCACACCTGGCTCAATAAATATTTCTTTCTTTTTAAAGTTTTTTGTTTGTTTGTTCTTTATTTAAGAGTGACAGATAAAGAAAGAGGCAGATAGATAAAAAGAGGAGAGCCACTGCAAACGAGCTCCAGATGTATGCACTCCTTATGCATGTGGCTTACGTGGGTTCTGGGGGAATCAAGCCTCAAACTGGGGTCCTTAGACTTCACAGGCAAGCACTTAACCACTAAGTAATCTCTCCAGGCCCTCAATAAATATTTCTTAGGGCTGTGAAGATGGCTCTGTGGACAAAGTACTTGCCATGCATGCATGAGGACCTGAGTTTGGATCCCCAGAACTCGTGTAAAAAGCTAGATGTGGTAGTATGTACCTGTAGTGCAATGCTGAGGAGATGGAACAGGAGGGTTCCCTGAGACTTGCTGGCCAGCTAGTTTAACCAAACTGGTGAGTGACCAAGGAAGGCGTTAGCCTCTGGCCTCCATAGGCATCCATGTCCACACACATTCAAACACACACACACACACACACACACACACACACACACACACACACAACTCAACAAATATTTCTTTTTCTGTGGTTGTTTTTTGTTTTTTTGAGGTAGGGTCTGACTCTAGCTCAGGCTAACCTGGAATTCACTATGTAGTCTCAGGGTAGCCTCAGTCTCTCAGTGATCATCCAACCTCTGCCTCCAGAGTTCTGTGATTAAAGGCGTGAGCCACCACGCCCAGCCTTAAACAAATATTTCTTAGACGTAAATAAATATTAAGTTCTTATAGATACCAGACAACCTCATTATTGAGCTAAGTAAGAAATATTATGTAAATGTGTAAGAAAGAAGATATAAAAACATTACAATTAGTGACACCAGAGACCTAATTTTAAAAATAATATTTTTAAATTTTAATTTTATTATTATTTATTTATTTTGGTTTTTCAAGGTAGGGTCTCATTGTGGCCCAGGCTGACCTGGAATTAACTATATAGTCTCAGGGTAGCCTCGAACTCACGGTGATCCTCCTACCTCTGCCTCCTGAGTGCTGGGATTAAAGGCGTGTGACATCATGCCCGGCTTAAAAATATTTTTTTTTATTTATTGATTTGCAAGGAGAGAGAGAGAGAAGGAATGGGCATGCCAGGGCCTCTAACCATTGCAAATGAACTCCAGATGCATGTGCCACTTGGTGCATCTGTCTTTATATGGATACTGGGGAATTGAACCTGAGTCTTCAGGCTTTGCAAATAAGCACCTTTAACTGCTGAGCAGTCTCTCCAGGCTCCAAAGCCTAATTTTTTTTTTTTTTTTTTTGTTTTTTGTTTTTTTTGAGGTAGGGTTTCACTCTAGTCCAGGCTGACCTGGAATTAACTACGTAGTCTCAGGGTGGCCTCGAACTCTCGGTGATCCTCCTACCTCTGCCTCCTGAGTGCTGGGATTAAAGGCGTGCACCACCATGCCTGGCCTAATTTTTTTTTGTTTGTTTGTTTTAGCTTTTTTTTTTTTTTTTTTTTTTTTTTTTTTTTTTCGAGGTAGGGTCTCGCTCCGGTCCAGGCTGACCTGGAATTAACTATGTAGTCTCAGGGTGGCCTCGAACTCTCAGCGATCCTCCTACCTCTGCCTCCTGAGTGCTGGGATTAAAGGCGTGCACCACCACGCCCGGCTTATTTTTTAGCTTTTTAAGGCAAGCCAAACAGAGTGGCCTTTTTTTTATGAGAGAGAGAGAGAGAGAGAAAGGAAGGAAGGGAGGGAGGGAGGGAGGGAGGGGAGGGAGAGAGAGAGAGAGAGAGAGAGAGAGAGAGAGAAAGAAAGAAAGAAAGAAAGAAAGAAAGAAAGAAAGAAAGAAAGAAAGAAAGAGGAAGGGAGGGCGGGCTGGAGAGATGGCTTTGCGGTTGAGGCGCCTACCTTCTAAGCCTAAGAGCACCAGTTTGATTTTCCAGGTCCCACGTTTAGCCAGATGCAGGGGTGCAATGCCGCACTTGCCCACAAGGGGGCACACGTGTCTGGAGTTTGTTCACAGTGACAGAGAGAGAGGCTGCTGGCACGCCCATTCTCTCTGTCTCTGTCTCTCTCTCTTTCTCTGACTGCCTCAAAGAGAGAGAGAGAGGGAGGGAGAAAGAAATAATGTGTCAGAGCCTCCAGCCACTGTGTGCGCCCCCTTGCACAAGTGTGTGACATCATGCACTTGTGTCACTGTGCATCTGACTTACGTGGGACCTGGAGAGTCAAACATGAGTCCTTAGGCTTCACAGGCAGGCAAACGCCTTAACTGCTAAGCCACCTCTCCAGTCCCCTAATTTTTTTTTCTTATGTTGGTTTTTTAAAGTAGGGTTTCACTCTAGCCCAGGCTGACCTGAAATTCAGTATGTAGTCTCAGGTTGGCCTTGAACTCATAGCCTTTGCCCCCCAAATGCTGGGATTAAAGGTGTGTGCCACCACGCCCAGCTCAGCCCCCTAATTTAAAAAAAAAAATTAAACAATGATTTTTAGAAATACAGTCTATTATTTTCAAGTACCTCCAACAGTCCAACAAAACTGTGAGTTTCTGGGGCTGGAGAGATGGCTTAGCAGTTAAGGCATTTGCCTGCAAAGCCAAAGGACCCAGGTTTGATTCCCCAGAACCCCTATTAGCCAGATGCACAAGGGGGCACATGCGTCTGGAGTTCGTTTGCAGTGGCTGGAGGCCCTGGTGTGCCCATTCTTTCTCTCTCTCTCTCTCCCTCACTCTTTCTATGTCAAATAAATAAATAATACAATTTTTTGGCTATTTCTTTTTTTTTCTTATTTTAATTTTACATTCATGTTGGTGACTCTGGTAGCCTCCTCTCTGTCCTCCCACTCTGAAGGGACCCTCCTCATTGGGGAATGTGGGTCGTGCATTATGGGTAATAAGTAATTTTTTAAAAAAGTAATCGTGAGCCGGGTGTGGTGGCGCACGCCTTTAATCCCAGTCCTTGGGAGGCAGAGGTAGGAGGATCACCATGAGTTCAAGGCCACCCTGAGACTACAGAGTGAATTCCAGGTCAGCCTGGACTAGAGTGAGACCCTACCAAGAAAAAAAAAAAAAAAAGTAATCGTCTTCCTTTCCGATCTGCCATCTGCAGTGGGGCTGCCACCAAGATCCAGATTTCGAAGTTGAACCCTCAGACACTATAGAAAATGTAAAGGCCAAGATCAGGATAAGGAAGGAATTCCTCCTGACCAGCAGAGGCTGATCCTTGCTGGTGAGCAACTGGAAGATGGGCGTACTTTGTCTGACTCCTTTGTCAAAAGGAGCCCACCCTTCATCTTGGGCTGAGACATCTGGTGGTGCCAAGAAAAGGAAGAAGAACTATTCAACGTGGAGGTGGAGGTCAATAAGCTGGAGTTGATGTTTCAGAAAGCAGACTCTGATTTGGATTACATTCAATACACTCAGCAGGCAAGAAAAATGCAGTTACACTTTTAAAGGAATGATCATTTCCAAAGAAATTCAGCAAGATGCCTAGTTATCACTTGATATCTAGAGGAGGGAGGCTGGTGAAGATGGTGGTTTGAGTGACAGAATCATTCCTAGCTTTCCTATCAGAGGAGAAAATTAGGAGATAGTGTATAATACATAGACAGCTTTGTAATTTCAGGTAATCTGATCCTTTAACACTGTTTTCTTTCTTTTTTTTGGAGAGAGACACAGAGATAGAGAGAGGGGGGGAGAGAAAGACAGAGAATGGGCACGCCAGCAGCCAATCAGCTGCTGCGAACGAAATCCAGATGTGTGCGCCCCCTTGTGAGCAAGTGTGGCATTGCACCCATGCATCACTTTTCATCTGGCTAAACGTGGGACCCGGAGATTGGAACCGCTGGAGATTGGAACCAGTGTTCTTAGGCTTAGGAGGCAGGCGCCTTAACCGCTAAGCCATCTCTCCAGCCCAACACTGTTTTCTTTGTGTGTAGTTGGGATAGATGTTTTGGCTTAATATAAAATAATGTGTATGTTCATTTCAGTCAATGTGTGAATGAGCATGCTTTAGAAATTTAAGGTAGGGCAAAATATGTACCATGTATATTACAGGTATAAATTTCATTTTTTGAAAATATGGTTTTAAATGAGGTCACATTATTGGTATACTGCTAATATGTGATATGCAGTTTCACACAAATTCTAGCTAATGTAATTAAAAGTCTTTTCTATGATAGCCTAAAAAAGAAAAAAAAGAAAAAAGGAAGAAGAAGTCTTACACCACTCCCAAGAAAAATAAGCACATGAGAAAGAAGGTTAGGTTGGCTGTCCTGAAATACAATAAGGTGGATGAAAATGGCTAAATTAGTCACCTTCGTTGAGAGTGTCCTTCTGATGAGTGCGGGGCTGGGGTTTACGGCCAGCCACTTTGACAGACATTACTGTGGCATGTATTGGCTGACTTAATGCTTCAACAAAGCAGAAGACAGATAATCGTGTATGAGTTAATAAAAGCCTCAGCCTTTAAAAAAGAAAAAGAAAGAAAAAGAAAAAAGAAATCCTAACTGGTGTGGTAGTATTTTTTTAAGGTAAATTATTGAAGAACTGTCTGAAAATCTTTAAAATTGGTCTGTTACATACGTGACACACAGATGACTAATGAGCATAAGACATTTAGTCTTGTGTGTTGTACTTTGTATCTGATGCTACCAGAAATGTGTTATAGATTCTGTATTTTTATTTTTCAAGTTTTATTTGAGAGAGTCAGAGACAGAGAGAGAGAGAGAGGCAGACAGACAGAGAGAATGGGCACACCAGGGCCTCCAGCCACTGCAAATGAACTCCAGATACATATGCCATCTTGTACATCTCGCTCATGTGGGTCCTGGGGAATTGAACCAGGGTCCTTTGGCTTTGCAGGCAAACACCTTAACTGCTAAACCATCCTTCTCAGAACCATACCACAGTAAACACCGCCTTTAGACAGTGGTATCTTGTTTACTTTGTGATTGGGGACAACGTTGGATGTTTTTATTTAAATAATCAAGATTCATCTTATGGTTGGATATAATCACTTGCTATATATTGTGACCTGCGCAATAAAACAGAATTGTACATACAGCTGTACCTGAAATTCCCAAGCTCAGTTACGATGGTAAGACTCAGCCTAAGGCTGTGCAAACTTGTAAAGGAGGCATAATGAGCAGTGAGCAGTAGAGGTGAGACCTAAAGGGCTTGCTCTGTGTAAGCCTGTCATTGACTTAACACCTGTGCAGTGGAGATGAAGTACTGTACTGTGAGCGATTGCCGACAGTGAAGGCTAGGCAGGTTATATTGGAAGTAAAGCACGCAGACTTGTTTTCCTTTATATTAGACCATTGTTTCCTTATACAAATAAGTGCAGATCAAAGACTTGAACTACATTCTTTCTAGATTTGAGGATTTTTAGTTCCGAATACTCTTTTTGCTTAATGTTTGCTTGTCAAACTGGCTCACTAATTGGGTGGGGTGGAAACTCCATATATTTCCTGTTTTAAAGTTTCACTAAAATGGTTAGACAAAATTTTGCTTGCTCTCTTGAATTACATGACAATGGGTTTGATAAAATTTGTTAATGTTTTTTTTGAGTAATTGGAATAAAATTTGTCTAAGTCCAAAAAAAAAAAAAAAAAAAAACCGGCATGGTGGTGCATGTTTATAATCCCAATGCTCGGGAGGCCAGACAAGGAGTCCTTGGGGCTGAATCAGGGAGCTCTAGGTTCAGAAAGAGACCCTGTCTCCAAGAATAAGATGGAGACGGGCATGGTGGCACACGTCTTTAATTCCAGCGTCGGGAAGCAGAGGTAGGACGATCACCATGAGTTCGAGGCCACCCTGAGACTACAGAGTGAATTCCAGCTCATCCTGAGCTAGAGTGAGACCCTACCTCGAAAAACCAAACCAAACAAAAAAAAAAAAAAAAGGGAGGGGGTGCTGGAGAGATGGCTTAGTGGTGAAGGCACTTGCCTGCAAAGCCAAAGGACCCAGATTTGATTCCCCAGGACCCATGCAAGCCAGATGCACAAGGGGGCGCACACATCTGGAATTTGTTTACAGTGGCTGGAGGCCCTGGTGTGCCCATTCTGTCTATCTCTCTCTACCTGCCTATTTCTGTATCTCTCTCTCAAATAAATAAAAATAAAAATAAATATTTAAAAAATAAAAATAAGCCAAGCATGGTGGTGCACGCATTTAATCCTAGCACTCAGGAGGCAGAGGTAGGAGGATTACCGTGAGTTTGAGGCCACCCTGAGACTACATAGTGAATTCCAAGTCATCCTGGGCTAGAGTGAGACCCTACCTCAAAACACCAAAAATAAATAAATAAATAAAAATAAGAAAATGAACAAAACAAAACAAAAATTATTAGAAGCTAGTAGCATGCAAAGTGCCCAATAAAAGAAAAAGACTAGGTTAAACCATACTGCCTCAAAGAGTATCCCCCACCCCAGGAAAACTTATCCCCTCCAGGCAGTGTTGCTTCAATAAGGGATCCCAGTGATTTGACCTTGGGGTATGCAGTGGAGCTGGGAGAGAATGTGTCGTGGTGTAGAGGGGTCTGGAAAGAAATAGGAAGACAGGTTTGAGTTCAGGTTCTGCTTCTGAGGTATGGGTCCTTTGGAAAGTCTCTCATATTCCCAGGGTTCTCCTCCAGGGGTACATGTTAAATTCTCCCTAAGCTCTTCTCTAAGTAGCATTCTGCAGCTCAAAGAGTTAAAGTCAGTCATGGCTTAAAGTCTGGACAAGCAGGAGCTCATGCCTGGTACTGAAAATCTTGTCAAAAGCCCTTGGCTGGGAAGGTCATAGGCCCTAGGTGGGAGGGGGGAGGAGCTACTACTGTTGTTTTGCTAAATGAACATGTTGTGCCCATCAACCTCCCTTCTAAATATTTCTTCCTCTGGTGGGGTGGGGCTCGGGGTAGTGTCTCACTAGCCCAGGCTGACCTGGAATTCAGTCTGTAGTCTCATGGCAATCCTCCTATCTCTGCCTCCTGAGTGCTGGGATTAAAGGTGTGCCCCACCATGCCCAGCCACGTTACACATTTTTAACTGTTTGGGGTGGGGATCAAAAGAAAGATAATATGTTGTGACACATGACAATGGGGTCAAGCTGAAACAGCAGTGTCCACAGCCAGCTTCACACAGGGGAGCTGCTCACAGCTCGCCAAAGGCAGAGCTGAACAGCACCTCACAGACAGCACCGTCAGCAAAGCCCAGGGTACTCACCCTCTGGCCCTCTGCAGATGGAGTTTGCTGACCATGTGCGGTTCAGCCTACAGGCCTCAGGATTGAGAATGGGGCTGATCTCGATGTGCCCCAGGGCTTGAGTGATTTCTTCAGCAGTAGAGGAAGGAGAGGATGTCTGAGTGAGAGAAAGGTGTGTCCCTGGAAAGAAGGGAGAGTTGTGTGTGGATAATATGGGAGCCAGGAGTAGTGGCCCACGCCTTTGATCCCAGCATTTGGGAGGCAGAGGTAGGAGGATCACCATGAGTCTGAGGCCACCCTGAGACTACAGAGTGAATTAGTGAATTTCAGATCAGCCCGGACTAGAGCAAAACCCTAGCTCGAAACCTCCTCCACCAAAGGGGGGTGCTGGAGGGATGGCTTAGCGGTTAAGGTGTTTGCCTGCAAAGCCAAAGGACCCAGGTTTGATTCTCCAGAAGCCACATTAGCCAGATGCACAAGGGGGCGCACATGTCTGCAGTTCGTTTGCAGTGGCTAGAGGCCCTGGTGCGCCCATTCTCTCTCCCTCCCTCCCTCCCTCCCTCTTTCTCGGTCAAATAAATATTTTAAAAAACACAGTATAGATTATGGGCCTGGAGAGATGGCTCAGCAGTTAAGGCACTTGCCTGCAAAGGTTAGTGACCCAGGTTCAATTCCCCAGTACTCATGTAAAGCCAGATGCACAGTGGTGCATGTATCTGGAGTCTGAAACGGCTAGAAGCCCTGGTGCTCCCATTCACTCTCTTCTCTCTGTCTCTCTTTTCTTTGTCTCTTTATACTTATTTATTTATATATAAAAAAGTATAGAATATGGAGCATAAGGGACTCAAAAAATAAATGAAAATAAAATAAAACAGAATAAGGGACTCGGGATGGTGCTGGAGATGCAGGAAGCCTGCATTGTCAACCTGGGATGGTGGGTCACCCATCCTTCCTGTTCCCTAAGCCGTGCAGAGTCACTCAGGTTTGTGGGTCTGAGAATATGAGCTGCAGGATGGATGCTCTGGAAGGAGCCCAGTTGTCAAACATATAACATGTACAAGATCCGGGGTTCGAATCCCAGCACGAAGAGAATAGAAAAGAGAATCTGTTACCTGTTCATTGTAAATTTCCAGCATACTGAATGAGACCTGCATAGAAAACAGCAAGTAAATATTTTCTTGAAATTGTGGGAGGAACAATGTGGAAACGATATAAAAGCCCAACAAAGGCGAAAGCTGCCGTTAAACATTGTGCACTCTTAAAGCATGCATGGTTCTCAAGTAGTTTGATTCTGGAGAGATTCTTAATAAAAATTTTATTTTATAAAGTAATTTATGGGCCAGGCATGGTGGTGCATGCCTTTAATCCCAGCACATGGGAGGCAGAGGTAGGAGGATCATCATGAGTTCGAGGCCACCCTGAGAATACAGAATGAATTCCAGGTCAGCCTAAGCTAGAGTGAGACCCTGCCTCAAAAAACAAAAAACAACAACAACAAAAAAATAATTTATGGGCTGGAAAGATGGCCTAGATGTTAAGGCACTTGCCTGCAAAGCCAAAGGACCTCGGTTCAATTCCTCAGGACCCACGTAAGCCAGAAGCACAAGGTGACACATGCATCTGGAGTTCGTTTGCAGTGGCAGAAAGCTCTGGCATGCCCATTCTCTCTCTCTCTCTC
This sequence comes from Orientallactaga sibirica, assembly GCA_036365145.1. Lineage (NCBI taxonomy): Eukaryota > Metazoa > Chordata > Mammalia > Rodentia > Dipodidae > Orientallactaga > Orientallactaga sibirica. The sequence goes on along the minus strand of JAEOAD010000035.1, from coordinate 10,771,518 downwards.
AAATTAAAATTATATATATATATATATATATATATTTTTTTTTTTTTGTTGTTGTTGTTGTTGTTTTTTTTCAAGGCAGGGTCTCACTCTAGCCCAGGCTGACCTGGAATTCACTCTGTATTCTCAGGGTGGCCTTGAACTCATGGTGGTCCTCCTACCTCTGCCTCCCGAGTGCTAGGATTAAAGGCGTGTGCCACCACGCCTGGCTCAAATATTTTTTTTTAGAAAAAGGATTTTAGGGCTGTAGAGATGGTTTAGTGGTTAAGGCACTTGCCTGCAAAGCCTAAGGACCTCAGTTCAATTCTCTAGGTCCCATGTAAGTCAGATGCACATGGTGGTGCATTCATCTGGAGTTCGTTTGCAGTGGCTAGAGGCCCTAGAGCACCCATTCTCACTCTTTCTCCCTGTCTCTGTCTTTAATAAATAAATAAAATTTAAAAATTTTAAAGTAATTTATGGGCTGGAGAGATGGCTTAGCAGTCATGAAGTCTAAGGATCCAGGTTCAACTCCAGAACCTACATAAGCCAGATGCCCAAGGTGATGCATGTGCACAAGGTGGTACACATGTCTGGAGTTTGTTTGCAGTGGCTAAGGCTCTGGCAGGCCAATTCTCTCTCTTCCTCTCTTTCTCTCTCTCTCTCATAAAAAATAAAAATAAGCAAAATATTTTAAAAATTAAAAAGTAATTTATTTATTTGCACGTGTGTATGCATGTATGTGTGTGGGTGTGCCAAAGCCTCTTACTGCTGCAAACAAATGTAAGAACCTTGCATTAATTTCTTAAAAGACATTTTTATTTGCAAACAGAGAGAGAGAATGGGTGTGCCAGGGCCTCTTGCCACTGCAAACTAACTCTAGATGCACGGACCACTTTGTGCATCTGGCTTTATATGGGCACTGGGGAATCAAACCTGGGCCAGCTGGCATTGCAAGCAAGCACCTCTAACTGGTGAGCCATCTCCCCAGCCCCCCACTTTTAAAAAATATTTTTATTTATTTGCAAGCAGAGTAAGAAAGAAGAGAAACAGACAGAACAGTCACACAGAGGTCTCCAGCCACTGCAAACCAACTCCAGACTCATGTGCTACTTTGTGCATCTATCTGGCTGTACATAGGTACTAGGGAATTGAACCCAGGGTCTTTGGCTTTGCCAGCAGGTGCCATAACCGCTGAGCCATTCCTCCAGGCCCTGGTTTCTTGTTTTTGAGGTAAGGTCTCACTCTAGCCCAGGCTGACCTGGAATTTACTATGTGGTCTCAAACTCATGGAGATCCTCCTATCCCTGACTTCAAGTGCTGGGAGTAAAGGCATGACCATGCCCAGACTTCCCAGCTCCCTACTCCCTTTTTTTGGTTTTTCGAGGTAGGGTCTCGCTCTAGTCCAGGATGACCTGGAATTTACTATGTAGTCTCAGGATGGCCTCAAACTCACAGCAATCATCCTACCTCTGCTTCCTGAGTGCTGGGGTTAAAGGCGCACACCACCACGCTTGGCTAGCCCTTTAAAAAAAAATTATTCTCAGCCGGGCATGGTGGTGCACGCCTTTAATCCAGGTACTTGGGGGGCAGAGGTAGGAGGATCAACTGTGAGTTCAAGGCCAGCCTGAGAATACACAGTGAGTTCCAAGTCAGCTTGGGCTAGAGTGAGACCCTACCTCGAAAAACCAAACCAAAAAAAAAAAAAATTATTCTCAAATAGAAATAGCACATAAGCATCTGGCTTATTTGGGTAGCTTTGGAACTAAACCCTAGGCCAACAGGCTTTGAAAGCAAGTGCCTTTAATTGCTGAGCCATCTTCCCAGTCCCTGGATAGAAATTTTAAAAAGAGTGCTCACTTCAGCAGCACATATACTAAAATTGGAACAATACAGAGAAGATTAGTGTGGCACCTATGCAAGGATGACATGCAAATTTGTGAAGTGTTCCATATAAAAAAAGATCATTTTACAAACTGAGCATGGTGGTGTACGCCTTTAATCCCAGCATTTGGGAGGCAGATGTAGGAGGACTGCTGTGAGTTTGAGGCCACACTGAGAGTACATAGGTCAGCCTGGGTTAGAACGAGACTCTGCCTTGAAAAACCAAAAAAACAAAACAAAACAAAAAAAACTTTAGCACAAGATGTCTTAGTGGTTAAGGTGCTTACAAACAAAGCCAAAGGACCCAGGTTTGATCCCCCAGAATCCATGTAAGCCAGATGCACAAAGTGGTACATTCATCTGGAGTTCATTTTCAGTGGCTGGAGGTCCTGGTGCACCCACTCTCTCTCCCTCTATCTCCCTCTTGCCTCTCTCACTCTTTTTTCTCTTTTTTTCTTTCTTCTTTCTTTCTTTCATTTATTTATTTATTTATTTTTGGTTTTTCAAGATAGGGTCTCACTCTAGCCCAGGCTGACCTGGATTTCACTATGTATTCTCAGGGTGGCCTTGAACTCATGGCAGTCCACCTACCTCTGCCTTCCAAGTGCTGGAATTAAAGGCATGTACCACCACACCTGGCAAAAAAATATTTTTACTTATTTATTTATTTATTTATTTATTTATTTATTTATTTAAGAAAGACAAACTGGGCATGGTGGCGCATGCCTTTAATCCCAGCACTCTAGAGACAGAGGCAGGAGGATTACCCTGAGTTCAAGGCCACCCTGAGACTACATAGTGAATTCCATGTCACCTTGAGGTAGAGTGAGACCCTACTTGGACAAAAAAATCTTTTTTCAAATCAAGCCAGGTGTCATGGTGCATGACTATAATTCTAGCACTTGAGAGGCTGAGAAAGGAGGACCTCCATGAGTTCAAGGCCAGCCTGGGCTATAGAGTGAGTTCCAGGTCAACCTGGGCTAGAGGGAGACCCTGCCTCAAAGGAAAATAGCAAAGGACTGGAAAAATGGCTAAGCAGTTAAGGTGCTGGCCAGCAAAGCAAAAGGACCCAAGTTTCTTCCCCCAGAACCCATGTAAAGCCAGATGCGCAAGGTGGCACATGCATGTGGAGTTCATTTGCAGTGGTTAGAGATCCTGGTGCAACCATTCTCTCTCTGTCGCTCTCTCTCTCTTTCTCTCTCTCAAATAAAAATAAATAAATAGAACATTTAAAAAATTTTTAAATTTTATTTTCATTTATTTATTTGAGAGAGAGACCAAAATAGGCAGGGAGAGAGAAAGAGAGAGAGAGAAAGAGAGAGAGAGGGATATGCAAGAGTCTTCAGCCACTGTAAATGAACTCCAGATGCATGTGTCCCCCTTGTGCATCTGGCTTATGTGGGTCCTGGGGAATCAAACCTGAGTCCTTTGGCTTTGTAAGCCAGTGCTTTAATTGCTAAGCCATCTCTCCAGACCATAAATAAAATATTTTTAAAAATAATGGGGCTGGAGAGATGGCTTAGTGGTTAAGGCCTGTACAGCCTAAGAACTCATGTTGGAATCTTCAGGTCCCGTGTGAGCCAGATGCACAGTGATGCAAGTACACAATGTCGCACATGTGCACAAGAGGGGCACACAAATGTAGTAGCTTTGCAGTGGCTAAAGGCCCTGGCATGCCCAATCTCTCTACCTCTCTTTCAAAAACAAAAAAAATTAGTGGACAAATATTTAAATAAAGGGGGCTGGAGGGATGGCTTAGCGGTTAAGGCGTTTTTGCCTGCAAAGCCAAAGAACCCAGGTTCGATTCCCCAGGACCCACGTTAGCCAGATTTACAAGGGGCACATGTGTCTGGAGTTCATTTGCAGTGGCTGGAGGCCCTGGCATGCCCATTCTCTCTCTCTGTGTCAAATAAATTTTTAAAAAAATAATAAAATTAGTAATAATAAAATATTTTAAAAAAATAAAGACAGATACAAAAGTAAATCCTCTTTCGTACCCCAGAGCTCATTGCTTAGTATGAGTTTTCACACACATAAGAAAGACCATGATTTTTTTTTTTTTTTTTTTTTTTTTTTTTTTTTTTTTTTTTTTTGGTGTTTCGAGGTAGGGTCTCACTCTAGTCCAGGCTGACCTGGAATTCACTATGTAACTCAGGATGGCCTTGAACTCAAGGTGATCCTCCTACCACTGCCTCCCGAGTGCTAGGATTGAAGGCATGAGCCACCACGCCCAGCTAAGACTATGATTTTTTTTTTTAGTGTGTTCAGGAGGACATGCACAGGCTGTATTTGAAATGTGATGCTTTTGTTTGTTTTTCAAGGTAGGGTCTCACTCTAGCCCAGGCTGACTTGGAATTCACTATGTAGTCTCAGGGTGGCCTTGAACTCACAGTCATCTTCCTACCTCTGCCTCTCGAGTGCTGAGATTAACGGCGTGTGCCACCAAGCCTGGCAACGTGCAATGTTTTGTATTGTGGCTTTTGAACAGCCATAGATTTTAGTATACACCAGGATGCTGTTGGTGGTAACCTTAGCATCAATCTCCATGGAAACCAAGGATAACTGTATTCACAGAGCTGTGCAAGCAACACTATGATTTATATTTAGGATACTTTCTCGCCTCCACAGAGAAGGCCACCAGCCTAGCCACACTAACCTTCTTTCTGTCTGTATAGACCTTCTGTTCTGGCCATTTCATAGAATGAAATCAAACAGTATATGACATTATCTTGGGCCAGACTTCTTTCCCTCATTGTAACATTTTCAAGATTCATTCATGTTGAATATGTCAGAGTTCCTTTCCTTTTATATATATGATTTTTTTTTTCGAGGTAGGGTCTCACTCTAGCCCAGGCTGACCTGGAATTCACTCTGTATTCTCAGGGTGGCCTCGAACTCATGGCAATCCTCCTACCTCTGCCTCCCGAGTGCTGGGTTTAAAGGCATGCGCCACCATGCCCAGCTTCCTTTCTTTTTAAAGGCTCAGTAATACTCTATCATAAGGATATATCACATTTTACTCACCCATGCATCAGGGGATGGGCGATTGTTAATATACTGTACAGAACACTAACTAGCAAACAACTTGTCATGCAGATGTGTTTTTTCTTTCTCTTCAGTATTCTAGTTCTTAAACTATTCATGAATTGCCTTGAAACTTGTTTACTAAAAAAAATTGAGATTTGGGGCTGGGGAGATGGCTTAGCAGTTAAAGCACTTGCCTGCAAATCCAAAGGACCCAGGTTTGATTCCCCAGGACCCATTTAACGCCAGATGCTCAACGAGACACATATGTCTGGAGTTCATTTGCAGTGGCTAGAGGCCCTGGCGTGCCCATTTTCTATTTCTTTCTCTCTCTCTCTCAAATAAATAAAATATAAAGACATTTGAGATGTGGCTGGAGATGTAGTTCAATGGACTGCACTTGCCTAGCCTTTGTGAGGCTCTATATTCGAGCCACAGCAAGAAAGCAAGAGTATGCATGAGAGAAATGTAACTAGGTGTGAGATTATGAGTAATTTCTATTCTCTAACTTAAACACATCCACTTAAAAATTTTTTTGTTTATTTTTATTTATTTATTTGAGAGCGACAAACAGAGAGAGAAAGAGGCAGAGAAACAGAGAATGGGTACACCAGAGCATCCAGCCTCTGCAAAAGAGCTCCAGATGCATGTGCCACCTTGTGTATCTGGATTATGTGGGTCCTGGGGAATTGAATCTCAAACCAGGGTCTTTAGGGCTTCACAGGCAAGCGCTTAACCACTAAGCCATCTCTACAGCCCCAAAACATATCCACTTAAAAAAATTGCTTATTATTATTTGAGGGAAGGAGATGCAGATGGAGAGAGAATGAGCACTCCAGGGCCTCTAGCCACTGGATTAAGATTTAAAAGGAGGCCTGGCAAGGTGGCACATGTCTTTGATCCGAGCACTCGGGAGGCAGAGGTAGGAGAAACACTGTGAGTTCAAGGCCACCCTGAGACTACATAGTGAATTCCAGGTCAGCCTGGGCCAGAGTGAGACCCTACCTCGAAAAACTGAACCCCCACCCCCAAAATATATATATATTTATTTAAAAGGACAGTGTAAAATTGAATTGTCATAAAACCAATTTATTCTCTCCTGCTGTCTAGAGCAAGCAGGAACATGGCGCATGCTCACAGGTATTTATGGACATTTTACTGTCATGTTTTGAAGCCAATCGTGTCCATGGCTACAAACCATCTTCAAAATGCCACCAGTGTTCGATAAGCGCCAGCACTGGATGAATCTAATGTTTTGTCTTAGGTCTTCTAGGGAAGAGCAAGTAAGGAATGATGCTGGGACAAGGAAGCCCGAGAGTAGCACCCAGGGCTGGGGGTGGAACATGCGCTTAAGCATCGTGACTTCCTAAGTTCAAATCCCATCACTGTATATACTGTAACATACAATACATAGACATACTCTCTGTATTAGGATACGTAGACACATATGTGTCCAAAATACTGCGAACGAGCTACCGAGTGCTACCATTTAGGGAAATTGAAGTGCAATTAATTCTAGAACAAAGCATACCTGATGTTCTCGGTTTGTCTCCTGGTTCTCAATTGCTTGAAAGAGCTCTTCACACACTCTTGGGATAATACCCTTGTTGTTGCCAAACCCAATCATGGAGTAGCTTTTTCCAGAACCAGTCTGACCATAGGCCAGGAGAGTAGCATTGTAGCCCTGCCAGGCATTGTCCAGAATTCCCCTTCCAATATCACAGAAGACATCTCTCTGGAAAGAAGATTGCAAGTGTCACCAGCCCGGTGGTTCTGAAGCGTCTCTCAGGGCTGGGGAGATGGTTCAGCCTGTCAAGCATTTGTCACACAGTTGTGATCTGATCTCAGGAACTCGTAAATGCTGGGCTTAATGAGTCCTAAACAGACTCACTAATGAGTAAATGTATGGAAAATAAGAGTCCTATTTTATTTAAACTGCTTGAATAGAGGGAAAACCAGAAGGAGGCATGGCGGCACATGGAGAGAAGCCCAGCCTTCAGGAGTCTAAAGCAGCAGGATTGTCATGAGTTTGAGGCCAGCCTGGGCCACATAATGAGTTCAAGACCAGTCTGGGCTATAGCAAGAACCCTGTCTTAAAAAAAAAAAAAAAAAAACAGGCTGGAGAGATGGCTTAGCGTTTAAACGCTTGCCTATGAAGCCTAAGGACCCCAGTTCGAGGCTCTATTCTCCAGGACCCACGTAAGCCAGATGCACAAGGGGGTGCATGCATCTGGAGTTCGTTTGCAGTGGCTGGAGGCCCTGGCACACCCATTCTCTCTCTCTCTCTCTCTACCTGCCTATTTCTGTATCTCTCTCTCTCAAATAAATAAATAAATAAATAATAAAATATTTAAAAACAACAACAACAACAGGGGGCTGGAGAGATGGCTTAGTGGTTAAGGCACATGCCTGTGAAGCCTAAGGAACCTGGTTCGATTCTCCAGGTCCCATGTAAGCCAGATGCACAAGGGGGCACGTGCATATGGAGTTCGTTTGCAGTGGCTAGAGGCCCTGGTGTGCCCATTCTCCCTCTCTCTGTCTCTAATAAACAAACAAACAAATAAATAAAAACAACAGAGCTGTTGTTTCTTTTTAAAAATATTTTATTTATTTATTTGAGAGGAAGGCAGAGAGAGAGAGAGAATGGGAATGCCAGAGTCTCTAGCCACTGCAAAAGAACTCCAGATGCATGTGCCACCTTGTGCGGCTGGCTTTACATGGATACTGGGGAATTGAACCTGGGTTCTTTAGCTTAGCCAGAAAGTGCCTTAACTGCTAAGCCATCTCTCCAGCCCCTTATTCTTTTTTATATTTTTATTTATTTATTTGAGAGAGAAACAGACAGAAGCAGAGAGAGAGAATGAGTATGGATGTGTAGGGGTCTCTAGCCACTGCAAACAAACTCCGGATGCATGTGCCACTTTGAGAATCTGGCTTTATGTGGGTCCTTGGGAATTGAAGTCCTGCTGTAAGGCTTTGCAAGCAGCACCTTTAACATTTTGAGCCATCTCTCTGGCCCACATCTCCTTATTCTTCATGTGATTCCAATAACATGAGTACTTGAAATAGTACATACAAGTCCCTGAGTTTCTGTTCATTCCCCTTTCTTTAACTTTGTCTAATTTCTGTTGTGTGTGTGTGTTGTATGTATGTATGTATGTATATGTGCCCATGTGTTGCCCCAAGCACACGCCTGTGACAGATATATTCACCTTCAGTAGCCAGAGCAGAAAGTCAGGGAATCCCCTTCCTAACCTTTTTTTTTTTGTTTTGTTTTGTTTTTTGAGGTAGGTTCTCACTCTAGCCCAGGCTGATCTGGAACTGTAGTCTCAAGGTGGCCTTGAACTCTCTGCAATCCTCCTACCTCTGCCTCCCGAGGGCTGCGATTAAAGGCATGTGCCATGACACCTGGCCTTCTTAACCTTTTCTATCTGTTCCTGTTATCTAGTTATGTGTCTTTTTAAAAACTTATTATTATTATTATTATTATTATATTTTGGTTTTGTGAGGTAGGGTCTCACTCTGGTCCAGGCTGACCTGGAATTCACTATGTAGTCTCAGGGTGGCCTCGAACTCTCGGCGATCCTCCTACCTCTGGCTCCCGAGTGCTGGGATTAAAGGCGTGTGCCACCACACCCAGCTTTTAAACTTATTTTTATTTAATTATTTGAGAGAGAGAGAGAACAGGCACGCCAGGGCCTCTAGCCACTGCATGCAAACTCCAAACACATGGGCCACCTTGTGCATCTGGCTTATATGGATCCTGAAGAACTGAACCTGGGGCCTTTGGCTTTGCAGGCAAACACTGTAACTGCTAAGCCATCCCTCCAGTCCTACATATGTGTCTTTACTCAAACATCATACACTAACAACGTGGCCACAAAGTACCCTCTGTTCAATGGAAATGATCACGTGTCCTTGGTATCTCATCAGAGCCCACAGCATCCTTATCACAGGTCCTGTAAATTTGAATGCAATTATTTGCCTTTCTCCACAAACCGAACACCGAGCAATTTTAAGACACACAGCACATAATGCATGTTTAGTTGGACAAAAGTTGTCAAACCCTCAATGTCTTCTTTATTTTGATTAGCTCATGGAAGAAAACTGTAATTGAATTAACTGCTATTACTTTTTAAAAGTATATTAAAGCCGGGCATGGTAGCGCACGCCTTTAATCCCAGCACTCAGGCGGCAGAGGTAGGAGGATCGTAGTGAGTTCGAGGCCACCCTGAGAATACAGAGTGAATTCCAGGTCAGCCTGAACTACAGTGAGACCCTACCTCGAAAAACCAAAAAAAAAAAAAAAAAAAGTATATTAAGGGCTGCAGGGATGGCTTAACGATTAAGGGACTTGCCTGCCAGGCCCTGGTGTGCCCTTTTTTTTTTCTCTCTCTCTTCTCTCTCTCCTTCTTTCTCTGTTAAATAAATAAATGTATATTAAAAGCTGAGTATAGCCTGCTATTACTTTTAAAAAGTATATTAAAAGCTGAGTATAGCCAGACATGGTGGTGAACACCTTTAATCCCAGCATTTGAGAGGCAGAGGTGGGAGAATCACATTGAGTTCAAGGCCAGCCAGCCTGAGACTACATAGTGAAATCCAGATCAGTCTGGGCTAGAGTGAAACCCTACCTTGGAACCCTCCTCCCCCCAAAAAAATAGTATGGTGATGCATATCTGAAACCCAGACTTTGAAGGCAGAAGCAGGAGGATCACAAAGCACGTTTGTGGCCAGCCTCGTTTACATAGTGAGTTCTAATCCAGCCAGGACTACATATCCAGATTCTGCCTCAATAAAGGCAGAACAAGCCAGGTACTGTGGTGCACACCTTTAATCCCAGCCCTCAGGAGGCAGAGGTAGGAGGATCGCTGTGAGTTTGAGGCCACCCTGAGACTACAGAGTGAATTCCAGGTCAGAACGCTACCTGGAAAAAACAACAACAAAAGAGTATGTAAATACACGGTAGACCAACTGCCTTGAATGTCTAAAATTTAAGCAAAGGCTGTATTTTTGCACCTCATGTTCATCTTGGAAAAGGGAACAAATTTAAAATAAAAATCTCTGGGTTGGATAGATGGCTTAGTGGTTAAGGCACTTGTCTGTGCTAAGGACCCAGGTTTGATTCTCCAGAACCCAAGTAAGCCAGATGCTCATGGTGGCACATGCATTTGGAGTTCGTTTGCAGTGGCTGGAGGCCCTGGCACATCCATCTTCTCTCTCTCTCTCTGTCAAATAAATAAAATAAAATAAAATACTCATAAATTACTTGATGTAACACTTTTCAAGTGTAATAGTACATCAGAAAACAAAGGAATACATGAGATCCTGTCTTTAAAAAAAATGCTATTGAAATTGTTTCAAACAGCTTATCGGGAGCTGGCTCAGTGGTTAAAGGTACTTGCCTGCAGTCTACTGGTCCAGGGTTGATTCCCCAGTACCTACCTAAAGCCAGATGCGCAAAGTGGTGTATGTGTCTGGAGTTCATTTGCAGCAGTAAGAGGTTCTGGCATGCTCATGTTCACATTCATGTTCCAGTCCTCCCTCCCTCCCTCCCTCCCTCTAAACAAAATAAGCCCGCTGACCTGGCCTGCGAAGTTACAAGTAGGATCAGCTGGGATGAGGACACCATCGCTATCCTTTTGAAATCCACTGTGAGACCAGTAGGCCAGGTCAAAAGTAAATGTCCTCACATGCGCTGGGTTCTTGGGGTCTTGTATAGTGGTGGTGGTTTTGGAATGCATGGAAATCACACATTTGCTTCCAGAGTTCTTCTCTCTCTGTAGTCAATTAAAAATTCAGAATCAATCATGGAGTCTCCTTGTTGTCCATGTTAATTGCTTTGAAAGTCTTTACACAATAGTAGGAAATTTAGCCAAAAAACTTTTCCATTCATTTTTTTCAGTGGTTGTTATGGCAGTTTCTCCTACACCCTCCAAAATTTCCTTCTTTTCTTTCTTTCTTTTTCTTTTCTTTTCTTTTCTTTTCTTTTCTTTCTTTCTTTCTTTCTTTCTTTCTTTCTTTCTTTCTTTCTTTTTTTTTTTTTTTTTTTTGGTTTTGCGAGGTAGGGCCTCACTTTAGCCCAAGATGACCTGGAATTCACAATGTAGTCTCAGGCTGACCTCGAACTCACAGCAATCCCCCTACCTCTGCCTCCTGTATGCTGGGATTAAAGGTGCCATCACACCCAGCATTTTTTTAAAAGCCTTAAAAAAAAAAAAAAAAAAAGAAAATAGGGCTGGAAAGATTGCTCAGTGGTTAAAGCCACTGAGTGGTTGCAAAGCCTGGCATCCTGAGTTCAAATCCCTAGTACCCATATAAAGCTACACGCACAAAGTGGTGCCTCTGGAATTCTTTGCAGTGACAGGAGGCCCTGTAGCACCTATTCTCTCTCTGTGTTTGCAAATGGACAATTTTTGTTTGAGGTAGGGTCTTGCTCTAGCCCAGAGTAACCTGGAATTCACTATGTAGTCTCAGGTTGGTCTCAAACTCACAGAGATTCTCTCGTCTCTGCCTCTAGAGTGCTGGCATAAAGGTGTGTACCACCACACATGACAGCAAATAAATAATTTTTTAAAGAAAGCAAAAAAAATAGCTATTCAATAAAATTTACCAAACTTCAGTAGAAAAAGAAAGAGTTGGGCTGTAGGGATGGCTTAGCAGTTAAGGCCTTTGTCTGCAAAGCCAAAGGACCCAGGTTTGATTCCCCAGAACCCTTGTTAGATGCACAAGGTGGTGCATGCATCTGGAGTTCATCTGCAGTGACTGGAGGCCCTGGCGCACCCATTCGCTCTCTCTCTCTCCCCCTCTTTCTCTCTGTCAAATAAATAAATAAAAATAAAAAAGAAAGAGTTGCTGTTTGAGGAAAGACTACTTCACTTCTCCCGGCTGCAAGTTTCGCGCGTAGGGAAGGCTCCTCTCGTTCAGATCCTAGTTGGAGGGCTTCCCAGGAGAGTCAACACAAGGGCATTTCTCATCCTGGCTCCATTTCTCTCTTGCTAGGCTGCACCCTGAGCCAGTTAGGTCCTCTCTCTTGTGCCCAGCTCCCACCAGAGGACTGGCTCTGCTTTGGCTGCAGCATGCTGGGAAGGCTGGAGTCCTGGTCATCCTCAGCCCATGCTGCCTCCAGAGAAGCAGAGAGGACCTTAGGCTACTGCTCCGTCTCCACTGAGTGCCCAGCTCCTAGAGCAGAAGATGGCCGTTGACATAGAGCCAGCTCGAGAGCCACTTAGACCTTGGCTGGGATAAAAAAAAAAAAAAAAATTCATGAACCCATGGTGCCCAAAGTCTGTTCCCAAAGGAACTTAGTTTTGGAGGAAAGAGAGCTTTGAGCTTAAGCTACGGTACTCTCAGGAGCAGTGGAAATTGTGATGAAAGGCAACTCTGAAGAGAGTCAAAATACCAAGAAAGGGCTGGAGAGCTGGCTCAGCAGTTAAGGTACTTGCCTGCAAAGTCTAAGGACCCAGGCGCAACTCCCCAGAAGCCATGTAATAATAAGTAAAAATTAAAAATTTAAAAAAGAAAAGATACCAAGAAAGTGGAAAGTCCTAAAATAAATAAATAAATATGGTGATTCTTCTTATTTTCAAAAGAAAAATAGAGAATAGCCAGGAAATGCCTTCCAGAAGGTCAGAGAAAATACTAAACACTGAATTCAGAAACTATCAAAAGCAGCATTTTTCTTTCTTCTTTCTTTTTTTTTTAAAATCATTTATTTGTTTATTTATTTATTTGAGAGAGAGATAGAGAGATACAGAAATAGGCAGGTAGAAAGAGAGTGAGGGAAAGGGCACGCAAGGGCCTCCAGCCATTGCAAATGAACTCCAGATGTGAGCGCCTCCTTATACATCTGGCTTACATGGGTCCTGGAGAATTGAGCCTCAAACCGGGGTCCTTAGTCTTCACAGGCAAGCGTTTAACCATTAAACCATCTCTCCAGCCCTCTTTTTTTTTTTTTTTTTTTTTTTGGTTTTTCAAGGTAGGATCTCACTGTAGCTCAGGCTGACCTGGAATTCACTATGTAGTCTCAGGGTGGCCTCAATCTCACGGCGATCCTCCTACCTCTGCTGGGATTAAAGATGTGCGCACCAAGCCCAGCCAAAGAAGAATTTGATTTCACTAGGTTGTAAAGCAGTTTCTATCTCAGGACATTGTTGAAAACAAGAGCAATCATCTAGGGTTGGAGAGATGGCTTAGCAGTTAAGGTGCTTGCTGGCAAAGCCAAAGGTCCCAGGTTCAATGCCCAGGGCCCACGTAAAGCCAGATGCACAAAGTATTGCATGCGTCTGGAGTTCATTTGCAGTGGCTGTGGTGCACCCATTCTCTGTCTCTCTCTTTTAAATAAATAAAATAATTTTTTTAAAAAAGAGTAATCATCCAGGAAATAGTGATGTTGAACAGCTGGGTATGGTCAGGTGGAGGAAGAGTCCTACAGGGTGAGTGGCGCACTCGAGGATAGAAGTGAGCAGCCTTCCCCAGTGTTTTATGGTTATAGTTTGCATCTGCAATCACCTTGCTAAGAGCAATGTCACTGGGGCAGTCTTAAGATGTTAATGGTGGGTTTGAGATTCCATTGTAAAGATATGCAAATGTGCCTAGCAGGCCCAGGGAAGTGTGCTGTGTGACCTTTTGGTAGTTTTGCTCTGTGTGCTGTGGTGGCTCCCTGGCCTTGGACCTGATCTTAGTACCCTACTACCTGGTCTGGATGTTCATCTCAGCTCTGTGTGGCCTGGGAACATTTTCTCTTTGGTTCCTTGGACCTGATCTTAGCAGTTGAGCCTCCCAAGTTGACCTGCCATTACCATAGTAACTGAAAAAATCTTGAATAACAATTCCAAAATAATGACAATATAATACATTATATAATAAATCATCTAAGCCGGGCATGATGGCGCACACCTTTAATCCCAGCACTCGGGAAGCAGAGGTAGGAGGATCACTGTGAGTTCAAGGCATCCCTGAGAATACATAGTGAATTCCAGGTCAGCCTGGGCTAGAGTGAAACCCTACCTTGAAAAACCAAAATAAATAAATAAATAAATAAAATAAAAGTCATCTATTGGGTTGAAGAAATGGCTTAGAGCTTAAGGTGCTTGCCTGTGAAGCCTAAGAACTCCTGTTTGAATCCTCTAGATCCCACATATAGCCAGACGCAACAGTGATGCAAGCATGGAATGCCACCCCTGCCCACAAGGGGTGCACCCATCTGGAATTCACAGTGGCTGAAAGGCCCTGGTATGCCCAATCTCTCTCTGCCTAAAAAAAAAAAAAAAAAAAAAAAAAGGAAGGAAGGAAGAAAGAAAGAAAGCTTTAAGTAGGGCTGGAGACAAAGGGACCCAGGTTCAATTCCCCAGTACTTCTATAAAGCCAGATGCAAAAGGTGGTACCTGTGTTTGGAGCTTGTTTGCAGTGGCATGTCCATTCTCTCCCTCTCTCAAATAAATCAATATTTAAAAATATCTTTAAAAAGACAAAGGTTTAGGAATAAATTTAAGCAAAGAAGTGTAGAAAGGGGTGGGGAAATGGCTCGGTGGATGAAGTGCTTGCTGTGTGAGCACGAGGACCTGAGTTCATTGCCCCAGAACTCACATATAAAGCCAAGCATGAGCCAGGTGTGGTGGCACACACCTTTAATCACAGCACTTGGGAGGTAGAGGGAGAAGGATTGCAGTGCGTCTGAGGTCAGCTGATACTGCAGAGTGAATTCCAGGTCAGCGTGGACTAGAGTGAAACCCTATCTTGGAAAACCAAAAACAAATGACACAAAAAAAAAAAAAAAAAAAAAAAAAAAAGGCCAAGCATGATTGGTATATCCCTATAACATAACCCCAGCAGATACGGGGGATTCCTAGGACTTTCTGACTAGCTTGTCTAGCCAAACTGGTAAGCTCTGAGTGACTGAGGCAGATACCTGACATCAACCTCTGGCTTCCACATGCATGCACACACCTACACACATGCACACCTATACACACATGAACATACACACACCCCTACACACACATGACATGCATGCACACACACCTACACACACAGCCCACACATGTGTAAGTTTACACTATAATAAGCCAGGTGTGTTGGCACACGTTTTAATCCCAGCCTTGGGAGTCAGAGGCAGGAGGATTGCCATGAGTTTGAGGCCGCTCTGAGACTACATAGTGAATTCCAGGTCAGCCTCGGCTAGAGCAAGACCCTACCTTGAAAAATATAGCCCCAAAATAATAATATTCAAACCTTTTTGAAGATTAGAAACCCTCACCAATGTAAACTAAGGATGATCTAAAACCATCTTCTGATGGTGGGCTAGAAGAGTAAGCATCATTAGATGCTAGCATGCTCCAAATGGCTGTCAAGATTCAATGCAATCCCTATCAGGACAAGTTCACAAATCTGACAAGCCAATTCTAAAATTTATTGCAAGGGACCCAGAATAGCCAAAGGAACCTTGAAGAGAGAATCCACACAGCAGTTGAACACAGCTGCTGCCATCTTTGACCTTAACAGCCACCATCGCTCTTGAGTGACTCTAGCTGGGTTTCCTTGTAAACTGTCCCAGCATAATATGAATTAACAAACTACGAGAATAGCATGTGAAACTACGTGATAGACCTTGGTTCTGTCAGTGCCAAGAATGAGCTAGGTATAGTCCTATTTGGATGAAGTGATTTTTCCTGATCATTTCTATAAGCCCCCTCCTTCTCTGACTAAAATTGTAGGAGCAGGCTGGAGAGATGGCTTAGTGGTTAAGGTGATTGCATGTGAAGCTTAAGGACCCCAGGTTTGATTCTCCAGGTGCCACATAAGCCAGATGCACATGGTGGGGCATGCGTCTGGAGTTCGTTTGCAGTGGCTAGAAGCTCTGGAGCACCCATTCTCACTCTCTCTCCCACTAATAAACAAATAAATAAAAATAAGTTGACAAAAAAAAAAAAAACTGTAGGCTACATCTAGTCATGCTGCTGTTAGTAAGACCTCAGTGAAGTTCACGGTCATCCTGAATACACCTCATTCTTTGGTCTCCTGGCACTTTGTAGCCAGTTCTCACCCACTGGAACTGTTGTTTTCTTTTTTTTGGTTTTTCGAGGTAGGGTCTCACTCTAGTCCAGGCTGACCTGGAATTCACTATGTAGTCTCAGGGTAGCCTTGAACTCATGGTGAGCCTCCTACCTCTGCCTCCCGAGTGCTGGGATTAAAGCGTGTGCCACCACCACACCTTTTTGGTTTTTGAGGTAGGGTCTCACTCTAGTCCAGGCTGACCTTTTTTTTTTTAATTGGCATAATTGGCTGGCCAGCCAGAAGACTGAGGAACTGGGCAGGGGACAGGAAGCTTGGGTTGGGAGAACCCCAGGTCAGACACGATTCTATGCAGGGAGGGTGCCCTGTAAGGTAGATTCTTGTGGCCAGTCTCATGAGTATGTGATGTGCATAACTGAAGGTACTGCTGGGATTGGAGCCAGTTTGCCGAATGCCACCTAAATCACTGAGAAGGGTGGCCTCTTGCCACCCAAGTGTGGTGGCTGTGACTGTGGCCTTTGGTTGGCCACCAATTACCTGACGGCTTTGGAGGAAAAGGGTTAAAAAAAATTCAGGGGGCTGGAGGGATGGCTTAGTGGATAAGGCAATTGCCTGCAAAGCTGAAGGATCCTGGTTCGACTCTCCCGGACCCATGTAAGCCAGATGCACAAGGGGGCATATGCATCTGAGTTCTTTTGCAGTGGCCAGTGGCTCTGGCGTGACCATTCTCTCTTTCTCAAATAAATAATAATAAAAAAAAAATAATAATAATAATAAAAGGCCAGGTGTTGTATTGATTGTAAATGTGGCTATCAGTATTTCTACTGTCCCAGGTAAAGAAAAAAGCTTAGAGGATATGGTAGTTTGAATACATGTCCCCCAGTATGTTCAGTGCTTTATTAGCTTGTAGTTTGGATCTGCAGTCACCTGGCTGGAGGCAGTTATCACTGGGTGGATCTTAGGGTCCAGCCCTAAGGTGTGGTAGTGGGTAGACAATTTCAATCTAAAGATATGCAAAGTGTGCCTAGCTGGAGTTCCTGAAGTGTGCTGTGCTGTGTGGCTTTTGGCTTTCTCTCTCTCTTGCCTGGTCCTGCAAAAACAGGGCAGCTTCTTTGGTCTTCTGGAACTTTGGAACTTCTGGATCTGTAAGCCTCAATAAATATCCCTTCCTCCATAACTTTGTCTGGTCCAGAAGCTCAGTGAACCTGAAGCTGTCTGCTACAGAGGACAAGCGGCGTCTTTTATAGGTACAGTTAGTTCTTTGGTTCCACAACAAACTTAAAGAATAGATACAAAGTGGGGTGGGGCGGCACACACCTTTAATCCCAGCACTTAGGAGGCAGAGGCAGGAGAACTGCTGTGAATTTGAGGTCTCAGCCTGAGACTTCAGAAAGAGTTCCAAGTCAGCCTGGGCTAGAATGAAACCCTACCTCAAATAAACTAAACAAAAACAAAAGATAAAAAAAACCCACTGGGCTGGAGAGATGGCTTAGCCCTTAAGAGCTTGCCTATGAAGCCTAAGGACCCCGGTTTGAGGCTTGATTCCCCACTACCCACGTAAGCCAGATGCACAAGGTGGCACATGTATCTGGACTTCGTTTGCAGTAGCTATAGAGTCCCTGATGTGCCCATTCTCCCCCCGCCCAACCCCTGCCTCTTTCTCTTTCTGTTGCTAACAACAACAACAACAAAAAAATTAAAAAAAAAAAAACCAAAAAACTAGATACAGAGTTAGGAAATCAAAGCATTCATGTCACTTAGGCCTGCAAAATACTATTTTGGGGCATCTAAACTGGTTTAAACACTAATTTAAATTTTCTCTATTGGGAATGGTGAATGTACACCTGTAATCCCAACTGAGGCAGGAGGATCACGAGTTCTAGACCAGCCTAAGCTACAGAGATACTGTCTCAAAAATAATTAGAAGGGGGCTGGAGAGATGGCTCGGCGGTTAAGGCGCCTGCCTGCTAAACCTAAGAACACCAGTTCCAATCTCCAGGTCCCACCTTTAGCCAGATGGAAAAAGTAATGCAAGGGTGCAATGCTGCAACTTGCCCACAAGGGAGCACACGCATCTGGAATTCGTTCACAGTGGCTGAGGGGCTGCTGGCACACCCATTTTCTCTCTCTCAAATAAAAAAATAAAAGTAATTAGAAGGGAAATTTTCTTGAGGCTATTTGTGACTAACCTCACACGATCCATAGCTATCATCCTTCAAATCTTCCTTTTTCCTTGGTACCTGCTAGTCTAAGCTCATGGATTTTGGTGAATTTGAATAAAATGCAATCTTTCTGTCAAGTGTATAAAGATACTATAAATAAGAAAATGAAGGGCCAAGGTTGTGGTTCTGTGGTACAGAACATGCCTTGTAAGCACAAGGCCCTGGGTTCAATCCCTAGCAACTCCCACCCACCCTACAGTCTTTGCACTTGATCACACTGTCAACACCAGAGGCCAGGGAGGAAAGACCAGTGCTGCTGTAGGGATAAGGTCTTATTTTTTCTTGAGGGTCCAAACTGTTAATTTACTTTCTGGTTGACACATTTTGACCAAAGAAACATAGCCACTTTAGACGATTTAATTAGTGGCTTTCTAGTTACGTGTTAATTACTGAAACAGCTTCTATAGCCTAGATGACAGTAGAGGAATGACACAAAGTGCTTCAGACCTACTGCAGATCATTGGAATGCTGTTAGGTCAGGAGCAATAGAAATAGGTCTTTAAGGCTGGGCACGGTGGCTCACACCTTTAATCCCAGGACTTGGGAGGCAGAGGTAGGAGGATCACCGGGAGTTCAAGGCCACCCTGAGAATACATAGTAAATTCCAGGTCAGCCTGGGCTAGGGCGAGACCCTGCCTGGGGGGTTGGGGAGAAGGAATAGGTCTGTATGTTGTGTTGTCTGGCATTATCCTTATGGAAATTGTAAACAGTATTTTTACTTATTTTCAAGCAGAGAGAGTGAGTGGGGGGACGAGGTGGGGAGAGAATTGGGACCCCCAGGCTTCTAGCCATTGCAAATAACTCCAGATGCACCTTGCCACCATGTGCATCTGGCTTACATTGGGTAGTGAGGAACTGAACCCCGGTCCTTAGGTTTCACAGGCAAGCGCCTTGACTGCTAAGCCATCTCTCTAGCCCTAGTTTCTTGCTTTTGAGGCAAGGTCTCACTTTGTGGCCCAGGCTAGTCTCAAACTTGCTATTTATTTCATGCTGGCCTTAAACTTTCAATCCTCCTGCCTCAACCTTCCAACTGCTAGGATCACCAGTGTGTGCTACCACATCTGGCACAATCTACTTTTATAGACGTCAAAATACATTTATTGAATAGATACTGAGCCTACAGAGTACGTGCCAGGTCAGCCTGGGCTAAAGTGAAACCCTACCTTGAAAACACCAAAAAATAAAAATAAATTTAAAAAAAAGATATCAAATTACACTGATTTAAATAATTAATAGCTTGACAGTATACTGATCGTCAATTTTTTATTGTGCTACTTGTACCAAGGAATGAAAATTAATTATGCTTAGACCTTTAAGTTATCCATTTAACAAATTCATTTAAATAAGTTCATTGCATAAATGACAAGCAGCTTAAATACAAATTTGTTACCATTGGAAAATTATTAAAATCAAAGTCAGTTAAAATTTCAACAAGGCAACTGAACACCCGCCCCCCCCCCCCGTCACTGACCTGACTGAAGGGCCGCACTCTCACCGCCACTCTCACCCTGTCAGTGCTGGGCACGGGCATCTGCATCTTTCTCCCGGTATCCATGATGCGACAGAAGAAAAAGCACACAAAAGCACACTGCCGTGCATGCTCCACACGGAACGGTAAAAGCTCGGCTGACAACGGCAGTTTGTTTCTAGGTATCAACAGTCCATCCACACACACTATCAATTACCTGTTATAATTATTTTACAACACTTATTTATTGATGAGTTTCAGAGCTGACATCAAGCATCATTACTTAATTGCACAGTCACACTACTGCCAGACAGGATGCTTGTCTTTCTTTTCTTGTGTCAATTCCCATTCTTCCGTTCTCAAGAACCTGAGCAGTGAGGAGTTTCTGTGGTTCAGTAGCAAGCTTCTTCACAGTATGAATATTCTCAAATTTGTCTGCACAAAAATGCCCTAAGTATCTGTAAAACAGATTTACTTAACATTTCTTTCTCAACTCCTTTAACAAGATTGCTAGAAGCAGTGAACCGGTCACTCTAACCTGGTAATTAGTCTCTGAATCAAGAGACAAAGATAGTCTTTAAGCTTACTGAACAAGAAATGCAAACATGATAGTCAAACTACTGCACTGTGTGGAAATTACTCTTGAGGTAGATTACATAAAATCTGTAAAACTACAAAAAGGCAGCCAAATCACATGCCCATAATTCAATTTCAACGTAGTAACAGGCAAAACCCAAACAAATAAAAATACATATGATTACGAGACCTTAATCACAGAATCAAAGTGCATAAATTATAAAATAGTAACATTAAAAATAATAGTTCAATTATTCTCATTTTGGACTGGCCTAAGATTTTAATTATAGGGAAATAAAATGCAACAAATGCCTATTAGAATGTAATAACCATGACTAAAACAGAAACCCCCCTCAAAAATCTAACAGACACAAAGTGTATACTTTACAGTAGTTTATTAACATTTATAAGCCATATTTACATATTATATAAATGTATGAAGTCTTAATATAAAATAGAAAAGATGCCTGGATTAGAAGAATCATACTCCGTATGGAGTTATTTTACTTATATACTTCCTTCTGTTTACAAAATTTTACAATTTATATAAATTACTTCCTTCCAAATTGGGCAATCTTTAATAATCCACACAAATATGATGACTTTACAAATGAGTGCGCATTAAAATCTTGGGGGGGGGGAATTACAGCATTTTCCTGCGTAAAATCTGCTTGGGGAAGGAAGACAGCTTCTTCCTGCCCCGTCCAAGAGCCTTTCCTGCTGCTTCTCTCGTTCTTGCTCTGCTGCTCTTCACGTCGGCAACTGGGCTCGCCAAGGGAGAAATCAGCTTAATTTCTACTGGAGGAGGTGACCAAGAACTTTCTTTTCTTGTGTTTCTGCAAGAAAGACATACTTAAGTAGAATAAAGACCCTATATTACAAATTTAACCGATTCTTCAATGTTGGTCTTACAAAAGAACTCTTACATTGACACAGAGGTAAGTGAAGAGCAGTTTAATCAGAGGCAAAGTGGGCTAATTAGAAGCAGAGTTAAGAATTACCACCTCTAATTGAGATTTAAAAAATAACCAGGGGCTGGAGAGATGGCTTAGCAGTTAAGGCACTTGCCTGAAAAGCCTCATGTTCCATTCTCCAGGTCCCACACAAGCCAGACACACAAAGTGATGCAAGTGTGCAAGGTCGCACATACGCACAAGGGGGTACACGTGTCTGAAGTTCGACTGTAGTGGCTGGAGGCCCTGGTGGGCCAATTCTCTCTCTCTCCCTCACAAACAAGACCAGTCTGTTACGTTTGCCTCAAAAAGAAAAAAAAAAAAAAAATCTGCTAATGTATTAAGAAAATATTGCTGTGTTGCAAGGATAGTCCTAAGCACTTACGTAAGTCAATGGGATGAGCACCAACAAGACTATGGAGCCTATTTAAAAAAATAGTAATTCTGGCCGGGAGGGGAGGCAGAGGTAGGAAGATCGCCACCCTGAGACTACATAGTGAATTCCAGGTCAGCCTGAGCCAGAGTGAGACCCTACCTCGAAAAACCAAAAAACAAACAAACAAACAAAAATAGTAATTCTGAGGCTCATATATTTAATCTTACCACTCAGGAGGCAGAGACAGGTGGATAGCCATGAGTTCCAGGCTAGTTTGTCTGCCTAGCAAATTCTGGGCCAGACAAGGCTATATAGTAAAAGTAAAATCCTGTCTCAAAATAAAACAAAACAACCCAAAAGCAATTCTAGGCTGGGGAAACAGATTAGTGATGGAGTGCTGCCCTTTGTAATACTATGCCACAAAGGGGAGGAGGGGTCTCAAAACAGCAACTGGCAAATGTGCACTATTTCACTAACAGGGCCAAATTGAATGGTATCATTAACTAGTCAATAGTCACACTTTTTTGAAAAAGCCAAATAGATGCATTTGTACTTTTATTGAATTCAGCCATGTAGAATACTATGTAACAAATATACCCAAACCAGGTATGTTTTCCCATGAATACAGTTTTATTGCTAGTAGTGAAATAACTGTAGTATTTTAAAGTTTCTCATTATTAGGTCACCCATCTTCATTAATGAAAAGGCAAACCATCCCACTTTCCTCCTCCCTGCCACAGCCAGTGGGCAATGAACTACTGCCAACCCTACCCTTTCAAAAGCTGAATGGGAGCTGGAGACATGGCTCAGCAGTTAAGGTACTTGTCTGCAAGGCCTAAATACCAGCGTTTGATTCCCTGGTACCCACATAAAGCCAGATACACAAGGGTAGTCCATGTGTCTGGAGGCCCTGGTGTGCCCATTCTCTCTCTTTCTCTGCCTACTGAGTGTGGTGGTGCACACCATTAATCCCCAGCATTCGAGAGGCAGACGCAGGAGGACTGATGTGAGCTCCAGGTCAGCCCGGGCTAGAGTGAGACCTTACCACAAACCAACCAACCAACCCACCCACCCAGCATCCCCTCCTTCCAAAGGCAAAAACAAAAACAAACAAACAAACAAACAAACAAAAACCCAGCTAAAAGGACTTTATACCCCATAAAGATCTCTGCTCACTACTCCAGCAGTGAGGTCTAACAATATCAAGGAGCCAATGCTGTGAATGACCCTTAAAAATTACCTTTTTCTCTAAGAAGACTTTTTGAACTCTAGAGAGATACATGGATAGAAGTTGGAGAAAGTCAAGTCATACTTACTTGTTAGCTTGCTTTGTCTTTGCAGTCCTGGGTCTTTTCACTTTTTGCTCTTCCACTATTTCTGGTAGTTTAGTATCATCTTCCTATGGGTTAAATTTTTAAAAGTATTTTTAATTTATTTCTAAGCAGAGAAAGAGAGAAAAGAGAGAGAGAGAGAGAGAGAGAGAGAGAGAGAGAGAGAGACAAAGAGAATGGGTACACCAGGACTTTCTAGCCACTACAAAAAAAAAAAAAAAAAAAAAAAAAACCTCCAGAGGTCCCTTTCTGCGTCTGGTTTTACGTGGGTACTGGGGAATGGAACCCAGGTCATTAGGCTTTGCAGGCAAATGCCTCTTTAACTGCTGAGCCAACTCTCTAGCCCATAGGTTAAAATTTTAAAAAGACAAATAATTTTTTTCTTTAATAAAGGACGGTTTATGACAAGAGGTCACACAACCCTTGGCTTCATAGCTTACAAACCTTTTACAGAGAAAGGGAGATGAGGGAGGGAGGGACAGAGGGAAAGAACAGAACACCAGGGCCTCCAACCACTCCAAACAAATTCCAAACGCATCCACCCCCTTGTGCATCGGGCTTATGTGAGTACTGGGGAATTAAACCTGGGTACTTAGGTTTCCCAGGCAAGCACCTTAACTAATAAGCCATCACTCCAGTTGCATGAATTTAAAAGTTCCATGCTGAGTCAAGGAATATAGCTAAATAAGGTAATAAATTCAACAAGACCCCAATGGATTCCTCTGATTCTTTAGTAGAAACTCTGATCATCTAGAACTGCTTTTCCCACGCCCCAACAGGGTCTCATTCTATCGCAGGCCTATCTCAAACTCATAGCACTTCTCTACCTTTGCCTTCCAAGTGATGGGATTAAAGGGGTGTGCCACCACACCTGGCCTAGAACTCTTCTTTAGTCCTCATTTGCACACTTCAACTGTTCTCCCAATCTTGTCAGTTCTACTTTTGAATGTTTCTACTGACTATCATCCTCCTGTTTACACTGCCTCAGGTTAGGAACCAGGCTCTCAACACATTATAGGGAGTACACTGTGTTTTTCTTCCTCCCTAGAATTCATCTTTCACAGCAACTACTGAAATGCAACATTTGTTAGTTGGTGACCAGTCTCCACAGGCCAAAGCCACGCTTCCAATGTCCTGCAGCTGCTGGCTTGTTTTCTTTTTCCTTTTTGCCAAAAGATCTGACTCTTCTACCTTATATCTCCAGGATAATTGAGTAGAAATGACTTCATGAAATGAATCGCTCATATTTGTTTCTTCAATTAAATTCTGTACTTCAGTCAACTGTCAGTTGGATAATTTTTTTGTCTAAATCTTTGCATAGTAACTGATTCATGAAAGGTAACTTAAATGTATATGTTTAATTCTTAAGTAATGGACAATCTCTGAAGAATTTTCATTTTAAGGCAGAGATCAACTCTAATGGGCTCTCTCCAAGGACATACTATGAATGACAAACAAGCATATTAAGTAAACACACCCAGAAATTCTGACAGGCACACCAATTTAAAAAGCTTCCCTCCAACGAGTCATTTAATTTAAAATTACATTTGTTGCCGGACGTGGTGGCGCACACCTTTAATCACAGCACTCAGGAGACAGAGGTAGGAGGATCACCGTGACTTAGTGGCCACCCTGAGACTACATAGTGAATTCCAGGTCATCCTGGGATTCCTACCTTGAAAAACAAGAACAAACAAACAAACAAAAATTACATCTGCGGAGCTGGGAATGTAGGTAGCTCAGCTGGTAATGTGTTTGCCAAACATGCATGAAGCCATGGGTTTGATCCCCAGCATCACATGAACCTGGCATAGTGATAGATGCTTGTATTCCTAGCACTTGAGATGTAGAGGCAGGAAGATCAGAAGTTCAAGGTCAACTGCAACTATATAGCTAACTCAGGGCTAGCCAGATATGGGACCTTGTTTCATAAACAAAACTAGAAAAAGAAAAAAACAAACAAACACACAAAAACCAAAAGGGCCAGAGAGATGGATTAGCAGTTAAAGGATATTGTCTGCAAAGCCTGCTGGCCCAGGTTAGATTCCCCAGCACCCACATAAAGCCAGATGCACAAAGTGTCACATGAGTCTGGACTTCATTTGCAGAGGCAACAGGCCCTGGTGCACCCATGCTCAACTCCTTCCGTTTGCAAATAGATAAAAATATTTTTCTAAAAAAGCAGCAGCAGCAGCAGCTGCCAGGACCACTACCTTAAAGTATGTTGCCTTAAGGTAGGCTCTCTGTGCAAACAGACAAAGGTTTTTGGATTTTTAGTATAAATACCTAGTATCTTTAAGTAAATTTATTTAGGAGCTGGAGAAATGGCTTAGCAGCTGGAAGTGCTTTTTAAAAGTCTGATGGTCTTGCCTGAGAGGCAAGGTCACTGAGAAAGCAAGCTGGTGCTGAGCAGAAAACCTTCTCCCTGTAGACCAGCCAACTGAAAGCTGGAAAAAGCTGCACTGCATGCAGCCTTATGGGAGACAGAAGTCATCAGCAGTGAAAACAGTGGACACTGAATATTCAAGTTTGGCCATACAGGCCCAATGACTGAACGGGTGCAATAGTGGCATGTCTACTCTTGGGGTAACCAACTGCTCCATAATTGGCCTGAAGGCCCTCTCTACGGGAGGGAATACATACCTGGTACTGAAAAACCTAAGCAAAAGTCTATGGCAGGGGAGGTCATGAGCCTTAGGGGTATAAGCCTGCTCTTATCTGACTAAATGTATATATTATTCCCACCAAGCTGCCCTGGGGGCACTACACTTAATGTTCATATTCACATATTAACGCTACTCTCACTTCTGGTTAGAGAAGCTTCTCTTTTCAGATGGCGATGACCACTGGGATGACCCAAAAGGCAACATAGTGCTGAGAAGAAGGGATGGAGGAGTGCCCAGCACTGAAACACCTCTGTCACACCATCCAAGGCTCAGGGACCATTGTGGAAGAGGGGGCGGATAGAATGGAAGAGCCAAAGGAAGGGTATAACTTCTTACAATGCAACTGCCTAGACAGAAAATGGCCTTGATATCCATGACCTTGCAGTGCCTAGCAATACCTTCGCAAGACCCTCAAAATCGAAAAAAAAGACGATGACATCAAATTAAAAGAAAGACTAATGGAGAGAGGGAGGCGATATGATGGAGATTGTAGTTCTAAAGTGGAATGGGGGGAGGGGAAGGAAATATCATATGTTTTTTTGTATATAAGTATAGGCGTCAATAAAAAAATAATAATTTAAAAAGTCTGATAGCCCAAGTCCAATTCCCCAATACCTACATAAAAACTATTTGCCCAAAATGGCAATTGCATATGGATTTCATTTGCGGTAGCAGAAGGCCCTGGTGTGCCCATAGTCACTCTTTGTCTGCCTCTCTAACTAGCCTAGGCTATGTAACAAAAACCCTGTCTCAAAACACCAAACCACCCAACCTTGGGATGACTCAGAAGGCACCATGGTGCTGAGAAGGGACAGAGGAGTGCTCAGCACTGAAACATCTCAAACCAACCTTCCAAGGCTCAGGGTCCATTGCGGAAGAGGGGCAGAAAGAAGAGCCAAAGGAAGAGTAGGACTCCTTACTTCAGACACAAAATGGCCTGGATATCCATGACCTCACAGTGCCTGACATTACCTACATAAGACCACTGTAATAGGAGGAAAAGATGATGACATTAAACTGAAAAGACAGACTGATTGAGAGGGTGAGGGGATATGATGGAAAGTGAAGTTTCAAAGGGGAAAGTGTGGGGGGGAAGTACCACGGGATATTGCCTACAATTAAAGAAACTGTCAATAAAAAAAAGTAATAAAAAAATAAAAATAAATTAAAAAAAAAAAAAGCCAAACAACCAAAGGAGTGAGTCACATGTGTGCGCACACAGACGCACAAAGATGCATTCCTCACCAGTTCGAGAAGCCTGGATGTTCTTTTTTGTCTGGTTCTCAAGGCAGGAGGTGAGAAGACAAACTGAGATGATAAATCTGATACTAAGTCTTCCAGCTGAGTAGGTGTCTCCATTTTTTCAGCTAAAGGAAATTTAGGAAACAAAACAGAACATTGTACTTGTACTGAATTTTTAGAGAAAAAAAATATATGCAAATACATACATCAAGAAATTTTTGGAACAAATGATGTAAACTCTCCCAAACTAGAAAACATAAATACACTCATTTATTATCTGTATTGGGAGAAATGACAGGGAAAAAAAATCCCATTATCATTTAGGTAAACCTAATGCTTACAAACAACTTATGCTTCAAACTAAATAATGCCACAATATAATGTCCTAAAGATGAGCACAAAAACTACTATTCATTAGTTTAATTCTTAGTGCTCTTGAAATATTCTAGAGAAAAACCTAGACAAAGTTTTTTATTTTTATTTTTAATATTTTACTGGGCTGGAGAAATGGCTTAGCAGTTAAGGCGTTTACCTGCAAAGCCAAAAGACTCAGGTTCGATTCCCTAGAACCCACATAAGCCAGATGCACAAGGGGCACATGCATCTGGAGTTACAGTGGCTCGAGGCCCTGGCATGCCCATTCTCTTTGCCTGTCTCTCCTCTCTCTCTCTGCTTGCAAATAAATAAATAAACTTTAAAAAATATTTTACTTATTTGAGAGAGGGGGAGGGAGGAAAGAAAGGGGGCATGAGGCAGGTATGTATGTATGTATGTATGTATGTATGTATATATATATATATATATATATATATATATATATATATATGGAGAGAGAGAGAGAGAGAGAGAGAAAATAGGTGTACCAGGTCCTCCAACCACTGCAAACAAACTCCAGATGCATGCACCACTTTCTGCAAGCTAGCTTACATGGGTACTGGGGAACTGAACCTTAGTCCTTAGGTATCACATGCAAGCATCTTAACAGCTAAGCTATCTCTCTAGCCCTAGACAAGGTTTTTATTTACAAAGACTTCTCTGTAAATGAAACTGTTCTTATAAATAAAATTGGGAGTCAGGTGTGGTAGTGCATGCATGCCTTTAATCTCAGCACTTGGGAGGCAAAAGAAGGATCACCTTCAATTTGAGGCCACCTGAGACCACAAAGTAAGTTCCAGGTTTGCCTGGGCTAGAGCAAGACCCTACCTTGGAAAACCAAAAAAAAAATAAAATAAAACAAAGTAGGGGGAAGACCCCATGAAATGAAAATTTTCACATTCCTCTAGCTAATAAAACACAAACATGGCAAGTTACCTGCTTTTGCTAGGTTTCAGCTAAAGAGCAAACAGACTATCTTTCAGTTCATAAAATGTTTTTGTACCTATTCATTCCTGGACCACCCTCTCTCCCCCCAAGGAACTTTAGAAGGACATTTTAAATAGACACAAAAGTTCCGATTAAGATGGCAGCATATGAACCATGCCAAAACAGCCTAGGGTAGAAAAAAAAAAAAAAACCAACCAACCAACCAAGCAAACAAACAAACAAACAAACAAAAAAAAAACCCCAGCAAAATACACTCTCCTACTAAAAAGTGAGGTGTATAGTAAATTATCAACAGCAGCAGAGAAGTAGGAGGGATCCAGAGCATCTAGAGCCCACAGGAGCAGGCAGAAGCAGCTCCAGCTGTGGCAGCCAAGTTCCATGTGACTGCAGCCGCCAGGCTCCACCTGAGCCTCAGGATTTTAAAGACAGATGAGTGGATTTTCCAATCACACCGGCCTCCTCGCAAACTCAAGAAACGTGGAAGGAGGACGGAGGACAGCAGAGACCAACGAAGCAGCTTGTGAGGAAGAGGATCACGTAGACCAGCAGGGGAACCACCATCCACAGCCTCCCCTCCCCCACCAAGAGCACAAGCGCCAGCCAGCACCAGAGACCTGGGGAAGAAAGCTCACCTACCCAGCACCCGGCATGATCAGAGCAGCGACCCGCAGACTCAGCCGGCCTTTCTGAGCCCACAGCACAGCAAAGAAGGACCCAAGCGGCTGAGCAGCATAGCTGAGATCAAAGCTGTCCCAAAAGGTAACTGGGATTACACCAGGTCAGTACCCTCCAAACAAGCCTAGTATATAGGCTTGCATCGGAAGGGCTAATTGCACCATCCATGTCAGGGTAAATTATATGTTAAATCTGATGGATGGTCAGATCTGACATTTGTAAATAAGGTACATTTTGGCTACTCATTTGTTGCTTTCTGATTTATAGTGCCTTTGTTTCCTCTTCGGTCATTTGTTGGGGAAGGGTCTCACTTGGTCACAAGCTGACCTTGAAACCCTCTACAGACCAGTTGACAGGATTAAGGGTGGGGCAACACACATCCTTAGGGACTGTGACTTTGTTAGAAGATCTGTTTATCATAATACCTACTTTTGCACAAATACTCTGTGCTGGTTTTCATTGAATGGGTACATTGTAATTAAGTTTTTAGAATTTGTCTGTATTCTGTTCCATTCAGCCCACTTGAATACTGTCATAGCAGGCAAACCCAACACCTAGGGTCACTTTTCTGGTTACTCTGAGAGTTTTAAGAGCCACACCTAGCACCTTAAGCTCCTACCCTGAAGATATATAACATCAGATAGATTAATACATCTAATATTACTGCAGATAATTAGAAAACCCAAGCATTAAATTAAACCAAGAAGCAAAAATCTCTACATTATAGTATAAGAAACACAAAAAATCAAAACAACATAAATCCACCAAAAAGTGGTAATGCATCAGAAATGACCTTAGTGAGACTGAATTAGAGGAAATGCCTGAGAAAGATTTCAAAAGAATGATTATAAATATTTTCAAAGAACTCAAAGAGGAAATCAAAGGATTCAAAGAACACACAGGAAACCCATTTAATGAAATAAGGAGGTCAGTACTAGACATAAATAAGGAAACAGAAATAATAAAGAAAGCCCAGTCAGAAATACAAGCAATAAAGAACACAGTGAAACAAAAAATCTGTAAAAATCTCTCTAGTAGAATGGATGAAGGAGAGAACAGAATATCTAAACTAGAAGACCAGGTGGCAGATCTAATACAGTCCAACAAAGAGAAAGACAAACTAATAGGAAGGTATGAATGGGAATTTCAAGATATTCGGGACACTATGAAAATATCAAACTTACGTAAGAATTCAATGTATGGTAGAAGGAGAAGAATTTCACTCCAAAGGCATAGTAGGTGTTTTCAACAAAACCATACAAGAAAACTTCCCCCAAATTGGGAAAGAGATGCCAATGCAGATACAGGAAGCCTTTAGAACACCAAACAGACAAAATCTGGAAAGAACCTCTCCCCGCCATATTATAATTAAGCTACCAAACATACAAACCAAAGAAAATATATTGAAAGCAGTAGAGAGAAAAAACAAGTCACCTACAAAGGTAAGCCCATCAGGATCACAGCAGATTACTCAACACAAACTTTAAAATCCAGAAGGGCTTGGAGTGATGTATTCCAAGTTCTGAAAGATAACAACTGTCAACCAAGATTACTTTATCCTGCAAAGCTATCCATTCAAATAGATGGAGAAATAAGGACATTCCCCAACAAAAGCAGGCTAAAGGAATATTTGAAGATAAAACCAGGTCTACAGAAAATACATGCTAAAGAGAAAGAAAGGCACACATACAAGGAACCTGGAAAAAACAAACCATACTCCAACACTAGTTAATACAAGAGAGCAAAGGTAAAACCAGAAGAACTACAAAACAAGAAAAATGGCAAAAATAAATACACACCTTTCAATAATAACTCTTAATATCAATGGCCAGAATGCCCCAACCAAAAGACATAGGTTTTGCAGACTTAGTTAAAAAGCAGGATCCTTCAATTTGTTGCCTCCAAGAAATTCGCCTTTCTACAAAGGATGGACACTATCTTAGGGTGAAAGATTGGAAAACGGTGTTTCAAGCAAATGGGCCCAAGAAAACAAGCAGGGGTCGCTATCCTAATATCTGACAGGGTAGACTTCAGACCAACATTAGTTAGGAAAGATAAGGAAGGTCACTTTATATTGCTTAAAGGAATGCTCCAATAGGAGGACATTACAATCCTAAACATAGATGCACCTAACACGTGGGCTCCCAATTTCATCAAACAAACGCTATTAGGTCAAGATAACACCAAGCACACTTGTAGTGGGTGACTTCAACACTCACCAATTGACAGGTCATCCTGGAAAAAAATAACCAGAGATGCTTCTGGATTAAAAGAGGTCATAGAAGAAATGGACCTAACAGGTATATACAGGACATTTCATCCAAATGCTGAAGAACACACATTCTTTTCAGCAGCACATGGAACATTCTCTAAAATAGACCATATAGTAGGACACAAAGCAAATTTAACAAATATAAGAAAATTGTAACAATTTCTTGCACTCTGTTGGATCACAATGGGATCAAACTACAAATCAGTAACAAGAAAAGCTATAGAAGCACACACAAAATCATGGAAACTAAACAATACGCTACTAAATGATGAATGGATCAATAAAGCAATCAAGAAGGAAATAAAAAAATCCACAGAGTCAAATGATAATGAGAATACAAAATACCAAAACCTTTGGGACACAGTGAAGGCAGTCCTAAGAGGGAAATTTATAGCTTTAAGTGCCTATGTTAACCCCTAGAAAAGTTGCAGATAAACAACTTAATGCTGCACCTTAAGGCCTTGGATAAAGAAGAACAAGGCAAACCAACAATCAGTAGATGGGAAGAAATAATAATGATTAGGGCAGAAATTAATGAAATAGAAACAAAAAAAAAATTCCAAAGAATCAATGAAACAAAGAGCTGGTTCTTTGAAAGGATACACAAGAATGATAAACCCTTAGCAAATCTGACCAAAAGAAAAAGAGAACAGACACAAATTAATAAAATCAGAGATGAAAAAGGCACCATTACAACAGATACCAGAGACATTTAAAAAATCATAGGGACATACTATAAGAACATATACTCCACTAAGTTTGAAAATCTGAAAGAAATGGATGATTTCCTTGATTTATATGACCCACCTAAATTAAATCAAGATGAGATTAACCACTTAAATAGACCTATAACAAGTATGGAGATCCAAGCAGTTATAAAAAAAAATCTCCCAACTAAAAAAAGTCCAGGCCTAGATGGATTCACTGCTGAATTTTACTGACCTTCACTGAAGAACTAACACCAATGCTTCTTAAACTTTTCCATAAAATAGAAGAGGAAGGAACCCTACCAAACTCCTTCTATGAAGCCAGCATCACCCTGATCCCAAAACCAGACAAAGATGGAACAAAAAAGGAAAATTTCAGACCAATCTCCCTCATGAACATAGATGCAAAAATTCTCAACAAAATATTGGCAAACACAATACAAGAATATATCAGAAAGATCATTCACCCCAACCAAGTAGGCTTTATCCCAGAGATGCAGGGATGGTTCAACATATGCAAATCAATAAATGTAATACATTATATAAATGGACTGAAGGACAAAAACCACATGATCATCTCATTAGATGCAGAAAAAGCATTTGACAAAATCCAACATCCCTTCATGATAAAAGTCCTACAGAGACTGGGAATAGAAGGAATATATCTCAACATAATAAAGGCTATTTATGACAAACCACAGCCAATATAATACCAAATGGAGAAAAACTTGAAGCTTTTCCACTAAATTCAGGAACAAGACAAGGGTGTCCACTGTCTCCACTTTTATTTAATATAGTACTGGAAGTCTTAGCCATAGCAATAAGGCAAGAGACACACATAAAAGGGATACAAATTGGAAAGGAAGAGATCAAGTTATCATTATTTGCAGATGATATGATTCTATACATAAAGGACCCTAAAGACTGTACCAGCAGACTGTGAGAGCTGATAAACACCTATAGCCATGTAGCAGGATACAAAATAAACACAAAGAAATCAGTAGCCTTCCTATATGCTAACAACAAACACACAGAGGATGAAATCAGAGAATCACCCCCATTCACAACTGCATCAGAAAAAAAATAATAAAGTACTTTGGAATAAACCTAAAAAAGAAAGTGAAGGATCTCTACAAGGATAACTTTAAAACACTCAAGCGAGAAATTGCAGAAGACACTAGGAAATGGAAAAACATCCCTTGTTCTTGGATTGGAAGAATCAATATTGTGAAAATGGCAATCTTACCAAAAGCAACCTACACATTTAATGCAATCCCCATCAAAATTCCAACAGCATTCTTCACGGAAATAGAAAAAAAAAATCCACAAATTCATTTGGAAGCACAAAAAAAAGGCTGGTGGTATGACCATACCTGATTTTAACCTATATTACAGAGCCATAGTAACAAAAACATCATGGTACTGGCACAAAAAGACATGTAGATAAATGGAACAGAATAGAGGACCCTGATGTAAGTCTGGGTAGCTACAGCCACCTGATCTTTGACAAAAATGCCAAAAATACTCATTGGAGAAAAGACAGCCTCTTCAGCAAATGGTGCTGGGAAAACTGGATATGCATCTGTAGAAGGATATACATCTCTCCGTGCACAAGAATCAAGTCCAAATGGACCAAAGACCTTAATATCAGACCTGAAACTGAAACTGCTAGAGGAAAAAGTAGGGAAAACCCTTCAACATACTGGTCTTTGCAAAGACTTTCTGAATATAACCCCAATTGCTCAGGAAATAAAACCACAGATCAACTGCTGGGACCTCATGAAATTACAAAGCTTTTGTACTTCTAAGGACACTGTGAATAGAGCAAAGAGGCAACCTACAGAATGGGAGAAAATCTTTGCCAGCTATACATCTGACAGAAGGTTAATATGTAGGATATACAAAGAACTCAAAAAATTAAATGAGAAATCAAACAACCCAATAAAAAAATGGGCTATGGAACTAAATAGAGAGTTCTCAGAAGAAGAAATACAGATGGCATATAAAAGTCTAAAATGTTCTACATTCCTAGTCATCAGATTAAAAACATGTTGAGATTCCATCTCACTCCTGTCAGATTGGATACCATCATGAAAACAAATGACTATAAATGCCGGTGAGGATGCGGAAAAAGAGGAACCCTTCTACACTGTTGGTGGGAATGCAACCTGGTCCAGCCATTGTGGAAATCAGTGTGGAGGTTCCTGAGACAGCTAAAAATAGATCTACCATTTGACCCAGCTATCACTCCTAGGCATATATCCTAAGGACTCGTCTCACTACCTTAGAGATACTTGCTCAACCATGCTTATTTCCTCTCTATTCACAATAGCTAGGAAATGGAACCAGCCTAGATGTCCCGCAACTGATGAGTAGATAATGAAGATGTAGCACATTTACACAATGGAATTCTAATCAGCAGCAAAGAAAAATGAAGTTATGAAATTTGCTGGAAAATGGATGGATCTGGAAAGGATTATACTTAGTGAGGTAACCCAGGCCCAGAAAGCCAAACGTCACATGTTCTCTCTCATCTGTGGATCCTAGCTACAAATGATTGGACTTCTATGTGTGCAAAAATAAAACTCAGTAGCAGAAGCCAGTAAGCTAGAAAAGGGGATATAAGGGGAATAGAGAGGGAGGGAGGGGAGACTTAAAAGAATGGTATTGTATATAAGTAAGCAGAAGAACAGATTAATGGGGGTGAAAAGGACTAAGTGAGGTCAGGGGAAGAGATTGAGTAAAGGAAAGGTGGAGGGCGGGATAATCAAAATCTAAGAGGATATAAAAAAGTCATATGGAAACCCACCTTTCTGGACAATGGAACACTCAGAAGCCATAGATTGTTAGTAGAAAATTTTCAGTGCCAGGGATGGGATAACTTCCAGTGAGTTGTTGGCCAGGGAGGTCACAGATACCCCCAAAACATTATAGGCCATTGCCAAGGCCCTTGGTTTCCCACCAGGAATAGATGGTAAGACCCTATTGCTGAAGACTCCACATACTTGGGTGGCAAGTTCACTTAGAAAACCTTCTGGAGCTGAGCTGAAAGCCTCCTCCATGTGGACCAGCTGACAGAAAGCTGGAAAAAGCTACGCTGCATGCAGTTCAATGGGAGAGAGAAAACACCAGTGAAGTACTCAACAGTGAACACTGCAAGCTTTAAATTTGGCCAGCCAGGCCAAATGAGCCAACAGGTGCAATAGTGGCACGTCTGTTATGGGGAAACCAACTGCTCTCTAATTGGACTGGAGGCCCACTCCATGGGAGGGAATACATCCCTGATACTGAAAATGTACGACAGGGGTAGTCATGAGCCCTAAGGGTGTATTGTCTGCTGGTGTCTCTCTAAATGTATATACTATGCTCACCAAACTGCCCAGTAAGCACTTCTCTTAATGTCCACACCCATATATTAATGCTACTCTCACTTTTGGTTAGAGAAGCTCCTCTTTTCAGATGGTAGCAACTTTGGGATGACTCAGAAGGCACCATGGTGCTGAGAAGAAGGGACAGAGGAGTGCTCAGCACTGAAACATCTCAAACCCACCTTCCAAGGCTCAGGGTCCATTGAGGAAGAGGGGGCGGAAAGAATATAAGAGCCAAAGGAAGGGTAAGACTCCTCACAACATGCTCCTAAGACACAAAATGGCCTGGATCCCCACAATCTACACAAGACCATCATAATAGGAAGAAAAGATCATGACATCAAACTGAAGAGACTGATTGAGAGCAGGAGGGGATATGATGGAGAGTGAAATTTCAAAGGGGAAAGTGGGGGGAGGCGGGGAAGTACCATGGGATATTGTCTACAATTAAAGAAGTTGTCAATAAAAATGAATAAATAGACAAAAAAAGGGCAGAGAGCCAGGTATAGTGGCATATGCCTTTAATCTCAGCACTCAGGAGGCAGAAGTAGGAGGACTGCTATGAGTTTGAGGCCAGCCTGAGACTACATATTGAATTTCAGATCAGCCTCGACTAGAGTAGACCCTACCTTGAGGAGGAAAAAAGGGGGGTGGGGAAGAGTATTAAGAAAGGAAAGCCATTGCATTATGAAATATAACTGCTTTGTTAAAGAACTCTGTACAGTGGCAATACCTTCATTTTATTTTTTATATGTATTTATTTATTTGCAAGTACAGAGGAGAGAGAAAATGGACACTGCAAATGAACTCCAGATACACACGACACTTTACACATCTGGCTTTATGTGGGTACTGGGAAACTGAGCCTAGGTTGTTAGGCTTTACAGACAAGCACCTTAGCTGCTGATCCATCTCTCCAGGCCCCACCTTCATTTTAAATCAACAAATCAAGACTCTCACAGACTAGATGACTTTCTATATCCAGCTATTCAGTTAGTAAGCGACAGCAATGAGATCCCCATCTCAAAACTTTCTTTCTTTCCTTTCTTTAAAAAAAAAAAAAAATCTTCTGTGCCAGGCCCTCTAGCCATTTCAAACAAACTACAGAAACATGCACCACCATGTGCATCTAGCTTACATGGGTTCTGGGGAGTTGAGCCTAAGTCCTTGGATTTGCAGGCAAGCGTCTTAACTGCCAAGCCATCTCTCCAGCCCAGGCTGACCTGGAATTCATATGTAGCCTCAGGCTGGCCTCAAAATCACAGTGATCCTCCTACCTTTGCTTCCCTAGTGCTGGGATTAAAGGCTTTCATCACCATACCCAGCGCTCAAAACTTTTGTTATCACCTCCACTCCCACTACTGTGTATTAGAAGGCGCTTATTTGTAATACTAGGAAAACTGAAAACAAGTTAAGTATCTTACTGGGGCATGTTTAAACCCCACGACATAAACAGCCTGTAATGAATGCCATGTATGCTTTGTGTTCTGAAGAATATGGAGTGTAGGAGAAGACCATGAACTGAAAGTCGGGAAATATACATGTATAACAAACTGTGGATTTCGGTTTGTGCTGCTGAGACAGTCTTGTATGTAGCCCAAGGAGGCCTCAAACTCATAATCCTGCTGCCTCAACCTCCTGTACCATTCCTGATTGCTTTATTTATTTTTAAATACTTCATTTATGAGAATGATAAAAGAGAGAAGAGAGAGTATGCCAGCGCTTTCAGCTAATGCAAACAAATTCCAGATACATGTGCCACTTTGTGCATCTAGTTTTATGTGGGTACTGGGGAATCAAACCAGGGTCGTCAGGCTTTGCAGATTTTCTTTTTTCTCAAGGTAGGGTCTCACTCTAACCCAGGCTGACCTGGAATTCAAGTGTTGGGATTAAAGGCATGCACCACCACTCCAGGCTTTCAGTTTGCAGATTTTTTGGGTGGTGTTGTTTTGTTTTTTTCAAGGTAGGGTCTCACTCTAGCCCAGGCTGACCTATAATTAACTATGTAGTCTCAGGGTGGCCTTGAACTTATGGTGATCCTCCTACCTCTGCCTCCTAAGTGCTGGGATTAAAGGCGTGCACCACCACACCTGGCAGCTTGCAGATTTTTAAATGGCTTATTTTTCTTTTGGCCTTCCTCAAGTAAGATAGCAATTATAGGAGTGTTTGCTAGCATGTTACAAATCCATGTAATCATTATTAATAAAGCTTTCAGCAGCTTTTCTGAAATTCAAATTTAAAACTAACTTAAGGAAACAACTATATTTAGTGTACTTAACCACTGTAGTTCTAATATTCAACTTTACAGAGTGCCACTGTAATGGTACCTAGGTCAACTACACCAATCTAAACCAACTTCTTCTTCTTCTTTTTTTTCAAGGTAGGGTCTCACTCTCAGGCTGACCTGGAAATCACTATGTAGTCTCAGGGTAGCCTCATACTCACAGCGATCCTCCTACCTCTGCCTCCTGAGGGCTGGGATTAAAGGCGTGCACCACCACACCAGGCAAGAGAGAGAGGGAGAGAGAAATAAGAGAGAGAATGAGTGCACCAAGGCCTTCAGCTGATGCACACAAACTCCAGATGCTTGTGCCACCTTGTGCATCTGGCTTATGTGGATCCTAGGGAATTGAACCTGGGTCCTTTTGGCTTTGGAGAAAAGTGCCTTAACCTTTAAGCCATTAAAGTCTCCAGTTCCCTTTCGAATAATTTTGATACCAGATATATGATACATCTAAATAATAATTAAGTGCTTCATATTGTCATCAAATCAAAATGTCTTTAAAACAATCACATTTTAGGCTGAGCATTCTGAGATAAAAACTAGGCATAAAATAAAGTACCTTTTGCTTTCCTTGGAACCCTTAGTACAGGAGGAGAAAATAAAGGCTCATTTTTAGATTCAGAAAAGTCCGGCAACAACGCCTTCCTAGATCTAGTCCTTGTACTATGGGAGGGTTGGGTAAAAGATGCAGTGTTAAGCAATCTTCCTTTTGGGTCACCTGGCTTTTGGTGGGTCAGGTCATCTGTGTGGTTTTCTGATACTGAGCCCAATGTGCCTTTTTGGCTTTGATTTTCTGACTTTGTAAGCTTTCTCCTAGAGCTCCTCACCATAGTAAGTTCCTCATTTGGCACTAAAATGGCATTTTCTAAATGTTCATTTCTAGCAGGGGTATTCCGTGTTGATCTTCGGACGCCGAGAACATTTTTCTTGGTGCTTGTCTGCTCCTTAACAGCCTTGGATTCAACATCTTCCAATGGACTTATTTTCCTTGGTCTACCACGTTTCCTAGGCGTGGCAGGCAAATCAAATTCTGCTTGAAGAGCCAACTGGGATGAATCAACTTTAGGCTCTTCTATCACATCTGATATGCTAACCTCTGTCCCTTTGACCTTTTGATGTTTTAGAGGTAGCTGCTGGTCACTGGGTTTCATACATTGTTTATATTCTGTCTCTTTAGAAACTTCCACGTTAGTATTTCTCAGCTTTTTGATAGACCTGCTAGGACTTGCCACTTTACTAACTTTTAAGTCATTTATAATTTCAGTACTTGGCTGATTTTCTACAGATTTTTTAATTCTGGTAGGAGTCCCTTTTGTAACCTCTTTTCTAAAAGATGTCTCTTCAGTTGCTAGTTCTAACAGTTGAGCTTTTAATCTTCTTGTTTCCCTACCTGGAGTAACCTTTAACGCCTGTTTTCTATCACCAATGCTTTCTAATGTGTCTTGATCAGTACTTTTCTTCCTTCCTCTCCTAGCAGTAATAAAATTTTGAGGTGTGTGCTGGTTCTGAGATACTCCTTTTCCACCAGAATAGGCACTTTC
Organism: Orientallactaga sibirica; assembly: GCA_036365145.1. Classification (NCBI taxonomy): domain Eukaryota; kingdom Metazoa; phylum Chordata; class Mammalia; order Rodentia; family Dipodidae; genus Orientallactaga; species Orientallactaga sibirica. The sequence goes on along the minus strand of JAEOAD010000035.1, from coordinate 10,732,617 downwards.
AGAAGACTTAGGAGTTTCTTTTATTTTTCTAGTTTTCTTTGTAGCTGACGACTCCATCATCTTGGGAGTAGCAGCACCTGCTGAAGACTGCTGTTGTTCTAATGTTACATTCAGGTGCTGGGAATGCTGCCTTCTCGCACGTGTCCTACTGGAAACCATGTCGTCACTGGGACCGATGTTCATGGTCACTGTACTTGTTTCCTGAACAGTCTCAAATGTGGATTTGAGTGGCTTGGCAGGACATGTTAGTTTTTGGCTTATTACAGGTATGTTTTCATGAACAGTCTGTTCCATTGCATCAGAAGTAGATTCTTTACTTCTTGTGTCTTTAATTACATCCAATAAATTTTCTGCAAATGTCACTTTAATGGGTTCAGGCACATATGGTAAAGTCTCTACCTTGTGGGATTCTTGGTCACTAGCTGTAACAGATGGCAAATTTGTAACATGTTCTTTATCATCATGTTGCACACATTCCACAGCTTTCTCCTTGGCAGGTACGCTAGCTGCTTTAGGTAAAACACTAAGTGCTGTAGATTCACTTGCCTCAACTTCTCCTTCTTCACCTTCTAGTATTAAGGTAAAGTTGCTCTGGGCCACAAAAAGTTCCCCATCTACTTCGGCAATGTCACATTCAACAGAGTCTTTATCATCAGGCAAGTCACAAAACTGCTGCTCAATGGTATCAAAATTGTACTGAAGTTTAAGTGTTCCTGAAGGATATAACTCATTAAAGGAAAGATTCCTAGCCTCTTCAGAATTTTGAACTTCAAGCTTGTCATGTCCAATCACCTAAAATGAATTAAAGGTAAGAGACCTGTTAATGAATTGTAAAATACATTTTAAAAAGCATAAAAGTATTTTAATGACAATCTCAATCTTTGTGTGTGTATTTTAAAACATAAACTTACACTTGATATATGGCAAACACTAATGGGTTTACTTTATAAAATATCCATTTAAATAATCAGACCTTCTCAGTCAAAATAACTAGACAGAAAATTTTGAGATTATGAATGGAATTAAACTAAAAATTCCACATTTCCTTAGCTAAAAAAACAATGTTAACAAAACCTTGAAAATCATTATTATTCTAACAATTCTGAGAAAATTAAGAAGTTATTCTACTCTCACCTTAAAAACAAAACAAAACAAAACAAAAACTTAACTGGAGAAAAGTTAATAACCCCCAAATTGTAGTTTAATGATAATCCCCAAAATACCTAACTATCCACACTTTCTAAACAGCATGATCCCCGTAAGGTTGAAGAACAAGTCACCTACATAAGCTCCCTTGGGCTAGACTCAATCTTCTTCCCTTTGCTGGGGCTGCATAAACCATGAAATTCCTAAGGCTTTCAAGTTCAGTACCTCTCCTGCAAGGGTTTGGTGGAAGAAGGAATGGTCCTTGCATTTACCTTTTGGTAAGGGAAGGGGAGAAAAAGGAGGAGGTAGAAAGTAACAGAGAGATCTCCTGACCAAGAAGATAGAACATTACCACCCACCTAGACAAAGACATTTCCCACCCCGAACATTCAATGAGATGACAGACAGGACATAACGTAGAATCAAGGAGTCCCACTCACACCACACCCACATCTTGCCAGCTTCCAAACTAAAAAAATAGAACTTTAGCCATCTATTTCACAGTAAGAATACCCATAAAGATGAATGTGGGCAATTTTTCTTTTTTGTTGTTGTTGGTTTTTCAAGATAGGGTCTCGCTCTAGCCCAGGCTGACTTGGAATTCGTTCTGTAGTCTCAGGGTGGCCTCGCACTCAGCGATCCTCCTAACTCTGCCTCCCGAGTGCTGGGATTAAAGACGTGCGCCACCACGCCCGGCTTTTTTTTTTTTTAAACATTTTTTTTGACTTAAGCTTTTCAAATTCCAAAATTTTAATAAATAACTAGAAGAGTTGCTTTTTCACCTTACGTTCATTGATTATACGGATGCTTCCTCAATTATGAAAGAAACTTATGGAATTTTAGAAAACAGTAAGTCGTATTAAGTAATACAAGAAATCTTTTTGGAGAAAATAGAACTTGTACATCAGCCAAGTAAGTTTCATTTTCCCATACCTATTCACGGGAAAGGATACTGGTTTCACTATACTTACTTATCTTCACATATGTAGTCTAAATTCCCCTCTCTCAAGTAGCCCCTATGTTTACTTATGGCCCCCCCAAAAATCCCCCCCAAAACAAACCCTTTTATCTAAAGCAGATAATAAGCAAAAATAAGTTGCCAGTTTGTAGTTTAATACAGCCTTTTGATTTTCATAAACCAAGTTTCTTAAAGGATGTGTACTTTATATCCCACAAAATATTTATACTTATTTTTGAACAAATTTTTATACAATAGTCAAATCGATGAGTAAACTAAGTTTAAAATTATCTAAAGACCTAACTGAACTAAAGCTTAATGACTGACAAAAACAAATTAATTTTTTTACATGAATTTCTTGATTATCAGGAGGACTGTCAGAAATTTGAGGTTTTTCTTCTGGTAAGTCAACATTTCCTTTTAGTATGTCAACAATTTCATGATCTTCTTTGAATTTCAAAGTTCCTTCCTGGTCCAGCAGGTGTTCAGAGGTGACAGGACAGTCAGAGGTGATGGGTCCAGAGCTTTCACTACCACCAATGATGTTGGCCATGGCTGAAAGAAAAACAAGAGCAGTTTTTCCCATCTTAAAACTGAAAAAATACGGCCTATATATAATTAAGAAAGCCAACAGAAAGAAACTGGCCTTGAGAACATGATCTTGACAGACTGGCATACTGCAGCAAGTTTTCAACAGAAGGAGAACGAACAGTGAGCATCTTCACATAGTCCACGCTCTTTAGTGAGTGCAACAATGCACATTTGCTTTCCATGAAGACAAGCACAGAAGAAAAACTCCATTTAAAAATTGGGCGTGGGGGTGCACGCCTTTAATCCCAGTATTCGGGAGGCAGAGGTAGGAGAATCTCCATGAGTTCAAGGACACCGAGACTACACAGTGAATTCCAGGTCAGCTGAAGCTAGAATGAGACCCTACCTCAAAAAAGAAAAAATTTTTTTAAAAATTAAAAAAAGAAAAGAAGAGCTGGGTTTGGTGGCACAAGCCTTTAATCCCAGCACTCAAGAGGCAGAGGTAGGAGGGTCACTGCGAGTTTCAGGCCACCCTGAGACTACACAGTGAATTCAGGTCAGCCTGAGCTACAGTGAGACCCGTCTGGGTTACACGGGACCTGGAGAGTTAAGTATGAGTGCCCCAGAGCCTCAAATAAAGAAAATTAAATTAAAAAGCAATAGAAAACATAAGCAAAAATGGTGACCTGCCCAAATATTCAGCAACAAGCAATTAGTTAAGCATGTCAAAGAACATCATATTATGGAAATGGACAGGATAACATATTTCTTCCATGAAAAAATGCCTTAACTATTAAATGAAAAAACAGAAGAGAAGCCGGGCGTGGTGGTGCATGCCTTTAATCCCAGCACTTGGGAGGCAGAGGTAGGAGGATCACCGTGAGTTTGAGGCCACCCTGAGACTACATAGTTAATTCCAGGTCAGCCTGGACCAGAGTAAAACCCTACCTCAAAAAGAAAAAAAAAAAAAAAAAAAAAAAAAAAGAAAAAGAGAAGAAACTGTTTCTGATATTAAACATAAATGAAAACAACAAAATGTAAGGGAAAAAAAACCACTTGAAATTGTTAACAACAGATTCCTAAAATGAGTAAACTTAATTTTTTTTAACATGTCTGAAAATTCTCTCTGGAATATATTACAATAAGCATGTATTATGTTCTTTTTAAAATATTTTATTATTTATTTATTTATTTATTAGAGAGAGAGAGAGAGAGAGAGAGAGAGGGAAAAAGAAAGAGAGAGAGACAGGCAGATAGAGATAAAATGAGAGAATGGGCACGTCAGGGCATCCAGCCACTGCAAATGAACTCTAGATGTATGCACCACCTTGTCCATCTGGTTTATGTGGGTCCTGGAAAATCGAACCATGGTCCTTTGACTTTGTAGGCAAGCATCTTAATGGCTAAGCCATTTCTCCAGCCCATATATTATGTTCTTTATTGGGGTGGGAGGTGACAAAAAAATCTGCTCAAGCATATGTTAGGCCTATTCATGCAATAAAGTGTAATAATTAAGGGTATGAGTTCCAGAGTCAGACAAACAATACCACATCATAGTAGTATTATAAATAAGGGCTGGACAGATGGCTTAATGGTTAAGGCACTTGCTTGTGAAGCCAACGGACCCAGGTTTGATTCCCCAGGACCCATGTAAGCCAGACACACAAGGAGGTGCACATGTCTGGAGTTCGTTTGCGGAGGCTGAAGGTGCTGGTGTGCCCATTCTCTTACTGTCTCTGTCTCTCTCTCTTTTTTGTTTTGGTTTTTTGAGGTAGGGTCTCACTCCAGTTCAGGCTGTCCTGGAGTTCACTCTGTATTCTCAGGGTGGCCTCGAACTCATGGCAATCCTCCTACCTCTGCCTCCCGAGTGCTGGGATTAAAGGCGTGTGCCACCATGCCCAACTTCTATCTGTCTCTTTTTCTTGCTCTCAAACAAAATAAAATAAAAAGTCTTTAAAAAAAAAAAAAAAGAGTTAATGAGTTAATATATGAAATGCTTTTGAGACTAGACATTCCAAGTGTCTTGTCCCTAAATTCAACAGTGACCCCAGAGGAAATTATCTTCCACATTTCTATATAAGAAAAACAGTGAAGTACTTGTTTCCATGATGAGTCCTGTTTGAAGCCTTGGTCATAGAAATTCTTACTACAATGGGCACTGGCTAATGAAGAGATTCTTGGCTGCCAAAATGGCCAAGAAAACAAAACCACCCACTCTGTCCAAGGTGCGGAGAACTTCATGGAAGAGGAGGCATGAAAAATGTAAGAGAAGGAGGATGGGAAGGAGATCTATGGAGTGCTATCTCTTGGACCCTGCATGACCTGTTATACTCATGAACTCCTGCACAGGATTGAGCTAATGGCAGCATTTAATGGTGCTGAGAGAAGAGGGATCAGGTTCAGGTTCATCAGTGGTAGAGCCACTGGTAGACTGCCTAATCTACAGTAAACAGCCACAATCATGTAACCCTAATTGCACTCAATGGGTTTGAAAACATAAAGCATAAAAGTAAGATGGGGATTAACAGAGAAGGGGCTAATTGGGAGGAATAAGATCATATTGTACATATGTATAAAAATATCAAGAGAGTCAGACATGGTGGCACACACCTTTAATCCTAGCACTTGGGAGGCAGAGGTGAAAGGATCACCATGAGTTCAAGCCCACCCTGAGATGACATAGTGAATTCCAGGTCAGCCTGGGCTAGAGTGAGACCCTACCTCAAAAACAAAACAAAAACAAACAAACAAAAAAAAGAATGTAAAAAAAAAAAATAAAATTTCACTATGTAGTTTCAGGGTGGCCTAGAACTCACAGTGATCCTCCTACCTCTGCCTCCTGAATGCTGGGATTAGAGGAATGCGCTACCACGCCAGGCTCTTAAATTAAAATTTCAAAGGCAAAAAGACCAACAGGATAAAATTTTGATGAATTTCATATATTTATTAGTTCCTCAAGTAAACAGCTATGGATTGGTAAATTATTTTGCCCTTTCTTCGTGTTCTAAAGGAAAATATGCCCATAACATTCTGAAGGCTGGACAGGTGGCTCTGTAGTTAAGGCTCTTACCTGCGAAACCGAAGGACCCATGTTCAACTCTGCAGAGCCCATTAGGCCAAACGCACAAAGAAACGCAAGTGGGCATGGTCGCACATGTGCACAAGGTGGCACACATATCTGGAGTTCAATTCCAGTACATGCCAATTCTCTCCCCCTCATTCTCATAAAAAATTCTGAAACTCCAACTCTTAGACCCAAAAAATGCCTCACAAGCAATCCCATTACTTTCCTAGCTGATGTATTTCCTGGGAATGCAGTCATTGTAAGGAAGCTGACAAGAAAGAGGGGAAGAAATAAGAAAAGGTAAATCTAATAATAGATTCCTTTGTTCTAATGGAAGTCTTATTCAAAACACAAAAATGGGGCTGGAGAAATTGCATAGAGGTGAATGTGTTTGCCTGTAAAACCAAAGGACCACAGTTCAATTCCCCAGGAACTACAAAAGTCAAATGTTTAATGTGGCACATGCACCTGGAGTTCATTTGCAGAGGCTGGAGGCCCAGATGCCCACTCTCTCCTTCTCTCTCAAATAAATAAATAAAAATATTTTTAAAAAAGTATAAAAATGTTAGCCAGGCGTGGTGGCGCACGCCTTTAATTCCAGCACTTGGGAGGCAGAGGTAGGAGGATCGCAGTGAGTTCAAGGCCACCCTGAGACTACATAGTTAATTCCAGGTCAGCCTAGACCAGAGTGAAAATCTACCTCAAAAAAACCAAGGAAAAAAAAAAAAAAAAAAAAAGTGACCTGGGCGTAGTGGTGAACACCTTTAATGTCAGCACTTGCGAGGCAGTGGTAGGAGGATCACTATGAGTTTGAGGCCACCCTTAGAATACAGAGTGAATTCCAGGTCAGCCTGTGCTAGAGTGAGACCCTACCTCAAAAAAAACACAAAACTTAAAACTAAAAAAACCCTAAAAACTAAAAGGAGAGATGGCTTAGTGGTTAAGGCACTTGCCTGCAAAGCCTAAGGACCAATGTTCGACTCTCCAGATCCCGTGTAACCCAGATGAACAAAGGTGAGGCAAGCACAAGGTTGTACACATGCCCACTAGGTGGCAAGGCCTGGGAGTGTGATTGCCAATTCTATCTTTTAAAAAAAAGCAATAATCCTAAAATCAAAATGATACATACGTTCACTGATGTCTGTTCTAATTGTAGAGGTACAGGTTTCAACAGATATTAACCCTTCATCCAAAACTGGTACCGTGCACTCTGAGGTGAGGATTTTCCTTTAGAAACAGAAATGCAGGTTAGTGTGTAAGAAGACACTATCTTCTTCCCTATCTGCTTAAGCTGCTTCAGCCCTGGTGCTCCTTACTTCTTACTCTTGATGAAAACCAACATTCAGAAGTCACCTTTCAAGATCATTTAAAATATTATAAAATGGGGCTGAGGAGATGGCTTAGTAGTTAAGGTGTTTGCCTATAAAGCCAAAGGATCCTGGTTTGACTTTCCAGGCCCCACGTAAAGCCTGATGCACAAGGGGGCACACGCATCTGGAGTTCATTTGCAAGAGCTGGAAGCCCTGGCACACCCATTCTCTCTCTCTCTCTCTCTCTCTCTCTGCCTTTCTCTCTCTCAAATAAATAAATAAATTGAAAAAATACTATAAAATGTTACTTTTTCTTATTTTCTACTTCTCTATTATAATTTTAAGTATTATAAAATGTTATTTTCTTTTCTTACTTTCTACTACTTATTATAATGGCATGACCTGAAAGTACCCAAAAAAAGGATTAAGAACCTACAAATATGTTACATTTCAGACTATTTTAATAATCAGGTGACATCTTTCAGGTAAATCCATCCAGAATACAATATTTCCTATGCCTCAGCAGGCTCAGGTTCAATATCTTATGTCAGCAGGCAAGATTAAGAGAAAATAACTTGTAGAACACACTGACAGTGCCTCTTCACTATTCTGAGCTAGCTTTTCCCTAAACCCAAACTAGAGCATGCCAAGTTTTAAAAACAGGTTTTTAAACACATTCCCATTTATTTATAGGTCTTCTGGAGAATTACTTCAATTACGATGTCTAAAGCAAAGGTTTGAGAACCAACAATAAATCTCTATATCATATCCAGTAAGTGTAGTAAAACAGGAACTAGCTTACCAAGACCCTAATATTCACCTACATTCTCATGTGAATGGTCTACTTTGTGATTATTGTAAATATCTATTAACCCATCACAATAAATAACACTCTTTTTAAATGAAAAATCGCAAACAAGCAATACAAAAATCCAGACAATTCTTTCACATTAGTTTCTCCCACTTTTTTCATTAGGGCTTAACTAAGTTTCCAGTTATTCAGTGAGATTTCTATTCTCAGTAGTTAAGTCTGTGATTGAGTTTGATGTAGGAGATTTTTACTAAGTTTATCTGAATACTTATAGATAATTGAAGCTATTGTTTATTTGGGCCCCGTGCAACGTTGCTCTTACTACAGAACCTGTGTCTAGTCTAGAAATGCAACAGAGGTATTTCCGTAATCATACTGCTTCATTACACAGCTACCTTTCAATAAAGTGGTATATTAACACATATTCTATCACCAGTTGCTGACCTAGCAACTGACCAAAAGCTAGGACCCAGAACCAATCTGTTAGACTGAGGGTTCTTTTTGCTTGTTTCTTAGACAGAATCTCACTTTGCAGCCCAGATAAGCTTGAACCTCAGAATCCTCTTGCCTTAGCTTCCTAGTGGTAGAATTACAAGTGTGCATGCACAATATATCTGACTAGACTATATTTCAGGCAGCAAGCACTATCCTTCACCATTTATTACTGTCCCTTTCCTAGCACTAAGTATCCCTCCTTAAGTTAGTGGGAAGCATATAGATAGAGAATCTAACTGTTGGGAGGATGGTCAACCAACTGTCTGTCATTTGATCCTCCTGAAGCTACTAAAAAGAGCAGAGTATGAATGAACAAAACTTGAGGTCTTCCAACAAAAGCACAATCACCAAGGAACTGAGTTCTGCCTTAACTGTTATATGTATATATTCAAGAAATATTTAGTAGATTTGCAGGATTACATGGTAACTGAATAAACACACAATTGTACACTTGAAAATTTTCAATAAGAGACATAACTAAAATGAAGATGCAGACGTTCTAAAATAAGTTCTAATATGCATAGAATATTACTATGGGTTCAGTAGAATTAGACTTCTTTTTAAAAGCATTCCAAATTGTTGCCATAAACTTACCCTTCATGGCCTGATGACATACAAAGAGAAGCTTCAATTCCTTGAATGAGACCCACGTGATTAAATTCTGAATGTGCAGCCCCTGCAACTTCTATAATGCCTAGAAATCACAGATAAGATTATTTATGCTAAATGCCTTCAATCACTGATTTTCTTGAATGACTACTTTCAAGAAGCTGTTGGCTTGCCTTTTGTTTTGTTTTGAATGTTTAATTCCTAGTCATCAGGCTTTCAGCAATTCCTCCCAGCATCTAGGCCTAGCTCAAGAAGCACTGCCCTTAACTTCCATCTCACTCTAGCTGAACTGACACTGCTTCAAGTCGACCACACACATATTGACTCAATCTTCAAGATCCAAAGAGGCACACTATACTGCGATAGATGCTCGCCTTTCATATTTACCATTTAAAGATTTCAATAGAATACAGGACATAAAAGTGATTTTTTTTTTTTTTTTTTTTTGAAAAGGCAGTGCTGAGGCAGGGGAAATGGCTCAGTGGTTAAAGTTGCTACCTTGCAATGCCTGCCAGTCTAGGTTCAATTCTCAGCACTGACATAAAGTCAGATTCATAACATAATACATGCATCTAGAGTTCATCTGTGGTGGCAAGAGGTCCTAGCTTGGCCACACTCATTCTCAATGAATACAAATACTTTGCAAAGCCACACATGGTGTCACATGCCTTTAATCCCAGCACTGTGGAGCCAGAGGCAGAAGGATCACTGTGAGTTCAAGGCCACCTGAGACTACATAGCGAATTCCAGGTCAACCTAGGATAGACTGAGACCCTACCTAAAAAAAAAAAAAAAAAAATTTTGAAAAAGCATTATTTTAGGCTGGAGAGATGGCTTAGTGGTTAAGGTGCTTGCCCATGAACCCAAATATTTTTTTTTATTTATTTGAGGGAGAGAATGAGGCAAACAGAGAGAGAGAGAGAGAGAGAGAGTGAGAGAGAGAGGGAAAATGAGCATGCCAGGGCCTTCAGACGCTACAAATAAACTCTAAGACACAGGCATCCCCTTGTGCATCTGGCTTACATAGGTCCTGGAGAATCACACATGGGTCTGAATTTTCAGGCAAGTGCCTTAACGGCTAAGCCATCTCTCCAGCCCTAAAAAAACATTATTTTAAAAGCACTGCACTTTTGGGGGGGGGAGGCTGTGTTTTCAGGTAGGGCTTTCACTCTAGCCCAGGCTGACCTGAAATTCACTATGTAGTCTCAGGGCGGCCTAAAACTCATGGTGATCCTCCTATCTCTGCCTCCTGAGTACTGAAAAGGTGTGTGCCACCATGCCCACCTCAGCACTGCACATTTTTAAATATGGTATTTAGGAGCACAGTCAGAAAGGCTTTTCTAATATCATTTATTTAGCCATTTTCCTATGTATGTGCATGCCAGAGTAGCTAGCAGCTGCAAATGTATCAATCCTGCTTTACACGGGTAGCCTGGGAACTGAGCATACAGACTGGCAGGCTTTGCAAGGGCATTTAACCACTGAACCATCTTTCCAATCCCCACGGTCCTCAAGATTTTAGAGCAATTAATAACATTTATGTTTGCTAAAGACTTCACATTTCAAACTTCAGTGGATTCATCTGTTAAGAAACCTCAATTAAAGCCAGGCGTGAGTGCATGTCTTTAATCCCAGCACTTGGGAGGCAGAGGTAGGAAGTTCACTGTGAGTTCCAGGCCATACTGAGACTATATAGTGAACTGCAGGTCAGCCTGAGCTAGAGTGAGACCCTACCTCAAAAACAAAAACAAAAACCCTTAATTCAGCCAAGTGTGGTGGCACATGTCTTTAATCTCAGCAGTCGGGAGGCAGAAGTAGGAGGATCACAGTGAGTTCAAGACCACCCTGAGACTCCATAATGAATTCCAGGTCAGCCTGGGATAGAGCAAGACCCTACCTCGAAAAATCAAAAAGAAGGAAGAGAAAAGAAAGGAGCCTTAATTCAGCCTAGGCAGCAAATACTCTTGCAAAGAATCTACTTATAATACAGATTTTTATATGAGTATTTAGTTTTACAGAATAAAAGTTGAGTTACAGGATAAAAACAAGTAAAACTTTCTAATCCACCAACACTAGGTCTTGTCTTCCTCCTGTTGTTCCATTAATATTAACCAAGGTGCACTGGAAGTGCTTATCCATATGGTTCACCATGCTCTATGTGATGTGAGGCAGGATTATATCTACTATAGTCATGTCTGATATTCAATACCTACCACAAACAATGGGGTTAGGAGGCATTAATGGAAGCCCATATTTTAGGGACTTGGAGTATTTTTGTTTTTGTTTTTTTTCCAGGTAGAGTCTCACTCTAGTTCAGGGTGACCTGGAATTCATGCTGTAGTCTCAGTGTAGCCTCAAACTCATGGTGATCCTCCTACCTCTTCCTCCCAAGAGCTGGGATTAAAGGCATGTGCCACCACGCCGTGCCGGAGAAGGAGAGAGAGAGAGAGAGGGAAGAGAGAAAGAAAGAGAGAGAGAGAGAGAGTATTTTGGTTTTTCGAGGTAGGGTCTCACTCTAGCCCAGGCTAACCTGGAACTCACTATGTAGTTTCAGAGTGGTCTCAAACTCATGGCGATCCCCCTACCTCTGCCTCCCAAGTGCTGTGCCACCATGCCCGGCTCTGATGTTTTTTTTTTTTTTTAATTTATTTATTTGATGGAGAGGGACGGGGGAGAGAGAGAATGGGCACGCCAGGACCTCCAGCCACTGCAAAGGAACTCCAGATGCATGCGCCTCCTTGTGAATCTGGCTAACGTGGGTCCTGGGTAATTGAACCTGTGTCCTTTGGCTTTGCAGACAAATGCCTTCACTGCTAAGCCATCCCGCCAGCCCTCTGATGTATTTTTTTAAACAAGCAAACAACACCAACACGCTTGCTAGGCACATATAAGACCCTGGCTCAATGTACCATCACTGCAAAACAACAAATGAGCAATAAGGCAATACATTCATGGGCCTCTGGATTTCTGGTGAATCAAAAGGAATATTGCAGTAGAATACAGTACATTTAAAATTGTGGTGCACTCCTTTAATCCCAGCACCTGGGAGGTAGAGGTAGGCGGATCACCATGAATTCAAGGTCACCCTGAGACTACATAGTTAATTCCAGATCAGTTAATTCAGGGCCAGAGTGAGACCCTACCTCATAAAAAACAAAAACAAAAAAAAACCAAGCAAACAAAAAAAATTATAACAATCATCTAGTCTTAAAAGTCATAATCATTTCCCATTATTATTGAAGACATAATTCATACTTGTTACAGTTCCTTCCTGAAACATTACTGTCCGTGCCCCCCCCCCAAATGTCATGGCTAAACAGAAAGTAGCTCATGTAAATTCTCTGTCCTTCAAATACCTATCTAGTTGGGCATGGTGGCTCATGCCTTTAATCTCAGCACAAAGGAGGCTGAAGCCGTGAGTTCCAGATCAGCCTGGGCTAGGATGAGACCCTGCCTCAAAATAAAAAAAAGCAACAAATATAAACAAAGCCCAACACTTACCTACTTTTGAAACAAAGTAAACCATACTCATAAACTGACAGAATACGATCTATGTATTTTGTCTATACTTGTGAGCATGATTGTGTAGCCTTGGTACTTTTCTTTTTCTTTTCAGTTTTTCGAGGTAGGGTTTCACTCTATCCCTATGTAGTCTCAGGGTGGCCTCAAACTCACAGCAATCCTATCTCTGCCTCTAGAGTATTAAGGGTGTGTGCCACCGTGCTCAGCACATTGATACTTTTCTTAAGATCGTAAAAATCTATTTAAATTTTATTGAGGGATTGCAATGGCCATTCTGAATATGTAAAAATGAGCCTTACTTATTTGTTTGTCCATGGCTGGAGTAGTTTCTTCAGATACAAACACATCTTCATCACCACTCTTCTCAGTTTGTTCAGCTAAATTAGTAACTATTTCAGAGGACGTGTTTGCTGGCTTGGAGGACATGTAAACACCATCTTCAAAGTCTTCTGGTGATGGTGCATCATGGTACTCTAAGGTAGTCTGGTCTGATCGGGTAGAAACATTGCTGTCTTTGCTCACATCCAGTTTCTCTCGACTCTGGGAGTGGATATCCAGTGTCTGAGCATCCACTTCTTGCCGGCCCTTTTCAGAGCCATCCAGGGGAGAAGATATACTTCTATCATTGCTCTTCAGCCATTCACTCTCTGTTGGAGGCCCACACTTATGGAAAGGTGTACTAACATCAATAGCCTATTAAGTTTATGGAAAGAAAATTAAGGTATCAGTCTAATCATAAGCTATCCAACCCAAACAATACCCACATGTTCTCCATTCTGTATTTTCCCAAATTCTCGCTATAAAGCCAGGCATGGTAGTGCACCCCTTTAATCCCAACACTTGGGAGGCAGAGGTAGGAAAATCACTTTGAGTTCGAGACCACCCTGAGATTACATACTGAGTTCAAGGTGAGCCTGTGCTAGAGGACCCTTCCTCAAAATCTACGCCCTCCCCCCACCAACCCTCTAATAAATATTCATGTTTTCGGGCTGTAGAGATGTTTTAGCAGTTAAGGCACATGCCTGCAAAGTCTAAGGACCCAGGTTTGATTCCTGAGTACCTACATAAAGTCAGATGTACAAGGTAGAACATGTACTTGGAGTTCATTTAAGTAGCTAGAGGTCCTGGCATACCTGTTCTCTTTCTCTGCCCTCTTTCTCTCCTTATCTCTCTCAAATAAATAAATAAATAATTTTAGAAATTAATGTTTGGGCTGGAGAGATGGCTTGGCAGTTAAGGTGTTTGCCTATGAAGCCTAAGGGCCCTGGTTCAATTCTCCAGGTCCCACATAAGCCAGATGCACAAGGGGCGCATGCATCTGGAGTTTGTTTGCAGTGGCTAGAGGCCCTGGCATGCCCAATCTCACTCTCACCCTTCCTTTGTCTCTAATAAATAAATAAAGTAAAAATAAAATCTTTAAAAAATTAATGTTTTCCAAATTCATTTTTAGATACGAAATTAGAAGTTAATAGTTTAAATATATTTCTAAGTAGTAGTACAATATTGATTAAAAGTAAATAAAAAGAACAGGCCAGATGATCAATAATTACCAAGTGGTTGAGTTTCTATTATTAACCAAAAGTGGAGCTCTAAAAATATACTCTTCCTGGGGCTGGAGAGACGGCTTAGCAGTTAAGCGCTTGCCTGTGAAGCCCAAGGATACCAGTTAGATGCCTGATTCCCCAGGACCCTTGTAAGCCAGATGTACAAGGAGGCGCATGCATCTGGAGTTCATTTACAGTGGCTAGAGGCCATGGCACGCCCATTCTCTCTCTCTCTCTCTCTCTCTCTCTCTCTGTGTCTTTCTGTGTCTGTCAAATAAATACGTAAAAATAAAAAAAATTTTTAAATATACTTTTCCAAATATAAAACCAATTATGAATCAGAAAAAGAATGAAATAATAGGTCAAAACAAAAGAAGATCAACCACAGACTACAAATTAGGAGATGTGCTCTAATTTAGTCCATTATGCCACATATATAGCTGACAAAAGTCACTTAGCTTGTATTTCTCTGTTCTTTTATTTTACTTGTAAAACTATGGATTTAGCTAAGCTTATGGTCTAAAAAGTTTCTCTCAGAACTGTTTTCCAATTTCAAGACTATCTGCAAAACTGCCTACAAAAATGTACAGTAATCTTAATTTATCTTACAAAACTTTAGATAATAGTGCTAGGTGTGGTGGTGCACGCCTTTAATCCCAGCACTCGGGAGGCAGAGGCAGGAGGACTGCCATGATTTCGAGGCCACCCTGAGACCACATATAGTGAATTCCAGGTCAGCTTGAGCTACAGTGAGACCCTACCTCGAAAAACCAAAAAAATAAAAATAAAAAAAATAAAAATAAAAATTAGATAATAAATAAAAATCTTACAGGAGCCAATATATCCTTGTCTTTTCTCCTATCTATCAAACTTACCCCAGCAGTCCAGTGTGAGTTCACACCTTCTTCCATGAATGAAATTTTAGTTTCTTTAAGTCTTAAAGGTGGAGTGAGAGACCTTCCTGGTGACAGGGAAGGAGATGCCAAAGATGTTCGAAGACCAGACCTTAGGATGGATGGAGGAGTAAACTCAGCAAACCCAGAAGAGGTAACTGACATAGCCAAAGTTTTAGCTTTCTGTGAAAAAGAGCAAAGGATATAGCCCATCAATACTGTTTGTGAAGTCATTTACCTAAGGCAAACAGAGTAATGTGAGTTAATGTGTTTTCATTATTCTAAAATCATCAAATAAATGTGTAGAATTTTTTAAACTTCAGATTAGTGGGAAAAAATACTAGAGCTGTCTATATAAAAAGTTACACAACGGCCAGGCGTGTGGTGCACGCCTTTAATCCCAGCACTTGGGAGGCAGAGGTAGGAGGATCGCCCAGAGTTCGAGGCCACCCTGAGACTACATAGTGAATTCCAGATCAGCCTGAGCCAGAGTGAGACCCTACCTCGAAAACCAAAAAAAAAAAAAAAAAAAGTTACAAAACATAAATTATCTCTATAGGGCTGGAGAGATGGCTTAGCAGGAAAGGCACTTGTTTGCAAAGACAAAGGACCCAGGTTCGATTCCCCAGGACCCACGTAAGCCATATGCACAAGGGGGTGCATGCATCTGGAGCTGGTTTGCAGCAGTTAGAGAGCCTGGCATGCCCATTCTCTCTCTCTCTCAACTGTTCTCTCTCCCTCCCTTAGGTTTCACATGCAAGTACCTTAACTGCTAAGTCATCTCTCCAGCCCTTTAAATGCCTTTTTTTTTGGTTTTCTCAAGGTAGGGTTTCACTCTACCCCAGGCTGACCTGGAATTCACTCTGTATTCTCAGGGTGGCCTTGAACTCACAGGGATCCTCCTATCTCTACCTCCCGAGTGCTAGGATTGAAGGCATGCGCTACCACGCCTGGCTTTTAAATGCCTTTTAAAGAAACTTTAAATTTCATAAAAATAAACTGCTAAATAAAAAAATTAATCATTTAAATAACTTTTGTTTTGGTTTGTTTTTCGAGGTAGGGTCTCATAGCTCAGGCTGACCTGGAATTCACTCCTCTGTAGTGTCAGAGTGGCCTTGAACTCATGGTGATCCTCCTACCACTGCCTGCCAAGTGCTGGGCTTAAGGCATGCGACACCATGCCTGGCTGTTAAGTAACATTTAAAAAAAAATATTATATATTAACTTATTTGCAAGCAGAGAGACAAGAAAATGGGCATGCCAGAGTTTCCAGCTACAAACCCCAGATGCATGTAATACTTTATGCATCTGGATTTTTAAAAATATTTTATTTCTTATTTATTTATTTGAGGGAGAGAGATACAGAAATAAGCAGGTAGAGAGAGAGAAAATGGGAGTGCCAGGGTGTCCAGCCACTGCAAATGAACTCCAGATGTGTGTGCCCCCTTGTGCATCTGGCTTATGTGGGTCCTGGAGAATTGCGCCTCGAGCCAAGATCCTTAGAAAAAAAACGGTGTCTCAGAAAAAAAAATCTAAGAATCTAGTAACTACTTATTAATGTTTTGATTTACTGTAAGAATAATTTAAAAATAGCACTTATTTAGTGGAAATCACCTGTCCACTCCAGGGCTAGTAAAGAGCAAGTCCCATTAGATTCTTAAATTGTTAGACACATCCCAACAGTATGTGTGTTTTTTAAATTTTTTGTTTTATTTATTTATTAGTGACAGACAGGCAGAGAGAGAGAGAGAGAGAACAAACAGGAGCACCAGGGCCTCCAGCCACTGCAAACCAACTCCAGATGCATGCACTACCTGTGCCTCTCACTTACGTGGGTCCTTGGGAATCAAGCCTCAAACCAGGGTCCTTAGGCTTCACAGGCATGCGCTTAACCACTAAGCCATCTCTCTAGCTTGGAGTATGTGTTTTTAATAGACTATTTTAACAGGAGATACAAACTTACTCCGATTTACTTTTCTTTTCTTTTTTTGTTTTTTGTGGTAGGGTCTCATTCTAGCTGACCTGGAATTCACCATAGTCTCAGACTGACCTCGAACTCAACATTCCTCCTACTTCTGCATCCTGAGTGCTAAGACTAAAGGCATGTGCCACCATGCCTGGCTCGATTTACTTTTATCCTAGTTGTATAGAATATAAAACATAGGGCCAGTCTGGGTTTGGTTCCCCAGTGCCAGATGCACAAAGTGGCACTTGTGTTTGGAGTATATTTACAGTGGCAAGAGGCTATGGCATACTGCTCTCGCTAATAAATAAATAAACATTTAAAATGAAACATGACTGGGGACCAGAGGGGATGGGTCTGAAACAGGTATTTAAAAAAACTGCACTAGCTATTACTAAGTTAAGAATCTAATAATTGGGCTGGAGATGGCTTAGTGGTTAAGGCATATGCCTGTGAAGCCTAAGGACCCAGGTTCAATTCTCTACGTCCCACATAAGCCAGATGCACTTGGTGGCACATGCATCTGGAGTCTGTTTGCAGTGACTAGAAGCCCTGGCGTGCCCATTGCAAACGAACTCTAGATGCATGTGCCACTTTACACAACTAGCTTGCAATCAGGTTTTGCAAGCAAGCAACTTTAGCCATCCCTCTACCCACTCCAATCCCGGTTTTGCTGTTTTCATAGCTGATAATTTTGATCGTGAACAGAAGAAAAGCCATTTAAAGATCAACTGATAATACTAAGGAGTAATTGTTTATAATTTCAAAGGAGTAAGAAAAACAAAATAACTTAAAAAACCAAATGTGCTTAAGAAAAAAAAATATCAGCATGATGACTATCAGCAACAAAGAGTATATGAAAATGAGTCTGGCATGGTGGTGCACGCCTTCAATCCCAGCACTCGGGAGGCAGAGGTAGGAGGATAACCGTGAGTTTGAGGCTACCCTGAGACTGCAGAGTAAATTCCAGTTCAGCATGAACTAAGACTAGAGTGAAACCCTATGGGGGAAGGGAGTGTGTGTGTGTGGGGGGGGGATATGAAAAAGAAAGTCCTCATGTACACAAAAGCATTTTGTAAAGAACAACTTATGATACACAGCCTTGTAATACATTTCCAGCCAATGTGACACTCAACATTAAGCAATAAAAGATAAATTCAGCCAACTCTGTTTATGAATTTATAAATACAGCATTTTGAAGATAGCCATAAACAGTTAAAAAGGAAAAGAAAATCCTTACAGCACTTGACTACCCCACAGGCAGCAGAAATCAACCACTTATTTTCTCTGTGCTACTTGAAAAACACTAACTCCATAGAATGATCAATGTAATACTAACCTTAACTATAAGAGGAGTTTCAAGTAAAAGTAATTCTGAAGGCTTGGAAGGATTTTGAAGTGGCCTTTTAAATTGTGAATTTAGTGGCAATGAGTTGGATAGCAGATACAAAGGAGATCTTGTAGGGCTTTGAGGAATAAACTCCAAACACTGAGAAGGCTGGGGGACAGGATGAACAGCCAAATCCAGCAATCTGTAGTTGAATGTAAATGTAAAAAGAAAAAATCCTGGTAACATCTTTAATAAGTGAAATAAAACAAATTCAGTGTTTCATTGTATTACAAAAATTTGTGTATTTACTGTTAAATATATACTCATTTAATACAACTTCCAGAAATAGTTTAGGTAAGAAATCAACTCAATAGCAAAAACATAGGAATTACACATAACAACCATTAGATCTCTCCCATCTGAGCTAACAGTGGCTTTAAAAGGACCTCACAGGATGGAGCTAAAGTGCTTGCCTGCAAAGCCAAAGGACCCAGGTTTGATTCCCCAGGACTCATGTAAGCCAGATGCACAAAGTGTCACATGCATCTGGAATTAATCTGCAGTGACTGGAGGCTCTCTTTCTCTCTCTCAGCCTCTTTCCCTCTCTCAAATAATTTTAAAACAAACAAAAAAAAAAAGGTTCTCATAAAACTTCTAAAGGAACAAAACCTTTAATTAAAGAGATTTCAAAATGATCTCATTAGCTTGTTCTGAAGCCCATTTTACTAAAAGTAAAAAGGAACTGAGAAGAAGCGACTTGGGGGAATGAGTTAGAATTAATGCTGGGAATAAGGGCTTCCACTGAAAACAGCATTCTGCCCTGGCATGCCCAATCAATCAGTAGTTTATCTCTCATTGCAAATAAATAAACTTCTACTATTTCATGAGGGCAAAAGGAAACCATCTAACTCAATTTAATCTAAAAACCAAAAAATATGACTAATTATGAAAGTTAGAGTAAGACCCTACCTCGAAAAACCAAAAAAATAAAAAATAAAAACCAAAATATGACTAATTATGAAAGCACTACAATTTTTTTTATTTTTCAAGGTAGAGTCTCTCACTCTACCTTAGGCTAACCTGGAATTTACTATGTATTCTCAGGATGGCCTTGAACTCAGGGCAATCCTCCTACCTCTGCCTCCTGAGTGCTGGGATTAAAGGCATGCACCACCACACCTGGCTAACTTTGGCTTTTATACAAATTTACATAAAAAAATCTTACTATTAGTATCAAAATTCAACTTTATTTGTATAAAATGAATGTGAATTTGTCCTTTATAAAACTGGTAAAAAATTTGCACCATAGAGCTGGGCATGGTGGCGCATGCCTTTAATACCACCACTCAGGAGGCAGAGGTAGGAGGATCATTGTGAGTTCGAGGCCACCCTGAGACTACATAATTAATTCCAGGTCAGCCTGGACCAGAGTGAGACCCTACCTCACAAAACCAAAAAAAAAAAAAAAAGAAAAATGAAAATTTGCATCATAGGCATTTTTTCCCCATGTTACTATTTTATAATAATTAGGCATTCTTACGCAGGATAAATAATCAACATACTGTGCTCGTAATGATTATGTACTCAAGTACTTATGTTGTTAAAGATATAATCACAATTTTACCTTAGATGTAAAGCTTTCACAACTAATACCATAGGGAAGATCAAATATTATTACATCTAGAACATTTTAGTAGGCTCATGACAAAGCTTAACCAATCAACATTCAATCATAGTTACAAAAAACCAACTTTCCCCAAAAGGTCAGCAAGAAAACATTAAAAACAAACTGAAAACAGTTTTAACATTTAAATATGGCTTGCTTATTTTTACTAAGCAATATGAAATAACTGAAGAGAAATGTTAATTAAATACATTACCATATGATGTACTATTTCCTAAAATGATTCTATTTGCCCAAATCAAGGTAAAAAATAAATATGTTACAGAGCCAGGCAGGGTAGCACAAGCCTTTAATCTAATCCCATCACTTGGGAGGCAGAGGTAGGAGGGTCACTGTGAGTTTGAGGCCAGCCTGGGACTACAGAGTGAGTTCCAGGTTAGCCTGGACTAAAGCGAGATTCTACCTGAAGATATAACTTAATGGATAGTTTGCCATGCAAGTTTGAGTACTGAAGATCAGATCACTAGCAGCTATGTAAATGCCAGGTGGACACGGCAGCCAGCTTGTAATTCTAGTGCTCTGGGGAATCAACACCTTAAAGTTGTCCTCTGTCTCCCACATGTGCTTTGTAGTAGGTGTGTGTTGCTACCCACACACATTAAAAAAAAAAAAAAAAAATTTAACAAAAGTCTTACCTAGAAATTTTCTGTGATGACTTTGTGATTGGTGTTCCAACAAATGCCTCAGGCAGTTCTGGAGGTGGGAAATATGCTACAGGAGATGGTTGTATTTTAGGACTATAAAGAAAATAAAAGTTTCATTTTTAATTATGTATCACATGGATCATAAAGTGCTATAAATTAAAAGAATAAGAAAGGACTTCCATTCTTTGTACAACTCTACATTATTTTCAAATAATAAACACAGTTCATTTTTTAAATTTAAAGCTAAAAAGCATTCTTTGAAAGAATTAGCAAACATAAGAAATTTTTCTTTCTTTTTTGTTTTGTTTTTCGAAGTAGGGTCTTGCTCTAGTTCAGGCTGACCTGGAATTCACTGTGTAGTCTAAGGGTGGCCTTGAACTCACAGTGATCCTCCTACCTCTGCCTCCCAAGTGCTGGGATCAAAGGCGTGCGCCACCACGCCTGGCTTCTTTCTCTTTTTAAGGCAGTCTCACTCTAGCCCAGGTTAACATGAAACACTTCAAAGCCCCAGGATGGCTTCAAACTCATGGCAATCTTCCTTTTCCAACCTCCCAAGTGGTAGGATTAAAGGTGTGTACCTCAATGCATGGCTTGAATTTTTCTTTTTTTCACTCTAATAAATTAGCGACAATGAATGAAGCATGATGTTAAAAGGTACATAAATGGGGGGCCAGAGAGATGGCTTAGCAGTTAAGGCATTTGCCTGCAAAGCCAAAGGATCCTGGTTTGACTCTCCAGGACCCACATAAGCCAGATGCACAAGGGAGCACATGTTATCTGGAGTTCGTTTGCAATGGCTGGAGGCCCTGGCACACCCATTCTCTCTCTCTCTCAAATAAATAAAATAAAATAAAATAAAATAAAATAAAATAAAATAAAATAAAATAAAATAAAATAAATAAAATGTTAAAGAAAAAAAGGACATAAAGGGCTGAAAAGATAGCTCAGCTATTAGGGGAACTTCTGTTCAAGCATGAGAGGAATTAAAATCTAAATTAAAGCTGGGAAGGGTGGCAAACGCCTTTAATCCCAGCACTCGGGAGGCAGAGGTAGGAGGATCACTGTGAGTTTGAGGTCACCCTAAGACTACGTACTGAATTCCAGGTCAGCCTGGGCTAGAGAGCCTACCTTGAAAAACCAAAATAATAATAATAATAAAATAATTTAAAAAATTAAATCTGCAGAACCCAAGTTAAACAGCTAGTTATGGCCAAGAGAACATGTAACCCTGGGTCCCATAGCAGAGGAGAGACTCAGGAATGGGTGGGGGGGGGAGGGGGAAGCTCTGGAATTAGTAAGAGACTCCAGTTCAAATAAGAATGGTGATGGAGTGGGACAAGCAAAATTATACACTCCAAAAACCACAGGTAAGTGCTTGGGGCACAGCAAGGGCACATACATGTATACACACCACACACACACATTACATACACACAAAAGCAAAAAACTTAAATTGTTTTACCAAGTATATGTCACAAGACGTACCTATTGTAAAGGGAGATGCTATTTCTAGGTTCATTGCTTGCCCACACTTCTCCAATTTTCGATAATACGTTATTGATGAAAGTGGATCTTGTTAACACTGTCCCTGCGACTGCTTTCTTTGGAAATGCTGATAATGGTTTGGGTCTAATAACTGAAAAATGAAGAATTGGGCATTTAATTATAACTCTAAAAAATAGGATTTTAATAAAAAAATATGAAGCAAACATGAACAAAAAGGACATGACAGTGACATTTCAGAAAGGTAATCATTCAGTACCTTTTCTAGCCCAACGGTTTAGATGTTCTGTAGTAAAATCTTACCTTCTCGAAAAACTGATGTTGATAGATGGTAAGGTTTAGCCCGCTCAATAGCTAATTTTCGCTGAACTCTAGGAAGAATTTTCCCATACTGGTCTAATATAGAATTCCGAGCCACTGATCTCTCCCGCAAACAAGGATCACGATCATTCTATAGAACATACAATAATTGGACAAAATTTAATCTTAAAATGTTAGGTACTACACATATACATTTACTATTTAAAACCTAATTACAAGTACCCTTCTATTTACACTTGTTCAGTATCACACCTACTGACCTGTTGCTCATCCACCAGCACATTACAATGGTGATGGCTTACTATTCCTCTCTATGTATCAGGCAACAGTGCGAGTGCTGCAGGGTAACCTCACAAGACATTTTCATTTTACAGATGAGAAAACTAAGGTTCAAAGACCATTCTGAGGCCCACATATGGGTCTAATCCTTGCAGCCCAATGCTCTCTGCACGACAGAGCCCTCCCAGCTGCTGATCTCTAGCTTTCATTCATTTGCCGTGACTGCAGTGCTCATTCTGGGGCAAGACTGGGATCAGACTTCAAAGAATAAATGGCATATACAGAAGAATTAGATGGAAATAATTGCCAGCTCCCAGTAATTTCACAAAGAAGAGGATTCTCCAAGTTCAAGCAATGTAAGGCATAGTGATTACCAAACTGTTAACTCTTGAATAACAAATCACTCAAGAACTCAATTTTCCATTATTTTCTTGTCCTGCACAATGAGAGAACTTTAATCATACCGTAAGATTAATCTTCAGAGTTTGGTTCAGCTTCAAGGCAGGAACATAATTGGCACGCTGCAGATGATGAACCAGAAGGAATTCATGATTCTGAACACTGGAACTGGACTGCAAAAATTTCACTAAACATTCCTAGGAAGAAGAAAACAGATTTGTAAGCTATCAAGTTACCTTGATTTTCTGGTCTGTTTACATTGGCAAATGATTACCTGCTCAGTGTCTGTAAACGGTAGCTTCAGTAAATCCTCCATTAAGCCCATTTCCTGACAGACTTCATAAGTGTGCTTTAGTAATTCCTCTATATTCACTCTATTAGAATTTTGCCGCAGTAAATTCCAGGCCTCAACCATACACCTGAATCAATACCAAAATTTAGTTTAGAGAAGTTTCATAAAATGCTCAAGAGCCATCTATCTATAATATCTCAAAATTAACTTTCCAAAACTACCAATATCCACCTCCATAATCACAAATTAATAGCATCATTAGCCATATATATATTTGCAAACAGAAAGAGGGAAGAGAAAGGGAGAGAACAGGTACACCAGGGCCTCTTGATGCCTCAAAGAAACTGCAGATGCATGTACCACTTTGTGCACTGGCTTGACACAGGTACTAGGGTACAGGCTTTTCAAACAAATGCCTTTTACCACTGAATTACAATTATATATCTATCTTGCCAGCCACATAATCATACTTTTCTAAGTGCAATATCTACTTCATATAAGGCTATGCATACCAGTCTACTGTATAATCTTACATATAATTCTTTTATTTCTTAGTTTATTTTTACATATTTTATTTAGTTATTTGAGGACAGAGAAAGAATGAAGACTCTAGGGGCATCTAGTTTACATGGGTACTGGGGAATCGAACCTGCGTCCTTAGGCTTCACGGGCAAACATTTTAACCACTAAGCCACCTCTCCAGGCCAATTTTTTTATTTTTTATTTTTTTACTATTTCGAGATAGGGTCTCACCCTACCCCAGGCTGACCTGGAATTCACTATGTAGTCTCAGGGTGGCCTAGAATTCATAGCAGTCCTCCTACTTCTGCCTCCTGAGTGCTGGGATTAAAGGCGTGTGCCACCACGCCCAGCTCCAACTTTTTATTGTTGAGACAAGGTCTCAAATATACCACGCTGGCCTCAGCTTGTTATATAGCTGAATATGTCTTTGGACTTCTGGTTCCCCCGTCTCTACCTCCCAAATGCTGGTATTACAGGCATTATGCACTGCAGTTACTTATGTAGATTATATTCTTATAAAATTATATTCTTATAGTGGGGTTGTTGATTTATAGCCTCCAGTGCATTTTTTTTTTTAACTTGAATGCAGAGTCCAGACTAGTTCTGGGAATCTCCTAAAAAACACTACATCATGAAATGATGTCATTATCCACAGAAGGACATTTCAGTCAGCATCCCCCTAGGGAGGAAAGAAAAGATATAATAAACTTCAATTTCAAGATATTTAGTACTGGTTGGGAACGGGGAAGTATGCACATAATCACAGCTTTTAATCTCAGCACTCGGGAGGCAGAGACAAGAGGATCACTGTGGGTTCAAGGCCACCCTGAGACAACATAGTGAATTCCAGGTCAGCCTGAGCTAGAGTGAGACCCTACCTCAAAAAAAGAAAAAAAAAAAAAAGAAAGAAAAGAAATGAAAAGGAGGCGAATGGCTTAATGTTTAAGGCATTTGCCAGCGAAGCCAAAGGATCCAGGTTCAATTCCCCAGGACACACATATGCCATATGTACAAGGTAGTGCATATACACATGAAGTCCGTTGACAGCAGATGAAAAAGTTTTCTATTTATTTGATAGAGGAGAGGAAGTGGGAGGGGGAGACAGAATGAGAATGAACCTGTGCATCAGGGCTTCCTGTCTCTGCAAATGAACTTCAGATGGATGTGCCTCTTTATATGTCTAGCTTTAAGTAGGACTGGAGTTATCAAACCAATGTTTTCAGGCTATGCAAGTAAGACCCCTGGGCCATCTACAGCCCTTCTATCAATTGTGTTATTAATACATGTAATAAAGTTTTCACCTTCAAAGAAAGTACTTACCTATTAAAAAGCAAAACAGTGAGGTGAAGGATAACATCACTGCTACTGGACATTGTTGGCTTCATCGTCTGAATATACCTGAGGGCCTGTCTGTGCTCCCCCTGACTCATGAAGGCTTGGATCATCCTTGAATGCTGCCATGGTGCAGGTTTTGCAGTAACTGGGTGAAACAGAAGGTCTAAACCATTCTACAAAAATGATATGAAAAATACTGGGGAACAGTTCTTTGAAGTTAGGCAAAGTAGTTAGCCCTTAAAAGGCAAACAGTATTTAAAAAATATATGTAAGTTTAAATATGTGCTGAAAAGAGCTATCAATGATAAACTTTTTGAAAGAATAAAAGTTATGTCAAGATTCATACCTTTTATACCTCATTACTAAAGCATCTTTTCACACCAACTTCATATCTAAATACCACATCTTGCTTCTGTGGTCCACACCTCAAACCCCAAGCATCTCTCATAACAACAGTGTTTGCACAATTTATAATTATTCATGCTTTAGAACTCAAAGAACCTGAGGTTATGAACTTGAATTATAGCCACTTAAACTAGTAGTGCTTAATGAAGGCAGTACTTAAAACTTTTGTAATGCCGGGTGTGGTGGCGCACGCCTTTAATCCCAGCACTCGGGAGGCAGAGGTAGGAGGATCGCTGAGAGTTCGAGGCCACCCTGAGACTACATAGTTAATTCCAGGTCAGCCTAGACCAGAATGAAACCCTACCTCGAAAAACCAAAAAAAAAAAAAAAAAAAAAAAACTTTTGTAATCTCTAGAAAGACTGCATCATCTTTAATATCAAATTTAATCTAGTCATCTTTGCAAGTCTAGTAACTTACAAAACCATATATTCTAAGTGAATTACAAACTTACCTCATAATCATTATGATCAATCAGCCAAAATCCTTGAACAAGCTTGACTTGGCCCCAGGAAATGGCAAAGGCAGTTGGAAAAGATTCAATGGGAGTATCCGTTTTGTTTGGAAAGGAATACATAATATCAAGTAACAAATAAATGGTCTTTAAAAAAGATTAAGGACAATAAACAAAAAGAGAAGACCTACAATATATCTTAGACTAGGTAGCAACAAAGTGTAGCAGTAAAAGAGGCTTAAAATTCTTGAATTCACAAGGCATTAGGATGAGTATAGTTTATTTAATATGGGTACAGGCAGTCCCCTGCCAACTTCACTTATCCTTAGAACGCTATAATCACAAAGGAGATGAAATAAAGCCTCCTTTGTTTTACACACACACACACACACTGCCAAGAAAGTAGTTTAGTAAATTTAAAAAACAAACCCAGGAGCTAGAGAGATGCATCACTGGTTAAGGCACTTGCTTGCAAAGCCTAGGGACCCAGGTTTGATTCCCCAGTACCTACGTAAGCCAGACATACAAGGTAGCACAAGCATCTGGAGTTTTGTTTGCAGTGGCAAGATGTCCTGGTACACCCATTCATTGTAATTTTCTCTCTGCTTCTTTCTCTCTCTCAAATAAATAAGTAAATAAAAATTTTTTAAAAATACCCAGTTTAATCCCAGCACTCGGGAGGCAGAGGTAGGAGGATCACTGTGAGTTCGAGGCCACCCTGAGACTACATAGTTAATTCCAGGTCAGCCTGGGCCAGAGTGAGACCCTACCTTGCAAAACCAAAATAAATAAATAAATAAATAAATAAAAAACCCCAAAACTATAGACCAAATTCCACTTAACCTATTTTGAGAATGTCAACTTGCTACCAGAAAAAAATTTTAGAGCACTGCTTTTCTCCTTTTAGAGATAAAATGTCTGTTGTTCAACATTTAAATACCTGAACATGGATACCCAGATACTACACAAAAGCCAGAAGCTATGGAATATGTGCACAAGCACACAGAAACTAAATAAAAATTAATTAATCAAAACAATAATTTGCACATAGTTTTAGGTTAGTCATAAGCCTCTGAGCCCAACCAAATGATTCTAAGTAGCTAGGTCACTGAGAAATCAAGCTGGTGCTGAGCAGAAAACCTTCTCCCTGTAGACTAGGCAATTGAAAGCTGGAAAAAGCTGCACTGCATGCAGCCCTAAGGGAGACAGAAGTTATCAGCGGTAAAAACAGTGGATACTGGAAGCCTCAAGTTTGGCCAGACAGGCGAAATGACTGAACGGGTGCAATAGTGGCATGTCTGCTCTGGGGGAAGCCAGCTGCTCTCTAATTGGACTGAAGGCCTGCTCTATGGGAGGGAATACATGCCTGGTTCTGAAAAACCTAATCAAAAGCCTGTGGCAGGGGAGGTCATGAGCCTTAGGTGTATAAAGCCTGCTCTTGTCTGGCTAAATGTATATATTGTTCTCACCAAACTGGCCTGAGCGAAAGGGACAGAGGAGTGTCCAGCGCTGAAATATCTCTATCATACCCTCCAAGGATCAGGGTCCATTGAGGAAGTGATGGCAGAAAGAATGTAAGAGCCAAAGGAAGGGTACGACTCCTTATAATGCAACTGTCCACACAGAAATTGACCTCGATATCCATGACCTCACAGTGCCTAGCAATACCTTCACAAGACCCTCATAATAGGAGAAAAAGGGGCTGGAGAGATTGCCTAGTGGTTAAGGTGCTTGCCTGCAAAGCTAAAGAACCCTGGGTTGATTCCCCAGGACCCACATAAGCCAGATGCACAAGGGGGTGCACACCTCTAGAGTTCATTTGCAGTAGCTGGAGGCCCTGATGTGCCATTCTCCCTCTCTCTGCCTTTCTCTCTCTCAAATAAATAAATAAAAATATCTTTTAAAAACCTTAAAAAATAGGAGAAAAAGATGATGACATCAAATTAAAAGAGAGACTAATGGAGAGAGGGAGGGGATATGATGGAGAGTGGAGTTCTGAAGGGGAATGGTGGGAGGGGAGGGAAATATTATGGTTTGTCTGTAAGTATAGAAGTTGTCAATAAAAAAATTTTAAAAACCACAAATAAGGGAGGTGGCAGGGGATTATGTAAATGTTTTGAATAAAGATTTTTATTTTAATACAAAAAAAGAATATATATCTTGCTAGGCGTGGACGTGGTAGTGCATGCCTTTAATCCCAGTACTTGGGAGGGTTGCCGTGAGTTTGAGGCCACCCTGAGACTACAGAGGGCTAGAGCAAGACCCTTCTTCGAAAAACAAAATAACCCCAAAACAAACAAAAAAGAACATATATCTAATGTGGGAAAAGAAATTGAGACTCAGGGCTGAGGAGATGGCTCAGTAGTTAAAGGTGCTTGCTTGCATAGTCTGCTGGCCCAGGTTCAATTCCCAAGTATCCTTGTAACATCAGGCACACAGTGGAGCATGGATCTTGAGTTTGTTTGCAGTGGGCAAGAAGCCCTGGTGTATCCATTCTCATTCATTCTCTCTGCTTGCAAATAAATTAAAACAAAAGAAAACTAAATACCTTTTCTATTGAGACAAGCCCAACAGATCTGCCTTTTTTTTTTTTTTTTAATGTGAGGACAGAGAGAGAGAGAATTAGCATGCCAGGCCCTCCAGCCACTGCAACCGAACTCAAGACACATGTGCCCTATTGTGGACATGGGCGACCTTATGCACTTGCATCACTGTGCGTCTGGCTTACATGGGAACTGGAAAGTCAACATGAGTCCTTAGGCTAAATAGGCAATCATTAAACCATCTCTCCAGCACTAAAATTCTTTTTTAAAGAAACTGAAATTCAATTAGTTATGTGACTCCTACTTTAAATTTTTATGACTTTGGTAGCACATAAGTACTTGATAAAAATTTGAAGGATACAATAGAATGTTTGCTTATTTCAGTAATGTTGTCTAATAAATATATGTCAAGTAGTGCCTGTAAAAGAGATAACCAAAAATAAATGCATTTTATAAATTCATTCATGTCCCTTCTCTCTAACCTGTGCCAAGTATGTCCCTTTTCCTCCCCAGCTTTCAGACACTTTATCACATGACAGTAACCTACATGTAGAGAAGCAGGAGGGTATTTTCCTGTGCCTCCTTCATCACGTTTCCACAACTTTTCAACTTGATCGCCTAACTGAGAAACCAAGCCATCAATCATCAAACAATCATGGTTCCACTTCCCTCTGCAATATGGGAAACATTAAAGGTTATTTATATGAATGGGTAGTCTCCATGAGAATTATAGGAATAAAGTAGCAGTACCCAGTATTCAAATCCTTAAGCAGCCTCAACTTCAATCACAAGCAAGCCTGTCAGTCAAGATCAAACACACAGGAACTAGTGTTTTATTCTGATTTGCTCATTTAAAAATTATTATTGAGCACTTAACAGTAGTAAGTCACAGTCCCCATTTCTTCAGCTAAAATTATTAAAAGCAGCAGTCGTTTCTACTTATTAAAACTGTTAAGAGTAAGACACTGGGGCTGCAGAGATGGTTTAGCAGTTAGGGTGCTTGATTATAAAGCCAAAGGACCAAGGTTCAATTCCCCAGGACCCACTAAGTAAGCCAGATGCACAATTTGGCACATGGAGTTCATTTGCAGTGGCTAGAGGCCCTGGTATGCCCTCCCTCCCCATCTCTCTCAAATAAATACATAAAAATGAAATATTTTAAAAAGAGTAAGACACTGTACTAGGTACCCTCCCTATGTATTTTACATTGATAATTAACAACATCAAGAAACATAGTAAACCTACCCAATGACATACGAAGTAGCAGACATAAGAATTTTAAATAAGGGCTGGAGAAATCACTTAGCAGTTACGATATATGCCTGCGAAGCCTAAGTACCCTAGTTTGATTCTCCAAGTCCCACGTAAGCCAGATGCACATGATGGCACATGCATCTGAAGTTTGTTTGTAGTGGCTAGAGGCCCTGGAATGCACATTCTCACTCTCTGTCTCTAATAAATAAAATAAAATATTTAAAAAAAAAAAAGAATTTAGAATAAGTGAATAGGGAGATGGCCCTGTGGTTAAAGGCACTTGTTTGCAAAGCCTGATAGTCTGGGTTTGATACCCCACTACCTACATAAAACCAGATGCACAAAGTGGTACCCGTGCCTGAAGTTCATTTGCAGTGGTGCACCCATACTTACACTATTTCTTTCCCTCTCCCTATCTCTCTAATAAGTAAAATAAAACAAATATATTTTACAAAATTTAAAATACACCCACTTAGAACTGAAAATGGAAATGTTGACCCACTCCTGTAATTCCAGCAACATAGGAGGTGAAGGTACGAGTAGGATGGTCTGGAGTTCAAAGTGATTCTCTGCTAGAGCGTTTCAAGCCTAGCCAGGTGTGGTGGCACAGGCCTTTAATCCAGTACTCGGCAGGCAGAGACAGAAGGAATGCTGTGAGTCTGAGGCCACCCTGAGATTACATAGTGAGCTCCAGGTTAGCCTAGACTAGAGCAAGACCCTACCTCAAAAACTTAAAAAAAAAAAAAAAAAAAAGGGTGTGAGTTTCAGGCCAGCTACTTGAGACCCTGCAAACCCAACTAAAATGCCCAATCTTCCAAATTCATATTCATTATTCTAAAGCAGTGGTTCCCAAAATGTAGCATGCATCTGATTTCAGATGGTATGACCCTGTAAGTACCAACTCCCAGGACATTCAATCATGAATTGGTATTTGCCATCTACTGCTCTAAACTGCTGCTCTACAACTTTCATTCAATTAGAGGGAAAAGGCTATTTAATTACAGGGACAGGATGACGCTCAATCATACTCTTGTTAAGTGCTTGCTGCACAATCAGGAGCACTGGTGCTTGGATCCCAGCATTCATGTAAACTCAAACTCCAGTGCTAGGGAGGCAGAGCCAGGAGTATTTCCTAGGGCTTACAGGCCAGATAATCTAGCCAAATAGGTGAACTCCAGGTTCAGTAAGAGTCCCTGTCTCAACACATAAAGTGGAGACTAACTCATGTAGACATCAAACATCAATCTATGGCCTCCACATGTACCTGGACACACAAACATGTGTGAACACACACCTATTCTTCTATCATAGCTTCTTTAATTCAAAGGAACGAACCTGGCTATGTTTTTACATTCTCGTTCTAGACCAGGCTGACCTGAAATTCACAAGGTAGTCTCAGTCTGGCTTCAAACTCACAGCAATCCTCCTACCTTGGCCTCCCAAGTGCCAGGGTTAAAGGCATGTTTGGTTTCTAACATTTTTTTAAAAATTATTTATTTACTGGCAAGCAGAGAGAGACAGAATGAGCACGCCAGGGTCTCTAGCTACTGCAAATGAACTCCAGATGCATGTGCCACTTTGTTCATCTGGCTTTACGTGGGTACTAGGGAATTGAACTTGGGTCCTTAGGCTTCATAAGCAAGTGCCTTAACTATATTTATACTTTTAAGGAAAATCTAACTGGGCATGATGGCTCTAGTCTATAATCGTACTGGAGGCTAAACAGGAGGATGATGAGCTCAAAGCCAGACAGGTCTACATAGTGAGTTCCATGTCAGAAAGGGCTACAGTGAGATCTTGCCTCAAATGTAAAACAAAGAAGAAAACTAAAAGAACTAAGAAAAAAAACCTGACATTTTCAAAACTGCTAAACTAACTTTTATAACATATTTATACTTTTTAGAATAGAAGATAGTAGACTTTTTTCAGAATAAGAAATCACACATGGGGCAGTGGGAGATATGCTTAAATTACAGAATCTCCTCTAACAAATCACTCATGGGAAATCATTTCCTTTGGAATATAATGGCAAATATGCTCTTCATTTTTTTAAAATATTTATTTACTAGAGAGAGAGAATGGGCATATCAAAGTGCCACCTTTGCAACTGGCTTACATAGGACCTGGAGAGTCAAACCTGGATCCTTAGGCTTCACAGGCAAGTAAGTGCCTTAACCTCTAAGCCATCTCTCCAGCCCAAGTATGCTCTGCTTTAAAACAAAAGTAGAACAATTATATTGAAGCAAACAAGGCAACTAAACAGTAATATTGCTAACAATCTAATAATTAACTGAGATTCCACCTATTTAGTTATTGTATGGCATAAAGGACTGGTCTTCAATCTGTGAAACTTTAACTTTGCAAACAGAAAGAAACAGAAAAGAAAAGAAAAGAAAAGAAAAGAAAAGAAAAGAAAAGAAAAGAAAAGAAAAGGAGAATTAGAATAGGAGAGCCAGGGCCTCTAGTCACTGCAAATGAACTCCAGATGCAGGCACCACTTTATGCACCTGGCTTTATGTGGGTACCAGGGAATTGAACCCAGGTCAATAGACTTTCCAGGCAAGTGCCTTAACTGCTGACCCATCTTTCCAGCCCCCAAATTTTAACTTTTTACAGGAATGACTTCTGAATGTGTTCTGAAGGTCTAGTTGTAGCATACCTGAGTAAGCGCTCACACTTCTGCCGATGATTGGTATAGTAGTTCTGAATTACAGGATAGTTGTAGCGCAATCTGGATAGCTGCACAGCGTCATCTGGATGATTTTTAAGAGATTAAAAAAGAAACTTGTAACATTTCCATAGTATCTCAATATTTAAGGTTAAAACAGTGATATTTGCCTGTAGTTTTAGAAGATTAACTTGAAGTATTACAAAAAGGATGCTGGCTGGCTTTAAAATCACAGAAAGTACTCTGAATAATGTTACCGCTTCAGTACAAAGGCTAATTTGAAAGCAAGCAATATTAATCATTCATTCAAATAAATATCAAAGAATTTATGAAAGGAAAAGATCACAGGTTGTTATATATGTAGAAGCACCTCCAAGTAAAATCTACTGTACTTCCTGGAAACACAAGATGCTAGAGAAGCATGCTGTATAGAAACACTTATACTACAATGCTGAGAATTTCTCAAAATAAATAAAACCCTCTCTGTCTCTTTCTCTCTCAAATAAATAATTTTTTTAAAAATGGGCTAGAGATGGCTTAGCAGTTAAGATGCATGCCTACAAAACCAAAGGACCCAGATTCAATTCCCCAGGACCCACATAAGCCAGATGCACAAGGTGGCACATGTGTGTGGAGTTCGATTGCAGCGGCTGAGGTCCTGGCGCGCCCAATCTCTCTCTCTCTCTCTCACAAATAAGAAAAAAATTTAAAAATAAATAAAATCTCTAGTTCCAGGTTTTGTTTTTTTTTTTTTGAGAGAGAGGCAGAGAAAAAGAGAGAGAGAGAGAGAGAGAGAGAATGGGTATGCTAGGGCCTCTAGCCACTGCAAACCAACTCCACACGCACATGCCACCTTGTAAATATGGCTCACGTAGGTCCTTTGGCTTTGCAGGCAAATGCCTTAATCGCTAACCCATCTCTCCAGCCCTGTTTTTGTTTTGTTTAGTTTAACAATTTGTATTTATTTATTTGCAAGCAGAGAGAGAAACAGAGACAATAGGCACACCTGAGACTCTTGCCACTGCAAGTGAACTCAAGATGCAAGCGCCACCTTGTGCATCTGGCTTTACGTGGGTACTGGGGAACTGAAACCATGTAGTCAGGCTTTGTAAACAATAGTTTCAACTGCTGAGTCTTCTCTCCAACCCAGTATTTCTGGTGCTATTATATGTTCAACTCTCCAGGTCCACAAAAGCCAGATGCACAAAGTGACTCGAGTGCACAAGGTCAAAAAAATGCACAAGGGGGCACGTGCATCTGGAGTTTGATTAAAGTGGCTAGAGGCCTTGGTTTGCCAATTCTCTCTCTCTCTCCCTAAAAAAAGAAAAAGGGGGCTGTAGAGATGGCTTAGCGGTTAAGGCACCTGCCTGCTAAGCCTAAGAACGTCAGTTCCAATCTCGAGGTCCCATGTTTAGCCAGATGCAAAATGACTCAAGGGCGCAATGCCGCACTTGCCCACAAGGGGGCGCACACGCATCTGGATTTCATTCACAGTGGCTGAGAGGCTGCTGGCGCACCCATCTCTGTCTTCTTCCTCTCCCTATCTCTCTGTGTCTCTCTCCAAAATAAAAATAAAATAAAATAAAATAAAATAATTTTTTTAAAGAAAAAGGCCACACTGTTGGGCTTGCCTAAAAAAAAGAATGGTTCATTTGGACTGGATCAATAGCTCTGTGTTTAAAGGCACTTGCTAGCAAAACCAGCTGGCCAGGGTTCAATTCTGTAGTACCTACATAAAGCCAAATACACAAAATGACACACACATCCAAAGTTCACTTAAACTGGCAAGAAACACAGGCACACCCATTTGCTTTCAATCTCTCTCAATTTTTTTAAAGGAATGCTTTGGGCTGGAGAGATGGCTTAGCAGTTAAGGCACCTGCCTGCCAAGCCTAAGAAAGCCCGTTCGATTCTCCAGGTCCCACATTTAGCCAGACGCAAGTGACACAAGTAAGCAATGCCACGCTTGCCTACAAGTAGGCACACACATCTAGAGTTCATTCACAGTGGCTGAAACGGCCCTGGCACACCCATTCTCTCTCTCTCTGCCTCTTCCTCTGTTTCTCCAAAAAAAAAAAAAAAAAGGAATGGCTCAGGGGGATGAAGAGATGGCTCAGTGGTTAAAGGAGCTTGCTTGTAAAGCCTGACAGCCTGAATTTGATTTCCCAGTACCCACATAAATCAAATGAACAGGGTGGCCCAGCACACCTATGCACTCTATGACCCCACCCCCACTTACAAATAAGTATTTTTTAAAAGTTTAAAAAAAGGGGGGTGGTGGTGATTTCATTCAGGCCTCCCCCATAAACTTTGGTATTCTGAATGCTAGGTTCCCAGCTGATGAAGATTTATGAACTAATACCTCCTGGAGGCAGTGTATTCTTGGGAGTAGGCATATGGGTATTATAAGCACTTTCCCCTTGCCAGTATTTGGCACACTCTCCTGTTGCTACTTTCCATCTATGTTGGCCAGGAAGTAATAATGTCTACCTTCTGCTCATGCCATCATTTTCCTTGCCATCATGGCGCTTAAGTCTGTAAGGCAAAGTAAACCCCTGTTTTCCAAAAGCTGCTCTTGGTCAGGTAATTTAGGTCTGCAATGCGAATCTGACATTAACAGTAATGTTGGTACCAGAAGTGGGGTTGCTGCTAGGCACCTGACTGTGTGGCTTTGGCCTTTTGGAGGTGATTTTCAAGAGGAATGTGGAAGGATTTGAAACCTTGGCTTCAAAGATGCCTTGCAGTGCTGTAAGTACAGCTTGATGAACTATTCTGGTCAGAGTTCAAAGACCTAAATGAAGTAAGAACTATGGACTGTGAAGTTTGTTTGTGAGGGTGAGAAACAGCTTTGCCTGGACTGGGCTAGAAGCAGTTCTTGTGAGAAGCTTGCTGTTATGCCCATATCCTGAGAACTTGTGCAGTGTTGCAGTGCACAGAAACAGACTGTTGTGAGCAGAGGGATATGGCACAAAAGAAAGAAAACAAGAAAGAAATGAAGAAAAAAAAAAGAAATCTTTGGCCTGAAACTTCTACCAATTCATCTGCAATTGAGAGATTACAACCCTTGAGATTGGGCCAGCTGACCTGCATTGGGACAGCGGAAGGAATGCAGTCTTTTGAAGGGGCCTGAATGCTGAAGATGTGTCCTTTTCTTCAAAGTCTGCTTTATTATCCCCAGATTAACAATTGGCACCCCACCTGGTATTACTGAGTATAGAAATGCAGAAAAGAGAAGGTCATTGAATTTTCAAAACAAGTCTTTTATTTTGGATATGGCCATGAGCAGTGTGAAGCAGGTTTGCTGGATTGCCTGCATGGAGACTGGATGGAGCCATGACGATGGATCATGGGTTGCAGCGGAGATGCCAGGACCACGATATGCTTTTTAAGGACAGCTGCTGCCCCGGATGAAGTTTTGTAGGACTGTAAGAAGCCTAGCTGGAGGGTTGGAATTGGAATTCCAGAGACTTGTTGTGGTTAGTATTATTGGACTTGGAAACTCATCACTGGCTACCGTTGTTGGACTTGGAGCTACAGAGTTTGATATTTGCCCTGTTTAAATTGTGTGTTGGTTATATATTTCTTTGCTATGCCCAATGCCATCTTTTGCAGTGTGAATGTGTATTCTATGCCATTATGGGTTTTTTTTTTTGCATTATGGTTCAGTTAAAAGACCTTGGACTAAAGCCGGGTGTGGTGGCACACGCCTTTAATCCCAGCAGAGGTAGGAGGATTGGCATGAGTTCAAGGCCACCCTGAGGCTACATAGTTAATTCCAGGTCAGCCTGGACCAGAGTGAGACCCTACCTCGAAAAACCAAAAAAAAAAAAAAAAAAAAAAAAAAAGTCCTTGGTCTATGGGATGTTTGAACATCATTAGGAAAAAACCATGCAGACAAAGCTGGACTGAATGTATTGGATTTAACATCATAAATGGTTATCAGTTTATGGGGCCAGGGAAAGAAGGTGGTGGTTTGATTCAGGTGTCCCCCATAAACTTAGGTGTACTGAATACTAGGTTCCCAGCTGATGAAGAGTTGGGAATTAACGCTTCCTGGAGGCAGTGTATTGTTGGGGGCAGGCTTTTGGATATTATAGAAAGTTTCCCCTTGCCAGTGTTTGGCACAATATTCTGTTGCTATTGTCCACCAGATGTTGGCCAGGAGGTGATAGCCCCCTCTGCTCATGCCATCATTTCACCCCACCATCATGGAGCTTCCCTTCAAGCCTGTAAGCCAAAATAAACCCTTTTCCCCCCACAAGCTGCTCTTGGTCAGGTGATTTCTGCCAGCAACGTGAACCTGACTGCAACAGGGGAGAGGCGAATGTTTCAATTAATCTTTATATGTAAAGTAAGCATTTTACCTGCGCCTTCTGGTAAAAGTCCAGAATGAGAAAACCAAAGAACCATCTGGGCATATTGACAGATGAGCTGGGTAACCATATGCTTATTGTGTAAATCCACCAGTCCTATAAAGAGCAGTTAGTATCAGTGGTTTAACTGAGTTTAACATCAAATGAAAATGCAAAATACTCAACAGTTTCTCAAAAACATTTATTTAACAATGTTTAAAACTATATACAAAGTAAATTTAAACTATATATACATATATAGAATAAATGACATTTGTATCTAATTAATTTGATTCAAAATGAACTTAAGCAAATTTCCAAAATGCTAAGATTCACTGACTAATGACACACCTGACAGCATTCTGCAGTTTTTCATTAAAATAAAATTTAAAAAGATTTTAAATTAGTCCAGGTAAGGTTGTGCATGCCTTTAATCCCAGCACTCGGGAGGCAGAAGTAGGAGGATCACCATGAGTTCAACGCCACCCTGAGACAACATAGTGAATTCCAAAGTCACCCTGCACTAGAGTGAGACCATATCTCAAAAAAAAAAAAAAAAAAAAAAAAAAAAAAAAAAAAAAATTGGGCCTGGAGAGAGAGCTCAGAAGTTCTTGCAAGGCTAAGAGCTTGGGTTCGGTTTCCTAATACACAAATAAAGTTGGGTACACAGGGGTTGGAGAGATGGCTTAGTCATTAAGGCACTTATGTGCAAACCTAAAGGACCCAGGTTCAATTCCCCATTACACATGTAAGTCAGATGCACAAGGGGACATATGCTCCCGGAGTTCATTTGCAGTGGCTAGAGTCCCTGGTGCACCCATTCTATCTCTATCTCCTATCTCTGTTTGCAAATAATAAGCAAACAAAAAAAATTAAAAAAGAAAGTGCTCATTACTAAAAAAATAAAATAAAAACTTTTAAAACTCCAGTGCCCAAAGTGACACATGTGTAGAGTTCCTTAACTGGGGCAAGAAGCCTTACAATGCTCATACTCCCTCTCTTTCTATTTCTCTAAATAAATAAAATGTTTTAAAAAATTTACATCTACATGAGAAAGAACAAAAAATTTTTACATGAACATTACTTTTACACAAAGAGAATCAGTGAAATTTAATGAAGTACTCATCTGTATAAGACAAAGTACATACCTCTCTCAGTGATGCCTTGGGCCTCTGTCGCAAAACAGCTTAACACTGTATTAAGGTTGCTAAGAAGTAAATGGCACTGCTGGATAGACTGTATGGTTTGTGGGTCAATAAAACGACATGATCCATCAAATAATGGTGCACCTTCCAAGAATAAAATGCAAGATTACTTTCCAAAGAGTTAATCTGAATGAATCAGAACTACAAACACAACATTGTCAGTCTTATTACATAAAAAAATTCTACTATAAGCTTTAAATATAAGCTAGAAATGGCAAATACCAAAAAACTTATAATGTATTTTTAATATAAAACCAGCAATAATCAAAAAATATGAAATCAAATAATATAGGCCTACAGCTTATATTCATAACTATTACATATCACAAGACAGGGATTAACTTTAATGAGTAATTCAATCATATCAATATTTAATGCATAACAAAGCAAGGCAGCAACTATCTTAATCACAGAATCCCTCAAATCAAATTCTAATTTTCTTTTCTAACACACTTTAAAAAAACACAAGTATTCATCAATAGCTGGGTTAACAGATGGGAATGGAGGTGCATATAAATAATCCCAGCATTCAGGAAATAGAGGCAGGAGAATCAGGAGTTCAAGATCATTCTATGTTAAACACCAAGTAGAGATCAACCTAGGCTACATGAATAGACGTCTCTCTCCCTCTCTCTCTCCCTCCCTTTATCTCTCTTTTTAATGGAGACTGAAGAGATAGTTCAGAGGTTAAAGGAGCTTGCTTGCAAAACCCAATGGCCATGGCTCAATGCCCCAGTACCCATGTAAAGGCAGATGTACAAAGTGGCACATTCATCTTGGGGTTCATTTGCAGTGGCAGGAGGCCCTGGTATGCCCATACTCACTGACTTAATCCCTCTCTCTGCCTCATTTTATCTCTCAAAAATAAGTGAATAATTAAAGTTTTTTTAAAAAAACAAGGGCCGGGTGTGGTGGCACACACTTTTAATCACGAAGTCACCCTGAGACTACATAGTTAATTCCAGGTCAGCCTGAGCCAGAGTGAGACCCTACCACGGAAAAAAAAAAAAAAAAAAAAGCAAGGGCTGGAAATGCTTGCCTGTGAAGCCTAAGGACCCCAGTTCAAGACTCAATTCTCCAGTACCCATCTAAGCCAGATGCACAAGGTGGTGCATGCAGTTCATGTGCAATGACTGGAGACCCTGGTGTGCCCATTCTCTATTTGCTTCTTTCTGTGTCTGTTGCTCTCAAATAAATAAATAAACAAAAAATGAAAAAATAAACAAACAAACAATAAAGCCAGGTGTGGTAATGCATGCTTTTAATCCCAGCACTGGGGAGGCTGAGGTAGGTGGATAGCAGTGAGTTGGGGGGACACCCTGAGGGGGGCCACCCTGAGACTACATAGTGAATTCCAGGTCAGCCATTGGCTAGAATTGAAGCCCTACCTCGAAAACAAACAAACAAACAAACAACAAAAAAAAAAACCATACAGGGCCGGGCGTGGTGGCTCACGCCTTTAATCCCAGCACTCGGGAGGCAGAGGTAGGAGGATCACCGAGAGTTCAAGGCCACCCTGAGACTACATAGTTAATTCCAGGTCAGCCTGGACCAGAGTGAGACCCTACCTCGCAAAAAAAAAAAAAAAAAAAAAACAAAAAAACAAAAAAAAACCATACAGGTTAATTACCAAGGCCAATCCCAAATACCACAACCACAACATGCTCCAAAGTCTAACATTTACAAACTGAGCTGAATTATTTGGGGGGCGGGGGGGGGGATGTGCTAGGATTAAAGGCATGAGCTACAATGAAAAGCTTTAGAAAGAAGTTTTTAATTGAATGTTGTCATCAATATATT
Organism: Orientallactaga sibirica; assembly: GCA_036365145.1. Taxonomy (NCBI): domain Eukaryota; kingdom Metazoa; phylum Chordata; class Mammalia; order Rodentia; family Dipodidae; genus Orientallactaga; species Orientallactaga sibirica. Next base: position 10,692,783 of record JAEOAD010000035.1, on the reverse strand, counting down.
TTGTGATTTAAACCAAAAGATAAGGAAGGTCTAACCCTAAAACTTGCTCCTGTTGCAAATTAGTTTGTTGTCAGTTTAACAATCCAAAGCAATTTATTGGTAAAAATTCTTTTAGAAACTTTAATATAAAAATGTTTTCTTCTAGCTGGGCGTGGTAGCGCATACCTTTAATCCCAGCACGCGGGAAGCAGAGGTAGGAGGATCGCCGTGAGTTCTAGGCCAACTTGAGACTACATAGTTAATTCCAGGTTAGCCTGGGCCAGAGTGAGACTCTACCTCGAAAAACCAAAAATAAATAAATAAATAAAAAATAAATAATGTTTTCTTCTAGGACTTAAGAGATTTTACAACTTCAAATGATTAAAAACTATTATTGAAGCTGGGCGTGGTGGCACACGCCTTTAATTCCAGCACTCAGGGGACAGAGGTTGGAGGATCATTGTAAGTTCTAGGCCAGCCATAGACTACAGGGTGACTGCCAGGTCAGCCTGGGTTGTAGCAAGACCCTACCTCAAAAAACAAAAAGAAAGCCAGGCATGGTGGTGCACACCTTTAATCCCAGAATTGGGAGGCAAAGGTAGGAGGATCACCGTGAGTTTGAGTAATATATAGTGAATTCCAGGTCAGCCTGAGCCATACCTCGAAAAACCAAAAAGATAAATAAATAAGCCAGGTGTGGTGGCACAAGTCTTTTCGGGAGGCAGAGGCAGGAGGATCGCCAAGAGTTCAAGGCCACCCTGAGACTACATAGCTAATTCCAGGTCAGCCTAGGCCAGAGTGAGACCTTACCTAGAAAAACCAAATAAATATATAAATAAATACATCATACATAAAATTTAAAATTAAAAAAAAAAAGGAGAAACTTATTAACCTAGACATGATGCTCATTCCTGCAATCCAATTATTTGGAAACTGAAACAGGAGGGCTGCCAGAAGTTCAAGGCCAGTATGGGCAATAACAGTAAGTCCCTTAAGTCCTGGGCCAGCCTCCCTTAGTGAGGCCCTATATTAAACAAACTATAAATAGCTATAATTAAAACATGAAAGATTCATTTTTAAGTACTAAATTTTGTCCTAAATCCAGATTTTTAATACTTACACAATCTGTCAAAGTCTTCTTTTGTGAGAACCACTTTGTTCCATGTCCATTCAAGAACAAAGCGCAAATTAGCAGCAGAATTTGGTTGTTCTTGTTTGTGTTTATTAATGGGGAAAGATAAAGAAAGATTATTAATTTTAAATGAGTAACCTTGCAATGCAGAGACCCAGCAGACAGCATCCTAACCAAGCTATGCATCTTCCTCAGAGCACCTCATCAGGGAGCACACCACTGCACGAGTGAATGTCACCAAGGAAATAAAACCTGAATCTATTCACAAGGAAGGATCAATAAACATGAACAAGAAGGCAAATCTGAAAAAAAACAAGCCTACAGTAAAACAAGAAAAAAAGAACTTTTGGGGCTAGAATGATGGCTCAGCTGTTAGAGGAACTTGCTTACAAAGCCTGACTACCTGAGTTCAATTCCCTAGTACCCATGTAAAGCCAGATGCATAAAGTGGCACGTGTATCTTTAGTTCATTTGCAGTGGCAGAGGCCCAGGCTTGCCAATCCATCCTCTCTGTCTCTCCCAAATAAATAAAACAATTAAAAAAAAAAAAAAACAATTTCTAAGCTGGGCATGGTGGCACATGCCTTTAATTCCAGCACTTGGGAGGCTGAGGTAGGAGGATTGCCTAGAGTTCAAGGCCACACTGAGACTACATAGTGGATTCTAGGTCAGCCAGCACTAAACTGAGATCCTACTTTGGGGAAAAAAGAACAAAAAGAACTTCTAAAAACACAAAGGTTTAGAAAGTTTGACAGATTAATGGAGACTAAAAAATCTGTAGACTGGGAATGGTGTTTTACACCTTTAATACCAGCACTGGGGAGGGCAGGATTGCTCCAAGTTCAAGGCCAAGCCTGGGTTACAAGAGTGAGTTATAGGAGCCAGGCATGGTGGCGCATGCCTTTAATCCCAGCACTTGGGAGGCAGAGGTAGGAGGATTTCCATGAGTTCAAGGCCACCCAAGAATACAGAGTGCATTCCAGGTCAGCCTGGGCTAGACTGAGACCCTACTTCGAAAAACCGAAAAAAAAAAAAAAAAAAAAAAAAAAGTGAGTTATAGGTCAACCCAATCATAGATTTTTTTTTTTTTTTAATTTGAGACAGAGAGAGAATGGGCGTGCCAGGGCCTCTCAGCTGCTGTGAATAAACCCCAGACACATGCACCTCTTTATGCGCATATATGACATTGCGCTCTTGAATCACTTTTATGTCTAGCTAAACATGGAACCTGGAGATTTGAACAGGCATTCTTAGGCTTCACAGGCAGGTGCCTTAACCGCTAAGCCATCTCTCCAGCCCAATAATCCTAAGGGTTTTTTTAAAATGAATGTCTTTATTTTCAGATAAAAATAATATTGAAGTGTATGTAATGAAGCATGATGCCTTCGCAAATGGCTCAGAACAAAGTATTATTGGGGAAGTAATATATATACCACAAAAGGTGAAAATAATACACACTATCTCCTGGATATATTTCCAGAGGCCACCACTGAGTAGAAAAAGTTAATCCCAGAAACATACATACTATAAGAATCAGATGTGAGCATGTTTGAAATGACAAAACTGTACAAGTAAAGAATAGATCAAAGGTTATGACAGTTAGATGGAACAAGGAGAAAGCTGATACAGAGGAGAAATGTTAGATCCTGGATATGATAGTGCACAAGAGGTTTGCCAGATTACATAACTGAGAGAGAAAGAAAAACAAGCTATAAAGAGTATACAGGTTCAGTCTATATCGTGTCTTATAACTATGTAAATTTGCAGTTATCTCATAATAAAAATTTAACTAAAGCACCAGTCGATAGTGAACTAAGATTTTTAAAAAAATACAACACATGTTCTATCTTTTAAAATTCAGAATGATACCTTCTATTATCCATGTTCGGATACAACCAGTCAGAAGTCCCAGGGAACTTGTCTGAACTGCTGCTGACAATATGGCTTCTAATTGTTCTTCCTGAACCATGCATTCAAGAAAGAATAAGGAAAAGACAGTATAAGATTACAAGCAACAAAAGAGTGGAAACTCATTTATAATCCACTAATTTGGCTACAATCAGAAAAATAAGAGCTGGAAGGCAGAGGTAGGAGGATCGCCATGCGTTCAAGGCTACCCTGAGAATACAGAGTGAACTCCAGGTCAGCCTGAGCTCGAGTGAGACCCTACCTCGGAAAAAACAAAACAAAAATAAAAAAAAAACAGGCATTGTAGCACATGGGTTCAGAAGGCTGAAATAGAAGTATCACAAGTTCAAACCCTGCTCGGGCTACATAGTAAGTTGAAAAGCTGCCTCACCCTACAGAGATACTTACTGATACTTGCTATAATTCAGATGAACACTAAAGAGTATGGTAAATAAAAGAAGCCAATCACAAAAGCCATATTGTAGCATTCTATTTTTATGTCTAGAACAGGTATACCCATAAAGACAGAAAATAGACTAAAGGTTAGCTAGGGTTTGGTGGGAGAAGGGAGAAAGGGAAAGGAACAGGGTCGGATAATGGGTATGGGACTTTTCAAACTCAAATGTGGTAAAGCTTACAGATAAACTAAAAACCATTAAATGATTGCTTGCTTGTTTAAAAAAAAACAATTACTTGAGCCAGGAGTGGTGGCACACGTCTTTAAGCCCAGCACTCGGGAGGCAGAGGTAGGTGGATCGCCATGAGTTCGAGGCTACCCTGAGACTACACAGTGAATTGCAGGTCAGCCTGGGCTAAAGTGAGACCCTAACTCGAAAAAAAAAAAATTTACAAATTGACATAGTAAAAGAATGAATAAGAAATTTAAGAAAAAAAGAATCACAGGGCTACAGAGATAGCTTAACAGTTAAGGCACTTGCCTGCAAAGCCAAAGGACCCAGGTTCGATTAACCAGGAGTGCTGGGATTAAAGATGTGTGCCACCACACCTAACATGGGACTTTTTTTTTTTTTTGAAGAGAGACAGAGAGAGAGGGAGAGGAAGACAGATAGAGAGGGGCGTGCCAGCAGTCTCTCAGCTGCTGCAAACAAAATCCAGATGCGTGCGCCCCTTGTGGTCAAGTGTGGCATTGCACCCTTGCGCCACTTTGCATCTGGCTAAACATGGGACCTGGAGATTGGAACCGCTGGAAATTGGAACCAGCGTTCTTAGGCTTAGGAGGCAGGCACCTTAACCGCTAAGCCATCTCTCCAGCCCACATGTAGCAATTCTGCAGTGCAGGTAAACATAACACTACCTTACCTGCTTTTATTGTACTTGAAAGGTAATGACAAGTAATCCAACAGAAAGAAAATACTTAAATTATCATCTCACTTGACTTAAACTGGAAGGCTGAATATCAATAAGTCTTGGTGACAGGAGACCAGCTACAAGACATCGATTATAACCATCAGGAATAACTTCACTGAGAGATGGTCCTGATTTCTTTAAAAAGGTCAAAGTCTGAAATAGATAAATTATTTGTCAATAGCGGATTCAAAATATCAAATTTAAGAATATCACTTTAAAGGGTATCTAGATTCCTGAACTCAACTGACCCTTATTAATTATAAATGATATTGATAAGATGGTGTGGGTATTTTTTTTTTCTTTTTTTGAGGTAGGATCTTGCTCTACCCCAGGCTGACCTGAAACTCACTATATAGTTTCAGACTGGCTTCAAACTCACAGTGATCCTCCTATCTCTGCCTCCCAAGTGCTGGGATGAAAGGCATGGGCCACCATGCCGAGCTGATAAGACTATATATTTTTATGAAATGTAATGCTGCTCTCTCTTCTCTAAAGCCAATAGTTTGGTAACAGATACAAACTTGATATTTATTAATATTTATCTATCAGTTAAAAGGTCGGCTACATCAAGTTTCCCCAAAGTATTTTATTGCATATTAATATTTGTCTCGTGTGTTGAGCATCTTGCTATGTATCTTTCTTCTTCACTGGCTAATTTAGCCAACCCCTACACAAAAAAAAGAGAGGATTTAGCCATGCGTGGTAACACACGCCTTTAATGCCAGCACTTGGGAAGCAGAGGTAGAAGGACTGCTGTGAGTTCAAAGCCACCCTGAAAATACAGAGTGAATTCCAGGTCAGCCTGTGTTAAAGTAAGACCCTACATCAAAAAAAGATGGGCGTGGTGACACCTTTAATCCCAGCACACGGGAGGCAGAGGTAGGAGGATCCCCATGAGTTCGAGGCCACCTTGAGACTACATAGTTAATTCCAGAGTGAGACCCTACCTCAGGAAAAAAAAAAAAAAGGGGGGGGTATTTAATAACAATAAGACACTGTCTTAGTTACTCTTTTCCCTGCAGTTCAAATAGCTAGCATTCATACAAAACTGCTAGAAGTGCCAGGAGGTGGTGGCACACGCCTTTAATCCCAGCACTTGGGAGACAGAGGTAGGAGGATCACTGTGAGTTCGAGGCCACCCTGAGACTATATAGTGAATTCCAGGTCAGCCTGGACTAGAGTGAAACCCTACCTCAAAAAAAAAAAAAAAAAACCAACCTGCTTGAAGCATTGCAATGCCTTTCTATCAAACTGTCATTAAACCTGGTGCTACTAAGCTACTAAACTCATAAACCTAGCAGAAACTGTAATTTAAAATTAACATATCACTTGCACAAAATTTTAAATCCATAAATGATGCATATTCTAAAAGGTGATATGACTTTAGTTCAATTAAGGAGCATTCAATACATGTTGCTAGTTATTACTCACCTCCTTTTGAAAGCCAGTACAAGTTATATGGACAACTCCTGAGTTTAACAAACAAGTTGCATCTAAAAAAGAATTGTTTTAGTTCTACATTACTGTTATATTTTAAGTGGCTTTAATATAACAAAATTTATAAAAGATTAATTACATAAACTTTTCTAGTTATTTCCATCTTGAGAACAAACCTTTTTACTAATGTACTAGCCAAAATTTCATAGTAAATTCAAAATAATAGTTAATAAACCCCTAAGAAGTTATTCATTTTAAATAGCAATAAGATATGAATATAAGTCATTCTATGCTAAACCAAACACAAACATGTGATCAACATACAACTTTTATATATTATTTTCCCCCAAAAGTTAAGAAAATACATACCAAAATTAAAAGTACTTGGGTTAAAAAACTGCTCTGGAGGTGGAAATGAAGGAGGAATGCCCCGACTTAAACTTCTCTCATGCACTAGTACGTCCAAGATGTAATGTGGCGAAGTCCTACTTACAACAGAATCCAATGACCACAACGCAAAGTAAGAGCACTTATGTAGATATTCTCCTGGTCTAAAAGAGATTTTAAAAAATTACTAAGAAAAAATTACAGACCAGTATCTGAGAAAGAGAATGGGAAAACCGAAGTTATCATACCTTAATGAATCTGGCATTTGTGCATGATACCAACGATTGATGTCAAAAAGTCCCAGGTATATAGAAGGCTTTCCCTGTCCATATATGTTCACTTGCCAGGTAAAAACAGATACACTAGTGTCAGGAGATAGAGCTAAAAGAAAAAAAGCATACATTATTTTTAAAAATAACATAGATGTGTTGGAGAGATGGCTTGGTGGTTAAGGTGCTTGCCGGCTTATTCGAATTTCCAGGTACCACACAGCCAGAAGCCAAAGTGACACAAGTGTGCAATGTTGCACATGCGCATAAGGAGGTGTATGCGTCTGGAGGTCATTCACAGTGGCTGAAAGGCCCTGGTACACCCATTCTCTCTCTACCTTTTTCTATCAATAAATAAATAAATAATAGGATAAGGAGCCGGGCTTGGTGGTACATGCCTTTAATCCCAGTACTCAGGAGGCAGAGATAGAACTGCTATGAGTTCCAGGCCATCCTGGGACTACATAATGAATTCCAGGTCAGCCTGGGCTACAGTGGGGACCCTACCTCAAAAAACCAAAACTGGGGCTGGAGAGATGGCTTACACTTTTCTACTAAAAAGTGAGATACATAGTAAACGCATGCCTGTGAAGCCCAGAGCATCTGAGCCCACGGACCCGGTTCGATTCTGCAGGTCCTTTTAAAGGCGGGCGAAGCCAGATGCACATGGTGGCGAGACCAACAAAGAGGCTGAGGAAGAGGATTAGAGTTCAGCAGTGCCTAGAGGCCCTGGCACGCCCATTCTCACTCTCTCTCTCTCTCTGTCTCAAATAAATAAATACATTAATTAATTAAATAAAATCCTAAAAAACATTTAAAAAAAAAAACTGGATAAAGAAACACCCTAATTCAACAGTTTCTCCTATGTTAAGACTTAATTCACATTTCATTAGATTTGTTTTTAAAATTTCTATCATTTGTAAAGATATTCACTTATATTTTGATTGTTTCTGTTTTTTAAAAAATTACTTATTTGCAAGCAGAGGGAGAGTGAGAATGAATGGGTGCACCAGGGCCTCTAGCAACTGTAAACAAACTCCAGGTGCATGCATTACTTTGTGCATCCAGCTTTATAATGGGTACTGAAGAATCAAACCTGGCTGGGCCTGCAAGTTTGCAAGAAAACCCTAGTAACTATTGAGCTGACTCTCCAGCCCAATTATTTCTTTTGCAAGATATTATGAGAAAGTATTCATTTAACAATAATAATATTAATAATCAATAAATAAGATAAAAAAGTATTTATCATAAAATTCTATCCTGATTTGTTTCCACAGTTAGTACTTTAACAACATAGAGACACTGGTTTTTCGAGGTAGGGTTTTCTGACCTGGAATTCACTATGTGGTCTCAGGATGGCCTCAAACTCACAGCAAACCTCCTACCACTGCCTCCCGAGTGCTGGGATTAAACGCATTTACTACCACGCCCAGCTAACAGAAAATAATTTGAATAATTTTCTCCCAAGGATGGTGCATAGCTAGTAACAAAAAAGTTAATCCAATACCAAAATGGACGCTTTAAGCATTAAGGCTTAATTCTTTAGAAGAACTCAGTTGAGAAGGACAGATCTATTATACACTGGAGAGAAAAAACAAGTACTTAGGCAGTGGCAGTAGAATGGCACCACAGCAAGGGACGTCAGCAGGAAAAAAAAGTAAAAATCTCAAACACCACTAATGAACAACTGAAAGGGGGAGATTTGAGCGGGGAATAAGAAGAGAGAACGCATGGGCTGAGGAGATAGCTCAGCAATTAAATAAAGGCACTTGCTTGCAAAAGCCTGCTGGCCAGGGTTCACTACCCCTGCCACCCACATAAAGCCAGACAGGCATTCCTTTGCAACACACAAACAAAAACATGCAATTAAATAAATAAATTTGACCTGTTTAGATGTGAAAACAGGATTACAAATACAATTATAACAATGAGCATCTCTGGAATGAATGAATTCACTATGAGAATCTAAGAACACACATATAACACCAAAGGTCTGAAAAGCATACCAAAAACTGACTGAGATTTCAATATTCTCTTTCAATCTTTACAATCAGTCTTACACAAAATGGTTAACAGGGGGCTGGAGAGATGGCTTAGCAGTTAAAGAGCTTGCCTAAGAAGCCTAAGGACCAAAGTTTGATTCCCTAGTACCCATATAAAGCCAGATGCAAAGGTGGCACGAGTCTGGAGTTCGTTTGCAATGTCTGGACGCCCCCTGTCTCTCTCAAATAAAGAAAAAATAAATTTTAAAAAAGGGTTAACAGTAATCTCTCTTAAAAAGGAGAAACACGGGCCGGGCGTGGTGGCGCACGCCTTTAATCCCAGGACTTGGGAGGCAGAGGTAGGAGAATCGCAAGTTTGAGGCCACCCTGAGACTACATAGTTAATTCCAGGTCAGCCTGGACCAGAGTGAGACCCTACTTTGCAAAACCAAAAAAAAAAAAAAAAAAAGAGTACTTTTAACTGACCTTCATTCATGCCTTCTTCCCTGTCGCCATGAGACCGAAATTTCTCTATACTCTGGCATCCCAACAATTTGGTGTTACTAGCCTGTCCCCTTAAAGGAAACATGCCACCTGCCAGGTCCAGAGTATATCTTTCTTCACAGTACTCTAATCCCTGTAATATAAAACATACATGTATCATAATAGGACTTTTAAGGTCATTCTACAATATTCCCCCATATTTAACTTTTTTTCACACAATATAAAGAAGAACAAAAACTTGAATAAAGAGAGCATATCAAAGTAGGTGTGGTAGTTTACAGCTTTAATCTAAGCACTGAGGAGGCGGAAGCAAAATCAGTACAACTTCCAACAGTAGGTTAAATCAGCTCCACTGGACTTAGGAACATCACTCCAGTCTTCAGTTTTGATATTTTTTAATTGTTACTTTTTTCAAGGTAGGATCTCACTCTAGGCCAGGCTGACCTACAACTCACAGAGATCCTCCTATCTCTGCCTCCCAAGGGTTGGCATTAAAGGTGTGCACCACCACACCCACCACAATTAAAACCAGATCAAATAATTCTACCTCATATGCATACTTAAGCATAAGAGGAAATGGTTTTAGCAACCTTCTTTGATAAGATTAGAATACAGAAAATTAATTCCTAATCACAAGACAATCTTTTGCTCAATAAACAAAAATATCGCTTATCAATTCTTACTCATCAATTCTTTTAAGATCTAACAAAAGATGGATCCTCCTCAGAAAATGTTCATCATAAAAATGTCACACAGTTTAGGAATTTTGTGAGCTTCCTCTTTCATACACCTTTCACACACTAGGTTACAAAAGCTTGCCCTAGAGATTTGGTAAAAAAGAAAAAGTGTGTGTGTGTGTGTGTGTGTGTGTATGTAAATATGGTTACAAGTGTAATTCCCCTCTATGTAATTTATAAATTAAGTGAGGGGTAGGAGAAATGGCTTAGCAGTTAAGGTGCCTGCCTGGGAAGCCAAAGGACCCATGTTCCACTCTCCAGATTCCACATAAGCAAGGCGCACAAGGTGACACATGCGCACAAGGTGGTGCATGCATCTGGAGTTCAACTACAATGGCTGGAAGCCAATTTTCTCTCTCTCTCTCTCAAAAAAAAAAAAAAAAAAAAATCACAAAGCTGTACCTAACCCAGACTTCTAATTTTAGAGGGAAAAAACTGGAAAAGTTAAGTGCTTGTACAATGGCAAAAATAGATGCGATACATTAAAACGTTCATAAGCATGAACTTAGTATTACTTCTACTATAATCCTGATGTATCCAGTATTGACTTGAATATTAATGATTTTCCAATGTCTTAAAACAAAGGACAAAACAGACCAATTCTAATCATCATTTACCTCCACTATAAAATCTGTCCTGATGCCAAACATTTTCTATCACCAAAGGCCAGCTGATAAGCAGATGCAGACTCAGAACATCTCCTTCACTGAAGGAGACAAAGTGAACAACCTTCACCAGACAGCATAAAAATCATTAAGCACCTGAATTTTTATCAAACACATTTAATGCATGTAACAAACTATGTTCACATAAAAATGTCAAGAACTTTTGTGAGCATTTGATTATTTTCACAAGATGTGTGTGTGTGTGTGTGTGTAAAATTTTAAAACATTTTTATTTTAATTTTGGTTTTTCCAAAGGACCCAGGGTTTTGATTCCACATAAAAGGTGACACATGATGAGGTGGTGCATTCTGAGTTCAACTATGGCTAGAAGCCAATTTTCTCTCTCTCAACTTCTAATTTTAGAGGGAAAAAACTGGAAAAGTTAAGTGCTTGTACAATGGCAAAAATAGATGCGATACATTAAAACGTTCATAAGCATGAACTTAGTATTAACTTCTACTATATGATGTATCCAGTATTGACTTGAATATTAATGATTTTCCAATGTCTTAAAACAAAGGACAAAACAGACCAATTCTAATCATCATTTACCTCATATAAAATCTGTCCTGATGCCAAACATTTTCTATCACCAAAGGCCAGCTGAAGCAGATGCAGACTCAGAACATCTCCTTCACTGAAGGAGACAAAGTGAACACACCAGACAGCATATTAAAACATTAAGCACCTGAATTTTTTGTGTAACACATTTAATGCATGTAACAAACTATCACTATGAAGAACTTAGCTTTATTTGATTATTTTCACAAGATGTGAAAATTTGAAACTCATTTTTATTTTAATTTTGGTTTTTCAAGGTAGGGTTTTGTTCTAGCCAAGGCTGACCAGGAATTCACTATGTAGTCTCAGGGTGGCCTCGAACTCACAGGGACCATCCTACATCTGCCTCCAGAGTGCTGAGATTAAAGGTGTGTGCCACCACTCATGGTTTATATTTTACTTTTTACTGAATCAAATTAATTAGGTTAATGCTGTTTACATAAATTAAGTATTATCTATGTGGCATTGTCTACACCTTTTACCTAATAATCTTTCTCAGATATTGCTCCTTTAATTGATATGCCTTAGTTAGATATATTGCCTGCCTGAAAAAAAAACAAAAAAAACAAAAAAAAAAAAACTCCATTTTCCACCTTCCTTTGCAAACAGCATACAGTATTCCCATGGCCAGGTTCTGAATTATTACATGGCAACTACAAAAAAAAAAAAAAATTCCTTTAGAGACAATATGTTCTTTCTTCCTTCTTGGTCTCTTGTTACCTTCCCAGTTAAAATGAAGATCTGGAGTGATGGCTTAGCATTTAAAGCACTTGTCTGCAAAGCCAAAGGACACAGGTTTGATTTGCCAAGCCAGATGTACAAGTTGGCACATACATTTGGAGTCCTGGCACAGCAATTCTTTATCTGCCTTTTTCTCTCTCTCAAATAAATAAAATATTTTTTTAATGGGGCTGGAGAAATGGTTTAGCAGTTAAGGGGCTTGCCTGCAAAGCCACAGGACCTAGTTTTGATTCCCCAGGAACCATGTAAGCCAGATGCACAAGGGGGCACAGGCATCTGGAGTTCATTTGCAGTGGCTGGAGGCCCTGGAGTGCCCTTCTCTCTCTCTCTCTACCTGCCTATTTCTGTATCTCTCTCAAATAAATAAAAAATAATTTAAAAAAAAAATGAAGATCTTAGTCAGGCATGGTGGTGCATGCCTTTAATCCCAGCACTCAGGAAGCAGAGGTAGGAGTTCGAGGCCACCCTGACTACATAATGAATTCCAGGTTAGCCTGGGCTAGAGATGCTACCTCAAAAGGGGGGTGGGAGCTGGAGAGATGGCTTAGCAGTTAAGGCGCCTGCCTCCTAAGCCTAAGAATGCTGGTTCCAATCTCCAGGTCCCACGTTTAGCCAGATGCAAAGTGATGCAAGGGCGCAATGCCGCACTTGACCACAAGGGGGTGCACACATCTGGATTTCATTCGCAGCAGCTGAAAGGCTGCTGGCGCGCCCATCTCTATCTGTCTTCCTCTTCCTCTCCCTCTGTCTCTCTCTTCCCCCCCCCCAAAAAAGGGGGGAGGCTAAAGAGATGGCTCAGCAGTTAAAGCACTTGCCTGCAAAGCCAAAATACCCAAGTTCGATTCCCCAGGACCCAAATAAGCCAGATACACAATGCATCTTGAATTCATTTGCAGCAGCTGGCAGCCCTGGTGCAACCATTCTCTACCTTTTTCTTTCTCCCAGTGTCTCTTTCTGTCTCAAATAAATAAAAACCACATATATATTTTTCAAAAAATTTAAAAAGGTCTGGAGAGATGGCTTAGCAGTTAAGGTGCTTGCCTGCAAAGCCTAAGGACAAAGGTTCAATTCCCCAGTACCCATGTAAGCCAGATGTGCAAGGTGGCGTATGTATCTGGAGTTCATTGGCAGTGGCTAGAAGACCTGATGTACTTACTATTCTCTCTCTCTCTCAAATAAATATATTAAAAAAATTTTTTTAGTTTTTTAAAACAAAATAAAAAAGAAAGTAATTCCAGTTTTAATGTTTTTCCTTCCAGTTCTGGGCCAATGCCAACCAGGATCTTACACATACTAGATAAGCTCTCCACCAATGACATACTCCCAGCCCTTTTTTATTTGAATGTGGGGATTAAACCTGGGACTCTGTGCATGCAAGGCAAGTATTCTATCCCTGAGCTATATCCTCAGCCCTATGACAATTATTTTAAAAAGATATGCATCATACTAACCTGTCTTGTGTGGACTGAACAGCCCATAAGTAACAGCAGTTGCGAGGATCATTCTCAGGTTCTTGAAAAACAACAGCGTATACAGGAACTCTTCCACCTTCCAATTGTGTATAATACCTAAAACAAAAAAAATAGTATGCTGCTTATTGCATTTTTTGTTTGTTTGTTTGTCTTCCGAGGGTCTCACTCTGGTCCCAGCTGACCTGGAATCCACTATGTAGTCTCAAGGTGGCCTCGAACTCACAGCAATCCTCCTACCAACCTCCCAAGTGCTGGGATTAAAGGCATGTGCCATCACGCCCAGCTTTTTTTTTAAAAATATTTTTATTTTTATTTTTATTTTTATTTATTTGACAGAGAAAAAGAGAGAGAATTGGATGCTCCAGGGCCCCCAGCCACTGCAAATGAACTCCAGACTCATGTGCCCCATTGTGTAGCTGGCTAACTTGGGTCCTGGGGAATCGAACCTGGGTCCTTTGTCTTTGCAGGCAAATGCCTTAACTGCTAAGCCTTCCCTCCAGCCCATGTTGCTTATTTTTAACTTAAAAATTTTGGATAATGAAAGAATTTTATGTGAGAATTTCCGTTAAACTACTATTTATATGCTCTCTAATATTCAGTGATTTTGGTGGCATAGCCAAGTGCATTTACCTTCAAAAACAAACCAGGGGTTATGAGGAAGGAAGGAGAGGGAAGAGCTTACGGGGAGGGTATAAAGATGTATAAATAGAGGAGAATACTGGGATGGAATGGTATAAGTGGGATCAGGTGAAGGGATGGAGAAAAGGAAGAGTGCAAAGAGATCTAATCAAACTTTAAAATGTTACAGGCTAGAGAAATGGCTTAATGGTTCATGCCTGTGAAGCCTAAGGATCCAGGTTTGATTCCTCAGTACCTTAGCCACTTAGCTGTATCTCCAATACTGTGTGTGTGGAGAGGGGTGATGTGTTTTAAGAGTTGGGCTGGAGAGATGACTTAGCAGTTAAGGCACTTGCCTGAAAATCCTAAGGAGCCAAGTTCTACTCTCCAGATCCCACATAAGGCAGATGCACAAAGGTGAGGCAAGCACAAGGTCACACATGGCCACTAGGTGATACAAGTGTCTGGAGTTCAATTGCAATGGGTTAGGCCCTAGCCCACCAATTCTCTCTTTCTCTCACATAAAGAAAAAAAAAGAGAGGCTGGAGAGATGGCTTAGCAGTTAAGGCATTTGCCTGCAAAGCCAAAGGACCTTGGTTCGACTGTCTAGGACCCACTTAAGCCAGATGCACAATGGGCACATGCATCTGGAGTTCGTGTGCAGTGGCTGGATGCCCTGGTGCACCCATTCATTCTCTCTGACTTTTTCTGTCTCATAAATAAATAACTAAATAAATAAAATTTATTTTAAAAATAGTAAGAAAAATAAAAATTAGGGTGAGAGAGATGGCTTAGTGGTTGAGGCACATGCCTGCAAAACCTAAGGATCCAGTTCAATTCTCCAGGTCCCATGTAAGCCAGATGCACAAGGGGGCGCATGCATCTGGAGTTCGTTTGCAGTGGCTAGAGACCCTGGCATGCCCATTCACACTCTCCCTCTCTCTCTTTCCCTCTCTGTCTGAAAGACAGAAAGACAGGAAGGAAGGGAAAGGGAGGAAGGGAAGAAGGAAGGAAGGGAAGAAGGAAGGAAGGAGGGAAGGGAAAGAAAAAGAAGAAAGAGAATTTAAAAAATTTTTTAATAAATTAAAAATAAAAATTAAAAAAAAAGTTTCAGCCACGTATGATGGTGCGCACCTTTAATTCCAGTACTCAGGGGGTAGAGTTAGGAGGGTCACTGTGAGTTACAGGTCAGCCTAGGATAGAGTGAACCCTACAATGAGAAGGGAGGGGTGCAGAAATATCCTATGAAGGTAGATAAGGGTGAACCCAGAAGCCATAGACTGTTATTAGAAAACTTTCAGTGCAAGGGATAGGTTATCGTCCAGTGAGTGAGTCATTGGCCAGGGAGGCACCTGCTACCCTCTAAGCACTTATGTGTATGCCCACATATTAATGTCACTCTCATTTTTGTTTAGGGAGGCTTTTCTTTTCAGATGGCAGTGACCAATGAGGTGACTCAAATGTCACCACAGTGCTTGAAAATGACTGTGGCATGTTCAGCACTAAATGAGACATCTTTATTACACACTCCAAACAAAGCTCAGGATCCATTGCAGAAGAGGTGGCAGAAAGAATGTAAGATACAGGGCTGGAGAGATGGCTTAGTGGTTAAGGCACTTGCCTGAAAAGCCTAAGGACCCAGGTAAGCCAAATGCACAAAGTGGTTGCATGCTTCTGAAGCTCATCTGCAGTGGCTAGAGGACCTGGCACGCCCATTCTGTCTGTCTGTCTCTCTTCTCTCTCCTTGTAAATAAATAAATATAAAAAATTTAAAAAGAAAGTATGAGGCATGCAAAATCAGGACAGTGGACATAAGCTGCCCATTCTCTATCTGCTTCTTTTTCACTCTCTCTCAGTGTTCCAAAGGGCAGTACTGTTGACAATGTTGTCTTCCAGACATAAAAAGGCTTTTATCTCCATAATCACACAGTGCCTGACATTACCTACACAAGCTCTTCCTAACAGAAAGCAAATGATGACATCAAAATAGAAGAGAGACAGCTGAGCGTGGTGGCACACCTCTTCACTCCCAGCACTTGGGAGGCAGAGGTAGGAGGATCACCCAGAGTTCAAGGCCACTCTCAGACTACATAGTGAATTCAAGGTCAACCTGAACTAGAAATGGAACCTTACCTTGAAAAACCAAAAAATAAAAATAAAAAATAAATAAAAATAGGAGTCTAACTGGAAAGAACAAGGATTCAGGCCAGGCATGGTGGTGCATGCCTTTAATCCCAGCACTGGGGAGGCAGAGGTAGGAGGATCACTGTGAGTTTGAGGCCACCCTGAGACTATATAGTGAATTCCAGGTCAGCCTGGGCCAGAGTGAGATCCTACCTCAAAAAACTGAAAGGAAAAAAAAAAAAAAAAAAAAAAGGAAAAAAAAAAAAGAAGAAGAAGGATTCAATGGAGGGTGGATTTGGGAGGGAGAAATAGTGATAGAAAGAAATTATCACTGGTTATTGTCCATACTTGTGGAAGCACATATAGAACATGAAATCAAGACTGTCCATGTTACCTATTACCCAGAAGAACTGAGGTTGAAATGACCAAATTGCATGCACATGTTTGTAGGTAAACTAGGTTATTTTTGGTTTTGTTTTTGCTTTTTTTTTTTTGAGGCAGAGACTCACTGTAGCCCAGGCTGACCTGGAATTCACTCTGTAGTCCCAGGCTGGCCTCAAACTCACAGCAATCTTCCTACCTCTACTTCCCAAGTGCTGGGATTCAAAGTATGCGTCACCACACCAAGCTAGTAAACTAGTTTAAGAGTCTGCAGCCGGGTGTCATGGCGCATGCATTTTAATCCCAGCACTCAGGAGGCAGAGGTAGGTGGATCACAGTGAGTTCAAAGCAACCCTGATATTTCATAGTGATTTCCAGGTCAGCCTGGGCTGGAGAGTGAGACCCCCTACTGTGAACCCCCCAAAAGAAGAGTCTGCACACCACTGTTGTATCCCTCAGTAAGTGCCTGAAAGAAACAGAAAAACTGCCACAATATTCCATTTTATCCAAGCAATGATAGTATTGGAGAAAACATTGTAATAAAAGACAGACAGTTTGGGGCCTTTAATCCCAGCACTGGGAGGCAGAGGTAGGAGGATCGCTGAGTTCGAGCCACCCTGAGACAACATAGTTAATTCCAGGTCAGCCTGGGCCAGAGTGAGACCCTACTTGCTTGCTGGAGAGATGGCCAAAGGCACTTGCTTGCAAAGCCAAAGGACCCAAGTTCAATTCCCCAGTACCCACAAAATACCAGATACACAATGTGGTGCATGTGTTTGGAGTTCACCTACGGTGGCTAGAGGCCCTGGTGCACCCATTCTCTTTCTCTGACTCTTTCAAGTAAATAAATAAATAAATAAAAATTTAAAAAAGACAGTTTCTCCAATTACTATCTTAGGAGCAATTAAAAAGCACAAGCCACAAGCTGGACAGATAGCTCAGCAGTTAAAGTCACTTGCTTAAAAAGCCTGATGGCCTGGGTTCAATTTCCCATTACACACATGGAGCCAGATGCATGAGGTGGTGTGTGCATCTGAAGTTCATTTCCATTGGCAGGAGGCTCTGGTGCACTCACTCTTTTTTTCTTTCTCATTCTTTCTCTCTCTCCTTGCAAATAATAATAAAACAAAAATATGTTTTTAAGATCCAGGTTCAGTGGAACATGCTTTTAATCCCAGCACCTGGGTGGCAGAAGTAGAAGGATCTCCATGAGACTAGCCTGGGTCTACAAAGTGAATTCAAGACGTCAAGGTCAGCTTGGGCTAGAGTGAGACCCTGCCAACAAAAAAAGTTTTAAAAACTAATGAAAGAATAAAAACAGCCAGGCATGGTGAAACACGCCTTTAATTCCAGCACTTGGGAGGCAGAAGTAGGAGGATCGTTGTGAGTTCGAGGGCAGCCTGAAACTACATAGTGAATTCCAGGTCAGTCTCGGCTAGAGTGAGACCCTATCTTGAAAGAAAGAAAGAAAGAAAGAAAGAAAGAAAGAAAGAAAGAAAGAAAGAAAGAAAGAAAGAAAGAAAGAAAGAGAGAAAGAGAGAAGGAAGAAGAAAGAGAGAGAGAGAGAGAAAGAAAAGAAAAGAAAAGAAAAGAAAGAGAAAGAGAGAGAGAAAGAGAAAGAGAAAGAGAAAGAGAAAGAGAAAGAGAAAGAGAAAGAGAAAGAGAAAGAGAAAGAGAAAGAGAGAAGAAAAGAATAAAAACAAATACAACTGAGAGATGAATATCTCAAAGATAAATCACTTCAGAATATGTATAAACATATTCTGAAAAAACAAAAAATAAAAGGAGAAACAAGTACATTGAAAATTTAAATGCCAGACAAGTGTAGACTTCTTAACTTAAAAAAAGGTATAATGTGCCTAATTTCCTACCAACTTCATAAACAGTTTCAATTAAATTTAGGGGATGATCTTGACAGCACCAAATTTTAAAGTATTTGACAATGTTGATTTTTTTTTTGGGGGGGGGGTTCAAGGTAGGGTCTCTAGTCCAGGCTGACCTGGAATTAACTATGTGGTCTTGGGGTGGCCTCGAACTCACGGTGATCCTCCTACCTCTGCCTCCCGAGTGCTGGGATTAAAGGCATGTGCCACCATGCCCGGCAATGTTCATTATTTTTTTAAAGAAAACATGAGAACATACTTAAACTACTGAGGTTATAGGCAACTACAATTCTGAAAGAACTCATACTACACAATCATACTTTATTAGCAAGTGGGAAACCATAACTACTGCCTTTTATTGTTGTTGCAGTTTATGTTTTGTCAGGCTGGCAGACCAGCAACCTCTCACCTCCACTTCAGATCTGTACAGAGAACTGGAGTTACAGGCATGTGTGGACACACGCACAGTTTTACGTGGCTCACAGGGACAGGACTCCAGCTCTGTTAAGGCTTCTGGCTTGCATAACAACTGCTCTTATCCACCAAGCCGTTTTTTTTTTTTTTTTTTTTTTTTTTTTTTTGAGATGAAGGACTATCACTATGAAGCCTAGATGGCCTGGAACTTGTTAATGTAGTCCAACTTCCGACTCTTGGTCCCTCAGAAATGATTTCTAAATACTGACAGGAAAAGTTGGGTGCTGTGGCGCATACCTTTAATCCTAGCACTCAGGAGACAGAGGTAAGAGGATCACTGTGAGTTCAAGGCTAGCTTGAAACTACACAGTGGATTCCAGGTCAACCTGGGTTACAGCGAGACCCTACCTCAAAAGAAAAAATTAAAAAATACTGAAAGAATCAACCTAAATTCATATGCTAAACCATTTCCTTCAATACAAATTACAATAAGATATCAAAATTTTATTCAGCAAATTTTCTCATGCTAAAATTCAAATAATTGGGCACAAGTTATAGTTTAAAAAAACTACCAATAATCAAGTTGGAAAAGTCATACTTACTCTCTTTTCATGCTTTTCATATTCCAAAGTGCTAGGTACCCATCAGAGAAACCTACAGCAAGCTGATTTGTCCTACTGATGTAAGTAAGAGCAGAAACAGCTGTTCCTGAGGGGCTGACTAACTGGAAACACAGGTGGCGCCCTTCTCTCATCACGCTCTCTCTGATGTGCGGTATTTCAGCTGGGATGCCAGTTATAACTTCAAGGTCTAAAGTAAAAACAAGACAAGCACGATGAAGAAACTTCGCCAGGGCCCAGGAAGATGTCTCAGTGGTAAGAATGCTTGCTGCTCTAGCATGAGGACCAAAGTATTGGTCACAAAAACAAGATAGTTAAGTGGTACTGCTCACAATCCAGGCACTCCATTCTAAACATGGCTTTTTGACTGGAAAAGTAAGAAAGACAAATATTTTAAGTAGCCTTACAGTAATGATATCATCCACAAATGAATTATTTGTTCAAATTAATAAATAATGAGGGCTGGAGAGATGGCTTAGCAGTTAAGGCGCATGCCTGCAAAGCCTAACCCATGTTCAATTCTCCAGATCCCACATAAGCCAGATGTACTTGGTGGCTTCTGTCTCTAATTTAAAAAAATAAAATAAAATAAAATAATGACCAGTCAAAAAGGCAAGCATGCTGGGCATGGTAGCCCACGCCTTTAATGCCAGCACTTGAGAGGCAGAGGTTAAGGCCACCCTAAAACTACATAGTGAATTCCAGGTCAGCCTGGGGTAGAGCGAGACCCTATGGGGGCGGAGGAGGGGGAGGGAGAAGCTAAGCATGGCTGGGCTGGACATGATGATACATACCTTTAATCCCAGCACTTGGAAGACAGAGGTAGGAGGAGAATCGCTATGAGTTCAAGGCTACCCTGAGACTACTGAAGGAATTCCAGGTCAACTGGGCTAGTGGGAGACCTGACATTGAAAAACAAAAAAAAAAACAAAAAACAAAAAAAGCTGGGCATGATGGCACACACCTTTAATCCCAGCATTGGGAGGCAGAGGTAGGATGATCACCATGAATATAAGGCCACCCTGAACCTACATAGTGAATTCCAGGTCAGCTAAGCTTGGTGGCCAACAATTACAATCCCAGCACGTGGGAGGCTAAGGTAGGAGGACTAAGATTCAAGGTCCATCTGGGCTACACAGAAAGCCTGTCACAAAAGAAGCCTGGGGAAATCGCTTAGTGGTTAAGGCCCCAGGACCCATGTAAGCCAGATGCACAAGGGGACACATGCATCTGGAGTTCATTTGCAATGGCTAAAGGCACTGATGTGCCCACTTGCTCTTTCTCTCTGCCTCTTCCTCTCTTTCTCTCTCTAATAAATAAATAAAAATATCTTTCTTTTTTTTTTAAAAAAAAGGAGGGCGGGAGAAATGGCTTAGTGGCTAAGGCATTTACCTGTGAAGCCAAAGGATGCCGGTTTGATTCTCTAGGACCCATGTAAGCCAGATGCACAAGGGGCACATGCATCTGGAGTTCGTCTGCAGTGGCTAAAGGCCCTGGCGTACCCATTTTCTCTCTCTCTCTCTGCCTCTCTTCTATCTCTCTCTCTCTGCTTGCAAATAAATAAATAAATAAAATAAAAATAGAGAAGAGCAAACAAAACAAAACAAAAAACCACATTTAAAAAAAAAAGGAAAAACAAAAGCCAGGCTTGATGGCATAAGCATTTACTCCCAGGCTAAGGTAGGGAGATGGAGGATAGCCTGGGGCTACAAAACTCTAGGTCAGCCTGTGCTAGAGTGAAACCATGCCTCAAAAAAGCCCAAAACTATTGAGCTGGGCGTGGAGGTGCACACCTTTAATCCCAGCACTCGAGAGGCAGAGGTAGGATCACCATGAGTTCGAGGCTACCCTGAGACTACATAGTTAATCCAGGTCAGCCTGGACCAGAGTGAAACCCTACCTCAGGGGAAAAAAAAAGCCCAAAACTGACTGAAGAAATGCCCCACCCACCCCCATGTCCCTCTCTTGGGTCCTCACTGCTAAGCCTGCCTGCTTGCCTGAGTTCTAACTCACAACTCACAAAGCATACCGTTTCCTATTCTACCTTCTCTCTCTTCTTCAGATGGCAGCCAAAATCCCAAGCATGTGTTTTTTTTTTTCCTGACTCTCTGGGGCTTTTCCATCTTTTTCCTTAATAAATCTCACTTCCATTAAAAAAAAAAAAAAAGCCCAAAACAGGGCTGGAGATGGCTTAGCAGTTAAATCACTTGCCTACAAAGCCAAAGGACCTCGGTTTAATTCCCCAGGACCCATGTAAGCCAGATACACAAGGGAGTGCATAAAAATAGGAGCTGGGTAGAAATAGTTTTACCATATGATCCAGCTATAGCACTCCTAGGCATATATCCAAAGGACTCTTCTCTCGACCTTAGAGATACTTGCACAACCATGTTTATTGCTGCTCTATTCACAATAGCTAGGAAATGGAAGCAGCCTAGATGTCCCTCCACAGATGAATGGATAATAAAGATGTGGTACATTTACACAATGGAGTTCTATTCAGCAGTAAAGAAAAATGAAATTATGAAATTTGCAGGGAAATGGATGGATCTGGAAAGGATTATACTAAGTGAGGTAACCCAGGCTCAGAAAGCCAAACGTCACATGTTCTCTCTCATATGTGGATCCTAGCTACAAATGTATAAACTTGTGTGTGAACTGGAACCAAAAATAGGTACCAGAAAATAGTAAGCTGGTAAAAGGCTATAAGGGAGGGAGGAAAGGGAAGGACTTAAGTGTATGGTATTGCACATATGTAAGTAGAAGAACAAATTACAGGGAGGGGAATGGCCTAAATGAGGCCATGGGAACAGAATGTGTAAAAGAAGGGCGGGGGAGGGTCAATCTAAATTCAAGATAGTGTGAATAAGACTTATGTAAACCTACTTTTTTGAATAATGGCACATCTAGAAGCTGTAGACCGTTACTAGAAAATTTTCAGTGCCTGGGATGGGATACCTTCCAGTGAGTTGTTGGCCAAGGAGGTCCTTGGTAGCCTCCAAAACATTGAAGGCTTTTGCCAAAGCCCTTGGTTTCCCTTGAGAAACAGATGGTAAGACCCTATTGCTGAAGACATCTCTTGCTTGAGAGGCAAGGTCACTGAGAAAGCAAGCTGGAGCTGAGCAGAAAACTTTCTCCCTATAGACCAGCCAACTGAAAGCTGGAAAAAGCTGCACTGCATGCAGCCATATGGGAGACAGAAGTCATCAGCAGTGAAAACAGTGGGCACTGAATATTCAAGTTTGGCCATACAGGCCCAATGACTGAACGGGTGCAATAGTGGCATGTCTACTCTTGGGGTAACCAACTGCTCCATAATTGGCCTGAAGGCCCTCTCTATGGGAGGGAATACATACCTGGTACTGAAAAACCTAAGCAAAAGTCTATGGCAGGGGAGGTCATGAGCCTTAGAGGTATAAAGCCTGCTCTTGTCTGACTAAATGTATACTTTATTCCCACCAAGCTGCCCTGAAAGCACTACACTTAATGTTCATATTCACTTATTAATGCTACTCTCACTTCTGGTTAGAGAAGCTTCTCTTTTCAGATGGCGATGACCACTGGGATGACCCAAAAGGCAACATAGTGCTGAGAAGAAGGGATGGAGGAGTGCCCAGCACTGAAACATCTCTGTCACACCCTCCAAGGCTGCTCAGGGCCCATTGCGGTAGAGGGGGTGGATAGAATGGAAGAGCCAAAGGAAGGGTATGACTTCTTACAATGCAACTGCCCAGACAGAAATTGGCCTTGATATCCATGACCTTGCAGTGCCTAGCAATACCTTCGCAAGACCCTCAAAATAGAAGAAAAAGATGATGACATCAAATTAAAAGAGAGACTAATGAAGAGAGGGAGGGGATATGATGGAGATTGGAGTTCTAAAGGGGAATGGGGGAGGGGAGGGAAATATGCATTTTTTTGTATGTAAGTATAGAAGTTATCAATAAATATATAAAAAATAACTTAGGTTGCTTGTCATTTCTAAGACTATGAAAAATTGTGATAAGTGCTTTTCACTGTTTGCCTGTGTTCTTTTTTTCTTATTAAAATGTTTCATTTCTGCATTAAAAAAAATAGGAGCTGGAGAGAAGGCTTGGCAGTTAAGACGCATGCATGAGAAGCCTAAGGACCCATGTTTGACTCTCCAGATCCCACGTAAGCCTGACGCACAAAGGTGAAACAAGTGCAAGGTCGCACATGCCCACTAGGTGGCACAAACATCTGGAGTTCAACGGCGGTGACTGAGGCCCTGGTGGGCCAATTCTCTCTCTCTTTCTCTAAAAAATAAAAATTAAAAAATTACTCAGGCCTTTATTCATTTATCAGATTTCTCTATATATGCCAATTTATTTATTTTATTTTTTTTTTTTTTTGAGGTAGGGTCTCACTCTGGCCCAGGCTGACCTGGAATTCACTATGTAGTCTCAGGGTGGCCTTGAACTCAAGGCGATCCTCCTACCTCTGCCTCCCGAGTGCTGGGATTAAAGGCGTGCACCACCACGCCTGGCTTATATATACCAATTTTTAAATAAATATTATTTATCTTTTTGAGAGAGAAAAAGGCAGATAGAGAGAATGAGAGCATCAGGGCCTCCAGCCACTGCAAACAAACTCCAGACACATGCACCTGTGCATCTGGCTTATGTGAGTCCTAGAGAATTGAACCGAGGTTCCTTGGCTTTGTAGACAAGTGCCTAAACTGCTAAGCCATTTCTCCAGCCCACAAAACAAATTTTTTTTTTTTTTTTTTTGGTTTTTGCGAGGTAGGGTCTCACTCTGGTCCAGGCTGACCTGGAATTAACTATGTAGTCTCAGGGTGGCCTCGAACTCTCAGCGATCCTCCTACCTCTGCCTCCTGAGTGCTGGGATTAAAGGCGTGCGCCACCACGCCGGGCTCACAAACCAAATTTTAATGTAGAAGTTTTCAAGTTCATTGATGGCTGAGCCTGATTCCATATGCCTGTACTCCCAGCTACTTGGGAGGCTGGTTTACACATGTCTGGACATTATTTCTGCCATATATTGAAGATTTACATTTTGTTCAGATTATTTGATCTTTTCAATCATTATCTGGTCAGCTGCTCTCAAATTCACTATGTAAGCAAGGATGACCTTGTATCCTAACCCTCTTGCCTCCAACTCTGAAAACTTCTAAGTAAAACTAACATATCCTTCTTAGGTTAGATCTCTATATACAAACAAACCAGTTTTGTTATTTTTTTAAAAAAAGAAGAAACTGAAAGCACTTGAAAAAAAGAGTACATAAGCATTTAAAGATAAAAATTACCTATTTACTTTCAGTCAATCTGGATAGCATTAATTCCATTTTATTTATTTATTTTTTATTTATTTATTTATTTTGGTTTTTCGAGGTAGGGTCTCACTCTAGCTCAGGCTGACTTGGACTTCACTATGTAGTCTCAGGGTGGCCTTGAACTCATGGCGACCCTGCCTCTGCCTCCTAAGTGCTGGGATTAAAGGCATGTGCCACCACACCCAGCTAGTTCTATTTGAGAATGGTATTTTGAGAAACTCAATTAATGTGTTATTTCCTATCAAATTACATTATTTGTACCTTGACTTTACCATAGGAACATAAGAGGCAGACCAAAAACCTTCTCAGATCCTTTCAGGCTTAATAATCATACACTGGCTGATGAGAATGGGGATTTTGTATTTTCACCTTTCCTCTTGGTGTTTACTTAAGGATAGATCTTTGTTTACTTAAGGATATATCTTACTCAAGTACATGAAAAGAAGTTAATACTCTTTTGATGTATGTGGAGCATATGTATGGTACATGCAATATCTTGTGTGTGCTTGAGTGTGTGTAGATCCACATGTGCAGAAGCCAGAGGAAAACACTGGTGTCCTTCCCTTACTACAGCCACTTGCTTCCTGGAGATGAGGATTCCCTTACACAGACATGCTGTCAGTGAGCTCCAGAGATTTCCAGTGTCTTTGGAATTTTTATTTATTTTTATTTATTTGAGAGAGAGGGGCCAAATGGGCACGAGGGCCTTCAGCCACTGCAAATGGACTCCAGATATGTGCACCCCCTTGTGCACATGTGCGACATTACATGCCTGCATCACTGTGTGTCTGGCTTACATGGAACCTGGAGATTCAAACATGAGTTCTTAGGCTTCACAGATAAGTGACTTAACTGCTAAGCCATCTCCCCAGGCGTTGTTATTTTTTTACACCCTTGATTCTGCCCCTGTCCCACACAGACTAACTAGCGTTACATACATATGTGTATCCACATGGGTTTGGGAGTATGGAGCTTGGCAGTCCCCCAGCTGAGCTTAAGTGGCCAACTTTCTTAACCACTGAGAAATCTTCTCTCCCCCGCTTTGTGTGTTTTTTTGTTCTTTGGAAGCAAGGTCTCTCTCTTGCCCAGGCTTACCTAGAACTTACTATGTAGCTCAGGCTGGCTGTGAGCTTATGGCAATCCCCAAACTACACCTGGAACTAAAGGTGTACACAACCACAACCAGCTGGTCAGTATTCTTTTCTTTTTCTGCAGTTATTACTACGTAGCCCAGGCTATCCTTGAACTCAGTCTTCATGCCTCAGCCACCAAACTTCCTATTATTTTCAAAATCTGTATTAGAATATGAACACATCAATATAATGAAATAACTCATACAAGAAGATAGCACAGTGCTCAGATGTTCATAATACATTAAAAATATTGGCCATTAAAAAATCCATTATGCCAGATATTCAGATACTCGGTTTTTAGTTTCAAGCAAAGAATTAATTGACTTGAAATTACCTGATGCTTCTACTTCATTTTGACTACATGACAAGTCATCCAAACATAGGTCAATAAGAAGGATCTGTCCAACATCAGTTACGACAGCTGCCACACCAAAGAGCCATCGTAGACTTGGGTGTAAGTGCTGGGTGCTTGCACTGGCTCCTCCGTGATTAATTATAGGCTCAATAGCTGTCACCTAGAAAGCAGAATACATAATTAGTTTTTCTAAATTGAGAAAATGCAACCAACTATATATAGCAAGCAAGATTTGAAATTACAGCAGGTTATTAAGCAGAATACACATTACAAATATAGAATCCTAAGTAAGCATTTGATATTTCTGAATTCAAGTAAATGTAATGAAAGACATATTCAAATATATTAACAATCATACTTTAATTTTAATATAGTAAAACATGAGTTAAGCAGCTGATGTATTTGAAAGCCTAACATGTGCTACTCATTTTTACTAACTGGCTCATTTATGTGCACATAAGCGTGTCATACTGAGTTATATGTAATTATTTCTGTTTACATATGAAATAACCTGAGGTTTGAAACATTAATCAACTCATAAAACTGTATTAAGTGTAAAACTCAAACCTGTATTGTTCTTATTTTAAAGCTTTTAAGTAATTATTGTAGGACTACACGGCTTATTACAAATAAATACTAGCCAACTCTGAGAATACATAGTGAATTCCAGGTCAGCCTGGGCCAGAGCAAGACCCTACCTGAAAAAAAAAAAAAAAACCTAGCAAGGTGTGGTGGCACATGCCTTTAATCCTAGCACTCAGGAAACTGAGGTAGGAAGATCACCATGAGTTCAAGGCCAGCCTGAGACTATTGGTGAACTCCAGGAAGCCTGGGCTCTACCAAGATCCTACCTCAAAAATAAAAATAAAAAACAACTAAGCATCCCAGAAAACTTTACTCTTATAAAAAAAAAAAAAAGGGCCGGGTGTGGTGGGGCACACCTTTAATCCCAGCACTCGGGAGGCAGAGGTAGGAGGGTTCAAGGCCACCCTGAGACTACATAGTTAATTCCAGGTCAGCCTAGACCAGAGTGAGACCCTACCTCAAAAAAAAAAAAAAAAAAAAAAAAAAAAAAAAGGGACACTGTCTCCACCAACAAAATAGCTATTCTATTTATACTAAAAAGAAAGGGGGGGGACCCTCCAAGTGGGTTATATTCTAATGGACTTCAAAGTTTGACTAATCACTAAAGAGAAATATTTGCATTAAAGAAAATTATGCTAGGGCTGGAGAGATGGCTTAGCGGTTAAGGCGCCTGCCTCCTAAGCCTACAAACGCTGGTTCCAATCTCCAGGTCCCACATTTAGCCAGATGCAAAGTGACACAAGGATGCAATGCCGCACTGGATTTCGCGCTCAGCAGCTGAGAGGCTGCTGGCATGCCCATCTCTATCTGTCTTCCTCTCCCTCTCTCTCTCTGTGTCTCGAGACTCTCCAAAAAAAGAAAAAAT
The DNA here is from genome assembly GCA_036365145.1 of Orientallactaga sibirica. Lineage (NCBI taxonomy): Eukaryota > Metazoa > Chordata > Mammalia > Rodentia > Dipodidae > Orientallactaga > Orientallactaga sibirica. The sequence goes on along the minus strand of JAEOAD010000035.1, from coordinate 10,665,349 downwards.
AAATAAGAAACTCAGCTTGTCTAAAGAGCTTAGAGCATTCCCTAAAAAAAAAAAAAAAAAAAGAAAAGAAAATTATGCTATAGCTAGTTTATGGAATATTTTCAACCATAATCCATAAGTCAAATTTTAAACATCAATACATAAATATCCACTCAACTTAATACGTAGCTTTCCTTCTATTTCCTATAATTCATAAAAATTAATGTTAAAAAGTAAAAAGTAGAGCTGGAGAGATGGCTTAGCAGTTAAAGTGTTTGCCTGCAAAGCCTAAGGATCCCAGTTCGATTCTCCAGGTCCAACGTAGACCAGATGCACAAGGGGGCGCACACGTCTGGAGTTTATTTGCAGTGGCTAGAGGCCCTGGCACGCCCATTCTCACTCTCCCTCTTTTTCTCTTTCCCTCTCTCTAACAAATAAATAAAAATAAAATCTTTAATTTAAAAAAAAAAAAGTAAAAAGTAGAGCCAGGCATGGTGGCACACACCTTTAATCCCAGCCCTCAGGAAGCAGAGGTAGGAGGATTGCCATGAGTTTGAGGCTACCCTGAGATTACATAGTTAAATTCCAGGTCAGGCTGGGCCAGAGTGAGATCTTACCTCGAAGAAAAAAAAAAAAAGTAAAAAGTAGGAGCCTGAGAGATGGCACAGCAATTAAAGGCACTTGCTTGCAAAGCTTAACAGCCTGAATTCAATACCCCAGTACCTAAACATAGATGTACAAAGTGGCACATATGTCTGGAGTTGGTTTGTGGTGGCAGGTGTGTGGCATGCACCTCATTAGTACCAAAACATTACATAGGGCTGGAGAGATGGCATAGAGGTTAAGGTGCCTGCCTCCTAAGCCTAAGAACACTCACTGGTTCCAATCTCCAGGTCCCACGTTTAGCCAGATGCAAAGAGACACAAGGGCGCAATGCCGCACTTGACCACAAGGGGGCGCACACATCTGGATTTCGTTCGCAGCAGCTGAGATGCTACTGGCGCACCCATCTGTCTCCCTCTCCTTCTGTCTCTCTCCAAAAAAAAACAACAAAAAAAAATTACATAATGTTTCTACTTCTGAAAGCTGTAATTTCACTGACTTTCTTCCTTTTTGAATTATAATATTATCTACAGATACTAGAATATATTATTTAACTCCCCAGTTAGGAGCATATATCTATTTATATTCCTCGAGCAAATATAAAAGTTATAAATGCTAAAAAAATTATAAATGCTACCTTAATTTTAGAACTAGGTTAAATATCTAGGGGAAGACACTGTACTTTAGCCAAAAAATACTTAAGTGGATGAATTTCCATTAAAGTTTCTATTAATAATCCCTTCTTTTAATTTTTTTTTGGTTTTTTGAGGTAGGGTCTCACTCTAGTCCAGGCTGACCTAGAATTCACTATGTAGTCTCAGGGTGGCCTTGAACTCACAATGATCATCCTACCTCTGCCTCCCAGATGCTGGGATTAATTAAAGGCATGCACCACCATCTTTCTCCTCTCTTTTCTTTCTTCCTTCCTTCCTTCCTTCCTTCCTTCCTTCCTTCCTTCCTTCCTTCCTTCCTTCCTTCCTTCCTTCCTTCCTTCCTTCCTTCCTCCCTCCCTCCCTCCCTCCCTTCCTTCCTTCCTTCCTTCCTTCCTTCCTTCCTTCCTTTCTTTCTTTCCAAGCAGAGAGGATAGTGGGGGTTTTGCAGGGCATCTAGCCAATGCAAACAAACTCCAGATGCTGCGTCTCTTTGTGCATCTGGGTACTAGGGAATTGAACCTGGGTCATTAAACTTTACAGGCAAACACCTTAACCACTAAAGCCATCTCTCCAGCCCTTTTGTTGTTGTTATTGTTTGCGGGGGGAGGGTGAGGCAGAGTCTCATTTAGCCCAGAGTGGGATCTTCCTCTACCTCAGTCTCCCAGGTGCTAGGATTACAGGTATAAGTGCTACTAGGATTATAGTTGCATGCAACCACACTTGGCTGAAATTAACTTATTTATTATTTATGAATGATGCTGGGGAGGGAACTCAAAGCCTTATGTGCTAGGCAACCATTAAGATACATCTCCTGGGCACTACAACTATGTTTTGTATCTGTCCTTTCTATCTCTTCTCTCAGTTCTTTTCTCTATTATTAATCTGAACTGTGTTTCCTTGTGTCTTTTCACATAAAAATCTTTCTGACTCAACCCAGGGAGCTTTTAACATGAGAATTTGGCTTAAAAGGCAAAATTAAATCACCAGACTTTGAGGGGGAAATAAGACTATTCACAATCTGAATCTTCACTGTATCTGGCATCTACTTCCTCATCCTCATCCTAGCACTCTGTCAATTAAGTCTACTTTCCCAAATGTTCCATGTACTGTTACTTTTCCCATGCTGGTCTCTGCCTAGAATTCAACCCTTCTGATATAAAACTACTTTAGAACCATATATTGTCTCACTGGGCCTGTTTCTTCAACTGTAATTTTATCATTAAACTCCTATTTTAGAAATTCTGTTATTCTATGATAACATGCACTGTCTATAATGCACATAAACCTATTACATAATATACAGTACATATTTTATATACAAACCAAAGGCATCATTTATTATCTATATAATCACATGTACATACATACATACATACATACATGCATACATACATAAAGAATTCTAGGATTATATATTTGTATATGACTGTGACTTTGAGACTGATAAGCTTTTGCACTACAAGGCTCTTTAACAACCATGTACTTTAAATATAAACATATATGAATGACCAAGTATGTGCAGAAAAGCACAATAAACCTGAAGGAACAAAACAAAATTTAAAATACTTCTATAATTATCACTGGACAAAACATTTAGCAAGCTGGGTGTGGTAGTGCATGCCTTTAATCCCAGCATTTAGGAAACAGAGATAGGATTGCCTTGAGTTCCAGGCCACCCTGAGACTACATAGTGAATTCCAAGTCAGCATGGGCTAGAGCGAAACACTACCTCAAAAACCAAAAATCAAAGAAAATTCTAGCAATATGGAAGGTATGCAAATGCTAGAATATATAGTAATTATATATGACTCCGGCTGGGTATCAAGATAGCACAGAAGTTAAAGGTACTTGCTTGCAAAGCCTGACAATCCTGGCTCAATTCCCCAGTGCCCTTGTACAGCCAGTGAATAAAAATGGCACATGTCAGCCAGGTGTGGTGGCGCATGCCTTTAATCCCAGCACTTGGGAGGCAGAGGTAGGAGGATCGCCATGAGTTCGAGGCCAGCCTGAGACTACACAGTGAATTCCAGGTCAGCCTGGGCTAGAGTGAAACCCTACCTCGAAAAACCAAAAAAAAAAAAAAAAAAAAAAAAAAAAAAAAGAAGCACGTGACTGGAGTTCATTTGTAGGAGCCCCCCGCATGCCCATGCTTTCCTTCTCTTTAAAACAGCACTGTGCATATGATAGATGCTTAATGAAGATTTGAATGAGTGAAACAAGTTTAAAAATAAATGAACCTGAGCCAGGTACGGTGGTGCACGCCTTTAATCCCAGCACTTGGGAGGCAGAGGTAGGAGGATTGCCATGAGTTCAAGGCCACCCTGAGACTACACAGTGAATTCCAGGTCAGCCAGGGCTAGAATGAGACCCTACCTCGAAAAAACAAAAATAAAAATAAATGAACCCAATACACTCAAATATATTAAAATTATACTAGTAGTGACAAATTTTTGATAGTGCTCCAAAAAAGATAATCTCAAATTTAAAAAAAAGCACTTAAAAACCCATAATAAAACTGGGCATGGTGGCGCACACCTTTAATCCCAGAACTCAGGAGGCAGAGGTAGGAAGATCACAGTGACTTTGAGGCAACCCTTGGTTGAATTCCAGGTCAGCCTGGGCTAGAGTGAGACTCTACCTTCATAGAATACAAGTAGAGATCAGAGTAAGACTCAGATGACACTTTGCATATTAAGGAATATTGTAATAATAGATGTCATTCACAACATCGGAATTTTCTAATGAAGAGTTACATTTTAATGCCTTTAATTCAAGGCATAGGTAGGAGGATCACCATAAATTCAAGGCCAGCATGGGCTAAGGTGACACCCTACAGGGGGAGGGATAGTGAAGGGACCAAATAGAGTTATGTATTTTTAATGCTAAATTATTTTTTTCTGGGGGAGGGGTTCAGGTAGGGCAAGTGCTGGGATTAGGTGTGTGCCTGCCACCACACCTGGTTTTTAAGTTCTTTTAATAATCATAAACTTTTTGAAAATTTTAAGGTTTTTAATGACAGTACAACATTTATATTAAAATGCACTAATTAACAATTCACAGTTTCAGGAGTAAGCACATCCTATTAATTTTAAACTCTGAAAGCAGAGTATCATAACTTAAACAGCACCTACCCTTCCAGGAAGAACAACAGCTTTAACCACTCTTGATACACCAAGGTCATAAAGACACAGAACACTCCCTTCTGCTTCTTCCAATCCTATTAACAATCCAGTTCTCTTATGCCAAGAGAATTCTTTTACTGCAAGGACTACAGGAGGCTGTTCAGTTACTCCACTGAATCTATATGCAGACAACCGCTCTCCTGTTATAGAGTTTATGACCTCAAGTTGTGGACCACAAGCCAAGCAAGCTAGTCCATTTTTGCCTAGGGTGAAAAAAGTGAAAATATTATCTAAACAACAGAACTAAATAGTAATTAGCTCTTTTACATATTAACATTTGCTATATAAAACTATATATATTCCCAATTTAAAACTCTACCTATTTATATTAGAGTGGTCCTTCAAATTAGCAAAATAAATTCAGCAAGTACAATAATAAAGTCATTCAGTAAAGGCAGCATGCTATTGCTTACATACATCATTTCCTTTTTTTTTTTTCTTTTCTTTTTTTTTTGGTTTTTTCGAAGTACGGTCTCACTCTAGTTCAGGCTGACCTGGAGTTCACTCTGTATTCTCAGGGTGGCCTTGAACTCACAACGATCCTCCTACCTCTGCCTCCCAAGTGCTGGGATTAAAGGCGTGTGCCACCACGCCCGGCGTATCATTTCCTTTATTCCTTATCACAGCTCAATACAACCAAAGGCAACTAAAATTTAATATGTAGTTCAACTTGTCTAAAGTCACAGTTACAAAGTAACAGTATAGAAGCAGATCCAAGGCTGAGTATGGTGATGCACCAGTCGCTACAAGTTTGAGGCCAGCCTGGGATACATGAGACCTTCTTGAGGAAGAAAAAAAGGGGACAGCTGGGCATGGTGGCACACGCCTTTAATCCCAGCACTCAGGAGGCAGAGGTAGGAGGATCACCGTGAGTTCAAGGACACCCTGAGAGTACAGAGTGAATTCCAGGTCAGCCTGGACCAGCGTGAGACCCTACCTTGAAACACCCCCCCCACCCAAAAAAGGGGGACAGAGGCAGGGAGGCTAGAGAGATGACTGAGCAGTTAAAGTACTTGCCTGCAAAGCTTAATGACCCAAGTTTGATCCCTCAGTACCCACATAAAGCCTGATGCACAAAGCGACACATTTATCTGTAGTTCATCTGCAGTGGCTAAAGGCCCGGACATGCCCATTGTATGTGTCTCTCTCAAATAAACAATTTTCTTAAAATCACTATTTAGCCAGGCGTGATGGCACATACCCTTAATCCCAACACTTGGGAGGCAGAGGTAGGAGGATTGCCATGAGTTTGCCATGAGTTTGAGGCCACCCTGAGAGTACACAGTGAATTCCAGGTGAGATCCTACCTAAGAAAAAATATATATTTATTTTATGATTTCTAAACTCATCACTAAAAAATACTCCAATAATAATTTTAATAATCTGTTTATTATTTCTACTTTCCAAGTATATATACTAAAAGATACATGCATAAAAATATGTAGGATTAGCTGGGTGTGGTGGCGCATGCCTTTAATCCCAGCACTCTGGAGGCAGAGGTAGGAGGATCACCATTGAGTTCAAGGCCACCCTGAGACTACATAGTTAATTCCAGGTCAGCCTGGACCAAAGTGAGACCCTACCTCGAAAAACCAAAAAAAAAAAAAACGAAAAACCAAAACCAAAAAAAAAAAAAGGTAGGATTTATTTTATTTTGGTTTTTTTGAGGTACGATCTCATTCTAGCCGAGGCTAAACTGGAATTCACTATGTAGTCTCAGGGTGGCCTCCAACTCATGGTGATCCTCCTACCTCTGCCTCACAAACCCTGGGATTAGTTTATTTTTTTGAGATAGGGTCTCATGTTGCCCTTGAACTTCTGATCTTGCCTCTACCTCCCAAGCGCTAGGATTACAGGCATGCACACCACACCCAGTGTGGTAATGAGGATTAAACCCAGGGCCTTGTGCATGTTAGGCAGGTACTCTACCACCAGCAGGTTTGGCAAGTACCTTTAACCACTTTGCTATCTCCCCAGCTCCAATGCTAGGATTTCTTAATATGGAAAAATAACTATAAGTCATTCCCTAATCAGAAACTTACTAACATGTTCCCGAGTAAATGTTACACACATAATTACAGATGCTTCATAAGACCACTCTACCAAGGTTTTTTCCTTTCACATTTAAAGAAGCTAAAGTAGATACTTACTATTTATCTTACAAAACCAAATCAGTCAATTTTCTATTTTTAGTTTGCATGTGGTAATGTAGACTGAACTTAAGGCCTAGCCATATACCGGGCAAGAGTGCTACCACTGACTTACAGAACCCAAAATTAGTAAATTTTCAGCAACATTATTTTACCTGCAGCAAACTTTCCACGAAGAACAGATTCTAATGTTATTTCATCTTCTCCAAGAGCTTCAATAGTCACTTCTGGAAACTGCAGGAAATCACTAGTCACTTGAGCTGTTAAGTCTCGCATAATTCCACTGAAAATATTAAAAAAGAAAATTATTATGATTCATTTGTCATAATAGACAGTACACTTCATTATTTCTTTCCAGGGATGGATGAAGGAAGCAAGGAAGCCAACATACAAAAATACATATTAGGGCTGGAGTGGTGGTTCAGCAGATAAGTCACTTGCCTGCAAAGCCAAAGGAGCCAGGTTTGATTCCCCAGGGCTCAAGTAAGTCAGATGCACAAAGTGGCACATGGGTCTGGAGTATGTTTACAGTGGCTGAAGACCCTGGAGAACCCACTCTCTCTCCCTCTTTCTCACATAAATAAATAAATTAATAAATTTATTTATTTATTAATATTTTAGGAGCCTCAACTTGAAGGAAAAAAAAAGCCAAAGGAAGGGTAGGATTCCTTACTCCTCCAGACACAAAATGGCCTGGATATCCATGACCTCACAGTGCCTGACACTACCTACATAAGACCATGAAAATAGGAGGAAAAGATGATAACATCAGAATTAAGAGACTGATTGAGAGGGGGAGGGGATATGATGGAGAGTTTCAAAGGGGAAAGTGGGGGGAGGGAGGGAAGTACCATGGGTTTTTGTCTACAATTAAATTGTCAATAGTAAAAAAAAAAAAAAAAAAAAAAAAAAAGCTGGGTGTGGTGGCGCATGCCTTTAATCCCAGTACTAGGGAGGCAGAGGTAGGAGGATTGCCATGAGTTCAAGGCCACCCTGAGACTACAGAGTGAATTCCAGGTCAGCCTGGGCCAGAGAGAGACCCTACCTTAAAAAACCAAAAAAAAAAAAAAACAGGGCCGGGTGAGATGCCTTAGTGGTTAAGTGCTTGCCTATGAAGCCTAAAGACCCCAGTTTGAGGCTCGATTCCCAGGATCCACATAAGAAAGATGCATAAGCAATAGCTGGAGGCCCTGGCACGTCCACTCTCTCTCTCTATCTGCCTCTTTCTCTATCTGTCACTGTCAAATAAATAATTTTTTTAAAAAGGCAAGCCAGGCGAGGTGGCGCACGCCTTTAATCCCAGCACTTGGGAGGCAGAGGTAGGAGGACTGCCACTGAGTTCGAGGCCACCCTGAGACTACATAGTGAATTCCAGGTCAGCCTGTACCAGAGTGAGACCCTACCTTGAAAAAACAAACAAGAAAAGAAAAAGAAGGAAGGGAGGGAGGGAGGGAGGGAAGGAAGGAGAGAGAGAGAAAGAGAGAGAGAGAAAGAAAGAAAGAAAGAAAGAAAGAAAGAAAGAAAGAAAGAAAGAAAGAAAGAGAGAAGAAAGAAGAGAGAAAGAGGGAGGGACGGAGGCAGGGAGAAAGAGAAAGAGAGAAAGAGAAAGAGAAGAAAGGAAGGAAGGAAAAATAAAAATAGCTATGCATCCCTCCTACATTCTGTTAAAATTACTATAATGCAACTCACCTTACAGCCCAACTTAATTTTCAAAAAGCACTCATCTCAGGAAAAAGACAGATAGTCACTGAGTGAGAAACAGAGCAAAGACAGACAGACAGACAGACAGACAGACACACACACACACACACACACACACACACACACACGGAAGACACCCTATCTTGAAAAACCAAAATAAATAAATAAAAATAAAAGATAAATCTCAGAGCTAAGAGTGTGATAGTTTAAATACATGGTCCCCAATATATTCAGTATTTTATTTATTTTATTTTATTTTTTTATTTTATTTTTTTTATTTATAGTTTGGATTTGCAGTCACCTGGCTAGAAAATGTGTCACTGGGCAGATCTTAGGGCCCACCCTAAGGTGTAGTGGTGGATTTACAATTCCAGTCTAAAGATATACAAAGTGCCTGCAGTTCCTAAAGTGTGCTGTGTGTGTGTGGCTTTTGGATTTTTTGGCTTTGGGCTTCTCTCTCTCTCTCTGCTTGAACCTGTGAAAGCAGGCCAGCTTCTTCTGCCACTATAGAAATTCCCCTAGATCTGCAAGCTTCAATAAATCCCTTTCCCCATACTGTGCCTGGTCTGGAAGTTCATCTCAGTGACCTGTAAGCTGTCTATTAACACAGAGCTTAATAATGCAAGGCTTACTGGGCATGGTGAAGCACACCTATAATCCCAGCATTGGGGAAGCAGAGGTAGGAGAATAACCATGAGTTCAAGGCCGCCCTGAGCTAAAGTGAGACCCCACCTCGAAAAAAACAAAATAGTAATAATAATAATAATAATAATGATGATGCAAGGCTTAAGAGGTTAGAATTAGTATGCGGGGGGGGGGGGCGGGCGGAGGGATGGTTTAGCAGTTAAGGCCCTTGCCTGCAAAGCCAAAGGACCCATGTTCAATTCCCCAAGACCCATGTAAGCTGGATATACAAGGTGGCACATGGCATCTGGAGTTTGTTTACCGTGGCTGAAAGCCCTGGTGTGTACCCATTCTCACTTGCTCTCCTCTCTCAAATAAATTTTTTTAATATTATTTATTTGAGAGAGAGAGGAAGAGGCAGAGACAATGGGCACTCCAGGGCCTCCGGCCACTGCAAACGAACTCCAGACGCATGCGCCCCCTTGTGCATCTGGCTTACATGGGTCCTGGGGAATCGAACCAGAAACCTTGGGTTTTGCAAGCAAACACCTTAACCACTAAGCCATTTCCCCAGCCCTCAAATAAATTTTTTAAAAATTTAAGAAAAAGAATTACTATGCAAGGATGTTAAATCTATTGTTTTAACAATGGTAGAGGGGAAAGCAAGTTAAAGAAAACACTTGGGGGCTGTAGAGATGGCTTAGCAGTTAAGGCACATGCTTGTGAAGCCTAAAGACCCAGGTTCAATTCTCCAGGTTCCATGTAAGCCAGATACACATGGTGGCACATGTGTCTGGAGTTCGTTTGCAGTGACTAGAAGCCCTAGCATGCCCATTTTCTTTTTCTTTTTCTTTCTTTCTTTCTCTCTCTCTCTGTCAGTCTCTCCCCCTCTCTGTCTCAAATAAATAAATAAATCTTTTAAAAAAAGAAATAACTTGGAAGCCATCACAAGATTAAACTACATACACTTTAAAAAAAATTTATTCGTTATTCTTTCCAAGCACAGAGAGAGGGGAAGAGAATGGACACACACGGGCCTCTTGCTACTGCTACAAACAAAACTCCAGATGCATGTGCTACATTGTGCATTTGGCTTTATGTAGGTACTAGGGAATCAAACCCAGGCCATCAGGCTTTCCAAGGCAGTACCTTTAACCACTGAGGCTTCTCTCAAGCCCAGAGAAAAAATACTTTAGATGAGATCCATCGGCAGACAAGTGAATTTGTCAACTCACAGCAGAAATTAAAATGAAACACAGGGAAGGACTTTTGGGCAGGTAGAAGTAGAGCACGATCTCAAGTGGCCTACTATGTCTAGATTCAAAAGGGAGAGAGGAAAAACTAATATTGAAAATCTAACAGCCAAAACTAATCAAATTTGATAAAAATAAATAAATAAATAAATAAATAAATAAATAAATAAATGCTCAATAAGGGGCTGGAGAGATGGCTCAGTGGTGACAGGCACTTGCTTGCAAAGCCTGATGGCCCAGGTTTGATTCCCCAGTACCCATGTAAAGCCAGATGCACCAAGTGGCACATGTGTCTGGAGTTTGTTTGCAATGGCTAGAGGCCCTGGCATACCAATTTTCTCTCATAAATAAATAAATAAATGTTTTTTAAAAGCTCAATAAACCTCAAATATATAAAGAATAAAAGAAACTAGGGCTGGAAAGATGGCTTAGTGGTTAAGGCACTTGCCTGCAAAGCCAAAGGATCCCAGTTTGATTCTCCAGAACCAGCATAAGCCAGGTGCACAAGGGGTGCATCTGGAGTTCATCTCTGGATACCCTAGTGAGCCCATTCTCTCTCTCTCCCCCTCTTTTTCTCTCTCAAATAAATAAATAAAATATATTTTTAAAAAGAAACTATATATTTATTTTTGTATATTTATATAAAACTAAGGGACCCAGAGAAAAAAGGCACAATGCATAGGATTTAAAAGAGAGACTTCTTGAAAGCAACACAGGCCAGGAAATAGTGGAAAACAAAAGGTGAGTAGCCTCGTACAAAATCTATTGTCTGGCAGGGCATAGCTCCACAGTAAAGGCTTGCCTAATAGGCTTAAAGCCCAGAAACGAAAATGAAGAGACCACTGAGACAAAAGCAAAAAAGATAATCAGGCGAAAAATAAATTATAACAGGTAGAAATCTGAACCTACATAAAGATTACCAAAACTGGGGGCTGGAGAGATGGCTTAGCAGTTAAGGCATTTGCCTGCAAAGCCAAGGGACCCCGGTTTGACTCTCTAGGACCCAAGTAAGCCAGATGGAGTTCATTTGCAGTGGCTGGAGGCTCTGGCGCACCCATTCTCTCCCTTTCTCTCTCTCTCTCAAATAAAATAATAAAATATATTTTTTTAAAAAAGAGTATCAAAACTGGGAAATACCTGTAAGTAAACCTAAAAAATCTTTTCTCTTGGGGCTATAGAAACAGCTCAGTGGTTAAAGGACCTGCTTGCAATACCTGACAGTTCAGGTTCAATTCCCCAGTACTCGCATAAAGTGGAGCATATATCTGGAGCATTTTCAGTTGCAGTAGGCCCAGGTGTGCCTACTTCCTCTCTCATTCTCTCTCTGCTTATAAATAAAAATATTATTTTTTAAAAAACCCTTTCTCTATCCAGACATGGTGACACACGCCTTTAATCCCAGCATTTGGGAGACAGAGGAAGGAGGATTGCCATGAGTTTGAGGCCACCCTGAGACTACATAGTGAATTCAGTAATAACACATTGGCCCCAAGAGGAGAAATGGAAACATTGTTGCAGGATGCTTACACTAAACACACATAGTTAATGCACCAAATCCAAATGAAAGACAGAAAATAGTATCATTTAAAAAATCAAATAAGAGAGACTGATTGAGAGGGGGAGGGGATATGATGGGGAGTAGTGTTTCAAAGGGGAAAGTGGGGGGAGAGAGGGAATTACCATGGGATATTGTCTAAAATTATGGAAGTTGTGAATAAAAAATTAAAATTAAAAAAATTAAACAATGCCTGAGACTACCTAGTGAATTCCAGGTCAGCCTAGGGGAGTGGGGAGGTGCTAAACAAAGGGCCAAGCGTGGTGGCACAAGCCTTTAATCCCAGCATTTGGGAGACAGAGGTAGGAGTATAACTGTAAATTAGAGGCCAGCCTGAGACTACAGTGAATTTCAGGTAAGTCTGAGCTACCTTGGAGAGGAAAAGAAAAGAATATGGGAGCTGGAGATGGCTCAGCAGTTAAAGGAGCTTGCCTGCAAAGCATGATGGCCCAAGGATCAATTCCCCAGTACCCATTTGAAGCCAAATGTACAAAATGGCATGTGTATGGAGTTTGTTTACAATGGCAAGAGGTCATGGTGCGCCCATTCATTCTCATTTTCTTTCTCAATTTCATAAATATTTTTTTAAGGGATATAGCCAGGCATGGTGGTACACGTCTTTAATCCCAGCACTCAGGAGGCAGAGGTAGGAGGCTAGCTGTGAGTTGGCGGGCACCGAGACTGTGCAATGAATTCTAGGCCAGCCTGGGCTAGAGCAAGACCCTACCTCAAAAAAAATTATATATATATATATATATATATATATATATATATATATATATATATGTATATATATATATATATATGTATACATACATTATATAATTATATATATATGTATGTATATATACATACATACATATGTATATGGAGTTATGTATATGGCTCACCTGTTAAAGGTATTACAACCTCCAGCATTATGTGGGTGCTAAAGATGAACAGCAAGTACCATACTGAGCCATCACCCCAACTCTGGAATAATATTAAAAAAAAAAAAAAAAAAGTATTGGCAGGGCGTGGTAGTGCACACTTTTAATCCCAGCACTTGGGTTGGAAGACCGCCATGAGTTCAAGGCCACCCTGAGACTACATAAGTTCCAGGTCAGCCTGGGCTAGAGTGAGACTCTACCTCAAAAAACCAAAACAAGGGCCTGGAGAGACGGCTTGGTGGTTGGGCCCTTGCCTGTGAAGCCTAAGGACCCTGGTTCAGGGCTTGATTCCCCAGGACCCACTTAGCCAGATGCACAGAGTGGCGCATGCATGTGGAGTTCGTCTGCAGTGGCTGGAGGCCCTGGCGTGCCCCTTCTCTGTCTATCTGCCTCCTCCTCTCTTTGTCTGTCACTCTCAAATAAATAAATAATAAACAGAAAAAATAAAAATTAAGTAGAGTTGCAATTTAAAAAAAAAAAAAAAAAAAAAAAAAAAGGAATATTGGAAACCAATGGTCTAGGGAAAGGGAAAAATGAACTACAATCTTAGAGGATGAGAGATGGCAATCTGACTTATTCACTAGACTTCAAAACGGAAGAACTTTTTTTTCAAGGTAGGGTCTCCACTCTAGCCCATCCTGATCTGGAAATCATTCTGTAGCCCCAGGCTGGTGGTCTCAAACAAGGTGATCCTCCTACCTCTGCCTCCAGAATGCTGGGATTGATGGCATGCGTTGCCACACCCAGTAATATATGGTAACTTCTAACCTGTAAAAGTAATGGTGGTGATGGGGGGAATGACACACTTAAATTTCAGTTTATTTTAGAATTGCTAACACAGATCCTAAACCTACAGCTAATCTAAAACAAAAGGAACTAGAAAGTCTTGTGAAACATTTGTACTTTGGTTTGCCAATGGGTAGGCAAACCCATATTCTTCGGTATCTTACACCTAAATAAAGTAAATATATAATGTATTAATCCATCAGAAATGGATTCATACCCAAATCTGTATGAAACCACTGACTGAAACATTATTTATGCATCAGCATCAAAAAGGTTCAAAGCAGCCGAGCGTGGTAGTGCACACCTTTAAATCCCAGCACTCTCAGAAGGCAGAGGCAGGAGGTCCAAGGTCACACTGAGGCTACATAGTGAATTCCAGGTCAGCCTGGGCTAGACTGAAATCCTACCTCAAAAAAACAAACAAACCAAAAAAGGTTCAAAGCATTCATACATCTAATCTATAGACCAGATGTATCCCCAAAGTGTTAGCATTGTAAATATGTTCAGTATTATCCTCAGAACTCGGAAATTAGGGCTGGGAAGATGGTTCCGTGGTTAAAGGTGCTTGCAAGTAAAGCCTGATTGCCTGGATTGAAGTACCCAGTACCCACGTAAAGCCAGACACACAAACTGGTGCATGCACCTGGAGTTAGTTTGCAGAAGCTAGAGGCCCTGGTGCCATACTTTTTCTCTCTCCCATCACTCTCTGTCTCTCTTTCTCAAATAAATAAACAAAAAAATATATATATTTTTTTAAAAAGATCGCCTTATGCTCACCAAACTGTCTGGTAAGCACTTTTTTTGTTGTTTTTTGAGGTAGGGTCTTGCTCTAGCCCAGGCTGAGCTGGAATTCACTAAGTCGTCTCAGGGTGGCCTTGAACTCACAGCGATCCTCCTATCTCTGCCTCCCGAGTGCTGGTAACCACTTTTGATTAGAGAAGCTTCTTTGTTCAGATGGCAGTGACCTCTGGGATGACCCAAAGGGCACCACAGTGCTAAGTAACGGAGGAGTGCTTAGCACTGAAACATCTCTATCACACCTTCCAAAGCACAGGGTCCATTGAGGAAAAGGTGATAGGAAGAATGTAAGAGCCAGGGCTGGAGAAATGGTTTAGCCATTAAGGCATTTGCCTGTGAAAGCCTAAGGACCCTGGTTCAGGGCTTGATTCCCAGGACCCACTTAGCCAGATGCACAGAGTGGCGCATGCATGTGGAGTTCGTCTGCAGTGGCTGGAGGCCCTGGCGTGCCCCTTTGTCTATCTGCCTCCTCCTCTCTTTGTCTGTCACTCTCAAATAAATAAATAATAAACAGAAAAAATAAAAATTAAGTAGAGTTGCAATTTAAAAAAAAAACAAAACAAAACAAAAAAGGAATATTGGAAACCAATGGTCTAGGGAAAGGGAAAAATGAACTACAATCTTAGAGGATGAGAATGGCAATCTGACTTATTCACTAGACTTCAAAACGGAAGAACTTTTTTTTCAAGGTAGGGTCTCCACTCTAGCCCATCCTGATCTGGAAATCATTCTGTAGCCCCAGGCTGGTGGTCTCAAACAAAGTGATCCTCCTACCTCTGCCTCCAGAATGCTGGGATTGATGGCATGCGTTGCCACACCCAGTAATATATGGTAACTTCTAACCTGTAAAAGTAATGGTGGTGATGGGGGGAATGACACACTTAAATTTCAGTTTATTTTAGAATTGCTAACACAGATCCTAAACCTACAGCTAATCTAAAACAAAAGGAACTAGAAAGTCTTGTGAAACATTTGTACTTTGGTTTGCCAATGGGTAGGCAAACCCATATTCTTCGGTATCTTACACCTAAATAAAGTAAATATATAATGTATTAATCCATCAGAAATGGATTCATACCCAAATCTGTATGAAACCACTGACTGAAACATTATTTATGCATCAGCATCAAAAAGGTTCAAAGCAGCCGAGCGTGGTAGTGCACACCTTTAAATCCCAGCACTCTCAGAAGGCAGAGGCAGGAGGTCCAAGGTCACACTGAGGCTACATAGTGAATTCCAGGTCAGCCTGGGCTAGACTGAGATCCTACCTCAAAAAAACAAACAAACCAAAAAAGGTTCAAAGCATTCATACATCTAATCTATAGACCAGATGTATCCCCAAAGTGTTAGCATTGTAAATATGTTCAGTATTATCCTCAGAACTCGGAAATTAGGGCTGGGAAGATGGTTCCGTGGTTAAAGGTGCTTGCAAGTAAAGCCTGATTGCCTGGATTGAAGTACCCAGTACCCACATAAAGCCAGACACACAAACTGGTGCATGCACCTGGAGTTAGTTTGCAGAAGCTAGAGGCCCTGGTGCCATACTTTTTCTCTCTCCCATCACTCTCTGTCTCTCTTTCTCAAATAAATAAACAAAAAAATATATATATATTTTTAAAAAGATCGTTTATGCTCACCAAACTGTCTGGTAAGCACTTTTTTTTGTTGTTTTTTGAGGTAGGGTCTTGCTCTAGCCCAGGCTGAGCTGGAATTCACTAAGTCGTCTCAGGGTGGCCTTGAACTCACAGCGATCCTCCTATCTCTGCCTCCCGAGTGCTGGTAACCACTTTTGATTAGAGAAGCTTCTTTGTTCAGATGGCAGTGACCTCTGGGATGACCCAAAGGGCACCACAGTGCTAAGTAACGGAGGAGTGCTTAGCACTGAAACATCTCTATCACACCTTCCAAAGCACAGGGTCCATTGAGGAAAAGGTGATAGGAAGAATGTAAGAGCCAGGGCTGGAGAAATGGTTTAGCCATTAAGGCATTTGCCTGTGAAGCCTAAGAACCCATGTTCTACTCCCCAGATCTCACATAAGCCAGCCGCAAAAAAAGGTAAGACAACTCAAGGTTGCACATGCCCACTAGGTGGTGCAGGGGTCTGAAGTTTGATGGCAGTGGCTGAGGTCTTGGTGTGCCAATTCTCTGTATATCTCTCTAAAATAAAAAAATAAAAAATAAATAAATAAAAAAAGAATGCCCAAGCCAAAGGAAGGATAGGACTGCTTACAATGTACTCTTCTAGACACAAAATGGCTCGTATATCCATGACCTCACAGTACCTGGCATTACCCACACAAGACCAGTAAAATAGGAAGAAAAGATGATGACATCAAAATAAGAGACTGATTAAGAGGGAGAGGGGATATGATGGAGAGTGAGTTGTGAAGGGGAAAGTAAGGGGGAAGCAATTATCATGGTTTATTGTCTATAATTATGGAAGTTGTTAATAAAAAGGAGGGGCTGGAGAGATGGCTTAGTTGTCAAAAAGCTTACTGACAAAGGCAAAGAACCCAGGTTCAATTCCCCAGTACCCACATAAAGTCGATGCAAAAGGGCGGTGCATGCATCTGAAGTTGGTGTGCAATGGCTGGAAGCCCTGGGGCACCCATTCTATCTGCCTTTTTCTCAAATAAATAATATATATATTTTTAAAAAGACCAACAGGGCTAGAGAGATGGCTTAGCAGTTAAGGTGCCTGCCTGCTAAGCCTAAAGAATGCCTGCTCGAATCTCCAGGTCCCACATTTAACCAGACACAAAAGGTGACACAAGGGCACAATGGCGCACTCGCCCACAAGCGGGCACACACGTATGGAGTTTGTTCACAGTGGCTGAGAGGCCACTGGCAGGCCCATTCTCTCTCTCTGCCTCTCTCAAATTAAAAAAAAAAAAAAAAAAAAAAGACTAACAACAAAAAGAAACTCAGAAATTAAAAGCTACATTTTAAATCTTAAAGCTATTCAATTTTCTTAGTGATCTTATTTCTCAAAATTCAGTGGCTACTAAGTTTTTCTGTCTGCATCTATTTCTGATTGTATTTAACCTATATGAAATGCTTACTACATCCTGAAATGCTAGAATAAACACCAGATTCATTAATTTCCCTCTGTCTCTAGTGCAATGGTCTCCTAACTGCTCCACTGTGCTCAGCTCACCTTTCCTTTTTATGAACTTGTTTTAAAAATTAAAGTTATCATTTTAATCTATGGGGGAGTGTTATTAAAACTTTTCAACTTTCAGTACATTGAAGAGAATTTCTATAAACTAAATCATTAGAAAGACTATGTCATACAAAAACATCTTAAAACGTAAGGAGCTATGTTGTTTAGTTCTGCACAAAACTATAACTCAGTATCAGCAATTTTCAAGGTTCCAACTCCTCGATGTCTACATCCACAGAGCTGTGAATGAACACAATGTTCCTCTTCTTGATAAAGCATAGAAGCCCTGTTACACTAACCCTCAAAACTGTCAGAAACTCCCTCCCTAAACAGAGAAAACATTGCCACCTCAGCTTGAGCAACCAGTCTTCCACAATCCTAGAGGCCCAGGCTATGGCAATCCACTATCTGAAAAACTGTCTTCAGCCTCACACTTTGATTCTTTTATTTATGCTGTTCAACCTCCATCTTCATCTGTCAAAATCCCACCCGTTATTGAACAACTTCCCACAAATGTAATCTCATTACTGAGCTTACTCTTTTCCACCTATTACCAGCCCTAAATGATCTTACTTTATTTATTTATTTATTTATTTATTTATTTATTTATTTATTTATTTATTGGAGAAGGAGGTCTCATGTAGCCCAGACTGTCCTCCAACTTAGGATGCATCATAAGTCAAGGATACTTTGAATTTTTTAAAAGATTTTATCTGTATTCATTTATTACAGTCAGAGATAGAGGGTGGGAAAGAGTGAGAATAGGCACGCCAGGGCTTCTAGCCACTGCAAACGAACTCCAGACGCATGCATCACCATGTGCAGCTGGCTTACATGGGACTGGAGAATCGAACCTGGATCTTTAAGGCTTCACAGCCATGCGCCTTAACCGCTAAGCCATCTCTCCAGCCCAACTTTAATTTTCTGATCCTCCTGCTTCTACCACTCTAGCACCAGGATCACAGGCATATGTGCCACTATACTCAGTTTTAAATGGTGCTGGGGAATCCAACCCTGGGCCATGTGCATACTAGGCAAGCATTGTAGCAACAGAGCTACAGTACAGGACCCTCAATGTGATTTAAAACAACAGCAAAAAACAAAATAAAACCTATTACTTGATGCCAGGTGTGGTGACACACATCTACATGCTCAGCTGCTAAAGAGACTGAGGAGAATCCCTAGAGCACATGAGTTCAAGACCAGCCTAGGCAGCACATCTAGACCTTGAACAGGGTATGGAGGGGTGGAAGAGAGTTTATTATCACATGTGTTTGCCCACCTTTTCCACTATACAATGAATTCCTAAAAAGCAAAAATCATACCTAGCCGGCATGGTGGCACATGCCTTTATTTATTTATTTATTTTTAATTTATTTATTTTAGAGAGAGAGAGAGACAGAAAGAGAGAGAATGGGCACACTAGGGCCTCCAGCCACTGCAAAAGAACTCCAGATGCACGCGCTACCTTGTGCATCTGGCTTACATGGGTCCTGGGGAATTGAGCCTCGAACCAGGGTCCTTAGGCTTCACAGGCAAGCGCTTAACACTAAGCCATCTCTCCAGGCCCTTGCATGCCTTTAATCCCAGCACTCAGGCAGAGATAGGAGAATCGCCATGAGCTCAAGGCCACCCTGAGACTACATAGTGAATTCTAGGTCACCCTGAGAGTGAGACCCTACCTCGAAAAAAAAAAAAAAAAAAAAAAAACCTTATTTCTCAGACATTTCACAAGTCACAATGCCTTGAAACTAACAGATCCTAAGTACGCAGTTAATTGAGAGAAGAATAACAAGAAACTATTAGGGACATGGAATAGACATATTCAACAATTTTTAAAATCAATTTTCAAAAATTAAATACTGGGCCAGTCTTATTTTTAAGTACACATTTCAGTATGAAAAACAGAATTTGCACAGCTAAGACATTTAAGCAGGTATCATAAATCAGTTTTCCAAGGACAATACATACATCTCAAAAGAACTGACTTCCACCAGTGAAAACAGAACTCTATAATAAAAACAAATGGACCTGGCAACTGGCACCTTCTAGCAGCTCTTTCTGAACATTTATTAATCATTAACCATCAATTACTTTACTTTCCTGATTTGTTTCGTTCTATTTTTGAGACAAGATCTCATGAAACCCAAATTTGCCTTCAACTTCTGCTTCTCCTGCCTTTGTCTCCCAAAGGGCTGGGATTACAGGCAGCACCACCACTCCTATTAACTACTTTAAAATATGTTGCTGGCAGGCACAGGGAGAAAAGATGGCAGAAGGATTTGAAATTTGAAAAAAGTTTAAAGGGCTGGTGAGATGAACCAGTGGGTGAAATTCTTTGAGACCCAAGTTCAGCTCCTAAGACTCTACATAAAAGCTGGAAGCTATGGTGGGCTTGAGTAACCTGTGGTCAATTTCCCAGCTCTAGAATGCATCAGTGAATTAGGGACCCTGCCTCAAATGGGGTAGATTAGAACAGAAAAGTCTTCTGACCTCCACATGAGTGCAACCACACAAACACACGGTAAATTAATGTTTCTTTTTAAAGATGGTACTCCAAACTGCAGATGAGCAACGACACATCAAATACCTCTTTAAGAGTCTAGACCCAGGACTGGTCATGATTCCAGATGGCTAAAACAAAATTTGTGAGCAGATGAGGCTAGCAATGCTTCATTTCTTCGTCAATCAAGATGAGTATTCTTCCAACTAGACGTATAGTAGTGATCTTTTGTGATGTGTTTTGTTTTGGGGGTGGGGAGTTCGAGTTTGGATGTGTGTGAGTGCTGGCCCATGTGTCATGGGTCAGACGACAACCTTCAGGTGTCAGTACCTCGCTTCCCACCGTCTTTAAGGCAGAGTCACCACTGCTTTCACAGGGTTAGATGGTCCCTGAGCTTCCTTTCCCATGGAGTCTCCTATCTCCACCTCCCTTCTCCGCCATAGCCATGGCTGGGATTACAGATACCCCACCACAGCCTCCAGCTTTTCCTAGAGTGCTGAGAGTTCTGAACTGGGTACTATGCTTGTGCCACAAACCTCTACCCACTGGCCCATCTCCCCTTCCCCACCTTTTAAAGTTTTTATAAAATAACTATGTTGTCTTAGAAATTTGTTTAGGTGGTTAAGGCACTTGCCTGGGTTTAATTCCCCAGTACCCATATAAAACCAGATGCACAAAGTGATACACACACCTGGAGTTTGTTTGTTAACAGCTGGAGGCCCTGGTGTGCCCATTCTCTCTCTGACCAGGGTTCGATTCCCCAGGACCCACCTACAGTGGCTAGAGGCCCTGGCGCACCCACTCTCTCCTCTCTCTCACTCTCTACCTCTTTCTCTCTCTGTCTCAAATAAGTAAATAAAACATTTTTTTTAAAAAAGTAAAAAGAGGGCTTAGTAGCTCAGTAGAGCATTGCCTAATGTAAGAGGTCCCAATTTCAATCACCAGTACCACCTCTTCCCCCCCCAAAAAAATCAGTTTTTATAGCATTTAATAAACTGTACTGGCTGAAATAAACACCCTAATTTCTTCTGTCTTCATACAGCCTTTTTTTGGGGGGGAAGGGAGGATTTCAAGTTAGGGTCTTGCTCTAGTCCAGGCTGACCTGGAATTCACTATGTAGTCTCAGGCTGGCCTCAGCTCACAGCTATCCTCCTACTTCTGCCTCCCAAGCGCTGGGATTAAAGGTGTCCGCCACCACGCTGGCCATAGAGACTTTTTAAAAAGTTAAAGCTCACAAAGGACAGTTCTTAAAACCCAGATTCCTTAGGACAGGGAGAACAAATGTGTTTTGTTCTGAAGAGCCCGTGTTCTTTCAAAACTGTCTCCAATCTCCAACTGACTTTAAAGAAAAAAGCTGCGAGAGTGTAGTTCAGTGGTAGCGCGCATGATTAAACTGCGCGAGGTCCACCAGATTCGCCCGCCCAGCATCAAAAATAAACAAAAATGACAACGCTCATTCCATTTCTATAACTATACACCTCTAGCAAGGATGCTGTGGAGGCAAGCTGTGGAGGCAACTCAGTGGACTGGCGTTTTCCTGGCATGTGTGAGGTCTTGGGTTCCATCCGCAGCGCGGACAGAAAAAAGCCAGGAGGTTAAAAAAAAAAAAATGATGCTATCAAAATAGGTAAGAGACTAGTTGGAAAGAAGGGATCCAGTGGAGGGGGAATGTGGGAAAAGTAGGTCAACATGGTGGTGGGAGGGGATTATGATCATGATACATTGACTATATTTATGGAAGCTGTTAATAAAAAAGTTAAAACATACACACAACCAAAAGCTGGGCCCAAGTAAACCAAGTCGACATATGCACCTACCAAATTGACAGGACCCCCCCCCCCACGTCTCCTCTCCCCAAAGGAACCAACGATAGGCAAAGGCACCCAAGTCGCCCCTAACCCTCCCAGGTCCTTCCATCAGCCCCACTCACTGGTGGGCCACACGACTTGGAATCGCGGAGTCAAAACTTTCCTGTGTGCCCGGGACTCACCCGTGACAAGTCCAGGACCATGCGGAGTACACACCCACGGAGGTAGATACCCTCAGAGCGCCCGCGGTTCCCCACGCGGGACGCCCCGCCAGGGTCTCCATGGCCCCGTTGAACCACGTCGGGGTTGGATAGCGATCGGGATCGCGATCTTCCCGGAGTGGGCGAGGATCCTCCCGGCGGCGCGGGAAATGAACGCGGAGACGCTAGTCGGCCGCCATGTGCCGGCGCCCGGCGCGAAGGTTACATAACCAACGCCCGAGCGCCGGGGCGAAGCGCACCGGACGCCGAACGCCGGGAGCGGGAGTCGGAGGAGGAGGGGAAGGACCGATCCTCGCGCCGATCGCGAACGCTGTTACGGCCTCTCCACGCGGGCAGTCGTCGGGCCTAGGCCCCGGGGCCTGGCCGCCCCATCCCACCCCACCCCACCCCACCCCACCCTCCCTCGTGCGCGGCCCAGCCGCCTCACTTCCCTACCTGAGCCCGCGGGGTCCAGCCGCCGCGGCCGCCGAGGCTGGTGGTGAGCGCGGGGCAGCTACAGCGCACTTCCGTCACAGCATCTCCCAGGAGACACGACGGGACGGGGTCCCGGGCGCGCGTGCGCGCGCTCCAGGCTCGTCGGCCACCGCCTACCGACCTCAGGCCCCGGGGAACGCCTGGGCCCGCAGCAGGCCGGCCACACGCCTCCGGGGTTAGCACTCCACTGCCGCTGCCGCCGCCGCCGCCGCGGTGCCGCGTCCTCCCCGCTGGCGTCTCTGCTCGCCGGGCTCGCACCGCGCGAGCCGCGATCTGCGCATTAGCCACGGCTTCACTGCCCGAGCCCCACACACTCGAACACGAACACACGCACGCACGCACACACACGCTTACACACAGCCTGGCACCCAGGGAGGGATCGCGCTGGCAGGCACCTGAGATCTCGCGAGGGTTCCGGCCTCTGGCGCCGACTCCGCGGGAATTTTCAAACTTCACCGTAGGGGAGGGAGAGACGAGGAAAGCTGCTGCGTCTGGAAGACTGGTTCATTTACATAAAACTGGATCTCCCCCCACCCCTCACCCGCCTCCCGTGGCGCTTAGAGAAGGAAAAACTACAAGTCCCATACTGCCCTGCGCGACGTGACGCGAGGCGCCAAGCCGCGCAGGCGCGCGCGAGCTGGGAGTGGCATATTAAACAGTTTGCTTGCGAATCCGCAGCCTCCGGACGCATGGGGCGGTGGTGCTCCTGCGCATGCCCTCCGTTATCCAGCAGCCCATCCGGATGGCGGTGGAGTGATAATTATTCATTATTTTTATTTATTTGCTAGTAGAGAGAGAAAAAAGAATGGGCGTGCCAGGGCCTCTAACTGCTGCAAACGAACTCTACGCATTTGCGCCACGTTGTGCATCTGGCTTTACGTGGATACTGGGGAATCGAAGACGGATCGTTAGACTTTGCAGGCAAGGGCCTTAAGCACTGAGCCGTTTCTCTAGCTCCTTGCCTATGTTTTTTGATCCGTGCATCCAACTTTTCTTGCAGGGAGGGACGTAAATGTATGAGGAAACGCTTATTCCCCTCTTTTTTTCCATTTTCTTAAATGTTATTTTTACTTCTTAGTTGTCGTAGACAGATTTAGGTGTACATTCATTCTGGCATTTTCAAATACAGTTAGTTTTTGTACATTCCCCTTACATTTTTTTCAAATATCCTAGAGTGCTCGGGGCAGCCTTTTTTATCAAACATCTGAGTATCTGCACATACCCCAGGAAGAGCCCAGCTTGCACCAGACTCTGAACTCCATCTTCAGAGAAAAGTTAACCCCAAACTCTTACCTTTTAAAAATATTTTTTGTTTGTTCGAGGTAGTCTCTCTGTAGTCCAGGCTGACCTGGAACTTACTCTGTAGTCCCTGGCAGGCTTAGTAGTCACAGCGATTCTCCTATCTCTGCCTCCTGAGTGCAGGGATTAAAAGTGTGCACCACCATGCCTGGCTTCTGTTACCTTGTGATGTTATTATCTTTCATTAAAACTAGTCCCAAATTGGGCATGGTGGCACTCAGGAGGCTGAGATGAAGGGATGGTTGTGAGTTTTAGGCCAGCCTGGGCTATAGACTGAGTTCCAGATCAACCTGAGACTGCCACACAAAAAAAAAAAAAAAGAAAGAAAGAAAGAAAGAAAGAAAGAAAGAGAAAGAAAGAAAAAATGCTAGAGATCCTGCGACCAGAAAGAAAGAAAGAAAGAAAGAAAGAAAGAAAGAAAGAAAGAAAGAAAGAAAGAAAGCTAGAGATCCTGCGACCAGAAAGAAAGAAAGAAAGAAAGAAAGAAAGAAAGAAGAAAAGAAAAAAGAGAAGGTGCAGAATGCATCATTATACTAAGTAGTGAATAAGATTGTAAGTTGTAAAGTGAAGATATGTTAGCAGGCATATCAATAAATTCCTCTCCCACTTGCTTCTTGAGATATTTATTTATTTATTTATTTATTTATTTATTTATTTGACAGAGAGAGAGAGAGAGAGCATTGGCGCACCAGGGTCTCTAGCCACTGCAAACATACTCCAGACACATGCACCCCCTTGTGCATCTGGCTAACGTGGGACCTGGGGAATCGAACCTGGGTCCTTTGACTTTGCAGGCAAACGCCTTAACCACTAAGCCATTCCTCCAGCCCTTGCTTCTTTTGATAAAAGCTACATTTTTGTGGCTGGAGAGATGGCTTAGCGGTTAAGACACTTGCTGGCAAAGCCAAAGGACCCAGGTTCAATTCCCCAGTACCCACGTAAAGCCAGATTATACAAGGTGGCACATGCATCTGAAGTCCCTGGCAGGCCTAGTCTCTGTCTCCCCCCACCTCTATGCTTACAAATAAATAGATAAATAATTGTTTAAAGAAAAAGAGCTACATTTTAGAAATAGTTTTCATAACTATACTGACAGCAACCTACAACTTTGTGCTTGTTTGTACAAGGTCTTATGCTAAGTTGTGGCAGGGAAGAAGTTAAAAGAGGACCACTTCTGCAGTAAAAGGGTTTGTTTTGTCTTCATTGTTTTAAATCTCTGTGTGAAAATGCTTGAGAGCAGGTGTATATGTGGTCTGAGGACAATGTCAGGTGTCAGACCTCACCATTTACCTTGTTTGAGGCAAGGTCTCTTGTTCTTAGTGAACTAAGCACCTTAGAATTACAGAACACATAGCCAGGCATGGTGGCACACGCCTTTAATCCCAGCACTTGGGAGGCCTAGGTAGGAGGATCACTGTGAGTTCAAGGTCACCCTGAGACTACGTAGTGAATCCCAGGTCAGCCTGGGCTAGAGTGAGACCCTACCTCAAAAAAAAAAAAAATCCTCTTTTTTGGTTTTGGTTTTTTTTTTTAAAAATATTTTATTTATTTATTTGAGAGAAAGAGGCAGAGAGAGAGAGGGAATGAGGGTGCCAGGATATCTAGCCACTGCAAATGAACTCCAGCTGCAAGCACCCCCTTGTACATCTGGCTTACGGTGGGTCCTGGAGAATCGAAACAGGATCCTTTGGCTTTGCAGGCAAATTCCTTAACAGCTAAGCCATCTCTCCAGCCCATGTTTTGTGTGTGTGTGTGTGTGTGTGTGTGTGTTTTTTTTTTTTTTGAGGTAAGGTCTCACTCTAGCCCAGGCTGACTGGAATTCACTCTATATTCTCAGGGTGGCCTCGAACTTACAGTGATCCTCCTACCTCGGTGATCCTCCTACCTCTGCCTCCCGAGTGCTGGGACTAAAGGCATGAACCACCATGCTAGACTGTTTTTTGTATTTTTCTTATGTTTTGTTTTTTATTTAGTTGAAGTTTCACTCTCACTCTGGCCCAAACTGACCTGGAATTTACTCTGTGGTCCCAGTTTGGCCTTCAACTCACCGTGATCCTCCTACCTCAGCCTCTGGAGTGCTGGGATTAAAAGCTGTGCCACTATTCCCCGATTTGATTTAAATTTTTATTTGGTGCTGGGGATTGAATCCAGAGCCTCCACTCACCCTGAGCTCCATTAAATACTCCTCAAACAACAGAAAAGATGCCTCTGTCTTAAATATTGGTTTCTGCCCTTGCCTTGCTCCACAATCTCCATTTCCATCCTTTGGAACCATTTTATCTCAGTTCCTGAGTGCTGTCCTACCTGGGGTGGTAAGAAGACATCAGTTTTCAATACAGGTGTGCAGCTAGTGAGCTGTGTGACATAAAAATTAAGTGACCTTTTTGGGCTTCTGTTGATCTGATCTGTAGTGCGAAAGGGACTGAATTACACTGAGTGATTCATTACACTTCAACTCTAAAATCCCTTCGGATTATAAAATTTAAAAATCTAAGCCAGGCATGGTGGTGCACGCCTTTAATCCCAGCACTTGGGAGGCAGAGGTAGGAGGATCGCCATGAGTTCGAGGCCACCCTGAGACCACATAGTGAATTCCAGGTCAGCCTGAGCTAGTGTGAGACCCTACCTCGAAAAACCAAAAAAAAAAAAAAAAAAAAAAAAAATCTGTCCCATAATTCTTATTATCAAGCTTAATATAAAGTCATAGATTTCCATCTTTCCTGCTGTCAATACCATGGGTAATTTCTACATGACTAACACACAGAACAAGTGCTATTTTATTTCCCTACAAACTTCCTGAGAATCATTTCTTTACTCTTCTTCAAACATGTTTTGCCTTTCAGGGGCTCTTAGCCTTTCATTCATTCATTCTTTCTTTCATTGTAGTAAGAACTAAACCCAGGCCTTGAGTATGGTGCACAAGTGTTTCTCCACTGTGCTAGCTACACGCACGCATGAACTCTTTATTTTGTTTGTTTTTGTTTGTTTTTTGAGGTAGGGTCTCTCTCTGGCCCAGGCTGACCTGGAATTCATTATATAGTCTCAGGGTGGCCTCGAACTCATGGCAATCCCCCTACCCCTGCCTCCCGAGTGCTGGGATTAAAGGCATGCACCACCACACCCAGCCTACATGAACTATTTTTTAAAATTATTATCAGTATTATTTTAGACATGCTTGTTAAATTTTCCAAGGTGGGCTCAAGTTTATGATCCTTTAGTCTACCTACTAGCTGGGATTATAGGCATATGTCACCTGGATTCCCCATATAATTTTTTGGGGGGGAGGGGACTCAAGGTTGTGTCTCACTCTAGCTCAGGCTGACCTGGAATCCACTATGTTGTCTCAGGCTGGCCTCAAACTCACAGTGATCCTCCTACCTCAGTGTGTGCCACACACACACCTGGCCCCTAAATCTTAACATTCCTCTGGGACTAACTCAAATGGCAAATCATCCCTTCAACTTCAACCCACATGCATCACTAAACACTTGCATTGAAAATATGCTGCCTGTGTTATTTAATGTCTGTTTCCCTTTTTGTCTGACTCCACCCACCCACCACCCCCAACTCCCAGCCACCCTAGGAACACGGGCTGTGTATTTTGCACATTTTGAAAATGCTTCCCTCATACCTGCTAATTTTTTGTTTTGTTTTTCTAGGTAGGGTCTCACTCTCGCCCAGGCTGACCTGGAATTAACTATGTAGTCTCAGGGTGACCTCAAACTCACAGTGATCCTCTTACCTCTGCCTCCCAAATGCTGGGATTAGAGGCATGCACCGCCATGCCCGGCTACCTGCTAATTTTTAACTTTACTTATTTGTAAACTAAATTTCTGATTTAAAGCGTTCCTTTTTTTGGTGTGTGTGTATGTACGTGTATGGTGTATGTATGTGTGTGGTGTGTGTATGCATGTGTATGGTGTGTGTATGTGTGTGTATGGTGTGATTCTGCATGTGTATGAGTGTATGTGTATGTATGTATGTGCAGAGTGTATATGTATGCATGTGTATGGGTGTGAGTATGTATGTGTATGTATATATATGTATGTGCAGGGTATATATATGTGTAGAGTGTGTTATGTATGTGTATGGTGTATGTGTGTATGGTGTGTGTATGTATGTGCAGGGTGTATGTATGTGTATGCTGTATGTGTGTGTATGTATGTGTGTGGTGTGTGTATGTATGTGTAAGATGTGTGAGGAGGTCAGAGGATAACCTTGGAGTGTCAGTGCTTACCGTCTACCTTATCTGAGACAGGATCTCTTGTTTGGCACCATGAATGCCAGACTAGCTGACCTAGGAGCTTGAGGTTCTCTTGAATCTGCCTCCCCATTGCCATTGGCATGCTATGATTACTGATGTGTGGGCCACTGTGACCATCTGACTTTATGTGGGTGCTAGGGAATAAACTCCAGTATGTGTAAGATTTTTTTTTCTGGAGATAGACTCAGTCCAGGCTGACCTGGAATTCACTATGTAGCGTCAGGGTGGCCTCGAACTCATAGTGATCCTCCTACCTCTGCCTCCTCAGTGCTGGGATTAAAGGATCCACCATGCCTGTTTTTCTTTTGCCTTACCAGTACCATTTCTTTTTAAATTATTATTATTTATTTATTTTTTTTTTTTTTTTTGCCAGAGAGAGCTGAGGAAGACAGATACAGAGCTTGAGGATGCATTCTCTTGATTGTACCCTTGCATCACTTTGCATCTGGCTAAACATGGGACCTGGAGATTGCTGGGTTCTTAGGGCTTAGGAGGCATGCTAACCACTAAGCCATCTACTTTTTTTGTTTTTGTTTTTGTTTTGTTTTTTGAGCTCACTGTGCCCAGGCTGACCTTTATGTCTCAGGGTGGCCTCGAACTCACTGCAAATCCTAACTCTGCCTCCAGTCATCGCCACCACGCCCAGCAAGTGCCTAATTTTTAATGTTCAAAGGACTCAACAGTGTGAAAGTCTGAACCAGAGTTACATATTGTACCCCTTTATAGGGTTGTTGCAAAAATAGTATGAGCCTAGTTAATTCCTTTTTCACCTACATGGTCATAAGTTACAGTGTATTGGTAAAGGGCCTGGAAAATAATAATAACTAGTACAGGCCACCATGTGTACATTTCATGTGTTTTATTCAAGCAGCAATATTTCAGTTTCAATCTAGTATCCTGGGAATGACTGACAGCCACTGATTTCAGAAAATTTAGAACCCTATTGAAGGGGTGTGAATTAGAACTCCATCTGTTTTACAGAGCCAAAATTATTAAACATTTACAAAAATTATTATTATTTTTTTAATCCCAGAGGGAGGCAGAGAGAGGAGGGAGTTCGAAGCCACCCTGAGACTACATAG
This sequence comes from Orientallactaga sibirica, assembly GCA_036365145.1. Classification (NCBI taxonomy): domain Eukaryota; kingdom Metazoa; phylum Chordata; class Mammalia; order Rodentia; family Dipodidae; genus Orientallactaga; species Orientallactaga sibirica. The sequence goes on along the minus strand of JAEOAD010000035.1, from coordinate 10,636,322 downwards.
TAGAATTCCAGGTCAGCCTGGACTAGAGTGAAACCCTACCTGGAAACCATCCCACCCCCCACCAAAAAAATTGAGCTTGTCTGTCCAAAATAAAGACAATTATCTGGGCTGGAGAGATGGCTTAGGGGTTAAGGCGCCTGCCTCCTAAGCCTAAGAACACTGGTTCCAATCTCCAGGTCCCACATTTAGCCAGATGCAAAGTGATTGCACTGCACTTGACCACAAGGGGGCTCACACATCTGGATTTCACTTTGCCCAGACACTGCTGGCGCGCCCATCTCTGTCTTCCTCTCTCTGTCTCTCTCTGTGTCTCTCTCCAAAAAAAAAAAAAATTAAAAAAAAAGACAATTATCTTTGTTCTAGCAGCTATAGAGATGATAGGCCACAGCCAACAGCTCCCAGCCTGGATTCTCCAATCAACAATTAACTGGATGAATAGAAAGTCATATTTATCTTGTCTCCTACTATGTCTCTTATAATGGCATAGTAGCTGACCTAACTTTTACCAATTTGTTTTTGTAATTTTGATTTTGTTTTTTATATGTAAAAAAAAAAAAAGACTGGTCTCACACATGCCTTTAATCCAAGCACTTAGGGATTACAGTTGAGTGCAAGGCAGGTCAGAGAGAGAGGCCTAGAGTGAGACCCTACCTCAAAAAAAAAAAAAAAACCCAAAAAGAAAAAAAGGGGGCTAGAGAAATGGCTTAGTGGTGAAGGCACTTGCCTGCATAGCCTAACAATCTGGGTTCAATTCCCCAGGGCCCATGTAAAGCCAGACGCACTAGGTGGCACATGCACCTAGAGTTTGTAGCAGCTGGAGGCCCTAGCACACCCATTCTCTCTCTCTCTCTTCTTGCAAATTAATTAATTAATTAATTTTAAAAGAATGGAACTGTCAAGTGATTTACCATGAGTATTTTGAAATAGTATTATTTGCTTTGATTAAAAAGCAACCAGGCTGGGCATGGTGGTGCACACCTTTAATCCAAGCACTTGGGAGGCAGAGGTAGGAGGCTCACCTTGAGTTCGAGGCGACCCTGACACTACATAGTGAATTCCAGGTCAGCTTTGACTAGAATGAAACCCTATCTTGAAAACCAAAAAAAAAAAAAAAAAAAACCAGCAGCTTTGGAGGCAAAGGCAGGAGTATTGCCATGAGTTCAAGGCCACCCTAAGACTACAGAGTGAATTACAGGTCAGCCTGGGCTAGAACGAGATCTAATGTCAAAAGAACAAAAACAAACAAACAAAAAAGCAGACTTTGGGCTGGAAAGATAACTTAGTGGTTAAGGCACTTGTTTGCAAAGCCAAAGAACCCAGATTCGATTCCCCAGGACCCACATAAGCCAGATACACAAGGTGGCGCATGTGTCTGGAGTTCATTTGCCATGACTAGAGGGCCTGGCGTGCCCATCCTCTCCCTCTCTCTCTCTCAAATAAATAAAAATATACATCTTTTTAAAAAGCAGACTTGGCCGAGGGTGATGGTATATGCCTTTACTCTCAGCACTTCAGGAAGCAAGAGATAGGAGGATCACTGAGTTGGAGGCCAGCCTAGGACTACAGAGTGAGTTACAGGTCAGCCTGGGTTAGAGGGAGACTGTGGTGGTTTTATTCAGGTGTCTGTTAACCCAGAATTCACGAGAATAAAGACCACCAACCACAAATTATGGCCAAATTGAAGTAAGCTTTTTTTTTCCCCCTGAGGCAGGGTCTCACTCTCGCTCAGGCTGACCTGGAATTCACTATGTAGTCTCAGGGTGGCTTTGAACTTATGGTGATCCTCCCACCTCTGCCTCCCGAGTGCTGAGATTAAAGGCATGCGCCACCATGCCCCTCGAAGTAAACTTTTAATTGTGCACAATAGAGCCATCTTGCAGCTGCCTCCCTAAGGTGGGGGTGTTAGAGAGCAGCCTCGAGTCCGTTTCTCAGGCTCTTTTTATAGGGTAGAACCATGGAAATCACAGGGTAGGGGATTTTTAGAAGCAAGCAAGCATGATGACAGAAGCAGACCAGCCAATACAGTTAAACTACTTCCCGGAACACTATGAATACACGATCCTGGGAACAGTAATCAGGTAACAATTTGTGGCCCCAGCTCAGACATAGAAATTTAGAGAAACAGAGACTTAATTTAGTCATTATATCAAAATGGCTTTTGCTGTTAAAATGGAGTGAGGTTGGCTCTTCAATGTCCCCCATAAACAATGTGTTCTGAATGCTAGGTCCCCAGCTGGTGGCAATTTGGGAATTGGAGACTCCAGGAGGCAATGTATTGTTGGTGGTGGGCTTATAGGTGTTATAGCCAGCTTGCCCTTCCCAGTGTTTGGCATATTCTCCTGCTGCTGTTGTCCACCTGATGTTGGCCAGGAGGTGAAGTCCACCCTCTGCTCGTGCCATCATTTCCCCTGCCATCATGGAGTTTTCCCTTGACTGTGTAAACTAAAATAAACCCTTTCCTCCCACAAGTTGATCTTGATTGGGTGTTTTCTGCCAGCAATGCAAAGCTGACTGCAACAGTTAAAATTGGTACTGAGAAGTGGTATTGTTGCAGCTAGAAACCCGATTGTGTGGCTTTTGGCCTTTTGGGACTGATTTGAGGGAGGAATGTGGATTTGACATCTTGGCCTAAGAGGTGCCTTGCAGTGCTGTAAGTACAGCTTAATGGATCATTCTGGTCAGAGTTGAAAGACCTGAATGCAGTAAGAACTGTGGACAATGAGGTTTGGCTTATGAATGGAAGAAAGAGGTTTGTACGGATAGGGCTAAAGGCAGTTTGTGTGAAAGGCTTGCTGTTCTGCCCATGTCCTGAGAACTTGTGCAGAGTTGTAGTGCATAGAAATGGACTGGTGTGAGCAGAGGGATATGGCACAGAAAGAAATGAAATATTTGGGTCACAATTGCTGCCTATTCAGCTGCAATTGAGATTACAATCATTGAGATTGAGCCAGCTGACCTGCGTTGGGATAAGGGGAAAATGCAGACTCTTTTGAAGGGGCCTAAATGCTGAAGGAGTGTCCTGTTCTTCAAAGTCGGCTTTATTCCCCCTGGATTAACAAATTGGCACCCCATCTGGTACTATGGAGTACAACAAATGCAGGAGAGAGTCATTGGATTTGCAACATGATTTTGTATTTTGGGAATGGCCATTGGCAGTGTGAAGCAGGCTCATTGAATTACCTGTGTGGAGGTCCGGTGGAGCCATGAGGATGAACTGTGGGTTGTAGTGGAGACCCAATGGAGATGTCAGGACTATGGTATGGCTGCCAAGGACAGCTGCCAACACCAGATGAAGATTTCTGGGAGCGTGAGTAGCCAAGATGGAGGGGCAGAATTGGAACTCCAGGGACTCATCATTGGTAAGAATTATCAAACTTGGAAACTTGTCACTGGCTAGAATTGTTGGATTTGGAGATTCAGAATTTGATGTTTGTCCTGTTTATTTTATTTTATTTTAATTAATTAATTAATTAATTTATTTATTTATTTATTTTTGTTTGTTTGTTTTTTTGAGGTAGGGTCAATGTGGTGGTTTGATTCAGGTGTCCCCATAAACTTAAGTGTTCCGAATGCTAGTCTTCCCAGCTGATGGCAATTGGAAATTAAAGCCTCCTGGAGGCATTGTATTGTTGGGGGCGGGCTTATGGGTATTATAGCCAGCTTCCCCTTGCCAGTGTTTGGCACACTCTCCTGTTGCTGTTGTCCACCTTATGTTGGCCAGGGGGTGATGTTCACTCTCTGCTCATGCCGTTGTTTTCCCTGCCATCATGGAGCTTCCCCCTCGAGCCTGTAAGCCAAAATAAACCTCTTTTTTCCCCCACAAGCTGCTGTTGGTCGGGTGATTTCTGCCAGCAATGCGAACCTGACTGCAATAGGATCTCACTCTAGCTCAGGCTGACCTGGAATTCACTATGTAGTCTCAGGGTGGTCTCGAACTCATGGCGGTCCTCCTACCTCTGCCTCCTGAGTGCTGGGATTAAAGTCGTGCGCCACCACGCCCAGCTGCCCTGTTTATTTTAGACCTTGTATTGGTTGAGTATTTCTTTGCTATGCCCAATACCATCTTTTTCAGTGTGAATGTTTATTCTGTACCATTATGGTTTTTTTTTTTTTTTTTTTATTATGGCTCAGTTAAAACACCTAGGACAGGCCGGCGTGGTGGCACATGCCTTTAATCCCAGCACTTGGGAGGCAGAGGTGGGAGGATCACCATGAGTTCGAGGCCACCCTGAGATTACATAGTGAATTCCAAGTTAGCCTGGGCTAGAGTGAGACCCTACCTCTAAAAAAAAAAAAATAACCTAGGACAACAGGGATGTTCGAACATCATCGGGTCATTGGGACTGATAAAAACTTTGGGGACTTTTAAAGTTGGACTGAATGCATTGCATGTTACATCATATATGGTTATCAGTTTCTGGGGGCCAGGGCAGAATGTGGTGGTTTGATTCAGGTGTCCCCCATAAACTATGTGTTCTGACTGCTAGGTCCCCAGCTGGTGGCATTTTGGGAATTGGAGACTCCTGGAGGCAGTGTATTGTTGGGGGCGGGCTTTTGAGTATTATAGCCAGCTTCCCCTTGCCAGTGTTAGGCAGATTCTCCTGGTGCTGTTGTCCACCTGTTATTGGCCAGGAGGTGATGTCCACCCTCTGCTCCTGCTATCATGGAGCTTGTCCTTGACTGTGTAAACCAAAATAAATCCTTTCCTCCCACAAGTTGATCTTGGGTGGGTGTTTTCTACCAGCAAAACAAAGCTGGCTGCAACAGAAACCCTACCTCGGGGGGGGGGGGGAAGGGGGCTGGAGAAAAGAAAGAAAATGAAAAATATCTCTACATAGTTTAAATTTTAAACTGAAAAGACAGTTTTGTTTTTGTCTCTTGCTGTGTGTGAGTGTGTGTTTGTGTTTTTTTTTAATTTTTTAAATTATTTTTTATTTATTTTTGGAGAGAGAGACAGAGAGGGAGAGGGAGAGGGAGACAGAGATGGGCGTGCCAGCAGTCTCTCAGCTGCTGTGAACGAAATCCAGATGTGTGCGCCCCCTTGTGGGCAAGTGCGGCACTGTGCCTTTGAGTCACTTACCATCTGGCTAAACGTGGGACCTGGAGATTGGAACCGCTGGAGATTGGAACTAGCATTCTTAGGCTTAGCAGGCAGGCGCCTTAACCACTAAGCCATCTCTCCAGCCCTTGGTTTTTTTTTTTGTTTTGTTTTTTTTGTTTTTGATTTTTCAAAGTATGGTCTCACTCTAGCTCAGGCTGACCTGGAATTCACTATGTAGTCTCAGGGTGGCCTTGAACTCACAGTGATCCTTGTACCTCCGCCTCCCGAGTGCTGGGATTAAAAGCATGCGCCACTATGCCTGGCTTTATTTTTGTTTTTTTGAGGTATGTACTTGCTCTAACCCAGGCTGATCTCAAACTCACAGCAATTCTCCTATCTCATCCTCCTGAGATTAAAGCATGTGCCACCATGCCCAGCTGTTTTTTTTTGTTTTTTGGTTTTTTTTTGGGTTTTGCAAGGTAGGGTCTCACTCTGGTCCAGGCTGACCTGGAATTAACTATGTAGTCTCAGGGTGGCCTCGAACTCTCTGTGATCCTCCTACCTCTGCCTCCTGAGTGCTGGGATTAAAGGCGTGCGCCACCACGCCCGGCTTGTTTTTGTTTTTTTGAAGTAGGGTCTCCCTCTAGCCCAGGCTGACCTGGAACTCAATCTGTAGTCCCAGGCTGGCCTCAAACTCACAGTGATCCTCCTACCTCTGCCCTCTGCCTCCTGAGTGCTGGATATATATATATGTATGTATAAAATGTTAACTAGCATGCTGTGAGTGGGAGCCAACAATAGAATACACAGCAGAGAATTCTCTATGCCCTAGATCCCTCAAAGCTAAGTTTGAATGTTGGAGACTTTAGGAGATAGAAGCTAATTATTGTCTGAGTTATGGTATTTAAGGATTAGAGAAAGGTCAAGAGCCTTTCTGTTGGAAACTCATAAAGGTTTCAAAGAGTAAAGTACAGTCTCACTGATTCCATAAGACTTCACTGGAATTAGCCAGCAGGAACATTAGAGGACAAAGTGATGTGTCTGCTCCCATGTATTTTCAGCTGATGTGGCCACCATGTGCCACATAGACTAAGTGTCAGGGAGCCGTCCAATGACTGTGGTAGGAAGAGTCCTGAATAACAGATGACTTTGCTGATATTTAATTAGAATCATTTCTTTCCTTTGGCACTTTTCTTTTTTTGGGGGGGGGTTCGAGGTAGGGTCTCGCTCTAGCCCAAGTTGACCTGGAATTCACTATATAGTCTCAGGGTGGCCTCGAACTCATAGCAATCCTCCTATCTCTGCCTCCCAAGTACTGGGATTAAAGGCATGTGCCACCACGCCCAGCTGTTCCTTTGGCACTTTTAGGGGCACACTTCAAACACTGCCCACTTTCTAAAGAGAAGATCTTTAACAGTATTGACTGACTTCATGGTCCTCCCCTCCCCTCCCTCCCGCACCTCAAGGCCTTCCAAGGCCCACAGACTAGGACCAGCCAGAATAAGTCCTATTCTAGACTTGATTGCTCACACATGAAGCACTTTGGGAATCAGCAAATTACAACATGTAAAGCCTAAAGACTGGGGTTCAGTTCTCCAGTGCCCATGTAAAGCCAGCTGCACAAAGTGGCTCATGGTCTAGAGTCCATTTGCAGCAGCTAGAGCTCTTGGCACACACATTCTCTCCCTCTCTCTTTTTCTCTCTTCCTCTCTCTGCTTGCAAATCAGTAAAAATTAAAAGATATTTTTATTCATTTATTTGATGGGGGAGAGAGTATATAGGTGCACCAGGACCTCCTGCCACTGCAGACTCCAGATGCACGTGCATCTGCCTTTCCATGGATACTGGAGAATTGAACTAGGGACATCAGCCTTCACAAGCAAGTGCCTTTAATCTCTCCAGCCCAGGTGAGACCTTTTTTTTTTTTTTTTTTTTTTTTTTTTTTGGTTTCTCGAGGTAGGGTCTCACTCTGGCCCAGGCTGACCTGGAATTAACTATGTAATCTCAGGGTGGCCTTGAACTCAAGGTGATCCTCCTACCTCTGCCTCCCAAGTGCTGGGATTAAAGGCGTGCGCCACCACGCCCGGCTCTGCAGGTGAGACTTTTTGATGCAATTGCTGTTTTAGGGTCTCCGTGACCCCATAAGTAACCCCTCATTCATGCCGGGGAAGAAAGCCCCGTACAGTCATTGGTTCACCAGAGTGGACTTGGGTGGAATCAGCCCTTACTCTACAGGGGGAGGAGCAAGTGTTCAACTTCTCCCCAGAAGAAGTGTTCCTGTTTCATTGACAAATCTGACAGACAAGCAACAGGGATCCTAAGATCATTTCTGTCATTTCATTGTTAGAAGAAAATTACTCTCATGGCACTACAGCAAACAAAATAAATAAAACCTATTGTCTTGCCCACTTTAACATATCAGCAAGGATAATTATACAGGAGACAAAACACTATAGATGAGAAACAAACAAAGCATTTCCAGATTAATGAACCAGAAAAAAATTACATTACTGCATAATTGATGCTATTATCTGATGTGTTAGCATCAAGTTCATAGAGGAGACACTACACAAAGGAAGTTAATGAACCATGGGCTATTTGCACATAGACTAGAAGCCTGGTCCATTGAAGCATGTATCACACTATTTTCTTCATTCATTCATACACACACACACACACACACACACACACGTGTTTGCAAGCACAGAGAGAGGCAAGGGCACCCACCCTAGGATTTCTTGCCACTGTGAATGAATTCCAGATGCACCCAACCACTTTGTACATCTGGCTTTACGTGGACACTGTGGAATTGAAAACTGGCCGTCAGATTTTGCAAGCAAGTGCCTTTAACCACTGAGCCACCTTTCTAGCCCCTTTCTTTAAAAAAAAATTTTTTTTTTTTTGATTTTTCGAGGTAGGGTCTCACTCTAGCTCAGGCTGACCTGGAATTCACTATGTAGTCTCAGGATATCCTCAAACTCATGGTGATCCCCCTACCTCTGCCTCCCAAGTGCTGGAATTAAAGGCATGTGCCACCACGCCCAGCCTTAAAAATACTTTTTTTTACTTAACAAGGTATGAAGATGGAGGCAGGAAGATAAGAAGTTCAAGGTCATCCTCAGCTACACAGCATGTTTGAGGCCAATCGGGGTTACCTAAGACTTTGTCTCAAAGAAAAAAGGAAAAAACAAAAAAAAAAGAAGGCCAGGTGTGGTGGTGAACGCCCTTAATCTCAGCACCTGGGTGGCAGAGGTATAACAATTGCTGTGAGTTGGAGGCCACCTTGAGACTACATAGTGAGTTCCAGGTCAGCCTGGGCTAGAGTGAGACCCTACCTCAAAAAAAAAAAAAAAAGAAAAAAGAAAAAGAGAAAAAGCCGGGCGTGGTGGCGCACGCCTTTAATCCCAGCACTCGGGAGGCAGAGGTAGGAGGATTGCCGAGAGTTCGAGGCCACCCTGAGACTACATAGTTAATTCCAGGTCAGCCTGGACCAGAGTGAGACCTACCTCGCAAAACCAAAAAAAAAAAAAAAGAAAAAGAAAAGAGATCAAGCACCATAGAAGGAGTTTTGCACAGTTGTGAGTTAGGGCCGTCACTTCATTTCTTGAACAGTAGGAAGACATTGTGGTATCCGAGAAGAACACAGTCTAGCCTCGACTGGAATTCGCTCTCCACCACTCATTATGTATGAGGTGACAAGTGATGAACCGGTTTTTTCTAAGCAAGAACAACTCCTAAGCAATGGTCTTTAAACTGAATTGGCAAGTCTACAAGAAGATAAGAAGCCGGGCCTACAGTGTAAAACTCCCGTGCCAAGCAGACTGGAATTCAGCTATTTTTCTTCCAAAGTATAACTTTCTCAGGAAACAATGTAATAATTTACATCCTGGCCCAAACTACTTAACCAACCGGGTGTGGTGGCGCACAGAGGTAGGAGGATCGCAGTGAATTCAAGGCCACCTGAGACTACATAGTGAATTCCAGGTCAGCCTGAGCTAGAGTGAGACCCTACCTCAAGGGGGAAAAACAAAACAAAACAAAACACCACTATGTAACAATAAAATTAAATTCTTTAAACCAAAATAAACTCTTTCCTCCCATAAGCTGCTTCTGGATATGTGTTTGTTCCAGCAATGAGAAGGTGACTGTAACACAAGTATTCACGGTTTCTTCAAATCTATGTTCCCCTGGTTATTATTAAATAGCACACAGGTAGTAAGAAAATAAGGATTTGGTCTAATTTTTCTCTTGTCATGAAATGAGTATCATTGATATTATTCACACAACTAAAGTTTTGTCATGTTGCTGGCCTCAAATAGATGCACTATAATAATCATTATACTAATCAACTCTGCCTCAGCCCAAAGGTTGAATTCCCCCCAAAGACATTTTAAAATCCTGATTTCTAGTGCCCCTAGTTAACCTCATTTAAAAATAGAATTGTTGCCGGGCGTGGTGGTGCACACCTTTAATCCCAGCACTCAGGAGGCAGAGGTAAGGGGATTGCAAGAGTTCATGGCCACCCTGAGACCACATAGTGAATTCCAGGTCAGCCTGAGCTACAGTGAGACCCTACTTGGAAAAAACAAACAAAAAAATATGAGCAGGGTGTGGTGGTGCACTCCTTTAATTTCAGCACTTGGGAGGCAGAGGTAGGAGGATCTCTGTGAGTTCAAGGCCACCCTGAGACTACATAATGAATCCCAGGTCAGCCTGGGCTAGAGCCTTTAATCCCAGCACTCGGGAGGCAGAGATAGGAGGAGTACCATGAGTTCAAGGGCAGCCTGGAATTACAGAGTGATTCCAAGTCAGCCTGGGCAAGAGTGAGACCCTACCTCTGGGAAAACAAAAAACAAAACAAAAAAAAACTGTTCCTAGGTGCAGAGATACCAGCTTGTGGACAGACAAGTACTTGCTTGTCCTTAGCTGGACAGACCCCCTTGTCAATCAGGCCAAGCTGACAGTAACATGAAGCGCTTGTTGTGAGCTTCCCAGAGAGCCCATAGCACAAAGAACTGTTAAACTGGAGAATAAAACGCCAACTGTTCGTTCGTATGCACTCCCAGCCTCAGTACCCGGCAGATTAAAGCCAAAGACACAGCAGGCCATGCTCCCAGCTGTTCCAGGGGAAGAGTCCAAACTGATCTTTCAGTTTTGCCCAAGTTCAGCCGAGAGTGCTGGAGAGATCCACCACTCTGCCAGGGTGTGAGAACTCCCAGTTGATAGTCACTGTGGCACCCAAGTCATACTGTTTCTTCAATTCTCTCAAGATAATCAAGAAATTTCATGTCACTGAAAGATGAGGGTTAAAGATCACAATAGCAAGAGCTTCCAGTCAACTTATCTAACATGCCAAACATGCCAGGTTTTTTTTTTTGTTTTTTTTTTTTTGAGAGCAATGATGATTGGAACCTAAGGCCTTGTTTTTGTTTTTGTTTTGTTTTATGAAGTAGGGTCTCACTCTAGCCCAGGCTGACCAGGAATTCACTATGTAGTCTCAGGATGGCCTTGAACTCATGGCAATCTCCTACCTCTGCCTCCCGAGTGCTGGAATTAAAAGCGTGTGCCACTACACCCAGCGCCAAAACCAATTTTAAAAATGTTTTTATTTATTTTTAAATATTTTTATTTTTATTTATTTTTTATTTTTTGGTTTTTCGAGGTAGGGTCTCACTCTAACTCAGGCTGACCTGGAATTCACTATGTAGTCTCAGGGTGGCCTCGAACTCACAGTGATCCTCCTACCTCTGCCTCCCAAGTGCTGTGATTAAAGGCGTGCGCCACCACGCCCAGCTCAAATATTTTTATTTTTATTTGTGAGAAAAAACGAGACAGAGGAAGAGAGACAGAAAGAATGGGCAAGCCAGGGCCTCCAGCCAGTGCAAACAACTCCAGATGCGTACACCACCTTGTGCAGCTGGCTTACGTGGGTCCTGGGGAATCGAACCAAGGTCCTTTGGCTTTGCAGACAAAGGCCTTAATGGCTAAGCCATCTCTCCATCCCCAATATTCTTATTTATTTGCAAGGAGAGAGAAAGGAGAGGGGAGAGAGAGGGGGGGGGGAGAAGGGAGGGAGAGAAGATACCTCTAGCCACTGCAAATGAACTCCAGATTAATGTGCTACTTTGTGCATCTGGCTTTACATGGGTACTGGGGAATTGAACCCAGGCCTTCAGGCTTTACAAGAAAGTGCCTTAATCACTGAGCCATCTCTCCAGGCCCCCAAACTAGATTTTGGTGCAATCATTCTTTGGTTTGTCTTCTGGTCTGTCTGGGGTGAATAGATATATGTTTGCATTTCCCCAGGGAAAGTTTCACTCAGTAACATCCTAAGATTTCTCAGTGAAGCAAGTCTTAGAGAAACAGCATAAATAATATAATATAATTAATATAATATAATAATATAAATTCAACTGTTCATCTTGATCCTCCACTGCAGACCCTGAACCTAATGCATGGTACCAAAACCTGGAATTGGAGTTATCACCAAAATGGACTGCCTTCTTGGGCTCCCCTCATCTTCTTTTTCCTCCTTCTTCCTTTTGCTGGGGTATTACTACGTTGAACAGTATCTCCATTTTGTGGAGAATTGGGTGGCTGGGACATCTCTGTTTGGGGAAATCTCAGCATGGAAGGAGAGGATTGACACCTGAAGTTGTCCTTTAACTTCCACACTCACATCATGGCATGTGTATGCCCTCACACCCAGGGAAATACAGACACACACTTCAACAGACTCCAGTAATTTTGGAGAGTAAAATGTGCAGAGCCAAAATTATTTTGGGTTATGTCAGCTAAGTGCTGGAGAGATGGCTTAGCGGCCTACAAAGCCAAGGGACTCAGGTTCAAATTTCCAGGACCCATATAAGCCAGATGCACAAGGTGATGCCTACATCTGGAGTTTATTTGCAGTGGCTAGAGGCCCTGGTATGCTCATTCTCTCTCTTTCTTAAATAGATAAAGAAAAAAAGCTAAAAAAAAAAAAAAAAAGGGCTGGAGAAATGGCTCAGTGGTTAAGGCACTTGCTTGCAGAGCCTAATGATCCCAGTTTGATCCCCCAGTACCCACATAAAGCCAGATGCACAAAGTGGCACATGCAACTGGAGTTCTTTTTGCAATGGCTGGAGGCCCTGGCATGTCCATTCTCTCTGTCTCTCTTTTCTCTATCTCTCTCTGCTTCTAAATAACCGAACAAATATCTAATATGTAAAAAAAATTTTTTTAAATAAAATAGGGCTGGCTTAGCAGTTAAAGCACTTGCCTGCAAAGCCAAAGGACCCAGGTTCAATTCCTCAGGACTCACATAAGCCAGATGCACAAGGTGGTGCATGCATCTGTAGTTTGTTTGTAGCAGCTAGAGGCCCTGGCGTGCCCATTCTCTCTTTCCCAAATAAATACATAAATTAATTAATTAATTAATTAATATAATATAATAAAAATAGAACATAAAATATCCAGCTAATTATCTTTCTCCGTGTATGACTTGACATCTCTGTGACAGCTGAGATACCATTGTTTTCTAGACATATTCCTTTCAAGCTCGGCTTATGCATGAGATCTTGATTTTCTCCTCTGAGGTAAAACTCATTCTTTTTCATACTAGGGCTCCTTCACATTTACTGATATTTTCTACTTTCCAATGTCATGAGTCAATCTTTTACTTGCCTACTTATATAATTTATTTCAGCAGATCCAAATACCAAGGATTTCAGAATATCCATTGTTACTTTCTCAATAACCATTTTGATTCATAGACCCCTCTTTAGCCCTCTGCTAATATGATCTATCCAGACCATCCCAGCATGCACATAGATTTCCTTATCCAACTGATGCAAGGATGCTGACATGGGCCCCGGACTCACACCCTGAAAGGGAGGAGCCTCCATCTCAGCACAATACCCCATTTCAGCTCAAAACAGTTACGTATATGGTCACACTGTCCATTAACTGTTAAGGATTTCCCTTTCTCATTTTCAAAAAATGGTCTCTCTGTTATTTTTTTAAAATATTTTTATTTTATTTATTCATTTGAGAGAAAGAAAGAGAGAGCAAGAGTGACTATGGGCATGCCACAGCCTCCTGCTAATGCAAAGTTTGTGCCTCTGGCTTTTCATGGGTACTGGCCATCAGGCTTTAAAGTACTACTGAGCCATCTCTCCAACCCATGATCCTTTTTTGGCTGTTGTTGTTTTGAGGTAGGATCTTACTCTAGCCTAGGCTGACCTGGAACTCACTCTGTAGTCCCAGACTGGCTTAGAACACACCACAGTCCTCCTACCTCTGCCTCCTGAGTGCTGGATTAAAGGCGTGTACCACCATGCTTGGCTTTTCTTAATTTTTAATTTTCATTTTTTGGATTATTTGAGGTAGGGTCTCATTCTAGCCCAAGGTGACCTGGAATTCACTATGTTGTCTCAGGCTGGCCTTGATCTCATGGTGGTCACTTCTCCTACCTTGGCCTCCCAAGTGCTGGGATTAAAGGTAACACCACCATGCCCAGCCTGGCTTTTCTTTTTCTTTTTCTTTATTTTTTTATCGACAACTTCTTTAATTGTAGACAATATCCCATGGTACTTCCCTCCCTCCCCCCACTTTCCCCTTTGAATCTTCACTCTCCATTATATCCCCTCCCCCTCTCAATCAGTCTCTTTTCAGTTTGATGTCATGATCTTTTCCTCCTATTATGATGGTCTTATGTAGGTAGTGTCAGGCACTGTGAGGTCACGGCTATCCAGGCCATTTTGTGTCTGGAGGAGCATGTTGTAAGGAGTCCTACTCTTCCTTTGGCTCTTACATTCTTTCTGCCCCCTCTTCCTCAATGGACCCTGAGCCTTTGAAGGTGGGTTTGAGATGTTTCAGTGCTGAGCACTCCTCTGTCCTCCTTCTCAGCACCATGGTGCCTTCCAAGTCATCCTAAGGTCGCCACCATCTGAAAAGAGAAGCTTCTCTAACCAAAAGTGGGAGTAGCATTAATCTATGGGTGTGGACATTAAGAGAAGTGCTTACTGGGCAGTTTGGTGAGCATAGTATATACATTTAGAGAGACACCAGCAGACAATACACCCTTAGGGCTCATGACTACCCCTGTCGTACATTTTCAGTATCAGGGATGTGTTCCCTCCCATGGAGCGGGCCTCCAGTCTAATTAGAGAGCAGTTGGTTTCCCTATAACAGACATGCCACTATTGTACCTGTTGGCTCATTTGGCCTGGCTGGCCAAATTTAAAGCTTGCAGTGTTCACTGTTGAGTACCTTCACTGATGTTTTCTCTCTCCCATTGAACTGCATGCAGCATAGCTTTTTCCAACTTTTGTCAGCTGGTCCTCATGGAGGAGGCTTTCAGCTCAGCTCCAGCAGGTTTTCTGAGTGAACTTGCAGCAAGTATGTGGGGTCTTCAGCAATAGGGTCTTACCATCTATTCCTGGTGGGAAACCAAGGGCCTCAGCAATGGCCTATAATGTTTTGGGGGTATCTGTGACCTCCCTGGCCAACAACTCACTGGAAGGTATCCATTCCCTGACACTGAAAATTTTCTAGTAACAATCTATGGCTTCTGAGTGTTCCATTGTCCAGAAAAGTAGGTTTCCATACGACTTATTTATATCTTCTTAGATTTTGATTAGCCCTACCTCCACTGTTCTTTTACTCAATCTCTTTCTTTTTTTTATTTTAGAAAGAGAGAGAGACAAAGAGCAAGAGAGCAAGGGAGAGAGAGGGAGAATTATTGGTGCACCAGAGCCTCAGCTTCTAAAATCGAATTCCAGATACTTGCACCACCTAATGGGCATATATGACCTTGCGCTTGCTTCACCTTTGTGCATCTGGCTTACATGGGATCTGGAGAATTGAACATGGGTCCTTAGGCTTCGCAGGCAAGCACCTTAACCACTAAGCCATCTTTCCAGCCTGGCTTTTTTAAAAACGTAAGCAAAAATACTGGAATATTAGAGTCCAGAGCTCTTGACTCATCCCTCTCTCTCTGGTCTACCATCCCCTGCTGCCTGGTCAAGCTAACCCTGGGACTCTGGGACTGCTTCTGGTACAGTAATTGAGGATTGAGCTCAGAGGAGGGAAGGCCACCTCCCGAGAAGGCCCCTCAGTCACATGGCAGTTTCTCTTCTGTCCTGGCCCTCATCTGCCCTCTTTTAGCACTTGCTAATCCTCCTCACCACCCCTCTCTGGCAGCGTGAACCAACCGTTTTGAGATAAACAGTCCCCTTGCAAAATATCCATGTGGGCACTTCATGTTTCTAGCCTTAGGACTGCGAAAATGTGATGTATCTCTTTGCTGCCTCGTCATTTCCCTGCCAGAGATGGCTACCTGCTCCTTCTTTTTTTGGTTTTTGGAGATAGGGTTTCACTGTATCTCAGGCTGACCTGGAACTCACTAGTCTCAGGATAGCCTTGAACTCACGGCAATGCTCCTTCCTTTCTAATTTGCCTTTAAAATCTTTTTCCTGCTGGGCGTGATGGTGCATGCCTTTAATCCCAGCACTTGGGAGGCAGAGGTAGGATTGCCATGAGTTCAAGGCCACCCTGAGGCTACATAGTGAATTCCAGGTCAGCCTGGGCTACAGTGAAACCCTACCTTGAAAAAAAAATCTTTTTCCTTACAGAGTGCACCTCTACATTGAACTGATTATTATTATTATTATTATTATTATTATTATTATTATTATTATTTTGGTTTTTCAAGGTAGGGTCTCACTCTGGCCCAGGCTGACCTGGAATCCACTATGTAGTCTCAGGGTGGCCATGAATTCATGGTGATCCTCCTACCTCTGCCTCCCGAGTGCTGGGATTAAAGGTGTGCACCACCATGCTTGGCTGATTTATTATTTTTAAAATGTCCATCCAAAAAGTGGACTTCCTAACTTAATTCATTCAATGAAATTCATAAAGTCAAGATGGTCAAGACAGTTAGTGATTTAAAAGCCATGGAACACAACTGTTAAAATCAAAGACTATATGCTTGACTCAAAGCTCCCGCCTTTAACATACAATGATTAAAAAATTATACACATGCCATTCTTATAATTAAGTATAACACTTCATTTTACTAAAAGTTACCTCCAACTGCACCAGCCTATAATTATCTGTTTATTCATTCATGTGACAATCATGTATTGCTGTATGTTATTTCGTGTACAGGTAGGATATTAATAAAGTCTTTTTTCTCTGTCTTTTTTTTTTCTTCTTGTTTTTCAAGGTAGGGTTTCACTCTAGTCCAGGCTAGCCTGGAATTCACTATGTAGTCTCAGGGTGGCCTCAAACTCTCAGCAATCCTCCTACCTCTGCTTCCTGAGTGCTGGGATTAAAGGCGTGTGCCACCACACCCCGCTTTCTTTTTCTTTTATATTTATATTTTTTTACTATATATATATATATATTTTTTTTTTGTTGTTGTTGTTTGTTTGTTTTGTTTTGTTTTGTTTTGTTTTGTTTTTCGAGGTAGGGTCTCACTCTGGCTCAGGCTGACCTGTAATCATAGGGTGGCCTCAAACTCTCGGTGATCCTCCTACCTCTGCTTCCCGAGTGCTGGGATTAAAGGCATGTGCCACCATGCCCAGCTTTTTACATTATATTTTTATTTATTTATTTGTAGGGAGAGAGACAGAGAGAAGAGAGACAGATAGACATTGCTTCTTGGCCTTTTGAGTACAATCTAGTATAGAAAAGAGACAGAGAGAAAGTATGGGCACACCAGGGCCTCAGCCACTGTGAATGAACACCTGGCTTTACGTGGGTATTGAAGGAATCAAACTTGGGTTGTTAGGCTTTGCAAACAAGCACCTTAACTGCTGAGCCATCTCTCCAGCCCCCTTATTTTTCTTTTTATTTTACACATGGGCATGTGTGTGTGATATGGTGTGTATGTTTGTGTATGTGTCCTTGTGGCTGTGGAATGTCAGGTGAACCACTCCATTGCTCTTCCACCTGCTCTTGTTTTGAGTTAGAGTCTTCTTTTACTAACGCTGTACCTTGCAGGGCTCTTGAGTCTCTGCTTCCTGGGGGACTGAGGTGCACATGGTCCCACCCAGATGTTTTACACGGGACCTAGAGGTTTGAACTGGGGTAGTCTCAGGTCCTTATGCTTGTTTGTATAGGAAGTGCACTTAACCAGAGTCATCATCTCTTCAGCCATAATAAAAATATATACATATTGTAGAGAGAGCAAACAAGAGAGAAACAGAGAGAGAGAGAGAACTGGCACTCTAGGGCCTCAGCCACTGAAATCGAACTCCACATGCTTTTGCCACCTAGTGGGCATGTGTGACCTTGCATTTATCTCACCTTTGTGCGTATGGCTTGTGTGGGATCTGGAGAGTCGAACATGTGTCCTTAGGCTTTGCAGGCAAGTACCTTAACCACTAAGCCATCTCTCCAGCCCAATACAGACTTTTTTTTGGTTTGTTTTGGGTTTTTTGAGCTAGGGTCTCACTCTAGCTCAGGCTGACCCGGAATTCATTATGAAGTCTCAGGGTGGCCTTGAGAGAATGGGTGTGCTAGGGCCTCGAGCCACTGCAGATGAATTATCAACGCATGTGCTAGCTTGTCCATCTGGTGTTAAGTGGGTACTGGGGAACTGAACTTGGGTCCTTAGGCTTCACAGTCAAGCACCTTAACCACTGAGCAATCTCTCCAGTCCTGCATAGTGTCCTTTTTTTTTTGAAAGAGAGAGAGAGACAGAGGCATAGATAGAGAGAGAGAGAATGGGGTGCACCAGGGCCTTTCAGCCACTGTGAAGGAACTTCAGAGGCATGTGCCCCCTTGTGGGCATGCTGGCACTGCATGCTTGAGTCACTGTTGTGTCTGGCTGTATGTGGGAACTGGAGGATTCAAACAGGAGTTCTTAGGCTTCGCAGGCAAGTGCCTTTACACTAAGCCATCTCTCCAGCCCCAGAGTGTCCATTTAACCACACTTCTCACCACTCAGTTAGGTTAAAGTCTTCTCAAGGAGCATGGTAGATATAAGCTGGGTATGGTGGGGCTGAAGTAGGAGAACTGTGAATTCAAGGCCAGCCTGAGCTTTATGAGATTCTGTCAGTAAATAAGTAAATAGTAAATAAACTAGGACAAATCTGAACTCCTCTTTAGGGAGACCCACACATAATTTCCTTCTCTGGTTGCTTCATGGAGTCGTCAAGATGGGGTAAAAACCACAAAGTCCCATCCAACAAGTCAGGTGATGTTGACATTCTAGGTCAGGCCTGTCATAATGGGAGGGAAGCTGATGACTAATGGTGCTTAGGTCAGACTTCCGGCGCCCAGCTGGGTTTGCCCATGCGGAAAATACAGATGTGGGCTTGGGCTTTGTGCCCCAGTGCAAAGTAAGGCTGCCCAGTCTGTGTCCAGTGAATGACACCAACACCCTCGAGTCACCCAGGCTAGACATCTTGTTGTCACCCTAGACTCATGTCTCACACCTCACAGCAGGTTTGTTTATCCAGCCCTGAAGACCTCACTTGATAATACCTTCAGACTCCATCTACTTTTCTCTCAACCGCTCTGCACACAGACCTAATGAAGGTCCTCATTGCTGATCAACGACACTATTCAAATAAGAGCCAACTAGCTTCTTTGTATCTGGCCTCATGACCTCTTCACTGATGTTTTCCACCAGTGATTTTTCTTTTTAAAAACAATTTTTATTTATTCTTTTTTTTTTCTTTTTAAAAAAAAAATTTATTTAGGGCTGGAGAGATGGCTTAGCGGCTAAGGCCCCTGCCTGCTAAGCCTAAGAACGCTGGTTCCAATCTCCAGCGGTTCCAATCTCCAGGTCCCACGTTTAGCCAGAGGCAAGGGCGCAATGCCACACTTGCCCACAAGGGGGCGCACACATCTGGATTTCGTTCACAGCAGCTGAGAGACTGCTGGCACGCCCATCTCTGTCTCCCTCTCTGTCTATCTCTCTCTGTCTCTCTCTCCAAAAATAAATAAAAAATAATAAAAATTTTTAAAATTTATTTATTCTTTTTTTTTTTTTTTGGTTGTTCGTGGTAGGGTGTCACTGTAGCCTAGGCTGACCTGGAATTCACTATGTATTCTCAGGGTGGCCTTGAACTCACCTCTGCCTCCTGAGTGCTGGGATTAAAGGCATGCACCACCACGCCCATCTTATTATTATTAATTAATTAATTTTATTTTATTATTATTACTTTTTTTTTTTTTTGGTTTTTCAGGGTAGGGTCTCACTCTAGCTCAGGCTGACCTGGAATTCACTATCTAGTCTCAGGGTGGTCTCGAACTCTTGGCAATCTTCCTACCTCTGCCTCCTAAGTGCTGTGATTGAAGGCATGTGCTACCATGCCCAGCTTCCCCCAGTGATTTTTCTAAATTACTAATCTGATCAAGTTTTACCTCTTGCTCTCCTACTCCTGATGAACACCTTCCAATGACACCTCCTTGTCTTTGGGTTGAAGTTCAAATACCTTAGTGGCATACCAGCCCTGCCTCTTGGCCACATTCCTCCATGCCCTGTGTTCCAACCATCTAATCTCCATTTCCTGATCCTATGTACTCTTCCCCTCTTCAGTATTTTTCTAGTTGTCTCCCCTGACAATGACTTCAGTATTCACTTGTTCACAACATGCATGCCGAAGCTTGCTATGTGTCAGGGCTTATTCTAGGTGCTGTGCATCCATGAACAAAACAAACAAAAGTTTGAACTTTAGCACCTCCATCCAGTGGTGGTGATAAGAGGGGACAGATAAGGGTCAAAATTAGTAAGTTATAGGCTGAGGAGGTGGCTCAGTGGATAGCGTGCTCATTGCCCAAGTCTGAGAACCTGAGTTTGGAGCCATCCCAGAGCTCATGTAAAAGACCCTGCCTCAAAAGATTAACTGAAACTTGTCCTCTGACTTCCACACGTGCTATGACACGTGTGCCTACCCTTGCACATATGAACATGCACACACATACATATGGGAGATGGCTCAGCCGTTAAAGCTGCTTGCTTATAAAGCCTGCTGGCGTGGTTTCAATTTCCCACCCACATAAAGCTAGATGGGCATTTATTAGCAATGGCAAGAGATCCTGACTCATGCATGCTCATGTGCCTTACTTACACACACACACACAAATAAATAAAATCTTAAAAAAAATTTATCCGGCACTCGGGAGGCAGAGGTAGGAGGATAACTTGAGTTTGAGGCCAGCCTGGGGCTACAGATCAGCCTGCTAGGGTGATACCTACCTCAAAAAAATTTTTTTGTTTGTTTGGTTTTGGTTTTTCGAGGTAGGGTCTCATTCTAGTTCCCGCTGACCTGGAATTTACTATGTACTCTCAGGGTGGCCTCCAACTCATAGCCATCCACCTATCTCTACCTCCCAAGTGCTGGGATTTAAGGCATGCGCCACCCACACAGCTAAAAATTTTTTAATAAGTAAGTTATTAGGCTGGGAAGAAACAAGTGCTATGGGAAAAAGCAGAGCAGGACTGGCAAGGCACAGCAGATGTGACAATTGCTGAAATTTCAAATTTCATAATAGGAAAAGCCAATATATTTCCTTCTGCATTCACATTCAACAGAGACTATAACACCTCTGGATAGTAAAGTATGTGAGCTTTTCTTCACACACTGAACAGTTTCTATGATTTGGAGAAGTATTCCCCAAAGGCCCATCTGTGTATTAAAAAGCTTGCCCCCACCCCCAGCCTGTGGTACTATTGGCTTTTGGTTGGCATTTTAGGTTTGGAAGCAGGATCTCACTATGTAGTCCAGGCTGATCTCGAGCTTGTGCTCCTTCTGTCTAAGCTTTCTGGCTTTCTGAGTTCTGGTATTATAGGTGTGCACCAACACACCTGGCTCTGAGGTGTTATTGGTTATATCTTTTAAAAAATTTTTTAATTATTTTATTTATTTTTGGAGAAAGACACAGAGAGAGACAGACAGAGAGGGAGAAGGAGAGGGAGACAGATAGAGATGGGCGCGCCAGCAGTCAGCTGCTGTGAACGAAAGCCAGATGCCTGCGCCCCCTTGTGGGCAAGTGCAGCATTGCGCCCTTGCATCACTTTGCATCTGGCTAAACGTGGGACCTGGAGATTGGAACTGGGTTCTTAGGCTTAGCAGGTGGGCACCTTAACCACTAAGCCATCTCTCCAGCCCGGTTATATCTTTTTTTAAAATTTAATTTAATTTATTTATTTGAGAGAGAGAGGAAGAGGCAAAGAGAAAGAGAGAACGGGTGTGCCAATGCCTCCAGCCACTGCAAATGAATTCCAGATGCATGCACCCCCTTGTGCATCTGGCTTACGTGGGTCCTGGGGAATCAAACCGGGGTCCTTAGTCTTCTTAGGCAAACTCTCTAACAGCTGTCATTTCCCCAGCCCAGTATATCTTAGTTCTAATTTTCAATTATTTATTTGAGAGAGAAAGAAAGAGGCAGATAGATAGAGAATGGGCACACCAAGGCCTCTAGCAAATGAACTCCAGATGCATGTGCCATCTTGTGAATCTTGTTTATGTGGGTCCTAGGGAATCAAACCTGGGTCCTTTGACTTTGCAGGCAAGTGCCTTAACTGCTAAGCCATCTCTCCAACTTGGTAATTTCTTTTTGTTTTGTTTTTCAAGGTAGGATCATGCTGTAGCCCAGGCTGATTTGGAATTCACTATGGACTCTCAGGATGACTTTGAACTCACAGCAATCCTCCTCCCTCTGCCTCCCTAGTGCTGGGATTAAAGGCATACACCACCATGCCCAGCAAATAATTTTTTAAAAAGAAGCAATTCTAGGGCTGGAGAGGTGGCTCAGCAGTTAAAGGCACTTGCTTGCAAAGCCTGCTAGCCCAGGTTTAATTCCTCAGTGCTCAAGGAAAGCCAGATGCACTAAGTGGCATATGGATCTGGAGTTTATTTTATTTTAATATATTTAATTAATTTATTTATTTGAGAGAGAAAGAGGCAGAGAGGAGAGAGAGAGAGAGGAGGGAGGGAGAGAATGGGCATGCCAGGGCCTCCAGCCGCTGCAAACGAACTCCAGATGTATACACCCCTTGTGCATCTGGCTTATGTGGGTCCTGGAGAATTGAACCAGGATCCTTGGCCTTTGCAGGCAAACACCTTAACTGCTAAGTCATCTCTCCAGCCCTGGAGTTTATTTTCAGTGGCAGAAGGCTCTGGGTGCGTCACTTTGCATCTGGCTAAACATGGGACTTGGAGATTGGAACTGGCGTCGGCGTTCTTAGGTTTAGGAGGCAGGCGCCTTAACCACTAAGCCATTTCTCCAGCCCTAATTTATTTATTTTTAAACTTTATTTCTTTTCTTTTCTTTTCTTTTCTTTTCTTTTCTTTTCTTTTCTTTTCTTTTCTTTTCTTTCCTTTCCTTTCCTTTCCTTTTTCTTTCTTTCTTTCTTTCTTTCTTTCTTTCTTTCTTTCTTTCTTTCTTTCTTTCTTTCTTTCTTTCTTTCTCTCTTTTTGGTTTTTCAAGGTAGGGTCTCACTCTAGCCCAGGCTGACCTGGAATTCACTAGGTAGTCTCAGGGTGGCCTCAAACTCACGGCAATCCTCTTACCTCTGCCTCCCAAGTGCTGGAACTAAAGGTGTGTGCCACCACACCCGGCTATTTCTTTTAAAGCAGAGAGGTAGATAGAAAGAAGAGAGACAGACAGAGAGAATGGGAGCACCAGGGCCTTCAGCCACTGCAAACAAACTCTAGCTGCATGCATCTCTTTGTACACCTTACTTTACATGGGTACTGGAGAACTGAACTCAGGTTGTTAGGGTTTTCAGGCAAGCGCTTTAACCGCTGAACCATCTCTCAAATAATTTTTTGTTTTTTTGTTTTTTGAGGTAGGATCTCACTCTAGCCCAGGCTAACCTGGAATTCACTGTAGTCTCAGGGTGGCCTTGAACTCACAGCAATCCTCCTACCTCTGTTTCCCAAGTGCTAGGATTAAAGGCATGCACCACCATGCCCGGCTTTCAAATAATTTTTTAAACCAATAATAAGTTGGGCATGGTAACTTATGCCTATTATCCCAGCAAGACCCTGTCTCAAAAAAAAAAAAAAAAAAAAGGTAAGAGAGAAATCATTAGGTCATTCCAGATATCCAGATATCCTCTTTTTTTCTTCTCCAAACAAGAGACAGAAGGAATAAGCCTCTCTGGGGTTGTTTTCATAGTGCGACGGCTCAAACCCAGGGCCTTGTGTAATCTAGACAAGAGCTCTAGCCACATCCCAACCTTCCTTCCTGTAGCCTTGTGGTTTTTCACTCTAGCATTCTAGTAGCAATAAAGACCAGTAAAAGCAGTCTAAAGCTCAGAAAAACAAAGTTAGAATAAAGGGAAAGTCAGAATAAAAGGGTAGGTTCAGAGCTGAGAGACCATAGCAAAATGAGCAGCACAGACTGTATAGACCACAGAAGAGAATTTAGACTTTATCTTATGAGCAATGGGAAATTGCTGGCTAGTTTAAGTAGGAACTTGATATGATCAGATTTATCTGTCCTTTTTTTTATATGTATGTGTGTATTGTGTACATATATGTATATGTGTATACATGCTCATATATGTGTGGGCATGTGTGTGAGGAGAAAGGTCCACATCTGGTATCCTCCTGTATTATTGTCTACCCTTTTTCCCTTTTCTTTTCTTTTCTGTTCTGTTCTTTTCTTTTCTTTTCTTTTTTCTTTCCTCCCTCCCTCCCTCCCTCCCTTCCTTCCTTCCTTTCTTTTTTTTTTCTTTTTTTGAGGTAGGGTCTCACTCCAGCCCAGGCTGACCTGGAATTCCGTGGTCTCAAGGTGGCTTTGAACTCACAGCGATCTTCCTACCTCTGCCTCCCAAGTGCTGGGATTAAAGGTGTGCGCCACCATGCCCAGCTGCCACAGCATTTTATTTTTATTTTTTTAAATAATATTAAATTAAATTAATCTATTTATTTGAGAGAGAGAGAGAGAGAGAGAGAGAGAGAGAGACAGAATGGGCGCACCAGGCTTCTAGCCACTGCAAACGAACTCCAGACTTATGCACCACCTTAAGCATCTGGCTTATGTAGATCCTGGGGAATTGAACTGAGGTCCTTTAGCTTTGCAGGCAAGCGCTTTAACCACTGGGCCATCTCTTCAGCCTCTCCACAGCATTTTAAGTGAGTTTTGACGTCCTCATGCTTGTGTGACAAGCACTTTACCCAGTGAGCCATCTCCCAAGCACCCAGATTTATCTGTTGAAAATATCGCTCCGGCGACCATGTAGAAAGCAGAGGTGGACAGTGGCAGAAGGAAGAAGGCTCAACCGAGACATGGTGGTCACTTGTGTGAAGTGGCCAGACAGGAAGTGTAGAATTGAGAGCACTTAGAGATAGACTTGGTATGGAATATGCAGGCAAGGGGGGAGTGCAGGACACAGTTGGCTTTGGGGAAGAATTGGATGGTATTGTCATCTATGGAGGTAGGAAGACTCAGGGGAGTGGGATTAGAAAGAATAAATAATTCTTTCTTTCTTCCTTCCTTTCTTTCTCTCTCTTTTTCTCTTTCTCTTTTTTTTCTTTCTTTCTTTCTTTCTTTCTTTCTTTCTTTCTTTCTTTCTTCCTTTCTTTTTGCCTTTTCGAGGTAGGGTCTTACTCTAGCCCAGGCTGACCTGGAATTCACTTTGCAGTCTCAGGGTGTCCTCGAATTCATGGTGATCCTCCTACCTCTGCTAGGATTAGAGGTGTGTGCTACCACACCTGGTTTACGAAGTCTTTTAAAAATATTTACTTGGGGGCTGGAGAGATGGCTTAGTGGTTAAGGCGCCTGACTCCTAAGCCTAAGAACTCTGGTTCCAATCTCCAGTGGTTCCAATCTCCAGGTCCCACGTTTAGCCAGATGCAAAGTGACGCAAGGACGCAATGCTGCACTTGACCACAAGGGGGTGCACGCAGGTGGATTTCGTGTGCAGCAGCTGAGAGGCTGCTGGCGTGCCGTGCCCATCTCTATCTGTCTTCCTCTCCCTCTCTCTCTCTCTCTGAGTCTCTCTCTCAAAAAAAATTTAAAAAATTAAAAATATTTACTTGGAAGTTGGGCGTGGTGGTGCATGCCTTTAATCCCAGTATGGCACAATACAGGCCTGGTCCTAGCCAGACCACATGGCAGAAGACAACAGGAAGTGGCTTCTGTAAAAATGGCGTTTTGCGCAGGCTCGATGTGACAACAGTTACAGCCCCATGCTCGCAAGAAGCCTACTACGAGATGTCCTGTCCAGAGACAAGCTGTCATTGGTCACCAAAAGGGGACCATCCCATACAAGGATTAACAGCCCCTTAAAACCTATGTGCATTGTGCTAAATAAATGAGTTTGTGGATTCTCGCTCCCGCTTTCACCCAACTCCCAGAGTCTGTGTCGTGACTCCGCGCTGCTCACCCCAATTCGGCAGAGACCCTATCGTCCCTCCTGAGCTGGCCTTGGGGGGGGACCCCAACATCTGGCGCCCGAACAGGGACCCTCTGCCCCAACGTCGGTGTTAGTGAGACACCCCCATCCGTGACCCCCTGCCCCATCGGCATCTGGCGAGATGCCCCATTGAACGTCCCGTGAGCCGGTGAGCAGCCCCCTCGGCGTTTGGCAGAACAGCAAAACGCCCAGTTCTTTGAGAAGCCCCCTCAGCGAGTAGCCCCCTCGGCAATGCCTCGTCCTTGAAAGTCCGACAAGCAAAGCGCCCAGTTCTTCATTGGTGAGAGAAAAACGGCTAACGGTTGCCTGTGGGTGAGCAGGCAGCCCCTTTCCCCCCTTCTTCCTTTGTTTGTCCTCCCCTTCCCCCCCCAGTAAGGCACACACTGCCGCATGGCCCTAAGCCTATGTTGGCCCCTCCCCCCATTAAGCACAAGACACGTAGGTCCTAAACAATCTATCCGTATGTCTCAGCTGGCCCCAGCATTAGGACTTGTGGTTTGCATGATTATCCTCTGGTCTATCATCTTTGATCTGGGTTATTATTTTCTCAGTCTCTTTGATTCAGGAGTGTCCCAGCCCAGCCCCCCCATCAAACAACACCACGCGGCAATGGGCAACCTCCCTCCCCACCAGAGGACACCGCAATTGCAAGCTCTTAAGGCCCTCCTTCTGCAATGTGGCTTAAAATTAAAACAAAAAGACCTCCATAGCTTTTGGGATGAAACTCTTGTTTTAGCCCCATGGATCACTCCGGAGAACATCTGGGATGCTAACATTTGGTCCCAGGTCCTAGTCCTTGCCAAAAAACACGAGGTTTATAAAGGGCACACACCCCCTAGGCAACAGCCTCATATGTATGGTACAATACAGGTCTAGCCCCTAGCTAGACCTCATGCTAAAAGCCATACCAGGCCATACCCCTCGGGTTTTCTCACCAGGATGGCAGCCAGCCCATGACGGGTAAGATTCCATGAGATGGGGCAACCTAAGACAGGCACTGTCACATGTGATGATCCCTTGGGGCCTGGGTTCAACAATGGCTTTCCAAAAGCCATACCAGGCTATCCCCCTCGGGTTTTCTCACCTAGGTGGCATTTGGCCCATGACGGGTAAGGCTCCATGAGATGGAACAACCTAAGACAGGCACTGTCACGTATGATGATCCCTTGGGGCCTGGGTTCAACAATGGCTTGGCAATAAACCATACCTCTCAGGGTTGCCAATAATAAAAACAAAAAGGAGGATATGTATGGCACAATACAGGCCTGGTCCTAGCCAGACCACATGGCAGAAGACAACAGGAAGTGGCTTCTGTAAAAATGGCATTTTGCGCAGGCTCGATGTGACAACAGTTACAGCCCCATGCTCGTGAGAAGCCTACTACGAGATGTCCTGTCCAGAGACAAGCTGTCACTGGTCACCAAAAGGGGACCGCCCCATACAAGGATTAACAGCCCCTTAAAACCCATGTGCATTGTGCTAAATAAATGAGTTTGTGGATTCTCGCTCCCGCTTTCACCCAACTCCCGGAGTCTGTGTCGTGACTCCGCGCTGCTCACCCCAATTCGGCAGAGACCCTATCGTCCCTCCTGAGCTGGCCTTGGGGGGGACCCCAACATCCCAGCACTCGGGAGGCAGAGGTAGGAGGATTGCTGAGAGTTAGAGGCCACCCTGAGACTAAATAGTGAATTCCAGGTCAGCCTGGGCTAGAGCGAGACCCTACCTTGAAAAACAACAACAACAACAACAACAAAAAAAAAACAACAAAAAAAACATGGGCTAGAGAGATGGCTTAGCAGTTAAGGTGCTTGCCTACCAAGTCAAAGGACCCAGATTCGATTCCTCAGTACCCATGTAAAGCCAGACGCACAAGGTAATGCATATGCTGGAGTTCATTTGCAGTAGCTGGAGGTTCTGGTGCGCCCATTCTCTCTCTCTTTCTCTACCTTCCTGCCTCCCTCTCTCTCTCTCAAATAAATAAAAATATTTACGTATGTATTTATTTGAAAGATAGAGATACAGAGAAAAAGAGAAAGAGAGAGAGAGAGAGAGAATAAGTACACCAGAGCCTCTTGCTGTGGCAAACAAACCCCTGACACACATGCCATTTTGTGTATGGGGGTACTAGGAATTGAACCCAGGGCTGAGGCTTTGCAAGCAAGCATCTTTAACTGCTAAGCCGTCTCTCCATCCTGGGAATAGAGAATTCTGTTAGGGTTACGTTGCATTGTTACATGCCGCCAGCCAACCAAATGGAGAGATGAGGTGATCTGATGAGTTGGGTTTGGGAAGTAAGGATCGATGGTGAGGCCGGGGCCCTGGATGAGATGACTAGGAAGAAAGTCTGGATGAGATCCAGGTGCCTATAGCTGATAACAATATGTAGCCCAGGGAGATTAGAAGCAGTGGGGCTTGTGTAGTGGGGTTTTTTTTTTTTTTTTTCATAAACTTACATGTGTTTTACTCTTCCCCACCCCCACTTTTAATAATTCTTTCAAGTAAAGTCTCTCCTTACCAACAACCCCCAAAACAGAAACAAAACACTACGTGTGTGGCTTGGTCTCTTTCATTTGCAGATAATAGATGGACTCAGATAGCCAGGATTTGAATTTTAGCCCATAGGCTGAACCCTTGGTGACCTAGGGACAGTCAAAGACCTGCTTTATTCTAAGATAGTATTGAGGAAGTTTCACTGTGTCTATATTCCATGCAGCACAATTATCCTAATTAAACTATAATTGCTTCCTCCCCCTGTCCTGGTTGCCAAGAAATCTTTGACTAGGCAGCGGGATCATGTCACTTTACTCCTCTCTCAGGAGCATGAAGCTATTCAATCCTTCCTTTCATTTGGGTCTAAGGAGCAGATCCAACCTGCTCTGGTCTCCACCCATCCCTATAGCCTCCAGGCACACTGTGGGCCTCTTATAATTTCTGTTTTCCTTCCAGTGTGTGGTTTCTCTTCCCGACTGCTCTTCTCTTCCCACTTTCTGCCTTTTTTTTCTGAATTTTTAAAAGTTTATTATTTATTTATTTAGAGAGAGAATGAGCACACCAGGGCCTCTAGCCACTGCAAATGAACTCCAGACGCATGTGACACCTTGTGCATCTGGCTTACATGGGTCCTGGGGAATTGAACCTAGGTCCTTAGGCTTTGCAGGCAAGTGCCTTAACTGCTAAGCCATCTCTCCAGCCCCCTGTCTCTCTTTCTCCTTCTACCTTCCTCTTCCTCTCTCTCTCTCAAATGAATAAATAAATAAATAAATAAATAAAAATATTTAAAATCAAGAAATTAGATGGGTATGGTGGCTCACGCCTTTAATCCCAGCACTCGGGAGCCAGAAGTAGGAGGATCACTGTGAGTTCAAGGCCACCCTGAGGCTACATAGTGAATTCCAGGTCCACCTGGGCTAGAGCAAGACCCTACCTTGAAAAAAAAAATCTATAAATTATATATTAGGAAGAATTTACTGATAAAGAAATACTAAGGTTAAATGAAGGCTGTTGTAGTTATGTTTTTGTTGCTAGGATAAAGCACCCAAGGCAGTTGATGGGAGGAAAGTTTATATTTTGGCTTCTATTCACAGTGGGAAGCTTCGTGATGGCAGGGGAAAGTGTAGCATGAGCAGAGGCTGGACATCACCTTTGCTACGGTCAGTGGACAACAGCAGCAGGACAGTGGGTAGAACTAACACCGGCCAGCTAGTGCCTGATAAACCTCAAAGTCCCCTCCAAACGAAACACTGCCTCCAGCAAGACTCCACCTCCCAAATGGCCACCATCTGGGGACCAAGCATTCGGAACACGTGAGTTTATGGGGGCATCTGATTCAAAGCACCACAAAAGCAGAGGAAAATATCCCCCTCTACCTCAGGACCATTAGCTGCACGTGGGGATGTGGCCCATGAGCCCTTGCCCTTCAATGACAGGCCTGATTTTGTGCCGGTCTTGTGCCACTAACTGTGCCATCAAGAATGCATGGGAGAGCCAGGTGTGGTGGTGCACGCCTTGAATCCCAGCACTCAGGAGGCAGAGGCAGGAGGATTGCCTGTAAGTTCGAGACTACCCTGAGACTACATAGTGAATTCCAGGTCAGCTTGGGCTAGAGTGAGACCCTACCTCAAAAAACAAAAAGCAGGGTTGGAGAGATGGCTTAGCAGTTAAGGCACCTGCCTGCTAAGCCTAAGAACCCGGTTCCAATCTCCAGGACCCACATTTAGCCAGATGCAAAGTGACGCAAGGGCGCAATGCCACACTCGACCACAAGGGGGCGGATGCATCTGGATTTCGTTCACAGCAGCTGAGAGGCTGCTGGCGTGCCCATCTCTATCTGTCTCCCTCTCCCTCTCTCTCTGTCTCTCTCTCTCTGTCTCTCTTCAAAAACAAAACAAAACAAAACAAAAAAACAGTGCATGAGAAAATAGGGCATAAAGGCAGCAGATAGTGTATTTGTAAACAGAGGGCCAGAATACCAGGTTGGCGAAGTTAAAATGGAGTCAGGTAAGGGGAATTGTTAGGCAGGGAGAGTTAACTTAGGAAGCTATGAAAAAAAAAAAACCACAAAAAGCAAAAAAACAAACTTTAAGAAGCTGGGCATGGTGACACATGCCTTTTAACCCCAGCACTTGGTAGACAGAGGTAGAAGGATCATCAGGAGTTCAAGGCCAGCTGAGATTTCATTGTGAATTCCAGGTCAGCTTGGCCTACAGTGAGACCCTCCTTCAAAAAAGAAAAAGAAAAACCAAGAAAGAAAACCCAATTCTTTGTTCACTAATTAAATAATATAATTTGAGAGAGAGAGAGAGAACGCCTGAGACAGGGCGGGAACTTCCTATGAGGGTAAATAATGCTGCCCATGGAAGTCACAGGTTGTTACAGGAAAACACCAGTGCCCAGGTGAGATGCTTCCCGGTGAGTTGTTGGTTAGAGAGGCTCCCGAGTTCTCCAAAAACAGTGCAGGCTATTACCAAAGTTCTTGGATATCCACCAGGACTAGATAGGAAGACTCTGTAGCTGATGCCAACAGCGCGGGCATCAGTAGCAGGGAGAAATCATGCTGGAACTGAGCTGGACGCCTCCTCCCCGTTGGCTAGCTGTCAGAGTGCTGGAAAGTGCTGTGCAGGCTGCTGGGTGAGAAAAGTCATCAATATGCTCACCCAACTGCTGAGCAGCCCTGCGTGCTACACAACGGACTACACAACTAGACAAGAGGGGCCCACCCGTGCAATAGTGACATGACTGTTATGAAGGTTACCAACTGCTCTTGGATGGATCTGAGACCCTCTTGATGGGAGAGAATACTGCCTGGTACTGAAAACCTAGTCAAAAGCCTATGGTTGTAAAGGTTGCAGATCCCAAGAGGGAGCTTTACTGTTGGTTGACTAAATGGATATGTTGTGCATATCAAATTGCCCTCTGAATATTTCTATTATATTTATTCTCATAGATTAGTAATGATCACACCTGGGTCAGGGAGTTTCTTTTTCTTTTTTAAAAAACATTTTTATTTATTTATTTGAGAGAGAAAGAGAGAGAGAGAGAGAGAGAAGGAGAAAGAAACAGGCAGATAGAGAATGGGCACACCAGGGCTTCCAGCCACTGCATATGAACTCCAGATGTGTGTGCCACCTTGTGCATCTGGCTTACATGGGCCCTGGGGAGTTGAACCTGGGTCCTTTGGCTTTGCTAAGGACCATCTCTCCAGCCCTCTTTTTTTTTTTTCAAGGTGGCCATGAATTCTGGAAAGACTGAAATCTTGTCACAGTGCTGAGAATAGGTGAAGGTTGAGTATTCAGTACTAAATGAGACATCTTTACCAAACCCTCCAAGGTTCTGGGAACGTAGCTGAAGAGAAGGAGGGAAGAATGAAAGAGGCACAGGGAGGAGAGAAGTACTTTGGGACACTATCTTCTGAACATCAAGTGACTGCTACATTTTGACCTCCCAGCCGCTGTTGACAACCTCCATAAGTCCTTCACAAGGTTGAGCTCATCAACAGTTTGACTTGGATAATGGAGGAAGGAGAAAAAAAGTTATCAAAACAGAAGAGGTGCTGGGCGTGGTGGCGCACACCTTTAATCCCAGCACTTGGGAGGCAGAGGTAGGAGGATCACTGTAAGTTCAAGGCCACTCTGAGAGTGCATAGTGAATTCCAGGTCAACCTGGGCTACCTCGAAAAAACAAAACAAAACAAAAGAAAAAAGCCAAAAGAGGGTCTAGTTGGAAAGAAGGAGTTCAGTGGAGGGTGGGTGATGAGGGGACAAAAGAAGATATGAGAGGGATTCTGATTAAATTACATTATGTTCATATATTAAAATGGTCAATAACAAAGTTAAAAGATGCCAGGCGTGGTGGCGCACACCTTTAATCCCAGCACTTGGGAGGCAGAGGCAGGAGGATCACTGTGAGTTCAAGGCCACCCTGAAACTACATAGTCAATTCCAGGTCAGCCTGGGCTAGAGTGAGACCCTACCTTGAAAAATAAAAAAATAAAAAGTGGGGCTGGAAGGATGGCTTAGCGGTTAAGGCTTTGTCCTACAAAGCCAAAGGATCCAGGTTCAATTCCTCAGGACCCACATAAGCCAAATGCACAAGGTGGCACATGCTTCTGGAGTTCTTTTGCAATGGCTGGAGGCCCTGGCACACCCATTATCTCTGTTTCTCTGTCTCTCTCTGACTTTCTCAAATAAATAAATAAATAAATAAATAAACAAACAAACAAACAAACAAACAAATAAATAAAAACTTTCCAAACAAAAGTTTGAAAATGCATGGCAATGTGGTACACTGAAAACAGAAGACAGTGGTCCACCTTCTTTCACTCCCTCCTCTGGCTCTTATAGTCTGCTCCTTCTTCTGTGATGTTCCCCAGGCCTTGGAGGGGATGATGCAGATGTCCCATTTATGGCCAAGCATCCAACACCCCTTATTATCTGTATTTTTTCCTTTAAAATATATTTTGTTTATTTATTTATTTATTTATTTGAGAGAGAGAGGGAGGGAGGGAGAGAGACAGAGAGGGAATGGGCGCCCAGGGCCTACAGCTACTGCAAACATACTCCAGACACGTGTATCCCCTTGGGCATCTGGCTTACGTGGATCCTGGAGAGTGGAACCGGGATCCTTTGGCTTTGCAGGCAAACACCTCAACTGCTAAGCCATCTCTCCAGCCCTTGCATTTTGTTTTTTGAGGCAAGCCCAATAGATTGGCCTTTTTTTCCTCCCCCTCCCCAGATTGTCCTTTTTATGAGAAAGAGAGAGCGAGAGAGAGAATTGGCATGTCAGGGCCTCCAGCCACTGAAATCAAACTCCAGATGCGTGAGCCACCTAGTGAGCATGTGTGACCTTGCACAAGTGTCAACTTGTGCACCTGGTTTATGTGGGATCTGGGGAGTCGAACATGGGTCCTTAGGCTTTGCAGCCAAGTGCCTTAAAGGCTAGGCCATCTCTCCAGCCCTATTGTCTGCATTTTGAGGAGTTATGAGTCTCTGCAGAGACCACTGCTCACTGTAAAGGAAGTGTCTCTGACTAAAGCTGTTAGCAGCTCCAGTCTACAAGCACAAACATAGCATAATTATGTAGCAGGCAATTTGATGGATATATGGTATTCATTCAGCTAAACAGCAGTGCTCCTCTTATGGAGCAAGCCTCAAATTCAACCAGAAAGCCGCTGGTTAGCCCCATTCCTGACTTGCTAAGGACACTTAAAAAAATTTTAATTTAGCACAGGGCATGGTGGCGCACGCCTTTAATCCCAGCACTAGAGAGGCAGAGGTAGGAGGATCACCATGAGTTCAGGGCCACTGTGAGTCTACATAGTGAATTCCAGGTCAGCCTGGGCTAGAGAGTGAGACCCTACCTCAAAAACCAAAAAAAAAAATTAATTTAATTTATGCATTCATTTATTTGAGAGAGAGAGAGAGAGAGAGAGAGAGTGAGAGAGAGAGAAAGAGGCAGAGAGAGAACAGGGCTCACCAGAATCTCTAGCCACTGCAAATGAACTCCAGACGCATGTGCCACCTTGTACATCTGGTTTATAGGGGGTACTGGGGAGTCAAACCTGGGTACTTATGCTTCATAGGCAAGTGCCTTAACCACTAAGCCATCTCTCTAGCCACCATATTTTAAAAAAATATTTTATTTTATTTATTTGAGACAAAGAGTCAGATAGAGAAAGAGTAAGCGAAACCACTTTTATAAGGTTTAGAGAGATTCTATTAGACTAAGAGAAGGAAAGAGGAGGAAGTACAGAGAACTCCCGCCATGAGGGAGCAAACTAAAGCCCCCAAAGGCACTTGTTGCTAGACTTGAGACTCCTGTACCTAGTGCTGCCAGGAACCTACCACCTCCATAGAGCTGGGCATGGTGGCTTCTCCAGCCCAGGAGGGGTACTTTAATCCCAGTTTTCTGACTGGCAGGGAGAGGCTCAGGAGGATCAAAAGGTAGCCAGTTCGTGGCGGCCATCCTGAGGATCATTGTGAGTTCATAGTGAATTCCAGGTCAGCCTGGACTAGAGTGAGACCCTACCTTGAAAAACAAACAACAAAAAGGTGTGTTTTTCTTGGTTGTCTGCTGATGACATATGCATTGTAGTGCTATATCTGTCATCTATGCCTGGGGCAACCTGAGGATCTTTCCAATTCTATACCCCCAGTATACCCCCAGATGTACCTGGAACATGAATTTCCTGGGCTTTATCTCTGACCTTTGTTTATATATCCCTGGTTCATTCCTACAATCAGAGAATTTCAGCATGACACTACACTTAGTTTTTCAGCCATCTCCCCTCCCTCACCAACTAGTGGCCTCCGATCCGTCTTCAAATGCTACGATGGACTGTTTCAGAAGCTTCCAGCCAGCTCCTCTGTTGGCAGCTCTGTTGGCTTTGTACTATGGGCAAGTAGAAGTTATGAACCAGATGTAAATTAATCCTGATTCCTTGGGGGCAAGCAACAAAAAACAGGATAATTCACTGGAAAGCTCACAGAGTTGGCAGGACCTGAAGATCTAATCTTAAAATGAGATAGGAGGGCTGGAGAGGTGGCATAGTGGTTAAAGCACTTGCCTGCAAAGCCTGAAGACTCAGGTTCGATTCTTAAGGTCCCAAGTAATGCACAAGGTGGCACATGCATCTGGAGTTCGTTTGCAGTGGCTAGAGGCCTTGGTGTGTCCATTCTCTCTCTCACATATAAAAATAAATAATAAGGGCTGGAGAGATGGCTCAGCGGTTAAGGCGCCTGCCTGCTAAGCCTAAGAACCTGGTTCCAGTCTCCAGGTCCCACGTTTAGCCAGATGCAAAGTGACACAAGGGTGCAATGCCACACTTGACCACAAGGGGGTGGACACATCTGGATTTTGTTCACAGCAGCTGAGAGACTGCTGGCGTGCACATTCTCTGTCTTCCTCTCCCTCTCTCTCTCTCTCTGTGTCTCTCTCCAAAAATAAAAATAAAAATAATAAATAAATAAAAATAAATAATAAATAAATGGATAAAATATATTTTTAAAATCTTGTTGGAGTTGGTAGAACACTTGTTTAGTGTGAGTGTGCGTGTGGCCCAAGTTTCAATGCCTAGCTCCACAGAAATAAATAATAAAATAAATTTTGAGTGTTGGAGAGATGGCTTAGTGGTTAAGGTGCTTGCCTACAAATCCTAAAGACCCAGGTTCGATCTCTGTTCAGATCCCAAGTAAGCCAGCTGCACAAAAGTGAGGCAAGCGCAAGGTCACACATGCCCACTAGGTGGCGCAAGCATCTGGAGTTCGATTGCAATGGCTGAGACCCTGGCTTGCCAATTCTCTTTCTCTCTGTTTCTCTCTTGCTCTCTATAAACAAAAAAACAAACAAACAAACAAACAAGCAAACAAACAAATAAATAAAAGAAAAAAATAAAATTTGAAACCCTCAGCTACTTCCTCCAGGTTTGGGAATAGATGGTGTTGTTTATGCCGGGTCTCTTATGCAGGTGCATGCCCTGGCACACCCATTCTCTCTCCCTCTCTCTGCCTCCCTTTTTCTCAAATAAATAAAATAAATATTTTTAAAAATGGGACAGGAGCCAATAGAAACCGTTCAACTATTTTATCTTAGAGTTACAGAGGAGATGGGTGTATTCCAAGCACTCATTTATTTCTTTCCTCCCTTCTCCCTCCACTTTTTTTTTTTTTTTAAAGCAGTTCTTTCACTCTAGCTCAGCCTGACCTGAAAGTCACTATGTATCCGGGGCTGGCCTCAAACTCATGGCAATCCTCCTACCTCAGTGTTCTGAGTGCTGGAATTATAGATATGAGCAATCACACAAAATATTTGAAAAATGACTTCTCTGTATTAAAGAACAAAAGGAAGCCAAGGCACTGTGGGTTGTTTCTAATAAAGGAGAAATGCACGCTGGGCAGTTAAACACAAATGGCTTCTGCAAGTGCCCGTGTTGCTGTGTCCCATCAGCCCACGTGGCCATTGCAGAGACCACACAGAGCAATGCTTGCTCACTCCCTGCCCAGCCTGCTCCATAATCATAGGGCTTTGGCCCTAGCTGCTACCACAGCCAGGGCCCCTGACCCTGCTCAATGTCCACAAAAACGCTGCCCAGAAGAGTCTCAAGGGTGCCCTCTGGGGACCAAAGCCAAATGAAGCTCTTCGTGGAGAGGGACTCAATAAAGTTTGCTGACTGATTCTCACCAGCGTGAGCCCTGGGACAGGGCACTCAGGTAGACATCTGTATCTGACTCTCCCCAGTGCATAAATGACACCAGCTATTCCCAAACAAGGAGAAATCACCCGAAGGCTTCAAAAATTAATTAATTAATTTTTTTGAGGCAATGTTTCACTCCTAGCCCAGGCTGACCTGGAATTCTCTATGTAGTCTCAGGGTGGCCTTGAACTCACGGTGATCCTCCTACCTCTGCCTCCCCAGTGTTGGGATTAAAGGCGTGCGACCACCACACTTGGTAAGATTTATTTTATTATTTGTTCCTATGGTGCTAGGAAATTTGGGCCACACATACACCAAGCAAATGCTCTGCCATTGAGCTATACCCCCAACAAGATTTTTAAAATATATTTGATCCATTTATTTTATGTTTTTATTTGAGACATTGAGAGAGGGAGACAGAAAGCAAGAGAGAGAGAATGGGTATGCCAGGGCCTCTAGCCACTGTAAATGAACTCCAGATGCATGTGCCACTTTGTACATATGGTTTACTTGCGCCCTGGAGAATTGAACCTGGGTCCTTTAGGCTTTGCAGGCAAGTACCTTAACAGCTAAGCCATCTCTCCAGCCCATTATCCTTTTATGAAAGAGAGAGAGAGAGTGCATGGGTACACAAGGGCCTCCCACCACTGCAAACCAAGTTGAGATGCATGTGCCACTTTGTGCATCTGGCTATGCATGGGTGCTGGACAGTTAGGCTTTACAAGCAAGTACTATAGCCTCTGAGCCATCTCTTTAGCCACCAATATATTTTTTTAAAGTCTTCAGTCCAGTGGTCTTCTGACTTTGATGTTCTTCCTCCACTGCCTTTCCTTGCTCTGCTCTGTTCATCTTTACAGGGCGTTTGGTTTCCTCTTTCCCTACTTGTGACCTATCTGGGGAAC
Source organism: Orientallactaga sibirica (assembly GCA_036365145.1). Taxonomy (NCBI): domain Eukaryota; kingdom Metazoa; phylum Chordata; class Mammalia; order Rodentia; family Dipodidae; genus Orientallactaga; species Orientallactaga sibirica. The sequence goes on along the minus strand of JAEOAD010000035.1, from coordinate 10,599,324 downwards.
GAGAATAGAGCAGCGGATGTTGGACGTCCAGTAACAGATTCTAGGAAGGTTCAGAGGAGAAGCCACTGTGGGTAAACATGCCACCATGAGGCTGGGGAAGTCTTGTCCTGTTCTGCTGTTGAGGGGAGTAGACTTCTTCCCTCACTGAGCAAACTAGACTTCTTCCTTCTTGCATGTAAGAAGTCTACAGGACTGTTCAAGCTAACCACATATGTACACTCACAACACACCTCTCTCTCTTTTTGGTTTTTTGAGTGAGGGTTTCACTCTAGCTCAGGCTGACCTGGAATCCACTATACAGTCTCAGGGTGGCCTCGAACTCACGGCCATCCTCCTACCTCTGCCTCCTGAATGCTGGGATTCAAAGCATGCGCCACCACACCCAGCTCTTTTTTTTTTTTTTTTTTTTTTTTTTTTTTTTGAGACAGGGTCTAGCTATGTAGCCCTTGCTGTCCTGAAACTCACTATATAGACTAGGCTGGCTTCCACATGCAATAATCTTCCTCCCTCTGCCTCCCAAGTGCTGCGTTTACAAGCATGAGCCACCACACCTGACTCTCGTTCCAAATATTATTCAGTATTTACTAAAGGCTGCATTCCATACTGCAAACACTTTACCAACTGAGCCATCTTCCAGCCCTGGAAGTGGATGAAATATAAATAAACAGATATTTTTCCATTTGGTATTGAGAGTGCTAATAATGGATTGAAGAGGGCTGGGAAAATGGCTCCGTGGTTAAAGGCATTTGCTTGCAAAACCTGCTGGCGCTGGGTCCAGATTCTTGGCCATCCAAGTAAAGCCAGGAGGGCATTCATTTGCAGTGGCAAGAGCCTCTGGCGCGCGCGCACGCACACACACACGCGCACACACACACACACACGCGCACACACACACACACACACACGTACACAAAAATGCAAAGAGGCAAATAAAAATTTTTAAAGGATTGATTGGAGGTGGCGAAGTCTCAGGCTTGCACCTTCTTTCTTTTGTATTTGCATCCAATGACCTGTGACTGTCACTCACCTTCACCCCACCCCTGGCCTCATGACGGTTGATCTTTTCTTGGCCAGCAGCCCATTCCAGTTGCAACTGGTTGAAGGCCCCGCAGCCACCCGCGATCCTGCAGTTTGCAACTGTCCCGGGAGGTGGCAGCATGTGGAAACTATCGGACACTTTCCCTGTCTCCTGAGCCTCCCTCCCTTTCCACCCACTTTGGCAGTTCCCCCCACATTCCAAGTTCCCGGAAAAGAGCTCTTTCTCAGCCTTTCGGAGCTGCCTCTGTGGAGGGTGTGACTTAAGCCGAGAACTTTTCCTGGGACGGAGGTCTGAACTGACTCAATCATTTTGTGGCTGGGCCTCCCTCTTTATTTTTGGCTGCGCTTTGCACGGCCTTCCTGTGTGTCTGAGCTCTCAGGCCAAGCGGCACAGCCCACGAGAACACCCTGTCCTCCTCCCCTGGCCTGGCCCAGCCTGAGCATCAAAGAACCAGACATGCCGAGCCCACCTCCAGGGGACTGGTTGAGCCCCAGGGATGCTTTAGCCAGGGTCAGAAGGTGGGTGTGGACATCGGAAGAAGCTGGAGTTAGCCTCTGAAAGCCCTGAGGCAATAGGCTCAAGTGTGTAAGTAAAAGACTGAGAGTCATCAAAAAGAGAGGGCTGAGGGATGGCATAGCAGTGAAAGGACTCAGGTTCGATTCCCCAGGACTCAAGTAAGCCAGATGCACAGGTGGCGCATGCATCTGGAATTTGTTTGCAATAGCTGGAGGCCCAGGCGCACCCATTCTCTCTCTCTCTCTCTCTGCCTGTGTCTGAAATATATATAAAGACAGAGCCCCCCACCCTTCCATCCCTTGTTTACTGTCAGTGGCTGCCATGTGACAGAACCTTCTGGATGGGGCCATCTGTCTTCCTGTGTGACTGTTTTTGTTTGTTTGTTTTGAGATAAGAGTCTCCTGTAGCTCTGGCTGGCCTGGCACTTGACATGTAACTGAGGATGGCCTTGAGCTTCTGATTTTCCAACCTCCCCTCCTAGGTGTGGGATCACAGGAATGGGCCGGCATGCTCTGCTATCTGCAGTGCTATGGATCCAACCCGGGCTTCGCGCCTGATAGGCAACCACTGCGTACTGACTGAACTACCCCCAGCCCACATGCTGGGTTGTATTCTGTGGGATATAACGCTGAACCCCTTTGACCTCCTCTCTTGTCTTCCCCACTTTTCCCTCTTGGATCCCTGAAGCTTCTGGCTTCTTGCTCCCAATTTCAGGAACACTGACTCCCACATCTGCAATCTCTATAACCTCCACTACTTCTTATTATAGTTAACATATTATTATTATTTATTTTATTATTATATTTTGTAGACTAGGGCTCACTCTCTGGCCCAGTGTTGTTCCTCATGCCTCAGCCTCCTGAGTGCTGGGATCACAGGCATGTGCCATGCTTGGCTGTATTTTGTTAATGTTATTTGTTTTCTGTATTTTACTTTTTGTATCACTGAGGATTGAACCGAGAGCCTCACACATACCAAGTAAGCACCCTACTCATGAGCTACATTCCCATCTCTGTTCTTTAATTTTTATTTTAAAGTTTCAACTTAGATACCATCCACGTTCCTAGCCATCTTTTTAAAAAATTTTTATTTATTTATTTGAGAGAGCAAGAGAGAAAGGCTGGGGAGGGGGAATGGGCGCGCCAGGACCTCCAGCCACTGCAAACAAACTCCAGATGCGTGCGCCCCCTTGTGCATCTGGCTTACTTGGGTCCTGGGGAATCAAGCTGAGGTCCTTTGGCTTTGCAGGCAAGCGCCTTAACTGCTAAGCCATCTCTCCAGCCCATGTTCTTTTAATTTTTATTGAGACAAGGTTTTTCTAAGTTTCACCTGTTTCAGCATCCCAAGTAGATGGAATTTCAGGCCTGCACCACTAGCGTAGCTGCTATTATAATTATAATTATTATTTTGAGACAGGTTCTCATATATTATAGACTGAACTAAATTTTGGCATGTAGCTTTGCATAATCTTAAACTTCTAATACTTCCACCTTGACCTCCTGGTGCTAAGATTACAGGCCTGCACCATCAAGCCTGGCTTGTGAAGTGGGGGAATCAAACCCAGTGCTTCCTGCATGCTGTGCAAGCACTTTCCCAACTGAACTACACCCCCAAACTATTTAATATTATTATTTTTTAAAATATATTTTATTTATTTATTTATTTATTTATTTATTTATTTATTTAAGAGAGAGAAAGAGGGAGGGAGAAAGAGAGAGAGAATGGGCACGCCAGGGCATCCAGCCACTGCAAATGAACTCCAGATGCATGTGTCCCCTTGTGCAGCTGGCTTACATGGGTCCTGGAGAATCAAACCAGGGTCCTTTGGCTTTGCAGGCAAACGCCTTAACTGCAAAGCCATCTCTCCAGCCCCCTATTTAATATTATTAAAAAATTTTATTATTGTCAAATTCCATAATTATAGACAATAAACCATGATAAGTCCCTCCCCCCTTTTCCCCTCTACAACTCCACTCTCCATCATTATCCCCTCTCCCTCTCCATCAGTCTCTCTTTTATTTACTTATTTATTTATTTTTATTTTTCATTTTTTAATTTTTTTAGGTAGGGTCTCACTCTAGCCTAGGCTGACCTGGAATTCACTCTGTAATCTCAGGGTGGCCTCGAACTCATGGCAATCCTCCTACCTCTGCCTCCCGAGTGCTGGTATTAAAGGTGTGCGTCACCACGTCCGGCTAGTCTCTCTTTTATTTTGATGTCATCATCTTTTTGTCCTGTCCCGATGATCTTCTGTAGGTAGTGTCAGGCACTGCAAGGTCATGGATTAATATTATTTTTAATCTTAATGCATAAGTCAGTTCCACACACTGTGTATGAAGATCCGTGGTGTATAGCTGTGCTAGTTCTGTGTTAGTGTATAAGATTTCTGAGAGAATCAACCTAGAGGACTGGACAGTTATTTTAGCTCATGGTTTCACAGGTTCTTCAGTCCATGGTTTGTTGGCCCTGTTGCTTTGGGACTACAGGACTATGGTGGCACAGTAAATCTGGTTGAGCCTGTGGTGGAGGAGGTCTATTCACTGCATGGCAGCTGGGAAGCTTAAAAAAAAAAGAGCTGGAGAGATGGCTTAGTGATTAAGCACTTGCCTGTGAAGCCTAAGGACCCTGGTTCAAGGCTCGATTCCCTAGGACCCATGTAAGCCAGATGCAAATGGTGGTGCATGCATCTGGAGTTCGTTTGCAATGGCTGGAGGCCCTGGTGCGCCCATTCTCTCTCTCTCTCTCTCTCTCTGCCTCTTTCTCTGTCTGTTGCTAATAACTAAACAAAAATTTTAAAAAATTTTTAAAAAAAGGAAAGGGTTCAGGTCTCACAATCTCCTTCGAGGGCATACCACTCATACCTTCAGTGGTCTAACTTCCTCCCATTATATATATTTTTCTTTCTTTCTTTCTTTCTTTCTTTCTTTCTTTCTTTATTTTATTATTTTATTTCATCTCATCTCATCTTTTTAAAATTTAATTTAATTTTATTTTTCTAGGTAGGGTTTCACTCTAGCCCAGGCTGACCTGGAATTCACTATGTCATCTCAGGGTGGCCTTGAACTCATGATGATCCTCCTATCTCTGCCTCCCAAGTGCTGTGATTAAAGGTGTGTGCCACCACGCCAGTCATGTCCCATCTCTTAAATGTTCCACCATCTCCCAAGAAGACTGCACACTGGTGACCAAGCAAGCCTTTGACACATGAGCCATTGGGGAACATTTTGGAATTCTAAATTCCAAATATTCTAAATATTTTATTTTATTTATTTATCTGCATGCAGAGACAGAGACGAGAGAAAGAGACAAAGTGAGAGAGAATGAACATGCCAGGGCCTCCAGCAACTGCAAATGAATTCCAAACACATGCGGCACTTTGTGCATCTGGCTTATGTGGGTCCTGTGGAATTGAACCTGGGTGTTTAGGCTTTGCAGGCAAGCACCTTAACCACTATGCAATCTCTCCAGCTCCTGGAATTTTTTTAAATTTTATTTATTTATTTGAGAGAGAGAGGCAGACACAGAGAGAGTATGGACACATCAGAGCTTCCTGCCACTGCAAACGAACTCTAAATACATGCGCCATCTTGTGCATCTGGCTTTACATGAGTACTGGGGAATTGAACTCAGGTCCTTAGACTTTACAGACAAGTGCCTTAACTACTGACCCATCTCTCCAACCTGAAAAAACTAATTAATTATTATTTACAAGTAGGGACAGAGAGAGAAAGAGAGAGGGGGGAGAGAAGGAGGGAGAGAATGGGTATACTAGGGCCTCTTGCCACTGCAAATGAACTCCAGATGCCACTTAGTGCATCTGGGTACTGATGAGGTGCCAACTAGGGTACTGGGGATTCAAACCTGGGCAGTCAGGCTGCAAGCAAGTGCCTTAACTGCTCAACCATCTCTTTAGTCCCTGTTTTGGATTTGGGCTATAGCAATAGTGCATTCATCACAATCTAAATACACACACTCTCTGGGTACATAGCCTGTTTCCTGGTATCTTTTTCTTGTTTTTTTTTTTTTTTAAATTTTATTTTTACTTATTTATTTATTTGACAGAGAAAGAGGGAGAGAGAGAGAATGGGCACTCCAGGCCTCCAGCCACTGCAAACCAACTCCAGATGCATGTGCCCCCTTGTGCATCTGGCTAATGTGGGTCCTTTGGCTTTGCAGGCAGATGCCTTAACTACTAAGCACCTTTACCACTGAGCCACCTCTCCAGTCCATAGTCCTTAATCATGAACCCTGATGTTCATAGGTCATCTATAGCTGGTCTTATATTTCCCTACTTTGGTAGCCTGACTGTGGTTGCCTGATCCTAGCAAACATGATTTGGCCTTGTCTCTGCCCACTCCTCCTTGCCTCAAGCTTCCTGTGCTCCAGCACCTTCAATAGCCTCAGTTCTCCAACAGGTCATTCTATATCTCACACCCATATCTTTGCTTATTCCCTCCATTACCTGAGACATTCCTTGACCTTTTGTATTGGGGATCCGTAGAGCAACAGAACAAGTAGAATATGTACAAAATAGGAATGAGGAGTGGTTTAGGGAGATGGCTCAGTAGTTAAAAGTGCTTGATTGCAAAGCCTGGGTTCAGTTCCCCAGCCACCTAAAGCCGGGTGCAAAAGGTGGCACAAGTGTCTGGTGTTTGTTTGCAGGAGCAAGCGACCCTAACATGCCCATACACATGCATACATAACTCTTTTTTTATTAAGTAGAAAGTCGTATGGATATGTCATATGTTTACATAAAAATTTTTAAATTAAAATAGAAATTGAAGCCGGGTATGGTGGTGCACACCTTTAATCCCAGCAGTCCAGAGGCTGAGGTAGGAGGATCGCCATGAGTTCGAGGCCACCCTGAGACTACATAGTGAATTATAGGTCAGCCTGGACTAGAGTGAGACTCTACCTCAAAAAAAAAAAAAAAAAAAACAAAAAACAAAAAAATAGAAATTGACTTATGTGATTAGGGATGCTAAGAAGCCCCAGAGTCTGCCTTCTGTAGACTAGTGGCATAATTCAGCCTGAGTCTAAAGGCCTGAGAAGCAGGAACATTTATGTTCAAGGGCAAGAGAACATAGATGTCCCAACTCAAATACAAAAAAAAACAAATGTGTCCCTCTTCTACCTTTCTGTTTTACTCGGGACCTCAGGGGATGAAGTCTACATGAGCACACTGAAGGAAGAGTGAGTCTTCTTCAACAAGTCTACTTACATGCTAATTCTTTCCAGAAACACAAACACCCCCCCCCCAAATAATGGCTTTTGTTTGTTTGTTTGTTTTTGCTTTTGTTTTTCGAGGTAGGGTCTCACTCTGGCCCAGGCTGACCTGGAATTCACTATGTCGTCTCAGGGTGGCCTTGAACTCATGGCGATCCTCCTACCTCTGCTTCCTGAGTGCTGGGATTAAAGGCGTGCATCACCAGGCCCGGCTCCAAAATAATGTTTTGTCACTTGTGGACATCCTTTAGCCTGGTCATGTTGGTATAGAAATAGAATTTTCACTCATCCCCCATTGTTAATTTGGCACTCATATACAATTTCATTTCCTTCATGATGCTTCCTCACCAAATAAAGATGCTAAAAAAGTCTAAGCTCCACCCACCATGACACATTTATGTGTCTGCAATTGAAAATACACTAATCCCTTCCCCAGAACAGGAAGTTGAGTCCTTAAGTGATGTTTACTCGTCTCTGGATACTATGATGTAAAAGTAACAACATTTGAATACTGCCACAAAGCCCGTTTATCTTTAATTACATACCAAGGGAATAGGAGGGGAAAGACAGCAAAGATGTTTGTTTAATATATATGTCATCACGAGCATCTTCCTGACGAAACAAGGGGGGAGATGCGTGTAGTAATTACAGTTCTCATTTCTGTGCCTGGTCATGTGGTCATAGCTGGTGTTTATAACTACCTTCTATTACTCACCTGAATCCCTCTTGCCTTCCGCAGAGCCTCTCAGCTGGGTGTGAATCCTTCCTGGTTGGGTAACACAAACCTTCATTTCCGAGGGGGTCTGTGTCATTGATAGTCTTGTCTGGACTGGTGGTTGTAGTTTTCCATTGGCCTTAATCACAGGCTGTGGTGACACCGAGACAGACATTCTTAGGGATCTCTGGTATTACAGCGTTTTTCTTCCTATTTTCACTGCCGAGTAGTAGCTCAGTTTCTCCTTGGTGATCTAGATCAACCACCCCAAACAATATCATGAATTTCTTTCTTTGCATGTTGAGGCAGGGGCATGAGGAGCCCCAAGTGGCCACATAGTGTCTTAACTTCCAGTTTAGCCGGGTGTGGCGGCGCACGCCTTTAATCCCAGCACTCGGGAGGCAGAGGTAGGAGGGTTACCTAGAGTTCAAGGCCACCCTGAGACTACATGGTGAATTCCAGATCAGCCTGAACTAGAGGGAAACCCTACCTCGAAAAACTCAAATAAAAAAATAAATAAATATAAAAATAATAGGGACTGGAGAGATGGCTTAGCGGTTAAGCGCTTGCCTGTGAAGCCCAAGGACCGTGGTTCGAGGCTTGATTCCCCAGGACCCGCGTAAGCCAGATGCACAAGGTGGTGCATGCGTCTGGAGTTCGTTTGCAGTGGCTGGAGGCCCTGGTGTGCCCATTCTCTCTCCCTCTCTCTGCCTCTTTCTCTCTCTGTAGCTCTCAAATAAGTAAATAAATAAAAATAAAAAGTTAACTTCCAGCTCAGTGGAATCATTGAGTCTCCTCCTGTTGGAAGCACTCCTCCCTCTGGAATCAAGACCTCTAGGCCAACAGAGCATGAAGTTGCAGAAATTTTGCTACTGGGGGAACAGTGAGTCACCCCGTGAAACCCTGGCCATTGGAGAAATAGTACTACATGTTAGAGGCTGATTCAGATCCTGCACAGCCTTCTGAAGAACCTCGCCCCACCCTGCAGCATATTACCACTGAGGTGGTGTGGTGACTGAGCCTTCAAGAGGCAGTGTAGTGCTCTGGAGCGGTGGAAAACATGGTAAGTCTTCGGAAATGCACGTACGTGGACGCACTGCCACACTTCTTTTGCTGCCAACTGACTTCTGTGGTCAGAAGCAATACTGTGTGGGTAGGATGGTGGATGAGGCATTCTGTAAGTGTACGGTGTGAAGGAGAAGCCAATCAGTAGTCAAAATAAATGCCAAATAAAATAACCAACCGTGACTCCTCCCATCATGGAAGTGGTCCAGGATAATCAGCCGCTGGCTGAGCTAATTCCAAACGTGTCTCTGGATTCAGGTTAGTTGTCATTGTCTTCAGAAAGCCTTCCCTGACCACCTAGATGGACACTCAGTATGTCTTGTGATCCAAAGATCAATAAGCCACAGAAAGAGTCTAGGTAAGAGGGCAGTGTGGCACACACTATGCTGCAATGACTTTGAGGCCAGTCTGGGCTATGTTGAAAGACCTTGTCTCATGAGAACAGAAGATGCTGGGTGTGGTGACATAGGCCTGTAATCCCAACACTTGGGAGGTGGAGGCAAGGGGATCAGAAGTTGAAAGGCAGCCTTGGCTACATGGTCAGTTTTAGGCCAGCTTGGGCTACATGACATTCTGTCTCTTAATCAATCATCGACCAAAAGTAACACTGGGGCTGGAGAGATGGCTTAGTGGTTAAGGCACTTGCCTGCGAAGCCAAAGGACTTCGGTTCAATTCCCCAGGACCCAGGTAAGCCAGATGCACAAAGTGGTGCATGTGTCTGGAGTTCTTTTGAAGTGTATGGAGGTCCTGGCACTCCCATTCTCTTTCTCTCTGTGTGTGTCTGCCTCTTTCTCTCTCTAGCTCTCTCAAAGAAATAAATAAAATAAAATTTAAAAAGTAACTCTGGAGTGAATTCCAGCTCAGCCTGGGCTATAGCAAGACCCTACCTCGAAAAACCAAAGAAAGAAAGGAGGAAACAGGGTCTCTCCAAGCTGAGAAAGACCCGAGAGCTCATGAATACAGTAAGCTCACTACAAACAGGGAAACTAAGGCCCAGAGAAGGAAAGAAAAGGAGTATTTTGCAGGATGTGGTGGCACAAATCTTTAATCCCAGCACTCTGGAAGCAGAAGTAGGAGGACTGCTGTGAGTTCAAGGCCAGCCTGAGACTGAGACCCTACCTCAAAAAAAAAAAAAAAAAAAAAAAAAGAAAAAAGAAATCTTTTTTTTTTTTTTTTTTTTTTGTAAGCAGAGAGATGAGAGACAGAATGGGCACGCCAGAGCTTCCAGCCACTACAAAAGAACTCCAGATGCATGCGCCACCACATGCATCTGGCTTTACATGGGTACTGGGGGTACTGGGGAATCAAACCTAGATTGTTAGATTTTGCAGGCAAGTGCCTTAACTGCTGAGCCATCTCTCCAGCCCCAAGAAGTCTTTTTGTTGTTGTTGTTGTTTTCGAGGTAGGGTCTCACTACCCTCAGCTGGCCTGGAATGCACTATGTAGTCTCAGGCTGGCCTTGAACTCACAACCATCCTCCTACCTGTGCCTCCCAAGTGATGGGGTTAACGGCGTGAGCCACCACGCTTGGCTGATGAATCTTTTTTATTTAGTTTTCCTTTGTTTTGAGACAGGGTGTTACCATGTGGCCCTGGCTGGCCTGGAACTCTCTATGTAGACCAGGATGGCCCCAAACTGGCCATCCTGCCTGCCTCCCTAATGCTAGTATTGCAGGTGTGTGATACCATACTTAGCCTGAGGAAGCCTTTTGTTGTATTTGTCTTTTCTTTTTGGTGCTAGGGTTTGAAACTAGACTTCTGCACGCTAAGTGTGCTGAGTAGAGCTGGACTACTGAGCTACAACCCCTGGAATCATATTTCCCTTTCTTTTCTTTTTTTTTTAAAATATATTTTATTTATTTAGTTGAGAGAGAAAGAGGCAGAGAGAGAGAGAGAGAGAGAGAGAGAGAATGGGTGCACTAGAGCCTCCAGCCACTGCAAACTCCAGATGCATGTGCCCTTTGTGCATCTGGCTTACGTGAGTTCTGGAGCTGTGAAGTGGGATCCTTTGGCTTTGTAGACAAATGCCTTAACCGCTAAGCTGAGGTCCTGGCACACCAATTGGCTCTCTCACAAATAAAGATTTTTTTAAAACTTTTTATTTTTATTTTTATGTTTTTTGGAGAGAGAGAGAGAGAGAGAGACAGAGAGAGAAACAGAGAGAGAGGTAGAGAGAGAGGAAGACAGAGATGGGCATGCCAGCAGTGTCTCGGCTGCTGCGAACAAATGCCAGATGCATGCGCCCCCTTGTGGTCAAGTGCGGCATTGTGCCCTTGCATCACTTTGCATCTGGCTAAACGTGGGACCTGGAGATTGGAACCGCTGGAGATTGGAACCAGTGTTCTTAGGCTTAGGAGGCAGGTGCCTTAACCCCTAAGCCATCTCTCCAGCTCAAGATTTTTTTTTTTGAACGACAAAGACTTTATAATTCTATCTCTAGGAAGGACTTAGATTAACCAAACTCATAGAAACTAAAAGTGGAATACTGGCATGGGAGTCACAGAGAGCAATTCACCATGAAGCTGTATAGGTGGCCCCTGAAGTTGTGAGCTCCAGTAGAGACAGGATGGAAGGCAGAAGCTATCAGCTGCACTTAGACACATGAGGGTGGGGTCAAAGAGGCAAAGTGAGCTTGCCTAGAGGTAGAGGGAGGAGAGGTCTAGAAGGAGGGGAGAGGTAATGCTGCACTTAGCAGTAGAGAGAGAACATCCGTGACCTGGGCAAACAGCTTCAGGGCAGAGTGAGACAGACGAGCATGCGTGTGGGCCGAGGCAGTGGGCGAAAGTGCAGGCCCTGGACTCTCGGCTGGGAGATGCAGCCAGCCATCACGAGCTGATGACAAAATGGTTAGTTTTGCCACTTGCTCCAATTTCATGCTCACTCCCAATGCCCAGGAGAACATCCGGCCCACCAGGCAGAGTAACTGCTTAAAGCATTGCCATTCCGGGCATGGAGAGATGGCTTAGCGGTTAAGGCCTTTGCCTGCAAAGCCAAAGGACCCAGGTTTGATTCCCCAGGACCCACGTAAGCCAGATGCACAGGGGGTACATGCATCTGGAGTTTGTTTGCAGTGCTGGAGGCCCTGGCGTGCCCATTCTGTCTGTCTGTTTTTCACTTTCTCTCTCTCTGACTTTCTCAAATAAATAAATAAGTAAAACTTAAAAAAAAAAAAAAAAGAATTGGCACTCTGGAGTGTGTATCAGCCCCTGAGTTTGGTGTGCGTGCGTAAGCTTGCCCGACTCTAGGCAGCTCTCTCAAAAAGGTTTTGGAGGTGCAGAGCACAGGAGATCCCCACATCTTCTTCCTTCTCAGGCTTTCCTCTCTGGAGGAAATGCGCTCTTTCTGACACCATTGACTCAGTTCAGCTTCTCTTCTGTTTCCCCTGCTGACCTGTGAACCCTGATGAGCTTCTTGTTTTTCTAGCCCTGCTCTAGCATATTGTAGATGCTAAGTTATCAAGCTCATAAATGGATTGCAATGGACAGATTAGGTTGAAGTTTACCTAATGAATAATAATAGGGCAGAAAGCCCATTCTTTTTTCCAAACACTTGTATTTACTTTTTTGTTTTTTTCTTACATACGTATGTTCTATTGTTTTAGTTTTATTTGTTTATTTGCAAGCAGAGAGAGAAAGAGGAAGAGAGAGAGAGGAAGAGAATGGGCACACCAGGGCCTTTTGCTGCTATAGAGGAACTCCAAATGCACGCGCCACTTTGTGCATCTGGCTTTACTTGGGTACTAGGGACTCACGCCTAGGCTGGCGGCCGGCTTTCTAAGTGTAGCAGACAGCTTCAGGTTCGCTGAGATGAACTTCCAGACCAGGCACAGTTATGGAGGAAGGGATATTATTTATTGAAGCTTACAGATCCAGGGGAAGTTCCATAAGGGCAGGAGAAGCGGCCTGCTCTCCACAGGACCAGTCAAGAGAGCAAAGCCCCCAGCCACACAGCACACAGAGCAAAACTACAGCCAAAAAGTCACACAGCACACTTCAGGAACTCCTGCTAGGCACACTTTGCATATCTTTACAATGGAATCTCAAACCCACCATCAACACCTTAAGACCAGCCCCTAGTGACATTGCCTCTAGCAAGGTGATTGCAGATGCAAACTATAACTAATAAAACACTGAATATATTGGGGGACATATATTCAAACTACTATACTAAGCAAGTGTCTTTAACCACTGAGCAATCTCCTCAGCCCTTTATTGTTTTATCTCCTTTGCTTTTGCTTTTTTGCTTTTAAGTTTTTGCTTACTTTGTCAGAAAGCTCATTCTTACTAAAATACACCCCCACACACACAAACCCCTTGTATCTTTTGAGCCAGTCTTGCTATGTTGTCAAGGCTGGTCTCAAACTCCTAGACTCAAGTGATCCACCTGCCTCAGGCTCCTAATTGGTTGGCACCATGCTCATTCCACTGTGCCCAGCTGAGGAAGGATTTGTTATTGAATGTTTGCCAAGCACAGATCTAGTATAATGTGCACGCAGAGGAAGTGCACTCCGTCTTTAAAAGGTGTGAAATAGGAGCTTTTATCACATCTCTTGCTCTTTCTCTCATGTGTGTGTGCATACGTGTTTATGTGTGTTATTGATTGGGTGGTTCTGGTGACTGAACCCATGACCTTGCACATGCTAAGCACACACTCTACCACGGATCTATATCAGCCTCACCTTTCTGTGTGTGAAAGAGAAATGGTCATTATATTTGGTATCTGTGTTCTCAAAATTATTTGTTCATATTTGAGGCTGGCACATTGTGCACAGTAAATCTTTTTTTTTTCCTTCGAGGTAGGGTTTTGCTCTAGCCCAGGCTCACTCTGTAATTAAAGTCTCAGGGTGGTCTTGAATTCATAGTGATCCTCCTACCTCTGCCTCCCAAGTGCTGGGATTAAAGGCGTGCGCCACCACACACAGCGTCACAGTAAATCTTTGAATGATCCTTTATTATAAGGCATACTATACATTTTTTTTTTTTTCAGTTTTCATGTGTGATTTTTCTACTCCACACTGTGAGTTCTCAGAAGTCAGGGACTTGGCTTCATTGATGCATGTTAACAGAACCTAGAACAGTGTAGGTGTAAAAAATGTTGGTTGGGAGAGGGGGGCTGGAGAGACAGTTCTGTGGTTAAGGCACTTGCCTGAAAAACCTAGGGATCCAGGTTCAATTTCCCAGTACTAATGTAAAGCCAGATGTACTAGGTGACACATGCATCTGGAGATTGCAGTCTAGAGGCTCTGGCACACCCATTTTCTTTCTTTCTCTTTGCCTCTTTCACTCTGTCAAATAAATAAATAAAATATTTAAGCAGGGCGTGGCGGCACATGCCTTTAATCCCAGCACTTGGGAGGCAGAGGTAGGAGGATCGCCGTGAGTTTGAGGCCACTTGAGACTACAGAGTGAATTTCAGGTCAGCCTGGGCTAGAGTGGGACCCTACCTCAAAAAACTTTATATATATATAAATGTTGGTTGGCTGAAAGAATGCATTTCTAATTGAGGTGAGAGCAATATACACATAGCCACGCACATGGATTTTCTCGTCTCTGTCTCTACGTCTGAGAATATAAAGCTTGGGAAGTTACTGCTTTAGTCTCTTGGTTTGGCTTGTTGGAGGACAAAGTGACCTGGGTAGTGGACACGGAGACTCACTCTCATTTCCCCCCTTACAATATTTTTTTCCCATAGGAAAACAGATGAAAACCCCATTTCTTTCTTTAATTTTTTGTTTATTTTTATTTATTTCATTAGCAACAGACACACACACAGAGAGAGAGAGAGAGAGGGAAAAAGAGAGAGAGAGAATGGGTGAACAGGGCCTCCAGCCACTGCAAATGAACTCCAGATGCACACACCACCTTGTGCATCTGGCTTATGTGGGTCCTTCCACTGTTGGTGGGCATCGAGCCTCGAACCGGGGTCCTTAGGTTTCACAGGCAAGCGCTTAACCGCCAAGCCATCTCTCCAGCCCACAAACCCCATTTCTTGTTACTGGTTTGTAATGGGCCTGAGTGCTTCTGCCCGCATCCTCAGCGGCTAGCTCATGGCATTACTTGAAGTTCTGAGGATCCAGGAAGCTGCTGGGTCACTGCGGAGTCAGGGCACTTGGCTCTTACAGCTGTGACTATGCAGGCCCGCAGCGTTGCCCTGGGGGGCCACGTTCATCCCACAACTGTTGCAACACAGCTCTGCACTTGGAGGGGGAAAGGAAGGTGGTCCTGCTGGGCTGCACTGTTACCTTTATGAATTCTCCAATGGGGTATTGGACTTGCCCACAGGTATGCAACAGGGAGACCCCTGGTAGGTCTCTAATGTAGCTTTCCTCTTCTCTGATTCTCTGGTATGGCTAAATGAATTCCTCCTGCAAGTTGTTGGGCTTGTCTAAGCAAGGGAGAGGTCGTGAGGGGAACAGGGAAATATGAATGTTTTTGTTTGTTTGTTTGTTTTGTTGTCATCTCTAGCCTAGGCTGGCCTTGAACTTGTAACTGAGGATATCTTGAACTCCTGATCCCCCTGCTTCCATCCTCAAGTGCTAGGGTCACAGGATGTGCCATGATGCCAGTTTATGCATGCTGAGGATCAAATCCAGTGCTTCATGCATGCTAGACAAGCTCTCTATCAACTGGGCTACATCCCAGCCCAGGATGAGTATTTTAATATGTTTATTCCACCTCCCCCCCTTAGTGATGGACTTAGCTTATTAAAGAACAGACGAATTAGCCTCAGTGCTGCAGGCAGTAAAGCTCCAGTGAGTCTGGACGTTGCTACAGGGACTGTAAAACTGGTTGGTCCCAAGTAGAGATAGCCTTTATTAAAAAACAAAAAATCATGGGGCTGGAGAGATGGCTTAGCGGTTAAGGCACCTGCCTCCTAAGCCTAAGAACGCTGGTTCCAATCTCCAACGGTTCCAATCTCCTGGATTCACGTTTAGCCAGATGCAAAGTGACGCAAGGGCGCAATGCCACACTTGCCCACAAGGGGGCGCACACATCTGGATTTCGTTCCCAGCAGCTGAGAGACTGCTGGCGCGCCCATCTCTATCTGTCTCCCTCTCCCTCTCTGTCTGTTTCTCTCTGTCTCTCTCTCCAAAAATAAATTTAAAAAATTTTAAAAATTTTTAAAAATTTTTTAAAAATAATTTAATTGTGAGGAGATAGAGAGATAGCAACAGAGAGAATTAGAATGGATACACCAGGGCCTCTTGCAGCTGCAAATGAACTCTAAACATTATTCTGTGCATCTGGCTTTTCATGGGTACTGGGGAATTGAACCCCTGGTCCTCCGACTTTGTAAGCAAGCACCTTTGACCACTGTGCAATCTCCCTACCCTGAGATAGTCCCTCCTTGGCTTTATGCTTTTCCTGCCCCAGGGACAAACCGTAGTAGCTCAAGAAGCTTGCTTTCCGCACAGGCTCATTCTTACTTCCTGGCTGTGTTGGTAACACAGGGTAGTAGTCCAAGATCAGGCAGGGAGGGAATGCCCTTGGTGGTGGCTTCCTATTCGAGGTATTCCAGCCTTGGGCTCCAACCTATAAACAGTGATGGGAAAGCCGTCTATTTTAAAAAGCTGTTATCTGATTTCTCTTGGACCAGTCTTGTTTCTCTCCTGCTCTTTCCTGGGTGAGGCATGTGGGGAGTCCAAAAACAAAGAAAGAATTGGGGAGGGAGCTCAGCAGTAGAGACTTTGACTATCATGCGCAAGATCCTGGGTTCGAGCCCCAGTTCTGGAAGGAAACAAAAGCATTTGAATTTATTCACTATAACAACAGAAAGAGCTGGCTCGCTTTCTAGCTATTTTCTGCTCCTCATTGTTTGTAAATTCCCACTTTCTAGCTATTATCACAAGCTATGATTAGTACCTATGTGGAAGCGTCCTATTCAGAAGGCTTTCTGATAAAAGAAGGGGGACAGTCTTTGTTAAAAAAAAAAAATCTCAGAAATATTTCACTTGTTTCTCTCCCTGTTCGGAAGGCTTTCTTTCTGTTCTCCTACCCTCTCCCCAGAACACTGCCAGATGCCATCTTTCCACAGCTCTGAAAAGCTACTCTTGAATTTGACATCAGGCTAACAGTTATTTCATTGTAGGTGGTGGGAACATGGGTTTTAGTTAGAGAATTATTATACTTTTCTGTCACTTTCATACTTTTTTTTTTCCAGAAGAGTACAACCCTAGAATGAATGTTTTTGCTCCTTCCTGGGGTTTGCTGGTGGTTCTATGCAATCTCAGTTCCCAAGCTGTTAGCAGGCCCACACTGTTTCCTTTGTGCTCGGCCAGATCTCAGTGTTCCCGGGCCCTGTTTTCTCCCACCCAACAACGGACGCCTGCCAACCATTCTTGCTGGGCTAGGAAGTGCACCGCTGATCCTAGAGATTAGAAAACAAACTGAGGAGATGCAGGGTCCCCAAGGACTTCTCGGTGTAATTCCACCGCAGCTACTAGCTTTCACTCCGCTTCCCGGAGAGAATGACTGGGCTTTTGAAGTAGACAGGCCGCTGTGAGGCCTAGACCAAGGTGACCCATGGGTTGAAACTTTGGGGGACTCCGGGGTGTGGGGTGAAAGTGTTAATCCTGGAGCTTTAGGGTATTTTTAAAAAATTTTACGAGAGAGAGAATTGTCACGCCAGGACTTCCAGCCACTGCAATAGAACTCCAGACGCTAGCACCACCTAGTGGGCATGTGCCACCTTGCCTGCTTGCATCACCTTGTGCATCTGGCTTACGTGGGATCTGGAGAATTGAACATGGGTCCTTAGGCTTTGTAGGTAAGCTCCTTAACCACTAAGCCATCTCTCCAGCCCAAGCTTCAGGTTCTCAGTGGACCTTGTTCTACCCTCACTTGCCATTGTTACCTACGAAACCACTGCCCTGTGTACTTCTGTGCCTTCACTTAGAAGAGTGGCTCTCATGCTTGAGTGTGTATCTGGATCACCCAGAGAACTGCTAAAACACATCTGTGTGGACCCTGCCCCTGAGTTTCTGTCTCAGTAGATGGGAGTGAGGCCTGAGACTTTGCATTTCTAAGTTCCTAGATGATGCAAATGTTGCTGGTTGTTAACATTCTAGGAACCATTGGTTAAGCCAGATGTGATGGCACATGCCTGTGATCTCATACTTGGGAGGCAGAAACAGAAAGTTCAAGACCAAGACTAGCCTGGCCTACATAGCAAGTTCCAGATCAGCAAGGGTTACATAGCAAAACTCTGTCTAAATATGTTTGTCTAAATATAGGTGGCTGGGGAAATGGAGATGGCTCAGCAGGTAAAAGCGTGCGTGCCTGAGGATCAGTTTTGATCCCCAGCACCCATGTGAAAATGCAGGTGTGACCAGGCATGCCTGTAACCCCAGTGCTGAGAGGAGTGGAGACAGGAGAATTACTGCTGCTCACTGGTCAGCCAGTCTATCGGAAAGAAAAAAACATGTCAGCTCGAGGATCAGAGGGAAATGCCGTCTCAAGGAAGTAAGATGGAAAAGCTGCAGAGGAGGATACGACATACACGCACACACGACATCAAAATAAATAGGGCTGGAGAAATGGCTTAACAATGAAGGCACTTGCCTGTGAAACCTATGGACCCAGGTTCGATTCCCCAGGACTCACATAAGCGAGATGCACACATAAGCGAGTGGCACATGTGTCTGGAGTTCTTTGCAGCGGTTGGAGGCCCTGGTGCACCCATTCTATCTGTCTCTTTCAAATAAATAAATGAAATGAAAAACAAATAAATCAATCATTGATTAAAATATGATGATGACTAATGTATTTGGTGGCTGCATCCTTCATATTACAATAAAAGTTAATGTTGGGGCTGGAGAGATGGCTTAGCGGTTAAGGCATTTGCTTGCAAAGCCAGAGGATTCTGGTTTGATTCTCCAGGACCCACATAAGCCAGATGCACAAGGGGGCACATGCGTCTGGAGTTCATTTGCAGTGGCTGGAGGCCCTGGCACACCCATTCTCCCTTCTTCTCTCTTTCTGACTCTTTCTCTCTCTCTCTCTCAAATAAATAAAATATGTTTAGAAAAATTAAAAATAAATTTAAAAAAATAATGTTGATAAAGTACAAATAATACCACAACTAGGGGCTAGAGAGATGGCTCAATGGTTAAAAGCTCTTGCTATCTTACCATAACTGTTATCTTTTTTAAATTAACTAATTAATTAATGAGAGAGAGAGAGAGAAAGACAGAGAGTATGGGTGAACCAGAGTCTCTTGTTGCTGCAAATGGGCTCCAGACCCATGTACCACGTTGTGCATCTGGCTTTACATGGGGAATTGAACCCTGGGCTGGCAGGCTTTGCAAGCAAGCATCTTTAACTGCTGAGCCATCTGCTTAGCCTATGTTTTCTGATAAAAGAAGTGAAAACGTTGGTAGTTTCCTACATCTCTGTGCTCTATGTATGCTTCTAATGGAGTGACATCCACTTTTCACTCCTCTGAGCTCCAAATAGGGAAGGGAGAGGTAATGTCTGGAGGGGGTCACGCTGGTGTCTGTCTCAGCCCACAAGATATATTCTCCAGCCTTCTAGTGATCCCTGCCTTAGTTCACTGAACTAAGATCAACTTGAAATATGCATCTCTGGTTTATTTTTTCAAGTTGTGTTACTAAGGCTGGACCAAAACTTGTGGGTTCAGGCAATTCTCCTGTCTCAGTGTCCCAAAATCCAAGACCAAAGGTGTGTACTACTGCACTCAACTAATCTACATATTTTTTTGTTTATTTGTTTTTTCAAGGTAGGGTCTTGCTGTAACCCAGACTGGCCTGAAATTCACTATGTAGTCTCAGGGTGGCCTTGAACTCACGGCAATTCTCCTACCTCTGCCTCCCAAGTGCTAGAATTAAAGGCAAGCGCCACCACTCCCAGCAATGTACAGAATTTTTTTTTTTTTTTTTTTTTTTTTTTTTTTTTTTTTTTTTTTTCGAGGTAGGGTCTCACTCTGGCTCAGGCTGACCTGGAATTCACTATGTAATCTCAGGGTGGCCTCGAACTCTCGGCGATCCTCCTACCTCTGCCTCCCGAGAGCTGGGATTAAAGGCGTGCGCCACCTCGCCCAGCTCAATATACAGAAATTTTAAAAATGCTATTTATTTATTCACAAACAGAGAGAGAGAGAGACAGATAAATACACCAGACAGAGAGAGAGAGACAGACAGAGAGAGAGAGAATGGGTGCACCAGGGCCTCTAGCCGCTGCAAATGAACTCAAGATGCATGTGCCACTTTGTGCATCTGGCTTCACGGGGATCCTGGGGAATCACACACAGATCATTAAGCTTTGTAGGCAAGTGCCTTAACTGCTGAGCCATCTCTCCAGCCCCCTACATTATTATTATTATTATTATTATTATTATTATTATTATTACTGTTATTGTTTTTTTTTTTGAGGTAGGGTTTCACTCTAGCCCAGGCTGACCTGGAATTTACTATGTAGTCTTAGGGTAGCCTTGAACTCATGGCAATCCTCCTACCTCTGCCTCCCAAGTGCTGGGATTAAAGGTGTGTGTCACCATTCCTGGCTATATTATTATTATTATTATTATTTTATTATTATTATTATTTTTTTTTTTTTGTGAGGTAGGGTCTCACTCTGGTCCAGGCTGACCTGGAATTAACTATCTAGTCTCAGGGTGGCCTTGAACTCTCAGTGATCCTCCTACCCCTGCCTCCCGAGTGCTGGGATTAAAGGCATGCGCCACCACACCCAGTTTTATTATTATTTTTTAATTTCTTTTTGGTTTTTCAAGGTAGGGTCTCACTCTAGCCCAGGCTGACCTGGAATTCACTCTGCAGTCTCAGGGTGGCTTTGAACTCACAGCGATCCTCCTACCTCTGCCTCCTGAGTGCTGGGATTAAAGATGTGTGCCACCACTCCTGGCTATATTATTTTTATGAGTACAAATGCATGCCTCAGGATATCAAAGCATAAATGATGTCTGACGTCATGTCTTAGGCATGTTTCTTCATTCTACCTACCTATTTTGCTTGCTGGTACCAAGGCAGTTCATCCCCCACAGGCTGGTTGAGCGTCTGGTTGCTGTTGGTCCATGCCACCCTCCCAGCCTGGGAAGAACCCGCCTCTGGAGGTTCTCCAGCAGAGTACTCATGCTGCTGGCTTCTGTTGTGGTTTACAGTTGGAATTGTTGGTCACACAAGCAGAACTATCAGAAAGTAGAAAACACCATTGCTCAGTAAATTTCCCCAAACCATTCTTACTTTCAATATTTAGTACTGGAAGGAAAATCCCAAAGTGAATTGTATAATCTGCACAGAGGACGAAGTTGGTAATCGGCTGTTTTTTTTTCTGTGTTTTGTTTGGTTTTGTTTTTTTAGGTTTTGTTTTTGTTTTTCGAGGTAGGGTCTCACTCTAGCTCAGGCTGACCTGGAATCACTATGTAGTGATTTTTGTTTGTTTGTGTATGTGTGTGTGGTGTATGCTATATGTGTGTGTGTGTGTGTGTGTGTGTGGTAGATGTGTACACATGTGCTTGTGTATGTGGAGGGTCTGCCGTAATCACTCTCCATCTTATTTTTTTAGAAATTTTATTTAATGTGTGTGTTCGTGTTGTTTGTGTGTGAGTGCAACCACGTGTGTGGCATGGCGCGCATGTAGAGGTCAGAGGACAACTTTCGGGTCAGTCCTCCCCTTTCCACCTCATGTGGGTGGAAACGGGTTTCTCTCTCTGGTTCTCGTTCTGCTGCTCTTCTTTGTTGTGGTCACTCTGAGCTTCTGAGACATTCTCCGTCTCTACCTCCCAGAGCCCACCATGGCTTCTGGCTTTCTCTCTCTCTCTCTTTTTTTTTTCCTTAATATTTATTTATTTATTTATTTATTTATTTGAGAAAGAGAGGGAGAGAATGGGCACGCAAGAGCCTCCAGCCACTGCAAATGAACTCCAGATGCATGCGCCCTCCCCTGCGCCCCGGGTCCTGGGGAATCGAACCTGAGTCCTTTGGTTTTGTAGGCAAACGCCTTAACTGCTAAGTCATCCCTCCAGCCCAGCTTCTGGCTTTCTTACATGAGTCCTGGAGATAGAACTCAGGCTTGAGTGGCAAGTGCTTTATCCACTAAGCATCTTCCCAGCCCTATCTTATTTATTTTGCTTGCTGGTACCAAGGCAGTTCATCCCCACAGGCTGGTTGAGCGTCTGGTTGCTGTTGGTCCATGCCACCCTCCCAGCCTGGGAAGAACCCGCCTCTGGAGGTTCTCCAGCAGAGTACTCATGCTGCTGGCTTCTGTTGTGGTTTACAGTTGGAATTGTTGGTCACACAAGCAGAACTATCAGAAAGTAGAAAACACCATTGCTCAGTAAATTTCCCCAAACCATTCTTACTTTCAATATTTAGTACTGGAAGGAAAATCCCAAAGTGAATTGTATAATCTGCACAGAGGACGGTTGGTAATCGGCTGTTTTTTTTTCTGTGTTTTGTTTGGTTTTGTTTTTTTAGGTTTTGTTTTTGTTTTTCGAGGTAGGGTCTCACTCTAGCTCAGGCTGACCTGGAATCACTATGTAGTGATTTTTGTTTGTTTGTGTATGTGTGTGTGGTGTATGCTATATGTGTGTGTGTGTGTGTGTGTGTGTGGGGTAGATGTGTACATGTGCTTGTGTATGTGGAGGGTCTGCCGTAATCACTCTCCATCTTATTTTTTTAGAAATTTTATTTAATGTGTGTGTTCGTGTTGTTTGTGTGTGAGTGCAACCACGTGTGTGGCATGGCGCGCATGTAGAGGTCAGAGGACAACTTTCGGGTCAGTCCTCCCCTTTCCACCTCATGTGGGTGGAAACGGGTTTCTCTCTCTGGTTCTCGTTCTGCTGCTCTTCTTTGTTGTGGTCACTCTGAGCTTCTGAGACATTCTCCGTCTCTACCTCCCAGAGCCCACCATGGCTTCTGGCTTTCTCTCTCTCTCTCTCTTTTTTTTTTCCTTAATATTTATTTATTTATTTATTTATTTATTTATTTATTTATTTGAGAAAGAGAGGGAGAGAATGGGCACGCAAGAGCCTCCAGCCACTGCAAATGAACTCCAGATGCATGCGCCCTCCCCTGCGCCCCCCCCCCGGGGTCCTGGGGAATCGAACCTGAGTCCTTTGGTTTTGTAGGCAAACGCCTTAACTGCTAAGTCATCCCTCCAGCCCAGCTTCTGGCTTTCTTACATGAGTCCTGGAGATAGAACTCAGGCTTGAGTGGCAAGTGCTTTATCCACTAAGCATCTTCCCAGCCCTATCTTATTTATTTATTTATTTATTTATTTATTTATTTATTTATTTGTTTGTTTAGGTAGGGTCTCAATCTAGCCCAGGCTGACCTGGAATTCAGTCTCAGGCTGGTCTCGAATTTAGTGATCCTACTCACCTCCAGCTTTTTCTTTGATTTTTTTTTTTTTTTTTTTTTTTTTGAGGTAGAGTCTCACTCTAGACCAGGCTGACCTGGAATTCACTCTGAGAGCTTGTTTGGAGGTTCTAGCAGGGGATCGCAGCTACTCATATGCCCTTGACCGAAGACCGGTCCTCCTCTATTCGGGGAAGGTCATCCTCTTTGACCTAGCATGCAGCTTCAGGAGGGATGCACATGGAGCGGTGAGGGAGGAAAGGGACACCCGCCTAGTCAGCCAGATCAGCCGAATCAACCCTGGTGATCAATGGGGTGACAGATGTTGCAGCCAGATCGCCCTCACATTCCTGGAATTCACTCTGTATTCTCAGGGTGGCCTTGAACTCATGGTGATCCTCCTACCTCTGCCTCCAGAGTGCTGGGATTAAAAGCGTGCGCCACCACCCCTGACAATTTTTTGTTTTTTTGAGGTACGGTTTTACTCTAGTCACTCTAGTCCAGACTGACCTGGAATTCACTATTTTTTTTTTTTTTTGGAGGGAGACACAGAGAGAGACAGAGAGAGAGGGAGAGGGAGGGAGAGGGAGAGGGAGAGGAAGACAGAGATGGGCACGCCAGCAGTCTCTCAGCTGCTGCGAACGAAATCCGGATGTGTGCACCCCCTTGTGGTCCAGTGCGGCATTGCACCCTTGCGTCACTTTGCATCTGGCTAAACGTGGGACCTGGAGATTGGAACCGCTGGAGATTGGAACCAGTGTTCTTAGGCTTAGGAGGCAGGCACCTTAACCCCTAAGCCATCTCTCCAGCCTGAATTCACTATTTTTAAATATTTTTATTTTTTAAATTTATTTGACAAACAAAGAGGGAGAGAGAGAGAGAGAGAGGAGAGGATGGGCATGCCAGTGCCTCCAGCCACTGCAAACGAACTCCAGATGCATGTTCCCCCTTGTGCATCTGGCTTACGTGCGTCCTGGGGAATCGAACCAGGGTCCTTTGGCTTTGCAGGCAAACACCTTAACTGCTAAGCCATTCCTCCAGCCCCTATCTTGTCTTTTTGAGGCAGCATGTCACACTGAACCCAGAGCTCATCAATTAGGCATCCTTTTCCTTTTTTTTTTTTTTTTTTAAATTCTAGCCCAGGCTGACCTGGAACTCACTATGTAGTCCAAGGTGGCCTTGAACTCCCAGCAATCCTTGTATCTCAGCCTTCTGAGAGCTGGGATTAAAGGAGCGCACCACTACATCGACTTTCTGTTTTTTCTTGTCTGGAATTCACTATGTAGTCTCAGGGTGGCCTCAAACTCACAGAGATCCACCTACCTCTGCCTCTGGAGTGCTGGGATTTAAGGTGTGTGCCGCCCCATGCGCCTGACTTTCTTTTTTTTTTTTTGAGATGGGGTCTGGTTGCTAGGGATCTAAACTCAGGTCCTCATGCTTGCATGGTAAGCATTTTGTCAACTGAGCCATCTTCCCAGCCCCTTTAAAAAATGTAATAATAAAATATGATTCTTTTTTTTTTTGCAATGGATCTTTTAAAATATATTTTATTTATTTATGAGAGAGAGAAAGAGACTGAGACAGAGAGAGAGAATGGGCCTCCAGCCACTGCAAACAAACTCCAGATGTGTGCTTCCCCTTGAGCATCTGGATTACTTGGGTCCTGGGGGATTGAACCAGGGTCCTTTGGCCTTGCTGGCAAATGCCTTAACCACTAAGCCATCTCTCCAGTCCCTGCAATGGGTCTTTGATTTTAGAGCAGTGGATGGTCTTAGCATAGGCCTATGGTTTAATTTTTTTTTTTATCTGTAAAGTGATATGATATGCTGTGCACACACTGTACTGTGCTTCTCTTTCTGTGCTACTAAGTTCTCATTTCTGGAAAAGTTTAAACATCTATCTTAAAATGATAGTTTTCTTTTACCTTGTGTGTTTTGGGAGGGTTTTAGAAATTTTTCTGTTCAAAAATCAAAATAAATAAATAAATAAAATAAAAATAAAAAAAGAAAGCCTGGCGTGGTGGCTCACGCCTTTAATCCCAGCACTCGGGAGGCAGAGGTAGGAAGATCATCATGAGTTCGAGGCCACCCTGAGACTACATAGTGAATTCCAGGTCAGCCTGGACTAGAGTGAGACCCTACCTCGAAAAACCAAAAAAAAAAAAAAAAAAAAAAAAAAAAAGAGCTGGGTATGGTGGCACACACCTCTAATCCTGGCACTTGGGAGGCAGAGGTAGGAGGATTTCTGTGAGTTCCAGGCTATCCTGAGACTGCATAGTGAATTCCAGGTTAGCCTGGGCTACCTACCTACTCAAGAAACAAAAACAAACAAGATTCTTTCTGTTCTTGTTACATAATTTTTCTTTTTTAAAATATGTTTTATTATTTATTTATTTGACAGAGAGAGAGAGAGAGGGAGAATGGGTGTGCCAGGACCTCCAGCCATTGCAAACGAACTCCAGATGCATGTGCCCCTTGTGCATCTGGCTAACATGGGTTCTGGGGAATCAAACCTGAGTCCTTTGGCTTTGCAGGCAAGTGCCTTAACTGCTAGGCCATCCCCCCAGCCCAATTTTTCTCAGCGAGTCAAAATAGAGACTTCATTTCTTTCAGGAACCTTCAATCTTGGAATTTTTTTTTAGTGGTCTATGGGGAAAGTTGGTGATTTGTAACATAGAGAAGAGATATTGCATGCATGAACTTATCATATTAGAACCAAGTTAGAGAATCAGTCCAGGTACCCATCAGTGGACGATGAATGGATAAATAAAACATAGTGTTCGTACACAATGGGGTATTATTTAATCCTAAAGAACAATGGGATGCTGCTGTCAGAAAAAATGGATGGAACTGGAGATCATCATGTTAAACAAAAGAAGCAAGCTCACAGAAATATCACCTTTTTGTTGTTACTGCTCTTTTTTTTTTTTTTTGAGGTAGAGTCTCGCTCTAATCCAGGCTGACCTGGAATTCACTATGTAGTCTCAGGGTGGTCTTGAACTCATGGGCAATCCTCCTACCTCTGCCTCCCAAGTACTGGGATTAAAGGTGTGCACCACTAAGCCTGCCTTTGTCACTGCTCTTTTTTTTTAAAAAAAATTTATTTATTTATTATTTATTTGAGAGAGAGAGAGAGCAGATAGAGACAGAGGTAGAGAGAGAAAGAGCAAGAGAGAATGGGCACTCCAGGGCCTCTAGTTGCTGCAAACAAACTCCAGATGCACGTGCCACCTCTTGATTCTGGCTTACATGGATCCTGGGGAATTGAACCATGGTCCTTTGGTTTTGCAGGCAAGCACCTTAATAGTTAAGCCATTTCTCCAGCCCTCCCCACCTTTTTTTTGAGTCATGGTCTCCCAGGCTGGCTTGCAACTCATTCTATAGCCCAGACTGGCCTTGAACTCATGGCAATTTCACTGTAGCCCCTTAAGTTGGGATTATAGGCATGAGCCACCACACCTGACTTTTTCTTTTATTTGGAGTCCAGACTGGCTTTGAACTCTAGAGTTACTGTGTAGCTGAGGATGGATGTTGAACTTCTGAGCCTCTTGCCTCCTGAATTTACATATAGGCCTGCAACAACAGGCCCAATGAGCATGTTTCATTTCATATGCAGAACCCAAATTTTTATAAAAAGATATGAAAGTAGAAAGGGGACTCTTTTGGAGGAGGAAGGAGACCAGTGGAAGGAAAAAAAAGAAGACAATATGGAGGGGGAAGGCTGGAGAGATGGCTTAGCAGTTAAGGCCTTTGCCTGCAAAGCCAAAGGATCCTGGTTTGACTCTCCAGGACCCACGTAAGCCAGATGCACAAGGGGGCGCATGCATCTGGAGTTTGTTTGCAGTGGCTGGAAGCCCTGGCGAGTCCATTCTCTCTCTTAATCTTTCTCTCTCAAATAAATAAAATATATTTTAAAAATATGGAGGGGGGCCGGGCGTGGTGGCGCATGCCTTTAATCTCAGCACTCGGGAGGCAGAGGTAGGAGGATTGCCAAGAGTTCGAGGCCACCCTGAGACTACATAGTGAATTCCAGGTCAGCCTGAGCCAGAGTGAGACCCTACCTCGAAAAACCAAAAAATAAAAATAAAATAAAATAAAATAAAAAATGGAGGGGGAAATATGATGCAAGTATCATGATAAAACCCATCATTTTGTACAATTAATATACACTAATAAAAAAGGAAAAGGGCTGGAGAAATGGCTTAGCGGTTAAGACATTTGCCTGTGAAGCCAGAGGACCCAGGTTCGATTCCCCAGGACCCACGTAAGCCAGATGCACAAGGGGCACATGCATCTGGAGTTCATTTGCAGTGGCTGGAGGTCCTGGCATGCCCATTCTCCCTCTGTGTCTCTTCTCTCTCTCTCTCTCTGCTTGCAAATATATATATAAAGAGGAACAAATGTGGTGACGTATTTGGAAAGGTAGATTATGGCATTCCTAGAATTATGATGGGGTTACATCCTGATAAACCCACTGGAAGTTGAAAACATCTTAAGTGTAAAATACATTCATGACACCTAACCTGTGGAACCACCTAGCTTAGCAGCTCAGCACACCAAGAGTCCTGGGTGTTCGTCTTCATGATCCACAGAGCTGACTGGGAACTGAGGCTCACTGTTCCCGCCCAGCCTTGAGAGACAGGAGTGTACTTCATATACTAGACGAGCAAAGGAAAAAAAAAATCCCAAAATTCAAAGTGGGATTTCTATCAACTGCAAACTGCTTGCACATCCTCATAAAACTGAAGAGCTAGGTTAGGGACCATCTTCAAAGGCTTTGACATGAAGACAATGCTCCAGGTACTCAGGGGTCCCTGCTGTGGGTTTCCTTTGTGTTTTAATGCACCTCACCATTAGATGGTGGTATAGTAATAGACATAATAGTACAGTGTTTTCACCCATCTAAAGTGGTCTGGGAGAGCCATCAGGTCCATGTTAAACCAGCACTGTAGATTTGCTCCTGGGACTTTTTTCTTTCTTTCTCTCTCTCTTTCTTCCTTTTTCTTTTTTTTTTTTTTTTTTTTTTTTTTTTTTTTGGTTTTTCAAGGTAGGGTCTCCCTCTAGCCCAGGCTGACCTGGAATTCACTCTGTAGTCTCAGCATGGCCTCGAACTCACGGTGATCCTCCTACCTCTGCCTCCCCAGTGCAGGGATTAAAGACGTATGCCACCACGCCCAGCTCTTTCTTTTTAAATGCTATTTTTTTTATTTTTATTTATTTGAGAGCGACAGACAAAGAAAGAGGTAGAGGGAGAGAGAATGGGCACACCAGGGCCTCCAGCCACTGCAAATGAACTCCAGATGCATGTGCCACCTTGTGTGTCTAGCTTAACGTGGGTACTGGGGAATTGAGCCTTGAACCAGGCTCCTTAGGCTTCACAAGTAAGCATTTAACCACTAAGCCATCTCTCCAGCCCCTACCCCCTTCTTCTTTCTATCCAGACACATGTGCCACCTTGTGTATCTGGCTTATGTGGGTTCTGGGGAGTTGAACTTGAGTCCTTATGCATCACACGCAAGTGCTTTAACCACTAAGCCATCTCTCCAGCCCTCCCCCTTTCTTTCTTCTTTCTATCCAGACACATGTGCCACCTTGTGTGGGTTCTGGGGAGTTGAACTTGAGTCGTTATGCATCGCACGCAAGTGCTTTAACCACCAAGCCATCTCTCCAACCCCTGGGACTTATATCTTGATACTCCATGGCAAGTCAGATGAGGTGAATGTTGTGAACAGGATTTACTTTATTTTCTTCTTCCTGCTGGGGGTGAAGTTCAGGGCCTGCACATGCCGGGCGAGCCCTCTACCACTGTGCTGTGCATGCCGGGCGAGCCCTCTGCCATTGAGCTGCACATGCCGGGCGAGCCCTCTACCACTGAGCTGCGTCCCCAACACAGAGCTTTACTTTTGGCTTCCAGGCGCCCTGTTACCTCCAGGTCTGGAATAATGGTGATTCAAGTCGAAGAATGCTTGGATAGGACTTTGGGGGTTGTTGTTCTGAGACTTCCTAACATGGTCTTTGGCTTCACTGCTTTTCTAATTATGAATGTTAAATTTACGTATTTATTAGTTTGCTTTTTAAAAACTTTTTATTGTCAACTTTCATATATAAACAATATAACATGATCATAATCCTCTCTCACCACCCTCCATTTTCTGCTTCCCCTATACCCCATCCACTGAATTCCTTCCTCTTTCCAACTAGTCTTCTATTTTGATGCTATTTTACTTTTTAAAAAATATTTTTATTTATTTGCAAGCAGAGAAAGAGAGAGAGAGAGGGGAGAGAGAATGAGGAAATGGGTGCCCCAGGGCCTCTGGCCACTACAAACACCAGATGCATGTGCCACTTTGTGCATCTGGTGGGCACTTATTTGCAAGGAAGCACCTTAACTACTGAGCCATCTCTCCAGCCCTATTTTGCTGTTTTGAGATAGAGTCTCACTATGTAGTCTAGGCTAGTCTTGATGCTAGATCCTTCTGTTTTTGCCTCCTAAAGCCTGGGAGTCTAGGACTGTACCATCATACCAAGATAAGACATGTAATTTGGGGTGGAGAGATAGCTTAGTGGTTAAGGCGCTTGCCTGCAAAGCCTAAGGACCAGGTTTGACTCTCCAGTACCCATATAAACCAAATGCACAAGGGGGCACATGCATCTGGAGTTCATTTGTAGTGGCTAGAGGCCCTGACACACCCATTCTCTCATTCATCTCTCTCTCTCTGTGTGTGTTTCTCTCTCCCTCTCTCAAATAAATAAATAAATAAATAAATAAATAAATAAATAAATAAATAAAAAAAGATACATAATTTGTCGCTGCCTCCTAATCGGGCTGCTGTTTATCTAACATTCACATCCGATACATTTCTTTCAACTAGTACTTAATTTTCCCTGTC
The DNA here is from genome assembly GCA_036365145.1 of Orientallactaga sibirica. Taxonomy (NCBI): domain Eukaryota; kingdom Metazoa; phylum Chordata; class Mammalia; order Rodentia; family Dipodidae; genus Orientallactaga; species Orientallactaga sibirica. The sequence continues at coordinate 10,569,542 of JAEOAD010000035.1, read as the reverse complement.
TTGAGCCTATACCTTCATAATCTGGTGCTTATAAAACAAGCAAAGAGGGATGACACAGTAGGCAAAGTGTTTGCTGAGCAAGCATGAGGACCTGAGTTCGCGTCCCCAGAACCCACACAGAAGTAGGGCATGGTGAGATGAGCTGGGGAGGCAGAGTCTGGAGAACACCTTGCTGGCTATCTGTCAGGCTGAATTGGTTTAGACTCTTGGTTCAGTGAGAGACCCTGTCTCAAAGAAAGAAAGAAAGAAAGAAAGAAAGAAAGAAAGAAAGAAAGAAAGAAAGAAAGAAAGAAAGAAAGAAAGAAAGAAAGAAAGGGGAAGGAAGGAAGGAAAGGAAAGAAGAAAGAAAGAAAGAAAGAAAGAAAGAAAAAAAAGATAAGAGAATGATAGAGGAAGACACCTGATATGGACCACTGGTCTACATGCATACACAACATGCATCCTCACCTACACACACAGGTGAGTCCACACACATTTGAACATACACCTACCACATCACACACACATGTAAAAAAAATAAGTAAATAAAAGACAAACAGGGTTAATGGTTAACAACTTCTCTCCCACATCATCTGTGATGTAGGAAGGAAAGAAGTGCCTCTTTTTTTTTTTTTTTTTTTTTTTTGTTGAGGTAGAGTCTCACTCTAGTCCAGGCTGACCTGGAATTCACTATGTAGTCCCAGGGTGGCCTCGAACTCACGGCAATCCTCCTACCTCTGCCTCCCAAGTGCTGGGATTAAAGGCGTGGGCCACCATGCCGGGCTAGAAGTGCCTCTTTTAGAGCCCTGTCCCTCCTTAATTTCAGGTCAGCTGCCCTTTGACATTCATGTCTTCTTGTTTGCTGCAGTGGGTCACAGATGCCACCATCAGGGCTTTGGTGCCCCAAGAGGACAAAAAAGAACTAGGTCAAGGGAACGTGCATGGACATTTAATGGTTTTTAAGAATGGCACGCCTGGCTTAATTTCTAACATAATTGAAGGGCAATAACAGCATTAGAAAGCTAATGGGGCTATATGTGGCTGGGTAGAAATAGAAACAAATCCAATTAGACCTACTTTCAGTAAAGAAAATGAGTCCAAGAAGAAAAGACACCTGGCGAAATAGGGAAAAGAGGGTGGATTTGATTTATAAATGCTTTCCTGCCTTAAAAAAGTCAAGGTGATACCTTCTCTCCGGCCCTCATGAGAATTGTTGGAACAGCTCACTGCAACTTGCCAGGCTCCATCCTTGCCCCCAGCGTAGCACTGGCCTTTTAAGAACTCACTTATTCATTGGGCCATTGTTAGGGGTGTTTCTGTAACTTTAATCATAGCCTTCACTCTATTCACTCTACCCTCTTGAGGGACCATTATAATTGTCACAGTTGGAACGGGCCCTCCACACCCTAAGCCTGGAGCTCCACCAACCTTGGCCTCATCCTCTTAGCCTGGCACATTCTATGGTACTGACATAGTTGCCAAAGCAAATGAAACTCCTCTGCATGCCCGCTGGAGGCAGACAGCAAAGGCCTTCCTGGCCTTGTCAACCCCGGGACCGTGTTATCACTGAAGTCCCTTTCTGCTTCTTTCTCATGAGAGTGGACGGTCACTGTTACCGATCCTCCTACCTTTTAATGGCCAGTGAAGGGCAGTGAGTGACCATTGAGCCTCAGAAGTCATACTGCTTATGGAACCGGAGAGCTGGTTGCTCGGCTGACGAACGCTTTGCATCCTTGAGCTTCTCCCTCGCCACCAGTGTGCATCTTAACTCCAAGGAACACAGTCCCACTCCTTCTTCACATTGCTGGAAAATAACTTTTCCTAGAAAACAAGTGTTAGTTTCCTCAGGCCCCAAGGAGCCTGCTGAACGTCCCCAAGCACACCCATGCTGGCAACTCCAGGGATCTTCCTAAGGGAAGCCTTCCCTCTTCCAGGGATCTTCCTAAGATAAGCCTTCCCTCTTCTACCATCCTTCCTTGGGGCCTTCGCAGGAAGCCTTTTCTTCTAGCCTTGTCCAATGAAGACTCCAGATGGGAAAATATCTAACAGATTCCTTGTATGTATAACTGCATGCAGTGGAATGCTGGTAAATGTTATTTAACAGCTGTGGGTGGGGAAGAGGGAGAAGCAATCTCTGACTTGGGACCTGCATTTGGGGTACTCCCCAGAAAGCTGCACAGTCTTGGGAAGGAGGAGACGAAGGAAAACAGGCCTGCATTTGCAAAAGCACGGAGCTTCCCCTAAACACAGGGTTCAGTGAAGGGAGACCTTATGGCCCAGAGAGCAGGTTGGGAAACACTCTCCATTGCTCTAAGACTCTGAGAACCGAGAGACCAGGTCAGAACTACACTGTCTCCCAACTCTGCCCCTTCCTGCAGGCTGATGAGGGAAGAGCTGGGAAATTTCAACTTAAATGAATATTGCAATGTTACTATTAGGTTAGTCCAGATATCTAATTTCTGAGAAGAGAGTGTGTTTTGTGATTTAAAATGATCATACCGAACTGGGGATATACTTGCCTAGCATATGTAAGCCTCTGGGTTCCATCCATAGCACCATCATACATATACATATACATATACATATACATATACATATACATATACATATACATATACATATACATATACGTATACCTCAGAGTGAGCAGGGAAAAGTTTTTCTAATAAAATTAATTTCAGAGAAACATCAGGTCACAAAATAAAGTGGCATTTTTCTTTAATTTTTTTTTCCCTTCTTTTCATCTTTTGAGGTAAGGTCTCACTGTAGCCCAGGGTAAATTGGAATTCACTATGCAGCCTCAGGCTGGCCAAACTCACAGTGATCCTCCTACTGCTGCCTCATGAATGCTGGGATGAAAGGTGTGCATCACCAAACCTGGCTAAAAATGTTTCTTTGTTTGTTTGTGTTGTTTGTTTTTTGAGGTAGGGTCTTACTCTAGCCCAGGCTGACCTGGAATTCACTGTGTAGTCTCAGGGTGGCCTTGAACTCACGGCAATCCTCCTACCTCAGCCTCCCGAGTGCTGGGATTACAGAAGTATGCTACCACGCTCTGCTTTTTTTTTTTTTTTTTTTTTTTTTTTTGAGGTAGGGTCTTACTCTAGGTCAGGCTGACCTGGAATTCACTATGTAGTCTTAGGGTGGCCTCAAACTCACCGTGATCCACCTACCTCTGTCTCTGCGCTGGGATTATAAAGGCATGCAACACCATGCCCAGCTGTTTTTTTTTTTTTTTTTTAAATTTACTTATTCGCATGCGTGTATAGGTGTGTCAGGATCTCTTTCCACTGCAAATAATGCCCAGGGTCCACTTAGCCATCTCCCTAGTCCCTGAAGTTGCTTTTTGATTATATCCCACGAGTGGTTTTAGTCTAACAAGTAGATTTAGCAGTCGGTGGTGAGTTGGCAGGACTTTCAAGGCCACTGTAATCTGAGGGATCCTTTGCTTCTGGTTCCAGGAAAACAGAAACATGGGAAAGCCTAACAGATTCCTTGGTCAAGGTCAAGGCTGAATTCACAAGTGTGTCTTTTAGTAAGATGATACATATGTAGACAGTCGGAGGCTGTGGGACAGAGTCTCATTCCCTTTTGTAATCTGCACAAAATCTCCCAGCCACTCCTGTGGCTCACAAAGGTTGGGATTGTCTTCCAAAAGCCTCCTTGAGAAGCCCACACTAAAATCCACCACACTAGAAGAATTTCAGGGCAGGAGAGATGGCTTAGCAGTTAAGGCACTTGCCTGCGAAGCCTAAGGACCTGTGTTTGATCCCCCAGATCCCACATAAGCCAGATGCACAAGGTGACGTGTGTGTCACCTCGTGCATGTGCATGAGGTGGCGTATGCCTCTTGAGTTCGATTGCAGTGGCTGGAGGCCCTGGTGCACCAATTCTTTCTCATAAAAAAAAAAAATCCTGATGCAATCATTCCCTTCCTGTCTCTCTCTCGCGCTCCCCATCTTTCTCTCTGTCAACTAAATAAATAAAAATAAAATATTTTTAAAAATTAAAAAAAAAAAAGAATTTCACCCTGTGGTGTTTCGGAAAGAATTAGCTTAACGGGGAAGTGGGAGGATAATTAGCACAAGATGGAGTCTGCAGGCACACACATACTGATTTCAGTTTGGAGAATTGGACCCTGGTGACCAGCGTCCAGCTCCATAAGCATCTTGCTGAAAGATGTTAATGGAAAATTGAATTAAGATCCAACATCCTTATATATCCTGCCAGGCTCCTTTGATTCAATGTCCTCGCTGTAGCTTAGTCCAACTGTCAGAACTTTTGTCACTTTCCAGGCAGTGAAGTGAAGTGAAGTCTGCAGTAGTGTGTGTGCGTTTGTGTGTGTGTCCATTCTGTTGTTCTGTGAATTGCCTGCAGCCACCACAACTCAAGCTGCAGCTGGTGTTGATGGTGCAGAAGCGCTGAGTCACTGGCTGCTCAGCGACCCTTACATCACAGCCATTGTTCTTTCTTCTTTGCTAGGCGTTTGAGGACTCTTTCAGTGGTTTTATTTTGCTTTGTGTTTGCCTAGGGCCTTTCCCTGTTATGAGATTGTGGTGTAAAAAGCAGAGGCTGCTGGGGCTCCTGCACAAAGCTGTCCAGAGGGACAGCAGGTCACCGCAGACTGCCCAGAGAATGCTGCAGCCCAGATTCGCGGTGGGAGGCGCTGCCCCAGCTTGGGCACGCGCCCTGGGGTGGGCTCCGGCTCACATTTTTCTGCAGAGCTCCCTGCTGTGCTGGTTTCAACTGGAGCTGATGAGTTTAACAATCTCTTTATACGTTATGAATCCAACATTCTGCATGCCCCTTTTAGCACACGCTCTAACAGGTGTTGTTAATTATCTGGGTGACATAAATTCTTGGAGAAATGGCGTCTGGAAAGGGCTATACAAATTTGTTTAAATAACAATTTGGACTCACCCAGCTTGTCACTTTATTAAACTTTCTTCTTAGAAAAATATTTATTATGTAAAATTTTGGCAAGGGATGAGGATGAAGGTGAAGGAGGGGTTGACAGGCATGAAAGATGACGGAAAGATTAGCAACTCTGGAGGCTGAAACAGGAATATTTCTTTTCTTTCTTTCTTTTTTTGGGGGGAGAGAGACACAGAGAGAGAGGGAGAGGAAGACAGATAGAGAATGGGTGCGCCAGCAGCCTCTTGGCAGCTGTGAACGAACTCCAGATGTGTGCGCCCCCTGTGGGCAAGTGCGGCATTGCGCCCTTGTGTCACTTTGCATCTGGCTAAACGTGGGACGTGGAGATTGGAACTGGCATTCTTAGGCTTAGTAGGCAGGTGCCTTAACCACTAAGCCATCTCTCCAGCCCCAGGAATATTTCGTAAATCCAGGAGTTTGGGACCACACCAGACCACCATTTCAATTTTCTTTCTTTCTTTCTTTTTTATTTATTTGCACTGAGAGAGAAAGAGAGACTGTGTGTGTGTGTGTGTGTGTGTGTATGTGTGTGTGTGTATGCGCGCCCGCACCTGAGCCCCTTGCTACTGCAAATGAACTCCAGTTGCATGTGCCACTTTGTGCATCTGGCTCCAGGTAAGTACTAGGGAATTGAACCAAGGCTGACAGGCAAGTGTCTTCAACTACTGAGCCATCTCCCAGGCCTTGCCTTGCCTTGCCTTCCTTTCTTTCCATTTAAAAAATATTTTATTTATGAGAGAGCAAGGCAGAGAGAGAGAGAGAGAGAGAGAGAGAGAGAGAGAGAGAGGGAGAGAATGGGTGTGCCAGGGCCTCTAGCCACCATAAACAAATTCCAGATGCATGTGTCACCTTGTGCATCTGGCTTTACGTGGGTACTGGCGAATCGAATCAGGGTCCTTAGGCTTTGCAGACAAGCAGTTTAACCACAGAGCCATCTCTCCAGCCCCTCTTTCTTTATTTTTTGAGACAGGTGCTCATGTAGCTCAGGCTGGCCTTGACCCCTCTCTTCATATAGACAAGGATGACCTTGAACTTCTGATCTTCTTGCCTCCATCTCCCAAGTGCTGGGAATATTGATGTGTACCACCACATTCAGCTATCATTTTAGTGTATAATCTTCATTTTTTTCTGTCTATGAAGTCATACACATATCCATTTTACATAATTGGGTCCACATTATACATTTTATTTTACCTAAAAAAATGTAGGACTGGGGAGACAGCTCAGTCAGTAAGGTGCTTGCCTCACAAGCATGAGGACTGGAGTTCAATGCCAAGTACTCATGTGAACATGCCAGGTGTGGTGGCACACGTGTGTAATCTCAGCACTGGGGAGGCAGAGCCAGGAGGATCCTAGAGTTTGCTGGTCAGCCAGTCTAGCCTAATTGGTGAGTTCTAGGCCAGGGGTCTATTGACGCTGTCCTAAAGGAGGCAGATGGAATACCTGAGGAACAACACCCAAGATTGTCTTCTGGTGTTTACACTTAACACACATAAAAATACAAATGTACACACACACACATATACAAGAAAAAGGAAAGTGTACTATAAATATATCATTAATGCCATATTCTAGAAGCGCTGTGTTTTTGTGGCACGAGCAAAGATATGGATATAATTGCATTCTTTTCTTGTCACTACTTTCTCTGTGTGCAGAGGGGAGTTGCTGGGGGCTTGAACCCAGAACTTTGTACCTGCTAGGCAAGTAATCTACCATTGAGCCACACTCTCAATTCTCTTGTCAGGATAGTCCTATCACTTCCCCTCCCCTTTGCAAGAAACTTAACATATTTTTCTCAGATCATCATCCTATACCACCCCAGCTTCCTTGGCTCTCTGGAAATAAGTAAGCTTATCTGGACCAGTGGTTTTCATATTTGATTTTTTTTTTTTTTTGAGGTAGGGTCTCGCTGTAGCCCAGGCTGACCTGGAATTCACTATATAGTCTCAGGGTGGCCTCAAACTCACAGTGATCCTCCTACCTCTGCCTCATGAGTGCTGGGATTAAAGGCGTGCGCCACCATGCCTGGCTGGTTTTCATATTTGAATATGCATCATAATCCCCTGGAAGCTTGTCAAAAGAGTTGCTGTGCCTTCGGAGTTCCAGACTCAGTAGGACTGGGCTGGTGGAGCAAGTTCCCAGGTGCCACCACCAGTGTTGCTCTAAACCGAGAGCCATTGATACGGGGAAGCGATGACCAATTTGGTTGTCTATTTCTCCTTTTCTCTTGTGTTTGTCTTTTCTCCATAATCCTCTATTGAATTGCCACCTATTCTGCTTTCTTGTTTTCACAGTGACCAGAAACATTTTCTTAGGGTTGGGGATATAGTTAAATAGTGCACTCATGAAAGACTTTAGGCTCCCTTTCAGCATTAAATAAATAACAATAACAATAACAATAACTATACCGTGATCATAATCCCCTCCCGCCACTCCCTTTTCTCTCCCAAATCCCCTTTCACTGAATCCCTTCTTCTTTCCAACTAGTCTCTCTTCTATTTTGATGTCTTTTTTTTTCTTTTTCTTTTTCTTTCTGCCTACTATACAGGTCTTGTGTGGGTAGCATCAGCCACTGTGAGGTTATTGAATCTCAGGGCCACTTAAAATGAAATTCAAAATGAGTGGTTGAAATCCAAAGGGCTTGAGGAGATTCCCCCCACCCCCACCCCGACATCCATGAGAGTGAAGGTGGAAGCTGGTGGGGGGGGGATTTGTGCTTCACAGCTACTGCTTGGGATTCTCCTAGAGAGCCTGCTCAAGAGGAAACGCACAGATGCCAAACTATTTGTTAAAGGAAATAACCCATTATCCTCTTCCCCACATCTGCTAATTCTTGAAAGATAGTCAAGCCTGATAATGCTGCTGGTTCACTGGGAAGCCTGTGTCTTTTTTTCCCAAGGGAGGTGGGGTCAGGCCAAGGAGGACAGAGTCTATTTTTGGTGTCAGCCCAGTGGGATGCCTTGAGTAGGGGGCGCGGGGTCACCCTCTATGCAGTCCTATTTTGGGACAGAGACACAGTCTTCCTTCCTGTCCAGTTCAGCAACTGTCCCCTCTGTGAAGTCAAAATATTCCATGGAAGGCTGAAAAAAAAATTGAAAATGCCCTCATGGGCTGGGTTGCGTGGACTCAGGATGGATGGACTGGTTTAGTTAGGAGAGGAGCTTTAAAAGGACACTGGGTGTTGTATTTGTCACAAAGGTGACACCACTGGGTAAGGCTGAGTGGCTGTCACAACGTGGAGTGGCAGCACGGCGGGGGGGCGGGGTTCAGTGGCAACTGACTGCTCCTTGGCTGGGAAAGGTACCTTTTTTTTGGGGGGGGGGAATGAGGGACAGGGAGTGCTGGAGATGGCGTTCAGGGCTTCATGCTTGCCAGGCAAGCAGTCTGATAGGGAACCACGCCTCATTCCAAATTTCAGTCCTGAAGAATTCTCACGGGACCAAATGAAACAAGAGACAAATGAGACAAATCAAGAAAGGTGTGAGTGGGGTGCCTGGCTAGTAGAACCGGAGGGTTGGTCCAGGTTTAACGGACAGGTCTTGCTGGAGATCCCAGGGAGGGTGTCTCTTCACGGTCTCCATCTAGCATCTGTCTAGAGCAAGGAAACTAAGTAAAGTTGAGATCTTCCTCTCCCTAAATTAGAAGAGGGTCTCTTAGACTGGAGAAAATGTGAGGAGGGCCAGAGAGGGCACCGCTGCCCAGGAATCTATGGGAATTTGTTGTGCCAGGCCTTTGTTTTGTTCCAGCCAGGGCACTCTGGCGAAAGCATCCTGGGAATTCGGCCTGCAAACAGAAAGGGCATTTCCTTGTGTGGGTTTCCTGTTTAGGTCTGCGTAGAAACTCAAAGGCTGACTTGGCCTCATAAATCCTCTGGACTTTACTGGTGTGGATGCTCTGGCTGGGTGCCATGGGAAAATTGCACAGAAATAGAAAAAGGGAGGGAAGGACATTCACTGTCTGCATGTCGGTGGGCTTCAGGCTCCCTGTTTGCTGCTCTGTAGACAGAGGGGGTTGGGCTAGAGGAGCCGACCACTCAGTTCCCCTCCAGCTTTGGCATTCTCAGGCTCCATTTCCTTCGGGGGGGCGGGGGTCACCCGGAAGCTCAAGAAAGGGAGGTGGCTGAGCAGTCTCTCAACAAGCTTGAAGAAAGTTTCAACTGAAATATTAGAAAGTTACCCTGCATGTCTTTTAGGCTTCTTCCCAGAACAAGAAGTTTTTTTTTTGTTGTTGTTTTTTAAATCTGGTATTTACCAGATTTTCCTAAGCACTTCGCATGTTCCCTAAATAACAATTAGCAGATTCAGGAGTGCTGTGGAGTCCTGGGTCAGGGTTTTGACCCAAAGCAAGTTCATAGAGTTGACTGCAAGGTAGGTTTATTGAGGAGGCATTGCACATCTCAGGTGCCCCCTTTTAACTTCCTGTTTCCTCTATTTCTTTCTTCCTTTGTGTGTGTGTGTGTGTGTGTGTGTGTGTGGTCTTTTTGAGGTAGGGTCTCACTCTAGCCCAGGCTGACCTGGAATTCACTCTGTAGTCTCAGGGTGGCCTCAAACTCACAGCGATCCTCCTACCTCTGCCTCCCGAGTGCTGGGATTAAAAGCGTGCGCCACCACCCCCGGCTTTGTTTCTTTAATTTCTACATATGTTTAAATTGCAGTTTGGCATTTAGACTTGTTGGCTTAATGAAAGAAGGCCTGTTTTCATTTTTTTTTTAAATAAATTTTGTTTTTGTTTTTCCGAGGTAGGGTCTCACTCTAGTCCAGGCTGACGTGGAATTCACTCTATATTCTCAGGCTGGCCTCAAACTCATGGCAATCCTCCTACCTCTGCCTCCCAAATACTGGGGTTAAAGGTGTGTGCCACCACACCCGGCTTTTTATAATTTTTTGTTTATTTATTTGTTTATTTGAGAGTGACAGACAGAAAGAGGCAGATAGCTAGAGAGAGAATGGGTGTGCCAGGGCCTCCAGCCACTGCAAACAAACTCCAGATGCATGTGCCACTTTGTGCATCTGGCTTATGTGGGTCCTGGGAATCAAACCTTGAACCAGTGTCCTTAGGCTTCACAGGCAAGTGCTTAACTGGTAATCCATCTCTCCAGCCCCTCACTAAATTTTTTTATTGACAATTTCTATACTTACAATAAACCATGATATTTCCCTCCCCTCCCCCACTTATCCCTTTACAACTCCACTTGCCATCATATTTCCTCCCTCTCTCTGTTAGTCTCTCTTTTATTTTGATGTCATCGTCTTTTTCCCCCTATTATGAGGGTCTTGTGAAGGTGTTGCTGCAAGGTCATGGATATCCAGGCCAATTTCTGTCTGGACAGTTGCATTGTAAGGAGTGATACCCTTCCTTTGGCTCTTACATTCTTTTTTTTAAAAAAAAATTTGAGAGAGAGAGAGAGATACAGAAATAGGCAGGGAGAGAGAGAGGGAGGGAGGGAGAGAATGGGCACACCAGGGCCTCCAGCCACTGCAAATGGATTCCAGATGCGTGTGCCCTTTTGTGCATCTGCCTTACGTGGGTACTGGGAGTCAAACCTGGGTCCTTTGGCTTGCAGGCAAATGCCTTAACCACTAAGCCATCTCTTCAGCCCCTCGCTCTTACATTCTTTCCGCCACCTCTTCTGCAATGGACCCTGAGCCTTGGAGGATGTGATAGAGATGTTTCAGTGCTGGACATTCCTCTGTCAATTCTCAGCACTATTGCCTTCTGGGTCATCCCAGTGGTCATTGCCATCTGAAAAGAGATGCTTCTCTAACCAAAAGTCAGAGTAGCATTAACATATGAATATGAACATTAAGTGTAGTGCTTTTAGGACAGTTTGGAGAATAATATATACATTTAGCCAGACACACACAGAGAGAATGGTTGTACCAGAGGTCTCTCAGCCACTGTGAATGAACTCCAGATGTGTGCGACCCCTTGTGCACATGTGTGATGTTGTATGCTTGTGTCACTTTTTGCATCTAGCTAAATGTGGGACCTGGAGAATTGAATGGGCTTTCTTAGGATTCGCAGGCAGGTGCCTTAACTGCTAAACCACCTCTCCAGCCCTTTTTTTTTGTTGTTGTTGTTTTTTTTTGAGGTAGGGTCTCACTCTAGCCCAGGCTGACCTGGAATTCACTATGTAGTCTCAGGGTGGCCTCGAACTCATAGCAATCCTCCTACCTCTGCCTCCCGAGTGCTGGGATCAAAAGCGTGCGCCACCACTCCCAGCTCATGTTTTCATTTCTATTCTGTGGTTGAACTCGTGTATTCTGAGACAGACTCCACTTGGAGGCTGATCAGACATTAGATCAGTTGGGAAAGTGATGGGGCATTCATCACTTTTGATCTCCAACATATCCCAAAGGCTTACGGTTAAAGGCATGGTCCTCAGTTTTTGGAGCTATTAAGAGTTAGTGGGCTGTCGTGGTGGTGCATGCCTTTAATCCCAGCATTTGGGAGGCAGAGGTAGGATTATCACCCTGAGACTACATAGTGAATTCCAGGTCAGCCTGGGCTAGAGGAGACCCTACCTCAGAAAAAAAAAGTTAGTGGGGTTGGAGATGGCTTAGCAGTTAAGGCACCTGCCTCCTAAGCCTAAGAATGCTGGTTCCGATCTCCAGGTCCCACATTTAGCCAGATGCAAAGTGACGCAAGGGTGCAATGCTGCACTTGGCCACAAGGGGACGCACACATCTGGATTTCGTTCACAGCAGCTGAGAGGCTGCTGATGCGCCCATCTCTATCTGTTTTCCTCTCCCTCTCTCTCTGTTTCTCTCTCAAAAAAAAAAAAAAAAAAGAGTGGAACCTGGGCTGGAGAAATGGCTTAGCAGTTAAAGCGTTTGCCTGCAAAGCCTAAGGACCCAGGTTCGATTCTCCAGTACCCATGTAAGCCATATGCACGTGGTGGCACATGCATCTGGAGTTTGTTTGCAGTGGCTAGAGGCCCTGGCATGCCTGTTCTCTCTTTCTCTCTCTTTCTCAAATAAATAAATAAATAAATAAATAAATAGATAAATAAATAAATAAATAAATAAATAAATAAATAAATAAATAAAGAGTTACTGGTGGCTCACACCTCGAATCCCAGCACCTGGGAGGCAGAGGCTGGAGGATCACTGTGGGTTTGAGGCTAGCCTGAGATTGCATAGTGAATTCTAGGTCAGCTTGAGCTAGAGTGAGACCCTACCTTGAAAAACAAAAGTGGACATAATGGGAAGAAATTAGGTCACTGGAAGTATGACCTTGACACCACTCTGCTTCCTCTCTCTTGTGTTCTGACTGTCATGAGATGAGCCCCGTGTTCCCGCCAAGATGTGACTGAAATATCTGCATGCAAGAACCTTCAACTGCACAGCCATCTCCCCAGTCCAAATGAACTCTGAAACCATGAATAAAATAAAATTTCCCACTTTTTAAGTAGATTTATCTCAGGTGTTTATTTTTCTAAATGTTTTATTATTTATTTATTTGAGAGAGAGAAAGAAAGAATGGGCACACCAGGGCACACTCCAGCCACTGCAAACAAATTCCAGAAGCATGCACCACCTTGTGTATCTGGTTTCTGTGGGTACTGGGGAATTGAACTTGTGTCCTTAGGCTTTGCAGACAAATGCCTTAACCACTAAGCCATCTCTCCAGCCCCTCAGGTGTTTGTTATAGTAGCACACAGCTGACTAATACAGGCAAGAACAGGATTGTTTTTCTGGAAGTGCTTTGTCCAATGAGGACATTCTCATCGTCTTCAGTGATACCACTTTGTTCTTTCCTCATTAGTCCTCGCTTGTGACATTTAAAAAAACTGTTCTATGGAACTGTCATTTGGGGGAGAGGAGAGATCACTAAAGCATCATTAGGTAACATTAAGCTAATCGCCTTTACTCCAGCAATGCAGTGTTCTGGCAAACTAACTAGATTTTCTACTGAAGTGAGGGTAAACCCATGATGCGGCAGCATTTCCCAAGACAAGGTTGCTCACAGAATTCAGCACTGCGGTACTCTCAGTTCTTCCAGGTGTAAATTTGTAAGGTTTGCCTATGAACTTCAGACCTGCAAACACGTTTGTGTAGGCCATACATCAGCAAAGGAAAATCACTTCCAAGATACCATCCTCTTACTGCATTTTCAAATTTTGCTTTTGTGAACCTAAAATAAATTCTCCTTTTCCTTCCCCCAACTCTGAACTAGGTCTTCAAAAGTGAAGTGTGTGGTGGCGGGGGTGGGGTGGAGGAAGACAAAACGAACGTAGTAGGAAGTTCTAAGTTTTCTGAATCAGTTTGTATACCTTAGAACATTAGCTCTGAGAAATACGGTTTATAAAGGAGTTCTATGGTTGAATATGTTTGGGAAATGCTGTCTTTGAGAGTCACATTATCCTCTAATATATTAAAAGCTGGCTTCTGGGAGTGTAGCTCAGTGATAGAATGCTTGTCTAGAATGCATGAGGCCCCGGGTTCAATCCCTATCATTGCAGGAGGAAAAAAGTTCTGAAAATTCATGCAATAAAGAAATATGAGGAAAAAAGGAAAGAAATATGAGGGCAGGGAGATGGTTCAGGAGCATGCTTGCAAAGTTTGTTGGCCTGGGTTCAATCTTTCTTTCTTTCTTTCTTTCTTTCTTTCTTTCTTTCTTTCTTTCTTTCTTTCTTTCTTCTTTCTTTTTTGAGGTAGGGTTTCACTCTAGCCCAGGCTGACCTGAAATTCACCATGTAGTCTCAGAGTGGCCTTGAACTCATGGTGATCCTCCTACCTCTGCCTCCCCAGTGCTGGGATTCAAGGCGTGTGCCACCACACCCGGCTTTAAGTCACCCATTTAAAGCCCGACAATTACTCATTTGTAGTGGCAAGGGACCCTGATACGTGCATGCTTGTGTGCGTGCGCATGCGCACACACACACGCGTGTGCACACATATGCACACATATGCATGAGCATGCATGCAAATAAATAAATAAATACGTTTGTGGGTTAGGTATGGTGGCTCATGCCTGTAATCCCAGCACTTGGGAGGCTGAGGTTGGAGGATTGCTGTGAGTTCGAAGCCAGCCTGAGCTACAGAGTGAATTCCAGGTCAACTTGAGCTTAGAGCGAGACTCTGCCTAAACAACAATAACAAAAAAAAAAAAAAAAAAGAAGAAGAAGAAGAAAAAGGAAGAAATATGTTTGGAGACTGGGATATCACTCAGTGATAGGGTGCTTTTCTAGTATGTGCAAGGCTTTTGGTTCTATCCCTAGGAACAGTCACACACACACACACACACACACACACACACACGCACAATTTAACTGTAACTCAACATTACCCAAAGTTATCTGATCAGGAAAGTCTCCTTTTACAACATGTCTACAGTAGATTTAAAAAAAAAAATTATTGAGGGGCTGGAGAGATGGCTTAGCGGTTAAGGCGCCTGCCTGCTAAGCCTAAGAACCCGGTTCCAATCTCCAGGTCCCACGTTTAGCCAGATGCAAAGTGACACAAGGGTGCGCACACGTCTGGATTTCGTTCACAGCAGCTGAGAGACTGCTGGTGCACCCATCTCTATCTGTCTCCCTCTCCCTCTCTGTCTGTCTCTCTCTGTGTCTCTCTCCAAAAATAAATAAAATAATAATAATAAATTTAAAAAAATATTGATTACCGGGACATGGTGGCTCACGCCTTTAATCCCAGCACTCGGGAGGCAGAGGTAGGAGGATCACCATGAGTTCAAGGCCACCCTGAGATTACACAGTGAGTTCCAGGTCAGCCTGGGCTAGAGTGAGACCTTACCTTGAAAAAGCAAAAAAATTTTTTTGTTTATTTGCAAGCACATGGGGGGGGATGGGAGTGGGGGGAGGAATGGGCATACCAGGGCCTCCAGCCACTGCAAGTGAATTCCAGATGCATGTGCCACCCTGTGCATCTGGCTTTACCTGGGTATTGGGGAATCCCAGGTTACTAGGCTTTGCAGGCAAGTGCCTTACTGCTGAGTCATTTCTCCAGCCGCCCCCTCCCCTGTGGTAGCTTTTAAGCAACGGTGTTCCATGAGACACTTGGAAAAATGCTGCTTTCAGTCAAAAGTTCACTGTCCTATATTTAGCACTGGAGATATTTATATGCATTTCTAAGTATGTGTACATTAATATATACCACATATTCATACTAAGCATGTACTAGCAATGATTCTTCTCTTTTCAAAAATTTTAATTGGCAGCTAGATGTGGTGGAATCTGCCTAAAACACTAGCACTTGGGAAGCTGAGGTAGGAGGGTCATAAATTCAGGACTAGTGTGGGGTACATAGTAAGATCATGTTCCAAAAAAACAAAGTGGTGTGTGGTGGCACACGCCTTTAATCCCAGCTGTTAGAAGGCAGAGGTAGGAGGATCTCCACGAGTGCAAAGCCACCTTGAGATGACAGAGTGAGTTCAAGACCAGCCTGAGCTAGAGCAAGACCCTACCTTGAAACCCTCCCCACCCCAATTCAATTGGCACTAGATTATGATTGTAGCTATGATGAGATTTTCATAGATAGAAGAAGACAAAACAAGACAAAAACACCAAAAATTCAACTGTGGCTATTGGTGACTGATAGAATGACAGGTGATTTTTTTCCCTGCTTTCTGTCCCCCCCCCCCGCCCCACAATACATGTGACTTATAGTTGAGGTGTCAAGGAACATAAACTTTGTTCTTAAGGCATCAATACACAAAGCTCTTTGAATTTGTCCTCAGGTGACCACGTCTGCCTTGTGCAGACAAGCCCTCAGCCCATCCTCTCTTCCCTCTTAGTCCTGCTCGTTGGTTTGCTTGGGGTTCTGTGGGACTTTGGTTCTCAGATCCTCCATAGCTGTTCCTCGGGTACAAAAAACCTCCCCCAAGTTTTAAGAGAAAATCAAGCAATTAGGAAACGGCCAGTGTTCACTGCATTAAGTTGTTCCATGAAGGAATGGTTGGGATCCCGATTAGAATTCTTGGTGGCAACTAATGAAAATCTTAAGTGGAAAAACTGGACTTATTGGAGGGATACCGTGTAGCTTTCCAAAGCGGTGGGAAGGCTGGAGAACCAGGTGATGGAAATGAATAACCAGCAGGGTGGTAAGGCCCAGCCAAGGGCTGGCCGCAGATACTGTGTGTAGGATCCTGGCAGTAGTGCTGTCTCTGCTGGGCACTTGCCACCACGCGCTGGGCCTTGGCGCTCTGAACACTGAACTCATCCTGCACAACCACCACAGATGACTTCTGCCTCCCCACAGGCGTCACATCCCGGCGGGACCTCTGACCAGCCAAGTGCCAGTGACGTCCTGGTTTCCTAGCTGCTGGGGCCCTCTTTGCCTTCTAAAGTAGCTAATGGGGCCCTACCTCCCCCTTTTTGGGGTTTCCCCTATAGGGAAAAGACTTTGTGGCCCAGCTTTCAATGACCAGGGTGCGTCTTTAAGTGCTGGAGTCCCTCAATTACTCAGTTTCAGTTACCCGTGGTTAACTACAATCCAAAAATGTTAAGTGGAAAATTTCTAGAAGTAAACAGTTCCTGAATGGTAAGCTCCTATTGCTGAACACATCACATGCTTTGGACACTGAGGACACTGAAAGTCAGGCTGGATGTGACTTGGAAACCTTGTCCCTGCTGACTAGCTGTCACCGTGCTGGCAGGTACCCTGCTGGCTGCGGAAAAGTCATTACCCAGCAGTGGACCCTGTAAACTACACACCCGACTCACCAGGCAAGATATGTCCACTGGGTTAATAATGATTTGACAGTTAGGAGGGTAACCAGCTGCTCTCTGATTGGATTTGAGACCTGCTCCACAGGAGGGAATTCATGTACTAAAAACCTAGTCAAAAGTCTATAGCTGGGCTGGAGAGATGGCTTAGCAGTTAAACGCTTGCCTATGAAGCCTAAGGACCCTGGTTCGAGGCTTGATTCTCCAGGACCCACCTAAGCCAGATGCATAAGGGGGTGCATGCATCTGGAGTTCGTTTGCAGTGGCTGGAGGCCCTGGCGCACCCATTCTCTCTCTCTACCTGCCTATTTCTGTATCTCTCTCTCTCAAATAAATAAATAATAAAATAAATAAATAAAATTTAAAAAAATAAGCACAATTTACCTTGCCTTTAAAAGTCTATAGCTGGAAGCCGGTGTGAGGTGATGCACGCCTTTAATCCCAGCACTCGGGAGGCAGAGGTAGGAGGATCACTGTGAATTTGAGGCCACCCTGAGACTACAGAGTGAATTCCAGGTCAGCCTGAGCTAGAGTGAAATACTATGTCCAAAAAAAAAAAAAAAAAAAAAAAAAATCTGTGGCTGGGAAGGTCAAGCACCTGTTGTTTGACTAAACGGATATTTAAAGGTCCATCAAACTGCCCCCTGTGGTGGTTTGATTCAGGTGTCCCCCATAAACTTAAGTGTTCTGAATGCTACTCTCCCCAGCTGATGGAAATTGGAAATTAAAGCCTCCTGGAGGCGGTGTATTGTTGGGGGCGGGCTTATGGGTATTATAACCAGCTTCCCCTTGCCAGTGTTTGGCACACTCTCTTGCTGCTGTTGTCCACCTTATGTTGGCCAGGGGGTGATGTCCGTTCTCTGCCCATGCGGTCATTTTCCCCTGCCGTCATGGAGCTTCCCCCTTGAGCCTATAAGCCAAAATAAACCTCTTTTTTTCCCCACAAGCTGCTCTTGGTTGGGTGATTTCTACCAGCAGTGTGAACCTGACTCCAACACCCCCAACCTTTTGTTTTCAAGGTAGAGTTTCACTCTAGCCAAAGCTGACCTGAAATTCACTATGTAGTCTCAGGGTGGCCTTGAACTCACAGTGGTCCTCCTATTCCTACCTCTCTGCCTCTCATATGCTGGGATTAGAAGGCGTGTGCCACCATGCTCAGCAGATTGCCCTTTAAATATGTTTATGCCCAAAGATTAGTACTGCTCTCACCTTTGGTCAGAAGCTTTGTAAAAATTTTATTTTATTTTCTTTTTTCTTTTTCTTTTTTCAAGGTAGGGTCTCACTCTAGCTCAGGCTGACCTGGAATTCACTCTGGGTGGCCTTGAACTCACAGTGGTCCTCCAATCTCTGCCTCCTGAGTGCTGGGATTAAAGGTGTGTGCCACCATGCCCGGCTATTTTTTTTTTTAATTTTAGATTGAGATAAACAGTGACAGAGGGAGAGATAATTGACATGCCAGGGCCTCAGCCATTGAAATTGAACTCCAGATATTTGCCCCACCTAGTGGACATGTGCGACCTTGCGCTTGCCTCACCTTTGTGCATCTGGCTTACGTGGGATCTGGAGAGTTGAACTTGGGTCCTTAGGCTTCACAGGCAAGCGCCTCAACTGCTAAGCTGTCTTTCTAGCCTCACAGAAGCTTCTTTATGCAGTTTGCTGTGACTACTGGGGAGACTCAAAACTCATTAAAGTACCGAGAATCAAGTGACTGGTGAGTGCTCGGCACTGAAATGAGACATCTGGATCACACCTCCCAAGGCTCAGGGAACATTGCAGAGGAGTGGGAGGAAAGAATGCGGGTACCAGAAGATGGGGACCAGTGCTTCGGAATGCTGTCTTCCTGACATGACCTTGCTGTTGAATTCATGACCTCGTGGTGTCTCTCACTACTTGTACACTATTGGGCCCATCATCATCCCATCATGGATGGTGGAGGAGGGTGAGAGGTTCCCATCCTCCCCTGAGGAGTTAATGATTATTGAGGGAGAGGGAGACATTTTCTTCAGTGGTGTAGCCACTGGTAAGTTGCACATGCTCTGGTAAATAACCCCCACCCATGCTCAGGCAGGCAACCTTAGTTAAACTCGGTGGGACACACACGCACACATGGAAGAAAAGATATCAGAGTAGAAGAAAGACTAGTTGTGAAGCAGAAGAGGTTCAGCTCAAGTGGAATGGGGAGGAAGGTCAAGGGAAGGAAATGTGAGGGAATTATGTTCAAAATTTATTATATACATGTATAAACTAAAATTAAAAAAATTAATAGTTCATAAAGCCTAAATAATTTTATTATGTATATTGCTATATTCTATTTTATTATTAGATATTATTGCTAATCTCTTAGTATAACTGGCATAAATTAAAGTTCATCATAGGTATGCCTAGGGCAAAACAGTGTATATAGGACTGAGTGCTACCCAAGGTTTCTGGCATCTACTGGGGGTTGTGGGTGCATCCCACTGGTAAGAGGGGATTATTACATTCTTTTTTTTTTTAAGGGCTGGGTCTGAAGTAGTGACACATGCCTTTAGTCCTAGCACTTTTTACTATTTAAAAAATTTTTATTTTATTTTATTTTATTTATTTGAGAGATAGAGATAGAAAGAGGGAAAGAGAAAGGGGGTAGAGAATGGGAGCACCACGGCCTTCAGCCACTGTAAAAGAACTCCAGAGGCATGAGCCACCTTGTACAGCCAGTTTATGTGGGTCCTGGGGAATTAAACATGGGTCCTTTGACTTCACAGGCAAATGCCTTAACCACTAAGCCATCTCTCCAGCCCTAATTTCTGTATTCTGAAAAGGGGATATAAGTGTTGATGCAAGGCAAGCATCTTCAGAGGCAGATTTCTGTGTTAATGCACCTTCAAAATATCCTTTCCTTTATTTTTATTTTTAGCTAAAATTTTGTAATCCAAGCTGAGCATGCCCAGAAACATTCCTATTCCTCACTTTTTATCTCCCTGACCTTCAAGTGAGCTTGCTTGGGAGTGGCCTGAGCCCCGTGTGAATATATATGGGTCCCTGTCATGCTCTCCTTGCCTGCTGCAGGCAGTAATACATCTTTTTCCACTCTCCTGTCTTAGATGTGCTTATTTTTTGCTTTGAACCCACCAAAATGCAAAGCCATTGCATTTGGTGCATTCAGCAGTTAATGTCTCTCACCCGGACAGTGACACGCAGCATGGATTCCCTTCAACTTGAACTCTGGAGTGGAAGAAAGCTTCTTTTTCATTTGGTTGAAGATGTACCAATCAGAAGAACTGACCTTGCTTAATGAGGAACCACACGAAATAATAAAATAATTGCTGTTTCTCAGAATGACCAGCGTCCAAGTGAATGTCCAGCTGGCTGTGAGGCCAGTGTTCGTTAGACACACAGATTTCTATAGGTGGCTGGGCAGGGGGAGTGTAGGAGAATGGAACATTTGTAGTTTTTCTTTTTTCTCCCTCTAGCCCAGGCTGACCTGGAATTCACTATGTAGTCTCAGGGTGGCCTCAAACTCACAGCGACCCTCCTACCTCAGCCTCCTTAGTGCTGGTATTAAAGGCGTGCACCACCTGGTTTGTTTTTTTTAACTTTTTATTGACAGCTTTCATAAGTATAGATAATAAGCCATGAAAATTCCCTCCTCCACCTCCATTCTCCCCCTTTCAAATCTACCCTCTATTGAATCCTTTCTTTACAATCAGTCTCTCTTCTATTTTGAGGTCATTGTCTTTTCCTCCTATTATGAAGCTCTTGTGTGGGTAGTACTAGGCACTGCAAGGTCATGGATATCCAGGCCATTTTGCATCTGGAAGATTGCATTATAAGAAGTTCTAGGGCTGGAGAGATGGCTTAGCGGTTAAACGCTTGCCTGTGGAGCCTAAGGACCCCGGTTCGAGGCTCGATTCTCCAGGACCCACGTCAGCCAGATGCACAAGGGGGTGCATGCATCTGGAGTTCGTTTGCAGTGGCTGGAGGCCCTAGCGCACCCATTCTCTCTCTCTCTCTCTACCTGCCTATTTCTGTATCTCCCTCTCTCTCAAATAAATAAATAAACAAAATAAAATTTATAAAAAAAAAGAAGTTCTACCCTTCCTTTGGCTCTTATATTCTTTCCGCCACCTCTGTGAAGGGTTTTGTGTCTTTTTTTTTTTTTTTCCCTCTGATGAACTTACTGAGTAGGGGAGTGGACAGAATAAACTGATACTACCTCAGAGAAGGGCCTTGTAAGTGCAGGGAATGGGAAAGGCATGGAATATGTAAACATGGATCTTTTATTGACTTCCTTATTTGGGAACATATCTTTCAGCTTATAAATGTCCAAACATTGAGGTGGAATCCAGAGATGTAAAGATGAAGTTCAAGGACAGAGTTGGTATTACCATAGCGGTTGCCAAACATAGATGAAACATGGAGCTGGGCCCAACAGAACTGGCGGTGTGATCACTTCAAAATGTGTACTCAGGAGTCGACCTGCAAACCAATGATTATACCACATGAAAAATCCCTGTGTTTTTGGACCCAGTGGGGATATGTTCACCTCAGGGTGAGGTATACTTTGAGAATTGCAGACACTGTTTATGTAATCTCCAGACTATTTTATGTTTTACAGTAAGTTGTTTCTGATTGCCAGTATATTTGCACAGTTCTCATGGCTGCATGGGGCATTTTGAGAATTGTCAGTAGATTCATAGCAGGGCTGGGAAGGTGGCTCAGTAGCAAAAGGGGCTCGTTTACAAAGCCTACCAACCTGGGTTCAACTCCCAAACCAGCCATGTAAAAAGTGGCACAAACCTCTGCAAGAGGTCCTGGCACACCCAAACATACACGTGCATGCATAAATAAATAAAAATTTAGGGCTGGAGAGATGGCTTAGCGGTTAAGGCACCTGCCTGCTAAGCCTAAGAACCCGGTTCCAATCTCCAGGTCCCACGTTTAGTCAGATGCAAAGTGATGCAAGGGAGCAATGCCACACGTGACCACAAGGGGGCGCGCACATCTGGATTTCATTCACAGCAGCTGAGAGACTGTTGGTGCGCCCATTCTCTACCTGTCTCCTTCTCCCTCTCCCTCTCTCTCTGTCTCTCTCTCCAAAATAAATAAATAAATAAATAAATAAATATTTAAAAAAACAGATAAAATGTATATTCATGGAAAAGGAATTTTTCTTTCCTCCCCCCCTTTCCTTTATTTTTTTCTTTATTATTATTTTTTGTTTTGTTTTGTTTTTCGAGGTAGGGTCTCACTCTGGCTCAGGCTGACCTGGAATTAACTATGTAGCCTCAGGGTGGCCTCGAACTCACAGCGATCCTCCTACCTCTGCCTCCCAAGTTCTAGGATTAAAGATGTGCACGACCACACCCAGCCTTTCCTTTCTTTTTTCAAGACAGGTTTTAATTATTTAGCCCAGGTTGGCCTGAATTTCACCATCTTCCTGTCTTAGACTTCCGAGTGCTGAGGTACAGACGTGTACCAACATGACCAGCAGGAAGGGGGTTCTGAGCTCAGGTCATTCGATTCATCAGTTAGACGGGGACTGGAACCATGCCTTCCAAAAATACAGATCAGAAACCAAACCAAGTTCATTTCTTTGTGTAGAATACATTCCTACATAGTTACACAAGATAGAGAGAGAAGATCAGATCTCTAAGGATGGCAGAAAGTGCTATACTGTAGTCAGTGTGGCTGTGTGCCCGTCAGCCACCTGGACCCGAATCCCCACATAGCAGAACTTTGCAGAGATCGACAAGGGTTAGTGTCCAGAACACTGAGTCACCTGAAGACACCATTAAGGACTCATAGGATCTCCTCCAATCAGAGGCTTATCTATCTGTAGGAAGGTTGAGATAAGCTTCATGATGCCTCTCCTGAAACCTCTGCATTTTTTTTTTTTTTCAAGGGAACATTTGGAGAGAAAAGGTCACAAAAGGATAGACAGGGATGAGGGTGGAGACAGTGTGGCAGGTATAGAGGACTTTTCTCTGAGCTGTAGGAACTGTTGGGAATAGGTAGTAGGTAAAACAGAATGGAATTTCTAGTGTGCATTCAGGGATGGTGTCATTTTACCTTTGGCTTTCTCCCTGGGAGACTGGCCCCTGAGCACGGGGCACAAGTTCTCAAGAAAGAGCTCAATACAGCAAAATGGTTAAGGTTGGGGTGGGCAGGGAGGGGGGGTAAAGATAGGGATGGAGCCAATGTGCTGGGCAACACTATAGACCTCCGGCCTTGGTCCAGGAGGCCAGTCTGGACATAAGACATTGTTGTTGGCAGTTTTCTTAAAAGATGGTGTCTACAACTTGGGTTTATCCTAGCTCTACTACTTTAATTTTCTAGAATTTGTTTTTCACTTAGCAGGTGACAAGGAGTGTTTCATATTAAAAAAAACAACAACAACAAAAAACTATCTGTTCTTTGTAATATGTTTTTTTTTTTTTTTTTTTTTTCAAGGTAGAGTCTCCAGCCCAGGCTGACCTGGAATTCACTCTGTAATCTCAGGGTGGCCTCGAACTCACAGCAATCTTCCTACCTCTGCCTCCCAAGGGCTGGGATTAAAGGCACGCACCACCACACCCAGCTCATTATTATTATTTTTTTGAGTCATGATCTCATGTAGCAAAGGCTGGTCTCAAACCTGCTGTGTAGCTAAGGACAGCCTTGAACTCCTGGTCCTCCCAAGTGCTAGGATTACAGGCATGTATCACCATGCCTGTTTCATCGTCAATATTCTTTTTAAAAAATATTCTATTTAGTTATTTATTTTAGAGAGAGGGAGAGGAAGAGGTAGAGAGAAAGAGCGAATGAGTATACCAGGGCATCTAGCCACTGCAAACAAACTCCAGACACATGCACCCCCTTGTGCATCTGGCTTATGTGGGACCTGGAGAATCGAACTGGGGTCCTTAGGCTTCACAGGTAAACACCTTAACCACTAAGCCATTTACCCAGCCTTTCAATATTGTTATAGATGTTTAACATGTACCAAAAGAAGGATAAGATTTTTCCATCTGCAAACCTTGAGTGGATCATCCAGGTAACTTTCATAGATTAAGTTCAGAAAATGCCCCAGCCATTTTGCTTCAATCTGACTGAAGTTTACCGAGCGTCTTTGTGGTGGAGAGAATTAAATTGTATCTGTAAAATAGTAATAGATTGCTTTCTTAAAATATTCTTGGGGCAAATGCTTCTTTGAAGTCTTTCCTGAGTAGCAGGGCAACATGGGTGGCATACAGCCATCCTGGGTCATCATGAACATCTGGAAATGGGGTTCTTGGGAATTGGAAACACCATGGTGTCTTACAGCATGTGTCACACTAAGATCTGTCAGTCCACTAGAATTTGGGGACAGCGTGAACATCTAAAATGTATGATTTTGTACCATACAACTTAGCTTCTTCAGTTGTGTTTTCAAATTGAGATCTGTAAAATTTGTTTTCCATATAAGGTATTGTCTTGTTACTGAAATCTGAGGAATGCTGCTAAGGAAAGTAGAAAGGATGTGGGCTTTGAAA
The DNA here is from genome assembly GCA_036365145.1 of Orientallactaga sibirica. Classification (NCBI taxonomy): domain Eukaryota; kingdom Metazoa; phylum Chordata; class Mammalia; order Rodentia; family Dipodidae; genus Orientallactaga; species Orientallactaga sibirica. The sequence goes on along the minus strand of JAEOAD010000035.1, from coordinate 10,545,452 downwards.
TAAGACAGACCCATGTTCAAATTCTGTCACCATTACTCACCACGAGATGACATAGCATGAAGGCCCTCACCAGATACAGTTCCTTGAACTTGGACTTCATAGCCTCTATAACAAAGAGCAAAATTCCTGGGGCTGGAGAGATGGCTTAGTCGTTAAGCGCTTGCCTGTGAAGCCTAAGGACCCTGGTTCAAGACTCAATTCCCCAGGACCCACGTAAGCAAGATGCACATGGTGGCGCATGCATCTAGAGTTCATTTGCAATGGCTAGAGGCCCTGTTGTGCCCATTCTCTCTCTCTCTCTTTCTCTCTCTCTCCCTTTCTCTGTCTCTAATAAGTAAATAAATAAATAAAAATTTTTAAAAATCCTTCTTTCCCTCCTTCTTCCTTTTCTTTTTTTGGTTTTGGTTTTTCAAGGTAGAGTCTTGCTCTAGCCCAAGCTGACCTGGAATTCACTCAGAAGTCTCAGGGTGGGCTTGAACTCATGGCGATTCTCCTATCTCTGCCTCCAGAGTGCTGGGATTTAAGTTGTGCGCCACAACGTCCGGCTTTTTTTTTGTTTTTTTTCCCCTTGAGACAGGGACTCACTATATAGCATAGGCAGGTCTCAAATTTACAATCCTTTTGCCCCCATCTCCCGAATCCTGGGATTATAGATGTGTGCCACCATGTATGATATTAAGAAAATAGAGCCAGGCGTGGTGGTGCACGCCTTTAATCCCAGCACTTGGGAGGCAGAAGTAGGAGGATCACTTTGAGTTCAAGGCCACCTTGAGAATACATAGTTAATTCCAGGTCAGCCTGGGCCAGAGTGAGACTCTACCTTGAAAAACAAAAAAAAAAAAAAAAAAAAAGAAAAAAAAAAAAAAAAAAGAAAAAAGAAAGAAAGAAAGAAAGAAAGAAAGAAAGACGGAAAGAAAAAAGAAAATATTTCAATTGTGATTTTGGTCCTTGACTGCAGGGCCATCAGATATGTACGAGAGAAAGTTCTTTGTAATGATATAGAATTTCATGCTGTGTGATGAGATCTTTAGTAGACTGTAGCACTGAAAGCAGGGTAGACTGGCGTACACCTTTAATCCCAACACTCAGGAAGTTGTGAGTTTGAGGTCACCCTGAGACTACATAATCAATTCCAGGTCAGCCTGCAAACAACAACTGGCTGGAGAGATGGCCTAGCGGTTAAAGCATTTGTCTGCAAAGCCAAAGGACCCTGGTTTGATTCTCTAGGACCCATGTAAGCCAGATGCACAAGGTGGCACATGCATCAGGAGTTCATTTGCAGTGGCTGGAGGAGGTCCTAGCATGCCCATTCTCTTTCTCTCTCTGCCTCTTTCTCTCTCTCAAATAAATCTGGCTTACGTGGGTCCTGAAGAATCAAACCAGGATCCTTTGGCTTTGAAGGTAAGCACCTTAACCACTAAGCAATCTCTCCAGCCACCAGTATTATTATTTAAAACATTTAATTTTTTTTTTTTTCTTTTTTTGGTTTTTCAAGGTAGGGTCTCGCTCTAGCCCAGGCTGACCTGGAATTCATTATGTAGTTCAGGGTGGCCTTGAACCAAGCAATCCTCCTACCTCTGCCTCCCAAGTGCTGGGATTAAAGGCATGTGCCACCACGCCCGGCTTAAACATTTAATTTTTAAAAATTTATAGTTATTTATCTGCAAGGAGAGAGAAAGAGAGAAAAGGGGTGTCTCAGGGCCTCCAGCCACTGCAGACTCCACATGTATACAACACTGTGCATCTGGTTTTACATGGGCACTGCAGAACTGAACTTGGGCCATTAGGCTTTGCAGGCAAGTGTCTTAAATGCTGAGCCATCTCTCCAGCCCAGTGTTCTTCTTCTTCTTCTTCTTTTTTTTTTTTTGGTTTTTTTTCGAGGTAGGGTCTTGCTTTAGCCCAGGCTGATCTGGGATTCACTATGGAGTCTCAGGCTGGCCTCAAACTCACAGCTATCCTCCTACCTCTGCTCCTGAGTGCTGGGATTAAAGGCGTGCGCCAGTTCCTTTAAACAGATTCGAATGGTGGTCAGAAGATGTTAAGCCTGAGACAGGACATTCTGTTTTAGGGTACAGACCAGTGACAGGCTTATGTTTTCTAGAAACACATCCACCGAAACCTTTCGTGTCAGATTCCAAATTTTGGTGGTCCCTCCATAGCGCTGGACACAGTTTCTCTCCTCTGCAGGTCACCTGTCCGCCGTAGAATTATGACCCAGCTGGAGGAGGAATTGCCTGACAAATAAGTGGAAGGAGGGGAAGGATGGAAGGAGGGCTTTATGAACCTTGGATGTGATACTAATTGCAAGACCAGCTGGAGCAGATAGCCTAAAATAAATTTTGGCCATAAAGGAATTTAAAAGAAAACAATACTCTCCTTTCTCAACTTAAGTTCTTCTGCTAATTTATTATAACGTTGTCATGTCCCTAAAACAACCAACATAAGAGTCATATTATGTTCAGCAGTATCTTAGGCAACAACCACACATGTAAACATGGACGATGACATCACTGGTGACTCAATATAATGACACCCTTGCTCCTAAACCCTGTCTTTCTTTCTGTACATGCAAATCACATATTAGACATTATCTTATTGCTTTGCCCAACTCTTTTGTCAGGTAGGTGGGGACTGGGCATCTGATTGTCTTCATCTTACATACACAGGGACCATTTTTCTGGGGTTACTTGTTCAAAGCTCCATGGGCAATAAGACCAACCGGAAAGAAAATGGCTGGCGTCTTAATTTAAAAAGCAGCACTTCCTGTGGAGGCAACTTCAGGTCACAATGCTGGGAAATTTCTAAATTCAGGCATCCTCTGAGCAAAGGGCACAGAAAGTGAGTTATTTTTCTTTCATTTGTGGATGTATAGAAGGGAATGGGATATAACATAATTTAGTTGAGCACTTCAACATCTATAGGGAGCTTCACTATTTTCTTTTCTTTTCTTTTCTTTTCTTTTCTTTTCTTTTCTTTTCTTTGCAAGGGGTGGTTTCAAGGTAGGGTCTTGCTCTAGCCTAGGCTGTCCTGGAATTCACTATGTAGTCTCAGGGTGGCCTCGAACTCACAGTGATCCTCCTACTTTTGCCTCCTGAGTGCTGGAATTAAAGAGGTGAGCCAACACACCCAGCTTTCACCATGTATTTTCTTTCCAAGATGGCAGTGGCATTGCCAAACCTAGTTCAACAGCAAAACCTAGAATATTTATGCTATTTTATAGCAATATGTTTATAATTAGAAGTAATGCCAGGGCCAGAGGTGTGGCTCAGTGGTAAAGTGCTTGTACAACATGTGTGAGGTCTTAAATTCAATCCCCAACACCACACACACACACACACACACACACACACACACACACACACACACACAAAGCAGTTCTACTCTGGTGATTAAAACCATGAACAGTAAGGCCCAAGTTCAAGCATAAATTTTTTGTATGTGTTTTTGAGGTAGGGTCTCACTCTATCTCAGGCTGACCTGGAGTTTACTATGTAGTCTCAGGGTGGCATTAAACTCATGGTGATCCTCCTACCTCTGCCTCCCGAGTGCTGGGATTAAAGGTATGTGCCACCATGCCCAGCCTTCAAGTATAAATTTTGATATTAACTACTTGTATGATTTTTTTGAGTTTTGTGTTTGCCTTTTTTTTTTTCAGTGCTGGGGATGGAATTCTAGGCCTTGTGTATGCCAGACAAGTGCTCTTGGATTAAGCTGCACCCTCAGTCCATTTTTCTTTTCTCTCTTTCCTTCCTTCCTTCCTTCCTTCCTTCCTTCCTTCCTTCCTTCCTTCCTTCCTTCCTTCCTTCCTTTCTCCCTTCCCTCCCTTCCTTCCTTTCCTCTTTTCTCTCTTTCTCTCTTTCTCTCTTTCTCTCTTTCTCTCTTTCTCTCTTTCTCTTTCTTTCTTTCTTTCTTTCTTTCTTTCTTTCTTTCTTTCTTTCTTTCTTTCTTTCTTTCTTTCTTTCTTTCTTTTTTGTGGTAGGGTCTCACTCTTCCCCAGGCTAACCTGGAATTCACTATTGTAGTCTGAGGCTGCCCTCAAATTCACAGCAATCCTCCTACCTCTGCCTCTTGAGTGTTGAGATTAAAGTCATGTGCCACCATGCCCAGCTTTCTTTTCTTTCTTTCTTTTTAAAATTTTATTTAATATTGCTGAAGACTCCACAAGCTTGGGCTTCAGGTTATTGAGAAATAAAGCTGGAGCTGAGCTGAAAACCTCCTCCCTGTGGACCAGCTTGACAGAAAGCTGGAAAAAGCTACACTGCATGCAGCCTACGGGAAAGAAAAGTCATCAACGATGGTAAACAGCAATGGACCTTTCAAGTCTTAAGATTGGCAGGCCATGCCAAGCGTGCCAACTGGTACAATAATGGCATGTCTGTTTATGGAGGAAACCAATGGCTCTCTAATTGGACTAGAGGCCTGCTCCATGGGAGGGAATACATCCCTGATACTGAAAACCTGGTCAAAAGCCTATGGAGGGGGAGGCCATGAGCCCTAGCTGAGTATTGCCTGCTCATGTCTGGCTAAATGCATATATTATGTTCACCAAACTGCCCTGAAAGCAGTTTCTTAATGTTCATACCCATATATTAATGCTACTCTCACTTTTGGCTAGAGAAGCTTCTCCTTCAGATGGCAATGACCACTGGGATGACTCAAAAGGCACCATAGTGCTGAGAAGATGTGACAGAGGAGGGTTCAGCACTGAGATGGGTATCACACCTTCCATGACTCAGGAGCCATTGTGGAAGAGGCGGTAGAAAGAATGTAAGAGCCAAAGGAAGGGCAGTACTGCTTATAATGCAATCTTCCAGACAAAAAATGGCCTGGATATCCATGACCTCGCAATGGCTGACACTACCTATATAAGATCATCACAATAGGAGGAAAGATGATGACATCAAAATAAAAGAGAAACTGATTGAGAGGGGGAGGGTGTATGATGGAGGGTAGATTTGTGATGGGGAAGGTGGAGATGGAGAGGAAATATCATGATTTATTGTCTATAATTATGTAAGCTGTCAATAAAAAAAGTTTAAATTTTTTAAACCAAAATAATTAATTTAAAATCTTAAATATTGACACATGAAAATTGTACATATTTATGGGGTGTCATATAATGCTTTGCTGCATGTTTATATCATAATTTCAAATCAGAGGAGGCATATTTTTCTGAAACATTTATCTTTTCTTTTACATGAAAATATTCAATGTCTTTTTTCAACTCTTTTCCCCTGTATTTATTTATTTATTCATTAAAAAATATATATATATTTTTTTGGTTTTGTGAGGTAGAGTCTCACACTGGTCCAGGCTGACCTGGAATTAACTATGTAGTCTCAGGGTGGCCTCGAACTCTCGGCGATCCTCCTACCTCTGCCTCCCGAGTGCTGGGATTAAAGGCGTGCTCCACCACACCCGGCTTATTTCATTATTATTATTTTCGAGGTAGGGTTTCACTCTAGTCCAGACAGACCTGGAATTCACTATGCAGTCTCAGGGTGGCCTTGAACTCATGGTGATCCTCCAGCCTCTGCCTTCCAAGTGCTAGGATTAAAGGCATATGCCACCACGCTGGGCTATTTTTTTTTTTTTTTAGAGAGGCAGATATACATACATACATACACACAGAGAGAGAAAGAGAGAGAGAGAAAGAGAGAAATAAGAATGCTATTCTAGCCACTGCAATGCTTGTGCCACCTTGTACATTTGGCTTTATGTGGGTACTGGGGAGTGGAACTTCAGTTCTTAGGCTTCATAGGCAAATGCCTTAACTGCTAAGCCATCTCTCCAGCCCCTTATTAATCTTTTTTTTTTTTTTTTTTTGAGGTGAAGTCTCACTCTGTAACCCAAGCTGGTCTGGAATCACCTGGTCTCAAAACTTGCTATGATCTTCCTGCCTCAATCTCCTGAAGTGCTGGGATTATAGGTAAGACCACCATGCCTAGTTGCATCATCTACGTTCTTGAAATATATAGCATATTATTATTATCTATAGTCACCTTTCTATGCAATTACACATACCAGAGCTTACTTCTGTCTAACTTTAACTTAGTATCCATGGGCCAACATTTCTCCATTCCCATCTCATTTTTCTTATCTGTAAAATGGGCACAGCATCTCCATATTCAATGGCTATGATGATAAAAGGAGCTCACATAGGGCTGGAGAGATGGCTTAGCAGTTTAGGCACTTGCCTGAGAAGCCTAAGGACCCAGGTTTGATTCCCCAGCGCCCATGGAAGCCCCAGGTGGTACATGTGTCTGAGTTCGTTTGCAGTGGCTAGAGGCACTGGTGTGCCCATTTTCTCTCTCTCTCAAATAAATTTTTTTAAAAAAATTTAAAAAGGAGATTATAGTGCTTTACAAATAGTAAAATGCTATAGGAAAAGAAGATATTATGAAAATTGGACCACTAAGATCACATATTCTATTTATTTATTTATTTATTTATTTATTTATTTATTTATTTATATTTTTTATGAGAGAGAGAGAAAATTGCCACTACAGGGCCTCCAGTCACTGCAATGGAATTCCAGATGCACATACCACCTTGTGCGCATGTGCGACCTTGTGTGCTTGCATCATCTTATGTGTCTGGCTTATGTGGGACCCGGAGAGTCAAACATGAGTTCTTAGGCTTTTCAGGCAAGTGCCTTAACTGCTAAGCCATCTCTCCAGACCTATAATCACATTTTCTAATATAGGTTATCTTTTATTTCCATGGGGCCTATTTCCAATGAGTTATCAGTGGAAAGAACATGCCTTTAAATTTGTAAATTATTATTTTCCTTAAAAATAAAAAAAAATTTAAAAAGAAACTGCAGTGGGAAAAGAAGGTTTGGAACTACTAATATATGGACCGTTAAAGAATGTAGCAAGTATAGACTTTGTCTGGGTGGAAGTCAAGGTTATATGCCCTGTCATGAGCAGGAAACATGGAAAACAGAGCTTTTTGCCTGTGCCTTCTGGAATGTGGACCCTTGTGTCCAGGATCGAGGTAAAGAATTCCATAGGAAGTATTTGTTTAATTAATTGTAGCCAGCACTTAGTTGTGGGTAGGCCAGATTCCATTGTGCAATGCTATTTCTTTTTCAACCAAGATATGTACATACTTGAACCCCAAAGTAAATCCACAGGATTTGAACTCCTGACCTTTAAAGCACAAGGCAGCCTTTTTGGCCACCAATTGACCCAGTTCTTGCTTGCCAAGATCGAGAGAGCTTAGTCAGACAGAGCCCCACTGATTCCATGGTTCTCCCAGACCATCACTGGAAAACCCAAAGGAATATCCATTTTAAAATATGGTCTGTGACCTCAAGGGATTCTGGAGCTCTGAATCAGCCCCTTACCTCATGGCCACACTCACAGGTTTGCAGACTCACATAGAAATCAGACTGGAATGTACGGGCTTCTATTTTGCTATAATGACACGTTGTGAGAAGGGAGGAGAGCAATTTTCTTGGACATTCCTCTCAAACCAGTGCACTTGCAATGGTTGTTTTTGCTTTCCAGAACTCTCCCAACAGACTCAGAGCTGCTGCTGTTTAGGGGCACTAAGGCTTAGGCCACATTTGAGCTATTTGTCTAGGGATGTAATTAAAATCCACCCCCTTTTTTTTTTTTTAAACTGGGCACTTGTTAGCCTCTTTTTTTAAACAGGCAAAAAAGGTAGACTTCCTCCTTTTTTCTCTGAAGTAATTTAATGATCACATCAGAAGTACTCTCTTATAATTTTATGGGCTGGTATATAGCCCAGTTGTTAAAGTGGTAAAGTGCTTGTCTTGCAAGCAGGAGAATCTGAGATTGATTCCAGAATCCATTTTTAAAAAGCTGGGCATGGTAGTATGCACTTGGAATCACAGCGCTAGGGAGGCAGAGACAAGAGGATTCCTAGGGATGGCTGGCTAAACAGTCTAGCCTGCTTGATGAGTTCCAGGCCATAAAGAGGTCCTGTCTCAAAAAAAAAAAAAAAAAGAAAAGAAAAGAAAAGAAAAGAAAAAAAGGTGGATGGTGCTGGAGGAAGAACATGTGAGATTGTCCTGTGGCCCTCATCTACCCAGACATACTTACACAAACGCACGCATGCGCGCACTTACATACACACATACAATAAGAGACTGTTCCTTCAACCTACAAGATTAAATTATCTTGTAAGGGATAGAGAGATGTTTCAGCAGTTAAAGGCACTTGCTTCCAAGCCTGACAGCCTGGGTTTGATTCCCCAGTACCCACATAAAGCCAGATGCACAAAGTGACACATGCGTCTGGATTTGCAGTGGCAAGAGGCCCTGGTGCACCTATTCTCTTTCTCTTTCCCTTGCTCTGCTAGCAAATAAATAAAAAATTTTTTTTTGAAAAAGAAATTATGGGCTGGAGAGATTGCATGGCAGTTAAGGTGCATGCCTCCGAAGTCTAAGGACCCTGGTTTGATTTTCTAGGTCCCATGTAAGCGAGATGCACATGGTAGCGCATATGTCTAGAGTTCATTTGCAATGGCTAGAAGCCCTGGCACACCCATTCTCATTCTTTCTCCGTCTCTCTGTCTCTAATAAATAAATAAAAATAAAATCTTAAAAAAAAACTTTAAAAAAAAAGCTTAAAAAAAGAAAAAGAAATTATTTTGGGAGGCTAGAGAGATGACTTAGCAGTTATGGCACTTGCCTACAAAGCCAAAGGACCCAGGTTCAACTCCCCAGTTCCCACATAAAGCCAGATGCACAAGGTGGCACATGCATCTGAAGTTTCTTTGCAGTGGCTAGAGACCCTGGCATGCCCATTCTATCTGCCACTCTCCCTAATAAATAAAAATAAAGGCAAAAAGAAATTATTTTGTAAGAAAGTAAAAATCTCAAGAAATAGGCCTGTTCCTCATATCTAACCACAAAATCTTTTTTTTTTTTTTTTTTTTTTTTTTTTTGAGGTCAGGTCTCACTCTGGCTCAGGCCGACCTGGAATTCACTCTGTAGTCTCAGGGTGGCCTTGAACTCATGGCAATCCTCCTACCTCTGCCTCCCGAGTGCTGGGATTAAAGGCGTGTACCACCACGCCAGGCTCCACAAAATCTTTTTAAAAATCTACATGCTATGTCCTGAAAATGAAAAATAAGCATAGTCTATGGAATTATGTGGCAAAAAGGAATGAAAGTATTCTTTAAAATAAAAAATTTAAATTAAAAAAGAGGCCTGAACTATATTCTCTGCAGGATTAAAAATAAGTAACCTGTGCCAATATCTGCTTTCTGGAAATTTTTCTTTAGACCTGGCTCTTGCTGTCAGGCTTGGCTGGGGAGAAAGGCTTGGAAGCCTATGGCTTGGAATGTGTGAATGTTAAAATCAGAAACGGTTCCCCTTCTCTTATAACAAAGCAGACCTTTAGTTTGACTGTGTACACGCTGGGGGTCTTTTCATGCTACAGGTCAGACTATGGAGGAGATATTGATAATTCTAGCTCGTTCGCTCTTGCCCGCTGCCCTCCCCTCACAACACCCTGCTACGGACACTCCTTCAAGCCCAAATGAAGAAATGACTGAGTATGAAATGATCTGTGGAAGGCCGCACAGCAGAGACTTGGAATTTCCAGGTCCTCTCCAGGTCTAAATACCTGGTCCACAAAAACAAAGTTTTTCTAAGACATGGAAGACCAGAGCTGTAGGGCGCTCCACAGGTATGAGGTGTGATTTCACCCGGGAGGCAGAACTCAGCAAAATGCCGAGATAGGGAATTCTTTTTTTTTTTTTTTAAATGTAGGGTCTCGCTTTAGCCCAGACTGACCTAGAAATCATTATGTTGTCTCAGGGTGGCCTCAAACTCATGGCGATCCTCCTGCTTCTGCCTCCCAAGTGCTAAGATTAAAGGCTTTGTAAGGAATATTTTAATAAAATAATTGACACCTGCTGGAGTAGAGTTAGAACTGAAAAGAGCCTTGCGTTGCTCTAATTTATAGCATATCTTAATTCAGATTAGAGCAGGGGTGAAATTTTGCTCATCCATGCTAAGCAAGCAGCCAATATAAACTACATGGTAAGGACTGTGTCATGCATCATAGCTCATGTGTCGCATACTTAAAAACATGAGCCAGGAAATAGCAAATTAATGACAGTTACACATGGGAGGTAGTGTTTTCAGGAAGTGTCCATCAATCCTGGAAATGGCTCTCTCTTACAAAAGCAAGGAGTCTGTGTTGGCTACAAACAAAGAGGTAGCTGCAACTGGAAAAAAAAAAAAGGATATTTTCAGGACAGTGACAGATTCTGAGTGTATTGTGATAAGCAGGACCTAGGAGTAAAACAGATGTGTACACTTCAGCAGTGTGTAGACCCATGAGAAAGGATGCTGGGAAATGCTCATAGCGAGAACCAGGGTGGACTGTACAGGCTGTTTAGAGGAGCCACAGAATTCCCTGCAATGACTATAAACTTGTTCCTGATGCCGGGAAGAGAACTGATTGATAGAGGTCTTGGATAGGGTCTCACTAAGGTGCCTGGGCAATCCCTGTGCCTCAATCATCATCATCTTCCTCCTCCTCCTACTCTTCTTCTTTTTTAAATTTATTTGAGAGAGAGTGAATGGGTGCACCGGGGCCTCCAGCCACTGCAAGCAAACTCCAGACGCCTGCACCACCTTGTGTATCTGGTTTACGTGGGTCTTAGGGAATCGAACATAGGTCCTTAGGCTTTGCAGGTAAATTCCTTAACCAGTAAGCCATCTCTCCAGCCCTGCCTCAACCTTCTGAGTGGTTGGAATTATAGGCCTGTGCCACCAGGCCCAGCTTTCTGTTTGCTTGATTTTTTTTTTGATTTTTTTTTGTTTTTTGTTTTTTTGAGGTAGGGTCTCACTCTAGCTCAGGATGACTTGGAAAACATTATGTAGTCTCAGGGTGGCCTTGAACTCATGGCGATCCTCCTACCTCTGTCTCCCAACTGCTGGGATTAAAGACGTGCGCCACCACGCCCGGCTTTTTAAAATTTATTTATTTATTAGCAGAGAGAGAGAGAGAGAGAGACAGAGAGAGAATGGGCATGCCAGAGCCTCTAGCCATTTTGCAAACGAACTCCAGATGCATGTGCCCCTTGTGCATCTGGCTTATGTGGTTCATGGAGAATGGAACCAGGATCCTTTGGCTTCATAGGCAAATGCCTTAACCACTAAACCATTTCTCCAGCCCTGTTTGCTTGATTTTTATTGAGATAAAAGGTTACACACTGCAACCCAGGCTAACTTGTAACTTATTATTTATGTTTTATGCAAATGTCATATAAGAGATGTGAGCATCTAAGGATTTGGGTACCTGCAGGGCGTGGTGGCACATGCCTTTAATCCCAACACTCGGGATGCAGAGATAGGAGGACCACCATTAGTTCGAGGCCACCCTGAGACTACATAGTGAATTCCAGGTCAGCTGGCTAGAGTGAGACCCTACCTCAAAAGTCAAAAAAAAAAAAAAAAAAAAAAAAAAAGAAAGAAAGAAAGAGATTTGAGTACCTGTGAGGGTCCTGGAACCACTGTCCCATGGACACAAGGGGTGACTATACATAGAAAAAACAGAAATCTTTGTACCAGAAAGGTTTTTTTTTTTTTTTTTTTTTTTTTTTTTCGAGGTAGGGTCTCACTGTAGCTCAGGCTGACCTGGAATTCACTGTGTCGTTTCAGGTAGTCTCAAACTCACGGCGATCCTCCTATCTCTGCCTCCTGAGTGCTGGGTTTAAAGGTGTGTGCCACCATGCCTGGCACCAGAAGGGTCTGAAAAGAAGACAAGTTTCGGGCTGGAGAGATGGCTTAGTGGTTAAGGCATTTGCCTGCAAAGCCAAAGGATCCCAGTTCAATTCTCCAGGACCCACATAAACCAAATGCACTAGGTCATTTGCAGTGGCCAGAGGCCCTGGCGTGCCCATTCTCTCTCACTCTCTCTCTCTCTCTGCCTCTTTCTCTCTCTCAAATAAATAAATATATTTTTTTAAAGACAAGTTTCAGTTGTTTTACAAATGAAAGCAGAATGAGTTTGGAGGTAGGTGCATCTTTTCATGTATTTCATGAAAATTCTCTGCTATAGAGAGTAAGAAAATGGCAGGCAAGAATATTTTAGCAAATGAACAAACAGAATGGTTTCATTCATTTATTTAGAGGTAGAAGATCAAGACTACCATTTTGGGGCTGGAGAGATGGCTTAGTGGTTAAGGTGCCTGCCTCCTAAGCCTAAGAACACTGGTTCCAATCTCCAGTGGTTCCAATCTCCAGGTCCCATGTTTAGCCAGATGCAAAGTGACACAAGGGCGCAATGCCACACTTGACCACGAGGGGGTGCACACATCTGGATTTCGTTCACAGCAGCTGAGACACTGCTGGCGCACCCATCTCTGTCTTCCTCTCCTTCTCCCTCTCCCTTTCCCTCTCTCTCTCTCTCTCTGTCTCTCTCTGTGTCTCTCTCCAAAAAAAAAAATTATTTAAAAAAGACCACCATTTTGGACAAGTTAAGTTGGACTCCTCCAGGAGATATCTGAGTAGGCAGTTGGTTGCCTGACACTCAGAAAAGAACGTTTGGAATGGAGATAAATATCTAGGTAATCATAGCACACTGATGGAATATAAAGCTTCTAAACTGGGGCTGGAGAGATGGCTTAGCGGTTAAGGCACTTGTCTGCAAAGCCAAAAGACCCAGGTTCAACTCTCCAGAACCCACGTAAGTCAGATGCACAAGGCAGTACATGTGTCTGGAGTTGTCTTGCAGTGGTTGAAGTTCCTGGCATGCCCATTTTCTCTCTCTCTCTCTCTCCTCTATCTACCTCTCTCTCAAATAAATAAAATAAATGTTTTTTTTCTAAAAAGCTTCTGAATTGGGTGAGATCACTCCTGGGAAAGTATAGAGAGAAAAAAGAGATGGGGTCCAGAGAGAGTGCCAAAGTGTCTCCAACATTTGGAGGCAGAGTTCAGCAAAGAAGGGCCCTGGCTCCATCAGCCTGAGGCTGGGAGAAAGGAGAGGATAGCAATGGGGACATCAAGACTGGGGCAGCATTTCAATAACGGTGCAAACAACTATGCCAAATCCCTTTGAGAGGTCAAGTGGAGGTCTGCAAAGGACTGGATTTGGTATTATAGCAGCTCTGTGCTAAAACCGACTTATCCAACCAGAGGACCAACGTCCCAATTCTCTGAGCCATGGTGACACATTCATGCCTCAAATCAGCAACAGCAGGACATTTATACCTGAAAGTTACCAAACATTTGCATAGTTTTTTTTTTCTTTTCAAGACCTGGTACAGCTCCATTTGTGATAAGGAGGGGGGCCCTGCCTCCCCTGCTCTATCTGGTCCAGTCAGAAGCTTTCAGAACTCTCTCTTTCTTTCCTTCCTTCTTTCTTTCTTTCTTTTTTTGTGGAAATTAGTTTTCTTCAAAGGAGCCAGCAGAATATCTGAACTTCCTTTGAAGTGGGCTTTTACCTTCACCACAGAATTCTCCAAAGTCTTAGCCCTTTAGTTACAAACCTCCCAAAAATCTGATGCAGACCAACAGGGGAAAAAATTCAGTGTGGTCATATGAAAAATGTCTTCCAGCTCTGAGATTCTATAACTCTATGTTGGCTACAAGAAATTCCAGAAAGTATTGGTAGTAAACCACATTTCATTTACTCCTGGCCTTGTTTACTTGGTTAAAAAAAAATCATTAGAAAATTCCTGAGTTCAGGAACTAAAAGATTTTTCCTAGTTTTCTTTATTACCTTAAATAAATAAATAAATAAACACTGTTCTAAGAATTAATTGGAGGGTAAAAAGTTTAATATTTTCAATATTATAACAAGTGAATTAGACCATTTGATAAGCTAATTAGGTAAGTAAATGTTAAGAAAATTATTCAGGAGCTGAAGAAATTGCTTAGTGGTTAAGGCACTTGCCTGCAAAGCCTAAGGACCTAGGTTCAGCTCCCCAAAACCCACATAATCCAGATGTACAAGGTGACGCATTTGCAAGGTCACACATGTGCACAAGGTGGCATACATGTTTGGAGTTCAATTGCAGTGGCTAGAGGCCCTGGCATGTCAATTCTCTCTCATAAAAAGAAAGCTATTCAAAAAGCTATTGTTCTTTTTAATTTTTATTTATTTTGCAATGCTGAGGGTCAAGCACAAACTCATACTGGCAAGCACTCTACCACCCCCAACAACTATTATCCTGGACTGAAGAGTGATGGTTTACTTATTGTTAAAGAAGATTTATTTATTAAACAATATTCTGATCTCATCTCAAGGGGACTAAAGATTGAACTGAACACTTTACAATCTTCAATTTGCTGAAGAAGTCACCATGTAAACCTAGTCCAGACAGCTCCAAAAGCCTGTTCTTTGATACATCTTAACTGTAAACATGCAGCCATGATAAATAATGTTTATCAAGATTAAAAATCAAATAAGGGGCTGGAGAGATGGCTTAGCGGTTAAGGCACATGCCTGCGAAGCCTAAGGACCCTGGTTCAATTCTCCAGGTCCCACATAAACCAGATGCACATGGTGGCACATGCGTCTGGAGTTCGTTTGCAGTCGCTAGAGGCCCTGGTGCGCCAATTCTCACTCTGCCCCCTCTCTCTCTCTTTTCCTCTCTCTGTCTCAAATAAATAAATAATAAAATCTTTAAAAAAACAAATAAACACTTCTGTAGCCAACACTGGGACAGAAATACAAAGCTGTGAGCGGAAGCCACAGTTTATAGGATTGAGTCTGGAACTAGGCAATTTTAGCTGGAGTTCGGCTCTTCCAGAGCAAATGAAAATAAAAGTGCTCCATGCAGAGATGAGACACTGAAGCCAGACTCGCTGCTTGAAGCCGCAGGAAGGGCAGGCTTCTCCTCCTCATGAAAGGAGGTTGAAAGAGAAGCCATTCCTGTCTGGGGCTACAGCTTTAGCTAACTGTGGACTTAGAGAGGGCACAGCCTGTGATGAGAAAGGGTAGCAAGCAGTCCACCATCTACTGTCTGCTCTGATGACTGGATCTGCAATTCCCTCAATACCAGTGTGGTCAGGACCTTGGAGACACCTTTAGTAGGACTGGGTCTGAACTGAGGCTTCCTTCCAGGAGCCTGGCACAGAAGAAAGACAATCACAAAAGCACTGGACAGCAAGGGAAAAGCAGGAGCAGATTAGAGAGGAAAAGAATAAGACAGAGAGAACACAAACCTAGTTTCCAAATGCGTTCCTTAATCAAGGTTCAAAGCTAAGAAAAGCAATAAAAGAGAAATAAGACCATGAATTTACTTTTGTGGGAACTCATTTTACAGAACAATTTGAGAAAAGGTTTAAATATGTTCAAAATGTGCAAAAAAATGCATGAAGGAGTAACTTCCATTAAGCAAAGAAAAGCATTATGAACAAATAAAATAAAATCAGAGTGGATAGATTGTGAAAAGAACAGCTAGAAATCTTGAAAGTAAAAAATTTGTATCTATATTCATTAAAATGAATCCAATTGATGAGATAAGTTATAGACTGAAAATAGTTTTGAGAGATAATTAGATAATTGATGATAATGCCAAGGATTTCACCATGGAAACAGGACAGAGACAAAGTCATTCTTAAAAATATGAGAAGCAGTTGAGGGATTGGAGCATCACTTGATAGGCTTTGACATGTATCTACTAGGAGTTTCAGAGACGGGAACAAAAGGAGCCATAGAAAAGCGTATCTAGATCTGATAATGAATATTTTCTATAATTAAAAAAATGAGGGGTGGAGAGATAGCTCAGTGACTAAAGTGCCTGTCTACAAAGCCTAACCACCTGGGTTCGATTCCCTAGTACCCACATAAAGCCAGATGCACAAAATGGTTCATGTGTCTGGAGTTCATTTGCAATAGCTATAGGTCCTGGCATTCCCATACTCTGTCTGCCTGTCTGCCTCTCTCTCTCTCTCTCTCTCTCTCTGCTTACAAATAAATAATTTTTTTTTTTTTTGTTTTTTTGAGGTAGGGTCTCACTCTGGCCCAGGCTGACCTGGAATTCACTCTGTAGTCATAGGGTGGCCTCGAACTCACGGCGATCCTCCTAACTCTGCCTCCCCAGTGCTGGGATTAAAGGCGTGCTCCACCATGCCCGGCTTAAATAAAAATATTTTTGAGCCGGGCGTGGTGGCACACGCCTTTAATCCCAGCACTCGGGAGGCAGAGGTAGGAGGATCACCGTGAGATCGAGGCCACCCTGAGACTACAGAGTGAATTCCAGGTCAGCCTGGGCCAGAGTGAGACCCTACCTCAAAAAAACAAAACAAAAAAAAAATTTTTTTTTGAAAAAACAAACAGATGGGGGCTGGAGAGATGGCTTAGCAGTTAAGGCATTTGCCTGCAAAGCCAAAGGATCCAAGTTCGATTCTCCAGGACCCACGTAAGCCAGATGCACAAAGGGCGCATGCATCTGGAGTTTGTTTGCAGTGACTGGAGGCCCTAGCGTGCCCATTCTCCCCTCCCCTCTTTCTCTGACTCTCTCTCTCTCTCTCTCTCAAATAAATAAATAAATAAAATATATTTTAGGGCTGGAGAGATGGCTTAGGGGTTAAGGCGCCTGCCTCCTAAGCTTAAGAATGCTGGTTCCAATCTCTAGCGATTCCAATCTCCAGGTCCCACGTTTAGCCAGATGCAAAGTGACGCAAGGACGCAATGCCGCACTTGACCACAAAGGGGCGCATGCATCTGGATTTCATTCTCAGCAGCTGAGACTGCTGGCGCACCCATCTCTATCTGTCTTCCTCTGCCTCTCTCTCTCTCTGTGTCTCTCTCCAAAAAAATTTAAAAAAATTAAAATATATATTTTAAAAAAACAAGCAAAAAAATGAGATCTCAGATTGAAAGATCATGTAGAATTCCAAGCAGCATACATATAAATCTATACATCTCAGTGAAATTATATAACATTAACAATAAAGAGGAAACTTAAAAGCTATTAGAAAGCGTCTCCTCCATAGGAATGCAAATTTGACTGATAGCTGATTTCTCAGTGGCAAAATCTGAAGTCAGAAGACAATGAAGTAATGTCTTTATGGTGCCAAGGGAAAGTAATTGGGAGCCCCAAATTACACGCTTTTAAAAATGATGATTCAGAGCCGGACGTGGTGGCGCATGCCTTTAATCCCAGCACTTGGGAGGCAGAGGTAGGAGGATCGCCATGAGTTTGAGGCCACCCTGAGACTACATAGTTAATTCCAGGTCAGCCTGGACCAGAGTGAAACCCTACCTTGAAAAACCAAAAAAATGATGATTCAGGGGGCTGGAGAGACGGCTTAGTGATTAAGAGCTTGCCTGCGAAGCCTAAGGACCCTGGTTCAAGGCTTTGTTCCCTGGTACCCACGTAAGCCAGATGCCCAAGGTGGCGCATGCCTCTGGAGTTCATTTGCAGTGGCTTGGAGACCCTGATGCACCCATTCTCAATTTCTCTCTCTCTCTCTCCCCCCTCCCTCTTTCTCTGTCTGTCTGTCACTTTCAAATAAATAAATAAAAATAAAATATTTTTTTAAAATGATAATTCAAAAGCCGGGCATGGTGGCACACACCTTTAATCCCAGCCCTTGGGAGGCAGAGGTAGGAGGATCGCCGTGAGTTCGAGGCCACCCTGAGACTACAGAGTGAATTCCAGGTCAGCCTGAACTAGAGTGAGACACTACCTCAAAAAACTGAAAAAGACAGCCGGGCGTGGTGGCGCACACCTTTAATCCCAGCACTCGGGAGGCAGAGGTAGGAGGATTGCTGAGAGTTCGAGGCCACCCTGAGACTACATAGTTAATTCCAGGTCAGCCTGGACCAGAGTGAGACCCTACCTCGCAAAACCAAAAAAAACAAAAAAACAAAAAAAACTGAAAAAGAAAAAAAGAAAAGAAAAGAGATGATTCAATTGTAAGGGCCAACTAAAGGCATGTTAAAACAATACAGTGACTAAGTAATTTCTACTCGTACATTCTCATGAAGACAACTGGCAGAAGGACAACTCAGGAAAAGAAAAGGGAATAGAGGTTGATAAGAATGATTAACACAGGGGCTGGAGAAGTGGCTTAGTGGTTAAGGTGTTTGCCTGCGAAGCTAAAGGACCCAGGCTCAATTCCCCAGGACCCATGTAAGCCAGATGCACAAGGGGCTCATGCATCTGGAGTTCATTTGCAGTAGCTAGAGGCCTTGGCATGCCCATTCTCTCTCTCTCTCTCTTCTCTCTCTGCCTGCAAATAAATAAATACAATTTAAAAAAAGAATGATTAACACAGAACTTAATGAACTAGATTAGAAAATTTTAAGTTAATTTTCTTATAAAACCCTACCATATTTGCATTTATTGTAAGAATGATGGACTGGGGGGATGTCTAAGTGGGTAACAATGCTTGCTGAACAAGCAAGAGGACTGGGTTCAACCCCCAACACCTGCATAAACAGCCAAGCATGGTCACACATTCCTGTAACCTCAGCAATGAGGGAGGCAGAGACAGGAGGCACTGTAACTTTAAAACGGGAGTTCCAGGCTCAGTGAGAGACTGTCTCAGATAACTAAGGTAGACGAGCAATAGAGAAAGGTACCTGGTGTCTTCCTTTGGCCTCCACATGCATGCACATGTGCACAAATGTGTGAATAAGACACACACACACACACACATCAAAAAAGATGAACTAACATTCCACATAATACTTGAAAAGCTGGGCTGGGGAAATGGTTTAGCGTTAAGGCATTTACCTGCGAAGCCTAAGGTTTGATTCCCCAGGACCCAAGTAAGCCAGATGCACAAGGGGGCGCATGAGTCTGAAGTTCATTTGCAGAGGCTAGAGGCCCTGGCATGCCCATTCTCTCTTTCTCTCTCTCTCTCTCAAATAAATAAATAAAATATTTTTAAAAATAATACTTGAAAGCTGGGCGTGGTGGCGCATGCCTTTAATCCCAGCACTTGGGAGAAAGAGGTAGGAGGATCGCCGAGAGTTCGAGGCCACCCTGAGACTACATAGTTAATTCCAGGTCAGCCTGGACCAGAGTGAGACCCTACCTCGAAAAACCAAAAATAAATAAATAAAAATAAAAAAATAATAATACTTGAAAAGCTAAATTGAGTAAAAGGGGAGAAAAGAGGATGAGGACTATTCAGTGGAAAGTTATATGATAAGATCAGTATCCTATTAGGAAAAAAAAGATAGAAATGCTGAATAATTTTAGAGGTTCTTAGAAAATCATAATGATAATTACCAGAATGTCTGGAAGTGAGAAATATAACTAAGCAGTGTTGAAATGTAAGTGTATACCTTAATTGGATTTATTTTTTTTAAAAAAGGTTGAAAATGAACAAGAATAGAGTAATAATAAACTTAGAGTGGAGAAGGAAAACACATCAGTTTCCTAGGGTTGCTATAATAACGTACCACAAACTGGGTGGCTTAAAATAACAGCAATGTATTGTCTTACTGTCATGGAGGCTAGAGTCTGCAATCAGGGGGCCAGCAGGGCCAAGCTCCCTCTCCAGGTGCTTGGGAAGGAAAGAATCCACAGCTCTTTCACAGCTTCTGGAAACCTCGGGTGTTCCTTGGCTTAAAGATGTACTCTGTTAGTCCCGTTCTAGTCCTCCCTGTGTCCTTTGCAACCTTCCCCTGAGTCTAAATTCCCTCTTCCTCTTCTTTCTTCTTTTCCTTTTCCTCTCCCTCCTCCCTTCTTCCTTTTCCTTTCTTTTTAAAAAAATTGTTTATTTATTTATTTATTTATTTATTTGAGAGCATCAGACAGAGAGAGAAAGAGGCAGAGAGAAAGACAGAGAGTGAGAGAGAGAGAGAGAGAGAGAGAGACTAGATGCACCAGGGCTGGAGAGATGGCTTAGTGGTTAAGGCGTTTGCCTACAAAGCCAAAGGATCCTCCTGTTCGATTCTCCAGGACCCATATAAGCCAGATGCACAAGGGGGCACATGTGTCTGGAGTTCATTTGCACTGGCTGGATGTCCTGGCACACCCATTCTCTCTGTCTCTCTCTGCCTCTTTCTCTCTCAAACAAATAAATAAAGTTTATTTTAAAATTAAAAAAAAAAAACAATAGGTGCACCAGGAGCTCCAGCTACTGCAAACGAACTCCAGATGTATGCACCACCTTGTACATCTGGCTTACGTGGGTTCTGGGGAATCCATCCTTGAACTGGGGGGGGGGTCCTTGGGCTTCACAGGTAAGCATTTAAACACTAAGCCATCTCTCCAGCCCCCTCTTCCTTTCTTTGGTGTTGGGATGAGTCACTTTGCCTGGGCTGGTAAGCCCTCTACCACTGAGCTTCCGTTGGATTAGGGCTCCACTGTACTCCACTTTGACTGGACCTAGACTGAACTAACAGTGCATGGAACACCTCTGTTTCCAAGAAAGCTTACATTCAGAGGTGCTGAGGGTTGGGGCTTCAACATAGGTTTGGGAGGGGACACAACCACCTGATCAGGGTCCCTCACAATAAACCTTCCCTGGCTTATTTCACATAGTGATAGTCACCTGTTGTAATCAGCTCAGAAAGGTGGCATCGGGTGAATTTAAGGAATCCTTCACAAATGTGGGTGTGGAGCTCTGCTGCATACTTCGTACACAATTCACTTTTCTTCATGTGTATGGTGTGTGTGCATGTAGGCATGTTTGCTTGTGTGTAGGTACACGTGTGAGTGCTGGTGTGTGAAGTCTTTCTCAATCTCTCCTCACTTTTTTTTTTTTTGTTTGTTTGCTGAGGTAGGGTCTCACTCTAGCTCAGGCTGACCTGGAATTAACTATGTAGTCTCTGGGTGGCCTCAAACTCACAGGGATCCTCCTACCTCTGCCTCCAGAGTGCTGAGATTAAAGGCGTGCGCCACCACGCCCGGCTTCTCTTCACATTATTTATTGAGACAAGTCTGTCATTTGGACCCAGAGTTCGCCAGTTCTGCAAGCCTGGCTAGCTTTCCTACAGAGATCCCCTGTCTCCTAAACCTTGGGGTTACAGGCCCATACCACACCCCCATGGCATTCCCACAGGTGCTGGGGCTCCTCCTCCGTGGGTGGCCTTCATCAGTGAGCCATTCTTGGAGGGAGTAGCATGTCAGTTTGAAAGAGCTTGAGGGCTAGGTGATCTGTTTACGATAACAGTGTCTCTTTTCTCCGTTCATATTGGTTCTTGTTTTCAGGAATTTAGAAGACAAAGTGGCAGAGACGCGTGTCTCTAGTCCGTAGGCACTTCAGGGGCTAGAGAGACAACTTCTAGGAAGTTTTTAATTCTAATAATCTGGTGAATACTTTATGATGTTTGAATACACCAAACACGTTTTACTTACTCAAATGTCTTTTGTGAGAATATAAAAATATATATACAAGAAACGATAATGTTATTACTGGTAGATGCTTTGATACGGGTATTTCTTCTCTTGTATTCACCGAAGAGGCCGAGATCTACAGCCTGCTGAGCTGGTATTTCACTTATGCGTTATTTTCTGTCTGCTTCTTAGCGGGGACTGCACGTTCCACATGTGATCGACAGCGTATTTCAACTACTGCGGTTTTGGCTTTCCTCTCTTCATGTCAGCTTAACCCTTAACAGTCTGTTCAGCAATGAGTGCTCATTTTCAGACTCACCCCTCAGAACGGTCCTGCTGTTTTATTGTTTCCTGAAGTATTCTCTTGCTCATAATTTCCACAAACAACACTCTTTTTCCAAAAAGGAGAAAATTAACAACATTATTCTTCCAGCTCAACTTAAAAGTCATATTTGGGCTGGAGAGATGGCTTAGTGGTGAAGGCTCTTGTCTGAGAAGCCTAAGGCCCCAGGTTCGACTCTCCAGGTCCCATGTAAGCCAGACGCACAGTGACGTAAACACACGAGGTCGCACATGCATATAAGGTGGCACAAGCGTGTGGAGTTTAATTACAGTGACTTAGAGGCCCTCTCTGTCTCCCTCTGTCTCTCTCTCTCACTCTCTTGTATAATAAAAAAAGGCCAGTCGATTGGGCTTGCCTCAAAAAAGTCATATTTAAGTGTAAATGTAATCATTTCCATTATTGATTTGTTTTGGATTTTTGAGGTAGGGTCTCACTGTAGCTCAGGCTGACCTGTAGCTCAGGCTGACCTCCTACCTCTGCCTCCCAAGTGCTAGGATTAAAGGCGTGTGCCACCACACCCAGCTATAATTTCCATTATCTTTGCTGTATTTCTCCTATTTTACCTAAACTATGAAGATATTACCAAGATCTACCTTCTGTTTTGGGAATGGTGACTTTTCACTTTTTAATTTTAATTTTTTAATTTTTAATTTTTTTTTAATTTGAGATAGAAACAGAGAGAAGGAGAATGGGTGCTCCAGGGCTTCTAGCCACTGCAAATGAACTCCAGATGTATGCGCCACCATGTGCATCTGGCTTACACAGGAACTGGCACGTGCCTTAACCACTAAGACATCTCTCCAGCCCTTTTCACTTTGGTTTTTTTTTTTTTTTTTTTTTTTTTTTTTTTTGGTTTTCGAGGTAGGGCCTCACTCTGGCCTAGGCTGACCTGGAATGCACTATGTAGTCTCAGGGTGGCCTCGAATTCACGGCGATCCTCCTGCTTCCCAAGTGCTGGGATTAAAGGCGTGTGCCCCCCCCCCACGCCCAGCTCCTTTTCACTTTTGTTATAGTCAATTTTTGGTTTACCCTAGAATTATGTCACGTCCAGGAACAAGTCATAAGAGAGCTGTGGTAATGGGTAATCTTCAGGATTATTGAGATTGTTCCATTTCCTGTGAGACTACATAGTTATCCGGTCAGCCTGGACCAGATTATGACTTTATTTTTAATCTTCATCTTATTGAGATTGTTCCATTTCTGAGTACTTATTGCTCATTTGACTTTATTTTTACTGGTCATCTGAACTTATAAACATTTGCTTCTCTCACTGAACTGATCAAGGCCTAGAGTCAGTTAGTAAGGACTTGATCTAGACATGATCTTTGGACTGCTGGAATTTTCTCACCGCACTCCAACCATCTTCTTCAAGGTTCAGTTGAAATAATACCTAAGAACCATTCCTAAACCTTTATTTTAGTTTTTGTTTTTCTAGGTAAGGTCTCACTCTAGCCCAGGTTGACCTGGAAAATTCACTATGTAGTCTCAGGGTGGACTTGAACTCATGGAGATCCTCCCACCTCTACATCCCGAGTGCTGAGATTAAAGGCACATGCCACCATTTCCGGCTTATTTTATTTTTTTAATAAAACTTGTATTAATTTGAGAGGGAGAGAGAAAATGGGCTCACCAGGACCTCCTCCTGCTGCAAATGAACCCCAGACACATGTGCCACTTTGTGCACCTGGCTTTATGTATGGGTACTAGGGAATCGAACCTGGGCTGTCAGGTTTTGCATACAAGCCGCTTTAGTCACTGAACAATCTCTCCAGTCCTCCTGAAACTTTTTTTTTTTTTTTTTTTGAGAGAGAGAGAGAGAGAGAGAGAGAGAGAGAGAGAATGGGAGCGCCAGCAGCCTCACAGCCACTATGAATGAACTCCAGATGCGTGCGCCCCCTTGTGAGCAAGTGCGGCATTGTGTCCTTGCATCACTTTTTGCATCTGGCTAAACATGGGACCTGGAGATTGGAACCTGTGTTCTTAGACTTGGCAGGCAGGCATCTTGACCACCAAGCCATCTCTCCAGCCCCTCCTGAAACTTTTAAACAGAAGTAATCTGTCCTTCTTTGAACTCCTCCATGTTTACTCGTACCCTTCTTTGGGTTCTTATCATTCTTTATTTCCTACCGTTATTTGTACACAGACGCTGTAGTTTGCACTTGGAATGTCCCCCAAAGGCTGACTCACTAGAATGGTGCTAATGGGAGGTGATGGAACCTGAGAGGTGAGGCCTAGTGGGAGATCATCAGGTCATTTGAGGTTGTGCCAGTTTCTTCCTTTTTCTCTTTGCTTCTCGGCTCTCCATAAGGTGAGTAGTTTTACTCTGCCACGTGCCCAAGCCACGATGCACTGTTGAACCACAGGGCAGAAAGCAAAGGGGCTAATCAGTCATAGAGAAATATCCAAGCTGTGTGTGGTGGCGCACGCTTTTAATGCCAGTACTTGTGAGGCAGAAGCAGGAGGATCATTGTGAATGTTCACCCTGACACTACATAGTGAATTCCAGGTCAGCCTGGGCTAGAGCGAGATCCTGCCTCAAAATAACAAAACAGAGAGAGAAATATCCAAAAGTGTGAGCAAAATTATACCTTTTCTCTTTATAAATTTATTTGTTTAGGTATTTGTCAAAGTAATCAAAAGATAATTAACATAACAAATTTCTTTTCATTTTGGCTATTGAGTTGTTTGAGGCTGAAATCTGCTTTATACATTTCTGTGTTTCTCATATCACCCAGCCTTGTGATAGTAGAGGCTCAGTGTATGTTTATTACATTAATGAAATGGCTTTTGGACTCTGGATACTTTGTGGTCTCAGGGAGTGTATACAGACCTCTAGGGCTTATGATCTACCATGTCCCCATGCCACAGGCTTCTTTTGTTTTTAATTTATTATTTATCTGCAAGGAGAAAGCAAGAGAAGAGGGAGAGAGAGAAGAGGGAATAGGCACTCCAGGGACTTGCCTGTGCAAATGATCTCCAGATGCATGCACCAATTTGTGTATCTGAGGAATTGAACTTGGGCCACAGGCTTTGCAAGCAAGTGCCTTTGACCACTCAGCCATTTCTCCAGTCTGCTATTGGCCTTTTTATTTTTATTTATTTATTTATTTATTTATTTATTTGAGAGAGAGAGAAAGGGCACTCCAAGACCTCTAGCCACTGCAAACGAACTCCAGATGCAGGTGCCACCTTGTGCATCTGGCTTACTTGGGACCTGGAAATAGAACCTGGGTCCTTAGGCTTTGCAGGCAAGCGCCTTAACCGCTCAGCCGTCTCTCCAGCCCATCACCAGGTACTTCTGTCCAATCTCCCTTTAAGAAAATTATTCATTTATTTGTAATCAGAGAGAGAAAACAAGAGAGAGAAGGAATGGGTACACCAGGGCCTCCTTCCATTGCAAATGAACTTGGGATGCATCTACCACTTTGTGCATCTGACTTTATGTGAAGAATCAAACATGGACCTTTAGGCTTTGCAAACAAGTGCCTTTAACTGCTGAGGCATTTCTCCAGCTCCCAAACTCACTTTCACTCTGCCTCTCTCTCTATACATACATACATACATACAGATAGCAAAGAGGTTTTTTTCTTATTCTTTTAAAAACATTTAATTAATTAATTAATTAATTTATTTATTTATTTGTCAAAGAGAGAAAGAGGCAGATAGATATATAGAGAGAATGGGCACACCAGGTCCTCTAGCCACTGCAAACGAACTCCAGATGCATGTGCCAACATGCCCAGCTAAAAGTTTATTTTATTCATCTTTATTTGAGACAGTATCTCATGTGGCCCAGGTTGGCCTCAAACTAAATATATAGCTGAGGATGGCTTTGAACTCCTAATCCTTCTGCCTCCACCTTCCAAGTGCTAGGATTACAGGTTGTTCACTTTATTTTACTGTATTATTATTTTTTTATGAGATACAGTCTCATTTATACCAGGCTGGCCTGAAACTCAATTTGTAACAAATGATGACTTTGGACTTCTAATCCTCTTGCCACCTTCCTAGGGCTTAATGCAGATAGACAAGCACTTTACCAACTGAGCTACATCCCCAGGGAAAAATTTCCTCATTAACTTAAGCATATTTTTTTCTTTTTCTTTTAAGCAATGGTCTTACTACGTTGCCTAGGCTGGCTCTGAGCTCCTGGGATTAAGAGATCTACCTGCCTCAGTCTTCTGAGTGTTAGGACTACAGACTTGACTTTCCACTGTACCTGGCTAGGATAGGTTTTATTTTATTTTATTCTATTTCTTTAATTCTTTATTTATTTGCAAGGAGAGAGAGTGAGAAAGAGAGAGAGGGAGGATGGATGTGCCGGGGCCTCTAGCCATTGCAAATGAACTCCAGATGCATGTGCCACTTTGTACATCTGGCTTTACTTGGGCACTGGGGAATCGAACCTGGATTGTTAGACTTTGCAGGCAAGCGCCTTAACTGCTGAGCCATCTTTCCAGCCCCAGCTTCATTTTTTTAAATTGTACGTATGTTTGTATGAGTACTGGTGCACATGTGTCACAGCATGTATGTAGGGGTTCAAAGACAATCTTACCTTCCACCTTTTCTTTTTTTTTTCCAAGATGGCATCTATTTATTTTTTTCTGTTCATTTTTTTATTGACAACTTCTATACTTACATACAAAAACACATGATATTCCCCCCCATTCCATTCCTCCCCTCCCACCATCCACTTTAGAACTCCAATGTCCATCATATCCCCTCCCTCTCTCCATTAGTCCCTCTTTTAATTTGATGTCATCATCTTTTTCTTCCATTTTGAGGGTCTTGCGAAGGTATTGCTAGGCACTGCAAGGTCATGGATATCGAGGCCAATTTCTGTCTGGGCAGTTGCATTGTAAGAAGTCATACCCTTCTTCCATTCTATCCGCCCCTGCTTCCACCTTTTCTTTTTCTTTCTTTCTTTCTTTCTTTCTTTCTTTCTTTCTTTCTTTCTTTCTTTCTTTCTTTCTTTTTTTTTTTTTTTTTTTTTACAAGGTAGGGTCTCACTCTGGTCCAGGCTGACCTGGAATTAACTATGTAGTCTCAGGGTGGCCTTGAACCCTCGGCAATCCTCCTACCTCTGCCTCCCGAGTGCTGGGACTAAAGGCGTGTGCCACCACGCCCGGCTTCCCTTCCACCTTTTCTAAGGCAAGGTCTCTTGTCATTTGCTGCTGCATACACCCTCAAGCTTCTGGAAATTCTCCTGTCATGGTTGGGGGCATGGCTCAGAGGAATTCTCTTATGTCCGCTTCCCATCTTGCTGTAAGTACACTGGGGTTTCACATGTCCTGCATCACATGGCTTCAGAAGATCTGAACTCAGGTCCTCACGCCGTGAGGTAAGTGTTTTACCCACTGAGCCATCTCTGCAGCATTACGGAAGACTTTTCAACGCCATCCTTCTGTGGATGACATGACTAAAGCAGAGTTGTGTCCAAGTCTGTGACAGTATTTTGGTTTATCTTTCCTTCTTCCTTTACCAAGATTGAGCTCCTAAGTGAACCTAGCCTATGACAAAACTCCTGCTTACTGTACCTGTGTGAAGCTACTGCGGGTCTTCAAGGAGCCTAGGAGGACTCAGAAAGTAAACTAGAGCTGCAAAATCAGAAGGCCAAACCCTAGAATTCTCTCTCTACAGAGCCATTCTTTCTGCCCGCGCTTTAAACACTAGCTTACAATGCCCAAAGTATGAAAAGCAAAGAAGGAGCCAGAAGGGAGTTGTCCTTGTGGGACAAGAATTTCAGCTGGCAACAGTTAATCACATTTTTCCAGCTATTTTGACATGTGTTATATAAGGGAACTAACTCCAAGACAAAACAAAAATAAAATGCTTTTGACTATAAAAGTGAAAACAGAGCAAATTAGAGCTGACTTCCTTTTAACTTTTTATGTACATGGCCTGAATTTGTTTAAGCATTTTCTTTCTCTTTTTTTGCTTCCTAAAGCCACAAAATGTAATATATTATTTCCCTTACTATCTATTGTTCATTTTTATTCCTGCTAATTTCCATATGCTTAAATATGTTTTCAATTTGCTGAAAATGTTTATGATTTATATGTACATGTGCATAAGGACAATAAAGCACTTTTATAGGACTGGTCAAATATGCATTCTTTTGTAGCTCACAGTAGTTCAGATTTTTAAGGCATTTAGTCCTGTTTTAAATCACAACTTCATGTTCACAAAGTAGATGGGTCACAGGTAAAGGTTCTGCTTATGGGCGCTTGTCTTAAGAGTACCCACATCTAGACTGAACCTCATTGAGATCAAGTGAGTCCGTCTCATCCACATTTGTATCAACACTAATAATGAAGGTACACTGCATGGTTTGAATGTGTAATGTCCCCCATAGCCTCACATGTTTCCTTCTTGTTGTTGTGGTTTGGTTTTTGGGTTTTTTTTGAGGTCGGGTCTCACTCTAGCCCAGGCTGACCTGGAGTTCACTCTGTAGTCTCAGGCTGGCTTTTAACTGACAGCAATCCTCCTACCTCTGCCTCCCGAGTGCTAGGATTAAAGCTCTGTGCCTCTTGTGTTTTTGATTAAGTCTCATACTTAATCCCCAGCTGATGGTGTTATTTGGGAAGTTTGTGGAGCCTTTGGGAAGGGTTTTTTGTTGTTGTTGTTTGTTTTTTTTTATATTTATTTATTTATTTATTTGAGACAGAGAGAGGAAAAGAGAGAAAGGGAGAGAGAGAGAATGGGTGTGCCAAGGCCTCTAGCCACTGCAAATGAACTCCAGATGCATGTGTCACCATGTGCATCTGGCTTACATGGGACCTGGAGAATCAAACCAGGGTTCTTAGGCTTTGCAGGCATGTACCTTAACTGCTAAGCCATCTCCCTCCAGCCCATTGTTTGTTTGTTTGTTTGTTTGTTTTTGGTTTTTCGAGGTAGGGTTTCACTCTGGTCCAGGGTGGCCTCGAACTCACGGTGATCCTCCTACCTCTGCCTCCCAAGTGCTGGGACTAAAGGCGTGCACCACCACGCCTGACTGTTTGTTTGTTTTTGCTGGAAGAGTATGTCCCTGAGGGCAGGCCTCAGGTTAGAACCTCCAGCCCTGCTTGCAGCACACAGGCTACAATCTGTCCTGCCTCCTTGCTGATGTGACAATGGGATGCCTGGCAGTCTGCTCCTGCTGTGCTGTGCTCACCATGATGAGGCTTCTCTTCAAAATGGCAAGCCAGAAATAAACTCTTTCCTTCCATAAACTGTTTTTATCAGCAATCAGAAGGTATCTGATTCAGTGGTCTGTTCTGACACTGCTCCAGATAGAAGTGACACAGGTGACTATTGTAGTTGCCATTGCATTGCTGGGACAATCATCTGACCAACAGCAGCTTATGGGAGGAAAGGGTTTATTTCAAGCATATGGATTCCAGGGGAAGTTCTACCATGGCGGAAGCTATCTCACTCCAGTATTCACAGAGGGGCGAGGGTCGGGGGTGGGCAGAGAGAGAGACCACAGCAAACACAAACAGCCAGAACTCAAACTGGCTCTCCATACACTTTAGGGTTAGACTCAAGATTCACACCTCTTCCCCAGCAGGGCTTACGTAGGAAGCTTAATCTTAATCAAAAATACCCGAGAGCCTGGCATGGTGGTGCATGTCTTTATTAATCCCAGCACTGGGGAGGCAGAGGTAGGAGGATCGCTGAGGGTTCGAGGCCACCCTGAGATACATAGTGAATTCCAGGTCAGCCTGGGCTAGAGCAAAACCCTGCCTCGAAAAACAAAACAAAAGAAAAAATACCTGAGGCTGGGCTGGAGAGATGGCTTAGCAGTTAAGACACTTGCCTGGGAAGCCTAAGGACCCAGGTTTTATTCCCCAGGACCCACGTAAGCCAGATGCACAAGGTGGTCCATGCGTCTGGAGTTCATTTGCAGTGGCTAGAGGCCCTGGTGTGTCCATTCTCTCTCTCTCTCAAATAAGTAAATAAAATAAATTAAATTAAATTAATCTTTAAAAAACTACCTGAGGCTACAGGGGACATACATTTGTATTCAAACCACCACAATGACATTGATCTGATTATTGTGGGTGGTGTGGTGATGACATAAAGCTATCATCAAAATACTGATGATTCCCACATTGTACTTCTGTTTGATTTCTCTCCTGAACTCCTGAACATGCTATATTCACTTAGGTATCTAATAGGCTTCTAAACTTAACAGTCTAGAAAAGAACTCTTGGGTCCACATCCCTAAAACTTGCTCTTCTTGCAGTCAGCTCTCTTTCAGGGAACAGCATCACCATCCACATGGTTGGTCATTCTGCCAGTTTGGCAACTTTCTGGAGTCCTGTAGCCACAACCACAACTAAGATATAGAAACTCCACCACCCTAAAATATTCCCTTGTGTTGCTTTATAGTCGACAACTCCTCTGACCTCTAGCCCCAAGCAAACCAACACTGGTCTATCTTCAATCCCTGTCGTTTTGCTTTCCCCAGAATGTGATATAAACAGAAAACAGAATCTTACTGTCTTCCTTCCTTCCCTCTTTCCTTCCCTTTTCCTTCCTTCCTTCTTTCCTTCCCCTTCTTTCCTTCCTTCCTTCTTCCCTTCCCCTTTTCCTTCCTTCCTTCCTTCCTCCCTTCTTTTTTTTTGTGTTTTTTCGAGGTAGGGTTTCACTCTAGCCCAAACTGACCTGGAATCCACTATGTAGTCTCAGGCTGGCCTTGAACTCACAGTGATCCTCCTACCTTTGCCACCTGACTTGTGCCATCTTTCTTGTTCTTTCACTTATATTTGCATTTGAGATTCATTTCTGTTGAAGCATTTGTATAGTTTATTCCTTTTGTTTATTGAGTCATATTCCATGGTTCAGACATAGTACACTGTGTATATCCATTGGCCAACAGAAGGACTTTGAAGTTGTCCAGGTTTTGGTGGCTTTTAATATAGACACTATAAACATTCAAATGAACATGAAATTTCATTTCCCTTTAGGTAAATAGTGGTGAGGAGTATCTCAAAGTTCTAAGGTACGTATATGTTTAACTTTTGCCAAAGTGGTTTACAGAGTGGGTTGTTCTGTTTCCATCCCACTGGCGATGGCTGAGAAATCCCTGTTCTCATTGGCTCTTGTCACTGTCTTCTTTATTTCAGCTGTTCGCTGGCTGTGTAATCTCACTGTGTTTTAGTTTGAATTTCTTTTATATATATATATTTTATTTTATTTTATTATTTTTGACAGAGAGAAAGAGGGAAAGAGAGAGAGAATGGACACACCAGGGCCTCCAGCCACTGCAAACAAACTCCAGATACACGTGCCACCTTGTGCATCTGGCTTATGTGGAACCTGGAGAATCGAACCTGGGTCCTTTGGCTTTGCAAGCAAATGCCTTAATCACTAAGCCATCTCTCCAGCCCTTAGTTTGAATTTCTATGGTGGCTGATGATATGGAACATCTCCTTGTATGTTTATTTGCTGTCCATAAACTTTCTTGAGTATAAAGTGTCCAGGTGATTTCCATTTTCTAATTGGATGGTTTTCTGTTCATAAAGTTTCTGAAAACAGCAACAACAACAACCTTAGATATATAGGCTTTGGATATGTGATTTGCAAATGTTTTTCTCCCAGTGTATGCCTTCTCTCTCTTTTTTAAAAACAGACTTTTTTTTTGTTTTGTTTTGTTTTTCAAGGTAGGGTCTCATTCTAGCTGAGGCTATGTAGTCTCAGGGTGGCCTCGAACTCATAGCGATCCTCCCACCTCTGCATCCTGAGTGCTGGGATGAAAGGTGTGCACCACCACACCTGGCTAATTTTTTTTATAGTAGTTTCAGAACCACAGCAGAATTAAGTGGAAAGAACAGAGATTTTTCATTTAACACCTGCCTTCCCTTATATCTACACATAGTTTCTTCTTCCATCAACATATCTCCCACAGTGGAATATCTGCTATAGCATATATTGCACCATCATCAAAATCCAGGGCTTACATAGGACTTGCTTTGGTATACATTCTGCAAAGTCTGACAAGTGCAATGGCATGCATCCCATATATATTATTTTTTTTGGAGAGAGACACCGAGAGAGACAGAGAGAGAGGGAGAGGGAGACAGATAGAGATGGGCGCGCCAGCAGCCTCTCAGCTGCTGCAAATGAAATCCAGATGTGTGCGCCCCTTGTGGTCAAGTGTGGCATTGCGCCCTTGCATCACTCTGCATCTGGCTAAATGTGGGCCCTGGAGATTGGAACCCGGTTCTTAGGCTTAGGAGGCAGGCACCTTAACCACTTAGCCATCTCTCCAGCCCCTATCCAAGGTAATTTGTGTGTGTGTGTCTTGACAGCTCATTTTTTTGTAATGCTGAATAGTAGTCCATTTTCTGGATGAAGCATGGTCTACTCACCCACTCACTTACTGAAGGACATCCTGGTTGCTTCCAAAGCCTGGCAACTATGAATAATGATCCAGGCAGCACCCATGAACAGGTTTTTCTGTGGACATGGTTTTGGATCATTTGGGTAAACACCAAAGACTGCAAATGTTGAATCAGATGTTCAGAGTATGTTGAATTTTGTAAGAAACTGCCAGATTGTCTTGACAAGTGGTGGGCCATTTTGTGTTCCTTCCGGGAATAGATTTTTAGTACAGTAGGCACATAAGGTATCCCCTTGCGTTATTTTGCATTTGTCTGATGACATGATCATGAGTGTCTTTCATATGCTTATTTTCTATTTGCATTATTCCTTTTGTGAGGTATGAATTTGGCTTATTCTTTGCTTGGGTTATTTTCTAATTATTTTAAATAATTCTTTTCATATTTTGTACAATGACCCTTTATCAAATATATTTTTTTCAAATATTTAGTCATTCAGTTATGAGGCAGATAGAGAGAGAAAAAGAATGGGCGTGTCAGTGCAAATGAACTCCAGATGCATGCCCCACCTTGTGCAGCTGGCTTTATGTGGGTACTGGGGAATCAAACCTGGGTCCTTCGGCTTTGCAGATAAGTGCCTTAACCACTGACTCCTCTCTCCAGCCCTCAAATATATTTTTGCAAGCTGGGGAGATAGCTCAGTGGTTAAAAGCACTGCTGTGCCTGCCTGACAAGCTGAGTCCAGATCTCACAGCTCACATAAAGCCAGATGCAAGTAGCACACATCTATAAATTCCCAATACACCTACAACAATGGGAGACAGAGTCAGGAGATCCCGAAGCTCATGGGCGAGCTAATGTGGCATTCACAGTACCACAGAAAACAATGAGAGACCCTGTCTCAAACAAGGTCAAGGGTGAGGACCAATGCCCCAGGTTGTCTTTTTCTTTTTTTAAGATTTGTTTTTATTTATTTATTTATTAGAGACAGAGAGAGAGAGAGAGAGAGGACATGCCAGGTGCTCCAACCACTGCAAATGAACTCCAGACACCTTGTGTATCTGGCTTACATGGGACCTGGAGAATCGAACCTGGGTCTTTAGGCTTTGCAGGCAAGTGCCTTAACTGCTAGCCCATCTCTCCAGCCCCTCAGGTTGTCTTCTGACTTCTGCATGCATGCCAAATAAATACACATATATACTGTACAGGTTTTTGAGGTAGGGTCTCACTCTAGCCAGGCTAACCTGGAATTCACTATGTAGTCTCAGGCTGGTCTCAAACTCATGGCCATCCTCCTACCTCTGCCTCCTGAGTGCTGGGATTAAAGGCATGTGCCACCACACCTTGTTTCTTTCTTTCTTTCTCTTTCTCTTTCTCTCTCTTCCTTCCTCCCTCCTTCCCTCCCTTCTTTCCTTCCTTCCTTCCTTCCTTCCTTCCTTCCTTCCTTCCTTCCTTCCTTCCTTCCTTCCTTCCTTCCTTCCTTTCTTTATTTAGTATTTTTATTGGGCTAGAGAGATGGTTTAGTGGTTAAGGTGCTTGCTTGTGAAGCCTAAAGACCCAGGTTCAATTTCCCAGTACCTGTGTAAGCCAGATGCACAAGGTGGCGTATGCATCTAGAGTTCATTTGCAGCAGCTAGAGGACCTGGTACACCCATTTTTCTCCTTCTCTCCCCACCCCCACATCTTTCTCTCCATCTCTCAAATAAATAAATAAATAAAAATAAAAATTAAATATTTTATTTATTCATTAATTTATTTGCAAGCAGAGCGGGGTGGGGGAGAGGTAGAGACAGAGAAAAAGAGAATAGGTTCACCAGAGGCTCTAGCTGCTGCAAACAAACTCCAGATACATGCACCACTTTGTGCAACTGGCATTATGTGGGTACTGGGGAATCAAATCTTGGTGGTTAGGCTTTGTAGGCAAGCACTTTAACTGCTGATCCATCCTCCAGCCCTATCCCTAGCTTTTTATGTGGGTGCTGGGATCAGCCTCAGGTCCTTGGGGTTATACAGCAAGTACTCTTACCTGCTGGGTCATCTTACCAGCCCAAACATTTCAATTTTAGTGAATTTCAGCTTTTCAGTTTTTTATTTATTTATTTATTTATTTTTTATTATTTTTTTTTTTTTTTTGTTGTTGTTGTTGTTTTTCAAGGTAGGGTTTCACTCTGGTCCAGGCTGACCTGGAATTAACTATGTAGTCTTAGGGTGGCCTCGAACTCACGGCAATCCTCCTACCTCTGCCTCCCAAGTGCTGGGATTAAAGGCATGCACCACCACGCCCGGCTTTTTATTTTTTTGTTTATTATTTATTTATTTATTTATTTATTTATTTATTTATTTATTTGAGAGTGACAGAGAGAGAAAGAGGCAGATAGATAGAAAATGGGCGCGCCAGGGCCTCCAGCCACTGCAAACAAACTCCAGATGCATGCGCCCCCTTGTGTATCTGGCTTATGTGGGTCCTGGAGAATCAATTCCTCAAACAGGGGTCCTTAGGCTTCACAAGCAAGCGCTTAACTGCTAAGCCATCTCTCCAGGCCCCTTTTCAGTTTTTCTTTCACAGATCATGTCCCAATTCTTTCAAATTTTCTACATAGATCATTAAGTTATCTATGAACACAGATTTATTTCTTTCAAATCACCCTATAAAAAAATCTTGCCAGGCATGGTGGTGCATGCCTTTAATCCCAGTACTCGGGAGGCAAAGGTAGGAGGATCTCCAACAGTTCGAGGCCACTCTGAGACTACATAGTGACTTCCAGGTCAGCCTGAGCTAGAGTGAGATCCTACCTTGGAAAAAAAAAAATCTAAGGGCTGGGAAAATGGCTTAGCAGTTAAGGCGTTTGCCTGCAAAGCTAAAGGATCCTGGTTTGATTCTCCAGGACCCAGGTAAGCCAGATACACAAGGTGGTGCATATGTCTGGAGTTTGTTTGCAGTGGCTAGAGGCTATGGTGCACCCATTCTCTCTCTCCCTCCCTCTCTCTTTCTCAAATAAATAAATAAAATATTTTAAAAATATTAAAAAAATAAATCTAGATACAGACCTTACACCCTTCACAAAAATTTACTTGAAGTATATTATAGACCTAAATGTGAAACATCAAACTATGAAACCCATAGAAATGATGTAGAAGAATCTGGATGACCTTGTGTTTTGATTTTTTTTAATAAAATGTTTTTTGGTAAATAAAATGTTTAAGGTACAATCTGTGAAAGAAAAAACTTGATAAGCTGGGCCACTAGAATTAAAATTAAAAATGTTCTTAGTAAGACACTGGTAAAAAAATGCTTGCAAAAACTTATCCCTGGGGCTGGAGGGATGGCAAAGCCAAAGGACCCAAGTTCAGTTCCCCAGGACCCATGTAAGCCAGACACACAAGGTGGCACATGTGTCTGGAGTTCATTTGCAGTGGCTGGAGGCCCTGATATGCCCATTCTCTCTCTCTCTCTCCTCTCTCTCCCTGCCTCCTTCTCTTGTGCTCTTTCTCAAAATAAATAAATAAAATATTTAGCCGGGTGGTGGCACACGCCTGTAATCCCAGCATTCAGGAGGCAGAGGTAGGAGGATTGCAGAAAGTTCGAGGCCACCCTGAGACTACATAGTGAATTCCAGGTCAGCCTGAGCCAGAGTGAGACCCTACCTCACAAAAAAAAAAAACAGACCAATCTCCCTCATGAACATAGATGCAAAAATTCTCAAAATACTGGCAAACAGAATACAAGAATCTATCAGAAAGATTATTCACCCTGACCAAGTAGGCTTTATCCCAGAGATGCAGGGATGGTTCAACATACGCAAATCCATAAATGTAATACACCATATAAATGGTCTGAAGGACAAAAATCACATGATCATCTCAATAGATGCAGAAAAGGCATTTGACAAAATCCAACACCCCTTCATGGTGAAAGTATTACAGAAACTGGGAATAGAAGGAACATAACTCAACATAATAAAAGCGATTTATGACAAACCTACAGCCAACATAATACTAAATGGGGAAAAACTTGAAGCTTTTCCTCTAAATTCAGGAACAAGACAAGGGTGTCCACTTTCCCCACTTCTATTTGATATAGTACTGGAAGTCTTAGCCATAGCAATAAGGCAAGAGACACTCATAAAGGGGATACAAATTGGAAGGGAAGAGATCAAATTATCATTATTTGCAGATGATATGATCCTATACATAACAGACCCTAAAGACTCTACCCGCAAACTGTTAGATCTGATAAACACTTTTAGCAATGTAGCAGGATACAAAATAAACACACAGAAATCAGTAGCTTTTCTATACCCTAACAACAAACATGCAGAGGATGAAATCAGGGAATCTCTCCCATTCACAATTGCCTCAAAAATAAAATAAAATAAAATGCCTTGGAATAAACTTAACCAAGGAAGTTAAGGATCTCTACAATGAGAACTTTAAAAAACTTGAGTGACAAATTACAGAAGACACAAGGAAATGGAAAGACATCCCATGCTCCTGGATTGGAAGAATCAATATTGTGAAAATGTCAATCTTACCAAAAGCAATCTATACATTTAATGAGATCCCCATTAAAATCCCAATAGCATTCTTCACAGAAATAGAAAAAACAATCCTAAAATTCATCTGGAAACACAAAAAACCTCGAATAGCCAAAACAATTTTGCGCAACAAAAATCAGGCTGGTGGTATTACCATATCAGATTTTAAGTTATATTACAAAGCCATAGTAACAAAAACAGCATGGTACTGGCACAAGGACAGACAGGTAAATCAATGGAACAGAATAGAAGACCCAGATATTAATCCAAGCAGCTACAGCCACCTGATTTTTGACAAAAATGCCAAAAATATTCATTGGAGAAAAGATAGCCTCTTTAACAAGTGGTGGTGGGAAAACTGGATATCTGTATGTAAAAGGATAACAATAGATCCTTGTCTCTCTCCATGCACAAGAGTCAGGTCCAAATGGATCAGAGACTTTAATATCAGACCTGACACTCTGAAACTGCTAGAGGAAAAGGTAGGGGAAACCCTTCAACATATTGGCATAGGCAATGACTTTCTGAATATAACCCCAATTGCTCAGGGAATAAAACCACTAATCAACCACTGGGACCTCATGAAATTACAAAGCTTTTGTACAGAAAAGGACACTGTGAATAGAGCCAAGAGACAACCTACAGAATGGGAGAAAATCTTTGCCAGCTATACATCTGACAGAGGGTTAATATCCAGAATATACAAAGAACTTAAAAAACAGAACAATAAGAATTCAAACAACCCAGTTAAAAAATGGGCTATGAAACTAAATAGAGAGTTCTCAGAAGAAGAAATACAGATGGCATATAAACATCTAAAAAAGTGTTCCACATCCTTAGCCATCAGGGAAATGCAAATTAAAACCACTTTGAGATTCCATTTTACTCCTGTCAGAATGGCTACCATCAAGAAAACAAATGACGGGCTGGAGAGATGGCTTAGCGGTTAAGGCGCCTGCCTCCTAAGCCTAAGAATGCTTGTTCCAATGTCCAGTGGTTCCAATCTCCAGGCCCCACGTTTAGCCAGATGCAAAGTGACATAAGGGCGCAATGCCACACTTGCCCACGAGGGGGCGCACACATCTGGATTTCGTTCACAGCAGCTGAGAGACTGCTGGCGCGCCCATCTGTCTCCCTCTCTCTCTCTGTCTATCTTTGTCTCTCTCTCCAAAAATAAATAAAAAAATAAAATAAAATAAAATAAAATAAAGAAAGAAAACAAATGACAATAAGTGTTGGCGTGGATGCGGAAAAAGAGGAACACTTCTACACTGTTGGTGGGAATGTAATCTGGTGCAGCCATTGTGGAAATCAGTGTGGAGGTTCTTGAGACAGCTAGAAATAGATTTACCATATGATCCAGTAATAGCACTCCTAGGCATATATCCTAAGGACTCATCTCACTACCTTAGAGATACTTGCACAACCATGTTTAGTGCTGCTCTATTCACAATAGCTAGGAAATGGAACCAGCCTAGATGTCCCTCCACAGATGAATGGATAATAAAGATGTGGTACATTTACACAATGGAGTTCTATTCAGCGGTAAAGAAAAATGAAATTATGAAATTTGCAGGAAATGGATGGATCTGGAAAGGATTATACTAAATGAGGTAACCCAGGCTCAGAAAGCCAAACGTCACATGTTCTCTCTCATATGTGGATCCTAGCTACAAATGTATAGACTTGTGTGTGAACTGGAACCAAAAATAGGTACCAGAAAACAGTAAGCTAGTAAAAGGATATAAGGGAGGGAGGAAAGGGAAGGAAGGAAGTGTATGGTATTGCACATATGTAAGTAGAAGAACAGATTATAGGGA
This sequence comes from Orientallactaga sibirica, assembly GCA_036365145.1. NCBI lineage: Eukaryota > Metazoa > Chordata > Mammalia > Rodentia > Dipodidae > Orientallactaga > Orientallactaga sibirica. Next base: position 10,507,189 of record JAEOAD010000035.1, on the reverse strand, counting down.
GGGAATGGCCTAAGTGAGGCTATGGGAAGAGAATGCGAAATTCAAAATTCAAGATAGTGTGAATAAGACTTAGGGGAAGGCAGGGTCATTGGCCCAGGCTGAAATTAAAGATAGGGTGGCCTGAATAAGACCTTACCTCTGCCTAAACCCACCACGCCCGGCCTTTTTTTAATAATGGCACATCCAGAAGCTGTAGACTATTACTAGAAAATTTTCAGTGCCTGGGATGGGATACCTTCCAGTGAGTTGTTGGCCAAGGAGGTCCCAGTAGCCTCCAAAACATTAAAGGCTTTTGCCAAAGCCCTTGGTTTCCCTTGAGAAACAGATGGTAAGACCCTATTGTTGAAGACATCTCTTGCCTGAGAGGCAAGGTCACTGAGAAAGCAAGCTGGTGCTGAGCAGAAAACCTTCTCCCTGTAGACCAGCCAACTGAAAGCTGGAAAAGCTGCACTGCATGCAGCCGTATGGGAGACAGAAGTCATCAGTAGTGAAAACAGTGGACACTGAATATTCAAGTTTGGCCATACAGGCCCAATGACTGAACGGGTGCAATAGTGGCATGTCTACTCATGGGGTAACCAACTGCTTCATAATTAGACTGAAGGCCCTCTCTATGGAAGGGAATACATATCAGGTACTGAAAAAACCTAAGCAAAAGTCTATGGCAGGGGAGGTCATGAGTCTTAGGGGTATACAGCCTGCTCTTGTCTGACTAAATGTATATTTTATTCCCACCAAGCTGTCCTGAAAGCACTACACTTAATGTTCATATTCACATATTAATGCTACTCTCACTTCTGGTTAGAGAAGCTTCTCTTTTCAGATGGCGATGACCACTGGGATGACCCAAAAGGCAACATAGTGCTGAGAAGAAGGGATGGAGGAGTGCCCAGCACTGAAACACCTCTGTCACACCCTCCAAGGCTCAGGGCCCATTGCGGAAGAGGGGGCGGATAGAATGGAAGAGCCAAAGGAAGGGTATGACTCCTTACAATGCAACTGCCCAGACAGAAACTGGCCTCGATATCCATGACCTTGCAGTGCCTAGCAATACCATCACAAGACCCTCATAATAGAAGAAAAAGATGATGACATCAAATTAAAAGAGAGACTAATGGAGAGAGGGAGGGGATATGATGGAGATTGGAGTTCTAAAGGGGAATGGGGGGAGGGAGGGAAAAATCATGCACTTTTTTTTTTTTTTTTTTCTAAAGGCTGAATGGGGATGTAGTCTCAGGGAAAAATCATGCACGATTTTACCTCTGCCTATAAAATCATGCACTTTTCAATAAAAATTGTTTAAAAATTATTTAAAAAACCCAAAAGATAATAAATAAATAAATTAATTAATTAATTAAAATATTTTAAAAACATATATCTGATACAGGGCTGTTATCCAAAATGCAAAAATAATGCTTTAATAAAATAAACAACAAGAAAATAACCCAATTAAAAAAGAAAAGCCAAAGATCTTCGCACAGCCCTACTGCATCCTTGTGTTTTAATCCTGTAAACAGCGTTTCTCAGAAAGCAAAATGTCTTACACTGTGTGAAATCCAATTTTCCATTTTTTTCCTCTTTATGAATCATACTTTTGTATTGTATCTAAGAAATTTTTGTCTCTCAAGGTCACAAAGATTTTCATCTATCAGAGTAGGGTGTTCTTTAAAGTGCAAATCAGACAGTATTAGCTCTCTGCTTCAACTCTCCGAGGGCTTTCCCTCACCTTAGTGTAAATTCAGACTCCTCATCCAGCTACAAAGTGCTGCCTGACTTGGTCTCTGGGTTTGGCTTTTTCATTGACCCCCAACTTCCCACCCTCTCTACCTCCCTCATTCACTTGGCTCCAGTCTTTTGTTTCCTGGCTGCTTCTGTACCTGTCTGCCATGGAGCTCCTCACTGCGTTAGCCTAGATTCTTTCTGTCTTAGATGTTCACAGGGCTTACTTCGCAAACCCTGAGGACTCCACTGGCATTGTGGAAGCTGTCATTGGCAAGTCTGTCTAAAAATAAGACCTCATTTTTTCACATGCAGTATTGGTACCCTCCTTTATTTCTTCTAACATTTGTTTCTGCCTGGAATTACTTTTTATTTGTTTATTTAGTTATGTATTAGAACACATGATTTTTACTGATTTGTGCCCCTAAATTCATGTCCTTTGACAGCTGGGCCATTTCTGTTTGGTTTACTGCTGTGTCCTCTGAGTCATTCACCAAACCTGGCACAAGCAGATGCCTCAAAAAGTGTAATGAGCCTATATTTTACTGGGAAACTCAAAACATGAATCTCAAATATGTATATGGGGGGAAATTAGGTCATGGGGATATAACAGTGATGGGACATTTAGACCCTGGTCTATCCTTTCTTTCACCGCCACTTCTGAGCTGCTGTAAGGTCAGCATTTTATCCCCGTCGGTGGAGGCTCCCTCTATGACGTGCCCTACCACAGACCCAAAAGCAATGAAGCTGACCATAACTGAAACCTCCAAAACCGTCAGCCAAACTAACTCTTTCCTCTTTTTAGGTTGATTCTCTTGGGTATTTTGTTACAGTTGCAGAAAGCAGACCAACACATACGATTGCAAATGGAGCTGGGTAAGAGAGCATGTTTCTTTTCTTTTTAATTAATTAAATTTAATTTATTATTATTATTTGTTTTTTTTTTTTTTGAGGTAGGGTCTCACTCTATCCCAGGCTGACCTGGAATTCACTCTGTAGTCTCAGGGTGACCTTGAACTCTTGGCCCTCTTCCTACCTCTGCCTCCCGAGTGCTGGGATTAAAGATGTGTGCCACCACACCAGGCTGAGAGTATGTTTCTTGACAGTTCTTCCTACTATCTTTCTTTCTGTAAATCCCTACACATATGGCAAACTGCCTGTTATCACCTTTAACTGTGCACAGCCTGAGTCAGATGCTAACAAGGGAGACATTCTTGTCTCATGCACCCACTTATGTAGGAGTAAGCCACTTGAGCTGACATAGTCAACGCTGCCTCATATACTGGGATGTGAACCTCCACATACGGGGATGGGTTCTAATGATCAACAGGACCAACTTGCTCAGATAGAAGTTCCAGATTAATCAACTGTAGCATTGATGAAGCACCCTTAGGGGGACACAGTGGGAAAAATGCTTTGTAATGGTCTAACTGGGGTTTGATCATAGGTTTGTTGTATGACCTGGGCCAAGTCCTTGCATCTGTCTAGCTGCAATCTTTTTATCTAAAATAAAATCAAATGGCTCAACAAGAATCTGGAACTTACATGCTGATATGAGTCCAAGGTCCTACTCCAGGCCCCCTGGATCAGCATCTCAGGGGGACTCTTACAGGCTGTGTGTTAACACGTGCTCTGTATTGTCTCTTCCAACTCGGCAACCATCTTCATACAGTGCTGGTTTTCACAGGGCAGAAGCCCCACCAAAGTGAGGATCCCCTGATGCACCAGCCTGGGTTCCAAGCCTAGGAGGTTTGCTGGTGGTGGTGGAGGATAGAAGTCCACATAAGGGCAGCCAGTTTTGTTCTGGGAATGAGTGACAACACCACACCCCAGAAGAAAGCAGCAATGCAATGGCTCCTGTGTTTTGACTCACCTCCCTCTGCTGAACCCCAGATGACCCTCTGGGCAGTAGGGCATGGAAGGAGAGACTTCAGGAGTAATAAAGAATGTTTTCTAAATGGCAGAGCTTTGAAAAGAAAAAAAAAACCCACTGATGTCATTCAGTATTGGTTTCCAAATAGCCATGCTGTTTCTATTGGTTATTTCTGGTCATTTAGATTGGTGTCACTCGTTAAGGTCTCCCAATGGCTCTATTCAAACTTGCTCCTGTAAGTAGCCACTTGCGTGCTGTGAAGCCATAAAATAGGCGTCATTTCCACTCCACCTAAGCTTTCTATGGAGGTGGATAAACAGGTTGAAGGATACACAAACAGAAGGACACAACATCGAGAGAAACATAAGCAAACAGACACCCTACCCAGAAAACAAACGATGTTAAATATTGACATTCTGAGCAGGAATTAGGACTTGTTCTTATGTTCTGGGTTAAGGTAATTGGAACCAGGCCAGGAGTATGTGATTCACTACCCGGAGCAAACAACGATTGGGTTGTTTCTTCCCTGTCTCCAAATTTAGAGTTTTAAAAATTCATTCAGTAAACATTTATTTAAAAAAAGTTTAAAGCTAGGCATGGTAGCACACACCTTTAATTCCAGTACTTGGGATCGGGAGGCAGATATAGGAGCTCTGTGAGTTTGAGGCCAGCCTGAAAATACAGAATGAATTCCAGGTCAGCCTGGGCTCAAGTGAGACCCTACCTCAAAAAACAAAGAAAAGGGCTGGAGAGCTGGCTTAGTGGTTAAGGCGCTTGCCAGTGAAGCCTAAGGACCCACGTTCAATTCTCCAGATCCCACGTGAGCCAGATGCACATGGTAACACATGCATTTGGAGTTCATTTACAGTGGCTAGAGGCCCCAGGTATGCCCATTCTGCCTCTCTCTCTCTCTAATAAATAAATGAAAATAAAATATTTTTAAAAAAGAAAAAGTTAAGACCTTGCTATGTAGTCCTGGCTGACCTGGAATTCACTATAGAGAACCAGACTGATCTTAAACTTTCAGTGATCCTCCTGCCTCAGCTTCTCAAGTGCTGGCATTACATGTGTTTGTCACCACTGTTGTCCTAATTTATTCTATATCCTAAGAGTTACTCGCTGAGGATACAAAATAAGATAACTCTGCCTTTTGGGTGTTTGGAAATGTAAACATTTTTCACTAAGAAAAGACAAGGGACCCTTTATATGAAAGTTGGAGACCCCAATTCAAATAAGCACGGACATGTTTAGATTGTCTCCAAAACCATCTTGACCTCCATGTTTTACCCAGGATGAATTGAAAGCTCAAGCTAGCTTATTCCATGGGAATTTCCTTAATTGTCTTATTGTAAATTAATTGGATTCTTTTTTTTTTGTGGGTCAAGTGGGTTGATCTCATTTTGACTGGAAGCTGGTTTTTCCTTTTTCTATTTGTAGGAAGCAGCAGACCTAAGTGTTTCAGGACTCTGGCTTGTTTGCATGAGGACATGGAGAGACGATGCTTCTCTATAAGGAATATTTAGACATGAAGGATTCCGGATGCAATTCTGTCAGCAGTGTCACATGCAAATTGTCCCTGAGTTTGTGTTCAATTATTCTGACCTTGGAGAACATCTCTCAGCAATGGCTGAGTCACTGGCATTCTAGTTACTCTAAAGATGTTATGAGAAATTGCTAATGACCCTTGGCTGTGACAGTAGACCTGGAGTCCTCAAAATATTTCCCGGGAACGTAGCAACTGCCACAAACCAGCATTTTCATACTAATTGCACTAATGGCAAGAAGCTGCTTACTGTACACTAGATGGATGGATTTGGTCAAGATATGGTAATCTTGGGGCTGGATTTTTGGCTTTTTGGTTTTTTCGCACATGGTCTCACTCTGGCCCCCTGACCTGGAATTAACCATGTCCCACTCAGGGTGGCCAGAACTCACGGGGGGCGCTCCTACCTCTGCCTCCTGAGTGCTGGATTAAACTCTCCCTTTCTCTCCACCACTCTGTCTCTAATAAATAAATAAAAATTTGGAGAGATGGCTTAATGGTAAGGGCACATGCCTTTAATCCCAAGGACCCTGGTTTGAGAGGTCCAGGTCCCCATAAGCCTTCAAGCCAGATGAGACTACATAGTTAATTCCAGGCCCTGGGCCCATTCCCACCCTCCCTTTCAAAACCAAAAAAAAAAAAAAATAAATAAATAAAAATTTAAAAAGATATGGTAATCTTTTTACATATGGGACTAAACCTTTATGGGCCTATATGTTAATAATTGTTGGTGGTGATGGTGTTTTTTTTTTGTTGTTGTTGTTTTCTTTTGAGACAGGTTTCACTCTGTAGCTTAGGCTAGCTTGAGTAGTTTATGCTGATGTGGAACTCATGGCAATCCTCCTGCCTCCTAGGTGCTGAGATTATAGGTGTAAGTCACTATATCCAATTTATAAATCTGTTTTCTGAGCTATAAACTTTATTTCCTTTTGCTATCTTAATCCTAAATTTTTCATGTACCAAGTAATACTTTGAGTCTTGCCCTAGACTCATCTAAAGTAAAGCACCTTTTCTCTGAGCTCTAAAAATACCCTTTGCGACAGCCTGGCATGATAGTGTACACCTGTAGTCCCAGCTTTCAGGTGGCAGAGACAGGAGGAACAGGAGTTCAAGATAATCTTTGGCTACCTAGTGAGTTTGATGCCAACTTGGGCTGCATGAGACCCTATCTCAAAAAGAAAAACAAAAAAGTCCTTATTTCATGACCACTGATTTTCCTTCTGTTATTTATTTACTTGCAAGCAGAAAAAGAGAGGGATAAGAAAGAGAGAAAGTATGGGTGCACCAGAGCATAGTGCCACTGCACACAAACTCCAGATGCATGCACCACTTTGTGCATCTGGCTTTATTATGGGTATTGGGCAATCAAATCTGGGTTTTTAGGCTTTTCAGGCAAGCACCTTAACCACTGAGCCATCTTCTCAGCCCTTCCCTCTGTTTTTAAAGCATAATTATCTTTATTTTTCTGAATCTGAGATGGATAGTTTCTTGAGAACAGCAATATTATTTTGGCCTTTCCTTGCTTGGCACATAGTGACTTAAAAAAATATTTTATTTATTTACTTATTTATTTGAGAGCAAGAGAGGGAGAGAAAGAGAAAGAAGCAGAGGGAAAGAGAGAATGGTGTGCCAGGGCCTTCAGCCACTGCAAATGAACTCAAGATGCATGAGCCATCATGTGCATCTAGCTTACAGTAGGATCTGGAGAATTGAACCTGGATCCTTAGGCTTCTCAGGCAAGTACCTAACCACTAAGCCATCCCTCTAGCCCCCACGGTGACTTTTAAACAAGTCAGTCAATGCCTGGATATTTGTATGCATGTAGGGATAAATGAGTGTGAATGAATGCATTCCTTCAAGGACAAAAACATTACCAGACACATTACCAGCTAATGTAGTTATAAAGCAAGATCCTGATCATGTTTTGGGGAGATAAGTCCTTGAGAAGGTACAGTCAGGGTGGCTTGGAACATAGGGGGCAAATGGAGGGCTGACGGGGGAGCAGAGTGAACATTAGGCCTTTGAGTCAGTGGGACTCAGCTTGGAAAAGCAATGTGGGGCATAAGAGACAGGTGGGGAGGGTCTGGGCAGAGCCTCTGGATTTGAGACCTTGTTTCCCAAAACAATAGGAACCTCTGGAACTGTCTAGAAGAACTTGAGCCAGTGGCAGAGGGTCAAGAAGCAAGAAGTCAGACTGGAGAGATGGATTAGCGGTTAAGGCGCTTGCCTGCAAAGCCTAAGGACAAATGTTCAATTCTCCAGATCCCATGTAAGCCAGATGCACAAAGTGCAAGGTCGCACATGCCCACTAGGTGGTGCAAGTGTATGGAGTTCGAGTTCAGTGACTGAAGCCCTAGCACACCAGTTTTCCTTCTCTCTCTCTCTCTAAAATAAAATTTAAAAAACTTTTTAAATCAGTAGCAAGAAGTCAGTCTGTCATAGCTGTGATGAGGTAGGGAGAACATGGCTTCTGTTGCTCAGCTGGAGTAGGAGGACAGGCGTTTCCTGAACCTACCACCTGCCACATTTAACATTGTAATTTTCTTTCCACTGAATTTAATGAAAAAGGAATTTCTAAATCCTGAAATTGAGCCTTCAGACAATGACTAGATATTCATTTTCTCTCTCTTTCTCCCTCCCCACCCACCTTAAAGTCATGATCCCCAGCCTTAGCCTCCCTAGTTATAGGCAAGCCCCACCACACCCAGCCGTCTCATCTTTATTTATTTTCTAGTGTTGAAATTTGGCAGAAAATTTTCATTTGCCACAGGATAAGGAATGCTTGTCCTAACAAAAGAATACACACACAGAATCCCTGACATGTATCTGCTTACAGTGGAAGCAATGGTTCGGACGCTACACTGCAAAACAGCCCAATATGCATTTAGCAGATATCTGACCTTGAACAAGCAGTGCCTGTGTGATGGTCGAGTCAGAGCTGAGAAGAAAGAATGAAGGCTTACATCTTGAAAGGGAAGTGGTTCCAGAGAATGAAAATAGTTCTCCAGGGAACCTCATGAAAATGGCAGGGGTTTTATCCAAAAAAATAAATTATCAGGACAAGTTAAAGCAGAGCCGAATTAGCTGGTGCGGATGGGGCTGCCTATGCATGTTGAAGGTAAGTTAAGCATCCAGAGCCTTCCTGATGCCCAGGAGGCAGTTGTCTTTGCTTGATGATCGTCTGCATCCTGGTTTAGATTAAACAAAACAAACAAACAACAAAAAGGGGAGGGAGCTTCCCTCAGAGATTGCTGAAATAAACTGCTGAGTGAGATTGTGGGAAAAGGTCAGATTTTATCCTTGGTGGCTGCCTGTCTCTCTGATCTCCTGTTTTCAGCCGCCTGGTGACCTCAGATCTTGAATCATTTTTGCCACTTTTACTAATAAATATCTTAGCCTGTACGTGTTTCCGGCCATCGGGTGACCCAGCCTGTTCTCTGTTCCATTTACTGAACGCTGCTTAGAAACTACACTGAGTTCTCTGAAGACAGCCTTGGCCAGGAGGCAGAGAAAGCAGTCCTATTTCCTTACATTTTTGAATGCCAAGGCATGGCTTGGTAGAAAAAGGATTATGCCAGACCAATGTTATTTCCTTTTGCGCTAACGGGGCAGGGTATATGATGGTGGGCGGTGGAGGGTGGAGTGAAGTAACCAACATGAATGTGAATAAGGCGGCTGAGTCTGTGCCACCCGTTATTCAAAGCCAGGAGCGGAGCCACTGGTAATTATTAGTCTGTTGAAAATTTCTAAGCAGTGATTAACACTGGCTCCTTATCAATCCAAGGACATGCTGAATGATGGTCCTTTATCACCAATTTAGAGGAAGATGTTGAAATCACTCACTAAATTTGGCACCCATTTGGAGGGATGGAATGAGATCAGTTTAAATGGTAGGAATAAAGTGAGACATGACTGAAATATCAGAAATTGTCCATTAATAACAAGACTTGCTTTTAGTTCTCAGCAGAGACCAATGTACATTAAAAGCTTAAGGAATCAGAAATATAGTCGCAAGATGGCATTAGCTTGAAGAGCCATTGATGCAGGATGAAGGTGGTGGCATGAGCCACAAGTGAAATGAATTAGCAATGTAGCATTATCATGAGAACAATTTATTGTGGCTCAAGGGTAAATGAAAGAGAGCGTGCCACACACAGATAAGAAATCATCTCTTCATGGTGTCTAGAAATGTTAGCACTTGGAGTTCATTTTGAATAATCCTATCTTTAAGAAACTAAGTATTCTCGAGAACCACGATAACGTGATGATAGGAACGACAAACAAAAGGCAGCAGAAAGTGGTAGGTTTTCACACTTGGGATATTGCCCAGTTTTCAGTGTCTGTTACCCGAGATAGCATCACTGGATCTTAAATATTTTGGGGGGATATTCTTCTGGCAGGATTGTGTTTCACAACTTTGGAACTCTGTTTCACTGAATAAAAAAAAAAAAATAGGTAAGCTGATGGGCTAAAATTAGCCACTAATTATTTGCAAAGCGTTCTTCTATCAGGTTCCCCTCGTGCTTGTCCTAGTTTTCTTTGTCCCTAGCTAGAGAAACCATTTATCTTTTCAAATAAGTTCAGAATCACACCAACACTTTCTGTCCTAAAATTTAAGCTTCTTTTGTATTGATTCTAACCAATTACTGCTCTTGGCTAAGATGCTAAACCATAAAGAAGAGAGGATGTAGCCAGGGGTGGTGGCACATGCCTTCAATCCCAACACTGGGGAGGCAGAGGTAGGAGGATCACTGTGAGCTGGAGGCCACCCTGAGACTATAAAGTGAATTCCAGGTCACCCTGGGCTAGAATGAGATCTCACCTGGGGGTGAGGGGGAAGAAAGAAGAAGAAGAAGAAGAAGAAGAGAGGACACAAACCCGTGGTTCTCCCTGTCTCTGGCAATTAGATTTCCCCAGAATCACTGAGCATGGGAACAAACCCAGGGGCCACAGGGTTGGCGTGGGGAGAGGGCTCTCTCCTGGCTTGCGTGGTACCCTAGGATTTCCCCTGTCCCACCATTCAGCACACTCCTCATCTTATACAGTTTTGTCTGCAAGTTTATGTTTAAATGGGGGCTTCTTGAACATCACTGTGCATTCAAATCATCAGGGGTGGACATGTTTAACCTCATTTAAACATTACACAATAGTATGCATGTATTAAAACATTCCATGGGGGCTGAAGAGATGGCTTAGTGGTTAAGGCGCTTGCCTGCAAAGCCAAAGGACCCAGGTTCAATTCCCCAGGGCCCACGTAAGTCAGATGCACAAGTTGGCACATGCATCTGGAATTCATTTGCAGTGGCTAGAGACCCTGGCACACCCATTCTTTCTCTGTCTGTCTCTCTTCTCTTCTCTCTCTCTCTCTCTCTGCTTGCAAATAAATAAATAAATAAAAATTTTAAAAGCTGACCTGGAATTCACTATGTAGTCTTAGGCTGTCCTTGAACTCACAGAGATCCTTCTGAGATTAAAGGTGTGTGCCACCACACCTGGCAAATTTGTACAATTTTTATGTGCATAAAATATTTGTTGAAAATAAATTTAAATTAAAAATAAAACAAGAGCTGGGTATGGTGGCCCATGCCTTTAACCCCAGCATTGAGAGGCAGAGGGAGGAGAATCATTATGAGTTCGAGGCCACCCTGAGACTAGTTAGTGAGTTCCAGGTCACCCTGGGCTAGAGTGAGACCCTTCCTTGAAAAACAAAAACAAACAAAATAAATAAAAACAAATCAACCTGAGATCTTATTAAAGTGGCAGATTCTGATTCCTTTGGTTTGGGGTAGGGCCTACGGGTCTGCATCTCTGGATGCATCCAGGAGAAGTCAGTGCTGTGAAGCTGGCAGACTGCGCTTGATATGGTAGCAAGGTCAACTCCATGGGAAAGTAGCTCAGTGGTGCTGTGCTTGTTTAGTATGTACAAGGCCCTGGTTCCTATTCCCACTGCCACAAACAGACAAAGTCTATGAAAGATAGGCAAAGATCTTTTGCTCTTTCATATTTTTCTAACCTTACTGTGGAAATATCATACACACACACACACACACACACACACACACACACACACACACACACGACCTATAACAGAGGTGGTGCAGGAGGTAAAGCTGGATAGAAGTAAAGGGTGGAGGCCTGGAGAGATGGCTCAGCGGTTAAACACTTGCCTGTGAAGCCTAAGGTTTGAGGCTCGATTCCCTTCGGCCCATGTAAGCCAGATGCACAAGGTGGTGCATGCATATGGAGTTCGTTTGCAGTGGCTGGAGGCCCTGGTGCGCTCATTCTCTCTCTCTCTCTCTCTCTCTCTCTTTCTCTGCCTCGTTGTCTCTGTCTGTGTGTTGCTCTGAAATAAATAAATAAAAACTAAACAAAAAAATTTAAAAAAAGAAGTAAAGGATGGCATGATGACATTTTGAGGAAGGAATCCTGAACCAAGGGACTTTGGGGGCTGGACAATGGTAGGAGACAGCTCCGCCCTTGAACCTCAAGAGGGAACCAGCCTGCGGATACTTTGAACACTAGTGAGACGGATTTTGGTCCTTGACCTTGAAAACTGTAAGAATGCATTTGAATAGTGTTGAACTATGAGGCTGTGGTAGTTTGTGGCAGTAACAGCAGGGAACAGGTACACTGGCCCCCTTCACTGTCGTCAACATGCAACTCTTGCTGATGCCGGTGTGCGCAGAGGCCTGCTTGGCTCTCAGCCTTGGTTTTCTTTCTGTGACCACATCCCTATTTCCGTGACTCGCAATAATCTCAAGCCTTCCATAGACTCACCCTCAAGGGTCCTCCTGACTAAGCCCCTTTTTACGTTTCTAGCTTTCACCCACCCTCTTCCTTGTTCTCCCCTCCCCTTCTCTCTTACCCAGAGTCTAGTAATCCCACAATCCCACTGGACCCTCCAGCCTGTTGATCCTTCCACCTGTCCACTGTTCCTCACCCCCCCCCCCATGTCCTCATTTCCCTCCTCACCCAATTTAGATTTCTTGGGCAGTCCTGTAAACCTTCCCCTGCCCACGCACTAGAGTCCTTGGCTTCTTTCTCATTGTAACGCATTTGCTCGCCAGAATTCCACCCCAGCTTCTATCCAGTTTTCAGCCCACTCCTTGCCTGCACTTGGACAGCTGAATAGGACAGAATTAAAAACACAACCAGACTGCACTGGCCCAGATTTAAATTTATAGCCCTAGCAGTTTGAGGGCTGCCTGACTGGTGCTTACACAGGCCACTCCTCCATGCTCCCTCCTGAGCACTCCTACCTGCCCTTTCTTCCTGATGAGGGCATGCCCTTTTCCTCCTCCTCACTCCCACATCACTTTTTAAACATTTTTATTTATGTATTTATTGGACATAGAGAAAAATGGGTATTCCAGGGCCTCTAGCTACTGCATACGAACTCAGGACGCATGCACCACCTTGTACGTCTGGCTTAAGTGGGTATTGGGGAATCGAACCTGGGTCCTTTGGCTTCACAGGCAAGCGCCTTAACTGCTAAGGCATCTCTCCAGCCCCCACATCACTTTCGATTTCACTAAGAAAACAGGAATGTCCCCCATGATGGTGCTGCCTGCCGCTCCTACCCACCTTCCCCATCACTCCCTACATGTGCCATTTCATCTTCCTCCCTACTTTCCTCATGTTCTTTTGAAAAAAATACTGGGGCCGGAGAGAAGGCTTAATGGTTAAGGCACTGGCCTGCGAAGCCTAAGGACCCATGCTTGACTCCCCAGATCCCATGTAAGCCAGAAACACAAAGGTGAGGCAAGTGCAAAGTCACACATGTCCACTAGGTGGTGCAAGCATGTGGAGTTTGATTGCAGTGGCTGGGGCCCTGGTGTGTCAATTCTCTCTCTCTTGCTCTCATTCTCACTCTCTCTTTTTAAAAAAATGACTTATTTGTGTGCATGTGTGTTTGTGTGTGTGCATGGAGGTCAGAGGACACCCTGGAGGTATCTTTGCTCTCCCCTTTTTGAGACAGGGTCTCTTGCCACTACAAATGAACTGCCAGACTGCAAAGATACATTAGACTAGCAGACCAGTGAGCTCTGGATTCTCCTGGCTCTGCTTCCCATTGACTAGGCTTGTTGGGAATCACAGATGTGTCTTGCTTTACATTGGTGCTGGAAAATTGAATTTGGGCCAATAGGCTTTGCAAGCAAGCACCTTTAATCATTGAGTCATCTCTCTAACCCATCTTTCTTTTTTATTGTTTTTTGATGTAGGCTGTCACTCTAGCCTAAGCTGATCTGGAAAATTCACTATTTACTCTCAGGGTGGTCTTGAACTCATGGTGATCCTCCTACCTCTGCCTCCTGAATGCTGGGATTAAAAGCATGTGCCACCATGCCCGGCCTACCAGCCCATCTTTCATGCTTGGACCCAAGTCAACTTCTCCACTTCTGTGCTAGTTCCTCCTCCTCTTGCTCTCTCTCTTTCTCTCCCACTAGTGTCTGGACTTTGCTCCTGGCATTGTTCTCCTCCTCTCCAATGCTATTATTCACCTCTACAGTTTTGGGATCTTTCCCATTTTATAGCAAAATTCTTTGAAAGTGGGGCTAGGGAAATGGCTTAGTGGTTAAGGTGTTTGCCTGCAAAGCCCAGGGACCCCAGTTCGATTCCCCAGGACCCACGTAAGCTCTAGGGATCACACGTATCTGGAGTTTGTTTGCAGTGATTGGAGGCCCTGGCATGCCTTTCTCTCTATCTGCCTCTTTCTTTCTCTCTCTCTCTCTCTTAAATAAATATTTTTTAAAAATTCTTTGAAAGCTTATCTTTGCTCTATTTCATGTGCTTTCTCTCTCTCTTACTTTCTCTCTCTCTCTCTGCCTCCCTTCTTCCCTCTCATTCATATGACAGACAACGGATCAAACTGGGCATGGTAGTGCATGCCTGTAGATTCAGCTAATCAGGAGGCTGAGACAAAAGGATCTCTTCAATCTAGGGGTTCTAGACCAGCCTGAGTACCATAGCAAGACCTGGAATCCCAATATCCCCTTCAAGGCCACACCTTCAGTAACCTAAAGACCTTCCACCAAGCCTTACCTCTTCAAGTGCCCACCACCTCCCAATGTCACCAAGCTGCAGACCAAGCCTGTGGGGACTATTCCAATTAAAGCACACCCCACGTGTCATCCATCCATCAGCTGTTCTTTCACAATGGGTTTAGGATCCACCCACTTCCCAGCACTCCCTCTGCCATAATCGTATCAGCCATCATCATCGCTTTCCTTGGTTACTGTTCTGACCTCACAATTGGTCCCCTTGTTCCTGCACTGCCGCCTTGTCTCCACACAGAATATATAATAAAATAAATACTGGAAGTTACTTATGGTGTGTGTCTGTGTTATGTGTGGTGTTGCATGTGGATGTGCCCATATGGCACCCTGTGCCCTAGCCTGTGGCCCAGGGAACACTGGGTTCCTCACCCCCATCATCAGTTTTTCACCTGTTCTTGAATGAGAGGCCTTTACTGATCTTGGAGCTTGCTGGGTTTTGTTGTTGTTGTTGTTTTTCATGAGCTCTGGCAATTCTTCTGCCTCTGCCCCCCCCCCCACAGAACTGGGGTTACAGACATGGGTGGCCATGCCCAGCTGTTTATGTGTGTGTCTGGGGATTGAACATGAACAGTCTTTCAGGCTCTTTCAGGCCCTCACACTTGTTCAGGAAGTGCTCTTAACCACTGAGCAATCCCTACAGCCCTATTTATTAGTTTTAACATGGGTCTGTTCTGTGCAGGTGCATGTGTGAGTGAGCGCACATAGAGGTCAGAGGGCAACTTTGAGTATCATTCCTCAGGAATGCTATCTACCTTTATTTTAAAATCTATTTTTAAATGTTTTATTTATTATTTGAGAGAGGGAGAGAGAATGAAAATGGGAATGGGTACCTCAGGGCCTCCAGCTGCTGCAATGAGTTCTAGATGCATGTGCTACTTTAGGCATCTGGCTTTACGTAGGTACTGGGGAATTGAACCTGGACATTAGGCTTTAACTACTAAGCAATTTTTCTTTTTTTTTTTTATTCTTTTTTAAAATTTTTTTTATTTTTAAATTTAATTTATTTTTTAATTATTATTTTTTATTGACACCTTCTATACTTACATACATAAAACATATATTTCCCTCCCCTCCCCCCATTCCCCTTTAGAACTCCTATCTCCATCATATCCCCTCCCTCTCTCCATTAGTCTTTCTTTTAATTTGATGTCATCATCTTTTTCTTCTATTTTGAGGGTCTTGCGAAGGTAATGCTAGGCACTGCAAGGTCATGGATATTGAGGCCAATTTCTGTCTGGGCAGTTGCATTGTAAGAAGTCCTACCCTTCCTTTGGCTCTTCCATTCTATCCACCCCCTCTTCCGCAATGGTCCCTGAGCCTTGGAGGGTGTGACAGAGGTGTTTCAGAGCTGGGCACTCCTCCATCCCTTCTTCTCAGCACTATGTTGCCTTATGGGTCATCCCCTATTAAGCAATTTTTCTAGTCCCTGAGGTAGGGATTCTCAATGGCCTGGAGTTTGCCAATTAGGCTAGTCTGGATAGCCAGCAAGCTCCAGAGATCCTCCTATTTCTGTTTCTTCATTTCTGGATTACAAACTCCCATCACTACATGTGGCTTTTTTATGAGAATTCTGAGAATCAAACTCAGGTCCTCATGTTTTCAAGGCAAGTACTTTACTAACTGAGCTATCTTCCCATCCTGTCATTGACCTCTGCGTGCTTGCTTGCTTTATTTATTTATTTATTCATTTATTTATTTATTTTATCGAAGCAGGGTCTCATTCTAACCTGGAACTCACTCTATAGCACAGGCTCACCAAGATCCTCCTACCTCAGCCTCCCAAGTGCTGTGATTAAAGGCATGCTCCGCCACACTCTTACTTACCTACGCGTTAGCAATATGCTTGCATATTTGCTTTTCTATTTATTTATGGTCTAACTCTATCCAGCAGGCTAGAAACTCAATGAGAGCAGGAATTAGGAGTTATTTTATTCTGGCATGCGATAGATGCTGAAAAAGTGTTTGAAGAATGAATAGGGATGCTAAATAAAATACATGGGTATAAATATTCTCATGGAATATTTAGGCATACTTGTGCTATTGTTGTTTATTTTAAATTCGAATTTAACTGGGTATCCTGTATTTTTATTTACTAAATCTGGCAATGCTATGAGTGAATGAATACTTGATTAGGTTCCGGAAGAATCCATGGGATTCTGGTGGATGAGCAGTGGTAAGAGATGACATTCTGGCAGAAAAACAAAATCTGCAAAGGCACACAATTTATTTAGAAAGTTACTCAGGCCACTCTGTTCTCAACTCTGCCCCCAAACACTTTGTTGGATAATACATTTATAAAGGACCCTTGGAGCTGGGCCTGGTGGTACATGTCTACAATGCTAGCGCTCAGGAAGTAAATACAGGGGGATGACAAGTTCAGAACTTGGGTAGATTTTAGGTCTTGTCATTATACATGGCTGACAGTAAAAGTTCCTCAGAAGTTTAGAAGACAGGATTTTGTTTCTCCATCATGCCCTTACAGGAAAGGCTATACAAAACATAAAAAGAACATCCTTGGGGTGAGAGAAAATATACTTTTTCCCCTTTCAACCCATGAAGTCATTCACAATGATTATATTATTAATAGTACTGATATTTTTAGGCCTAATTTATCTGGGCTAAATCTCCTTCCTCATAATGGAAGAACTTATGTGCTAATTAGCTCTTTTTATCTGGGGAAGAAGAATTCGCCTTATGTGGTGGATGCTATGGTGTGGTGCCCATAGGCCCCTTCAAGACTGAGCTATTCACTCAGCTAGTGGGAGTGGTGGTGGCTGGCTGTTCTCATTGGAATTATTTTCTATGAGTTCTCATTATCTAAAGAAAGCCGCTTTGCCCAAGTCACACTCTCTCCCTGAAGAGCCCACACACAGCCCCAGGGTCCCCTGTGGGATCAGTGGAGGCCTCCGTTTGGTTTCTGCAGTTCATCTCCTTCCTCTGCTTGTCCTTCCACCGCCACCTGTCTCTATCTGCTTCTCTCTCTTAAATAAATAAGAGAAGAGGCATTGTGAAATGTCCCCCATCGGCTCATGTGTTTGCACACTTGGTCGCCAGTCATGTGTTTAAGAAGGTTGGGGAACCTTCAGGAGGTGGAGGCTTGGTAGAAAAAGTAGGTCACTGGGGTTTAAAGGTGGTGCAAGCATGTGGAGTTTGATTGCAGTGGCTGCCTGGTGTGTCAATTCTCTCTCTCTTGCTCTCATTCTCACTCTCTCTTTTTAAAAAAATGATTTATTTGTGTGCATGTGTGTTTGTGTGTGTGCATGGAGGTCAGAGGACACCCTGGAGGTATCTTTGCTCTCCCCTTTTTGAGACAGGGTCTCTTGCCACTACAAATGAACTGCCAGACTGCAAAGATACATTAGACTAGCAGACCAGTGAGCTCTGGATTCTCCTGGCTCTGCTTCCCATTGACTAGGCTTGTTGGGAATCACAGATGTGTCTTGCTTTACATTGGTGCTGGAAAATTGAATTTGGGCCAATAGGCTTTGCAAGCAAGCACCTTTAATCATTGAGTCATCTCTCTAACCCATCTTTCTTTTTTATTGTTTTTTTGATGTAGGCTGTCACTCTAGCCTAAGCTGATCTGGAAAATTCACTATTTACTCTCAGGGTGGTCTTGAACTCATGGTGATCCTCCTACCTCTGCCTCCTGAATGCTGGGATTAAAAGCATGTGCCACCATGCCCGGCCTACCAGCCCATCTTTCATGCTTGGACCCAAGTCAACTTCTCCACTTCTGTGCTAGTTCCTCCTCCTCTTGCTCTCTCTCTTTCTCTCCCACTAGTGTCTGGACTTTGCTCCTGGCATTGTTCTCCTCCTCTCCAATGCTATTATTCACCTCTACAGTTTTGGGATCTTTCCCATTTTATAGCAAAATTCTTTGAAAGTGGGGCTAGGGAAATGGCTTAGTGGTTAAGGTGTTTGCCTGCAAAGCCCAGGGACCCCAGTTCGATTCCCCAGGACCCACGTAAGCCAGATACACAAGGGATCACACGTATCTGGAGTTTGTTTGCAGTGATTGGAGGCCCTGGCATGCCTTTCTTTCTATCTGCCTCTTTCTTTCTCTCTCTCTCTCTCTTAAATAAATATTTTTAAAAAATTCTTTGAAAGCTTATCTTTGCTCTATTTCATGTGCTTTCTCTCTCTCTTACTTTCTCTCTCTCTCTCTCTGCCTCCCTTCTTCCCTCTCATTCATATGACAGACAACGGATCAAACTGGGCATGGTAGTGCATGCCTGTAGATTCAGCTAATCAGGAGGCTGAGACAAAAGGATCTCTTCAATCTAGGGGTTCTAGACCAGCCTGAGTACCATAGCAAGACCTGGAATCCCAATATCCCCTTCAAGGCCACACCTTCAGTAACCTAAAGACCTTCCACCAAGCCTTACCTCTTCAAGTGCCCACCACCTCCCAATGTCACCAAGCTGCAGACCAAGCCTGTGGGGACTATTCCAATTAAAGCACACCCTACGTGTCATCCATCCATCAGCTGTTCTTTCACAATGGGTTTAGGATCCACCCACTTCCCAGCGCTCCCTCTGCCATCATCGTATCAGCCATCATCATCGCTTTCCTCGGTTATGTTCTGACCTCACAATTGGTCCCCTCGTTCCTGCACTGCTGCCTTGTCTCCACACAGAATATATAATAAAATAAATACTGGAAGTTACTTATGGTGTGTGTCTGTGTTATGTGTGGTGTTGCATGTGGATGTGCCCATATGGCACCCTGTGCCCTAGCCTGTGGCCCAGGGAACACTGGGTTCCTCACCCCCATCATCAGTTTTTCACCTGTTCTTACTTGAATGGGAGGCCTTTACTGATCTTGGAGCTTGCTGGGTTTTGTTGTTGTTGTTGTTTTTCATGAGCTCTGGCAATTCTTCTGCCTCTGCCCCTCCACAGAACTGGGGTTACAGACATGGGTGGCCATGCCCAGCTGTTTATGTGTGTGTCTGGGGATTGAACATGAACAGTCTTTCAGGCTTTTTCAGGCCCTCACACTTGTACAGGAAGTGCTCTTAACCACTGAGCAATCCCTACAGCTCTATTTATTAGTTTTAACATGGGTCTGTTCTGTGCAGGTGCATGTGTGAGTGAGCGCACATAGAGGTCAGAGGGCAACTTTGAGTATCATTCCTCAGGAATGCTATCTACCTTTATTTTAAAATCTATTTTTAAATGTTTTATTTATTATTTGAGAGAGGGAGAGAGAATGAAAATGGGAATGGGTACCTCAGGGCCTCCAGCTGCTGCAATGAGTTCTAGATGCATGTGCTACTTTAGGCATCTGGCTTTACGTAGGTACTGGGGAATTGAACCTGGACATTAGGCTTTAACTACTAAGCAATTTTTCTTTTTTTTTTTATTCTTTTTAAAAATTTTTTTTATTTTTAAATTTAATTTATTTTTTAATTATTATTTTTTATTGACACCTTCTATACTTACATACATAAAACATATATTTCCCTCCCCTCCCCCCATTCCATTTTAGAACTCCTATCTCCATCATATCCCCTCCCTCTCTCCATTAGTCTTTCTTTTAATTTGATGTCATCATCTTTTTCTTCCATTTTGAGGGTCTTGCAAAGGTATTGCTAGGCACTGCAAGGTCATGGATATTGAGGCCAATTTCTGTCTGGGCAGTTGCATTGTAAGAAGTCCTACCCTTCCTTTGGCTCTTCCATTCTATCCACCCCCTCTTCCGCAATGGTCCCTGAGCCTTGGAGGGTGTGACAGAGGTGTTTCAGAGCTGGGCACTCCTCCATCCCTTCTTCTCAGCACTATGTTGCCTTATGGGTCATCCCCTATTAAGCAATTTTTCTAGTCCCTGAGGTAGGGATTCTCAATGGCCTGGAGTTTGCCAATTAGGCTAGTCTGGATAGCCAGCAAGCTCCAGAGATCCTCCTATTTCTGTTTCTTCATTTCTGGATTACAAACTCCCATCACTACATGTGGCTTTTTTATGAGGGTTCTGAGAATCAAACTCAGGTCCTCATGTTTTCAAGGCAAGTACTTTACTAACTGAGCTATCTTCCCATCCTGTCATTGACCTCTGCGTGCGTGCTTGCTTTATTTATTTATTTATTTATTTATTTTATCGAAGCAGGGTCTCATTCTAACCTGGAACTCACTCTATAGCACAGGCTCACCAAGATCCTCCTACCTCAGCCTCCCAAGTGCTGTGATTAAAGGCATGCTCCGCCACACTCTTACTTACCTACGCGTTAGCAATATGCTTGCATATTTGCTTTTCTATTTATTTATGGTCTAACTCTATCCAGCAGGCTAGAAACTCAATGAGAGCAGGAATTAGGAGTTATTTTATTCTGGCATGCGATAGATGCTGAAAAAGTGTTTGAAGAATGAATAGGGATGCTAAATAAAATACATGGGTATAAATATTCTCATGGAATATTTAGGCATACTTGTGCTATTGTTGTTTATTTTAAATTCGAATTTAACTGGGTATCCTGTATTTTTATTTACTAAATCTGGCAATGCTATGAGTGAATGAATACTTGATTAGGTTCCGGAAGAATCCATGGGATTCTGGTGGATGAGCAGTGGTAAGAGATGACATTCTGGCAGAAAAACAAAATCTGCAAAGGCACACAATTTATTTAGAAAGTTACTCAGGCCACTCTGTTCTCAACTCTGCCCCAAACACTTTGTTGGATAATACATTTATAAAGGACCCTTGGAGCTGGGCCTGGTGGTACATGTCTACAATGCTAGCGCTCAGGAAGTAAATACAGGGGATGACAAGTTCAGAACTTGGGTAGATTTTAGGTCTTGTCATTATACATGGCTGACAGTAAAAGTTCCTCAGAAGTTTAGAAGACAGGATTTTGTTTCTCCATCATGCCCTTTACAGGAAAGGCTATACAAAACATAAAAGAACATCCTTGGGGTGAGAGAAAATATACTTTTTCCCCTTTCAACCCATGAAGTCATTCACAATGATTATATTATTAATAGTACTGATATTTTTAGGCCTAATTTATCTGGGCTAAATCTCCTTCCTCATAATGGAAGAACTTATGTGCTAATTAGCTCTTTTTATCTGGGGAAGAAGAATTCGCCTTATGTGGTGGATGCTATGGTGTGGTGCCCATAGGCCCCTTCAAGACTGAGCTATTCACTCAGCTAGTGGGAGTGGTGGTGGCTGGCTGTTCTCATTGGAATTATTTTCTATGAGTTCTCATTATCTAAAGAAAGCCGCTTTGCCCAAGTCACACTCTCTCCCTGAAGAGCCCACACACAGCCCCAGGGTCCCCTGTGGGATCAGTGGAGGCCTCCGTTTGGTTTCTGCAGTTCATCTCCTCCCTCTGCTTGTCCTTCCACCGCCACCTGTCTCTATCTGCTTCTCTCTCTTAAATAAATAAGAGAAGAGGCATTGTGAAATGTCCCCCATCGGCTCATGTGTTTGCACACTTGGTCGCCAGTCATGTGTTTAAGAAGGTTGGGGAACCTTCAGGAGGTGGAGGCTTGGTAGAAAAAGTAGGTCACTGGGGTTTTAAATCCTTGAAGTTTTAGGCTAGGCACCATACTTCTTTTTTACCCTCTGCTTTCTGGTTCTGGATATAAAGCTCTATTTCTGTTCCTGCTGCCTTGCTTGCCCTGTCAGGATGGAACGCATTCCCTCAAAACTGTAAGCCAGGGCTGGAGAGATGGCTTAGTGGTTAAGGCGCTTGCCTGCAAAGCCTAAGGACCCAGGTTTGATTCCCCAGTAACCGCGTGAGCCAGATGCATAAGATGGCGCATGCCTCTGGAGTTTGTTTGCAGTGGCTGGAGGCCCTGATGTGCCCTTTCTCTCTCTCTCTTTCTCTCTCTCTCTCAAACAAATAAAAATTAAAAAAAAACAAACACTGTAAGCCAGAATAAATCCTTTCCTTTCTGAAGCTGCTTCTGGCCATTGCTCAAAATGTGACATGAAAATTTAACAAAATGTTATTGTTAATGCTTTTCAGAGAGTTACCATTAGGTAAGAGGCATGGATGGAGTTTGATTTTGAAAATATACCCCCAGTCTGATGTATCAGGGATTTGGGTGCCTGCTGTGAGACTTTTGGGAAGTGATTAGATCCTAAGGTCTCTGATTTAGTCATCAGATTAATCCCTTGATGGATTCATAATATGACATGAAGGACAGAAGAGAACAAAAAGAATGACAACAGGTCAGAAGAGGGAATAGCTTGAAAGATAGGGGATGAGGGTTAAGAGAGAAGATCAGAAAGGGTAAAGGGATGGAAACATGATCAATTGCTTTTATGTTCAAATATTAAAGATCTCTTTTTTTTTTTTTTTTCCGAAGTAAGGTCTCATTCTAGGTCAGGCTGACCTGGAATTCACTCAGTAGTCTCAGGATGGCCTTGAACTCATGGCGATCCTTCTACCTCTGCCTCCCCAGTGCTGGGATTAAAGGTGTGTGTCACCACACCCAGCTCAAGATCTCAATTTTAAAAAAAAAAAAAAAAAAAGGAAAATAGGGGGCTGGAGAAATGGCTTAGCAGCTAAGGCACTTGCCTGCAAAGTCAAAGAACCATGGATCGATTCCCCAGGACCCACACTAGCCAGATGCATAAGGTGACGCATGCATCTGGAGCTCGTTTGCAGTGGCTGGAGGCCCTGGTGTGCCCATTCTCTCATTCTTCCTATCTCTATCTGCCCCCCTCAAATAAATAAGTAAATAATAATTTTTAAAGGAAAATAGGAGCTGGAGAGATGTTAAGGCACTTGCCTGCAAAGTCTAACAATCCAGGTTTGATTACCCCAGTATCTACGTAAAGCCAGATGCACAAAATGGATCAGGAGTTCATTTGCAGTGGCAAATGCTATGTCCATTCTCATTCTCTCTCATTTTCTCTTTCTCTGTCAAACAAATAAATAAATAAATTTATAAAAAGGGCAATAATTTTTTGAAAATGCTAGCCCCTGCTAGGCTGCTAATGGAATGGAAAGGTCTCTGAAGGGGCCAAAGAGGCTCAGGTCTAGACATGATAAACCTAGAGAACATAACTTCCAAGATCCAGGACACAACTTACTGCATGGTTCTGTGTCCCTAGGAAACCATTTCTCCACCCCCTATTTTCCTTTTTTTTTTTTAAATTGAGATCTTGAGTTGGGTGTGGTGACACACACCTTTAATCCTGGTGCTGATCCCTAATCAACTTCCTGCACACAAATTTCCGACTCTGAATCTACACCTCAGGAAGCCTCACCTTCTAAACTGTCACAACCAGTCAGTAGACGTTGTGACCAGGGAGAGTTAAATACTATGGGAACCAATCTGAAGAAAGAGGCATTATCTGGCAATTGACAAATGAAAACTAGAGTAGCTGAGCCAATGGTGCTATTAGATAGTAAGTGTGCTGTCAGAGTCATCTTTACAGGTAGAGAAAGGGTCCTATCGAGAAGGTGTCCAAAGAGAATCAGAAGGATGGATAATAAAATGGAGGACCAAAGTAATAAGAGACAATGTTCTACAAGAGGTAACAGACTCGTCTTGTATGGCCTGTTTGCTTTGTTACCTTATTTTTAATTTTTAAAAAATTTAAAAATTTTTAAATGTTTTTATTTATTTTTTTGAGAGAGAAAAAGAGGGAGAGAGAGAGAGAAGGGGCACACCAGGGCCTCCAGCCACTGCAAACGAACTCCAGATGCATGCCCCCCTTGTGCATCTGGTTTACATGGGTCCTGGAGAATCAAACTGGGGTCCTTTGGCTTTTCAGGCAAGTGCCTTAACCGCTAAGCCATCTCTCAGCCCTGTTTTTTTTTTTTTTAATTCTGAGAATAGAACCCAGGGTCTTGTGTATGCTAGGCAAGTGTCCTTCCACTGAGCTACTCTCCAGCCGCACGTATGGTGTCTTGCATCTGTTCTCTCATGTTTTCATTCCAGACATATGACATGATGGGTGATGGTGCAGTTAGGTAAGGGTAACCTGCGGTAAAGTCCCAACCACTAAGAGTCTAACCAGCAATGTTCTGGCATATTCCACGAGGACCTTGCCTCTGCTATATTCCATTCCTCTCCGTTTCTTTCACTTTCTGTCCTGGGAGTTGCCTGTAGAAACTTGTCAGCTCTTCTGACACAATGGCTGTGTCATGTGTCATGCCTGTGGCAACACTTGACCAATGCAGAACGTTCACGGTTCTCAAAGGAGCTCACGGTGCTCAAAGGATTCCTGGAAGGATGAAGCTTCGGTTGCCCACGGTGATGACCCAGATGGTTAATCTTCATTGTCAACTTCACTGGATTTAGAACCACCATGAAACCATGAGGGTGTTTCAAGAAAGGTTCAGCTGAGCAAGGATCACTTTCCCTGGGCGTGGACAGCACCATCCCCATGGGCTATGGTCCCAGACTGAATATAAAGGAGAAAGCTAGCCGTGGGAGTTGGCTCAGTGGATAAAATACTTGCCAGGTGAGTGTAAGGACCAGAGTTCAGCTCTCAGGCACCCACATAAATGCCAGGTGAGCTAGATAGACTCGTTGAATGAGTGAGAGACCGTACCTCACTAAATTAGAGGACAGCGATCAAGGAAGACACCCAATGTCAACTTCTGTACATGCGCATGCATGCGCGTGCACACACACACACACAACACACATACATACATATACAAAACAAAGGAGAAAGCAAGCTAAATACTGATATTTGTCTCTCTCTGCTTCTTGACTGCAAATGTTGAAGGGTTAATAGCCTTCCCTGAAAACTAAAAGGAGCTAAAGAGTTAAAAGCTATCCCTAAAGCTTGCAGGCAGTAAAGAAGTTTGACACCTTCCCTGAATGATGGACTCCCCTTAGCCTAGATGGCCTTGAAGGACCAGAGACAATCGGAGTACCCTCCCTTAGACATTCCTGGCTAAAGAAGCCTATTCTGAACAAGGACACAAACAGCTACAATGTTCTTATCAACTGCACCTGGTACAGTCTGTTGTTTTAGGATCCTCCTGATAAACTTACACCCTAGCCTGGCTCAGTGTTTTAGCCTTCATCCCGTGGGGATGCAGAGGTCCCTCACTGTTCCTCTCAATAAACAGTCTGTAGAGATCAAACCCGGTGTTCTCTTTTGCTTTTGTCTTATATTTTCCTTACAAATGTGATGTGACCAGCAGCCGCACACCCCTTCTGCCATGCCTTCCCTGCCATGATAGACGACCTTCAAAGTGTGAACCCAAATGAACCCTTCTGTTGCAGCAATGAGAAAGTAACTAATGCAATGACTAACTTAACAATCCACCTTTGCATGATTTTTCCTCCTTCCCTGTCTTATTCTTTCAAGTTCCCTGTTCTTTTTTTTTTTTTAAGATTTATTTAGGCTTTTTTTTTTTTTTTTTTTTTTTTTGGTTTTTCGAGGTAGGGTCTTGCTCTAGTCCAGGCTGACCTGGAATTCACTATG
Organism: Orientallactaga sibirica; assembly: GCA_036365145.1. NCBI lineage: Eukaryota > Metazoa > Chordata > Mammalia > Rodentia > Dipodidae > Orientallactaga > Orientallactaga sibirica. The sequence goes on along the minus strand of JAEOAD010000035.1, from coordinate 10,481,598 downwards.
TACTCTCAGGGTGGCCTCGAGCTCACGGCAATCCTCCTACCTCTGCCTCCCAAGTGCTGGGATTAAAGGCGTGCGCCACCATGCCCGGCTATTTTGGCTTTTTGAGGTAGGGCTTCACAGTAGCTCAGGCTGACCTGGAATTCACTATATAGTCTCAGAATGGCCTTGAACTCACGGCGATCCTCCTACCTCCGTCTCCCAAGTGCTGGGATTAAAGGGTGTGCCACCACACCCGGCTAAAGATTTATTTTTATTTTATTAGAGAGAGAGAGAATGTGAGAGAGTGAGAATGGGTGTACCAGGGTCTCTAGCCACTGCAAACAAACTCCAGACACATGCACCACCACGTGCATCTGGCTTATGTGGGACCTGGAGAATTGAACCTGGGTCCTTAGGCTTTGCAGGTATACACCTTAGCTGCTAAACCATCTCTCCAGCCCTCAAGTTCCCTATTCTTATTCCTTGGGATCAGTGCCCAAAATAGATACAATAGAATACAAAACCTTATTTGGGGCTTTACATTTTGAAATAAAACAAAAAATTAATTTGTGTATGTGCGTGTGCACATGCATGGTGTGTGTGTAGAGGTCTGAGGGTCTGTACTCCACCTTCTTTGAGACAGGATCTCTGACAGCCGCAAAGAAACTGCCAGACTCCAGATGAACATCAGACTAGCTGGCCTGAGAGTTTTAGCTTCTCCTGCCTCTGCCTCTGCCTCTGCCTCCCATTGATGCAGGCAAGTTGAGACCACAGACAAGTGCACCACCTGGGATTGGCTTATGGAACCCAGTCTGGCAGGCTTTGTAAGCAAGCACCTGGAACTGCTGAGCCATCTTCTCAGCCCAGGCTTTACATATTAGGGGCACTCAGTAGGACCAGAAAATGACCCTACACACGCAGTGGTAGGGCATTTGACTACCAATGTACAAGGTGCCCTCGCCATGTGAGGAGGGGCATGAGAGGACTGAGACAAGACCTTCAAGAAAGTGAGCAAATTAACTTAGGTCATTTGGTTGAACTCTGGGGACTTTATAGGAAGAGGAGGAGAAGCCAGGCACGGAGAGACATGCACTTGCCACTGCCATGGCACCATACAGTCATTGCCAGAGTCCGCACCATGCTGTTTGGGCATTGTACCTCCAGAACTGTGAGCCAAAACAAACCTTTCTTTATAAAGTGGCTTTCTTTAGTTATTTCATTAAGGTAACAAAAATCTGACTATTCCATGTAACACACATTCTCATACCATTCAAGTACCATTATTGTGAAGGAAAATGCTTTAGCAATTGTCTGCATCTTTCCACAATCCATCACTGATTTAAAAAAAAACTTAGGGGCCAGGCATGGTGGTGCATGCTTCGAGGTCACCCTGAGACTACAGAGTGAAGTCCAGGTCAGCCTGGGCTAGAGTGAGACCCTACCTCGAAAAACTAAAAAAATAAAAAAATAAAAAAGTATCACAACACTGCTGTGACCTAGTAATTATCACACCACGGTGGTACTTAAGGGTGAATGTCCATGATTCCTTTTTCTTTCTTTCTTTCTTTCTTTCTTTCTTTCTTTTTTTTTTCTTTCTTTTTTAAAATGCATATATTTTTATGGTTTTCCAAGGTAGGGTCTCACTCTAGCTCAGGCTGACCTGGAATTCACTCAGTAGTCTCAGGGTGGCCCTGAACTCATGGTGATCCTCCTACCTCTGCCTCCCGAGTGCTGGGATTAAAAGCGTGTGCCACCACGCCTGGCAATATTTTTAAATTTTTATTTATTTGAGAGAGGGAAAGAGGCAGAGAGAGAGAGAGAGAGAGAGAGAGAGAGAGAGACAGAGACAGAGAATAGGCGTGTCAGGGCTTCCAGCCACTGCAAACAAACTCTAGATGCATGTGCCTCCTTGTGCATTTGGCTTATGTGGGTCCTGGGGAATCGAACTGTGGTCCTCTGGCTTTGTAGGCAAGTGCCTTAACTGATAAGCCATCTCTCCAGCTCCATGATTCCTTTCTGAAGGTTTTCTTTGTAGGCTCACTTCTGGTACAACTGTTTTAGCCTGAGTGATGAAACTCTGAGTTTGGGTCCCCAGAACCCACCTAAATTCTGGATGCTGTAGCATATGCATGTGTTGTGTAGCAGATTCCTCCAAACTGAAATATGCTCTCCTGAAGAGAGGAAAGAGGCTCTCATTCAGGAAGTCAAGTCTGGGACACCAGAAACTTAAAAGGTCATGAAACCACTTTCCGAGGTTATATTAATTAGAAAGGGAAATGTTCCTTCCTGGGAGGGGCAGGAAGGAAGTTCCAGAGACTCAGGGAGTCAACGAGTCTGCGGAAGGGCTGTAAGAGCCCGCCCTAAGGTAGAACAACTGTTAAGAGAGATTCCATTGAGCTTGCTAGCTGCCTGTGGGGTATGCAGTGTGTTCCCCGAGAAGCAGCTTTCCTGGGTGGGCTTTCTGCGGATGCTGCTACCTGTGAGTGGAAGCAGCTATGGGGAGGTCGTCATCCAAGACGGGATGAGACTTCTCATCAAGCAGCTGTATTTGAGTCATCTATTGCTCCTGTAAGCAACCCATTACACTGCTCTGTAAGTAACCCCAGTAAACACGTTGGTTCACCAAGTCTGGTTTTGGTGTGATCGTTCTTTGGTCTGTTGTCTGTGTCTTACGTGGGATGAAAAGCTGTGTCTTCACTTGTCTTTTTGCCACCACACAAAAACCCTGACCATGGGCTGGAAAGATGGCTTAGCAGTTAAGGCGCTCGCCTGTGAAGCCCAAGTACCCATGTTCAATTCTCCAGATCCCACATTAGCCAGACACACAAAGGTGAAGCAAATGCAAGGTCACACATGCCCACTAGATGGCGCAAGCATCTGGAGTTCAATTGCAGTGGCTGAGGCCCTGGCATGACAGTTCTCTCTCTCCCTCTCTCTAAAATAAAAATAAATAAATAAATAAACCTTAGCCTTTTTTTTTTTTTTTTTTGGAGAGACACAGAGAGAGAGAGAGGGAGAGGAAGACAGAGATGGGCGCGCCAGCAGTGTCTCAGCTGTTGAGAAAAAAAAAGTCCAGATGTGTGCGCCCCCTTGTGGTCAAGTGCGTCATTGTGCCCTTGCATCACTTTGCATCTGGCTAAACATGGGACCTGGAGATTGGAACCGCTGGAGATTGGAACCAGCGATCATAGCCTTAGGAGGCAGGCGCATAAACCCCTAAGCCATCTCTCCAGCCCAACCTTAACCATTTTAATCTTCTATGGAAGCAGGACATCACATTGACCTACTGAGTTAATTACATCAGGTTCATTTTGACTCCGAGAGCAGGAGCTAGTGAAAGCATTGGATGCCTTGTAAACTTTGTGAGTCAAAGGGAAAGGAATAAGCATTGTGAGGATTTACGAGCAGGATAGATGAGGCTGCAGACAATCTCTGGGGACTTAGAGCAGTCTTCCATAGAGGTTATGGAGCTGCTTGTGAGGGTAGGTGCAGATATTATTGTAATCCACCCATAAAAGACAATAAACAGAAAGGGCAAAGGTCCCAAGAGGGGAGTGAATCTACAGTGATCTTTCATGTGGTTGCTGGGTGTCTTTGGGATTTTTTTTTTTTTTTTTGACAATATGACTACATAGGTGGCACCTGCAACCGAGCAACAAATGAGTGGAAGGCAACAGAAGGAACCTTAGAAACGGAGATTTGTCCTGGCTGTTTGGACCAGAGGTAGGACTTACTGGTTGGGTGTGACTAAGCGAGGGTGGCATAGTGGAAACCCTCAGGAGAGCAAGGACTGCTACTTGTTCTGGGAACCACAAGTGGGGACACCCTTGACCTTGCAGCCATCCAGGATGGATTGCTTCTCAGCCACCACATCTTCAACTTTCTCTGCATTAAATGTGGCGAAAAAGAAACAAAAACCAAAACAGAAACACCCACAGGTGGATCTTCTGGAGGCCAGGAAATTTGAACTTGGCCCTGCCTAGGACCTCAAGTAAATTCTTTTTTTGCAGCTTGGTGGGATGGACATGAAGACTTGGCCGATAAGCACCCTGGCTCCCATGCCCTGGAGCTTGCCAAAGGTGGCCTGTTTGCATACTTGTTGGGATCTGTCAGCCCCCAAACAGTACAACATCTTGTAGATGTGAATGATTGCAGAGCTGTGCTCCAATATGAAAGCCATCTTTGCTACATTTTACCATGTACTGGGCAATACAGGTGGCCTCCAGAGCTTCAGAGGAGAGCTCCACATTCATGTGGCCACAGAGTAGGACTTGGGTCTTCTTTTGTTCCAAGTCAAAGATGGCATATCTTGGGTTGGAGAGATGGCACTTGCCTGCAAAGTCTAATAACCTGGGTTCAATTCCCCAGTACCCACGTAAAGCCAGATGCACAAAGTAAGTGGTACATGCATCTGGAGTTTGTTTGCAGTGGCTAGAAGCCCTGGTGCACCATATTCTCTCTCTCTCTCTCTCTGTGTGTCTTTCTTTCTTTCTGTATCCTTGCAAATAAATAAATAAAATATTTCAAATAAAAAAAGAAATCATGCTGTTTTGGCTTTGGAGGTACCCCAGCAAGATGGAGTCCTTTCACAGAACAATCTACTGTGCTGCTATCACAGCTGATCTACAAGGATCATCGATATTCCATCTCACTTATGCAGAGGTGTCCCTGACACCAAGATATGCCATCTTTTTTTTTTTAAAAAAAAGTTATTTTATTATTTATTTGAGACAGACAGACAGAGAATGGGTGCACCAGGGCCTCCAGCCACTGCAAACAAACTCCAGATGCATGCGCCACCATGGCTTAGGCGGGAATCAAGCCCACATGATTTTTTTTTAATTGTTATTTGGGCTGGAGAGATGGCTTAGTGGTTAAGTGCTTGCCTGTGAAGCCTAAGGACCCTGGTTCAAGGCTCGATTGCCCAGTACCCACGTAAGACAGATGCACAAGGTGGCACATGCATCTGGAGTTCGTTTGCAGTGGCTGGAGGCCCTGGTGCACCCATTCAGTCTCTCTCTCTGCCTCTATCTCTCTGTCTGTTGCTAATAAATAAAAATAAGCACATTTTTTAAAAAATGTTATTTGTTAGCCCAGTGTGGTGGCAACACACCTTTAATCCCAGCACTCGTGAGGCTGAAGTAGGAGAATTTCCGTGAGTTCTAGGCCAACCTGGAGCTAAAGATGCGTTCCAAGTCATCCTGGGCTAGAGCAAGCTCCTGCCTTAACCTTGCCCCCAAATTGCATGTTGAATTATTGTGTATAGATGTGCCCACTTGTGTGTTTGTGTGGATGAATGCAGGCATATTTGTGCCTCGCTGCTTGTGTGGAAGTCAGAGGACATTTTTTGGGGGGGGGTCTGTCCTCATTTACCACCTTGTTTGAGCAGGGCCTCTCATTGTTCACTGCTCCATTCATGAGTTTATGGGAAATTCTCCTGTCCCAGAAGCCCACCACAGCTTCTGGCTTTTACATGGGGTCTGGGGATTTGAACTCAGTTGCGTGGCGAGCGTTTTATCCACACTGAGCTATCTGCCTAGCCCAGTGCGATTTCTTTGCACACAGACAGTAGTCATTGCTACTGTTGGGAAAAACACACAAATGAAAGTGTGACAATCCACAGGAGCATGCAGTTGGGTGTGGCTGCTGGCAGTGGGAGGGAATGTGAGGGGCTACAAGATGTTGGGTGTCGGCAACAACAACTCCAGGGAGAAGAAAAGTAGGAAAAAGTGGGATGAATGGGTACCAATTCAGTACTAAAATTTTATGATGTCCTCTTTTTTTCAAGGTAGGGTCTCACTCACTCTGACCTGGATTCACTCTGTAGTCTCAAGGTGGCCTCATGGCGAGCCTCCAGATTAAAGGTGTGTGCCACCACATCCAGCCTATGATGTTCTTTAAAAAAAAATAATAATAATCAGGGCCGGCAGTGGTGGCACACGTCTTTAATCCCAACACTTGGGAGGCAGAAGTAGGAGGATAGCTGTGAGTTCGAGGCCAGCCTGAGACTACAGAGTGAATTACAGGTCAGCCTGGGCTAGAGTGAGATACTACCTCAAAAAACCAAAAAATATAAAAATAAAAAAAAATAGGGCTAGGGAGATATCTCAGTGCTTAAAGACGCTTGCTTTGCAGGGCCTGATGCCTGAGTTCAGTTCCCCAGTGCCCACTTGAGGCCAGATGCACTGAGTTGCACATGTATCTGGAGTTTATTTGCAGTGGCAGGAAGCCCTGGAGCACCCATACTCACTCACTCTGTCTGCCTCTCTCTCTCTCTCAAATAAATACATAAAGAAAACTTTTTTAAAAATCATATTGGGGGACTGGGAGATGGCTTCAAGGGTTAAAATCGCTTGCTTGCAAAGTCTGCCTGCCTAAGTTCAATTCCCCAGTACCCACATAAAACCAGGCAAAAGTGGTGCATGCATCTGGAGTTCGTTCGCAGTGGCAGGAGACTATGACACGTCCATACTCTCTTCCTGTTTCTCTTTCTCTCTCCTTCTCTACTAGTAAATAAATAAATGAAATTTTCAAATAATTTTTAAAAAGCATATTAGAGTAAAATGAGCTGCAAAATATTATTGTGCTGAGGGAAATCACATAAAAACCAGGGCCATCTTGACTATTCTGTATTTTTGCTATTTTCCCGCCTATGAACTAACTTGCACTACAGATAAGGATGATGAGCAGAGCGGGCTGCTCTGAGGATACTGGCTGACTCGTACGTAGTACGTGCCCCTCATATGCTGGTGAAATCTTCATTATCATTGTACCTATCCTCCCAAATCAATTATTCTTCACTGATTATGGTTTCTATTTAAATAACTTTCTTTTATTATATTTGAATTACTTAATCTATTTGCACAAATGTGTGTGTGTGTGTGTGTGTGTGTGTGTGTGTGTGTGTGGTTACGCTAGGGCCCCTTGCTGCTGCAAATCAACACCAGATGCTTGTGCTGTTTTTTTGTCTGTGGCTTTACACGGCAGGCTGGTGAATTGAACCTGGGCTGGCAGGCGTTGCAAGATATTTCCCCAGCTCCTTTATCAAGGATTCTAAATAGAGAAGAAAGTTAATTACGCAGAGCCAGCATGCAAGAAGCCGTGAGGAAAACCTATGTGTCCTAAAGCAAGATTCTGACTGGACGCTTTATGTATGCTCCTGCTAACACAGGAATCAGCTCCCGCAAGTCATCAGCCCTGAGCCCCAGGTGAACGTGACCGGGGAGAGGAGAACCATATGGTTTTGTAGAGCGCCATACCAAGACTTGGACTGTAGCATTTTGAATGCGATCTATTCGAGGCAAAAATGGTATGGGTGGACATAGTTAGTGTCCAAAATAGAGAGTAGAGTGAAGCTTTTCTGATTTTATTTTTGTCAATTATCAACTCAGAAAAAGAAAAACCCACCAATTGTGAGTAAAAGGTAAGCAAGTCTAATCCCTCTCTTCTACATTTTCAAATTTAACATTTATTGGAAAAGGTCATGGAAAAATAGAGTGCTCATGTTCTACCAAGATTTGACCTTTACATAAGAGCCACTAATGTTTCTTTGCTTTTGCAACAGCCTTCTGCCCTGCTTGACTCTTTGACAGAAATTTGAGGAAGAGGCAATGATGATTTTTAATATATTTTTTAATTTTTTAATTTTATTTATTTTTGGAGAGAGACACAGAGAGAGACAGAGAGAGAGAGGGAGAGGAAGACAGAGATGGGCGCGCCAGCAGTCTCTCAGCTGCTGTGAACAAAATCCAGATGTGTGCACCCCCTTGTGGTCAAATGCAGCATTGCGCCCTTGCGTCACTTTGCATCTGGCTAAACGTGGGACCTGGAGATTGGAACTGGGTTCTTAGGGCTTAGCAGGCAGGCGCCTTAACCGCTAAGCCATCTCTCCAGCTCAAGATTTTTTTTTTTAAATCACTTCATCAGGCGGGCGTGGTGGCACACGCTTTAATCCCAGCACTCGGGAGGCAGGGGTAGGAGAATTGCCCTGAGTTCAAGGCCACCCTGAGACTACAGAGTGAATTCCAGGTCAGCCTGGGCTAGAGTGAGACTGTGCCTTGAAAAAAAAAGCACTTCATCAAGAATCTTCCTCAAACATTGAAAAGAACTTGAATCTTGGTATCCATGTAGCATTAGCTGAACTCTGCTTTTCTGTGACAAAAGCTCTTGTCATAGGCTGTTTTACACAGCGACTGTGACCTAACTGGTGGAAGGCAATGTAAAATTGAAAAGACAAAAACAAATTTAGGCCTTTAATCCCAGCACTCAGGAGGCAGAGGGAGGAAGATCACCATGAGTTCAAGGCCACCCTGTGACTGACTATATAGTGAATTCCAGGTCGGCCTGGGCTAGAGTAAGACCCTACCTCAAAAAACCAAAAAGCAAACAAACTTAGAATGTGGCTAGCTTTAATGAAACTATCCGCTCATTGCATATAATACAACAGTGCTATCAAGTTAGATGTTCAAGAATCAGGAAATTCCAGAGTTACAGTTCTGATGTTGATTCAGCTACATAGCACACTTAGTATAGTTTATGGCATGTCCTAAGAGTATAAATCATAATGAGCTAGGAACTTTACCCATTGAGCCATCTCCCCTGCCCCATACGATATTGTTCAAAGGGAAAATAGGAAGACAAGCTTGTGGCCCAACAGATCAAACAAGTATTATTATGAAAATCTTTGGAATTCCTTATGCTTTTATATGCATATACATCACTTGATTGCTTCAGTAATATATTTTCTTTCTAGGGTCAGTGGAAGTCACATTAGCAAAAACAAACATTTGCTAAGTTAAAATCCTTAGATAAAAATGTTTGAGGCCAGGTATGGTGGTGTACGCCTTTAACCCCAGCACTCGGGAGGCAGAGGTAGGAGGATCCCCAGGAGTTCGAGGCCATCTGGAGACCACGTAGTGAATTCCAGGTCAGCCTGAGCTAGAGTGAGACCCTACCTTGGAAAAAAAAAAGCTTGAATCAGGAAGCCTTAAGTTAAAGTTCTTAAAAAACCCATAAAATGTGCTTGTTTTTATACATGTTATTTAAATCTTCACGACTTCAGATTGGCTTGATTTTTTCCCCCTTCCTCTACTGGGATTACATTCCTGCCAAGTTTGAAGTTTGTAACAATCATTTTTGAATGACATAAATGCAAAAGTATCTTAACTGTCTACAATAGGAAAAGTTGGTTTCTTTTACTGTTGTTTTATTGCAGACTCATGAAACTATTTTTATAAAACATTTTTCTTCATGCAGGAGAATGTTAAGACTCAAACTAAGCTTTTCCAGGAAGGTCCTTAGTGAATGAGTTATAGGTGGATAGCCTTAAATATTATTAAAAATTGCAGGGGGGGTTGTCAATTTTCACTGACTTGTATGATTTGGGCAAGGCAGCTGGTCTTTTAAAGCTTTTTTTCTTAGTAGTCTTGACAGTAGTTTATAAAATATACTATATTTGGTTGTCACTGCCTGTTCTAAAGGTTCCATCCTGGGATTCCTTTTTAAAAATTATTTATTTATGAATGCAGAAAGAGGCCATATATATATATATATATATATATATATATATATATAGAGAGAGAGAGAGAGAGAGAGAGAGAGAGAGAGAGAGAGAGAGAGAGAGAGAGAGAGAGAGAGAGAGAGAAATGGGGTATCCAATGCCTCCTGCCACTACAAACAAACTCCAGACACATGCACTACTTTGTACTTCTGGCTTTACCTGGATATGGGGGAATCGAACCTGGGCTGTTGACTTTACAAGCAAGCGCCTTTAAAGGCTGAGCCATTTCTTCAGCCGAGTCCTGGAATTTCTTGATTTTTGAGCCTGGGGAGGAAGGAAGGGCTTTGCTCTTCTGAGAATGATAGTCAACTTGGCCTTGCTGGGACAAAGTACCACACAAAAATCAGTTTAAGGGAGCAAGGGTTTATTTCAGCCTACAGTTCCAGTCCATCAAGGCAGAGAAGGCACAGTGGCAGGAACTGGAAGCAGCTGGTCACATTGAGCACAGTGAGAAAGCAGATGAAGAATTCAGAGAGGGGGTCCACCATGCACTGGCATGGTGATGCCCATAGGTTGCGTGGGTCTTCCAACTTCAGTTAATCTAATCTAGAAAATTCTAGCAGACCTATCGTCGGCGATTCTAAATCCTGTCAAATTGACAACCAGAGATAAATTGTCACAGACAGGAACAAGTCTGGTCCTAGGGGGATGTGAAGATAACAATGTGGAAAGAGGGTCTGAGGAGGTGACAGTCTTCCCATCATAAGCAGAAGCAGCCCATCTGCCCCCGGAGAGGATATAAACAAGCAGAGACAGAGAAATGACAATAGCATATGGGCTCATGAAAGGTGGCAGATGGCCCTGGTGTGTGCATTCATAAGTGACACTAAAAGTGCCACAAGCATAGGTCCTGTAGACTCTGATCCACCCCTTTGATCTTATGAGCTATGCCACAATGTTGTGAGCCTCAACACAACTTATGTTCTGTGCTTTGCCCGTCTTGGTTTTACCAGCTGTGCACATGAGTGAGTAAGTGCTTGCCTAGTTATGCATGTGGCCTTGTATAACCGTGCCCAGAATTGCAGGAAAAAAGAAAGAAAAACAAAAATAGAGGCTGGTGAGATGGCTTAGCGGTAAAGGCGCTTGCCTGCAAAGCCAAAGAACCAAGGTTCAATTACCCAGGACCCAAATAAGGCAGACGCACAAGGTGGGACATGTGTCTGGAGTTCCTTTGCAGTGGCTGAAGGCCCTGGCATGCCCATTCTCTCTCTTTTTCTCTCTATCTGCTTCTCCCTCTCTATCTCTCTGTGAAATAAATAAATAAATGCAAACTCTTTTATAAAAATAAAGAAAAATAAGGCCTTGTGTTAAGAAATAAATTATCTTGGGAGTGGCTATAGTACAATGAAAATATAACTATCAAGTAAAGAAAGCTATAATATTTATTCAATACAACTTGTTCTATCTCAAAAACTTGGAGCAGAAACACAGGGTGGTGATCATTTAAGTATAGTTATTGTGATACCTGCAGTTAAAGAGATATCATACCAGTGCCTTTAGTTTTTTTTTTTTTTTTTTTTTTTTTTTTTCCATTATTGCCCAGCAGCTTGCATAGTGCTTTCCAGCACAGAGCTCTATCTAGCCAATTGGGATCTGGCTTCAGCTCCAGCATGGTCTCTCAATGTCCTGCCACTGTAGTGTTTTCAGTAATAGGATCTTACCATTTAGGTCTGGTGAGTAAAGTGTTTGGCCACGGCCTGCCTTGTTTTGGGGCCCATGACCAACAGCTCACTGTGGGGAGTAGCCCCAATTCTAGCACTGGGCTTTACCAACAATAGCCCATGAAGCCGGGTATGCATGCCTTTAATACCAGCACTCAGGAGGCAGAGGTAGGAGGATCACTGTGAGTTCAAGGCCATCCTGAGACTACATAGTGAATTCCAGGTCAGCCTGAGCTAGTGTGAAACTCCATCTCGAAAAAAAAAAAAAAAAAAAAAAAAAAAAAGCCTTTTTTTTTTTTAAATGTGGGATCTATAAATTGAACTCAGATCCTCATGCTTATAAGATGCTGTGGTTTGAATGTAAAATGTCCTCCCATGGGCTCATGTATTTGAATACTTGGTCCCTAGTTGGTGACACTGTTTTGGAAGGTTGGAGAACCTTCAGGAATTAGAGCCTTGTTAGAGGAAGTAGGTCACTGTGGGGGCTGGGGGAATCTTGAGGTTTTCTAGCCTGTCCCCTGAAATGTGATGGTCCAGACATCTATGCCTGTCCCACCAAAATATAATATATCCTCTCAAAATATAAGTGAAAAATAAACCCTTTCCTTCCTTCCTTAAGTTGCTTCTGGTCAGGCATTTGTTCACAGCAATGAGAAAGCAAGGACCTTATTGACTGAGATATTTTCCCAGAACCCTAGAACCCTAGAAGTCACTTTGAAAGGGAGAAGTCTCAGCAGTAGTTCTTTGAGAAGGACTGCTTTCTTTCTATCTTTCTTCCTTCCTTCTTTTTTTCCTTTGTTTCTCAGCGCTAGGTATTGAACCGATGGCCTCAAATATTCCAGGCCAGCATTCTACTATTGAACTGTATCCTCAAGTATTTACTTTTTGTTTTTGTAGTGCTAGGGATTGAAACAATGACCTCATGCAGGTTAGGCAAGCACTCTGCCACTGCGCTACATCCCCAGCTCAAACGTTTACTTTTTATTTTGAGTCTGGCTAAATTGCACAGGCTGGTCATGAACTCATTTTGTAGCCCATGTAGGCCTTGAACTTCCAATCTTCCTATCTCAGCCTTTTTAAATAGTTGGCATTACAAGCTTGTACTGGCAGACCTACTTTGTGTTTTGAAATTTTAAAAGTTTAACCATCTGTGTTAAACTGAAGATGCTTTTATAAACACAAGCTCATGAAAATGAAATAAGTTTCAGTATTTCATATCTGTGGAATAATATGTGTATGGATCTGCCACTTACTGATCTTTGATCAAATCTCAAGATGCTTGAGCTTTTATTTTCGTGTATAAAGTCAAGATTGGACTGGATATCCTTTCCATTTTATTTATTTATTTTTGAGGTACTGTCTTTAGCCCAGGCTGACCTGGAACTCACAACATAGTTTCAGGTTGACCTCAATTCACAGTGATCCTCCTTCTTCTGCCTCCCAATGCCGGAACTAAAAGTGTGTGCCACCACGCCTGGCTTACATTTCTTTTAAAGCTAACATTGAACAATCTGATAAGGGTAGGATAGCCATTTGATTCATTAGATTTCCTTACATGTATCAATTTATTTTCATTTGTAGAATTTAAATACGGAAGCCATTCCATGTCTTTATTTAGGAAATAGAGAAGCTGAGACCAGTATGTGGCTAACTTCGTGGGGAATGAGTACACCATTACGAAGAAAACTTAAACCCGAAAATTCGGCAGAAGTCAGTCAGAATTGTGGGCCTGTGAGAGCAGTGTTTGGAGGGAGATTGGCAAAACCCGTTATTTATGAAGGGTCTCCACTCCTCGACAGCTTTGAGTGTCTGTGATTTCTCAGTGAATCCCACGATGAACTCTGTGGAGGTGACACTCTTCACTGTTATTTAGGGACAAATGAAAATAAAAGAAGAAAGTAATTTGTTAACCTTTATGCAGTGAGTAACGATCAGACTTCAAAGCTTGAAATTTAGAACGAGGTTTATCGTCAAGTCAAGACACTGGAGAATTGATCTAAGGTGTAGAAAGTCAACGTCAGCAGCTTCCTTTTCTATCAACATGAAAACTATCCTTTAAGGGAGTAAATTGTGGGGGAACATTCCATCATTGCTATTTTTAAAAGAGACCATTTGAAGCACTCTGCCAGCTCACTTTCAACTGCCTTTGAAAATCAAGCTGCAAACTCAGAAACACAAATGACATTCTGTATGGTTATATGTAAGTCAGCACAATTTGTGTGAGTACACTTAAAATGACAGATGGGTGGAAGGGAAATGAATGCAAGATATTGGAGATTTTGTGCAAAGGAGAGTCTACATATATTAAGTCTGAGCTCCCTGGTTTGGAAAGGATTAACCAAACTCAACAGAAGGTAAGCCAAAGAAAACATGAGCTTCATCTATGGAAAAAATAGAAAATGCTAAAATTTCTCTTGATGGTGTAAAGCCAGAGGGACAATCTGAGCCTCCAGAGGGCCAGTTCTCACATATTCACTAGTAATATAAAACAGTCTTGACCACTTTGTGGAGTCTGCTGGCAAAATTCACAGCAGACAAAAGAAACACACCCTCTGGCAACTTCTGGCTTACCATTCAGAGACTCTGCTGTTTGATATATTTAATAAAAGAGCAAAGCTTGATATTACATCTCTATTAGCAGAAGCATTCCAAGAATGCTCAGGGAGAAAATAAATAAGAATATGATTCTAAGAGGAACTGAAACAAATGTGCAGACAGAGAAATATCAAAGAAAAATAACATTTGGGGCTGGGAGTGTAGCTCCGTAGTAAAGTGCTTGTCTAGCATGCGTGAGGCCTGAGTTCAACCTCAAGGCACTGCAAAAGCAAAAACAAACAAAACAATTTGGACTAGTTTTGCATACTGACTGTTTTCAATGTCTAGAAATTTATTATATGTTGACATTAATTTGGAAGATGATACATCAGTTAAGTCTATAATATAACCTTATAATCTTAAAATAGGATATGAAACAGTCATGGTGGTATGTTCCTGTAATCCCAGCATTGGGAGATGAAGGCAGGAGAATCAGAAACTCAAAGCCAACCATGGCTATGTAGTAAGTTTGAGGGTAACCCGGGCTACCAGAGACTCTGTCTCAAAAAAAAAAAACAAAAAAAAAAAACAAAGGCATGTATGACTATACCAAATGCCCATATCCTTCTGTCATATTTTAAAACAGATTCACATACTAACTGTGGCCAGAGAAACAGCTTCAATAAGCTCCAGCTTTGGTGTATGTTGAGCAAAGTCAGAAAAGAGGATGAGGACCTAGAGCGGGGGGAGACTCCCGCGTCTGTGCTACAGCATGCTGGATGGGTTAGTAAGATGGAATGTAGGATGAGGCTCCATGGGCTTCATTCCTCACGGCAGATAACTAGTATCATCATATGGTTAAAATGTCTGCCTAAGGAATATACCATAGTTTTTTTTTTAATTAAGTGTATTTTCATAATTTCTGTATTTTTTTTTTTTTTTTTACTTGTTTGAGATAGAGTCATACTATGTAGCCAAAGCTGGCCTCAGACTTTCAATCATCTTGCCTCCACATCGTAGGTGCTAGGATTATAGGTAGGTATACCACACCCAACCCTCTTTTCTGTATTTTTGGCACTATGATGTTTAGGCTCCTGTGGACCTGAGTATTGCCCTGCTCAGGATACATCACCTGCCAGAATGCCTTTGATTTACTAGCAGACTAATCCAGCCATACTCCTTATTGATCACCACCCCCATCCCTTTTCTTTTTTTTTTCTAGGTAGGGTCTCACTCTGGCTCAGGATGACCTGGAAATCACTATGCAGTCTCAGGGTGGCCTCGAACTCTCGGCGATCCTCCTACCTCTGCCTCCCAAGTGCTGGGATTAAAGGCGTGCGCCACCATGCCTGGCCCCTTTTTTATTGCTTGTTTTTTTTTTTTTTTTTTTTTTTTTTTGAGATAGGGTCTCCCTCTAGCCCAGGCTGACCTGGAATTCACTATGTAGTCTCAGGGTGGCCTCGAACTCACAGTGATCCTCCTACCTCTGCCTACTGAGTGCTGGGATTAAAGGCGTGTGCCACCATGCCTAGCTCACCCCCTTTAAAAAAATTATTTATTTATTTATTTATTTATTTATTTATTTATTTATTTATTTATTTGAGACAGAAAGAGAAGTGAGAATGGGCGTGCCAGGGTCTCTAGTCATTGCAAACAAACTTCAGATGCATGCGCCACCATGTGCATCTGGCTTAGGTGGGAACTGGAGAATCAAAATGGGGACCTTAGGCTTCGAAGGCATGTGCCTTAACTGCTAAGCCATCTCTCCAGCCCTCACCCCCGTTTTTTTAAAATTATTTATTTTGAAGCCGGGTGTGGTGGTAAAGAAAGAAAGAAAGAAAGGAAGGAAGGAAGGAAGGAAGAAGAGAAAGAAAGAATGAAAGAAAAATGATTCTGTCATTGGTGTCCTCTCTGGGGCAAGCAGAAAAACCCAAAAAGAAATGATTCCACCCAAGTGTAACTTGGTGAACCAGAGTTTCATTGGGGTCACTTACAGAAGTTTCCCATAGGAGCAGCAACAACTTATGGGTGGCTTGTATCACCAGAAAGAAACAATTCTTTCTCCCTAGCAACTGTAAACTGTCTACACATCCTGTGAGCTCCTTCTGTCTCCATGATGGAAAGCTAATGGGCCTGATCTTGTGCATGTCTAGAGGACGGCGTCCCACATCAGGCATCATGCTTTTTTCTCTGTCCAG
Source organism: Orientallactaga sibirica (assembly GCA_036365145.1). NCBI lineage: Eukaryota > Metazoa > Chordata > Mammalia > Rodentia > Dipodidae > Orientallactaga > Orientallactaga sibirica. The sequence goes on along the minus strand of JAEOAD010000035.1, from coordinate 10,465,666 downwards.
TGGCTAAACATGTGATCAAGCTAGGTTAGTCAGACATTGTTTCCACGAGCTTTGGTTCTTTTCTTTTCTTTTTTTTTTTTTTTCAATTCTTGTATGATGAAAGAACCAGAAATGCAGAATGTTAGAGTTGATTTATCCTGTCATTGACACCTGGAAGAAAAGACCATGCATTTCTACAGCCTTGGTCCTACAGCTGGCCTACTACTGTCCAGATTTTATGTTCTTTCATATATTTCCAGTCAAGTCCATAAGTTGGAGTTTTTGCTACTTGCCATTCTGGAATCTCAACTGATACTCATGAATGGAGACCTTTTATGAAGACTTGGTCATTGAAGGAAAATTCACAGGGATTCCTGAGAGCTGCAGATGGTGTGGAGAGACCTTGTGTATTAAAATATTTGTAAAACTTGTAAAACATGTGTTGTATAGGTCAACTCTCCAGTCATGTCTGGGCTCCTCTTTTATTCAACCCCCTACTTAAAAAAAAAAATAGCATAACCGGGCATGGTGGCGCACGCCTTTAATCCCAGCACTTGGGAAGCAGAGATAGGAGGATTGTGGTAAGTTTGAGGCCACCCTGAGACTAGAGAGTGAATTCCAGGTCAGCCTGGGCTAGAACAAGACCCTAACTCAAAAAAAAAAAATAGCATAGACTTATATTTTTAAGGACAAATTATTATCTACTATGCCAATGGATGCAATCAGTGTGCTGAGCTGAAATATTGGATATATAGGATGGCCTTTCTGGATTCTTCCTTCTGACTCAGTATGCATAAGGCTCTGGGCTTTGTTTGTTTGTTTTTTGAGGTAGGGTCTCACTCTAGCCTGGGCTGACCTGGAACTCACTCTGTAGTCCCAGGCTGGCCTCGAACTCACAGTGATCCTTCTATCTGCCTCCAGAGTGCTGGGATTAAAGGTTATAGAAAAATACATTTTGAGGTCTGGGAACATAGCTCAAGAGTAGAGTGTTTATCTAGTATGTGTATGGCCCTAGGTTAGACCCAGAGCATTGAAAATAAAAGAAAACCACAAAAAACTAAATAAAAATAACAAAATTCCAAAAGAATGGTTATAGAGAGTAGGATTAACAGGGTGTCAGGCATATTTAATAGGTATAAAGTTTCTAGAAGAAAAGACCAGTCTAGGTATTCACTATTTCATTATTTTCTGAAGTTAAATGAATAATGTACTAGTCCACGATTCCAAATTTTACAAATACATGCACATTTCTTCCATTTTACTGATTTTTTAAAAAGAATTAGAGCTGGGCGTGGTGACGCACGCCTTGAATCCCAGCACTCTAGGCCACCGTGAATTAGTGAATTCCAGGTCAGCCTGGACTAGAGTGAAATCCTACCTTGAAAAACCAAAAAAAAAAAAAAATTAATGACACGTGGTATTTTGTCACAAATGAGAGAAAGAATTTCAAGTTTCTATAGGGGCTGGAGAGATGGCTTAGCAGTTAAGGCCTCCGCCTGCAAAGCACCAGATGCACAAGGGGGGGGGGCGCATGTATCTAGAGTTCATTTGCAGTGGCTGGAGGCCCTGGCACGCTCATTCTCTCTCTCTCTGCCTCTTTCCCTTTCTAAATAAATAAATAAAAATTTAAAAAGTTTCTATGTACCTCTGACCTTACGGCCTTGAACTGTTGTATGAAAAATGTGGTCTAATTGTGGCTTGTTTTTTGTTTTATAGGATTGTCCTTGGAATGTTTATATAATGACCATGGTTCTTGAATTGGGTATACTAATGATTCTTCCAGTTCAGAAATTTCTAGCATTTGCTGTTTTGAATCCTGTTCATGCATTCAATAATCTTTTATTGATCTCCCTGCCTGTGCCAGTGCAATGTAAGGGACTTCATGTACTGAGCTGAAAGAGACTCCTGCACTGTGACTGAGCCTTGAGAACACCCCTTGGTGGTCCCCTTTGAGGACGTGGCTTTGTTCTGGCAGACAGAGCTGTTACAGGACGTTTCTCTTTGTTCTGTCCCCGTGGGTTTTGGTATTAAACATACTGGGCACTACCACTTACTTTCCACTGCAGGTCATAATTCTGCCTACCTCCTAGGGATATTGTGAAAATCATAAAAATGATGTAAGAAAATGCTCAGGAAGGCTCCCACTAAATATGCTCTGATGACTCATTTCTCATTGTCCTTGTGGAATGCCCCATGCATAAACCCTTCCTTTATCCCTCTGCCCTTGCCAATTGCCAGGAAACACACTTCTGGCATTGTCTTTCTTCAGTGCCTTGTCTAGCTAGCTCATCAAATGTATTTGAGCACATTAGTAAGTGCTAAGTGCATGCTTTTTGTCCCAAGTATAATGTACTTAACAGTAGCTTCCTTGAGAGGACTTTTGTTTTTAACCACTGAGACTGGTCATACAATAAAAATACTTTTACTCAATTTCCAATCATTGCTATGAGAAGTTAAGAGAAAAGAGGGTATTAGGGAAGTAAAGGTATAAGAAGGGAAGAAAGCCAAGCATGGTGGCACATGGCTGTGATCTCAACACTTAGGAAGCTGAGGTGGGTTGTGTGCTTGAGGCTAGTGTGGGCTATATATAGCAAGACCCTGTTTCAAAAAATGAAAAAGAGGGCTGGAGAGATGGCTGAGCGGTTAAGGTGTTTGCCTGCAAAGCCAAAGGACCCAGGTTCAACTCCCTAGGACCCACCTAAGCCAGATGCACAAAGGGGTGCATGCGTCTGGAGTTCATTTGCAGTGGCTGGAGGCCCTGACGTGCCCATTCTCAATCTGCCTCTTTCTCCTTCTGTCTGTCTCTCAAATAAATAAATGAAAAAATAAAAAAATGAAAAAGTTGCCAGATGTGGTTGCACACACCTTTAATCCCAGCACTCGGGAGACAGAGGTTGGAGGATCGCCGTGAGTTCGAGGCTACCCTGAGACTACACAGTGAATTCCAGGTCAGCCTGGGCTAGAACAAGACCCTACCTTGAAAAAAAAATAAAAGAGATAAAGAAGAGAGATAGATTAGAAAAGAAAAACAACAAATACAAGGGGGAAGAAATAGATGAGAAATGGTTATGGAAAGATATACTCACAGACTGAAATGAGGACAGAAAAAATGAGAGTACAGCAAGCTTAAGAAAGGGAGGATTGGGGCTGGAGAGATGGCTTAGCGGTTAAGGCATTTGCCTGCAGAGCCAAAGGATCCTGGGTTCGACTCTCCAGGACCCACGAAAGCCATATGCACTAGGGGGCGCATGCATCTAGAGTTCATTTGCATTGGCTGGAGGCCCTGGTGTGCCCATTGTCTCTCCTCTCTCTCTCTCTCTCTCTGTGTCTCTATCTCTCTGCCTCTTTCTCTCTTTCTCAAATAAATAAATAAACCAAATATATTTAAAAAAAAAAAAAAGCCGGGTGTGGTGATGCACGCCTTTAATCCCAGCACTCAGGAGGCAGAGGTAGGAGGATCGCCATGAGTTCGAGGCCACCCTGAGACTACATAGTTAATTCCAGGTCAGCCTGGACCAGAGTGAGACCCTACCTCAAAAAACAAAACAAAACAAAACAAAAAAAAAGAGCTGGCGAGATTGCTTAATGGTTAAGGCACTTGCCTACAAAGCCAAAGGACCCAGATTCAATTCCCCAGGACCCACGTAAGCCAGATGCACAAGGGGCACATGCATCTGAAATTTGTTTGCAGTGGCTAGAGGCCCTGGTGGCCCATTCTCTCTCTGTCTGTCTCCTCTCTATCTCACTTTCTGTCTGCTTGGAAATAAATAAATTTAATTTAAAAAAAAAGACTGAGAGGATTGTTGGTGTTCTCAAACTTCACAGAGACTGGAAAACATCTAGCACACTGGTAAATAGTGCTTAATACATATTTGCTGAAGGAGAGAGAATGTATGAGAGACCATGAATAGCTGTAGCAAAGTATTATCATGGCATACAATTGTCATCTTACAGTTCCTGGCAGAGGGTATTATACCTTAGGTAGCTCTTCTAATGCCTTTCCTTTAAAAGGCGAATTTGCTTTTACACCATGATTCATGGCTATACAATAGTTCTTTATTATTTAACCTTCAGAGGTTTCACTCTGAATAGGATCACCGCAGCATCCAACTAGAGGAGAAATCACTATTGCATCTTAGTTCCTGTGCTCAAAGTAATAGGTGTTAATATACTACCACAGGCCAAACCAAGCTTTACACTGTATCCAGCCTGTGAAAATGTTCCCAGGCTTGACCTTTACCCAAAGAAATGGTTGGACTGTGGAATGTGATGTTGAGCATCATGGCAGGGAAGTGAGGAAGACAATTTAGACAAGTGGTTTTCATTTATGGCTGTTCTAGTCCTGACCAGCCATGATGACCTCCACGATTTACTTCATAGAGGACCTGGTGTAGGACAAGCCTTAGGGTGCATACCAAAATTCTGACCTGGGGCTGGAGGGATGGCTTAGTGGTTAAGGCACTTACTTACCTGTGAAGCTTAAGGACCCAGGTTCAATTCCCCATAACTCACGTATGCCAGATGCACAAGGTGGCACATGTGTCTGGAGTTCAGTTGCACTGGCTGTAGGTCCTGGTGCACCCATTTCCCCCCTTCACATTAAATTAAATTAAATTAAATTAAATTAAATTATATGATTGTGACTAACAGATAGCAAAATGACTCTCTCTCTCTCTCTCTCTCTCTTTTTGAAACAAGTTCTTGCTATGTAGCTCGTGCTAACCTGGGACTCAGTGTGGAGCCCAGGGTGATCTGAAACTCAGGATCCTTGCTCTCACACGTTGGGTCTAGTCACATTCAGCCCCAGGCACCTCAGAGAGCTTCTGACTGACCTCTGTTCCCTTGACCTGGTTAGCTTGTGTGTGTGCAGTTGCATCATGGTTTTAAGTTTTTGTTCCAATTTCCTGATGAAACTGGAGTTTGTCCCTATTTCACTGAGCCCTAGAACCTCTCCTGGGTTCTTGTCATTTGTTCTTTCCCCACCTCCTTTAGCAACCAATGCTGCTCTCGCCGGGATGGAACACCTTTGTGTATAACCTCCAAAAACACCCACACCATAACTGCTCCACTCAGAAGTGGCTTCTCCCAGCCCTGTGCTCATAGAATTGGGATAGCAGATATGAAATCTCCCACATGGGACTTCAACTAGCCGTCCTTGGTTTGGTTTTCTGCACCTCTGTCCTCTCCTGGAGGGGCCTCATTCTGCCCTCTCTGCTTGCTTCCCACAGAATGGAAGTTGCCTTATTCTTTCTTGGCAACCTCCCCTTTCCCCCACCCCGCCTCCGTTGTCTGTTCTGTTCTGAGTAATCCAAAGCTTACCAAAAGGTATACTCTTACTCATCTTCTTAGGGAAATTTCTGTTTCATTACTTTCTGCCAATCAGCCTTCCTATTCCAATTAAAAGGATACTGAAGATAGATTAAGATAATAACATAGATTAAGACAATAAGATTGAGATATCTTAGTATTTTTGTTTGAAAGTATATCTTTAAAAAATATATATATATATATATATATATTTTGGCTTTTCAAGGTAGGGTCTCGCTGTAGCTCAGGCTGACCTGGAATTCACTATGTAGTCTCAGGGTGGCCTCGAACTCATGGCGATCCTCCTACCTCTGCCTCCCAAGTGCTGGGATTAAAGGCATGCACCACCACACCCGGCTTAAAAAATTATTTTTAGAGCCAGGCGTGGTGGCGCATGCCTTTAATCCCAGCGCTCAGGACAGGAGGCAGAGGTAGGAGGATCGCTGTGAATTTGAGGCCACCCTGAGACTACAGCGTGAATTCCAGTGGGAGCCTACCTTAGAATTTTTTTTTTAAGGGCATGAGAGAAGGCTAAGCAGTTAAAGGCACTTGCTTTTAAAGCCTGACTGCCTGCGTTTGATTTACCAGTATTCTCATAAAGCCATATGCACAAAGTGGTGCATGTACCTGGAGTTTGTTTGCATTAGCAGGAGGCCCTGGCACACCCTTTCTCGCTTTCTTTCCTTCCTTCCTTCCTTCCTTTCCTTCTTTCTTTCTTTCTTTCTTTCTTTCTTTCTTTCTTTCTTTCTTTCTTTCTGAAATAAGTAACTAAATAAATATTTTTAAAAATATTTGAGGATGGAGAGATGGCTTAGCAGTTAAGGTGTTTGCCTGTGAAGCTTAAGGACTCAGGTTCAATTCCCCAGTTCCCACATAAGCCAGATGCTCATGGTGGCACACGTGTCTGGAGTTCATTTGCAGTGGCTAGAGGACCTGATGTGCCCATTCTCTGTTTATATACATCTGCCTCTTCCTCTCTCTCTTTAATAAGTAATTTTTAAAAATTATATTATATTTATTTATTTGAGAGAGAGAGAGAGAATGGGCATGCCAGGGCCTCCAGCCTTAGCAAACGAACTCCAGATGCATGCACCCCCTTGTGCATCTGGCTTATGTGGGTTCTGGAGAATCGAACCAGGATCCTTTGGCTTTGCAGGCAAACGCCTTAAGTGCTAAGCCATCTCTCCAGCCCCCCACCTTTTTTTTTTTTTTTTTTTTGAGGTAAGGTCTCACTGTAGCTCAGGCTGACCTGGAATTCACTATGTATTCTCAGTGTGGCTTTAAAGTCGTGGCGATCATCCTACCTCTGCCTCCTGAGTACTGGTATTAAAGGTGTGTGCCACCATGCTCGGCTCCATGTCAGCTTTTTTTTTTTTTTTAGGTAGGGTCTCACTCTAGTCCAAGCTGACCTGGAATTCACTATGTAGTCTCAGAGTGGCTTCGAACTCACTGCAATCCACCTACCTCAGCCTCCCAAGTGCTGGGATTAAAGGTGTGCACCACTACACCCGGCTCTCTAGATTTTTTTCAAAATATATTTTATTTATTTATTTGAGACAGAGAAAGAGGTAGAGAGAGAGAAAGAGAGAGAGAGAGGGACTGGGCACTCCAGGACCTCCAGCCACTAAAAACGAACTCCAGATGCATGTGCCCCTGGCTTACATGGGTCCTGGAGAATCAAACCGGGATCCTTTGGCTTTGCAGGCAAATGCCTTAACTGCTAAGTCATCTCTCCAGCCCTCTAGATTTTTTTCTTCTTCTTTTTTATTGACAACTTCTATACTTACATACAAAAAACCGCATATTTCCCTCCCCTCCCCCCATTCCCCTTTAGAACTCCAATCTCCATCATATCCCCTCCCTCTCTCCATTAGTCTCTCTTTTAATTTGATGTCATCATCTTTTACTTCTATTATGAGGGTCTTGCGGAGGTATTGCTAGGCACTGCAAGGTCATGGATATCGAGGCCAGTATCTGTCTGGGCAGTTGCATTGTAAGGAGTCGTACCCTTCCTTTGGCTCTTCCATTCTATCCGCCCTCTCTTCCGCAATGGGCCCTGAGCCTTGGAGGGTGTGACAGAGGTGTTTCAGTGCTGGGCACTCCTCCATCCCTTCTTCTCAGCACTATGTTGCCTTTTGGGTCATCCCAGTGGTCATCGCCATCTGAAAAGAGAAGCTTCTCTAACCAGAAGTGAGAGTAGCGTTAATATGTGAATATGAACATTAAGTGTAGTGCTTTCAGGGCAGCTTGGTGGGAATAATATATACATTTAGTCAGATAAGAGTAGGCTTTATACCCCTAAGGCTCATGACCTCACCTGCCATAGACTTTTGATTAGGTTTTTCAGTTCCAGGCATGTATTCCCTCCCATAGAGAGGGCCTTCAGTCCAATTATGGAGCAGTTGGTTACCCCAAGAGCAGACATGCCACTATTGGGCCCATTCAGTCATTGGGTCTGTATGGCCAAACTTGAATTTTCAGTGTCTGGTGTTTTCACTGCTGATGACTTCTGTCTCCCATAGGGCTGCATGCAGTGCAGCTTTTTTCCAGCCTCTAGATTTTTTTAATGAAACAAATATCTTGAAAAAAAAACAATATGAGGAACTGGAGAGATAGCTTAGAGGTTAAGGTGCTTGCCTGCAGATCCTAAGGACCCAAGTTCCATTCCCCAGTACCTATGTAAGCCAGCAGCACAAAGTGGCACATGAGGCTGGAGTTTGTTTGCAGTGGTTGGAGGCCCTGGCCCACCCATTCTCTCTATCTGACTCTCTCTCAAAATAAGTAAGTGAAATTCTAAAAAATTTGAGAATGGGCACACCAGGGCTGCCTACTGCTCAAAATGAACTTCAGATACATGCACCACTTTGTGGGTACTGGAGAATTAAGTCCTGGGCGGACTTCAGGCTTTGCAAACAAGTGCTCTTGCATGTGCCACCTTGTACACTTATGCATCTGGTTTTACATGGGTACTGGGGAATTGAACCTAGGTCCTTAGACTTCTCAGGCAAGTACCTTAACTGCTAAGCCATCTCTCTAGCCCAACACCTTTTAACCACTGAGCCATCTCTCCAACTTCTGTTCTCTAGGTTTTGGTCTTGGCCTATGTGTGCTACTATCTGAAGGGTTTGGAATGAGGTCCCACGTGATAGTACCTTGCAAACTCTTACATCATAGCCCTGTGCTTCCATTGTCCCTCGTATTCTATAATATTAGAGCATTTCTTCATTGAGGAAAGCTATTAAGCTCTCAGATCAAGTTTTCTTGACTCTTATTTGTCTTATTCCCAGTTACCATCCCGTTGTTAGGTTTGTGTCTTGGTGCTTGACGTTACTGTTAGTACTGGTATATTTATCATTGTCCAGAACACTGATGAGGGTGCCTTGTTTCATTCAGCTCGTAAGTGCTGATGCTGCTATCCACTGGGTCAGACAGAGGTCACAGTCTGTTCTAACGCATAATTGCTACCTCCACCATATGACTGCGAGTTTAATTAGTCCCCCATACTGGTATGGAGACACTGCATCTTACTGCTGAATGATGCCTACAGAGCACATCTGTTCTGGTCCCTTTCCCTTCTGGCAGGTGGTTTCCAAACCATCCCGAAGAATTTGGACTTGAACTGACATTAACATTTCCAGAATCTTCTAAGATCACAGTTCATGTTCGGTCTGTCGGATTTTGGAATTTACTAACCTGATCATCAAGAATGTCTCTTCCAGTTTACGCAAAATGAATCCTCTTTTCATAAAATGATTCTCTTTGATTTTCTCGTTTCTAATAAGGAAAACAATTGACAAAAGCCTCTGCAAGAAAATGTTTCCTCTGCTTCAAGGTTAAGTCATTTGAATTTTCTTTAGTTAGATAATATGATTGTATAAATAATCAGGTAATGGAATCAGGTTATCTTAATTTGTTAGGAGGTAGGTTGGGACGGTTACTTTACACAAGTTATTATTATTATTATTTTGTTTTTTGCTTTTCAAGGTAGGGTCTCATGCTAGCCCAGGCTGACCTGGAATTCACTTTGTATTCTCAGGGTGGCCTCGAACTCATGGTGATCCTCCTACCTCTGCCTCCAGAGTGCTAGGATTAAAGGCGTGTGCCACCACGCCCTGTTCTGTTAGTATTTTTATCTTATTTATTTTGAGTTTTTTTTTTTAGCTATTTCATTTAACATAATGATTTCTAAATTCCATCTGTGTTAGTGCAAATAACAGAACATTATTTTTTATGACTGAATAGTATTCCATTATATACACATACCACCTTTTCTTTATACATTTTTCATTGATTGACAAGTGTATAAACTTTATTGTTTTGTTTTGTTTTTTGAGGCAGAGTCTCACTCTAGCCCAGGCTAACCTGGCACTCACTCTGTAGTCTCAGGCTGGCCTCAAACTCACACTGATCCTCCTATCTCTGCCAACTGAGGGCTAGAATTAAAGGTGTATGCCACCATGTTCGGCCTTGTTAGTTTTTTTTTTTTTTTTTTTTTTTGAGGCAGGGTCTTGCTCTAGCCCAGGCTGACGTGGAATTCACTCTGTATTCTCAGGGTGGTCTGGAACTCTCAGCAATCCTCCTACCTCTGCCTCCCAAGTGCTGAGATAAAGGCGTGTGCCACCACGCCTGGCCCTGTTAGTATGTGCAAACACAGAAAGAAAGAGAGGGAGAGAGACAGAGAGAGAATGGGTGCACCAGGGTCTCCTGCCGCTGCAAATGAAATTCAGATGCATGCACCACCTTGTGCATCTGGCCTTTATGTGGGTAATAGGGAATCAAATCCTGGGCTGTCAGGCATTGCAAGCAAGTGCCTTAACTACTAAACCATCTCTCAGGCCCTCTGTTAGTTGTCCCCCCCCCTTTGGTTTTTTGAGGTAGGGTCTCACTCTAGCTCAGGTTGACCTGGAATTCTCTATGTCGTCTCAGGATGGCCTCGAACTCATAGCCATCCTCCTACCTCTGCCTCCCAAGTGCTGTGATTAGAGGTGTGTGCCACCATGCCTGGCTCTGTTAGTATTTTTATCTTATTTGTTTTGAGAATGTTTCTTCTTTTTTAGTTAGGGTCTTGCTATTGACAAGTGTACCTAGTTCGGCGTGCACAAGCTTTAGAATGAATTTCACCTGGATTGGAATTCTAACCTTACCACTAGATCAGTTTTATAACCTTGGGAAAGCTACATTTCCTAATCCTCATTTTTCCTCTTTGGAAATAACAATTGCATGTATGCCACAAGATTATTTTTTTCTTATTATTTTGGTTTTTCGAGGTAGGGCCCGGCTGCAAGACTTTATCTTTTTAAAAAAAAATCTTGTGAAGCCAGGCGTGGTGGTGCACTCAGGAGGCAGAGGTAGGAGGATCACCATGAGTTTGAGGCCACCTTGAGACTACATAGTGAATTCCAGGTCAGCCTGAGCTGGAGTGAAACCTTACCTCGGAACAAACAAAAAAACCAAACCAAACAAACAAACAAAGTCTTGTTATCTATTTCTGGGTTGGCCTCAGATTCATGATCCATCTGGAGTGCTAGAACTGCAGGTGTTTTCCACCAAGCTTGGCTCTTGTAGGATTTTACAGTGAATTCAGTGAATGCAAAGCCCTGGTTGCTTGGTATAGAAGGTGCTCCGTGCACGTAGGCTATTGTTATATTGCTGCTTGACAGTCATTGTGTAACAAAAGACATATCCAACACACCTGGTTTTCCCAACTTAAAAAAACAAATCAACAAGAACAGATCTATGGGCTGGAGACATGGCTCAGCAACTGGTTAACAGCCCTTCCTGTGCAAGCATGAGGGCCTGGGGAGGCTTGAGAGACCACTTGAGTTCCATTCCCAAGACCCACATAACAGCTGAGTGTGACTACTCAGCCCTATAGGAGAGCCATACCAGAGGATCCCTGGAGCTCACAGAAGAAAATGGACTGAAGAGTGATGGAGTAGGTTCCCCCAATATTCTGGTCTGGCTACTGTGGTTGTGGGCACCCCATCAGTTGAGTGCATGGGTTTTCACATGGACACATACACCACATACACAAGCAAAAAAATAATAATAATAAAGAAAGAAAGAAAAGAAAAGGAAGATGAACCATCTAGGGTGTAGCTCAGATGTAGAGTGCTAGCACAGCAAACAAATGGGCAAAAAGCCTTGGCAAGCAAGGCGGGTCAATAGGACCTTCTTGGCCTAGGAAGAGACAGACAATAGCAGCTCTTGGTTCTTGAAGGGAGTTCCCATGTCTGTTTCTGCAGACCAAGCAGGGGAAAGTAGAGCAAGGCCACAGGCCTAGGTGCTGGGTGAACAGCACCACAATTCTTTGTGATGAGCCTAGATTTCAGCGGAGAAATTCAGGCGTGAAACAGTCATCCAAACAAGCACAAATGTAGAATGCCATAAAGACCCATCTCATGGAAAAGGGTTAGAGGATATGGAATATCATGACGGGAATAGGATGGAGTGATATTTGTGTAAAGGCGTGAATGGAGCTATGCCACACATAGGCAAAGGATATTTTGAGAGGGGCATAGTACAAAGACGGGAAAGCGGGTGTATGGAGTGATGGAGAAACCTGTGGTCAGAGAGCAGTGGGGTGGGAGTGGTGGGAGATGAAGTCAGAGAGGTCATCAGGGACCATGTCTGGAGGGTCTTATGGACCATTGCAGGGTTTTGATTTTAGGTGTCTCCAGACAAAATCAAATCACCAGATATGTCCCTGGAGATTCCTCCAGATAATTCCGGACCACATCTGTCACCCTAACAGAAATGCCAGGTCTCCCTAGATGAGGCCCGGCCATTACCAAACGAGTTGTGCTGAGCTCTCTTCCCAAATTTCAGATGCATAGCACCCACAGACCTAATGGAAATATTGTGTTAAACTATGAGATTTTGAGGTAATTTGTGATGTCGCAGTAGTAACCAGAATAATATATACAATTCTGATAACTATCTTTTTTTTTTTTTTTTTTTTTTTTTTTTGGTTTTGCGAGGTAGGGTCTCACTCTGGTCCAGGCTGACCTGGAATTCACTATGTAGTCTCAGGGTGGCCTTGAACTCTCGGCGATCCTCCTGCCTCTGCCTCCCGAGTGCTGGGATTAAAGGCGTGCGCCACCACACCCGGCTAACTATCTAATTTATACTTTTATCTACACCTTACAAATATCAAGCCTTGCTTTTTTTTCTTAATTGTGTGTGTGTAAATGCCACACATATATCTTTTTTTTTTTTCCAGTTTGAGAGAGACAGAGAGAGAGAGACAGAGAGAAGAAGAAGTAGAGAGAATGGGGGCACCAGGATCTCTCAGCAGCTGTGAATGAACTCCAGACGTGTGCACCCCCTTGTGGGCTAGTGCCACATTGCATGCTTGTGTCACTTTTGCATCTGGCTAAAAGCGGGACCTGGAGATTTGAACAGATGTTCTTAGGCTTTGCAGGCAGGCACCTTAACCGCTAAGTCATCTCTCCAGCCCATGTATCACTTTATATCTGGCTTTATATGAGCACTGGGGCATTGAACCCAGCCCAGAAGGCCTTGTAAACAAAGACCTTTAATCACTGCATCATCTCCCTAGCCCCAGACTGCCACTTCAGGTTCCAGTGGGCAAGCTGAGGCTGCACAGCCCTTCCTGGTTTTCATGTATAATATTTAAGGCTTTCAGACAGTATTAGTCAGCTTTCTATTGCTGTGACAAAATGCTGTGGAAAATCAGCTTAATGGTAGGATTTATTTTGACTCATCACTTCAGAGGCTTTAGTCTCTGGTCATTTGGCTCTATTGTTTCAGGGACTGTGGTAAGGTACAATATCATGGCTGAGAGAGTATGGTGGAGACCAAGTACAACCTTCAAAGATATACCCTGAGTGACCTGCTACCTCCGAATGGGCCTTACCTCCTAGAATTTCCACCACTTTTCAATAGTGCATTAGTTATGAAGCCATCAATTGATGATGTGGGCATCAATGAGGTAAGAGCTGCCTTGGGAACCAAGTCTTAAACACATGAGTCTTTGGGGACACATTATATTTAAGCTGTAACAAGATTGTCCAGGGAAAGACAGAAAGAAAGGTGCAAAGACTGAGCCCCAGGGTACTCCAGGGTTCAGTGATCAGCAACGCGACTAGGAGCACCCTGGGGCTCAGTCTTTGAGGCTAAGAAGGATAGTCCATGGGCTGGGGACATAGCTTAGTTGGTAGAATTCTTGTCCAGCTTGCAAGAGGCTCTGGGTACGACTCCTAGCACTCCATAAGCCGGGTGTGGTGGCACACACCTGTAGTCCCAGCATTTGGCAGATGGAAGCCAGAGAATCAGAAGTTCAAGGTCATCCTCAACTATCAAAAAAAAAAAAAAAAAAAGTCACCAGAGAGGAGAAGAAATCAAGTGTGCAGAAGCCATGTGAAAGAAAGTATTCCAAAAAGAGGAGTGGTGGGCCATCAAATATTGTTAAAAGGTCAGATGCTAGGTGGACCCCTCAAGGATTGACTATTGGCTTTGGTGATGTGAACATCACTGTTAGCCGTGGCTAGAGATTTCCACAGTGTGGTGACTGGAGTCTTCAGCTGTCACTTCTCTGGCTGTCAGCACCTATGTCCTGGCTCTTCCACTTTCACCTCAACCTCAGGACCAGGAGGAACACAGTAGCTTGCTCACTTTGGTTTTGTTATCACATATCCACATAGCGTATTTGACCAAATGTTTCCTGCTGAGCAACTTATAAAAGATTCTGGTTGTCTTAATGTTCAAACTAACAAAATAGCTCTCATAGTGGATAATATCTGTATTATAATGTTTGACCATAAACAGTTTTCGAAATTCCATTTATAGTAGAGCTTGTTTATGTAGAACTTTAATGAGAGATTAAAAGATAGGACAAGATGGTTGAGATCTGCTGACAAGCAAGTGGGAAATATTACTTTATGAACCCAAGCAAACCTACCATATTGTGTATTCTTCTAAGTTCTTGAAGGAGAAAGGCTAAAAGGCAAAAATGGGCATATAAAAATGGAAGGGGTAAGATCTGCTCCTGTGAAAACCACTACATTTAAATATTTATTTATTTGAGAGAGGAGAAGAGGCAGATAGAGAGAGAATGGGTGCTCCAGGGCCTCTAGCACTGTGAATGAACTCCAGACACATGCGCTGCCTTGTGCATCTGGCTTACATAGGTACTGGGGAATTGAACCTAGGTCCTTTGGCTTCTCAGGCAAGTGCCTTAACCACTAAGCATCTCTACAGCCCAACTATGACATTTAAAAATCATATAATGGTTGGTCAGAAAAAAAGCACTTTTTAAATCAATTTCTTTTATTTTAAAAATTAATTTATTTGTGTGTGTGTGTGTGTGTGTGTGTGTGTGTGTGTGCATACTCCAGGTTCTCTTGCCACTACAAATGAATACCGGATGTATGTACCACTTTTCATGTCTAGCTTTACTCGGGTGTAGGGAAATGAACCCAGGTCATCAGGCTTTGCAAGCAAGCATCTTTAACCCCTGAGCAATCTTTCCAGACCCCTTGTTTTATGAATTTCTTAGTTTTTGACGCTGATTCTGGCAATTGAACCATGCTAAATGCATACTGTGCCACTGACTGATCCCTCAGCCCTTTGTGGATTGAATTTTTTGTTAATTTTTCTCTTGTAAGTGTCTAAACAATTTTTTTTTTGTAAAATTGAACTGTGATGAAAATGCATATGTATGTGTCTATGTAAATGTTTTCCTGTTTGCTTTCAAAGCCATTCTTTTCCCATTATCTGCTCTGTTCTGTATTTGGGGGCACGATTCATGTAGTTTTTTTCAAAGGCTGTGTTAGCTGACAATAGGGAAACGAAGTAACAGGCTTCTCTTGCCCCCTCTCTGCCCAGGACAGCTTCCCCCGTAACTCTTGCTTCTCTGCTGTGGCTCCTCTTCCGCCAGCCTAGAGGAGGTAGTTGCTGCCAAACTCTAGCTCACCTACTTTCCCTTTGTGCTACCTGCATCCATGTGTCAGAATTAAGGGTTCTCTAGCTCAAACAAACGGATGATTTCTGCATTTCGTATTGAACCCTGTCACCATGTTTCGTTTCTTTCGCTTGACATCAATTTCTAATGCTAAATTTATGAATTAGCAACTATTTGCCATTTCTTCCTTGTTATAACAAGAAAGAGGACTTGGGTTTGTTGAATTCTGCACATCTTTCAGATGCCACTTGCCTAATGGCTAAAGCCTTGTTCATGTGTGTGCACTATATGGGGAAGCCAGAGGACAATCTCGGGTGTCAGTCCTTAGGCACCACCCCCCTCTTTAGAGCTAGGGATCCATCTATCTCTACCTCCTATCTGCTGGGATCACAAGTGAGGCCTGTCATTACACCTGGCTTTTGTTTTATGTGGGTTCTGGGGGGGATCAAACTCAGGTCCTCATGCTTGTAAGACAAGCACTTCACTAGTTGAACTACCTCCTCAGCCCCTATTTTTCCTGTTTCTTACAGTTGTGATAATTGGATAAGATAATGAGCTCAAGTGATCCACAGTGTTTACACATTGTGAGTTCTGAAGAGGAAGAAAGTATTAATGAGAAAGCGTCCCTTTTATTCATATAGTAAGTCTGTGCAGTTGGTATTACAATTGTAAGAAGTCTGGAATGCAGCTGTTATTTTAACATTTGCTGTTATTTTATCCTCAAAGAGTAGGCGGACCTAAAGGAGATATAGAAAAATATCCACAGTGCCCTTATACAGTTGCTTCTTGGCATCTGCTAGAGACTAATTCTAGGCCCTCTCCTCCCGCAAGCCCTTAGCTCCCAACTCAATCCAAGGATTCAGAAGTCCTTTATATCAAATGAGGTCATATTTGTATATAATTCGCACATGTCCTCCTATATACTTTCCAACATCTCTAGATTATTTAAAATATTTGGTGCAATGTAAATACTATGCATATAGTTGTTATACTGAGCTGTTTATAAAATGATAAGCAAAAACATATGTAATTTTTACTTTTAAATATTTTTACTTATTTGCAAGAAAAGAGAGAGAGACAGAGAAAATGGGTGTCCCTGGGCCTCCAGCCATTGCAAACAAACTCCAGCTGCACGTACCACTTTGTGCATCTGGCTTTATGTGGGTACTGGGGAATCAAACCCAAGTCAAGTCATTAGGCTTTGCAGGCAAGTGCTTTAACTGCTAGGCCATCTCTCCAGTCCCCTTTTTGAATATCTTTGATCTGTGGTTGGTTAAAGCTGAAGATGTGAAACAGATAGAGGACTGCTTAAGCTCTGTTATGGCACTCACATTGGTCCTGTTCTCCATCACTGAACCCATATTTATTGTGGACTAAGTTACTTACTAAGGTGCATGTGGGGCTGGCTGTGATAATAATTGGTGGATGGATTCTCCTGCTCTTTTGTTGAAGACAGCTTGCATGGGGGACAAGGTTAAATGACTTCTTTATCTTCCTGTTTTCTGTACCCTTTCTGAAAAGCAAGAGTGAGTCCTAGCATCTTCATAAATCTCTTTGATGACTTCAGCCAAACTGGGTGTTTGCTGTGGTATATTGGTCTCTGGCCCTCAAGCAGAATTCATATTAAAGACCTCTCCCAAGCTCTTTTCCCAAAGAATGTCTTGCCAGACAGACTGTGTTTTGCTGGAGCACTTCAAGCACTATAGGACCGCTGGGGCTAAGCCTTTCTTTGGCTTAAGACTGGTTTCATTAACAAGCATGTTCACACTTCAGCTGGAACACTTAAAATAACACCCGCACAATGTGTTTAGTGTCTAGTTAATTATTAAGTCTCCAAGCTTGAATTATTCAAGCAAAATTGATTGGGTTCAACCTTCTTCCTTTCCTTTGTGCTTTTATTTATTAATTTGTTTATTTATTTATTTTTTAAAAAAGAACCAAATTCTTCCTTTTACTCTCTAAATAATATGGAAAGGGTTATTTAGTAATGAACTGTGGGTAGTATCCAAGTGCTGACAGGGACAGGCAACTTGACTCTTTTGTTAAAAATCATGTTGGAGGCTGGGGTGTTGTTCAGTGATAAAGTGCTTTGCCTAGCATCCTGAGTTTCTCACCCAGCCCTGGGGAAAAAAAAAAGTATTTGCATCTTATATTGCTAATTACTATTTATGGGAACTAAAATGCTTTGGGCTCCCTCTTGATTTTCTTAAATGTTCAATAAATTGGAGTGAGTTGGTACTGCCCTTGGAAATACAGAAAGAATTGCTTCTTTCTTTACTTCACCTCCCATTAAAAACTGTACTGTTGAATATTTGTTGACCTAAGTAGATGCTTATTGGTAATTGCAGGGCCTAAAAATTTTTTACTATGTAGCATTTTTATTAAAATGGGTAGAGAAAGAAGTAGAAAGACCGATGATAATGAGATAATAGTACAAAATGATCGATATCTAGTCCAGGATTACATTTTCAGTTTGCTTTTCTATTATATATTTAATCACAACACAGACATATAAAGATGTCATGGCTGGAAATGATTGACCTTTTGTCTGAACCTTTTAAAAAATCACTTGTGTCAAAAGCATATTGAAAAATAATGCTGCATTTATTTATGCCAGGCAAGTATAGACTTGGTAGGGGTAAATTTCACAAAAAGATTTGCAATTTTTGTGAGTGACAGCAACTTTAATTTCTGTTAGCCTTCGTTTTCTAGACCTTCATTTCTCATTCTTCTTCTGTTTCCGTATTAGTGAGATGTAAAAAAAAAAAAAAAGATCCATTTTGGGTATTATCATGGATAACGGGTGTGGGTGAGGGGCAGGAATATAAACTAGTCGTGTTTTGGAGGAAAATCACAGAGGGGATGGCAATTTTTAAAGGAAGTCATAAAAACACCATGACCCAGTTCAGTAGTATCACGTGTGGAATCTTCCATGAGAATTTTTTGTAGGGAGCTCTCTTCAAACCAAGACACCACCCACCCACCCACCCACCCATCCCAAAAAACTCTGGGCGAGCTCTGGGGGCATCATCAAGAGCCTTAGCTCTTCTAGCGACTCGCCTTTGCCGCCGCACTGTGTCACCGGGTAACAAGTGAGCTGTGTGTGTACAGGGGTGCAGGTTTGATGGACAGTGGTGACCCGTCTTGATTCATAAGCCGAATCCTCTGTAGGCCGTACCCTTGGCTGAGGAATAACCGAATATTTCTGGAGGAGAAAGCACCTGGCTTCACACCGGGGAAACTTTTTCTTTTTTTGGGAACAGAAATGGGAGGTTTCTCTCCTTTGAGCGCGCAGACGCACTACGTGGATGGTAGAGCAGACCACCCTTGTCACTGTAGTTTGGAATGAATGAATGAAGGAAGGAAGGAAGGAAGGAATGCTGCAACGAGGCACCGACACCAGACCCTGGGTCGTGTGAGCGAGCGCCCAGTGCGTTGGGGGTGGGGGGCGCGGTGGGCAGGTCAAAAGCGGCGGGAGAGGCAGCATGCCGGGAGCTGCTGAGAGCCCGATGCCCGCGTGCCGGAGAGGTGGCACGTCCGAGGTCGGGGCCGAAGCGACCGGGACCGAGGACAGCGTGTGCCCGGCCGCGGTGGCGTAGTTCCCAGCCCGCGCGCCGCCTCCTGCCGCAGCTCCCGCGGCCAGCCGGGGCCTCCGTCCTCAGCTCTGCATTTCACGCTGCGGCAGCCGCAGCACCACGGCTTGAGTGGGTCCCTCCTCCTTCTTCCCCGATCTGGGCCCGAGCGCTCGGTAGCTCCATCTCTCCCGCAGGGAGGTCTCGGTTCCGCGGGGTCCGCAAGACGCCGCCGCCCGGCGCGGGGCTGGGTCGGGGAGGGGGCGGGGCGGGGCTGGGCGAGGCGCGTGCGCGGGCTCGGGGCCGCCATATTGGATCCGGACGGTCCCGTCGGTGTCCGCGTGCGCGCGCCGCGGCGCCGGGAACGGCCTGGCGGAGCCCAGGGCGCGAGCGCGGGAGGGAGGCCGGCAGGGCGGGGGTGCGGGCTGCTAGAGGGAGGAAGGGAGTGGTTGGGAGCCGGGCTGCCGCAGCCTCGGGTCTCCACAGCGGCGGCCGCGTCCCCTCCTCCTCCTCCTCCTCCTGCTGCTGCTGAGCCTCAGCCGCCTTCCCTCGGCGCCCGGGAAAGATGTCCTCATCCCAGGGCTGTGAAGAAGGGACCGAAGTCGCTGTCGGAGCCGTCGCGGCCGCGGCTGCCGCCCGTGTCCTTTGAATCGTCCCCTCCACATTCCCGGGACCTCCAGCGCACGCCCTCGCCCCAGGGGCGTCGGGAACCTTCGGCGCGGCGGCGGCCGCCGCGGGGCGGGTGTGGGAAGCCCGGGCGCTGCGCCCGACGGCGACGCTCGGCCCCGGCCCCGCGAGCGGCCTCCGGCATGGAGCGGACTCGCGCGGCCGAGTAGCAGCAGCAGCAGCAGCAGCCGCCGCCCCCCCCTCCCCTCCGCAGCCCCGGAGCTCGGCGCGAGAACGGCCCGCAGCCCCGCCAGGCTCTGCGAGAAGCCAGGAGGAAAGATGACGAGGCTTCACCGCAACCCGCCGCAAAGAGGACCGACTGCAGCCGAGCCGTAGACGGAGCGACGGCGGCCGCTGGAAGGGACAGCCGGCTCGGCGCGGCGTGGCGTGCCCGGTCGGAGCGGGCGACCGCGGCTCCCGGAGCTCCCCCTTTCCTTCCCCCCGCTGAGCAACCGCCGCCGAGGCGTTATCCAAGCGGAGGTCGGGAGGATTTGCAGCAGAATTTTTGCCGTTCCCTCCCCCCCATCTATACATTCTTGCTGTTTTTTCCCCTCCCTTTTCTATTTTCCCTCTTCCTGGGACGTGAATTGCTGATGCAAAAGAGACTTTCTTCATTAATGATCCAACCGGATCCGTTTCAGGATTATGTTGCACGAATTGAATTTTGAATGAAGGAGAAGAGTTTTTTTTTTTTTTGAAGCAAGTATTGATTCTCTAGTTCGTTGTACTTTTAATTATTTTTATTTAAGTATACGATTTAATTCTTTAAAGATATTAAGTCTATTTTATGGAAACTTACCCTCGAAATACATGTTTGTGGGTGAAATTGCGAAGACGCTTCAGTTAAGTGAGGTTACTGGTGTGTTGGATGTTTAATTCAGCACCGGCTTTGCATGACAGTTGGAATAACAATTGGTTTATTTTTAGAACCACACCTTTTTAAAATTTAGGCTCAATAGTAAGGATCGTAATAGCAATTAAAAGAAAACCAGCAGAAATCGAAGCCATCATGTCCGGAGAAGTGCGTTTGAGACAGTTGGAACAGTTTATTTTGGATGGGCCAGCTCAGACCAACGGGCAGTGCTTCAGTGTGGAGACCTTACTGGATATACTCATTTGTCTTTATGATGAATGCAATAATTCTCCATTGAGAAGAGAGAAGAACATTCTTGAATACCTAGAATGGGGTAAGTGTGTATCAAAAAAAAAAAAAAAAAAAAAAAACAACCTCTTCATCTTTTAGCTCGGTGTGATGATTTGTTAGTGTAATGAAAAACATATACTTAAAAGAACAGTAGCCAATTATTCAAGTTTTTTTCCCCCCACTAGTTTTTGGTAACAGTTTTTCCACGAGTAAAAACTGCTACTCCATTGTTGTCTTGATGTATGACCTAGCTCTTGTGGAACTTCTGATGCAGAACTTAGGTTTTTAGGGCAGCAGTGATAGACTTAAAACACATTTTTGGGATGGGCAGAAATGGAGTATTGAGAATAGTTGCCTACTGCATGGCAATATGACAACCATTCAAAGGGAAGGTATTTGTTGGTGCAAGCATTCCTTCCTAATCTTTGGAAATCATTCCAAGTGGGAGGAGATGTTGAAGTATCTGTGGTTATCGTAGGACAACAGGAGCCTGGAGGTGGTGATTGAGTGGGCTTTAATTTCGTCTCTGTATCGTACAAGGAAGGGAATCTAAACATGGACTTTATAATCCTTGCTAGGTTCCCGAGATGAAATAATACAGACACTTAAAAAAAAATTGTGACAGTGGTTGTTGGAGAATGTTTGGGGCAGCTCAAACTAGGTTTTATTCAGAATTGAACTTCAGTCTGAACTGGTTAGGATTTTGGCTTCAGTCTTCTAAACAGATATGATTTAGAAAACCTATTGTAGTGCAATAGATCAGTGATGCCGGCAGACCAGCATGTGACCTTCAAACTTGAAGGCTTGGCTGAAGTTCTTGAGCCTATGGTGTTTGTTATACTTGGGCTTGGTGAAGTCTGAAATCAGCAATTCCCACTGCTCAATTTGGTAATGATTGTGAAAGGATTTTTGCCAGCTAGTATTTTGTACCTCTAGAATATTAATAAATTTAATTAGCACGAGCATCTTTGTTCTTAAAGCTTTATTATTGCTGAAGTGAAAAAGATCAAATGCTGGTGTTTGGGATTTGAAATTTAATCATAATTTGTTTTTCCAGTCAACCACTGATTGATGAATGCCTACACATAATTTTAATTGTCCAATTTTCAGTATTAAAAGATTGATTGCTAGTGTGATGAATTTAAAATATTTGTAAATGTGAATGGGATGATTTTGCAAAACGGATGGTCAGCATCGTACTGGAAATGTAAGAAATCTGACCCTTCTTTCAATGAGATAATTGTGCAAACAAGCAACTGCATTTAAGGGCTGAGCCATCTCCGCAGGCTTAGAATGAGATAATTCTGATGTTGATACTGTTTTTGTGACTTACTTGTATTCGTTTTGAAGACTTAAAAGGCTTTGATAGTTTTAGAGTTGGAGTTTGAGTTCTTAAATTATGGTTCCATAGTGATACTCTAGTCTGTGATTATGATTGTCATTTAATATCCTTTATCACTTGCAAAGTAGTAGAACTCTATATGTAAATATATATGCAAGTATAATTCTAAAGAATTTATGACAAAAAGGAAAACCATACTCCCATTGCCTCTGGTTAGCATTTATGTTGTAGTTTTGTGCTATGAAGTATTTTAGTGTGTCATTAAAGTAACCCATATATTCTCCAGTAAATATGTTTTCTTGGATGTTATTCTATATGTATAAAAACACTTGGTATACATGTGTATTTACTTAAGACAAAAAAGTGGAAAAAATAGATCAATTAAGTGTTTGGCCGAATTCATTATATTTTTACTGATATATTTAAAATAATTTCAAACCAAGGACTTGGTCACAGTTGAAAGGAGTTTTAGTAGCACCCTTCACATCTTGTCTGTTTGGTAGTCTGGTATATGGCATGACAAAACTGTATAGTCTTAATGTTTTTATTTGTTTGCAAGTAGAGAGAGAGCTAGAGAGAATGAATGGGTGTGCCATGGCTTCTAGGCACTGTAAACGAACTCCAGATGCATAAACCACTTTGTACATCTAGTTTTATGTGGGTACTGGAGAATTGAGCCCAGGTGGTTTAGGCTTTGCAGGCAAACACCTTAACCCCTGAGCTATCTCTCCATCCCAAAACTGTACAGTCTTTTAAACTGTTTTTCACTACTTAAGAGGAGAATAGATTTTTTTTTTTAAATTTATGGTAGGATCTCACTGTAGCCCAGGCTGACCTGGAATTCACTCTGTAGTCTCTGGGTGGCCTCGAACTCATGGTGATCCTCCTATCTCTGCTTCCCAAGTGCTGGAATTAAAGAAGTGTGCCACCAAGCCTGGCTGAGAATAGACTTTTTAAAGGAATTATTTTGTATACTTTTTAGGCTAGGCACTGTCTGTTAAGTCTTAAGCATGGTCCTTGCTCCAAAGTTAAGATTGGAAAAGTTGCAAGAGATGTATCATATGTAGTAGCTTTTTTTTTTTTATGTTAATGGGTAATTCAGGTTAAAATTGGTAAAAGCTGGGTGTGGTAGTGCACGCCTGAGACTACATAGTGAATTCCAGATCAGCCTAGGCTAGAGTGAGACACCACCTAAAAACCAACCAACCAACCAAACAAACAAAACCCCCACAAAAACAAGACAAAACACAAAGGTAATATCTTGGGGTGGTGGGAAGAAATTATCATGGTTTATTGTCTATATTTAGGGAAGTTGTCATAAAAAGCTTTTTTTTTTTTTTTTTAAGAATGTTAATATCTTTTAGGTATTGCAGTAGATCAGCCATTCTTCATTTGTGAATCAATAAGTACATTTTGGGGAAGTGTTTTATTTCATTCTTAATTACCTAAATTATATTAAAACGATTTTAGATTAAGCTTCCATATTGTGAGTTGACCTGACTTTGATTGTTTTAAACGCTTTTATTTATTGGGGGGGGGTCTGAAAATAACAGGGGTTATTGTTGAGGTTAAATTTAAGAGTTAAAATTTGCCTTATGTCATTTTTGGTTTTATTTATTTTTGATTGGTTTTGCTGTTTTGTTTGTTTATTTTATTTATTTGAGAGAGGGACAGAGAAAGAGGAAGATAAACGAGGGGGGGGAGGAGGGAGGGAGCGAGGGAGAATGGGCGTACCAGGGTCTTTAGCCTCTGCAAATGAACTCAGACACAGGTGCCACCTTGTGCATCTGGCTTATTTTGGTCCAGGGAATCGAAAGAACATAGGTCCTTTGGATTTGCCGGCAAGAACCTTAATCATTAAGCCATATCTCCAGCCCTGGTATTATTTTTAAAAAAGTATTTTATTTATTTATTTGTTTATTATAGAGAGAGGAAGAGAGAGGGAATGGGCATGCAAAGGCCTTTCCCACTGCAAATGAGCTCCAGATGCATGTGCCATTTTGTGCATCTGGCTTTATATGAGCCTGAGATGTCAGGCTTTGCAAACAAGTGCCTTTAATTTTTGAGCCATCTCCCAGCCCATGGTTTGGTTTTAATAATTAAAAAAGATTGGGTCTTTAAGTCTTTGTGCTCTAGTAATTGTAATCAGAGAATAGTATATAGTTAAATACTCTGTATTATATGCTAAATATTTGCACTTGCTATATAAATATGAGTGAAAGTATCATGTAGGTACTTAATTTTTTTTTTTTTTGGTTTTTCGAGGTAGGGTCTCACTCTAGCTAAGGCTGACCTGGAATTCACTATGTAGTCTCAGGGTGGCCTTGAACTCACAGTCATCCTCCTACCTCTGCCTCCCTAGTGCTGGGATTAAAGGCGCGCACCACCACGTCCCGCTTGTACTTGATATTTTTATGTTAATGATAGATTATATTTAAAAACACACCAGGGGCTGGAGAGATGGCTTAGTGGTTACGGCATTTGCCTGCGAAGCCAAAGGACCCGGGTTCAGTTCCGCAGTACCCATGTAAGCCAGCTGCACAAGGTGGTGCATGCGTCTGGAGTTCATTTACAGTGGCTAAAGGCCCTGGTGTGCCCATGTTCTCTCTCTCTCTCTCTCTCTTTCTCTCTGCCTCTTTCTATCTCTCTCAAATAAAATGCAATAAATTAAAATTTAAAAAATACAGTCAGATAAGAATATCTATATTGTTTCTTTTCTATCAATTTTATTTTATCCCTAGCTATGGCCTATTTCACTTTTATATTGATACAGTTAATGTTTTATTCTTAACAATATCACAACATTAAAGCTGCCCATTCCGAGTTAGATGTATTGTTTTTCTTTTATAGCATTTCTTGTTTTCAGTGCTGATGGTTTGAGGGAGGAAATAAGCAGAACAGGAAGGAAGAGGGGATTAAGCCATTGAGTACTAGCCCAGGGATAAAAGCACCTTAATACCATAGATCACTTTTAAATTTAGTAACATATATTATTTTCTAGTTACAATCAATAAGATTTGAAAGACTTACTTCCTTTGTTTTGTAAGTCCTTGGAGTGATTATTGTTTAATAATTGTGATGTCAATAATATAACTAGAGTAAATTATGGTAGAATTGTAGAGGCAATTTTGATTTTATAAACTAACTTTTAAGTGATGACTAATAAGTTGTCATTGAATTGGTTCTCTCTGCTGTGAAATAAGAAATTCAAATTTTAAGGAATTCTTTACCAGTTTGTTTAAACAGTTGCATGTAAGTTATTAGTACAAAAGAAACTTGCAAGGCTATCATCTATATATCTTTTTTGATGCTCACTGATCTTGATTTTGGATTATTTCATATAGTGCCTTTAAGTAGCCAATTTTATAGCTTATTCCGATTTTATGTATGCGATACACAGAGAATAGTGTAATTAATGAGCATGTTACAGGACATATCAACAGGTACTATTGAGTAAACACTCTCCTTTGTTAGAGTAGTTTTAAAGTTTGTTCACATTTTTTCTCAGGAGTGAGCTGAGGTGATGATGGTCTGATTAGAAAAAGCTGAATCTTTTCTAGGATGATTTATTTGTTCTTTAATGTCTGCTGTTCCTTACTGTTAGCTTTTCCTAAGTAGAATTTACTCATACCAACATTATCATGATAGTCTTTAAATATGGGTGATTAAATTAATTTTTATGTAAGTCTTAATCAGAATCATTGTAATGTGTTAAAAATACAGGTAAAGCACTCATTATTCCTTTATATTAGCCATTTCATATTCTACAGCAGGAACAAATATACTTATTTGTTGGGGCTATTTTACTTCCCTTCTTTTTCCTTCTTTTTTTCAGAGGTAGTTGCCACATAATATCAGTTAAAGCATCAACTTAAAATATCAATAAATTGGTTAGTAAATTGTTTTAAGAAATATTACCTTTTTATTTTTAAAATACTACTTTATGAGTGAGAGCAGGATGTTAGGATTAATGCTTTAAGAATTTTAGACGTAGTGTTCATATGGAAATTTAAGGCACACTTTACCATAGCAGCTTGAAAACAAATCTGTTGGAAATTTTATGAAATTCCCATACATTGTAGGACCTGATTACTATTTCATAGTAAACTCAAGCTGTTTTAGGGTTAAAGAACTGAAGCTGGCACAAATTAATATGTAATTGTATAATTCTTTTTGGTAGATGTATTTCTCACTCTTTATTGCTCATAGAGATAGAGGTCAAAGAGTGTCACTTTAAGTATTGAAGACCATGAATTGTTCAGGTGTTTTGTTTTATCTTGATAAGTCAAGAAGTTCTTTCCATAAAGATTTTTTTTCTTTTTGAAGCAAGCCCAACAGACTGGCCTTTTTTTTTTTTTTTTTTTTTTTGTTTTTCCATGCAGGGTCTCATTCTAGCTCAGGCTGACCTGGAATTCACTATGTAGTCTCAGGGTGGTCTCAAACTCACAGCGATCCTCCTACCTCTGTCTCCAGAGTGCTGGGATTAAAGGCCGCGCCACCACACCCAGCCCATAATGATTTTTTTGGAATGACCTGCACTACATGTTCTTCATGACACAAGAATGACTTGTCTTTTGTTGTTGCTGCATGTAAAACTCTTTCTCATTGCTGCTTATCAGAACTTGAGGATTGCTCCCCCATGCTAGCTTCTCCACACTTTCTCTTTACAGTTCCACCTCTTTTTTTTTCAGTTAAGCTGGAATGACTAGCCTTGAGTCATCCAGCCTTTTTTCCCTGCTCTGGTGGTCCTGGATCTGTCACTAAGGTAGAGCAGTTTGTCTTTCATGGGAATACTGGCTCCTCATTTGCAGTGGGACAATGTATAACTTAATCTAGCAATTTCCTTTTATTTTGGTGTTATTGCTTCTTTATCTAGCTTCTGTGTTGTGTTAATCTATGTGCTGTTATTAGGCTGCTTTGTATATATTGGGGAGCAAAGGTTTATGTTTGGGAAATTATTTTAGATGGAATTAAGAAAATTTATTTATTTGTAAGCAGAGAGAGAGAAAGAGAAGGGGGGTGGAGGGAGAAAGAGGGAGAAGAAAGAGAGAGAGAGAAAGACTAGGCAAACCAGGGTCTCCAGCTGTTGCAAAGAACTCCAAATGCTTGCGCAACCTTGTGCATCTAGCTTTACATGGGTACTGGGGAATTGAACCTGAGTTGTTAGGCTTTGCAAGCAAGCTCCTTAACTGCTGAGCCATCTCTTCATGGCTAGATGGAATTTAACATTAAAAATATTTCAGGTTGGGCTGGAGAGATGGCTTAGTGATTAAGGTGTTTGCCTGCAAAGCCAAAGGACCATGGTTCGATTCTCCAGGACCCATGTAAGCCAGATGTACAAGGGGGCGCATGCATCTGGAGTTTGTTTGCAGTGGCTGGATGCCCTGGCACGCTCATTCTCTATCTCTCTCTCTCTCTCTCTCTGCTTCTTTCTCTCTCTCAAATAAATAAATACATAAAATATATTTAAAATATTTCAGGTTATTCTAGAATTTATAAAGTTTATCTCATTATAGAATGATCTTTTTGCAGAGTAAAAAGTTCTATGAAATTCTCTTTGGGAAGTGTTCTTTCTTGTAACTAACTCTCTGTCAAGAGAAATTTTGAGCGAAATGGGATACTGATGAGCTCTACTGTCAACTAACTCCTCCACTGACAGGTTTCTAGGACCTTTCCATGTTCTAGCAGAACTTGTTTTTCATATAGAGCTATTTACATTAAATTCAAAATTTCTCACCTATTTTTGGTAGCCTTAGTTGCTATAACTGTAACATGTTACAGAAATATCATTGTCTGAAAAGATTTCATTCATTTGGGATATTTAAGAAGAAAATGCCAAGGACTCATGCAATGTCATAATCAATTGTATGGTCCAGTTTTTCCCCACCTCCAAGGTAACAATATTTTAGCTAAGCAGTTGGTTTTAGACATCTTGACTAGTGCAGAACTTCATTTTTATATGGAACCAGTAGATTTGTTTCTTGTGCCAACACACATACACACACAGGACACCAGAAGAAAATTTCTACTTTTTATTAAAGAAAAAACTATAATTGGTGGTGTTTTGGCAGCATGTAAATAATTAGAACTCTATGATTACCCTAAGTTTTTATTTTGGGCATTAGGATGACAGATAATACTAGAGGACAATTCAACTTGATCGTTAAAAATGAGTCATGAGCTTTGGGTTTAGACTGACTTCTTAATTTTTTTTTTCGAGGTAGGGTCTCACTCTAGTCCAGGCTGACCTGGAATTCACTATGTAGACTCAGGGTGGCCTCGAACTCATGGTGATCCTCCTACCTCTGCCTGCCGAGTGCTGGGATTAAAGGCGTGCGCCACCATGCCCGGCTCAGACTGACTTCTTTAATTATTGACTAGGTGATCTAGACAAGATACTTCTTTGGTCTGTTTAATCAACTGTGGAAAGTGGACATAATTATTTAGATTATTTTCCAAAAGGTGAAGACAAGTTTATGGCTTTTTTTCCCCCTGGTGATTTATAGTTGCATTTTGTTAGTTTCTTCTCCAATCTGATTTTTTTTTTTTTTTTGAGGTAGGGTCTCACTCTAGCCCAGGCTGACCTGGAATTCACTCTGTATTCTCAGGGTGGCCTCGAACTCATGGCGATCCTCCTACCTCTGCCTCCTGAGTGCTGGGATTAAAGGTGTGCACCACCACGCCCGGCTCTCCAATCTGATTTTTAAATTTCTATTCTGCCTAGCCTTATGATAAAGAAAGAACCAAAATACCATTTTGGTATAAACTTTAAGTGTATAGCAGTACTAGTTAAAAGATATCAATAAATTTACTATCAATCAATATTTGAATCTTGATAATATTTTATTACATTATGCTGGTATTGATTTTTTTTTCTTTGTATGACCATGCAAATGATATCTTAGTGATTCTTTTAGGATATTTTGCATTGGAATACTTTGTGTCCTTTCCCCACCACGCTAGAGACTGAACCCAGGGCTTTGTGCATGCTAAATGCTCTACCAATGAGCTAAATCTCCAATCCCTGTTTTATTCCTTTTCAAAATTTATTTACTTATTTGACAGAGAGGGGAAAAGAGAGAGAGAGAGAGAGAGAGAGAGAGAGAGAGAGAATGGGTGCACCGGGGCCTCCAGCCACTGCAAACGACTCCAGACACATGCACCCCCTTGTGCATCTGGCTAACGTGGGTCCTGGGGAATCGAACCTGGATCCTTTGACTTTGCAGGCAAACACCTTAACCACTAAGTCATCCTTCCAGCCCTGTTTTATTCTTATTATTAGCTGAACTATTTTTTGGGTAGATAGCAAACAAATGCTTAATCTTTCTGCTACCAGTAACAGCTATTATAAAGTAGCTAGTCACATTTTATTTTTGTATTTCTATAGTTTCAATCTGCAAATTAGTGGTAGAGTTCTAGACCTTAACTGAGAAGATTAAACATCATTGATTTGTTATTCACTTAAGTGCCTTTGATAGACTAAAAATTATGCAATACCCATAGATCCGTGTGGTCTTTGAGTAAGAAAAAAATGAACTTTTTTTTGTTTTTGAGGTAGGGTCTCACTCTAGCCCAGGTTGACCTGGAACTCACTATGTAGTCTCAGGGTGGCCTTGAACTCACAGTGATCCTCCTACCTCTGCCTCCTGAGTGCTGGGATTAAAGGCGTGTACCACCACACCTAGCAAAAATGAACTTTTTTTAATAACTAGTATTTCCTGTGTTATATTTCAAGAGATATGATTTTTCTTTGAATTAAGGGTAATGGGATATGTACAGTTGGGAAGTAGTGCTTATTGCATGCCTTTTTACAAAGCACACTATCATGGAAAATGTTTCATAAAGTTCCAAGGCAGAAACCTCCATAACTTTGTCTGGCATCATTTGCCCAGGTCATTTTGAATTTTGAATTCTTTATGAGGAGCAGCTGACCAGATTTGGAACACTTGAGCATACATTACGCAATGATAAGCAATATCAAGAATTTTTATATTGGTTATGTGATAGAAAGTGGTTCCTACCTTCTTCTACCACATTGGTTTTGTTTTTGTTTTTTTGATGGATTTTTTGAGGTAGGGTCTCACTCTAGGTCAGGCTGACCTGGAATTCACTATGTAGTCTCAGGGTGGCCTGGAATTCATGGCGATCCTCCTACCTCTGCCTCCCAAGTGCTGGGACTAAAGGTATGCATCACCACACCTGGCTCACACTGGTTTTTGAATATTGTCATCTTGTACATTAGAGGGCAAACACAGGTGGGGGTTTGTTTCATTTGTATCACTTAGAAGCCAGTCTGGCAGAATTTTAAGTTGGGGTGGAGCTCAGCATTGGATATATACACACAAAGGTCAGTAATTCTTGATCTGTGTCTTTGGAGGAGTTAATAGTGCAGCTCCTGGCTTGCAAAGTGCTCCTGCTAATCTCAGGACTCCTTTTTTTCCAGTAGAGTGTGCTCATCTTCCAGTTGTCCCATCTATACACTGGTAAGAGAAACTGCCGTAGCTGTGAAAGAGAGCAAAGCTGACTAGACTGTATGAGAACTTTTGGAAAAGCGATGTAATTGTCCTGTTAGAGTAAGACTCTCATCCTTAAGTACCAGTGTTTACTAGGAATGGAGAAATGTGAAAGGTGAGAAGCATCTCCTTCGAAGTGTTCTATGCTGAGATTAAACCAAAACAAACAAAACTAAAAATATGTTAGAAAAGATTAGCAAAGGCAGTGACTAGAGCTCCATTTTGAGATTGTATTGCTGACTACCTATGGCTTTGCCCTGACCCAATAATCACAGTAAGAAACATTTAAAAGCAGGGCAAGAGCTCAGGTATGTGGTGAACCTGACACATTTATATGATGTCATAAAGCTTTTCCATATTCTATACTTGCATTTTCCTAGAGATTACGGTTAAAGCCACAGTATTTGCAAGCTTAATATAATTTCTACTTCTGCATTTTTTACTGCATGCCTTTGTAATGTCTCACCATTTCTGACATGCCTGGTAACAGTCTCTTCCAGGAGTTTGCTGCTGCATTAACATTGCTTAAAGTTGTGATTAAGTGTGATCATATTGTTTCTTTTGCCTTCTTGACTGTGGGGAATGTCATTTAAGTGCAGCATCTCATGAGTTATCCTGATTAAATCTTTATGGGTATCTGGCTCAGTTGATGGGTTCCCCCCTCCCAAGGTATGGTCTCACTCTAGTTCAGGCTAGTCTGGCACACCTTCTGTAGTCAGTCCCATGCTGGCCTTGAACTCACATTGATTCTACTACCTTTGCTTCCCAAGTTCTGGAATTAAAGGTGTGCATTACCATGCCTGGCTCAATTGATATATTTTTATTTAACTTGTATAAGTGGATTTATACATTCCTGGATCTTACTGTCTTAATAATCAACTTTTGTTTTTCCATCAAATTATTTATGAGAGACAGAGGCAAGTGTGTGTGTGGGGGAGAGAATGGGTGCTCCAGGACCTCTAGTCACTGCAAACAAACTACATGCATGTGCCACCTTGTGCATCCAGCTTACATGGGTACTGGGGAATTGAACCTGGGTCTTTAGACTTTGTAGGCAAGTGCCTTAGCCTCTAAGCCATCTCTCTCCAGCCCAGTATACATAATCTTTTTTTTTTTTTTTTTTGGAGAGAGACAGAGAGAGGAGAGGAAGACAGAGATGGGCACGCCAGCAGTCTCTCAGCTGCTGTGAATAAAATCCAGATGCGTGCGCCCCCTTGTGGTCAAGTGCGGTATTGCGCCCTTGCGTCACTTTGTATCTGGCTAAACGTGGGACCTGGAGATTGGAACCAGCATTCTTAGGCTTAGGAGGCAGGCGCTTTAACTGCTAACCCATCTCTCCAGCCCTACATAATCTTTTGATCATGTCAACATCTTGTTTAATATTCTTCAGTATTACTGACTGCTCTCAGGGTAATGTTTAAACTCAGCATAGCATACACAATATTCTTTTTGAAACAGTGTCTCACTATATAGCTCAGGTTGGCCTTGAACTTGGCAGTCCTGCATTAAACACTACACACAAGTGTACACGCATGTGTGCACACACGGACACACACATACACACACATTTTTTTTCAAGGTAAGGTCTTACTCAAGCTCAGGCTAAACTGGGTCTTACTCTGAGTCCCAGGCTGGCCTTGCACTCACAGCTGTCCTTCTACCTCTACCTCCTGAATGCTGGAATTAAAGGAGTGTGCCACCATACTTGGCAAGCATATTATCTTTTAACTCTCAGTACAGAACACTTCTAAGTAGATATTTGACTGCTTTTCACAGTATATTGGTTAACTTGGGACATTAGTCACTCCTAGATAATGGATTATAAGCATGCCCACTTGGCAGTTTTTTAATATAGTCATTGTCTACTTTCCTAATCATTTTTTAACTTTTAAAAATGTTTTAGGGGCTGGAGAGATGGCTTAGCAGTTAAGGCACTTGCCTGCGAAGCCTAAGGACCCAGATCTGATTTCCCAGTACCCACATAGAGCAGATGCATAAGGTGGTATATGTGGCTGGAATTGGTTTACAGTGGCTAGAGGCCCTGGCCTGCCATTTCTCTCTTTATATATGCCTCTCTATCTCTCTGTCTCTCAAATAAATGAATAAATAAATAAACAATTTGGCCAGGTGTGGTGGCGCAAGCCTTTAATCCCAGCATTTGGGAGGCAGAGGTAGGAGAATTGCCATGAGTTCAGGGCCACTCCTGAGACTACAGAGTGAATTCCAGGTCAGCCCTGGGCTAGAGTGAGACCCTACCTCAGGGGAAGGGGTGGGAAATATATACATATATATGTATATGTATATATTCACACACACACACACACACACACACACATATATATAATTTTAATTTTTTTGTTTTTCAAAGTAGGGTCTCACTCTAGCCCAGGCTGACCTGAAATTCACTACATAGTCTCAGGGTGGCCCTTGAACTCTCAGTGATCCTCCTACCTCTGCTTCCCAAGTACTGGGATTAAAGGTGTGCGCCACCATGCCCAGATCCAAAATAATAATTTTTAGGACCGGAGAGATGGTTCAGTGGTTAAGAGCACTTCTTGTGCAATCTTGAGGGCCCGAGGAGGTCTGAGAGATTGTTCCAGTTTGATCCCCAGGATCCACAGTTGGATGTGGCCATGCACTTTTGTAACCCCAGTCTCATAGGAGAGCTAAGACTTGGTAATCACTGGAGCTTTCTTTATGTCTTACACACACACACAGAGCAAAAAAAAAAACTTGAAATAACCTCAAACTTAGAGAAAATCTGCAAGTAAGTACAATGTTTTTTTCTTGAACCATTTGAGAGTAATTTGAGTACTTGATGTCCTGTCACTCCACTTGTGTTTAAGTATATTCCTTTATATAACCATAATACACTTATTAAGAAATTAACATTGATGAGATATTATCATTTAAATCCTTAGATTTTATATATCACTTCATTTGAGCTACATCATTTGCTCTTAGAATATATATATATATATATATTTTTTTATATATATATATATATATATATATATATATATAATTTTTTTAGTTTTTTTTTATTTATTGACAACAAAATATACTTACATAAAAAAGGTGCATAGTATTTCCCTCCCCTCCCCCCATTCCCCTTAAGAACTCCACTCTCTATCATATCCCCTCCCTCTCTCCATTAGTCTCTTTTTTAATTTGATGTCATCATCTTTTACTTCTATTATGAGGGTCTTGCGGAGGTATTGCTAGGCACTGCAAGGTCATGGATATCAAGGCCAATTTCTGTCTGGGCAGTTGCATTGTAGGGAGTCGTACCCTTCCTTTGGCTCTTCCATTCTATCCGCCCCCTCTTCCGCAATGATCCCTGAGCCTTGGAGGGTGTGACAGAGGTGTTTCAGTGCTGGGCACTCCTCCATCCCTTGTTCTCAGCACTATGTTGCCTTTTGGGTCATCCCAGTGGTCATCGCCATCTGAAGAGAGAAGCTTCTCTAACCAGAAGTGAGAGTAGCATTAATATGTGAATATGAGCATTAAGTGTAGTATTTTCCAGGCAGCTTGGTGGGAATAGTATATACATTTAGACAAGAGCATGCTTTATACCCCTAAGGCTCATGACCTTACCTACCATAGACTTTGCTTAGGTTTTTCAGTACCAGGTATGTATTCCCTCCCGTAGAGAGGGCCTTCAGTCCAATTATGGAGCAGTTGGTTACCCCACAAGTAGACATGCCACTATTGCACCCATTCAGTCTTTGGGCCTGTCTGGCCAAATTTGAATATTCAGCGTCCACTGTTTTCACTGCTGATGACTTCTGTCTCCCATACTCTGCATGCAGTGCAGCTTTTTCCAGCTTTCAGTTGGCTGGTCTACAGGGAGAAGGTTTTCTGCTCAGCACCAGCTTGCTTTCTCAGTGACTTTGCCTCTCAGGCAAGAGATGTCTTCAGCAATAGGGTCTTACTATCTGTTTCTCAGGGGAAACCAAGGGCTTTGGCAAACACCTTTAATGTTTTGGAGGCTACCGGGACCTCCTTGGCCAACAACTCACTGGAAGGTATCCCATCCCAGGCACTGAAAAATTTCTAGTAACAGTCTACAGCTTCTAGATGTACCATTATTCAAAAAAGTAATTTTACATAAGTCTTATTCACAATCTTTTGAAATTAGATTGACCCTCCCCTGCCCTTCTTTTTATGCATTCTCTACCCATGGCCTTGGTTAGGCCATTCCCCTCCTTGTAATCAGTCCTTCCACTTACATATGTGCAATACCATACACTTCAGTCCTTCCCTTTCCTCCCTCCCTTATAGCCTTTTACCAGCTTACTGGTTTCTGGTACCAATTTTTGGTTCCAGTTCACACACAAGTCTGTCTATTTGTAGCTAGGATCCACATATGAGAGAGAACATGTGATGTTTGGCTTTCTGAGCCTGGGTTACCTCACTTAGTATATTCCTTTCCAGATCCATCCATTTCCCTGCAAATTTCATAATTTCATTTTTCTTTACCGCTGAGTAGAACTCCATTGTGTAAATGTACCACATCTTTATTATCCATTCATTTGTGGTGGGACATCTAGGCTGCTTCCATTTCCTAGCTATTGTGAATAGAGCGGCAATAAACATGGTTTTGCAAGTATCTCTAAGGTAGTGAGAAGAGTCTTCTGGATATATGCCTAGGAGTGCTATAGCTGGATCATATGGTAAATCTATTTCTAGCTGTCTCAAAAACCTCCACACTGATTTCCACAATGGTTGGACCAGGTTACATTCCCACCAACAGTGTAGAAGTGTTCCTCTTTTTCCGCATCCACAACAACACTTATTGTCATTTGTTTTCTTGATGGTAGCCATTCTGACAGGAGTGAAATGGAATCTCAAAGTGGTTTTAATTTGCATTTCCCTGATGGCTAAGGATGTGGAACACATTTTTAGATGTTTATATGCCATCTGTATTTCATCTTCTGTGAATTCTCTATTTAGTTCCATAGCCCATTTTTTAACTGGGTTGTTTGAATTCTTATTATTCTGTTTTTTGAGTTCTTTGTATATTCTGGATATTAATCCTCTGTCAGATGTATAGCTGGCAAAGATTTTCTCCCATTCTGTAGGTTGTCTTTTTGCTCTATTCACAGTGTCCTTTGCTGTACAAAAGCTTTGTAATTTCATAAGGTCCCATTGGTTGATTAGTGGTTTTATTCCCTGAGCAATTGGGGTTATATTCAGAAAGTCCTTACCTATGCCAATATGTTGAAGCGTTTCCCCTACCTTTTCCTCTAGCAGGTTCATAGTTTCAGGTCTGATATCAAGGTCCCTGATCCATTTGGACTTGACTCTTGTGCATGGAGAGAGACAAGGATCTATGTTTATCCTTTTACATACAGATGTCCAGTTTTCCCAACACCACTTGTTAAAGAGGCTATCTTTTCTCCAATTAATATTTTTGGCATTTTTGTCAAAAATCAGGTGGCTGTAGCTGCTTGGATCAATATTTGGGTCTTCTATTCTGTTCCATTGATCTACCTGTCCGTCCTTGTGCCAGTACCATGCTGTTTTTGTTACTATGGCTTTGTAATATAACTTAAAATCAGGTATGGTTATACCACCTGCCTGATTTTTGTTTCGCAAAATTGTTTTGGCTATTCGAGGTTTTTTGTGTTTCCAGATGAATTATAGGATTGTTTTTTCTATTTCCGTGAAGAAAGCTATTGGGATTTTAATAGGGATCGCATTAAATGTATAGATTGCTTTTGGTAAGATTGACATTTTCACAATATTGATTCTTCCAATCCAGGAGCATGGGATGTCTTTCCATTTCCTTGTGTCTTCTGTAATTTGTCACTCGAGTTTTGTAAAGTTCTCATTGTAGAGATCCTTCACTTCCTTGGTTAAGTTTATTCCAAGGTATTTTATTTTTTTTTGAGGCAATTGTGAATGGGAGAGATTCCCTGATTTCATCCTCTGCACATTTGTTGTTAGTATATAGAAAAGCTACTGATTTCTGTGTGTTTATTTTGTATCCTGCTACATTGCTAAAAGTGTTTATCACCTCTAACAGTTTGCAGGTAGAGACTTTAGGGTCTGTTAGGTATAGAATCATATCGTCTGCAAATAATGATAATTTGATCTCTTCCCTTCCAATTTGTATCCCCTTTATGAGTGTCTCTTGCCTTATTGCTGTGGCTAAGACTTCCAGTACTATATTAAATAGTAGTGGGGAAAGTGGACACCCTTGTCTTGTTCCTGAATTTAGAGGAAAAGCTTCAAGTTTTTCCCCATTTAGTATTATGTTGGCTGTAGGTTTGTCATAAATAGCTTTTATTATGTTGAGATATGCTCCTTCTATTCCCAGTTTCTGTAATACTTTCACCATGAAGGGGTGTTGGATTTTGTCAAATGCCTTTTCTGCATCTATTGAGATGACCATGTGATTTTTGTCCTTCAGACCATTTATATGGTGTATTACGTTTATGGATTTGTGTATGTTGAACCATCCCTGCATCTCTGGGATAAAGCCTACTTGGTCAGGGTGAATAATCTTTCTCATAGATTCTTGTATTCTGTTTGCTAGTATTTTGTTGAGAATTTTTGCATCCATGTTCATGAGGGAGATTGGTCTATAATTTTCTTTTTTTGATCTGTCTTTGTCCGGTTTGGGTATCAGGATGATGCTGGCTTCATAGAAGGATTTTGGTAGAGTTCCTTCCTTTTCTATTTTATGGAAAAGTTTGAGAAGCATTGGTGTTAGATCTTCCAGGAATGTCTGGTAAAATTCAGCAGTGAATCCATCTGGGCCTGGGCTTTTTTTAGTTGGGAGACTTTTTATAACCGCTTGAATCTCTGTGGTTGTTATAGTTCTATTTAAATGGTTTATCTCTTCTTGGTTTAATTTTGGTAGGTCATATGAATCAAGGAATTCATCCATTTCTTTCAGGTTTTCAAACTTAGAAGCATATATATTCTTAAAGTATGTCCGTATGATTTTCTGAATTTCTTTGGTATCTGTTGTGATGTTGCCTTTTTCATCTCTAATTTTATCAATTTTTGTCTCTTCTCTCTTTCTTTTGGTCAGATTTGCTAAGGGTTTGTCAATCTTGTTTATCCTTTCAAAGAACCAACTCTTTGTTTCATTGATTTTTTGATTGTTTTTTTGGTTTCCATTTCATTAATTTCTGCCCTAACCTTTATTATTTCTTCCCGTCTACTAATTTTTGGTTTGCCTTGTTCTTCTTTTTCCAAGGCCTTAAGGTGAAGCATTAAATTGTTTAGTTGCGAACTCTCCAATTTCTTAATATAGGCACTTAGAGCTATAAATTTCCCTCGTAGGACTGCCTTCATTGTGTCCCAAAGGTTTTGGTATGTTGTATTCTCATCATCATTTGATTCTACGAATTTCTTGATTTCCTTTTTAATTTCTTCAATGACCCATACATCATTCAATAAAGTGCTGTTTAGTCTCCATGAGTTTCTGTATGCTCTGTAGTTTTTTCTTGTTGATGATTTGCAGTTTAATCCCATTGTGGTGAGAAAGTGTACAAGGGATTATTTCAGTTTTCCTGTATTTGTTAAGATTTGATTTGTGTCCTAGTATATGGTCTATTTTAGAAAATGTCCCATGTGCTGCTGAGAAAAAATGCGTATTCTGCAGCATTTGGATGGAATGTTCTGTATATATCTGTTAGGTCCATTTGTTCCATGATATCATTTAATGCAGATGTCTCTCTGTTTATTTTTTGCTGGGTAGACCTGTCAAGTGATGAGAGTGGGGTATTGAAGTCACCCACTACTATTGTGTTAGGAGATATCTCTGACCTTAATTCTAATAGTGTTTGTTTGATGAAATTGGGAGCCCCCATGTTAGGGGCATATATGTTTAGGATTGTAATGTCCTCCTGTTGGAGTGTTCCTTTAATCAGTATAAAGTGACCTTCTTTATCTTTCCTCACAAATGTTGGATTGAAGTCTATCTTGTCAGAAATTAGGATAGCAACCCCTGCTTGTTTTCTAGGCCCATTTGCTTGAAATACCTTTTCCAACCTTTCACCCTAGGAAGGTTTCTATTTTTATTGAGAGATGAGTTTCCTGGAGGCAACAGATGGTAGGATCCTGCTTTTTAATCCAGTCTGCAAGTCTGTGTCTTTTGATAGGGGCATTGAGACCATTGATATTAAGAGTTATTATTGACATATATGTGTTTATTCTCACCATTCTTCTTATTTTTTTAGTTTTTCCTGTTTTCCCTTTACTCACTTGTTTTAACTGTTATTTGAGTATGGTTTATTTTTTCCTATTTCCTGTTGTGTGTGCTTTGCTTTCTCCTCAGCATGAATGATTCCTGCAAGTATTTTCTGTAGAGCTGGTTTAGTTGCCAAAAATTCCTTTAGCCTGTCTTTGTTGTGGAATGTCCTTATTTCTCCATCTATTTGGATAGATAGTTTTGCAGGATATAGTAATCTCGGTTGACAATTTTTATCTTTCAGAACTTGGAATACATCACTCCAGGCCCTTCTGGCTTTTAAAGTTTGTGTTGAGTAATCTGCTGTGAGTCTGATGGGCTTCCCTTTGTAGGTCACTTGCTTTTTCTCTCTAGCTGCTTTCAATATATTTTCTTTGGTTTGTATGTTTGGTAGTTTAATTATAATATGGCGGGGAGAGGTTCTTTCCAGGTTTTGTCTGTTTGGTGTTCTAAAGGCTTCCTGTATCTGCATTGGCATCTCTTTCCCAATTTGGGGGAAGTTTTCCTCTATGATTTTGTTGGAAACACCTACTATGCCTTTGGAGTGAAATTCTTCTCCTTCTACTATCCCTTGAATTCTTATGTTTGATCTTTTCATAGTGTCCCGAATATCCTGAAATTCCCATTCATACCTTCCTATTATTTTGTCTTTCTCTCTGTTGGACTGTATTAGATCAGCTACTTGGTCTTCTAGTTTACATATTCTGTTCTCTCCTTCATCCATTCTACTAGATAGATTTTCTACAGAGGTTTTTATTTCACTGACTGTATTCTTTATTGCTAGCATTTCTGAGTGGGTTTTCTTTATTCTTTCTATTTCCGTATTTATGTCTAGTATTGACCTCCTTATTTCATTAAATTGGTTTTCTGTGTGTTCTTTGAATCCTTTGATTTCTTCTTTGAGGTCTTTGAACCCTTTCATTTCCTCTTTGAGTTCTTTGAACATAATTATAATCATTCTTTTGAAATCTTTCTCGGGGATGTCCTCTAAGTCAGCCTCACTGAAGGTCATTTCTGATATATTAATACTTTTTGGTGGATTTATATTGTCTGGGTGTTTTGTGTTTCTTGTATTGTAATGTAGAGATCTTTGCATCTTGAATTAATTTAATGCTTGGGTTTTCTAAATATCTGCAGTAATATTAGATGTATCAATCAATCTGATATTTATATCTTCAGTGTAGGAGTTTAAGGTGTTAAGTGTGGTTCTTAAGGCTCTCAAAGTAATCACAGAAGTGACCCTTGCCTGCTATGAGAGTATCAAGTGGGGTGAATGGAACAGAATACAGTCAAAATCTAAAAATTTAACTCAACACTGTACCCCTTCAATGAAATACAGCACAGAGTATTTGTGCAAAAGCAGGTATTATGACAAACAGATCCTCTAACAAAGTCACAGTTCCTAAGGATATGTGTTAGCCCCACACCCTCAATCCTGTCAACTGGGAGGCTAAGATTTCTGATCTGTAGAGAGTTCCAAGGTCAGCTTGTGATCAAGAGAGACCCTTCCCCAATGAATGACAGAGGAGGAAACAAATCAGGAAGCAACAAATGAGCAGCCTAGAATATAGCTTATTTAGGAATGTCAGATCTGACCATCCGTCAGGATTATATACCAGGCTTATTTGGTGGGTACTAACCTGGTGAAAACCAAGTTACCTTTTGGAACGGGTTTGATCACAGCTATGCTGCACGGCTGCTTGGTTCCTTTGCTGTGTTGTGGACTCAGGAAGTCAGGCTGCGTCTGTTGGTCTCTGCTTTCGCTGTGCCCGATGCTGCTGTTGAGCTCTTTCCAAAGTCTCTGTTGCTTGCAGTGCTTGCGCTCGTGGTGGGGGAGGGGAGGCTGTGAATGGCGGCTGAAGTCCGTCTGCTCCTCCACGCGATCCTCTTCCTCACAAGCCTCTCTGTTGGTCTCTACCGTCCTCCTTCCACGTTTCTTGTGTTTGTGAGGAGGCGGTGTGAGTGGGAAAAATCCCCTCACCTGGCTTTAAAAGTCCTGCGGCTCAGCTGGCTCAGGCGGAGCCTAGCCGCGCCAAGCCGCGGCAGCCGTGGAGCTACTTCTGCCCACTTGTGTGGGCTCCAGACGCTCTGAATCTCTCCTACTTCTCTGCTGTGCTTGAAAGTTTACTATGTACCTCACTTTTTAGTAGAAGAGTGTATTTTGCTGGGGTTTGTTTTGCTTTTATCCCCTACCCTTTTTTGGCGAGGTTCCTATGTCGCCATCTTAACCAGAAGTCCTATATATATTTTTTTTGGAGAGAAAGAGAGAGAGGGAGGGAGAGGGAGACAGAGAATGGGCGCGCCAGTAGCTTCTCAACCGCTGTGAACTCCAGATGTGTGCGCCCCCTTGTGGGCAAGTGCAGCATTGCACCCTTGTGTCACTTTGCACCTGGCTAAACGTGGGACCTAGAGAAAGGAACCACGTTCTTAGGCTTAGCAGGCAGGCACCTAAACCGCCGAGCCATCTCTCCAGCCCTCTTAGAATATTTTTATAGCAAAATTCAACTTGGAATCATGTGTTACATTTGGATGTTAGGTTTTGTAGTGTTAGTCTGAGCCTGGTCTTTTAAGATTTTGGCTGTTTTGAGCAGGGCACAGTGCTGCACACTTTTAATCCCAACACTTGGGAGGCGGAAGTAGAAGGATCTCTGGGATTTCGAGGACAGCCTGAGACTAGATAGCAAACTCCAGTTCAGCCTAGGCTAGAGTGAGACCTCAAAAAAAAAAAAAAAAAAAAAAAAAAAAAAAAAAAAAGAGAAAAGACGATTTTGCCTGTTTTGAGGGTTGTAGGCTTGTTATTTACAATGTTTGTAGAAACCCTTAATTTGGAATTGTCTTTTCATGGTTACGCTTAGATTATCCATCTTTGTCAAGAATGTCACAGAAGTGATGCTACATTCCTCTTGTTTCATCCTGGCAATTGGTGTGTTGGCTTCATATTGTCTCATTGCTTGTTAGGCTGATATCTGCTAGGTTTCTACACGTTAGTGACTTTTTGGGTGGGGTATGGTGGCATGTGCTTGTAATCCTAGCACTCAGGAGATTGAACCAAGAGAATCATGAGTGAAAGGCCAGCTTGGGCTACATAGTGAGTTTGAGGCCAGACAGAGCAACATATTGAGATCCTGTCTCAAAACAAACAAATTAAGCAAAAACATTACTCTTTTCCCTTTAATAATTAATAGTTATTTTTGGGGGAAGTTTAAAAAATTATATAGCTGTCCTTCATTAAATTGTATTTATATCTATGTGAGCATATTTTCTTTTTCTGTGCTAGTCATTAGGTTATGTGATGGTTAATCACTGGTTATGAATTAGCATTAGTATCACTATGGAAGCAAGTCTCTGAGGGATTTTCTAGATTAGGTAAATTGAGGTGAAAAGACCCACCCTGACTGTGGGCATCATCGAGGCAGGCTGGGCTCCTGCACTGAATATAAAGGAGAAAGCAAGCTGAGCAGCAGTGTTCATTGCTCTCTGCTTCTTCTTTCCATACTGAATGTGACCAGCTGCCTCAAGCTCCTGCTGCTGTGCCTTCCCTGCCATGATGAATTGTTACCCAGAACTATAAGCTGAAGTAAACATTTCCTTCTTTAAGGTGCTTTGGGTCAGGTATTTGGTCCAGCAGCAAGAAAGTAATACAGAAAATCGGTATTGAAAAGTTCTTGACCGTATGGTTGGTTTGTAGGCCTTTGGACTGGTTTATGGGAGAATGTGTAAGAGTTTCGAACTTGGGGCCTGAGAAGCCCTGGCTGTAAGCAGAGCTTAAGGACCTTTTCTGATGGGAGTTTGGAAGACCAGAAGGCTGGGTGAAGTATAGACTGTGGAAGCCAGGCTCATGAGGTTTCAGAGGAGCAAGGACTCTTACCAGGAAGTAGGCTAGAGGAAGTTCGTATTATATGCTGTCAAAGAACTTGGCTGCATTCAACCTTCATCCTGAGAACTTGAATGCTGGACTCCAAAGTAATGGACTTGCCAAAAAGAAAAAGAAAGAAAAAGCCGAGTGTGGTGGCGCATACCTTTAATCCCAATTCTCTGGAGGCCAAGGTAGAAAAATCTCCCTGAGATTGAGACCAATTTGAGACTACAGAGTGAATTCCAGTTCAGCTTGGGCTAGAGTGAGACCCTACCTTGAAAAACAAACAGAAAACCATACCCCAGTAGAAATTATTTCCGAATTGTGCAGTGCTTTTGTCTCTTACATTAGAAAGCACTCTGATTAGTTTGTTTACTACACTGTTGATCAAGGCTACTTTGGCTATTTTCCAGGTTGTTGATCATTTACTGTTTTATTGGTGATTGCATACTTAAATTTTTTTCTGTTGGGAAAGAGAACATATTCAAAATAGTAAAGCGGGGCAGGAGAGATGGCTTAGTGGATAAGGCGCTTGCCTGTGAAGCATAAGGATCCAGTTTTGATTCTCTAGTGCTCACCTAAGCCAGATGCACAAGGTGGCACAGGCATTTGAAGTTTATTTGCAGTGGTTGGAGGCCCTGGCATGCTCATTCTCTCTCTATCTGCCTCTCTCTTGTCTCTCTTTCTCTCTCATAAATAAATAAAAATAAAATAGTAAAGCTATAAATAAAACACCAGCAATAAAAAAGGAGAAAATTTTGTTGCTAGGGATAGCACAAGGCCTTGTACATGCTTAGTAAGTGCTCTGCTGCCCTTAAAATGCTTACATCTTAAATGTGTAATCATTTTAGTTTTCAAATTTAATTCTTTAATCAAGGATTAAAACATTGTATACACTTATTAGAGTTCCTTGGTAGCAATACACACACATGGTTTAAAAGTTAGTTAGGATGAAATATTTATCATAGTCTGTATATATTGTTTTCACAACATGTTAATAAAGGATACAACTTCATATGCAGTTTGAAAGAGGAGAGAACTAAAAGGAAATGATGTAATATAATTCATATCTGGAAACACTAAGGAAATTTGGCCTTAGCAGTAGTCTTTTTTTTGCAGCAATGTGTGACTTGCATTTCAGTTCTCAAATATACAAAGATCATTTCTGTGAGAGTATAAGTTTTTCATAGATGACTGAAATTATTCAAACTAAAGCCCTAGGGTTTATTAACACTCAGAATTTTAAGGTAAAGCTACGTTAGCTAATTAAAAAAGTTATTGAAAAGTTAAATATTCCTAAAATTTTTTTCTATTTAGCTTAATTAGTATTTCAATATGAATATTTTTGAAAACCCAGAAAATTTAATGAAGAGATAACAGCAAAATTTATAGTTTACTTGTTTTTTCTTTTTACAAAAGAACTTTCTCTCTACTTAATAAATGTATCATTTCTTTTTCTTTTTCTTTTTCTTTTTTTTTCAGTTTTCCGAGGTAAGGTTTCACTCTAGCTCAGGCTGACCTGGAATTCACTATGTTGTCTCAAGGTGGCCTCAAACTCATGGTGATCCTCCTCACCTCTGCCTCCTGAGTGCTGGGATTAAAGGCATGCGCCACCATGCCCAGCCTCTCATTTTATTTTTATTTATCCCAAAGTTGTCCAATATTGAAAGTTACCAGTTTCTAGGTTGTAAAGTTATATATGGTTCTATTTTAGTATATTGGAGGTGGAGTTTTATTGATGATTATTGTGATTTTTGTTCAGCTTAG
This sequence comes from Orientallactaga sibirica, assembly GCA_036365145.1. Taxonomy (NCBI): domain Eukaryota; kingdom Metazoa; phylum Chordata; class Mammalia; order Rodentia; family Dipodidae; genus Orientallactaga; species Orientallactaga sibirica. The sequence continues at coordinate 10,421,386 of JAEOAD010000035.1, read as the reverse complement.
TTTTTTTTTTTGGGGGGAAGAGAGAGACAGGGAAAGGAAGACAGACAGAGATGGGCACACCAGCAGCCTCTCAGCTACTGCGAACGAAATCCAGATGCATGCACCCCTTGTGGTGAAGTGTGGCATTGCGCCCTTGCGTCACTTTGCATCTGGCTAAATGTGGGACCCGGAGATTGGAACCGGTGGAGATTGGAACCGGCATTCTTAGACTTAGGAGGCAGGTGCCTTAACCGCTAAGCCATCTCCCCATCCCTTGTTCAGCTTAATTTTGACCAGTTTTCTTTTTCTTTTTTTTTTTTTTTTTTGAGGTAGGGTCTCACTCCAGTTCAAGCTAACCTGGAATTCACTGTGTTGTCTCAGGGTGGCCTCGAACTCTCGGCAATTCTTCTACCTTTGCCTCCTGAGTGCTGGGATTAAAGGAATGCACCACCATGCCCAGCTCCAGTTTTCTTTTCTTTTAGCAATCAGTACATAGCAATTCAGTGAAAAAGCAGCATTTATGACTTAGTTACCATGTTCTCTTTGTATACTTCTCAGTTTAAAAATTTTTTTATTATTTAATTATGTATTTGAGAGAGAGAGAAAGAAGCAGATAGAGAAAGAGAGATGGGGTGAGAGAAAATGGGCATGCCAGGGCCTCCAGCCATAGCAAACGAACTCCAGATGCATGTGCCACCATGTGCATCAGGCTTACATGGATACTGGGGAATCAACCTAGGTCCTTAGGCTTTGTAGGCAATCACCCTAACTGCCAAGCCATCTCTCTAGCCCCAGTTCTCAGTTTTTATTGCTGAAATATGTGAGCACCTAGCAGCTACTGTTGCATTTGCTCATCTTCCTGTATAGGTAGTCCTTGGCTTTCATTAGCAGAAATCAACAAGCTTTTCATTGTGCAGCTTCAGATACTCCTTTCCAGAGTCTGTATTACCAGTTTATGTTAGAGGATGCAACTCCTGAATTAGGAATAGCCAAAAAGAAGACAAGTTTAATAGGGCAGTATGGGGGAAGAATTATTTATTTTAAATGATACTTTTGTTTTTTTTGAGGTAAGGGCTCACTGTAGCCCAGGCTGACCTTGAACTCACTGTGTAGTTTCAGGGTAGCCTTGAACTCGTGGCAGTCCTCCTATCTCTGCCTCCCGAGTACTGGGATTAAAGGCGTGTGCCACCACGTCTGGCTCCAGTGATAATTAAAAAAAAATATATATATATATATATATATATTTACTTTATTTATTTGAGGAGAGAGAGAGAGAGAGAGAGAGAACGAACACGGGTGTGTCAGGGCCTCCAGCCACTGCAAACGAGCTCCAGATGCATGTACCCCCTTGTGCATCTAGCTTATGTGGGTCCTGGAGAGTCGAACTGGGGTCCTTTGGCTTTGCGGGCAAATACCATAACCATTAAGCCATCACTCTAGCCCTAATTTATCTTTTCTTTCGATGAATCTGAAAGAAAATTGGTCAACATTTGTATTTTGTTTTTTGAGTTTAAGATTTTTGTAACAGAATTAAGTCACATTTCTGATGGTATAAATCTTCGGTGGTTAGAATAAAAAGAAACACTTTAAAAAGGTTGTTTATTGCATAATATAAATTGAGGGTTGATACTATGGTTTTGGTTAGAAGTAACTGAAAATCCAATGCAAACTGATTTCAAAAGTAAGGAAAGGGCCAGGCATGGTGATGCACGCCTTTAATACCAGCACTTGGGAACAGAGGTAGGAGGATTGCCATGAGTTCAAAGCAACCCTGAGACTACAGAATGAATTCCAGGTCAGCTGAGCTAGAGTGAGACCCTACCTTGAAAACCAAAACCAAAAAAATAAATAAATAAAAAAAAAAAAGAGTAAAGAAAGGGCTGGAGAGATGGTTCTGTGATGTAGGCAATTGCTTGCAAAACCTTAAGATACAGGTTCAATTCCCCAGTACTCATGTACAGCCAAAGTTTGTTTGCAGAGTCAGGAGGTCCTGGTGCGTCCTTTCTATCCCTCTGTGTCTCTCTCTGTTTGAAACAAACAAACAAACAAACAAACAAACAAACAAACAAAGTTTTTTTTTTTTTAAAAGTAAGGAAGGTTTTCCTGGCTGACTTAGGCACGAGCAGCAGCTTGCAGAGCTATCAAATGTTCAGGTTCTGTGAGCCTCACTGAAGTATAGACTTCTCTTTAGCACAGTTTTTCCTCAAACTTATAGGTTTACATTGGAACAGCATACCTCCCTAGCAGGTGGGGAAGGAGAGCGAAGTGCTTCCTGTAGCCCTCCCTAAAAGATTAAGATTCCCCCAACACCCCTCAGAATCTTTCCTCTGTGGTCTTAATTAGCCAGAGTTAGATTCCTCATCTCTTTGTGAACCAGTCATTGCACTGATGCTGATGGTATTATTGAGGTACATGAACTGTTATGAGGGAAATACAAGTATTTTGACCAAAAATTAGGGTTTATATTTAGAAAGAATTTGGGTTCTGCTTGATCACAAGCAGTCTTCATTACTTGGCTTTGTGGCTTACATTTCATTCAAAGTATGACTTAGAAATTACTTGTGCTAAAATCAAGTTTTTATTCTTATTTAAAAAATTTTTATTTTATTTATTTATTACAGACAGAGGGAAAGAGAGAGACAGAGAGTGAGAATGGGCACACCAGGGCCTCTAGCCACTGCAAATGAACTCCAGACGTGTGTGCCTCTTATGCATCTGGCTTACGTGGGACCTGGAGAGTCTATCCGGGATCCTTTGGCTTCACAGGCTTGCACTTTAACTGCTAAGCCATCTCTTCAGCCCTACAATCAAGTTTCATGTTGCCTTTTACCTTTTCTCTGACCACCTGTAAACAATGCCTTCTCTAATAATGTAATTTGAAGAATGTTTTAAATTGTACTTAAGCCATTTTTACAGTTTATAAACATTATGTACATTCAATTAAATTGTTATATATTTCTAGTAGGTTCTTTTTTAAAAAATTATTTATTTACTTGAGAGAAAGAGCGAGAGAGAATGCACAAGAGGGCACACAAGGGCCTCTAGCCACAGCAAATGAACTCCAGGTGCTTGCGGCCCCTTGTGTATCTGGCTTTACGTGGGTCCTGGGGAACTGAACCTGGTTTCTTTGGCTTTGCCACCAAGTGCCTTAACCACTAAACCATCTCTCCAGCCCTAATAATGTACTTTTGATTTAGGGATTCTGGGCTAGTGTTGCTATGTGGAAAGCAATGAATTATAAATATCTCTAATTAAATTTTAATTTAAAATTGTATATATATTGTCATGAAAATGATACCTTTCTCATCTTTGTAATCCTTTGTTGACTAATCCTTTCTCTGGAGACTTATAAAATTTGCTTATAGTACTCCTTTGGCAAGCAGTGTGAATCTTGGATTATTATCTTTTTATATATGTCATACTAGGATTATCTCTTAAACTGCAGCACAAATAAACTCCAATATATCTTTATTGTTGGTGACAACTGAAGAAGGTGTGGTTAGGAAAAAGTCTATTTAAAACAATATGATACATACTTACTCTGCATAGTAAATGTTATGTGTATCATAGACTGTAGGAACAATAAAGATGAGCAACATTTGATTCCTGTTTTCAAGGAGTTAAATAAAGTTATGTATAATAAAACAGGCAGAGAAGAAAGCTACTTTTGGAAGGTGGGGAGTGGAAAAGGGCCAGTCATGGGAGTGACATTTGTATTGACCTGCAAGAAGACAGTGTTTTGTAAAATAGGCTTAGAAAGAGGGCATGTTAGATAGAAAGAAACAGTAAGATGTAGAGTATACAGGCAGGCAAGTGCAAAGGCATAGGTTTGGAGTAGACTACTTGGGGAGAATAGAAGCACAATGGGAACTAAGGATGGAATTGTAGGTAGGGGCCATTTTAGAAAGCTTACTAATAAATTTGAATTTGACTTTGGATAATGGGAAGCCACTGAATCTATTTTTTTTTTAGGCCAGAGTGTTGGAAATTGCTTTCTATCAAAATAGGTGAAGCCTTGAGATTTGTAGTTTTTTTTTTTTTTTGCCATTATTTAGTACTTAATGGAGTTCATTAATTTTTTTTTTTTTTCTAGGTAGGGTCTCACTTTAGTCCAGACTGACCTGGAATTCACTATGTAGTCTCAGGGTGGCCTTGAGCTCACAGTGATCCTCCTACCTCTGCTTCCTGGGCGCTGGGATTAAAGGCGTGTACCACCACGTCCAGCTTGAGTTCATTAGTTTTTAAGGTGTACTTACTGCATATTTGCTGTGAGGCAGCTATCAATTTCTGGGGATACAACAATGAACAAGATGGGCAGAATTTCTGCTGTCATTGAGCTTGTATCTTAATTTGTGGGGAATTGGGAAATAAATGTAAATAAATAGGATTATTTCAGATATTGGTAAGAGCTAATATAGGTGATAACATGACAAAGGGTAGGCTTGGAACTAGTCACAGGAGACTCACCAGCTAGAGGTTGGTAAGTCTGTGGGGTCCTGGGAGAGTTACTTCTGAGAGCCTTATGTCTTCTGAATTTTGAGGTCTAAGAGGTTCCTGGAATTGTATGGACTGGGCTGAGGCTGATATTCTTTGGCTGCCTGACAGGTTGGGGGTAATTAGGCCTGCTGATGAGTTTGAGCTTTGTTCTGAAGAACCTTGGATTTTCATAGCATGGCTGGATGAGAGTGGGGACAAAAAAGGGAGGCTGAAGGTTATGGCATGGAATCTATTCACCTCCACCTGGAAAAAAGTTATAATAAAAACATACAGCATTGAGGGGGCTTGAGAGAGCATGAGATTGACTTTCAATGGCCAAGATTTTCATAGAGCTCTTCATTCTCCAGACTCAAGCATGCTATGATATTAGCAGAAATGCAGGACTGGAATTGGGGACAATTGAAAAGGAGATAGCAGCAAGCTTGGCATTGTATCTGGGTTGTGGAACAGGTACTGGACAGGTTCCTATAAAATTTTGTCTACAAGTAGCTGTAAGTCTGTTCCATTGAACCTCAGAGGCACAGTCCCAGAAAGACAATACTGATCTGAGTTGCTGTGCTGGGTCTCCTGTTTGGCAAGCTCTTCTTTATGTTGAGGAAAAGAGGCACAGGCCATGAAAATTATTCCCTTTCATGTAAAATAACATGCATCAAGTCATATACTACAAATGATCCTGTCAAGGAAACAAAGCCTACTGAAAGGATTATATTTGAAGGCATTATCATTTATTTGTAGCTGTCAGTTAAAACCAGAATAAATTTAAATTTGTTTCACTAAAAAGTTTACTTGCACATGTGTATGCGTACTAGAGTCTCTTGCTGCTGCAGAAGAACTTGTGCCACTTTTTGCATCTGGCTTTACATTGGTGCTGGAGAATCAAACCCAGGCCAGCAGGTTTTGTAGACAGGTGCCTTTAACTGCAGAACCATCTTTTCAGACCCAAATTTCATTTTTTTTTAAATCTTGAGGCAAGTACAACAGACTAGCCTTTTAAAAAAATTTTTTTATGAGAGAGAGAGGAGAGAGAGAATTGGTGCACCAGGGCCTCTAGCTACTGCATTTGAACTCCAGACATGTGTGCCCCCTTGTGCGCATATGTGACATTGCATTCCTGCATCACTGTGCATCTGGCTTACTTGGGACCTGGGGAGTTGAACATGAGTTCTTAGGCTTGGCAGGTAAGTGCCTTGACTATTAAGCCATCTCTCCAGCCCAAGAATTTCATTTTTAAAACCTCTGCTAATGGTTAGGAAATAATCTAATATAGTAATCTCAAAGTGGAGTGTCTCTCTCTTTCTCTCTCTCTCACCCTCCCTCTCTCCCTGTGTCCCTCCCTCTCTCCCTCCCTCCCTCCATGGTACATGAAGACTTCTCAAGGTACCTGGTTCTAAGGGTTCCAATTTCTACATCTACTTCCTTAAATATTCTAAAAAATCCTTCTGTTTGAGAACACTGAAGTCTGTTGGTTTTTCGGTTTCTATTTTCATTTTCCAGTGCTCTGCTCCCACTAAATAAAGACATGCTTCTCACTCATCTCAAATCTTTTTTTGGTTATATTTACCTGGTATTTTTTCAATTGAAAATTTTAATACATGAACATACTATAATTTGTAACAATTTCTTCCCATTGCCCTCTTTTGTCTCCCCTCCCCAACTCTCATTCCACTCTACGTCCTTCTTTTTTCAAGTAGTCCTTCTTCTCTTTTAATGTCTTATTCTCTTCCTTCTCCATCATCATCTTTTTTTGAGGTAGGGTCTCACTCTAGCTCAGGCTGACCTGGAATTTACTGTGTAGTCTCAGGGTGGCCGAGAACTCACAGCAATCCTCCTAGGTGCCTCCCGACTGCTGGGGTTAAAGGTGTGCGCCACCACGCCTGGCTTTTCTTCTCCATCATTCTTATGTTAAAGTGTTGATGTATTCAGCATAGTGCAGGTCTTGTGCAAGTTAATGACCTCTACTGTGAGGTCTTGAATGCGCCAATTATTTCATGACTGGAGGATCATGTCCCACTGCACTTGTCCCCACCCTGTGGCTCTTACTTTCCTTCCTGCCCTCTTTTGCAGTGTTCTCTGAGCCTTAGCGGGCATGATAGGTATGTCTCATTTAGCACTGGGCTCTCAACAGCCTCTTGTGTTGAGCACTTTGTTGAGTCTCCTCAGTATCCATAGCCTTCACCTAAGAGAAGCTTCTCTGGCCAGTGGTGAGAGCAGATCCTAATATGTTTTCTGCTACCTGCACGATGTCCTCTGAGCCCTGCTGGCTTTGATAGCAATGCCAGTGTTGACTGTCACTTATCATTATCTTGATGAGTCTTGGGTGTCCAGTAGTTGCATCTGTTTGGCAGTTACACCAGGAGGGGACACACAGGCGTTTCTATGTATGGCACCACCACGCATTAGGTTTTGAAGATTGAGGTGTGAAACAGAAAGGAAAACTTTAGCATGTTAGCCTCCTAGGGAAGAGAAGAGAAGAACGTGCTGAGCTGCAGCAGCAGCACTGCTTTATTTCTGTAGTTTTCAAGCTAGTGGCTAGTTCCCATCACCTCCCTGGGCACTTTGGTGCCACTGAGATCCTGACTATGTACAGTAACAGCACATTGCTTTGAATAAAAACCCATCACAGGCTTGTTTTAACAGAAATGTCTAATTTTTGCCATTAGTTTGGCAAAACCAAAGAAACTAAGATAGGATCCATTCCTTCAAGTAATTTTGGTACTGTTTCTCCCTTAAATATTAGAAAATTTTAAAGAATTCAATGGCAAATACAACTGATCCTTGAATTTTCTTTCTGGAAAGATTTTTTTCTTGTCTATGTTCATATGTGTTTGAGGATATGCGTGCATATGTGTACATGTGCATATGTTTGTACATTTGTGTGGAGAGGAGAGGACAGCCTTGAGTGTCATTCTCAGGTACACTGTCCACCTCTTTTTGAGATAGTCTCTTTTTGACCTGGAGCTCACTGATGAGGCTAAACTGGTTTGCCCGCAAACTCCAGGACCTACCAGTTTCTGCTTTCACAGTGCTGAGATTATAGGTGTGTGCCACCATTCCAGGCATGGAAGATTTTTAATTTGGTATTCAGTTTTTTTTTTTTTAAATTTGATAGAGTTATTCAAGTTCTATTACTTTCTGGTCATTTTATGAATTGAATTTTCCTAGGACTGCCTATTCATAGTTTAAAAATTATTTTAATAATTTGTTTGCAGGATGGTTTTCTGTTTCATTTCTTATGAATTGTGTACTTTAAAACATTTCTAATATATTTATTTTGTGCCTTCTCTCTTTTGATGACTCTTTTTAGAGATAATGCTAATCTTGTGAACTATCTTTAAAAATTTTAATTTATTTGCACTGTGTGTGTGTATGTATGTGTGTGCGTGCGCATGGGGCGCCAGGGTTTCTTGCTGCTGCAAATATGTGCCACTTTGCATCTGGCTTTATGTGGGCTCTAGGGAAACAAACCCAGGCTCACACTCAGGAACCACACAATTAAGTTACAAAAAATTGCAACAATATCTCATAATATTTAGTAAGTTTATGTTTTTTTTTGAAAAAAATATATTTTATTTATTTATTTGAGAGAGAGAGGGGAGAGAGAGAGAGAGGTAGAGATAGAGTGAGAAAGAGAGAATAGGAGCACCAGGGCCTCTAGCCACTGCAAACGAACTCCAGATGCATGCCCTTCCTTGTGCATCTGGCTTACGTGGGTCCTGGGGAATCCAACCGGGGTCCTTTGGCTTTGCAGGCAAGTGCCTTTACTGCTAGGCCATCTTCTCCAGCCTAGTTTATGGTTTTTGTTGGGCTATGTTGATAGCTATCCTGGACTATGGGTTGGACACCCACCCCTGGGTCTCCTCTCCTCTCCTCTCCTCTCCTCTCCTCTCCTCTCCTCTCCTCTCCTCTCCTCTCCTCTCCCCCTCCCCTCCTCCCCCCCTCCCCCCTCCCCTCCCCTCCCCTCCCCCCTCCCCTCCCCCCCTCCCCTCCCCCTTTTTTCAAGGAATAGTCTCACTCTAGACCAGGCTGACCTGGAACTCACTTTGACTCTGTAGTCCCAGGGTGGCCTCAAACTCAAGGCAGTTCTCTTAGCTCTGCCTTCAAAAGGCATATCCCACCATTCCTGGCTCGCTTTTAATTTCTTTTTTTCTTTTTTTTTTTTTTTTTTTTTGCAAGGTAGGGTCTCACTCTGGTCCAGGCTGACCTGGAATTAACTATGTAGTCTCAGGGTGGCCTCGAACTCTTGGCGATCCTCCTACCTCTGCCTCCCGAGTGCTGGGATTAAAGGCGTACGCCACCACACCCAGCTTTGCTTTTAATTTCTAACCTAATTTTTGGTTCCTTAGATTTCTTTTTTTTGAAAACAATTATCTTATTTATCTATATATATCTATATCTATATCTATCTATCTATCTATCTATCTATCTATCTATCTATCTATCTATCTATATATATATATAGAGAGAGAAAGAATTGGCATACCAGGGCCTCAGCCACTGATTTTGAATTCCAGATGCATGTGTGACCTTGTGCTTGCCTCACCTTTGTGCGTCTGGCTTACGTGGGATCTGGAGAATTGAACATGGGTCCTTAGGCTTCGCAGGCAAGCACCTTAACTGCTGAGTCATCTCTCCAGCCCAGTTCTTTAGATTTCTAAGTAGACCCTGATTCATTCTCACAAATTTTGATTTGTTGTTGTTTTACTGTTCCATTTTAAGTGTTTTCTATTTTTCTTTTTTTTACCTGTGAGGAGTTAAGAGCTATGTTTTTAATTTATAGTGCTTTAAAATGTCACTAGTTTAAAATTTTCTAGTGCTTTCCAGTAGCATTTGTTCAGTATTTGTAATGTTCCATATGGTTTTCACAATATCATTTCTTCTAGAGTTGTTATATTGCATCTGTGTCTGCTAGATCCAGCTTGTTGTTAAGGCTGTTCAAATTTTGCCTGCTTAACTATAAATTATTGAGAGCTGTGCGTTAAAGTTACTTATTTTAATGGAGGATTTGCCAATTTTTCTTTGTATGTCTTGTTAGTTTTTGCCCATTATACATTTAGAAGCTAGATTAATTAGATTCATAAATGTAGAATTACTATGTTTCTGGTGAATTGCACTTTTTATCTAATGGCCATCATTTAAGGCTTTTTGCCTTAAATTTCTTCTTTTTCTCCTCACTTATATCTAAGAAATATATTTATTTAGTATTTACCTGGTTTGTCTTCATTTGAAATTATTTTCATTCATTCTGTATTTTAGATGGCTTTTAGAAACAGTGTATCTATGAGTTACTTTTCTCATTGTTCTTACTGAATTGTCTGACAAAAGCAACATACATTACCGGATGGATTCAGCAAGCCAATTTAATTTTTTTGTCACAATAAAAAGTAATAAAGTTATGTAAATACTTTTTTAATTAATAAAAAAGCAACTTAAGGAAGAAAGAGTTTATTTCAGTTTACAATTCAAGGGCATACAGTCCCTCAAGGCAAGAAGGCACATTGCATGCATCTGCAATCAGGAAACAGAGTGAGCAAGAAGTGGAGACTGTGGGCTGGAGAGATGTCTTAGTGGTTAAGGTGCATGCCTGCCAAGCCTAAGGACCCTGGTTCAATTCTCCAGGTCCCACGTAAGCCAGATGCACATGGTGGTACATGTGTCTGGAGTTCGTCTGCAGTGACTAGAGGCCCTGGTGCTCCCATTCTCATTCTCTCTCTCTCTGTCTGTCTGTCTCTAATAAATAAATAAATAAATGAAAATAAAATCTTAAAAAAAAAAAGAAGTGGAGTCTGGCTATAAAACTTTCAAGGCCTTCCCCTAGTGACCCACTTTATTTAGCCAGGCTCTACCTACTAAGGGTTCCACAGCCTTTCCAAACAGCACCACCAGCTGGGGACCAAGTGTTCAAACACATGGGAGACATTTCACAGTTAAACCACAACATTCCTCTTCTTCATGGTCATCTCGTGATGCAGAATACATCCATTCCAACTTCAAAAGTTCTCATAAGTCTTAATAGTGTGAACACTATTCAAGAGTCTCTTCTGCTTTCTTTCCTTGAGATGGAATCTCACATGGAACTGGAACTGCCATTTTTGGGTCAGATAGTCTCACCAGTGAGCCCTAGTGATTTTCTTGTCTTTATCCCGCCTCAAAACTAGGGCTATAGGGATGTGTAGCATGCCTTGCTTTTTACATGGGTGCTGGGGAAATGAACTCACCTCTCTATCCCCTCTGTCATTTTCATCAATAGTCTTACAGCTAGTTCTTGCCTTTTGAAGTTTTCATGCTATCTAAAGCATTTACTTTAGTTGGGCATGGTGGTACATGCTGTTAATCCCAGCACCTGGGAGGCAGAGGTAGGAGGATCACAGTGAGTTTGAGCCCATCCTGAGACTACATGGTGAATTCCAGGTCAGCCCGGGCTAGAGTGAGTCCCTACCTTAAAAACAACAACAACAACAACACCAAAAATAAAGTATTTACCTTGCAAACAACTTTGAATTAATAAATGGTGCTCACAAAGAACTTGAAAAGTAGATAGGTTAAATATCTTACCCAAGGTTACATAGTTATTCAATTTTTATGACTATGAAGCCTTATCTCTTAATTACTCAATGAACTTGTGACTTTTTCAATGCATTTTGTGCATGTATAGGTATATGTGTGTGGAAGCTAGAGATAGCTCAGTGGCTATAATGGCTTGCCATGTAAGCATGAAGACCTGAGTTTGGATTTCCAACACTCATGTAAAATGTGCACTTGTAATCCAGTTCTTGGGAGGGCAGGGTCAGGTAGATCCCTAGGACTTGCTGGTTAGCTCATCTAGGTGACTCAGTGAGCATAGGCTGAGCAAGAGATCCTGTCTCAAAGAACAAGGTGAAGAGTGATGGGGAAGATACCAGACAGTGACCTCTGGCCTCCACACATACATGTATAAATGTGCACACACACCTGAACACATGTGCACTCACACATTAATGCATATGAATACACATATGCACACGGCACACACATACATGTGTCATCCTTGAACTAAAGAAAAACCTCAAACAACCCATTGACTTGGGTTCTTTTATTGGGTTGTCTTGCAAGTGCAGTTTAGAAGAGGTAAGTAGTATGAGGTTATGTAGCTAATGAACAACAAACTATAGCATTGAATCCAGGTTTCACTGACTTAAGATTCCATATCTATATAATAATAATTATTATTTTTTCCAAGGTAGGGTCTCACTCTGGCTCAGGCTGACCTGGAATTCACTATGTAGTCTCAGGGAAGATTCCACATTTTTAACCATGTTTTTCTCTGCTTTCAGTAATAAAGTAGAATTCCTTACTTTCCTATGCCCTGTTTTCATTCTGCATAGAAATTACCTGTGATTCTTTGATTGTTCAATGAGTATGCTCTCTTCCCCAGCTCCTCACCTTCTTTCTCCTTCCCCGTGCTAAGAATAGGACCCAGGGTCTTACACATGCTGAGCAAACACTAATCACTGATTTATACCCACAGCCCAATTTAGACATGAATGTTTGTAAGTCTTAAAGCTCAAAGTGACTGTTAGTGGATCATCTTACTTGGTTTATTTATTTAATTAATTTATTTATCATTTTGAGGCAGGCCCAGCAGACTGGCCTTTTTTTTATGCCAGAGAGAGGGAGGGAGGGAGGGAGGGGGAGGGACAGAGACACAGAGAGAGAATTGGTGCACCAGAGCCTGCAGCTACTGCAGTTGCACTCCAGACATACCCCCTTTGTGCATGTGCGACTTTACGTGCTTGTGTCACTGTGTGTCTGGCTTAGGTGGGACCTGGAGAGTTGAATATGAGTCCTTAGGCATCTCAGGTAAGTGCCTTAACTGCTGAGCCCCCTTATTTGGTTTATTTTTGATACAGGATCTTGTTATGTAGCCCAGCCTGACCTTGAAGTCATGATCCTTCTCCTTAGCTTCCTCTGTGCTAGACTTAGAGACATGTATCACCTACATACACTGTCTTCCACTCCCTGTGGACTACTTGGAGAAAGTATCTTGGGTCCTGGCCTTAACAGAGGATGTTGATTCTAGTCCTTTCTCTCTCAGCTACTAGCAATACCTCATTTCATTGTAGATCTACATGTTAGGGCCTGTGCTCAGGACCAGTAGTTTCCAATGCAATTTAATTTTTTAAAGCATGTGGTATTTGGGTGCATACGTGTGCATGTGTGTGGACAGGTGTGCATGGAGGCCAGAGGTCAGCATTGGGTCATCTTCCTTAAGTGCTCTTCACATTATTTTTTTGAGACAGGATCTTCCACTAAATCTGGAGTTCACCCATGTAACTAGACTAATTAGCCTCCTGGTGCAGGGATTAGAGGAACACAGCACCATGCCTAGCTTTTACATGGGTGCTGGGGATCAACATTCAGATTTTTATGCTTGTAAGGCAAGCACTTTACCCACTGAACTCATCTATCCAGCCCCTATTATATTATGTTCTCCTGTTGCTGTTGTCCACCTTATGTTGGCCAGGGGGTGATGTCCACCCTCTGCTCATGCCACCATTTTCCCCTGTCATCATGGAGCTTCCCCTCGAGCCCGTAAGCCAAAATAAACCTCTTTTTTCCTAAAAGCTACTCTTGATTGGTTGATTTCTACCAGCAGCGTGAGCCTGATTGCAATACTGACTCACGTGCTGCTCTTGTCTGGAAAGGTCCTCACAGACACAACTGGAAGTGTGCTTTATTAAGTCTCAGCATCTCTCAGTCAAGTTGATAACCTAAATTAAGTATCACATTGGTATTTCTCTGAGTTTGTCTACTTAATTTCTCATGATGTCTATTTTATTCAGCATTTCTGTTTGTTGCATAGTTGTATGTGTGCAGATTTGCTTACTGTGTGTCAAGTCCATGTGTATGTATGGTCTGTTCAATAATAACTAAATTATTTTTAAATTTTTTTCCTTTTTATTGGCAGCTTCCGTACTTACAGAAAATAAACCATGATAATTCCTTCCCCTTCACCATTTTCCCCTTCACAAATCTACACTCCATCATATCCCCTCCCTCTCTCCATTAGTCTGTTTGATTTTGATGCCATGGTCTTTTCCTCCTATTATGAGGGTCTTGTGAAGATAGTGCTAGGCACTGTGAGGTCATGGATATCAAGGCCAATTTCTGTCTGGTCAATTGCATTATAAGCAGTCCTACTATCCTTCAGCTCTTCTGCAATGGACCCTGGGCCTTGGAAGGTGTGATAGAGAATTTTCAGTGCTGAACATACCTCCATCACGTCTTCTCAGCACTATGGTGCCTCTTGGGACATCCCAGAGGTCACCTATTTTCAAACTTTTTTATTTTAGAACGAGAGAGAGAGAGAGAGAGAGAGAATTGGCATGCCACAGCCTCAGCCACTGCAATTGAACTCCAGATGCTTGCACCACTTAATGGGCATGTGCGACCTTGTGCTTGCCTCACCTTTGTGCCTCTGGCTTATGTGGGATCTGGAGAGTCAAACATGGGTCCTTAGGCTTCGCAGACAAGCACCTTAACCACTAAGTCATCTCTCCAGTCCAATAACTTAATTATTAGCAAACAAACTTTGAATATTCACTTTAAAAGGTGAATAAAAAGTTTTACCCTTAAGTATTGTCATTGCAGAATATCTCAGAAATATACCACTTGTAATATTCTTTTTCAAAAATTGTATTTAATTGAGAGAGAGAAGAGAGAGAAAGAGGCAGACACAGAGAGAGTGAGTATGGGCACATCAGGGCTTCTTGCCACTGCAAGCAAATTCCAGATGCATGTGCCCCTCTGTGCATCTGGCTTTACATGGGTACTAGGGAATCAAACTCCCATCATTAGGCTTTGCAGACAACTGCCTTAACCACTGAGCAGTCTCTCCAGCCCAACATTATTCTTTGTATGAGCAACTGCAGTATAGTTGTAATATATTTCGAATCCTTTATTGTAATTTTTTTGCAATCTATATACACAGAAGTTGATATAATTGATAATGGTATTTAGGAGCTGGGATTAGTGTGTTTCACCACAATTGACTATCATCTTTTCTAATTGCTCCTTGTTTCTCCTCTCCATCTCCCTTATGCATGGATTATTCTCTCTCTCAGCTTTGCATTGTTCTTCAATTCTAATGTGAAGATTAACATAGCCATAACATACCTACTGAAGATTAACAGCAGCAGCCATGATGTACTTACTGGAAAGGGTAAGAGGAGAAAGAAAGGTAAAATGGAAATACGTTGGAGAAATTGAAGGCCTCTTCATCATTCGGTTAGACTCTGCCTTCACCATCTATTTTCTTAGTTGTTGCTCCTTTTCCTACTCTTTCCATTGGACTGTAGGGCTCTTTTATTTATTTATTTTTTCTTTCTTTTCTTTTCTCTTTTCTTTTTTCTCTTATTTTTTCTCCCCTTCCCTTCCCTTCTCTCACCTCCCCTCTTAACCTGGGTTAACCATCACAGTGGCTTGCAACCTGGAGTCCATGTTCATACTATCTGACTAGTCTTTTCTGGGGAGGAGGAAGGAGATGGGGTGGAAGATTTGACATGCTATCTTTGGATCTTGGGCTATATAGAGCAAGGAAGAAAGTATACATTGGGAGATGTACCTGACATTTAAAATGGAACTTCGAGGGCTGGAGAGATGGCTCAGGGATTAAGGCACATGCCTGCGAAGCCTAAGGATCCCAGTTTGATTCTTCAGGTCCCATGTAAGCCAGATGCACATGGTGGCATATGCATCTAGAGTTTGTTTGCAGTGGCTAGAGGCCCTGGTGTGCCCATTCTCTCTCTCCCTCTGTCTCTAATAAATAAATAAAATCTTTAAAAAATTTTAAAAAAGGAACTTTGAATTCTTTTGCTTCTAGAGTTATTCGTTTATTTGCTCATTAAGTAAATAGTGAGTTAGGGTCTCAGAAATTGTTTTTCTTTCAGTTTCAAAAAGATCATCTTTAAAGTCAGGCGTGGTGGCACACGCTTTAATCCCAGCACTTGGGAGACAGAGGTAGGAGAACCACCGTGAGTTCAAGGCCACCCTGAGACTACATAGTGAATTCTAGATCAGCCTGGGCTAGAGTGAGATCCTACCTCAAAAAAACAAAAACAAACAAACAAAAAAAGATCTTCTTTATTCCTAACATAATTACAATATATTTAAGTTTCAGATTCTGTTTCTTTCAAAATTTATATGAATATTTGGAGCATGATACATCTGAGTTTGAGTTTTTAAAAATATATTTTATTTATTTATTTGAGAGAAAGAGGCAGAGAGAGAGAAAGAGAGAGAGGGAGGGAGGGAGAATGGGCACGCCAGGCCCTCCAGCCACTGTAAATGAACTCCACATACATGCACCCCCTTGTCCATCTGGCTTACGTGGATCCTGGAGAATTGAACCTGCATCCTTTGGCTTTGTAGGCAAACACCTTAACTGCTAAGCCATCATTCCAGCCCCCTGAGTTTGAATTTTTTAAAAACTTAGAAGGAGGGAGAATGGGAATATGGGTGTGCCAGGGCCTATAGCCACTGCAAATGAACTCCACATGCATGCACCACATTCTGTCTGGTTTTACATGGTTACTCGGGAATAGAAATAGAGTTAGGTTTTGCAGACAAGAACCTTAACAGCTGAGCCATCTCTTTCCAACCCCCTGAGTTTGAGCTTTATCTCTCCCTTTTATTAGGTATGTAGTCTCTAGCCACTTGTTTTGTCTTTCCAAAGGCCTTTCATTTTTGTACCATGAGAACATAATGATTATGTGAGTGGCAGATAATGCATGACAGTTCTTAGAACAGTGCTTGGCTTACACAGTTCCCAATAAAATGGGACAGCTAAGATGCTATCACATACAAAGTTTGTCCTCAGTACTTAATGTGCTATCTTCCCAGGGAGATGTGAACAAGAGTTGGTGCCAGATAAGGTACCAAGGACAGACCAAAGAAATGGTTTCACCCAAGTCTGTCTTGGTGAACTGAGTATAACTGGGGTTACTTACAGGGGAATGGGTGAGAGGTTACCTACATACAGAGCACTGTAACTTACTGGTTGCTACACCACTGAGGAAAAAGCCCTCTCCTTGGGCTGGAGATGGCTTAGCGGTTAAGGCGTTTGCCTGCAAAGCCAAAGGACCTTGGTTCGATTCCCCAGGACCCACGTAAGCCAGATGCACAAGGGGGCGCATGCATCTGGAGTTCGTTTGCAGTGGCTGAAAGCCCTGGTGCACCCATTCTCTCTCTTTCTCTCTCTCTCTCTGCCTCTTTCCCTCTCTCAAATAAATAAATAAAAATAAAAATATTAAAAAAAAAAAAAAAGCCCTCTCCTTCATCCTCCTTTAACTGTTAACCCCTTATATATCCTCAGGGCTTCTACATCTGGTGAACTGTCTTCTGAGCCCTCCTTGACTCCCCACCCCCAAAAAAGGAAAAGGAATATTAATGGGCCCAGTTTTTCCTTTCCTCCCTGAGGGAAGGTTAGGTTAATGGGCCCAAGCTTGTGAGAGTTCCTGTGGGTAATCACAGCATGGTGTCAAAGACCATAAGGGCTCTGTCATGCTGGGAGTACCCAGTTCCACAGTAGTATTGAACAAGGTTCTTTCTCAGAAGCACTTTATTTTCATTTATTTTTTATTTTTTATTTTTGGAGGAGAGAGAGAAAGACAAACAGAGAGAGAGGGAGAGGGAACAGAGATGAGCGTGCCAGCAGTCTCAGCTGCTGTGAACGAAATTCAGATGCGTGTGCCCCCTTGTGGTCAAGTGCGGCATTGCGCCCTTGCGTCACTACATCTGGCTAAACGTGGGACCTAGAGATTGGAACCGGGTTCTTAGGCTTAGCAGGCAGGCGCCTTATCTGCTAAGCCATCTCTCCAGCCCCAGAAGCACTTTTAAAACTGAACACATTCGGATAATGATTAGGGATTCTTTTTTAAATGTCACATATTGAAATTTGGTCAGGATTTCAGAATTTGCATAAAATGGTCGCCTTTCTGTTGGTGTGTCCTTTTGAGCCATTTATGGCAATAGTGGGTACCTTGACTTAACTAGATTTCTCTAGAAAGCTATATAATATCTTTCTGGCATTACAATAAATGATAGTTTATAATATGTACCTTGTGGAGTTCTGTGATAAATTATGTATTAGCTTGGGAATCTGTGAGAAACCAGATACTTAGCATATAATTCAGGGGTGCATAAGGAATCAAGGCAGGAATTTAGTCAGTTGGCAGGAAGAGACCCTGGAGCAGCAGCTGTGAGTCAGAATCAAGCCATCCTTGGTTCTGCTTTTCTCCCTGTATTGGCTTCATTTTTATTCTTTCTGCATTATTGATTTTCTTCTTTGCATTTAGCTGTATGGTAGAATGTCCCAATCCTTACTACATTTGAACACTAATTGTAACTAGCTGTAGAGATTATTTGTTCTCCAGTTTGTGTCACAGTTTTATACTGATTCACTTTAACTGTGACAAGTGAAGTAGGGCTTCATGTATATATTTGATGTACCCTTGAGTATTGAGGGGGGAATTTTTTAGATAAAGGGGACAATGGGGGCCATGGAAGATTCTTCAGAAAGTCTATACCACAAGTAAGGTACTTAACTTTATAGCACTTAAGAAAGTCAAGATATTGTCATCATTATATGGCATATTACTTTAAAAATTTATTTATTTTTTATTTTATTTTTACTTATTTGAGCGATAGAGAGAAAGAGGCAGATATATAGAGAGAATGGGTGCACCAGGGCCTCTAGCCACTGCAAACACTGCATCACTTTGTGCATCTGGCTTATGTAAGTCCTGGGGAATTGAACTTGGGTCCTTTGGCTTTGCAGGCAGGCAGGCACTTTAACCACTAAGCAATCTCTCCAGCCCTAAAATTAATTAATTAATTAATTATTATCATTATTTGATTTTTCAGGGTAGGGTCTCGCTCTAGCCCAGGCTGACTTGGAATTCACTATGTAGTCTCAGGGTAGCCTTGAACTCAAAGCGATCCTTCTATCTCTGCCTTCTGAGTGCTGGGATTAAAGGCGTGTGCCACCACACCTGGCCAACATTTATGTTTTAAAAAATATTTTTCTTTATTTATTTGCAACAGGGGAGAGAGAGAGAATTGATGTGCCAGGGCATCTTGCCACTGCAAACAAATTCCAGATGTATGTGCCACTTTCTACATCTGGCTTTACATGGGTACTGGGGAATTGAACCCAGGCCGTCATTCTTTGCAAGAAAGTACCTTTAAACACTGAGTAATCTCTTCAGCCCCTAAAAATTTAGTTTTTTTTCAAGACAGGATCTCATATAGCTCAGGCTGGCCTTGAACTTGCTGTTTGCTGATGATAACCTTGAGCTTCTGATCTTCCTACCTCTACCTCCTGCATGCCCGGATTAGAGACATACACTAAGACACCTGATTTATGCAGAGCTGGTGATAAAACCCAGAACTTCACTCATGCTAGGTAAACATTCTAACAACTAAGCTACATACATTTTCAGCTCCAGATGCCATAGTACTTTGTAAAACATCACTGAATTGCACGTATAGTTAGAATAACATTTCATTTATCTAGAAATAAAAACAGACCCACGGAGTGCCTTCTATGGTCTGGAATATGTCAGGAATAGTAGTGTGATGATTATTAAATTGTTTTTAGTTATTGTGATGAGTATTGTGGGTTTTTTTTTTTTTGCAACTTGTTAAATATCCAAAATTGCTTTCATCACACATATTATTTATTTGAGAGAGGGAAAGAGGCAGAGAGAGAGAGAGAGAGAGAGAGAGAGAGGAGAGAATGGGCACACCAGGGCTTCCAGCCACTGCAAACGAACTCCAGATGCATGCGCCCCCTTGTGCATCTGGCTTACGTGGGTCCTGGGGAATTGAACCGGGGTCCTTTGGCTTTGCAGGCAAACACCTTACCTGCTAAGCCATCTCTCCAGCCCCCCATCTTGTAATTTCTTCCTTTGAATCTGAGAGCTTACAGGCTTTCTTAGTTATTTTTGTTTTATTGATTTGTATAAGTTGTACTGTATACATACTTGATTTTTGTGTTCCCAGTATTTGTAAATTTATTACAGAGAGTTTTCTGGTTTGAAATTATCAAAGATTAAATGTGTATTTGAATATAATAGTCTCCAGTTATTTGGAATGTTATTGTGTATTGCTCCAATATAGTGGCTTTATTGGGTCTGTCTGAGGTATCAATCAATTACAGAGAGACCTGTACTAAAATGTCTAAGAAGGCGTGCTAATTCTAATTTTTTGGTTTTTTTTTTTTTGTTTGTTTTCTCAAGGTAGTGTCTCGCTCTAGCCCAGGCTGACCTGGAATTCATTCTGTATTCTCTGGGTGGCCTTGAACTCATGGTGATCCTCCTACCTCTGCCTCCCAAGTGCTGGGATTAAAGGTGTGAGCCACCACACCCAGCTAATTTTTGGTTTTAATATTTTGTGGTTATATCATTGGGTATATACATGTTTAGAATCATGGCCTGACTAGTTGAATTTTTGATTTTCATAATCATTATATATAGCTTCTTTTAATATTCTCTCTTCTAATGACTTTTGTTCTTTTGTCTAACATGAACATGGCAAACTTAGTTTTTTGAGAGGAGAGGAAGGAAAAGATCACTTTTCAGGGTAGCCTTGAACTCATGACAACCATCCTACCTCTGCCTCCTAAGTGCTAGGACTAAAGAAAGGTGTGCGCCACCACGCCCAGCAATTAGCCTCTTTTCTATGCTGACATTTTATGTAACTTCAAATAAGAACTTACTTAAAAAATCCACAGAAATTTAGAATAAGTGAATCTAAACATTGTTTATTTGCAAAAGAGCTGTAAAAAATATACAAACTTTCAACAATAATGGTAAAGAAAAACAAAATAGACTGGGAAAACCCCCTTACTATTGAAAACAATACTATTAGTTTTTTTCACACTGATATTATTAAACAAAGTAGAGTGATGATGCTTTAGTGAACAGTAAGGAGAGAAGACTGCATCTTTAATGAAGAAGGCTTTTCACTGGTGCCAAACCAGATGAAGACAGTATAGACAAAGATAATTGTAGACAAGCATTGTTTATAAACACAGAAGAAAAACTAAATGAAATTAAAGCAAAACAATTTTATCTCTCTATTGAAAAATAAAACCAAATAAGGTTTTATTTTTCTCTATAAAAGAATGGTTTAAGTTCTGGAGTTTACCTAAGCAGATGCTGTGCTAAGACAGTGAAAGAGAAAAACCAAATCTCTAGGGATGATGGTCACCTAGTGACCCCATCAATTGTGTATGACAGTACCTGTTGAATTCCTTCCAGTACTTAGTGGTTCAGACTTTTAAACAACATTTTGATGTTTTTAATTTCTTTTCAAGTGAGCCATGTTGCATTCGTAATTTGTATTTAACCATACAAAGTTTTAAATGGAGTAAAATTAATGTATAATTTATTTACTCAAAGACAAGGCTTGCTGGGGCTGGAGAGATGTCTCAGTTGTTGAAGACACTTGCTTACAAAGCCTTATGAGCCGGGTTTGGGAAAGTAGCATATGTGTCTAGAATTCATTTGCCAAGGCAGCAGATCCTGTTACCCCTCATTCTCTTGTCTGTCTTTCTTTACTCTCTCTTAAATAAATACAATTTTTTAAAAAGACAAGGCCTGTTTTATTAATCTTTGTATCTCTAGCATCTTATATGATACTTGATACACTGGGGGTGAACTGAATAGATGAGTAGCAAACTATGTAATTCATAGTGAACTTTAGGCCAGCATGAGGTACATGGTAAGTAAGACCTTTTCATAAACAAAACTTCTCACACAAAATGTAATTTGTGTGTAAGAAATAAGAATTGTTTTCTTAGGGGAATTAATTCATTGTCATGTATTTGATGAAAATTTTAATAAGACATTTAGCATTAGTTCTTAATTATAACTTGAATTTTTGTTATGTATGATATGCTTCTCTAGTGCATATATAATTGGTATCACATTTCTTCAGCTGATGTTGCTTTTCTTTTTCAGCTAAGCCATTTACCTCTAAAGTGAAACAGATGCGATTACATAGAGAAGACTTTGAAATATTAAAGGTGATTGGTCGAGGAGCTTTTGGGGAGGTAAGAAACCATTGTATAAAATGTTTACTAATTGTTTCAGAATGTATTTTATACATTTGTGACGGAATTTAATGGAAATATTTACTTTCTATTATAATTGATATGGCTGATCAGGAAATATACATACCTATATATTCACACGAATATAAAGTTTGTGTGTACATGCATGCATGTGTGTGTGTGTGTGTGCGCGTGTGTGCGCGTGCATGTGTGTGTGTGGAGGTTAGAGGACAACCTCAAATGATGTTCCTCAGGAACACCATCTGTTTTTGAGACAAGGTCTCATATTAGCCTGGTGCTTGCCAGTTAGGATAGACTGCTGGCCATTGAGCTGTTTCCACCTCCCCAGTGCTGGAACTACAAATGCACACCACCATGCGTAGCATTGTTATGTCGGTTCTGGGAATTGAACTCAGGTACTCATGGTTGTGAAACAATCACTTTACCAACTGAGCTATCTTTCCATACCCTGGAAAATACATTAAAGCTGGGAATAAAATAGTTCTGTATGGAGTTGTTTTCTAAGGTGTTTCATATTTTCACATGTACTTCCTATGTCAATATAATATTGAATAATTTTCTGGACTCTTTGTTTCTTGACCTGTTTGCCTTTCTTTGTGCCAATGCCATACCATTTTATATTACTTTATCTTATAAGAAGTCTTAGTATCTGGTAGTATATATATTCTGACTTACCTTCTACTCTTCTGTTTTAAAAAATTATTGGTAGTTTTTATAAATGTATATAATACATTTTAATTATAATCTCTACCCACTACCTTCTCTTGGCTCTTCTTCTTGTCTCCTCTTTCAGTGAACCTCTTCATCCTAACTAATCCCTCTTCTACTTTGACAATTGTCTCTCCTCCTTCCCTTTCTCCTCTCTCTTTCTCGGAGGCATAGTCTCATTGTAGCCCAGGCTGACCTGGATCTCAGTTTGTGGCTCCAGGTAGCCTCAAACACAGCAATATTCCAACCTCTGCCCTCTCAGTGCTGGGATTATAAGCATGAGCCACCACATCTACTTTGAACTCTTTTATGTTTTTAAATTAGCTAACAGAATTTCTAAAATTGTAAATTTCAATTTGATTTTAAAGTGAAACTAATTAAAAATTTAGTTAGCTAAATCAAGTGAGTATAACCATCTGATTTTTGACAAAACAACAACAACAAAAAATACACATTGAACAAAAGATAGCATTTTCAACAATTGGTGATGGGAAAACTGATTATCTATTTGTAGAAGAATGAAACTAGATTCTTATTTCTCTTTCTGCACAAAACTCAACTCTAAATGGATCAAGTCCTTCAATGTAAGGCCTCAGACTCTGAAACAGCTAGAGGAAAAAGTAGGATATAATCCAAGATACAGGCATAGGGAAAGACTTTCTGAATAGAAGTAGAATATTTCTAGCATTGATTATTCCTCTGCATAGCCTCTTGAATATATTTATTGCTTGCTTTAATATGAACCATTCTATCCAGTATCCTCACTAGAGCTATCTTAGAGGTTATAAATTTATTTAGCCTGCTTTTATTATGAAGTGTTTTTCTTTCTCCTATTTATGAAAGATAATTTTGCTGGGTATAGTAGTTTGAGTTGGCAGCTGTAGTCTTTCAATACTTGAAATACATTATTTCAAGCCCTTCTGGCCTTTAGAGTTTCCATTGAAACAATTTGCTCTTATTCTAATAGGTCTGCCTTTATATATGACTTAATGTTTCTCTCTTGCAGCATTCAGCACGTTTTCTTTGTTCTGTAAATTTAGTGTTTTAAGTATAATATGACATGGGGATTTTTTTCTGGTCATGTCTATTTGGTGTTTTGTATGTCTCTTTTATGTGGCTGGGCATCTTTTCCCCTAGATTTGGGAAAAATCTCTTTTCTTTTATTATTTTGCATGCATGGTGTGTGTGTGTGAGAGACACACACACACACACACACACACACACACACACACACACACACGGAGGGAGGTGTCTGTTTGTCCTTATGGCATCTCATGTACTCACCTGAGGTGGGGGCTCTTGCCTGGAGTAACTGGAGATGAACATCAGTATTCTCCTCCATTGCTCTTCTACTCATTTTTATTTGAGTCAGAGTCCTTTCTGGTGCTGGAGATTACCAGTTTTCATGACCTAGGCAATTCCCTGGTCACTCTGCTCCCCTTTGTCAGATAAGAGTTATAGGCAAGCATGGCCATACCCAGCTGTTTACATGGGATCTGGAAATTCAAATTCTGGCAGTTTCAGGCTGTGCAGGAAGTACTCATAACTACTGAGCCATCTCTCCTGCCCCTTCTATCATTAGAATTTTTTTTTTTTTTGTTTCTTTCTATTTAGTTGAGAGCGACAGACAGAGAAGGAGGCAAAGAGAGCTAGGGAGAGAAAGAGAATGGGTGCATCAGGGCCTCTAGCCACTGCAAACGAATTCTAGATGTGTGCGTCACTGTGCATCTGGCTTACGTGGGTACTGGGGAATCGAGCCTTGAACTGGGGTCCTTAGGCTTCACAGGCAAGCACTTAGCCACTAAGCCATCTCTCCAGCTCCTCAAAATTTAAAATTTTTTTAGAGCCGGGGGTGGGGTGGGGTGGGAGGGAGGGAGAAAGATTTGGTGCTCCAGGGTCTCAGCTACTGCAATCAAACTCCAGACACTTGAGCCACCTGGTGGGCATGTGTGACCTTGCTCTTGACTCACCTTTGTGCCTCTGGTTATCTGGGTCCTTAGGCTTCGTAGGGAAGTGTCTTCACTGCTAAGCCATCTCTCCAGCCTTCTTCTATCATTTTATTGAAAGCATTTTCTGTGCTGTTGATCTGAAGTTCTCCTTATTCCCATTATTCAAATACTTGGTCTTTTTATGGTATCCCAAATAACTCTAAATTGTTCTGTTCATATTTTTTTTTTTTTTTTTAAACTTCTCATTGGTTTTGACTAACTGATCCAATTCCTCTGCCTTGTCTTCAAGGCCTGTTGTTCTGTCTTCTCCATCTGTTCTATTGTTGTAGATTTCCATAGAGCTTTTTATTTGACTTATTGTATTTATCATTTCCAGCTTCATTTCAGTTTGGTTTTTGGTTTTTCCTCAGAAGTTCCATCTCTTTATTGAATTCCATTTTCATATCCTGGTTTTATGTCCACATTTCATTTAACCTGTGTTCTATTTGGATTTGTTTATGTACTTATTTGTGTACTCTTTGAATTTATGCAGGATTTCATGCAGGCATTTATCCATGCTCTTTGAGTTCTTTGTACATATTTATAGTCGTTTTTTTTAAGTTCTTAATCAACTGTTTCCTCTGATAGCTCTCATGGAGGGGGCTTTACTATGGGATTGGCATTTCTTAGAGGGAAACATATGGCCTTGGCTTGGCTTTGCTCGCCTGTCCTCCCTCCCTCCCTCCTTATGAGAGAAAGAGAGAGAGAGAGAGAGAGAGAATTTGGGCACCCCAGGGCCTCTAGCCACTGCAGATGAACTCCAGGTGCATACACTACCTTATGCATCTGGTTTACATGGGTTCTGGGCCGTCAAACCTGGTCCTTAGGCTTTGCAGGCAAGCGCCTTAACTGCTAAACCATCTCTCCAGTATGGCCTTGGCTTTTCATGTTATCTTTTTTGTGCTGAGACTTTCCTATCTGGGAGGTAGTGTGTTGGTCAGGTTTTTCTGGCATGCCTGTGTTAAGTGAGTATTTGGAATGGTGCTAGGTGTTTCTTTGTGTTCCCTTGTCTTTGTGCTGCTTGGAGTGCAGTTGCAGAGATACTTGGTGCTACTTCATGGTTGGGGTAGGTGAGGTTATGTTAGTTTGGCTACAGCTGTGTCCTATCTCATGCTTAGGACTCTGGTTCCAATGGGGGAAATGTCAGGTGCTTGGGAAGGGTAAGAGAGCATTAGGGGCAATATGTTTTGCCCACAAATTTTGGCAGTATTCAGACTCCAGTGGAAGAAATATCTGCCCTCATTGTGCTTTTCATATTTCTTTACTGTCTGTGCTTTTGGTTTCTGTTCACTTATGATGAATGCACGCGTTCCCACACAGTGCTACTAAAATGTGGTTGAGGATTGCCAATGCAACTGGAAATACAGATAATTGAAACTGAAATCTTAATACTGAAGCAACTAACTTGGACATGGTATATTCCTGCATTTATTTAGGTCTTTATATGTTTGTAGTTTTCATTCAATACAGAGAATTTCCATACCATTCAGCAGAGTTATTCTTAGATGTGTGATATTCATGGTGCTATTTTAATTAGAATAGGTTATTATGTTTCACTTTCTTGTTGTTTAAAATATAATTGCACTTAATTGAATTTTATGTATTGACCTTACACTTAACTATACTGTTCATTATATTTTTAAAATCATGCATTGTATTAAAATGCTTTATCTACATTTTTTGAGACACTAGTGGATTTTTTTTCTTCCTTACTTGGTTAATGTGTTGAATTACACTAGTGCATTTAAAATGTTAAACTAACACTGCAATTCTTACTTGGTTGTTAGGTATTATACTTTTTATTTATCAGTAGATTTGTTGTGCTAATTTCCAATATGTATATATATATATTTATATTTTGGTTTTTCGAGGTAGGATTTCACTCTGGTCCAGGCTGACCTGGAATTAACTATGTAGTCTCAGGGTGGCCTTGAACTCATGGCGATCCTCCTACTGCTGCCTCCCAAGTGCTGGGGTTAAAGGTGTGCACCACCACGCCTGGCTTAATATGTATTTTTAAAATCTTTGCAACTTTTTTTTTTTTTTTTTTGGGTTTTCAAGGTAGAGTTTCACTCTAGCTCAGGCTGACCTGGAATTCACTATGTAGTCTCAGGGTGGCCTCGAACTCACAGCAATCCTCCTACCTCTGCCTCCTGAGTGCTGGGATTGAAGGAATGCACCACCATGCCTGGATTCTTTCCAACTCTTTTGAAAGCAACTGGACTATAATTTTCCTATTTATAATCCTGATCAAAATTTTGGACTTTGGTTTCAAAAGAATACTCCCCTTTTTATTGTTTTCTTAAAGTTTGTGAAGATTGTTATCAAGCTTTTTTTATGTATTTCTAAGATTTCATAGGTGAAGCTGTCTACTTGGTATTGGTTAGTGAGATGGCCATTGTTTTTAAACTTTAAAATGTTAATAAGACTACTTGGATATTCTGTTTAATGTGTAAGTTTTGTTAGGTTTATTGACATCATATAATGTTTAGAGGTTAATACTTGATTATTTATTGATTCATATGACCAATGATCTCATTTTAAAATTTTGTTTTGATAGGGGCTTATTAATTTTGTTGCCAGTGAATAATTTTTTTAGCTTCTTCAGTTTTGCTATGATAGAGTATTTTGTTTCATTAATTTCTGCTCTTTAATATTTTCTTAGATTTTGATTTGCTGTACTTTTATGATTTATTGAAATAGATACTTAGAATATTGACTTGTAGCCTTTTTAAAACAAGTTCAGAGTCATGGCTTTCTGATGATGAACTAACTCTTATGATTATGGAATGTTCTCTGTTACTTCTGTGAATTTAATTGTGACTTAAAATTTCCTTTATCTGATATTAGTAGAGCTACTTTAACACTTTGTTAGTATTTGTGTTAAATATCTTATTCCATGTAATTTATTTTTGTAACTTTGTGGAATGTTTACTGTTAAGTAAACATTTCATGTGAACTTTTTATTATCATAGATTTATATGGCCTGTTTTAGTCTTATAATAGTGGAATTGTTTACTGTGTGTTTGTTTCTAGTTTCTTTTGCTCTATATTATACTTACATTCATCCTTGTGTTTTATTGGTACACCTCATTTCTTTGTGTGATTATACCATATGCTAGTTCTTCATACTAGTATTGATTATTCAAGTTTCTTATTAGGTTTTTGCTCACTAAGAACAATGCTGCCCCATTCTTGTACATATTTTGGTGAGATGTAAGTATTCATTTATGTCTATCATATGTATAACAGTGCAGATGGGGTCACAGTGTAGATATATTTAGCTTTAGTACACAGTTCCAAATCATTTCCCAAGTCCTTGCTGATTTATACTTTTACCAGTAGTATGTGAAACTCACAGCTCTGACTCCTGGGCTCATTTTCTTTAGCCATTTTTGATAGGTGTGTAATGGTTTTTCATTGTGAGTTCATTTTGCATTTCCCAACAACTGTTAATGTTTAGCTCTTTTTCATACCATTTCATATCATGTGGACATTTGTTTTGGACTTCAACATTTTGGGATTGGGGAAGCAAGAGTTGTATGTCATTGGTATGAATATCCTGAATAGGTTATAAGTGATTTTTTTCCCAAGATACAATATGTGTATTTAACCTAACCCTCTCCTTGTAGATCTAGTGTTGACTATTAGTCCTTATTTTTTTTTTACAGTCACTTCCAGACCAGGCACAGTTATGGAGGAAGGGATATTATTTATTGAAGCTTATAGATCCAGGGGAAGTTCCATAATGGCAGAAGAAGCTGGCCTGCCTTCACAGGGCCAAGCAGAGAGAGAAAAGCCATCAGCCACACAGCACAGCACACTTCAGGAACTCCCACTAGGCACACTTTGCATATCTTTACAATGGAATCTCAAACCCACCATCACACCTTAAGAACCGCCCAGTGACATTGCCTCCAGCAAGGTGGCTGCAGATGCAAACTATAAACTAATAAAACACTGAATATATTGGGGGCCATATATTCAAACTACCACACAGTCTAAGTCTTTTATTTATTTATGATATCTAGTAAGCTGTGAATTCATAGGGAATAGGCTCCAGCAGCTCGAGCTCTTTTCCATTAGTTCTCACAAAGTGTGCTTCTCTGGGTGGAGCAGGCTGTCGCTTCAGCTGCTCCCAGGTTCCCTTCTCTTTGGCCTCCTTCTTCTGATCATTTTCCTTCATCCAACTCAGGAAGCTGTCTTGGCTCTTAGAGTGCTTAATATGCTCAATGCGCACATTAATTCTCTTGGCAGGAATCTTGTCCTTGACTTGCTTGTTCACAACAATGCCGACAGCATGCTGAGTGACATTGTAGACTTCCAGTCTTCCCATGGTAACATTTATGAGGCATTCCCTTTTGGACAGTACCCATTCCTTTGATGTCTACAATATCAGCCTTCTTGTAGATTCACACATATGTGGCCAATGGAACAACTCCATGTTTTCTAAAAGGCCTAGAGAACATGTACCGGGTGCCTCTCCTCTTTCCATTTGTGTTTTTTTTTTTTTTTTTTTTTGAGAGAGACCTAGAGAGAGAGAGAGAGAGAGACAGACAGACAGATAGATAGACAGACAGACAGATAGAAGACAGACAGACAGATAGACAGAGAATGGTTGCCCCAGCGGCCTCTCAGCCACTGTGAACGAACTCCAGACGCATGCACCCCTTGTGGGTAAGTGCGGCATTGTGCCCTTGCATCACTATGCGTCTGGCTAAACGTGGGACCTGGAGAATCCAACAGGCGTTCTGCTAAGCCATCTTTCCAGCCCTGTGTTTGTCATTTTGGCAAATTACTGGAAGATGGCGGCTCCCTCCGAAAGGAAAGCTATGTTTCCAGCTCAGTCCTTAGTTTTCATTGTTGTTGTTGTTGTTGTTTAATTTTTTGAGGTAGTGACCTGGAATTCACTATGTAGTCTCAGGGTGGCCTCAGACTCACAGCAATCCTCCTACCTCTGCCTCCCAAGTACTGGGGTTAAAGGTGTGCACCGCCATGTTTGTGCCTCTCTGTGTGACATTGCGTGCTTGGGTCACTGTGCATTTGGCTTATGTGGGACCTGGAGATTTGAACACGAGTTCTTAGGCTTTGCAGGCAAGCGACGTAACTACTAAGCCATCTCTCCAGCCCAGTCCTTATTTTTTTAAAACTAGTTTATTTAATTTTTATTTAATTTGAGAGAGAAAGAGGTGTGCATATGTATATATGTATGTATGTATGTATGAATGAATGTATGTATGTATGTATGTATGTATGTATGTATGTATGTATCTATCTATCTATCTATCTATCTATCTATCTATCTATCTATAGAGAGAGAATGGGCATGCCAGGGCCTCCAGCCACTGCAGACGAACTCCAGAAGCATGCACAATCTTGTACAGCAGGTTTATGTCGGTACTGGGGGATCAAACTTGAATCCTTAGGCTTCTCAAACAAGTGCCTTAACTGCTAAGCCATCTCTCCAACCTTAAGGTCTTAGTTTTTTAATGATGCTCAATGAATTTAATGTTGATGATTAATGACTTTTATTGGGGGGAGGTTGAGGTAGGGTTTCACTTTAGTCCAGGCTGGCCTCCAACTCATGGTGATCCTCTGACCTCTGCCTCCCTAGTGCTGGGATTAAAGACATGTGCCACCACCCCCAGCTGACTTTGTTATTTTTTTTTTCCGAGGTAGGGTCTCATTCCAGCCCAAGCTGACCTGGAATTAACTATGTAGTCTCAGGGTTGCCATGAGTTCAAGGCCACCCTGAGACTACATAGTTAATTCCAGGTCAGCCTGGGCCAGAGTGAGACCCTACCTCGAAAAACCAAAAAATAAAAAAAAAATAAAAAGACATTATTTTCTAGCTGGGTGTGGTGGCACAGGCCTTTAATCCCAGTACAAAAATAAAAAAATAAAAAACAGAAAAATTATTTTCTAACTTTAAGGTTCTGAATAGTTTCTTTTAATCTTTGAAGAAATGACTTCTATAAAACATCAAGGCATGGTGGTATATACTTGTAATCCTATCACTTGGGAGGCTGAGACATGAGGATTAGGAGTTAAAGGCTAGCTTCAGCTACATAGTAAATTTGAGGCTAGCCTGGGTTTTATAAGACCTTTTCTCAAAAACACAAAAAGGAACAAACAACAGAAAAATAAATTCTTCCCATAATCTTTCATAAGCCATCTTCTGTTTAGGTGTGTGACTTACTTGGTATTATTTTTGTTTTCTGAAGTATGGGTCCATGTTCACCTTTATTTTTTGTGGTTTGTCAGTATCATTTATTGTGAAGACTGCCCTTTTCATATTTTATTTCAAAGGGACTTTTGTTTTAAATCAAGTGACCTGACATGATTTCCCTGCCATGATGAAACTTCCCCTTGAAGCTATAAGACCTTGATATTTAATTTACTGATTCTAGTTCATAGTTAAAAAAATTTTTAATGTATTTACTCAGCATTTCTAAATAATCAGCATTTTTTCTTCCCACTCTCTCTTTCTTTTTCCTATAGTATTGCAATAGAGAAGGATCTTCAATAAATGTTGCATTCATGTGGTAAAAGTAAACATACTTGTCTGGTTTCTGAGGATATAGAAATAAACAACATTATGCATAGTGTTACAGATAACTTCTCATAGCTGGCAAAAATTACCCATCTAAGAGCACCTTGTGGGAGGAAAGGGTTTATTTTGGCTTATAGACATGAGGGGGAGCTCCATGATGGTAGGGGAAAATGATGGCACGAGCAGAGGGTGGACATCACCTCCAGGGCAATATCCGGTGGACAACAGCAGCAGGAGAGTGTGCCAAACACTGGCAAGGGTAAGCTGGCTCTAACACCCATAAGCCCAACCCCAACAATATGCAACCTCTATGAGGATCCAGTTCCCAAATTGCCACCAGCTGGGGACCAAGCATTCAGAACATATAAGTTTATCGGGAACACCTGAATCAAACCACCACATTTTGCTCCTGGCCCTCAGAAACTGATCACCATCCATGATGTAAACTTCAGTTATTTAGTACAACTCTAAAAGCACCCATAGTTTTTATCAATCCCAATGATGTTCAAACATCCCTATAGTCCAAGGTCTTTTAGCTGAGCTGTAGTACAAAAAAAAAAAAAAAAAACTAAAACCCCCATAATGCACATAATATTCACACTGCAAAAGGTGGCATTGGGTATTGCAAATAAATAGTAAACTAATACAAGGTTCACAACAAATGGCAAGCATCAAACTCTGTAGCTCCAAGTTGGGCAGCTCTAACCAGTGATGAGTCTCTGGAGTTCCAATTCTGTCTCTCCAGCTAGGCTACTTGCAGTCCCAGGAAACTATCTTGTGCTGGCAGCTCTCCTTGGCAGCCATCCTATAGTCCTGGCATCTCCATTGGGTCTCTACTGCAATCCATAGTTCATTCCTCATGGCTCCATCAGGCCTCCGTGCAGGTAATCCAGCAAGTCTGCTTCACATTGCCCATGGTCATTTCCAAAATACAAGACTGTATTGCAAATTCAGTGACCCTCTTTTTCTTACACTTATTATACTCCATAATACCAGGAGGGCTACCAACTTGTTAATCCAGGGGGCGGGGGTAGGGGTGGAATAAAGCCGACTATGAAGAACCAGACACTCTTAGAATTCATACCCCTTCAAAAGAGTCTGCATTCTTCCTGTTGTCCCAATGCAGGTCAGCTTGTCCAATCTCAGTGGTTATAAACTCTCAAACAATTGCAGCTGAACAGGTAGCAGTTTTGGCCCAAAGATTTAGTTTCTTTCTGTGCCATATCCCTCTGCTCACACCATTCCATTTCTATGCAATACAACCTTGCACATGTTCTCAGGATAATGGGCATAACAGCAACCCTCTCACACAAACTGCTTCTATCTCAGTCCAGGCAAAGCTCTTTCTCACCCTCATAAGCCAAATCTCACAATCTATTTTCCTAACTTCATTCAGATTTTTTTTTTTTTTTTTTTTTTTTTTGAGGTAGGGTCTCACTGTAGTCCAGGCTCATCTGGAATTCACTACATAGTCTCAGCGTGGCCTTGAACTCAAGGCAGTCCTTCTACCTCTGCCTCCTGTGTGCTGGGATTAAAGGCGTGCGCCACTACGCCCAGCTTCATTCAGATTTTTTAACTCTGACCAGAATAGTCCATCAGGCTGTACCTAGAGCTCTGCAAAGCATCTCTTAGGCCAAGGTTTCAGATCTACATTCCTTCCAAATCAGTCCCAAAAGGCCAAAAGCCACAGAGTCAGGTTTCTAGCAGTAGTGATCCTACTTCTTGGTACCAATATTACTGTTGCAGTCAGCTTCTCATTGCTGGCAGAAGTCACCTGACCAAGAGCAGCTTGTGGGAGGAAAGGATTTATTTTGGCTTACAGACTTGAGGGGGAGTTCCATGATGGCAGGGAAATGATGGCTTGAGTAGGGGTGGACATCACCTTCTGGCTAACATTAGGTGAACAACAGTAGCAGGAGAGTGTGCCAAACACTAGCAAGGGTAAGCTGGCTATATACCCTCAAGCCCACCCCCAACAATACACTGCCTCCAGCTAGGATCCAATTCCCAAATTGCTGCCAGCTGGGGATCTAGTATTCAGAATGCATAAGTTTATGGGGGACACCTGAATAAAACCACCACACATAGTTTGTCAAATTTATTACTGTTTAAGGTTTTTGGGTGCACATGATAACCACCACACTACGGAAACAACCTCACGTGTTTAAGGTTTTTGACATTAAGATAAACATTATTAAACAGTTTATTATATTCAAGTACTACGTTGTTTATATGAGGTACCGTTTATATATATATTTTGTTTCTCGAGGTAGGGTCTCACTGTAGTTCAGGCTGACCTGGAATTCACTATGTAGTCTCAGGTGGCCTTGAATTCATAGCTGTCCTACTACCTCTGTCTCCCAAGTGCTGGGATTAAAGGCATGCGCCACCACACCTGGCCTTATGATTGATTTTTATATCTGACTTTATTTCCTGATGTGCTACTAAGTTCATTTATTGTTGTTATTTTTACGTATGTAGGTGTGTGGAGTTGTGTGTGGTATATGAACATGTGTGTATAGGCTTACATATGTGTATGTGGAACTTAGAGGTTGATGTCAGATGTCTTTATCACTTTCTACCTTATTTACTCAGGCAGGGTCTTTCACTTGAACCTAAAACTTGCTGATTGGGGTATGCTAGCTAGCCAGCTTGTCCTGGACATCCTGTCTCCACCTACTGAATGGTAGGGTGGGTCACTGCTCCCACTCAACATTTACATAAGTCCTGGGGATCTGAACTCCAGTCCTCATGCATGTGAGGCAAGCACTTTACTGACTCTAGCCATCACTCCGGCCCCATTTTATTATTATTAACATTATCATTTGATTTTTTTCAAGGTAGGATCTCACTCTAGCCCAAGCTGACCTGGAACTCACTCTGTAGTCCTAGGCTGGTCTTGAACTCATGGTGATCCTCTTACCTATGCCTCCTGTGTGCTGGGATTAAAGTGCCACCAGCCTGTCAGCTCTTTAATTATTTTTTAATTGTTTTGTTTTGTTTGTTGCTCTCTTATTCTTTCTAGTGATCATTTGTTTGATGAAGATAGTTTCCTTTTCATTTAATAGACTTTACACCTTCCATTCCCTTTGTTTTAATTATGGGACTAACTTGGATTTCTAATGCAAAGTTAAACAAGCCTCAAAGAATAGACTTGCTTGCCTTACACTGGAATTGAGGGAGAAGAGATTCAGTATACCATTAAGTATCATGCTAATTGCCCCTTTACTAATTTATCTATTACTCATTTGCTGAGAATATTTAAATTTAATGATTGATCTGTGCTGAATTTTATCATAGGTTTTTTCTGCATCTGCTGAAATTACTATTCTCTGTAAAAACTATTTGGGGCTGGAGAGGTGGCTTAGCAATTAAGGTGTTTGCCTGAAAAGCCAAAGGACCCAGGTCTGATGTCCCAGGATCCACGTAAACCAGATGCACAGGGTGGCACATGAGTTCGGAGTTCATTTGCAATGACTGGATGTCCTGATTTGCCTATTCTCTCTCTATCTGCCCTTTTCCATCAAATAAATAAATAAATAAATAAATAAATAAATAAATAAATAAATAAATAAATAAATAAATAAATAATTTGCATGCATATGTGCGTGTATGACCATGCCAGGGACTCTTACTGCTGCAAACAAATGGCCATCCAGCTTTACATGGGTGTCTGGGGAATTGAACCCAGGTTGGCAGGCTTTGCAAGCAAGTGCTAATCACTGATCCATTTCCCAATCCCAGATTTTCTTTTTTGTTTGCTTATGATGACTTATTCTGATTTTATAAAAAATGGATTTTACATTTTAGGGAAGCTTTAAGTTCATAACAAAACTTAGTATGAAGTATAGAGCTTCCCACATTCCCATGGGTACACACCACCTTTGTCCCATACTTTGCACCAACATAATATATATATTATATTTGACATACCATTATTATCTAAAGGTTTACTCTTTAAAAATTTTTTTAAAAATTTATTTGCGCCAGGCGTGGTGGCGCATGCCAATCCCAGCACTTGGGAGGCAGAGGTAGGAGGATTACCGTGAGTTCGAGGCCATCCTGAGACTACATAGTTAATTCCAGGTCAGCCTGGACCAGAGTGAAACCCTACCTCCAAAAACCAAAAAAAAAAAAATTGCAAGCAGAGAGAGAGAGAGACAGACAGACAGACAGAGAGAGGGAGGGAGGGAGGGAGGGAGGATATGGGCATGCCAGGGCGTCTAGCCACTGCAAATGATCTCCAGATGCATGTGCCCCTTGTGCATCTGGCTTACGTGGGTCCTGGGGAATAGAACCTGGGTCCTTTAGCTTTTCAGGCAAACACCTTAACTGCCAAGCCATTTCTCCAGCCCTTGCTCTTTGTTTTTTAAATTTTATTTTATTTGTTTGAGAGAGGGAGAAAGGCAGGTAGAGAGAATGGGCATGCCAGGACTTTCAGCCACTGCAAACGAACTCCAGATGCATGTGCTACCTTGTGCATCTGGCTTATGTTGGTCCTG
The DNA here is from genome assembly GCA_036365145.1 of Orientallactaga sibirica. Classification (NCBI taxonomy): domain Eukaryota; kingdom Metazoa; phylum Chordata; class Mammalia; order Rodentia; family Dipodidae; genus Orientallactaga; species Orientallactaga sibirica. Next base: position 10,386,046 of record JAEOAD010000035.1, on the reverse strand, counting down.
GTGAATTGAACTTGGGTCCTTTGGCTTTGCAGGCAAGTACCTTAACTGCTAAGCCATCTTTCCAGCCCCTAAAGGTTTAATCTTGATTTACATTCTGTAATTTTTGACAAATAAAAAATGATAGGCAGCCGCCCTTAACATTATCATGCTAAGAGTTTCAGTGCTGTAAAAATCTTTTGCAGTGTGAGGATGTAGCTCAGTAGTAAAAGGCCTAGTATGTGTGAGGCCCTGGGTTCAATTCCTACTACTATGAACAATGCAAAACAAAACAAACTCCACACAACAACAATAAAAAATCTTTTATGCTCCTCCCTTTAACCTCTACTTACCACTGATTTTTTTAATTTTTTTTACTGTCATAGCTTTGCTTTTTCTGAATGTCATATAGTTGGAATCATGAGATACAGCCTTTTAAGATTCTTTTCACGTAATTTCTTATTATAGTTCATTTCTTTTTAGAGAATTATTGCTGTTGTTGGGATATACCATTTTATTTATCCATTCACTTCCTGAAGAGCATCCTATTTTTTTTCTCTCAGTTTTGCAGTTATGAACAAGGCTACAATTGGCATCTCAATATAGGCTTCCATATGGGTGGAAGTGTCCCTACCAGGGAGCATGATTACTAGATTGTATGGTAGTGGTATGTTTACGTTTTGTAACATAATGGCTTTTGTTAGGTGAATGTGATAACCCTACACAACAACTGAGAGTTCTTTTTCCTCCACATCCTCACCAGCAGTTGATCTAGTCAATGTTTTGGATTTTGACCATTCTAGTGAGTGTGGGAGTGAGTGATATCTTATGTTTTAGTTTTCAGTTCTTTGATATACAATACAGGACAGCTTTATATATACTTATTTATCATCTGTATAGTGTTGGTAAAATCAGGTTATTAGTGGTTTATTGTTGCAGTTTAGAAAGTCTTTGTACAATTTGTATAACAGTCCTTTATCAGATACCTATTTTGCAAGGATTTTTGTCCCATCTGGCCTTTCTCATTCTCTTGAAAGTGTCTTTCACAGAATAGGCTCTTTTTTGCATTTTGAAATTTTCTCTCTTCTTCATTCCCCTTCCCCCTCCCTTCCCCTCCTCCCTCCCCTCCCCCCTTCCCCTTCCCCTCCCCCTCCCCTTCCCTCCTCCCCTTCCCCTCCCCTCCCCCTCCCCTCCCCTTCTCTCTCTTCTTCCCTCTTTTTCTCTCCTCTTTCCCCTCTTCCCCCCTTCCCTCCCTCTTTTTTTTTGTTTTTCAAGTTAGGGTCTAACTCTAGCCCAGGCTGACATGGAATTCACTCTGTAGACTCAGGGTGGCCTGGAACTCATGGTTATCCTTCTACCTCTGCCTCCCAAGTGCTGGGATTAAAGGTGTGCACCACCATACCTGGCTATTTTGAAATTTTCATTGTACAAAATAATGGGTTTTGTTGTGATATTTTATATATTTTTTCATGTGTTTTGATCATATTCACATACCACACATACATTCACACACTGCCCTTTCTTTTTTCTTTTTTGTTTTGTTTTGTTTTTTGAGGTAGGGTCTCACTCTGGCCCAGGCTTACCTGGAATTCACTCTGTAGTCTCAGGTTGGCCTCGAACTCACAGTGATCCTCCTACCTCTGCCTCCTGAATGCTGGGATTAAAGGCGTGCACCACCACGCCCGGCTACACTGCCCTTTCATGTTCTTTCCCCTCTCTGGTTTCCTTCCCCCCCTCCCAATAGTCTCCCTTTGACTACATGGATTTTTAAAAATTATTTGTTTATAGTTGGGGGGAGGGAAGTAGGGAGGGAGGGAGAAAGTGAGGGAGAGAGAGAGGGTGGGAAGAGAATATGAATGAATGAGAAAGGATATGAGTGCGCCAGAGCCTCCTGTCTCTGAAAATAAACTCCAGACCATGCATCACTTTGTGCATCTGGCTTTACATGTGTACTGGGACATTGAACCTGTGCCGTCAGGCTTTGCAATCAAGTGCATTTAACTATTGAGCCACCTCTCCAGCCCTCATGTCTTTTTTTAAAATCTTGAGTGAGGATATGAGAAAGCATTTAATATTTGTCTGAGAATGACTTATTTTGCTTAACATGATGATCTCTAGTTCCATCTGGTTTTCTTAACATGTCATAATTTCTTTAGAGCTAAATAAAACTTCATTGTGTATATATGTCATATTTTGTTTATTAATCTGTTGATGAATGCTTAAGCTGATTGCAAAACTTGGTTATGTGAATAGTGCTGCAATAAAATGGGTGAGCCAGTATCTACTGTACATCATCAGGTATCTACTCAGGAGTAGGATAGCTAGATCATACACTAGTTCTGTTTTTAGTTTTTAGAGGGATCTCTATGCTAATTTCCATAGTTGGTTGACTGTACTGCTTTGGAGTCATACCAACAGTGTACAAGGATTTCTACTCCTCTCCTAATCATTGCCAGCATTTGTTGTTCTCTCAATGATGGCCATTCTGGCTGGTGTAAGATAGGATCTCAGTTGAGTTCTGATTTATATTTATTTGATGGCTAAAAATATTGAACATATTTTCATGTATTTATTGGCTATTTGTACTTTTGAAAATTAAGTATTCAATTAATTTGTCCATTTATTGATTAGATTGTTTTTTGAGTTCTTTATATGTGCTGGATATTATTTCAAATGAATAGCTGGCAAATACTTTCTCCTATTCTCTTTTTCCTCTGTTTTTTTTTTTTTTTTTGGCTATGCAGAATCTTCTTAATTTGATGCGATCTCATTTGTCATTTCTTTTTGTTATTTCCTAGACTATTAAGAGTCCTTTTCAGAAAGTTCTTGCCTAGTCCTATATCTTGAAGGATTTTGCCTATGTTTTCCTTTAGTACATTAAGATCTTTGATTCATTTTAAATTGATTTTTTTTGAACATGATAAGAGATAGAAGTCTAATATCCAGTTTTCTCCATAACATTTGTTGAAGGGTCTGCCTTTTTCTCTAATTATGTATGTTTATGGCACCTTTGCAGAAAACAAGATGACTGAAACTGCATATGCTGCTTTTTGGGTTCTCTATTCTGGTTCATAGGTCTCCATGTTCATTTTACCATGTTGTTTTTGTCAGTATGGCTCTGTAGCATGAAGATTGCTTGGCTGTTTTGGGTATTTTTGTACTTCCAAGTAGATTTCCATTTTTTTTCTGTTATACAACAGAATATTTTAATTTTAATGAATCTCTGCTTTTTTTTTTTTTTTTTTTTTTTTTGAGGTAGGGTTTCACTCTGGTTCAGGCTGACCTGGAATTAACTGTAGTCTCAGGGTGGCCTCGAACTCACAACAATCCTCCTACCTCTGCCTCCCAAGTGCTGGGATTAAAGGCGTGCACCACCACGCCCGTCTTGAATCTCTGCTTTTAAATTACTTCTGTCATGGATTGTGCCTTTGGTGGTGGTGTATATTTGAACTTTGAATAGTGAATCAACTCTTGGGACAAATTTTTCATTAGATAGTGGTTAACTGTCTTTCAAGTATTTTTCTGTTCAGTTTATCAGTATTTTCTTAAGCTATTTTAATATCTCTATTTATGGAGAATGTCAATCATAGTTTTCTGTAATCTTGCCAAGTGTAGATTTTAGAGTGGTCATGAGTTTAAAAAATTGGGAAGTGGGGCTGGGGAAATGGCTTAGCGGTTAAGAAGTTTGCCTGTGAAACTTAAGTACCTTGGTTTGATTCCCCAGGACCTACATAAGCCAGATGCACAAGGGGGTGCATACGTCTGGAGTTCGTTTGCAATGGCCAGAGGCCTTGGAATGCCCAATTTCTTTTTCTCTCTATCTGCCTCTTTCTCTCTCTCTCTCTCTTAAATAAATAAATAAATAATTTTTTTAAAAAGAATTGGGCCGGGCATGGTGGCGCACGCCTTTAATCTCAGCATTCGGGAGGCAGAGGTAGGAGGACCACCTTGAGTTCAAGGCCACCCTGAGACTACATAGTGAATTCCAGGTCAGCCTGGACTAGAGTGAAACCCTACCTTGAAAAACAAAACAAACCAAAGAAACAATCTTTTACTAATGTTTTAATATTTTTATTTATGAGAGAGAGAATGAGCATGAGTATGTTTATGTGAGTATGGGCATGCCCGTGCCTTCTGCTGCTTGAAATGAACTCCAGAGGCGTACACCACTTTGTGTATCTGGCTTTACTTGGATATTGGAGAATGGAACCCTAGGTAGTCAGGCTTTGTAAGCTAGTGCCTTTAACTGTTGAACCATCTCTCCAGCTCAGTTTTCCCAATTTTTGAAAGTTTTTGTATTCTCCTGATCCCTCCTTTAAATGTTTGATATAATTTAACAGTGAAAGTCCCTGAATTTTGATTTTTGGGAAAATTTAATATTCATTAAGTTAATCTTGATGATTATTGAGTTGTCAGCTTCATTATGTTTTATTTTTCATGGAATTTATCTGTTGAAGTTATTAAGTATATTGTCATATTGTTCATAATATCCCTTTCTCATTCTTTTGCTATGTGTAGAGTCTGATGTTCCCTCTCTCATTAGTGTTATTACAGTGCATATTCTATTTTTCTTGAAAGTAATATTAGAGCAGTTTTTCAGTGCTATCAAAGAGTATCAAGCCGGGCGTAATTCCAGCACTCGGGAGGCATAGGTAGAGGATCACCGTGAGTTCGAGGCCACCCTGAGACTACATAGTGAATTCCAGGTCAGCCTGAGCCAGAGTGAGACCCTACCTTGGGGGGCGGGGAAGAGCATCAAAGCTGCTTTTGCCTGTGTGACTATCTTTCTGTCTTTTTTGTTGTTGTTGTAATTTATTTATGAGAGAGAGAGAGAGAGACAGAATTGACACACCAGGGCCATCAGCCACTGCAGTCAAACCCCAGACATGTGTACCACCTTTTGTGCTTGCATCACCTTATCTGGCTTACGTGGGTCCTGGAGAGTTGAACATGGATCCTTAGCCTTCGTAGGCAAGCACTTTAACTGCTAAGCCGTCTCTCCAGCCCTATTTTTGTCTTTTTTAAAACTCACTGTTTTTACTTTTGTGATTTTCTTCCTTCTTGATTCATTATATTTAATTTGCTTATTTGTTTATTCACTTTACAAGATAGGAAGTTTGATTCTTTTTCTTTGCAATTTAAGAATGAAAGCTACAGATTTCTTCAGCTGGGAATATGGTTTAGTGGTTAAAAGCACTTGCTTATGAAGCCTTCTGGCCTGGGTTCAATTCCCAAGCCTCCCATGTAAGCCAGATGCAAAAAGTGGCGCAAGTATCTGCTGTTTTCTTGCAGCAGCAAGAGGCCTAGCACACTCAGACACATCTGTGTGTGCATGTGTGGGCAAATAAATAAAATTTTGAAAATTTGCACATTATCCTTTCAGTAGTGATAAGGTTCATCTAAAAAAATTGATCTTTTTAAAAAAGATTTTTTATTTATTTATTTATTTATTTATTTATTTATTTATTTATTTATGAATGACAGAGTGAGGGAGAGAGAGAGAGATGGAGAGAATGAGTGAATGAAATGGGCACACAGGGGCTTCTAGCCACTGCAAACGAACTCCAGATGTATGCACCAGCATGTGCATCTGGCTTACGTGGAACCTGGAGAATCGAACCAGGGTCCTTAGGCTTCACAGGCATGAACCTTAACCGTTAAGCCATCTCTCCAGCCCTGATATATATATATATATATATATATGTGTGTGTGTGTGTGTGTGTGTGTGTGTGTGTGTGTATTTGTTTTTTCAAGGTAGGGTCTCACTCTAGTCCAGGCTGATCTGGAATTCCCTATGTAGTTCCAGGGTGGCCTTGAACTCATGGTGATCCTCTTGCCTCTGCCTCCTGAGTGCTGGAATTAAAGGTGTGCTCCACCACACCCTGGTAATATATATTTTTAAAAACCTTTTTGTTTATTTTTATTTATTTATTTGAGAGCGACAGACAGATCGAGTGATAAAGACAGATAGAGAGAGAATGGGCACGCCAGGACCTCCAGCCACTGCTAAGGAACTCCAGATACATGTACCCCCCTTGTGCATCTGGTTTTCATGGGTCCTGGGGAATCGAGCCTTAAACTGGGGTACTTGGGCTTCACAGGCAAGTGCTTAATCGTTAAGCCATTTCTCCAGCCCAAATTTGATATATTTTCATTATCATTGATGTCAAAATACTGTTTAAATTTTCTCCCTGATTCTGAAGTTACTAAGGTCATAATTTGCTTTCAGTAAGTTTGGGATTGTTTGAGTTATTAATGTCTATTGTTGTTATGGTGAGATAACATACTTATTTTTTTTTTATTTTTGGTTTTCTGAAGTAGGGTTTTGCTCTAGCCCAGGCTGACCTGGAATTCACTATGTAGTTTTCAGGCTTGCCTTGAACTCACAGCAATATTCTTATCTCTGCCTCCAGAGTGCTGGGATTAAAGGCTTGTGCCACCACTCCCAGCTCTCAAAAAAATTAAGATTTTGTTATTTATTTATTTATTAGAGACAGAGAGAGGGAAAGAGAGGGAGAGTGAGAATGGGCACGCCAGGGCCTCCAGCCATTGCAAATGAACTCAAGATGTGTGCACCCCCTTGTGCATCTGGCTTACATGGGACTTGGTGAATCAAACTGGGGTCTTTAGGCTTCGCAGGCAAGTGCCTTAATGGCTAAGCCATCTCTGCAGCCCTCAGTTTTTTTTTTTTTTTTTTGGAGAGACAGAGAGAGAGAGAGAGAGACAGACAGAGAGAGACAGAGAATGGGCATGCCAGCAGCCTCTCAGCCACTGTGAACAAACTCCAGACGCATGCGCCCGTTTGTAGGCAAGTGTGGCATTGCACCCTTGCATGGCTAAACGTGGGACCTAGAGAATTGAACCGGTGTTCTTAGGCTTATCAGGCAGGCACCTTAACTGCTAAGCCATCTCTCCAGCCCCTCAATTTTTTAGTAATTGCAAAGTTTGTTTTATCAGAATGTAGACTGTTCTTAATGAATTCTTTATGTGCCCTTGAAAGTGATGCTTGTTGTGTTTTATAGTTGTCAATGAGCTTGAGATAGTCAATGCTGTAATTACGATCTTTCATAATTTACTGATTGTTATTTAGTTCAGTGTCAGTGACTATTAGAACATTAACCTCTTCAGTGTAATTGTGGGTATTTTTATTTCTTCCCTGTAATTACATCACTATTTCATAGACTTGGAAATTCTTACAGGCACATACACATTCCAAATGCTGATGTCTTCCTGATGGTCTCTTACTGTTAGGGACGGTTTCTCTACCTTTAATTCATTTACCAGCTTTTCTGTGGTTTGAAAATTGTCTTCGTACATTTGTGTTTAAAGTGTATTTTTTGTGCATAATATGCAGTGAGGTTTTCATTTTTGATATATCCTGATAATATACTTTTTGTGTGTGTGTGTGTGTGTGTGTGTGTGTGTGTGTACTGTGTTTATGTATACTTTGTCTGTGTATGTGTGTATGTATGCACCCTCTGTGTAGGCATGTGGAGGCCAGAGAAGGACATTGGGTGTTCTCCTCTACAACTCTTATACATTGTTTCCTTGACACAGTCTCCCACTAAACCTGGAGCTTCTGTTTCTTTGGTGAGACTGGCAGAGGTTCTCCTGTCTTTGCTCCCCACAACACTAGTGTTACAGATACGGCCACCCCTGGGTTTTATGTGGGTGCCAGGAATCAAATTTAGGGGTTCATGCTTACCTAGCAAGTGCTCTTGCTGCTGAGCCATTTCTCCATTCCCAGTCTTTGTACTTAAAAAATTTATTTATTTATTTATTTGAGAGCAACAGAGTGAGAAAGAGGCAGACAGAGAATGGACGCGCCAGGGCCTCCAGCCACTGCAGATGAACTCCAGATGCATGCATCACCTTGTGCATCTGGCTTACGTAGGTCCTGGGAAGTCGAGCCTCGAACCGGGGTCCTTAGGCCTCACAGGCGTGCGCTTAACTGCTAAGTCATCTCTCCAGGCTCCCAATCTTTATACTTTTATTTGACTATTTAGACTACAAGTAGAAGAACTGGAAAGGAAGAATTAGATCTCTAGTTTACAAATGTGGTATTATTAACATGCTTCCTTCTCACAGTGCTGGAGATTGAACCCAGGTCCATGTACATGTTAGCCAAGTGTCCTACCACTAGCTACAAACTCAACCAACTGTGATACTGTTATGTATCTCCAAGTCCAAATATAGTAATAAAGCCTACTATAGATGAGATAATTCAATAATAATTGAGTATATAGAGATCATTGACTTTTACATATGCAATCAACTACAGAAGATAATAGAAGATAAAAACATTTATAATAATTATAAAGTGTTCTAAATTAATTATTAAATAGTTATATGTGCTAATTATTGGACACAATGACTGGTTACAAAGTTTGTATAGAAAAAAAAGCATTATTAGGGCCAGGGATGGTAGCATGTTCCCTAGTTCAGCTACTCAAGCTTCTGTCCTGGAAATTTTGATCAGTTTGTACAAGATAGCAGCATCCCATATTCCCTCATAAGCAAGCAAGCAAATAAGCAAGAAAACAAACAGACTAACCCCAAGAAGAATCATTAGAAAATCTCCAAACAAGAGCAGTGATAGACTCACCAAATATTAAAACATCTTGGCTGTTGAGATGCTCATTGGTTAAAGGTACTTACTAGCAAAGCCTTCCAGCCTGGGTTTCATTCCTCACTACCTACGTAAAGCCTGATGCACAAAGTGCACAGTTCATTTGTAATGGCAAGAGGTCCTGGTATGCGCATACTCATTCTCTTTTATAAATAAAAACATTCAAAAAAAATCTCTTAGGCTGGAGAGATAGTTCAGTGGTTAAAGGCACTTGCTTTCAAAGTCTAATGGCCAGGGTTTGATTCTCCATTACCATAAAGCCAAATGCATAGGTACATGCATCTGGAGTTCATTTGCAGTGGCAAGAGGCCCCTGGTGTACACATTCTCATTCTTTCTTTCTGGTTGCAAATAAATAAAAATATTTTATAAAAAATCTTATAAAGCCATAATAATTAGCCCATGACTTTGAAATCCAGAAATAGTCATATATATGATTTTTTTAATGTGTCTGCATGTGATGTATGTTTGTGTTTGTGTGTGTGAGTGCAGGTACTTGTGTGCCAAAGTACACATATCAAGGTTCTTGCCCTTTGCCTTGTTTTGAGGCAGAGTCTCATTTTTACAATTGCTTTTGCCAGGCTAGCTGGCCCAGGAGCTTCTGGGACATTCTCCTGTCATTGTGTCCTGTCTTGCTGTAGGTGTGTTGGGGTTAGAGACACATGCTTTTATATCTAGCTTTACGTGGGTTCTAGGGATCTGAACTCAGGTTCTCATTTTTGTGCATGTACTTTGTCTACTGCGCCATCTCCCTAGCCCCACATAAGGCTTTAATATTTATTAATGGCAGCATCTCCAACCAGTGCAAAGGGAATAACATGTTTTGCATGTGTGTTGTGGGTGTACATGTATTTAAGTATGTTGTTCATATGGGAGTGGGTACATGTGGTGGATGGGTGTATGTGTGTATGCATGTGTGTGGAGGCATGAGGTCAACATTGGCTGTTTTCTGTAGTCACTTCTTGCCTTACATTTTTGGAATAGAAGCTCACCAATTTGGCTAGACTAGGTAGTTAGCAAGTCCTGGGGATCCTCCTGTCTGCCTCTTCAGCACTGGAATCACAGGCATTTGCCACCATGCCTGGCTTTTACGTGTGTGCTGGGAATCTTAACTCAGTTTCTCGTGGTTGTGCGGCAAGCACTTTACCCTCGGAGCCATTTCCCCAGTCCCAGAAATAGATGTTTCGTTGTTGATTTTTTTTGAGGTAAGGTCTCGCTCTAGCCCAGGCTGACTTAGAATTTCCTGTGTAATCCCAGGCTGGTCTTGAACTCACAGTTACCCTCCTACCTTGGCTTCCTTAGTGCTGGAATTAAAGGTATGTGCCACCACGCCTGGCTTCAGAAATAGATTTTTTCTTTTTATTAAGACAACAAATGTCCCAGGAGAAGGGTCCATGATTACCAGAAACATCAAAGAGTACTTCCTGCCATTTTTTACTCTGTGGTGTTGAGGTCAGAATTGCAAAAATCAAACAAACAAACAAACAAACAAACAAACAAAAAAACAAACAAACAAAACCAAGCTAAAACAATTTACTTGATTCATTTTCAGTAAGTGACATTTGTAGGAATATACTAGAAGCTGCACTAAACAGTTTAAGAAAAGTTACAGGAATGGCTTGAAAAGTCCATTTACTAGGATACACTACAAAATGGATGAAAGATACAGAGAATAAGACAAACAGAACCCAAATACCCAACAATGGAAGCAACACAGGATGGAATATGTATGATATAAATTTATCAACGCAATTAGGGTAATGGCTATGTCTGTTGGGAAGGTGGGGTTGTACTACACATAGGAAGGTTTCTAGGTTAATGTAAGGTTTTTATTTCCTGATCTTTATAATTGCGTGCAGCTCTGCATTTGTTTTGTATTTTATGACCATGCATTTACAAATGTTATAAAATATGTCTTTTTTTAAAAATTATAATGGGCTCGGGAGATTGCTCAGTGGTTAAAAGTACTTGGTGTAGGGGCTGGAGAGATGGCTTAGTGGTTAAGGCGCTTGCTTGCAAAGCCAAAGGACTGCAATGTGATTCCCCAGGACCCACATAAACCAGATGCACAAGGTGGCATGTGCATCTGAAGTTCATTTGCAGTGGCTGGAAGTCCTGGTGCGCCCATATTCATTCATTCATTTTCTCTTCTCTCTCTCTCTCTCTCTCTCTCTCTCTCTCGCTCTCTCTCACACACACACACACACACACACACACACACACACACACACACACACACACTCTTTCCTTCTATCAAATAAATAAAGTATTTTTTTAAAAAGTACTTGGTGTATAATACTGGTGACTGGAGTTTGGATCTTCAGAATGCATGTATATCAGCTACTTTTAATATTGTTGCTATGAAGAAATGCCTGAACAGAGCAACTTAAGGAAGGAAAGAGTTTATTTTAGCTAAAAGCTCCAGAGGTGGAGTCCATCATGACATGGAAGAGGTGGAATAGGAGCCGAGCTGGTCACATTGGCAAGCAGGAAGCAGAGGAGGAAAAAGAAGGAAGGCTATGCTACAGAGCCTCAAGCAAGGCTTCTCCTTCAACAGGTTCCACAACCTTTCCAAATAGCACCACTAGCTAGGGATCCTCTATTCAAACCCATGAACCTCAGTGGGTATATTACACCTACAGTAAGATGGGAGGTGGAACTAGGAAAACCCTCAAAGCTGGCATAATGGAGCAGCACAAGAGAGACTGTCTCAAACAAGGTAGAAGGTAAGAACTGACACCTCATGGTTGGCTTCTAAAACCTTCACACATGTGCTAAGGCATGTGCATGCCCATACACACAAAAGTTATACTGATTCTGAAATGTGTTTATCTAACATATTGGCTTTAAAATATATTAAGTAACATCTAATAGAACTTGAGTGGAATATTTCTGGGGGGGGGAATTAGAGATTGAATCTAGGGTCTTACACATGCTAGGCTAGTACTGTGCCACTGAGATACATCCTCAGTATATCTACAACTTCTTTTTCACGTTTTGATTTTGAGACAGAGTCTCACTAAGTTACTCAGGCTATCAGTCAAGTAAACAAAGACTTAGAAATATTTCTTTGAAGATGGAATCTTGATGACTCAGTTATCCTGTCTATAAAATTATTGGTGAAATAAAAGCAGTATTTTCATAAACAGTAAAGGCTGTTTTCTCCCAGACTAGTTTCATCATGAGATTAGAAATTAGTGCCATTCTCTCTTCATGCTGCAGTATAGAGCAGTGATGGCATGTAGCCGCGGGCAGTGCAGCAGATTTAGGTATCTCAGAAAGGAGCTTTCTTCAGTTACAGGGCTGCCTGTCTTCTTTCTTCTTAGAAGGTAACTACTTACTAAGAAACACTGATGGTGTGTGGAATCTTAATCCTCCTTGTTAGCATTGCATTTTCCACAGTGGAAACCCGAAGTCAGGTTCTTCAGCCTCTCAGTTTTCATTGCTGATGGTATGCTGGTAGGAGAGCAGCAGAACACGAGTGGTGAGAAAGCCCTTATTAGGAAATTTAAATGGCTCCCTTTGTCTTGTCAGCTCTCTGGATTACTTTTAGGAGGAGGCTGAAAGATATCCAAGTTTTGGAGTTATTTTTGTGAAAGAGAGCTCTGTCTCACAAGAAAAGATCAACTCAAATAGTATACAAGAGGTTCGGGTCATCCAGTTCTTCTACCCAAGGCCTATTAGCTACTGTGTAAACTCTGGTTGTGCTATAGCAACCCACTGTTAAGAAAATGAGCACTCAAGAAGACCCACATCAATATATTCCTGAGGATGAAGCCCTGTGTGTCAAACAAACAACAGAAAGTCACAGTGATATACCAGCTGACCCTAGTTAGAATGGCCTTTACCAAGATGACAAATTACACATGCTGCAAAGAATGCAGAGAAAGAACTCTAATGCACAGTAGGTTGGAATTTAAATTAGTATAGCCATTACCAAAAACAGTATGAAAGTTTCTCAAAAAACTAAAAATGGGCCGGGCATGGTGGTGCACACCTTTAATACCAGCATTTGGAAGGCTGAGGTAGGAGGATGGCATGAGTCCGAGGCCAGTGTGGGGGTTCCAGGAGGTCAGCCTGAGCTAGAGTGAGACCCTGCCTTGAAAAAAACCCAGGAAAAATGGAATTGCTATATTATCCATCAGTTAATTTGGAATACATCTAAAGGTGAGATCAGTATATATGAGAGATGCCTTCACACATAGTGTTTGCTGTGGCACCATTCACCATAGTAAAGATAGGGAATCAACTGAGGTGTCCAGTGACGTATGAATGGTTAAAGACAATATGATAAATATACACAGTGGAATGCTGTTTAGCCATAAAAATAATGAAATTGTGTCATTTGTGGCAACATGGATGGAACCGTAGAACTTTGTGTTTAACTTGACACAGGTGTAGAAAGACAGTTATCACTGTTCTCAGTCACTTGTGGAAGCTAAAAGGTTGAGTACATAGAATGGAAGACAGAGAGAAAGAAAGAGGAAAAAAAGTAGTGGTCTCTGGACTGGGAAGGCAGGAGAGGAATATAGAAAAGATGGATTAGTTAATGGGTGCCCAAAGACCGAGAGAAGGAATTAATTCTATAGTTTACCAGAGTTTAAATGATGTATTTCAAAGTAATTGGAAGAGTCTGAAGGCTCCTAGGATGTGGAAATGGTGAATGACAGTGACTGTCATTACCTGCACAAGGCTTGTGCAATATTGGTGGTCAATATTGCATCATGAATGATGGAGGATCACAAAACAAAACAAAAAAATCAAATTGAAAGATGGAGTAGCTGGAAAGAAGGGATTCAGTGGAAGGGGGACAAATGGAAGGGGATTATGATCAAAATACATTAGGTTCATGTATAAAAACTGTCAATAAAAAGTTAAAAGAAATAGTGAATGTACCAGTTCTTAGAAATGCTAGTTGCCATGTTACCATCACTTAGTAATGTTTAGATATATAGTTTTTTTAATGTTTTTTTTTTTTTTTTTGAGAGAGACACACACACACAGAGAGGGAAAGGCACAGAGAAAGAGAGAGAATGGGCGTGCCAGCAGCCTCTCAGCCGTTGTGAATGAACTCCAGATGTGTGCACCCCCTTGTGGGCAAGTGTGGCATTGCGCCCTTGTGTCACTTTGCATCTGGCTAAACGGGGGACCTGGAGATTGGAACCAGTGTTCTTAGGCTTAGCAGGCAGGCGCCTTAACCGTTAAACCACCTCTCCAGCCCTATAGTTAGTTTTTTAAATACTTATTTTTATTTATTAGAGAGAGAGAGAGAACATGGGCATTCCAGGGCCTCCAGCTGCTGCAAACGAGCTCCACATGCTTGTACCATCTTGTGCATCTGGCTTATGTGGATCTTGGAGAATTAAACCTCGGTTCTTTGGCAGGCAAGCACCTTAATCGCTAAGCCATCTCTCCAGCCTGTAGTTTTTGTTTTTTTTTTTAAATTTTATTTATTTATTAGAGAAAGAGGGAGAGTGAGAATGGGTGCACCAGGGCCTCTAGCCACTGCAAACAAACTCTAGACGCATGTGCCACCATGTGCATCTGGCTTACGTGGGACCTGGAGATTTGAACCAGGGTCCTTAGGCTTCATAGGCATGCGCCTTAACTGCTAAGCCATCTCTCTAGCCCCCTGTAGTTGTTTTTTGTTTATGAATTTTATATTCTGGACCATTGTGAATCTGCTTACTAGGCTTAGGACAGTTTTTTATATATTGGTTGACTATTAAATTTCCACCCTGTATGTTGTTTGGCTTCTCTTTCTTGTACTTGCCTGCATTGTGGCCCACAAAGTAAGAATTCAGTCTACAATGTTTGGCAGAAAAACCATCATGGTGGAATTGAATTCCAAAGCTTGCTAATTCTTTAGTGCTCTTAGATATGTGTAGTTTTGACATTGTTCCAGTTTCTTTCATCTCAGCTTGGACATGTGCTTAGTAGTTTGTTTTAATAGGCTGTATATTAATAATGTTTAGAAAAATCATTTGAGATATTTATCTAATACTGTCAGGAACAGAGGTTTTCATTTTTTTTTTAATTTAAAAAGTACTTTATTTGAGAGCGAGAAGGTAGAAAGAGAGAATGGGCATGCCAGGGCTGGTAACCCCTGCAAACAAACTCCAGGTGGATGTCCCACCTTGTATATCTGGCTTTATGTGGGTACTTGGCATGCAAGTGCCTTAACTGCTAACCCATCTCTTCAGTGCCCAATGTTTTCATTTTTGTACGTGATCATTAAAATCAACTTGTCTGCTTAAAGAGTTATCTTCATTGAGATAATATTAGATCATTAAAGATGAACTCATACTCAGTCTTCTTTGTATTATGGTATGATTCATAATGTCAGAAAGGAGAGATGGGAGGTTTTCATACCCATTTTGTGCTCTCCATGCCCCCCCCAACCTCTTTATTAGGGATTGAATCTAGGATCTTACATGCTAGGTGAGTGCTCTGCCAATGAGCTATTATATCTCTACCCCTTTTTTATTTATTTATTTATTTATTCATTTAATTTAGCTTGAGATAAGGTCTTATTAAGCTGCCCAGGTTGGCTTAGAATTCACTTTATAGCCCAGGTAATCTGCCTGCCTATAAGATTACAACCCCATGCCACCAAGCCTGGTTTATTAATTTCTCCTATTAGTAGAATTTTTCCGCTGTGTTGCTCTTGTTGGGGTATTTTCTTTTCTTTTTATACTTGAAAATATGAAAGCTATGTGTGCATATATACACATGCTCATTAATATTACCTTTTTTAGCCACCTGTAGCAGACAGCTTCAGGTTCGCTGAGATAAACTTCCAGACCAGGTAAAGTTATGGAGGAAGGGATATTTATTGAAGCTTACAGATCCAGGGAAAGTTCCATAATAATCACATATTATAATCCCAACATGTAACATGCCCTTGAATAGGTTTACAGCCTATTTATCAAGGAGGATAGGTACATAGCATTGTTATTTACTATTATAATTTGGGCATTTTCTCCCAAATTCCTAGTTTAAGGACATTGCTATTTATTTGCCTATCAAATATCTGCCTGCCTGTGCACGTGTATGGGTGTACTATGGTCTCTTGGCTATTGCAAATGAATGCCAGATGCTTGTGCTACTTTTTGCATCTGGCTTTATGTGGGTGCTGGGGAATTGGAAGTTGGCAGGCTTTGCAAGCAAACATCTTAAACCACCGAGTCATTTCCCTTGCCTCAGCTAATAGTTTTAAAACGTAATCTACCAGAGTTTCCCTACCATATATTTTGTCTTTTCCCTATGTAAACCTGATTTCTCATGTGTCTATAGAAGTCTACCATATGGATTTCTCATAGTTTACTTAACCATTTTCTTGTTGTTAAACAAGAATGTTTGTTCTGTGAGTGTAAGGGCTTTTTTCTCTGTCCGTGCAATGTAATTCCCCAGCACCTACAACAGTACTTAGTACATTGTAGATGCTCAGTTACATGTTTGTAGAATGAATGAACAATATAGGGATTGTTCTTTTTCCTAAATCACAAATGCTGTCCAAAATGTATACCACTTTCACTGCATTTCAAATGATCTTCTAGGACTCAATTTCCAGAAGAGGATTTGTGGGTTGAAAGGACATAGTACAGGTTATATGATTTCAGATTAGCCTTTTAATCTGATAAAGTATTATCTGTTTATTTATCTGATTAAGAGAAAGGCAGATAGAGAATGCACAATTTTTAAAATACTTTAGTTTTTAAAATTTTCCATAATATATTCTCCAAAGGGTTGGTTTTTCTTTTAAAAAGTGATCTTATGACTGGAAAGTAGGGGTTTTGATGGTTGTAAAAGACAGATTAAGTTATTTAGTCAGAGCACTGAGTAAGTTGGCATGCTTTACTAAGAAACTTTATGGTAATTGCATTCCTATCAAATGTTAATAAGTATAAAAGAGATGTAATTAAAACTCTTAGACAAATAAAACTGGTGATAATGTGAGGATGGGTTGGATAGAGAAGACAGCTGAGGCAGGTAAGTCCTGGATTTTTCACTTTCTAGCTTCTATTATCTAATCAGCTATGAACTTTCATATCCCAAGTGTTTTTTACTCTCTTCCCTATTTGTATGATAGAGATGGCGTACAGGTATCAGAGATTTCAGCTTGACTAAATGGTTTGGTAAATAGATTAAACTATAAGACATTTGCTGATATTATTGAGAGATGACTAATTAGCAACTAGAAATAGAAGTGTAGATATTAAGAGAAGGATTTGGGAGTCAGCATATGAGTATTAACTGAGGCTTTTATTACAGATAGTGTAAGTCAGGAAGGGGGTAGATGTGAAAAAAGTGGATCCAGGATCCATGTTATAGAAAAACAACAATTACATAGCACTAACACAACAGATAACAAAGCAGGCAACTACTGATGGTCAGTAGTGTACAGTAGTCAAATGAGAGTGAAGTAGATGAGAATTGAGAACGATATGTTTGTCAACTAAAAGATCCTTATTGATCTTTGAAATAATAATATCAGTATGATGGGATAGAAACTAGATTGAAAAAGATAATTGAAAGAGGTTGAGAAGAAAATAAATGAAAAGCAAATAGAAGAAGCAAGCATGTATTATTTAAAAATGTGCTTTATGGAGAAAGGATGCCTTATGCAAAGGGAAGCAGTTTCAGTTCCTTAAGAAAAGGTAGAGTGGTGGTAAAGTTTTAGTTTTATTGTTCTTATATAGGAGGATAGTTTTTTTTTTTTGTTTGTTTGTTTGTTTTTTGGTTTTTTTGAGGTAGGGTCTCACTCAAGCTCAGGCTGACCTAGAATTCACTAGGTAGTCTCAGGGTGGCCTTGAACTCAAGGTGATCCTCCTACCTCTGCCTCCCGAGTGCTGGGATTAAAGGCGTGAGCCACCACGCCCAGCTCCAGGAGGATAGTTTTGGAAAAAATTTCAACAGATATACAGGAACCTGAAAAAAAGGAGGATCGAAGGCAAGAAAGATTTTTTGTTTGTTTGTTTTTTGAGGTAGGGTTTCACTCTAGCCCAGGCGATCCTACCGCTGCCTCCTGAGTGCTGGGATTAAAGGTGTGCTCTACCACGCCTGGCAAGAAAGAAGTTTTTTGATGGAACAAAGTAAAAAATGGGAAGGAAGGGAAAAAATTAGGATCAAGATCTCAAGTGATAAGTGGTAGGGACAGCTCTTCTGGACTTCAGAAGGAAAAGAATAAAAGGTAGTTGGAAATGTAGGGGACATTTAAAGAGATCATGAAGGAATGGGATGTTTAAAGATAGAATGAAGGAATGTGAGGATCTGTTAGCTATAACATAGACATTGTGGTCACTAATTGTGGGGTGAGGAGTGAATTGTACAGGAGTGATATAAAGTATCTCAGAAGATTGATAGAGATCTATTGAGAACAAAGAATTAATGGGAGGACTAGTATATTACAGGTAGATTAGGGTTCAATTTGAGGCTGAGCAATGGGAAAAAGAAACAATAATAAAGTACTTTATTTCATGAAAGGGACTAAAAAAAGAATAGAGCATTGAAGAACTAATAATTGTTAGTTAAGTGAAGCAGATAAATAAGGACAACCAGTGTGTCCTACTGCCCTGGTGCTTGGGAACATAAGAAAATGCCGAGCTGCAGAGCTGGCTGCAGAGCCTGCAGCAGAGGCAGATTGCCTTGTGTACAAAGTGCCATTCAGCCCTTCAGAATCAAGTGTCAGAGTGGTCAGTGCATACCGAACCAGCTGAGATTGAACCTTTTTAACCTTTCTGCTGTTTATATTGATTAAAAAATTTAAAATAAAAGCCACAGGTTGCTAATGATTTCCTATTTCTTTAAGACAGACACTTTATATGTAAAAATAGTATTGGCTGGATTGTGAACTTTACTTCTTGCTTATTCCTGCTGCAGACTTCTCTGCTGGGTTTGTATATTCTGTGGCTTTCTCAGATAACTACCAGGAACTTGTTTATGAATATAGGCTCAGTGGACAGGCTCACCTCTGGCATAGATAATCTGATAGGAACATTTCTGTCAATTAGTTTTTTCTATCAATTATGCTTTTTCTTAAACCATGAAAATAAAAGCATAATTTATGTAACTCCTGTAAGAAATGAGTATATCATGGGAGAAATAAAAGCAAGATATAGTTGAAATTCAGCAGCTCTGTGAGTTAGAACCTTCTCTCTGCAACGCATTTGTTGTCACTTACTGCTTAACTTAACGCTGGGTTTTCCTTTTTGCTTTCAGGAAAACCTTTAACTTACGCCCTGGGTGTTACCTGTCCACAGCTTCCTGGTGGCTCACCGCTTCTGCCTGCTCCAGCCTTGCTCCGGCAGCTTCCAGGCTTCTGGGCTTCAGAGCTTGTTGTGAAAGCTTGCTGCTTTGGCCTGCTACCCCTGCTTCAGGTGTCAAAAGCTTTTAATTAGCTTGCTTCCTCTAATTATTATACCTAGGTCCTCATGTGTCTTCATAGTCTAGTGGTAGGGTCTGAAAGGAGAATTACGTGTAGATGTTCGTTCTTCTTTACAAACTCTTGCTCTAGCTGTCCTGGGATCCTTAGGAGCATAAAAGAAGTGACACCTTTGATGGTGTTGGTCTTCAGTCTAGAAAGGCATAGTGTGAGCATGCCATATTTTAATAGTCAGTGTTCTGATTGCTTGATGCTTGATACCAGTTTTTAAATATTTTGGCTATTCTGCTATATGTATGATTTGTGTCTCTATAGAGAGAATGCCTCTAGATGTTTAAGCTCTTTGCTATGATCTTAGTTTGCTTGTTAATAAGATAAGACATTACTGGGTATTGAATTGAGCTCCTCATGTATGTTAGGCAAGTATTCTACCACTGAGCCGTACCCCTTGACCTAAATATTTCGACCATAAATTGATCATTCATTCACAGACTAGGGTTGTTTAATTTAATTTTTTTCTGCCTTGCTTTGTAGCCCATGCTGGCCTGGAACTCACTTATGTACAGGCTGGCTTCCAACTTGCAGTCCTCCTTCCTTTCCTTAGCTTCCTGAGTGCTGGGGTTATAGGTATACACTGCCATCCATGGTTAGAATAGTTTTCAAAAGTACAATATGATTTCCACAAATACTATAATCCTTGTTAACATGCCAGTAGGTATCAAAATTACAACTATGGGGAATGGGAAGAACTCTTTAGGACCTATAGAACTACTCAGTAATCGTACTAAGAAGGAACACTATTCATTTGTGATAAGTTAAATTCTCTAACCCTTAGTTTACTGATTTTTATTTATTTTTTGCTTTTGAGATAGGATTTCCCTGTGTATCCCTGTTTGGCCTGTGTCTCCCTACATAGACCAGCTGGCCTCAAACTTGTGGCAATATTCCTGCCTTTGGCTACTAAGTGCTGGGATTTTAGGCATTTGCCACCATAAACTGTAATTTTACTGATTTCTAAAGTAGGAATTATAGAAAACCTCTTAGATTGATGTAAGGTTTAAGTAAGTAGCATATGTACTGTGCTTGGCCCAGTGCCATATACAGTGTAAGCCTTTCAAAAATGAAAGTTTGTTTTTATTTTTAGTAATAAAACATGATTATAGATGTTACATAGAAGAAACAAAAAGGAGACAAAGGCATAAAACAATAAAGAATTGGCGGTAACACACATGATAGTAAAGGCTATTTTGAAGTTGAGACTGACAGTCTATTGGGAGAGCAGTGTGAGCTGGAATAAACACTCCATAAATCATCCAATATAAGGTTTACTATGATGCCTTATTTCTGTGCGTCAGCATCAGTACAATGTATTTATAGCTGAGAGTATTGATCCCTTATATTGTGTATTCACCCCGTCAGTTACAAAGCATTCATCTCTCTTCCAATGATTTATTTAGTACCCATTAACACTCCTGTACTTAGGCGTATCTTAGTGAACAAATAAGATAAGATTTCAGGGGCTGGAGAGATGGCTTAGTGGTTAAGGCATTTTCCTGCAAAGCCAAAGGATCCCAGTTTGATTCTCCAGGACCCACGTAAGCCAGATGCACAAGGGGGCACATGCATCTGGAGTTCGTTTGCAGTGGCTGGAGGCCCTGCCACGCCCATTCTCTCTCTGTCTGCCTCTTTTCGATCTCTCTGCTTGCAAATAAATAAATTAAAAAGAATTCCTCTTTCCAAAGAGTTTGTATTCTAGAGAGTGAGGAAAATAATAAACAGTTTGTAAGAAGAACATAGAGTTTGTTGAATAGTTGTAAGGAGAAAGAAGCAAAGAAATGGGTTAAAAAGTATCAAAAGGCAGAGTGACATTTCAGTGAGGGAATGAGAGAACAGACGTGCTAGCTCTGCTAGTAGAGAATTTCAGGCACAGGGAGGACAAATGAGCAAAGATCCTGAGGGGGAATTGACCAAGATGAGCACTATAGCTTAAGCAAAATGAGTGGGGAGGGAGGAATATGAAGTGAGGGCGGTTGGAGAATTATAGTTTATGACAAAGGTCCCCCCCCCCCCAACCTTAAGGGGAGATAGGAAATCACTGGAAGTTTAGGAGCAGAAGAGTATCATGATCTGTGTTAAGTTTCCAGAGGATTGTTTTATGTTGTGTTGACCATAGATTGTGGGGGTTGAGATCAGGAGTAAGTCTAGGCAAGATAGGATGGCAGATTGGAATGGTGTGGTGAGTTTTGGATATCTCAAAGGGAGGCTAGATATACAGAGCTTCTTACAAAGCATTCAGAACTGCTTCTCAATTGAAATCCCACTAGTGCTTGGGACTATTTTTTTTTTTTTTTTTTTAAGAGAGAGAGAGAGAGAATGGGCATGCCGATGGCCTCTCAGCGGTTATGAACAAACTCCAGACGCGTGTGCCCCCTTGTGGGCAAGCGCAGCATTGCGCTCTTGTGTCACTTTTTGCATCTGGATAAACGTGGGACCTGGAGAATTGAATTCTTAGGCTTGGCAGGCAGGCGCCTTAACTGCTAAGACATCTCTCCAGCCTTTGGGACCATTCTTAACTTACAGATTGTGGCTACAAATGATGACACTTAGATTGTGTGTAACTACTGATTCATGTACGTTTGTCAGATACTGATTATTTCTGTAGCATGTGCAGTTTTCCTGACATCAAAATGTTTGTTTTTAAATATTTTATTTTTATTTATTTATTAGAGAGATAAAGAACAGATCGAGGCAGAGAGAGAGAGAGAATGAATGAGAATGAGAGAATGGGTGCTCTAGGGCTGCAAATGAACTCCAGGCACATGTGCCACCTTGTGCATCTGTCTTATGTGGGTCCTGAGGAACCGAACCTGGGTCCTTTGGCTTTGTAAGCAAGTGCCTTAACTACTAAGCCATCTCTTCAGCCCCCCAAATGTTTTTATTATAAAGTATTTGAATACATGTCCATATTTAATGTTTTAAATATGTAATTTTATTTATAGCCTTCTGAATATATTTTAAAATATTTTTAGTTATTTTAAAGAAAGAGGCAGAGAGAGATTGAGATTGAGAGAGAGCAAGAGAGTGTGTGTATGTGTGTATATGTGTATGTGTGCTAGGGCCTCCTGCTACTGCAAATGAACTTCAAACACATGCATCACTTTGTACATTTGGCTTTATGTGGGCTCTGGGGAATTAAAACTGGATTGTCAGGCTTTGTAAGCAAGTGCCTTTAACTGCTGAGACATCTCTCCAGTTCCCAGAATATACCTTTTTTTCTTTTTAGATTTTATTTTTATTTATTTATTTATTAGAGACAAAGAGAGTGAGTGAGAATGGGCATGCCAGGGCTTCTAGCCACTGAAAACAAACTCCAGACGCATGCGCCACTATGTGCATCTGGCTTATGTGGGACCTGAAGAATTGAACCAGGGTCCTCAGACTTCGCAGGCAAGTGCCTTAACCGCTAAGCCACCTCTCCAGCCCTTGAATATACTTTTTTGATCAAACGTTAACCATAGTAATATTGTATGTATATGTATACACATATATGTGTGTGTTAGTAGGGATGGAACACAGAGTAAGTGCTGGACTACTAAGCAGTATACCCAATCCTAAGAAAGGACATTATAACCTACTATCCTCTTATATGTCAATTGATGTGCTACCTGAAAGTATAGAATCTGAAATGAGAGGTTCTAAGCGAATCATCCTTTTGTTGAACATGAAAATGATTAGTTTTATAAATGAAGAAAGGATCAATTTTATTTCATCACCCTGTAGGCTTCATAATCTTTCTTCATTACATTATCAGTTAGATAACTCCAAAATATTTCCTGAATGTTACTTATGTGTAACCCACCTCATTGCTAAAAAGTTTTTAAACAGCCGGGCGTGGTGGTGCACGCCTTTTTTTCCCAGCATTTGGGAGGCAGAGGTAGGATTGCTGTGAGTTTGAGGCCACCCTGAGACTACATAGTGAATTCCAGGTCAGCCTGAGCTAGAGTGAGACCCTACCATGGAAACTCCCCCAAAAAAAAAAAACCCAAAACACATTTTTAAAGAGATCATGAGAGTGTTGTATGTTAGTGTTGAGAACATTTTCCCCTCTGTATACAGTGGGTCTCATGTTCTTATTACTTATACATACATACACACATACACATACACACACACACACACACACACTCTCTCTCTCTCTCTCTCTCTCTCTATCTTAATCTCTCTGCCTCTTTCTTTAAAATAAATAAAATATTTTAAAATATATTCAGAAGGCTATAAATAAAATTACATATTCAAATAATTAATACTTATCTAACTAGTGTTCATGTAATAACCAAGGTGAGGTGTGTGCAGTATGCCACATGATTCTATTCCATGATTCATATTCTGCATGTTTCATACATATGATGTACAGAGGCAAATAGAAATCACATCTCTTTAAAAAAGCTCATTTTCTAATATTTTGGTACTTATCCTTCTTGGTAAACATATGGCATGGACAGTTAAAATTTATATTTTCGGGCTGAAGAGATGGCTTAGCAGTTAAGGCGCATGTCTGCGAAGCCTAAGGACCCTGGTTTGAATCTCCAGGTCCCATGTAAGCCAGATGCACATGGTGGTGCATGTGTCTGGAGTTTGTTTGCAGTGGCTAGAGGCCCTGAAGTGCCTATTCTTTCTCTCTGTCTTTCCATTTCTAATAAATAAATAAGTAAATAAAAATAAAATCTTAAAAAATTTTATATTTTCTCTATAGATACAGAAAATATATTCAAAGTATGCAAATTTTAATAATTACACTTAACATTATGAACATTTTCCTGCCAATTTTTGCATGTATGTGAATAATTCTTGATTGCTCCATTATATTAGTCAGTTCCATCTTTTTAGAACATTTAAGTCAGTTTCAACTTTTGCTATTGAAAGGCACACTTATAAATATTAAAGCTTAGCTTTTATTTGCATATAGATATTTTCAACCAAGGGAATCCCTCCCGCCTCCTTCCCTCCCTCCCTCTCTTCCTCCCTCCTTCCTGTTTTGGTTTTTCAAGGTAGGGTTTCACTGTAGTCCAGGCTGACCTGGAATTCACTATGTAGTCTCAGAGTGGCCTTGAACTCATGGTGATCCACCTACCTCTGCCTCCCATGTGCTGGGATTAAAGCCATGCGCCACCATGCCCTGCTTCGGGAATTTCTATTTCCATGTATATGTATGTGTATTAGATACAAAACTAAAAGAAGCTGAAGAAAAGTTTGCTTTGTTCAGTATTAATAAAATTGGAGAAATGGTGCCTTATAGTGGCTGCTAAGTCATTGTGGTGTTGGTGGTGGAGTAAATGATAGTGAAGAGATAAATGTCAGACCCTGTGTAGGTGCTTTATACACATATTATTTTCTTCTTTACTACATACAAGATAAAATATTGTTAATATGTTGATGAGACAACTGAAGTATTGAAAAGCAACTTCTTCTTCTTGTTTTTTTAGCCTAGATTATACAGCTAGTGACAAAACTGACATTTAAACCCACATAGTTTGGCTTCAGAATCTAGAGTCCATGTTGATTGCAACCTTCCTGAAACAGCCTCAGTAAATGCTAACTAAGTGTTTTGAGTGTGAAATGGTATTTTTATCACCATCACTCGTAACATGAACTTGCATAATCAGAGGTTGTGTGAGTTCCAGTATTTTTGGAGTTTGGAGAGATAATTTAGTGCATATACTCTTAAGTTATACAATACCCACCTAAGGTTTGGACAGCACCCTGGAAGCAAATATATTACTATTTATGGAGTGGAGTGATGCATATTTGTCTTTAAACTGAGATTTAAAAAAAAAGACTAATCATAGCCTGTGGTGTCAGCACCTACTGTCAAATGAGTTACAACAAACATTTGGGGTTTAGTGTTGCAATTAAGAAATTGTGGACCCGTGTAAAACTTGGCATAGTGCCTGGCATTTGAACACTCAATGTATTATGTTGGTGGACAATACTAGTACCAATTATTTGAGTAGCAGTTGTCTTCAAGTACTTATATACTCATATGAATAGGAAATTAGTGAAATACACAGGATTAGGAGTGCTTTTCTCACATCACGCTTGAGGAAGGAAGGTCTCTATTAGCCTTCTAACCATTCTTCCCTACACCAAAATACCAAGGGCATATATGACAGTTGCCCTGTCTTTTTCTCTGTCCTTATGGTAGGCTTGCCTAGTTTACCGCTTCTGTTTCATCAGAGTCAGCTAGAACCTCACTTTGTATTTTCACCCTTTCAGTGAATCTTATATAACTATTCTTGCATTAAACTTGAGCCTGTCAGGACCCATTATTTCCTAGATATGACAAGATTAAAAGTAAATCCTGCATACAATATGTTAATTAGTGTCCTATTACTTGTAACAGAATACCTAAAATAACGTAAAAATGATTTTGGTTCATGGTTGTTGAGGGTTAAGTGTATAATCAATTTGTCCTGTTGCTTTTGGGCCTGAGGAGAGTCAGTATATCATGATGTGAGTGCACTGCAAAGGAAAACCGCTCACCTCATGACTGAGACAAGAAAGAAAAGAAAAGAAAAAGAAAGATAGAAGGAAAGAAAGGCAGAGTCTTGGTTCCCACAAACCCTTTCAAAGATCTGTCCCAACAACTGAATGATACCCAAATAGTACTAAGCTCCTGACACTTCTGTTTTCTCCTGAGGATGCCATGCTGGGGGTAAGGGGGAACCAAGCTTTACCACATGGACCTTGGGGGACACTTAATATCCAAACTATAGCAGGTAATATTTGTTTTCCCTACCTATGCTTCTCAATTATTAAAAATTTATCACTCAATAATTGGTTTTCTCTTCTGTAGTTTAGTTTCAGCCCTTTAACTAATCCAACAAGTTGGAAGGGCCCTTAGAAATTATTTAATGAAACTGAAATAGTGATAGACAGTAGAAATGTCAGCAGTTTTTCACATTGAGAATGGACTCATTTGTTTATATTTGACAGTTTTTTGATTTATAACTGGAAATACAAAATACAGTAGTATTTTGTTTCTTTTTTACTGTTGTTAGACGGGATCGGTACAGTCTTTTAGTTATAACTGCTCTGGGCTGGAGAGATGGCTTAGTGGTTAAGGCACTTGACTGAGAAGCCTAAGAACCCAGTTCGATTCCCCAAATTCCATGTACGCCAGATGCACAAGGTGGTGCATGTGTCTGGACTTCGTTTGCAGTGCCTAGAGGCCCTGCTGTGCCCATTTTTATTCTTTCTCTCTCCCCCTTTCTCTGTCTTTCTCAAATAAATAAATAAATAAATAAATAAATAAATAAATAAATAACATTTAAAAATTTGTTATAATTGCTTTTAGGAGTATATATTTATCAGGGTCATTGTATAGTATATAAGAGTTTGTGGAATGAAAAATAGAATCCTTTTCCATTTACTTCATCCCGCTTGCTCCATACAGAACATACTTGTTTTGGTAGCTGGAATTCCTTGTAGCATCATGTTGGAGTTTGGTGTGCATTCTCTCTAATAAGGTCTCTTTCTGGCATGTTGGACATTTTGGTCAATAGCTCAGTAATAGTAGGTGTTTAGTTTAAATTCTAGGACAGAAAACTTGGAAAGGAGCATATAATATATAAAAAGCAACTACTAATTTTGTTCCCAAATAGTTACTGTTTTGGCATATGTTTACTAATGTAACTTTTTAACTTGACATTATTTAATTTAGGATCTTAAAATTTGAACTGCATTGAAATAACTGACATTTCTTTTTACAGAGACAAAAAAGGAAAATGGATGACTGAAAGAAGGATTATTTGTCATACTTTAAAAATTGTATTTCCTTTATTTTTTGCAGGTTGCTGTAGTAAAACTGAAAAATGCAGATAAAGTATTTGCCATGAAAATTTTGAATAAGTGGGAAATGCTGAAAAGAGCTGAGGTAAGGGCCTTATATTTAAAAAAAAAAAAGGATAAGCATTTAGGTTTTTTATTTATTTTACTATCATAAATAATTCAGAGTGCAGCAAAATCCTTACACATGTATGCTGAAGTACTTTAGTGAGTTATGTATAGTGTGAATTCTTAGAAACTACATTTAACACAGTTTATTATTTCATCACAACTAACTTGATGTGTTTGTTAAAAAGAAACTTCAAAAAATATGAAATTTACAATTGAAAAAAAGAAGTGGTAGAATTATTTAATCAGAGATACTACTGTGGACTGCCTGAGACATTCCAATTTGTGTAAACTACAGTTGAAATGATGCTAGAATGATTTTTACATGAAAAGATTTTGCATATTCTGTGGATTTTAGAATTTACCACTCCCCACATTTAACTCCTTGTTAGTGGAAAACCAGAGTTGAGAGTGGGGACGAATGCATTTAAACTCTGAAAACTATTGCTTCCAAAAAAAATTGTGTTTTATAAACGTTGGCCCAATTTATCTTTAAACTCACAATATGTAAATGTGTGTGTTTTCTAACACACTTCCATTTATAGATGTTAAATTTTTTTTCTTAATTATGTTTAAAAAAACAGTTTAATTGGGGCTGAGGAGATGGCTTAGTGGGTGAAGTACTTGCTGCACAAACATGAGGATCCCCAGCATCCATGTAAAAGCTGGGTGTGTCCAGTACTGGAGACACGAGAGTCCTTGTGGCTTGCTGGCTAGCTAGATGAGCTCCACATTCAGTGAGGACCCTTGTCTCAAAAAATATGGCAGAGAGCAATTGACCTCTGGCTTTAGTCATGTGCACAAACATGGGCATACACATACATATCACATGCATACCATACATACATACATACATGCCCCCAAATTTTCTACTGACAAGTTAAAGTATACATTCCATGTTCAGTGTGGTCATCAAATACTGGAGATGTAAGTCTTGAAAGAATTGAAAACTGCCAGGTAATCTAAATATTTTTGATGTGGAGGCAGGAAGATCAGGAATTTGAGGTTATTTTCAACTACATGGCAAATTTGAGACTAGCCTAGGCTACAGTGAGATACTTTCTCAAAAAACATACCATGCTGTATGTATGTATATATGTACAAAGCCTAATAATTAATATATTCAGCTTAACATTTCACTTACATTGTAATAACAAAATCTTTGTGACTTTCCCTGCAGTAAATATTATATTAGAGAAGTATTCATTTTTTTTGAAATGATATTTGAAAAGATATCTCTGTGACAGTAAGTGAGAAATGACTTTATTCCTAATAAGTGAGAAGCCAAAGTAGATAGACAACAATGGGTTTCTCTTTTTAACTCGTGGTTTCCATTTATACATGCAATTTTGATGTGCAGTATAGAATTATTAATTTGATGAATGTAGTTTATGAGTGTTCTGAAAGTGGATATGTGACAACTTTGCAGAATTGCTATAATTTACATACAGGTATTTATTAACTTCTCCAATATAGGTATCCACTAAGGATGACATTTAAAGAATATATTTCTGTGTATAGAAGATTAAAGAAGTGTTTTTGTAAAAGTTGCATCACGCTGGCAATCAAAATGTTTGGTCAGAATTTGAAATTCGGTGGGAAGAGTGACTAAATCTGAGTGAGCTCTGTAATACCCAGGAGCCCCTTGTATGTGGTCATTGTGAAGTGTTTTTTTTGGGGGGTGGTGTTTCATGGTAGGGTCTCAGTCTAGCTCAGGCTGACCTGGAATGTAATCTCAGGGTGGCCTCGAACTCAAAACCAATCTCCTACCTCTGCCTCCTGAGTGCTAGAATTAAAAGCATGTGCCACCATGCCCAACCTAAAAGCTAGTTTTTTTAAAGTTAGTTATTTGCAAGGAGAGAGAGAGAGAGAGAGAGGAGGAGGAAGAAGGAGGGAGAGGAGAAGGAGGGAGGGAGGGAGGGGAGAGAGAAAGAGAAGAGGAGAAATGAGAATGGGTGCATCAAGGTCCTCTGCCACTGACATATGTACTACTTTGTGTATCTGGCTTTACATGAGTACTGGAGAATCAATCAAACCTGGGCTGTCAGGCTTTGAAGCAAGCACCTTTAATCACTGATCCATCCCTCCAGCCCTAAAAGTTAAATATAAGCTAAAGATAGATTAGAACTCATAGTTCAATCTTTTTTAAAAATATTGTATTTATTTATTTGCAAGCAGAGAGAGAGAGAGAAGAAAGAGAGAATGGATGTGTCAAGGCTTCTAGCCACTGCAAATGAACTCCAGATGCATTCATCACTTTCTGCATCTGGCTTACTTGGGTACTATAGAATCAAACCTGGGAAGTTAGGCTCTGCAGGCACGTGCCTTAACCACTGAGCTATCTTTCCAGCCCCTGTTTTTTTTAAACTAAAGATTTTGTAGTTCTATTTAGTTTGCAGTCATCAGTCGGATAAGCAATTTTGTTTATTAGTTTCTAGCTAGAATTTATGTAAAATTTCAAATCACTGTCTTAGGATGATAAGTCAGGAGAAGAGAGTCTCTCTAGGCTCTGGCAGCCTTTACAGTCTCTGGACTGTTAGCAGAAATCCTTTCTTTAAGGTCAGTTAAATGCTAACACAGAACTTAATAGTAAGCGGATCACAGGATTTTGTTTACTTCTTAAAGTGAATTAAAGCATAATATCATATATTGGATAATCTAATTGACAGGTAAAACTAGTCATATCAGGTAATTTAGGTTTACTTCATTTAGTGTTTACTTTGGTATTTCCATTCAATGCCTGGCTTTGCCAGTTCTACCTGGCCATATAAGTCTTATGGGTATACATGAGATCAGGGCTAATTGTATAATAATGTCAATTATTTCTAATATCATGGCTACTTATTTTACTTTATGGGTGGTAGTAACCAAACACCTACTATAAGGCTTGGTGTATAGGTCAGTGGTAAAGAGCCTGTCTAGTGTTTGTGAGGTCCTCTGAGTTTAATCTGTAGTAACACACACATCACCACCACCACTGCCAACAACAACAACAACAAAGTACTTATTATATTAATAAAATAATGGGATGTCTGCAGTATGTATACAATATAGTTGGCATGGCCTTTAAGAAAAATTAGGTAGGTTTCTGTGTTCAAGTACAGAAAGATTTCTTAGGAATATTCATTTGCACCCATAGTTAGAAATATATTAACTAAAAACAATAAAACATAATTTCACAGCTATTATATTAGCATCCACCTAAAAATCTAATAATGATAAGTAGAGTTGAGGATGTGGGGAGAAAACATGGGCTTGATAATGGAGCTAGTGCTGAGGAAGAAAACATTGCTATCATTGGTAAAGTTGAAATTTGTTCCTATTAGGCATTTCTACTTTTTTTCTCAAGTGTGAACTGTAGAGAAACTCTTGTATACCTGTACATATATATTCATTATAACATTATGATAATGCAAAATTGGAAATAACTTATTTTCCATATTGAGTGGAAAAAATAGGTGCACTTAAGCAATTGGATACCATAGTAGTTAAAATGGAAACAGTTAGTTAGTAAAAAGTAGTTGCAAATGGCTAGATAAAATTATAACATTTCTGTAAAACTTTAAAACAATTCAGTTCTGTTGTTTTTGTACATACATGTGGTCAAAGCTTATGACTGGTGGTGTGTATACTGTCTTCACTTTACTGAATATATCAGGGGAGAAGGGAGGGGAATGGGATAGGAGTAGGACATCTACGCCTATGTTTTGCCATTAAACAGATCAGAAATAAATACAGCAAAATGAAGGTGATAGCTTGTTAAGTTTTTCTATGCATTTTTTTTCTGGTTGTTTTTAACTATGAAAGTGTTTTTTTTTTTTAATATAAATTATTTTCCAGCATTCCAAATTTTGTTTTGAAAGCTGAGTTGTTGAAAACTCATATAATAATGAATATATTCCTTTTCTAGAATAGAAACAACTAGAATAAATATTTTTGAGCAATTATTCATGCAATGTTTTCTAGGTTTTTATAATGTGTTTTCTAATTTTTTTTTCTTTCTTTTTCAGACAGCATGCTTTCGTGAAGAAAGGGATGTGTTAGTGAATGGAGACAATAAATGGATAACAACTTTGCACTATGCTTTCCAGGATGACAATAATTTAGTAAGAATCATTTGTTTCTGTATTCTTACTAATAATGTGTTGATAGAATTGAGTATTAGTTTCTTTTTACTTTGGTATTTCCATTCAATGCCTGGCTTTGCCAGTTCTACCTGGCCATATAAGTCTTATGGGTATACATGAGATCAGGGCTAATTGTATAATAATGTCAATTATTTCTAATATCATGGCTACTTATTTTACTTTATGGGTGGTAGTAACCAAACACCTACTATAAGGCTTGGTGTATAGGTCAGTGGTAAAGAGCCTGTATAGTGTTTGTGAGGTCCTCTGAGTTTAATCTGTAGTAACACACACATCACCACCACCACTGCCAACAACAACAACAACAAAGTACTTATTATATTAATAAAATAATGGGATGTCTGCAGTATGTATACAATATAGTTGGCATGGCCTTTAAGAAAAATTAGGTAGGTTTCTGTGTTCAAGTATAGAAAGATTTCTTAGGAATATTCATTTGCACCCATAGTTAGAAATATATTAACTAAAAACAATAAAATATAATTTCACAGCTATTATATTAGCATCCACCTAAAAATCTAATAATGATAAGTAGAGTTGAGGATGTGGGAGAAAACATGGGCTTGATAATGGAGCTAGTGCTGAGGAAGAAAACATTGCTATCATTGGTAAAGTTGAAATTTGTTCTATTAGGCATTTCTACTTTTTTTCTCAAGTGTGAACTGTAGAGAAACTCTTGTATACCTGTACATATATATTCATTATAACATTATGATAATGCAAAATTGGAAATAACTTATTTTCCATATTGAGTGGAAAAAATAGGTGCACTTAAGCAATTGGATACCATAGTAGTTAAAATGGAAACAGTTAGTTAGTAAAAAGTAGTTGCAAATGGCTAGATAAAATTATAACATTTCTGTAAAACTTTAAAACAATTCAGTTCTGTTGTTTTTGTACATACATGTGGTCAAAGCTTATGACTGGTGGTGTGTATACTGTCTTCACTTTACTGAAGATATCAGGGGAGAAGGGAGGGGAATGGGATAGGAGTAGGACATCTACGCCTATGTTTTGCCATTAAACAGATCAGAAATAAATACAGCAAAATGAAGGTGATAGCTTGTTAAGTTTTTCTATGCATTTTTTTTTCTGGTTGTTTTTAACTATGAAAGTGTTTTTTTTTTTTTTAATATAAATTATTTTCCAGCATTCCAAATTTTGTTTTGAAAGCTGAGTTGTTGAAAACTCATATAATAATGAATATATTCCTTTTCTAGAATAGAAACAACTAGAATAAATATTTTTGAGCAATTATTCATGCAATGTTTTCTAGGTTTTTATAATGTGTTTTCTAATTTTTTTTTCTTTCTTTTTCAGACAGCATGCTTTCGTGAAGAAAGGGATGTGTTAGTGAATGGAGACAATAAATGGATAACAACTTTGCACTATGCTTTCCAGGATGACAATAATTTAGTAAGAATCATTTGTTTCTGTATTCTTACTAATAATGTGTTGATAGAATTGAGTATTAGTTTCTTTTAAGTTTATTTACATTTAACTTATTTATTTATTTACTTACTTATTTATTTATTTATTTGACAGAGAAAGAGGGAGAGAGCGAGAGAGAGAGAGAGAATGGGCACGCCAGGGCCTCCAGCCACTGCAAATGAACGCCAGACGTGTGCGCCACCTTGTGCATCTGGCTAATGTGGGTCCTGGGGAATCAAACCTGGGTCCTTTGGCTTTGCAGGCAAATGCTTTAACTGCTAAGCCATTCCTCCAGCCCATATTTAATTTTTATTTATTTATTTATTTATTTATTTTTTTGGTTTTGCGAGGTATGGTCTCACTCTGGTCCAGGCTGACCTGGAATTAACTATGTAGTCTCAGGGTGGCCTCGAACTCTCGGCGATCCTCCTACCTCTGCCTCCCGAGTGCTGGGATTAAAGGCGTGCGCCGCCACGCCCGGCTCCATATTTAATTTTTAAATAGAAAAATCATTTCATTTTACAGAGTATTGTACATTTGATATGGGAATTTTTATTCTGGAAGATTTGATACCTTTCCACTGAAATTGTGTATGCTTTTTAAAAAATATTTTATTTATTTATTTATTTTGAGAGAGAGAAAGAGGCAGAGAGAGAGAGAGAGAGGGAGAGAGAGAGAGAGAGAGAGAGAGAGAATGAGAATGTGCACGCCAGGGCCTCCAGCCACTACAAATGAACTCCAGATGCATGCCTCCTTGTGCATCTGGCTTACATGGGTCCTGGAGAGTTGAACCAGGATCCTTTTGGCAATGTAGGCAAATGCCTTAACTGCTAAGCCATCTCTTCAACCCTTGTGTATGCTTTTAAGTAAGCAAACCAAACCACATCCAATCTAGTTTAATTTCCTTTGGCTAAATTCTATAGCATGTGTTCAGCAGTATTTCTTTTCCATGATTTTCCTAATATATTTTATTAGTAGTGCTCTGTTTTTAAAATTTTTATATGTTTTTCCAAGTGACCATGTATTATATTAAATTGAGCGCATTTATATTAATGTTAGGAACCACTTCACAAAAGCTGGGGATGAGCTCAATGGAAAAACAAACTATTAGAAGCTCTACCAATTGAGCATAAATAAGAATGAATAGAGAAACAAGTAGGGAAATAAGGTCAAAGGTTAAATAAGCTAACTGTGCCACAACCAAGTTCAAAGCTCTTCATTTTCTGACCCAGGTTTTATTTCCAGGCTTGCTTTCTTGTTTGTTTGTTTGTTTGTTTCTTTTAAAATCATTCATGTGTTAAGATGCTACTCTGTACCCAACACTGAAAACTGGGGTATAAAGAACAATGGGACAGTTTTCATTTATTTGGTACTGGGTATGTGCTCTGTGTTGGGCACTATTCTCTATAACTGGAGGTAGACTAGAAAGTAAAACAGACAAAAGATCTCTTCTTAGTTTTCTCTTATTTACATAAGGGATACCAGATGATAAATCCAAAATCATGTGATATTTTTAGATTATGATGAAAATACAACATTTATTCAGACATATGAAGTCCATGAAGATTCTTCCAAGCCAGATATGAGTTAGCATAATCAAGCTGGAGAGGTCTTGGTGAGCAAAAGCAGAGGTTGGAAACAGCTTGTTAACTTCATATTGCAAGATGATGGAATAATGAGGGAGGAGGGATGAGCAAGTCATGCTGGAGAACTGTATATGTTTTGCTAAGAAACTCATAATCTTTTTAAAAAAATTTGATCGTGAAATGAATGTCTGTGTTTGTTTATTATTATTATATGAGAGAGAGAGAGAGAGAGAGAGAGAGAGAGACATGCAGAGAATGGGCATGCCAGGGCCTCCAGCCACTGCAAACGAACTCCAGACTCATGCACCACCCTGTGCATCTGGCTTATTTGGGAATTGAACCTGGGTCCTCTGGCTTTGCAAGCAAGTGCCTAAACCACTAAGCCATCTCCCCAGCCCTGTCTGTGTTTGTTTTTTACATTACATTATATCTGAAATGTTAGACATAGTTATGGGACTGCCTTTACTGATCTGCCTTCCTTTTTGCCTCTTCCAAACATTGTCACTTAAGGTCCTTTACATAGCCAAGTTTGAAGCTGCTGTTTCAGAACTGTAGAAGGATTTGTGGCAGGAAAGGATTAAGGCTTTCTGAGGCAGAAGAGGAAGACTAGTGTGATTAAAATAAAGCAAGTAGGGGAAGAGAGGTACAGAATGAGGTTTTCATTGTGTTTGTCCTGCTGAGGAGTTGGATTTTATTTTCGTTTCAAGGAGACGGGGTGGGGGTGGGGAGAGCAGTTTTACATTTTGCAAAGAATATCCTGGCAGCAGTATTGCTTGTGAATTTCAGGAACAAAACCAGAGTTAAGGAGGCTTTGGGACTTTTACAGCATTCAGATGCCTGATAATGAGGATTTGAATAAAGGTGATAATTAATATTATAAATGGGGAGGAAAAGGAGGTTTGAGTGATTGTCAATGGAAAAGAAAAAAGTCACAGTGTTTCCCTTTTGCCCTGTGTCTGACTGGTGGGATCCAGTGTTTATTGGTGCTGAATTGACTTGAGGAATATAGAAGGAAGAGGAATATTTTCTCTTTTCTTTCTTCTTTTTAGTGGATGGTGGATGGTGGATGGTGGCAAGGTTTCACCAAGATGGCTTAGAACTCATGCTTTCTTGCCTTAGCCTCCCTGATTAGGTAAGATGATAGGCACATGCCAATATGACTGGCAGGAAGAGGACATTTAGAAGAGAAGATGATTCACTTGGTATATGTTGGGTTTGAATTGTCATGTGAGCCATTCAGTGGGTTAGATATGTGAGTTCGGTGTAACACCACATGCCTTGGTGTTCTTATAGATCAGGTTACAGCAAATTGTAGCTTATAGTGCAAACTTTGTCTTTGTACAATGAGAATTCTTCTTTTTGCTTATGTATATGTAATGTGTGTATATGTGTGTGCCCATGTGGTGTCCTTGCACTTATCTGTGGTGGACTGCGCCTACCTGCTAGAGCAGAACATTGACTATCTGGCTCTACTGTTCTTCTGCCCACTCTTATTTGATCTAGAGTCTCTTACTCTGATCCCTGAACTTGCCTTTTTCTTTTCTTTTCTTTTCTTTTCTTTTCTTTTCTTTTCTTTTCTTTTCTTTTCTTTTCTTTTCTTTTCTTTTCTTTTCTTTTCTTTTCTTTTCTTTTTTGTTAGCTCTGATGATTCTTGGGTCTCTGCTCCCCTGTGGGACTGGGGTTATAGATGTGAGGGGCCATGCCCAGTTTATGTGGGTCCTGGGGATCGAACTTAAGTGGTCTATTAGGCCTCCTCAGGCCTTCATGCCTGCATAGAAAATCCTCTTAACTATTGAGCCATCTCTCCAGCATCAGAATGATTTTTACATTTAAAACTTTTTATTTTATTTTATTTATTTATTTATTTATTTATTTATTTATTTATTTATTTATTTATTTATTTGGAGAGAGAGACAGAGAGAGAGAGAGAGAGAGAGAGAGAGGAAGACAGAGATGGGTGTGGCAGCAGTGTCTCAGCTGCTGCGAACAAAATCCAGATGTGTGCGCCCCCTTGTGGTCAAGTGCGGCATTGCGCCCTTGCATCACTTTGCATCTGGCTAAATGTGGGACCCGGAGATTGGATCCTCTGGAGATTGGAACCAGTGTTCTTAGGCTTAGGAGGCAGGCGCCTTAACCCCTAAGCCATCTCTCCAGCCCGATTTTTACATTTAAATTAAAAAAAAAAAAAAAAATATATATATATATATATATATATATATAGAGAGAGAGAGAGAGAGAGAGAGAGAGAGAGAGAGAGAGAGACTCTGATAGAAGGGGCATGCCAGAGCCTCTAGCCACTGCAAAGAAACTCAATATGCATGTTCCATCTTGTGTATCTGGCTTTATGTGGGTACTGGGAAATTGAACCTGGGTCCTTAGGCTTTGCAGGCAAGCACCTTAACTGCTGAGCCATTTCTATAGCATACTTTTTACATTTTTAATAATTGAAGCAAAAATCTAAAGAATACTATTTTGTGACATGAATATTATAACCTTTAATTATTTTTTTTGGATAGAGTCGGTGAGGGGAGGGAGGGACAGATAGAGAATGGGCTCACCCATGGCCTCTCAGCAGCTGTGAACGAAATTCCAGACATGTGTGCCCCCTTGTGGACAAGTGCAGCATTGTGCCCTTTCATCTGGCTAAACGTGGGATCTGGAGAATTGAATGGGCATTCTTAGGCTTAGGAGGCAGGTGCCTTAACCCCTAAGCCATCTCTCCAGCCCTATTTTTTTTTTTTACATGGGATATGAGGGTTGAACTTGAGTGTGTAGGATTGAGCAGCAAGTGCTTCCATTGGGCCATCTCTCCAGCCCTGAACTTTAAAGTTCAATCTTTGTCAAGTTGTGTCAGATCACAGTTAATTTATATATTGTCTACAATTGATGAGGCATTTATAATTTGATAACATTTTATGTTTTATGCATATTGCTATCCCATGACATTAAAAAAATTATATGTGTGTGTGCACGTGTGTGTGTGCATGCGTGTCAGGGCCTCTTGCTGCTGCAAATGAATGTCAGATTCTTATAATACATTTTTTACATGGGTGCTGAAGAATCAAACCTGGGCCAGCAGGCTTTGCAAGCAAGTGCCTTTAACCACTAAGCCATCTCCCTAGGCCCCCTAATTTTTATTTTTATTAATAGTACATACCCATCATGTCATGATGATGAAAATGAGTAGTTTACAAATGTGATTTTAAGTTTTTTCCATTTAAAAAATATATTTTATTTGTTTATTTATTTGAGAGAAAGAGGGAGAGAGAGAGACTGGGTGCATCAAGGCCTCAAGCCACTGCAAACACACTCCAGATGTGCATGCGCCACCTTGTGCATCTGGCTTAGGTGGGTCCTGGAGAATTGAACAGCATCTTTTGGCTTTGCAGGCAAATGCCTTAACTGCTAAGCCATCTTTCCAGGCCTGTTTTTTCCATTTTCATTATTTGTGTATGTAATGTGTGTATAATGAATGTATGGATGTATGCTTGCTGTGGCATACATGTGGTAGTTGGAGGATAACCTAGGGTATGTTTCTCCTATCATTTCACCTTCTTGAGACAGAATCTCTTTGCTGCTGTTGCTTACAAGCTTCCTGACTCTCCTGGCCCCGCTTCCCATTCTGTGGTACACTGGGATTACAGACAGTTATCCCACTTCACTGAGGCAAGCACGTACAAATACCCAGGACAGTGGGGGTATTTCATAATAGCAAAGCATTGTGGTTGTTATGTAACTACATTATAGCTGTACTACTAATAGAATATAATATACATATACATTGCCAGGTTAACTACTGTTCATCATCACATTCTCAATTTAGAGGAAAAAAGTGATCAGAGACACAATTTGAAACAGAAGACCTCATCATAGCATCATTTCCTAATGTACAAAAAATGAAATGTACAGGCCATAGTAAGTTTCTGAGAAGCTCATTTATTTGACAAGCAAAAAAAAAAAAAATACATTTACCAGTGTTAACTGAATCATATTTAATTATAACAGCTGAATAAATGTGTCCAGGGAAAAATAAGGTCATTCATTTGTTGAGAATAGTTGACCTCAGGAGCAACAATGGCTGATTTTAAAAGTGGAGAAATGTATAGAAATCAGTTTTATCTTTAAAATGTTTTAAATTTGTGTGTATGTGTGTGTTTGACTCTAACAAGTGAATGCCTTGTACCACTTTTTGTGTGTGGCTTACATGGGTGGCTTGGGAATTGAACTTGAGCTATCAGGCTTTGCAAACATGGGCCTTTCCCTGCTGAGCCATCTCCCCAGCCCGTTTTATCTCTTACAATAGTGCCTACATTAAATTCTTAATTTTTCCTCGTGCCTATTATCTTGTTATTTTCTAGTTCTTTACAGAAAAACTTGGTTAACACCTCTTTACAATAATAGTAAATATAAGATGTAAATAATCATCAGAGAATAATGGTTAATGTATAAACAGGTGTGCCTACAGAAGACAGAAATGAGGGACCCAAGAAGAAAACTATGGGAAGTGGAAAGAAAAAGGATCAACATACTGGGGGTGCAGTTCAGTGGTATAACACAAACATACCATATGCAAGGCCCTGTGTTCTATTTCAAGCATATGTACACACACCACATGCCAGAGTGGGGAAAGTGGTCAATGTATTATAGTATTTCGTTAAAAAGAAAAAAAAATCAAGACTAGATGTCCATTCTTTTGTTGATGTGTGTGTGTGTGTGTGTGTGTGTGTTATCTGCATGGTGTTCATGTGTGTGCAGATGTTCTTACCCTGATAATGAGGCCAGAGGAGGATGTCATGTGTCCTCCATTGCTCTTCTGTCTAATTTCCTTGAGACAGGCTCTGTGATTGAACCTGGAGGTGTTGTTTTTTGGACCACCTGGCTAACCCATGAGCCCCAGTGATTCTCTTTAGCATAGGGGTTGTATGTGTGAGACTGTGCCCAGCTTTTTATGTAGGTGTTGGGGACTAGATTCAGGTCCTTATTCTTGTAACAAGCTCTCTTACTAGTTGAGCCATCTCCCAGGTCTCCTAGATGTCTGCTTTTGAACATTCTTTGTATTCCTCCACATTTGTTTTTAATACCTTTGCCATTCCTTGTTCATCTCGCTTATTGAAGTCCAGCTGATGCCTTAAAATTCTGCTGAGATTCTACATGTTAAAATAGTCATTGCCAGAATTTTCTACTTGGAATTAATATTTCTTGTTTCATTTTAGCTTTACTTTTTGTGTGTTACATGTATAGTTCCTCTGAATTATAGGAAGAACTAGGAAAAATTAAATAAATGATATGAGCCAGCCCTACTATATTCAACGAAAATATAATTGAAGGTTTGTGTAACTGTAATAGTCATTGGCTTTGTCTGATGTTAAGCCAGGTTTCAGCTGTTCATCGTTACTACAACTCTTTATATCCCTTACATGCTTATAGAATGTAATACTGTTTTTTCAGACTGCCAGTTGTGATTCATTCGTGGGTATAAAACCAATTTTGTGGATTGCCAGCAACACTTTAAAAATTCAAGTAGAAAAGAAAATGAACATTTATGGCTATTAGTAAGAATAAGTAGTGATTCGTGATACTTCTTTTATAATATCCTGGGTCATATAAATTGTATGTAGTAGTGTGGTTTGAAGTTGGCTTTGCATGTACTTACTGTTCAATTGTTAAATTGAGTGGAATGATGCCAGAGTTGGATTTAGTATAATTAGGTAAAATTTTAGTGCTGAACATTCCGTGGAGATACAATTTATGTAGATTTATCAGCAAAATTCATAAGATTACAAAGATTACATTTAAACACATACCAAGTATTTGCTTAAAAATTACAGTGTTTATCATAATTTTTTTTCAATTTTTTTTGTTTATTTATACTTATTTGAGAGCCACAGACAAAGAGAGAAAGAGGCAGAGAGAGAGAGAGAATGGGCACACCAGGGTCTCCAACCTCTGCAAACGAACTCCAGATGCATGTGCCACCTTGTGCATCTGGCTTACGTGGGTACTGGGGAATTGAGCCTCAAACCAGGGTCCTTAGGCTTCATAGGCAAGCGCTTAACCACTAAGCCATCTCTCCAGCCCCATGATAATTTTTTAAAATTTTCAATAATGAAGACCAAAATTCCCCAATAGTGTATTCTGTTGCAGGTAGTTTTGTTTATCACAGTGGATATATACATTGCTTAAAAATCTACATTTT
This sequence comes from Orientallactaga sibirica, assembly GCA_036365145.1. Taxonomy (NCBI): domain Eukaryota; kingdom Metazoa; phylum Chordata; class Mammalia; order Rodentia; family Dipodidae; genus Orientallactaga; species Orientallactaga sibirica. The sequence continues at coordinate 10,345,744 of JAEOAD010000035.1, read as the reverse complement.
GGATGCTGGGGAAGATGATTCAGCAGTTAAAGGTGCTTGCAAGCCAGCGCTGAACTTGTATTAACTGCTGATCTATTTCCCCAGGCCTTTGTTTGTTTTTTTGAGACTGGGTCTCCTTATGATAGCCTTGGCTGATTGAATTTAGGGCCCATCTGCCTCAGTCTCCCAAGTGATCTGATTATAGGCTGTACCACCACCACTGGTTGGAACTTTGGTTTGGATTGGCTTCTCAAGACCAGTACTGTTAGATCAAGGATCATTCATATTTAATTTTTTGAGGGGATATGGGATAGATCTCTTGTATTCTAGGCTGGTCTAAGCATGCTGTTTAGCCCTAGATTGAGCTTGAACTGATCTTCTTGCTTCTACCTCCCAAGGACTGGGATTATAGGCATGTAACTATGCCCCATTTATGTGTTACTGGGGCATGATCCCAGGGCTTTATGCATGTTAGACAAGCATTCTGCCAACTGCTATATCCTTAACTGCATAGTTCAAGTTTTGGTGTTGGGGAGTGCTTTTCCAAAGGACTGTAGTTTATCTTGTCACAATGGTGCTGCTTCCTGTTACTTTCCCCAAAGCTGCAAAGGGCTTTTTGCTAATCTGATTGGTGAAAAATGGTATCTCCTTCTGGTTTCATTTCCCTGACTACCATTGAAGTTAAATATGTGCTGATTGGCTAATTAGGCTTCCTGCTATGGTAGTTGCTCTTTGTTTTAGAATTATTCTCCCCCTTGATTTATTTTAAGAATGCTAGCTCTTGTTTTATGTTTTTTTAAACTTACTTACAGAGAACCTTAGGCACTTTGAGTGATATTTTTAAGGTAGTTTATGAGTAAAAACCTGTCCAACCAAATATCAGCTTTTACTTTGAAATTACTCAGAATGACACAATATTGCTATAAAAATAAGCAAGCATAGCTGAGCATAGTGCTCAAGAACTGAGGTGAGCATATCTGAGTTTGATTGAGTATAATTGAAGACACATTTCAATCAAGAGGAGCAACGAATGGATCATTTTAGATTCGGCTTTCCATTATAAGAAAATAGTCATTATTTCTTGACCAAAAATAAATTTCAGACTAATCAGTGGGCCAGCAGTCAAAGGTTGGATTCTTTTCTTCACTTGATCTTAGCCAGAAGGCCAAGAAGCGATTAAGTCTTTTTTCTTTTTTCCCTCCTTGTATTGTGTATTGAACCTTGGGCCTTACATGTTAGGCAAATGCTCTATTGCAGAATTGCATCTCCAGCACTTTTGAGTCTTTTAAAATTTTGTGATGGTCTTGCTGTGTATTGATCAGAGTGACCTTTAAGGTGTTATCTTTTTTTCCTCGGTCACCTGAGGAACTGGGTGGACTTTTTTTTTTTTTAAATTTTTGTTTTTTCGAGGTAGGGTCTTGTTCTAGCCCAGGCTGACCTGGAATTCACTATGTAGTCTCTTGATGGCCTTGAACTCATGGTGATCCTCTTACCTCTGCCTCCCAAGTACTGGGATTAAAGGTGTGCACCACCACGCCTGGCTTTGGACTTTTTAAGAATTTATAGCAGCCTCTTATGTTTATCTGTCAAACTATAATGTACTGAAGTTGATAATTAGGTACTCACAAATATTTGTGGAATTAAGAATGAAGTTAGGCCTGGAGAGATGGCTTAGCTGTTATAGCATTTGCCTTGCAAAGCCTAAGTATTGTGTGAATCTTCAGGTCCCACACAGCCAGAAACCAAAGTGACACAAGCATGCAATGTTGTACATGTGCCACAAGGGGGGCCCATACGTCTGGAGTTCATTCACAGCAGTTGAAAGGCCCTGGCATGCCCATATTCTCTCTTTCTCACACTCAGTCTCTCTCTCAAAAATAAAAACAAATTTAAAAAGAGAGTGAACTTACTTGTTCTTTCATTGTTCTATTATCCAGTGTTGGTAAGGCTACCCATTTTACCTCTAACCCTATAGTGGCAAATGGTTTAGAGAGGGAATGATCTGGGCTAGTAGATGGATTCTGTGTAGAGTTAGGTAATAAGAGTCAATGAGACCTTGATTAGTTTAATATGGTGAATCAAGACAAAAGCAAGAATGATTTCCAAATCTTTGTTACATTCACAAGGACATGTAATAAAGAGTAAACAGCTTTGTGAGGCTTATTATTTGTGTGCTTATTGCATGAAATTTTTTTTCCTGGGGAGAAGTGAACAAGACATGAACATATGTCTATTCATCTACATAGGGTACAAAACACGATTATACCAAATTATGTCTGCATGGGCTGGAGAGATGGCTTAGGGGTTAAGGTGCCTGCCTCCTAAGCCTAAGAACACTGGTTCCAATCTCCAGGTCCCACGTTTAGCCAGATGCAAAGTGACGCAAGGGCGCAATGCCGCACTTGACCACAAGTGGGTGTTCACATCTGGATTTCGTTCGCAGCAGCTGAGACACTGCTGGCGCGCCCATCTCTGTCTTCTTCTTCTCTTTCTCTGTCTCTGTCTCTCTCTGTGTGTCTCTCTCCAAAAAAAAATAATTAAAAAAAAAAACAAAATTACGTCTGCATGCATGCATGTATGTATGTATTTTGAGAGAGAGAAAGGCAGATAGAGAAAAAGAATGGGCATGCCAGGGCCTCCAGCCACTGCAGACAAACCCCAGACACACCCCAGACACACACACCGCCTTGTTCATATGAAAGAGGTGTGTTGATTTGTCAAGCCGACTGGGTGTTCATAGTTAGCAAGCTGTTCCATGCTTTCCCCACCATGATGAAACTTCCCTCAAAACTATAAACCTGAAATAAATCCTTTCCTCCCATAAACAGCTTCTGGTCAGAGGTTTTTGTCCCAGCAATGAAAAGGTAACTGCTATCTATCTCTTAACATTTTTCTACCCATGGTCAACTTCCAAAACCGAGGTTTTCTAAGTTCTCATCTGTTTTCTACTTTTATCCATATTCTACTCTGCTTCCTCTGAATACAGCCAAAATCCCACAAGAATTTTCCCTTTCAAACGTTCAGTGTCCCCTATTGAAACTCTTCTGTGGTAATGACTATCATGACAGCTGAATATAAGTGACACCTCAGGCAATTAGAATGACGAATATAAAAGTATTCCTAATTTTTCTTTCAGCAAGTTCCCCCTCCCAAAGGCTCCACCAGCTGGAGGCTACATATGAGGCTTAATCAGAAACACTCAATGCTATGGAGGATATTTTACATTCACACCACCACAGATTGTTCTTTTTTAACAGTTCATTGGTGGGTGGGATACTCAGATATATTTGGAATATGGTGTGAAAAGAACAAAGTACCTGTCAAGAGAAAAGCCGCTGGTAGAGAGGCCTCTCAGCTCTTTATCCCCTGACTGTATCCTCTGTATGACCCTCATTGTCACTTAACTATGTTTATGAGTTTGTATATATAAATAATAAATTTTATTTAATAGGACTTTTTGTAATCTAAAAGTTTCTTGCTTGCTTCTGTTCTCAGAGTACTTTTTTAAAAGTAAGAGATAAGAGCTCCTTCTCTACCATCATCCCCATTTCTTGCAACATGTTTTTGTTAATAGAATTGTATTATATTGCACTAGCTTGTTCTAAGCCTCAGGATAGAGTTGTTTAATCATTAGACTTAGTATATACAGCAAATAAGCTGTTGACTAGAATTTGAAATATGTTTTCCCTAATTTTAAAGGTTTTAAGTATATGAAATTAGTTCTTTTGGTTTAATAAGCATTTAGTGCTTACACTTTTTTATGTGTTGTAATAAGAAATTTTCTCATGACTTTAAATCAGAATACCAACTCATTGATATCTTTGAAATATCTCCATTCTGTATCAAAATCTTCTTAACTTAAAGACATGCTAAGAGGCATATAAGTGTATGCACATGTCACTTAACCAAGAAAACCTGGTGAACATTGTAATGTATATTCCTTATCTTTTCTTTTTGGTACACATACAATATATACATATCCATATATAAAATTGGATGCCTCCTCTTTACATATACGTGAGGAAAATCTGTTCTAGAAGTACTAAACTCAATAAATGGGAAGAGACACATAGTAGAAATTGCTAGATCCTATATAATGGTTGTTTCCAAATGCATATCTATAGCCTGGTCTGGTTACAATAAAGTTCATACTGATGCGAGAGGAAATAATAAAATGTATTGATGATGAAGATGAATATCTTTTTTCCCCATGAAAGGATTGTTAGATGTTCTTAAGGGTTTTTTTTCTTCTTTTTTTGGAGACTTAAAGATGTATAGTCTTACAAATGAAATGTTGGTAAAACTATGTTCCATTGTAGGCAGAGGTGATAATACCACTTACTTTGCAAAGTTTAACAAAAAACAAAAACAATTTCTCTGCACCAAGTTTTAAAATTTTTATTTTATTGCTATTTGGAATTTACAAATATTACAATTACTGATAATTATATACTTTATACTTCATGTTAACCACATAACTTATTAACTACCCATAAGGCCTACTATTGGACCTTAGGATACATTGCCTATACTGATTGCTACCACTTATTTATTGAGCACGTTTTATTTTTGTTCACAGTACCTGGTTATGGATTATTATGTTGGTGGGGATTTGCTTACTCTGCTCAGCAAATTTGAAGATAGATTGCCTGAAGAGATGGCTCGGTTTTACTTGGCTGAGATGGTGATAGCAATTGACTCAGTTCATCAGCTCCATTATGTACACAGGTGAGTTAGTGAGCGCTTCATTTCATCTGGCTATGAGCTCCTATATGATTCTAGAAACAGAGCTCTGTTGCTAGCAGATATATTAATTGTGGTCTTAGGTGCGTTTCTCATCTACCACATACTGTATTTTAAAGTATTTTATTTTAAATGTATTTGAATGTGTGAGCATGTGCCAAGGTCTCTTGCCAATGCAAATGAATGCCCATTTGGCTTTATGAGGGTTGCTGAGGAATTGGACTTGGGCTGGCAGGCTTTGCAAGCAAGCACCCTTAACTGCTGAGCAATCTTCTCAACATCATGGTTATTTAGCTTTGTTGTTATTAATTCGCCTTACCAACCTGATATGCCTGCACCTGTAAGTGCACGCTTGCAGTTAGCATTTATTTTATTTTTTTATTTGAGAGAGACACAGAGAGGGACAGAGAGAGAGAGAATGGGCACACCAGTGCCTTTTCAGGTCCTGTGAATGAACTCCAGACTCATGCACCCCCTTGTGCACATATGCAACATTGCATGCTTGCGTTACTTTTGCATCTGGCTAAACATGGGACCTGGAGATTTGAACAAGCATTCTTAGGCTTTGCAGGCAGGCACCTTAAGCACTAAGCCATCTCTCCAGCCCCAGTTAGAATTTTTTAATATTTATTTTTATTTATTCATGAGAGAGGGAATGGGTATGCCAGGTCCTCTAGCCACTGCATATGCCACCTTGTGCATCTGGCTTACGTGGGACCTGGAGAATCAAACCAGGATCCTTAGGCTTCACAGGCAAGGGCCTTAACCACTAAGCTATCTCTCCAGCCTGCAGTTTCGCAGAACATGTCCTAAAAACATTCAATTAAATTTATGTAAGGTCTCCTTCAGCAAATGAATAATGCAATCGTTAGTTTTCTTATAGTTTGTTCTTTTTGTTTTGGCATATATGTGTTGTGGCATGTGTGCATGTCATGTGCAAGCATGTATGTGGAGGCCACAGGTCAATGTTGGTGTCTCCTTCAATTGCTCTCTAACTTACTTACTGAGACAGGGTCTCTCATGGAATCCAGAGCTCACTAATTTGGCTAGTTTAGCTTGCCTTGGGGATCCACCTGTTTTTTCCTCCTATGCTGGAATTAGAAGTGTATATTGCCATGCCAGGCAGTTACATGGGTTCTGGGGATCTGAACTCAGGTCCTCATGCTTACATGTTAAGTATTTTACTGACTGAGCCATACCTCCAACCTACAGTTGGTTCTTATACATTGATATTGGTTAGAATTCTAGGTCACAAATTATAAACTCAGTATGTATTTTACGTTGTTCATGAAAGGACTTTCAGAGTGCATAAGTACCAAAAGGATGTTTTTGTAGGAAATTGATAATTTTGATGTTCATGTCATAATTTCATAGCTTTTTGATAGATACAGTAAGACTTTTATCCCCCCCTATATGGGCCAGGCATAGTAGCACATGCCTGTAATTCTAGTACTTGGAAGACAAATATAGAAGGATCAAGCTTTCAATGCCAGCCTTGGGTATAGAATGAGTTAAAAGGCTAGCCTAGATTATATGAGACCCTGCATCAAAAGGCATTTTTTAGGTCTGGAGAGATGGCTTAGCCATTAAGACATTTGCCTGCAAAGCCAAAGGATCCTGGTTCAATTCTCCAGGACCCACGTAAGTCAGATACATAAGGGAGCACATGTATCTGGAGTTTGTTTGCAGTGGCTGTAGGCCCCTCATGTGCCCATTCTCTCCCTCCCTCTCTCTCTCTCTCTCTCTCTGCTTCTTTCTCTCTCTCAAATAAATAAAATATATTAAAAAAGCATTTTTAAGCAAATTTGTTTTTTAAGCAAATGTAGTTTAGGAATAAATGCAAAGAAAAAAGGGGGCACCTATGTATGAAATTGTTTTATGTAAGATTGTTATGTGTAATAAAACATTGAAAGACATACTTGGTTGTTTATGGGAAAGTAGAATTTTAAAAAATATTTCTTTTAAATTATTATTTATTTATTTGCAAGTAGAGAGAGAGAGAGAGAGAGAGAAAGAGAGGCAGATAGAGAGAGAATGGGCATGCCAGGGCCTCTAGCCACTACAAACGAACTCCAGATGCATGTGCCCCTTGTGCATCTGGCTTACATGGGTCTTGGAGAATTGAACCTGGATCCTTTGGTTTTCAGGCAAATGCCTTAACTGCTAAGCCATTTCTCCAGCCCAAATTCTTTAATTGTATTCATTTATTTGAGAGAGAGAGAAAGATATAGATATATAGAGAGAATGGGTGCACCAGGGCCTCCAGCTGCTGCAAAGGAATTCTAGATGCATGTGCCACCTTGTGTATCTGGCTTACATGGGTCCTGGGGAACTGAACTGTGGTCCTTTGGCTTTGCAGGCAAGTGCCTTAACTAAGCCATTTCTCCAGCTGAAAGTAGAAATTTATCACAAAGTTATTCATGAATTAATCTTCCCAATGAGAAAAACCACTGAGTTACACAAAGTGTGAGGAAGAGGAAGGTGCTAAAGAGCAGTCAGTAAAGGTTTGCTGCTATTTATCAAGAAGTCATTTAAAAGAAATCATTTTAAAAGTTTAAAATTATATATTCTCTTTTGTTTGTTTGAATCTGGCTATTTAGCCTAGGCTGGCCTTTAGTTCACAGTCCTCCTGCATCCATTTCCCAAGTGCTGGAATGACAGGCATGTTCCACTAAGCCTATCCCTTACTATGTACTCTTGAGTATTATATTACAGACTGATATCTTTATATCTAATAAGTTAACATTAATTATAGACAACAAAGCACCCAGTGTGTTCAGTTTTTTGGTAATGCATATCATAGACTTTTATGATATTTCTGAGATGATTTATGGAAAGTATAGGAAATTAGATACTACAGGAAAAGGAAATTGGTTGTATTAAAGGAAGAAATTATTCTTGTTTTTCTGTGTCCTTTCAAAATAAAATTATTTTCAGATAATTGGAATCATACAGTATGTAGCCTTTTTAGATTACCTTCTCACTTAGTAATATGCATTTAAAGTTCTTCTGTTTTGAAAGCTCATTTTTAACAAATAATATCATCTAGGTATATCACAATTTGCATATTTTTCCAGATACTTATCAAGGGACATTTTGATTGCTTCCATTCTTTGGCAGTTATGAATAAAGCATTTTCTCTTTCTTTTAGCATTTCCTTTACATGTTTAAAGAACCCTTTGTAATGTTTGCCCAGAGGTTAGCCCTGTACATTTACAATTGATCCAATTCCATTTTTAAAAAAAGTTTTATTTATTTATTTATTTTTTAAAGTTTATTTTTTATTTTTTATTTTTTTTTGAGAGAGACAGAGGGAGAGGGAGACAAATAGAAAATGGACGCACCAGCAGTCTCTCAGCTGCTGTGAACGAAATCCAGATGTGTGCACCCCCTTGTGGGCAAGTGCGGCATTGCGCCCTTGTGTCACTGCATCTGGCTAAACGTGGGACCTGGAGATTGGAACCGGGATCTTAGGCTTAGCAGGCAGGTGCCTTAACCGCTAAGCCATCTCTCCAGCCCCAATTCCATTTTTAAATAACTCTACTACCTTCATGAAATTAAGTAAATGCTGGTTATTTAATAGCAAAATAATCCTAATTCCTCCTGCTTGTTCCTTGTATTACTCATTTCATGCATACATAAGAATTCATATTCAAGCACATTGTCACTCTTATTATTTTGAGCAAACTTTTGTTAGATAAGAATAATAAAAATAATTTTGATTTTCCTCTTCACTTACTCCCCAGTGCTCTTTCTTTATGTAATCTGAGATTCTGAACAGTATTTTCCTTCTTTTGAAGAACTTTTTCAGAAACATTTCTTGTCAAACACAAATTTCTGTTGGTAACAGATTTCTTAAATTTATATTGTCTAATGAAGTCCTTGTTTTTCCTTCACTTTGAAGGATATTTTTAAAGTTAATTATTTAACTAATTATTTCCATGTGTATATGGTGGTAATGCACCGAGGCTTCTTGCTTGTACAAACAAATGCCAGATGCTTGTACCACTTTTGTGCTTCTGATGTATGTGGGCAGCTTGAAAATTGAACCCTGGCCTATAGGCTTTGCAAGCAATCTACTTTAACCCACTGAGCAATTCTCCAAGCCCCCTGAAGGATAATTTTCTAGAGAATAAAATTTGAAGTTGATTTTTATTTCTGTCAACACTTAAATATTTCATTCTGCTTTATTTACATGGTTTCTCAGAAATCAGATATAATTCTAATTTTGCTTTCTTTGGATTTTTTCAGAGGTTTTTCTTTAATTGGAAAATAATATACCTATATAGAAGTTACTTTGTCCTTTGTGTATATGATAGGAGTGCTGCATATGTTTTTTTTTTTTTTTTTTTTTTTTTGAGGTAGGGTCTCACTCTAGCTCAGGCTGACCTGAAATTCACTCTGTAGTCTCAGGGTGGCCTTGAACTCATGGCGATCCTCCTACCTCTGCCTCCCGAGTGCTGGGATTAAAGGCATGCGCCACCATGCCTGGCTTGCATATGTGTTCTTATTCTATTTTATATTCTCTAAGATTTAGGGATCTGTGGTTTAGTGTCTGACATTACATTTTGGGATATTCTCAATCATTAGTTTCAAATATTGGTTCTATTTCTTTATTTCTCATATTCCTATTACATGTGTATTGTAACTTTTATAGCTATCCCATAGTTCTTGAATATTGTGTAGGTTTTTTTTTTCAGTGTTTGCCTTACTGTTTTGGTAGTTTCTGTAAGGTTCTCAAGCTGCCTTTGGTAGGGGCTGGAGAGATGGCTCAGCAGTTAAGGCACTTGTCTGCAAAGCCTAAGGACCCAGGATTGATTTCCCAGTACCCATGTAAAGACAGATGCAGTAAGTGGCACATGCATCTTGAGTTTGTTTGCGATGGCTGGACAGCCTAGAGTGCCCATTCTGTCTATCTGCCTCTTTTCTTTGTCAAATCGATAACACAAATAAAATATTAAAAATAAAACTTTGGTTAGCCAGGCATGGTGGTGCATGCCTTTAATTCCCGTACTCTGGAGGCAGAGATAGGAGGATCGCTGTGAGTTTGAGGCCATCCTGAAACTACATAGTGAATTTCAGGTCAGCCTGGGCTAGGTCAAGACCCTTCCTTGAAAAACCAAAAAGGTTAAAAAAATTTAAACAAAAAACTGGAAATCTCAGATAAAGAGGACAACCATGCAAGTCCAATGTGAAGCTACAGGCCAGGAAGCTCCATGGAAGTCACTGGTGGGAGTCCGTCTTCAAAGGCTGACCAATGAGGAGGGTGGCAAATCTGTGGGCAATTGCAACTGTGAACGCCATGCACTCTTGGAGAGAAATGGAGTTGGCAGTGTACGAGCACCCCCCCCCTTCTTCTGCTTCTGTTTCCACCTGGGCCTCCAGCCTATTGCATCTGCTTCCTACATTGACAACTAGTCTTTCACCTTCATTTCACTGACACCTCTGTCAACTGTCTCTGGGAACATCCTCACAGATCCACCCCCAAATATGTTTTATTAATAGAAGAAGTTCCCTATCGTTGGCTACTAGGAAAACTCCAGTTAAAACCACAAGGAGGTATCACTGGCCATATTTAGAACAGGTGAAAAACAGTGGTAATATTAAATGTTGGGAAGGATAAGGAGAAAATTATTTGCATATCTCATTCATTGTGAGAAATGTGAAATGGCACTACTTTGTCAGTTTGATAGTTTTAAAAATCTTAACCATAACTTCCTATATGACTCAGGTACATTCTTGGACATTTGTCCCAGGCAATTTAAAATCATGTGCACATAAAAACTTGTACATGAATGCCCATAGCAGCTTTATTTGCAAGAGTAAAATAGGGGAAACAGCCCAGATTTTGTTCAGCTGGCAAAGTAGTATTCCACATGTTGGGATACTACAAAGTAGTTAAAAAAATGAACTGATGTTTAAAGAATTAAACCTCAAAATGTTACATACTACCTGATTCTATTTATATAGCCTCTTGAAATGACTAAACCATAGACCTAGAAAAAAGATAAGTTTCTAGGGGACAAATCAGGGAGAGAGTGAGGGAGTCAGGAGAAATACAAGGAGGGCTACATGGTGCTGGAGAGATGGATCAGTGATTAAGGCACTTGGCTGCAAAGCCAAAGGACTCAGGTTCGATTCTCTAGGATCCATCTAAGCCAAATGCACAAGGTGACATATGCGTCTGGAGTTTATTTGCAATGACTGGAGGCCCTGGAGTGCCCATTCTCTCTCAAATAAATTAAAAAATAAAACAAAGAGGCTGCATGAGGAACTTCTTTTGTGAAGATGAAGAGTTGTGTGTCATGATTGAGGTCACATTACACAACTCTACATTGGTATAAAAGTGCATAAACTGGGCTGGAGAGATGGCTCAGTGGGTAAAGGTGCTTGCTTGCAAAGCCTGAGTTTGATTCCCCCGTACCCATGTAAAGTCATATGCACAATGTGGTTCATGCATCTGGAATTCATTTGCAGTGGCAGGAGGCCCTGATGCACCTATACTCTCTCTGTCTGACTCTCTTCTCTCATATAAATAAATATTAAAAGTGCATAGAGGGCTGGAGAGATGGCTTAGTGGCTAAGGCGCTTGCCTGCTAAGCCTTAGAATGCTGGTTCCAATGTCCAGCGGTTCCAATTTCCAGGTCCCACGTTTAGCCAGATGCAAAGTGAGGCAAGGGTGCAATGCTGCACTTGCCCACAAGGGGGTGCACACATCTGGATTTCGTTCACAGCAGCTGAGAGACTGCTGGTGCGCCCATTTCTGTCTCCCTCTCCCTCTCTGCCTATCTCTCTCTGTCTCTCTCTCCAAAAATAAATAAAAAATAATAATTAAAAAAAAGTGCATAGTTATACACACATACAAATATACTCTAATACAGTTTTAAAAAGAATGAAGCTAAGGTTCATGTCTTAATAGTAATGTACCATTTCATTGGTTTTGATATTGTGCAACAATTATCTTTCACTGCTGGCAGAGTAAATATCCCTTCAACATAGTATTCCTTGCAATATGTATGTAATTTCCTCTGAACCTGAAGCTCTTTCTAAATAAAAATGTTTTAAGAAAAAGAAACACCTGTGTTACTTCCTCTTCTGGAGCTCAATCCCAAGAAATTCTGTCCATCATATTTTACTTACTGTACCTTTAGACTGTGGTGAGTTTATCATGACTGACAAATTTGCGGGACTCCTTTGCTTTTCAGCAGATCACTTTTCTTGCCAATTGTAATAATGGGACCTGTCATCAGAATGTAGATTATATGCAATTGGTGAGGTAAGTTGAATTCACATAGTGAAGGGACCTTTGCTATTTAGAACAAGTAGAAAGTAACCAACAAAAGAAAATTCACTGGCTGGAGAGATGGCTTAGCAGTTAAGGCACTTGCCTATGAAACCTAACGGTCCAGATTTGATTCCCCAGTAGTATAGTACCTATGTAAAGCAGATGCACAAGGTGGCACATGTGTCTGGAGTTAGTTTGCAGAGGCTAGAGGCCCTGCGCACTCATTTTCTCTCTTCCTCTTATTCTTTCTCTCTGGAATAAATAAAAATAAAATGTTAAAAAAAGTCACAAACATCAGCCAAGGTGAGGAGGAGGGAAAATCATGAGCACATAGCCAAGGAATCTTAAAGAAAATAAAAGTAAATCATGATCAACAAACAAAAAAAAAAAATCATGATCAGCCAAACATGGTCTTGTGTGTGTATACTATTTTTGGGATGTCGGAATTGAAGTGATGGAGTTTTCTGGGTATTGCTTGCTTTCATGTGAGCACTATGCTCTTTATCTTCAATTTAGCGTCTTTTGCAGAAAGTATAGTTTTAAGAAAATATTTCTATTGCATGGTTGTCCCCAAAGTTGGGTACACATCACCATCATTTTGTGCCTGTATGTTAGGGTGTATGGGTGCATTCATGCACATGCGTGGGAATCAGAAGATAATCTTGGGATGTCGGTCCTCTTCCACCTGTTTTTTTTTAATGTCAAACAACTTTATTCATTGGTTTATTTTTTATTTGTATTTATTTATTAATTTATGAGAGTGAGAGAATGAATGAATGAATGAATGAGCCATAGCAGACAAACTCCATGGGTTCTGGGGAGTCAAACCTGGGTCCTTAGGCATCTCAAGCAAGCACCTTAACCACTAAACCATCTCTCTAGCCAGGATTCTTTTTAAAAAGTTTGTTATTTATGCAAGACACACACACACATACACACACACACACACACAAAGAGAGTCAAGATGGGTGTGTCAGGACCTCCTGCCACTGCAAACTAACTCCATATTCATGTGCCACTTTCTGCATCTGGCTTTATGTGGGCACTGAAGAAGTGAACCTGGGCCCTTAGGCTTTGCAAGTAGGTGCCTTTAACTGCTAAGCTGTCTCTCTAGCCTATTTATTTATTTCTATTAAAATTAACAGTGCTCTGAGTTCTTCACCGTGTACAGATTCTAACAGTTTACTCAAAAGTACTAGCTTAGAGCTGTTATGCTGTGAAATGCTGTGCAGGCTGCTGAGGGAGAAAAGCCATTGGGCCCTGTTAGCTACACAAATGACCAGCCAAGAAACATGTGTGCACTAGTGTAATAGTGGCATGTCTGTTATGGTGGTAACCAACCGTTCTCTGCGCCACAAGAGGAAATTCATACCTGGTACTGAAAACCTAGTCAAAAACCTATGGTCTTAGGAGGGAAGCTACTACTGTTGGTGTTGTTTGGATAAATGGATATGTTGTGCCCATCAAATTGCCCTCTAAATGTTTATGTCTCTGCTCATAGATTAGTGGTGCACTCATCTTTTGCCAGAGAAGCTTCATTTTGCAGTTGACAATGACTACTCAGAAGTCTCAATAAAAAGTATAAAAAAAAAAAAACTGTGGGGAGGGGGAGAACTGGAGAGATGGCTTAACGGTTAGATGTGCTTGCTTGCAAAACCTGACATCCTGGGCTTGTGCTTCTCAGTATCCATGTAAAGCCAGATGCACCAATTCTACCTTGATACTTTTTTTTTTTTTTTTTTTTTTTTTTGATGCAGGGTCTCACTCTGGTCCAGGCTGACCTCAAACTCACATTGATTCTCCTACCTTGGTCTCCTGAGTGCTAGGATTCTATAGACATGAGCTACCACAACACATCTCTCTTGATTTTTTTTTTTTCCTGCTGAAAGGTCATTATTAACTGGTCTGCTAGCTATGTGGGTTGAGATTACGGATGTGTGTACCACTTTGTGTCAGGCTTTATGTGGACGCAGGAGATCCAAATAGGTTGGCAGGCTTGTAGAGCAAACACCTTTAATCATTGAGCCATTTCACCAGCTCCTATCTCATTTTTTAAAAAATTGACATCATTTGCCTGGAGAGATGGCTTAGCGGTTAAGGAGCCTTACTTCAAAGCCTAAGAATGCCTGTTCGAATCTCCAGGTCCCACGTTTAGCCAGACACAAAAATGATGCAAGCACGCAATGTCACACATGCACACAAGGGTTGCACGTGCCTGGAGTTTGTTCACAGCGCCTGAAAAGGCCCTGGTGTGCCCATTCTCTCTCTCTGCCTCTTCCTCTGTGTGTCCCTCTCAAAAAAAAAAAAAAAATTGACATCATTTTAAATTTTATAAATTCACTTTTAGCAAAGGTATGATCAATCTATACAATTTTTCTAGCACCCTAGCTACTCTCTTGGATGAGAGAAATGACACAAGTGGAGGAAATAGTTCCTCTTTGGGGGATACATGAAGATTAATTGTAATAATAGAGATAAATTCAATGGAAAAAGATTTTTAAAGAAATTATAAAAACTCTGCTTCTAAACATTGTGAAGATAAAAGATACAATAATAGATGAACAAATGACTCAAAATCAGGAAAATACCTTGGAAAAAGTCATGACCATAATAGAAGGAAGGAATTTCAGCAGAGTAAGATAGTTTAGCAAAGGGAAGAGGGTCCAAGGAAACAATAAGTACAGGAAAGGACTCTTAAAATTTGGTAAAATATTTTATCATTTTAATGTTAAAGTTGTCACTTGAAACCCGGGTACGGTGGTGTATGCCTTTAATCCCAGCACTCAGGAGGCAGAGGTACCCTGAGACTACATAGTTAACTCCAGGTCAGCCTGGACTAGAGTGAGACCCTGCCTCGGGGGAAAGTGTCCCTTGAACATATAGGGAATGCATCTGTCTTTTCTTGTGCTTTTTTTAAAAAAAATATTTATTTTTATTTACTTATTTGAGAGAGAAAGATACAGAAATAGGCAGGGAGAGAGAGAGGGGGAGGGAGAGAGAGAGAGAGAGAGAGAGAGAGAGAGAATATGGGCACGCCAGGGCTTCCAGCCACTGCAAACAAACTCTAGATGCATGTGTCCCCTTGTGCATCTGGCTTATGTGGGTCCTGGAGAATAGAGCCTTGAACCGGGGTCCTTAGGCTTCACAGGCAAGCGTTTAACCGCTAAGCCATCTCTCCAGTCCCTTCTTGTGCTTTTTAAAAGCAAAATGGATGCTCCATCCATGTTGATTAAAATGCTATTTTGGCAATCATAAAATATCCCTTTTTTAGTAATTAACTCACAGTTTAGACTTTGCCCTAGGTGCACTTTAATTTTGAACTTAAATTATGAATGCCGACATTTCTAGCTTTGATTTGTGGAATAGGCAGTTTGCATTTCAAGGGTGTGTCCTTTCTCCTCAATCATCTGTTTGCTGAAATACAAAATTTTGGAGTGGAGGTTATTTCTAATGACTTAGCAACATTGTGGCATATGTCTGGCTTTGGTTGATTAGTTTCTGCCAGATGTTGGATTATGATAAAGTAGGGCCTAATTGTAGGCTGAATAAAACCCCAAGGTTATTTCTATAATAACTAAATTCAGTAGAGATTTGATATGAGGAGTGTCAATTACAATTTCAAAATGTTAGTAATCGGAGACAAAGAATTTGACTAGAACAACAAAGAAAAATAAGTTTGATCTGGTTAGAATGTTATATTTGGTTATCACATTCTTTAGCTTTAGAAGACAAAAATAGAAAAATCAGTTCTGAGATTATTTCTAACAGCACATAGATTATTGATACAGATATAATCAATGTTGATTCTGGCACCAAAATGATAATAGGTGATAATGTGTGCCCTCCAATGATTGAAGTCTTACCTTGATTTCTGTTACTTATGTAGTTCCCAGGATACTATAATGAAATATCAATTCTGCACATTTTGTCTTCACACTAAGTCCTTGTTAGAAATTACTGTGATTTAGAGAAGGGTCTTTGCTGGTTGGCCTAGATATGACTAGCTGCCTCAAGCTCCTACCAGCACACCTTTCCCACCGTGATGGACTCTACCGTCTAGAACTGGAAGAAGCTGAATAAAACCCTTTTCCTTCCATGAACTGCTGTTGGTTGGGTTTTTGTCCCAGTACATTGATACACTCGCTCAATTAAAATGTAGAACAGTCATCTGGTGCACTAAGAACTAATGGATGAAGATTTAAGATATCACTTATTTTAAATAGGATCCATGAAGTTAAGAAAACATATGAAATGAATAAAATGGTAAAAAATTGTGGCAGTGAAAGAAAAATTAGGGGAAAAAAAGGGGGCTTGAGAGAGGGCTTAGTGGTTAAGGCACCTGCCTGCGAAGTCTAAGAACGTTTGTTCAAATCTCCAGGTCTCACGTTTAGCCATACGCAAAAGTGATGTAAGCGCGCAATGTTGCACATGCACACAAGGGGGCACATGTATTTGGGGTTTGTTCACAGCGTCTGATAAGGCCCCGGTGCGTCCATTCTCTCTCTGTCTCTTCCTCTCTATCTCTCTCAAATAAAAATTAATTAAAAAAAAACAAAGGGAATCTTCAGTCCTATTTTTTTCTTTTCTGGAGATAGGGTCTTACTTTAGCCCAGGCTTACCTAGAACTCACTCTGTAGCCCCAGGCTGACCTCAGACTCGTGGAGATCCGCCTACCTAGTGTCTCAAATGCTGGGATTAAAAGCACACCACCATGCCTGACTTCATTCAACTGGACTCTTAAAAACATAAAAACATAGTATTGTGTAGAAAAGCATTCTGAAAGGCTGTAGGAGTAGAAATTTGAATATAGATCAGTGGAAATTATCTCATGCAGAAAAAATGAGACACCCAGTTTCCATATATGGAGAAATAAGATGAATTTATAAAATAAAAATTGCAACAAACCTGAAACGGTTTCAATTCTAGGAAACCACACCAAGCACATCATAAAGTGTGAAAGACAAAGGATGATGTCTTGAAAACAACTCTATGTTTGGAGAAAAACAATTGAATGGTCTCAGATTTCTCATAAAAGTCACTGGAGATAAGTGAAAATGGAATAGCATCTTTGGACTACTGCAACAATTTTCTTCTGTAATGAAGTAGACACAAAGATATTTTCAGATATAGGAAGCCCCAAAGAATTTATTGACACGATCCTTCCATTCAAGAAATGCTCAGCGACATACTTGAGACCAGAGAATGATAGCAGAAGGAGATCTGAGATTTCAGAAGAGAGAGGAATAAATAATAATCATCTCAGTCATAACTCTTTAAAATATATGTTTATTTAAAGCAAAAATACTCAAGGAATGAGTAGTGTGTATAGCTACTATCAGTGGATAAAGGTATGTCATAAATTCTAGTATAAATACTGAACTTTAATTAAAGAAAAGGGGAATTTCTGTGAAGACAAAAAAGCAAGTAGGTTATATGGGAAAGAAATATTTAGCATTAGACTTCATAATAACAAAGCTCTGTGTAAGAAATACATTAAATATTATGATATTCCAAAACAAAAATGTGGACCAAGCTGATATATGTGCTGGTATAGATAGGGCACATAGAAATATTAGTAATTTGAGTAACATTGTTCCTATGAATTCTTCCTTTTAGTCTACTAGCAAATCAAACCATCAGCATAAGGGCCAGTAGTGCTCATTAATTAGCTACTTTTGGGACTAAAGTTGAAAATAATAAGAGACTATAAGATTAATGGCTATGTAGATATATATGAATATAAAAGAAGCTGTGTTAGTTGGAAGAATTTATACAAATTCAAATGGTTTTCAGTAATTAAATGGGTGATAGTGTCATTGTCATTTTTAATTTTTTTATTTCTTTTTAAAAATTATTTATTTGCAGACAGAGGGAGAGAGAGAGAGAGAGAGATTGGGCATTCCAGGGGCTCTAGCCACTGCAAATGAACTCCAGACCCATGTGTTGCTTTGTGCATCTGGCTTTATCTGGGCTGTTGGGAATCAAACTCAGGTTGTTATTCTTTGCATGCAAGCTCCTTAACCCCTGAGCAATCTCCCCAGCCCTGTAATTGTCATTTTGAGACTGGTGTATATATAATATGAAATAAGAAGTGACTGATAGGGCTGGAGAGATGGCTTAGTGTTCAAGGCACTTGCCTGTGAAACCTAAGGACCCATGTTCAATTCCCTGGATCCCACGTAAGACAGACACATGAGCTGACACGTGTAAGGTGGCACATGTGCACATGCACCTGGAGTTCTGTTACAGTGGCTGGAGGCCCTGGCCAATTCTCTGTTTCTCTGTGTCCCCCTCCCTTCTTTTCCCTCTCGCTTGCTTTTTCTCATTTAAAAAAAAAAAAAAAAAAAAAAAAGGCAAGTCTGTTAGTCTTACCTCAAAAGGAAAAACATGACTGATTATGGAATACCTTAATTTTGTTATTTCCTGTGTCTTTATGATACAAAAATTTAATAAAATATTTTATTTTTATTTATTTATTTGACAAAGAAAGAGGGAGAGAGAGAGAATGGGTGTGCCAGGGCCTACAGCCTCTGCAAACGAACTCTGGATGCATGCACCCCCTTGTGCATCTGGCTAACGTGGGTGCTGGGGAATCGAACCTGGATCCTTTTCTTTGCAGGCAAATGCCTTAACCACTAAGCAATTCCTTCATCCCTGAAACAAAATTTTTGATGTAGATAGAAGAAAAGAGATGGTGATAGAATTTGGAAGAGGATGCCTGAAAACCACATAATCCTGAATTTGAAATATCACTGTGAACTTGTTAGGTATTTATCTTCACATACCCACTCCATACTCTATGTAGTGAAAAGGACTAGAAGCAGTGACCATTCCTATGAACAGAATGTGGTTCTCAGATACTACTCCTGACACCCTTGGGGTGGGGGAGGTTCTTGGAGAAATGGCTAATTCCAGATCTAGGTAAGAATGTCAGAGGGAGCAGGGAGACAGCCCAGTATAGCCACCAGCAGCCTGGGGAGTTCTCTTGCCCCTTAGGGACCTTCACTCAGGTAGTTAGGATATAAATGAATTTTTGTATTTTGGAAGATTGAAGGTGCTTGCTTGCAAATCCTACCGGTCTGGGTTCTATTTCCCAGTACCTCTGTAAAGCCAGATGCACAAAGGATTGCATGCATCTGGAGCTTGTTTGCAGTGGCAAGAGGCCCTGGTGCACTCATACTCTCCTCCCTCTTTCCCTCCCTCAGATAATTAAAAATATTTTTTTTAATTTTTATTTGAGAGGGAAAGAAGGAGAGAGAGAGAGAGAAAGAGAGAGAAAAGAGAGAGAATGGGTACTCTAGGGCCTCCAGCCTCTGCAAATGAACTCCAGACACATACATCACTTTTTGCATCTGACTTATGTGGGTCCTGGGGAATCGAACCTGGGTCCTTTGGTTTTGTAAGCAAGTGCCTTAACCGCTAAGCCATCTCGCCAGTCCTAAAAATATTTATTTTTAAATATTTATTTGTGTGGGAAAGGGAGGGAAAAAGAGGAAAAGAGAATGCAAATGGGCATGGCAGGGCCTCTCTCTTGTCATTTCAAATGACCGCCAGACCCATGTTTTACTTGTGCATCTGGCATTATATGGGTACTGGAGAATTCAACTCAGTTAGGCTTTGTAAGCAAGCATCTTTAATCTCTGAGCCATCTCTTCAGCCCCAATAAATTTCTTTTAGAGGAAAGAAGTTCAGGACTAGCTAGAATGAAGCAACATTAGTGAATTTATTGTGTTTAGACAGTTACATAGGAAAACACAGTATACAATGTACAAACAAGGTTTAAAGATTAGGCACAGCTTGCAATTTAAGGTTTAAAAGTAAAGTAAAGATACATGAGTTAGTGTAGTTAATTTTTTGTAAATATTTTCTAAGGTGATATTATGAGGTGCACTGTTTAGATTTAGGAATAATAGGTGTGCTAAGGTTTACAAACTTTCTTGCCTTAACAGGGTTTTTTTGTTTTTGTTTTTCCCTTTGAGGTAGGGTTGCACTCTAGGTCCAGGCTGACCTGGAGTTCACTCTGTAGTCTCAGGCTGGCCTTGAACTCTCAGTGATCCTACTACTTCTGCCTGCCAAGTACTGGGATTAAAGGCGTGCCCACTATGCCCAGCAGCAGTGTTGTTTTTAACACCCTTGTTTAAGATATGTTTAGGAAAACACATCTCTGTAGGCAATTTTGGTTTTGCCCTGTGTGGAATTTCTTGAGGGTCATGTCAGAAGGATTCAGTAGCTAAATTGGAAAGGCTACCACTGGCCAAAGATGGGGAAAAAATGCCAGATTTAATGATAGAAACAAATTGAAACCACATGTTTACATTGATGAATACATACTGGTGTTTTTGAAATAAACCCAATATATTTAGAAACAATGAGATATGTGATGCAGATGCTTTAAAAATCTGGGGATTTTTTATCACCAAGCTCTTTGAATGTTGGTTGAAATTTAACCTTTAAATCCCAGATCACTGTTATTGCAGGACGCTAAGCAATTGCTTTTCATGGTTAAGACTTGATCGTGTCTGGAGAGGGTGAAACAAAGTATCTGGGCTCTTTGAAGACTTAGTTTTGGGCAATCCTACCATTCTGGATATGAGAAGGAGTTAATTTTACATATTGAATACAGCAGGCCCTCTTCCTATTTGGCCCCAAGAATGTTGATTGCTAAGCTTTTGCCCCTGGACAGAACATTGGAAGATTCTGGGAAATTCTAAACAGACTAATGGAAAGATCAGCAACTGTAAGGTTGGGATATTCTCCCAAAGAAATAATTAAACCAGGTGGCTCAGCCTTATAAAGCATCCCATGGTCTTTCTAGCACACACATTTTTTAAAATCCTTTTTATTTTCAACCTCCATATGTACACAAATGTATCCTGATCATAATCCCCTCTTAACATCTTCCTTTGTCGCCCCCTCCGTGGAGCGCCTGCTTCTTTCTAACTGGTCCCTCTTCTATTTTGATGTCATCTCATGTTTTTATTTGTTATTTTATTTATTTAATTTTTTGGCCCTTTATGTTTTGCAAGTCTTGTGTAGCCACTGTGAGGTCATAAATGCACCTGCCTCTTTGTGTATGGAAGACAGTGTTCCAAAGCACTCACTCCCATGTTTTGGCTTTTACATTCTTTCTGCCACCTCTTCTGAGTTTTGGAGAGGGTGATAGAGATGTCCCAATATATAGCACTCTGTTCTTAATGTGAACAGAATAGCCAAGGATCTTTTAATATGGAGAACCTATAAGGTCTCTTGTTCCTTGCCATTTGAGAATACAACTAAAAGACAGATACTTGGCACCTTCATTATGGTTTTTGTAGCTTCTAGAATTCTTCCACCTCAGTTTAAGGCAGTGTCTCCCTTTTCATTGTTCACCATGCTGTTTGCCAGGCTAGCTGGCCTATGTACTTCCAGGTGATTTTCCTGTCTCTGCTTCCCATTTACATCCCAGTGGTGGTTGGGCTGCTGGGGTACAGAAGCCCCCAATGGGCTTCAATGTACATAGGGTCTGATCTGAATTCAGGTGCTTATGCCAGTGTGACAACCATATTATTCACTGAACCATTTCTTATCTAACTTTATTTCTCAAAACCCTTCTCCCACTATAAAAACAATCTGTTCTGTTCAGCCTCTGTGGCACACTCGCACTCACATTTCCTTTTAAAGAATGAGATGTTGCCTGAGTCTGGAATCAAAACAAAGCCAATCAAGATCTTAAAACAAAACAAAACAAAAACCCCAAGAATTAAAAGCCAAGGGCTGTGGAAATAGATCAGTGGTAGAGAGTGTTTCTAGCCTGTGTTAAAGACCTTTGTTCAATCCCCGTATTAAAAAGAAAAAGGGCAAAAGTCTAATATCAAAATAAATAAATGGGCACTCAGGAGGCAGAGATAGGAGGATCGCCGTGAGTTTGAGGCCACCCTGAGAATACAGAGTGAACTCCAGGTCAGCCTGAACTAGAGTGAGACCCTACCTTGAAAAACCAAAATAAATAAATAAATAAACAAATAAATAAATGGAAGAAAAGAGACTTGGGGGAGAAAACATAACTAAAGGAAAATTATTCTCCTAAATTGTCATTAATATTTTTTGTGAGATGGAGGAGATAAATATATATAGGTATTGTGCTATAGAAAGGGATCCTCAGAGAATAGAAAATAGTTGAAATTATAATAGATTTAAAGAAAAGTTATCAGAAGTGTTGGAAAATAAAGTTGAGGAAATATCCTAGGAAATAGAAAATCCAGTACCCAGATGAAAGGATTGTAGATAAAACATCTGGATGATAGTGCTAAGACACAAGGGCATAAAAACGATGAGGTCAAATTATCAAATAAATGTTAAATACTTTATACATGTGAAGAATGTGAAGAAGGTCTGTATCTAAAGGGACCAGTAAATGCTTAGTCCTGTCATAGAATATAGGCCCATTTCAGTGTACATCCCATCCCTGAGGATGGTACAGATTAACAAGATGAGTGTAAATGATGCATGCAATGATTGATCACTTGGTAAAATTGTAGAGACATAGATAATGACTTTTTCCTTTTTTTGTGCTTAGCAGGTATAGTTTAATATAGTTTAATATGGAGTTTTTTTTTATGCTACACCAAATAGATTGTGGTTTGAAGGGGCTTCTTGCTGGTTGTGGATTAATAGATTATTGCAACATAGTATTCTCATTGTTAAGTCATATTTTAGAAATACTCATGATCACATTTTACTTTTTAGACCAGGAATTCTATATGCGTCACAAAGGGTTACATTAGTTAGTATTACATTGGATATCTGCTGGAGTATATTTCCTGATAATCAAGTCCTTCCCTCTCTCCTTACCCTTTTCCTCTCCTCTTTCCTTTTCAATATGGATTTAGATAATTTAAAATAAGAATGTACAAAATAAATCAATTTCAAAATATGTAAAATCAAAGAATGGTAGGATTGAAATTTAAAGTAAAGATATTTTACCAGGGAAAAATAACCAGTGAGGACTTATATTTTCAAGTTACATACTCCATATGTTCTATGCATACTTTTACTTTTTTTCCTTGTGGAGATTTTCATGTGAAAATGTCCAAGTTTCACAACAGGCTAAGATCCTAAGGGCTAAGGAATACTAGATTTTTGTTGGATAAAACTTATTTTCTGGAGCCGGGCGTGGTGGCGCACACCTTTAATTGGGAGGCAGAGGTAGGAGGATCACCATGAGTTTGAGGCTACCCTGAGACTACAGAGTGAATTCCAGGTCCACCTGGGCTAGAGTGAAACCCTACCTTGAAAAATCAAAAAACAAACAAACAAACAAAAAAAAAAAAACTTTTAAGCAAGTTTGGGGAAATTTAAGAGTATACCTTAACTATCATTATTTTACACTTTTTAGATAGTAGATTAAGTAGTTAGAGTAGAATGCATTTTAAAGACTCTTTAGTCCCCCAAACAAAAAACAAAATAGCTAAACTTATTTGTGAATTTCTACTCCTACTTTTAAAAAAAGTTAAAGTTTATTTATTAGAGAGAGAGAGAGAGAGAGAGAGAGAAGGGTGCACTAGGGTTTCTAGTCACTGCAATGAACTTCAGTCGCATGGGCCACCTTGTGCATCTTGCTTTATGTGGATACTGGGCAATCAAACGTGGCTCCTTTGGCTTTGCCAGAAGACGTCTAAACTTCTAAGCCATCTCCAGCCAGTCTAGTCCTACTTTTTGTTCATATAATTTATTCTGTAGTCAAGACTGTGATGACAATTTTTATTAACCTCTCCTTGATTTTAATAATGTGTTTCATAATGTGGTTAACTCTAAAGTATACCAATAAGTCATAGGAAATAGATCAATCCTATTTTAATAGTGTTTGTTGCACAAAATACAATAGAAGAAAAAGCCTAACAACTTGAGTTCGAGATAATATTTGTAGTAATCATGTATCTTAAATTTGTATCATAAATACTATTTTCATTTGTTTTAAACTAATGCAATTATGATGGGATGGTTCTAGATAAAAATGCTGTTGTTGTTAAGCCAAATGTTATTTGCTTTTGCTTAATATCAAGGAGAGTTACTGATTTTAGAAACTTTGTAGATAAATTATTTGATTCATATTCAAACTAGGGAGAAAACTGAATAATGGATTTGCAGTGATACTGTAAAGATTTTATCTTTTCTAGACATTTCTTTCACTTTTTATGGGTTGCCAAGCCTGGCATTGCTTTACGTTCTTTATTGACAGTGCTTGGTATCTGGTTGGCTTGATCAGCTGCCACCTTATTTACAAGATGTCACTGACTCAAAGTGGATCTGATTGCCAGGTGTTATTTTGCTTCTTAGGTCAGAAAATGGAATTTGTTGTCTTGTTGTTGTGTTGGTTAGTTGTGTTATACAGGCTGAGTCCAAATATGTCATGAGTATATTTATTAGGGATTAATACCTGTGGAAGGGAGTTGAAGGAAGCAGGATTTGGTGGAGAACAAAGTCAGATTACTTCAGGTCAAAGCCTTAGTTTGTCAGCCCCACTTGCACTTGTGGAGACTGTGGCCTTCGGAGCCATTGTTAGTTTGGTCACAATTGTTTGATCTTTGTGTTTTATCATCAGTCATTTAGTGTATAAGGGCTGTTCTGTCCAGGAACTACAGTGTTATTGAAAGATTTAGTCTTAATCATAAAATGTGGTAGCTAAAAGACTCCCAACTCAGAATTCTGTACCCAGAAAGTGTCTTTCAAGAAGGAAAGTGAAGTAAAGATAAATCTGAAGTTATATTATTTTGTTGGTGGAGCTGCACATAAAGACGTTACATAAAAGTATTCAGGTTAAGAGGTGCTGGATGGAACTTCAGTCTGTAGAGAGGCACTGACATTTGAAAATGTTTAGATAAGTACAGTATAATAAAGCTACTTTTTCTCATTTTTTTGTAAAAGTAACTTCTCAGAGCAAAAATTTTAATATTTCTTTGAGATTTAGTATAAATATAGGTGTGATGTCTGTATAACAACTGTAGCATAAAGAATGCAGAGATAGAGCTGGGCATGTTGGTGCACACCTTTAATCCCAGCACTCAGGAGGCAGAGGTAGGAGGATCACTGTGAATGTGAGGCCACCCTGAGACTACATAGTGAATTCCAGGTCAGAGCAAGACCCTACCTCGAAAAACCAAAAAAGTTGCAAAAATGTTTTTGGTGACATAAGTCAAAAGTAATTCTAAGTGCATTATGAAGTATAAGGATGTAGCCTGGAGAGTTGGCCCATGCCTATCGTCTCAGCTACTTTGTAGGCTGGAGGAGGAGGATTGACTGGTTAAGGATTGACCAATGTTGGAAGCATAGTAAGGCCCTATCTGCATGGAGAGAAGTTAAAAAAAATGTACCTGATAAGTCTTAGAGCAAATACTGAAAGGGAAAAAAATGTGAAGAAAGTTGTTTTTTTCTTGAATCAAAGATGGGAAACTAGCTAACCTGAAACACAGGAAAAGACAGGCCTCTAAGGAGAAGATCACCGAGGAACAGAAGAGAACAAGAAATTGTGTTTTAGGGAAAAGAGAGTATCAGAAGAAGCTTTTAGGAAAAGAGAAGCCGGGTCTGGGAAGATGGTTCAGTGGTTATGAGGGCTTATCTTTTAAGCATGAGGGCCTCGCAGGCTGGAGACTGTCAAGACCCCAGAACCCACAGAAAGCCCAGCTGGGTGTGGCCATACACATCTGTAACCTCATTCTGGGGCTGGGGTGGGGGTGCTGAGAACAGAGCAGGGCTTGCCAATGGACAGCAGGTCTGGGTTGAGGGATAGGCCCAGTCACAAGGAAATATACAGATGAGCACTCAGAAAAGGACACCCAACATTCTTTTCTGACCTCTGCATGCACACACACATATACCACACCACATGCACACACACACACACTCCCACATATATGCATGTGTGGGAAAACAGAAAAGAGAGAAGCCAGAAAAGGAACTGGTCCTAGTTGGAAAAATTAATAGAGGAGAAAGCAGTGTAGTTGGGATTATTCACCATTGGCAAATATTGTAGACAAGTCATTACGGCTAACTAGATTAGCCGAACCAGTGAACCCTGGGTTCAGTGAGAAGCCCTATCTCAATAAAATAAGGTGGAGAGCAATTGAGGGAGACATCTGATGTCAACCTTTGGTCTGTGCACATACACACACATGTCAAAAATATTTTTAAAAATATTGATTTTATTTATTTGAGACAGAGACAGAGAGGAGAGAAAGGGTGCACTGGGACCTCCAGTGAGTATAAACAAGCTCCAGATGCATGCGCCACCTTGTGCATCTGGTTTATGTGGGTACCGGGGAATCGAACCTGGCTCCCTTGGCTTTTGTTGGCAAGTGCCTTAACCACTAAGCCATCTCGCTAGCCCCGTCCAAATATTTCTGATCATACATTTCTGTGAGAAGAGCAAGAACTTGTATTTCTTGAAGCAGTAGAAAAGAATGTTAGATATATTAAACCTAAATTCTGAACTACTTAAAGTTATTTTGTCAGACACTGAACATAAAATATTTTTAGGAGGCCTCTAGCTTTTTTTCTTATATTCCATTTTAAGATGCCCAAATATGGCACTATGATTATAGTTTTGTACTGAGAATAAGTAGATGTTTGCTCACCTACTTCTTGTTGGTCCTAGCTCTAGCTCTTCTGGAAGAAAGAAAGGAAATTTTGGGGATTGAAAGGCTAGTTAGGTGTCACCTTCCTATTCATGTTACATAGGAATGCTCCTATACCCACACCTTGCCCTCGCACTCTGAGCGTTAATGAAATCCCTGGGCTGAAATGTTGCCTAGTGAGAACATTCTTGTGAAGAGACAAAAATCATTCTTTACTCAAGATAATGGATGATGCTCGCCAAATGCTTCCAGACTCCCAAATATTTTTGAGGATATGAGTTGGTGGCCTCTGTTCCTTTTGCCCACACTTAATAATCTGGGGCCTGGAGAGATGGATTAGTGGTTATACGCTTGCCTGTGAAGCCTAAGGACCCCGGTTTGAGGCTCAATTCGCCAGTACCCACGTAAGCCAGATGCACAAGATGGCGCATGCATCTAGAGTTCGTTTGCAGTGGCTGGAGGCCCTGGCATGCCCATTCTCTGTCTGCCTATTTGCCTCTTTGTCTGTCTGTCACTCAAATAAATAAATAAATAACAAAAAATAAATAAAAAATCTAGAGTGTTAAAAGATACAGAACTATCCCTGGCTGGGCTAGGCTCAGTTCATGCCATACTTTATCTCCCTTCTCCCTAATGGTTTTCTTTTAGCCCCTCTGAATTAAATTTACATGAAGAAAAAAGGGAACCACAGAAGTTAAAGATGGGGTCTTCCATTGAAAAGCTGGGAAGGGACATGTTTCCTTTAGCTTATTGTGATAAAGTGTGTGAACTTAAATAGTTTAGGCTTCCCATGGGCCAGGCCATTTAGGTTATATTCAACATCTAAAGTGTATGGAAATGCCATCTTTTTCTCCCATCTTATGAATCCTTCAAATGCTACCTCTTTTCAGCATTAAACTTCATTTCACTCCACACCCAAAATATAAATAAGACCTAAGTGTTTTCAAACACAACAGATGATAGGGGAAATAGCACATCCTCCTGAGGTCTCGTTAACCCAAGTTAGAGTTTCCATCTGCTCAAATAGTCAGCTTTTCAAGAGTAGAGAGAGTTCTTTTTCAGTACTAGAATAAGATGAAGATGTGGTATGAGTCAGTAGGTACCATATTACATTAAATGTGTAATGATATACCCTGTTAGATGAGCAGAAACTAATTAGTATTATCATTATAACATTATACTATTTATGTATGATACTGTTGTCTTTGGGTTATATTATAATAGTGGTTTAGTCAAATAATTTTTATATTTGATTAAGTATATATGTACATGTATTCTTGGTTTTTTATCAAACAATACTGTTTGCAGTAAAAGGAACTAGTGTTAAAAAGGCTTGGAGCTGGAGATATAGCTCAACAGCAAAGACATTTGTCTGCAAAGCCTAACAACCCAAGTTTGATTCTTCAGTAGGCACATGCACCTAGAGTTTGCAGCATCTGGAGACCCTGGTGGCCCATTATATTGCTCTGTTTTTCTCATTTCTATCTCGCTCGGCTTGCAAATAAATAAATAAATAACTTGCAAGTAAATGAATGAATGAATGAAGATTTTTTAAAGCTATTTTAATCAGATGTACAAAGTGGTGCATATGTCTGGAGTTCATTTGCAGCAGCAAGAGGCCCTGGCAGGGCCATTCTCTTGGTCTTTCCCCTCCCCTCTCTGCTTGCAAATAAATAAATAAAAATTTTGAAAGTAGTCCTGAGTTAAACACTACCCAATATATACAAGAATTAAAACATCACACTAAACCTCTTAAATGTGTGCAAATGCCATGTAAACAAACAAAAAGTTGATGTTATATAAGTCGAAAGAAGAATAGTAATTACTAGTTTCAGGAAAATAGAGTAGGAGAAACAAGGAAAACATCGGTCCTCAGACACTATGTCATGTTTGACAGAAAAAATGTGTTCCAGTGTTCGAAGGTACAGAAAAGGGAATATATAATTAACACTAATGCTTTATTTACATATCCAAGTATTCAGGTTAGATAAATTTGAGTTTACTTATTATAAATGGTAAAAGTTGAAGGTGATGGATATGTTAGTAGTCCTTAGTTGAATGCTGCCCAATATATACAGGAATCAAAACATCACACTATTGTCATAAATGTGTACAAATGCTGTGAAAAGAAAAATGACTGTATTGAAGAGGAGTTCCTTTATATCACTTGTGATTGCTCCCCAGTGGCATCCAAGTCTAGTTCCATTAAAACCTTATTCATCTGCTATTTAATCCCATATCTTAGGGTCATGACATCTAATTCCAAGAATTTGAGACTTAGAAACTTTAGACAGTTTGTAAGGACTTCCATTGACTGCCTCCTATGTTAGTTGAGGATTAAATAGTGTTATCCTTCTTTCCACTTTTCCCTTAAACCTTCTCTCACTGTTATTCTACCATTATCCTCCTACTCTTAGTATTTAATATAGGATTGGAACTTTGACTGTTGCCTTTTGCTGAGCCAAGAATTACACTATGATTGCTTTCTTATGTCCATTTATGTATACTTACTAATGGTCTCTAATTTTTTTCAGTACTGCTAATATGCTTAGTATGCTTTCCATCCATATGTACCAATTATCATTGTAAATATTCACATACATTAAATGTTATATCATGCTAATTTATTCCTTTCTCTCTGCTTGTACACAACTATTATTTACTTTCTTTTCCCTACATTAGTTATCATGGATGTTTCCCATCTTATAAAATTGTGGTGACACCTTTCATCTTCTGTTTTTTTTCCCCCTTTTCTCATTCTCTCCTGGGTTTCAACCTGTTAATTGTTGAATCTGGATTTTCCTGTGATTTTTTTTTTTTAAAGAAAAGAATAAAGATTTTTAGGGTGGAGATAAATAGGAAAATTATTGTGGTTTATGAGGTTAGAAGTTACACTAAGTAGGAGTTTTGTGGCTTAATATTTTTAGAAAAAAAAACTATGCATGAAATTCATTAGTAGACCTTATGTCACATACTGCAGTCTGTCATTGGTGTCATTGGTAATCATAGGATCGCATGCTTATCTCATGAAGGAGCTTTTGCTTTATATAAAGCTGTTTATTTTTAGAGCTTTATATCAAAATATTCTTTCTCATGTGTTCTTTCCTAATAAAAAAAGAAAATAAAGACTAGAGGGAACAAAGCTAGGCATGGTGGCACATGCCTTGGAAGGCAGAGGGAGTAGGATTGCCAGGAGTTCGAGGTCAGCCTGAGACTACATAGTGAATTATAGGTCAGCCTGGGCTCAAGTGAAACCTTACCTTGAAACCACCCCACCCTCGCAAAACAAAAACAAAAACAAAAAAACCCAGAGGATATGTATTTACCTTAAAAAAAGACAAATGCAAGAGTAATGTGTTATATTAAGTTGTGATTAAAAGAACATAGATGGGCAGTTAGTTAAAGAAGTAGTGCAAGTGTTATGTGATCATATAAAAATATTTAACCTCAGAAGTAATAAAGGAAATACCAGCAACTAATGCTTTGTAGCCATCCAAATGGCAAAGATTAAAGTGAATGATACCACCTACTACTGTCACAGTATGAGAAACCAGGCGCTTTTCTTCACTATTGAGCTAAGTTGAAAATTGATAAAAATTCTTTTCCTACTATAAATTTTCTCAAAAGTTTTAGATATATGTACATATATATACGTACATCCACAGTTGTCATTCAGATTGTCTATGAATTTATCATAAAGAAATGTATGTGATGAACTTACATTGTAAGGACATTCATTGCAGCATTTTCTTCACAATGATTTCATATAAAGTGATCAATTGCAGTGTTTGATTAGTAGAGGAAACTAGAACCAATAGAAATGTCTAGCTGTAGGGGATATAAGGGAATTCTGTCAGAAATAGTGATAGTATTATATGAAATTACTAAATATGAAACTTGTTTCATTCAGTAAAAGTCACTCTGTGATCAAATTCAAGAAAATTTGATTTCAATACATGCATACCATTATTGTAAGTGATAAAAGAGGAAAAAATGAAGCTTATCCTTGTATGATGCCTCCCAACTTCAGAGATAAAAGGGTGCAGGGCATGTACATTCTAGAATTTAAAAAGTTATTAACTTAGCTTTTAACATGCAGGATGCTGTGCTGTGTACTGCAGGTTCAGAGGGAGTAAGCTAGCTAGATAAGGCACTGACCTTCATGCCTCGATATCTAGAAGGGAGACAAGCATTCACCAGCTACAAAGGATGACTATGGATATATAATTTGGAACTTTTCCTTTCTAGTGTATGCAGAAAGGATTATCTGTGCTTCATTTTTTTTCATATAGTACAGGTTGGCCTTGAACTTGTGATTCTCTAGACATAGCCTCCTTATTTTCAAGAGAATACTAAAATTATATGTTTGTAAAATTTTAATATGAATCAGAGGTAGGGTTGGAACCCAAGGAGTAGTTATAGATTTTCATAGTTTACTTTTTTTTTTTCTCGAGGTAGGGTCTTGCTCTACCCCAGGCTGACCTGGAATTCACTATGTATGTAGTCTCAGGGTGGCCTCGAACTCATGGCAATCCTCCTTCCTCTGCCTCTCAAGTGCTGGGATTAAAGGCTGGTTCTACCACACCTGGCTTTGAGTTTACCTTTTACAAAGTTGAGATGTTGTTTGTTTGTTTGTTTGTTTGTTTATTTATTTATTTATTTATTTATTTATTTATTTATGAGAAAGGGGTGGGGGGAGGGAGGGAAAATGGACATGCCAGGGCCTCTTGCCACTGAAATGAACTCTAGACAAATGTGCCACTTTGTTCATCTGGCTTATGTGGGTCCTGGGGAATTGATCCTGGGTCCTTAGGCTTTGCCTGCAAGCACCTTAACTGCTAAGCCATCTCTCCAGCCCAGAAGTTGATATTGTTTTTTCAGACAAAAGGGGCTTTCTTACCAAACAACTGATTATGTTTGCTTTTCCAACTTGAATGTATTTATTTTTCAGAGACATTAAACCTGACAATATATTGATGGATATGAATGGACATATTCGTTTAGCAGATTTTGGTTCTTGTCTGAAGCTGATGGAAGATGGAACGGTAAATAAAGATAAAGTATTTTATCCATATTGCCCTTGCTATGTCTTCTCTGTTTTAGAAACTATCTGTCCATCCAGCCATTCCCATTTGTCTATGCTCCATCTCTTTCTTCGAAGCTTTGGCTATACCTATTCATAGGCTTGCCTATAAAGTCTTCACTTGCTGTATTCATAGTCTTGAGAATGATATTTATAAGAACTGTATTAGCATTTTCTTTTGCCTGGTACCTGTTTATTATTGTATTTGAGATATTGATAAGTTCTTTCCCACCCTATCCTAATTATTTAGTTATTCTGAGGGACAGTGTTCAGCAAAGGAATTCTTTTTTCAGGAAGCATTCCTGAGGTTGGAGGCCCTGGCATGCCCATTCTCTCTCTCTCTCTCTCTCTCTCTCTCTCTCTCTCTTTCTCTTTCTGAAAGAAGGAGGGAGAGCGAGAAAAAGAGAGAATAGGTATGCCAGGACCTCTTGCCACTGCAAACGAACTCCAGGCATATATGTCACCTTGTGCATCTGGCTTATGTGGGTTCTGAGGAATCAAACCTGGGTTTTTTGGCTTTGTACTCAAGTGCTTTAACCACTAAGCCATCTCTCAAGCCTCCCCCCTTTTTATTGATGTAGGGTCTCACTCTAGCCCAGGTTTACCTGGAATACACTATGTAGTCTTAGGCTGGCCTCAAACTCACAGCAGTCCTTCCACCTTTGCTTCCCTAGTGCTGGGATTAAAAGTATGTACTGCCACACCTGAGTGCTTCTACTTTTTGTTCTTCCTGGGCTATGTGGCCACTTCATATTGTGGGTTATTTATTTATTTATTTTTTGGAGGTAGGGTCTCACTGTAGTTCAGACTGACCTGGAATTCACTATGTAGTCTCAGGGCAGCCTTGAACTCTTGGCGATTCTCCTCCCTCTGCCTCTCAAGTGATGGGATTAAAGGCCTGTGCCACCACGCCCAGCTAGTTTTTATTTTAAAAATATTTTTATTTATTTATTTGAGAGAGAAAGAGGGAAAGAGAGAGAAAACAGGCACACTGCAAATGAACTCCAGATACATGTACCACCTTGTACATCTGGCTTATGTATGTCGTGGGGAATCAAACCTGGGTCCTTTGGCGTTGCAGGTAAGTGTCTTAACTGCTAAGCCATCTCTTCAGCCCATAGGTTTTTTTAAAAAAACATTTATTTGTATATTGAGAGGGGGGGGGGAGTGGGAGAGAATGAGCATGTTAGGGCCTCTAGCCACTGCAAACAAACTCAAGATGCATGCACCACCATGTGTGTCTGGCTTACATGGGTACTGGGAAATCAAACCAGAGCATAGACCTCTTTGCATACCTTTGGGCTGGAATGTAGATTTGCCTCCTAACACAACTTGGGGCTGGGTCCTTGGATCTGCTCCCAGTAATACCTTTTTCCAGCTAGGCGGCTGGAGACCCAAGTTAAAAGGTTTAATAAAACATCTGAGTCTTTGGGGTGACATGCACTCAAACCACACAGGGGCCATTTCACGTTCAAAACACATCATCTTAATCATTTGACCTGGTCAGTTTCTAGTAGAGCTATGTTCACTATAATTATTTTTCTTCTAAATTTAACTTGACTGCTTTTGGCTCTTGGTTTTTCCATATAATTGTTAGGATTAAATTATTAATTTATATTCATGCCTGTGCACACATACAAATATTCCTTCATAAACACAAGCTTCTGAGCCTCCATTGAATTTGGAAATTAAAATTTATGTTTATAGCATTCAGTTCTCTTTCATCAATGTAGCCTTTCTCCATTGTTTTAAGTTTTCTATGTCTGTTAGTAAAGTTGTATCGCATTCACTTATTAATCCATTGTCTATGTGTTAGATTTGTTAGGGTACACCTTATGGGACTGATTTTTGTTTTTTTGTCATTATAGATGACAGTTTAAATTTGTAATATAATAGTTTGTTTCTCTTTATTAAAACCACAGTTTACCTTCCATATTCATTCTGATTTTAGCAATTGTGCTACATTTTCAGCAGTTCAAAATAATTTGTAGACTCGCTTAGATTTCTTATAAATAATGTCCTTTCTGCATACCTATGGGCTGGAATAATGTCCACACTTTCTGGACCCCAGGATCTGCCCTCATACCTATGCCAGGAGGCTGGAATACCCATCTGCCCCTTTAATAAAACACCTTTAGGGCTGGACCCCCCAGCATTGGGAGGCAGAGGTAAGAGGATCAGTGTTCGAGGCCACCCTGAGACTCACAGTGGATTCCAGGTCAGCCTGGACCAGAGTGAGACCCTACCTCGCAAAACCAAAAAAAAAAAAAAAAAAAAAAACACCCAAGTCTATAGGGAATGTCTTAGGGTTCTCTAGAGGAATAGAATCGATAAAATGAATTGTATTCAAAAGGGAGTTTATTTGGTTAGCTTATGGCAGTCCAGCAGTAGCAGCCTGCAGGCCTGAAAGTCAAGGAACCAGTAACTGCTAGGTCCATGAGTCTGGATGCCTCAGCAGTCCCAGTCCAGCACTGAAGGCCTAGAGGCTTCCTGGAGAGCCTCTGGTCTTCAATCCATGCTGGTCTTCAGTCCACGCTGGTCTTCAGTCCACGGCAGCAAACAGCAAACAGCATGGGCAGCCAGGTGGGAGGAAGGGATTCTTTTCTCCCAGATCTTTCTTAAATAAAGCCCCACTCTGAGAGGACTGTCCGTTTTGGGAGAAGGACTCACTCTGGGGGAAGGGCTTTCTCTTTCCTGGAAACAACCTCAGAGACCCACTTGAGGAATGTCTGTGGATTACTAAACCAATCGTGTTGACAACAAAACTTAACCATTACAGGGGACATACATTCCAAGTACCACAGTATATATGATTCAAGTCAGTTCACCCTCAAATTTTCTATGATCTATTATCCGTTAGTTCAAAATCCTTATTATGGTGGTAGATTTATTATGTTTTTCCTTTAAAATTATCATATTCTTCATAGCCTTTTGGTAACTGTATTGTTCAGCCTGTATTCTGAATTTTTGTGTTAGTTTAAAAAATTATAATGATGAATTTAAAAATCTTAATAGTGACTGGGGAGATATCTCAGTGGTTAAAGTCCCCTGCTTGCAAAGCTTGCTGGGCCGGATTTAATTCCCCAGCCATCTATGTAATGCCAGATGAGCATTTGTTTGCAGTAGCAAGAGACCCTGGTGGGTACA
The DNA here is from genome assembly GCA_036365145.1 of Orientallactaga sibirica. Taxonomy (NCBI): domain Eukaryota; kingdom Metazoa; phylum Chordata; class Mammalia; order Rodentia; family Dipodidae; genus Orientallactaga; species Orientallactaga sibirica. Next base: position 10,310,898 of record JAEOAD010000035.1, on the reverse strand, counting down.
CACACACACACACACACACACACATGTGCAAATGAGTATATTAAAATTAAAAAAAAGGAAAGCTAGCAGTGGTAGGAGGATCACTATGAGTTCGAGGCCACCCTGAGAATGTGTAGTAAATTCCAGGTTAGCCTGAGCTAGAGTGAAACCCTACCTCGAAAAACAAACCAAAAAAAAAAAAAAAAAAAAAAAAAAAAAAAAAAGGAAAAAAGTCTTAATAATTTTGGCCTTGGAATCAATTTAGGTGACAATTCTATACCTACTTTAAGTTTCTTTTGTTTAATTTGCATCTTTTCATCCCAGTACTTAAATTTGTGTCCGTTCTGTTTTATATGTATCACTTTTAAACAAATTGTTTCTGATTTGCTTATTTTGGTTATATTTTCCCATGTTATAAGTCTTGTCTTTAATAGGTGAATTTACTCCATCATGGGTTTTGTGACTATCAGTGTATTTGTATTGAGTTCTACTATCTTGTACTCTTGTAGTGTAGGTTTTTCTTGGTTATGTGCTTTTGCATACCTTTGTTTCCCTTCTTTTGTCTGGATCATTTAGTTTTATTGCTGTCTTTTTCTTCTTTGGAAGTTAAACATTTTGTTTTAGATACTTTAAAGCCTCTATTTAATATTTTTAAACATTTATAATTTACTTAGAGATAGAATTAGCCATTTTTTCTACTGTAGTCTAAATAAAAATAAGACAGTTTACTTCATACCATATGGACATCAACTCATAATTGATCAAAGATCAAATTTAAAAAGCAACAGTACAGGGCTGTAGAGATGGCTTAGGAGGTAAGGCGCTTACCTATGAAGCCTAAGGACCCATCTTTGATCTCTCTCCAGATCCCACATAAGCCAGATGCACAAATGTGAGGCAGGTACAAGGTTGCACAAGTCCACTAGGTGGCACAAGCATTGTAGTGGTTGAGGCCCTGACATGCCAATATTCATTCCCTGTCCCTCCCTCCCTCCCCTCCCCTCCCTCCCTCCCTCCCTCCCTCCCCTTCCTCTCCCTCCCTCCCTCCCTCCCTTCCTCCTCCCTCCCTCCCCTCCCCTCCCCCTCCTCCCCTCCCCTCCCCTCCCCCCTCCCCCTCCCTCCCCCCTCCCCTCCCTCCCCCCCCCCCTCCCCTCCCCTCCCCCCCTCCCCTCCCCTCCCCTCCCCCCCCCTCCCCCCTCCCCTCCCTCCCTCCCCTCCCCTCCTCCCTCCCCCTCCTCCTCTCCTCTCCTCTCCTCTCCTCTCCTCTCCTCTCACTTTCTCTAAAAAAATCAGCAATACAACATTCTTAAAAGAAAGCATAAGGGGAGCTATTATTATTGGATTTTGCAATGGTATACTAAAGATAACACAAACTTATAGGTACATGCCTTTAATCCCAGCACTTGGGAGGCAGAGGTAGGAGGATCACTGTGAGTTTGAGGCCAGCTTGAGACTACATAGTGAATTTCAGGTCAATCTGGGCTAGAATGAGACCTTACTTCAATAAAACAAGAAAAATAAAATAGTAAATTAGAGCCGGCAAGATGGCTCAGTGGTTAAAGGCACTTGCTTGCAAAGCCTGACAGCACAGGCTTGATTCCCCAATACCCACATAAAGGCAGATGTGCAAAGTGGCATATGCTTTGGAAGTTTGTGGCATGGGTCACTGGTAACATGCAGATATCAAAAATATATAAAGAACTATTAAGAGCTCAACAACAGAAAAACAATTCTGTAACAAATACTTTTTACATAGATGATATCCAGATGGTGCTATCTGACTTTGATACACCATTTATGGTGTAAAAGTTCCATGGCAGCCTGTCTTCAGACTCCCTATCTCATGTAAGCTCAAGGTCTGTCTTTTTAAAAATATATATTTTTATTTATTTATTTGTGAGAGAGTGAGAAAGAGAGGGAATGGGTGTGCCAGTGCCTCCAGCCACTGTAAAGGAACTCCAGATGCGTGCACCACCTTATTCATCTGACATAAGTGGGTTCTGGGGAATCAAACCTTGTCCTTTGGCTTTGCATGCAGGCACTTTAACTGCTAAATCATTTCTCCAGCCCTCAAGGTCTTTCGTTTTGTTCCCTTGTGTGTTTTAAATTTTAAGTATTTAGAAAATAAAAATTTTCCAACCCCATCCCAACTCTATTTATCATTGTAGGTATCAACTGTATCTTGATTATTGGTCCCTCAGGATTTCTCCCTTTTAGAGTTGTTCTGTTTATTCAAATTGTTGTTACAGTTTTTTAAAGTTTGTAGTGGAGTTTTTTTTTTTTTCATGTTACTTAATCTTAGTATTGTCAGTGTTGAAGTCTGTCCTAATTGTTGGGAATGATAATTTAATCTACATAACCAAGATTAGTAAGCATTTTTTTATTTTTTTTATTTTTAATTTTTTAATTTTTAATTTTTTTAATTTTTATTTTTATTGACAAGTTCTTTAATTGTAGACAATATCCCATGTTATTTCTCTCCCTCTCCCCACTTTCCCCTTTGAAACTTCACTCTCCATCATATCCCCTCCCCCTCTCAATCAGTCTCTCTTTTCAGTTTGATGTCATGATTTCAGTTTGATGTCCTATTATGATGGTCTTATGTAGGTAGTCAGGCACTGTGAGGTCATGGATTTCCAGACCATTTTGTGTCTGGAGAAGCATGTGGTAAGGAGTCCTACTCTTCCTTTGGCTCTTACATTCTTTCTGCCACCTCTTCCGCAATGGACCCTGAGCCTTGGAAGGTGGGTTTGAGATGTTTCAGTGCTGAGCACTCCTCTGTCCCTTCTTCTCAGCACCATGGTGCCTTTTGAATCATCCCAAGGTTGCCACCATCTGAAAAGAGACGCTTCTCTAACCAAAACTGAGAGTAGCATTAATATATGGGTGTGGACATTAAGAGAAGTGCTTACTGGGCAGTTTGGTGAGCATAGTATATACATTTAACCAGACACCAGCAGACTTTATACCCCTAGAGCTCATGACTACCCCTGTCGTACGTTTTCAGTATCAGAGATGTATTCCGTCCCATGGAGCGGGCCTCCAGTCCAATTAGAGAGTAGTTGGTTTCCCCCATAACAGACATGCCACTTTTGTACCCGTTGACTCCTTTGGCCTGACTGGCCAAATTTAAAGCTTGCAGTGTTCACTATTGAGTACCTTCACTGGTGTTTTCTCTCTTCCATTGAACTGCATGTAGCATAGCTTTTTCCAACTTTCTGTCAGCTGGTCCTCATGGATGAGGCTTTCAGCTCAGCTCCAGCAGGTTTTCTGAGTGAACTTGCCACCCAAGTATGTGGATTCTTCAGCAATAGGGTCTTACCATCTATTCCTGGTGGGAAACCAAGGGCCTCAGCAATGGCCTATGATGTTTTGGGGGTATCTGTGACCTCCCTGGCCCACAACTCACTGGAAGGTATCCCATCCCTGGCATTGAGCATTTTTTTTACTTTGATAGTCATCTTTAATGTATGCTTTTTCAAAACATGTAGTCCTTTTTGGAGGGTTTCAAGAGACCTTGAGGTATATGCTCTAATGGAACCTTTTTGTTACCTAATTTCTAATATAGAATATAACCTGTTATAGTATATGTTCAACTTTTATAATTTAAGACTTCACTTTTGAAGATTGTGCTTTTCTTTTATAATTTTTAAAATAAGTACTTTGCTATGTAATAAGTGATTTTTAGCTTTCTTGTGTTTCTATTAAGGTTAAAATAATTTCTAGTGTTGGAAATTTCATGAGTTCCTCTTATATATGATTGTAAAATTTTCATTTCTGCTTTTTTATTTATAATGTGTGTAGAGATACATATATAAAATAATAAAACTGGATGTGGTAGTGCATGCAGATAATCCCAGCACTAGGGAATCTGAGGCAAGAAGATTTTAAATTCAAGGCCAGCCTTAGCTATTATAGCAAGACCTTGTCTCAAAAAAACAAAAACAAAACAAAAACAAAATCCAAACCAGCTGGGCGTGATGGCACACGCCTTTAATCCTAGCCCTTGGGAGGAAGAGGTAGGAGGAACACCATGAGTTCAAGGCCATCCTCAGACTACATAGTGAATTCCAGGTCAGCCTAGTCTAGAGTAAAAACCCTAACTTGGAAAAAATAAACAAACAAACAAACCTGGGCCAGAGAGATGGCTCAATGCATAAAGGTGCTTGCCTCCAAAGACTGATGGCCTGGGTTCAGTTCCCCAATACCCGTGTAAAGCCACATGCACAAAGTGGTATGTGCTATTGTTTGTTTACAGTGACAAGAGGCCCTGGCATAGTCATTCTCCAACCCCTCCACTTACAACTAAATAATATATATATATATTTTTTTGGTTTTTCAAGGTAGGGTCTCACTCTAGCCCAGGCTGAGCTAGAACTCACTATGTATTCTCAGGGTGGCCTCAAACTCATGGCGATCCTCCTACCTCTGCTCCTGAGTGCTGGGATTAAAGACATGTGCCACCACACCAGGCTAAAAATACTTTTGTAAGAAACAACAAAAAGGGCTGGAGAGATGGCTCCATGGTTAAGGCACATAAAGCTAGATGCACAAAGTGGTACATGCATTTGGGGTCTGTTTGTAAGTGCTAGAGACCCTGGCGAGCTCATACTCTCCTCTCTCTCTGCTTCTAAAGAAATAAAATAAAATATTTTTAAAATCCAAAAATAAAACAATAGTAATATTATAAACTGAACATTGAGTTTGTTGTTAATGGCTGTGATGACTCAAATAATTTTTTCTTGGAAATGTGGCCAGCTTTAGTAAAGGTTCTATAGTATTAAAGAATAGAGAAAACTATAAATAAAGACATTATGTAAAATCATTCTATGTATTTGGAGGCTAAATTCAGATGACAAAGATGTGTTGATAGAAAATATTATCTATTGTGTATCTCAAGTAAATGCAATTAATCTTAATATTTTAAAATTATTTTTAATATAGTAGATGAATAAATATGTGAACTTCTTCAGGTGCAATCCTCAGTTGCAGTTGGGACTCCAGATTATATTTCTCCTGAAATTCTTCAAGCTATGGAAGACGGAAAAGGCAGATACGGACCTGAGTGTGACTGGTGGTCTTTGGGAGTCTGTATGTACGAAATGCTTTATGGAGAAACGCCATTCTATGCAGAGTCTCTGGTGGAGACATATGGAAAGATCATGAACCACAAAGTTAGTAATGTGATGTTAAAGAGAAAATGTTTTTCTAAAAATAATGAAAAAGTCACCATTGAATAATCACATTCCATAAAATTATTAGTTTTTCTCCTGTGTTTTTTAGGGATGCCAATAATATGAAATTGGTTTATTTAATTGAATAACAAAATAAAAAGTAAACACTTTCTGTCAGTATTTACTTTATAATACATGCCATCATGAATAGAATGCGTGTAAAAATTCTCAGTAGTAATAAATGAAATTTGAATAAAAATGAGATCTTTTTCTTGTGAAGTTGGCAAAGACTGAAAAAAAATTACTAGCTACTAAAATGATGTAAAGCATTCTTAAAACACGTTAGTAGAAGCCTGTAAAATAGCTGCAAGGTTAGAGTCACTTGCTTGCAAAGCCTGCTTGTCTGGGTTCAGTTCCCCAGGGACCACATTAAGCCAAATGCAAAAAGTGGCACATGTATTTGAAGTTCATTTGAGTGGCAAGAGACCCTATCATGCCTGTATGTATGCACATACCCACAGAAGCAAAAAAAAAGGGGGGGGGGCTCAAGGGAGCCGGTTGATAGGAATATAAATTGGTATAAGCTTTCTCTCAAGCAGGTTACAAGAATGGACCTCAAACTTTAAAAGAATGGTTAGACTAGAGCTTCAGGTTGAGCAGTTTCGGTTTAGAAATGTTCTTGGTTACAATATTTAAAACAGGCTTGTAATATAGTACATCTATTCCAGTATTAATTCTCACAAAGCACTGGAGAGGATGCACATCAGGCACAAATTTATAAAACCTCTATCTTGTAATACAGTAGTAAATGGAGTAAAATAGAGCCTACAAGAGAGTAAGAAAGGTTTTTTTTTGTTGTTGTTGTTTTTTTTTTTTTTTTTTGTTTTTTTGAGGTAGGGTCTCACTGGGATTAAAGGCATGTGCCTGTTTTGTTTTGTTTTGTTTTGTTTTGTTTTGTTTTGTTTTGTTTTGTTTTGTTTTGTTTTGTTCTTCGAGGTAGCATTTCACTCTAGCCCAGGCTGACCTGGAATTCACTATGTAGTCTCAGGGTGGCCTCGAACTCATGGTGATCCTCCTACCTCTGCCTCCCAAGTGGTGGGATTAAAGGTGTGCATCACCACACCAGGCTTAAGAAAGGAAGGTTTTGATTGTCCAGCTTCAGAAGATTGTGAGCATTGCCTAAACCCTCAATATGAATCTGAATATCTTCTAATAGCTAATGATAGTCTGTATTCTGGTGATGTCATTGGTGTATGAATATATAAAGCAATTTTATAGTTTGTTCTCTTCTACCCAACTGCACAGATAGTGCTTTAAGTAGTTATGAAGAAATGAAAGGTTCTAAATAGCAAGTGTGCCATTTCAGAAAAAAAAAAATCATTGAAGTATAGCATTGTAATCCTTAACAATAAAAGGTCTTGAGTAAGGCAGTTTTTGGTTCCAGATCTGTTTCTGTCATTTGCTAGTTGTGTGACATTGAGATATTATTTAAACTCTCTATATATGCCATAATTTCCTCTTCTGTAATATTGCTGTTAAAAGTCATACTTTATGCCATGCATAGTGGCACATGCCTTTAATCCCAGCATTCAGGAAGAAGAAGTAGGAGGATCGCTTGAGTTCAAGGTCACCCTGTGACTATTTAGTGAAGTCCAGGTCAGCCTGAGCTATAGTGAAACCCTACCTCAAAAAAACAACAAAAAAAAGTCATACCTTCCTAAGGCGATTGTTGTGGGATCAAATTATGTGAGCAAATAAATTTTAATAGTGCCAGATATGTGCTAAATTCTTAAATATTTAGTATCACTTAATAATGGTTTGTAATATATATGAATATTATTGGTCATCTATATTCTATTGAAATATTGAGTCATTTATGCTCATTTTAGTTAGTTTCATTTTAATAGCAGTTTAAAGTTGTATAGTATTTGACTTGCACTTTTGTTGCTCATCTGTAGCATAGCTATTTACCGAATTAAACATTCTTTTAGGAAATTGAGTTTTTCTTATTTTGGTTTTTCATGATAGGGTCTCTCTCAAGCCCGGGCCAACCTGGAATTTACTATGTAGCTTCAGGCTGGTCTTGAACTCAGGGAAATTCTCCTACCTCTGCCTCTCAAGTGCTGCAATTAAAGGTGTGAACTACCATGCCTGGCAGAAAGTGATCCTTTCTTATCCATCTTTAATTTCTTTTTTTTTTAATATATTTTATTTATTTATTTGCAAGCAGGGGGGATGGGCACACCAGGGCCTCTAGCCACTGCAAACGTAACTCCGGATGCATGTGCCCCTTGTGCATCTGGCTTACATGGGTCCTGGATAATCGAACAGGGATCCTGTGGCTTGGCAGGCAAACGCCTTAAACGCTAAGCCATTTCTCCAGCCCTTTTTAAAAAAATATATATTTTATTTATTTATTTGCAAGCAGAGAGAGAGAGAGAGTAATTTCTTTTAGTATTAGTACTGTTGCAGTCAGGTTCATATTGCTGGAAGAAAACACTTGAGTAAGAGCAGCTTGTGGGAGGAAAGGGTTTATTTTGGCTTACAGACTCAAGGGGAAGTTCCATTATGGCAGGGGAAAACAATAGCATAAGCAGAGGGTGGACATTACCTACTGGCCAACAGCAATAGAAGAGTGTGCCAGACACTGGCAAGAGGAAGCTGGCTATAAGACCCATAAGCGCACCCCCAACTATACACTGCGTCCAGGAGGTGTTAATTCCCAAATTGCCATCAACTGGAAACCTAGCATTCAGAACACCTAAGTTCATGCGGGACATTTGAATCAAACCACACAAGTACTATGTATCAGCATACACTGTTGGATAAGTTTAGAAGGAAATAGATTTTTAAGAAAATAAATGCCATCCATTGTATTTTGCATGCTAACTGCTGATTTATATTTGTACTTTATGTCATTGTCTGTATAGGAGAGGTTTCAGTTTCCACCCCAAGTAACTGATGTGTCTGAAAATGCTAAGGATCTTATTCGAAGGCTTATCTGTAGCAGAGAACATCGACTTGGTCAAAATGGAATAGAAGACTTTAAGAAACACCCATTTTTTAGTGGAATTGATTGGGATAATATTCGAAACTGCGAAGCACCTTATATTCCAGAAGTTAGTAGCCCAACAGACACATCAAATTTTGATGTGGATGATGACTGCTTAAAAAATTCTGTGAGTATTACATTATGAAGAAACACTGACCATTGCTGCTTTGAAACCCAGCTCTCCAGTGTTTTTCCTTGTTGACGAGCTTTGATCTAGGACTGCAATATCCGTAGTCTTCACTTCCAGTGTTTACTCGAGTTTGCTAATTCAGCACAGTCAGCCATGACCAAGAGCAAAATCCAAATGTTTACTTCTTAGGGCAAGTTGTGCCAGTAGGTTTCCTATGAAAAGGATAAGATTAGGTTAAAAAAAAACAAACAAACAGATTTCTTGGCCAGGCGTGGTGGCACATGCCTTTAATGCTAGTACTTGGGAGGCAGAGGTAGGAAGATTTCTGTGAGATCAACGCCACCCTTAAACTGAATTCCAGGTCAGCCTGGACTAGAGGGAAACCCTACCTCAAAACAAAACAAAACAAAACAAAATTTCTTGATTGCATAGTGAAAGGGGTTGGTAAACCTCTGTCCCTAAAACCTACCATGAAACTGGATAAAATGATCAAAAACATCCATTTCATGACTTAACATATTAACCATAGGAAGATAAATTGAAGGGTTTTTTTTTTTTTTCATGAAAAATTTCTGATCTTTAGTCAAAATATATTTCCCACTTGTTCTTGCCTTGCACCCCATTATCTGCTTGGTTCTGTCTATAGTCTGGAGCTGGACGTGAACCCCAGCACTCTGTTGTCAAAGGGGGAAACTTATTTTGGAGGCTTGACACCCCACACTAGTAGGGTTACCACTAAAATAACAAACTTGGTAGCAGAAAATGAGTGGGGAAAGTAAGCCCATTGCTGTCCTTGCCTGAGGTTATAGATCTGCTTGATTGAGGCAAATGGAATAAGTAGACTTAGCCAAATAGTCACCTCTTCTTAGATTTGTAGATTACAGTGAAGCCATCATAGTATAGTGACCTCTGCTGTGATAATTAAGTTGAAATTTAAGAAAATGCTACAGGAAATAATTTTTTTTTGTCTTTTTAGCCTTTTTAACTTGAGCTTTTATTCAGTTAATTTATTTTCATGGTTTTCATTCAATACTAATTTAAAAAAATTGTTTAAGTTTGTTTGTTTATTTATTTATTTGAGAGAGTCAGAGAGACAGAGAGAATGAGCACACCAAGGCCTCCAGCCACTGCAAATGAACTCCAGATGCGTGCACCACCTTGTGCATCTGGCTTACATGGGTCCTGGAGAATCGAACCTGGGTCCCTTGGCATTGCAGGCAAGCACCTTAACTGCCAAGCCATCCCTCCATCCTTCAGTACTAAAGTTTTATATTACTTTTTTATCACTTATTGTTCAGTAGTATTCAAGTCACATAAGAACCTCTGCTATACCTTCTCTTTCTTTCATTATTATTTTTTTTTTTTTGAGGTATGGTTTTGCTCTAGCCCAGGCTGACCTTGAATTTACTATTGTAGTCTTAGGGTAGCCTTGAACTCACAGCAATGCTCCTAAAGTTAGGCTGAATAGTGTATTAGCTAACATTGACCATTGCTCTTTGGAAATACAAAGTTAGATTTTTGCAAGCCTTTGGTCATATTTTCAACAACTTTCAATAAAACAGCCTTTCTTTTTTCAAGGTGTGGTCTCACTCTAGCCTATGTTGACCCGGAGTTCACTATGTATTTTCAGGCTGACCTCGAACTCACAGTGATCCTCCTACTTCTGCCTCTCAAGTGCTGGGATTAAAGGTGTGCACCACCACGTGATGCCTCCCTAAAATAGCCTTTTTTTTTCATGTGCACTTTTTATGTAGTATGTTTTATTGATTCATTAACATCGAACTCACTTTTAACAGCACTGTAACTCATTCCTGAATGGACCTTACCAAATAGATATTATTTTTTTGGCAAAGGGACATTATAGCCTTTTACTTTGAAACATTAGACAATAGCCAGGGATGGTGGGACACACCTGTAATCCTAGCACTTGGAAGACTGAGGCAAGAGGTCCGTGAGTTCAAAGCCAGTCTAGGATAGAGATAAGACCATGTCTCAAAACTAAAGGGGAAAAAAAAAGAAAGAAATAGAAAAGTTCAACACTTCTGTGCTGTGCCCGGGAGCCATTTTAAACAGTGTTAAGATCATAAAAGGCACAAAAACTGTGAGTAAAGCTTAAAGGATGTTTGCGGCAGTACGAGACTTTAAATGAAAAAGAGGATTCCTATTTAGCCTCAGCATGAGAAGCATAGGGCAACTCTTATTTTTCTCTCTACATATCTTGAATGATTATATAAGTTCTGAGAGTATTGATTTTTGGACTTGCAAAAAATGAATTTTATCTTCTAAACTGGGCTTGATTGTCACATGCTTGTAACTCAGTAGCTCTGAGGCACTTTGGCTATATATCACAAGACCTTGTCTCAAAAAAAGGAGCTTCTACATAAATTTGCAAATACAAAATACATGAAGAATGACTATATCAATATCAATCAGGCTTCACTCTTCACTGGAATTTTATAGTAGCAATGTTCAGTCTGAATTTTACATCACTAACATCTGTACCAAACTTCTCACTGTTTATTTCTATTAACAGTTAATATTTGTCGTCCAACTCCAGGACATAACTATTTCTTACCAGATCACTATTTTTTTCCCCCTTAGGAAACGATGCCCCCACCAACACATACTGCATTTTCTGGCCATCACCTTCCATTTGTTGGTTTTACATATACTAGTAGCTGGTAAGTTTCAAAAGTCAGCATAATTTGAATAATTTGTAATAAATTAAACTGAGTTGAAGTTTTAAAAAATGTAATCTGTGAGGGAGCATTGTAAATTAGAAAAATTAATGGAAATGAACCTACTATTGGAAAGGTTAGGCACTACAAAATGAATAAAATACTCAAGAATCTTAACTCATCTTGGAGGGAAAAGATTATGACAAATAGAGAGCTTAAAATCTAGCCCTTAGCAATGGGGTAGGAATTAAGAGGAACACCATGGCATTGAATAAATATTCTTTAGATATTAAGCACTGCTATGTTCAACCCATTGATCCTGTCTATCTCTGTTTAGTCACTCTTCACTCCACTTATGTCCTCTCCTTCCTCCCTGCCCAGTTCGAAACCCTTGAGAATGTCTGTAATCACTTTCTGAATGGCATGTCACTTCCCCTGGCTGTCTTTCATTCTGCTATACTTCCCTTGCCGAGTGTATTATTCATTATTAAAATTCAGTTTTCTTTTAAAAATATTTTATTATTTATTTGTTTGAGAGAGAGAGATACAGAAATAGGCAGGTAGAGAGAGAGAGAGAACAGGCATGCCAGGGCCTCCAGCCACTGCAAATGAACTCCAGATGCGTGTGCCACCTTGTACATCTGGCTTACGTGAGTCCTGGAGAATCAAGCCTCGAACCGGGGTCCTTAGGCTTCACAGGCAAGCGCTTAGCCGCTAAGCTATCTTTCCAGCCCTAAAATTCAGTTTTCTGCTTGTACCTGAGCAATTCAGAGTGGTTGGTGAAAACTTGTGGTTCTTACTGGACTTACTTTAAATTTGTGTCTACCTAGTCTCTAGTGCATCGTCTGGTGTGTTCACTTCTACGTGCACCAAGGTAGCTATTACATACTCTTCTTGCCTCTGAAACCTTGGTCATCCTGGATTGAACCAACTGCGTGCAATTTGTATATGTTCTTGTCATTACATTTTCCACCTGTGCCCCTCTGGACTCACATGAGTTCTTCTTTTCAAGGATTGACACGAAGATGTCTAGTGCTAGGGCTAGCTCCTTCCATTCCTCCATGCTTCATAAAATATGTTGCTCACTTTTATGTTACAAACTCTTTATTCATTTGCATTTCATCTGCATCATCAGAGCCTTTCAAGCAGCTTACCAGACAGAAAATTATTTCTTTCATCTTAAAACATAAAATTTTTCGGGATCCTGCTTCTTAAACCTGTTACCAATTGTTTACTCTGCTGTACATTACAGCAAAACTACTTCTGTTGAACTATGCATTTTTTAAAATATGCTTATTTCTTGAATCTACTCCATTCAGGTTGGTAACTTCTCACTTCATTGAAACTGATTTTATTGGTGTTGCTAATGTAGCGATTACTTCCCCCATCCCTTTATTGAAACTTTAATGTGTGTAATCATCTGTAGGGACTCCCTGTCCTTATTCCACTGAAGGCTTCCTCAGGAGGTATTGATGGTTACAGTGGGGTCTTAGAATGATAATTTCTTAGTCCTAAGTCTTACTTTTAATTCCCTTGGTTCATCTCTCTGCCACACTCCTATGTCACTAAACCATTTTTCTTTTTTTTTTTTTTTTTTTCCCATGGGCACTTGCCTCATGCTCTTTTTACCTTGCTGGCTATTCCTCCATTTACACACTTGATTCCTCATCTCCCTGCTTTCTGAATATGAAAGTTTTCTGGAGCTCATTCACAGGACTTCTCTTTTCCATCTATAGTCTGGTGTTCTGGCATATATTTCAGTGTCGTTTTAGTAGAGACCTTTTTCTCTTCTACTTAACATCTGTCTCAATCACCTACTTAATATGTTTACAACATCCTTTCTCATAATCCTCCTACTCTGCCCAAGGTAGCCTGTTGAAAGATAAGCCAATCTATGTCTAATGTTCCCTCCACTCTGTAACTCTAGTGACTTTGTATCTTAAGTTCCAACCAAAGTTCTTATAATTTGCTATACATACAACTGACTCATTTTTATCTTTCTGACTTATTTCCTGCTACTCTCCTACTTGTTCCCCTTGTTCCATCCACACAGGCCTCCTTTCTGTCCCTATCACTAAAGTTTAAGCTCAACACTGGCAGTGAATTTGTCTATTTTCTTCCCTGATGAAAGCTATCATCTCAAAAATCTTATTAATATGTGTTAAGAAAAACATCTCACTTTAAAGTTTTGAATTTCAAATTCATTAAAGAGCACTGTGGTAAATAGCTTTGACTATAGTTTTGCTAAGATAACATAATTACTTTAGACTTCTAATAACCCTTTAGCAAACTTTGTTTTATAATTTATGATTTTTTAAAAATTAAAGATAATTTGGAGAATTTAAATTTTCATATAAAAAGTATTTCTAAAATAGCCTTTGGTAATTTGCAGAAAGTGTTTCTTATGACATTCTAGATTATTTACATTAGTTATTTAAATCCATACTTTATATGAAGAATTTTTAAAAGCTATCTTTTTCTTTCATACTTTATTGCAACATGTACCTGCTTTTTTCTTTCTTTCTTTCTTTCCTTAAGTGTTCTTTCTGATCGGAGCTGTTTAAGAGTTACAGCTGGGCCCACCTCACTGGATCTTGATGTTAATGTTCAGAGGACTCTAGATAACAACTTAGCAACAGAAGCTTATGAAAGAAGAATTAAGCGTCTTGAACAGGAAAAACTTGAACTTACTAGAAAGCTTCAAGGTAAACATTTAAATTTTTCCCTGTTTTGCCCATACATGCATGCACACACCGTGACTTAAAAAATGTTTAAAGAATTTCAGAAGGATTGTACTACTACATACTGTATAATAACATGTCTAAATCTTCCTTCATGTGCCTCACTCAGCTCTTCAGACATTATCCGACCCACAGCCATTGTGATGATCTCTTCTAGGGGGAAAAAAAGGACTGAATATTTAGCTAATTAATTGGCAGAGTTCACCATCTTAAATCCAAAAACTTTATATATTAGAAAGTTGAGGGACTAGAGAGATGTCTCAACAGTTAAAGGTACTTTCTTATAAAGTCTAATGGCCTGGGTACAATTCTCTAGTACCCATGTAAAGTACCCAGGTGCACAAAGTGGCACATGACTTTGGAGTTTGTTTGCAGTGACAGAAGGCCCTGGTGTACCCATACTAAACTCATTCTCTCTGTCTCAGTCTCTCTTTCAAATAAATAAATAAATAAATAAAAATTTTGAAAAGTTTTTGCATTCAAATATATATACATTTTCATATATCTTGCTTTTTAAGTGTAATTAAAATTTTACACATGCAATGGAATTTTATTCCTTAATGTGTTCATGAGATCTTTGTCAATTGGTATGTGTTCTGGTCTGTGGAACTTAAAATTTTTCTACAAAGATATATATTAACATTAATTTAAAATTACTATGTGTGGGGCTGGAGAGATGGCTTAGCGGTTAAGGCATCTGCCTGCTAAGCCTAAGAACCCGATTCCAATCTCCAGGTCCCATGTTTAGCCAGATGCAAAGTGATGCAAGGGCGCAATGCTGCACTTGACCACAAGGGGGTGGACTTATTTGGATTTCGTTCACAGCAGCTGAGAGACTGCTGGCACGCCCATCTCTATCTGTCTTCCTCTCCTTCTCTGTCTCTCTCTGTGTCTCTCTCCAAAAATAAATAAAATAATAATAATAATAAATTTAAAAAAATTACTATGTGTGAAAGTGTCTATATATCATGATATCATCTACAATGGAAATTTAAAAAATGATAATTAAAAAAGAAACCAAAAATATAAAAACAAAGCATTTATTTAAAGTTAAAAAAAGGTATGTCAGTGTTTTTCATTCTTTCTTTTTATTCTTTTTTTTTTTTAAAGAGTCAACACAGACTGTTCAAGCTCTACAGTATTCAACAGTTGATGGTCCACTAACAGCAAGCAAAGATTTAGAAATAAAAAACCTTAAAGAAGAGATTGAAAAACTAAGGAAACAAGTGGCAGGTAAACTTTTATGACTCTCTAATTTAATACATTTTAAGAAATGGTTTATTCGCATGTAAACCTCTGTTGAGTCCTGGTAATGTTGTATGTTGTGAGTTACATGCCCATTTAGGAAAAGGTAAATAAAAATAGGTCCCTGGGTGGAGAGATGGCTTAGCAATTAAGGCACTTATCTGGAAAGCCTAATGACCCAGATTTGACTCCCCAGAGCCCACGTAAGCCAAACGCACAAGGTGACACATGCATCTGTAGTTTGATTCCAGTGGCTAGAGGCCCTGGTGTTCTCTCTCTCTCTCATTAAGAAAATAGGTTCCACTCTCATGAATCTCATAATTTGGTGTAGGAAGCAGATACACAGTCATTGCAGTATGGGGGAGGCTTTAGGGTAAAACAGGTGCATATAGAATACAAAAAGGCCACACCAAAGCTGGGCGTGGTAGCACACGCTTTTAATGCCAGCACACGGGAGACAGAGGTAAGAGGATCACCATGAGTTCGAGGCCACCCTGAGACTACATAGTGAAGAATTCCAGGTCAGCCTGGGCCAGAATGAGACCCTACCTCAAAAAAAAAAAAAAAAAAAAAAAAAAAAAAAAAACCCAGACTACAAAAAGAACAAGGAGAGGGCTGGGGAAATGGCTTAGTGGTTAAGGCATTTACCTGCAAAGCCTAAGGACCCTGGTTCGATTCCCCAGGGCCCATGTAAGCCAGATGCACAAGGGGGCACATGCATCTGGAGTTTGTTTGCAGGGGCTAGAGACCCTGGCGTGCCCATTCTCTCCCTCTCAAATAAATAAATATTTTTTAAAAACAGAGCAAGGAAGCTGGGCGTGGTGGCGCACGCCTTTAATCCCAGCACTCGGGAGGCAGAGGTAGGAGGATTGCCATGAGTTCAAGGCCACCCTGAGACTACATAGTTAATTCCAGGTCAGTCTGGGCCAGAGTGAGACCCTACCTCGAAAAACCAAAAAAAAAAAAAAAAAAAAAAGAGCAAGGAGGACTAAAAGACCTACTTTTAGTATTAGAATTTGCCTGACAAATTGTATGTATGAGTGGGAGGGAGGTCTTAGGATTGAAAAAGAGAAAGGGCGCGACAGACAAGATAATGATACATATCCAGGCCTCAAGGTTTGTGAAAATTCATTTTTATAACAATTCATTATCATTGTGTTATTAAATTAATTACAGTTAAATTAGACAAATGTTGATAGGACTATTCATTAATTTTTTTTATTCTCATTGCTTCAAGTATTTCTTGAGCCACCTACTATGTAGTAGGTACTGTTCCTGAATTTTGTAATGCAGAAAACAAAGATTTCCACAGTTGGCAGGGTAGAGGGCAGGCAGAATAAAAACTAATACACAGCAGATTAACAAGCAATGTGATTAAAAATAGACTAAAATAAGATCTAAAGGAGCCTTACAGTTTTAAGTGTGCAGGTCCTGTTATAGTTCTAATCAAGAAAGTGATACACTTGCAAAAACCTTTGCTAGGTAAGGCACTTAGTTGTGCAGTACTCTAGGGAATGTGTGCTCCCTGCAGAAGGACCAGCCAGTACAGAGGCCAAAAGTGAGAATGGGCTTCATAGGTAAACAGGATAGCATGGCTAGAATGGAAGGACCATGCAGGAACAGCTAGAAATGAGATGAGAGAAGTAAAGGGGCAAAGGGGCTTGTGAGATTGGGGAATAGGAGAGTTAGTACTTGTTATAAATTATATATTCTTGAATAAATTGAGAAACTTGCAGCATTTATAGGCATCATATGATCTGAGCAAGTGGTAGGACAGAAGCTGGAGAAGGTATTGTTTTACCCAGTGTCTTATTTATTTTACCTGTCTCTTCAAAAATTTGTTTGGCAGAAAAAATAAATGGAGTAAAAGTCTGATACAGGATCTTTTATAAAAAGAGCTCTTTAAAATGACACATCAAGCTGGGCATGGTGGCACACGCCTTTTATCCCTAGCACTTGGGAGGCAGAGGTAGGAGGATTGCAGTGAGTTTGAGGCTCCCTTGGAGCTACAGAGTGAATTCCTGATCATCCTGGGCTAGAATGAGACTATATCTCAAAAGTAAGATGACAAAATAAAATAAAATGACACCTCAATACTTTTGCTTATCTTAAGTATAGGTGATGATCTGTATTTTCTTTTCTTTTAATGGAACATGATTTTGAATAGCAGTAGCTCTGGAAAGCTCTTTTGCAAATAGAAAACTGCAGTGAGCCAGGTGGCACTGAAGTACAACACTCATGTCAGCAGTAGTTGTGAACTTCTTAGGTGGCTCTACTCAGTAGCTGCTTTGAAAATCCTAAAACATTTTGCTGTTACAATAGTATCCTGCCACTATCCAAAGGGAACTGTGTTGATGTTTAATCCATTATATAAAATAATACTCAATAGTTTCATGTTTTGAGCAACTACAGATGATACTGTCTTGTTCAGTATTGATGTCCATACATTTTTTTATTGCTAAAATACAGAAAATGCAATTGATTTTTATATGTTTATGCTGTATTCTGTGGCATTCTTGAACTTGTTAGTTCTAGAAAGGTTTTGGTGTGTGTTTGTGTATACATGCATGTGCATATGTGTGTGTGGGTATGCATGCACGTGTGTGTATAGGTGTATGTGATCTTCAGAGGCACTTTGAGGGTTACCATGATTTTATGTACACCAAATCCCAAGTATGCTGCACCTTTGTAAGAGACCAGTAAACCCATAATTCTACATTGGATCTCTTATCGCCATATATGGCTCCCATAGATAACCTTGGTCACCCCATCAAAGGGGTAGCTTAAATGGTTCCCACCCCAGGATGTCTTTCTCCATAACAGATGGTACAGTGGGGACCACCTATGTCTCTATCTCCCACTCCTTTCAGTTCTTTGGTGAACTACTGGTAGGCTTTAGAGCCCTCCAAAGGCTTTCAGGCACAATGTTTGGATTTCCATCAATTTTTTAATCCCTAGGAGCTCTTGCTTGACACAAATCTTGCTATATTTGCTTTTAAGTAACCTGGATGGAACCCATCATCTGCTTTCTCTTTTTCTCATAGCTTCCCAACTGCTTTAGCTTCATGTTAATCTAGATTGTTCAGGTCTGTCGGACCCTTTCCTATTTCATAAAGATCATGTCCCACTATAGGTCTTAGTACAACCACTAAAGTGCCATGACAATCCTGACACCTCTGCTGAATCATCCTTTCTTACTCCCCTGTGAACATAGTTCTATCTGGCCTGGTGAGCTGGGCACCAAAAACCACCTCTCTCATGCCCAATTCCCTAAGTAATGCTTGTCCTTCATTTTCCAGTCCCTAATATGCATGGATATCTCAGACTGCTACAACCAAGTGTCCCTAAAGACTTGTAAAAACCAGTCTGTGAGGTACTGATTTCCCTTGTATTGTCTCAGCTTACACAGTTCTCACAGTACTCAGACTGATCCTGTTCACCCCATGTCCCACAGACTCTGATGGGTCTAGGTAGTGACAGGTCTTGTTTAAAAGGCTTTCCTAGCCGGGTGTGGTGGCGCACGCCTTTAATCCCAGCACTCGGGAGGTAGAGGTGGGAGGATCGCTGTGAGTTCAAGGCCACCCTGATACATAGTGAGTTCCAGGTCAGTCTGGGCTAGAGTGAGACCCTACCTTGAAAAACCAAAAATTAAAAAGAATAATTAATAAATAAAATCAATAAAAATAAAAGGCTTTCCTGATTCAAGCAGTTCAGGTGCTTAGTATTTCCTGATTATTATAGTTCCTTATACTCTGGACCATTAAGGTCTCCATCTGCATGTTGAATCATGGCCTTTATGGGTGGGGGGGGGGAGAATATTGGCATCCCAGGGCCTCCAGCCATTGCAAACTGCAGACACATGCTCCACCTAGTGGACATATGCAACCTTGCAAGCTTACATTACCTTGTGCCTCTGGCTTATGTGGGATATGGAGAGTTGAACATGGGTCCTTAGGCTTTGCAGGCAAGTGCTTTAACCGCTAAGCCATCTCTCCAGCCACTGTTCTTCTCTTTTAAAAGTTGGATCCGAGAGGTATCTTCTTTCACTTCTACCAGGCTTACTTCCTTCTCAGTCTGACTCGTCCCATGGGTTATAAGTTTTTAGATTCCAGGAAGGTCTTTTTAGCACAGATCTAAAGGGAGAACTGGTATTCTCCCGTGTATCCTGCCAACTGTTAGAAATGACAAACCACCACCTCTACTTCATTCTCCCTTTATTCCATTTTCACTGCTAAATCGCAGGCTAATGAGGCTAATAACCACATGTCCTTTTCCCATTGTAATTCCTTCCTTACATAGTCAAGTTCTTTCTGGGAAGACAGCTGATCCATGTTTGCATGTCTTATCACCCCCAACAATGTCCATGTGACTGGCACCATAGCTTACTCTGCCCCATATCTGCTACTTTCAGAGATTATAATGCATTCTTTAATCTTTATTGATAAGTTAGAGTAGAAGTCCAAGTTCCCAATGGAGTCCTCACTGACGCTGTAGGAAGTGGCTCGTTACTACTCTAGTAGTAACACCAAGTCAGGTGAGGAAGTTTGTTTATACCAGCGGACTGACACCCAGCTCTCTCCAAAATGGTGTCAGCCCCAAGCTCAAATTTGCTAGGGATTTTATAGTATAAGCAAGCATGGATTACAATAGTACTTGACAGTTGAGAGAGCATTTTCCAAAAGATTTTCAAAAATGTAAAGTTTTGGGGCTGCAGAGATGGCTTGGCGGTTAAGGCGCATGCCTGCAAAGCCTAAGAAGCCTGGTTTGAGTCTCCAGGTCCCACATAAACCAGATGCACATGGTGGCACATGTGTCTGGAGTTTGTTTGCAGTTTTTATTGCTAGAGGCCCTGGCGTGCCCATTATCTCTCACTCTCACTCTCTCTCTCTCCATCTCTCTGACTCTAATAAATAAATAATAATAATAAATCTTTTAAAAAAATGACAGTTTGACAAACAAAAATTTCAATGGAGTATAAGTGGTAATTAAAGTTAAATCTGCAAAAAAGTGCAAAAGGGGGCAAGGGCAATAAACAGCCAGGGGCGCGGGGGGTAGCCTCTCTAATCACCCCTTCCTCATTCTTTTCTTTAAAAAATTTTTTAAAAATTATTTTGTGATGAGAGAGAGAATTGGTAGGCCAGGGCCTCTAGCCACTATGCTCTAACTTTAGACATGTGCTCCATCTTGTGGGTATGTATGACCTTGTGTGCATACATCACCATATGCATTTTGCTTATGTGGGTTCTGGGGAGTTGAACCTGGGTCCTTAGGCTTTGCAGGAAAGTACCTTAACCTCTAAGCCATTTCTTGAGCCCTTCATTCTTTTTCTTATCTCATCTTGGGGGCTTTCTACTATTTAAGATTTTCAGCATATTTCTGCCACCACCACATTAAACCTAATGATGAGGTTTAGAAGCCAAGTAGCTCAGTTGTTGGCAATCTAGTCAGAGTCAAAGGCTCTCAGGGAGAGACAAATATCAGTCTTCCTAACAAATGACACCAACTCATCACAACTACTGCAAACCACATGCTTTTGCCCATTGTTCCCATTTTCTTCTCCTACAACTTCCTTAGAAGTTTGGTGGGCTCCTGCTGAGCCTCTTCAGTCTCACCTTGCCTTTTCATCAATCAGAGATCCCTGACTTTGTTTATGTAGAACTATTACAATGTGTACCTGCCAAATGCCCAATTTCCCTGAGCCATCATTCAGACTTTCCACCCTATATATATATTTTAAAACACCCGACACAAAATACCCTTGATATTCATAACCTCACAGTGCCTGACACTACCTACACAAAACCCTCCTAATAGGAGGGAAAAATGATGATGTCAGAATAGATACTAATTAGAAAAAAGAAGGATTCAATGGAGAGTGAATTTGGAGGGGAACAGTGGGGATTGTGGGAGAGAATTATCATGGTTTATTGTCTATACTTATGGAAATTGTCAATGAAAGTTTAAAAACTACTGCTGACATTCTCAGTGCCTACTGGCAACACTTTTGTATGTCTATGACACCACTCCGAGCTTCTGTTTCTAACAGCAATTCTGCCTTGCATGCCTCTTTTGCATTTTTTTAGTTCTGTCCTAGTTCACAATATATGTGATCCCAGATACAAAGAACTCAAGAGCCTCTGGCTTGGAGAGTTTTAGTGACCATTTACTGTCTGGCACTTTACCTCTCAAAACCCACAACATGAAAACCCTTCCTTCTTACCTCTCTTACCCCCCCAACCTCCCTCCCTCTTTTCTTTTCTTTTCTTTTCTTTTCTTTTCTTTTCTTTTCTTTTCTTTTCTTTTCTTTCTTTTCTTTTCTTTTCTTTTTTCTTTTCTTTTCTTTCTTTTCTTTTCTTTCTTCTTTTTTCTTTTCTTTCTTTTCTTTCCTTTTTTCTTTCTTTTTTCCTCCTTCCCCTCCCTCCCTCCCTTCTTTCCTTCCATCCATCCATCCATCCATCCATCCATCCATCCATCATCATCTATTTACTTACTTACAAGTAGAGAGAGAGGGAGGGAGGAAGGAAGGAGGGACAGAAACAGAGACTTAGAGAATGGGTGTACCAGGACCTCTTGCTGCTGCAAGTGAATTCCATGTACATGTCCCACGTTGTACGTCTAGGTTTTACATGAGTACTGGGGAATCGAACCCAGGCCATGAGGCTTTGCAAGCAAGTGCCTTAACAGATGAGCCATCTCTCCAGCTCCACTTATTTTTTTTAACCATTTCCCAAGTTGAGAGAAAGAAGACTTTCTCTTCTTAGTAGAGGTCTTACCTGTCCAGAGTCTATTGGTTATGTGATAACCTCACTCTTGTGTTCTCTTATACTCTTATTTCTTTAACAAGGTCATTCAGTTATTATCTTTTAACTTTAAAATTGTAGTAAAATATGTATAATGTAAGAGGTTAGGGAGATGGCTCCGTGGTTAAAAGCATTTGTGGTGCAAATCTGATGACCAGAGTTCTGATCCCAAAGGCCCTGATAAGGCAGAATCCACAGTGGTATACACATCTGTACTCCCAGTGGCCCTATGGCAATGGGAGGCAGAGTCCAGAGGGTCAGGAGAGTACTTAAGATTGCAGGCCAGCTAATCTGGTCATCACAGAGGCAAACAAGAGGGACCCTGTCTATGAAGGTAAAAGCAAAAAATCAACACCCTGACATTGTCCTCTGACCTCTACATGTTGTGACAAGTGTGTACCCATATACATACACTACACACATACATATATACACATATATGTACATATAGCATAACCATTTCAATCATTTTTGTGTGTATGTATGGTGTGTGTACATGTATATATGCATGTTTGTGTGTGTGAGAGTGTGCATGCACATGGGTGTATGTGATTATGGAGACATCTTACCCAATTGCTTTCCACTTTACTCTTTGAGACTCAGTCTTTCACTGAAAGTAGAGCTCACAGATTGAGTTACACTAGCTAGCCAGTGAACCCCAAAGATTTCCTGTACCCACACCCTCAGTTCTGAGCACACTACTGCACCCAGCATTTCTATTTGAGTGCTAGGGATCTGAACTCAGGTTCTCATACTTATATGGCAAGAATGTTACCACTGAGTGATCATTTTGATACAAAGATGTGTAAATTCTTTTCAGGTTCATTAAACTGCATAGAGATGGGTCAAATAAAGAAACAAAAAGGGTTCTTAATAGAGATGAAGAGAAAACCACTTACTATTTTATTTCTCCAAAATCAGAAAAATTTTCATACTTTGCTTTAAGTAAAAGTTGGTTTTATGGAGTCAGAAGATACATTTCTAGTCAAGTGCTAGACTAAATACTTTACTTTTTATATCTTTATTTGTGTGATGGTATTCTGTAAAGAATATATTGGTATACATGTTTTACCACTGTCAGTATTTAAAAGTATGCTCTCACATTTCTTAAATGTTCTTAAAGAAGACCTTTTCTTCATAAAAGGAAATGAATGTTAACTTATTTCCTGTGGACTCTCAAAAGCCTGAATTACTAGTATTTTACAAATAGACCATTTGTAAAATACCATTATGTTATTTTATGTAAGCTGACTGTGTATCTTGGGCTTTATAAATTCATTTTGTTGATCATTAGTTTTCAAATACTTTGTTTTGTAATAAGTGTGCTTTTGGAAAAAAATTTACTGTTACCTGGAATAAAATTTCCAATTACACAGTCTTATAACTTACTCATAATGTGTTATGTATGTTTTATATAATCCCCCCCAAACAATCAACTATTGCTATGCCATTAAACCAAAATACAAGTAAACTCTAAATGCTGCTTAGGAATAATATTTCTACTACATGTTGTGTTTATAAATATTTTACTTTTCCATTTTATTGATTGCATTTCTTAGGTTTTTAATTTTTAAATAAAATTACACTTAAAAGTAACATAATGGAAAAACTATGAAGGTGATTAGGATCAGGCTGATGTATAACCTCTCTGTGACTCCAGTTGTAACCTCTTTCTAATTTGTTAGTATTGCTTCCTTTGTTGTAGTTTTGTTGTTGTTTTTAAGAGATGGGATGCTGCTGTGTTATTGACTAGCCTGATCTTTAAATTCCTGGGCTCATCGTTCTCTCTCCACCTCCTGAGTAACTGAGACTCTGGTGTGCTGGGCTCTAATGTTTCTCCTTGAGTACTGTTTTAATCAAATAACCCCATTATTTTTCTCTGTCTCGTCTACTCTGCAGCCCACCTCATATTTTATATTTGATTTTCTGCTTTATTTTACTCTTCTTAACCTATGTTCTTCAATACAGAGGCTGTATTTTACATTTCTCTTATATGCCACACAGAACAAAGACAGTGATATATATATTTTTTTTCCACTTCTTTTAGTACTCATTACTAATAGATCAAATTCTGAATTCTAAAAGTATCTGTGAACTAAGAACTATTTAGTTGGTATGGACTAATCCACTTACCTAGCACTGCTTTTTATTTGTTCACAAAAGTCGTTTTTCGTAGCGGTGCAAATGTTAGAGCTAGTTGTAGTATTCTGGGGAAAAACATCAGACTAGAAGCAGCTTATGGAAGGAAAAGGTTTATTTCCAGCTTATACTTTGAGGGGAAGCTTGATGATGGCAGAAACAGATGACAAATGCAGAGAGCTGGGTTGTTACATTTCCACAGCAGCTAGGAAGAATAGAAATAGACTGAGTGAGTTCATTAGCACAGGCAATAGGGCTGGAATATAAATTCCAAAGTTGGCCCCCAGTGACAAAGCTCCTTCAGCAGGGCTCTTCCTCCCAAAGGCTCCATGCATTGGGAATTAAATAGGAGGTTTAATCACAAACACATATGGCTAAAGGAGAAATTTTACATTCAAATCTCTACAATATTATATAAGATTAAAAAATAGTCTGTAATGAGAATTTTGTGTAAAAGTTTTAGTCAAAATTACTGTTATAGGAGCAAAGACTTGTCTGTCTTACCTATGTTACCTGGTAAGTGAACAAAGTTCAAAGCATTCTAAGTCTTTGCTGTTTTATGGTATATGATTTTTTGCAAGGCAGAATTCTGTGTTTTTCACATTAAAGATGCTGGGCTTCTCTCTAGAGTTGGGAAGTTAATAAAAAATTAGGTGTGTTTCTCATTTCTAATACATCTTAAACTTGTGCATTTCCTTTTATTCTTACAATTCATAGGTTATTTAAATTAATTACTTGAAAATATGTCAGGGTAGAGCCCAGAACTAGAAGAACAAGTGTGCTTAAAAAGGATTCCTAAATGCCATTAGGATTGAGTTTCAACCATGAAATCTGATTAAAATGAGTTGGGAAGAGCTGGAGAGATGACTGTGCTGCATAGAGTGCATACCTAGCAAGTGTGAGTGAGTACCCAAAGTCAGAACCCCAGCATCCATGTAAAAGGATGTATGTTGCTGGGCGTGGTGGTGCATGCCTTCAAGCCCAGCACTTGTTCTTGAAGCCACCCTGAGACTATATAGTGAATTCCAGGTCAGCCTGGGCTAGAGAGAGACTGTAACTTGAAAAACAAAGCACAAAAAGCAAACAAACAAAAAAAGATGGATGTTAAAGCGGACATTTATAACCCCTGCTTAGCCTATGGGCAAGAAGGAAGGTGTGAGAATCCACCCGAAACTAGAGGCCAGTTGACCTGATGAAAGTAGCACTGCCTCAGAGGAAGTGGAAGGTGAGGACCAACACCCTAAAGTTGTTCTCTGACCTTCACACACAGACAACAGCATGCAAGCATTCACACTTATATACATGAACACACACTCTCACACACAATAAACCAGGAAATGACAGAATTCAGCTGCTTACCTTTTTTCTTAAAAATAAAATATTCTTATTTATTTATTTGAGAGTGAGAAAGAAGCACAGAGAGAGAAAGGGAGAGTGGGTGCTCCAGGGCTTCCAGCCACTGCAAATGAACTCCAGATGCATGAGACCCCTTGTGAATCTGGCTTATGTGGGTCCTGGAGAATTGAACCAGGGTCCTTTGGCTTTGCAGGCAAGCACCTTAACTGCTAAACCATCTCTCCTGCCCCTGCTTAACTTTTTAAAATTTGATTCTTAATTGCTATGTGTACAAAGTAAATTGACAAATATTTTAGAAACTGTTGGACCCCTTGAAATGTTAAGCATAAAATTACAGAAAAAAAAAAATGACTTATTCATGTTAGGAAGAAGTTAGCATAAATAGGAAAATTCTCAAATGAAATGTTAAAATTACAGAAAATAATATTACTTTCTGACAATCATACTAAACTCCATATGATCTTTAAGATTAAACACCTAGGATCCTTAGTTTTCTTTTTTTCCCATTCTATTTGACAGTTTCATGCATATAATATAATTTGATTAGATCTTCAATTTTCTTCATTTAAGATACTCATTAAAGAGAGCTTCTAAGAGCTGGGTGTGGTGACACATCTGGCTAAAGTGGGTCCTGGGGAATCGAACCTGGGTCTTGTAGCTTTGTAGGCAAATGCCTTAACCACTAAGCCATCCCTCCAGCCCTCATTTCATTTCTTAATAACCCTTCTGAACTACATTATCATTATATAATGTTATTATAAATATATATATGCATTATACAATAATACTTTTACACTTTAAGAGGTTAGTGCACTTTCCTGAGCTCCTGTCTTTGGTCTTATGTATTTAACAGGCAAATTGTTCAACTCTCTGAGTTACTTCGTCTGAAAAAATAATGGAGGAACTGATACAGATCAGAGATTTTCAGATACTTGCTCCTGAAAAATCAGAGTTGGTTTTTTTTTTTTTTTAAAGTAATCAGATTGGGTGATCTGGAGCTATACTATTAAATGCAAAACCATCTTACCATAATTTGATTCACATCAACCAGGCATGCTTATTAGTAGTACAGATAAATTTGTGGTTTCTATTTGCTGTGTTGGTTTTGTTGTGTTATCTTAGTTTTAAGTTTTTACTTAATCTGAAGCTGTTATTTTTGGATGTATGATTTTTTTCTCCCTAGTAGATGAGTAAGGCATTTATGCACCATAAATGTACATCTTTACACTAGAATTTGCCATTCACTGTCTTTCCATAAATTATTGATGAGGATTTTATAGAGGAGTTTTGGTCACATTGTCATGTATCATAATAGTATGTGGTGTCTGATCTAATGCAAAATTCAAATTACATTATTTTTTTAAAAAAATAGTATTTTTAAATATTTATTTACAAGCAGAAAGAATGGACACATCAGGTCCTCCAGCCACAGCACTTTGTGTTCAGATGCACTTTGTGTATCCAGCCCCACAAATTACATCTTTTAAAAATAAAATTTAAGCCACATGGTGGCGCACACCTTTAAGCACTTGGGAGGCAGAGGTAGGAGGATCACCGAGAGTTCGAGGCCACCCTGAGACTACATAGTGAATTCCAGGTCAGCCTGATCTAAAATGAGACCCTACCTTAGAAAACCAAAATTAAAAAAAAAAAAAGAAAATAGAATTTAGGGTTTTTTTTTGTTTTGTTTTGTTTTTTTTTGGCCAGGCATGGTGGTGTGTAGCTTTAATCCCAGCTCTGGAGAAGCAGAGGTAGAAGGATGGCCATGAGTTTAAGGCCAACCTTGGCCACAGAGTGAGTTTCAGGTCAGCCTGAGTGATAATGAGACCCTGCCTCAAAAAACAAAATAAGTGCTAGGGATGTGGTTCAACAGTTATAGGTGCTTGCTTGCAAAGCCTCCTGGCTTGGGTTTGATTCCCAAGTACCCATGTAAAGCCAGATGTACAAAGTGGCACATGAGTCTGGAATTGATTTGCAGTTCTGGTGTTCTCCCCACCCTCTCTCATAAATAAATTAAAAAATAGAATAATAAAAAAACAAAAAGTAAAGAATAAATAAAAAGAAAATCAAGTTATTTTAAACCATGGGTTCAAGCATTTGCTGTTTTATAAATAATAAAATGTCTTTTGTTTTCAGAATCAAGTCTTTTGGAACAGCAACTTGAAGAAGCTAATTCTGTGAGACGAGAGCTAGATGATGCTTTTAGACAAATAAAGGCTTATGAAAAGCAAATCAAAACTTTGCAGCAAGAAAGGGAAGAGCTAAATAAGGTAAGCATATATGTATAAATCCTTATATAGCCTTTTTTGTGTTTACCTTATAAAATTAGAATACTGAAAGTATTCCTAATAAAGTGAAATATACAACATATTTATCTTTAAAAATTTGGTTTACTATGATGAAATCCTATACTTTGTATGCTAACCTAAATTTTTTAAATTAATTTAAAATTTTAATTATTTGGATATAATTATAAGTTACTTAATTATTAGTTGGGGGGATGGCTTAGTGGATAAAGCACTTTATATACAAGTGTAAGGACCAGAGGTTGCAACCTCAGCACACATATATACATTGGGGGCTTGGGCTGGAGAGATGGCTTAGTGGTTAAGGCGCTTGCCTGCAAAGCCTAAGAATTCATGTTTGAATCTCTAGGTCCCATGTAACCCATGATGCACAGTGATGCAATCATACAATGTTGCACATGCGTACGGGGGGTACATGTGTCTGGAGTTCATTCACAGTGGCTGAAGGCCCTGGCGTGCCCATTCTCTCTCTCTCCTCCCACCGCCCCCCCGCCTCTTCTCTCTCTCTAAATAAATTTTTAAAAATTGTGGTTGCTGTGGTGGCTCTCCTGAATTCAAGTGCAGAGATAGGATCCCTGGAGCAAACTAGTAGCTAAGCTAACTGAATTGTGAGTCCTAAGTTCAAGTGAGAGACCCTGGCTTATTTAGAAAGGTAGAAAGTGATTGAGGTAGATTTCTGATGTCAACTTCTGGCTTGCTCACGTGAACATGTATACACATGTGCACATGAAAATACTACATGTACATACATATTCAAAAAATGAATGTTATTAAAAAAGAGACATGGGCTGGGCATGGTGGCGCGCGCCTTTAATCCCAGCACTCGGGAGGCAGAGGTAGGAGGATCGCCGTGAGTTCAAGGCCACCCTGAGACTACATAGTGAATTCCAGGTCAGCCTGAGCTAGAGTGAGACCCTACCTCGAAAAACCAAAAAAAAAAAAAAAAAAAAAAAAAAAAAGACGGGCTGGAGAGATGGCATAGTGTTTAAGGCGCTTGCCTGCGAAGCCTAAGGACCCCGGTTCGATTCTCCAGGTCCCACATAAGCCAGATGCACATGGTGACACATGCATCTGGAGTTCGTTTGCAATGGCTAGAAGCCCTGGCTTGCTCATTCTCACTCTTAAATAAATAAATAAATAAATAAATAAATAGTTAAAAAAAGAAACAGAATTGTAGAGTGTCAATAAAAAGTTTAAAATACAGGCATATTTTTGTTATAATTTGTTAATACATTCTTAACAGATTGTAATTTAGTCTCTTCCATTATTTATTTATTCTTTCAATGTTAGTTTCTTTTCCTAAGTAGCATGAGTAAACAAGCTAAAGTCATTTGCATAAGAACTTTGTAAACTATTTAAATATTACTAGGCATGTCAGTATTTGTTCATTGTTAAGATTGTAATAGCCCAGTAGAGTAAATAATATCCAAGCAGTATTAAAACTTAAAACTTGGGCTGGAGAAATGGTTTAGCAGGTAAAGGTGGTTTCTTGAAAGTCTGACAGCTGGGATTCAATCCCCAGTAACTACATAGTCAGATGCACAAAGTGATGCAAGTGCCTGGAGTTCATTTGCAAGGGCAAGAAGCCTTCATTCTTATTCTCTCTCTCTCTCTCTCTCTCTCCTTAAACCATAGTCTGTTAAGCAATATGGTTTTATTTTATTATTTAATTTCAGTTTTATTTTATTTGAGGCAGGGCCTCACTCTAGCCCAGTCTGGCCTCAGATTCATGGCGATTCTCCTAACTCAACCTCCTGAGTGCTGTGATTTAAGGTGTGCACCACCATGTCCAGCACTACTATGGTTTTCATTAACAACAACAAAAATGTTAGGAGTAATACTGATCTCTTCCTGGCACAATATAAATTATACTCAATGATGTTATATATAATATACCGATTAACATAGAACGAAGTCTTCTGGGTAAATTATGTCTTGCTTCCAATAAGGAAAAAGAAGGGATTAAAAATAAAACAACCTGGACTGGAGAGATGGCTTAGCAGTTAAGGTGTTTGCCCGCAAAGGCAAAGGACCCTGGTTTGATTCTCCAGGACCGACCTAAGCCAGATCCACAAGGGGGGCATGCATCTGGAGTTCATTTGCAGTGGCTGAAGGCCCTGCTGTGCCCATTCTCTCCCTGTCACTGTCTGTGTATCTTTCTCTCTCTCTACCTCTTTCTCTCAAATAAATAAATAAATAAAAGTTTTTAAAAATAAAACAGCTGGGCATGGTGGTGCACGCCTTTAATACCAGGACTCAGGAGGCAGAGATAGGAGGATCGCCATGAATTTGAGGCCACTCTGAGACTACATAGTTAATTCTAGATCACCCTGGGTAGAGTGAAACCCTACCTTGAAAACCAATAAAATAAATAAAATAAAATAAAATAAAATAAAATAAAATAAATATAAAAAATAAAAAATAACCTTTTCCTTGATAAACTTAATCAAAGGACTAATAGGCTGTTAAAAAGATTACATTGGGGGGCTGGAGAGATAGCTTAGTGGTTAAGTGCTTGCCTGTGAAGCCTAAGGACCCCGGTTTGAGGCTTGATTCCCCAATACCCATGTAAGTCAGATGCACAAGGTGGCGCATGCATCTGGAGTTCATTTGCAGTGGCTGGAAACCCTGGTGTGCCCATTCTCTCCCTCCCCCTCCCTCCCTTCCTCCCTCCCTTCCTCCCTCCCTCCCTCCCTCCCTCCCTCCCTCCCTCCCTCCCTCCCTCTGCCTCTTTCTGTCTATCACTCTCAAATAAATAAATACAAATAAACAAAATTTTTTTAAAAATATTAAATTGTATAGATAAGTACATTTTTACTTTTCACATCATTTTCAAGCAGTGATTTGTATAGATCCATTTAAACACATGGCCAATGTTAATAATGATTGGCATTTATAACAGATGTTCTGCTTGCTATAATAATAATATAGCTATTAGTTTGTATTTATTGATAAGTTAGTGTAATTGCTGGCTTGTCCACTATAAGAAATAAAGAAAATCTCCTAAATTTTTATCCTTAATTTAAAGTTTAGTCTTGGATGTTTTATGTCTTTTATCACTAGATGTTCATATCTGTGTGTCATGTTGTGATCATGATCTTGATCTGGACTCACCTTGCCTGACTTCAGATGAGACAGAAACACAGAACATGGTATAGAAGATAGATGGGGTTTATTACAGCGCAGAGCAGGATACACTCAAGGAATGAGAATGGACAATGGCCTGAGAGACCTTTGTGTCAACCAGAGGCTGGATAGAAAGACAAGGGAAATAAAGGGGACATGGGAAGGGTAAGGAAGCCTTTACTCTGGAGTCTGATTGCAGCCTTTTCTCAGCTAAGAAACAAGAATTACAACACAACTAACTATATTTGCTTAATTTAAGGCCTTTCTCCTTTCCCAACTGTAAGCCTGCCATTTTTTAAGACTCATCTGAAACCCCCTATAATAGTAAAAGGTCATATTGTAAATCCCTATGCAATACTATGACTCCTGGTTTTACCTTTTCATATTATAATTCCAACTAAGGTATCTCTGGAGCCACCCTATAATCTCACTTATCAAAACTGCAGAGGAAGGGGGAAAGGACTTCTTAGTAATCGTTTGAGATATAACTTGAGAACCACATAAATGGTATTTATGCTGATGTTAAAGACAGTTAGGACTTTCTTAGAGAATCCCACACCCATGCTCTGAGGTGTAGGTGTACCTTACTGTCCTCTTACAGCTTCTTTCTCTTAACCCATTTGCTTATGTAAAAAAAAAAAATCTCTTTTTAAAAACCATATATATTTGTTTTGTTTTGCTTTGCTTTTTTTTTCGAGGCAGGGTCTCACTCTAGCTCAGGCTGACTTGGAATTCACTAGGTAGTCTCAGGGTGGCCTCGAACTCACGGTGATCCTTCTACCCTTGATGACCAAGTGTTGGGATTAAAGGCATGCACCACCACACCTGGCTCCATATATATATTTTTTTTATTTGAGAGAAAGGGCAAAGACAGAGTTTGTGCATGTCAGGGCCTCTTGTCACTGCAGCTGAACTCCAGACACATGCTCCACTGTGCATCTGGCTTTATGTGGGTATTGGAGAATTGAACCCAGGCCTGATGGCTTTGCAGTCGAGTGCCTTTAACCACTGAACCATACCTCCTCAGCTCTAAAAAAAAAGTCTTTTTCAATAAACTAATTCCCCTTTGAGAGGTCCATACCCACACTTGGATGTGTCTTTCTTTTAGAGTGCTTCTGTTTCTCTTCCTTAAAATCTCTCTCATCCTTAAAATCTATATTAAGATAACTTTAATAAACTCTAGCTCTGTTTTGTACTGGCTAGCTCTCAAATTCTTTTCTGTTTCAAAGCCGTGAATTCTGGGTTTGCATGAGTCAAGTTTCCTAAAAGATTAAGGGAGCTCCTCAGGTCTATGAGGGTGACAGTGTGGAACTGTCTGTTCCTTTGTTCTCTCACTGCTACTAAAACTGCATTTTGGATGGGCTTTATACTACTTTACAATCTCATGGACAGCTTGTTCTGAAGGGACTGTCCAGTCCAGGTGATTTGACAGGCCTTTTTGGATTGACTCTTATGGGAGGAGATGATATGTCCTTGTTTTTCTTTGAAGTTTCATTTATTTACTTGCATGCATGTATGGATATGCCAAGGTCTCTAGCTGCTGCAAATGAATGCCAGATACATACCATGTTGATAGCTGGGGAATTGAACCCATCCAGTTGGGCTTTTCAAGCAAGTGCTTTTAACCACTGAACCATCTCCTCCACTCCCTGTCCTTGTTCTTTATAAGAAAACGTTTGGCTAGATAGTTATTTTGTAAGTCCAGAAATTTGACTAAGGATCTCATTGCTTTGACCAGTAATCAAGAGTCCTAGCATACACCTTTAATCATAGCACTTGGGAGGCTGAGAATTGCTGTGAGTTCTAGGTCAGCCTGAGACTAATTCCAGGTCAGCTTGGGCTAGAGCAAGACCCTACCTTGAGAATAAAAAAAGGAGTAATGTCATTTCCATAATTAATTTTATAAGCTCATGATTGTGAAGAAGGGGTCATCCATCCCAAATGGCTTCCCAACCTACTGATATCTAATTAGCTACCTAACAATGTGAGATAAGAATCTAATTTTTCCCTCCCTCCCTCCTTCCCTCCTTCCCTCCCTCCCTCCCCCTCCCCTCCCCTCACTCTAGCCCAGTCTGATCTGGAATTATTTTCAGGGTGGCCTCAAACTCACAGCAATCCTCCTACCTCTGCCTCCTGAGTGCTAGGGTTAAAGGCATGTGCTACCACGTCCAGCTAGTAATTTCTCTTTTTCTTTTTGTAAAGATTTTATTTTATTTTATTTATTTATTAGAGACAGAGAAAGGGAAAGAGAGAATGATTGTGCCAGGGCCTCTAGCCTCTGCAAACGAACTCCAGATGCATGTGCACCCTTGTGCATTTGGTTTACGTGAGACCTGGAAAATTGAACCTGGGTCCTTAGGCTTTTCAGGCATGTGCCTTAATCATTAAGCCATCTCTCCAGCCCTAAGTTTTCTTTTTTAAATATGACTTATCACTTATTTGTTTACCAAATTGGGACTCCTTTCCCCAGTATTGTACCATGTCACCTCTGTCATATAGCAAATTTTCATACATGTATTGGTCTATGTTCCTTGAAAACTGTTCCAGAATTTTGATTATAATTACATCCTATCTATTGATCAGGTACAAGAACATTGATGTCAGTACATTATATCAAGTACTAAGGATATTAATATTCTGAATATATGTACAAATTTCAAAAGCAGAACAGATTATTATTATTTATATGAAACAAATAGCAATTTTTACCACCTGAACAATGCCCTGAAAACTGGCTGAAAGTTATTCCACAAACAAGGAATCTGTATTACAAAGAAAGGTGTGGGCTGGAGAGATGGCCTATCAGTTAAGGCACTTGTCTGTGAAGCCTACTGACCCAGGTTTGATTCCCCAGTACCCATGTAAACCACATGCACAAGATGGCATATGTGTCATAAATTACTTTGTGTGACTTGCATTTAGGCCATGTTCCAAGTGTCTGTAACATTTGTCTAGGAGGGCTAATTGTGCCAAACATAAAAGTAGTTTTTAGCTAGAGAAATGGCTTAGCAGTTAAGGCGCCTGCCTGCAAAGCCAAAGGACTCAGGTTCAATTCTCCAAGACTCACGTAAGCCAGATGTACAAGGTGGTGCATGTGACTGGAGTTTGTTTACATTGGCTGGAGGCCATGGTGTCCCATTCTTTCTCTATCTGCCTTTCTCTCTCTCTCTCTCTCTCTCTCTCTCTCTCTCTCTCTCTCTCCTTCTTTCTCGCTCTCAAATAAATAAATAAATAAAAATAAAATATTTTTTTAAAAAGTAGTTTTTCTGCAATTCCAGTCTTGCAGTCCATCAACAACATACCTTTTTACATATTTGGAGTCATTTAAAATGCTCTTCCAGGACTGGGAACATGGCTCAATTGGTAAGAGTGCTTATTTAGCGTTCATGACGTCCTGGTTCAAACCCTAGCACTGCATAAACCTGGTGTGGTGGTACACCTCTGTAATCCTAGCACTGAAGGCAGAAGGATCAGAAGTTAAAGTCATCATCCTTGGGTAGGTAAGGAGTTCAGTGTAACCTGGGGTACAAATACTAACCAGATGGATGGATGTCATACAGAAGCCGGGCATGGTGTCTCACACCTGTAATCCCACCATTTGGGAGGCTGAAGCAGACAATTTGCCATGAGTTCATGGCCAGATTGGTCTTCTGAGTTTAGGACAGCCTGAGCTACAGAATGAGACCCTGTCTTAGCATAAATAAATACAGAAAAATGTTGTAAGATCTTGTTTGCCTTTCT
The DNA here is from genome assembly GCA_036365145.1 of Orientallactaga sibirica. NCBI lineage: Eukaryota > Metazoa > Chordata > Mammalia > Rodentia > Dipodidae > Orientallactaga > Orientallactaga sibirica. Next base: position 10,276,431 of record JAEOAD010000035.1, on the reverse strand, counting down.
TTAAATCTATTATTCCATTCCACGTTTTAAATACTTTTAAAATTTTATTCTTTTTACTGATTTTTGGTATAAATTTTGTTCCAGCTTTGCTAAATTAGTAATATTAATGGGATATGTCAACATTAAAAAAAAAAACAGCTCCAACTTCAAAGGAAGTAAGAGTTTATTCTAGAGCCACATAAGAGCAATCATGGCCCAGGAACACATATTTAGGTTACCCCAAATTCCGTGATCCAATGTGGTATTAGTTTCATGAAGTTTTTAGTAACAAAACAAAGCCATAAATCAGAACACTTCAAATCCATTGATGAGTAATCAGGTAAGTGGGTTATACAAAAGTATAGAAATTTCTCCTATAGGCCTCATGCTATTGAATCTGATAACATTCTTTGTTTGGTGGAAGCTAGGAGGTCTTTTTGTATATTCCACAAGGATAAGTCTTACATAATGTTAGGATACACAGAAGTGGCCAATAAATGGCTTTTTAAAGGGGGCTAGCCCCAAGGTAATTTGGCTGTGGACTTGCAACATTCCAACCTCTCCACAGTCATTCAAGTTCTAATCAATCAGTCTTGTTAGGTATAGCTTCTTTCTTGGACCCTCACTTCATAGAGAGATTTTAGAGATTTTTTTATTGGAAGTTTTCTACCTTCAAAAACAGCTTTGCTTTTTCCTTCTGGATTTGTGTGGTTTCTGTCTTTCTTGAGCTTACTGTGTTTTCTAGAATCTCAGTACAGTGCTAGATATGAATAGAAATGATAATATTCCTGATTTTGAAGAAAATGCCTTTGATAGTGATAGGAAGTAGTAGTAAGGTAGCCCATTTTAGGCATCCAGTCAGGGTCACAGGCCCAGAAAAAGATAGGCAGATGTCCATATGGTCTCAGAGTCAGTAAATCAGTCCAGAGAACAGTCTGGGAACTAAAATCCAAAAAAAAAAAAAAAAAAAAAAAAAAAAAAAAAAAAAGCCTGACTCCCCAAAGGTCAAAAGTCCTGAGTTAGGCTTACTCACCAGGATGTTGGCCAACCTGTTCAAACTAACTAAGCCTCTGTGTAATGCATCATCTTACAGGAGCCCCTCACGTACACTCAGAGTAACTAATCCAATCCACCTCAACTTGATACTTATTTATATCCCCAAAGGTAAAAAGCACATATCTAAGTCAGTAGGTGGCTACCCACTGGGCTACGAAGTAAATTTCACTTTCTGCCTTATATTCTAACAACTCCTTGTTTAACCTTCCTTCTGCTGTAACTGCACTTCTTTGTGGGTTGTAAGACAAGAGTTTGAGATCCACTGGCTTGGGAGATTTAGTGTCTGTTGAGTGTAAGGCACTGTAAACCCTAAGTTAAACCCATCCAAAGCTGAGAAAGGCTCTGTCACTCTAAAACCCATAATATTTTACCATTGATGTTTGCTGTTTAGTTTTCTATCAGGTTAAGGAATTTACTTTTTTAAAATTTGTTTTGTTTTTAAATATCTATTTATTTGAGACAGAGCAAGAGAAAGAGGCAGAGAGAGGGAGAACGGGAATAGGCACACCAGGGCCTCAAGTCACTGTAAATGAACTCCAGACACACGTGCCACCTTGTGCATCTGGCTTATGTGGGTATTGGGGAACTGAACCTGGGTCCATTAGACTTCGCAGGCAAGTGCCTTAACTGATAAGCCATCTCTCCATCCCCAGAAATTTACTTTCTATTCATATTTTGCTAATCATTTTATTGTTAAGATTAAGTATTGAATTTATGCAATGTACGTTTCTATGTGCCACTGATAAAAGTTATATAATTCTTATTTAATAAACTGGTGTAGCTGATCACTTTAACAGACCTTTTTTTTTTTTTGAGGTAGGGTCTCACTCTGGAATTAACTATGTAGTCTCAGGGTGGCCTCGAAATCTCGGTGATCCTCCTACCTCTGCCTCCTGAGTGCTGGGATTAAAGGCGTGCGCCACCACGCCCAGCTTTAACAGACTTTTTTTTAGAGTAGATCTGCTACCGTTATGCCACGAAGTCCCACATTTACAGACTTTTTCTAGTATTAAACTACTGTTAAATTTCTGAGCATTTAAATATTAAATTTCTTGCATTATTTTCTAAATAATATGAAATCACAGGTCATATTTATGTAACAGATGTCTGTTCTAGTAGCACTGTCCCAAGTGCCTTATACGTTGTTTAAGCTTTATCACAGCCCATGAGGTTTATATATATAGGAACCAGAGGGAGAGAATGGATGCACCAGCAGCCTCTTGGCCAAATGAACGATCTCCAGATGCATGCGCCCCCTTGTGAGCAAGTGCAGCATTGCGCCCTTGCATCACTTTTTGCATCTGGCTAAACATGGGACCTGGAGAATCGAAAGGGCACTCTTAGGCTTAGCAGGCAGGCACCTTAACTGCTAAGCCATCTCTCTAGCCTGAGGTTAATATTTTTGATCATTCTTACTTTACTAATGGTGAGACTAAGCGTCAAGAAGTTAATTTGCTCAAGGTTGATAGAGATAGAAAGTGTGCAGCCAGCATCCCAACACAAAAAAATCCCTGCCTCAAAATTTATTTGTATTAACTTTATCAGTCATATACATTGCTCTTCAGATCATATAAATCTTTCACCTTTAACCTTATTCATAACTGGAATGATTTGCTCAGCTTAAAAATTTTTACCCTTGTTTTATGAACATAATTGGTTTGATTTTTTCTTGCCTTTCTTGTTTTGTTTTTAATATTTTTAGTTATTTATGAGGAAAAAAGAAAGAATAGGTGTACCAGGGCCTCCTGCCACTTCACATGAACTCCACACACATGTGTCACTTGTGCATCTGGCTTTACATGAATTCTGGGGAATCAAACCCTAAGTCAGCAGGCATTACAAGTAAACACCTTTAACAGTTGAGCCATCTCCCCATTGCCTCCTACCTTTCTTAAATATTTTTGGCAAAAGCTTATTTTTGTCTCAGAATAACTGAGTCAGGGTTACCTCTTTTTTACTGGAAAGGTTAAGAGTGGATCCTTATTAAATTTTACCTCTTTCAGACTGAATTTCCTTTCAAGTATTGTTTTACTGCCTCAGAAAATTTTAGTGTGCACTAAATAGTTTTGTTGATATTTTTCTTGTTTTTAGTTTTCATAGTAAATATTTTCAGCTTAGTGATTTTTCTCTTTGACCAGTAGGTTATTTGTAAGTGTGTTATGAATTTTCCAGGGTAGGGAGTTTATCACTTTATTGTTGATTTATAATTCAATTTCAGTGCCATTGAAGAACTTGATCTATATGGTATCTGGTCTTTGAAATCTATTGGGATTTGCCTCATGGCCTAGACTATAGTTCCAGATATTCAGTATATATTCTTTTTGTTTTGTTTTGTTTTGTTTTGTTTTGTTCTATTCTTCAGGGTAGGGTCTCACTCTAGCCCAGGCTGACCTGTAATTCACTATGTAGTCTCAGGGTAGCCTGGAACTCATGGTGGTCCTATCTCTGCCTCCCAAGTGCTGGGATTAAAGGTGTGCACCACCATGCCCCACCTTCATTATATATTCTTAAAAAGAGTGTATGTGTGTTTCAAAAACAGGGCTTAAACTTCTCTGCATATGCCTTTTCAAGTCTTCTTCTTTTTTTGGGAGGGGCTTTTACTCTATAGGCCTGGATTGCCTGGAACTCACTGTGTAGCCCAAGGTGACAACCTCATAGCAACCCCCCTCCTACCTAAACCCCTTTAGTGGTGGGATTACAAATGCAGTCTTCCAGGCCCAAGTTCAGATCTCCTCTTTCTCCTCCTTGTATTTTTTTTTTTGGTGGGGGTGGGGCATGCACATACCACTGCACACATCTGGAAGTAAGAGTACAACTTTGAGTGTTGGTTCTTGCTTCCACCTTGTTTTTTTGTTTTTTCGAGGTATGGTCTCACTCTGGCCCAGGCTGGCCGACCTGGAATTAACTATGCAATCTCAGGGTGGCCTTGAATTTACAGTGATCCTCCTACCTCTGCCTCCCCAGTGCTGGGATTAAAGGTGTGCGCCACCACGCCTGGCTCCACCTTGTTTTAAAACAATCTCTTTCATCCCTGCATTTACCAGGCTTGCTAGCCAGTCACATTTCTTGCAGTTGTCCTTTCTTTAACTTGCTTCTTACCCAGGCGCCCTGGAATTACAGGCACTATCCCTAGCGCATCCAGCTCTACATGAGTGCTGGGCGCCTGACCTCAGGTGCTCACACTCAATGACAAGTGCTTGATCCACTGAGCCATCTACCCAAGCTGCGATCAGATCCTCTTCATGGTCATTATTTTATTTGCTTAGTTGATGTAATAATGAGTTGATAATATAAGACATTGAAATTTTTGATTATTTTGATGTATTTATCAATTTATTCTAAAGTTCTAATAATTTCCTTTTAGTATATTTAAGACTTATAAAAATTATGGAGTAGTATTTCTTTTTGAATTGGTGTTTCTTCCTATTCTATAGAGTTGTATGATTATGTAGTAGTATTCTGTATCCCTAAAGATGTTTTTTCTACAAGGTCTAGATTTTGTTTTTTTTATGTGATGTAACAAACTAACTGGTGAGTTTAGCTCTTTTCTATTTTGATGACTAATAATATGGACATATTTTACCACTTTATTTTCACTTTCTGTTGTCATAATGTGCTTCTTTTATCTCCTTAAAATTTTTTTAATTGTGTGACAATACATATAACATGACATTTACCATCTTAACCAATAGTATTAAGCACATCTATATTGTTCTACAATACATTCCCCAGAATTCTTTTTATTTTGCCAAATCATTTTTATGGTTTTCTTCTTCATATTTACTTTGCATTCTTTCTAGTCTTTTGAATTTGAATTTCACCATTCATATCAACAAAGTCTAAAATCAGTATCTTTAACTACTTTCCTAAAACTCAAGGACCTATAACTCTATTACTTCCTAACAATCTCTACAATATTTTCCACAAATATTTTAGAATTTATTTTTATTTACTGTACAAATTATACATTTAAAATAGTATTTTATACACACAGACACACATTTTTTCACATTCATGTGGACCCGTTTTGTTATCTTCTGTCTCTCTTGTGTTACATCTTTCTTATAAAAACATTTCCATTTTCCTGAAATAAAGTTGTACAGATTTCTGTAGTGTAGATATGATCACGGTAAAGTCTGTAAATTTTTTTAAGCTTGAAAATTAATTTTTCTGATTATACAGTATTATATTCTCATCTCTTTGGAAGTTTTCCCACTGTTTCTATCATTACTTTTTTATGTCTGTTTTAAGTCTAACCATTTTTTTGCTTTTTTTTTTTTTTTGAGAGTGAGGAGAATAGGTGATTTTCCCACTTGCCAAATTCCTTCCTCCCTTCCCTTCCTTCTTTACTTCTTTTTGGTTTTTTGAAGTAGGGTCTCATTCTAACCCAGGCTGACTTGGAATTTACTATGTAGTCTCAGAGTGGCCTTAAACCATGATAATCCTCCAACCTCTGCATCCTGAGTGTTGTAATTAAAGGCGTGTGCTACCATGCTTGGCTCCACAAATTTCTTTTGATATCTTTTATATCTAAAATGTTACCTAGATTCATTTTTAAATATTTCTGGGTTTGGGTGTGAGTTTCTTTTTCTTGCTTCATAAATATAGAGGTTTCTATTTTGGTCAATCTATGTCTTCAATTTTAACACATTTTCATTTCTAAATGTTTAATAAATTTATTTCATAAACAGATGCTTATGTCATATTTGAAATTATAATATAAATTAAATGTAATATGAATTAAGTTATATTTTAAATATAAAACATATTTGTTTTAATTATTTTCCATTTTTATGATTCTCCTTTTGTTTCTTCAAACATTTCATACATAACAATATTTTGTCAGTATCTAGTGATTTCTAATCCTCAGTTACCTTTGCTGTTTATTTTCTGTTCCTGTTATTTTCTTAAAATGGTTATGTTCTTGACATGTTTGGGAATCTGTGGTTATGGGCTCATGTTGTCATTATTTTGTGAATATCCCATATTTTCTTGATGTTTTTTCCTCCATAAAAGACATACATTTCCTTTTGTTGTCAGGCAGGGGAGTTACATTGATCTGAATCCATTTAATACCTCTAAATCAGGGAAGGCAAGTTTAGTTTTTTTTTTTCTCCTTGTTAATAGTCTACCCCCTAGGGTTTAGTCTTCTCAATAAGGACAAGCTAACCCTTGTTCCTTTTTAAAAATTTGTATAACCATTCAATATATTTGTTTAAAATGTCATATGTCATTATTAAATTTTACAAATCATTTTGGCCATCATATTTATTTAATTTCCTGTACTCACTAAGTCAGCTGCTCCCTTGCATTTACAATGTTATTGAGAAAGAAATTGAGAGTATAAACAGAGCACTGTGCACTTGATGTCTGATCAAAAGTAATTCATTTTCTTTTATATTGTCCTTAGATGAATACTTCTGGCTCTTATTAATGGTAGCTACTTTGGCCAGATTTGAACTCAAGGTTGCAGAATTGGTAACATCTATTCTTTTTACAAAACTAGGAACTAGTCCAGGCTAGTGAGCGATTAAAAAACCAATCCAAAGAGCTGAAAGACGCACACTGTCAGAGGAAACTGGCCATGCAGGAATTCATGGAGATCAATGAGCGGCTAACAGAATTGCACACCCAAAAACAGAAACTTGCACGCCATGTCCGAGATAAGGAAGAAGAGGTGGACCTGGTGATGCAAAAAGTTGAAAGCTTAAGGCAAGAACTGCGCAGAACAGAAAGAGCCAAAAAAGAGGTTAGTAGTCAGGCAAATTTCGCAGTGTCCATGTGGTAGTAATTAAAGCTGTGTTTTGAGACTTAGTGAAATAGTACTTATTTCATTCTCTAAATTTTGATAAGTTATTTTTAGCTTGGTAATATTTAATGTGAATTTGACCATTTCTGATCTAAATTCCCTTGAGGAAAGATACTTTGGAAAAAAAGAATATAATCCTACAATCTGGCCTTGTTATTTTATTTTAAAGCTGGAAGTTCATACAGAAGCTCTAGCTGCCGAAGCATCAAAAGACAGGAAACTGCGTGAGCAGAGTGAGCACTATTCCAAACAGCTGGAGAATGAATTGGAAGGACTGAAGGTATCTTTTTACTTCACATTTATGACCCCTGATTACTTTCTTTCTCTTGAGGCTTTGGTGTAGAATGAAAACTAGCTATCCTTCAAACCTAGTATTCTTTATTCTTATTATTTTTTAATATATATTTTTTATTTATATTATTCTGATTTTACATTCATAGTATTGGTTCCATTGTCCTCCTCCCCGTCCTCCCACTTTCAAAGGAACCCTCATCAATGGGGAATGTGGGTCATGCATTGTGATTTTACTCAAGAGTTCTGGTGGATAGGCCCCAGTCTCTGTGCATAGTGCCCCAACTTGTGACTCTAACAATCTTTCCGCCCCCTCTTCCGCGAGTTTCCCTGAGCCACATTGGGGTCATTTTAGTTATTCTTATTCTTACTAGAAAGAAGTTGATATAGATTTCCTAACTGAAGAAAAGGACAGTGGATGTTTATTGGAGAAAAGGAATCTATAACAAGGAGTTAGTGTACTTACAAAGGACTGCCTGCTTGAACAAGATGTACTCCTAGTCTGCGTATGAGGTGTTATGATATCCAGATTACCCTCTCTTATTTTATAACTAACTCAGGAGAGACTGAGTCATGGCTTTGCATGTACTTATGTTAGATGGGATGAATAGTGATATACATAAACTTACATATCTCATCATCTCTTATCAGACTTCCTGGGTTTAACTTGTAGCCACACCAGTTACTAGCTTTGTAACACTGAAACAACCATTTAATCTCCTACTTGAGTTTTCTGATCTGTGACGTTCTATTTATGTCAGAAGTTCTCTGAATTTTTTTTTTTTGTTGTTGTGGTTTTTTTGTTTGTTGGTTGGTTGGTTTTGAGGTAGGGTCTCTCTCTAGCCTAGGCTTACCTGGAATTCACTTTGTAGTCTCAGGCTGGCCTTGAACTCATAGCAGTCCTCCTACCTCTGTTTCCCAAGTGCTGAGATTGAAAGTGTGTGTCACCATGCCCAGCCTTTGAGATTTTTATTTTTATTTTTTTGGTTTGTTGATGTAGGGTCTCATTCTAGCTCAGGCTGATCTGGAATTCACTCTGTAGTCTCAGGGTAACCTTGAACTCATGGCAGTCCTCCTAACTCTGCCTCCCGAGTGCTGGGATTAAAGGTGTGCTACACCACACTTGGCTTTATGTTTTTTTAAATGTCATTGATCCATGATAACCCAGAGGTTAGGAATCTCTGTCTTAAAACATAACTCAGTGGCTGGAGAGGTGGCTTAGAGGTTAAGGCACTTGCCTGTGAAGCCTAAGGACCCAGGTTCAACTCCATAGAACCCACATAAGCCAGATGTACAAGGTGATGCATGTGCACAAGGTGACACATGTGTCTGGAGTTTGATTGCAGTGGCTAGAGACCCTGGTGTGTTTGCATGTTCTCTTTGTTTTTCTCTTTCAAAAAACAAAGTAAACGTAAGTCAGAAATAGGCTGGCAAAAGATGGAACATTTCTGGCTGAGGTCACTGGAACTGGGTTGTGATGCTCCACTAGTTTCATGTATATGTAGGATGTACACAGTGTGATTCTTGCTGTGTAAAGATGATATCATGGAATCACTACATGGGACATGTTTTATTTCTCTGGAAGAAGTAATGTAGTTAGTTCTTAGTAAGCCTTCTCTACTTTTATAAGTATTCTTTCCTTAGGATAGTTTCTAAAATAGGACTCTGATACACACACATACATACATATGTACATACATATATACACACACATATATGTATTTATATATGTATGTATGGAATACAAATTTTAAAATTCATTTTGGTGCTTCAAGGCCAGCCTGAGCAGCTTAATGAGACCCTGTCAAAAAAAGGGGGTTGAGGGCTGGATGGCTTAGTGGTTAAGGTGCTTGCTTGCAAAACCAAAGGACTTTGGTTTGATTCCCTAGGATCCATGTAAGCCAGATGCACAAGGTGGCACGTGCGTCTGGAGTTCATTTGCAGTGGCTTGAGGCCCTGATGTGCCCATTCTCCCTCTCTCTGTCTCTGATTCTCTCTCTTGCCTTTCTCTCTCTCATATATAAATAAATAAATAATCATTTTTTGGGGGGGGGGGGGGCGTTTCTAGGTAGGGTCTCACTCTGGCCCAGGCTGACCTGGAATTAACTATGTAGTCTCAGGGTGGCCTTGAACTCATGGTGATCCTCCTACCTCTGCCTCCCAAGTGCTGGGATTAAAGGCGTGCGCCACCACGCCCGGCTAAAAATACTTTTTAAAAGGAGGTTGAAGGGGCTATAGAAATGGCTCAGCAGTTATTGTGCTTGCCTGCAAAGCCTAATGACCCAGCTTTGATTCCCCAGTATCCATATAAAAGTCAGATGCACCAAGTGGCACATGCTTCTGGAGTTAGTTTGCAATTGCTGAAGGTCTTGGTATATCCATTCTCTCTTCTATCTTGAAAATAAATAATATTTTTAAATGGGGCATTGGGTTTAGTGCTTGTCTAGCACAGCAAAAGCCCTTTGTTTCAATTCTCAGTACCACAGAAAAATAGAAAGATTGGCTTTCAACAGACTAAAAAGAAGAAATAAAAGTTTTTACCATGAGACATGTAGACTTTACTATCCTACTTCTAGGAGTGGACAGAGCATGTCAACAGAAGGTCAATAGGATTTTGAGGTCTTGAACAACATAGTAACTAACTAGACCTAATTTTTCACCCCAAAACAGTAAAATATACACTGTTCTTCGGTCTAGATGCTAAATTGCAGAATTGACCATATGTTAGCCCAAAAAACAAATTTTAGTAAATGTTAAAAAGTTGAATTGATAGAAAATATCTTCCTTAGCCACAATGGACAAGGTGGAATCCAAAAGCAGAAGAAAATCAAATGCTTAAAAACATCTAGACATTAAATAGCACACCCTTAAATAGCCATTGCATTAAAGAAGAAATCACAAGGAAATTAGAAAAGACTTGGAGATGAATAGAAGTGAAAACAAATATATCAGAACTTGTCAGGTTATTGTAAAGGGCACAAAGGGAAACTTATTGCTCTAAATGCCTATGTCTCAAAACAAGAAGAAAAACGAGGGCTGAAGAGATGGCTCAGCAGTTAAGTGCACTTCCTATGTAAATGTAAGGGCTTGTGGGGACCTGAGACCACCTGAGTTCAAATCTGTAGAATCCATGTAAAAGGCTAGACATGGTGCCACACTATACCAGTAACTTCTAGTCATATGGGGAGGATATTGATGAATTGCCGCGGCTCAAGAACAGCAAGCTCCAGAATCAGAGCAGTGTAGGAGACACCTACATTCTCCCACTCAAGATGCCATATCAGTACCCACACACCACAAATGCACACACATGCCAAAAACGAAGAAAGATCTTCAGTCAGTAACCAAGCTTTATATCTTAAGGAATTGGGGCTGCAGGGAAGAACAAACTAAGCTGAAAGCTAGCAGAAGGAAAGAGTAAAGATTAACACAAAACACTACATACAAATAGTGATGTACTTGAAGAGTTAAAGGTCGTAGCATTGGAAATCAAGACTAACTTTGGATATATTATGAGCTTGAGGCCAGCTTAGGTTACATAAGACCCTGTCCAAAACAAAACAAAACAAAACAAAAAAAAAAAAACCCTTGAAAACCTTTACCCCTAGACTGAAGAGAACACGTATGGGGAACGAAAGGGAGGGAAGATGAAGAAATTAAAATCAGAAACACAGGGCTGGAGAGATAGCTTAGCAGTTAAACACTTGCCTATGAAGCCTAAGGACCCCGGTTCGAGACTCAATTCCCCAGGACCCACGTAAGCCAGATGCACAAGGTGGCGCATACATCTGGAGTTTGTTTGCAGTGGCTGGAGGCCCTGGCGTGCCCATTCTCTCTCTCTACCTGCCTATTTCTGTCTCTGTCTCTCTCTCTCTCAAATAAATAAATAATAAAATATTTAAAATCAGAAACACAAGTGGATGCTTTATTACTGGCCAACAGAACATAAAAGAATTATAGGAAAATGCTTTGAACAACTGCATGGCAGCAGAGTAGACAACTTAAAAAATTTTTTTCAGAACACAAGCGACCTAAAGTGACTGAAGCTAAATTAGAAAATCTTGGCAGAACTACAAGGGTAAGATTAAGTCAGAAGCCAGGCGTGGTGGCGCACGCCTTTAAATCCCAGCATTCGGGAGGCAGAGGTAGGAGGATCGCCGTGAGTTCAAGGCCACCCTGAGACTACATAGTGAATTCCAGGTCAGCTGATCTAGAGTGAGACCCTACCTCAAAAAAAAAAAAAAAAAAAAAAATTAAATCAGTAATGAAAAATTAACAAAAAGTAGTTTAGAACCAGTGTGCTTCACTGTTGAAGTGAACCAAACATAGAATGAGCAGTCAACACTTTGCTATTACCTAAGCAAATCAATTCAAGGAGAAAAGATTTGAGCTTACAGTTTTAGAGGTTTCAGTCTGTGGTCATTTGGCTTTCATGGTAAAGCCAAACATCATAGCAGGGAACATGTAATAGATGGAAGCTGTTTACCTCATGACAACTGGGAAAAAGTGGGGATGACTCTAGGGAAAAGATAAGTCCTTCAAAGGCATGCTGCAGTGACCAGCTTGTTCAGTGTGAACTTACTTATAAGATTAGTCAGCCCATTGATGAAGTTAGAGCCCTCATGATGCAATCACTTCAGTAGTGACACCGGTTGAGGATCAAGCCTTCTTATCTAAACCATAACAGCTTCTCAAACTCTTCCAAAAACAAAAGAAACATTCCTTAATTGATTGAGACTAGCATTTCCCAGAATTTCAAAGCAGATGAAAGTATCACAAGGAAACCACAGACCACATTCCTTATGAATATGAGGAATATTATATATAATACTATAATATTATATTAATAGATGCATGAATCCTCAACAAAATACCAATATAGTAGTAAATCCAAAAGCAGAAGAATTAAGGCATTATGACCAAGTAGGGTATAGCTCAGGAATGCAAGAGTGATTTGACATAAAATTAATCAGTGTAATGCATCACATTAAGCGAACCCAAAAGGAGAAGAAAAAAAAAATACATGGTCACAAGGCTGGAGAGATGGCTTAGAGGTTAAGGCACTTGCCAGCAAAGCCAAAGGACCAAGGCTCAATCCCCAGTATCCATGTAAAGCCTCATACTCAAGGTGGCACATGAGTCTGGAGTTTGTTTGCAGTAAGTAGAGGCCTATTCTGTCTATCTCTGTCCCTCTCTTTCTCACTCCCCCTTCCTCCCTCTCTCTCTCCCCTTCCTCCCTCTTTCTCTCTCTTTCAAATAAATACATAAAATATTTTTAAAATCCCGCATGATAACCTTAGTTGAAGCATGAAAGTCATCTCATAAAATGTATCAGTCTTTCATAGTAAACATACTCAGGAAACAAAAGATAGAAGAGAATGTATTCAATGTGTTAAAAGACATAAACTCATAGGGAAACATCATACTAAATGGCAAAAGACTGAAAGCTTTCCCTTAAGGTCATGAACGATGCCCACTTTCAGCACTGGTATTCAACATTCACAAAGATTCTGGTCAGAGCATCTACATAAGAAAAAGAAACAAAAGGGATCCAAGTTGGAAAATAAGAACAATATCTATTCATGTGTGACATGATTCTATATTTAGAAAACCCCAAATAGATAAGAAAAATATATAAACAAGTTTACCAAAGCTGCAGGGTACAAGATCAATACAGAAAATTATTTGTGTTTCTGTAAGACAACAGTGAACAATCTGCAAAGGAATTTAAGAAATAAGTCCCCTCACAATAGCATCTAAAAAAAGAAAATACCTGGAAATAAATTTAACCAAGAAAGATAATTTTTTTTCGAGGTAGGGTCTCACTCTAGCCCAGGCTGACCTGGAATTCACTTGGTAGTCTCAGGGTGGCCTTTGAACTCATAGCGATCCTTGTACCTCTGCCTCCCAAGTGCTGGGATTAAAGTCATGCACCACCATGCCCAGCAAGAAAGATAAAATTTTGTGTACTGAAAATTATAAAACATTGCAGAAAGAAATTAAAGAATACCTTTTTCTACATAATAAATAATGGAAAAGGTATCCATGTTTATACATACAACTTAATACTGCTGAAATGCCAACACTGTCCCAAGTATGGTACAGTTTCAGTTTAATCTTTACCAAAATTCTAGTATCCCCTTTTCAGAGACCATCAAGACTGTTGTATATTTCAAGGGGCCTGAATAACCAAAATAATCTTGGCAAAAAAAGGATTAAGTTATAGGACTCACACTTCATAGTTCCAAAATAGTACAGCCTCACAGTAATCCAAGCAGTGTGATAGTGTTATAGGTTAAACATACTGATGCTTGATTTTTGAGAAATATACTAAGTCTATTCAGTGAGAAAGGAACCTGCCTTTTAACAAATATGTTGAAACATGTGGCTGCCTACATACGAGTTAATTTAGACCTTTGCCTCACATCATATATAAAAAAAGTTAACTAAAAATCAATGTGCAACCTTAACATTAGAGGTATAAAAATAAAACTCTTGAGCTGGAGAGATGTTTTAGCAGTTAAGACGCTTGCCTGGGAAGCCTAAGGACCCATGTTCAACTCTCCAGATCCCACATAAGCAAGACACACAAAGGTGAGGCAGGGGCAAGGTTGCACATGCCCACTAGTTGGTGCAAGCATCTGAAGTTTGATTGCAGTGGCTGAGGCCCTGGTGTGCCAATTCTATCTCTCTCTCTTTCTGTAAAATTAATTAATTAATTAATTAATTTTTTAAAAAAAACTCTTGTCGGGGGTGGTGAAACATACCTTAATTCCAGTACTCTGGAGGCTGAGGTAACAGTATCACTGTGAGTTCAAAGCCAGCCTGAGACACTATATTAGATTCCAGGTCAGCCTGGAATAATAAACAAACAAACAAACAAACAAACAAATAAATAAATCTCTTAGAAGCCGGGTGTGGTGGCACATGCCTTTAATCCCAGCACTCGGGAGGCAGAAGTAGGAGGAGTGCCGTGAGTTCAAGGCTACCCTGAGACTACATAGTGAATTCCAGGTCAACCTGAGCTAGGGTGAGACCCTACCTTGAAAAAGGAAAATAAATCAACAAATACAAATAAATAAATCTCTCAGGACGTTGGATTAGGCAGAGGATTCCTGGAAATGACACTGAAACTGTAGGCAACAAAAGAAAAAATAAATTGAACTCTCAAAAATGTGTGTAGCCGGGCGTGGTGATACATGCCTTTAATCCTAGCACTTGGGAGGAAAAGGTAGGAGGTTTGCTGTAAATTCAAGGTCATCCTGGAACTATAGAATTCCAGATCAGCCTGGGGTACCGGGGGATCCTAACTTGAAAAAGAAAGGAAAAAAAACTGTGTGAGGGCTGGAAAGATGGCTCAGCAGTTAAAAACATTTGCTGGCAAAGCCTGATAACCTGGGATCAATTAATTCCCCAGCATCCATGTAAAGCCAGATGCACAAAGTGGCACATGCTTCTGAAGTTCCTTTGAGGGTAGGAAGTCCTGGAGGGCCCATTCTCTTTATCTCTATGTCAAATAAAATAAATATTAAAGCAAAACAAACTTGTGTGCGTTATATCCAAGGACATTGACAACAAAGTGAAAATACCACTCAAGGAATGCAATAACATATTCACAGATTGTTCACCTAATATATTAATGTCTAGATTATGTAAAGAAATACTACAATTCAAAAACAAAAGACAAAGTATGGCATTGGTAGTATAATGGTGAGTATAGCTACCTTTCAAAAACATAGGACAAAAGCAGCCAATCAAAAACAATGCACAACATATTTGAATGGATATATCTTTAAGGAGATGGACTATCAGCATATGAAGACACTTAACACTAATAGTCATTAGTGAGGTGAAAGCCAAAATCAATGTGAAATACTACTTAATGCTTCGATAACTAAATAGGAAGGAAGGGAGGGGAAAGAAAAGAGGAAGAAGGAAGTAAGGAAGGAAAGGAAAAAGGGAAGTAGGAAATAAGTTACTGCAAAGTGTGTAGGGAAATTGGACCTTTGTACATAGCTGGCAGGAGTATATATAATACAGTGTCATGCATCAACTTTTAAAAATGATTTGTTCTCAAAAAGGTAATCATAGGGCTGGAGAAATGGCTTAGAGGTTAAGGCATTTGCCTATGAAGCCAAAGGACCCAGGTTCAATTCCCCAGAACCCACGTAAGCCAGTTGCACAAGGGGTACATGCATCTACAGTTCGTTTGCAGTGGCTAGAGGCCCTAGCATGCCCATTTTTGGTCTGTCTCTCTTCTATCTCCCTCTCTCCCCCCCACCCTTGCTAATAATCCTTTTTTAAAAAAAACAAAAAGGTAATCATAAAATTATCATTGGCCAGGCATGGTGGTGCATGCCTTTAATCCCAGCACTTGGGAGGCACAGGTAGGAGGATTGCTGTGAGTTTGAGGCCACCCTGAGATTACATAGTAAATTCCAGGTCAGCCTGAGCTAGAGGGAGACCCTACCTCGAAAACAAACAAACAAAAAAATTATCAGAGGACCTAGCAATCCTACATGTGTGTGTATCTGTGTGTGTATATCCAATTATTTTAAAATAGATACTCTAATATTTTACATTTTACATTTTACATGTAGAACTATCCCAAGAGTTGGCATATCACCAATGAATAAACAAAATGTATTATTTTCATGCAGTGGAATCTTACTTGGCAATAAAAAGAATGGAATTCTGATGTATCTATAGCAGAGCTGAATCTTGAAAAAGTTATGAGTGAAAACCAGGCAGAAAGGAAAAAAGAATGACTGATTTTACTTACATGAAAAATCTAGAATAGCCAAATGTCACATTTTTAGATAAACAAAGTAGAATAGAAGTTATCAGAGTGTGGGTAGAAGTACAAGTAGGGAGTTAATTCTTTTTTTATTATTATTTTTTATTGACAACTTCTATACTTACATACAAAAAATGCATGATATTTCCCTCCCCTGCCCCCATACCACTTTAGAACTCCAATCTCCATCATATCCCTTCCCTCTCTCCATTAGTCTCTCTTTTAATTTGATGTCATCATCTTTTTCTTCTATTATGAGGGTCTTGTGATGGTATTGCTAGGCACTGCAAGGTCATGGATATCCTTCTTAATGGTGGACATTTTCTTTGGAATGATGAAAAGGTTTCGGAAAGCTATTTTGGTAGTGTAGCCACAAGCTTGCACATATAACTAATACCACCAAACTATATATTTTAAATGGTTAAAATGGAAATTTTTATTTTACATATATTTACTTCTTTAAAATTAATAATACATTACCAATGACCAAAATACTTGATTTTATACCATAAATGGGCAAACTGTATATTGTGTGAATTATATCAAGTATTTCAGTTTTGTACTTAACATGTTGCTAAAGTTCCCTACTGCCATTTTATTAGTTTGTTAGGACTGCTGTTACAAACCACCACATACTTGGTGGTTTAAGAAACTGAAATGTATTGTCTTGAGTTGGGAGACTCCAGGCTCAGCATCAGGGTGCTGGCAGAGTTCTGGTCATCTCTGATTTTCCTTGGCTGGTAGGTCCATCACCTTGCTCTGACTTCACATTCTTACCTAGCTCTCCTATGTGTACATCTTTGAATCCAATGTTCCCCTTTTTGTAAGGATAGGTTTATAATGGGTTAGGGCCCACCTTAATGGCCTCATTTTAACTTAATTTTCCCCTCAGAAAGATCCTATTTAAGGTCATGTTCAGGAGTTCTGATTGGTTACATCTTCAACATAGGAAATTTAGAGATACAATTCAATGCATAACATTTACTAGTGCAGAAAGCGTTTTCACTTACTATAATTGTCACATCCATAATTTTAATGATTATAAGTAGTTCAGAAAGAATATTCACAGTTGACTGTATAATTGAATGATGAGCTTGTTTTTACTTTTGTAAACTATAATTTGCCATAAACACCTTTATGCCTTTTTTTTCTGTATCATTTTCTTTGTAAAGATACCTAGAATGGAAATTAGCACATCATTTTAAGAAATTTTGTAAATATGAGGTATCTTTACAAGTTAAGAGTCCATGAGACATTGTGGCTAGTTCTTTGTATTTATTTGCTTATTATGGATTATTTATTCCCATTATAAATATTCTGTTTGGCTATTTAATTTTGTTGTCCTAATATTTCTCGTATCAATTCATTTAAACTCTTTACACAGCAAAATTTTACTTTTTCTTGGAGTTTCAACCAGTACTTCACCCGTTGATCATTGTTCTTATAATTTTGGACTTGTTTGTAGTTAAACTGTAAACTTAAAATCTTTCCTCAGTGTTTTTTTTTCTGTTGCTTCAAAGCTTGGCTTATCTTGAGTTTTAATAAATATTTAATTCTGATTTCCTTTGCATGTTTCTATGAGGTTTAAAAAGTGTTGGCCTACTTAATCTATATAGAATTTCTTTTGTTAAATGATAAAAATGAGACTTTTTTCATTGCTACCTGGTGTTTTCATTTCCACTTGTCAACCGGTGCCTTCCTCATTGATTAAAGATGTTTTCCATGTTGAATTAAATTTTACTGTTGAGACCTTAATCAGTCAAACAGATAAATTATCTTTATCTTTGTTGTTTCTTCCTGACAGTTACAGAAGCCTCCTTTCTCATCTTTGTGTACATACTATCTCTACCATTCCCTTCCTCATTTTAATGTTTTAAAAACACAAATGTAGTTCCATTTTTATGACAGCTCTTTATCAGATATAAGTTGGTTAGATTTTTTCTTAGTCATATATCAAAAATAATTCTGAAAATAAATTAAAGAAATCATATAAGTGCCAATAGAAAGTTCAAATAAATCTCTGATCTTGGTATGAAGGCTTTAAAAAAGGAATAGCAAAAATCATAGAGGAAAATATTTAAGTACATTTGTGTGAAAATATGTAAAAATGGGGGCTGCAGAGATGGCTTAGCAGTTAAGTGCTTGCCTGTGACACCTAAGGACCCCAGTTTGAGGCTCGATTCCCCAGTACCCATGTAAACCAGATGCATAAGGTGGTGCATGCATCTGGAGTTTGTTTGCAGTGGCTGGAGGTACTGGTGTGCCCATTCTCTCTGTCTCTCTCTAATAAGTAAGTAAAAATAAACAATTTTTTAAAATGAAGCTGGGTGTGGCACTGCACGCCTTTAATTCCAGCACTCAGGAGGCAGAGATAGGAGGGTTGCCATGAGTTCGAGGCCACCCTGAGACTACATAGTGAATCCCAGGTCAGCCTGGGTAGAGTGAGACCCTACCTCGAAAAACCAAAAGAAAAAAATGATATGCACTTGGGGGCTGGAGAGATGGCTTAGTGGTTAAGGTGCATGCCTGTGAAGCCTAAGGACTCAGGTTTGATTCTCCAGGTCCCACATAAGCCAGATGCACATGGTGATGCATACATCTGGAGTTCGTTTGCAATGGCTAGAGGCCCTGCTTGCCCATTCTTACTCACTCTCTATCTCTCTCTCCCTCTCTTTGTCTTTAATAAATAAAATAAATCTTTAAAAAATGATATGCACACATATAGTTCCTTTTAAAAGAGTTCTTACTTATTTTTTATCCTTTTATTATTTATATAGCAAAAACAAATTACTCACTCACCAGGAGTGTACAGCATAGAACATCAGCAAGAGATAACCAAATTGAAAACTGATTTGGAAAAGAAGAGCATCTTTTATGAAGAAGAAATATCTAAAAGAGAAGGGATACATGCAAATGAGATTAAAAATCTGAAGAAGGAACTGCATGATTCTGAAGGCCAGCAACTGGCTCTCAACAAAGAAATTATGGTTTTAAAAGATAAATTGGAAAAAACTAGAAGAGAAAGGTAAGCATTATTTACTCATCCAATAAAATAAATTATTTTACTCATCCAAAAGTTTATCATCTGTAGTGTATCAAGTTTCACTTACTATAATTGTCACATCCATAATTTTAATGATTATAAGTAGTTCAGAAAGAATATTCACAGTTGACTGTATAATTGAATGATGAGCTTGTTTTTACTTTTGTAAACTATAATTTGCCATAAACACCTTTATGCCTTTTTTTTCTGTATCATTTTCTTTGTAAAGATACCTAGAATGGAAATTAGCACATCATTTTAAGAAATTTTGTAAATATGAGGTATCTTTACAAGTTAAGAGTCCATGAGACATTGTGGCTAGTTCTTTGTATTTATTTGCTTATTATGGATTATTTATTCCCATTATAAATATTCTGTTTGGCTATTTAATTTTATTGTCCTAATATTTCTCGTATCAATTCATTTAAACTCTTTACACAGCAAAAATTTTACTTTTTCTTGGAGTTTCAACCAGTACTTCACCCGTTGATCATTGTTCTTATAATTTTGGACTTGTTTGTAGTTAAACTGTAAACTTAAAATCTTTCCTCAGTGTTTTTTTCTGTTGCTTCAAAGCTTGGCTTATCTTGAGTTTTAATAAATATTTAATTCTGATTTCCTTTGCATGTTTCTATGAGGTTTAAAAAGTGTTGGCCTACTTAATCTATATAGAATTTCTTTTGTTAAATGATAAAAAATGAGACTTTTTTCATTGCTACCTGGTGTTTTCATTTCCACTTGTCAACCGGTGCCTTCCTCATTGATTAAAGATGTTTTCCATGTTGAATTAAATTTTACTGTTGGAGACCTTAATCAGTCAAACAGATAAATTATCTTTATCTTTGTTGTTTCTTCCTGGACAGTTACAGAAGCCTCCTTTCTCATCTTTGTGTACATACTATCTCTACCATTCCCTTCCTCATTTTAATGTTTTAAAAACACAAATGTAGTTCCATTTTTATGACAGCTCTTTATCAGATATAAGTTGGTTAGATTTTTTTCTTAGTCATATATCAAAAATAATTCTGAAAATAAATTAAAGAAATCATATAAGTGCCAATAGAAAGTTCAAATAAATCTCTGATCTTGGTATGAAGGCTTTAAAAAAGGAATAGCAAAAACCATAGAGGAAAATATTTAAGTACATTTGTGTGAAAATATGTAAAAATGGGGGCTGCAGAGATGGCTTAGCAGTTAAGTGCTTGCCTGTGACACCTAAGGACCCCAGTTTGAGGCTCGATTCCCCAGTACCCATGTAAACCAGATGCATAAGGTGGTGTATGCATCTGGAGTTTGTTTGCAGTGGCTGGAGGTACTGGTGTGCCCATTCTCTCTGTCTCTCTCTAATAAGTAAGTAAAAATAAACAATTTTTTAAAATGAAGCTGGGTGTGGCACTGCACGCCTTTAATTCCAGCACTCGGGAGGCAGAGATAGGAGGATTGCCATGAGTTCGAGGCCACCCTGAGACTACATAGTGAATCCCAGGTCAGCCTGGGTAGAGTGAGACCCTACCTCGAAAAACCAAAAGAAAAAAATGATATGCACTTGGGGGCTGGAGAGATGGCTTAGTGGTTAAGGTGCATGCCTGTGAAGCCTAAGGACTCAGGTTTGATTCTCCAGGTCCCACATAAGCCAGATGCACATGGTGATGCATACATCTGGAGTTCGTTTGCAATGGCTAGAGGCCCTGCTTGCCCATTCTTACTCACTCTCTATCTCTCTCTCCCTCTCTTTGTCTTTAATAAATAAAATAAATCTTTAAAAAATGATATGCACACATATAGTTCCTTTTAAAAGAGTTCTTACTTATTTTTTATCCTTTTATTATTTATATAGCAAAAACAAATTACTCACTCACCAGGAGTGTACAACATAGAACATCAGCAAGAGATAACCAAATTGAAAACTGATTTGGAAAAGAAGAGCATCTTTTATGAAGAAGAAATATCTAAAAGAGAAGGGATACATGCAAATGAGATTAAAAATCTGAAGAAGGAACTGCATGATTCTGAAGGCCAGCAACTGGCTCTCAACAAAGAAATTATGGTTTTAAAAGATAAATTGGAAAAAACTAGAAGAGAAAGGTAAGCATTATTTACTCATCCAATAAAATAAATTATTTTACTCATCCAAAAAGTTTATCATCTGTAGTGTATCAAGTCTTTTTATTATTATTTTTTTATTGACAACTTCTATACTTACATATAAAAAACACATGATATTTCCCTCCCCTCCCCCCATTCCACTTTAGAACTCCAATCTCCATCATATCCCCTCCCTCGCTCCATTAGTCTCTCCTTTAATTTGATGTCGTCATCTTTTTCTTCTATTTTGAGGGTCTTGCGAAGGTATTGCTAGGCACTGTGTGGTGGTTTGATTCAGGTGTCCCCCATAAACTTAAGTGTTCTGAATGCTAGTCTCTCCAGCTGATGGCAATTTAGAAATTAAAGCCTCCTGGAGGTAGTGTATTGTTTGGGGCGGGCTTATGGGTATTATAGCCAGCTTCCCCTTGCCAGTGTTTGGCACACTCTCCAGTTGCTGTTGTCCACCTTATGTTGACCAGAGGGTGATGTCCACCCTCTGCTCATGCCATTGTTTTTCCTGCCATCATGGAGCTTCCCCCTTGAGCCTGTAAGCCAAAATAAATCTCTTTTTTTCCCACAAGCTGCTTTTAGTTGGGTGATTTCTGCCAGCAATGCGAACGTGACTATAACACACTGCAAGGTCATGGATATCGAGGCCAATTTCTGTCTGGGCAGTTGCATTGTAAGAAGTCATACCTTTCCTTTGGCTCTTCCATTCTATCCGTCCCCTCTTCCGCAATGGGCCCTGAGCCTTGAAGGTTGTGACAGAGGTGTTTCAGTGCTGGGCACTCCTCCATCCCTTCTTTTTTTCCCCCTCCATCCCTTCTTCTCAGCACTATGTTGCCTTTTGGGTCATCCCAGTGGTCATCACCATCTGAAAAGAGAAGCTTCTCTAACCAGAAGTGAGAGTAGCATTAATATGTGAATATGAACATTAAGTGTAGTGCTTTCAGGGCAGCTTGGTGGGAATAATAGTCAGAGAAGAACAGGCTTTATACCCCTAATGCTCATGACCTCACCTGTCATAGACTTTTGCTTAGGTTTTTCAGTACTAGGTATGTATTCCCTCCCGTAGAGAAGGCCTTCAGTCCAATTATGGAGCAGTTGGTTACCCCAAGAGTAGACATGCCACTATTGCACCCGTTCAGTCATTGGGCCTATATGGCCAAACTTGAATATTCGGTGTCCACTGTTTTCACTGCTGATGACTTCTGTCTCCCATACGGCTGCATGCAGTGCAGCTTTTTCCAGCTTTCAGTTGGCTGGTCTACAGGGAGAAGGGTTTCTGCTCAGCACCAGCTTGCTTTCTCAGTGACCTTGCCTCCCAGGCAAGAGATGTCTTCAGCAATAGAGTCTTATTATCTGTTTCTCAAGAGGAACCAAGGGCTTTGGCAAAAGCCTTTAATGTTTTGGAGGCTACCGGGACCTCCTTGGCCAACAACTCACTGGAAGGTATCCCATCCCAGGCACTGAAAATTTTCTAGTAATAGTCTACAGCTTCTAAATGTGCCATTATTCAAAAAAGTAGATTTACATAAGTCTTATCAAAATATCTTGAATTTAGATTGACCCTCCCCCTTCCCTTCTTTTACGCATTCTCTTCCCATGGCCTCGCTTAGGCCATTCCCCTCCCTGTAATCTGTTCTTCTACTTACATATGTGCAATACCATACACTTAAGTCCTTCCCTCTGCTCCCTCCCTTATAGCCTTTTACCAGCTTACTGGTTTCTGGTACCTATTTTTGGTTCCAGTTCACACACAAGTCTATACATTTGTAGCTAGGATCCACATATGAGAGAGAACATGTGATGTTTGGCTTTCTGAGCCTGGGTTACCTCACTTAGTATAATCCTTTCCAGATCCATCCATTTCCCTGCAGATTTCATAATTTCATTTTTCTTTATCGCTGAATAGAACTCCATCGTGTAAATGTACCACATCTTTATTATCCATTCATCTGTGGAGGGACATCTAGGCTGGTTCCATTTCCTAGCTATTGTGAATAGCGCAGCAATAAACATGGTTGTTCAGGTATCTCTAAGGAAGTGAGAAGAGTCCTCTGGATATATGCCTAGGAGTGCTATAGCTGGATCATATGGTAAATCTATTTTTAGCTGTCTCAAGAACCTCCACACTGCTTTCCACAATGGCTGCACCAGATTACATTCCCACCAACAGTGTAGAAGTGTTCCTCTTTTTCCGCATCCATGCCAACACCTATTGTCATTTGTTTTCTTGATGGTAGCCATTCTTACAGGAGTGAAATGGAATCTCAAAGTAGTTTTAATTTGCATTTCCCTGATGGCTAAGGATATGGAACACTTTTTTAGATGTTTATATGCCATCTGTATTTCATCTTCTGAAAATTATCTGTTTAGTTCCATAGCCCATTTTTTAACTGGGTTGTTTGAATTCTTATTATTCTGTTTTTTGAGTTCTTTGTATATTCTGGATATTAATCCTCTGTCAGATGTATAGCTGGCAAAGATTTTCTCCCATTCTGTAGGTTGTCTTTTTGCTCTATTCACAGTGTTCTTTGTTGTACAAAAGCTTTGTAATTCCATAAGGTCCCAGTGGTTGATTAGTGGTTTTATTCCCTGAGCAATTGGAGTTATATTCAGAAAGTCATTGCCTATGCCAGTGTGCTGAAGGGTTTCCCCTACCTTTTCTTCTAGTAGTTTCAGAGTTTCAGGTCTGATATTAAGGTCCCTGATCCATTTGGACCTGACTCTTGTGCATGGAGAGAGACAAGGATCTATGTTTATCCTTTTACATACCGATGTCCAGTTTTCCCAACACCACTTGTTAAAGAGGCTATCTTTTCTCCAATGAATATTTTTGGCATTTTTGTCAAAAATCAGGTGGCTGTAGCTGCCTGGATTAATATTTGGGTCTTCTATTCTGTTCCATTGATCTACCTGTCTGTCCTTGTACCAGTACCATGCTGTTTTTGTTACTATGGCTTTGTAATATAACTTAAAATCGGGTATGGTTATACCACCAGCCTGATTTTTGTTGCGCACAATTGTTTTGGCTATTCGAGGTTTTTTGTGTTTCCAGATGAATTTTAGGATTGTTTTTTCTATTTCTGTGAAGAATGCTATTGGGATTTTAATGGGGATCGCATTAAATGTGTAGATTGCTTTTGGTAAGATTGGCATTTTCACAATATTGAATCTTCCAATCCAGGAACAAGGGTTTTTTCCATTTCCTTGTGTCTTCTGCAATTTGTCGCTCAAGTTTTTTAAAGTTCTCATTGTAGAGATCCTTCACTTCCTTGGTGTAGCAGACAGCTTCAGGTTCGCTGAGATGAACTTCCAGACCAGGCACAGTTATGGAGGAAGGGATATTATTTATTGAAGCTTACAGATCTAGGGGAAGTTCCATAATGGCAGAAGAAGCTGGCCTTCCTTCCACAGGACCAGGCAAGAGAGCAATGCCAACCAGGCTCACAGCACACAGAGCAAAAGTACAGCCAAAAGCCACAGCACACTTTAGGAACTCCCAGTAGCTACACTTTGCATATCTTTACAATGGAATCTCCAACCATCACCACACCTTAAGACCTGCCCCCAGTGACATTGCCTCTAGCAAGGTGATTGCAGATGCAAACTATAAACTAATAAAACACTGAATATATTGGGGGACATATATTCAAACTACCATGCTTGGTTAAGTTTATTCCCAGGTTTTTTTTTTTTTGAGGCAATTGTGAATGGGAGAGATTCCCTGATTTCATCCTCTGCATGTTTGTTGTTAGGGTATAGAAAAGCTACTGATTTCTGTGTGTTTATTTTGTATCCTGCTACATTGCTAAAAGTGTTTATCAGCTCTAACAGTTTGCGGGTAGAGTCTTCATGGTCTGTTATGTATAGAATCATATCATCTGCAGATAATGATACTTTGATCTCCTCCCTTCCAATTTGTATCCCCTTTATGAGTGTCTCTTGCCTTATTGCTATAGCTAAGACTTCCAGTACTATATTAAATAGTAGTGGGGAAAATGGATACCCTTGTCTTGTTCCTGAATTTAGAGGAAAAGCTTCAAGTTTTTCCCCATTTAGTATTATGTTGGCTGTAGGTTTGTCATAAATAGCTTTTATTATGTTGAGATATGTTCCTTCTATTTCCATTTTCTGTAATACTTTCACCATGAAGGGGTGTTGGATTTTGTCAAATGCCTTTTCTGCATCTATTGAGATGACCATGTGATTTTTGTCCTTCAAACTATTTATATGATATATTACATTTATGGATTTGCATATGTTGAACCATCCCTGCATCTCTGGGATAAAGCCTACTTGGTCGTGGTGAATAATCTTTCTGATATATTCTTATATTCTGTTTGCCAATATTTTGTTGAGAATTTTTGCATCTATGTTCATGAGGTAGATTGGTGTATAATTTTCTTTTTTTGATCTGTCTTTGTCCGGTTTGGGTATCAGGGTGATGCTGTCTTCATAGAAGGATTTTGGTAGAATTCTTTCCTTTTCTATTTTATGGAAAAGTTTGAGAAGCATTAGTGTTAGATCTTCCAGGAATGTCTGGTAAAATCAGCAGTGAATCCATCTGAGCCTGGGCTTTTTTTAGTTGGGAGACTTTTTATAACCGCCTGGATCTCTGTGGTTGCTATAGGTTAATTTGTGTGTGTCTCTCTCTCTTTTGGTCAGATTTGCTAAGGGCTTGTCAATCTTGTTTATCCTTTCAAAGAACCAACTCTTTGTTTCATTGATCTTTTTGATTGTTGTTTTGGTTTCCATTTCATTAATTTCTGCCCTAACCTTTATTATTTCTTCCCGTCTACTAATTTTTGGTTTGCCTTGTTCTTCTTTTTCCAAGGCCTTAAGGTGAAGCATTAAATTGTTTAGTTGTGAACGCTCTAATTTCTTAATATAGGCACTTAGAGCTATAAATTTCCCTCGTAGGACTGCCTTCTGTGTGTCCCAAAGGTTTTGATATGTTGTATTATCATCATTTGATTCTATGAATTTCTTGATTTCCTTTTTAATTTCTTCAGTGACCCATACATCGTTCAATAATGTACTGTTTAGTCTCCATGAATTTCTATATGCTCTGTAGTTTTTCTTGTTGCTGATTTGCTGTTTAATCCCATTGTGGTCAGATAACATACACGGGATTATTTCAGTTTTCCTGTATTTGTTAAGATTTGATTTGTGTCCTATTATATGGTCTATTTTCGAGAATGTCCCATGTGCTGCTGAGAAGAATGTATATTCTGCAGCATTTGGATGGAATATTCTGTATATATCTGTTAGGTCCATTTGTTCCATGATATCATTTAATGCAGATGTCTCTCTGTTTATTTTTTGTTGGGTAGACCTGTCAAGTGATGAGAGTGGGGTATTGAAGTCACCCACTACTATTGTGTTAGGAGTTATCTCTGACCTTAAGTCTAATATTGTTTGTTTGATGAAATTGGGAACCCCCATGTTGGGAGCGTATATGTTTAGGATTATGATGTCCTCCTGTTGGAGTGTTACTTTAATCAATATAAAGTGACCTTCTTTGTCTTTCCTCACTAATGTTGGTTTGAAGTCTATCCTGTCAGAAATTAGGTCTGGTAGTTTGAATATATGGTCCCCAATATATTCAATGTTTTATTACTTTATAGTTTGCATCTGCAATCACCTTCCTAGAGGCAATGTCACTGGGGGCTGGTCTTAAGGTGTTCATGGTGGGTTTGAGATTCCATTGTAAAGATGTGCAAAGTGTGCCCAGTAGGAGTTCCTGAAGTGTGCTGTGTAACTTTTGGCTGTAGTTTTTGCTCAGTGTGCTGTGTGGCTGGGGGCTTTGCTCTCTTGCCTGGTCCTGTGGAGAGCAGGCCACTTCTTCTGCCATTATGGAACTTCCCCTGGATCTGTAAGCTTCAATAAATAATATCCCTTCCTCCATAACTGTGCCTGGTCTGGAAGTTCATCTCAGCGAACCTGAAGCTGTCTGCTACATTAGGATAGCAACCCCTTCTTGTTTCCTAGGCCCATTTGCTTGAAATACCTTTTTCCAACCTTTCACCCTAAGGTTTCTATCTTTTAATGAGAGGTGAGTTTCCTGGAGGCAACAGATGGTAGGATCCTGCTTTTTAATCCAGTCTGCAAGTCTGTGTCTTTTGGTTGGGGCATTGAGGCCATTGATATTCAGAGTTATTATTGAAAGTTATGTATTTGATCTCTCCATTTTTCTTGTTTTATACTTCTTCCTGGTTTTCGTTTTACTCACTTGTTTTAACTGTTATTTGTGTATGGTTTATTTTTCCTATTTCCTGCTGTGTGTGTTTTGCTTTCTCTTCAGTGTGAATGATTCCTGCAAGTATTTTCTGTATAGCTGGTTTAGTTGCCATAAATTCCTTTAGCCTGTCTTTGTTGTGGAATGTCCTTATTTCTCCCTCAATTTGGATAGATAGCTTTGCAGGATAAAGTAATTTTGGTTGACAGTTTTTATCTTTCAGAACTTGGAATACATCATTCCAGGCCCTTCTGGCTTTTAAAGTTTGTGTTGAGTAATCTGCTGTGATCCTGAAGGTCTTTTGCTTTTTCTCTCTAACTGCTTTCAATATATTTTCTTTGGCTTGCGTGTTTAGTAGTTTAATTATAACATGGCGAGAAGAGGATCTTTCTAGGTTTTGTCTGTTCAGTGTTCTAAATGCTTCTTGTATCTGCATTGGTATTTCTTTCCCATTTTGGGGAAAATTTTCTTCTATGATTTTGTGGAAAACACCTACTAAGCCTCTGGATTGAAATTCTTCCCCTTCTGCTATACCTTGAATTCTTATGTTTGATCTTTCCATAGTGTCCTGGATATCTTGGAGTTCCCATTCATACCTTTCTATTAGCTTGTCTTTCTCTTAGTTGGACTGTGATAGGTCTGCAATCTGGTCTTCTAGTTTACATATTCTGTCCTCTCCTTCATCCATTCTACTGGTGAGACTTTCCACAGAGTTTTTTATTTCACTGACTGTGTTCTTCAGAGCTAGGATTTCAGCCTGGTTTTTCTTCAGTATTTCTATTTCCTTATTCATGTCCTGTAATGACCTTTTTATTTCATTAAGCTGTTTGTCTGTATTCTCTTTCAAGTTTGTTTTCTTCTTTAATTCCTTTGTTTTCTTCTCTGATTCCTTTCATTTCTTCTTTTATTTCTTCTTTCATTTCTTTGAGTATAGATATCATCATTCTTTTGAAATCTTTGTCAGGAATTTCATCTAAAATAGTCTCATTGGTGAACAATTCTGATGGATTTGTAATTTTTGGTGGGATTGCATTGTCTTGATTCTTTGTGTTTCTTGTATTATAATGTCGTGACTTTTGTATCCTGGATTGATTTGATGCTTAGGTTTTCTATTTATCTGCAGTGTTCTTAGGTGTGGTGATCCACCTTTATATAATTTCAGGATATGGGTTTAAGGTGCCAAGTGTAGCACTTGTACCCAAGTCCAACCTCAGAAGTAATCCTAGCTGTTGAATTTGCTTGTTAAGCAAGTATTGTAGTGGACTAGTGGAACAATTTACTGGCAAGTTCTAAACTTCAACTGATCAAAATACACACTCAATTAACATGAGGACAGAGTATACAAGTGTGGGAATTGAAACAAACAGTCTTATAAGGTCAAAATCCCTGAGGGTGTGTGTTGCTCCACACCCTTAATCCTGTCAGCTAGGAATTAGACCCTGCCCCTAATAATGACAGAAGCAAAAGATAAAGGCCCTTTAAATCTAAAAGTATTACAGGCAGAAATATTCAACACCTCATATTCAGCTTATTTGAAAATGGTAAGGCCAACCATAAATATGTAACCCATAATCTGCCCTGACCTGGAAAGAGAGGTTAGCACTTGCAATGCAGGCCTTTGTTACCTTTTGGTG
Source organism: Orientallactaga sibirica (assembly GCA_036365145.1). NCBI lineage: Eukaryota > Metazoa > Chordata > Mammalia > Rodentia > Dipodidae > Orientallactaga > Orientallactaga sibirica. The sequence goes on along the minus strand of JAEOAD010000035.1, from coordinate 10,247,493 downwards.
TGTCTTCCAAACTCACCAATGCTGAGTGCCAACCTCGTTCTCTGAGCTATGGAGCTTGGCCCAGCTGTGTTGGGTCCGGTGTTGGTGATATGGTACAGGCTGCTGCTAGTTGCTGAATTCTGCCAATTTCACTGGGGTTCTGATTGTTGGGGGATGGGTGAGCTCAGGAAGCCTGTAGTAGCTCACACTGTTCCTCTGTATCTCTTTCAGTAGCTCAGCAGACTTTTCGATTTCTGGGCTCTGTGAGGAGTCTGATGAGGTTGGAAAGTCCTCTTTTTTTTTTTTTTTTTTTTTTTTGGTTTGGGTGGTGGCTGCAGCTGAGGCTCAGCAGTTCTGGGCGGCGGCTGTGGAGCGGGCTGCCGTGGGTCGGGCCACAATCTCCACAGTGGGATTCTGGCTGTCTCATGCTTTTCCACTGTTTCCTGGAAAAAATATTCTGCTCTTTTCCGAAGAAGAGTATAGTTTTGCTTAAATCCCTCCCTGATCCAGTTTCGCTTGGCTCCTATGCCGCCATCTTACCCGGAATTGTCAAGTCTTAAGGATACACAGGCAACAGGCATATTTCAGTTCTCCCTGAGACCAGCATCAATATTGGTATATAGAAAGTATAAGTGTCACATGAAAGGTAGAACATGTAGAGAAGCAGAAAAAGGAACTTTGGGGCATTCAGGCTTTTGGGGCAAAAGCTGAGACCTTATATTATATCTTAGCTGAGACCTGAAAATAAGAAAGAAGTGCTGGGGAAGAGAGTCCAGGTAGAGGTAACAGGATACAGAAATCCACAGGATAAAGGAAACAGCACATATTTCAAAAATGAAAACTATTTACTATGGGAGCTACATGCTAGGAAGATGGGAGCGGTGAGAAATGAGACTGGAAAGAAAAAAACAAAATCATGAATTAATGTAAGCCATTTACACTGTATTGGAAGGTCATGGAAGGAGAGTTGCATGAGTATACTTGTGTGTTTGGAAGGAGCAGAAGGAGGTAGGAATCCAGCTTGAGATGAGGTGGTAGACCTCAGGTACTGATGAACCTGGGAGAGAGTGAGTGCAATGTGGACAGAATCTCATGGCCAGCTATGAGAAATGAATAGAAATTATCAGTAATACTCAGGTTTCTGCCTTTTAGGCAACTGAATATATGTTACTGACATTCTCAATTTATATTGGAAGCCTAGGTTTGTATAAAGTACTATTTAATGCACTGTGGTATAGTCGTGAACAGACAGATTAAAGAACTCCCTATCCTCACAGTATGGTGAAAAACAGGGGTTGGGGATTTAGGTCAGTGGTAGAGCCCTGGAGTCCCTGGGTTTGATCCCCAATATTGAGTGGAGGTGGGAAGGAGGAACAAGGGAACTAATATAGTGAAAATCAATAAAGAAAATAAGTCAAAGCTGGGTGTGGTGGCACATGCTTTTAATCCCAGCACTAAGGAGGCAGAGGTAGGAGGATCACCGTGAGTTTGAGGCCACCCTGAGACTACCTAGTAAGTTCCAGGTCAGCCTGGGCTAGAGTGAGACCATACTTCGGAAAACCAAAAAAAAAAAAAAAAAAAAAAAAAAAGTCAAATTACGTAATGACCAGTGCTAAGGGGTTTGTGGCTATTGATGGGGAGGATTAAGTTACATATATAGAAAATGTACTCAGGAGGCGACTTCTTCAGTACAATGTATGAATAGTGAGCAAAGTATTAATACGTTCATATGGAAAGATCATCCTACACCCAGAACACACCTGTTAAGAAAGCAAGTATTATGAGGAGTTCACTTTAAAAAAAGTTTAAAATATTTAGTAGACATTGAGTTTTATGTGTGATGTAGGCTAATTTCATTGGTGGAGATAGAAGCCTGAATGTCATCAGGTATTTAAGCTGTGAGACTCAATGAGATTACTTAGTCAATGAGTATAGAGGTCCAAGAATTGGGCCCTAGGGTATTTTTGTCTTTAGAAGTTGGGAATTGAGCTTCTTATCCCCTCCTGTCTTCTCATGAGCAGGACTTTGCTATACTTTTTCCTGTTTCCTTCTCTTAATCTAGTAAAGTCTCTCTAAACTTTACCCTCTGGTCTTTGAATTCATAAGACCCAGAATTCTTGGTGCGTTGGCATATATTAGTGGGGAACCTCCAAATTCCTGTATCATATTGGTCAGGAAAGTCAGAGGTTAGTCCACACTCAGATGGTCCTGCAACAATCTAACTATCATTACGTTGGTTCCCTTGATTGCCCTCCAAGACATGGCAATAATGGATACCCTGAAGACCTCCAGTTTGGTGGATGCCATCTTCCCTTTAACTCATTGCTTTTATTATTTCTTTTCAACATTTTCTTTTAGGACTTTCTTCCTGCACTCCACCCATGTACTTTACGGGTCTCTTAGAGCCACTGGAGAAGTTTCTCAACTGCTGTACCTGATGACCGCACTAAGCTCAAAGAAGCCAGATTGGTCATCACCCCAATTCCCTAACAGCCATTTGGGTTGCTTCTTCAGAGGGGCATTGAGGCAGTTTAAGGTGAAAGTATGGAATGTCTGTTAGCCTGCCCTTGCAGTCTCCATTTTGCCAGAGGTTAGAGAAGGAGCTGGCTTCTCCTTATCTCATTCCTAAAGGAGTGCCCTAGATCTCTTTTTCCATAAACAACCTGAGTCCTTCCCAATGAGGGAGTTCCCCTTTCCTGGTATTGATATTCCTGGAAGAATTAAACCTGATCATGACATCATGGTTAGTTAAGCTCAGCCTCAAAAAATAGATAATAGTTTAAGCCAGTTGATAGAATTGAGCTACTGAGGGAAAATGTAGAGAGAAAGAAGAAATGAGCACCTGAGATGGAATTCTGAGGAGAACAGGCATTTACAGAAAAGCAGGAGGAGAGGAGTCTGCAAATACAGCAGGGAAGAAGCCAGAGACAGGGTATAAATTTAGAGTGTGGTATCACCAAGCCAAGAGGAGGCAGCATGTACTAGGCAAAGTGAGGACAACACTGTCAAAGGTAGATTGGATGGAATAACAGTAAATCCAGAGTGAGTTTCTAGAAAGTAGCTTTGGTATTTTTAGGTGCTAAAGGCAGACTTCAGGTTTTGATATGGTGCATTTATTATTACTTTTCAAACATTTTTTTAAAATTATTTTTACTTATTTGAGAGTGATAAAGAAGCATATTATATATATATATATATGCCACTGCAAACAAACACCAGACATGTGCCACCTCGTGCATCTGGCTTACGTGGGTCCTGGGGAATCAAACCTAGGTCCTTTGGCTTTGCAGGCAAGTGCCTTAACCATTAAGCCATCTCTCCAGCCCTATTATTCCTTTTTAAATAAGAGATTTAAGTTTGTTCAATGCTATGAGAAAAAAAGTAAAAATGGTTTTACGCTGAAGTTTTATTCAATTTATTAGTGTTCATATTTTACTGAAAGGCTACTTTGCATTTTTTTTGTTTATTCATGTCAGTAAAGCTTCCTTAAAATAACTAAATGTAACATTTTGAACTATAAATAATAAAGTGACACATTTCTTGGAGACAGATTGTTTTCTTTGAATTTATAATTTTCAAAAAAATTAGTAATTTAGTGTAACAGGGGAATTTTAAGGTCACACATTCTTTATGTTCTTTATTCACTTTCAGACAGTCATCTAACACTGCCTAGTACTGATTATCATGGCTTTCCTTTCCTTTCCTTTCTTTTCCTTTCCTTTCCTTTCTTCCTTCCTTTCTTTTTTTTTTTCTAATACCCTCCATCACATTGCCATAGATCTAGGACTGTTTGTCAGTGGAACAATAGTCTTCAAAAACTGGTTCCTCTTTCTCATTTAGGAGACTTTTTAAAACTTTGTTAGAATGATATTTTCTTCTCAGTACAGTCTTGAAACACTCTTGTCTCCCAGAACTATTGCTTTAAACATACTTTGTAATATTAAATTTGTGGTGTATTTCTGTGTCTACATGTAGGAAGGAGGAAGGACTGAGAGCACTGCAAGAACGTAGAAATTTGTAAATTTTCTGTTCAGTCTGGAACTGAGAACTTCGTACCATGTTGTGGCTCATACACCCTCCTTCTGCCCCAATTTCCTTCTGTTCTGATTATGTGTATAAATCAAAGTAAACAAATGAGATGCCAAAGTATGCAAGTCACAGATGTTTTCTTCAGATGTTCAAATGAACAGTATGTGGATGTTATTAAGCAAAGATGATTGATTAAAAGCACACATGCATGACTTAATTCTAAGGTAATGCTTGTTTTCTGGAATGGTCTAGCTATCAGTAAATAAAGTAGCTGGCACAGCAGCCAACCCAGAATACTATTACTGTCAATAAAACCACTTCGGTTGTGGCATTTTCCAGTGTTACCAACAGCCTCAGAGGACAACTGTCACAGTGCTTTTTTCAGAATGCTAGCCTTCCTCTTACTCCATAATTGTTAATACCTTGGTGAGACACTTGTTCTCTGTGTATTCTCCAGAATGGCCAAGCAGTTTACTCAAAGTAGATTTACTCTAGCATTCTTAACCTCTTTGAGTCTAAAGACTCAGTTATTTGTCAGCAAGCCTCATATGCCAAGCTTAGTGATTCTAGGCCACTATCCAGTCTTGCTTCCATTATTTAGGTTAATGGTGAAAAGCTATGGCTAATTATTTATTAGCATAGAAAACCACAAATCCCAGATAATGCCCACTTGGTAAATTTGGTTCTATTTGCTTTTTCATTTTAAACTCCCTCCTTGGCCTACCACTATTAGAATTTTTTCTGTTTGCTACCCCTTGTTGTCCCAATGCAAGTTGGTTCTTCATTGCATATGTATTCCTTTTTATTTTGATATCTTGTCTGGCCTGTTATCATGAGCTTGAAGACAATGAGTGGTGGAGTAGGAGGTAAAGATAATCAGCCTCCCTGTCCCTTTGAGATAACTACTCTTGGTGAAGTTGATGAAGGATACAGAGGAGGACTGGCTGCTTCAAGCTATTATCCATCCATCCATCTATCCATCCATCCATTCATACATGCAATTTTTTTAAAGAACGAGAATGGGTATGCCAGGGCCTCTTGCCACTGCACATGAACTCCAGAAACATGTACTACTTTGTGTGTCTGGCTTTTATATGGATCCTGGAGAATTGAACCTGTAACAGTAGGCTTTGCAAGCAAGCACATTTAACCACTGAACCATCTCTCTAGCCATAGTTGCTTCAAGTTATAAGGGCTATGTGGGTGGTTTGGATAAGGCTGCTTCTACTTATATGGAAGACTTCACAGTTCTCAGTGTTATCAGTTGTTGACCCTAGGTTCCTTTTCCATGTCTTTACCTAGTCTAAATCTACATTTTTTAATATAGAATATTTCAGTGTCTGTAACAAAGCGTTATTTCATTTAATACACAACTAGTTCACATATAGTCTAGAGGAGTTTTAAATCTACTATGGTCTCTAAAAAAACATGAACACAGATGCCAAGCCTGGTGGCACACGCCTTTAGTCCCAGCACTTGGGAGGCAGAGGTAGGAGGATTGTTGTGAGTTCAAGGCCACCCTGAGACCACATAGAGAATTCCAGGTCAGTCTGGGCTAGAGCCAGACACTATCTTGAAAAACAAAAAACAAAACAAAAAGTGAGGACTAAAACCAGTAGTCTTGCTCTGATTCAGTCATTCATTGGAGAGTTGTGCTTCATTCAGTTTTCCAGTATGAGGCTGTATAGTGAGTTTGGATTAATAATATATTAATGTTCTTTCAAAGACAAGTGATCTGTAAGTTCTGATATGTGATGGCTTGTTTTTACCACATCAAATAATAATGTCTATTAAATTGTCTTTAATAACTTGATGTTATTCCACACTCCATATGTATCCATAGATAATATGTAATAATTTCCTTATGTTTATTAAGTTCTGAAGTATGAACAAAGGCTTTTATACACTATTCTCTTTCACACAATGCTTTCTAGTATAACTATTTTGCTCCTCTGGGTTACATATATATTGGATGCAGAGTACTTCCAGAGTCATTATGATGCAGGATTTTGGGTCCAGGGAAGGATTAAATTTTATAAAGATGTAGGAGATCCCAGACCCATAAACCCCAACGTTTGGGTCCTTGTACAACTTGGTAAAGAATTGAGAGGGAGCCGGGCGTGGTGGTGCACACCTTTAATCCCAGCACTTGGGAGGCAGGGGTAGGAGGATCACCATGAGTTCAAGGCCACTCTGAGACTACAGAGTGAATTCCAGGTCAGCCTGAGCTAGAGTGAGACCCTACCTTGAAAAAGCAAAAAAAAAAAAAAAAAAAAAAAAAAAATTGAGAGGGGTAAATTATGAATAATAAGATTTATTTTAGAGAGAGTTAAGATCCAGAGGGAAGGCTAGCAGAAAGTCCCAAGCCAAAAAGTAAATTTCTCTCACATAGGGAAAAGTCTGGGCTTATATGTGCGCGCGCGCGCACACACACACACACACACACACACACACACGAAAACAAAGCAGGTTTATTTTAGGGAGAGTGAGGATCCAGAGGGAAGGCTAGCAGGGAAGCCCAAGACAAAGGAAATTCTTCCCCTAGCCTGGCTGGAAAGGGGAGAGGAGATGGAAGAAAATCTCTGTCATAGCTTTAGGGGAAAGGCCTCTGGAGAAGGGGCTCAGACATATATGTTGAAAACAAAGCAGGAGACCCCAAGACACAAGATCCCCCCCCCTCACATCAGGGGCCAGAGAAGACTGAGATAGTAAAGGACTCAGAGCTTAAAGAAAACTCATACATGTAGCAAAGCAAGAAAGCACCAAAAACAAGGCAGAAAGCACAGGAACAAGACAAGAAATCTTCTTCCTTCCCAGCCTGTCTGGGAAGTGGGAGCAGGAGACTGAGAGAGCCGTATACACATGTGCCCAGAGGGATCCAGAGGAAGAGAGGGCTCAAGAGAGATTTACATATGTGATTAGGCCCCCTTATATGGGCCAGACATCCAATTAGGAGGAGCCTCATCATCAGACTCAGGTTTATAAGGGTGAGACCTGATTGGTTGGTGGACTTGAGGCTGACTTAGGAGGGGCCAGCTCACAGGTGTGCTAAATCTGGGAGACTTGAAGAAGCAGGAAGCATTGCTTGCAGCCATTTTGAATGAGACTGGGTCAGACACAGGTAGGTGGGCCTTTGACCTTAACTATTTGTTAAAATATTTTATTTATCTATTTGACAGAGAAAGAGGAAGAGAGAGGGGAGGAGGAGAGAATGGGCATGCCAGGGCCTCTAGCCACTGCAAACAAATTCCAGACATGTGTGCCCCCTTGTGCATCTGGCTGACATGGGTCCTGGGAAATCAAACCTAGGGCTTTGCAGGCTAACACCTTAACTGCCAAGCCATCCCTCCAGGCCCTTAACTATTTTTTTATAACAGCTACCTTGCTGCTGATCTCAATTACATCTATAATGGGTTTATTTTTATTTTTTAAAATATTTTATTATTTATTTGTGAGTGAGAGTGCAACAGGGCCTCCAGCCACTACAAACAAACTCTAGACACATGTACCACCTTGTGCATCTGGCTTATGTGGGTACTGGGGAATCAAACCTGGGTCCTTAGGCTTCACAGGCAAGTGCCTTAACTGCTAAGCCATCTCTCCAGTCCCCTCAGTTACACCTATAATGTTTTATCCCATATGAATTCATTAATGGTGAATGAGGATGAGCTCCAGATAAAGGCCTTGCAGTTTACTTTGCATTGTCAGTAATATGAATTCCCTGATGCCTGTTACAGTGTGAAGAACAATTAAAGGAGATGCCACATATTTACATTTGCAGCCTTCTCTTGTGTATGAAGCTCTTGGTGTTACATAAGGATACAGCAGGTTTAAACATTTTGTCACATTCTTTGCATTCCTGCGGTTTCTCTCTAAAATGAATTCCCTTTAAGAGATGAAGAATAGTGATAGGCTTTAATATATTCTTCACTCTGATGTTTATTAAGGTGTAAAAAAACAGATGAAGGCTTTGTTATATTCTTTACATCTGTGGGTTTCTCTGTAGTATGAATTCCTTGGTGTTGAGAAAACTTTGAATTGTGCTTCAGACTTTTTTTTTTTTTTTTTGCACATTCTTTACATGTACAGGTCTCTCACTAGTATGAGTTCTTTGGTGGATAATAAGATATTAAGAAACATCAAAAGCTTTGCCACATTCTTTGTGTTTGTAGACTTTCTCTCAGTGTGAATTTGTGTGTTTATATGTGTGTTAAGATTCCACATTTGTAAAAGCTTTCCTGCATTCTTTACCTGTATAGGTTTCCCACCAGTATGAATTCTCTGATACTAAGGTTTGAAGAATAAAGGGTTTGACACACTGTTTGCATTTGTAGGGTTTCTTTCTATTATGAATTCTCTTGGTTTGAATAAGGCCTGGCTTTTCAGTAATGGCTCTGTCACATTCTCTACATTTAGAGGAATTTCTCCTTCAAATATGGCTACTTTTACTTGTCTCTTTACATCCCAAGGCATTTCTATTTGCTCCAGAAATGTGGCCATATATGGCTTTAGAGATAGCAAGATCCAGGCAGTGTCACATCCCTATGTAAATTCCATTGAGGAGAGTCCAGGAATTCACATTCCTCTGGAGAGACTCAGTAGCCGCATCCTGTAACAACCATTCCTTTTCCTGGTTTCCAGGGTATTCTGGCATCCCCTAGTAATGTCCCAGCACTGTCGGGTCACCAGTTCACAGATACTTCAGCAAAGTCACCTGATATCAAACAGATGTGTTCATTTTTCTAGCTTGCTGAAGCATATAGAGAACTGTGCAATCGTATCATTAGTGGTTTCTCTGTGTCCAGTGCCTTCCCTATGACTCTCCTGACACAAGCAGGTCACAGGACCACAGAGGTCATGGGTCACCAACCTCAGGCTCAGAACACAGGATGCACAGCCTATATACTGAAGCCAAAATGGTGGTGGTCGACACAGCTTAATCTACATTCTTAAAGTAGCTGAGAGATTAGTCTGTGTTGCACATAAAAGCATTTGTGCTTCCTGCCAGGGTGTGCTGAGAGAGGCCTATGCTTTTTAAAAGCTGTTTCACAAACTGGGGAATACAAAGGAACTTTCTGAACCAAGGGAAAATACAAGAGCCATGACTACCAGATACAGCATGTTTCTCAACTAGCCTTAGAACTAAGTAAGGAAAGGAGAATGTAAGATGACGACCAAAACTTGAATTAGGTCTATAGGTTTGGACAGTATCATTCTAGTAGTATAGATGGTTGTATATAGATTGTTGTAATATATATTGGGAAGGTTACTTCAATGTCATTAATGTACTTGATGTGAAAAAAATGTGGCCTGGATATTTAGAAGTAAGAAAGTAACACCTACAGCTGCCTCACAGTGGTTCAGAAAAATACTGAGATCAATGTCTACATGGAGTATTGGAGCAAATGAAGGAAAATGTTAACCATTGGGACATCTAGGCAAAGAGGATACAGAGATTCTGTATACTGTATCTACAGCTTCTCTATAAAGCTGGAAATAGTTCAAAATTAGTATTTAAAAATATCTTAATTCAAATATAAATCAATTTCTGAAAAAGCATGAAATACTATTAACATTTATAAAGGTAAGAAGTGACTGGCTCATATTAAGCAAGGACTTATAATGTATTTTTATAAAAAAAACCACTGTGGGTATTCTGAGTCTACATCTCTGTGGCCACTGCTGGCAGCATGGCCTCTTCCAGTGAGGGGCTGTGTCTAATACCTGCCTCCTACAGCCCAACACAGACATTGACCACAGAGTGGCAAGAAGATTGATAGCTATAGGACTCGGTGTTGTAGCTTTTGCATTTGCAGGTCACTATTGCATTTCGGATCTGGAAACCTTTAGAACAAATAAAAACAGAAACAGCAAGAAAGATTTCATCTCCAAGCCTTTCATCCTGCTATAAAGGAGGATTTGAACAGAAAATGAGTAGGCGAGAAGCTAGCCTTATTTTAGGTGTAAGCCCATCTGCTGTCAAGGCCAAGATTCAAACAGCCCACAGAAGAATTATGATTTTAAATCATCTGGATAAAGGAGGATCACATTACTTAGCAACCAAAATAAATGAAACATAAGACTTACTGGAAGCAACCACCAAGCATTAATGGACACTCCAGGTCCATGCTGAAGACTTACTGGAGGTAACCACCAAACATTAATGGACACTCAAGGTCCACGCTGAAGACTTACTGGAGGTAACCACCAAACATTAATGGACGCTCCAGGTCCACGCTGAAGACTTACTGGAGGTAACCACCAAGCATGAATGGACACTCAAGGTCCACGCTGAAGACTTACTGGAGGTAACCACCAAGCATTAATGGACGCTCCAGGTCCACGCTGAAGACTTACTGGAGGTAGCCACAAACATTAATGGACGCTCAGGGTCCACGCTGAAGACTTACTGGAGGTAACCACCAAACATTAATGGACACTCAAGGTCCACGCTGAAGACTTACTGGAGGTAACCACCAAGCATTAATGGACACTCAAGGTCCACGCTGAAGACTTACTGGAGGTAACCACCAAACATTAATGGACACTCAAGGTCCACGCTGAAGACTTACTGGAGGTAACCACCAAACATTAATGGACACTCAAGGTCCACGCTGAAGACTTACTGGAGGTAACCACCAAACATTAATGGACACTCAAGGTCCACCCTGAAGACTTACTGGAGGTAACCACCAAGCATTAATGGACGCTCAAGGTCCACGCTGAAGACTTACTGGAGGTAACCACCAAGCATTAATGGACGCTCAGGGTCCACGCTGAAGACTTACTGGAGGTAACCACCAAGCATTAATGGACACTCAAGGTCCACGCTGAAGACTTACTGGAGGTAACCACCAAGCATGAATGGACACTCAAGGTCCACGCTGAAGACTTACTGGAGGTAACCACCAAACATTAATGGACGCTCAAGGTCCACGCTGAAGACTTACTGGAGGTAACCACCAAGCATTAATGGACGCTCAAGGTCCACGCTGAAGACTTACTGGAGGTAACCACCAAGCATTAATGGACACTCAAGGTCCACGCTGAAGACTTACTGGAGGTAACCACCAAGCATTAATGGACGCTCAAGGTCCACGCTGAAGACTTACTGGAGGTAACCACCAAGCATTAATGGACGCTCAAGGTCCACGCTGAAGACTTACTGGAGGTAGCCAGCAAGCATTAATGGACGCTCAGGGTCCACACTGAAGACTTACTGGAGGTAACCACCAAGCATTAATGGACACTCAAGGTCCACGCTGAAGACTTACTGGAGGTAACCACCAAGCATTAATGGACACTCAAGGTCCACGCTGAAGACTTACTGGACGTAACCACCAAGCATTAATGGACGCTCAAGGTCCACGCTGAAGACTTACTGGAGGTAGCCAGCAAACATTAATGGACACTCAAGGTCCACGCTGAAGACTTACTGGAGGTAACCACCAAGCATTAATGGACGCTCAAGGTCCACGCTGAAGACTTACTGGAGGTAACCACCAAGCATTAATGGACGCTCAAGGTCCACGCTGAAGACTTACTGGGAGGTAACCACTAAGCATTAATGGACACTCAAGGTCCACGCTGAAGACTTACTGGAGGTAACCACCAAGCATTAATGGACACTCAAGGTCCACGCTGAAGACTTACTGGAGGTAACCACCAAGCATTAATGGACACTCAAGGTCCACGCTGAAGACTTACTGGAGGTAACCACCAAGCATTAATGGACACTCAAGGTCCATGCTGAAGACTTACTGGAGGTAACCACCAAGCATTAATGGACGCTCAAGGTCCACGCTGAAGACTTACTGGAGGTAACCACCAAACATTAATGGACACTCCGGGTCCATGCTGAAGACTTACTGGAGGTAACCACCAAGCATTAATGGACGCTCAGGGTCCACGCTGAAGACTTACTGGAGGTAACCACCAAGCATTAATGGACACTCCGGGTCCATGCTGAAGACTTACTGGAGGTAACCACCAAGCATTAATGGACACTCAAGGTCCACGCTGAAGACTTACTGGAGGTAACCACCAAACATTAATGGACGCTCCAGGTCCACGCTGAAGACTTACTGGAGGTAACCACCAAGCATGAATGGACACTCAAGGTCCACGCTGAAGACTTACTGGAGGTAACCACCAAGCATTAATGGACACTCAAGGTCCACGCTGAAGACTTACTGGAGGTAGCCACCAAGCATGAATGGACACTCAAGGTCCACGCTGAAGACTTACTGGAGGTAGCCACCAAACATTAATGGACACTCAAGGTCCACGCTGAAGACTTACTGGAGGTAACCACCAAGCATGAATGGACACTCAAGGTCCACGCTGAAGACTTACTGGAGGTAGCCAGCAAACATTAATGGACGCTCAAGGTTCATGCTGGTGGGAAAAAAATACAAAATTTAGAATCCTACAAATTAGTGCAAACCTTTTCTTCCATCATTATGCTATGTAACTAAAAAGATGAATAGCCATGCATTTTGTTTCCTTTTAAAGGAGCTTTATAAATTTCTCACAAAAGAACCTTATAAGTTGCTTTTACTCATTATTTTATCTGTGAGACTTTCAATTACACCTATAATGTTTTATCCCATATGAATTCATTAATGGTGAATGAGGATGAGCTCAGATAAAGGCCTTGCAGTTTACTTTGCATTGTCAGTAATATGAATTCCCTGATGCCTGTTACAGTGTGAAGAACAATTAAAGGAGATGCCACATATTTACATTTGCAGCCTTCTCTTATGTATGAAGCTCTTGGTGTTACATAAGGATACAGCAGGTTTAAACATTTTGTCACATTCTTTGCATTCCTGCGGTTTCTCTCTAAAATGAATTCCCTTTAAGAGATGAAGAATAGTGATAGGCTTTAATATATTCTTCACTCTGATGTTTATTAAGGTGTAAAAAAACAGATGAAGGCTTTGTTATATTCTTTACATCTGTGGGTTTCTCTGTAGTATGAATTCCTTGGTGTTGAGAAAACTTTGAATTGTGCTTCAGACTTTTTTTTTTTTTTTTTTTGCCACATTCTTTACATGTACAGGTCTCTCACTAGTATGAGTTCTTTGGTGGATAATAAGATATTAAGAAACATCAAAAGCTTTGCCACATTCTTTGTGTTTGTAGACTTTCTCTCAGTGTGAATTTGTGTGTTTATATGTGTGTTAAGATTCCACATTTGTAAAAGCTTTCCTGCATTCTTTACCTGTATAGGTTTCCCACCAGTATGAATTCTCTGATACTAAGGTTTGAAGAATAAAGGGTTTGACACACTGTTTGCATTTGTAGGGTTTCTTTCTAGAATGAATTCTCTTGGTTTAAATAAGGCCTGGCTTTTCAGTAATGGCTCTGTCACATTCTCTACATTTAGAGGAATTTCTCCTTCAAATATGGCTACTTTTACTTGTCTCTTTACATCCCAAGGCATTTCTATTTGCTCCAGAAATGTGGCCATATATGGCTTTAGAGATAGCAAGATCCAGGCAGTGTCACATCCCTATGTAAATTCCATTGAGGAGAGTCCAGGAATTCATTCCTCTGGAGAGACTCAGTAGCCGCATCCTGTAACAACCATTCCTTTTCCTGGTTTCCAGGGTATTCTGGCATCCCCTAGTAATGTCCCAGCACTGTCGGGTCACCAGTTCATAGATACTTCAGCAAAGTCACCTGATATCAAACAGATGTGTTCATTTTTCTAGCTTGCTGAAGCATATAGAGAACTGTGCAATCGTATCATTAGTGGTTTCTCTGTGTCCAGTGCCTTCCCTATGACTCTCCTGACACAAGCAGGTCACAGGACCACAGAGGTCATGGGTCACCAACCTCAGGCTCAGAACACAGGATGCACAGCCTATATACTGAAGCCAAAATGGTGGTGGTCGACACAGCAATCTACATTCTTAAAGTAGCTGAGAGATTAGTCTGTGTTGCACATAAAAGCATTTGTGCTTCCTGCCAGGGTGTGCTGAGAGAGGCCTATGCTTTTTAAAAGCTGTTTCACAAACTGGGGAATACAAAGGAACTTTCTGAACCAAGGGAAAATACAAGAGCCATGACTACCAGATACAGCATGTTTCTCAACTAGCCTTAGAACTAAGTAAGGAAAGGAGAATGTAAGATGACGACCAAAACTTGAATTAGGTCTATAGGTTTGGACAGTATCATTCTAGTAGTATAGATGGTTGTATATAGATTGTTGTAATATATATTGGGAAGGTTACTTCAATGTCATTAATGTACTTGATGTGAAAAAATGTGGCCTGGATATTTAGAAGTAAGAAAGTAACACCTACAGCTGCCTCACAGTGGTTCAAAAAATACTGAGATCAATGTCTACATGGAGTATTGGAGCAAATGAAGGAAAATGTTAACCATTGGGACATCTAGGCAAAGAGGATACAGAGATTCTGTATACTGTATCTACAGCTTCTCTATAAAGCTGGAAATAGTTCAAAATTAGTATTTAAAAATATCTTAATTCAAATATAAATCAATTTCTGAAAAAGCATGAAATACTATTAACATTTATAAAGGTAAGAAGTGACTGGCTCATATTAAGCAAGGACTTATAATGTATTTTTATAAAAAAAACCACTGTGGGTATTCTGAGTCTACATCTCTGTGGCCACTGCTGGCAGCATGGCCTCTTCCAGTGAGGGGCTGTGTCTAATACCTGCCTCCTACAGCCCAACACAGACATTGACCACAGAGTGGCAAGAAGATTGATAGCTATAGGACTCGGTGTTGTAGCTTTTGCATTTGCAGGTCACTATTGCATTTCGGATCTGGAAACCTTTAGAACAAATAAAAACAGAAACAGCAAGAAAGATTTCATCTCCAAGCCTTTCATCCTGCTATAAAGGAGGATTTGAACAGAAAATGAGTAGGCGAGCTAGCCCTTATTTTAGGTGTAAGCCCATCTGCTGTCAAGGCCAAGATTCAAACAGCCCACAGAAGAATTATGATTTTAAATCATCTGGATAAAGGAGGATCACATTACTTAGCAACCAAAATAAATGAAACATAAGACTTACTGGAAGCAACCACCAAGCATTAATGGACACTCCAGGTCCATGCTGAAGACTTACTGGAGGTAACCACCAAACATTAATGGACACTCAAGGTCCACGCTGAAGACTTACTGGAGGTAACCACCAAACATTAATGGACGCTCCAGGTCCACGCTGAAGACTTACTGGAGGTAACCACCAAGCATGAATGGACACTCAAGGTCCACGCTGAAGACTTACTGGAGGTAACCACCAAGCATTAATGGACGCTCCAGGTCCACGCTGAAGACTTACTGGAGGTAGCCACCAAACATTAATGGACGCTCAGGGTCCACGCTGAAGACTTACTGGAGGTAACCACCAAACATTAATGGACACTCAAGGTCCACGCTGAAGACTTACTGGAGGTAACCACCAAGCATTAATGGACACTCAAGGTCCACGCTGAAGACTTACTGGAGGTAACCACCAAACATTAATGGACACTCAAGGTCCACGCTGAAGACTTACTGGAGGTAACCACCAAACATTAATGGACACTCAAGGTCCACGCTGAAGACTTACTGGAGGTAACCACCAAACATTAATGGACACTCAAGGTCCACCCTGAAGACTTACTGGAGGTAACCACCAAGCATTAATGGACGCTCAAGGTCCACGCTGAAGACTTACTGGAGGTAACCACCAAGCATTAATGGACGCTCAGGGTCCACGCTGAAGACTTACTGGAGGTAACCACCAAGCATTAATGGACACTCAAGGTCCACGCTGAAGACTTACTGGAGGTAACCACCAAGCATGAATGGACACTCAAGGTCCACGCTGAAGACTTACTGGAGGTAACCACCAAACATTAATGGACGCTCAAGGTCCACGCTGAAGACTTACTGGAGGTAACCACCAAGCATTAATGGACGCTCAAGGTCCACGCTGAAGACTTACTGGAGGTAACCACCAAGCATTAATGGACACTCAAGGTCCACGCTGAAGACTTACTGGAGGTAACCACCAAGCATTAATGGGCGCTCAAGGTCCACGCTGAAGACTTACTGGAGGTAACCACCAAGCATTAATGGACGCTCAAGGTCCACGCTGAAGACTTACTGGAGGTAGCCAGCAAGCATTAATGGACGCTCAGGGTCCACACTGAAGACTTACTGGAGGTAACCACCAAGCATTAATGGACACTCAAGGTCCACGCTGAAGACTTACTGGAGGTAACCACCAAGCATTAATGGACACTCAAGGTCCACGCTGAAGACTTACTGGACGTAACCACCAAGCATTAATGGACGCTCAAGGTCCACGCTGAAGACTTACTGGAGGTAGCCAGCAAACATTAATGGACACTCAAGGTCCATGCTGAAGACTTACTGGAGGTAACCACCAAGCATTAATGGACGCTCAAGGTCCACGCTGAAGACTTACTGGAGGTAACCACCAAGCATTAATGGACACTCAAGGTCCACGCTGAAGACTTACTGGAGGTAACCACCAAGCATTAATGGACACTCAAGGTCCATGCTGAAGACTTACTGGAGGTAACCACCAAGCATTAATGGACACTCAAGGTCCACGCTGAAGACTTACTGGAGGTAACCACCAAGCATTAATGGACACTCAAGGTCCACGCTGAAGACTTACTGGAGGTAACCACCAAGCATTAATGGACACTCAAGGTCCATGCTGAAGACTTACTGGAGGTAACCACCAAGCATTAATGGACGCTCAAGGTCCACGCTGAAGACTTACTGGAGGTAACCACCAAACATTAATGGACACTCCGGGTCCATGCTGAAGACTTACTGGAGGTAACCACCAAGCATTAATGGACGCTCAGGGTCCACGCTGAAGACTTACTGGAGGTAACCACCAAGCATTAATGGACACTCCGGGTCCATGCTGAAGACTTACTGGAGGTAACCACCAAGCATTAATGGACACTCAAGGTCCACGCTGAAGACTTACTGGAGGTAACC
This sequence comes from Orientallactaga sibirica, assembly GCA_036365145.1. Taxonomy (NCBI): domain Eukaryota; kingdom Metazoa; phylum Chordata; class Mammalia; order Rodentia; family Dipodidae; genus Orientallactaga; species Orientallactaga sibirica. The sequence goes on along the minus strand of JAEOAD010000035.1, from coordinate 10,230,476 downwards.
ACCAAACATTAATGGACGCTCCAGGTCCACGCTGAAGACTTACTGGAGGTAACCACCAAGCATGAATGGACACTCAAGGTCCACGCTGAAGACTTACTGGAGGTAACCACCAAGCATTAATGGACACTCAAGGTCCACGCTGAAGACTTACTGGAGGTAGCCACCAAGCATGAATGGACACTCAAGGTCCACGCTGAAGACTTACTGGAGGTAGCCACCAAACATTAATGGACACTCAAGGTCCACGCTGAAGACTTACTGGAGGTAACCACCAAGCATGAATGGACACTCAAGGTCCACGCTGAAGACTTACTGGAGGTAGCCAGCAAACATTAATGGACGCTCAAGGTTCATGCTGGTGGGAAAAAAATACAAAATTTAGAATCCTACAAATTAGTGCAAACCTTTTCTTCCATCATTATGCTATGTAACTAAAAAAGATGAATAGCCATGCATTTTGTTTCCTTTTAAAGGAGCTTTATAAATTTCTCACAAAAGAACCTTATAAGTTGCTTTTACTCATTATTTTATCTGTGAGACTTTCAAAAGAGTTTTGTTTTAGTCCTTCCCTATCCCCCAAGCACACAGAAAAGTATGAATTGTATTGAAATTTGTGGGCAGGGTTAAACTTTTCTTAATATTTATTTATTGATTTATCTATTTAAGAGAGAAGGAACGAGAGAGATTGAATGGGCATGGCAGCCACTGCAAAGGAACTCCAGATGCATGCACCCCCTTGTGCATCTCGCATACATGGGTCCTGGAGAGTGGAACCGGGATCCTTTGGCTTTGCAGGCAAACACCTTAACTGCTAAGCCATCCCTTCAGCCCCTGTTCCTTTCTTTAGAGGAATGTGGGACACTGCCCATGCAAGGTGCTTTAAATATTTTGAGACCAAACAGTGGCTGTCACCTCATGGGGAAGTGATCTAAAATGAATATGATTTACTAATTGGCAATTTGTAAAATAGTGAATAGAACTTGTTAAAGAACTCTGCTCTCTGAAACCCTACAGCTGAGGTATGAGAACTTGGGGTAGCACTAAAATGATTAAAGATTTACAAAATGAGTCCTATGAGGAAAGACTGAAAAGAGCTGGGAGAAATCTAAGGAGTTTCTGTTTAATTACAGTCTTCCTATCCTGTACATTTAATCAATTATTCATTCTAAAAACACTTATTGACCAACCCATGTTGTACAAAGCAGCATAGTGAGTTCTCTGAGAGTTACAAGTATGAACTAATCTTAGATCCTGACCTAGGGGAAGTTCAACAGAGAAAAAAGATCACTTAAATAATGAATACTTTTAGACGGGGCAGATGTTAGGTTAAAATGTTTAAAAATAGAAGAGGGCTGGAGAGATGGCTTAGCAGTTAAAGATCTTGTCTGTGAAGCCAAAGGACCCATGATTGACTTTCCAGATACCACATAAACCAGATGTACAAGGTGACACAATTGTGCAAGGTCTCACATGCAAACAAGGTGGCACATGCATCAGGAGTTTGGCAGCCCTAGTGCACCAATTCTAATTCTCTCACTCTCATGGGGAAAAAAAAAAAGGCCAGTCTGTTGGGCTTGCCTCAAAAAAATATATAGAAGAGTGTTTTAAATATCAGTGCATGGAGAGGGTCTTCATGAAACAAGTGACATACCACTGGGCTTTAAAAGGAATTCGTACAAGATACCATATGGTTAATGAGTCAATGTTGTTTTCCTGAGGACAGAATTAGCAGAAATAAATTTGTCAGTTAATGTGGTCAAGTCACGTAGCAAATGTTCAAAAAATAAATAATTATTTTACTGCCCCCATGTTAAAAAATACTGTGATGCACGGGCTGGAGAGATGGCTTAGTGGTTAAGGCTCCTGCCTGCTAAGCCTAAGAACCTGGTTCCAATCTCCAGGTCCCACGTTTAGCCAGATGCAAAGTGACGCAAGGGCGCAATGCCGCACTTGCCCACAAGGGGGCGCACACATCTGGATTTCATTCACAGCAGCTGAGAGACTGCTGGCGCGCCCATTCTCTATCTGTCTCCCTCTCCCTCTCCCTCTCTCTTTCTCTGTATCTCTCTCCAAAAATTAAATAAATAAATAAATAAATAATACTGTGATGCAGATACACAAAATAACTTTGTCCCTGATAAATTTGTCTTTTAAACTTAATATCAGGACACAATTACCATTTTCATTTTGAGAACTTATTGATTAACCTTACTTGATGATAAATTTCAAATTAGCTATACACCTCAGATAGTGTGTATGAAATTACCATTTTTTATTTTGTTCGTAGACTTATCTGAAGTTAGTTTATTAATCTTTTGTTACCCAATTTTCCTGCATTAGAATGTAAACTCTCTGAAAGCAGGCTTGTCTGTGGGACCCAAAAGAATTTGTTGGTGTGTAGTAGAGGTTCTAGAAATATTTGTTAAAAGATTGGATAAATCAGTCACCATTATTGCATTGTAAATTTTTGGAAAATATTTTCAGGAGGATTGTCATAGTGTATAACCATGCTGTGGTCTGGGTGAATAATGTCCCTATAGTTCAATCTGAATTTCATGTGTTTGCTATAGATCTATTGCAAATTGTTTTCAGTTGACCTTTGACTTAGTTCTTTTGTTTTTCTTTTATGTCTTCAATTATGTCAGTCAAAGTGAAAGGGAAGAATTTGAAAATGAGTTCAAACAACAATATGAACGAGAAAAAGTATTATTAACCGAAGAAAATAAGAAGTTGACAAGTGAACTTGATAAGGTGAGTTATTTGATCTCATTTGTATTAATTGAGTCAGGCTAGTTGCTCAACGCTGTAATACAAATTGTGGGTATAATTTTATGCTTGTTGTATATTTGATTTAGTGGTCCTTTTATAAGGTACTGAAAAAAAAATATATGTATGTATGCTACAGGCAATTTTTTGTTACACATATCTGTGATGGTAATCTGGAGACTTTTGCTTCTCACATGTGTTCTTTGTCCTTCCTCCCCTCTTTATGAACAGGGTCTCATGTAACCCAGGCTGGCCTTGAATTAGCTTAATGTAGTCCTGAATTACCTAACCTCCTGCCTCTACTTCCCTAATGCTAGGATAACAGGCATATGTCCAATTTATTTTGATCCTCTGTTCTTTACACCTGGCTTTTTTGTTTGTTTGTTTTGGTTGGTTTCTTTTTGGCAGGTGGGAGGGTACTTTTCTCATATTTTTCATTTGTTATGGCTGGCCAAGTTGAGGCTAATTGAAGACTGGCCCTGGTAATAACAGGGACAATTAGGCCAACCTGGGGAAATTACAACTATGATTTCAAGTTTATGATAGAGAGAACTGATAATAACTAGAAATGATACAAAGGGTAAGTGATGTTTTAAAGATGCTAATTCTTTTTTTAAAAACATACTTTATTTATTTATTTGAGAGAGAAAGAGGCAGAGAGAGAGAGAGAAGGAGAAAATGGGCACTCCAGGGCCTCCAGCCACTGCAAACAAACACCAGGTGCATGCGCACCCCCTTGTGCATCTGGCTTACGTGGGTCCTGGAGAATCGAACTGGGACCCTTTGGCTTTGCAGGCAAATGCCTTAACCTCTAAGCCATTTCTCCAGCCCCTAAAGAAGTTAATGCTTGACTTTATTGTAGTTAGAACAAAGAGAAGAAACATGTATTAATTAAACCTTCCAGATGGCAAAATGAATCCACCCTTTGGTAAAATTTGGCACATGTAGATCCTCTTTGTGATATAACTCATTTCCACAAGAACTTTATTGAAAACACTGAGTCAGGAGCATTAAGACACCTTTCTAATGACAGACCTTCTAATGGCAGATTGGGATTTGAACACAGATAGTCTGGTTCTAGAGTCTGTGCTTATTTAGGAATAATGCAAAGCGTAGCTGAAACTACTTGTCACTGTTGTAATACAGCAATGCAGAATCTGAATTTCCTTCTTTCGGAAATCTCCAGCTGAAATCCCAGCCAGAAATGAATTGGATTGCTGAAAGCAATGGTGATTTAAAACTTAACAAACAAACCAACAAAAACAACAGCAGCAGTAACAACAAAAAATTGGGTAGAGGAGATGGAGGTAGCTCAGTCAGCAAAACCCTTGCCACATAAGCCTGAGGATCTGAGTCTGGCTCTCTCAAGCATATGCCAGGAGTGGTGGTGCAAGCCTGTCATTCTAGTGCTGGGGAGGTGGAGAGAGGAAATCCCCAAGGCTTACTGGCTAGCTACTCTAGCAGTGAGCTCTGGGTTAAGTGAGGGAAACCCTGTCTCTCATACACATATGCACACACATGAACCCTTATGCATACAAACGTGCATACAGATATGCATGTATACTTGCAAAAAACAAACACATGAATCCATGTATAAAGGAACTTGTAAAAAGAAGATTCAGTATCTGGCTTTACATGGGTACTAAGGAATTAAACCCAGGCCACTAAGCTTTGCAAGCAAGCACTTTTAAGCATTGAGCCATCTTTCCAGTCCTTCCCCCAGTAGGAAGTTTTAACAACATATTGGAAGGAGCTAAAGAAAGTGCTAGGTACATAATTAAAATCACAAACTAAGGAGTGGGGGGCATAGCTCAATGGTACAGTGCTTGCTTAGCATGCATGAGGCCCTCGGTTTGATCCTTAGCACACTCTACCAAAACATACTAAAATAGGGACACGTGACAAAAAAATTAAAAACACAGAAAAGAGGATGTGAGATTGTGGCAGATACAATGATAAGAACTAATATACAACTAATTTAGTTTCCAAAAGGAGAGAAGAGTCACAGAAGTAATTTTTTTTTTTTTTTGAGGTAGGGTCTCAATCTGGCCCAGGCTGACCTGGAATTACTATGCAGTGTCCGGGTGGCCTTGAACTCATAGCAATCCTCCTACCTCTGCCTCCCAAGTGCTGGGATTAAAGGTGTGTGCTACCATGCCTGGCTATAAAAAGCAGACACATTTAAAAAATATTTTTATTGATTTATTTGTGTGTAGTATGTGAAAGACAGAGATTTCAGGGTCTCTTGCTGCTGCAGACAAACTCCAGAAGCATGTGCCACTTTATGAATCTGGCTTTATGTGGGTACTGGGGAACTAAGCCTGGGCTGACAGGCTTTGTAAGCAAGTAACCTTTAACTGCTGACCCATCTCTCCAGCCCAACAATCACGTATTTTAAAATGCCACAAACTCTAAAGATGATACTAATCATATAACTGCCTAAAGCAGGAACAAACATAAACTTCTAAAAGCAGCCTGAGAAGAAAGACATAGTACTCAGAGGAGTAAAAGACAAAGCTGGCTTCTCAATAGGAGGAAAGAAAAGGAGTCTAGACAAAAAGGAATGTTAACCTTCCATAAACTGAAGCAAAACAGCTTCCATTTTAAAATATTAAAGAGTAAGCATATAAAGAAACCTTGAGAGCCGGGCGTGGTGGCACACACCTTTAATCCCAGCACTAGGGAGGCAGAGGTAGGAGGATCACTGTGAGTTTGAGGCCACCCTGAGACTACATAGTGAGTTCCAGGTCAGCCTGGACTACAGTGAGACCCTACATTGAAAACCAAAAAAAATAAATAAATAAAAATAAAATAAAGCCTGTAAGTAAAATAGACTTAGGAGGCACATCCAGTCATTTTGCTACACTTACTGAATAATGGTTCACTTTAGCAAACAACTTTTGGGGTGGGGGGGGGAGGGTAGTGTCTCACTAGCCCAGGCTAACCTGGAATCTACTATGTAGTCTCAGGGTGGCGATCCTCCTACCTCTGCCTCCCGAGTGCTGGGAGTAAAGGCGTGCGCACCATGCCCAGCTAACAAGCAGTTTTTTGAGTAGCAGATTGTGAGCTATCCAGTGTGACATCAGGTGTGTGAGCTCCTTGAAGTCATGTTCCTAATAGTCACAGGTTTTAAACTGTCGTTTAGCTCACCACTTTGTATGAGAACTTAAGCATGCGCAATCAGCAGCTAGAAGAAGAGGTGAAAGATCTGGCAGACAAGAAAGAATCGGTTGCACATTGGGAAGCCCAAATCACAGAAATAATTCAGTGGTGAGTACACTTTTAAATGTTTTGTGAATGATTATGGACATGTAGCCAAGTTGCTATAAATTCCAAGAAGCAACCAATACAGTCTTCAGCTCATTTGTTTGTATTGGAAAATAAGCTCCTTTTTGAAAAGCATTTTTCTATGAATAAAAAATATTATATAATCCTAAATCAGAGTTGATCTTTCAAGAACTGATGAAACTCATCTACTTGATGTAGATGGATGTTTTTTTCTAAGATGAAGAATATAATTAAGAAACTAAGCTTGAGAAAACTCGAGAAACTTAACATATTATATTTGTTCATATTACATTATCAATTGTCACATGACATTTTAAAACCCTTAAATGAGTACAATTTAGTTTTATTAATTATTCCCTAAACATTCAGGACTTAATTTTGATTATATGACCTATTTATTAATTATGTCATTAATTCACTAAATGATTAGTATCATACTTGTAAAAATATCATATTTGATATTGCACAGAAAAAATGGAATCTATTGAGGGCTTTTATTTCTTAATAAAGTCAAGTCACTTCATGGTTTACTCATTTCAACCTTTATTCAAAACAACTAGCTCCTTTATCTATATAAAGCAATTAATTACTTGTGGTAAATTCTAGTGTCCTGTTGTCATATTTTTATTATTAATTTGTTAGCAGAGAGAGAGAATATGAGTAGGCATGCCAGTCAGGTTCGCCTTGCTGGTAGAAATCACCCAACCAAGAGCAGCTTGTGGGGAAAAGAGGTTTATTTTGGCTTACAGGCTCGAGGGGGAAGCTCCGTGATGGCAGGGAAAATGATGGCATGAGCAGAGGGTGGACATCACCCCCTGGCCAACATCAGGTGGACAACAGGAGAGTGTGCCAAACAGAGAGAATGAGGCAGAGGGGGAAAGAGAGAGAATGGGCATGCCAGGGCCTCCAGCCACTGCAGATGAACTCCAGATGCATGTGCTACCTTGTGCATCTGGCTTATGTGGGTCCTGGGGAATCGAACCAGGGTCCTTTGGCTTTGTAGGCAAAAACCTTAACCGCTAAGCCATGTCTCCAGCCTTCAATCATTTTTCTAGTCTGTTTGATTTTTCAGTTTACTAGCCTCCTTAAATAAAAAGTGAATAAAATGTATTTTAAAACAACTTTAAGCTGAAGAGATAGCTTAGTGGTTAAGATGCTTGCCTGCAAAGCCTGAGGACTCATGCTTGACTCTCCAGGTCCCATGTAAGCCAGATGCACAAGGTGACGCAAGGTTGCACATGTGCACAGGGTGGCACATGCCTCTGACATTCAATTGTAGTGGTTAGAGGTCATGGCATATCAATTCTTCCCGCCCCCCTCTCACATAAAACAAGTAAACAAAAAATAACTTTAGTGAAATGACTCAAGTATTTTGGTATTAGCTTAATGTAGACATCATCATTGGGATTATGTATGTACCTGTTTGGTGCATTGAAAAGAGAATAGCCAGATTGTAGAAATTTACGTGAGTTCCAAACAATCCAATTATATTTAATTTATATCTACATCATCAGGTTTACGTTTCAAAATGAAAGCACCCACATTCATCAGTGTCTTAAATTACACCCACATCATCAGGTTTACATTTTGAAATCATTTTAACCTTTAGCCAAGCTGTATAATGTAGCTGAATAGTATCAAAAGGTGGAGCTAAAAAGTGACTTTGAAGCAAGTATGCCAAAGCCTGTGACCCTAGACCACTGATCTTTTCCATAAATGGAGCAATAGATTTGGCTGCAATGGGAGGAGATCCTGGTTAAAGGAAGGGACTTTATTTATTTATTTATATTGAATTTGATTTATTTGTTATATTTTTTACTTTTTCATATTTTATTTATATTTTATTTTATTTTTCATTTTTTTATTGACAACTTCTATACTTACATACAAAAAACACATGATATTTCCCTCCCCTCCCCCATTCTACTTTAGAACTCCATCATATCCCCTCCCTCTCTCCATTAGTCTCTCTTTTAATTTGATGTCATCATCTTTTTTTTTCTATTTTGAGGGTCTTGCAGAGGTATTGCTAGGCACTGCAAGATCATGGATATCGAGGCCAATTTCTGTCTGGGCAGTTGCATTGTAAGAAGTCATACCCTTCCTTTGGCTCTTCCGTTCTATCCGCCCCCTCTTCCGCAATGGGCCCTGAACCTTGGAGGGTGTGACAGAGGTGTTTCAGTGCTGGGCACTCCTCCATCCCTTCTTCTCAGCACTATGTTGCCTTTTGGGTCATCCCATTGGTCATCACCATCTGAAAAGAGAAGCTTCTTTAACCAGAAGTGAGAGTAGCATTAATATGTGAATGTGAACATTAAGTGTAGTGCTTTCAGGGCAGCTTGGTGGGAATAATATATACATTTAGTCAGACAAGAACAGGCTTTATACCCCTAAGGCTCATGACCTCCCCTGCCATAGACTTTTGCTTAGGTTTTTCAGTACCAGGTATGTATTCCCTCCCATAGAGAGGGCCTTCAGTCCAATTATGGAGCAGTTGGTTACCCCAAGAGTAGACATGCCACTATTACAACCATTCAGTCATTGGGCCTATATGGCCAAACTTGAATATTCAGCATCCACTGTTTTCACTGCTGATGACTTCTGTCTCCCATATGGCTGCATGCAGTGCAGCTTTTTCCAGCTTTCAGTTGGCTGGTCTACAGGGAGAAGGTTTTCTGCTCATCACCAGCTTGCTTTTTCAGTGACCTTGCCTCTCAGGCAAGAGATATCTTCAGCAATAGGGTCTTACTATTGCTCCTCTATTCACAATAGCTAGGAAATGGAACCAGCCTAGATGTCCCTGCACAGATGAATGGATAATAAAGATGTGGTACATTTACACGATGGAGTTCTATTCAGAGGTAAAGAAAAACAAAATTATGAAATTTGCAGGGAAATGGATGGATCTGGAAAGGATTATACTAAGTGAGGTAACCCAGGCTCAGAAAGCCAAACGTCACATGTTCTCTCTCATATGTGGATCCTAGCTACAAATGTATAGACTTGTGTGTGAACTGGAACCAAAAATAGGTACCAGAAACCAGTAAGGTGTAAAAGGCTATAAGGGAGGGAGGAAAGGGAAGGACTTAAGTGTATGGTATTGCACATATGTAAGTAGAAGAACAGATTACAGGGAGGGGAATGGCCTAAGCGAGGCCATGGGAAGAGAATGCGTAAAAGAAGGGAAGGGGGAGGGTCAATCTAAATTCAAGATATTATGAATAAGACTTATGTAAACCTACTTTTCTGAAGAATGGCACATCTAGAAGCTGTAGATTGTTACTAGAAAATTTTCATTGCCTGGGATGGGATACCTTCCAGTGAGTTATTTTTATTTTTTATTTTTATTTTTGGAGAGAGAGAGGGAGAGGAAGACAGAGATGGGCGTGCCAGCAGCCTCTCAGCTGCTGCAAATGAAATCCAGATGCGTGCGCCCTCTTGTGGTCAAGTGCGGCATTGCGCCCTTGCGTCACTTTGCATCTGGCTAAACATGGGACCTGGAGATTGGAACTGCTGGAGATTGGAATCAGCATTCTTAGGCTTAGGAGGCAGGCGCCTTAACTGCTAAGCCATCTTTCCAGCCCTGATTTTTTTATTTTTATTTATTTATTAGAGACAGAGAGAGGGAGTGAGAATGGGCACACCAGGGCCTCTAGCCACTGCAAACGAACTCCAGGTGCATGTGCCACCATGTGCATCTTACGAGGGACCTGGCAAATTAAACCTGGGTCCTTAGGTTTCATAGGCATGTGCCTTAACCACTAAGCCTTCTCTCCAGCCCATATTTTATTTTTTATTTATATATTTGACACACACAGAGAGAAGCAGATAGAAAGAGGGAGAGAGAATAGACATGCTGTAGATAGACTCCAAATGCATATACCACTTTGTACATTTGGCCTATGTGGGTCCTGGATTCTAATCTGGGTCCTTTGGCTTTGCAGGTAAGCGCCTTAACCACTAAGCCATCTCTCCAACCCTAAATTTTATTTTTTTATTGACAACTTCCATAATTATAGTCAATAAACCATTGTAATTCCCTCCCCCTCCACTTTCCCCTTTACAGCTCTACTCACCACCATATCCCCTCCTGCTCTCAATCAGTCTCTCTTTTATTTTGATGTCATCATCTTTTTTTCTATTCTACTGGCCTTGTGTAGGTAGTGTCAGGCACTGTGAGGTCATAGATATCCAGGCCATTTTGTATCTGGAAGGGCACATTGAAGGAGTCCTACCCTTCTTTTGGCTCTTACATTCTTTCCACCACCTCTTCCACAATAGACCTTTGAGCCTTGGAAGGTATGATAAAGATGTTTCAGTGCTGAGCACTCCTCTCCCACTTCTTAGCACAGTGGTGCCTTCTGAGTCATCCCAACATCACCACCATCTGAAAAGAGAAGCTTCTCTAACCAAAAGTGAGAGTAGCATTAATTTATGGGTATGAACATTAAGAGAAGTGCTTAGTGGGCAGTTTGGTGAACATAGTATATACATTTAGCCAGGCACCAGCAGATGTTATACCCCTAGGCTGTAGGTTTGTCATAAATAGCCTTTATTTAGTTGAGATATGTTTCTTCTATTCCCAGTTTCTGTAGGACATTTACCATGTAGAAATGTTGGATTTTGTCAAATGCCTTTTCTGTATCTGAGATGATTATGAGATTTTTGTCCTTCAGTCCATTTATATAGTGTATTACATTTATCAACTTGCTTATGTTTGAACCATCCCTGCATCTCTGGGATAAAGCCTAGTTGGTTGGGGGGAAGGATCTTTCTGATACATTCTTGTATTCTGTTCACCAATATCTTGCTGAGAATTTTTGCATCTATGTTCATGAGGGAGATTGGTCTGTAATTTTCTTTTTTTGTTCTATCTTTGGCTGGTTTTGGTATCAGGTGATGCTGGCTTTGTAGAAGGAGTTTGGTTGAATTCCTTGCTTTTCTATTTTATGGAAAAGTTTTAGAAGTGTTAGTTCTTTTGTAAAGGTCTGGTAAAATTCACCAGTAAATCCATCTGGGCCTGCACTTTTTTTAGTTGGGAGATTTTATATATATATATAACTGGTTGGATCTCTGCACTTGTTACAGGTCTATTTAAGTGGTTAATCTCATCTTGATTTAATTTTGGTAGGTCATATAAATCAAGGAAATCATCTGTTTCTTTCAGATTTTCAAACCTAATGGAGCATATGTTCTTAAAGTATGTCCGTAGCATTTTCTGAATTTCTTTGGTATCTCTTGTGACGGTGCCTTTTTCATCTCTCATTTTATTAATTTGTGTCTCTCTTTCTTTTGGTCAGATTTGCTAAGGGTTTATCAATCATCCTTTCCAAGAACCAACTCTTTGTTTCATTGATTCTTTGTATTTTGGGGGGAGGATTTTATATTTCATTAATTTCTGTCTTAATCTTTATTATTTCTTTCTATCTACTGACTTTTGGTTTGCCCTGTTCTTCTTCTTCCAAGGTCTTAAGGTGAAGCATTAAGTTGTTTACCTGTGACCTTTCTAATTTCTTAATATAGACATTTAAAGCTGTAAATTTTCCTCTTCATTGTGTCTCAAAGATTTTGCTATGTTGTGTTCTCATTATTATTTGATTCTATGCATTTTTTTATTTCTTTCTTGATTTCTTCATTGATGCATTCATCATTTAGCAGCCCTTCTGGCTTGTAAAGTTTGTGTTGAATAATCTGCTGTGATCCTGATGGGCTTGCCTTTGTATGTGACTTGATTTTACTCTCTAATTACTTTCAATATATTTTCTTTGGTTTGTGTGTTTTGTAGTTTAATTATAATATGACAGTGAGTTTCTTTCCTGCTTTTGTCTGTCTGGCATTAGAAAGGCTTCTTTTATCTGTATTGACATCACTTTCCCTATTTGGGGGAAGTTTTCTTCAATGGTTTTGTTGAAAATATCTGCTATGCCTTTGGAGTTAAATTCTCCTTCTGCTGTGCCCTGAATGTTTGATCTCTTCATAGTGACCTGAATGTCTGAAACTCCCATTCATGCCTTCCTACTAGCTTGTCTTTCTCTTTGTTGGACTGTATTAGATCTGCCACCTGGTCTTCTAGGTTAGGTATTCTGTCCTCTCCTTGATCCATCCTACTGGTGAGACCTTCTGCTGAGTTTGCTATTTGACTTACTCTGTTTTACATTTCTTATATTTCTGATTTGTACTTTTTTATTATTACTACTATTTCCTTACTCCTGTCTTGTATTGACCTCCTTGTTTTTTGTTTTGTTTTATTTTGTTTTGTTTTGTTTTGTTCTGCTTTGTTTTTGTTTTATTTTATTTTGGTTTTTGAGGTAAGGTCTCACTCTAGCTTAGGCTGACCTGGAATTCACTGTGTAGTCTCAGGGTGGGCTTGAACTCATGGTGATCCTCCTGCCCCTGACTCCCAAGTGCTGGGATTAAAAGCATGTGCCACCACACCTTGCTTGATCCCCTTACTTCATTAAGTTGTTTTCCTGTGTTCTCCTTCAGGAGTTGGTTTTCTTCTCTTTCCTTTGATTTCCTTAAGCGTAGATATAATCTTTTTTTTTTTTTTTTTGAAACTTTTGTCAGGCATTTCTTCTGAAATAGTCTCACTTGAGATAATTTCTGATGGATTTATAGTTTTTGGTGGGATTGTATTGTCTTGATTTTTTTGTGTTTTCTTGTATTATAATGCAAAGATTTTTGCATCTTCAGTCAATTTGATTGTTGCATTTTCTGGTTATCAGCTATGTTCTTAGCCATGTTAATTCAATTTTATATATATTTAGCATAGGAATTTAAGGTGCCAAGTGTAGCTCTTAAACTCCAAGAAGACAGCAGAAAATGGCTCTAGGTGTTGCATTTGCCTACTATTCAAGTATCCTAGTATATTGGGTGGAACAATTTACTGGAAAATTCTAAAATAAAACTGAACAGTATACATATTCAATCCAAACTGGCAGAGTATTTATGCAGTAGTGGGGATTAAAACAAACACCTAATCTGTTAAAGCCAAAGTTCCTAAGGTATGTGCTTCCCCACCCCCTTAATCCTGTCAACTGGGACGCTGAGAATTCTGGTTGTTACTGTAAATGAGGTGAAATTTCTGGACAATTACAGCTTTATAGCTGGGAAAGGAAGAAAGGCCTTAAGCAGCTGCCAGTTGTGGCAAAATTCCTCTTTTTGTATTGGTGAGAGGCTTCCTGGGTTGGAGGGGGGCTTCTTTTTCTTATGCCCTCTAAATTTTCCCTGTCTTTGTATCCTGTCTCACTATAAGAATGTATAAGAATGAGAACTAGAATTAGGAATACATTTAAATTACATACCCAAAGAAAAGTTGTGAGAATTGCCTCTCAGGCTATTTGTAAAAGTTAAGAGGATGAGTGTATCAGTAAGCTTAACCAGATGGCCTAGACATGGTAGAGGGTATCGGGTAAAACAAGATATTTGGTGGATATGGTGGCTCATGCCCTTAGTCCTAGCATGTAGGGAACCAAAAATAGAGATAGACCAGCTAGGGCTACACAGTGAGACTCTGTCTTGAAAAGCCCAAAAGAAAAAGAGAATGTTTATATAGATAAGGATTGGAAATAATTAGCAATGGTAGTGAAAAGGAGTTGTGTAGGACCTGTGGCCCATTGTAGTGTAGGTGGCATCAGTTTGTAATTGACACAGTTGCTTTCTCTTCACTATTATCACCACTTTTGGGGGAGGGGGACAGGGTCTCATGTAGTCCCAGGGTGGCCTACAACTTCCTAAGTAGCTGAGTGACCTTGAACTCCTGTTTCTCCCTAATCACCCTTGTCTCTACCTCCAAAGTGCTAGGATTATAAGCATGTGCCATCATACCAGAATTCGTGCTATATGCATGTTAGGCAAGCTTTCTACCCACTGTGCAGAGTCCCCACCCCTCTATCACCATTTTTTTTTATTCAGACCTTTCTCACCAATAATTCTCTGTAGCCAACAGGAAGAAACACAAGTTTAATCAAAAGGGAGGGTTTGTGGAAAAACTTAATGACATGAAAATATGAATACATTCAACCTATAAATAAAAAAAAGTTAGAACAAAGAGATTGTTACACAAAATTTGAAACACAAAATTGATTTGTAAGAAGTTATTTGATTTCCAAAGTTAATAAACATACTGGGTTCACAGATTTCCTGGCAATGTATATGTGCTAAGATCTCTGAGCTCTAGCAGATGCTAAACTAGCACTGCTTGAAGTCACATAATGATAACATAGTGTTTTCTTCCTTGTTTATTTATTATATGTTTCTTTAGAGTCTAAACATAACTAATTTTCCTCTCTATCCTTCCCTTGTTTTAATTTTAATTTAATTAATTAATTTATTATTATTATTATTATTATTTTTTTTTTTATTATTTTTGTTTTTTTTCGAGATAGGGTCTTGCTGTAGCCCACATCTGACCTGGAATTCACTATTGCAGTTTCAGGGTAGCCTCGAACTCATGGCAATCCTCCTACCTCTTCCCCCCCTCCCCCCACCAACCAAGTGCTGGGATTAAAGGCATGTACCACCATGCCCAACCCTTCCTTATTCTTTATAATAGAGACTACTTAATTAAATAATAAGACTGTATTTGCTTATGTTTATAAAGTTCAAAGATTTTAGAAGGAAACAGCTTCTTATTAAACAAACTTCCCTAACATATTTTCTAAAGCCATTTTTCTTTTGAAAGTCTGGGGGTGAGGAGTGTGGATTTAGATAGAACCTAAAAATTTATAACTTTCTGGAATAGGCAGTTAATTGGCTATTTCCTATTTTTATACTCTGCTTATACTCCAAAATCAACCTCCTATCTGAGAGAACAAAGTACCAAGCCCACTTTTAAGGATCTCCTTAGATAGTTTAGTAAGGGTATGTATGTTTCTGTAAGATAAAATATCAGAATCCAGCTAATGAGAAATCTTAGTATTCTTCAGAAAGCCTCACACATGTGTGTCCAATGTTAGAATCAAAGAGTTCTATTCTGTGGTTCAAGAAAAATTTACCAGTTTATCAGAGGAATAACTTGGGCTTTCCTAATCATTGCCAGCTTTAGTTTGCATATAACTGAATAGGTCAATAACTCATCCCATCTGTTGACAGGTAGTAGTAGTGTGGTAGACTTTTGAAAGAAGTTATTCAAGTGCTATCACTTATTTCTTTATAAAGGTTTAAAGGTACATGAGTCACTGACATTTCAAAAATCTGTTTTACTTTAGCACTTGCCTCTCTGTCTTTGTTTTCTAGGGTCAGTGATGAGAAGGATGCACGAGGGTATCTTCAGGCTTTAGCTTCTAAAATGACTGAAGAATTAGAAACATTGAGAAATTCCAGCCTGGGTACACGAGCAACAGTAAGTTCTCCCATTTTGCAAGGAGGCTCGTTATTTTAAAGAAAGTAAGGCACAAAATCTGATCATGTCAATTTGTCCAAAAGTAAAAGCTTTCATGGGAAATAAGTTAGTTCAGGTCTTTTCCAGTTTAGAAAATCGTAATACATCACTGCTAGTTGTAATATTAATAAATAGTCATTGTCAAAGGAACTATTAAAAAAACCACAAACCCAGGACTGTGTTTGCTGTGCAGGGATGAGGACCGTGGTCCAATCCCCACGATCCACATAAAGAGCTGGACGTGGCAGGGCATGTCTGCGACTCCAACACAGAAGGGAACAGAGATAAGAGAATGGCTGGGATGCCTTTGTCAGCCAGTCTGAACTGGAAAATGAGTAGCTACAAGTTCAGTAAAAGACTCAGTCTCAGAGAAATAAGGTGGAAGAGCAATAGAGGTCACCCAGCATCTTCACCTGGCTTCCACGTGTGCCAGAGGAAATGTATCTATACACACATGTATATACCCCACACACCTACCACACATAATATGTGCATACACACACACACACACACCCGTAGTCTTTTAGGTATAGTTGCAGTAATTTTTGAGTTTAATAAAAATATATTTTCTTCTCTATTTTTAGCACAGTAACTTCTAAATTCATTTCAATTGTGAAATGTAAATGTTCATAAAATAGGAAGGAAGTAAAATATATTATTTCATAGGATATGCCTTGGAAAATGCGTCGTTTTGCAAAACTGGATATGTCAGCTAGACTAGAATTGCAGTCAGCTCTGGATGCAGAAATAAGAGCGAAACAGGCTATCCAAGAAGAGCTGAACAAAGTGAAAGCATCTAACATCATAACGGAATGGTAAGAGTCAGTCACTTTGTCCTACTAGAACAATTTCTAAGTTGGTTAAAAATTATTTGGAAGGAAGTTACACATTTAATAAAGAAAAAGTCACGCTCAGAGTGACTGGGAATGTAGCTAAATGGTAGAGTGCTTGCTTACCTGGCATGCACAAGGCCCAACTTTGATTCTAGCACCAGAAAAAAAAAAGTTAGGAAGACTTAAAAAGAATTTAATGTAAGTACTACGGAAATTTCAATCCAGCTTTGTTTTCCTCAGGCCGGTCCATAAAGTGACATTATATTCCATTCTTTTATTTTTCTCCTTATTTATAAAACTTATAAAATTAAAATTTTATTCTTTTATATCTAAAATTCTTACACATTCAGGGGTTATCTTATTGTATAGAAATGCAACATATAGAATAGAATGAAACATCTGAAAATTATGGCTTCTACCATAGATCTTTTATATGTATGTATGTATGTATGTCATGTATATTCACATATACATAAATATATGTTAAATTATTTATTGCACATATGGGGAGCATGCCAGAGTCTCTTGCCACTGCAAATGAACACCAACACCACCTTTTGTGTCTGGCTTTCCTTGGGTGGCTGGGGACTTGAACCCTGGCCAGCAGGCTTTGCAAGTAAGCACCTTTAACTGCTGAGCCATCTTCCAAGCCCTTTCCAAAAATCATTTACAACTGTTTGTTCTATTGATGAAATTTCATAATAGCAAGGTAATTGTAGTATTTTTCACGTTCCTTTATTTATTCAAAAGCAAACAACTCCTAGTCTCCAAGACAGTTAACTAATAAACTTATTCCTTGATTCTTGTTACAACAGTAGGACAAATTTACTCCAAATACCTAAACTGAAAAGCTGGGTTAGATATAAACCTTATTCAGAACTAAGTCAGTATAGGTGATACACAGGAACAATAGTAGGTTCACTTTACAAACAAAACTTTTGCAAGATGAAAATGTTATACAGATTGTATGCGTACAATAGTATGCATAACTCCAGTTAACTCCAGTATACATTTTAGAAGGTCAAGAGGGTATAGTTTAAGTATTTTCATCACAATAAAGTTTTTGAAAAGAAAAAAAAAAAATACTGATGTTCAAAATATCAGAAGTTCCAAAAGCATGAGTAAAATATATAGGGCTGGGATGGAGAAATGGCTTAGCAGTTAAGGCATTTGGCTGCGAAGCCAAAGGATCCTGGTTCGATTCTCCAGGACCCATGTACACCAGATGCACAAGGGGCGCATACATCAGGAGTTCATTTGCAGTGGCTGGAGGCCCTGGCATGCCCATTCTCTCTCTGTCTGCCTCTCTTCTATCTCTCTGTCTCTGCTTACAAATAAATAAATAAATAAATAAAAATTCAGTTAACTGTGTGGTGCCTTTGGCCTTAAGTCACAGACATTGATGTCTTTAATCATATCACAGGACAGATATGTGGCACCCCTATTGAACTAAAGTTTTTTTAAAATAAATTTGTGGCATTTGTAAGAATTTTTTCTGGGGAATGAGAATTAAACCTTGTATAAAGAACTACCACCTGGAAATGGCTCTGAGGTTAAAAGCACTTGCTTGCAAAGCCAGGGTTCAATTCCCAGTACTCACATCAAGCATGATGTATTAAGTGGCACATGTGTCTGGATTTTGTTTGCTGTGGCCAAAGGTCCTAGCACTCCACCCCATACACACACACGTAAATAAATAAATAAATACACTTTTTTTGTTTGTTTTGTTTTTGAGGGTTTTTTGTTTTTTTGTTTGTTTTTTAAATTTATTTATTTATTTATTTATTTATTTGAGAGAAAGAGAGAGAGAATATGGGCATGCCAGGGCCTCCAGCCACTGAAAACGAACTCCAGAAGCATGCACCACCATGTGCATCTGGCTTACATGGGACCTGGAGAATCATACTGGGGTCCTTAAGCTTTACAGGCAAACACCTTAACTGCTAAGCCATCTCTCCAGCCCTGATTATGTGTTTTTAAGGTAGGGTCTCACTCTAGCTCAGGCTGACCTGGAATTCACTATGTAGTCTCAGGGTGGCCTCAAACTCATGGCAATCCTCCTACCTCTGTCTCCCAAGTGCTGGGATTAAAGGCTTGCGCCACCATGCCCAGCTTACATAAATGTGTTTTTTTAATAGATTTTATTTATTTATTTGAGAGAGAAAAAGAGGGAGAGGGAGAGGGAGAGAAAGAGAATGGGTGCACAAGGGCCTCCAGCCACTCCAAAGAATTCCAGACGCATGCACCCCCTTGTGCATCTGGCTTACATGGGTCCTAGAGAATTGAACCGGGATCCTTTGGCTTTGCAGGTAAACACCTAACTTCTAAGCCACCTCTCCAGACCCATAAATGTTTTTTTTAGAAAGAACTATTGAATATCATGCTCAGTGTTATAATTTGGATTATGACCTTTTCTTTCTCTAAGATATTTGTTCACAAAGCAGAGATAAGGATCATATTTGAAATTATAAACTTAACAATATACTTCAATTTCATGGTTGTCTACAAAGTCTTAATAGAACTTCATAATTAACCTTTGATTTTATAACTTTTTAATTTACTTTTATTTTTGATTTTATATCATTTTAATTAATAATTTCGCTCTTGTTGGCATACTTTCTATAAAAGGCTTTGCTGTCCATATAGTTTCCCTTGGTACTTATCTGCTGTCCTCTCAACTGTGCTTTCACACATGATAGCAGATCCTCCACTAGGGAACCACACCCCTGCCCTGGCAGCTGTCATCAGACCTGAAATAAATGAGCCTGGCTCAGCTCCATAAATGTACAGCAGAGTAAGGCAGTTTGTGTTTGTCCTTCTTGCAGTAGCTTGGAGTCCTCTAATTATCCTGACAGATATTTACTTATTTTATTTTCTTGTATGTGTGTGACTTAGTATGTGTATGTAGCGTGTGCATGTGTATGTACCCCTGCAGTGCTCCATGCCCATACACTTGCCTGCCAGGGATAAGGGAAAGTGTTCATCTGAGGTACTGGACCTTCATGTCAAGTGTCCCCTTCTTATTTGAGCCAGAATCTCATACTGATAACCAGAGCTGACTCTTTTTAGCAGCCAAGGAGATTCCCTGGTCTTTTTGCTTCCCTTTGTGGGACTGGGCTACTCCTACTTGGCTGTTCATGTGGGATCTGAAGATTCAAACTCTGGAGGTTTCAGACCCCATGCTTATGCAGGAAGAGTGCTTAACTGCTGAGCCATCTCACCAGCCCCCTGACAGATATTTAAACCACATAAGCCCAGCTGCACAAAATTAGTGATGGTTTTCTTTTCCCTTTTAAGTAAATTGAAAGACTCTGAAAAGAAGAACTTGGAACTACTCTCAGAAATCGAACAACTAATAAAGGACTCCGAAGAGCTTAGATCTGAAAAGGGTATGGAACTATGTTTGCATTCATCAGGGCTTACTGTTTTGTTATGAATGTGTTTTATTACGAAAGAATCAAGTTACTGTGTAGATAGGAGAACTGGTTACTTGATCACTCAGTAATCTGACACTCATGTAGGAATATACTTATATATGTTGTATACACACACTCTGTCTCTCAGCTTGCTGGCCTGAATCATTATGTTTTATTCAATATACATTGCTTTAAGAAATTAAAGTGTCAAAAGAAGTCATTTTGCCATAAATTTACTGTTCTTTTAGTGTCATGAAATATTTCACAAATAACTTTTATGATTGCAAAAAAAACTTTCATAATGTACTTTATAATCTAAAATGAATGAAGTATTGCTCCAACAGTGACAGTGTATATTAACAGTCAGAACTTATTAAAGGTACTTGAATTGAAGGGTCTTGTGTGTACCCAGGTTGGCTTTGAATTCAAGATTATCTTGCTCCCAATCCCAACTAGTACTGAGACTAATTTATTAGCACTTTTTTGGGGGGGGGGTTGAGGTACAGTGTCCAGTTTCACTCTAGTCCAGGCTGACCTTGAATTCACTATGTAGTCTCAGGATGGCCTTGAACTCACGTTGATTCACCTACCTCTGCCTCCCAAGTGTTGGCATTAAAGGTGTGTGCTACCACACATGGCTATTGCACTTTTTTTTTGAGAGATTGAGAAAGACAGAGAATGGGCACACCAGCAGCCTCTCAGTCACTATGAACAAACTCCAGGCATGTGTGCCCCCTTGTGGTCAAGTGTGGCATTGTGCCCTTGTGTCACTTTTGTGTCTGGCTAAACGTAGGACCTGGTGAATCAAACAGGCATTCTTCGGCTTTTGCAGGCAGGCGCTTTAACCACTAAGCCATCTCTCTAGCCTATGTTAGCGCTTAAAATTTTTTTTGTTTATTTTTTATTTATTTTATTTATTTATTTGGTTTTTAGAGGTATGGTCTCTCTCTAGCCCAGGCTGACCTGGAATTCACTATGTAGCTCAGGGTGGCCTTGAACTCATGGTGATCCTCCTACCTCTGCCTTCTGTGTGCTGAGATTAAAGGCATGTGCCACCATGCCTGGCTACTTTTTATTTACTTACTTGATAGTGACAGACAGAGAAAGAGGCAGATAGATAAGAGAATGGGCACACCAGAGTCTCCAGTCACTACAAATGAACTCCAGATGCATTTGCCACCTTGTACTTCTGGCTTATGTGGGTACTGTGGAATCAAGCCTCGAACTGGGGTCCTTTGGCTTCACAAGCAAGCGCTTAACCACTAAGCCATCTCTCCGGGCCCTATTAGCACTTTTTAAAAAATTTTTTAAATTATTTTTTATTTATTTTTGGAGAGAAAGACAGAGAGAGATAGGCAGAGAGGGAGAGGGAGACAGAGATGGGCGTGCCAGCAGTCTCTCAGCTGCTGTGAACGAAATCCAGATGCGTGCGCCCCCTTGTGGGCAAGTGTGGCATTGTGCCCTTACCTCACTTTGCATCTGGCTAAACGTGGGACCTGGAGATGGAACCACTGGACATCGGAACCAGCGTTCTTAGGCTTAGCAGCCAGGCGCCTTTAGCCACTAAGCCATCTCTCTAGCCCCTGTTAGCACTTTTTATGTGCCTACAATATGCAGAATCTTGTGGGGATTCATTCCTAGAATAATCAAGGAAATGATGTACAAAATAGCTACAGATGAATCTAATTCAGTATTAATAATTCAAGTAGAGATTTGTTTTTGCACTTCATTGTCTTCTTTCTGTTTAATGGTTACATTGTTTGTGTTGTGAGATTTCCCAGCATTGATTGCCATTTTGCAATTTTTCTGTTGACTAAAAACTAAGAATGAGTGTTTCCTGGCTATAAAAAGGGATATTTTAAATGCAGCTCTCTAAAATTTAAGTTTCTAATAAAGCCCATTACTAAATATTGAACTAATTAATGGACTTTATATTTTACCTGAGGGCTTCTGTCATTCCTCAGCCTCGTGACACAGAGAGGATAAAACTAGTTGAGTCTTTACATCTGCTTGTAAAACTTTAGAGAACAGAGGTTAACCACATAAAGGCATTAAAGTACCTGTTGCTCAATACATTTTTGTTACTTGAATTTCATAATGGACAAGAAAAGCAAAGAGCCACCAAAAGTGCCTAGAACTCCAGTTAAGAGCATAAGCCATCATACTAAGATGATGATCATGCTTGGCTTTAATTCATGAAGGGAAGAAAGAGAGAGATTATTTAAGAAAAAAATTACATAAGACATGGATGGCTTGTGAGCCTCACAATTCAGCAAGGATGACACCAATGCTAATATTTGTCTCATTACCTTATGAAGGCATGTTCAAGCATTTTGTTAGATTTTGAGTATTATAAAAATAAAACTTCATTATAATAATGTACTTAGATACTTAAATAATATGTCATTCTATGTTATAACAATGTTCTAAGCTACTTAATATATGATGTGTTATAACAGTGTGCTATATGCTGCTTAAATAATGTCATGTTTATAAAATGGGAGCAAAGACATTTTTTATGCTTGCTTACTGTCATGTCTCCAGTATTTAGAACAATAATCTGGTACATCATAGGCTCTCAACAAATACTTGCTTACTGCTGAATTTCTGAGCATAGTATCTGTCTACTAATTATGGTACATTAGAAAATTAACAATAACATTCCTAACTAAAAATGGTGTGATAAGTTGTTTCTGCTTTATCTTCCCTGGTATTTATCATCATTTCTGTGTTGTGAGAATTATTTTAGAAATTATATGTTTAAATGTATTATATCTGAGAAGTGTGTAACTTTTTAGAAATTCATTTGAGAAAAACAGATTTGATTTCACTTTTTAGTAAACCATTACTTTAAATGAAAAGGTTGGTTTTTTAAATATTTTATTAATTATTTTTATTTATTTTTGGAGAGAGACACAGACAGAAGACAGAGAGGGAGAAGGAGACAGAGAATGGGCACACCAGCAGTCTCAGCTGCTGCGACCAAAATCCAGATGTGTGCGCCCCCTTGTGGGCAAGTGCAGCATTGCTCCCTTGCATCACTCTCCATCTGGTTAAACGTGGGACCTGGAGATTGGAAATGCTGGAGATTGGAACCAGCGTTCTTAGGCTTAGGAGGCAGGTGCCTTAACCGCTAAGCCATCTCTCCAGCCCTTTTTTTTTTTTTTTTTTTTTTTTTTTTTTTTTTTTTTTTGAGGTAGAGTCTCACTCTAGCCCAGGCTGACCTGGAATTCACTATGTAGTCTCAGGGTGGCCTTGAACTCACAGTGATCCTCCTACCTCGGCCTCCCAAGTGCTGTGATTAAACCCGTGCGCCACCATGCCCGGCTAAATGAAAAGGTTTTTGTAATTAAGTACATTTATCACTCCATAATTTTTTAGATCCTATATACTGAATTGTGTGTCCCATCTGCTTAAAACCATTATTTTTAAAAATATTTTATTTTTTATTTATTTATTTGAGAGAGAGATATACAGAAATAGGCAGGTACAGAGAGAGAGAGAGAGAGAGAGAGAGAGAGAGAATGGGTGCGCCAGGGCCTCCAGCCACTGCAAACGAACTCCAGATGCATGCACCCTCTTGTGCATCTGGCTTATGTGGGTCCTGGAGAATCAAGCCTTGAACCGGGGTCCTTAGGCTCCATAGGCAAGCATTTAACCGCTAAGCCATCTCTCCAGCCCTTAAAATCATTATTTTTAAAAGGTTATTTCAGACTCTTTTTTTTTATTATTATTTGAGAGAGAGAGAGAGAGGAAGAGGCAGAGAAAGAGAGAGAATGGATGTGCCAGGGCCTTACAGCCACTGTGAATAAACCCCCTTGTGCACATGTGCAACATTGCACGCTTGCGTCACTTTTGCATCTGGCTATACATGGGACCTGGAGATTTGAACAAGCGTTCTTAGGCTTCACAGGCAGGCACCTTAACTGCTAAGCCATCTCTCCAGCCCTAAAAGGTTATTTTAAAACAGAAACCCTGTTTTAGTGATAAATTATCTTAGCAAAAGCAGCCATAAACAAGCCCCTATTTTAACATTTTCTCCCACCTACCAAAAGATTTATATATTTTTTGTTTTTGTTTTTATTCATTTACTTTATTTATTTGTTTATTTATTTATTTATTTATTTATTTATTTATTTATTTATTTATTTATTTGAGAGTGACAGAGAAAGAGGCAGAGTGTGAGAGAGAGAATGGGTGCACCAGGGCCTCCAGCCACTGCAAATGAATTCCAGATGCATGCACCACCTTGTGCATTTGGCCTACGTAGGTACTGGGGAATTGAGCCTTGAACTGGGGTCTTTAGGCTTCACAGGCAAGCGCTTAGCCATGTTTACATTTTTTAATGATGTACCAAGAAATTTATTAAGTCAAAGGAGCATTGCATGGAAACTAGTGTGATTTAGCTTTTGCATGATACTCTATGTATTTTGTTTTTTTTAAGTATGTGGAATTAATATTGATCAGCCTTGAGATATAATAGTGTTTGAACAGACAGGAGAGGGTGCCCATGAAAATTAGTTTTGATTGTTCTACTTTAAAAAAAAAGTTGCTGCTGTCTTCTAGGTATAGAGCACCAAGACTCACAGCATTCTTTCTTGGCATTTTTGAATACGCCTACCGATGCTCTGGATCAATTTGAAGTAAGTATTAAACTTTTAAAAATAGCCTCTGATTAGTATAAACTTACTCTGTGACTCAAAATGTACTTGCTATAAAGTTGTTTTATTGCACACCACAAAAGAGAGCCTAGACTCTTATATATAAACAAGAACACAGAAAAGAAATATGTTCTACATTCTAATGGTATAACTTGTTTTTTTAACAAAAAACATCTAAGAAAGGTCTAAAAATGAAAGCCATTATTAGATTTAAAAGCAGTTCCAATACCCCTAAGAAAGAGTAATAGCAGAAAAAATCCCAACTTTTGTAATAATATTTTTCTCTATATTGTAGAGCTGCAATAAAAATAAGTGAAAAATGTTGGAGTTCACAATAGCGTATTGCTTGTTCTTATTCAAAATTTCTCTTTGGTGAAAAAAATATAATAAGAAATGCTTTTTGTTAAAAGTATTACATATACTCTGTTAGGCAGATTTCACAGCAGTGACATAGTGATTATATAGCTCTTTGTCATTTCTTATCTTACTACTTAAAATTTTTGCTGAAAACAGATCAGCATCATGTTATAAAGTATGTTTGTCTCAGAACATATAAGTCAGTAATCATCACCTTATTCAACAGATTTAAGTCATTTATCTATGTGCATGGCTCTGTTCTAAGTGCTGGAGATATATTAACCAAAATAGACAAAATTCTCTTCTCAGATTTTGCTTATGTTCCAATGGGAAGAATTAGAACCAAAGGTTCTGATACTTATTTTGGTTGTTACTTTCATAACTGTGTGCATATAATTATTAATGATTGGTCATGAGCCTGCTTTTTTTTTTTTTACGTTTTTGATACAGTAGATAAATTTCATTCCTTTGGGAAAGAAAAAAAGAATCACCCTTTGAAATGTATTTATTAATGACAGTGACTGCTTTTCTCATTTATTTGTTTGAACTAATGTCATTTGCCTTTCAATTGTTTTACAAAATTTTTGATTTATTATTTGTTTGTATTAAATTGCTTCATCCATATTTTCTATTTTTTTATTGCTGAATTCGTTAAATAGGATTCCTTTTCTTCTTCTTCATCCTCACTGATTGATTTTTTGGATGACGTAAGTCTTTGATTTTCAAACCAATGCATCATTCAGTAAAAAAGATCAGTGAATTGATTTGAAGAATTTGCCTAGTAATGCAGTCAGTTTTAGAAATATCACTTAGAAATTTATGTGGGCCAAATGCTTCTTATCTTAAATATAATTGTATATCATTATTAAGCATAATAAAATAAAAATATATTTTGAAAAATGCTTTGGCCATCAGAGAATCTCTATATTTCCATTCTTTGAAAGAAAAAGATTAAAATACTTAATTATTGTCACTATATATATTAGTAACTGCTCATTTTTATTTTTCATACTGTTTCTGTTTTAATTTCTGTTTTTCTTTTCAGCACTTTAATTTCTGTGTTGGTAAAAATAACCTTTGGTAGTATAATCAAAAAATAAAAATAAATTCTCTAGCAGATTTTATCATAACACAATAAGAGTATAAATCAATTTTTAATACTGACAGATTTCTAATGTGGAAGTGATTTAAGTTAACATATATAGTATATGCCTCACAAATTGACTGCATTATCATTTTCTGTCCTAAATTAATTTTGGTAGATTTAATAATTTAGAAGTTCATATTAAGTGAATTTAATGCATTCATTCTCTTTACAATGCTGTCTGTTACATACATTTTCTCTGTTCCACATTAGGCAATAGTAATCCTTGACACATAAAAGTTTCTTGCTGTTGAATAGTAGGACTTTCCAGAGATGAGGAAATAAAGAGTTCAATTAAATAAAAACATTGTGCATAAAAGTGTTTTTTAAATGAGGGGAAATTCTTTAAGTATTGTTACTAATATTTTGCTGAGTATAACATTATAGTCAGAAGATGATTTAGAATAATTTTACATTAAAGGAAATTTTTGTTTGTTTGTTTGTTTTGTTTTGTTTTTTGAGGTAGGGTCTCACTGTAGCACAGGCTGACCTGGGATTCACTCTGTAGTCTCAGGGTGGCCTCGAACTCACGGTGATCCTCCTACCTCTGCCTCCTGAGTGCTGGGATTTAAGGCATATGCCACCTCGCCTGGCTAGAACTTATTGATATAGATAATTTTTCAAATTATTGAGCAAAAAAGTTATTTTTGCTGTTTGAAATATGTATGCCAAAACATACATGTGTCCATTCAAAATAGAAATTTGTGCTATTCCTAAGACAAAGTATTATTCTGCATAATTCTGGAGTGTGATACAAAGAGAACTGTTGTAATAAACATGATATTTTTGTACAGTATGTTAAGTACCGAAGATGGTATTCTTAATACAGACTTAATTCACATTAGAAAGAATAAGAAAGTTTGAGTAAATTATTTACTTCTTCCCACTAAGTGAACTATTTTACTTTCCTTTGTAACAAACTCTAGTCTCTATCTTCTTCCCTCCCATAAAACCTCAGACTGTAATACATAGGAAAAATTTGTATTTCATCAAACAGATGAGCTCTTTTCACAGAATATCTTCAAGAATGCATCCCTTTTTGGCTGATTTCTGCTCTCAGAAACTCTCTGGCATCACTGCCTCCAGGTGTAATGAAAGTGCATCCAAATCACACCATTTTCTACTGCGCTTTTCCCTTTCTGCCCTTCACCCAGTTATGTAGCACAAGCTCAGATGAACACATGGCTAAATTTTATAACAGTACAGAGGAGCTCTTAGTAGGTAGTAAAAAGGAGTTGAGTACATAAAAGCTGCTCAATCTTGGTTCATGTTCTAGTCCCCCCCCCACGCACACACCCCAGTACTGAGGATTGAACCCAGGGCTTTGAGCCTGCTAGAGTGTTCTACACACTGAGCTCCATTCCCAGCCCAGCTTTCCAGATTCCCTTTTCTGCCCCCTCCCTCGTTCCCTCCCTACTTCTCTTTTCCTTCCTTCCTCTCCTATTTTTCCTCCCTTCCTCACTTCCCTCACTACTTCTCTCCCCTTCTCCCTCCCCCATCTCGCTGTCTTTTTTACCTCTTTTTTTTTATACTGCTGGGCAATATTCCAGTTCTTAAAAAGCATGATTTAGCAGTTCCATCCTCCCATTTTATTGGTAAAGCTTATAAGCTAGCTCGAATCTTGCCTATTAAACTTTCTAGGTAGGTAGTTTGAGAGACATTCCCTAACCTTTCTGTGCCTCAGTCTGCTCATCTGACAGATAATCTCATAAGGTGCTTTGAAGATGTAAAGAAACAACATATGCAACGACCTTAAGAATGCTAGCACTGTTTCGTTAATAAGTCAGGACTCTTCCTTCTCTAGTCTTTTAGTAGCTTCATAGTTCAAGTTCACTTCGATGCTTCATAGCTCTTTATCCCTTAACCTTCTACTCACCAGTAATGTGAACCACAATACCTTCTTTGTAATTGTCAAATCCTATTACTATTTTTTAAATATTTTATTTATCTGATAGAGAGAGAGAGAGAGAGAGAGAGAGAGAGAGAATGGGCATGCCAGGGCCCCCAGCCACTGCAAACAAACTCCAGACACATGTGCCACTTTGTACATCTGGTTTACGTGGGTACTGGGAAATCAAACCAGGGTCCTTAGGCTTTGCAGGCAAATGCCTTAACCACTAAGCCGTCTCTCCAGTCCCCCATTACTATTTTTAAAAAATCCTATTACTGGGGCTGGAGAGACGACTTAGTGGTTAAGGCGCCTGCCTGCTAAGCCTAAGAACCCAGTTCCAATCTCCAGATCCCACGTTTAGCCAGATGCAAAGTGATGCAATGCCACACTTGCCCACAAGGGGGCGCACACATCTGGAGTTCATACACAGCAGAGGCTGCTGGTGCGCCCACTCTCTATCTGTCCCCCTCTCCCTCTCTGTCTCTCTCTGTGTCTCTCTCCAAAAATAAAAATAAAATAAATCCTATTACTGGGCTGGAGAGATGGCTAAGCTATTAAGGCACTTGCTTGTGAAGCCTAAAAACTCACTTTCCATTCTCCATGTAAGCCAGATGCACATGATGGCACATGTATCTGGAGTTTGTTTGCAGTGGCTAGAGACCCTGGCATGTCCATTCTCTTGCTCTTCTCCTCACTGTCTCTAATAAATAAATAAAATGTAAAAAATCCTATTACTATTAAAAATGATTTTTTTAATATGGGGGAAGGTCAGCAGTATGCTCCTACTTAAAATTTTTTGTCTATTCTTAATTTATATTTTATGACACAAAGCTCTTTTTGTTTGTTTCCTGTTCATAACCACTCTTTTCAGAATTACCTGTTTATTTTATCATCAAAGTCATTGTAGAATGTTTTCTTTTTTAAAAAAAATACATTTTATTAATTTGAGAAAGAGGCAGAGAGAGAGAGAGAAAATGGATATGCCAGGGCTTCCAGCCACTACAAACGAACTCTAGATGTGTGTGCCCCCTTGTACATCTAGCTTACGTGGGTCCTGGAGAATCAATCTGGGATCCTTTGGCTTTGCAGGCAAACGCCTTAACTGCTAAGCCATCTCTCCGGCCCCTAAAATGGTGTTTTCAATGGCAGTATTCAGTCCTTGGCATACTTGGGTTCCACACCCAAGATTCTATACCCAAATTTGATAGTCCCCACTACTAGGTGTTTAGGTTTTTAAGGGATAATTGAATCTTGAGTGCTTCTTGTTCTAAATCTGATTGTATCATACATGGGTGTTTATATAATATATGACTTCCCCTATAGTAAATAGGCTCTAGTGCTTAACTAGCCCCTAATACCATCCTTCTCATTGTTTTCTGTCTTCTATCTCATTGCTGCAGAAAAGATTATGCTGAAGAGCTAAAATCTGAATTGCAGCTGGACTTTGTAGGTATGGAAGGGAGTAAGGTTTGTGGGAAGCACACTGGTAGGGATCAGGTTTTCTGTAGTGTTCTGTCTGCCATCCACCACTGTCATCCCCCCCCCGCCCCCACAAACCCTGTGTACTATGTTACTCTTGGAGTTTTGGGAGCTTTACTAATAATATATCCTCTCCTACCCTCTTATCCAGGCCTATTAAAACTACTTTTTTCTTTAAAGCAACAAACAACTCTCCCACCTGTAAATTTTCCTCAGTATGTTTTGTGTTTTGCCTTGTAATTTAAAATTCACATGAATTCTAGAATTTTTGTCAATATAGGAAGATTTTCAGAAGAGGGTGTTTTCTTTTAAGTCATTCTGTAGGTTAATCAGCCCCTTCTCTGTGTAGGAATAGCTTTGACAGAAAGGAAGCTTATATTGCTGCCAGTCATTGTCCCCTCCACCCCCAAAATACAGGGACAATCTGGCAAAGCAGCATGCATGTCATCACTCTGTTCCGTGACTCACGGGAGTCGAGACATTTGGGCTGTCCTTCTGGAGAAAGGACAAGAAGCCTAGCTGCTTAGTACCTTGTTTTTAGCCATTGTTTATCACAACCCCTTCCTATTTGTAAGAGTAACTTTGTGAGAAAGACTTTTTACTGGATCTTTGGAGCAAAAGGAGGTAGAGGTAAAGGCTTTTGTTAGGAGTGGTGAGTTACTTTTAAAAGAAATAGAGGACACTTTGATGAATGATCTATTTGGAAAGGCATTTTCCATATTTTAAAAAGCTATAGAACAAACATCACAAACCCTTCTGCTATGAAAATCATTGTTTCTTCTACCATTATCTTTTTCCTCAGCTCCACACCACATTCCCAATCTTAGACCACATCCTTTACACACCCAACAGGGTAAGGACAGATAGAAGTGAAAGTTCTACTGTCTGAAGTCCAGACATGGAAGAGAATTGTATCTGTATCCAACTGCCTCATCCACCTCATGTTTCTTTTCTCATATTCTTACACATAGAAAAACAAGAAATCTTACCAAACAACTTGAATTTCTTGTATTCAAACTACCAGAAGTGGGGCTGGAGGGATGGCTTAACAGTTAAGGCATTTGCCTGCAAAACCAAAGGACCCAGGTTCAATTCCCTAGGACCCATGTTAGCCAGATACACAAGGGGGCGCATGCATCTGGCGTTCGTTTGCAGTGGTTGGAGGCCCTGGTGTGCCCATTCACCCCCCTCTGTCAAATAAATAAATTTTAAAAAACAAAATACCAGAAGTGGTTCAGATTTCAGAGATTTTTTTTTTTTTTTTTTTACTATTTGGAATATTTCCCTGTAAACATCCCTAATCTGAAAATCTCAAATACTCTGCTGCTCAAGAACTTTTGTGTTCCAGATTTTCAGATTATAGATTTCCAATCTGTATATTATATTGTATATATTTCCTACCTTATTTGTTGTGTATGATGATATAATATATTTAGGCAATCTGGAAATAAAAACCGTGACTACATGGTCTGTCTCTTCTTCAGTGTTTTGTAAAATAAGTCTCCTAGAGTTCATTAAAACTGTTAGCAAAATTATGTGCACCTAAGAATATGGGATAATTCCTATTGATTTCTGACACAGAATTAAATACCAAGGTGTTTATTTTTTTATTAGAAAAAAATTACATGGTTGTGAATTATGCAATGTGGAGAGCAATAAATACCAAGAGAAACACCTAGTTTGCTAACTATGAAAGTTCAGAAGGATTCAGACAATATTGAATGAAAATTTCTAAATTTACAGGCTTTATGTCAGACATGGTATCTCTTGCCTGTGAGAATGTGAGAGTCTAGTGGAAGACACAAATGTACATAATTCCATATAGGAAGCTGAATAATAAAAGATATTAAAGGACAGAGGAAAGATCAGTTGGACAAGTTTCTAGAAGGAATAATGCCTGAGCTGGGTAGTAATAGATGAGACTATAAGTGGGCAGAATATAGGAGGAGGGCTAGGTATGGAGAAGACAGAGATTGAATTCTGTTTGCTGAAACAGAAAGGATGAGGCAGTGTCCTTTCTGAATCTCCCCGGTGATGAAAAATGAGTATGGTGATGCAGTCTTGGGCCACAAACAGTGATTTATTTTATCATACATTTCTGTCTTATGGAGCTTAGACCTAATCATCCCCATGTACAATAATTATTAAAAGGTTTTAACAGAGGGAAAACATAATTTCATTTTAAGACAAGTTGGAGATGCCTGAAGGACATTGTATGGCTTTGTCCAGCAGATAGTTGGATCTATGAGGCAGAAGCCTAAGGAAAAGGAATTGAGATTTGGCATTGACCAGCATGGAGAGCGAGTAGAAACCCCCAGGAGAAGTCTGAGCAGGAAGGCCGGAATAGACCACTTTGAAGGGGTGGAAGTTCAGGACTCTGCAACAAGGAGGAGAAGCACTGATTAGAGACAGTCTGGTTACAAAAACTAAAGGTGTGGAAGGCTTTAAGGAGCAGACTGGTCAGCAGCCTCCTGTATGCTGTTCAGATTGGACAAACAGTATATTAATTAGTACTCTGGTGATAGAGTGACCAAAGCAGAAGCCACACTGTTGTATTGAGAGGTGACTTGGAGAGTTAGGAAATGCAGGTGGTAGTTTTCTGCCATTTGAGGAAAGTTTCAACCTGGCAAAGGTTTGAATTCTAGCTCCACCACTCACCAATTGTAAGACCTAGAATTACTAAATGTGTTTTCTTCATCTTTAAAATAGAGATCATAACACCTACCACATGAGGGTTTGTCTGAGAATAAAGTTGGTATATGGAAAGCACCTATATATATTTTGCACATGATAGATGTTTACTATTATGACTATTAAGAGAGGAAAGAAATTAACTGGTGACTAGAAGAAGGAATAGGAGTTGATTTGTCATGAGACTTTGTTTCTGTAACTGCCCAGACCAAGAAACAAAAGCTGAGAAATGTACAAGTCCTCTAACCTTTGCTTGCTGTTAACTCTTTGGAATAGTGTCTGTTCCAGTTTCCTACAAAAGTAAATAACACTCCTCTTTACCCACAGTACCTGTTAACAACAGAACTGATAGGTTGAATGGTTATTCTCAAGCCTGAACTTTCCCCTTTGCTGTGGAGTTTTCTGTAACATTGACTCTGTCTATAAACTCCATACTCTGGGAGCCCCCCACCCCCAGAAATTTTGGGCATCTCCACTCTAGGTTCCCATGCAAACCTTGTGTTTTTCCTGTGATCATTTTTGTCACATTGTTGCGGCTGTAATGTCTTTTCTACCATTCTGTGAACTGCTGTGCCTTATTTATCTTCCAGTCCTTAGTAAGGTCTGCATAGTACCTGATGGTACTCAATTAATGTTAGGTTGTTTTGAATCTGGAAATAGTCTTACTAGATAGTTTGTATTTGTAAGGTTCTACTGCTTGAGCATCATGAAATGCCAAAACTTAAAACTACTTTAAAATAATTGTTACTTTATCTTAATTCTTTTTTTATTGTTTGTTTGTTGTTGTTATTAAGTCTCTCTCTAGCTCAGGCTGACCTGGAATCCACTCTCAGCTCAGGGTGGCCTCAAACTCACAGTGATCCTCCTACCTCTGCCTTCCAAGTGCTGGGATTAAAGGCATGCACCACCACGCTCGATCTTAATCTTTAATGTCAATAAAGGTTACTCTTGACTAAACCTAAAGTTTACATTACAGTTTTAACACGTGTTTTTATTTAACTATACTAATGGATTACTATTTTAGCTGTTTATCATTTAAAGAGCCTCCTTTGAAAGGAATAAAACTTTGGTAGGTAAATGTATAAAGCAAGGCTAGTTAATTAATATTTCATTGGTGATTTTTTTTATGCATGGTGCTAGGATTCAACGAATATTTCATTAAGTGCTTAGAAACACTGAATCAGAATTATATAGAACTTTGTTTATTGTCATATGTTTTAATTTACCACTATCACTTTTTCTGGAAAAGAAATTGGCCATTACTTGATTGCATATTATTTTGTGGGTCACTGTGCCTATACCAGTGAAAACTTATCATTGTCCTTATAACTGATCTGAGCAACTATTTCTTTACTGTGTTAACTTCCATTTTTTTCTGAATATATGTGTACTTTCAACGATCCAAAACAGTGGCCTTGTGCATATGTTTATATACTGTGTGTTGACCCAGTAGGCCTGGGAGTCTTCCCTGTGAATACCTGTAACATGCAGTGTTCTCTCTCTGTTGAAGCGCTCCCCGTCCTGTACTCCAGCTAGCAAAGGCAAACGTGTAAGAGACTCTCGTACTGTGTGCCATCCCCATGCCTTCCGCCTGGCTCTTGTCCTTCGCTTATGGCTGCAGAGCCTGTGAGCATGTGTGTGTATCATCTCTGCTCTGTGCTGCTGCTCTGCAGAGCTTGTGAGCATGTGTGTGTGTTGTCTCTGTGCTGCTGCTCTGCTTCCTTCCATTCTTTCTTTTTTCCCTCCCTCTATTTTGGCTTTGGCTGCAAAACTTTAGGAATGTTCCTTATATAAATATCTGCAACTAAAGCTACTAAAATACTAAATCCTTTAAAGTATGCTTTCTAAATTAGCCAAACACAAAGTAAATGAGTTTCTCAATAAGAATCTGATATAAGCAAATATGAAGAGATTGTTTAGAAAATTTGATAACTTCTACAGAATTCTAAACAAGATTTAGGACAAGTTTTAGATTTCATTGGCTTGATTTTTACATAAATTAGTTCTAGGGAAATTTTGTGAGATTTTTTTTTTTTTTAATGTAATTCAAAAGAATCCCTGTAAATATCTTAAACCCTGTAGATTTGGGGAAATTGTGTTAGTAATAAGTAATTTATATTCTGATACATTTCCAGGATTAACAAAGTATCTGTAGCATTCTTTTTACATGCATACTCACAAAATGAAAACATCCTGCAGTGCTAATGCTAGCTATTTCTTGGCCTGAGAGGGTTTGTCTACTGCTCTGTCCTATAAGGTTCTGATATGCTCAGAGTGGAGAAATCTATAGGTGAAATGGTCTCAAATTTTTCTAAACCAACCTCCATCCTAGCACTTGTCACATACACAAAGCAATGCTTTGGGTTTTCATGTACTATGTAAAATAATAACTAACCTTAAAAAGGAAAGTTAGTGGTACATACAATTTTTTTTAACCAGTCTACAGTTTGATCTACACTTTACATCCAAAGTTCTTGTGTGGAAAGTTCTAGATGAGCTAATTCTTGGTTGCTGTGGGAGTTGGAGGTAGTAAGATGGCCTACTGATTCCTGTGCACTTTCTGAACTAATGATTGGTTGTCAAATAAATACGAGTAATTCCAAGTATCACAAATATTCTCAGACTGTTGAGTAATGAATAAGCAGTGCAGAGATGAGTGATGTGTACAATAGAATCATGAAGGTAGCTGTTGTTCATTACTGAGGTCTCTAAAAGATGTCTAGTTCTATAGAGTTATTAATTGTTTGAGATTTATAGAGTTAAAACCAATAGACATGTAGCTTTATCAAAGTCATCTGAGTATGTTAGTTACTTATGTAATCTCCAGAAGAGAAGTCCAACTTGTTTTCTGCCAATTCTTCTTAGATCCACATCCTCAGCCCATGACTTGAGTACATTTATACTGCTTGGTTTTTAATGGTTATGGTTCAGAAAGGTTTTGTTTTAATGATTAATACATATTTTTATTTATTTATTTATTTATTTATTTATTTATTTATTTATTTATTTATTTGCAAGAAGAAAGAATGAGAATGGGTGGGCCAGGGCCTCTAGCCACTGCAAACAAACTCGAAATGCATGTACCACTTTGTGTATCTGGCTTTTTGTGGGTATTGGGGAATTGAACCCAGGTCTTTCAGCATTGTAGGCAAGTGCCTTAACTAACCACTGAGCCATCTCTCCAGCCCTTTTATGATTGAGTTTATTATGAATTAATTACATGTCACTAACCTTGAAGGCAATGGAGCCTTGACTACCTAGAACATTTCTGTGAATACTGAAATAAGGAAAAATTTTGAGGGATTCCTACTCAATTCTATATATTATTAGGTATGAAGAAAACACAATTAGTTAGAACCTACCTATTATGAACATATATATATATATTGTTTTGTTTTTGATTTGGGTTTTTCTTGTTTTGGTTTTTCAAGGTAGGGTCATCGTAGCCCAAGCTGTCCTTGAATTCACTATGTAGTCTCAGGGTGGCCTTGAACTCAAAGCCATCCTCCTCCCTTAGCCTCCTGAGTGCTGGGATTAAAGGCGTGTGCCACTGTGTCCAACTACGTATGGTTTTTAATGCCATTGTGGTTGTCTTGGTTATCTGCCTTCCAGCTTCTTTTATATCTTCTGATTAATTATCTGCCAAATCAAAAAAAAAACCACTAAAAGTAGTATGTCTGATTAAAAAGTAAAAATCAGTCCATAGTTAAGTAGAAACATGTTAGTGGCATGGTGAGGAAATCTCAGTAGTTACTGGGAAAGGAGTGTATTATTTCAGTAACACACAAATAGCTACAATTCATAACTGTGACCTTGAATCTCACAGTGGCACATGATTTCAAGGTATCAATAATGTGTTTACATACATAAATGAAATTCTATGATAAACAAAGAATGCTTTCACTATGAAATAGCACAGAAATAACCAAGTGTCCTAAATAATGTTGGCCATATTACTATTGCATGCTATTAAGCATCATTTTTGGCTTTAATACTTGAC
Organism: Orientallactaga sibirica; assembly: GCA_036365145.1. Taxonomy (NCBI): domain Eukaryota; kingdom Metazoa; phylum Chordata; class Mammalia; order Rodentia; family Dipodidae; genus Orientallactaga; species Orientallactaga sibirica. The sequence goes on along the minus strand of JAEOAD010000035.1, from coordinate 10,194,568 downwards.
ATTCTGTTTAAGTGGTGTTTAATTAATATTATAAGAAAAAAATATTAGGAATCCTGTTATAATGTTATAAGTACAAAGCATTCCATATGCTTTTATTAATACTGTAAGACACCAAATGTCTCATTTCAGATTGTTCCTTTAAAATTTGGAGCATAGGGCCTGGAGAGTGGTTAAAGGTGTTTGCTTGCAAAGCTTACCAGCCCAACTTCAGTTCCCCAGCTTCTCACCTAAAGCCAGGCAGGCATTTGATTGCAGCCCAAGCAAAAGATTGGCAAATGAGCACCTGCATACACACACATAAACTAAATGAATAAATTTATTTTTAAAAATAGGAGCAAAGGTATTAAATACCATTGTGTGGCTTAATTTCCTGTTATGCTTTCTGGAATTAGACACACCATGAGGTTGTGCTATAATTGTACTTTTCTTAGAACATTTGTTAATTCTCTGAAGTAGATGTTCAAATCACTATACTGAGTATAACTTTTAAGATAAATGTCCACAAGGAGAAATAAGTTAATTTTTTATAACCACTAACATTTTTTTGTTTTGAGATAGGGTCTCATTCTAGCCCAGGCTGACCTGGAATTCATTATGTAGTCTAAGAGCGGCCTTGAACTCATGGTGATCCTCCTACCTCTGCCTCCCCAGCGCCAGGATTAAAGGCGTGTGCTAACTACTACTAAATACTACTGACATTCTTAAAACCTTCAGTATTTTCAGAATTTGTGTTAGTATGACAAAACAGTATATTTACTATTTTCCAAATGAAACTATTTCTGTAATACTTGAAGTTTGTCATAGCTCAATTAATAGAAACAGCTTTACTGAATTCTAAAGTTTTGAGGTTATGTTCTGAATACAAAACATTAGATTACTTGTGCCTTTATTTCTAAAATGCTTGTAGGTAAAGGATAAAATTGATAACTAAGTTTGGGGGCATGGAGAGATGGCTCAGCTATTAAGTGTGTCTCTGTGCAAGCATGATGGCTTGAAGGTATCTGAGACCGCCAGGATTTAAATCTTCAGAGCCTGTAAAGAGCCGGGTGTGGTCGCAAATAGCTGTAACCACAGTCCTTTGAGGTGCAGAAACAAGAGAATCACTGGGGCTCTAGTATGGCAGGCTCAAGAATCAGAAAGAGACCCCATTGCAAGGAAGAAGAGGCTGGTGAGTGACATAGTTGGGGACGCCAGATGTTCTCCAACCATGGCAGATGAGCACATGCAGCGCTGCATCCGCACATGTACGCACACACACCACACTCCTCGCATGCACACACAAGCCTGAAGTTTTCTCCTGTTAAGTCAGAGTTTTACATTTCCCAGTACAAACATGTTACATGCAAGCTATTTTTCACCAAGTCAACCATTCATAATCTGTATCACATCTTAGTAACTTTTACTTCAAAACAAGGTTCTATATAAATCTCTGATCATCTGGAGATATAGAACCGTACTGTTGATACATATTCAAGATAAACAGTGTTAGTTACGCTTATTGTTTATAGGAATAACATGCTACATAACTTGAGAAATTCTTGTTATGCAGACCACCTAAAAATCAAATATTTGCCTAGACCTGGAAAGAAAACTTATATTTTATTGTACTACTCTAAAAATACATTTTGAGGCTCATTTGTTAGAAAAAAATCTTAGTAGATTTAGAGGCCATTATAGACTTTATGCATAACATTGTTATTTTTGCATTGTGGATAATACCATAATATCCAGCTTTTCATATATATATATATATATATATATATATATATATATATATATATATATACACACATATATATATATATATAAAAATGTACACATACATACATACACACAAACACACACACACATATATGACATTAAGTAAAAATGACACTGGAGTATTGTAGGTAGGAATGCCTTTTCAGAATAATTCAATAAGGTGTTTACTTAGGGAAAAATTAGTTAACAAAAAAATTTTAATACATTTACATAAGAATATTCTCTCTTTTTCTCAGTGGATTACAGTTTAGAAATATTAGGTGGATTTTTCCACTGTTGGGCTAAGATTTCTTTCCAAGGTCCTTCTTTGGACTATAGGACTGCTCAATAAATATCGTTGCTTCTTCTATTTCACCATTGCTACTGTTTCTCTAATCTTTATTTCTGATTAGCACATTTCTGTTTTTGATGTGTGTCACATTTTCTGCTTTGCTGCACTATTAATTCAGCTAACTACTACTTACATTTAATGCTGGATTTTTCATGACAATTACCTCCATGGATTCTATTTGTTTTTAAAGTTTAGAGAACTCTGAATAGTGTTATCAGTTGCTTTGCTACCATTCCGTATGGCTATATGTATATAAATACATCTGAATCATGGCCAGCTAATTACTGGAATTAATTTTACCCAGCTTTAATTCTAGCATGTAGCATTGAATATTCTGAAAGCTAATTGAATTAATTACTTTTTTATGGTAAATAAGCCATTAATTAAAAATATATGATAAGGATTTGATTATAGATAAAATTAATAACATTTTGAAAACCAATCCTGTTGATAATTAAAACTGATGAAAATATGTGGCATTGTATTTTTCTCATTTGTATTGTTAAACCAAACTTGCGATATTATTTATAATGGAAATAATCCAGAAAGGAAATGAAAATATTAAAATCTTTTAAGGTCATTATCTGTTTTCTTCTAGTAGAATCTTTTAGAAAGTGTAGAATTTTTTTGTTTCATGTTCAAACTCCTGTATATGTGTATGTTCATGTTTGTGAGTGCAGGTGTGTGCATGCCACATGGTACACATGGAAATCAGAGGACAACTTTTGGCTTGGCCCTTTCCTTCAACCTCATGTGAAGGAGTCTTTCCTTTTTCACTTCTCCATTCATGACCTTCAAGGAAATTTTCCTGTCTTTGCCTCCCTTCTTACAATAGGCACGTGGGGATTACAAAAGCCCACCATAGCTTCTAGCTTTTTCCAGTCTGAGGATACAAACTCAGGTACTCAAGTTTTACAGCTAGTGCTTTACCCACTGAACAATCTCCCCAGCCTGATTGTTCAAACTGTTTTTACCATGAGTTTTCTCATCTCTATCAAACTTTGTTCCTTGTCTTGCTGAGAGCCACACTTATGAAAGTGTAGCAGTAATTTTAAACCTTAGTTATTTATTCAAAAATCAGAGTATCATTGAAAATGGCATATTTGGGCTGAAGAGATGGCTTAGCAATTACTGCATTTGCCTGCAAAGCCAAAGGACCCAGGTTTGATTCTCCAGGACCCATGTAAGCCAGATGCACAAGGGGCACATGCATCTGGAGTTCATTTGTAATGGCTGGAGGCCCTGGCATGCCAATTTTCTCTCTCTCTTCTCTCTCTGCTTGCAAATAAATAAAATTTTTAAAATGGCATATTCAACTTTTAAATATGCTTGTTTAACATCATCTCAAAATATTACTTTACTATTTTTACCTATTTTTAATTTTTTTAATTTTTAATTTTTTAAAGAAAACCAACTTGATTTTAATCTACAGCTCATTCTTAGTTTAAGAGGACACAACTTTAAAAAGCATGTGTTTAATTTTTCATTATTCTGCATTATTAAAATTAGTATTGATTTGTCTTTTTAAAATTTTTTTTAAAATTTATTTGAGAGAGAGAGAGAGAGAGAGAGTGAGAATGGGCACGCCAGGGCCTCTAGCCACTGCAAATGAACTCCAGACGCATGTGCCACCATGTGCATCGGGCTTACGTGGGAACTGGAGAATCGAACTGGGGTCCTTAGGATTCGCAGGCATGTGCCTTAACCGCTAAACCATCTCTCCAGCCCTGATTTATCTTTTTAACTTAAATATTTTTTACTTCTGAATATAACCAGGGTTTCCTTTCTACAGTTATGAAAATCACTTTTAGTGCTGGAGAGATGGCTTAGTGGTTAAGGTGCTTGCCTGCAAAGCCTAAGGATCTATGTTTGACTCTCCAGATCTCACATAAGCCTAACATACAAAGTGACACAAGCACTCAAGGTCACACATGCGCACAAGATGGTACACACACCTAGAGTTAGAGTGCAGTGCCTGGAGGCCCTGGCGCACGTTTGTGCGCGCTCTTTCTCTCTCATAAAAAAACAAAATCAGTTTTATATTCTCATTCCTGTATTCTTTCATTTTTATGGATTACTAAAACTAGTTAGAAAGAAAAGCCTAACACATGTCAGAAATACTTCTAAAAAACAAACAATAGAGCCAGGCATGGTGGCACAGGCCTTTAATCCCAGCACTCAGGAGGCAGAGGTAGAAGGATCACCGTGAGTTCAAGGCCACCCTAAGACTACATAGTGAATTCCAGGTCAGCCTGGACCAGAGGTGAGACCCTACCTCAAAACAAACAAACAAACAAAAAGAATCAAACAATAAAGGCCTCAATAGTTCTTTGAGTCAATAATCACAAACTAAACTGATAGTGGAATTTTTCCCCCTAGTATCTGTGCCTGTCACATTTTCAGGGATCATAAAACATGCTGATAAATGTCTGAACAACTGACTGTTGTTTGGATTAGGGTAGGGTCCCTGCTTATTTGGGTTGCCAACCACATACTGACAGAGGGCTTATGGCAACATATTCTAGTTTTGGTGCTGAACAGTGTAGAGCAGTGGGTTCAATGTCAGTCAGCACATGTGTATGATTCAGTACGCCTTCCATAAAACTAACAGCCAATATAAGTGAGAACAACAAGCACTTTGCCCTCTTGTTTTGTTTTGTTTTGTTTTGTTTTGTTTTGTTTTGTTTTGTTTTGTTTTTTTTGTTTTTTCGAGGTAGGGTTTCACTCTGGTCCAGGCTGACCTGGAATTAACTATGTAGTCTCAGGGTGGCCTCGAACTCACGGGCAGTCCTCCTACCTCTGCCTCCCAAGTGCTGGGATTAAAGGCGTGCGCCACCACGCCCAGCTGCCCTCAGTTTTTAGATATTTTTACTCACTAGACCTGAAGATAAAAAGCTATTTTATCTATTCAGTCCCAATCACAACATTACCTAGTACCCAAGGATCTTCTGTCTTTCAGTTAAGCTATATGTCAGAAAATGTTAAATTTTCTTAAAATGGCTCAGCTTTCATAAACAAAAATCTTCCACTTGGACAAATATTTAAAAATTATGAGCTGGAGGGCTGGAGAGATGGCTTAGTAGTTAAGGCATTTGCCTGCAAAGCCAAAGGACCTTGGTTCAATTCCCCAGGACCCACATGCATCTAGAGTTCATTTGTGGTGGTTGGAAGCTCTAGTGCACCCCTTCTCTCTCTCTGTAGCGCACCCCTTCTCTCTCTCTCTCTCTCTCTCTCTCTCTCTCTCTCTCTCTCACTCTCTCAAATTAATTAATTAATTAAAATTATGAGCCAGGTGTGGTGGTGCATGCCTATAATCTCAGCACTCAGGAGGCAGAGGTAGAATGATCACTGGGAGTTGGAGACCACCCTGAGATTACATAGTGAATTCCAGGTCAGCCTGGGGTAGAGCGAGACCCTACCTTGAAAAAACAAAAAACAAAAAAAGTTACGAGATTGAGTCAGTTTCAAGTTTTTTTTTCTAGTATAAAATGTATTAGAACTGCTTAGATCATTGATTCTTTTTTAACTGAACTCCCACATCCCCTGTGGACTTTTATTTGCCTTGCAATTTATAAAGCTTTATAGAAAGTAACAAAAGAGTTTTAGGAAGCAAGAGACATATCTATTTTATCAGATTAGTAATTTACTCTCACCATAGCTATCCCTGAATGAAGTTGTGAACTGGGGAAAATTTATCCTGTCCCATTTTATTCTTTATCCTCCTCTGGTCAGAGTTCACTGTTAAGAAAGGAGATGGAGTAACATGGCCTCTGTGAGCATTTATTCCTTTGAGTGCCTCTGCCTGGGAGGCCCCTCTGGTGAAACAAAGAATGCTGAGTCAAGAGATGGGATTCAGCCTGGCTCTCCAGCTTCATGAAGCATACTAGTTCATGAAACTACCCATGTCACTCATACAAGTGTTGATATTAAATGGGTGAGCTTGAAGTCCAGTAGTTGTAGTTTTTAAAATCTGGAAACAGCCGGGCGTGGTGGCACATGCCTTTAATCCCAGCACTCGGGAGGCAGAGGTAGGAGGATCGCGAGAGTTCAAGGCCACCCTGAGACTACAGAGTGAATTCCAGGTCAGCCTGGACCAGAGGTGAGACCCTACCTCGAAAAACCAAAAAAAAAAAAAAAAAATCTGGAAACAAAAAACTCAAGGCCTGGTGTTAACTGTGTCTGTCAGTTCCACCAAACCCTTGCCTTGTAGATTGCTTCAGTGCCTGCCTGCCTGCCTGCCTGCCTGCCTGCCTGCCTGCCTGCGTCCACCACCTTGGGAAACTTCAGCGGGCACCTAGAGAGGCCCACTTCAAGTGTTTGCCACTCCTTCACCTTGACTGGTGAAGAGTGTTTGCCTGTTCTTCTCTCTCTCACCAGATTATAGCAGTTCCCCACTTTGAACAAAAGTTAACTATGTTTTATGTAAATACCACCTCACAAACCCAGGATGGTATTCTAATTTAATTGCATATGGGGAAATGTCCCCAACTTAGAAAAACTATTTACATCCTAGACCTTAATATGGTGAGAGTCTTGTAGAGTTCAAAAAATAGAGAGCTAATTTCTAGGAAACCTTTTATTTTCAAATATCCCTATTCTCAGTCATTGACCATTCAACACAGAATTTTCTGGGGGTGGAGAGGGGTCCAGGTAGGGTCTCACTCTAGCCCAGTCTGACCTGGAACTCACTCACTCTGCAGTTCCAGGCTAGCCTCAAACTCACAGTTCTCCTCCTACTTCTGTCTACCAAGTGCTGGGATTAAAGATGTGTGCCACCATGCCCAGCTAAACATAGAATTATTTATTTATTCACAAGTGGGGGGTGAGAGAGAAGAAAGACAGATACAGAGAGAAAATGGGCCTGCCAGGGCCTCCTGCCACTCACTGCACACAAACTCCAGATGCATCAGGCTTTTATGAGGGTAGTGGGAAACTGAACCCAGGTCATCACACTTTGCAGTCAAGCACCGTAACCCCTGAGCCATCTCTCCAGCCCATCAACATATAATTTTAAGGTGTCTTTTTACTTAGTTTCAAGCCTAATAGCCATTATTATTTTAATCAGTGGTTCTAAGTGGTTTTTAAAAACATATTTTCATGACTGCATCTAAATCTTTCATCGGTGGCAGTTCTAAGGGGTACATTGTCTTATCATTTTATCCCTACTGTGGTGGTAACCATAATAAGGATAAAGGAAGATAACTTCCTTTTTTTTTGGTTTTTCGAGGTCATGGTTCACTCTAGTCCAGCTGACCTGGACTTCACTATGTAGTCTCAGGGTGGCCTCGAATTCACGGCGATCCTCCTACCTCTGCCTCCCTAGTGCTGGACTAAAGGCATGCGCCACCACGCCCAGCTAACTTCAACACTTTTTATTGTAGTATTGGTTTTTTTATAAAGTACATCCAAAACATGTGCTTCACCTTACTAAATTACCTTCATTTTAAAAATTGCCAAACTTGGGGCTGGGAAAATGGCTCAGCAATCAAAGATGCTTGCTTGCAAAGCCTGCCAGCCCTGGGTTCAATTTCCCAGCCACCCAGGTAAAGCCAGAAAAGCATTTGTTTTCAATGGCAAGAGATCCTGGCACTCCCATACATACACACATAAATTGTCATACTGAATAAATTGTTAGTGAATGTGTTTCATAAGAACTTTGATGGTAAATTTTAGCCCAAGGCATTTTCAGTTCCAGAAGTACTTATTTTAAAGTTGTGCATCTGGGGCTGGAGAGATGGCTTAGCAGTTAAGGCGCTTGCCTGCAAAGCTTTAAGGACCCATGTTTGACTCTCCAGATCCCATGTAAGCCAGATGCACAAAGGTGAGGCAAGTACAAATTCATACATGCCCACTAGGTGGCGTAAGCATCTGAAGTTCGATTGCAGTGGTTGATGCTCTGTGCACCAATTTTCTCTCCCTCTGTCTCTCTCTCTAAAATAAATAAATAAACAAATAAAAATTGTTCATCTGGTACTGGCGAGATGGTTTGGTGGTTAAGTGTGCTTCTAACACAAGCATGTGAGTTTGATAGGGCCTGAAACTGCCTAAGTTCAAATCTCCAGAACCCCACTCCCACAAAGGGGATCAGAGACCAGGGAATCTCCTGTGCTCACAAAAGATAGCAGGCTCTTTTATCAGTAAAACTCTTCTAGCACAAAACAAGAAAAGGTGGGAAAGCAATGGAGCAGGACATTGCCTCTCTGTTCTGGCCACCACAGGAAGGTGCATGGTGGCCCTGCAAGGGTACACATGCACATACCACACACACCACATTACAAGCACACATACAACACAAGAAAAAATCAGTTGTGGCATTGTGGTGCACGCCTTTAATCCCAGCACTAGGGAGGCAGAGGTAGGAAGATTGCTATGAATTCTAGGCCACCTCGAGACTACATAGTGAATTTCAGGTCAGCCTGGACTCGACCTACCTTCCTTGAGAGAAAAAAAATCAATTGTGCATCTGAACTTGTTAGTATTTCTACTACTGCAAAATAAAAAGGGGTTGACTTTAGTGACAAGCACAAAACTGATGTTGGTTTCTTTTACATTTGGTTAATGTCTAGTAAAGGACTACCTTTCATTTTTATCAAGGGCAAAATAATGTCTTATATGAAACACATGTCTTTGTTAATTGGTCTGCATTTATTTCATATGTGTGATTTTTATGTGTTTGAAATAGGAAAGCTGTGCATGGAATACCAATAAAGAGCGTTCAGTGGAGACTAGTGTTCACAGTAAGAGGTGAACAGCACCCGAGCAGTGCCTTTGGCTAAATGTTGGTACCTTTAACTCTTGCTTCCATGAAAGCTAGTAGTTATGCTTTTGTGTGATGACTCAGCCCTGCTGTGACTATTCAAACTGAAGATTTTTATTGCCCTCCTCAAGAAATGTTCATGATCATGACTTCTATAATTTTCTAAGAGCTGCATGATGTTCAAAAGTGAATTCTTTGGTTTTTGATTGTCCCATTGAGAACATTTATGTATGGATTTTGAGCATTGAGTTTTATATCCATAGTCCACATTGCCTTCCACATTTAGTGAAGCTGAGCCAGTTAAGGCACTTCATTGGAGCAGCCTTGCTCCCCAGCTTTATGCTTGTGTTCAGAAAAGAGGAGATGTAAAGTAAAAAAAGTGAAATTAACTTGGTGTGGTGGCGCACACCTTTAATCCCAGCACTCAGGAGGCAGAGGTAGAAGGATCAACATGAGTTCAAGGCCACCCTGAGAATACATAGTGAATTCCAGGTCAGCCTGGGCTAGAATAAGACCCTACCTCGAAAGACCAAAAAAAAAAAAAAAAAAAAAATGATTATCTAATTAAATATATTGTATAATGTTACAGTTTATTGAAAATTGTTACACTTACTGATAACATAGCTAACGACAGAAAATAAAGTAGAAAATTATCTCCTAACATTCACCTGAAATAGACAAAAATTATACAGTTATAAAAGTAGTTTTGAAATGGGGTTTATGGGGAGTCCAGAGAAGTCCTTGAACCCTAAACCTGAGGATAATTATTAAATTATTATATTTATTTAGGGAAATACAAAAGCAAAAGAAGGAAAACAGATACACCCTCATGGTCTGAGAGCCCATGAGATGGGCCTGGTAAAAGAGAGAGGAAGGAAAACAAAGTACAAAGAGCCCCTACCATGTGGAGGGCAGGAGGGGTAAAGAGCCCATGTGGGATTAAGGAAGAGAGACAAAAGAAGTTTACCAGAACCTCAAAGTTCAAGAGCCAGCCAACAGAGCTTGCTCTCCCCTGGTAACTGTATTCATACTTTATGGGCCCTACTATCTGGCTCAGATGAAACAGCTAATTGGTGTGGGCTAGAGGCTTAGTCAGGAAGAGGCTAGCCATGACAACAAGTTCTGGGGGCTGAACTTGACCAACCACAATGTCAGGATTAGATTTAAATTCTAGAAAAGGGGACCTGCCTCCTTGGAGGGGACTTAGGTTATTTGTGGAAAAATGGATCTAGGGAAGAGATAAGAAGTCAGATCATACTTTGAACTCTAGCAAAGTGGAAACGGCAAGGGTAGGCCTAAAGACATTCCTGCTTTTTACTTTCAGGGGCCTAGTTACCTTAAACTACCTAACAAAACTGCCTCACTCTCTCATTCCCCCCTCTCTTGAGAAAACACTAACTGCTATTAGAGGAAAGAGGACGATGACCAGTCAGTCTTTAACTGCTTCCAGCTGAATGGGGTCATAGAGTAATTGCAGTTAGTCTCTCCCAGAGGGGGGACTATCTAAGGGACCCCAAAAGTGTATTGGTAGAATGCAGGAAGATAGACCTGGAAGAAAATGTTGGGGAGAAAGAATAAAAGCAAAGAGTTAGGAGAAGTAGGCACACAGCAAATGGGTCACCTTTGGGATTTCCATTCTTGTAGACTTCGAGGAGCCCAGGTAGATGGAGTTGGATTGTCTCAGGACATCTGTGCGTGAGCAGATTGAGATCCTTTCCAGAACTGTTCACCAAATGGCGCAGTAGTGTCGGACACGCCTGAATCAGTTCCTGTATAGCTTGTAAAGCAGATGAGGTTAGCAGAGCTATCAGGAACATACACACAACATTTAACCTTGATAATAGCAAATATACCATATTTTGTATTATAGCCTTCTTCATCATTTGAACTTCAGTATTTAGAAGGGAGATTTCCTCAGCTGTATCATTTAAAGCCTTTTGAGTTTTTATGACATAGGACATCTTTTATTCTATCTTTTTTTCTATAAATGAAGTAAAAACAGAGGCTAAATAAGCATACCATTAAAAACATTCTTGGTCTATTGGTGCTTTAAAAAACAGTAAATTGACTGGGAACTGCTAAGGTTTTTTTTTGTTTGTTTGTTGCCCTTGTATCCAAGGAAATCCCATTGTATACTTTTTAAATCTATCCTGGGCTATCCAGGGCCAAAGGTTGGTACCACAGAGCCACTGGGTACCATCAGGGTCTGCACAGCGTATTTATGGCCTTGGGATTATTTAGTATCAAACTATTCTTACGATTGGAGTATAGTGATCTTCTGGCATAAGTTAGAAGGTGCTCACTATTGTTTCCACTGTAAATAAGTCTTTTGACCTATGTGACCTTTGGTCAGAGTTATCCATACACACACACACACACACACACACACACACACACACATCCTGACATCTATGGTTATTTTCTCTTATTATAGAGCTAGAACTACTAGAGAGGGGTCAATATGCCATAAGGCCTTGTCTGTTTCTCCCTGTTGGAAAGCTTTTGTGTCCCTGTTTATCTCTGGTAGACTTATAGGCCATCCATATAATATCTGAGGCATCACTTTAATTTTGGTTATGTTTCTTTCTGAATATTTAAGAAGATAGCCAAAATTTAATCAAGGATATAATTTTGGAGGTCACTATTGTCTCTCCAAAGGAGACTGCAGAAACGTGGGGGGAGGAGCACGATGCTTCTCCAGTACTGGTGTTACCTGTTAGGTTGAATCAGGGCCATGCTCATCAAGTGACAGGAGCTCAAAAGGTCATTTTCCTTGCTTCCTTTCCAGTTTAGTTTGGTTTGTATTGACCTCTGGGTCCATAGCAATGGTTGCAGATCTAGGAAGTCTATGCAGCAGTCCCAGGCAGAATTTGAATTTAAAAGACAGGCAGGTAGAAAAACAGAAACTACCCAACCATTGTCCCATTTCCTCTCCAGTGAGAAATTAAACAACATATAATAATTATCTCTCTCTGGTCCCACCAAGGTCACAATATAAAATGGGGTTTGTGGGGAGGCCATGTAAGTCCTTAAACCCCAAAACCCTTAGTTTCATGTCTATTTTTAACCAAAGAGTTGGATAAAATAAGACTGAGGAGGGATAATTATTAAATTATTATATTTATTTACGGAAGTACAAAATCGAGAAAAGAAAAATAGATACACCCATGTGGTCTGAGAGCCCACATGGTAGGCCTAGAAGAAATGTAAAAAGAGAGGAAGGAAAAGAAAGGACAAACAGCTCTTGCCATTTGGAGGACAGGAGGGGTAAAAAGCCCATGTGGGAGTAAGGAGGAGGGTCTCCCTAGTTGGGTAGAGACGAGGGAAGCTTTCCAGAACCTCGAAGTTCAAGCCAAGAGAGCTTGCCCTTCCATGGTAAACGTACTTACAACCTCATGATGGTGGGCCCTACCTTCTGTCTCAGTTGATTTGTTTGAGGTAGAGGCTGGTTCGGGAAGAGGCTAGCATGACAGGAAGTTCAAGAGGCTGAACTTGACCAACCACAATGTCAGGATTAGATTTAAATCCTAGAAAAGAAGCCCTCCCTCCCAGGAGAGGCTCAGGTTGTTTGTGGAAAAGCAGATCTCCCTTAGGGAAGAGATAAGAAGTCAGATTATCCTTTGATCTCTAGCAAAATTGAGACTACAAGGATAGGCCCAAAGACATTCCTGCTTCTTACTCTCAGGGGCTCAGTCACCCTAAACTTCCTCACAAAACTGCCTCATTCCCTCTCAGTCTTTAATTAGAGAAGTATGTAGAATAGAGGAACACGTGTGTGGACATTGGAAGTAGTAGAAACTGTACATGACACTGTAGGTGCTATTCTCATATTTTAATTTTTCAGATCAATTTAATAAGCTATGCTCTAACTCAGTTCATTGCCTCATGAGCACAGTATGAAAGTGTAATTGGCACTGTTAGCAATTGAATGGTTTGTTCTAACTGCTGAATCAGTCATAGGCACTCACTCAGAACTAAGTCATGCCTTTTATCATACAAAGTATGAGGTTTAAAATTCATGTTAGTCAATGACTTTATACAGATCATTGGTCAGTTTTCTCCCCAAAAGTCATTTCCTGCGCCAGTCATAAGAATGTGCCTCAGCTTATGCCATCCTGCCATGAGATGCAGTCCCTGTCTTGCACACAGATTGGACAGAACTCCCCTTCTTCCTTGTCTGTAATCTCCAAGCTGAATCTAGCCGCCCACAGAAACCGAGAAACTGTCCCAAGTAAAATTTGATCTGTAATCATGCTGTGTGTGGCTTGTGTCCTGTACCTACGGTAACGACTGGCACGACTTAGTATACCTTCTAGTTTTTAGTTAAAACTATTTTAATATTTGGAGTTAATGTGGTTCCATTTTAATGATAAAATATTTCAGGCATCCACAGAATAAGTCACCCATGTAACAATAAACACACAGGTTTAACACATACAAATATTTTGTCCTACTTTTTCAGACCATTGTTCAGGAATGAAAATATTCTAGAAACAGTCAAACATTTTTTCCTATACCATTCCTCTCTCTTTCATAGTCACATCTAACTATCTTGAGGTTTTAGACATCTTCCCTTCCTTGGTTTTACATGTTTATTTCATTTGTATCAACAAATAATATGTAGTCATGTTTGTCATATATTTAATATTTATTATATATTTATATTTTATATGATATGTAATTTTTATATAATATGTAAAATTAATTTTATATATAAATGTTATTTGTATACTTCGGCAATTTTCTCATTCACAAATAATAAGCTTTTGACGTTTAGTCATACAGGTACCTGCATATCCATTTAGTTCATTCATCATGACTTCTATAGAAGCTTTAACTCAAAGGCATTGTGTAACAGTTACATCATAGTCACCTCACCAACCGAATGGTAACATGGTGGCACCATCTTTTTGTGGATTTCCCCAGTTCTCTAAAGTACTTCTTTCTAGGCTTTCGCAATAAATTCTGGCTTAGAGCTTTATCATAATGATAATATCTTCTGTGCTGATGATAATACACTTCCTTACAGGATACTTAGGACATTTCAAACTTTATTGCTACAATTAGTGCTGACTTTGTAATAATGATAATATCTTCTGTGATAATAATACATTTCTGGATAGGATAGTTAGAACGTTTCAAACTTTATTACTATAATTAGTGCTGAGGTGAGCATCTTAGTATCTGCTTTAGCATATGTACATAGAACCACTGGGTTGTCTATACTTGATCTTCCCATATTATTTTCTAAGGTAGTGTGGACCCATTTTCACTCCCACCAGCAGCGTGTGTGAGTTCTCCATTTTCCCACATTCTTGCTATTCCTTGGTCCTGTCAGGCATTAACTTTTGCCAGTTTTCTGAGTATGAAGCATCATTTTTATATTAACTTACATTTTTCATTCTCATGTTAGACAGATCTTTTTGTTGGGTATTGAAGATTTGTCTGTCCATGTCCTCTGTCCATTTGTTGCATTGCTTTCCCTGTTTTTATTTTGAAATGTTCTTATATATTCTGCATACAAATTCTTCAGTGGCTATATTCATTCAAATATTTTCTTCTGTTCTGCAGATTATTTTTAAAGCTTACTTTGATATCTTCTGGTCTTACAAAACTTCAGTTGGTTTTATCAGTTTTTTCCTGTATAATTTCTGCTTTTTATGTTTTTAAGTAATTTTTATGAAGAGATTATTTTTCTTTTTTCTAAATGTTTAAAATTTTTGCTTTTATGTGTTTAAAATTTTAATCAAGCTAAAATTTATTACGTGTAATGGGAAATTTAATTCTTGTCTTTTTTCCCTTATAACCAACTGACTGTCCTATATTTCCTCTCATTTAATTTGTAATTCTATCTCTGCTTTGCATGCATATGGGTCTTTTTGAGGGTTAGGGATAGTTCTCTGTTCTCTTCCAGTGACTTTGTGCTTATTCCTGCACTGATAGCACATTGTCTTAATCACTGTAGTCCTAAAATAACTTTTGATACTTGGTGTGAGAAGCCATTTCTAAAATGTATAATCATAGATTGGGTTCAAAACTTTATCAAGCTACTTGAAAGTAAACAAAGTTTTAAATTAATGCTAAGGTCAGTTCACTGAAAACTGAGAAACTCAGTTGAATTCCATACCAAGATCCCAGTGTATGTGAGTCTATATGTTGAGGTTATATGGTAAGGAAGGTGACGGCACAGGTCTATTTTTCTCTTGTACTTTAAGATACTATGTAACTTTCTACAAGCCTTAGTTTGTTTGATTTGTTTGTTTGCTAAGCACCCTAAAATGAAAGCACTTGTTTCTTTTTTTACTCTGTTAATTAAGAAATGTCTCCCCAGCCTTTAATCCCAGCACTCGGGAGGCAGAGGTAGGAGGATCGCCTTGAGTTCAAGGCCACCCTAAGACTACATAGTTAATTCCAGGTCAGCCTGGACCAGAGTGAGACCCTACCTCGAAAAACCAAAAAAAAAAAAAAAAAGAAAGAAATGTCTCCCCTTCTCCAGAATAGCATCCAGTAAAGTCACTGGTTCTTTCTTTCAAAGAAAGACTCTATTTTATTTACCAATAAAAAAGTTTTGTAACTAAATTTATAATGTGTTAAGAACTCCAATAACAGTAAACAGTTTAACGCTCATTTTAAAATAAATTTCCCCTAATCTCTGTATTCAAATCCACAGTCATATTCTATACATGTAATATATATTCTAAATGTGGAAAATAAATAGCTAAAAAAGACTTATAAATATTTTGTTTTGCTAAAAATTTAGGCACGTTTTAGGATCATCATGGCAAATTCAGATGAATGTGAAAATTAACATCTTCATTTTTATGGGCTTTGTGCTGTGGGGTTTTTGTTTTGCTTTCTTCTGAGGATTTTCTGTCTAAATTCTTTATTTTTATTTTTTTTATTTTTATTTTTTATTGACAACTTCTATACTTACATACAAAAAACGTATGATATTTCCCTCCCCTCCCCCATCCCCCTTTAAATTCTTTGTTTTTAAACTTCCAAATTGAAATGATTTTTACTAATTAAGAAAATTCATTTATAGATTTACAGATTCAAATTTTATTTAGTGCTATGAGAATTCTAATTTCAGTGAGATTATCTAGTAGAGTTTTTTTTAAAAAAAAAAACCTTGTTGATATTTTGTTTGGTTTTATTTACTTTGGTTTCTTTCTATTTAAGTTTGAAATAAATTGAGGGTTGCATGATATTTATTTCCTTTTTTTTGCCTCTGGATTCAGATTGTAGACAGTGCTCCACCTCCTGCTCATACGCCCACTTTGAAGAAAAAGGGATGCCCTGGCTCATCTGGCTTTCCACCGAAGGTACTTGGTGTAGCTGTGTGCATATAAGATTGAGTTTCTTCTACTTTATATAATTGCTGTGGTCTGTCTGTATACATAGGAGACTGAATTTCTTATGCTTTATATAATTGCAGTGAGTTTGGGTGCTGGGTTTTGTTTTGTTTTGTTTTGTTTTGTTTTGTTTTTGAGGTAGGGTCTCTCTATAGCCCAGGCTGACCTCAAACTCACTCTGTAGTCCCAGGCTGGCCTTGAACTCACAGTGATCTCCTTACCTTGCCTCCCAAGTGCTGGGTTTAAAGGTGTGCACCAATATACCAGGCATGATTTCTTCAGTTACAAAATAAAAGCTTGGGAAGGGAATAAACTCTGTATGAATGCAAATACTCACCATTCAGAAACTTAGGAAGGGGGATGTACATACAATGTTTCTTTTACTTCTTAAATTCTTTTTTTTTTTTTACGTCTGTTAGAAGTGTAGTAGTCCCTCTAGGCCCCTTCATTATTGTTGCCTGAGAAAGGCATTAAGTTGAGACCACTTGAGGAACAATATGAAGTTGGCCAAAGATGGTGGTGCACACCTTTAATTCCAACACTCCAAAGGCCAAGATAGGAAGATTGCTGTCAGTTCGAGGCCAGCCTGGGACTACAGAGTGAGTTCCAAGTCTTCCTAGGCTAGAGTGAGACCCTACCTCCAAAAAAAAAAAAAAAAAAGAAAAGAAAAGAGAAGAGAAGAGAAGAAAATGAGGTTGAGGCTAATAAACTACTGAGAAAAAGAATTGTTTAATGAAAAATTTATCTCTGTCTCCCCCCCACACACACTTTATTCATGACCATGACTAGAGGATTACATATGATAAGATATGAATATATGAGGACTTAGTTGCTTGTCATACTCCTGCAAAGATATTCCAGAAACTGGGAGTCAAATGATCCACCTCCTCAGAAAATAGGCCATGAATAAAAATCACACGGTGAGAGAGAGGTCAGTGGGTCTGAAAAACTGATAAAAATGTGTAAAAAGAGGGCTGGAGAGATGGCTTAGCGATTAAGGCACTTACCTGTGAAGTCTAAGGACCCATGTTGCACTCTACAGGTCTGACACAAGTGCTACACACAAGTTGACACAAGTGCGCAAGATTGCACATGCACACTATGTGGCGCACGCATCTGGAATTTGATTATAATGGCTAGAGTCCCTGGTGCACCAATTCCCCTCCCCCTCGTTCCCACTCTTGCATTAAAAAAAAAAAGGCAGTCTGTTAGGCTTGCCTCAAAAAAAAAATGTAGAAAAAGAATTGCTGGTATAAAAGAAGGATAACAAACTAAATAACCTTTGCATAGATGATGGAAAATTGTTAGGCCAGAAAGAATAAGAATGTAAACTATGCATAATAAATATCCTTGATGAGACATGTAATATGAGGTGGGATACAACAGTTGTGCAAAAGAATATACTGGAAATACTTGACGTAAAAATATACTGCTGAAATAAAGAAATAAAAAGATAGCTTTAATAGTACAGTAATAAAGGATGCAGCAAAAAAAGTAAGACCATGACATGAAGATATGAAACTTAAGATATATGACAGAAATGGTGTCAACATTTATCATAGAAATTTTAAAAAGAAAGAAAAGAAGCCAGGTGTAGTGGTGCACACCTTTAATCCCAGCACTTGGGAGGCAGAGGTAGGAGGATCACCCAGAGTACGAGACCACCCTGAGACTACATAGTGAATTTCAGGTCAGCTTGGGCCAGAGTGAGACTCTACCTTGAAAAAAATAAAGAAAGAATTAAAGAAATAATGATCTGAAATTTTTCCCAAATGAAAGATGTAAAACAAAATGCAACAAAAAGACTCATAGGGGCTGGGGATATGGCTCAGTGGTTAAAGGTGCTTGTTTGTTTGCACAACCTACCAGCTCTGGTTTAATTTCCCAACCACCCACATAAACCCAGACAGGTATCTGATTACAGCAGCAGAAGACCTGGTATACACACACACACACACACACACGTGTGTGTGTGTGTACAAATGAATGAATGAATCTCATTGAAAAATACAGGAAAACAATCGAGAAACATATTCAAAGTGTTAAAATATTGCTAAAGAAATTTATTTTTTAAGTGATAAGAGCTTTAATAGCAATACATTTTACATAGGAAATACCAGAAATGAAGATTTTGAAGAAAAGATTTAAAATTGGAAATGAAAAAATTCAAGAGAAAAGTCAAATAAAAATGAAATACAAGGGGATGGAGAGATGGCTTAGCAGTTAAGGCACTTGCCTGCAAAGCCAAAAGACCTTGGTTTGATTCCCAGGACCCACTAAGCCAGATCGTGGGTGGCACATGCATCTGGAGTTTGTTTGCAGTGGCTGGAAGCCCTGGTGCGCCCATTCTCTCCCTCTCTCTCTGTCTCTTTCCCTCTCTCAAATAAATAAATAATAATAAAATAATAATTTAAAAAAGAAGCAAAAATGAAATACAATTTCAGAAATATAAACTAGGCTTTCAAAATCCATAGACCATATGGCCTACAGGCTCATTCCTTTAGAAAATCTTTTGTATAGACTTTAGGGTGACATGATAAAGATGTTTGCTAATGGCATTTTTTATGGTAGCAAAAAGTTGGAAATAAGTAAAAATCTATCTAATATGTAATAAAGTAATTTTTATATAAATTAGAAGCACATACTGTACCAAGGTCCTGTGTAACTTAGATCAAGTGCCATATTTCATAGAGAAGGATTGGAAGTGGATCACGATATGAATGAAAAAGTAGACCAGGGCTGGAGAGATGGCTCAGTGGTTAAGGTGTTTGCCTACAAAGCCTAATGACCCAGGTTCGATTTCCCAGTACTCACAAAGAGCCAGATGTACGAAGTGGTACGTGCATCTGGAGTTTGCAGCAGCTGGTGTACTCTTCTCTTCCTTTCTTTCTCCTTGCAGATAAATAAATAAGTGGACCAAATGAAGCTAGTGGGCCTCCATCAAACACTTATTAATAGATTAGATTGGTTCATGCATTGAGTAGTAAGTCAATTTGTGCACTTAATAGTCCTCACAAACTGAGACTATACCTTGGTGATAAAATACTTGGCTTGTTTGTAGGAGGCCCTGGGTTCAGTCCCTGACACCCAGATGGTACAAGCATGAAGGACCTAAGCTTGGTCCCTATGTAAGACCACACGTGCCTGTCATCCATTTCTGGGGGAGTTGGAGATAGGAGAATCACCACGACTCAATGTTCAGCCAGGCTAATTGGAAAATGGCAGCTCCAGGAGAATGAACAAGTCCATCTCAAGTAAACATGGAAGAACAATAGAAGATACCCAATGTTATCCTCTGGCCTGCGTGAACATGCAGGATTTGCATCTGCACACACATGTGCATACACTACAGACACAAAAAAAATTTAAATAATCCTCATCTCAAAATAAAACTTATATCATGGGCTGGAGAGATGACTTAGCGATTAAGACGCCTGCCTGCTAAGCCTAAGAACACTTGTTTGATTCTCCAGGTCCCATGTTTAGCCAAACGCAATGACGCAAAGGGACAATGCTGCACTTGCCACAAGGGGCACACGCTAGTTTGTTCACAGTGGCTGAGAGGCAGCTGGTGTGCCCATTCTCTGTCTCCCTCTCTCTGTCTCTCTCAAAAATAAAAAAATAAAAAAACTTACATTACATTTTTTGAAAGCTGAAATAGTATCTAACAATATTGTTAAAAGGCAAAGAAAAATACTTGTTAAAAATTAATTTTTTTTCAAAAGTTTTTTTATTTCAAAAATTTTAAAGATATTTTTGAGAGCTGAGTATGGTGGCACACACCTTTAATCCCAGCACTGGGAAGCAGAGGTAGGAGGATTGCTGTGAGTTCAAGGCCACCTGAGAATACAGAGTGAATTCCAGGTTAGCCTGGGCTAGAGTGAGACCCTACCTCAAAAAAATTTTTTTGAAAATTCAAAAATATTTTTAATAAAAGTTTGTTTGAAATCAACTGCTACTTGTCATTTATTATTATCTAAAACTAAGCATTTACCCAAGCCTCTTAAGTCATTGTACATTGCCTTCATGTTTTCTGTTAAAAACATCTTAGGTCTAAAGAGGTGGCTCAGCAGTTAAAATCACTTGCTTGTAAAACTGATAGCGGGGCTTCAGTTCCCAGTGTGCACGTAGTCAGATGCACAAAGGAGTGGCACAGGCATCTGGAATTCATTTGCTGTGGCAAGAGGCCTGGCATGCCCATTCTTGTCTCTTTGTGTGTATATGTATGTATATGTGTGTGTCTTTTTTCTTTTGCAATTAGATAAAAGCATTTTTAAAAATCTTTATTGTCTTTAACTACAGCCCTCAGGAGGCTGAGGTCGAGAAGGATTGTCATGAGTTCAAGGGCTCCTGGGCTACAAAGTGAGTTCCAGGTCAGCTTGGGCTAGAGTGAGACTGTCTCAAAAAACCAAAAACAAAAAAATAAAAATAAATCTTCTCTACCATGTTGCTTGAATTGACAAGTGAAACTGAATTAGAAAAGAGATGCCTTTCTAACCACCTATTTAAATTTAAAGGACATATTTAATTCTTAAGGTATTCCAAATTACAATATAATCAAAATTTCTAATTTTGGTTCATACTTTAGGTTTAATGCCTTTTGCCATATTTCTTTTATCCCCCCCCCACGCCCTTTTCCCCTGTTCTTTGGAGAAATAATAGAAATCAAATATTGTCCAGGAGGAAAGAAACAGGGATCCTAGAGAGAGTAAGCAGGTCATTGCATGTAAACAGTTTACTTTTCTGGTTTTTACTATTTTAGAACTTTTTTAAAGTATTTATTTATTTATTTATTTATTTATTTATTTATTTATTTAGTGTATGGGCATTACCAGGGCCTTTTGTTACTGCAAGCAAACACCAGATGCTTGTGCTACTTTTTTGCATCCCGCTTATGTAGGTGGCTTGAGAATGAGCCCAGCAGGCTGTGCAAACAAGTGCCTTTAACCACAAAGCTGTCTTCTCAGCTCCTTCAAACTTTTTGTTCTATATAAATTATATCCCGGGGCTAGAGAAATTGCTGAGAGGTTAAAGGTACTCACCTACAAAGCCTGATGGACTCAGTTCCATTTCCCAGGACCCACATAAAGTCAGATGCACAAAAGTGGTGCATGTGTCTAGAGTTTGTTTACAGTGACAGGAGGCCCTGGTACACTCATTCATTCATTCATTCTCTCTCTCCCCTCTCCCTGTCCCCCTCCCTTTCTGTTTTGCTCAAATAAAGAAATAAAAATATGAAAAAATAAAAACAGAGATCCAGAGTCTACAGAGAAAGCAACACTAAACCAGGTCTTTATCTTGCCTACTAAGACTCAGGGAGTGTTGCGGAAGAAGAGGTAGAAAGATTGTAAGAGAAGGCTGGAGAGATGGCTTAGTGGTTAAGGCGCATGCCTGTAAAGCCTAAGGACCCAGGTTCGATTCTCCAGGTCTCACATAAGCCAGATGCACATGGTGGCGCATGCCTGGAGTTCATTTGCAGTGGCTAGAGGCCCTGGTGCACCCATTCTCACTCTCTGTCTCAAATAAATAAAAATAAATAAATAAATAAATAAATAAATAAATAAATAAATAAATAAATAAATCTTTAAAAAAAAAAAAAAGAAAGAAAGATTGTAAGAGCCTTGGAGTGGGTGAGAATAATCTGAAACACCATGTTTCCGCTTCTATTCCTGCAGAGACTGAGACCTCTTGGGCCCCACAATGAACACCAACAATCCCACCAAAGACCCTCAGCAGAATTGGGGTGGGGGAGATGGGGTCTATGTGTGTAACCTTTTTATTAAAAAATATCAATACATTTTAAAATATAATAATTTTAAAAATAAATTATATCCCAGTTGAAGAGAGCAGAATTGAATTTTTAACTTCAAATATTCCCTTTGGTTTTTATTAATATGATGATAATCAAAATTTAAAAACTACTTCATAACTGTTTTCATCTTTAGTCACATTTAGTAGAATATAGGAGTTTTTACTAGTTGAAATTAATCGCATATATGAAAGAAATAAAGAAATGTCCTTTGAGTGCTTACTGTATGTCAGACAGTACTTGAAAGGTTTCATTTATAATTATAGGCATTTATAAATTTTATGTAAATTTTTACATAAGTATAAATTTTTATAAAAATTACATAAATATTTCATATCTGCACTCAACTAACTTTCATATGAAATAGGTGTCATTATTGGTTGTGTTTTGTGGACAAGGAAAGTGAGGCACAGAGGGCTTAAGGTAATTTGCTCATGAGTTCCTGAGATGGTCTGGATGAAGAGGGAGGGATCATTACAAAGGATTGTTTATTTTAAACATGCAGAGAGGTAAATGGAAAACAAAAGAGAAAAGTCAACACTGAATTATCACCATGGAACTCATTCAAGATGCAGAGACCGTTCCTGTGTGTGTGTGTGTGTGTGTGTGTGTGTGTGTGTGTGTGTGTGTGTGTGTTTAGAGATAGAGTCTCACTGACCTGGAGTTCTCAGTGTAGTTTCAGGGTAGCCTCAAACTCATGGCTATCCTCCAGTATACCTCTGCCTTCCAATTGCTAGAATTAAAGGTGTGCCACTGCCACTGCGCCCAGCCTGATTTTTTTTCTCTTTCACCAATATACCAGGCATGATTTCTTCAGTTACAAAATAAAAGCTTGGGAAGGGAATAAACTCTGTATGAATGCAAATACTCACCACTCAGAAACTTAGGAAGGGAGGATGTACATACAATTTTCTTTTTACTTTTTCTTTTTTTTTTTTTTCGTCTGTTAGAAGTGTAGTAGTCCCTCTAGGCCCCTTCATTTTTGTTGCCTGAGAAAGGCATTAAGTTGAGACCACTTGAGGAACAATATGAAGTTGGCCAAAGATGGTGGTGCACACCTTTTAATTCCAACACTCCAAAGGCCAAGATAGGAAGATTGCTGTCAGTTTGGGACACAGAGTGAGTTCCAATTCTGCCTAGGCTAGAGTGAGACCCTACCTCCAAAAAAAAAAAAAAAAAAAAAAGAAAAGAGAAGAGAAGAGAAGAAAATGAGGTTGAGGCTAATAAACTACTGAGAAAAAGAATTGTTTAATGAAAAATTTATCTCACACACACTTTATTCATGACCATGACTAGAGGGTTACATATGATAAGATATGAATATATGAGGACTTAGTTGCTTGTCATACTCCTGCAAAGATATTCAGAAACTGGGAGTCAAATGATCCACCTCCTCAGAAAATAGGCCATGAATAAAAATCACACGGTGAGAGAGGTCAGTGGGTCTGAAAAACTGATAAAAATGTGTAAAAAGAGGGCTGGAGAGATGGCTTAGCATTAAGGCACTTACCTGTGAAGTCTAAGGACCCATGTTGCACTCTACAGGTCTGACACAAGTGCTACACACAAGTTGACACAAGTGCGCAAACATTTGTGGCGCCGCATCTGGAATTTGATTATAATGGCTAGAGTCCCTGGTGCAACCTCCCCTCGTTCCCACTCTTGCATTAAAAAAAAAAAAAAAAAAAAAGGCAGTCTGTTAGGCTTGAAAAAAAAATTATTGCTGGTATAAAAGAAGGATAACAAACTAAATAACCTTTGCATAGATGATGGAAAATTGTTAGGCCAGAAAGAATAAGAATGTAAACTATGCATAATAAATATCCTTGATGAGACATGTAATATGAGGTGGGATACAACAGTTGTGCAAAAGAATATACTGGAAATACTTGACGTAAAAATATACTGCTGAAATAAAGAAATAAAAAGATAGCTTTAATAGTACAGTAATAAAGGATGCAGCAAAAAAAGTAAGACCATGACATGAAGATATGAAACTTAAGATATATGACAGAAATGGTGTCAACATTTATCATAGAAATTTTAAAAAGAAAGAAAAGAAGCCAGGTGTAGTGGTTCACCTTTAATCCCAGCACTTGGGAGGCAGAGGTAAGGATCACCCAGAGTAAACCCTGAGACTACATAGTGAATTTCAGGTCAGCTTGGGCCAGAGTGAGACTCTACCTTGAAAAAAATAAAGAAAGAATTAAAGAAATAATGATCTGAAATTTTTCCCAAATGAAAGATGTAAAACAAAATGCAACAAAAAGACTCATAGGGGCTGGGGATATGGCTCAGTGGTTAAAGGTGCTTGTTTGTTTGCACAACCTACCAGCTCTGGTTTAATTTCCCAACCACCCACATAAACCCAGACAGGTATCTGATTACAGCAGCAGAAGACCTGGTATACACACACACACACACACACACGTGTGTGTGTGTGTACAAATGAATGAATGAATCTCATTGAAAAATACAGGAAAACAATCGAGAAACATATTCAAAGTGTTAAAATATTGCTAAAGAAATTTATTTTTTAAGTGATAAGAGCTTTAATAGCAATACATTTTACATAGGAAATACCAGAAATGAAGATTTTGAAGAAAAGATTTAAAATTGGAAATGAAAAAATTCAAGAGAAAAGTCAAATAAAAATGAAATACAAGGGGATGGAGAGATGGCTTAGCAGTTAAGGCACTTGCCTGCAAAGCCAAAAGACCTTGGTTTGATTCCCCAGGACCCACTTAAGCCAGATGCGTAAGGTGGCACATGCATCTGGAGTTTGTTTGCAGTGGCTGGAAGCCCTGGTGCGCCCATTCTCTCCCTCTCTCTCTGTCTCTTTCCCTCTCTCAAATAAATAAATAATAATAAAATAATAATTTAAAAAAGAAGCAAAAATGAAATACAATTTCAGAAATATAAACTAGGCTTTCAAAATCCATAGACCATATGGCCTACAGGCTCATTCCTTTAGAAAATCTTTTGTATAGACTTTAGGGTGACATGATAAAGATGTTTGCTAATGGCATTTTTTATGGTAGCAAAAAGTTGGAAATAAGTAAAAATCTATCTAATATGTAATAAAGTCATGTTTATATAAATTAGAAGCACATACTGTACCAAGGTCCTGTGTAACTTAGATCAAGTGCCATATTTCATAGAGAAGGATTGGAAGTGGATCACGATATGAATGAAAAAGTAGACCAGGGCTGGAGAGATGGCTCAGTGGTTAAGGTGTTTGCCTACAAAGCCTAATGACCCAGGTTCGATTTCCCAGTACTCACAAAGAGCCAGATGTACGAAGTGGTACGTGCATCTGGAGTTTGCAGCAGCTGGTGTACTCTTCTCTTCCTTTCTTTCTCCTTGCAGATAAATAAATAAGTGGACCAAATGAAGCTAGTGGGCCTCCATCAAACACTTATTAATAGATTAGATTGGTTCATGCATTGAGTAGTAAGTCAATTTGTGCACTTAATAGTCCTCGTCAAACTGAGACTATACCTTGGTGATAAAATACTTGGCTTGTTTGTAGGAGGCCCTGGGTTCAGTCCCTGACACCCAGATGGTACAAGCATGAAGGACCTAAGCTTGGTCCCTATGTAAGACCACACGTGCCTGTCATCCATTTCTGGGGGAGTTGGAGATAGGAGAATCACCACGACTCAATGTTCAGCCAGGCTAATTGGAAAATGGCAGCTCCAGGAGAATGAACAAGTCCATCTCAAGTAAACATGGAAGAACAATAGAAGATACCCAATGTTATCCTCTGGCCTGCGTGAACATGCAGGATTTGCATCTGCACACACATGTGCATACACTACAGACACAAAAAAAATTTAAATAATCCTCATCTCAAAATAAAACTTATATCATGGGCTGGAGAGATGACTTAGCGATTAAGACGCCTGCCTGCTAAGCCTAAGAACACTTGTTTGATTCTCCAGGTCCCATGTTTAGCCAAACGCAATGACGCAAGGGCACAATGCTGCACTTGCCACAAGGGGGCACGCGCGTCTGGAGTTTGTTCACAGTGGCTGAGAGGCAGCTGGTGTGCCCATTCTCTGTCTCCCTCTCTCTGTCTCTCTCAAAAATAAAAAAATAAAAAACTTACATTACATTTTTGAAAGCTGAAATAGTATCTAACAATATTGTTAAAGGCAAAGAAAAATACTTGTTAAAAATTAATTTTTTTCAAAAAGTTTTTTTTATTTCAAAAATTTTAAAGATATTTTTGAGAGCTGAGTATGGTGGCACACACCTTTAATCCCAGCACTCGGGAAGCAGAGGTAGGAGGATTGCTGTGAGTTCAAGGCCACCTGAGA
The DNA here is from genome assembly GCA_036365145.1 of Orientallactaga sibirica. NCBI lineage: Eukaryota > Metazoa > Chordata > Mammalia > Rodentia > Dipodidae > Orientallactaga > Orientallactaga sibirica. The sequence continues at coordinate 10,168,233 of JAEOAD010000035.1, read as the reverse complement.
ATACAGAGTGAATTCCAGGTTAGCCTGGGCTAGAGTGAGACCCTACCTCAAAAAAATTTTTTTGAAAAATTCAAAAATATTTTTTAATAAAAGTTTGTTTGAAATCAACTGCTACTTGTCATTTATTATTATCTAAAACTAAGCATTTACCCAAGCCTCTTAAGTCATTGTACATTGCCTTCATGTTTTCTGTTAAAAACATCTTAGGTCTAAAGAGGTGGCTCAGCAGTTAAAATCACTTGCTTGTAAAAACTGATAGCGGGGCTTCAGTTCCCCAGTGTGCACGTAGTCAGATGCACAAAGGAGTGGCACAGGCATCTGGAATTCATTTGCTGTGGCAAGAGGCCTGGCATGCCCATTCTTGTCTCTTTGTGTGTATATGTATGTATATGTGTGTGTCTTTTTTCTTTTGCAATTAGATAAAAGCATTTTTAAAAATCTTTATTGTCTTTAACTACAGCCCTCAGGAGGCTGAGGTCGAAGGATTGTCATGAGTTCAAGGGCTCCCTGGGCTACAAAGTGAGTTCCAGGTCAGCTTGGGCTAGAGTGAGACTGTCTCAAAAAACCAAAAACAAAAAAATAAAAATAAATCTTCTCTACCATGTTGCTTGAATTGACAAGTGAAACTGAATTAGAAAAGAGATGCCTTTCTAACCACCTATTTAAATTTAAAGGACATATTTAATTCTTAAGGTATTCCAAATTACAATATAATCAAAATTTCTAATTTTGGTTCATACTTTAGGTTTAATGCCTTTTGCCATATTTCTTTTATCCCCCCCCACGCCCTTTTCCCCTGTTCTTTGGAGAAATAATAGAAATCAAATATTGTCCAGGAGGAAAGAAACAGGGATCCTAGAGAGAGTAAGCAGGTCATTGCATGTAAACAGTTTACTTTTCTGGTTTTTACTATTTTAGAACTTTTTTAAAGTATTTATTTATTTATTTATTTATTTATTTATTTATTTATTTAGTGTATGGGCATTACCAGGGCCTTTTGTTACTGCAAGCAAACACCAGATGCTTGTGCTACTTTTTGCATCCCGCTTATGTAGGTGGCTTGAGAATGAGCCCAGCAGGCTGTGCAAACAAGTGCCTTTAACCACAAAGCTGTCTTCTCAGCTCCTTCAAACTTTTGTTCTATATAAATTATATCCCGGGGCTAGAGAAATTGCTGAGAGGTTAAAGGTACTCACCTACAAAGCCTGATGGACTCAGTTCCATTTCCCAGGACCCACATAAAGTCAGATGCACAAAAGTGGTGCATGTGTCTAGAGTTTGTTTACAGTGACAGGAGGCCCTGGTACACTCATTCATTCATTCATTCTCTCTCTCCCCTCTCCCTGTCCCCCCCCTTTCTGTTTTGCTCAAATAAAGAAATAAAAATATGAAAAAATAAAAACAGAGATCCAGAGTCTACAGAGAAAGCAACACTAAACCAGGTCTTTATCTTGCCTACTAAGACTCAGGGAGTGTTGCGGAAGAAGAGGTAGAAAGATTGTAAGAGAAGGCTGGAGAGATGGCTTAGTGGTTAAGGCGCATGCCTGTAAAGCCTAAGGACCCAGGTTCGATTCTCCAGGTCTCACATAAGCCAGATGCACATGGTGGCGCATGCGTCTGGAGTTCATTTGCAGTGGCTAGAGGCCCTGGTGCACCCATTCTCACTCTCTGTCTCAAATAAATAAAAATAAATAAATAAATAAATAAATAAATAAATAAATAAATAAATAAATAAATCTTTAAAAAAAAAAAAAAGAAAGAAAGATTGTAAGAGCCTCGGAGTGGGTGAGAATAATCTGAAACACCATGTTTCCGCTTCTATTCCTGCAGAGACTGAGACCTCTTGGGCCCCACAATGAACACCAACAATCCCACCAAAGACCCTCAGCAGAATTGGGGTGGGGGAGATGGGGTCTATGTGTGTAACCTTTTTATTAAAAAATATCAATACATTTTAAAATATAATAATTTTAAAAATAAATTATATCCCAGTTGAAGAGAGCAGAATTGAATTTTTAACTTCAAATATTCCCTTTGGTTTTTATTAATATGATGATAATCAAAATTTAAAAACTACTTCATAACTGTTTTCATCTTTAGTCACATTTAGTAGAATATAGGAGTTTTTACTAGTTGAAATTAATCGCATATATGAAAGAAATAAAGAAATGTCCTTTGAGTGCTTACTGTATGTCAGACAGTACTTGAAAGGTTTCATTTATAATTATAGGCATTTATAAATTTTATGTAAATTTTTACATAAGTATAAATTTTTATAAAAATTACATAAATATTTCATATCTGCACTCAACTAACTTTCATATGAAATAGGTGTCATTATTGGTTGTGTTTTGTGGACAAGGAAAGTGAGGCACAGAGGGCTTAAGGTAATTTGCTCATGAGTTCCTGAGATGGTCTGGATGAAGAGGGAGGGATCATTACAAAGGATTGTTTATTTTAAACATGCAGAGAGGTAAATGGAAAACAAAAGAGAAAAGTCAACACTGAATTATCACCATGGAACTCATTCAAGATGCAGAGACCGTTCCTGTGTGTGTGTGTGTGTGTGTGTGTGTGTGTGTGTGTGTGTGTGTGTGTTTAGAGATAGAGTCTCACTGACCTGGAGTTCTCAGTGTAGTTTCAGGGTAGCCTCAAACTCATGGCTATCCTCCAGTATACCTCTGCCTTCCAATTGCTAGAATTAAAGGTGTGCCACTGCGCCCAGCCTGATTTTTTTCTTTTCTTTCTTTCTTTCTTTCTTTCTTTCTTTTTTTTTTTTTTTTTTTTTGAGGTAGGGTTTCACTCTAGTCCAGGCTGACCTGGAACTCACTATGTAGTTGCAGGGTGGCCTCAAACTCACAGTGATCCCCTACCTCTGCCTCCCTAGTGCTGGAATTAAAGGAATGCGCCACCACACCCAGCTTCAGCCTGATCTTTTAACTACTGGATTTTCAGTAAGAAATTTCAGTCAACTCACTGCCTCTGAAATTATGTATGTAGTTTTTTCAGCTCATGTGTAACACTACCTCTTTCCATGGGAAGAAACCGATTTGTTCAGCATAGTATTTGTTCCTACTCAGAAAATGAAATAAGTTATTTAAAGTTGAAATGAGAATTTTATATTACTCCTATTACTTTCTTTTAATCTTTTTTAAATTATTTATTTATTTATTTATTTATTTATTTATTTATTTATTTATTTGAGAGCAACAGACAAAGAGGCAGATAGAGAGAGAATGGGCGCGCCAGGGCCTCCAGCCACTGCAAATGATCTTCAGATGCATATGCAGCTCCCTTACATGGGTTCCGGGGAATTGAACCTTGAACTGGGGTCCTTAGGCTTCACAGGCAAGCGCATAACCTCTAAGCCATCTCTCCAGGCCCTCCTGTTACTTTTTAAAAAATACTTATTCAAATGACCTGGATATCCATGACCTCACAATGCCTGTCATTATCTACACAAGACCATCATAATAGGAGGAAAAGATCATGATATCAAAATGAAAAGAGAGACTGATTGAGAGGGGGAGGGGATATGATGGAGAGTGGAGTTTCAAAGGGGAAAGTGGGGGGAGGGAGGAAAGTACCATGGGATATTGTCTACAATTAAGGAAGTTGTCAATAAAAAATAAATTTTTAAAAATTAAAAAATATATTTATTCATTTATTTATTTGCATGCAAAGAGAGAGAATAAATGAGAATGGGTGCACCAAAGCCTCTAGCCATTGCAAACAAACTCCAGATACATGTGCCACTTCATGCATTTGGCTTTACATGGGTACTGGGGAATCAGACCTGGGTTGCTTGGCTTTGCAGGCAAATGCCTTAACCACTGACCCATCTTCAGCCCTGCTCCTATTCTTAATATGATATAGAGCACATTAAAACTTTATATTTGTAAATATGGCATAAATATGGTAAATTTTCACTTAATTTTTGACTAATAAGGGGCTAGGGAGATTGCTTAGTGGTTAAAGGTACTTTGCTTACTTCCCCACTTACCAATGTAAAGTTGAAGGGACATTTGATTACACTAGCAAGAGACCCTGGTGTATCCATACACACACACAACTAAATAAGAACTGTAAACATAGATAATTTATAGAATTTATAGAAATGCCAGTCCATATTTGCAAACAAAAGACAAAAGCTATAGTTTATATACTTTGTAAGTAGCATTTAAGTGTAATTATTATTTGCCTTCTTATTATTTTACTTTAGTCTAATGCAGTGGGGGTTTTTGTTTGTTTGGGGTTCTGGGGAGGGGTGTTTGGTTTTTTTTTTTTTTAAGACAGAATCTCACTCCAGTTCAGGCTGGCCTCAAACTCATGGCACTCTTCCTACCTCAGCTTCCAGAGTGTTGGGATAAAGGACTGTGCCACCACACACAGCTTAATACAGTGTTTTCTGATAAAAATATCTAAGGAGGCCAGGTGTGGTGACACACCCCTTTAATCCCAGCACTCTCAAGGCAGAGGTAGGAGAATCCCTGTGAGTTCAAGGCCACCCTGAGATTCACTACAGAGTAAATTCCACATCAGCCTGAGCTAGAGTGATACTTTACCTCAAATATACATATATAATATATATATATATATATATATATATATATATATATATATATATATATATATAGAGAGAGAGAGAGAGAGAGAATGGAGAGAGAGAGAGAGAATAAACTATAAGATGATGTGAGAAATGGAAAGGATTAATTCTTCTATTTGGAAAATATACTAGTAGTTGATGTGGAGACTAATAATAAAGAAATATTTAAATAATTTTTTCCAACTTGTTTTACAGCGCAAGACTCACCAGTTTTTTGTAAAATCTTTTACTAACCCCACGAAATGCCATCAGTGCACCTCTTTGATGGTGGGCTTGATAAGGCAAGGCTGCTCCTGTGAAGGTAAGAACAAAAAGGAAAGAAAATAAGAGTATGGGCAACACTTTATCCAAATAGTTACTGCTCAAGTTATAATATTGAAAAGGCATATAAATGTTTATTATTTGTTTTAATTAAGTATTTGTTTTTTTCTGAATAACAAGAATGTATACAAGAACCTGGGTTCCTTACTAAAAGATTGTTGAATGTTGGAGAATCCGGACAGTTGTTCCCTAGAAGCATTTTTCAGGAGGAGAGCTTTGTTTAGATATGTTTCACTAATCTTTGTTTCATTAACTGGGAGAATTTGTGCTCCCAAACCATTAACCTAGGACAGAAGACATGAAAATTGTCTATTCATTTAATTTTAATATTGTTTAGTTACTAAAAAAATTATTGAACAGTAGACAAATAGTGTCTATTACTGTACCTCAAAAACAATTGTTCCTAGTATTTAGAGCAGTTTTCCCCTTCCCATTCATTGATATCTCATCATGTATTTATGGAATACTTACTGTTTTCCTAAGCACTGAGGATGCAATAGTGAATGTGTGAAAGAAAGATGTTACCCTATGGAGCTAATTCTGAGATATGAAAGAAAAGATCGGGATTCTTGTTTCATTTATTTTATTTTATTTATTTATTTGAGAGAAAGAGGCAGAGAGAGAGAGAGAGAATGGGTGGTCCAGGGCCTTCAGCTGTTGCATATGAACTCCAGATGCATTCACCACCTTGTGCATCTGGCTCACTTGGGTCCTAGAGAATTGAACCTGGGTCCTTTGGCTTTGCAGACAAGCACCTTAAACCACTAAATCATCTTTCCAGCCCACAGGGATTTTTTAAAAATGCCAAAAATATTTTGGAGGTACCACTTTATTTTTCCTAGGGCCTCTGAAATGAAAATGACTTAAACTATAATGGGATATACTGATTGTTTGAGAAGTATGACTTTTTAAACATTTTTATTTATTTTTTATTTATTTTAAATATTTTAACCTTCTATCCAATCATCTTGTCTTGGAATTTTCACCTTACATGAGACCCTAGTAGAGAGTTATGGCAGTGCTGTTGCTAACTAGGTATATAGGCTCTGAGCCAAACTATCTGGATATGAATTTCAGCACTGCTGCTGCCAAACTCTGTGCCTCTAAACAAATTCTCTATAACATAGGGATGAGAATTGCACTCCTGCTCAGTTGTTAACTCTTTGTTTTTAAGATTTTTTAATGTATTTTATTTATTTGAGAGAGAGAGAGAGCGAGGCAGATAGAGAGAATGGGTGCACCAGGGCCTTCAGCCACTGTAAATGTACTCCAGATACATGTGCCACCTTGTGCATCTGGCTTACATGGGTACTGGGGAATCGAACCTGGGTCCTTAGGCTTCACAGGCAAGCACCTTAACCACTAAGCCATCTCTCCAGCCCATCAATTGTTAACTCTTATCCTAGCAGTGACTTAAGTATATAGAATATAATAACTCCAGAAGTGTCCCCTAAATTTTATACTCTTTTAGTTACTGAGAAATCCCATTTTTAAGAATATTGGTAAAAGTTGCCTTATATAGCAGAGATGTCAGCTTAATGTCCATTAGTATATCTAGCCAGAGAATTTTAGGGCAGATACCAAGTTGTAATAGGATGAAGATCCAAACACGCCAGAAACTACTTCTGTAGTTATTATAAATTTATTCACTTTTTCCCCCCAAGGCAGAGTCTCCCTCTAGCCCAGGCTGATCTGGAATTCACTGTGTAGTCCCAGGCCGACCTCAGACTCATAGCAATCCTCCTACTTCTCTGTCTACGAGGTGCTGGGATTAAAGGCGTGTACCACTATGCTTGGCTTTATTCACGTTTTATTTTAGTCACAGGTTAGATTTTTTTTTTATCCATTTGCTTCTCACTTTGATCACTAATGTTAACAGAGAGTAGAAATATTATAGATAATAAAAAATATTTACCTACTCATAGAAATCCTTGTTGGTAAACAATTAAGTAAGTTTTTTTCCCTAATGATAAGAGAGTTGTTTAAAATAAAGTAAAAATAAAAGCATTCATCTAACAACACCATGCATATAGTTAAGTACCCAATAAATTGTTGTTGCTAAAATTAATTTTATGAAATTTTTTTTCCCTCCAAAAGTATGTGGATTTTCATGTCATATTACTTGTGTGAACAAAGCTCCAACTGCATGTCCTGTTCCTCCTGAACAGACAAAGGGTCCACTTGGTATAGATCCACAAAAAGGAATAGGAACAGCATATGAAGGTCATGTCAGGGTAAGTAACCATTACTTTAGGGTTAGATTAATCTTATAAAAGTTACTAGTGAATTAAAATAAAATTAAGTTAATGAATATGGTACCTGACAAAATTAAATAAGTAATATTTATATAAGTTTATTTCATATAGAGTAATGATTTGAATACAAAAAAGTAGTCTTTACTTGGAAATACATTCTAAAATATTAGACCTTTTAGTGCTGCCTCTATCTTGAGATTAACAGATTTCATTGAATTCACCATAGAGGAGTCTTTGGCCTCTGATTTTTCCTGAGAGGTAGAATGTAGTGATGAGTTATGAAATATTGAGGCTGAATTTCGAGTTCATCTTACTACCAAATTTGCCTTTTACACTAGTTCTTAAGAAGCCATGAGTGTTATTTGAGTGAATTGTCAGTTAAAATGGTTCCATTTAAAACTTGCCATAAAAGTTAAGTCATTCAGTGTCTAAATAGCATGTTCTCATTTTTCTTTTATGTTATTAATGGCATGTGTGTCCATTTGCTACTTTGCCAATCAAAGTGGCAGGTTTAAAACTGGCACATATGGTATTCAGGTTTTCACTCTAATTCACATTAGAACTAGAAGGTCTCACTGATATTTTAATTTGAGTTGTGTTTGTTTCTTTCTCTATCTGAAACAAAACTAAGATCCCTAAGCCAGCAGGAGTGAAGAAAGGGTGGCAGAGAGCGCTGGCTGTAGTTTGTGACTTCAAACTCTTTCTGTATGACATTGCTGAAGGAAAAGCATCTCAGCCCAGCGTTGTCATTAGTCAAGTGATCGACATGAGGTAAGCCCTAAAAGGTGAAGGTGTGTGAATCACTGCAACATAGGAATTCAAGTTTATGAGTTTTCTTTTATATTGCCATGGTTTTAGTTAATACTCTAATTTGATCTTAATTTTCATATTTACCCCAGTTGTTGCATAACATAATAAAAAGCAGGAAATTAAGAGCTAGTTCTAGGGCAGGTTGATGTGTGTGAGGCCAGCAGCCAAGGTCTGGGTCTTTTGTGATAAGAGAGGCCCAATATGCTGTTTAGATCATTGTTTAAAGGTACAGAGTAATTCAGTGTGAAGAAGGGGGTCAAAATCTCAGAGCAGCCCTTGGAAACCACACTGAGGCAGGAAATACTGAAGTAAGGATCTCTTGAGTTCTACTAGTCTGTTTTTCCCATGCCCTTTGGCATGCCCTCTTTCTCCTTTTCTGGGAACTCAAAGCATTGTCCCAGGAGAATTTTATTTTCTTCCATAGTTTCAAGCATCACTTCTGATTGATGGCTCTTGCACGTCTCCAGTTCAGAAATAGCTATCCATTGCTCAGAGTCCACATTTCCAGCTATGCCACACACTGACATTTTACTTTTGTATCTCAAACACATTATTCCCTTAGATGGACTATGAAGAAATGAGTGCAAAAAAATATCAGCAAGAGAAATCTGGCAGAAGTTATATACAAAAATAGGGAGTGATGGGCAAAGTAGGATATATTGAACACAAGTTGTTTAGGGTCAGACTGGAGAACAGTAAAACCCTGTCTATTAAAAAATAATAGAATTCGAGCCGGGCGTGGTGGCGCTCGCCTTTAATCCCAGCACTCGGGAGGCAGAGGTAGGAGGATCGCTGTGAGTTCGAGGCCACCCTGAGACTACATAGTGAATTCCAGGTCAACCTGAGCTAAAGTGAGACCCTACCTCGAAAAACCAAAAACTAAAAAAAAAAAAAAAAAAAAAAATAGAATTCAAGGTTAGACCAAGGTATCAGACCTTTTTGGATTAAGGAGAATGGCTGTACCAATGACAAAAATAAAGGAATTAGTAGATTATTTGTTTTAGGGTTAAAGTAACAATAACCTGTCAGATGAGATGGTTTGAATATGTGTAGGATTTATTATAATAAGCAACAAGGTCCACTAGAGGCTCTGGAGACTTACTAAAGGTACCAATCTCAGTTTGACATGTACTAGCCTTGTGTCTTTGAGTAAGTCCCAATTATTTCTACAATTTGTATAATGTGCTGCTATTAAGTTATTCTTGATAATTGCTTTTGGCACTATCAGTCATTATGAGGAAAAAGCAAGGTTTTGTTGGTTATTATTAAATCAAATTTGGGTGTTTATTCAGGTAAGCTTTGAGGATCACTTCATATATTTTGTTGGGTTTCACAAGCAGTAACTTTTAATGTCTTTCAGAGATGAAGAATTTTCTGTGAGTTCAGTCTTGGCTTCTGATGTTATTCATGCAAGTCGAAAAGATATACCCTGTATATTTAGAGTAAGTGTGTCTTATAGTTTGAGCACTTAAATTTTTTTTGGGGGGGGGGCGTGGGTTTGAGGTAGGGTCTCACTCTAGCCCAGGGTGACCGACCTGCAACTTACTCTGTAGTCCCAGACTGTCCTGGAACTCAAGACAATCCACCTACTACTTCTGCCTCCCAAGTACTGGAGTTAAAGGCATGCACCACCATACCCAGCTTAGTCATTTGTTTTTAATGAATATGTTTTGGCATCCCATACAAGTCATAAGCATACTAGAACCAGAACCAGACCTTATATTCCTTCATATATACCATATTATCCAGGACTCAAGCAAATACAAAATTGGTGCTAAGACCTTTTGAAAGCATAAGTATATGAGTTATAAAATATGCTTCATATTAAATTTTTTGAGTTACAATTCAGTTTTCAAATAAATACTACCTCATGAAAAATTAGATATGAAGTTTAAGATTTTTAAGTTTACCTTTAAAAGTCTCATATTGAAACATTGCTTAGTTGCCTGTTACTTTATAGCAAGTACTCTAAAACTTTGCAAACTAGCTTAAACCAACAATGATTTTTTTTTTCTTTTTTAATTTCTCACTATTCTGTGGGTTGGTTGTATGGGTCCTATGGTGTTAGCTAAGGGCACTGCAATAGCTACATTTGTTAACATCTGTGGACTTGGTCCTAGCTAGACCGTGTCAGTTCTCCTCTTGATAGTCTCTCTCTTCTACCTTCTTTCTCCTCTCTCCTCTTTTCCTCCATCCCTCCTTCTCTTCCTTCCACCCTCTCTCTCCCACCCCTTCTTGCATGTTTTTTTTTTTTTCTCTCTCTCTCTGTCAGAATTGTAGAGTAATTGCATGGTAAATTAAGACAATGATTTTTTTTTTTTTCAAGATAGGGTCTCACTCTAGCTCAGGCTGACCTGGAATTCACTATGTAGTCTCAGGGTGGCCTCAAACTCACAGCGATCCTCCTACCTCTGCCTCCCGAGTGCTGGGATTAAAGGCGTGCACCACCATGCCTGGCTCAAGACAATGATTTTTAACTTCCCTGTTGTTATGCTTGTCCTGCTTGCTATTTGTCTATGAATCTTACATATATAAGGAAGTTCAAAAATTAAACCTGGTCTCTTAATTCCCAAGCCAACAGTTATTTATTCTTCTCCAGCCACTAAGAAAGCCTGTAGAGGCCCTCTTATCTATACTTGAATCTATAATTAATTAGCAGCATGATTTTTACTGCCACTGATGCTTAAGTTATTTTAAGATGTATGTGTACATACATATATATGCACACACACATATATATCAGCACTGAGTGACTGACTTGTATAATGATAAACCTTCATTTACATACTAATTCAAGTGATCTAAGTTTTGAATGATGATTGTGATATATTGTTATGAAGTACTAGTGAATGTAAGTATATCTGAACAACCCTGATTTTTAAAACAGTATGGCATATTGCTTAAGAGCATGGGCACAGGTTTGAAGAGCTCTACTCTTAGAAAAATTATTTAATTTCTCATTCTTACAGTTTTCTCATATAGAAAATAGGATGTAAAAATAGTTCCTATCTCATGAAGCTATTAAAGGGGTTAAATGACTTAATACTTATAATGTACTTCATTTTATCTGGTGCTCAATAATTTAAATGTCAGTTTCTTTGTTTTCGTGAGGTAGGGTCTCGCTCTAACCCAGACTGACCTGGAATTCAATATGTAGTTTTAGGCAGGCCTCAAACTCACAGCGATTCTCCTCCTAAGTGCTAAGATTAAAGGCCTGTGCCACCACACCCAGCTAAATGTCAGTTTCTGTGTGAGTATATCTAATGCATTTTATAGTAGTGTTCTGGCACATTAGTAGCAAGGAAAATGAAAATGATACCAGCATCTATAATGGTATCACCCCACCCCTTTTGTCATGAATTGTAATAGTAAAATGAGCCACTCTGATTAGGAATATTTTTTGTTGAAGATATTAAATGAATGCTGCTTTTATTGGTTAGTAGTAAGCAAATTAGCATAATCCTGAACCTAGCATAAAGAGTACCTGTTTTCTAATGTCTTGAATATTAAACTGTTCTAGGTCACAGCTTCCCAGCTCTCAGCATCTAATAACAAATGTTCAATCCTGATGCTAGCAGATAGTGAGAACGAGAAGAGTAAGTGGGTAGGAGTGCTGAGTGAATTACACAAGATTTTGAAGAAAAACAAATTCAGAGACCGTTCAGTGTATGTGCCCAAAGAGGCTTATGACAGCACTCTACCCCTCATTAAAACAACGCAGGCAGCTGCAATCATAGGTATGAATTGATAACATTTATCATATTATCATAGTTGTTTAATAACTTGTATTTTTAGCTGGTACTGGCTTCCATCTGGGAATTCCCAGCACAAAGTCACAAATAATAAATGTTTATTTAACGAATGAAGCCTGTGTCAAATACTTGTTTTTTCAGCAGTTAGACTATTAGAAGTGCCTTATCTTCTGAAAAGCACTAGTGCTAAAGATGAACTTTTATCTTATTTTCTATTTGTGTATAAGTTTCATATGTAGTAATAGATATCTTGCTCAGGTTACTGAGAAGTTTAGAAATCATGGAACACATTACATGGCCTCAATAAATGTCAACATCTATATGTGGAAGTTTAAATTTTTACTGTATTTTTTATTATTATTAAGTAGAAGCTTTGAATGGATACATCATGTGTGGGTACCATCATTTCCCACCTCCCTGCTTCCACTCCTTTGAGGGCCTTAGTGTGATTGCTGGTATTCACCGTGGAGTTGTGGGTTATGAGCTGTAAGAGCAGCAGTCAGTCATTGTGCAGGGGTGGGGGAAGGGTGGCAGTGCCTCTGGATATTCCCTCCCGCCCTGTGGCTCTTACGTTCTATCCACCTCCTCTTCCACAAAATTCCCTGAGCCTTGGTGGCTGTAGTCTTACATACATAGCCAACTTTTTTTTGCTGCTTTTTAGTAAATACAAAAAGGTTTAACATGAGTAAGGTTCAAATTCCTTCCATAATCTTTCCTTCCCAAAACATAGACCTATAACACTAACAAAATAGATTTTTATTTTTCTTCATTTATTGAATAAACATTTATTTATTTTGATAAGTAATAAATTGGATTTTTTTTTTCCAAGGTAGAGTCTCATCTAGTCCAGGCTGACCTGGAATTTACTATGTAGTCTCAGGGTGGCCTTGAACTCATGGCGATCCTCCTACCTCTGCCTCCCAAGTGCTGGGATTAAAGGCGTGCGCCACCAAGCCTGGCTATAAATTGGATTTTTAATGGTTGTTTTATTGTAAAAGACAGGAGATATTTGCCACTATGACCTGAGAGGAAATAGTGTAAATCATATATTTAATAGTGTATATCATATATTTTCATTTTATCATTTGTTTGGATTCTAGCTTCATATTTTCTCATTGTTTGGTTTATTCTGTTATCTTTACATGATGTTTATCTAATAAAAATGTTTCATGTTTGTGTCTTAAATAGATCATGAAAGGATAGCTTTGGGAAATGAAGAAGGGTTATTTGTTGTGCATGTCACTAAAGATGGTAAGAGGAAACTTAATTATTTTAGGATAATTTTAAATCATATATTAGAAAACTCTTAAGCTTTCTTTTTTTAAAAAAACAAGATTTTTCTCTTTTATTCTGTTCTGCAAATTTTTCAGACATAATTTTATATATTTCAAGCCGAAGTATTTTTAATTCTCTAATCCCTCAAAGTTCTAAAACTTCAATTGTGTTTTACCTGTCTTGTCATTTTATTGAACAGTTCTGCTGCATAAACTTATAGATTGCATTTCTAAAAAATATCAAATTATTTTCTCATTGTTTTATTAGTATGTAAAGAGTACTGTAAGAGGTAAAATGAGGTTATTTGAATTTTTCCTCTACAGTTCAATACAACATGTTTTTCCCCTAAGGAGAAATTAAGTGCTGAATGAAATAAAAAGAAAACAATTTAATGTGATATTTTTAAGTACAGTGCTTTAAATTCTATCTTTATATCAAGTTGGCACATGAAAAAACAGTTCACTTAAGCTTGATTATTTTGTTGCTCATAGTAATGCCCTCAGAGATAGGTGTTGCTCAGATACTCAAAGGTGGGTGTGTATGCGTGTGTGTGTGCGCACGTGTGTGTGTGTGTGTGTTGGGGAAAGGGTTTGCACATGTGTGGAAGTTAAAAGACTGCCTCATGGTGTTGGTCCTCACCTTCCACCTCTTTCTAGTCAGGGACTCTCTTGTTTGCTACTGAAAATGCCATGCTAGCTGACCTGCAAGCTTTGAGATTCTCTCAATTCTGCCTCCCATTGCTGTAGATACACTGTATCTGGCTTTACATTGGATCTGAGGATCTGATCTTCAATCATCAGGCTTTACAGGAAGCACTTTTAATCATTAGGATAGCTCCCTGACCCCTCAGTTTGTTTGTTTGTTTGTTTTTAAAGGAGCCCCATGATGAAGTTCCTTAGAATTTATTACCAATAAACAAATTTTCCTTGAATATTTGTAATGCTTTCACACAGTAGCTTGCTTTGGCTAACAGAGCTCTATAATCTGTGAGCTTGCCTTCCTTTTTCTCTGATTTTATTCTCCAGTGTATGTATATCTGTATTGTAGGTTTTAATATAAATTGACTTGTATCCTTTTGAGTTTAATTTGGATATGATTGATAAAACTTTTGTGCATTTGATATTATTTCTGTGTGTAGAAATTATTAGAGTTGGTGACAATAAGAAGATTCATCAGATTGAACTCATTCCAAGTGACCAACTTGTTGCTGTGATCTCAGGAAGAAATCGTCATGTACGACTTTTTCCTATGTCAACGTTAGATGGACGAGAGACAGATTTTTACAAGCTGGCAGAAACTAAAGGGTGTCAGACCATAACTTCTGGGAAAGTGCGCCACGGAGCTTTGACCTGCTTGTGTGTGGCTATGAAAAGACAGGTCCTCTGTTATGAACTGTTTCAGAGCAAGACCCGTCACCGGAAGTTTAAGGAAATTCAAGTCCCATATAATGTCCAGTGGATGGCCATCTTCAGTGAACAACTTTGTGTTGGATTCCAGTCAGGATTTCTCAGATACCCTTTGAATGGAGAAGGAAGCCCGTGCAATATGCTCCATTCAAATGATCACACGCTATCATTCATTACACATCAACCAATGGATGCTATCTGTGCAGTTGAGATCTCCAGTAAAGAATATCTGCTGTGTTTTAACAGCATTGGGATATACACTGACTGCCAGGGCCGAAGGTCTAGACAGCAGGAATTGATGTGGCCAGCTAATCCTTCCTCTTGTTGTAAGATCTCTTTCTTATAGCTGTCTTTGTCTTTCTGTCTCCCTTTCTTTGTCTTTCTGCTTCATCTAAATGTAATCATTGTTAATAATAATTTATTTTTTAAATCATACTTCAGGTTCTTACTAAGCATTAATTATATTGCTTATGTTAAATAAGCTTATGGTATAAGACCTAGGCAAACAGGGTCAACACTGATATGCACATAATTAAAACCAACCATTCTGTGGACTGTTTCACTGAGATGGATTTTTGTTTGTTTGTTTGTTTTTTGAGGTAGGGTCTCACTGTAGCTCAGGCTGACCTGGAATTCACTATGTAGTCTCAGGGTGGCCTCGAACTCACAACGATCCTCCTACCTCTGCCTCCCGAGTGCTGGGATTAAAGGCGTGTGCCACCACGCCCAGCTAGATAGATTTCTTTTTTAATCCCATGTAATGTTTTAAAATAACCCTAAATTGTTCTCTTTGTTGTCACCCAAAATACAATGCTGTTTTTTTTTTTTTTCTTATAGGACTTATTTTGGAAGAGTAGTTACTAAGTGAATTGTATCTTTATTTAAAGGCATAATGTAACTTCAATAAGAAGTGTTAGTCTGTTTTATATTTTTATAGCTATCTATACTTTAAAATGTTTATTTCACTTTTTAAAAGAAATTCTGAGCTGTTAGTAAATTATTAAACACTTATAATTTAATAATATACAATAATTATTGAATATGTATTATTTCACTATATGAAATGTTGCATGAGTGAAATAAATACAGTCTCCCCTCACATAGCACAGTAGGAAAGATTCATGATAAAACAAGTATGTACAGAGGTATGCAGTAGGAATACCCAGTCCAAATTATTTTTTTGTAATGGAAGGTTCTTGAGCTTGTTTAAATGATGAAAGGAAAGAGGGAGCCAGAAGATCCCTATGAAAGCCAAAACAAGATGAAGTTCAGAGCTCACAGGAAAGAATCGAAAGGAGAAATGGAGGGATGGATCAAGCCAAGTAAAAGCTCAGTGGGAGAAAGTGAGGATAGTAAATGCTTAGTCCAGAAAAAAAAAGAGAACAAAAGAAAAATACTTCTAATACTACCCGTCCCAGTTTAACTATTTTTAAAGTTTTATTTCTTATGAAATATGTAGTCTTACCTGTGGCATAATATGTAAAATGCATGCAGTTTTGTAGCTGAATCTAGTAATTCAGAGTATTCTAATGTGAAGTAAAAGTCTGACTTTTTTGTTTGTTTTGTTTTTCGAGGTAGGGTCTCGCTCTAGCCCAGGCTGACTTGTAATTCACTGTGTAGTCTCAGGGTAGCCTTGAACTCCTACCTCTGCCTCCCAAGTGCTGGGATTAAAGGCGTGCATCATCATGCCTGGCTTCTGACTCTTATTCTAGCTGTTTCAGTGATTTGATTAGTAGCTTTGATTTAGGGAAATCACTTAATCTCTCTTTGTTTGTGTTGGCATTAATTTAATACTCATTCTTTCCACAAGTGTGTGTGTGTGTGTGTGTGTGTGTGTGTGTGTGTGTGTGTGTGTGTAAACTTTACTCAGGAACTTTATCATATATTTAACATACATGTCTTACTTTACACCTCAGTAAAGATTTCTAAGCCGGGCATGGTGGCGCACACCTTTAATCCCAGCACTTGGGAGGCAGAGGTAGGAGGGTCTCCGAGAGTTCGAGGCCACCCTGAGACTACATAGTTAGTTAATTCCAGGTCAGCCTGGACCAGAGTGAGACCCTACCTCGAAAAACAAAAAAAAAAAAAAAAAAAAAAAAGATTTCTATACATTATATATTTGTTTCATAGTCAATAGCTACTTTAAATTGAAATGAAATTCCTGTATTGAGCGAAGTGTACCAACTAATCTGATCCATGGTGTGTCAATTCTTCCTTTATGATTTATGTTCTGTTTCCTTCAAAAATGTTTTGATGGGTTTTCTTACAATAGGATTTTGATGAGATTCCATCCTGCATTTATTTAGGATAGACCTCTCAAACTGTTTCAGGCTTACTAGTTCACAATAATCATCAAGCTGTTTCCTTCTTCTAGGTTACAATGCACCTTATCTCTCAGTTTATAGTGAAAATGCAGTTGATATCTTTGATGTAAACTCCATGGAATGGATTCAGACTCTTCCTCTCAAAAAGGTAATTTAGCATTAAAATGAGCTAACCTGGTTAATTTCTTTTAATTTTCATTGTTACATATTATATAAGGACATTTTAATGCAAGCATATATTGCACATGGAACATATTACCTCCCACTTCCCTTCCTTTCTCTTTCTTTCCCCTCCTCCTTGGTCTCCTTTGTTCTCTTAGACAGTTTCACTTCTGCTGTCCTGTCATATGTACATACTTGATTTTGTGTATCTGTATAAACTCTAGGAACTGCATATGAGAGAAAACATTTGTCTTTCTGAGACTGTCTTAATTCTAAACTAGTTAATTTTCCAATATGTAGCCCAACACCATACTCTATTCATTGTATTTAATTTCTCTCTGTATATAAAATTTGATTGCTGGGCTGGAGAGATTGCCCAGTGGTTAAGGTGCATGCCTGCAAAGCCTAAAAACCTGGGTTCAATTCCCCAGTAACCACATAAAGCCAGACTAAGGGGGCGCATGCATCTGGAGTTCATTTGCAGTAGCTAGAGGCCCTGGTGTACCCATTCTCCCTCCCTCTTTCTCTTTCTTTCTCTCTCTCTCTCTCAAATAAATAAACAAATTTATTTCTTTAAAAATATTTTTTTATTTGAGAGAGATAGAGAGACAGAAACAGACATAGAGAGTGAGTATGGGTGTACCAGGACCTTCTGCCACTGCAAACTAACTCTAGACACATGTACCACTTTGTGCATCTGGCTTTATGTGGATGCTGGGAAATCGAACCCAGGCCATTAGTTTGTCAGGCTTTGCAAGCCAGTACCTTTAACCACTGAGCCTTCTCCAGCTTCAACATACGGTTTTTATAAAGCATGATAAGCAGATCACTTGTGAACTCCACCCCTTTACCTAAGACTAGAATATACTAGTCTCACTGCCTTTGCATGTCTACCACTTTCTGTTCATACCTTTCCCCACAGAAAACCACTGCCCTGAATGTTGTGTGTATCATCCCATTGATCACCTTCAGATGTAGGGATTTGCAAGTTTAAGTGTTTCTAAACAGTGTATTACTTCACTTTGGCTGGTTTTGAGATGTATTAAAACATTGCATCATATTGTCACTTTCTGCCTTACTGTAGTACTTTGCTCATATATATACTGTTTTTAAGATTCATATATGTTGCTATATGTGCTATAGTTCATTGATTTTTCATTAATATAAAATAACCTGTTTGATACATACATTAATATTTATTCATTTTGTGATTGACAGACATCTGAATTACTTCCTAAGCTTTTTGCTGTGACCATTTCTGCATATGTCTTGATAGAGGTGTGGAGGAGTTTCTTTGTATCATAAGAAGTGCTGGGACACAGGGATTCAGTTGTTGAGCTCTGTGAAAAAGTGTCATACTATCTTCCAAATGATACTCCCACCAATAGCATAGAAGAATCTGTCCTGACACAAGGTGTCTGACCCAGATTTTATTTTATTTTATTTTACTTTTGGAGAGAGAGAGAGACAGAGGGAGAGGAAGACAGAGAACGGGCACACTAGCAGCCTCTCAGCCACTGCAAAGGAAATCTAGATGTGTCCGCCACCTTGTGGGCAAGTGTGGCATTGCGCCCTTACATCACTTTGCATTTGGCTAAATGTGGGACCTGGAGATTGGAACTGACATTCTTAGGCTTAGCAGGCAGGCGCCTTTACCGCTAAGCCATCTCTCCAGCCCCAGATTTGTTTTTGTTTAGAAAAAAAGAAGTTGGGTGTTGTGGTGCATGCCTTTAATCTCAGCATTCGGGAGGCAGAGGTGGGAGGATCGGCTGTGAGTTCGAGGCTACCCTGAAACTACATAATGAATTCCAGGTCAGCCTGGGCTAGAGCGAGACCCTACCTCAAAAAACAATTAAAAAAAAAAAACCGGGCGTGGTGGCACATGCCTTTAATCCCAGCACTTGGGAGGCAGAGGTAGGAGGATCACTGTGAGTTCAAGGCCACCCTGAGACTACATAGTGAGTTACAGGTCAGCCTGGACTAGAGTGAAACCCTACCTTGAAAAATCAAAAAAAAAAAAAAAAAAAGAAAAGAAAAGAAAGAAAAAAAAAAAGAAATCTCACTGGCACATTGTTTCATAAATGGTTAAAAAAAAAAAAGATGACTCATTGAAATTCTTCCAGTTTTGGGAATCTGTTATATATTTGTTTTCCAATTATATATCCTCTTACATGGAATGCCTGTCATATTGTTTGCTCAATTTTTCTTTGTTGGATTTGACACCTTTTTCCTATTGGTTTAATGGACTTCTTTAAATCCTGGGTTAGTAACACATGAGGTAAATCTTTCTCCTGTTTTTATGTGTATGGTACATTTTCTTGAAGATAAATCATTAATTTTACTATAGTGAGAAGTTACTGATGTTTAAGTTTGTCTTTTTTCTCTTTAGGAAACTTTACTACTTCAAGATCATGAAGTTAAATTACAACCTTTATTTTCTTCCAAATTAACTGTGTTTCTAAGATTTGTACATGTTGCTATGTGTACTATTTTGTACAGAATAAACGTTTTTACCTATTACATATCTATAATCCATTTGGAATTGAGCTTTGCTATTTCCTGTGAAGTGGGAATTTATATAACTGTGTCCTCCATTGTTATTTGTTGATGGTCCTTTCTTTCTCCAGTCACCAGTACCTTCATTTCCAGATGTGGCCATTAGTGTTTGAGTCTAAGAATTCATAAAGCAGATGCGCTATTTTCTTAATATATACTTATTTTGTTCTCTAATGTCTTTTAAAAGGTCAAATTCAATCTCTTGACATGTTTCTTCTTTTTATTTGTCTAGGATATTATTTATTTTTTAATTGTTATGATGAATTTGTTTGATTGAATTATATCTTCCTAATTAGAATTATTCTTGAGTTTTTGGGTTTTTTTGTTTGTTTTTTTTTTTTTTTTTTTTTTTTTTTTTTGGTTTTTTGAGGTAGGATTCTCCTGCCTCTGCCTTCTGAGTGCTGGGATTAAAGGTGTGCTCCACCACACCCGGTGAGATTTTTTTTTTTTTTTTTTTTTTTGGAGAGAGACAGGGAGGGAGAAGAAGACAGATAGAGATGGGCGTATCAGCAGTCTCTCAGCTGCTGTGGGCAAGTGCGGCATTGCACCCTTGCGTCACTTTGCATCTGGCTAAACGTGGGACCTGGAGATTGGAACCAGCGTTCTTAGGCTTAGGAGGCAGGTGCCTTAATCTCTAGGCCATCTCTCCAGCCCGAGATGTTTTGATTAACTATTTTCTGGCATACATAATTGAAAGTGTATTTTTTACTCACAAATCAAGACTTTTATTATTTAATGTCTAAAGTTTTCTTGAAATGCTAATTTTATGTTTTGTTATTTTAGGTCCGACCTTTAAACACTGAAGGATCATTAAATCTTTTGGGGTTGGAGACCATTAGGTTAATATATTTCAAAAATAAGATGGCAGGTAAGAAAATAACATTAATAGAATCGCTTCAGTGGAAATACAGTTTCAACCCATGACCACAGGAGTATCAAGTGCCAGAGTGCAGATTTAAAGTCAGTGCATCTTGCTCTGTGATCTTGGCCTTTTTCATATTCTGTTAATATAATGGCATAAGCTATAGACAAGAATGATTCTACTTAAGCTTTCATAGCTGTATATACAAAGTATTTGATTCTCACCTACATCTCTGTTTTTCTATAAGTATCTTGGCAAGTCTAAAGATATAACTGAATTTATCATCTGTACTTCCAGTGCCATAGAAGCTAGTATTAGTTAGAATTAGTAGGATTAAAATTGTGGATTCTTGCCAGGTGTGGTGCCGCACGCC
This sequence comes from Orientallactaga sibirica, assembly GCA_036365145.1. Classification (NCBI taxonomy): domain Eukaryota; kingdom Metazoa; phylum Chordata; class Mammalia; order Rodentia; family Dipodidae; genus Orientallactaga; species Orientallactaga sibirica. Next base: position 10,147,531 of record JAEOAD010000035.1, on the reverse strand, counting down.
TTTAATCTCAGCACTTGGGAGGCAGAGATAGGAGGATCACCATGAGTTCAAGGCCACCCTGAGACTACATAGTGAATTCCAGCCTGAGCTAGTAGAGTGAGACCGTACCTTGGAAAAACAAAAAACAAAACAAACAAACAAAAAGATTGTAGACTCTCGTCCTGTTTTCCAGTTGAGGACTTTGGGGAATCCATTTCCAGCCAATGCAGAGAGGTTCAGCACTTTTGATGTGCTGGAACAATGTGAGAAAGAGCAGAGAAATGAGGAGAAAGGACAGAAATCCTGGGTTCACAGACAGGAGAAAGATATTTGGTCAGGGACAAAAGTAAAGACTGTAATATCATACATAATATGTTTAAAACAATACTAAAATTGCCGGGCATGGTGGCGCACGCCTTTGATCCCAGCACTCGGGAGGCAGAGGTAGGAGGATTGCTGAGAGTTCGAGGCCACCCTGAGACTACATAGTTAATTCCAGGTCAGCCTGGACCAGAGTGAGACCCTACCTCGCAAAACCAAAAAAAAAAAAAAAAAAAAAAACTAAAATTGGCCTAAATCTATACATAAGTAAACAGCCTCGAGGAAACACATGAAAATTGTGAGACTATCTTATAATACATTTCTTTTTTTTTTTAACTTATTTATTAGAGAGAGAGAGGGAGAGAGAAATAGGTAGAAAGAGAGAATGGACACACCAGGGCCTCCAGCCACTGCAAACGAACTCCAGATACGTGTTTTCCTTGTGCATCTGGCTTATGTGGGTCCTGGGGAATAGAACCGGAATCCTTTAGCTTTGCAGGCAAGCGCCTTAACCACTAAGCCATCCCTTCAGCCCTTATAATGCATTTCTTTATTTTACCTTATATTCCAACTGATTTGTTCTATTACAAAAAAAAAAAAAAAACTGAGGGACTTTTTTTGTGAGGGACTTTTTAAGGATGAAATAATTTCAGTACTTTGTCCATTGTACTGCAACACAAGATTCCTAGGGGCCGCCTTGTGACTGTAGATCAAGTCAGGGATGAGAGGACTCCCCAGCTTTTTGTTTGTTTGTTTGTGTGTTTGTTTTTCAAGGTAGGGTCTCACTCTAGCCCAGGCTGACCTGGAATTTACTGTGTAGTCTCAGGGTGGCCTTGAACTCACAGTGATCCTCCTACCTCTGCCTCCTGAGAGCCCGGATAAAAGACGTGCACCACCATGCTGTGCTTCAACCCAGCTTACCATGAGAAAAAATGTTCAGATTTTAATCATGAGTCTCAGTGATGCTGGTAAAACTTGAGCTTTAGGCTTCTAAGACACTGTACTTAATTCTGTATTTTATTTCTTAGAGGAATTCAATAATTGTATAAGAATGGACCCATCTAGTTCTTATCTTGTGTCCTTGCTGTCCTGAGATGTGTCCACACTCACATTGTACACACAACCTATTCCAACTTGTCTTTTCTTGTTCTATCTTTGTTCTCTTTGATAGGCATAGAGGTAGAGTTGAGAAAAGGTAGACCAGACAAGATTCCAATATAATTGGCTTGTCCTTTAAGAATAGAAGTCTTGGGGCTGGAGAGATGGCTCAGAAGTCAGCACTTGGCTGCAAAATCTAACTCGGGTTCCATTCCCCAGTATCCACATAAAGCCAGATGCACAATGTGGCACAAATATCTGGAGTTCATTTGCAGTTGTAGGAGGCCCTGGAACACCCATACTTCCACCTTACTTTCCCCCTTCTCCCACGCCCCTTAAATAAATAGAGTGTGCTTTAAAAAAATAACATGTCTCTTTTCCATGCATCACTTCTTCTGTGTCTTGTTTCTTCTTCTTCCTCCAGCAGGCTGCTCCTGTAGCCTCTGGCTGTCCCAAACCATCAGTTGCCACTGTAACCTGTAGTTCCTCATTAGTCTCCATATTCAAAACTGTACCCCACATTTTCATCCACTTAAAAAATTCTGTCCTTTTCATATTCCTGATGGAATATGATCTGAATAAGCTTGTTTTTACTAATCATTTATTTTTGTCTTGCCTGTATACATCCTTTTCCCCTAACTTTTTATTGTTAAAAACTTTTGAAAATTGGTTTCTCTTTTTTTCCATTTATCTTATTTAAGATAATGGCATCTCCTGCCTTATTATAGACATGTATATGGATACAGTTCTCTGTTCTTGTCTTAGAATATGTTGACAAAGCCCAGAAAGTGTCCAGCATCCTTGCCTGAAAATGGTTTACTTGAGAAACAAAGGCTGAATTGGACTAGATAGTCATGGCTTGGTAGGGTTATGCGATTAAGTATCCCCAAGGTGAAAATGAAGTAACCAATTCTTACCTTTCTTTTAATTTTATTTATTTATTAGAGAGAGAGAAAGGGAGGAGGCAGGACCTTTAGTCACTGCAAATGAACTCCAGATGCATGTGCCACTGTGTGCATCCAGCTTAAGTGGGTACTGGGGAATTGAACCTAGGCCCTCAGGCAAGTGCCTTAACTGCTAAGCCATCTCTCCAGCCCCAGATTCTTATTCTTAATGAAGGAAGATTTTGTTTCTGTTTATTCTTATTCTCCCTTCCCATGCCTCTTCCCCCCAGTTCCCTGAAATCACATGTATCCTTTTGCCCTTCCTTCCACCCAAAAGTCAGTAACAGGTTTTAAACCTCCTAAGCCACTGAAGCCACTGTCTACATGGAGAAAGAAAAAAAAAAAAAACAGTGTAAGGACATTAGAAGTGACATGACTGGTTGAAGTGATGGACACCAGGACAGCTTCAGTTTTCTTCTAGTAAAAGTGTATCATGTGTGTTCATAATTGAAAGTGAAAATGCATGTTATAAGCTGTGCCTAATTTCAATACAAATCTTCTTATATACTCCACTGATTCTTACTATTCATGTCCTAAAAATCTCAGTGTGGCTGGGGAGATAGCTCAGGGGATAAAGAGCTCACTGCACAAACAGGAGGACTAGAGTTTGAATCCCCAGCACCCATTTAAATACTGAGTATGATTGGTGGCTCCTGTAATCCCAGCACTCAGGAGGCAGAGACTGCATCCCTGGGGCAAGTTGGTTAGCAAATCTAGCTGAATCAGTGTGGTCTGGTTCAAGAGAGAGACCCTGCCTCAGTAAATAGAGTGATGAGCAGCCAAGAAAGACACCCTTCCTCAACCTCTGGCCTCTGCATGCACCCACACATATGTGTGCCCACACTCCTACATGTACACCACACACACACAATCATAGTTGTACATATTATACAACTGATTGTGATATTCAGATTGATGGATAAAAAACCAGCATTTTAGCAATTTAAACAGTATTATTATTTTTATTAACAGAAGGGGATGAACTTGTAGTTCCTGAAACATCAGATAACAGTCGGAAACAAATGGTTAGAAATATCAACAATAAGCGACGTTACTCCTTCAGAGTCCCCGAGGAAGAAAGGATGCAACAGAGAAGGTAAACGTTTAATTTACTCAGTATCCATCCGTGCTTCCAGCATCCAAAGGGCTGGCAGTGATAATTTCAAGGAAACTTGATGTTTAAACATCTATAATTTGTCAATTGTATCAAAAACTTCAGGAGTGGAATATGGTTTACTAACCAAGTGCTTGCCTAACATGTATGACACCTTGGGTTCTAGCTCCAACACTGCAGCATAACAACAAGAACCTTCCACTAAAGGCCTTTGAATTCTTTCAGAATGGTGAGAACACTGACAAAGGACCATGTTTTGATTCACATGTGTGTGTGACAGAATAGCTATGATTTTGGAATGTACAACTTGCTACAATATAAATATAAATCACCTGTGCATACAGTAAATTTGTGTATGATTAAGAAATTCCAAATCTGGATGTCGTGGCTCACACTTACACTCTTAGCATCATGAGGCTTAGGTAGTAGGGTTGCCATGAGCTCAGCCATGGACTATAGAGTGAGTTCCAGATTAGCCTGGGCCAGACTGAGACTGTCTCAGAAAATAAATAAATAAATAAATAAATAAATAAATAAATAAACAAACAAACAAACAAACAAACAAACAAACAAACATCCCAAACCAAAAAAAGATGAGAAAAAATTAGATTATTCATAAACAAACAGAAACATGTGTTCGTTTTTCTTTTGTAGTTGCAGGTACATTTTTAAACATTTCTAAAATGTTATCAGTTATTATAAAAAATAAACATAAGTTTTTAGAATTATCTGTAAAATAGAGCAGAGGTTCTTTGATATCTAAATATTAAAAGATTAATCCCAGCACTCAGGAAGCAGAGGTAGAAGGATCGCCATGAATTCAAGGCCACCCTGAGACTACCAAGTGAATTCCAGGTCAGCCTGGGCTAGAGCAAGACCCTACCTTGAAAAACCAAAAAGAAAACTAAAAGAATCTTTTGCAGAAGAGGATATAGCACAGTGGTAGAGCACTTGCCCTATATGCATGAGTTTGATCCCCAGCACTGAACAAAGGAAATAAACAGATAAAAAGAGCCTTTCTTTTTCCCCATGTAAAATCTTAAGATCTTACTCATAATAGAAAAAGTAACATTCTAAGGAATTAAATTATTAATTGATACTCTGTTTATCTTTAACATGACTTAGCTTTTATGTTTATGTTTTTAAAAAAAAAAACAATGTATGATTAATTTTTTTTAAGTTCCATAGAGATTAAATGTGGAAAAACTGTCTAAAGAGGTGTTCTGCCTTTCAGGGAGATGCTTCGAGATCCAGAAATGAGAAATAAATTAATTTCTAACCCAACTAATTTTAACCACATAGCACACATGGGTCCTGGAGATGGAATACAGATCCTCAAAGACTTGCCCATGGTAAGAGGAATTAAGAGTGGTGTGTATGTGAGTGGAGTGAAGAATAAATGGGAGATACATGGAACAGGGAAGGATGAATACTTAAGAATACTTGAGTTTAAATGCATATTGGAGATTTTACAGGAAATGTGTCAGTATGTCATATTGAAGATGCATGATGACATTTCTGATGAAAAAACATAAAATTTAAATATCTGTCAAAACCAAACCAAGTTCTTAATAAGTTCCATACCCTAGAAATTTGCCACATCTAAAATTACTATTCTTGATGAAAGAAACTGCCATATTTGAACAGGTTCTATGACAAGTCCAGGTCTTGGCTACCAAATCACTGAGATTCCTCTTAATCAGTACAGATACTTGGTCTTTGTTCTTCCCAGAACCCTCGGTAGCTTGGTCATTTATAATCACACCTCTCAGCTAACTATGAAATTAAATTCTGTCCCTTTGCCCAATTCTTAACTAAAAAAGAAGTATGGCACAGGAAAATCATTGTATTTTAACAGTATAAAGAGTGGATTCATACACCTATTCTGTTAAGATGAAGAATACTAGTCATTAGCAAACTATTTAAGCTGTTTGCTGTTATCCTTTCAATGCTACACTCTCTCAGCCTACTACTAAAATTTTATATGACCCTTTTAGTCATGAAGATAGCAACTAACTTTTACACAGAATTTTAAGTACATTTTATGGTAATTTGGGAGATGGTGGTGAATCTTGATCTAAATTTCTTTCTAAGGAAATAGTCTTAATCTCATTTACCAACTCCACTGTAATAGGAGAAATGACAGAGAAAAGAACTAATACAATTTGATGTACAGTGAAGCTTTATTTATTTATTTATTTATTTATTTATTTATTTATTTATGGTTTTTTATGGTTTTTTGATGGAGGGTCTTGCTCTAGCCCAGACTGACCTAGAATTCACTATGTAGTCTCAGGGTGGCCTTGAACTCATGGTGATCCTCCTACTTTGGCCTCCTGAGTGCAGGGTTTAAAGGTGTGTGCCACCATACCCAGCTCTTTTTTAATATTTTGTACACATGGCTTTACATGGTTCCTGGGGAATCGAACCTGGGTCCTTAGGCTTTGTAAGCAAGCACCTTAACCACTGAGCAATCTCTCCAGCCCTTCTAGTGAACATTTTTAATGTACAAATTAACTTGTAAAAGATATTTTGGTTTTATTTCATGGGGAAAAAGTAAGTCTACTTTCATTTCAGTCTGAGCACTTTGTGGCAAGTATCTCAGTTAACCACCAGGCCATGCTTTATCATCTTTAAGATGTAATATTATGATAATGGTTACTATTACACAGTCACAGTAACATTGCTTCCTTTATGGAGTTATATGGAATCATTCACAATAGTGACCCTTTTGGAATATAGATTTTCATTAGCTCTGCTGAATAAATATAAAATGCAAAAAATTAGGTGGATCACAGACTTTACCCCCTCCTGCCTTCTCATGGTCAGGAGCTCTTCATACTCTCTCCTCTTAATCTAGTAGTGTCTCTCAAAACAATAACAGAAAAGGGGGTAATAATATCTACCTTCTAGTATGGGTATAACAAGTGAAAGACTGACTACAAATTCCTTAGGACAATATTTGCACGTAGAAAACAACCAATAGGGCCAGGTGTGGTTGCACACTCCTTTAATCCCAGCACTCGGGAGGCTGAGGTAGGAGGATTGCTGTGAGTCTGAGGCCAGCTTGGTACTACAAGTGAATTCCAGGTCAGCCTGGGCTGGAGCAAAACCCTGCCTCAAAAAAGAAAGAGAGAGAGAGGAAGTAAGAAAGAAAAAACTAGATCATAGCTAATTTTTATTTAATGAAGCCAAATAAAAAACTTAAGGCCAAACACATTAAATATTAAAAACTATTGGGCTGGAGAGATGGCTTAGCAGTTAAGGCGCCTGCCTCCTAACCCTAAGAATGCCGGTTCCAATCTCCAGCGGTTCCAATCTCCAGGTCCCACATTTAGCCAGATGCAAAGTGATGCAAGGGCGCAATGCCACACTTGACCACAAAGGGGCGCACACATCTGGATTTCGTTCACAGCAGCTGAGAGACTGCTGGCGCACCCATTTCTATCTGTCTTCCTCTCCCTCTCTCTGTCTCTCTCTTCCAAAAAAAAAAAAAAAAAAAAAACTATTGTACTTGGCTGTGATTATTTATTTTTATTATTATTATTATTTTTTGGTTTTTCGAGGTAGGGTCTCATTCTGGCCCAGGCTGACCTGGAACTAACTATGTAGTCTCAGGGTACCCTTGAACTCACGATGATCCTCCTACCTCTGCCTCCCAAGTGCTGGGATTAAAGGCGTGTGCCACCACGCCCAGCTATTTTTATTTTTTATTATTTTTATTGACAACTTCTTTAATTGTAAACAATACCCCATGTTTTTTCCCTCCCTCCCCCTACTTTCCCCTTTGAAACTTCACTTTCCATCATATCCCCTCCCCCTCTCAGTCTCTCTTTTCAGTTTGATGTCATGATCTTTTCCTCCTATTATGATGGTCTTGTGTAGGTAGTGTCAGGCACTGTGAGGTCATGGATATCCAGGTGATTTTGTGTCTGGAGGAGCACGTTGTAAGGAGTCCTACTCTTCCTTTGGCTCTTACATTCTTTCCGCCCCCTCTTGCGCAATGGACCCTGAACCTTGGAAGGTAGGTTTGAGATGTTTCAGTGCTGAGCACTCCTCTGTCATTTCTTCTCAGCACCATGGTGCCTTCTGAATCATCCCAAGGTCGCCACCATCTGAAAAGAGAAGCTTCTCTAACCAAAAGTGAGAGTAGCATTAATATATGGGTATGGACATTAAGAGAAGTGCTTACTGGGCAGTTTGGTGAGCATAATATATACATTTAGCAAGATACCAGCAGACATTACACCCTTAGGGCTCATGATTACCCCTGTAGTATGTTTTCAGTATCAGGGATGTGTTCCCTCCCATGGAGCAGGCCTCCAGTCCAATTAGAGAGCGGTTGGTTTCCCCATAATAGACATGCTACTATTGCACCCGTTGGCTCATTTGGCCTGGCTGACCAAATTTAAAGCTTGCAATGTTCGCTGTTGAGTACCTTCACTGGTGATTTCTCTCTCTTCCATTGAACTGCATGCAGCATAGCTTTTTCCAACTTTCTGTCAGCTGGTCCTCATGGAGGAGGCGTTGAGCTCAGCTAAAGCAATACTATTTTTCAACTTTTACCTGGAGTAAGAGCTCAGATTTCTCTCCATTCTTTTCCCATTCCAACATCCTCTTAGAGTCCTCAGACTGCTTTCCTTTGATCTCAGCAGTGAATGTAGCATCATCAGTAGTCCAGAGCCTCTTGTTTATTCCTTATGGAGTTACAGTGTCAGGCACAAGATACCTGAATAGAAAGAACTTTTTAATATGACAGACATCTGAAATGTGACTATTTATAGCTTGTATTTGAAAAAAAATAAAGTGGTTTGAAATATTTTAACTAAATTTTTGGAAATATAAGTAGTTTTTTTTCATAAATGATGTATAGTTAGCATTATGTAAGTATAGAGTGATACTAATTTCAAACACATACATATATTATAGAACAACATACCATGTCATATATTCTAACTACATAAGAAAAGAATTATAGAAAAAATTTTGTAGAAATTCTGTAATAGGCCTGGCGTGGTGGTGCACGCCTTTAATCCCAGCACTCGGGAGGCAGAGGTAGGAGGGTGCCATGAGTTCGAGGCCACCCTGAGACTACATAGTTAATTCCAGGTCAGCCTAGGCCAGAGTGAGACCCTACCTCGAGAAAAGAAAAAAGAAATTCTGTAATAGCCTTCATATTATACACAATATTTTCCTTCAGATGGAATAGTATCAGTATTTAATAGAATGTCCTTCTCCAGAGCGTAGTTCTACCATCAGTTAGAGTCCATTGGCTACTATTCCAAAAGTGTCCCCAACTTTCGTACACAGTGAGATATGCACCTGACACAGTTCAATGTTAGAAGAGATTTTATGTCAACATCTTTCTCCCTTCACTCTCCCACCACTTAAAGCAAAAGCAAATCTGTGTTGTGTTCTGTTTGTTCATTTGTTTTGCAACAGGGCATTGCTCGTGCTCATATGTGCCCATGTAGCTCGTGCTGACCCCACACTTGAGGCCATGTTCATGCCTTAGCCTCCCAAATGTACCAGGTGGGCATCACTGTGCTCAGCAGAGATCTATATATTTTTGTTTAAGGTATTTTTTAATTAATAAGTAAAATAAGTTCAGATAATATTTGCAAACATCCATCTCTTGAATGGCTATAGCATGTGACCTTCTATGCTGGTTACTGATTCTAATTATACCACTTTAATTTTGGGAATTTGTTTTCCCTTGGTTTTGTTATGACCACCTTGCAAGTTTTTCTTGGTTGGTTGGTTGGTTTCAGAACTAACATAGGTGACTTTTTCTAGTAGTTCAATCCAATTTTTAATATGCCTTCCATTCCCTTTAATTTTGTTCTTTCCATGTAAGCATTTAGGACAAGAAGTTGACGTAAATTTTTGAAACTTGTTTTTTCAGCTACTCATATTGTGTGCATCAAAGATTACATGTATCCAAAGTGTAGTTTCTTTCCTGTTACTTTCCCATTCTTTTTTTCATTTCACTACCTAACATCATGTAAGCCAGGGCTCTTTATAGCTGTCCACTTAATCATCAAATAATGCTTAAGGGAAGGAACACTTGATGTTTTTCTCTGGCCACTGTAAGCAAGTCCATGGGGTACCACACTAGTACATACACATGCATACACCACACACACACACCATACCACACATACTGGGCACACATTAAAAAAAAACAACACTGGAAGCCAGGTGTGTTGGCACACGCCTTTAATCCCAGCACTCAGGAGGCAGAGGTAGGAGGATCACCATGAGTTCGAGGTCACCCTGAGACTACATAGTGAATTCCAGGTCAGCCTGGACCAGAGTGAGACCCTACCTCAAAAAAAAAAAAAAAAAAAAAACAGTGGAGAGATGGCTTAGTGGTTAAGGCACTTGCCTGCAAAGCCTAAGAACTCATGTTCAAATCTCCACATCACAGGTAAGACAGGTGCACAGTGACACAAGCTCACAATGTCGCACATGTACACAAGGGGGCACACACGTCTGGAGTTTGTTTGCAGTGGCTGGAGGCCCTGGCGCGCCCATTCACTCTTTTTCTCTGCCTCTTACCCTCTCTCTCCCCCTCTCAAATAAATTAATTATCTAAAAATAAATAAATAATTAAAAAATTAAAAAACTTCCTGAGGGCTGGAGAGATGGCTTAGCGGTTAAGGCACTTGCCTACAAAGCCAAAGGACCCAGGTTCAATTCCCCAGGACCCACATAAAGCCAGATGCACAAGGTGGCACATGCGTCTAGAGTTTGTTTGCATAGCATGCCCATTCTTTCTCTCCCTCTCTCTCAAATAAATAAAAATAAAATTTAAAAAAAAAAAACTTCCTGAGCACTTACTATGTGTTCAGGACAGTACTTCTCTGGGGGCAGACACTGGTCAACAATACAGTAGTGTACATGAATGAAAAGATCAATAATATGTATGTCTGGATGAGTGTACATACGTAACAAAAAGCTGTTTTTACATGTATTTTCAGATTTAAATTTGTTCTTTCCACTGAATGAAATTATGAACTATTTCCCCAAAAGATGTAAATTAAATTTATCTACTAATATGAGAGCTTTCAAGTACCCAAGGCATATGTTACTATCTGTGCAAAGAACATGTTCCCCAGTTATTTCTGTATCATCATATTCAATCAATATTGCTTTCCTGTGAAGTACTTAAGAGCTTAGAAAGTTAATTATCTTTAGAAGCTTAATTCTGTTTCTTTTATACCATAAGATTATGAGATTGTTTCTGTCTTTCATATGAAGTGGTAGTTAAGTGAAGGAGTCACTTTCTTTTCCCATCTTGTGTCTCAGAAGTAAACCTTTCATATGTATCTTAATGAGCCAAGAACACTTGAGGTGGTGTTATGTCTTAGGAAGATATACTAAACTAGTTTTCTTGAGTCTTCTTTATTGTTTTCCCTTTTCAATGAGTGGTTGTTGGTTATAAGGGAAAGCTTTTTCTCTTAACTGAATGCACGGATATTTTTACCACTGTAGTTCTAGCACAGTCCATCTCACTTGTTCCTAAAGCTATTGAATAAAGACAGAACATCTAACTTGGTGACCTTTGGGAGCTTCTTGGGCTGGGATGCAGCTTAGTGGTAGAGCACTCAGTATTGAAGCATTCAAAGAAAGGTAATTTTGCTTAACTTGAAGTTACATGTATATCAATACTTTTTATAAGCAATATTAGAAAGTACAAATCTTACATCTCTAAAACAAAAGCAAGATCTCATATAGAAGCTTTGTTTTAGGCCTACCTAATTCTTGAGATACTGTTTTTTAATCTTTTACGAATCAGCTCATCTCACCCAAATGATCCTTGCTGGGTTCAGTCAGCATGCCCTAGCACATCATTCTTTATTATATTGTTCCCACTTTTAAAGGTATACCAGGATATTGAAGGGAGGATTTTACCTTTGCTAAAGGCAAACTTTGCTTAAAGGTAAACCAGGAATTAGTGTATCTCACAATCCTCTTTACTTCTGTTATTGTGAAGTCATATCAGTAAAAGCCAGCACATATCATATGCTTGTGTGTACAGTACCAAGAATGGTTTCAGATTTTTTTTTTTTTGGAGAGAGAGACAGAGAGAAAGGGAGAGGAAGACAGATAGAGATGGGCGCGCCAGCAGTCTCTCAGCTGCTGTGAACGAAATCCAGATGTGTGCGCCCCCTTGTGGTCAAGTGTGGCATTGCACCCTTGTGTCACTTTGCATCTGGCTAAATGTGGGACCTGGAGATTGGAACCGCTGGAGATTGGAACCAGCGTTCTTAGGCTTAGGAGGCAGGCGCCTTAACCGCTAAGCCATCTCTCCAGCCCTGGTTTCAGATTTTAAAGAAGCAGTTTTGGAGCATGCCTATTAGAACAACTAAATTCCTTTTTTTCTGGTGGTATTAGAAGTTGAACCTAGGACCTCACATATGATAGGCAAGCATTCTACCACTTAGCTACACCCCGCCTCCCAGCCCGTGTTTCTTTGTTTTTTCTATGCTTAGTGTTTTGGGTACATTTTTGTCATGTTTTGAGTGTATCACATAAGAAAATACTGAATTCAATTCTGAAAGTCTGTGTCTTTAAAAATCCTGCTTCTGCCAGGCGTGCTGGCACACGCCTTTAATCTCAGCACTTGGGGGCAGAGGTAGGAAGATTGCTGAGAGTTCAAGGCCACCCTGAGACTACATAGTGAATTCCAGGTCAGCCTGGACCAGAGTGAGACCCTACCTCGCAAAACTAAAAAAATAAATAAATAAATAAAAATTCTGCTTCTGTTCTTTTGACTAAGGTAAAAGAGGTTTTTATAAGGAAAATGATCTTTTGAAAATTAACTATTTGAGTAACTGACAATAAGATTACAAAATATAACTTTCTAAGGCCTAAAAGTATTCCATGAGGGCTGTCTAATGTAAGATCCTGCTTCATTGTTTTCTGTATGCATGTTGTGTGAAGTGTCACAAAGAACTTCTGAATACATGTGCATCACCTTACACCTTGTTTCTTTTTTCTGTTGTTTTTGATAGCCAGGTTTCCCTTATCCATCCCCTCATCACCACGGTCTGATCTCCTCTCCGAGCAACTTTGAGCACATCTATCACATGACTGTTAATTCCGCTGAAAAGTTTCTCTCTCCTGATTCCATAAACCCCGAGTATTCCCCGTCCCTGCGCTCTGCCCCTGGTACACCACGCTCTGTGACTCTGAGGGTATGAACTGCTGAGTCAGGTGCTAACTTTACTAACATATGCGGATTTCCTACTGCTTGGCCTAATGAGTAACTCCGCTGAGGTGGCACCATTTTTGGAATGTTTTCCTTTGGCACAGTTCTCTCCCACTAACTTAACTCCTACTCTTTCCCTTTCTTTTCTGTTTATCGTCCTCTTCCTCCTCTTCTCATTCAATTTTGTGGAAGAATAGAGAGGGTTTCTATATTAATTCTGAGTTTTAGATGTTTGTTTGTGTTTGATAAAAATTTTCCCATCATGTTATTTTCAATTTTGGATAATATGTTTAAAAAATAACTCCTAAGTAGATTTTTATTCTGTTAAACAGAAAAGGGTTCCTGAATTTTTAAACTTTTTAAAGAAATATATTTTATTTATTTATTTATTTGAGAGAGAAAGAGGCAGAGAGAGAGAGAATGGGCACACCAGGGCTTCCAGCCACTGCAAACAAACTCCAGACACATGCACCCCCTTGTGCATCTGGCTTATGTGGGTCCTGGAGAATCAAACGGGATCCTTTGGCTTTGCAGGCAAGTGCCATAACTAAGCCATCTCTCCAGCCCCAAATTTTTAAACTTTTTAATAGCTTTTTAATACCCTGTTACCACGTTAGCTTAGAGAAATTTTTTATATTTGATTATATTTATGTCTCTGGTAGGGCCTATCTACAGACCTACTAAAAATTCTTTGTGAAATAGCTTAAAAGTCTCTGAAATAATGGCATGGTACTATGAGTGAGTAACAGGAACACTTCCAAAAACAAAGTAGATTTTTACAAATTTTTGAGTTGCTAATAAGCATTCAGTTCCAACCAGTAACCAAGATATGAAAAGTTAACCAACAAAAGAAAAAAAGGGGGGGGTGCTACTTTCAAAGGAACATGGCACTTGCTATTGGTCCTTCTGACCTATTACTCATAAGGCCCCAGCTTTGTAAAATGCATTAATTTCTAAAATCTGTACATGTAATAATTTCCCAATTCAAAATTAGTTATTTGTATTTTAAGATTATTCTATATTATGTTCTCAGTGTCGTTGACATTAAATTACAATATTAACAGAATGTCTTACTTGTCAAAATTACCCATGATAAAGATCAGCCTCAGTTTGCCTGGCCGCCGTGGCCTTCCATTTAAGGGAAAGTGCTTACATCAGCTGTCTCTGAGGAGAACACTGCACAGTAGTGTTACTCTTGCCCTTCTCTGAAGCACATTTGTGAGTAGAAAGACCAAAAGTTTAGCTTCTTGATACTTTTTAATAAAATTTATGTAATTTTATTTAACTAAATGATAAGCTTTTTTATAAAGCATTTTTCTGTGGATCAATCCTTTATTATTTCAATTTCAGTGTGCAATAACTGGCATATATAAACTTAATCTTCACCATTTATCCTAGGGTTTGTATGGTTTATGGGACAGATTGATGGGTAGTTTCCAATTCCTCTGAGCCCTTGGCTGTACTGTGCACATGCCCTGTGTCTCACAAGGTGGTTCTTTGTATGAATGTTGAACTGCTAGCATTGACTGTTTTGGTTTTAAATTCATGTCCTTGGAGAAAATAAGGTGAAGAGTTTGCTTTAAGTAGGTCACACACAGAATTACATGGACTGGGCAAAGCCAGTGTAGTACAGTTACCTCTGACAGCAGTGGGGTGACCACTGGGGCGCCACTTAGCTCCCAGCTTGCTAGTTTTGGCACCGTTCTGCTATTTGCTGTGACACATTCACACTGCCTTGGGGTGTCACAGTTGCCAGTTCCAGAATTACATTATAACCAAATCTATTTTTTAAGTTATTTTTAATCACATTTCAACATGTCTTTATAACTACTTTCTTAAGTATTTCTGTCTCTTTTTGTTATGTTTTGTGTTAGCTTATTTGATCTATTTAATCTGTTGATTATTTGATGCCATATTATAGCCAAGAAGACAGCTGTCTTTTGTTGGTGGCATATGGATCAGGTATTTAAGAATTATGCAAATTGCTACTTCTACTGTTGGGCTGGAGAGATGGCTCAGCAGTTAAGGCACTAGCTTGCAAAGCCTAATGATCTGAGTTCGATTGCCCAGTACTCATGTAAAAAAACCAGATGCACAAAGTGGTGCATGCTTCTAGAGTTCGTTTGTAGCAGCTAGGGGCCCTGATGTGCCTATTCTCTCCCTCTCCTCTTTCTTCTCCCCTGTCTCTCTTTTCTCTCCCTCTTCCCCCTCTGTCCCCCACCTCAGGTATGGTGGCACAAGCCTTTAATTACAGCATGTGGGAAGCAGAGGTCGGAGGATTGCTATGAGTTCCATGCCAGCCTGAGACTACATAGTGATTCCAGGTTAGCCTGGGCTAGAGTGAGACCCTACCTCAAGAAACAAAAAAAAAAAAAAAAGAGCTACTATTTTATTCATTGATTCCCAGAAAATAGCATTCTGCCCAAATGATACAAGTAAAATGTACTTTGTATCTTTAAAGCTCACACCCACAGCCATACTCACCTACATTGTCACATCAAACCAGTATGAAGTAATCACTGTGTCTTCTACAGAAAGGCTCATAATCTGAAATTTACAAATTACATTACCAATTAATTATAGTGCCTGAATGAGATTTATTTATTTATTTATTGGTTTTTCGAGGTAGTGTCTCACTCTAGCCCAGGCTGACCTGGAATTCGCTATGTAGTCTCAGGGTGGCCTTGAACTCACTGATCCTCTTACCTCTGCCTCCCGAGTGCTGGGATTAAAGGTGTGTGCCACCATGCCTGGCCCGAGCCTAACTATTTTAGATGCTGGAGTTCAGTTTGATCATAACTGCATTGTAAGTGACAAGATAACTAAGGAAATGAAGCTAGAAATAGTCATGAACTGCATGTTTCTCAGACAACCAGAGCTAGCTGGCCTGTGTCACCCCAAATAAGTGAACATCCCCAAAGGGACTATTCTGGATGAGGGGCTGCCTTCTATGTGTTATACCTGTAGTCAATTAGGGGGACAAATGTAGAAAAAGAAGGAATAATTTGTGGGATGAGGACATGACACCATCTCAAAGAGACTTTGTAACTGAGTGACTTCACAGGGGAGCTTGCCTTTTTAAGTTCAAATAGTAGGTAGTTAAGGAAGCTAAAGGGAGTACATCTGGGGATTGTTTCTAAAAGGTAATCGTTGAAGGGGTTGATACTTGAAAGAAAGTATGGACTTAGCCTATCTAGGGAAAGAGCAGAATGGAGTTAAGAGCTGTCAGTTCTATGTGCAGGAGCAACAGAAAAAAATATGACCAACAAATCAGCTTTTTAAAAAAAGAACAGCAGAGAATATATGAAGACAGTATATACAAGATTAATGAAATGAACCTACTGCTGGAGATTAGCACTATGCTAGCAAGGCAGGCGTGGAACGGGTTAAAAATTCAATTGGGGGGCTGGAGAGATGGCTTAGCAGTTAAAGCACCTGCCTGTGAAGCCTAAGAACGCCTGTTCGATTCTCCAAGTCCCACATTTAGCCAGATTCAAAGTGATGCAAGGGCACAATGTTGCCTGCGCACAAGAGGTCGCATTCACCTGGAGTTCGTTCACAGCAGCTGAGAGGCCTCTGGCACACCCATTCTGTATTTCTCTCTCTCTCTCTTTCTCTGTCTCTCTCTAATTAAAAAAAAAAAAAAAATCAATGTTGAAGCCCAACATGAGGACACCTAGTGATCTAGATAAAATGTATCCTTTAAGGGTTAGGGATATAGCTCAGTGTAGAGCACTTCCCTGGCATGTACAAGACCCTGGATTTCATTACCAGAACTGGAAGGAAGGGACGGCAGGAGGCAGGATGGGAGAAGTGGAGGAAGTAGATAGTTTTCACTAGTATAAGAAGTTGAAGATCATCCTCACCTACATAGTGAATCTAAGACCTAGCCTGGGCTACATGAGACCCTGTCTTGGGAAAATAAAATTAGTCTTTAAGCAGTTAGGCCTTTTCTCTTGCTGAAACTTATAAAGCATTCAGGTAAGACAGATTACTATCAACACTGACTAACTGGCTGACTGAGTCCCAAGCATGCCAAGTCATACCGCAAGCAAAATAAAGATGAGTGGACCAAAGTATATGGACCAATGTCTCCAGTTGACTGTCAAGCTGCCCGAAGAGAGAATAGTCTTGCCTGAGTCCCACGTGATGCAAGATTCGCTGGTTTGGAAACAGTAAAGCAGGCAGATATTTGTAATGTCTTTAAATATACTAGTTTGTTTTGTGTTCTGTTGTATTTGAAAAAAAGCATGATGGGATATGGGCAGGTCTTCAGTTTTTCTCTTTGGAATAAAGGATAGACAAGAAATGGCAAATTGTTAGTAATGGCTGATGATGTGTTCTCTCAGGATTTCATTATCATTCATTCATATACTGTACTATTATCTTTATAATCAGGAAAAAGCAAAATCTCTCAATGAACTAACTTAACTAGGATTTACATTAGAAGTATATTTTCTAGTCATTTTATTTTATTATTTATTTGAGAGAGTAAAAGAAAAAGGCAGAGAGTGGGCATGCCAGGGCCTCTAGCCACTGCAAATGAACTCCACATGTGTGCCACTTTGTGCATCTGGCTTTACATATGTACTGGGAGAATGGAACTCAGGTCCTTGGGTTTTACAGGCAAGAGTTGTAACCAGTGAGCTATCTCTCCAGTCCTCTGGTCATTCTTGTTTGTTTTTTCAAGGTAGGGTCTTGCTCTAGCCCAGACTGACCTGAAATTCACTGTGTAGTCTCAGGGTGGCCTCAAACTCATGGCAATCCTCCCTCCTGTCTCTGCCTCCCCAAGTGCTGGGATTAAAGTCATGCACTACCACACCTTTTAAAGAGAGAGAATTACACACCAGGCCTCAGCCACTGCACACAAACTCCAGACGCTTGTGCCACCTAGTGGGCATGTGTAACCTTGCACTTGCCTCACCTTTGTGTGTCTGGCTTACTTGGAATCTGGAGAGTCTAATATGGGTCCTTAGGCTTCACAGGCAAGTGCCTTAACTGCTAAGCCTTCTCTCCAGTCCCCTCTATCATTTTTGATTAATGATAGTGGCTGTAATCTTCATGGGATTTCTGAGTGTAGAAACAAGAAAGGGGCCCTAGGTGGTATACAAAGGGCCACTTCCTCCCAGGCTAAGTGGCCTGTGCTCCCACCCCAACCCAGTCAGATTTGGGGATTTTCTTAAATCCATCCTTTGGGAAAGTCACAGGCTTGATGTCTTAAACTACTTTTTGAATTTTTCTTCATTGAATTTTCCTTAAGTTACACTCTTGCCACATCTGTGGCCAACCCCTTCCAGCAGAATTAGTATTTTGATAAAGTGACAAAAGGGAAGGTTGACATTGATGGTGCTTGTGGGCCATGTTAGGTCATTAGAACAAGACAAGAGTGTCACATAGTGAGCCAAGTGTTTTCCTTCTGCACAGTGACCACCAGAACCCTCAGAGAAACCTATGAGGCAGGTGGTCATCAGCCCCTAACACAGCTGAGGAAACAAGCATGAAGCTAAGCGAGCTGAGGCCTCCTGCCCACGGGCTCTGTAGCTCTAGCCTGTGCTCACTAGCCACCAAGCTGCCTCTGTCTTTGCTTTTCTGAGCAACCAGAGAAAGAGAGGCAGCAGGAAGGAGATGCTGTGGGCCATTGCACTCACCATTTTTCATGTGGCTATGCAGAGTACTATTAAAGAGTTGATCACTTTTCCAAATAAATACATATAAATCTGTAAAAAACAATCAAAGAAATCCAGACCTTTATCTCAAAAAATGTTTTCAGGAAGTTGGAACTGTGCACATGGAAAAAGCATTGTGAATGGTGAAAGAGATTGATAGTATGTCTAACCTCCACAAGACTGGCCAGCATCCATCACGGACAGGGGAGGGTCTCATGAAGGCTCCACCCCGGGACATTTGACAATTAATGGTTACTCGGAGGTGAGAATCACTTTCTCCAGTGGTGTAATCACTCATAAGTTGCCAGTGTACCAGTAAATAACCCCAGTAAACGCAGGCAAGTGACCCTAATTAGAGTCAGTGGATTATGAAAAGAAAGATTTGAAAGTAGGAAGGGGACTAGCTGGAAGCAGTGGTTCAGCAGGAGTAAAAGGAGGATGAGAGGGCAATAGGGAGTGAATTGCTCAAAGTTTACATTCCACATATTTTGAAATTATCAAAATACAACTAAACTAATTTTGGAGAAATAACATGGCCTATGTAGTTTGCCTACCATAGGATTTAGAAGGTGTACTGAAACACCTTTCTTTCCTCTGAACCTCTGACAGCCTCAACATCCCCTCCTTCTAGTTAGAAAACGTTGGGGTGAACAAAGAGGTTTCAAACTTATATTCCCTGGCTACAAGCATCACTCAGGCTGTGCTCTGCCATACAGGTTTCTGGTGCACAGGACGACTGTGTGGGATCCAATAAAGATGCCAAGTGACTGGGGGCATGCCCATGCAGATGACACATTTAATGTTGATAAGGAATTGTTTGACAAGAGTATAATTTTAATTGGCTTCCTTCCAAACAGACTTACTTAGCTAAGTTATTCTCAGTAAATGGTCTCTCATACACAGTCAAAGCTACTTCCGCTCTCTGCAGATGTGGGTGTAATTTGGCACTTTACTGTCTCTTCTAACCATGTAACTCACACTTACCATTTTCACCCCCACCCCAAAATGCTTATTGATAAGTACTCCTTGGCTGGGGTTAGATAGATTTCATGGTGAGGGTTTACTACTTTTGTGGGGGGGAGGGATTAGGAATTTTCTGTTCCTTTCTTTGTATCATTTGGTCAAGATCACTTGATTTCTTGAGAATTCCAGTGAAAGTTGGGCACCTCTGCAGAATGCCCATGTCCTCCCGGCTGAAGAATATACCTTCTGTGTTTCCAGAACCCACGCCCTCAGGAAAGTCGGGCAGTATTCAGTGGCTCGGTCAGTATTCCTTCCATCACCAAGTCCCGCCCTGAGCCAGGCCGCTCCATGAGCGCCAGCAGTGGCCTGTCAGCACGTAAGTGGCCACGAGTGGGGGGGAGGAAGCTTCAGAGGCTGTGGAGGAGGGGTAAAAGTAACCTGAAGAAGAGGGCCGTAAAGAGAAACACGTGTGCTATGGCACACGAGAGGCAGTCAACTTTCTGTGAGGGAGGGGAACCTGTGCACACCTACGGTAAGGTTTGTCCACCTGAACAGAAGCGTACAAGGACAGTCGCAGATGCCTACCCAAGTGTGGTGTGATGTGTGTATCTCAGGGTGTACTGTGGTCTGTGGTGGTTCCCCAGGTATAGACAGTGAGGTTAGAGACTGTGAAATGACCCGGGAGTTTCTAGGTTAGCAAGACGATTCTGGGTTTAAGGATTGCTCCCAGTGACCTTCTCGAAGGTGTGCTTCGTGTCCAACAGAGATGCTCTTCACATACTGGGCATTGTGGACTTCATTAAAATATTTCCTCAGCCGGGCAGGGTGGCACACACCTTTAATCCCAGCACTCGGGAGGCAGAGGTAGGAGGAGCACTGTGAGTTCAAGACCACCCTGAGAATACATAGTGAATTCCAGGTCAGCCTGGGCTAGAATGAGACCCTACCTCAGAAAACCAAAAAAAAAAAAAAAAAAAAAAAAAAAATTTCCTCACTCACAAATTGCTGATCTTCAAGAGAAACTAACTGCACTGAATCAAAGTGTACATTTAAAAGTCTTTCAGTCAGAAAATGCAGTTGTTACCTTGCATTTTTGCATTGTTCACGTGCACTTGTGACCAACCAGCAAATGTTGATTTCTGAAGTTGTCCTCTGGCCTCCCGCACACAAACACATAAGAGTGTACATGAACTCTCACACGTGAATACACACACATGCATAAAAATAAATCCTGATATATATGTGTGTGTATACATTCGTATATATGTGTATACACACACATGTGTCCCTGAAATGGCATTAAATTCTACATGCATGTGTAGATGATAGTGGAAAGGGGGAGACCAGGGGAGGTACAGGTCATGTATCCCCTGCTCCTTCCCACCCTTGTGGTTTGTGTGCTGATCCCCCATGGAATGAGTACTCACAAAGATTCCAAAAAGGGACATTCATTTTCTCATGTATAAGTGAGAAAAACAGACGCAGAAAGGTAGAGCAGCTTGCTTGAGACACACCATTAGTAAGGACAGCCATGAAAATCTCTAGCAATTTTTTTGTATTCAAAAATAACAAATCTGAGCCTGGAAGGATGGCTCAGTGGTTAAGGCACTTGCCTGTAAAGCCAAAGGACCCAGGTTTGATTCCCCAGGACCCACATAAGCCAGATGCCCAAGATGACACATACATCTGGAGTTTGTTTGCGGTGGCTAGAGGCCCTGGCACGCCTATTTTCCTCCCCCCCCCCACCTCTTTATCAAATAAAAAAATATATATTTTAAAAACTTTTAAAAAATAACAAATCTATTTTTGTGTATATGTATGTGTGTATGTGATGTGTAGTATATTCACATGTGTGCAGACAGGTACACCCCATGCATATTGTATGTGGTGGCCTGAGAAGAGAATCAGATGTCCTTAATACTCATCCTTGTTTTTCCTTGAGTCAGGTTCTGTCCCTCAACCTGGAAGTACTGTCCATCTGCAAGCCCCAGCAATTCTTGTCTCTTCCCCTGTGGACTGGGATTACAGATATGCATGACCATGCCCAGTTCTGGGGAGTCAAACTTGGCCAAGAATCCCTCATGCTTAAGCAGTAAGCACTCTTAACCACTGAGCCATCTCCCCAGCCCCTACAATGGTAAATCATAACAATACATTCAGCTAGACATTGGGAGGAAATCAAGTGTATATAACTATTCCTTTGCCTAGTTTGTGCTCCAGGGAGACAGCCACAGTGAAAAGTACATTTCTAAAGGAACATTCTTCGAGGTAGAAATCAGCATGGGGTTAGTAATGCTTCTGGAAGCTGAAGGATGAGAGAAGCATGCTGTAAGGGAGTGGTTCCCACCCAGAGATGTTCCCTGGTTGTCAGGAGACATCTTGAAAGTTAAATTGAGGTTGGGGAGATGGCTCACTGTGTCAAAGCACTTGCTGTGCAAGCATGAAAATCTGAGTTTACAGCCCCAGAACCCACACAAAGCCAGACCCAGT
This sequence comes from Orientallactaga sibirica, assembly GCA_036365145.1. NCBI lineage: Eukaryota > Metazoa > Chordata > Mammalia > Rodentia > Dipodidae > Orientallactaga > Orientallactaga sibirica. Next base: position 10,125,739 of record JAEOAD010000035.1, on the reverse strand, counting down.
AGCATGTACCTGTAATCCCATCCCTCCTACAGTGAGGTAGGCAGCAGAGACGAGAGTCCCTAGAAAGCTCATAGACCAGCTAGCCTAGTGTACACAATGGTGAGCAGCAGATACCCACACATCATACACACACCAATGGTTAAATGAGGAATTAACATCTATAGAAGATTAGGAGCAAATGTAGCATTTACCCAGGAATAATTTGTGGAATGGTGACAGAACAATCTCAGACTAACAGTTTGTATGTAACTGAGTGACATCACAGGGCGAATTCTGGCTGGATAAGCACATAGCAGAAAGGGAAGCTTGCCTTTTATTAGGGAAAGTTCAACGCCAAGGTTATAGGTAAAAAGTTCTAGTAATAGGTAACTAAGGAACTTAACAGAAGTACATCTGGTAGATGATTGGTTTTTTGTTTTTTTCTTGAGGTAGAATCTTATTCTAGCCCAGGCTGACTTGGAATTCACTGTTTGGTCTCAGACTGGCCTCAAACTCACAGTGATCCTCCTACCTCAGCCTCCTGAGTGTTGGGATCAAAGGCATCTGCCACCATGCCTGGCACAAAGAGAGAGGAAGAGAAAGAAAAGGCATGCCAGGGCCTGTAGCTGCTTCAAACTCCAAACCTATGCACCACTTTGTGCATCTGGCTTTACGTGTGTACTAGGGAATCGAACTCAGGTCATTAGACTTTGCAAGCAAATGCCTTAACCACTGAGCTATCTCTCTGGCCCCTGGGGGTTGTTTATAGATGTTAATCATCAAAGGAGTTTACATTTAAAAGAGAGTGTTGCACTTGTATATAGGGAAAGAGCAGAAAGGAACAGTGTTACTGATTTGGCATGCGAAGGTGGCAGAGATTGTGTTTGACGTGTCAGATTTTTTTTTTTTTTTTTGGTTTTGAGGTAGGGTCTCACTCTGGTCCAGGCTGACCTGGAATTCACTATGTAGTCTCAGGCTGGCCTGGAACTCTCGGTGATCCTCCTACCTCTGCCTCCCGAGTGCTGGGATTAAAGGCGTGCGCCATCACGCCCGGCTACGTGTCAGCTTTTTAAGAAAGAGCAGCAAATATTATACAAAGACAGAATATACTATTAATGAAATGTGTCTACTGCTGGGCATTAGCACCGTGCCAGCCAGTCAGGTGCACAGTGGGTTCACAGTTCAACTCTGAATCCCAACACAGATCTAACTGGTCTAGCAAGGACTTGAGCGGTTGAATTTTTATAGCATTGTAATGCAGTATAAAGTTCACAGCCAGGACTGGTAGTCTCTGTAAGAAGTCAGACATGGTTTCAGGAGGGCACAGGCCTGTCTGTCTGTTTCAGGGGGTTAGTCATGAAACGGTGAAGGGAAAAGTTTGGGGGTACCAAGAGCAGTCTATACCCAGCAGATTCCTGCTTAGTATCTGCATGAGCACTTCAACAGTTTGTGGTTACTAGATGGACAGACATGCTTCAGGTGGTCAGCTGGTGACATTTTCATGTAAAAGTGAAATCAGTAAGAAGTCAAACAGGCTGTCTTATGGTGCTTTTAGGACCATTGGTGCTAGCTAACATTGAAGTTTGGCAAGATTAAAATTTTTTTAATATTTTTTTTTATTTATTTGAAAGAAAGAGAAAGAGGCAGAGAGAGAGAGAGAGAGAATGAGAATGGGCATGCTAGGGCCTCCAGCCATTGCAAATGAACTCCAGATGCATGCAGCACCTTGTGCATCTGGCTTATGTGGGTCCTGGGGAATCGAACAGGGGTCCTTCAGCTTTGCAGGCAAACACCTTAACTGCTAAGCTATCTTCTCCAGCCCAAGATTAAAACATTTTTAGCTGGGAGTGGTGGTGCATGCCTTTAATCCCAGCACTCAGGAGGCAGAGGTAGGAGGATCACCGTGAGTTCGAGGCCATCCTGAGACTACATAGTTAATTCCAGGTCAGCCTGGGCCAGAGTGAGACCTTACCTTGCAAAAAAAAAAAAAAAAAAAAAAAAAAAAAGCTTTAAATAGGCACTAATAATACTCCCAATATTTCCAAGGTTGTTTCTTCCTTTTTCTTATGGACACTGATGGTTCCTTCACCCTGTTACATGACCTGACTCGATGGTCAAAATATCCTACATATAATTTTAAGAAATGCATCTTCATTTCGCTCTAATAGCCTTTATGCCCTGTGGAGTGAAAGTGCTTTTTCATGAGAGTTGTTTGGAAGAGCAGTGAGCCCTGTCAAGTGACAGTCTTTGCCATGTAGCACATCTATTTTGAACCTGCTGTGATTCCCCAGTCTAGGAGAAAGGCAGGCCCACAACTGTAGCATGATTGTGTAAATATTGAGACAGAAGTGTGAAAGATGCTGAGGGGACCCCTCTCTCAGACCCAGCAATGGGATAGACTCCCAGGGCAGTAGCAGGTGGCAGGGACTAAAAGGATTCGGTGGGCACAGCAGAGCCTGGAGAGTAGTGCCCACTCACCAAAGTCCTCAGCAGCAGAGGGTGACGGGCACAGCCTTCATCACTGAGCTGCAGGCCTCATGTAGTTACCTTGTCATCACTGCCCAAAGCCTCTGACCATGAGCAGCTGATGGAGGAAGGGTTTTTATTTTGGCTCACAGTCTCAAGGAGAAGCTCCACGATGGCAGGGAAAGCATGGCATGAGCAGAGGCTGGACGTCACCTCTGCCACAGCAGGTGGAAACAGCAGCAAGAGAGTGAGCTGAACTCTTTAAGGGGGAGCTGGTTACAACATTCCTGAGCCTGCCCCCAACAACACACCTCCATCAGCAAGCCTCCACCTCCCAAAGTGCCATCAACTGGAGACCAAGCATTCAAAACTCATACGTTTATGGGGGAAGTCCAGACTCTGCAGCTGGACTTGTCCTTCAGGGAAGGGTGACTTGTCATCTTGGCAGTTTGTACACTTGACAGGGTTGTCCTGTGCTGTATGTAAATTCCTTGTATGGGGTCCTATAGGGTCATCAGCACAGAATGGCAGTGCACTAAAGAGGGAGTTCTCAGGAGGAAGCTACAGTGGGAAGCGGCAGCCCCTGCCCTCCCCGTCAGAGGGCTCTTTGTCATCAGGAGGCATGGACCAAGGAAGTGACGCCCCTGCGAGGGACTATGATGGAGAGGTGAGTGGGCACAGGTCCTGCTGTGCCTGCCACACATCATAAAGACCAGCATTGTAAACCAGGAGATCCCACCCTGCAGCTGGCCTCAGCTGCAGCACAGGCTGGTACACACACCAACCAGGGACAGCAAGGCCTGTCATTTGGTTTGCAACCTACAGTTTCCCCTAGAAGTGTCCGGGCTTCTAATGGCTTTTAAATGAAAATACTTGTGTTTCTAAAGGCCTGCAGAAAGGACTGTAGGCATTTATAATGATCTTCTGTGCTTGCAGTAAAGAAGCCCATGGGTCCTTAGGGTTAGGGGGTTGGAAAGCACTTGTCTCCTTCTGGTTCTCATTTGTGCCTTTCTTTGGCCTTACAGGACTCTGATTCTCCAAGGCATTCCACAGCTTCCAACAGCTCCAACCTGAGCAGCCCCCCAAGCCCTGTTTCACCCCGAAAGACAAAGAGTCTCTCTCTGGAGAGCACGGATCGCGGGAGCTGGGACCCATGAATGCACGGTCCACATCCAGCACCCCTCTGCCACCACATCTCCCCATCTCACCCCTCCCTCAGCCAGGAAAGGTCCAGGGCCTGGCAGCAGCCACAGGGTAGGGATTCTGCACTTGTGACAACATGCCTGGCAGCAGCATTGCGGGTGACCTCCTTCCTCACCAGCTGAGATTGGTGTGATTCCCCCCCACAGGGCTGCTCCCAGGCACGCGCCACCCTCCCACAGGTAGCTTCAGTAGACAGACTGTGTTCTTGCCACAGCCCTCACATAGCATGGGATTCTTCACACCCAGCGTCCCTCAGCCACCGAGAGCGAGGGTCCACCAGATTGTTGCCAGGAAATCCTCACGAATTAAAACAATGCATATTTTACTACAGTACAGAGTTTAAATAAATACATAAATGTAGAAGTTAAATACTGAATGTATATAGTTAAAGAAGCATCTTGTATTCAATGAAAGATGGATACGTATATAAGAGAGAGTGTTTAATTTAAAGAAATGTGTTGTTTCTTGTCTGTTACCCAGCTAAGTCATGTACAGGGTAGAAAGGCCTCAAGTGACATTTGTAAAGAGATCAGGAGAAGTCGAGGACCCTGTGGTGCCCTGTCCACAGCTGGGACAGGCTGTAGTCACCTGGGGATCTGTAGGGAGCATTTGGAGATTCGGGTGCCAGTGGTCGGAGTACACCTGGACACTGTAGTTTGAGCATTCAAAGCTTCTTTCAGCAGTAGCTTTGAAGGCACTCACCACCTCCCAAGATAATTTTTTTTCTAGTAAGAATTTGATCCATACATCCCCCTTATTTTTTATATCTTGCACAAATGAATGTAAAAATATGATTTTGTCACCTTCTGACCCCTTCTGTCAGAAAGGGCACAGAGTGTTGTAGCACTAAAGATCTGTAGCATGCTGTTTTGTTTTCCTGGCCAAATCCCAGCCCTCCCCCAGTTTCAGTGAAGTGTCTGTCTTAGGTAGAATCCTTTCAGACTGAGAGTGGGTATAAGCTCCTCAGACGAGCCTGGGGAACAGGCTTTCACTACAAAATCATTAAAAACCTCAAACGCAGCGGCTTGAACAGCCTTGACCGAATACTTCTTCCCACATGGCAGCAGGAGGGGGAGGCCCATGTGCACCCCATCCTGGCCACAGCGCGGTGGTCAGCCAGATTCTTCTGGAATCTGTTGCACTTGCCCCAGGAAGTGAGATGGGAGAGCCAGGATTCATTTGTACACAGGTATTTGACCGGCTAAGCACATGAGAAGAAAAAGGAAAAACACTATCATGCAAGTAGAGGGAGAACCAGCCACTCTTCACCTAAGTTTCTGAGGAAAAAACAAGAAAGGAAAGAAACACTTTTCAAACTGCACCTAATATGAAGAGGGTTCCAGAACTGCTAACCTGGCTGTGGTGGCCCAGCTCCATCCGGCCACCCCATACCTGCAGACCTGACTCCCCAGTTCTGCTTTAAGAGGTGCTAGAAAAGGTTTGGGAACAAGAAAAGGGAAAGAAAGGGATGTGAAGAGCAGCTCTGGCACATTCTAGCTGCACTGTGGCTGTCGGCATAATTCACTGCATAGTTCTGATTTCCCAGACCTCGCTTGTAGAAAAGAAGTGTCAGATAAGCATACCGTGTGTATCTGAACATCAAGGTGGGACCTGGAGTTTGGTAGTTGCTATTTCACTGCTGTACTGCTTGATCCTGGTCCTTTACACGAGAGAAGGTTGGGTCCCAGGTACTGGGCACACAGCTCTTCTCAGTTCTCTGTCCTCCTTTCACTCATCACCCCTCTTCCTAGGCAGAAAAGTGACCCAGGCCTGGAATGACAGGACTATACACTGAGCCATTAGTTTGTAGCTTTGAAAACTAATTGTGATTTTTGTTGCCTATAGGTGCTTCTTTGTAAAAGAACCCTTTTAGAGTCACAGTCTAAACCTACCCAAAGTGTGGCTTCCCTGCAGGGAGTCCTGCCCCAGTTCTACCAGCAGAGTATGTCACAGGAGCCCTGGGCTCACACTGAGCTCCTGCTGGTTTCCCACATCTCACTGGACCCACCTAACAGCAGCTCCCAGCCCAGCATATTAGACTCTACCAGCAGGATTGTGGGACAGAGCCCACCAGGGGAGTAGTGCCTGGGGGAAATTTTCCTAAGATGATGATGGTCCTGCTGGACTTAGCCCCCAACAGCACCGCCGTTACTATGAAGTGTGACTGTCAAGCTTTAAAGAAGGGCAATTGGAGATGATGGGGAATAGACTAAAAGACAGATTTTTAAAAACCCTCAAAGGAATCAGTAACAACAACCACATGAAAGCTATTTTGCTCTGTTTGGAATCATATTTAAGGTCTTTTTTTTTTTCCATGCAGGACATTTAAAAAATCTGTGTGGTAATAGGAACTTTTCAGTTAAAGGGAAAAGTACACTCTGGTATAGTAAATGTGGGTTAGTACTTGGTGCTATGTCCAACCAATTTATTTCCTTTGAATTCTGGATAATTTGTCGTATGCTTTTTGGGTGTACAAAATATAATACATCTTTTTGCCAAAAAAAAAAAAAAAACCTTCCTATTTTTTTCAAATGATTCCTAAAGCAGAATTCACTTTATTATTAAAGTATGTGGATACACACACACAGCTCCCGTATGATACACAGATGCCCCATCTATTTAGTTTCCAATCAACTCTTGTACCCAGGCTTCGGGGGAGAACCTGAAATTCTTCTCATGTTTACAGCAACAACCTGTCATTCCCTGCTAGCTCTTCGCCTCTCCTTGCATATGGTTCCATATCATGTCATTTTGTTACTTAGTGGCCACGCCTATTTGAGAAAGACCAGCTGGCTTGTGTAGAACTCAGGTATCATTAAGGAAAAGCCAGAGCAAGGTAGACAGACATCTACTCCAGATGCAACAGGTTGGGTGTGGGCCTTGACAATTACTTGATTCTCCACTCCAGTGGGCCTGCCCCCCCGCCCTCCACCACCCCCCTCTGGGATCCTGATGCTCCTGCTGCAGTCACATTTTGCTACAGCTTGAGTCCATTGAGCACAACAGGGAATCAGTTGGGCACTTCCTGCCCAGCCTGAGTTAGGTTGCATGGCATTTCACTGCACCCTCTCTAAATGCTCCTTCCTTGTCAAAACCTTCACTCTTCCCAAGTCCAGACTTCTCTGTGGGGCCTGCTGGCTAAGCAGAGTCCTATTCCGATAAGTGCAGTTCCCACCGCCCCCAGCAGGCGGCGCTCCAAGGATGACATTACACAAGGCACCACTGGGATCACAGGAGACTGACAAGTGAGCCTTGACGTCTCTGAAAACAAAATGACCTTCCTTTTCATTTGATAGTATATTGTCATTTATTTTATAAGTTCTTAGGGTGTTTTCTCATTGTAATATTATTGTACAGTTTTGCATGGCCTAGGTGTAATCATTTTTTAGAATATAATGCTGACCAATGTGTGTGTGGAAGAGGTGATAAATCTTTGGCTTCTTATCACATTTGGTTGGGTTTTATGCCTTCAGTGACTTGGGAACTTCCTGAAAGGTTCTCTGCTACCAAACAATGATGTGGATTCTTTTGCACACAGATATTTAAGGTGGGATAGTCAGAAATGTAACAAAGAATTCCTCACCAGTATTTTCTGTTGGTATCACCAATTAACCAGACTTTGATGTACTGCAATAAAATAAGGAACTGTTAAGAGTTGTTTTGTCCTTTTCATTCCCTGTTTAAATAATGTGTGGAGTTCCTGATTTGCTGATTTCCCCTTCCTTCTGCAAGGGAGGGGGAGTGGTCTTTCAAGGTAGGATCTCCCTGTAACCCAGGCTGACCTGGAATTCACTATGTAGACTCAGGGTGGCCTCGAACTCACAACGGTTCTCTTACCGCTTCCTCCTGAGTGCTGGGATTAAAGGCGTGTGCCACCGTGGACTTCTTTTTAATATTCCCAAAGGACAAAAGCCAGTGTGCCCCTGGGGTTTGTTCTGGGACTTTCTAAAGCTGCCCTCATGGAGCTGGAGAGATGGCTTAGTGGTTAAGGCACTTACCAGGAAACCCAAAGAAACCAGATTTGATTCCCCAGTACCCACAAAGCCAGATGCACAAGATGGTGCATGCATCGAGTTCGTATGCAGGGGGCTGGAGGCCCTGGTGCGCCCAATCTATCACCCCTCCCCCCAGTTAAATATATCTTAAAGCTGCCCTCATAACTCAGGTAATAGTAACTTCCCTTGGAGCTTCCCTCCCTCTTGTTTTATATGTTATGCATACATGTGCACGTGTGTTCCTGTGTGCATGTGGATGCCAGAGACTGACACTGGGTGATCGGGTGTCTTTCCTCCATTGCTCTTGTCTTTTACAGAGGCAGGGTCCTCTCACTTGAACCCAGAGCTTGCAGTTTAGCTATTCTAGCTAGCCTGCTTGCCTCATGAATCCCATTTCCAAGTGCTGGGATGTCAGGTGGCTGCCTTGCCCAGCAAGCGCTTTATCCACTGAGCCAAAGCCCCCTTTTCTAGTCAGAACTTCCCTGCTGCTGCTGCTGCTGGGTGGCACTCCCCATAGAAGGTTCAGAAATGGCCCTGGCAATATGAACAGGACAAGCTATTTGATTTCCTGTCTACCTGTCACAGTGGGAAGGAGAATTGGCATCCCTGTTTTGGTGAGTCAGAGGTAAGGCCAGGTTGATCTTAGAGGCCCTAAACTGCAGCTGAAGTCACTCAGTCCCCTCCTGTCCCATCTCCCCCATCACTGACATCGGGACCGTTACAGATCTACAGGCCACGTTAATGCACACTGTGTCTTAGAAACAGCAGCCAGTACCAGTAAGTAAAACCCTTGGGTCAGAGACACTAATCAGAATGCCATCATTGACCACCAAGGCCAATAGCCACAGATGATGTCTGCTACCCCAACTGCTGGCAGCACTGGCCATTGGGGAAAGCAACATTGAAATAGGCTCAACATTGAAGCAGGCACAGGCAGTCAGCCAAATGCTGGGGTACAAAAGAGAAATGGCCAGACTCAGCACCAGGCTTATCCAAGATCGTATGGTACACTCCACAGTGGTTCCCACGTGCCACATGACCAGCTGGCTCTCATGCTTGCACAAAATCAGCACTTTATGGCAGCGTTGCTGGGGAAGACAATACTTGAGTTCTCCCCTCTCTCACCCCACAGCTGTGCCTCATTGGTGTGGGTTGAGAAAACTGAGCACCCAAGGTATCCTGGGGTGAGGGTGCTGGTCAGCAATCCATACCTTTAAGAGGGCCCCTAGGTGGCAGCCATTGCTGGGCATTGGTGTGAGCCAGGGCCTCCTAGGGAGCAGTGTGTCAGTATTTCTTTAATCCCAAATTTCAAGACCCAGATTGTGGAGCCTTCTGAACCACTGTGGTCTTCAGCGTGTGCCATTCTGTTGTCTTAGAATCCACAGCCTGGGAAAGGCCTCTGGGAAGTGTTCCACTGTGCTGGCCTCGAAAGTGGATTTCCTTGGGATTTAACCTGGTGCCAACCCTGTCAACAGGTGACACGAGCTTCCCACCATTGCAAAGTGGCCCCTGGTTTCTCACACCCACTTTGTCTCTACAGTGAACACAGTCCCTCGTGAGGCACTGAGGGCTCACCCTGGGGACAAGTATGCAGGCCTCTCCAGGGGATCATGAGACAGGACAGGACAGATGGGCCACTCTCCCTCCCTAGAATTTCACACCGAACACAATCCCCAAAGCATTTTTCACAAGCACTTTTTTTTATTGAGCTGAAGAAAGTAAATATGGTTAATACAAGACTTGCAAAAATATTCAGGGCCTATGCTGACCTCTGGTGCCTGGTAGCACTGTGCCTCTCCCAGCGCCCTCCTGAACGCAGCAACCCCTGGTGCAAACATCTGCTCTCGGTGCCGAGACTCAGCCAGGGCAGCTGGCCATGCGGGGTAGGTGGCAGACTCCTGGCACTGTTCAGAAGAGCCACCAGCTCTAGGTCACAGGTAGGACAGGAACACAAAACTCGCCAGAAACACACACAGCTCCATCCTACACAGCCAACCAGATCCCACGGGCTCCTGCGTATTTACTCTCTCACTTGGCTTTGGCTGCAGGGGAACTTGATGGGAGGCAGCATTCCTCACTCCTACTGAGCACCCACAGTAGGGAGAAAGTGGCCCAAAAATTATTTTTGTCAGGTTACCTTAAAGGCAACAGTGGTGTGTCTCCACCCAGCACTGCTCACTGTTCACCCCTTCGGCAACACAAGCCCTGGAGGTTACTGTGGCCACGAGCCCGCATGAGCCTGCAGGAGTGTACAGCCCCCAGTGACCTGGCCTGCACCTACTGCTGCCCGGCCCGTGTCCTGCAGTACTTGCTGTAGGCTTCCTCAAACATGGTCTTGCAGGGAAAGCAGGCTTTCAGCTTGGAGCAGATGAGGAAGGAGCCACCCATCTTGCGGTGCAGGGAGTAGGTCTCCTCGGGCGGCGGGATGAGGCGGTGCTGCAGCATGATGGGGATCAGACTGTGGATCTTCTCCGTGGTGCTCTGGCTGCCGAAGTCAAAGGGCGCCTCGGAAGCAAAGGCTTCCCCCAGGATGAGGATGGCGTCCAGATGGGCATCTTCCATGGCCTGCATGAAGAGCAAAGGCAGAAGTGACCAGGTCAGTGGCACCCAACCAAGGGTCCTATGACTGCCTGACCAGAGTACCAACTTCTCGAAGCTGGTAGACATCAGGAAGACAGTGAATCAACGTAACGGTGTTGTTTGTAACTCGATTAAGTGACTATGATGGGTATCAATCCCAACCCTCAGGAACCAGAAAGCAACAGGAGTGTTAAGTGGTGTCTGTGGACAACAAGACGGTGCCAGGGCCTATTGCAGGAGGCAGGCCTGAGTCCTGCCCCATGGTACTCAGCTCAGTAGACAAAGGCGTTCTGTTCGAAAAGAACAGAGCCCATGAGACCGAGCAGGCAAGGCCTTGGCCACCATGTGGAGTGAGAGCCTGCCAACACTGGCCCAGCACACAGCAGTGGTCACCCACCAGGCACAAACCCTGTGGGTCTCCCACTGGGTGCACAAGTGTATGTCACCAGCCCAAGAACAGGACAGACAGAGCAGAGACTACCTGGTGAGACGCAAATCAAGCCCAGCTGCCCAGGGGAAGCAGGAACTGGTTTCCCAATGGGAGAGGCAGAACCCACCCATCCTGATGGTACACTGCTAGCAGGTGTGAACTCAGGGTCAAGGAGAGTTATATACCACTCCCTGGTGGCTCCTGGGTAAAGGGATACAGCTCAGCCCCTTACCTAAAGGCCTGGAGTGCTCCACCCACCTGAACCAACATTCCTGGCTCTCAGTGGCCAGGGTGGGCAGGTAGCAGAAACAACTTCATGACAGTCCCTAAGCAGAACAGTCTACGTACCCCATCCTGCATCCTGAAGCCCTCCTATAGAGCTCAAGAGTGTTCAGTGCCCAAGGAAGCCCAGGGCCTTCACAGATAGCGACTGGCACCTCAGATGTCCCATGAAGATACCATGCCCACCCCGCTGACCTCTACAGGGAGCTGGGTGACACCACTCACCTTGACCTCATAGCCAGTGAGGAACTTCATCTCTATGGACTTCTTCAGCACAGCCTCCCTGTCCCTGTCAGCAGCAGCCCGGATGATCTGGGTGGAAACAGAATTTCCAGAGTGCCCAAAAGCTAGAAGGTAGCCCTGACCTGCCCCACCTTGACCCTTCGACTGGCCTGAGGTCCACAACCAGCTGGGAAGACCTGACAGGCTGTGGCCAGCTCCCAGGTTGCCCTCCCAGCCTGACTCTCCAGCACCAGTTCTCAGCCTCTGAGAGTCAAGCCAAAATGCAGGCTCCACTGCTGACCTTACCTGAATGTACAGGTCGGTAAAAGATCTATCATATTCCCGCGTTGCCCCAAAGTCCAGGAGAGCCACCTGGGGACAGAGATTTAGCATGGGAAGTGATGTCCTATGTCCTAGGTGCAGGACTAAGGCAGGCTGGGGAGGGTATCCCCCGGTCTATGTCCCCTGGCAGGGGCTCACCTTGTGTTGCTGAGGGTCGTAGAAGAAGTTGGACCAGTTGGGGTCAGTCTGCATGAAGTGGAACTCGAACAGCTCCCTCAGGCACAGCACTAGGATGTTGTGGCAGATCTGTAGACAGGGCAAGGGGCCTGGGTCAGGTGACAGGCCACCTGGAAAGTCCCTGCCTCCAGGTTCCACCCCACCTTCTGACCCCAGCAGGGAGATGCAGCTGCCACCATTAGGGTCCCAACACCAAGCAGCCCAGCTTCCACACACCTCATTCCGGATCTCCTGGCTCAGCCCTTCCGCCTGGTCCAGGGGAAAGCCTGTCACCAGTTCAGAGGTCAACACATGGGGACTGCACAGTTCATCCACGATCTCAGGCACGTAGAAAAAGGGGTGGTCCTTCAGCAACTCCCTGCATATGGAGGCAGCTCACTCAGCCTGATCCCGCCCCAGCCCCAGATGGGAGCCAAGCCCATCGGGTGGAGACCTGCTGTGCAGTGGAGGATATGACCACAGGCCTGGGCCCCGGGGACATCTACCCATAGGCTAGGGGCTTGCCCCCACAGTTGCTTCAGGTGGTCCTTGGCCTCCCAGAAACCCCATGGGTCAGGGACCACAAGAGCTACACCTGAATTTCTTTGCACAGGCGGCCTCCCGCTTGTAGTCACACTCAAGGACCAGTTCCCGCCTCATCACATCAATCAGGTGTTCAGGAAACAGGCCTAGAGGTCAGTGGGGACAACAGGTTCTTCAGGGCTCATTCCTGGGGTTCCCAGAGTCCAGCCCAAGTGCCTGCCACCCCCTCCTGCCCTGGGGTCACAGCCCAGCCTCACACCTTCCGGAAGCATGTTGCTCATGCTCAGCAGGGCCATGAGGTTGTTGACATCACTGTCGATGCTCTGTGCCACGCCAGGGTACTGCAAGGAAGGAAGCGTCACCCCAGCAGGCAGGCGGGCAAGGCAGCCAGCCCCCTCAGCTTAGATGAGCCAAAAGCCAAGATCCAAACAGTGCTGCCATGACCCCAACTGTCACCAACCTGTTCTCCACTTCTACTCATCCCTGTCCCCGGGGACAGCCATGGGCTCAGGGGCCCCTCCCTGTAGCTTAGGCCCCAAAATGTCTGTTCCAAGTGTGCAGTGTAGCCAGGTGGTGAGGACAAAGACAGGTCCTGAGGGATGTTATGGGGAATTCCAGAACAAAGCACTGGCTCTGCCCCTGCAGCCCTATGGGGCTGAGCACAGTCACACAAGGACATCTACCTGGATCTTCATGGCCACCTCACGGCCATCCTTCATGCGGGCCAGGTGCACCTGCCCAATGGAGGCCGCGGCAAAAGGCCTTTCCTCAAAGTACTCCAGCTTGTCCCTCCAGTGGGGGCCCAGGTCATTGTTGAGCGTTTTCTGGAGAGAGACCAGGGAAGGCGTGAGTATAGCGTGGTCCCTTAGGGTCTGCCTGCTCAAAGCTCGGTCCAAGGACAGGGCCCTCATGGCAGGAAGTGACCCCCCCATCCTCCCCACCTCGCAGCAGCCTCACCATCATCTGCTTCAGTGGCATGAAGTCGGCGCTCTGCCGCACCCGGTCAAAGATCTTGGCTAGGTGGGGGTTGATGAAGGCATCGTCTGGAAGACACAAGGAAGTCGGGGGGGGCTCCATCAGGAAGGGAGTGCCCAGGCAGTCATGAGCGCCCTTAGCCAGTGTGGCCTCCTGGGAAGGACAGGAACACCATGCCACCTTCCTCACTCTGGGACAGACACTTAGAGAATGACAGGCCAAGGTCACACAGTAGACCCAACCTCTGCTTCCTCTTGGCACACAGAGGGTTCAGCAGGTGACAGGAGGCATTCTGCACTGGGCAGACACACCACTAGGGCACCAACCGACCAGCCAGCATGCATAGCCTGCAGCTGTCCTCCCCACCAGGAGTGGCTACGAGCCTTTAACTCACCCGTGACTCGAGGGGAGTCCAGTTTTTATGATTGTAAGAGGAAATTAAAATTACCCATCTGACCACGTCTAGAGAACCACCACTGTTTCCCGCTGATCTTCTTCCTGTGTACTCTTTCCTACCTGCAGTGGTGCTGTACAGAGGCTGTGTACTTTCTCAGGCAAGTCTCTACCATTCCATGTGCTTAGTTTTCCATAGGACTTGGGGGCAGCATGGTGACGGCAGCAGGACGCCCACACTCCCTCCCCAACAGTTGGCCTAGACCGTGCTTGTTTTCATCCCTGGGGTCCACGCTGCAATCCCAGCACAAGGCCCTGTGCACGGCTCCTGACCTCCCCATCCCACAGGAGGCTTCCATCAGGCAAGTTCCCAGACACAGGACTGAGGCAGGCAGGGAGTGAGCATCACTGGGTTTTGGATCTGTGCTGTTCATACAACTTCAAGAAATTCTGTCCAGCTGAATAGCCCAGGCAGCACCCCACACTGTGTACCACCCCAAGGGCTAAATTTTGGTCAAGGCAGAAGGCCTACCTTGCTCTCTCTTCCCATTCAGAGCCAGCCAAACACCACTGGGAGGTGCAACTCCTCCTCCTCAACCCACTTGACTTAAAGCCTCCCCTCCCTGGGGTCAAATACTGTGCCCGGTGTTTCTATGGCCAGCTGCAAGCCCCCAGCCAGCTCCCTGGGATCAACACAGTAGTGCTGCAGGATAGGATGTCATGCTGAGACAGAGGACAACCTATGGGTTTCTCAAAACACCCTAAGGAAAGAAACATGCTCAGCTCCTATTGAAGACACCGTTAAACATCCTTGTGCAACTGGTGTCCCAGGACCACCACCGATCTCCTTCCCACCCCCGGACAACACACCCACTGTGCTCTCTGCCACTGCCCCTCACCCATAAGCCAGCGCAACAGCTGAGCTCACCACTCACCCTGGATGCTCAGCATCTGGCCCAGCTTCAGCGCTGCCCCGCGCACCTTGCACAGTGTGCTCACGATGCGCTCAGCATTAGCCTCAGACAGGAAGGGACTAGAGTCCAGCACAGCCTTCTTCCCTGTAGGCAGGAGGAGCCAGCACACACTCAGGGATTGGGGAGGGTGACTGAAGGAATCCGAGCCTGACACTGGGCTCAGGTGGTGTCCACAACAGGTAAGTATCCATGGACCCAGCACGGCAATTTTAAGTCCTGGTGCATGCCCTCCTCAGCATTCCAGGGCCAACTGGGACTCCCCAGTCCCTCCCGCACTTTCCAATATGCAAAGGTGTATGAGCACACACCACCTGGATGTCACTGCCTGGGAAGGGGAGAGGTCAAGTGCAGACAGAGCAGATGGAAAGCTTCTTAGCAGTGTCCACAGGAAGATGGTCAAGCCTTTGCCCCACCTGGCATCCCAACTTTTGGCATTCCTGGGGACATTATGCACTTGTCACACAGTCACTTCGGGCTACAGTTAACAGCTTCGTCCTTAAAGACTGAGGATTGGGGTCAAGGTCGGCAAACAGCTCGCTGGTCTTTCCTCTTCCCAGAAGCCCACGGCTCAGCACAGCCAGATGGCCCATGGGGAATGTGCAGTGATCCCAAGTCTGTGACAACCTTTGTCTAGTACATAAGGTGGTGACAGCAGCTGGGCAATGACTCCAGGGAACTGTAGATGCCAAATGAATCCTGCTCCCAGCCAACAGTATGGCCAAAGGGCATCACCTCTGCCTACACAGTGAGCACATCTGTGCAGAAGTAGGAACTGACCCAAGCAAGGGTCTAGACTGTTAAGGGCAGCTCTGGCCTTCCCGGCTCTGTGAACACACTTTTGCTGCCTCCAACTACACCCCATGAGACTAGGACAGAGCAGAAGGCTTGGCAACATCGTGTTTAGTATTAGTGTTGAAATTATGAGTTGAAACTGTGAAATATGACCCCAGGTGGTTGAAACCGTGCTAGGGAGTAGGGTTTTGGTAGGACATCAGCAAAGGAACAGAAGTAGCCATGTCACTGTCCTCTACCAAGCCAAATCCAGCCTGCCTCTGACAAGTCAGGAGGAGGCTGCCCTGGTGTGAACCGTGCACAGGGCAATCGATCTGCCAGCCCTGGAGGCAGATGTGGTAAGGGGTTTAGGCTTACTCTCTTGCCAAGACAGCAGGGCAGGGTCTTGGAGGGTGAGAGGGTAGCTCCACAGGAAAAGGCTAGGTTGCCCACAAGGCTCAGTTGTGGCCCTGAAGCAAGACCAATGCAGGGCCCAAAAATGGACCCAGAAGGGTCTCTGACTACAGCAAAGGGCCAGAGGCCAAGGGGAAAGCATCAGCTCAATATTCCCTCAGCCACCCCAGTCCTCGGGGCTCTGGGGACTGGGCACGTAGGGAAGGGAGGGAATTTGGGGAAGGCCAGTGTCTCCAGCTGGGAGAGGGAGGCTTTCTCTCCTAACCACACACAGGCCATGCCTGGGCTGGTCCGCAGTTCTTCTAGGATCTAGTAAGTGGGCTTTCCTAGGCATCCTGTCCCCAAATCTGGCTGACGCCAACAGGGTGGAGACATGTCCCCTGCCCAGAATGACTGGGAAAGCCAGGATAGGCCAGAGCATGATGGGATACAGATGCCAATACAGAGCAGCGCCTCCCAGGGCAGAGGTTGATGGCCTGGTCAACATCCTCCAAGTCAAGGTGCACCAGGGCCTGTCAGGGCAGCGGCGAGCAGCCAACTCATGAGGGCGCTGGGCCTGGAGAAGGCTGGCCTCTCCAGAAGCACAGGCTTCACGTCCCAATGTGCTCTAGCACCAGTACTAAAAACACATGTGCTAAATACAGTCTTCCAGTCCTTTCCAAAGACATACTAGGGTGCCTGTCCCAAGCCTGGGGCCCATAGGACATGGCTATACCCCCTCTCCAGAATGAACAAGGCCCATCTGAGTAGCTGCTAGGCCCCTTTGCCTGGCCTGAGGATGGCGGTGACAGTGCAGAGACGTGGGCTATCAGGAGGTCCTTCTGGATGCAGCAAGCTAGGACTAGCCTTAATGAGCTGACACTACCTGAGGAGGTCAGGGACAGGACATGGCAGCCCCAGAACTTCAAATGTATTTGGGGAACCCACAAAAAGCCAGCTCTGCCAACACTGTTCTCAACAGTGTGCCTGCTGGGGGAACTCCTGATCACCTGCTCTTTCCCCATCCCTGGAAGTCTGATGAAGGGCCCACATGACACCCACAGCTGCTCCCCAGGCCAGCTTCCTAGCATCAGGAACTCCCAAGGTTTTGGTCAGGCCGACTGTGGAACATTCTCTAGATGTCCACAGATGGCCACTGGACTCATGCTGCAGACAAGCCTGACGTGCCTGAGCCTGAGAGGCAGAGACAAAGGCATTGTGATCCTTGCCTAAGCTGGGACCAACGGTCTCTGGAGAGTTCTCAGCTTCCCGAGTGACAGTCAGCAAGGAAAGGATGCAGTGGTCAGCCTCAGCTGCAGGCCCACAATGAAATGGGGAGCCCTGGGTACCCGAATCCACAAGACCAACAGGCTCAAGAGAGAGCAGGGAGTGCAAAACAAGAGGTGCATGGGCGGTGGAGTGCTGGTAAGTGAGCAGGTGACTAGCCATGCTTATGGGCAGATACAGGGAGCTGCAAAGTCTGGGTGAGCCGCTGAGACTGAAGGGAAGTGGTCTGCAAGTTGCCGTTTTCTAAGTCAGGTGCCTCTATCTCTGTGAACAGCCATCCAAGCCTAGGGAATCACCTACATGCCCTGAATGGGACAGGGACCCCTAGAGGTGGGACATGAGATGGCCTCTGCTGGTTGACAATGACTGGACTACAGGGTGATGGGCTCAACCCTCCAGGCCCTCCTGTCCCCACTCACCTGTAGAGTTCTCAGAACGCAGACTCTTCTTGGCGACCTCGGCCAATGCCCCAAAGCCCAGACCCACAGCCAGACCTGCAAGGACGAGGGTGCATGTGTTCAGGGGAGTGAACACCAGGGGCCCTCACTGGCTACCACTGCAGCATTTGAAAGAGACCCACATTGATGGTTTTAGAACATTTGGCTCAAGATAATCCATCCTCCACCCTTCCATCACTTTTGACAATGCTCATGGACAAAGAAATCCCCAAGTGCTGTGTGCTAGGAAACACATCGGAGAGATGGGTACAAATGGAAGATGCACTAGACATGGTTTGTGGGCCACTGCCTGACAACACTCCATAAAACATACCCACTCCAAGTTGGTACGCAAAGGCTCTAGTAATTGTCTGTGACATCACGGCAACAAAATAAAGCAGCTGATGACAGACACAGAAATGTTCCACAAAAGCAAGAGGGTCTCCCCAGTCAAAGCCCCAAAGGACTCCCAGAGCAGGCCCTAGACCCCACCTCCCCTTGCTACTGGCAGCATTCACAATGGGCTGAGGGCAATGGGAGTCAGGCCCTCCCTCCCTGTAGGTACTCCCTACAGAAAACCTGGGGCCCTTGCTCAGAGCTGGCATCTACCTTTATGCTCACCACAGCATTAGTGAGACAAGAGTGAGGCGTGTAGGAGAGAAGTACTCAGATCACAGCCAAGAGGGAAGACATTTAAGTTTCTAAGATGAGCAAGACACGGGGTCTAGGGAGACAGAGCAGCCCTCGCACTTGCAAGTGGGGGGGGGGGTGAACATTTTCCACCAGGTGATTGGTTTAAGGAGCAAGGAAATCTGTACCTATGTCATTATTTTCCAAATTTTCTACAATGATAATATATGATTCTAAGAAAAGCAGTTCAATTCCCTAGGGTTCAATTCCCCAATACATAAATCCAAATGCACATATATAAGGAGTTTGTACTGGCAAGAAACCCTGGTGTGCCTATTCTCATTTTCATTCTTATTCTCTTTCTCTCCCTCATAAACAAAATAAATAAACAAGTAGGAATAAAAGGTAGTACTTTAAAATTTAAAAGAGTGAGTATGGGCACACCAGGGCCTTCTGCCACTGTAAACAAATTCCAGATATATGTGCCACTTTATTTTTTAATATTTTATTTTTCTTTATTTAACAGAGAGAAAGAGACACAGAGAGAGAGTGTGCACGAATGGGAGTGTCAGGGCCTCCAGCCGCTGCCAACAAACTGCAGACACATACATCACCTTGTGCATCTGGCTTACATGGGTACTGGGGAATTGAACCTGGGTCCTTTGCCTTTGCAGGCAAGTGCCTTAACAGCTA
Source organism: Orientallactaga sibirica (assembly GCA_036365145.1). Taxonomy (NCBI): domain Eukaryota; kingdom Metazoa; phylum Chordata; class Mammalia; order Rodentia; family Dipodidae; genus Orientallactaga; species Orientallactaga sibirica. Next base: position 10,106,988 of record JAEOAD010000035.1, on the reverse strand, counting down.
AGCCATATCTCTAGCCTGAATGTGCTACTTTGTACACCTGGCTTTACATAGGTACTAGAGAATCAAACCTGGATGGTCAGGCTTTACAAACAAGTGCCTTTAATGGCTGAGCCATCTCTCCAGCCCCTAAAAATGTATTTACAATACATTCTGCATGCCACTAGATGGCAGCACGGCCTCTGCTTTGTCTGTCCCAGCAACAGCTACTGAAGGGTCATAATAAGGACTAAAGGATGAGTCAAGTGCCCACACTAAGGCAGGCACAGGCACTGTGATACAACTGATTCCCTATTCAACATGATCAGGGCAGTGTTGAGCCGAAAAAGAAAAAAAAAAAACCTCATGTGACCCATATTCATGATTTTGAATTTTCTTTTAGCCCATTACAAAAGGCAACAATGGACAATTAATTGTTTGATTCAACCCAATATATCCAAAAGTATAAGCAAGTGACCAATATAAAAATTAGAGCTAGTTTACATTTGTGGGTATCCTGCACGGATGGCACGTGCACAGCCCGCACTGCTTTGGGCCAGCCACACTTCACTTGATATGGTTGCTTCAAATGCTCAGCGTGCCGGACAGCATGGGGTGTAGTAAGCCAGGCTCTGCTGACTGCAGAAGCAGCCAGTCTCTGTAATGCCCCTGACTAGGATAAAACATCTCATCAGGGACAGCTTCATGTGACAGGATGGAAGGTACCAGGGTCTGGGTACTTGGCACACTAGCTATGTTCTCTCCAACACTCTGTAGGCGCGGAGCTGGGAACCACAATCCTTGACTAAACATTAACTCCCCACCACCTGTGCCAATCACCCTACCCAGCACATCAACAGCAAAGTAAAGAGCAGGCAACGTTAACCTTCACCAATGTCCCTCTATCTGCAGCCAGAGTCTTCTCTGCCTAAGATAAGCTCACAGAAAAAGAAGCTTGTGCCATGGGTCACCCAGCCTGTCCCTGCCTAGGAGGCACTAGGGAGAGCCCCTCCTGCAGGCGTGCCCCTACACCCATCCAACGCACCCCTGATTGGACGCAGCACTCTGTCAAACTCTTCTGCCATTTCTACACTCCCAACAGGAACCCCCGCTCTGCAAAGACTGTTATTAAACAAGGGCCCAAAGAAACATTCCACAAAGGAGGCCTCTGACTCCTTCAGAATCAGCAGCACTAGGCTAAGGTGCTGCCAATGGAGGGCAGACCAACTCCCTGCAGCAGGCAGCCCAGGAAGTAGAAACAAGCTCAGGCCAGCCAGAAATCCTAATCTGACCTCCCTAACTCCATGAACCCAGAATAAACTGGCTCCCCTTCCATTGGTCTTGTTCTGATTCTCAGAATCCTCTGGCCAGCTCTGCCTTCATCCAGAGCCAAATAAACCTAGAAGCAACTTTGAGATTTCCTGCCACCCTGAGGCACTACACTTCTGCACCCAAGGACCTCACACAGCACTGCTCTCCTGCTCTGACCCACCAATTAGGAGGCCACTGGAGAGACTCAGAGGAAAACCCACTCCAAAGCCACTGTCAGCAGCCTGGCTTCTCTCCTGGCATGTAGCAGAGCACTGCCCACACACCAGGCTCCCAACATTTCTCTCAAAGACAGTTTTATCTTGAAGGAGGGGGAACAGAAGTGGCAGAGCACAGGTCTCGCCCCAACCACCCCCGGCAAGGGCCTGCTCCATGTAACCTCAATGTAACGCCAAGGCTCAAGTCTCTCTGGAGGTGGCAAGAGGAGCAATCATTCTGCTTCTGCTCAGATACCAGAAGCTATTTCCAACAACAGGGTCCTTCATGAACAGGCTGAGTGACACATGTTTAAGCAGGAAGCACAAGTCACCACACTGGTGACTTTGGCTTTACCTACCAGAAACTCTAGGCCCATTCACAAAGCAAGGCTAAAAGGACATCTCTGCAGCAGGAACACGGGCCAAGGATACAGCTAAGAAACATCAGTACTACAGCAGCACTTATTGTGAGCCAGGCCTGTCCTCCGCCATGCTTTCATGTTCTCAAACTTTTTAACAGTGCCGGGATGGAGCCCAGTGCCATGGATACCATGCTAGGATGCAAGGCAAGGGCTCTATCCCCTGAGCCTCCTCTCCAGTCCCACTTTTATTAACACATGAGTGGGCCATTCTCATGTCTGCTACCCAGAGCAGACAAATGGAGCCAGGTACTGTCCTTTGCTTCTAAGTGTTCCTGATCCTCAGTCATCCAGTTTCCCTGTATCAACAACTGACATCCAGTTGACACAAGAGGAAGGAGAGGGAGGAAGTGCCCTGAGGCTTGTTCTCCCAGGGCTCAGGATCTGGACCTCCATTCCGAGAACTGGAACAGTAGAGGAAGAGAAGACCTAACAAGACCTTTGCTGGATGCACAGGGAGGGGCCTAGTGACAGGGTGGACAGCTCAGACTTCCCTGTGTATGATAAAGGCCTGGACTCAAGTTCTCAGAGCTGTCACAAGCACACATATGGCTGGCCCTAGCCTTTTAGGCCACTTCTGGGCTCAGCTTCCTCCTCTGAAACTGCAGAAAATGATAGCCAACACATCTCTAATGTATAGCTTCTGAGGTGAAAAATATCCAAACCCCCCACTTTCAAGACCACTTCCGGGAAAGCAGAGTAACGCTCTGCACACTTGCCTACAAAGATGGCATCAAGCCAGCTCTGGGAATATGGTGGTACACGATTATGGATGCTCCCAGAAGTCTTGACCACCTCAGCCAGGGGTGCAAAGGCGTACCATCTTAAAATGGCCCTGCCAGGCCCCTGGCCAGTGATAGCAGGGTCTTGGTCAGTGTCCACAAGCTAAGACAACACAGTGAGTCTTTCACAAAACTGTATTATCATCCTTTATCTTGGAAACATATCCTTTGTACTCTTGCACTGTTAAAATGTTCTTTTCAGGGTTGCAGAGATGATTCAGCAACTAAGGATGCTTATTTGTAGGGCCTAATGGCTTGGATTCAACTCCCCAGTACCCACGTAAAGGCAGATACACAGAATGGCACATCCATCTGTAGTTCATTTGCAGTGGTTGGAAACCCTGGTGTGCCCATTTCTTTCCCTCCCTCCCTCCCTCTCTCTGCTTGCAAATAAAAACATTTTAACCTCCTTTTCATTTGCTTTGCTTTTGTGCACTTACCTGCATGTGCAGATGTGTGCACCCTGTGCTCGTGTGTGTGGAGGTCTGAGGAGCACATCAAGTGTCATCCTCTATTGCTCTTCACTTTATTTCCTCGAAACAGAATCTCTCACTGGACTTAGACTTGCTGTGTTCAGTTTTCTGGCTAACCAGCAAGCCAGACTGATGTTTCCTATGTCTACCCTCACACCAGGGTTATAGGCACGCAAAGCCATGCCCAGATTATTATGTGGGTTCTGGGGAATCAAACTCAGGTGCTCATGCTTGTACAACAGGTGCTCTTACCCACCGAGCCATCTCCCCAGCCCCAAAATGTCCATTTTTTTTTCAAGGTAGGATCTCACTCTAGCCCAGGCTCACCGGGAATTAGCCCCAGGCTGACCTCAAACTCAGAGATCCTCCTACCTCTGCTTCTCAAGTGCTGAGATTAAAGATGTACACCACCACACCCAGCGCAAAATGTTCTTTTAAAAAATAAATAAGGTGGGCTGGAGAGATGGCTTAGGGTTAAGGCGCCTGCCTCCTAAGCCTAAGAACACTGGTTCCAATCTCGAGAGGTTCCAATCTCCAGGTCCCACGTTTAGCCAGATGCAAAGTGATGCAAGGGCGCAATGCCGCACTTGAACACAAGGGGCGCACACATCTGGATTTCGTTCACAGCAGCTGAGACAGTGCTGGCGCGCCCTTCTCTGTCTTCCTGTCTCTCTCTCTCTCTCTCTCTGTCTCTCTCTCCAAAAAAAAAATAATAAATAAATAAATAAATAAATAAGGGCTGGAGAGATGGCTTAATAGTTAAGGCATTTGCCTGCAAAGCCAAAGCACCCAGGTTCATTTTCCCAAGACCCATGAAAGCCAGATGCACAAGGTGGCACATGTGTCTGGAATTATTTTGCAATGCCTGAAGGCCCTGGTGTGCCCATTCTCTCTCTCTCTCTCTCTCTCTCTCTCTCTCTCTCTCTCTCTCTCTAAAATAAATAAATAAAATACTAAAAAAAAAACTTTAAAATATAAATGGAAAATAAATAAAATGGTGGTGTAGTGTTTAAAATGTTCTTACTTGGCAAAATTTAAAAAATAACTATGTCCAGGAGTGGTGGCACACACCTTTAATCCCAGCACTCGGGAGGCCAAGATAGGAGGATCACCATGAGTTCGAGACCACCCTGAGAATAGAGTGAATTCCAGGTCAACCTGGGCTAAAGTAAGACCCTACCTCAAAAACAAACAAACAAACAAACAAACAAAACTGGTGGGATGGAGAGATGGCTTAGCAGTTAAGGCGCTTGCCTGCAAAGCCAAAGAACCTTGGTTCAATTCCCCAGGACCCAAGTAAGCCAGATGCAAAAGGTGGTGCATGCATCTGGACTTCGTTTGCAGCAGTGGGAAGCCCTGGAGCGCCCATATTCATTCTCTCTCTCTCTCTCTAATAAATAAATAAAAATAAAAAAAAATCTTAAAAAAAAAGAAGTCAGATGAGTAACTATGCCCACTCATCTAATGCCTGTTTTTAATTTTTCTACTGAGATAGGGAGGGGGGGGACACATGATTCCAGAGACAGCTTTATTACAGGCATATTAACAGTCCCACCAGGTGTATCAGAATCTGTTTTTTTAACATGAGAACACTCTCCTGTTGCATCACCCTTAGAAAACCCAATGGTACCTCACGGCTTTGTCTTTTTCTTCTTTTACGGTGCTGCAGACTGCGCCAGGGCCTTACACATACTAGGCAAACTCTCTACACTGATCTGTATCCTCAGCTCCTGTGCTTTCCTCATACCAGTGTCTGTTTTCACAGGCCAACTTTCCCAATCCTTCCTGCATGAAACCTAAATATCCTTATGGTCTCCTATGACTTCCCCTTTTGCCTCTTCTCGATCCCCTATTTGCTCAGCTCCTTTATGCCACCTAACTGTACACATTATCAATTCCTGAGTCAAGGTCCCTGTAACCCTACAGTGCTATGCACAAAGCACTAAAGCAGTGCTCTTCCCCTTCTGAAGTCTTTTCTAGTGGCTGCTTTACCCATTAAAGTTTTTTTTTATTTTACATGTGTATGTGTTTGTGGTATGCATGCATGTATGCATACTTATGTGTGAAAGCATACATGTATACAGCATAAATTCATGTGTGTACTTGTGCATGTAGAGGGCAAAGTTCTATGTCAGGTTTCTTTCTCAGTCACTCTCCATCTTATTTTTGAGAAAGATCTCTCACTGAGCCTGAAACTTACCAATTTGGCTAGACAACGTAGCCAGCAAGCCCCAGGGATCCTCCTGTCTCCGCAGTGCTGGAACTATAGGTGTGCACTACTGCACCCAACTTTTTACACTGGTGCTAGGAATCAAACTCGGATCCTCATGCTTGTATGACCAGCACTTTACTAACTGCTCCATCTCTCCAGCTCCTAGTCTTATTTCTATAATCATCTAGTTGTCTTTTTTTCTTGTAATAGTCTTATTGTATAGCCCATGCTGCCCTCAAACTCTCAATCCTCCTGCCTCAGCCTCCCAAATGCTTAAAGGTATGAGCCACTATGCCCAGATTAGTTATCTTTCATTTTATAGAAGCCGAGAAGATTATAAGACACTTCATATGTTATTATTTGGGTATGGAAATGTCCCTGAAACGTTTATGTGTTGAAGACTTGGTCCCCAATACCACAGTATTCGGAGGTGCTGCTACTGAGAGGCGATCATTTGTGAATTCACAGCTGAATGGACTTGGAAGTAGGGCTGTCACTGGGGGGTGCTCTTGAAAGCTCTATTCTGAGTCTGTCCCTTTCCTCTATCTCTCTGCTTCTCTGCCACCATGCAGTGAGCAGCTCTGCCCTAAAGCATGCTCCCTGTCATGATGTTCTGCCCAACCTCAAGCCCAAGGCAGTGGAGCAAAGAGATCATGAGCTGAAACTGCCCAAACCAGGAGCCAAATCAAACCTTTCTTCTTTATGACTTACTTACCTCAGGTATTTTGTCATAACAACAGAAAACTGACTAACACATCTGTAAGCCCCAAAGACTGAATCCCAAATACAAAATAGGATGGAAAATACAGAAAAGAGTATAGGAGATAGAAGAAAAAAATCCAATATATGTGAAACTGGAGTTCTGAAGAGGAGAAAGAAATTACAATGTTACAAAACTGGTGAGAGACATCAAGTCACAAATTCAAAAAACTTACAGAGCCCCCCAAAACAACTAACCATATCACAAATTGCTTTAAAAAAACAAAAGCAGCTAAACAAACGTAATTGATAGGTGCTTTTTTTCTTTGTTTGGTGTGGTATTTTTAGACAAGGTCTCACTAGGTAGCCCAGACTAGCCTGGAAATAGCTATGTAACCCAGATTGTTCTTGAACTAGCAATCCTCTTCTGTATGTGCCTCCCAAGTACTAGGATTACAGGCATGTTGCCACCACATATGGCTACACAGCTGGGCTTTCAATACAACAGTAGAGGAAAGAATGGCAGCCTAGAGGAACAAGCCTATAAAACCTAGCTATTTGGAGGGTTGAGATAGGAGGGTTTCAAATTCAAGGCTTGCATGGGCCTAGAAAGAGCCTAGTCAACTTAGTATGCCCTTGTGTGAAAAGTCAAATGAGCATGCTGTAGCTTGGTGGCAGAGTGCTTACCTGACATGCACAAGACAAGAGGAAGGAAGGGAAGGAGAGGAAAGGCCAAGCATTGTTAAAGCGCTCAAGGGAAACAGCTTCCAACATGGAGTACCATACCCAGGAAAAATACCTTCTAGGACTAGAGAGATGGCTTAGTGATTAAGCACTTGCCTGTGAAGCCTAAGGACCCCAGTCAAGGCTCAATTCCCCAGTACCCACATAAGCCAGATGCACAAAGTAGTGCATGCATCTGGAGTTCGTTTGCAGTGGCTGGAGGTCCTGGTGCACCCATTTTCTCTCTCTCTCTCTCTCTGCCTCTTTCTCTGTCACTCTCAAATAAATAAATAAATAAATAAATAAATAAATAAATAAATAAATAAAATACCTTCTAAAACAAAAGTATAAAGACATTCTCACACAAATTGAAAGAGAATGGGGAGCACACTACACAGACAAGAAGAAATGGAAACAAAACCAAGTATTATGTAAATGCAAGAAGAAACACTAAGGATAAATATGTGGTTAACCTACATTCACATAAACTGTACCAAGAATCAGTATCAGTCTTGGGGTGTAGCTCAGTAGGACAGCATTTGCCTAATGTATGTAAGACCCTAAATCTGATCTTCAGCACTGCCAAAGGAAGGAACAAAGGAAGGGGAAGGCAAGGAAAGAGAAGGAGGAGGGGGAAAGAGGTTGAGACTGCCTTGTGAAGTTTAATGCCTTAGTAATTTAACAATTTAATAACTGAAAGATAAACAAAAATAAAATGCATATCCATAGTAACACAAAAAGCAAGACAGGGCTGAAGAAACGGCTTAGCAGTTAATGCACTTGCCTGCAAAGAAAAGGACCCGGGTTTGATTCCCAGGACCCACATAAGCCAGATGCACAAGGTGGCCCATGTGTCTGAAGTTCATTTGCAGAGGCATAAGTTCCTGGGTGTAATACTCTCTCCCTTTCTCTCTCTTTTCTCTGTTGGCAAATAAATTTGAAAAATATATTTTTAAAAAATTTTATTGGGCTGGAGAAATGGCTTAGTGGTTAAGGCACTTACCTGCAAAGCCAAAGGACCAGTTTCAATTCCACAAGACCTACGTAAGCCAGATGCACAAGGTGGCACCTGTGTCTGGAGTTCATCTGCAGTTGGTCGAGGCCCTGACGTGCCCATTCTCTATTTCTCTCTCTCTCTGCTTCTTTCTCTCTCTCAAATAAATAAGTAAAATTAAAAAATATATATTTGCCAGCAGAAAGAGAGTCATAGAGAAGACAGACAGAATGGGAGTGCCAGGACCTTCAGCCCCTGCAAACAAATTCCAGACACATGCACCACTTTGTGCATCTGGCTTTATGTGGGTATAGGGATCAAACCCAGGTCATTAGGCTTTGCAGGCAAGTGCTTTTAACCACTGAGCCATCTCTCCAGCCCTAAAAAAAAAAAAAAAAAAAAAGTTTAGAGACAAAAAAAAAGCCAAAATTTTTTGGTTTTTCAAGGTAGGGTCTAGCCCAGGCTGACATGGAATTCACTATGTAGTCTCAAAGTGGCCTTGAACTCACTGTGATCCTCTTACCTCTGCCTCCCAAGTACTGGTATTAAAGACATGTGCCACGATGCCCAGCCCAAAATGATTTTTAAGAATGATCTGATCAATATTAATAATGATCCAAATCATAAAGAGATGTATATCATGACACCCAACTATGTCAGAATTCTTTTTAGAACTACAAGGATCATTTATCAAAATATTGCTATTTGTAGTCAATAGTAAAAACCCTATTTACACAAGGAAAAAAATCAGGTAGGAAAAGAGGACTGAAGAATTATAACCCAGATATTCTCATGTCCTAAAGCTCAGCTCTGACCCCTAGTCTAATTTATGACTCTATCTTTCCACATTATTCTTTAGCAGAATTACATCCACAGATCACGGCAGCCATAATGTCCCAAAATCAAGTTAGACTAAGGACTCTTGTTACCATCTCAGAATCAAAATGAGCCACTGAAACTAGGAAGCATTGCTGCTAACCTCCCAAATACCTGTCCAGGTCCCTTCAGCACTCCACCTCCATGACATCTAAAGCAATCTCTTTCCTTCTACCTCAGTATAAAAATGTCCTAATACTCATCAAGCTGTACATGAAAAACACCTCCAACTAGGAGAAAACACCTCCAACTAGGAGAAGAAGGCCAGAAGTACTTACAGAAAAGAACAACGCTGCTTCCAACTGGACAATGACCTACCACAGTAAGCCATGCATTTCACATTACAAAGAACATCGTAAATATTAAATAGTATATTTGTACTCTAAAACAGAAAGATTTCTGTAATGAGTGTATTTCTAACAGTTTATAGTCATTCTGATCTTTTTTATTCAATTCCATTTCTCTTTTGTTTGCTTTGGTGCTAAGATCAAACCCAGGACCTTACATAACAGGCAAATACTTTACACTAGGGAATATCACCAGCCCATGACGTGTTAAGTGCTGATCCTGGCCCACTAAATTAATTTCTCACTTACTAAAGGGGCAGAACTAAGTCTGAAAACTTCTGAGCAATGTATGTGGCACCTTCTTTCCTGACCTGACTCCTCTGCACCCATCCTGCCACTAAGCCAAAAACACTGACAGACAACTGCTTGGACCAGAATGCAGCTCTGAAGCACGGCTGTAGGCAAACTTCAGCACACAGACAAGGATGCCCAGACATCAGCAAGTGCTCAAGAAGCTTCTTTGCCAAGCACCTGCCAGGCCAGGACTCCTCCTTACCTCTTTTCCCAGGTTCCCTCTGGCTTCCCATACCCTATCCTCTGAGGAAAGCCCTCCACTCTAGTTTGACTAAAGTGGTCTTACTTCTTCACTCAGTGGATTCCTTTCCACATCACTCTCTATGCTCCTTAATTTCCCACCTAAAGGGGCCTGACTTTTGTCTGCCTTACCAAGACTTCATGGTGTTTCATCCAATTCTAATTTACCATCAGGACCACTCCAACCACTCTTCATAAGCAGTGCCTACAGCAGTCTACCAAAGATTCCCAGGACAGACCATACTGAGACTAAGATACAGCAAATTCATTCTCCAGAGATAGAGCTCACCACAGGCTGGAGTGACAGGAAGAAGCTGTTATAGAGAAAAGCTACAGATATTAATGTAAGGTAGGTAGTTCCTGCCCTCAAACTCACCAAAAGGAAATGAGAGCCTCTGTGTAACATTTTAATAAGAAGTAAGGGGCTGGGGGCTGGAGAGATGGCTTAGCAGTTAAGGCGCCTGCCTGCTAAGCCTAAGAACCCGGTTCCAATCTCCAGGTCCCACGTTTAGCCAGATGCAAAGTGACGCAAGGGTGCAATGCTGCACTTGACCACAAAGGGGCGCACGCATCTGGATTTCGTTCACAGCAGCTGATAGACTGCTGGCGCGCCCATTCTCTATCTGTCTCCTTCTCCCTCTCTGTCCTCTCTATGTCTCTCTCCAAAAATAAAACTTAAAAAAAGAAAGAAAGAAGGGGCTGGAGAGATGGCTTAGCGGTTAAGGCACTTGCCTGCGAAGCCTAAAGACCCAGGCTTGATTCTCCAGGTCCCACATAAGCCAGATGAACATGGTGGTCCATGTATCTGGAGTTCATTCACAGTGGCTAAAAGTCCTGGCATGCCCATTCTAACACACACTCTCTCTGTGTCTGTCCCTTTCTCTGACTGTAATAAATAAATAAAAATAAAATCTGAGCCGGGCGTGGTGGCACACGCCTTTAATCCCAGCACTTGGGAGGCAGAGGTAGGAGGATTGCCATGAGTTCGAGGCCACCCTGAGAATACATAGTTAATTCCAGGTCAGCCTGGACCAGAGTGAGACTGTACCTCGAAAAACCAAAATAAATAAATAAATAAATAAATAAATAAATAAATAAATAAATAAATAAAATTTTTAAAGAACTTTAATGAGAAATAAGTGGGGCTGGAGAGATGACTTAGCAGTTAAGGTGCTTGCCTGCAAAGCCAAAGGACAGTGGTTCAATTCCCCAGGACTCACATAAGAGAGATGCACAAGGTGGTGCATGTGTCTGGAGTTCGTTTGCAGTAGTTAGATGCCCTGGCATGCCCATTCTTTTTCTCTCTTCCTCTCTCCTTCTTTCTCTCTCTCTCTCATAAATAAAACAAATAAATAAAAGAGAGAAGTGGCATCAGCATAGTAGGGCATACCATGTAATCCCAGCACCCTCAACACAGAGGCAAGAAAAACACAAGTTCAAGGCCAGCCTGGACCACATAGTAAGACCCTGTCTCAACCTCCCCACTCTTCCCCCCTCCCCCAAAAAATTAAAATATTAAGCATGAATAGCTAAAGGCCACTGTGCCAAGTGGGAAACATCGCCTAGGACCATTCCACCAAAACAGCGAGTCTCAAAATCAAATTCTGATACAAGGTCTGGAAAGATGGCTTAGCAGTTAAGGCATTTGTCTACAAAGCCAAAGGATCCAGGCTCCATTCCTCAGTATCCACGTAAGCCAGATTCACAAGGTGGCACATACATCTGGAGTTAGTTTGCAGTGGCTAGAGGCCCTGGTGCACCCATTCTATCTGCCTCTCTCTCTCAAATAAAAAAAAAAATGTGTTTAAAAAAATTCTGGTACAAGAAGCCTAGGAGGTTGTGGTAGTCCTTAAGTAAAGCCTTCAAAGACTGACTCATGACTAATCCATGAAAAGAAATACAGCAATAATTTGGTGCTACAACTCAGCATTTTCTACTAAGGTGTGTGTGTGTGTGTGTGTGTGTGTCTGTCTGTCTAGCTCAACAGACCCCCCCTTTTTTAATGAGAGGGAGTGAGAGCAAGGTGGAGGGAGAGAATTGGTGCGCCAGGGCCTCCAGCCACTATAATCAAACTCCAGACACGTTCGCCACCATGTGGCATGTGGCTTGTGCACTTTTATCACCTTGTGCATCTGTCTTACATGGGACCTGGAGACTCTAACATGGTCCTCAGGCTTTGTAGGCAAGCACTTTAACCACTAAGCCATCTCTCCAGCCCTCTGCTAAGTTCTTAAACAGTGAAATAGCTACAGATGCCAGATTTTAAGATGACAAGGATGGAAGAAAACCTTATAACTGAGAAAATTCTATCCACTTAACCTAGTCTGCAAGACATCATTCAGCATTAGAACCCAAGTGTCAGGCCCAACTCCTAGACTACCAAGTTATCAGGGTGAGGAGCGTGTGAGCCTCGGGAGATGTGCCACAGCTGTATCTGCAAAGTCCCCCCAAAGGCCTATGTGCTGAAGTCCTCAGCCTGTGACACTACTGGGAGGTAAGGCATAAAAAGAGGAGGTTAAGTCACTGAGTGCACGCCCTTGAAGGAACACTGGGCCTTAACCCCCTTTTCTTTCTCCTGGCCACCATAAAGTGGAGCACTCCTCAGCTGGCTGAAGCTTCTAAACCATAAACCAAAATACACCTACCTACCTACCTTTCTTTCTTTTTTTTTTTCTTCTTTTTCTTTCTTTCTTTCTTTCTTTCTTTCTTTTTTCTTTCTTTCTTAATTTCTCTCTCTCTCTCTCTTTCTTAATGTGAGAGTGTGAAAGCAAGGGAGAGAGAGAAAGAAAGAATTGGCATACCAGGGCCTCCAGCCACTGCACTTGAACTCCAGACACATGCACCACAACCTTGCATCACTTTGTGTGTTTGGCTTACATGGGACCTGGAAAATCAAACATGGGTCCTTAGACTTCACAGGCAAGTGTGTCAGCTGCTATGCCATCTCTCCAGCCTCTTTGCTTTCTTTTAAGTTTATTACCTCAAGTATTTTGCCATAGCAATGAGAAAATACCACGATGGGGTTTCTAAAAGAGAAGAGGCAGCAGTAGAGAATAGCATGTGTAGTGTAATACTTTGGATATAAAGTAACTCCCCACCAAACACACACCCCAAAAAATAAAAAAATTAAGGTCCCTGACTGGTGGCATTATTTGAGGAGGTTCTGGAAACTTCAGGGACCTAGCTAGAGGAAGTATATCACTTGGAGTTCTCAGGGGTATATTGTCCCCAACCTGTTCCTATTGTGTTCTGCTTCCTGTCCAACATAAGGTAAAAAATTTCTGTTATCACATACCCCTACCACCATGACAGACTGCTTCCTCCCAGGCCTACAAATAGAGCCAAGTAACCAGACCGAATCCTCTGAAACCATGAGTCAAAACAAGTAATTCCTCCCTTTAAGTTGTTTCTGACAGGTGTTTTGTATCCAAGATAGATGGAATACACAAGAGGAAACTCATTAACCAACAAAAAAAGTAGACATCAGACCTGTTACATAACTAACCCTTGGGCAAGGCCAATACATGAAATAAACTGTTATTTCCTTATTTAACACTGTCTGCAGAATCTACCGAGGACAGCTAAACCTTCATGAAATGCACTGCCAGGAACCCATGCACCTCACTTCAAAAGGACGCATTCTTAGCAGGACATCCATACCAGATCAACAACATATAAGCATCATGAAAAGCAGCTGCAATGCTATGCACCTGCACATGAAACTCCTTCAGTACACACTAAAACAGCACAAGTATGGTATATACAATAATTGCGTATACAAGCAGTAAGTCCCCAACACTGCATACTAGACTGACTTTAAATGACAGCAACTCAGGACTACAGTCTGTCAATATATTGACTATGAGGATCTGGCAAATGGGTCCCCAAATGGTTGGTCTCAGAGAAAACGTGTTCTAAATGGGACTAAAGGGCCCAATAAGGAGCCTACAATGATCAGCCTCCTCTTACAGAAACTGTGCTAAGCAAGGCCTTCCAGAAAGTCCAAGCTTAGCTCATGGCAGGGCACTGGCCACACACAAGACCCAGTGGAGTGGAGGAGGGGCTGAAATCAAGTAACCACATAACCCGTGGAAGCATCCAGACCCTCGACAGCTACTGCCACATACTCCCCTATCCTGGGACATGGCCGGGTCCCCACCCACTTCCACCTCCATGTAGTGTGGCCACCTCCACTCAACCTGGACAGGCAAGGCAGGGAAGGAGGAGAGGGGCAGCACAGGGCACACAGCCACCTCACCTCCAAAGTTGGCCAGCCGCCCAATCCGCGTAACTGGCACCTTCCGCTCCCGAGCCCGCTCACTGAGCTGGAGGGAGAAAACAAAAGAGACCTATGGGATTGGCAAATGGGACAAAGCAACTTTGAGTTCATGACGCCCCACCTCCCCTCTCCATGCCCCAGGGAGCACTGCACCAAGAGGCCTCCATATTCCTAAAAATCCCTAAGGATGGTATCCAGAAAAGGGGGGGGGGATCGGAACCCAGTGGGAATGGGAATTGCACAGCCCCTACCAAGCTTCCTCCCAGACATACCATCTGCTTGTGTGGCTTACTCTCAGGGCGAGCCTTTGCCTGACGGGCTTTCTCAATGTCCTCAGCTGTCAGGCCCCCCACAGGAGACTGGTCTTGGTGGAAGAACCTTCGCTGGACACCAGTGGCCAAGTACAAGTCTCGGGGATCTGTCAAGAACTTCCCATTGACCCTGCCCAGAGAAGAGGTGGCCTGGCCTGGGAGCCCAGTATCCCTAAAGGGTCCACTGGCAACATAGGCAGGAGCTGGTCCCTCACTGTGTGCATGACCCAGGGGTGAAGGTGGAGCCTGGTCCGAGGCAGAGGCTGCAGAGTCTGGGGAGGTTCCAGTTGCCTGTGGCGCTGAAAACTGGAACTCTGCTTCCAAGTCATCTAAGTTTTCAGTAGCATATGACTCATCATGCTTCTTGTCCTGACCCTGTAGAGAACAAAATACATTGTTGATCTGTTTATGGAGGTCCTGAAAGAACAGTTTTGGAAGCATGAGGCAAAGGAGTGGCCCAGAGCTCCTCCCTACGTGGGTACAGAACTGCATGCCACTGCCATCCTACCCTCTCAAACCCTCCAGAGATAACATGACACTATGCCCAAGACTTGAGGCCCTCTTGACAGCCCAGGAGGCAGCACCTCCTGGTTCCAGTCTGCTTCTGCCAGGACTCTGCCATGTAGTATCAGGTAAGTAATAACACATGCCACTACGTACCCACTGTGGACCCAGCCAGGATCAGGCCAAGAACACATGGCTCTAAGCAACAAGTTCCTTGCCTATAAAGTAGGGCCAAGAGGCTTTCAGGGGAAATCGGGACAAAAGGCAAGCAAAGCTTCCAGAGGTAAGAAGTTGCAGCAAGAGGTGAAGGGGGAGCAGAGACAGGAACCACTGGGTTCTATAGCATCTCACCACAGACATGACTCATACTGTCAAACAGGTATGCACTTAAGAGTTTCTTGCCAGGGCTGGAAAGATGGCTTAATGGTAAAGCACTTGCCTGAGGACCCTGGTTCGAGGTTCGATTCCCCAGTACCCACATAAGCCAGATGCACAAGGTGGTGCATGCATCTGGAGTCCGTTTGCAGTGGCTGGAGGCCCTGGTGCACCCATTCTCTGTCTCTCTCAGCCTCTTTCTCTCTTTGTCACTCTCAAATAAATAAATAAAAATAAACAAAAGTTTTTTTAAAAGTTTCTTGCCAAAGGTGATCATCATAATCAGGGTGAACAAACCAGGCTTCGCTACACATTTGCGATGCAGGGAAAAGGCAGAGAGGACACCTATGTTTTCTTTGTAAGTTACCCAGGTCTGATCTTCAGGCCCAGATTTTTTGTTTGTTTGTTTGTTTGTTTTGTTTTTCGAGGTAGGGTTTCACTGCAGTCCAGGTTGACTTGAATTCACTATGTAGTCTCAGGGTGGCCTTGAACTCACAGTGATCCTCCTACCTCTGCCTCCTGAGTGTTGGGATTAAAGGCCTGCACCACCACACTTGGCATTTATTTTAATTTTGAACCTGGAATGACCTTGAATAAGTTCCTAAACATTCTCAGCTGCTTCCTCATCTGAAAATAGAGTTCTTATAGTCAAGGGTGACATGGAATTACAGCATGGAGACTATAATTAAACATCACCATGTCTTAAAGAGAGAGGAATACGGCCAGGTGTGGTGGCACATGCCTTTAATCCCAGCACTTGGGAGGCAGAGGTAGGAGGATCGCCATGAGTTCAAGGCCACCCTGAGAATACAGAGTGATTTCCAGGTCAGTCTGAGCTAGAGTTATTCCCTACCTCGAAAAAACAAAAAGAGAGAGAGAGAGGGGAATATGGCCTGATTCCCTGGTTCAAATGAAAACTGGTCAGATCTTATAGTCTACATACTGCCTGCCTACAGGAGCAGTAACAGAAGACCTGGAGTTCTCCATGCTCACCTGAGATACCTTAGGGATTAAAGAGTAAGATTTGCTCTCCCATGTAAGGAGGCAGATTGGATGCTACTGTCCTTTCACAAAGAGGAAACTGAGGCTGAGAACCAATGTGATGGGTAAAAACCAAAAGCCAGCAAATGGCAGAGCAGGGGTGCAAAGCCAAGGCTTGCCCTGCTGGCCCAGCTCCCAGGTTTCCTACTTTCCTAAGTATAAAAGTTAAGTCCTATCGGGACTCTGGGAACCTCTTACAAAGCCAGGGAAGTCCTGGCATGAGGAGTTGGAGGCAGAGTCCCTTCTTGCCCCGTAATTCCCATGACAGCCTACTGTGTGATTGCCAATTGTTAAAATGGCCATGGGACCACACAGCAAAGATTCCCTAGGGCTTCAAAGGGCCCCAGCCCTTATAAATGCCTGCTGCACAAGCATGTGAGTAAGTCCTTGGGGATCCAGAGGAAGCAGAACTTCAGAGTGAAGGGAAGTACCATAAAATAAAATATTAGAGAATGAAAGGAAGCAAGGTGACCACCATGCTCAGGAGCCTCCTCTGCCGTGATGGGTCGTCCTGTGTACTGCCTGCAGTGACACCTCTAAGCACTCATGCATCAGGCACATGCACACATACATGCCCTTCCTCATCCCTTCAAGGCTGTCAAGTTGGTGGTGCTTGCAGAAGTATGCCATGGTGGGCACATTCTTCTACAGATATAGCTGTAGCTTTGGTTTAAAACCACCCCTTGATGTAAGATGCTGAGGGCTGGAGGCTGGAGAGATGGCTCAGCAGTTAGAGGTGCATGCCTGCAAAGCCTGATAGCCCAGGTTTGATTCCCCACTACCCATGTAAACCAGGTTCACAAAGATGGCACATGCATCTGGAGTTCATCTGCAGTGGCAAGAGGCCCTGGCACACTCATATCCCCCCTCCTTGTGAATTAATAAATATTTTTTTTTCTTTTTTTGGTTTTTCGAGGTAGGGTCTCACTCTGGTCCAGGCTGACCTGGAATTCCCTATGTAGTCTCAGGTGACCTCAAACTCATGGTGATCCTCCTACCTCTGCCTCCCGAGTGCTGGGATTAAAGGCATGTGCCATCATGCCCGGCTAATAAAGAATTTTTTTTCAAAAAAAGATGCTGAGGTTTCCTGAACCTTGCTGCAAAGGTAGCCTTTGCCCCAAAACCTGAGGCATGGAAAGGAGGCCAAGACAAAGCTGCCCTTAGCAGGGCAGTGGCAGCTACCAACCTGGAAAAAAGCACCCTCAGCAAAATGGAGAACAAGACGAGACCTTGGCTCAGGCTCAGCAGGCATAGTGCAAGGAGCCTTTCAAGGCCGAGGCTCCCAGGTTGATATACACACGAACCCTACTGTATGTGTACCCCAAATCCATGTGCAGATACCTAGCTTCCAGCATGCTGGTACATGGGAGGTCATAAGAGTGGAGCCTATGACCAGCAAATAGGCCCTCAACAGATGCTCAATCTACTGGCACCTTATTCCTGGACATCGCAGCCTCTAGAACCGTGAGAAATAAATATCTGTTACTTAAGTCTCCCGGACTGTGGTATTCTGTTATAGCAGCCAGATCCTCATACAGGAGTCCTGCCCTACCTAGAAGGACAGCAGGACACACCAGCCACTGGGCTCTCTAATCCTGTCTAAAACAAGACCAGCCACTAGGTGTCTGTATCCTGGTTCATCCTCTGGTCTCACTAAAAGCTCCAAATCTGACCCTCTTCCCAACAGAATCCCCATATCCATTATTGGTAGAAGGGGCCTCCTTACCTGCACCTTCCCCAAGACCAAGCTGATCTGCTCCACAGCTGTGGACTGCAGAGTTCTGGCCGCCATGATGAGCTCCCCACCTAGGCCCAAGTGCTGCAGGTGAGTTTCCACTGCTGCCTGGGTCAGCTTGGCAAGACCTTTGGCCACCATGATGGCTTCCCCCAACATGGCAGCCAAACTTCAGGGCTGGAAGAAAAGAGGCTAAGTTAGGAAAAGGTACACTAGACCCCACTCAGGAGCACAGCTCCATACCAAACCCTGAGAGGAAGGCAACTAGTGATTGAATCTGTCACTGATCTTCCTTTCTGATCAAAGATGACTGAGAGAAAGAAGAAGCTGAGGGTTAAAGGCAAACTGGTAAGTATGGACTCCCTAGAGCACTCACCACTTCCCAGCCATTTCCTCACTTAGGCCTCACAACCATACTCTGAAAAAACTCAGCAGAAAGAAGTCCAAGGGGCTGCAGCAGAGCCAGAATTTATTACGTGTACTGACCTACTATTTGCTCTTTCCTCTACATCACAACTATATGCTGGACAAAGGGTGTCCCCTTCCCACAGGAGTTCCATGCAGGGCCCAAGGGGCCACTTAGGACAGTGGTGCTCTGTCCCAACCTTAGGGGATATGGGTGCCTGTCTCTTCCCAATCGCTTTGGGGCAAATATTCAGACTGAGACATCCAGAGGCCCTTTCTGTCCCCCAAGTCTGCACACACTTAGCTTCCTCTAGTTGCCAAGCCAGGGCCTCCATACTGCAGTTCAAAGCGCATGGGCATGGGGGAGTAGCCTCCCATGTAACTCTAAGAAGGGACAACAAGGGGACACAGAGCAGGAAAAAGTATTCAGGAAACACTGCAGAGAACTGTTGCCTGCCTCAGCTGTATGCCTCCTCCTTGCTCCCTTTCCTCTCTGCTGGCTACAACAGAAAAGATTTCTTAATGTAGGTCAGGGATAAAGATACTGAGATCCACTGTATAGACAAGGCCAGTCATTAACAACTCTTGAGGCACATGTACTGGCTAAGATAAGTCCTTTTAACATGCTGGAGGCTAAGGAAAGACATACAAAGTAAAAGTAACAGCCAGACTCTACTGGCACCTCCAAAGAGCACCCTAGCTAAGGCAGGAGATAGGATTGGGCTGGCCAGGTGAGCAAGGAGATTGGGGTCTAAGTCTTTGAGACAAGAAAGCCAGAAACCCAAAAGAGAGGGGTGTGGGCAACACTTCAGGTAGGAGACCTATAAGATACAGGCTGAGCAGGAACCCTGATCAGTGACCAGCAAGAGGAAGGGGACAGTCAGAGGGCCTCCTGAATTCCATCTTCTCACTTCATTGACTGAGATAATCACACATAGATAGGGAAGGCCACGAAAGAGCACTGACAAGGCTCCTTAATCACAATGTGGGAGCATCTGAGCGTGTCAGCTCCCAGCCACTGGACATTCCAGCAGCAATCAGCTTTGCTCTATGGCATGGCAGAAAGTGGTTTTATTATAAGGAGAACTGTTATAGTCAGAGAAACCCACTAACAAACAAGGGCTGTGCTATTGTGACTTTCTCATTGTAGGGACAAAGTCCCGACCAAAAGCAGCTGTTAAAAGGAAAGTAATGGCCGGGCGTGGTGGCACACGCTTTTAATCCCAGCACTCGGGAGGCAGAGGTAGGAGGATCGCCAAGAGTTCGAGGCCACCCTGAGACTACATAGTTAATTTAATTCCAGGTCAGCCTGGACCAGAGTGAGACCCTACCTCCAAAAAAAAAAAAAAAAAAAAAGGAAAGTAATTATTTGGGCTTACAGTCTTGAGGGGAAGCTTCATGATGGCAGGGGAAAGCACGGACACAGTCTGGACATCACCTCTGCTCAGCAGGTGGAAAACAGCAGGAGAGTGAGGCAACTAAGACTGGCAAGCTAGGAGCTAATAAACCTCAAGGTCTACCTCCACCAACACACCTCCTTCAGCAAGGCTCCACCTCCAAAATTGTCATCAGCTGAGGATCAAACATTCAAAACACATGAATATATGGGGACATCTGAGCCACACCACCAGAGGCTAGAAACAATGAAGGCTTGTAATGACGTGCTTTTGGCGAACACCTTCCTTCCAAATAACAACAGCTAACACACACTAGGCTGGGGACCTTTCCACACACCACCTAATCTTTATAAACAATATCACTTGGTTTCAAATAACCCCAGCTTACTAGTGAGAAAACCCAAGTCAGAGTGGGGAACTAACTAACCAAGGTCACACAGGTCCTCAACAGTAGCCCTGGAGCCCAACCTAGCCTTGGCCTGTTCTGTGCCCACAACATGCTGCCTACTCAAACAGTTGGTTCACTGACTCATAAGGACACAGCACTGCTAAGGCACAAATAACCCCTTACTCTCTAATCTAAGCCAGGGAGGTATGGAGATGACCCTACCCTTGAAAAAGACAGGACTGCACAGGGTGAAGAAGGGGCAAGAGGGCTGCCCACTTCTTTACCAGGTACCATGCTGCACCCTGAGCTCCATTCTGCATTCTTGATTTTTAATTTTTTTGCCAATAAACAAGGTGAGCCCACAGACCAAATGTCTAAGACCAGGAAGGGTACATGTCATCAGGGGTCAAGGCAGCCTTGGTGCCAACTCTTAATTCAGAGCCACCTTCTCCCTACCTGACACATACAGACACACTGTTCATCACCCTCAAGTCCAGGGTAGAAGCACTCATCAGGACCTTCCAGAACCAAGAGAGGGGAGAAGATGCTGAAAGACACATGACAGTGGAGGCAGGGGCCAGCTCATCTCTCCAGGAACCCCAGGAACCCCTGCCAGTGGCCCCTAGACCATCTATTATGCTGCATGTATCCCCTAAAATGAGCTTTCCTCTGGATCACATTTAAATTGGTCTATATAAGCAGGACAGGAATATTCCACAGGCCACACCCCCAATAATTTCCAAACTCTACCTTGCCAATGATCTGACATCAAATATTCCTCAGAGGGCTATAGAGAAAGCTTAGCGGTTAAGGTGTTTGTCTGTGAAGCCTAAGGATCCAGGTTCAATTCCCCAGTACCCACTTAAGCCAGATGCACAAGGGGATGCATGCATCTGGGTTCATTTGCAGTGGCTGGAGACCCTGGAGCACCCATTCTCTATCTGCCACTTTCTCTCTCAAATAAGTAAATAAATAAATAAATAAAAGACATTTTTTTTTTGTTGTTGTTTTGTGAGGTAGGGTCTCACTCTGGTCCAGGCTGACCTGGAATTAACTATGTAGTCTCAGGGTGGCCTCGAACTCTCGGCGATCCTCCTACCTCTGCCTCCCGAGTGCTGGGATTAAAGGCGTGTGCCACCATGCCCGGCGCATAAATATTTAATATTCCTCAGAATACCCACCAAGACTTAGTTCAATCAAATTTTGTTTTCATGCCAAATACTTTACCTGAACTTTTCTTCTAATCAAAACCACACACAAAGCTTTAATTAGAACAAAGCTGTTAATTTTTGGACCCACCTGGCCCACTGCAATAACAGGAGTTCTTTTTTTTTTTTTTTTTTTTTTTTTTTTTTTGAGGTAGGGTCTCACTCTAGCCCAGGCTGACCTGGAATTCACTCTGCATTCTCAAGGTGGCCTTGAACTCAAGGTGATCCTCCTACCTCTGCCTCCTGAGCACTGGGATTAAAGGCATGTGCCACTACGCCTGGCTAGGAGTTCAATTTTAAAAAGCCATTTCAGGTCTTGTTTGCTGCAAAGCAACTGTGGGGCCCACCAGAACCCAGTACTGACCCATCTGGTTTCTAACCTGTTGACACTGACTGCAAATTTAAGTCTGCAGCAGGCTGAAGTGACAGCTACTTTATAATGATGGGGAGAAAGGAAAAGCTACTCAGAAAAGGAAAATGTTAAGTAAACGGACCAAAAATGTTAAGTTCCTGCATTTGAGAACTAAGAGTAACTGTCTCTTGGTATTTTCCTAACCTTCTAATTCACATATCTACTTTCAAAGTGGCATTGTAAGTCAACTTTTTTTTCAAGGTATTCATTGGGGCTGGGGGTGTAACTTATTAGAATGCTTGCCTAGCATATTCAAGTTCAATCTCCAGCACAACCAAAAAAGTATGCATTAATCATCGTTAGTTATAGCTTTCTTCCTGCCTAGACAGTTGCATCCTACATGCCAGTGAATTTCCAGCTGGTGCCAAGTCTCACTCTAAATACTGGGCTCCAGAGCTGGCAGCAATGAAGAAAGAGATGGTCCCTGTAGCAGACAGCTTCAGGTTCGCTGAGATGAACTTCCAGACCAGGCACAGTTATGGAGGAAGGGATATTTATTGAAGCTTACAGATCCAGGGGAAGTTCCATAATGGCAGGAGAAGTGGCCTGCTCTTCACAGGACCAGGCAAGAGAGAGCAAAGCCCCCAGCCACACAGCACACTTCATTACGCACACTGTGGTAGTTTGAATATATGTCCCCCAATATATTCAGTGTTTTATTTATAGTTTGCATCTGCAATCACCTTGCTAGAGGCAATGTCACTGGGGGCACATCTTAAGGTGTAGTGGTGGGTTTGAGATTCCATTGTAAAGATATGCAAAGTGTGCCCAATAGAAGTTCCTGAAGTGTGCTGTGGCTTTTGGCTGTAGTTTTGCTCTGTGTGCTGTGTGCCTGGTTGGTTTTTCTCTCTCTTGACTAGTCCTGTGAGAGCAGGCCGCTTCTCCTGCCATTATGGAACTTCCCCTGGATCTGTAAGCTTCAATAAATAATATCCCTTCCTCTATAACTATGCCTGGTCTGGAAGTTCATCTCGGCGAAACTGAAGCTGTCTGCTACAGTAAAGTGGTACCAGGAGTGGGGTGAATGTACCAGACCGTGTGGATATTTGTCTTTTGGAACCTTTGTTTTGGAAGAATGCACATGGACTTGGTGTTTGCAACTGAAGATGCCTTCTGGAGTGGTAAGCCAAGTTTTATGGACTATTCTGATGAGAGTTTGAGAATGCTAAGTGCAGACAATATTGAACTTCGAGGCTTGGCTTATGAGCTTTCTAAGGGGAAGGAAAGAGTGCAGAGCACTTTGTTGGAACTGTGCTACTGGCATAAGGGATGGCTACGTTCCGCTATCCAGGCCCAGAAAGTTTGATCAAGGTTAAATTTGTAATGGACTGTTGTGCTTGGCTAAAGATATCGGACTGAGAGACTTAAGATTTTAAATTGGAAAATCTCAAGCAAGTTAAAATTAGAGGCACTGAGACAGGTTTTAGGTTACTGGAGCTGCTATTGTCAACACATTAGCAATCTTAAGGAAGGTGGAAGGAAGGTGGCCTGACTGCTTTACATTAAAACAAAGGAGAGGATGCCTGAGGAAAGACTGTTAGAAATTCAAACTCTTGGAAAGAGTTGACTGGAGAAGGAACCTGCTTTTCAAGGTTATGATTTATTTCGTCCCTGGATTAAGAATATGGTTGTGTCCTGCACACCTGGTATTAGTTTTGGAAGCATGAAAAATGCATGGAGTGGTCATGAATTGCACACAGTTCCAGGAGCCTCTGCTGAGATGTGGCATGAGGCAGGGCATGAAGACCCTCAGGAATAGGCTGGAAGAGCCTTTGGAAGATGGACCGTGGTTTGCATGAAAACCTGAAGATGTTTTGGATATACCAGGACTATGCAAGGACTACCATGGAGTGCAGTGTTGGCATGGGATCGAAGTTTTCCCTGGCAACTCTGTCCAGCTGGAGGGGCAGAATTAGAAAACCTAATACAACCAGTCAGTCTCTGGTTGTATTTAACTTGAACTGCAGAAGTTTGATGACTGCTGATGGTGGTTGAATTTGCATTGTTCTAGTTTCTCCTTGCTATGCCTTATACCAGTTAAAAATGTTTACTCTGTGCCTTTACATGTTTAAAGTATTTAACTAGTTTGATTTTACAGGACTTACTATCTTAAGTTGGTCAAGACTATGAGTACCTTTGAAATTGGACTGAGTACAATTTACAATGTGTAATAATTATAAATCTATTGGGGGCCAGGGGCGGAATGTGGTAGTTTGAATATAATGTCCCCCAATATATTCAATATTTTATTAGTTTATAGTTTGCATTTGCAATCATTGCTAGAGGCAATGTCACTGGAGCAGATCTTAAGGTGTGGTAGTGGGTTTGAGATTCCATTGTAAAGATATGCAAAGTGTGTGTGGTAGTTTGAATATATGGCCCCCAATATATTCAGTGTTTTATTAGTTTATAGTTTGCATCTGCAATCACCTTGCTAGAGGCAATGTCACTGGGGGCGAATCTTAAGGTGTGGTGGGTTTGAGATTCCATTGTAAAGATATGCAAAGTGTGCCTAATAGGAGTTCCTGAAGTGTGTTGTGTGCCTGGTGGGCTTTGCTCTCTAGCCTGATCCTGTGAGAGCAGGCTGCTTCTTCTGCCATTATGGAACTTCCCCTGGATCTATAAGCTTCAATAAATAATATCCCTTCCTCCATAACTGTGCCTGGTCTGGAAGTTCATCTCAGCGAACCTGAAGCTGTCTGCTACAGTCCCACTACAGGTTTCTGAGCACTGTGTGTGGCAAAACCTGCTGTCTGTGAGTAGGCAGAGTTCAAAAGCTTTGTGGCTGGCCCATACCCACCCCCCTTTGGCAAATATTATTTACCTACCATGCAAAGACTGTGCTGGGTAGCCTCCCTCACAGTACAAAGTGAACTAACTGCCCATACCCTTATCAACACAGGCAGTTTTCTACAGAGGAGTCCCTTTCCTCAAAGAAGCAGAGAGTAGGAAAGAGAGCAAACAACTGCTAGAAGGAAGTATTGCACAACTTTTCTCACTTTGATTTTTCACAATTTGAAAGCCAAGACTCTACTCCTCATTCACCTCAATCCTAAGGTGCCAATAATTCAACCATGATGAATTTTTGCTGCAAACTCCTTGTAGGAATGTACCAAATCAAATAGCTAGCTATACCAAGAGGCATCTATAAGATGATTTTATATCTAATCAAAAGCACAAGATCCCTACCAGTACCATGATTTCATGTACCGCATTAGAGCCCTCACTGGGACCACCCCACCCTACCCTATCCCTGGCAATGTATGCGGCTATTCCCAGGCCAGGCTTAGAGATCTTGCCTGTTAGCACCTGCTCTCTTCTGAGGGACCAAAGGAGCCAATGACCACAGGCTGGTAATGCTGTGTGGGGAGGACGGGCCTCACACTTTGAACAGTGCACTAACCAGGCACTGTGCCATTATATTTCACTAATATCTCCTCCTACTGTATCTGGCTAGTCCCTACAGACCCTTGAACAAAATGCCCTGGCTGTGTGCTCACAGCACACTGACATGCAGGCACATCTATAATGAGCACAGACACCGAGATACCCCCCCCCCCTGTGCTCACACAACATTCATAAGCACAAACAAAGGAGGTGCCTGCCTCAGAGCCTAGAAATGGGCCCCAGCCCTATCACCACCAGCTGGATGACTTAGCCTCTTCCAGCCCTTTTCTGGTCCTAATGTGAAAAACTGCTATCAAGTAAGTAAATCTAAAGAGAAAGACTTGGAATAAATGTGGCTTCCTACCCGACAGAGATTAAACAAGAACAAGGCAGTACAAAGTTGAGTGTCCCAAGATCCAAAAGGAAGTCTTCCTGTTGAGCTTTCAATCACATCAGCCATGCTGGAAAGAAGATTCCAGTTGCAAGTTACTGGGGCACAGGGACCTTCAGAACTAACACCTCTAAAGGATGCAGACATGTTAGTAAGAAAGTGAGGGGTGCTCTTTTTAAAAATAAATACAACATTGCTGGAGAGACAGCTCAGCAGTTAAAGGTGCTTGTTTGAAAGCCTGATGGCCTGAGTTCAATTCCCTAGTACCCATGTAAAGCCAGATGCACAAAATGGCACATGCATCTGGAGTTCATTTACAGGAGCAAGAGGCCCTAGTGCACCCAATCTTCCCTCCCTCCCTCTTCCTCCCTCCTATCTCCCTCTCTCTCTCTGCTTACAAATAAATAATTTTAAAAAATTAAGTACAACAGGCAAGCCCAACAGACATAAAGCTAACGAAAGTATCATGTGCTCTTTTACTTAGGAGCCACATGGGGAAGAGTTTTAATCTAGCAGAAAGGTTGCATATACACCCCAGTCACCCATTCATGGCCAGGATGCACAATGTACCTGTCACTGTCCTCTTCTCATACAGTGAGGACAAGCTGAGGATGGTTCATTAAGATTTACCAAGTCCTAAGCCGGGTGTGGTGGCGCACGCCTTTAATCCCAGCACTCGGGAGGCAGGGGTAGGAGGATCGCCAAGAGTTCAAGGCCACCCTGAGACTACATAGTTAATTCCAGGTCAGCCTGGACCAGAGTGAGACCCTACCTTGCAAAACAAAACAAAACAAAGATTTACCAAGTCCTGCCCAGCAGGAGCAGGAAGAAAGGGAGCAGAAGTGACCTGCACCCAAAACCAAACAGAGAAGTCTCCACATGCTTCTGCTATCCTCAAAATCCTGGCTTTGCCAAAGAGCAGAAACCTTCAATTGCCCCCAAAGCCAGCTACCAAGGGTTCTCAAGACTGTCGCTTCAAGCACTGTTCAGCAAGGACCATTAATAATTGCAGAAGGCCACCTGAGAGGCTGGTCTTCTGCCCTCTCCCCACTAAGAATCTTCTTCACTTTGAGTAGCAACCCTCTGTGGGACCTGAAAAGTTTCATTATTTCTTTGACATTTTTCCTGTTTCTTTTTCTGACAAAAAGGAAAACTCAAATGACGATTTCCTCCAAGGACTCAGAAGAATTAATGTTTTGGAGAAAACATAAGCCTCTGAACCCAAAATCCATCAATTACTGTGATTTGTCACTCATATATACCTCAGGCACCTAACTGTAGGCTTCTAGTGCAATCTGGACTCAAGACCTCTGTCTACAGAGTCAGAAATATCCTAATGTGCTATCAACTTTCAAAAGCAATTGAATACCAGACAAAGAACACAAGGGAGAAGAAAGGGTCTGGTTCTCCTGTCAGCCGGCAACAGCACGCTTCATCACGGAGACAGGGCTCTGCCCGTCGCACACACCTCCCCCATGCCCATGCCCACACCAGGAAAACCTTACTTCTTTCTAAGTTATCTTGCCTGATTAACCAAAAACAATATTGTCCAAACCCCTTACATTGAATTTCTCTCAAAGTGGGTACAATTACAAGAATGTGATTACCAGGCTACTGAAGATGTATCATAAGATGAAATGTTATGCTGTCATTTAAATGACAATAGTGGGTGGCTGGAGAGATGACTCAATGGTTAAGGTGCTTGCCTACAAAACCCAACGACCTGAGTTCAATTCCCCAGGACCCACATAAAGCCAGATGCACAAAATGGTGCATGCATCTGGAGTTTGTTTGCAGTAGCTGGAGGCCCTGGCGCGCCCATGCTTGCTCTTGTTCTCTTTCCCTCCTCTCTGTCTCTACTTACAAATAAGTAAGTTAAATTTTTTTTAATCACCAATAGGGGGCTGAGAGATGGCTTAAGGTTAAGGCACTTGCCTGCAAAGCCTACATACCCAGGTTCTACTCCCCAGAACCCATGGAAACCAGATGCACATGGTGGTACATGCTTCTGGAGTTTGTTTGCAGTGGCTAGAGGACTGGCATACCCATATTCTCTCTCTCTCTCTCTCTCTCATAAATAATTTTTAAATTTTATTTATTTTAGAGAAAGAGGCAGGAAGAGAGAAAGAGAGAAGGAAAGAGAAGGTGCACCAGGACTTCCAGCCACTGCAAACAAACTCCTGAGAGTTGAACATCCTTTGGCTTTGCAGGCATCTGCCTTAACATGCTAAGCCATCTCTTCAGCCCTCATAAATAAATTTTAAAAATCAACAACAGGGTTGGGGAGATGGCTTAGCGGTTAAGGCGTTTGCCTGTGAAGCCTAAAGACCCAGGTTCAATTCCCCAGGACCCATATAAGCAGATGCATAAGGTGGCACATGCATCTGGAATTTGTTTTCAGTGGCTGGAGGTCCTGGTGTGCCCATATTCATTCATTCATTCTCTCTGCCTCACTCTCTCTCAAATTAAAAAAAAAATCATAATTAGGGCTGGAGAGATGGCTTAGCAGTAAAGGTGCCTGCCTGCAAAGACAAAGGACCTCGGTTCAATTCCCCAGGACTCACGTAAACCAGCTGCACAAGGTGGCACATGCATCTGGAGTTCGTTTGCAGTGGCTAGAGGCTCTGGTGTGCCCATTCTCTCTCTCTAAAATAAATAAATAAAATGTTTTTTTAAAACATAATTTTAAAAAAATTAATCACCAATAAATGACACTGGGAGTTATTTGCTGACAAATAAGAAAGAGTACCATATGTTCCATGGGAACAACACTAAAAGTATGTGGTTTTCTATGGGTGGTATGTTGGATTCTTCTGAAATTCAGTTCCTTTATATTTTCTAAACTTTTCTAGAGAATATGCATTACTTTTATAATATTGTGAAATGAAATTCCCAGGGGAAAAAAGCCACACCTGTGTTAAACATTCTACAAGGGTGACAGTAAAATTCAATGATTGTACAGAGCTAGAATGTTCCAGATTAGGAGCAAAATGTATCTTGGGTTATCTTAGCCCCCTAAGTAGACATTTATTGCCCATCTCCATGTGTAGCCAAACATCCTTTTGACTATTAGTTCAATCCTTTTTTTTAAAGATTTTACTTTTATTTATTTGAGACTGAGAGGGAAAGAGAGAGAGAGGGAGAATGGGTGCGCCAGGGCCTCTAGCCACCACAAACAAACTCTTAAGACCCACGTAAGCCAGATGCACAAGGTGACGCATGCGTCTGGAGTTCATTTGCAGTGGTTGGAGGCCCAGGCATGCCCATTTTCTATCTGCCTCTTTCACTCTCAAATAAATAAATAAATCTGTGTTCCCAGGCTAAGTCACTCATATTTGGCTCTAGAATAAACTATCTTTTATTCCCTTTGAGCTCTGAATTTTTGTATCAATAATGTAAACATAATCTTAAATATCTAGAAACCTTTTAAAAATAAGCAAGCACACAAACATATACTTTTGAAAAGCTATTCCACCTCCTTCTAATGAATGGGCAGTGCATTAGGTGACAGATCAGAATGCTATAAATAATGTGTCTCCATGTCCTTGGTTAGCCACTGTTCTTCAGGAGACACCTGTCCCTAACCTGTTGCCAGACAGATGAACTGTGGTCATCTTACTTTGGGGAACGAGGCTCCACTGCCCTTCTCAGAAGGGTTGTTGGCACAGGTCCTTCTTCACCATTGGCCCGTGTCAAAAAGACAGAACTAATTAATAAGTTCTTATTCCACCACCCCTGCACATATACAAACTCCAGAATCCCAGTTTAAAATAAAACAAATACTGTGACTACATATTCTCACTAAGGATTAAGATATATAATCTAATGAATGTCCTTCCAGAGTAGAGGATGGCCAAGCCAGGGTTTGGGGCCAAATCCAGCCTACTGCCTATTTTTGGAAATAAAGTTTTATTGAACCACAGCCATGCATTCACTTATGTACTGCCTACAGCCCATCAATTCACATGTGGAACTTTGTTTTCTTTTTTGTATGCATATGTGTGATGGATGCATGTATATGTGTAGAGTGCAGGTCCCATGTAGTGCGTGCAGAGGCCAGTGCACATTGGGTCTCCTCTTATTACTCATCCATGAATTTCCTTGAGACCTTCAACCTAAAGCTGCTGTCCACCAATTATAAACCATGTGTGGCCATACCCAACTTTTAAATATTTTATTTATTAGAGAATGGGCATGCCAGGGCCACTAGCCACTGCAAACAAACTCCAGATGCATGCACCAGCATGTGCATCTTGGCTTTCATGGGTTCTGGGGAGTCGAACCTGGTCTTCAGGCTACACAAGCAAACACCTTAACTGCTAAGCCATCTCTCTAGCCCCGTGCCCAACTTTTCATGTGGGTTTTGGGGAGTCAAACTTGGTGGTCTCTGGTCCAAGAGGTCTTCATGCTTAAGCAGCACATGCTCTTAACCACTAAGCCAAAAGCAAGTTGAGTAGCTGCATGAGTGGTGTATGGCTGCCAAAGCCCAAAATATTTACTATCTGCTGCTTTAAAAATAAAGTTTGTAAAGCTCCAATTCTAGAATTATAATCATGGTTATCCCAGAAGATTTAGATCTGATCACCAGTTGTATCAGAGCTGGACAATGGGGTTGGTACTGGGCAAGAACCTCCTCTTTAAGCTCTGCTCTTGATCCCCAGAGCTGAACTTAACCTATTAGAACCCCACCCTACCCAGAGCCTGGTAGGCTAGAGTACTTTTCATTGGATCATCCAAGGGCAAGGTGACCCCTAAGTGCCATTCATGAAGGACTCGGCATTAAGGTGGATGAGAGCATAAGATGCTGACTTCTATACAGCTCCCCTCCTTCCTCCTAGTTGTAACTGTTACCGCCTGCACGTCCTCTTCTCATCCTACCCAGAAAAGCTATTGTTAGTCCACAGCTTCAAGTTATAAAAATCCATGTGCCGCCTCACCAATCCCACTGAATCTCTAACAAAAGCCCCTGCCAGGCTAGCACTAGCCACCAACACAGAGAATGCGGTGTCAGCTGGGGGAGATATGCAGATAGACAAGGATGCACACTGTTGCCTCCTTCTCTTAACTATGGGGCAGTGGTCAAATCCTGTGAGGCCAACAGTGAAAGATACCATGAACCCCCATCCAGATGTGTAACCATGGCCCTTGGAGACAGGCATAGTGGCACACACCTATAATCCCAGCACTTGGGAAGCTGAGGCAGGAAAATCATGACAAATCTGTTGACCAGCTTGGACTACGTAACAAGACCCTATTATCATTCCTTTATGTGTGTAAATGTATGTGTAAAAAATATCTAGTTCAGGCCAGATGTGGTGATGCACACCTTTAATTCCAGCAGTTGGGAGGCAGAGGCAAAGGATCACTATGAATTCAAGGCTAGCCTGGGACTACAGAGCGCGTTCCAGGTCAGCCTGGGCTAGAGTGAGACCCTACCTCAAAACAAACAAATTTTACACACACACACACACACACACACACACTGTGTGTGTGTGTATGTATGTATGTTCAGGTAGTAATAAGGTGACAAAGTTAAGATCTCTGGAGTTGGTAACGTGGATCTGAACCATGACACTGCTGCTCATTTACAAGTATGACCTCAGTCAGATCATATAGTTTAGCTTTCCATCCCAGACTCATCATCTGTGTTCAGGGAACTAGATTAGATTCCTCATACAACAGCACATGCATGGGGTACTTGGAACCATTAGCTGGCATAATTATTAGCACTGCTGCAATCACACAGGCACTCTACTCTGGTATAAACTTGGTGAGGGCAAAGGGAGTATGAATGTCTTATATTTTCCCCTTTTTTATATTCCCCCTGCTCCCCTGTAAGGTCCAGAATCCCATGCTTCAGGGAGGCAATCAGGGATGAAGTGGTGAGGAGCAGGCTTCCTCTCACTCGAGAACCAGTGTGGTTTATTTGGCACTGTGTTATGAGGCATTACCTAGAAGAGGTGGTCCAATATGCTGGTGTCCAGCTTGGAACAAATTAGAAACATCCTGGAAGTGAACACTTGCCAATATTCCTTGCAACAAGTGTTCAACAAAGTGAAATATTTCTGTCCACCACCTCCTTGACCCCTTAGCACACATAGCCATGGACATTGCAATGGCAGCACCTCCACTCCAAGAGGGGCTTTGGGGCTGGAGAGATGACTTAGCAGTTAAGGCACTTGCCTGTGAAGCCTAAGGACCCAGGTTCAATTCCCCAATACCCACATGGCACATGTCTGGAGTTTGTTTGAAGTGGCTAGAGGTGCTGGCATGCCCATTCTCTCTCTCTTTCTCTCTCTCTCTCAAATAAATAAAGATTGAAATATATTTTTAAAAGAGGGGCTTTGGGACTGGAGAGATGGCTCAGCATAAGGCACTTGCCTGAAAAGCCAAACAACCTGGGTTTAATTCCACAGTATCTACATAAAGCCAGATGCACAAGGTGGGACATGCACCTAGAGTTTGTTTGCAGTGGCTACAGGCACTGGTGGCCCATTCGTATTCTTTCTTTCTTTCTTCCTACCTATCGATCTATCTGCTTATTTCTCTCCCTCTCAAATAAATAAATAAAATATTTTTAAAAAAATAAAGGGGGGGCTGGAGACATGGCTGTGGTTAAGGCACTTGCCTGCAAAGCCTAAAGGACATTAAGTTTGATTCCCCAGTACCCACTTAAGCCAGATGCACATGGGGAGCACATGCATCTGGAGTTTGCAGAAGCTAAAGGCTGTGATATGCCTGTTCTCTCTCAAATAAATAAAATATAAAAATAATAAATAAATAAAGAGGGACTTTTATAGGAATCAGTCTGCATGAGTCTCCAAGCCAGCCTATGAGCCTGCTTGTGGTCTACATAGACATTTCTTCCTCTAACTGCCCCACTCCTGTCTAAAAGAAGACTGAGAGGGAAGGGAAGTGGAGAAAGGCAAGAAACAGCTATTTTTTTAGCAGGCAAATCTACTCTGGCCAAGGACATGACTCTGAACACCACACACGACAACAGACCTGGCTGTAGCACTGCCTACTTTACCTTTGCTGGCCAGATGTTCACTTCAAACACCTTAGGGAATAAAGCTACCAACTTGTTTTCAACCTCAGAAAGATTTGAGATGTTTGTAGGCACCATCAAACAGTAACCACTTGCAGGCTGTCTGCCAATTTATTCTTCCAAGCAGCCAGGATCAGATCCAGACTGGAATTGACCCCAGGCTCTGGGCTTTAAAATAACATTTCTTTTCATGTAAACAGTACCTAGGATCTGTCACTCAGCCCAGTGGACAGCAAGGCCACTGCCAACAGGTCCACTAGTTCCTGGACAGCACGTATAGTGGGATAACAGCTGACAGGGAAACTGACAGCGAAGATGGGATTTCAGGCTGCCTTAGTCAACCAATTATGTGTGACCTTGGTACAGGAGATGCACTTCTCAGGCCAGTATGTTCCATTTCCTCCTGTGTAAAATAAGACAGTCCCATTTACCCCTGGAGTGGCAGAAGATTGATAAGGAGCCACACAGAGCTGCTTCTACAAACTGGTCTTGACCAGGTCTGGAAAGAATACTGCCCAAAAGAATTAAGTAGACTCATCTAGATATTCTATGACAACAGCAAGGGTAGGGGCAGCCCTTGGTATCTTCATAAAGGTAAAAATAGAAAGTCTATGCCTTATGAAGAACATGCTCTTTAGGTAAAGTCCAGTAGGGTACAGAGGTAGAAAATGGGGAAGCACTTTCTTGCTACCCTTACACACATACGCAAAATGCACGTGTGTGCTCCTACAGGGAACAGCAAGTGCCTTCAAGGATGCCTGGAACAAGACACTTCCAGGCACCTAAGACAGAATTCCAGCCTAGTTTTTTTTTTTTAGCCCCATCTATGCAAAATGGGTCTGTACCACCTGAAGTGGGTCAATGTAGAAAGGGCAGACCCAGCCTAGTTTTCTCTTCCAGTGCTCCCCACAGGCCACCCACTCCTTCTCATGTCAAGCACATGATTTCACTCCTCTATAGTAGACCTTCTTCATTCCCTCCATCCACAAACAGAAGAAATCAGATATAGCACCCTCAAATTCCTGGACCCACATCTCGGACCCTCCCTAGCCTCTGCCCACCAGGCCCTGGCTCCACCCTTTACTTCTGCCTTCTCTGTTCTTTCACAAAAGCATTCCCTCTTAATTTCACAACTCATGTCCAGCGCCCTCCATCAAATGAGCAACCTCCTGTGAGCTATGTTCCCAAGAGTGATGCACATATATGTCCCACCACCTAGCCACCCTCTGTGACACCTCAAGTGCAAGCCAGTAGAACTCCTCAGCCTGCCTCCATCTCTTTTTGCCATCCCCTCCCCGCCAACACTTCCTGTCAACCTCATATCCCTGCAACTCTCCCTCCAGCATCAGCCTCTTGTCTCCACCTGCTCCATACTCCACAACTAAGCCAGCCCACCCACTTGTCTTCTTGTGTGCACTATCTCTTGGGCTGCTTACACCACCCCACAGGCTATTCAAGGAGTTCTGCCCATTATCAAGCCTGACAGGCACTCTCAGCCAAGTTAAATACAACTATACCACATTTCCACCCCAGTCCTACAAGCAACTTACAAAGGCACATGAAGCAACTTGGAAAGTATGGTATTGTCCTAGGTATTGTCCTATACCTTGATTTTGGTAATAAATGACACATATGTTCACATATGGGGAAATGAACACTTAAAAAGGTGAACTTATTGCATGCAAGTTTTATCTTAGTAAAAAAGAATAGAAGGGCTGGAGAGATGGCTTAGCAGTTAAGGCACCTGCCTCCCAAGCCTAAGAACCTGGTTCCAATCTCCAGGTCCCACGTTTGGCCAGATGCAAAGTAATGCAAGGGCGCAATGCCGCACTTGACCACAAGGGGGCGCACGCATCTGGATTTCGTTCACAGCAGCTGAGAGACTGCTGGCGCACCCATTCGCTATCTGTCTCCCTCTCCCTCTCTGTCTGTCTCTCTCTGTGTCTCTCTCCAAAAATAAATAAAATAATAAAATTTTTTAAAAAGAATAGAAAAAAATAATCCTGAGCCCCATCATATCTAGTATCAATATTGTCACCTTCCCCTAAATCAGTTCCACCCTCTACTTTCAGTAATGACACTAGTGCCCAGCTCCTACCCATTTATAAATTTCAGTCCTGTATTCAACCAGTATAGAAATCCAACTTGTATATGTATTCCCTCCAGTCTGTGCCTTGAATCCTATGCCCACTCTGACCCCACAACTGAGACTCAGGTCATCCTCAATTCACACAAATCGCCTCCTTAGCTCCCACTCCTACCACATATGCAATTCCAGAGCAAGACCTCACTGTCCCTCCCCTTTTACATGCTGTTTCTAGTTCTTGACTTGTTAATGGGAATGTTACAACTATTTCTAGTTGTCAAATCAAGACGACTCTGTAAATATTCCTGTCTAATTTTGCACACAGCTCGTTTCAACTGACAGAGAATATGACTCAGTGTCTATGGCTCTTAATGGAAATTTATCCTGCCAAGTTACGAGCTCCCCAGTAACAGACTTCTCCAAACTTCTGTTTGACAAAGAAGTGTCTGCCCTTCCTGATCCAAGAAAACTCTACCTGATGGAGGAGTGTTAGAAGAAAATCCTGATACATTCCCACAGGCTCAGTTAAGAAACAGAAATTCATGCTAGGAGATTGGGATGTGTTGCTCCCCTCCACTATCTTTCTTCAGCCTCCTACCCCGGCCCCCCCTCCCGGCCACACTACAATAATCACTATCTTTCTTCAGCTTTTCTGCATGCCTATCACTTTGGGACTTACTAAGAGACATAATTCCAGGTTACACTAAAAGAAAAATATAGGCTCAGAAGTAAAGCCTCTTTGCCAGGCATGGTGGTGCATGCCTTTAATCTCAGCACTCAGGGGACTAAGGTAGGAGGACTGCCATGAGTTCAAGGCCAGCCTGAGGTTACAGAGTGAGTTCCAGGTCAGTCTGGGCTAAAGTGAGACCCTACCTTGAAACCCACCCAGAAAGTAAAGCCTCTTTCTCTGCACATAAAAAAATGGGTCACTTGTGGGCTAGAGGGATGGCTTAGCAATTAAGGTGTTTGCCTACGAAGCCAAAGGACCCAGGTTCGATCCCCCAGGACCCACAGATGCACAAGGGGCACATGCATTTGGAGTTTGTTTGCAGTGGCTAGAGGCCCTGGCATGCCCATTCTCTGTCTCTATTCTCATTCTCTCTCCCCCTCTCCCTTTCTCTCTCTCTCTCTGCTTGAAAATAAATAAATAAAAATAAAATAAAATAAAAATATTTTTATAAGAAATGGGTCACTTGTGGCTGAACTGGCATTATCCAGTGCTCAAGACAGCTCCTACCTGTTTGCTCAGTGCTGAAGAACCAACCCATGATGATTTCATGCACTTACCTCCATGTCTTACAATAGTCCTGAAGATGGAAGCTACTAGTCTTCCTTACCCTCATGCTCCCAACCCACCTAGCTGCTGCCACACACTCAGTAGGTACAATAAAGGCCCAGGATTTCTGCCTTCAACTCTCAGCAGGTTTCACTTCTGCAACTCTGTGCACAGGTGGAATCTCCTGTAAAGCCCAATCTGAATAGCTTACACAGTCTGTTCAGGACTGGGACCTCATGTTGCCTACTCCCTAAACTTTTCAACTACTCATGAACAGTCAGAGAGGCACTTGGCAGCCTGGATGACCCTGTTTAGAATCTTACCTGGGTAGTTCTCAACTAAAGGCAATGTTGTCCTTCAACGGGTATTTGACAATGTCGGGAAATGTTTCCGATTCTCACAACTAATGGAATAGGGAGGGTTTCACTGTTTATCTAGTGGGTATATGCCTGAGAGTCTGCTGCATATCCTACAAAACATAGGGCAAGCCCCCTACAACAAATTATGGTTCAAAACTGTCAAATGGGGCTGGAGAGATGGCTTAGCAGTTAAGGGTCTTGCCTGCAAAGCCAAAGGACCCAGGTTCAATTTCCCAGGACCCACGTAAGCCAGATGCACAGGGTGGCATATGCGTCTGGAGTTCATTTGCAATGGCTAGAGGCCCTGGCACACCCTATTCTCTCTCTCTCTCACTCTCTACAAATAAATAATAAATTTTTTTTTTCCAAAAAGTGAAACACAGGTGGGCATGTCTTTAATCCCAACGCTT
Organism: Orientallactaga sibirica; assembly: GCA_036365145.1. NCBI lineage: Eukaryota > Metazoa > Chordata > Mammalia > Rodentia > Dipodidae > Orientallactaga > Orientallactaga sibirica. Next base: position 10,070,415 of record JAEOAD010000035.1, on the reverse strand, counting down.
GGAAGGCAGAGGTAGGAGGACTGCCGTGAGTTCGTGGCCACCCGGAGAATACATAGTGAACTCCACGGTCAGCCTGGGCTAGAGTGAGACCCTACTTCAAAAATAAAAAAAAAAAAGAAAGAAAAGAAAAGAAAAGAAAAGAGAAATCAAGACATCTCAAATGTCTACAGTTGAGAAGATTACTTAAGAAAAGTAATGCGCTAGCTCTAGGGTAAGTACCCAAGCTATTTGCTTCATTTTCACTTTGAACCGCTGAAGGTCAGGCCAAAACACTATCACAATTTAGCACTGTCTGCTCTATTTGCAAGGCTAATAGAATGTATCACCCAGAGCTGCGGCCTGAGTTTTACTGGTGATACTCCTGTTAAGCCGCCAGCCTCCCTCTTGTCTCTTTTCAGGGCTTTCCTCCAAGAGACAAGCTCCCAACAGCCTTCCTGAGGGGATGACCCATCCACGGTATGACAAATGGCAGGCTGGCATCAATGCAAGTCCAATTGTTCAGCAAGGAGATCCCCACCTGGCACGCCCAGCTCGAGTTCTGTCCCACAGACCCACAGCCCAAGTGAGCCTGAGCAAGTTTTCCATTGGGCTGCCAGGCCAACCTAGACTGAGGGTCTGCACACAGCCTGTGGCCCTGCAGGAAACCCGTCCCCATAAAGAGTCCCCAGCACCCAGGCCCGTCCTTGCAGCATTCTCCACCTTCTCATACCTGAAGAATTCCTCTAGGTTTGGCTAGGAGGAATGTGGCCTGTGAGCAATGAGTGAGCTTGAGCCAAGCAAAGACTCAAGTTAGGCCAAATCACTCGCAAGACCACCAGTATCTGAAAAGCAAGATAAGGGGCTGGAGAGATGGTTTAGTGGTTATGGCGCTTGCCTGCGAAGCCTAAAGACCAGGTATGGACCCAGGTTCAATTCCCCAGCACCCACCCAAACGACAAGGTGACACATGCATCTGGAGTTTGTTTACACTGGCTAGAGGCCCTGGCGAGGCCATTCTATGTCACTCACTCTCAAATAAACTTTAAAAAATATTAATGAAAAGCAAGAGCAAAGACCAAAGGGAAGGGAGGAAAGGACTAAGAAAAGGCTGCCTTCCTCAACTTCACCCAGCAGCTGTCTCTGACCACGGGACGTTGCTGACAAGCCTGGAGCTGAAGAGATTGCTTAGCGGTTAAGGCGCTTGCCTGCAAAGCCAAAGGACCCAGGTTCGATTCCAAGACCCACGTAAAGCCAGCTGCACAAGGTGGCGCATATCCATACCTATGGATTTCATTTGCAGCGGCTGGAGGCCCTAGCGTGCCCATTTCTCTCTCTCTCTCTTTTTCCTTCCAAATAAATAAATTTAAAAATTTAATTAAAAAAAAAACTGCAGCCAGGCAGAGGCCCGACGCCCACTGCGAGGGTCTAGAGTCTGAGAGTTGAGGGAACCGTTCTCGGCAGCCACGCAGTGTAGACGACGCACAGGACAGGCCCCGGGCAGCAAGCAGGTGGCAGGCCCCGGGCAGCAAGCAGGTGGCAGGCCCTGGGCTGCAGGGCGCTTCCAGGAAGCCACGGCTCCACGCGCCGCCCTCGATCGCCTCTTTGGTGCAGCAGGCCCGCGGGCTTGGGGTGGGCTTCGGGGGCCCGGACACGGCCGCGCGCCCCCGCCCCCAACCTGCCCTTTGAGGCGCGCTCCGGGGAGCCAGGCGACCGTCAGGCCGCTTCTGACCTCAGCCGAACGGAGCCGGGACTCGCGGCGGGCCGGGGAGCAGCAGCCTTACCCGGCTGCAGGAAACTGGAATCCTCCGTGACCTACGCGCCGCGTTCCCTACAGCGCGAGCGCCCGGCACAGGTTCTCAGCACTGTTTACCTACTCGCCCGCGTCCGCACGCCCCGCGCCGCTGGCCCTGCCCCCTGACCTTCCCATTGGCTGGGCCGGACCGACGGCGTTCGGCGTGCTCGGCCCGTGTGCGCGACTTCCAGCCAATCGGGACGGAGGGTGGAACAACAGTAACCAATGAGAGGCCGCCTTAGCGGGCAAGGCTCCCTTCGCGGCTGCTCGCTGCCCTTTACCTCTATTTGGAAAACCTGGTCGGTGACCCGCGCGCGTGCGCTCGGAGAATGAGCCTTTTTCTTGGCGCGAGCGCTCGTAAGTGATCGCGTGCTTGTTGCGTTGATACTGATGCTCTCCTGGCCTCCTAGGGTTGTGGAATTCTGGTGGGACCACAAGGATATCGAGTCCCAGGGCGCGGCCGCCCCATTGTTCCCGAGCCTTGTGCTGAGGACCTTTTCTCAGTTTCCTCCAGGTTCGGATCCCCAGCACGCACGTAAGGCCAGAAGCACTGTCATTCCAGCGCGCCCACGGCAGTGGGAGACGAAGTCAGAATCCTGAAGCTAGAGGACCAGCCAGGCCGGCCTTCCTAGCGGAAGCAATGAGAGAAACCCTGGTGCAGGGAGATGACCAACACTCCACCCGCGGGCGTGGCAGGCGCAACACACACGCACACACAAAATCACATGTTAAAAGGGAATGCACAGGGCTAGAGAGATGGCTTGGCTGTCAAGACGCTTCCCTCTGAAGCCTAAGGGCCTAGGTTCGATTCCCCAGGACCCACGAAACCAGATGCACAAAGTGACAGCATGGCTCTGGAGGCCCTGGTGCGCCCATTCTCATGTTCTCTCTCTCTCTCTCTCTCTCTCTCTCTCTCTCTCTCTCTCTCCCATTCTCATTCTCTCTCCTTTCTCAAATTAAATATAGATAAACTTTAAAGAGTGCTTACATTTTTTACACACCCAATGACTTGCAGATAAAATAATATGTTGTATCAGACTAGGTTCAAAATACTGCAGGACAAAAAAATAATAAAAAATAATACAGGACTAGAGAAGTGAATGGACTCACTTGGGAAGGGAGAAGATGGGTTATTGTAGTTCATATTATTATCTACATAGGTTTGTAACTTCTCATATTAAAAAAATTTGGGGGGAAAAGATTTCAAAGAAAACCCAAACTGAAGATAACCCTAATAATGAAGACAGTTGGTGAACAGCAAGAAAATAACAATTATTCCTCCTTGTCAGTCTTGCTACAAGGTCAGAGCGAGAATTGTAGCCAGCAGCAAGAAAGCCACAAAATTAAAAATGAGCAAGAAAACATGATGAATGGGTTTCATTCCTAGGTACTTAACCTGAGTGTCTATGCTGTCTTAAGATAGCAGTTAATGATTATAGGACCCGTCCTAAAGACTTTTTTCAAATTTATCTTAAAATGAAGTTTTTCCTTTTGTGCATCTTTCCTAGTGGAGATAATGTATTAATACAATATTATGGGGCTAGAGAGATGGCTCAGCAGTTAAGACACTTGCCTGCCAAGCCTAACAACCCGAGTTCAATTCCCCAGTACCCACATAAGCCAGATACACAGAGCAGCATGTGTCTGGAGTTTGTTTGCAATGGCTGGAGGCTTGGCGCGCTCATTCTCATTCCATCTCTCTCTCTCTCTCTCCCTCTCCCCCACCTTCTGTCTGTACCTCTCTGCCTGCAAATAAATAAATAAAATAAGGAGGCTGGAAAGATGGCTTAGTGGACAAGGTACTTGCCTGTGAACCAAAGGACCCAGGTTCAATACCCCAATACCCACATAAGCCACGTACACAAGGTAGTGTATATATCTGGGTTTATTTGCAGTGGCTAGAGGCCCTGTGCACCCATTCCCCCTCTCTCTCTCTCTGTCTCTCTCTCTCTCTCAAATAAATAAAAAAATGAAAAAAGACTTAAATACAATACTATATAATAATATACAAACATTCAAACAAATGCATATTCTCCCAATAACTAAAGACGCCTAGACCCAGAAGATTTGGATAAGGGCACAATGCTCCAATAACTCCCCTCTGGTCTCAAAACTTCCTCTTAGTGACAGAGACAAGGCACTTAATTTTTCCACTCTGCTGAATCATCCTCATCAGAGTACAGTGCTTCTTAAAATATCTCTTGCTCTTCACCCTCATCTGATTTATCCATTCCCATTTTTTTTTTTTTTTTTTGAGGCAAGCCCAACAGAGAAAGAGAATTGGTACTCCAGGGCCTCCAGCCACTGCAATTGAACTCCAGGTGCGTGTGCCACTTTGTGCGCATGTGTGACCTTGCACGTTTGCATCACCTTGTGCGTCTGGCTTATGTGGAACCTGGAGAGTCAAACATGGGTCCTTGGGCTTTGCAGGCAAGCGCCTTAAGCACTAAGCCATCTCTCCAGTTTTTAACAAAACTCCTCAAACAATGATATATATTCATTTTTTCCACTTTTTTCTTCCACTCTGCAAAACCAATTTCACCAGATGGATATAGTTTGGGTCTTGATTGCCCCTCAAGCCTATTTGTTGAGCTTGGTCCCCAGCTTGGTTGCTGTTGGGAAGTGGTGGAACCTTTAGGAGGTCACTAGGATTGTGACTTTTGGGGGGATATTAAGACCCTTTTTCTCTTTGCTCACCAGCTGCCATATGGTGAGCAGTTTGGCCCACTCACCATCCTACCATGACAAGCTATCTCTTCAGAGACTCAAAAGCAACAGCCCAACTGACCAGAACTGAAACCTCAAAAACTGTGAGCCAAGATGACCCTGTCTTGCTTTTAAGATGATTATCTTGGATATTTTGCCATAGTAATGGGAAGCTGACACACAGACTGCCCCAGTTACACCCCTGGTGACCTCCGTGTTGCCAAATCAGTCAAAGCTCAGATCTCATCCTAAACTATGAGTCATACTTGGTTTTCTTGTTAGTTGCTTTAAGGGTTACCAATAGCATTCTACTTTAGATTAATAATAAATACCAATAATATATAAAAGTTTTGCTGGGCGTGGTGGCATACACCTTTAATCCCAACACTCAGGAGGCAGAGGTAGGAGGATCGCCATGAGTTCGAGGCCATCCTGAGACTACATAGTGAATTCCAGGTCAGCCTGGGCTAAAGCGAGACCCTACCTCAAAAAAAAAAATTTTTTTTTTAACCTGGTGTGGTGGTGCACGCCTTTAATCCCAGCACTTGGGAGGCAGAGGTCGGAAGATTACCATGAGTTCAAGGCCACCCTGGGACCACATAGTGAATTCCAGGTCAGCCTGGGCTAAAGCAAGAGCCTACCTTGAAAAACCAAAAAAGAAAAGAAAACAACAAAAAAAAAAAAAGAAAGAAAGAAAAGTTTTGTTCCTATATGGCTCCATTTGGACTGTTAACAAATTACATTTCTATCCCTCATATACTCATAGCACCACAGGTTCCTAATTATTGGTTTGTATAGTTTTGCTTAAATGAGATAGAGGTAAAGAGAACTATAAACAAAGGTACATTCATGCTGCCTTTTATATTATTTATCTGTGTGGTTTCCTTGACCACTGTTGGTTATTTCATATAGACTTCAGCTGCTGCCAGGTGTCCTTTCATGGCAGCCTAAAGGGCTTGATTGATTGATTTATTGACTGACTGATGTACTTGATTATTTTAATGAGGTCTTGCTACTCTGCTGCCTGGGCAGGTCTTGAATTCATGGGTTCAAGTGATCCTCTCACCTCACTTCCTGAGTGGTTGGTATGACAGCTATGTACCAACAGCCCAGTCACCCTTTTTCTTGTAGGAAAGATCTGCTAGTGATGAATTCCCTTCCTTTTTTTTTTTTTTTTTTTCTCAATGTTTTCTCTTTGCCTTTGATTTTTGACAGTTTATTGTGTGTCTCAGTATGGATCTGTCTCAGTTTATCATGTCAGTTAGACATGCAGATGAATATTTTAATCAAAATTGGGCAGTTCTCTGCCATTCTTTCTGACTTCCCCCCCCCTTAGGTTTTTGTGGTAGGGTCTTACTCTAACCCAGGCTGACCTGGAATTCACTATGTAGTCTCATAGTAGCCTTGAACTCATGGTGATCCTCCTACCTCTGCCTCCTGAGTGCTGGGATTAAAAACATGTGCCACCACACCCAGCCAAAAACTTTTTTTATTTTTATTTTTTGAGGTAGTGTCTCACTCTAGCTCAGGCTGACCTGGAAGAACTCACTTTAGTTCCAGGCTGGCCTTGAACTCATAGAGATCCTCCTATCTCTGCCTCTCGAGTGCTGGGATTAATAGCATGCACTACCACACCAAGCTTTTCTGACCTATTTTGTTTTTAAAGCTTTTTTTATTATTTGTGGGGGGGTGTACCTGCGTGTGCATGCACGTGTGTGTGTGTGTGTGAGAGAGAGAGAGAGAGAGAGAGATGCACCTATCCGTGTGCAGATGCACATGGCCCATGTGCTCATGTGGAGGCCAGAATCTCTCCCTGAACCTAGAGCTGATATTTTCAGTCAAATTAGATGACCAGTGAGCCTCAATGACTCTCCTATTTCCACCCACCTCACAAGTGGGGTTACAGATATGCATGGCTGTGCCAGGCTTTTTACATAGGTGCACAGCAAGTGCTTTTACTCACTGAGCCATCTCTCCAGTCCCCCGCCTATTCATTTCTCCTTCCGAGACTTCCATTAAAGGTATGCTTGTATACTCACTGGTACCCAAATTTCTGAGGCTCTCTTTATCTCCCTTTCTAGCCCTCAAATGGATGATTTCAACCGACTTATTTTCAATTGTGCTGATTCTTTCTCCAGCCTCTTCAAATGTGCTGTTCAGCTCAACTAGTGAATTATTTCACTTACTGTGTTTTTCAACTCCAAAACATTTGATTGTTTTTGTAATTTATTTTTGGTAAAATATCTTTGTGGGGCTGGAGAGATTGCTCAGCAGTTAAGGCACATGCCTGCAAAGTCTAATGACCTGGGTTTGATTCCCCAATTCCTATGTAAAACCAGATGCACAAGGTGACACATGCATCTGGAGTTCATTTGCAGTGGCTAGAGGCCCTGGCATACCTATGTGCTCCCTCTCTCTCTCTCTCTCTCTCTATCAATCTCTATCTCTCTACCTCTCTGCCTCTTTCTCTCTCTCATTAATTAATTAATTAAAGTAAAAAAAAATCTGGGCCAGGCTTGGTGATCCATGCCTTTAATACCAGCACTCAGGAGGCAGTGGTAGGAGGATCACTGTGGGTTTGAGGTCAGCCTGAGATTACATAGTGAATTCCAGGTCAACCTGGGCCAGAATGAGACCCTACCTTGAAACTCCCCCCCCCAAAAAAAATCTGAATACAGAATAAACAGATATAACCAAGTAAGAAAAAAGGAACAAGAAAAAAATAATCTTTTTTAATAAAAAAAGGGGGGGTTGGTGAGATGGCTTAGCAGTTAAGGCACTTGCCTGCAAAGCCAAAGGACCCAGGTTTGATTCCCCAGGACCCACGTAAGCCAGATGCACAAGGTGATACGTGCATCTGGAGTTCATTTGCAGCAGCTGAAAGTGCTGACACACCTATTCTCCCCCCCCCATCTCTCTGCCTCTTTCTCTCTTAAAGAAATAAAGAAAATAAAAAATCTTTTTGTAAAGCATCCATCTCATATTTTTGGAATTTTTTAGACATGGTTCTAATGAGCTCTTTGAATATATTTGAACTATGTAACTAAAAGTCTTTGTCTAGGAAGTCCAATGTCTTTCTTTCCCCTGTATGTCTTGTCTCACACTGAAAACGATCTGAAATAACACAGGGTGGCATCTGTAGAAATCACATTCTCCCACCTCCCCAGGGTCCATAGCTATTGTCTATTATTCTTTATAATTATTTTTTAGTGACTTTTTCAAGTTAATACATAAATACTGTGTTTTTGTTATGTGTGGCCATTGAAGGTTCTACTCAGCTTACCAGTCATGTAAGAAGACACAGATTTCCTGACAGGCCTGGAACCTGTAAAATCCCCTGGCCTTGGACAAAGGGTTTTGGCTTTTGTTGGAGCATGCCTGCTTTCAGCACTCAGCCAAACAGCTGACACTTCTCTACCCAACTTCTGCTTGCACAGGTCACTCAGAGGTGAAATCCAAGGGCCTTCTCTGGTCTTTCCTGAGCATGTGCGTGACCCAGGCATGCCAAGGCCTTCAGCAGTCCCAGGACTATGTGGACTTCTCATTCTCCTACAACTCCTTTTAAGCCTTTTGGTTAGCTTGTTGTTTACACAAACTGTTACCCACTGCAAATATCAAAACAGTTTTGTTGTTTGGGGGGAGAGGTATCTTTTGTTGTGGTTTGTTTGTTTGTTTTTCGAGGAAGGGGCTCACTGTAGCCCAAGCTGACCTGGAATTCACTCTGTATTCTCAGGGTGGTCTCGAACTCATGGCAATCCTCCTATCTCTGCCTCCCAAGTGCTGGGATTAAAGGTGTGCACCATCATGCCCGGCTTTTTTTTCTTCTTTTTTTTTTTCTTTTCTTTTCTTTTTTTTTTTTTAAACAAATGTCCTCTAGGAAAAAGGCTTTTCAAAATTGATAGCTTACAGGCAGCCTTGTAAAAATAGTCTTTCAGAGACCACCAGGCAGATGAAATAATGGTAGTTCTCTGAGAATGAGGCTTTGCAAGATTTCCAACTCTATTCTGTTCTCTTAAATTGAACCACGAATGTAGACGGTTTTTCAAGGCTTTCACATAGAGGGAGTCTGCGGTTAAGACCAGAACACAATTGGAGATTCAGTCATTTACTCCCTAGGTTGCTACAAGGCTTTGGTTAATTTGCAGAGTTCTGAAGGAAAGAATATTCTAGAATATTCTGTTGCTATCAGTTTCTTCATTGATTTTGTAGAGGACAGAATTTTCCAAGATCTTTAACTTCTCTTTTTTTTATTTTTATTTTAGAGAGAGGGAGAGAGGTGCACTAGGGCCTCAGCCACTGCAATGGAACTCCAGATGCTTGCACCACCTAGTGGGCATGTGTGACCGTGCGCTTGCCTCTCTTTGTGCATCTGGCTTACATGGAATGTGGAAAGTTGAACATGGGTCCTTAGGCTTTGCAGGCAAGCACCATAACCACTAAACCATCTCTCCAGCCCCAAGGTCTTTACGCTGCCATTTTTTCTGACATCATCCCACCTCCTTGAGAGTTATTTGACTGTATCCTGCAATATTCTCTTCTCCTGCTTCTCCAAAGAACCAGTCATTTCTGCCATTTGCTCAGACCGAAACCTTGGCATCCTCCTTGACACCTGTTTCCATCACATAAAATGCAGGAGCAAATTCTTCCACCCCAGCTTCAAGACACCTGCTGAGTCAGCCAGCTTTTACCAAACTCAGCATCACTTCTGCCGTAGGCTAGGCTAACATCATCTGTCATCTGAATTATTAGCCAACTAACTGGTCCTCTGTTTCCACACATCTCCCTACAGTGATCCTTTGTTTCATCTTAACACAACAGACAGAGCATGTCATGTTTAAATTCACACCCTGATACTGGCTTCTCATCTCACCCAGAATGAAACTCAAATCCTTACATTGAGTTACAAGACTGTGACAATAGCCCCAGGTATCCTTCTTGGCTTCAACTGCCCTCTCTCCCTTTCTCACTTCACTCCAACTAAACAGCCTGCACACAGGGTTCTAACCTACCCAGAACAGTACCAACTGAGAGACTCTGCCTGTTCTTCCTCTGCCTAGAGCATCCTCATGGCTTACTCACATTTTACATAGGTGTGCAGGAGTTTTACATTTGGCACAACAAAAAAAAAATGACACATTTACTTCAGTGATTTTTTTTTTTTGGGGGGGGTTCCCTGGTAGGGTCTCACTCTAGCTCAGGCTGACCTAGAATTCACTATGTAGTCTCAGGGTGGCTCCAAACTCACAGCGATCCTACCTGTGCCTCCCGAGTGCTGGGATTAAAGGCGTGCACCACCACGCCCAGCCTGGAATTCAATGATTTTTATCTTTTATTTCTAAATAATAAGTCAAAGTATTTGCTGGTTGCAATATTTTCTCTCTAAGATTGCATTATAAACCAGAAGAGCTTAATATTCTATAAGAGAAATTAATCACAACTTTTTTTGTTTCTTTGTTTTTTTGAGGTAAGGTCTCACTCTGGCCCAGGCTGACCTGGAATTAATTCTGTAGTCTCAGGGTGGCCTCAAACTCACGGTGATCCTCCTACCTCTGCCTCCCAAGTGCTGGGATTAAAGGCGTGTGCCACCATGCCCGTCTTAATCACAACTTTTTTCGTGGAGGAAAAAGTCTTAAAATGCATTTGTAGAATTGTAACTGGCATGCTCTACATGACCTACTTGAGTTCGATCTCAGGATTCTTTTTTGATTCCTGGGCCCTCTGTGGTATAAGCATATGGCTAAGAATAAAAGCAAGTTACCACCCTGAGACTGCATAGTGAATTCCATGTCAGCCTGGACTAGAGTGAAACCCTACTTTGAAAAACCAAAAAAAATAAAAAATAAAAATAAAGCAACTTACCACCTGCCTGATGGTCAACACCAGCAGCACAGGAAGAGTTGTTCTAAGCAGGAATAGCAGAGTCACAACCTGATCACGGCCTAGGCACCTGCTCTCCAGAGAACCAGGGTTCTCTCATTACAGGAGAACAGTCATTTAATAATTCTCTTATTCACTGAGTACAACAGGAATTAAGATAGATTCCAAGGCTGAGGTATGGCTCAGCCGTACAGAATTAACATGCATGAGGCCCCATGCTCCAGCCCCAGTTATGCAAAACAAACAAAACAGATTCCACTACTGCTAAATACACATGAATTCCCCAGTATGCATCATAAACCCTGAGCCCTTGCCCTGAAATTTTCCTTCTTAAATTCTTTCTTTTCAGTTTTTTTTTTTTGTTTTGTTTTGTTTTGTTTTTGAGGTAGGGTCTCACTCTAGTCCAGGCTGGCCTGGAATTCACTATGTAGTCTCACGCTGTCCTTGAACTCATGGTGATCCTCCTCCTCTGCCTCCCAAGTGCTGGGATTAAAGGCATGCGCCACCACGCCCAGCATTCTTTTCAGTTTTTCAAGGTAGGATCTCACTTTAGCCCAGGCTGACCTAGAATTCAGTATGTAGCCTCAGGTTGGCCTTGACCTGGTGGCACTCCTCCTACCTCTATCTCCCCAGTGCTGGGATTAAAAGATTAAAGCCATAATGATTGGCTTTTTAACTTTTTTTATTAAACAGTTTACTAAATTGATTTCATTGAATTTTTATTTATTTATTTTTTTTATTTATTTTTATTTTTATTTTCAAAATATTTGATGTGGGCTGGAGAGATGGCTTTAGCAGTTAAGGCACTTGCCTGCAAAGCCAAAGGACCTCAGTTCATTTCCCCAGGACCCATCTAAGCCAGATGCACAAGGTGGCACATGCATCTGGAGTTCATTTGCAGTGGCTGGAAGCCCTGGCATGCCTATTCTCTCTGCCCCCTCTCACAAATAAATAAATAACAATAAAATATTTTTAAAAAATGTTTGATGTGGTTGTACTTACCTGTAATTCCTGGCACTTGGGAATCTTAGGCAGGAAGATCACAAGATCGAAGCCAGCCAGGGATACATAACGAGTTTCAGGTCAGCCTGGGTTTCATAGAGGCAGTCTCAAAATGACTTATGTGAAGTCTGTTCCACCTTTATTCCTCTCCTACCTGCTTCCAAATGTCACCATATACACACTTCTATGTAGACAAAACCACATTAAAAAGTCTCTTGTAAGCAGGGCGTGGTGGCGCACGCCTTTAATCCCAGCACTCGGGAGGCAGAGGTAGGAGGATCACCAAGAGTTCAAGGCCACTCTGAGACTACATAGTTAATTCCAGGTCAGCCTGGACCAGAGTGAGACCCTACCTCAAAACAAACAAAAAAAAAAAAAAAAAAAAAAAGTCTCTTGTTGGCCAGGCATGGTGGCGCACGCCTTTAATCCCAGCACTTGGGAGGCAGAGGTAGGAGGATCACCATGAGTTCGAGGCCACCCTGAGACTACATAGTGAATTCCAGGACAGCCTGAGCTAGAGTGAGACCCTACCTGGAAAAACCAAAAAAAAAAAAAAAAAAAAAAAGTCTCTTGTTGGGCTGGAGGTTAAGGACTTAGTGGTTAAGGCACTTGCCTGCAAAGCCTAAGAACCATGTTTCATTCTCCAGATCCCATGTAAGCCAAATGTACAAGGCGATGCAAGTGCGCAGGGTCACACATGCACACAAGATGGTGCATGTGTCTGGAGTTCGATTGCAGTGGCTGGAGGTATGCCAATTCTCTCTCTCTTTCTCTCCCTCATTCTCTCTCCCATAAAAACTCTTTTGTTCCTTTTCTATGTGTCTTTAAGCATATGTAAGTAAATATAACACTATGCTCATATTTTACACCAACAGGAATAGGCATACTGTGAGCTATATTATGCTTTTTTTTTTTTTTTCATTTAAAAACAAGAGCTTGAAGCTCTTTCTAAATTAGAACACGGAGTGCCCTAGTTCTTTTTCTCAGTGTTTACATTATGTGGACAAACTATATCTTCCTAGCCAGTCTCTTATTCTTTGTATCTATTCTTAGCTATTACAGATAATGCTGCTGTGTACAGTCAATACTCCTCCTTTCAAAGTGTGATTAACTTGGATCTAAGCAGGATGGATTGGTGCTGAGGGGTGCCAGGGTAGATCTCACTTTGTATCATTGCTGTGCTCAGAGGCCTAAGGGGCATGGTTCACTTACTCAAAAATTCATCAAACCTTGCCGGGCGTGGTGGCGCACGCCTTTAATCCCAGCACTCGGGAGGCAGAGGTAGGAGGATCGCTGAGAGTTCGAGGCCACCCTGAGATTACATAGTTAATTCCAGGTCAGCCTGGACCAGAGTGAGACCCTACCTTGCAAAAACAAAAAAAAAAAAAAAAAAAAAAAAAAAAAAAAAAAAATTCATCAAACCTCTAACATGCAACACTTTGTGCACCTGACTTTACAACGGGTACTGGGGAATTACAAACAAGTGCCTTTAACCCTGAGCTATCTATCCAGCCCCCTAATTCTGTTTGTTTGTTTGTTTGTTTGTTTGTTTGTTTGTTTGTTTGTTTTTTCGAAGTAGGATCTCACTCTAGCCCAGGCTGACCTGGAATTCATTATGTAGTTTCAAGGTGGCCTCAAACTCACAGCCATCCTCCTACCTCTGCCTTCCAAGTGCTGGGATTAAAGGCGTGCACCACCATGCCAAACCCAAACTCCTAATTCTTAATGATGAAAATACAGGGTAAACAGATTCTATCTGTGGCCCAGGAGTGCCACTGCAGGTCACAGTCTGAAGTCACCAGTCTCAGAAAAATCTAACCCAAGCCTGCTAAGAGAATGACTTAAAGGAACAAATAACCCTGTTGAACCAAGGCAAGACTAATTACTGTAATTAGCTGAGTACACAATTATAAGTGATTAAGCACATTACAGAAGAGGCTCTATATCCTGCAACGGGAAACATCCCGGCTCAGCCCATTAATCACAAGCTCTGCTCATTTCTCTGCCTGTGTTTGGAGCATGTGACTGCCTTCTCTGGAGGCAGTTGTTCTCTTTCTTTTACTCAACACTACAGCACACAGGAGCATGTGGGCATTAGCCAAAGATGTCAGTATCATTGGCTCTTTTTTTTTTCTTTACATTTAAATGGAGGTAGAATTTATACCCAGTAAAATACACAGAACTTAAGTCTATAGATAATATTTTTTTTTACAAAGTATCATGTAACCACTGACAATCACAATAGAAAACAACTGTAGCTCAGTCGGGAGTGTGTGTGTGTGTGTGTGTTCTGTTGTGTGTGTGGCGTTTGGGATGGAATCCTGGGACCTTGTACATGCTAGGCAAATGTTCTGCCCACTGAACTACATCCACAGCCAAACAAGCAAACAAAAAAAATAAGATCATCTTTCCCAACACTCTCCATCACCTCACCTCAGGCAAGTCTTCTAAGCTGATGACAGGAATCAGGAGGCAGTGACTGAGCTGAAAGGAGCTATGATTCACAGTGCCAATTCTCCATTCATCACTTACATATTTTTGCTCTGTTCTCCTTCACAAAGTAGCTGTATACTTTTCAAAAAATCTCCTGGTTTGATTCAGGTGTCCCCCATAGACTTAGGTGTTCTGACTGCTAGGTTCCCAGCTGATGGAGATTTGGGAATTAACACCTCCTGGAGGCAGTGTATTGTTGGGGGCAGGCTTATGGGTGTTAGAGCCAGTTTCCCCTTGCCAGTGTTTGACACACTCTCCTGTACCTGTTGTCCACCTGATGTAGACCCTCTGCTCTTGCCATCATTTTCCCTGCCATCATGGGGCATCCCCTCGAGTGTATAAACCAAAATAAACCCATTTTTTCCCCAAAAAGCTGATCTTGGTCAGGCGATTTCTGCCAGCAATGTAAACCTGTTTTAGAATAATGTACCAGATTGATGGGACCAGTGGGCTCCACCCACAAGTGACAGATTGGCCCCAAGTCTACCTCGCACTGTGTATAATTTAGACATGGGAGCAGTTAAGGAAGGTGAGGAGCATAAATGGGGGTGCTGTGCTTCCTCCTAGGCAGGTGAAGCCCATCTTCTTTATAGGGACAAAATAGACTCACTCCATCACCTTGCAACCTGACCTGGGTCATCCTGGTCACTCAGGTGTGTAAACCCTGAAAATTCTGACCTGGAGTAACATTTCTTGCCTTAGCAAGACCCACTGACCTAGGTGGCTACCTTGGCTCCCACCCCCGAAGTCTTAGAGCTCCCTGGCATCCAAGCCCCGCCATGTTCACCTGCTATCATTGTAGTCCCACTCTGTCTAGGACCTAATTCCAGTGTAACATGCTAGGGGACACCCTGTGATCACCAAAACCAGAAGCACTCTGCCTCTACTTTCACAGTACCTTGCTGCAGCAGTTCCTGGCCTCTTTTTCACATTATACCTAGTTACATATTATCATGGATTCTTTTTTGTTTTGTTTTGCGAGGCAGGGAAGGTCTCACTCTAGCTCAGGCTGACCTGGAATTCACTATGTAGTCTCAGGGTGGCCTCAAGCTCATGGTGATCTTCCTACCTCTGCCTCCCGAGTGCTGGGATTAAAGGCATGCGCTACCACACCCAGCTTAATTATTAATTCTTAATTTGTCCTTTTATGGGCTGGATGTCCTGGTGTGCCCATTCTCTCTCTCCTCTCTCTGTGTGCCTCTTTCTCCCAAATAAATAATTGAAATATATATATATATATTAAACTTACCCTTTAAATTTTTTATTTGAGAGAGAGAAAGAGGCAGAGAGAGAGAGAGAGAGAGGAGAGAGCCACTGCAAACGAACTCCAGATGCATGCGCCACCTTGTGCATCTGGCTTACGTGGGTCCTGAAGAATCAAACTGGGATCCTTTGGCTCTGCAGGCAAACACCTTAACTGCTAAGCCATCTCTCCAGCCCTAAAGGTATGGTCCACATTGGGAATGTCTCACACCTCTCCTCCTCTCTATATCTCTATGTGGAGACACACGAGATTTCAGTGGCAGCTCCCGGCTCCAGGTGCTTCACAATGGAAGTCATTTGCAACCTCCTGCCAAGATGGTAGGTGTTTGAGCCTGAACCAATCAGCACATGGCAGGCCCATGATGACTGGTCCTGGGATGGCCCAGTCAGAGCAAAAGCTCAGCATTTCTGCTGGGCGACTACAGGAAGCTGTAGCTTGTCTCTCCCGGGGGAGTTGGAGCCCTAGTTGCTCTTTGCAGCCATCTTGGAATGCTGAATGAGTCATCCCCAAAAAGAAATCTGGTCCATGAAGGAGTGCAGGGCAGAGAAAAATGGACCTGGGCCCTGGCTCAACTGTAGAAGAAGCTTTAACTTTTCAGCCACATGAACTAAATTCTGTTCCGGATTTGTCTTACCTTACCCAGTGTGTTGGGAATCGTGTTATTCAGCTTGGAAGACTGAAAACCCAAGATCTGGATGTCCCATTGGCTCATTCTCTGGTGAGGGGCTCATGGCAGGTAGTGTCATGGTGCAACTACTGAGAGATCACATCCAAACAGGAAGTTGGGGGCCATGGGCTCAAAAGAGCTCAGGATCCTCTGGTACTATCTTTAGTCTTGCCGAGAACAGCTTCCCAAAAACCTGAGGACTTCTCACTACGCCCTGTCTTCTAAAAGTCTCGTCATCTCTCTGCACTGCCATACCAGGGACCACACTCAAACTCAAACTCCAAGCCATTGCAGGAATGCAGCATGGTGGCGCGCAGTGGGTTCACACATTGTACATACATTCACACACACCATGGATAACTCTTATGAGAGGAGAGAAACAGCTCCAATTTCTGGAAGGGTTACAACATCTGATTTTAGAAAAACCACACAATTTAAAAGCTTTTGCTAAAGCATGGAACTGAGGATTTTAGATAAATTTTTGCCATACTACATATTAGGCAAAGGGTCTTTTAAAAATATTTTCAGCCAGGCATGGTGGCACACGCCTTTAATCCCAGCACTCAGGAGGCAGAGGTAGGAATATCACCATGAGTTCAAGGCCAGCCTGAGACTACAGAGTGAATTCCAGGTCAGCCTGAGCTACAGTGAGACCCTACCTTGAAAAACCAAAAAATAATAATAATTTCTTTGGTGGTGGACATGGTGTATGTTCATGCACATATTTGTGGTGGAGTATGTACACGCGTGCACATGCATATGGAAGTCAACACCAGGTATTTTCAGTTTTGCTTTCCTCCTTGATTTATTTATTTTTATTTATTAGCAACAGACAGAAAGAGAGAGAGAATGGGCGCACCAGGGACTCCAGCCACTGCAAACGAACTCCAAATGCATGTGCCACCTTGTGCATCTGGCTTACGTGGGTCCTGGGGAATTGAGCCTTGAATCAGGGTCCTTAGGCTTCACAGACAAGTGCTTAACCACTAAGCCATCTCTTCAGCCCTGCTCCCTGCTTTTTAAGTGGGTGCTGGGGATTGAACTCAGGTCCTTATGCTTGCATGACAAGTATTTTACTGATAAACCATCTCCCCAGCTCCCAAACAGGGTTTTGTGCCTGCTAGGCATACACACACTAGACTCGGCCACTCAATATATTATAGCCCCAGTCTTCTTTTGATAACTTTCCATTGATTTATGTATTAAAAATAAATTTTGGGGGTGCAATACTGGCATGTCTGTTATGGGGGAAACCAACCGCTCTCTAATTGGACTGGAGGCCCACTGCATGGGAGGGAATACATGTTTGATACTGAAAACCTACAACAGGGGTAGTCGTGGGCCCTAGGGGTGTAAAACCTGCTGTTGTCTGGCTAAATGTATTTACTATGCTCACCAAACTGCCCAGTAAGCACTTCTCTTAATGTCCACACCCATATATTAATGCTACTCTCACTTTTGGTTAGAGAAGCTTCTCTTTTCAGAGGGCAGTGACCTTGGGATGACTCAGAAGGCACCATGGTGCTGAGAAGAAGGGACAGAGGAGTGCTCAGCACTGAAACATCTCTAACACACCTTCCAAGGCTCAGTGTCCGTTGCGGAAGAGGGGGCGGAAAGATTATAAGAACCAAAGGAAGAGTAGGACTCCTTACAACGTGTTCTTCCAGACACAAAATGGCCTGGATATCCATGACCTCACAGTGCCTGACACTACCTACACAAGACCATCATAATAGGAGGAAAAGATCATGACATCAAACTGAAAATAGAGACTGATTGAGAGGAGGAGGGGATATGATGGAGAGTGAAGTTTCAAAGGGGAAAGTGGGGGGGAAACATGGGATATTGTCTACAATTAAAGAGGTTGTCAATAAAAAAATTTTTTTAATTTAAAAATAAAATAAATAGCCAGGCGTGGTGGCACACGCCTTTAATCCCAGCACTCGGGAGGCAGAGGTAGGAGAATTGCCATGAGTTCAAGGCCACCCTGAGACTACATAGTTAATTCCAGGTCAGCCTGGGCCAGAGTGAGACCCTATCTTGAAAAAAACAAACAAACAAATAAATAAATAAATAAATTTTGGGCTGGAGAGATGGCTCAGCGGTTAAGGCACTTGCCTGCAAAGCCCAAGGACCCAATTTCGATTCCCCAGGATCCATGTAAGCCAGATGCAAAAGGTGGCACATGTGTCTGGAATTTGTTTGCAGTGGCTAGAGGCCCTGGCCCACCCATTTTCTCTCTCTCTCTCTCTCTCTGTGTGTGTGTGTGTGTGTGTGTCTATCTGCCTCTCTCTCTCAAATAAATAAATAAAAATAAAATATAAAAAAATTATACTTTAACCTAAATTCTTATAAGTATTTCAGACTCTAGGAAGTAATCTATTACTTGTGACCCCTTGAAAAATATTTAACAAAATAAAACCAGCTTTTACTTGAATGCTCATTTTGTATTTTCAACATCTGCCCTAGGAGGGAACCGGGGCTCTCTACTCACTGCAAAGTGATAGTGACTTTTTCCTGAATGGCTCCATGCCTTGACCTTATTTACAACTTTGCTTTAAGATTTTGCAACCTGTTTGTCCCCTTTCTTTCTTGGCAAGCATTCTTGAATCCAATCTCCAGGGGACTAGATCCTAATGAGGTGGGACCATGTCCTGTGCCTCTTTTATAACCCATGTCCTTCCAACGCCATGTGGAGTACCAGAGCTTCCCAAGAGCTGGGGGACAGCTCATGGAAATTTCCACAGCAGCTGCTCAGCACCCCCTCCCCCACCTGGGACAGGGCCTAGGAGTCCTACCAGCCCAAGGACACGGAGCCTGGCTCTGGATCAAGCTCAAGGTCTATTTACAGCTTTTTATCTCAGGGTTGGTGTGTTGGCACTTTGCACTCAGAAAACCTCGTCCTGCCCTCTTCAGTCAGCAAGGCAGCACTGGTCTCTATCCAGAGGAGAGGAGATGGTGGCTCACATTCACCAATTCTCCCTTAGGGCTGCCTGTGGGTCCATCGTTCCTCTGCCTTTGTTCATTCTGATCTGGAGGTTAAATCGTTGCTAGGATCAAAGAAGACCTCCTGATACAAGAAAAACATGTTTCTATTAATATCAGATAAGACATCTTTATGACAACTGAGGAGCTTATTAATTAACTTATTTCTCACATGTTTTCCCCTACGAGGAAAAATCTGTCTCTTAACAGAACATTCCCTGGAGCTCAGCCGACTGAAAGAACCAGTTACTGCTACTCCTAAAGCCCCCTGTGGGAACTGTGCAAAGAGGAACTGGGCCCTTGAGGGTCAGAAGGGTGCCAAGTGCTGGGGGACAGTGAGTGAGGAACCACCCACCCTCCAGAGTGGCCATTCCCTCCTCCTGGACAAGGGGGTGGTGACCTTGGAGCCAAAGGACATGAGAACAGAGTCAAGTTTGGCCATCATACCAGGTTCCTGAGGTCTACTGTACTGTACAACCTTCTGAGCCTTGGGGTTTTTTTTTTTTTTTTTTCTTTTTTTTCTTTCTTTTTTTTTTTTTTTTTTTGGTTTTTGTTGTTGTTGTTGTTTTTTGAGTCTCAGTGTTTTAAGGAGCCAAATACATGACTTACCTACTTCACTCCTAATTTTTAATTTGTTGTTTAGTTTTTGTTTGTTGTTGCTTTTCCTTTTTTATAATTTTTAAAATTTTTTTGAGAGCAACAGACAGAGAGAAAGAGGCAGAGAGAGAGAGAGAGAATGGCGCGCCAGGGCCTCCAGCCACTGCAAACAAACTGTAGATGCATGCACCACCTTGTGCATCTGGTTTACATAGGTCCTGGGGAATCGAGCCTCAAACCGGGGTCCTTAGGCTTCACAGGCAAGTGCTTAACTGCTAAGCCATCTCTCCAGGCCCCTTCACTCCTAATTTTATCTTTTAGTATGTGTTCTTTTACCAGTGGCTGTGTGTATTATACATTAGATGCCAACTGGAGCCTTCCTAGATAAAATTGGTTCAAACGTCTAGTTTACTTCCAGTGGAAGTCCAAAGTCCTCAAAAGGTTGTCCAGTTCCTGGAGGTAGGCCAGGGCAAGAAGGTGGGAGTAGCCATTAAGTCCACCCATTGGCTCTAAGCCCTGCTTTTACTGAGTCAGTGTAGGCCGTCTCGCCGTCTCTGTGCTATCCCTCCTTCAGAGGGCCAGAGGAGATCTCCAAATTCGACACTAGACCCCTCAAGGTTCTTTTTGTTCCTTCTGCGTGTGTGTGTGTGTGTGTGTGTGTGGTGGTCAGAAGCCAACCTCGGGTTGACTTAATCACTCACTACCTTACTTTATTTATTTATTTATTTATTTTTTGGTTTTGCAAGGTAGGGTCTCACTCTGGTCCAGGCTGACCTGGAATTCACTATGTAGTCTCAGGGTGGCCTCGAACTCTCTGCGATCCTCCTACCTCTGCCTCCCGAGTGCTGGGATTAAAGGCGTGCGCCACCACGCCCGGCTTTTTACTACCTTACATTTTTGGCACAGGTCTCTCGCTGAACCTAGAGCTCAGAGATTCGGTGAGACAGGTGTCCACCAGAGAGCCCCAGGAATGTCCTGTCTCTTCCTCTCCAGTGCTGGGATTCAAAGCTCACGCTACCACACCCAGCATCTTACATGGGTTCTGGGGAGCTGAACTCGGGTCCTCATGCTTGCTTGGCAAGCACTTTGCCTATTGAGCATCTCCCCAGCCCCCACTCACTTGATTATCTTTTTTTTAGTCATGTCTGTGATAATGTCAACTTTTTAGATTTTCATATAGTAGTCTTTTTTGTTTGATTTTGTTTTTATGAGACAGGGTCTCATATAACCTGGGCTAACCTTGAACCTGCTATGTAGCTGAAGATGATCTTAAATTTCTGAGCCTCCTGTGTCCACCTCAGAGTGCTGGGATTACAGACATCTGTTTTGAAAATCAGAAGACAATCCTGCCTCTTTACTCAGGTTCTATAAGGTGAAGTTAACTTACTGTGAGGCCCTCAGTACCTTTGAATAGAATTTTTGGTTGTTTTTTTTTAGGTAGGGTCTCACTTTGGCCCAGGCTGACCTGGAATTCACTGTGTTGTCTCAGGGTGGCCTTGAACTCATGGCAATCCTCTTACCTCTGCCTCCTGAGGATGCTTTGTAGGTTGATTCCCATCAGACAGGCCTGGCTTGCTATCATCTTCCCATCTCATCTTCTTGCTCCTTCCCTCTTGCATAACCTTTTGAACTACAAATTTTTCTCACTTTATTCTGTAGATCTGTTTATTCTTCTACTGTTTCTTCTGCCAAACTCAATCATTCACCCTCACCCAACTCACAGAGTAAGGAGGCGTAGTCTGCAAAATCCCCCTTCATAATGTAGCATACAATGGTGGCAACAGATGTTTTCAACTAGCTTCTTGCCCAAATGACAATTCAATGTCTCAGAAAGCGGAGGGAATTATGGAGGGAAGCACTGCATTGAATCTAATTCTTCCAACCAGAACAATCCACTTGTAAGGTAAAAGAGAGAGAGAGAGAGGGAGATCACCATCAGCTGAGGGTCTGGAATGGCTTGACTCTGCACCAAGGATTAGGAAGGAAAAACTCAAGATATCTGGAGAAGTTAGACACTGCTGACCTTGTGAGTTAGGGTAAAAGGAAAAATAACCCAGACAAAACCAAATGAAGTCATAAACTGCAAATGATCCCAAGGAGAGATCAGAGAAAAACAGGTCCACAATCAAATACAAAAATAGGTAGTGCTGGGCGTGGTGATGCATGCCTTTAATCCCAGCACTCGGGAAGCAGAGGTAGAAGGATCACTGTGAGTTGGAGGCCAGCCTGGGACTACGGAGTGAGTTCCAGGTCAGTCTGGGCTAGAGTGAGACCCTACTTCGAAAAAACAACAACCAAAAAAAAGTAGGCAAAGATGCAAAAGTTACACAAGCACACAATGTCACGCATGCACACAAGGGGGCGCACACATCTGGAGCTCATTCACAGCGGCTGAGAGGCCACTGGTGTGCCCATTCTCTCTCTCTCTCTCTCTCAAATTAAAAAAAAAAAGGCAATGTCTTAGTTTGGTTTATTTATTTGCGAGCAGAGAGAGAAGAGAGACAGAAAGAGAATGAGTGTGCCAGGGTCTCCAGCCACTGCAAATGGACTCCAAATGAATATGCCACTTTGTGCATCTGGCTTTACATGAATAATGAGGAATTGAACTTGAGTTGTTAGGCTTTGCAAGCAAGTGCCTTAACTACTAAACCATCTCTCCAGCTCTTAGTTTGTTTGTGTTGCTGTAACAAAATGCCCATGGCTGGACAGTTCATAAAGAAAAAAGAGGTTTATTTAGTTCGTTTTTAAAGCAGGGTCCAACATTAAGTGGCCAATCAATTCACCTTCTAGGGAGGACCTCATGACCACATGGTAATCACAATGTCACCTCCCACAAAAGTGATCCACAAGGCAAGGCAAGGTAGGAGTCGGTCCGGTCTGACTCTTATAAAGCAATTCATTCTCAGGCTGGAGAGATGGCTTAGCAGTTAAGGTGCCTGCCTGCGAAGCCTAAGAACGCCCATTCGATTCTCCAGGCCCCACGTTTAGCCAGACGCAAAGTAATGCAAGGGCACAATGCTGCACTTGCCCACAAAGGGGTGCACGCATCTGGAGTTTGTTCACAGTGACTGAGAGGCCGCTGTTGGGCCCATTCTCTGTCTCTCTCTCTCTCTCTCTCTCTCTCTCTCTGTCAAGACAAACAAACAAACAAAAACACTCATTCTGAGGAAATGAGTTCACTCCTCAAGAGTAGCATTTTTCTTTTCTGAAGACAGTGCCTCAATGACCTACCACTAGGTCCCACCTCTTAAAGGTCTCATCAGTATCACCACACTGGGGACAAAATTTCCAATACACACACTTCTGGATGACAAATCCCAGCAGAACCACAGTAGTGGGTTGAATGGTCTGTAGGAGCTCTCTCCTCTTCCCCCTGGTGACCGAGACACTATCTTCACATTGTGACCACCAAGGCAGTTCTGGGCATCATCTCCAGCTCATGCAGAGTTCAACGGCCAAGACTGCCAGTGGCACCCACCATGTCTGGCCATTGTCCACTAGCTGTAATGCAGCTACACAGCCACATCAAGCTGTAGGAGAATCTAGAAATGCCATCCAGGGGCGTGCCCAGTCAACAGAGAAGAACAGGTATCTGTGCAGAAGCTGATAGATAGTTCACTGCAGACTCTTTAGTTTCCCTTAATAAGGAGAACGATAGGGAAGAAAGATGAAGGACAGTTTTGGTAAAAAGAGGTTATAAGAAAGCACCTTGCTATAGGCTAGGCGTCATGGTTCATGCCTTTAAACCCAGCACTCGGGAGGCACAGGTAGGAGGATCGCTGTGAATTCAAGGCCACCCTGAGACTAGATAGTGAATTCCAGGTCAGCCTGGGCTAGAGTGGGACCCTACCTCAAAAAAAAAAAAAAAAAAAAAAAAAAAAAAAAAAAAAAAGGAAAAAAGATAAATACTGAATGGTCATGTGCCACCACGCCTGGAAGTATTTTCTTGTATCATTAAACACTACAACAACTTCAAAGGCTCATAGTTCATTATAGTCCATTCTATCAATGACTGATAATTTGTATAACCTTCCTCTGTTACTGTACCTTGTATGTGATTTTTTTGTTCTTACGAATAAAGCCACAATAGACATCTTTTTATACAAAATAATTGCCCATATTTTGCACATTTTCTTAGGATAAACTTGCAAAAGAAATATAAAGTCTGGCTGGGCATGGTGGCGCATGCCTTTAAACCCAGCACTCGGGAGGCAAAGGTAGGAGGATCGCCGTGAGTTCGAGGTCACCCTGAGATTACATAGAGAATTCCAGGTCAGCCTGGGCTAGAGTGGGACCCTACCTCAAAAAAAAAAAAAAAAAAAAAAAGGAAAAAAGATAAATACTGGATGGTCATGCTTGCTTGCAGGTGGAATCTAAACAGGTTGAGTTCACAGAGGCAGAGAGTAGAATGGTGGCTAGGAGTGGGGACTGGGAAGATACTGGCTAAAGGCCACAAAACTTGAATAAGTACAGGATATCAATTGTACAACATGGGGATTATAGATAACAATAATGTATTCTTAAAGACTGCTGAGAGTAGGCTTGGAAAGAAGGCTCGGCAGTTAAAGACACTTGCTTGCAAAGCCTAATGACCCAGCTTCGAGTCCCCAGTACCCACATGAAGCCAGATGCAACGGCCAGAGGCCTGCATGCCTGTACTCATTCTCTCTCTCTCTCATAAATAAAATATTTTTTAAAAAGATTGCTAAGAGAGGCTGGACAGATGGCTTAGTGGTTAAGGGGCTTGCCTGTGAAGCCTAAGGACTTAAGTTCAACTCCCCAGTACCCACGTAAGACAGAAGCACAAGGTGATGCATGCATCTGTAGTTCGTTTGCAATGGCTAGAGGTCCTGGTGTGCCCATTCTGTGTCCCTCTCTCTCTATTTCTCTACATCTCTCTCGCAAATAAATAAAATAATTTTTTAAAAAGATTGTTAAGGATATATTTTAAATGGTTTTACCACAAAATTATGTGCTAATAATTAAATAGCTTCATATTTGCTGGGCGCACGCCTTTGATCCCAGCACTAGGGAGGCAGAAGGTAGGAGGATTGCTGTGAGTTTGAGGCCACCCTGAGACTACATAGTGAATTCCAGGTCAGCCTGGGCCAAAGTGAGACCCTACCTCAAAAAACCAAAAAAAAAAAAAAGAGGGGGGACTGGAGAGATGGTTTAGCGGTTAAGGCATTTGCCTGCAAAGCCAAAGGATCCTGGCTCAATTCTCCAGGACCCACAAGGAGGCACATGCATCTGGAGTTCATTTGCAGTGGCTGGTTGCCCCGGCATGCCCATTCTCTCCCTGTCTGTCTGCCTCTAATATATAAATAAATAAAATTTGACAAAATAATTGTATATATTTAGCATGTACAATACACACACACACGCACACACACACATTTCTTTTCTTTTCTTTTTTTTTTTTTTTTTTTGGTTTTTCAAGGTAGGGTTTCAATCTAGCCCAGGCTGGCTCAGAATTCACTATATAGTTTCAGGGTGGCTTTGAACTCACAGCGAGAGAGAGAGAGAGAGAGACAGAGAGAGAGAGAGAGAGAGAGAGAGAATGGATGCACCAGGGCCTCTAGCTACTGCAAATGAACTCCAGATGCATGTGCCACCACATGCATCTGGCTTATGTGGAGCCTGGAGAATTGAACCTGGGTCCTTAAGCTTTGCAGGCATGTGCCTTAACCACTAAGCCACCTCTCCAGCCTCTTGTCAATTTTTTTTTAAAGTAGCTGGGTATAGTGGCATACACCTTTAAGCTCAGCACTGGGGAGGCACAAGTAGGAGGATCACTGTGAGTTGGAGGCCACCTTGAGACTACATAGTGAATTCCAGGTCAGTCTGGGCCAGACCCTACAAGACCCTACCTTGAAGCAGAGAAAAAAAATTATTTTAACAATTTTGAGGCTGAGAGTAGCTTAGTCTGTAAAATGCTTGTCACACAAGCATTTGGGCCTAAGCTACCAGCAGAATCCATGTAAAATGCCAGGTATAGCAGCATTTGCCTATAATCCAAGCACTGGGGAAGTAGAGACAAGAAAATCTCTGGGGCTTGCTGGCCATCTACTCTAGCTGAATGGGTGAGCTCCAGGTTCAGTGAATGACCCTTTCTCAAAAAAAAATCAGGCAGAGGGCTGAAGAAATGGCTTAGCGGTTAAGGCGCTTGCATACCAAGCCTAATGACCCAAGTTCAAAAATTCTCCAGGTCCCATTTAAGACAGATGCACATGGTCTGGAGTTCATTTGCAGTGGCTAGAGGCCCTGGTGTGCCCATTCATTCTCTTTCTCTCTCTCTCCCCCTCCCTCTCCCTGTCTCTAATAAATAAATAAATAATATATATTTTTTTAAATCAGGCAGGGCTGGAGAGATGACTTAGTGGTTAAAGCGTTTGCCTGCAAAGCCAAAGAACCTTGGTTCGATTCCCCAGGACCCACATAAGCCAGATGCACAAGGGGGCGCATGCGTCTGGAGTGCATTTGCAGTGGCTAGAGGCCCTGGTGCACCCATTCTCTCTCTCTCTGTCTCTTTCTCTCATAAATAAATAAATAAATAAATAAATAAATAAATAAATAAATAATAAATGATCAGGCAGAGCATGATTAAGGAAGACATCCAGCATCAACCTCTACCTCTCCCACTCAGGGGCACACGCAACCATGTACACGCACACATACAAAATGAATAAAGAAGACACATGTAAAAGAACATACAGCCTTAGCGATGTGAAAAATATGAACACAGAAAAATGAAAAAAGAGCTTCTTCCTCGGGAAAACACCGAATGGCAGATGACGCGCTGCAGTGGGAGGTCAGTGGTGGTGGGGGAGCTCCCTAGTGGAGGGTCCCGCAGTGCTCTCCCTGTTCTCCGGGCCTATCCCGGAGTCCGAGATTACTGACTTCTTCTTGGGGGAGGGCGTCCCTTGAGTTTCAGGTTCTGAAGATCAAGCCAGTGCAAAAGCAGACTCACACACTGGCCAGCGGACCAGGTTCAAGGCTTTTGTTGCCATTGGGGAGTACACCGGTCATGTTGGCCTGGGTGTTAAGTGCTCCGAAGAGGTAGTCACTGCCATCCGAGGGGCTAGCATCTTGGCCAAGCTCTCCATTGCGCCTGTCTGGAGAGGCTGCTGGGGGAACAAGATGGGCAAGCCCCACATGGTCCCCTGTAAGGTGACAGGCTGCTGTGGCTATGTGCTGGTGCGCCTTAGTCCTGCCCCCGGGGGGCACTGGCATTGTCTCTGCCCCCGTGCCCAAGAAGATGCTGCTGATGGCTGGTATTGATGACTGCTACACTTCAGCCAGGGGCTGAACTGCTATCCTGGGCAACTTTGCTAAGGTTACTTTTTTAAAAAAAATTTATTTATTTATTTATTTATTTGACAAAGGGAAAGCAGAGTGAGAGAGAAAGAAAGAGAGAGAGAGGAAGGGAGAGAATGGGCACGCCAGGGCTTCCAGCCACTGCAAAAGTACTCCAGATGCATGTGCCACCTTGACCATCTGGCTTACGTGGGTCCTGGGGAATCAAACCGAGGTCCCTTGGCTTTGCAGGCAAGTGCCTTAACCGTTAAGTCATCTCTCCAGCCCTAAGGCCACTTTTGCTGCCATCTCTAAGACCTACAGCTACCTGACCCCCAACCTCTGGAAAGAGACTGTGTTCACCAAGTCTCACCTACCGTCTTGTGAAAACCCACACCAGAGCCTCAGTGGAGAGGATCCAGGCTCCAGCTGCGGCTGCCACACAGGGACTGTATACAGAAAAATAAAAGTGGATTAAGCCTGTTAAAAAAATGACAAAACAACCGGGCGTGGTGGCACATGCCTTTAATCCCAGCGCTCGGGAGGCAGAGGTAGGAGGATCGCCGAGAGTTCGAGGCCACCCTGAGACTACATAGTTAATTCCAGGTCAGCCTGGACCAGAGTGAGACCCTACCTCGCAAAACCAGAAAAAAAAAAAAAAAAAAAAAAAAACAAACATTAATCAGGGGCACACTCTCCTGTTGCTGTTGTCCATCTGATGTTGGCCAGGAGGTGATATCCATCCTTTGCTCATGCCATCATTTTCCCTGCCATCATGGAGCTTCCCCTTGAGCCTGAAAGCCAACAAACCTTCCCCCAGTGCACACACACACACGAAATATTAACTAGTTATCTAAAGATGGCCAAAGCATTGGTCAGTTAATCCTGTGTCCCTTCCCGCACTTTGCTTCAGTGGACATGAATCATTTCTACAATTAGGAAAACAAGCACCAGACTGAAAACAGGCATCTCAGGTTCACAAGGCATTTGACAAAAAGTCCTCCAGATACTGATGGGTAAAATTATACACTGAGTTCTTGTGAGAACAGATGATTAGTGGTCACTGAGTGAGAGTTTGGACACAAGTAGCAGAAGCAGGTCCCAGTTCTGCTTAATATTTTTACTCGTTATGGCTAATTTTTTTGGGGGGGTGGTGGTTTCGAGATAGGGTCTCACTCTGGCCCAGGCTGACCTGGAATTAACTTTGTAGTCTCAGGGTGGCCTTGAACTCATGCAATCCTCCTACCTCTGCCTCCCAAGTGCTGGGATTAAAGGCGTGCACCACCACGCCTGGCTCTCGTTATGGTTAATCTTTACTGTCATCTTAACGGGACTTAGAATTGCCATGGAAATGAACCTCTGCGCATGTCTGGAAAGTGCTTCTTGGCAGAGTCGAAGTGCAAAGACTCTCCCTAAATGTGGGCAGCACCACTGAGGCAGTGGGGTCTTGGAATGAATAAACAGAAGCAAGCAGCCGGGCATGGTGGTACATGCCTTTAATCCTGGCACTCGGGAGGCAGAGATAGGACTGCTATCAGTTTGCCTGCAAAGCCAAAGGATCCTGGTTTGATTCTCTAGGACCCACATAAGCCAGATGCACAAGGGGGCGCATGTGTCTGGAGTTTGTTTGCAGTGGCCGGAGGCCCTGGTGCACCCATTCTCTCTGCTCCCCTCTCTCTCTGCCTCTTTCTTTCTCAAATAAATAAATTAATTAAATTAATTTAAAAATAAATAAATAGGCTGGGGAAATGGCTTAGCAGTTAAGGTATTTGCCCGCGAAGCCTAAGGACCTGGGTTTGATTCCCCAGGACCCACTTAAGCCAGATGCACAAGGGGGCGCATGTGTCTGGAGTTCATTTGCAGTGGCTGGAAGCCCTGGCACACCCATTCTCTCCCTCTCTCTCTCTTTCTAGCTGCCTCTTTCTCTCTCTCTCTCTCTCTCTCTTAAATAAATAAATAAATAAATATGAAATATACACATACATACATACATAAAATACAGTTTCTCAGTTACACTAGCCTCATTTGAAGTGTTCAGTAACAGAATATGGCTAGTGGTTACTGTATCGGGCAATACAGTCCTCGAGCATTTCCATCATCACACATTCTGCTAGAAAGTGCCAGTCTGTGGGGCAGGTGTATCAGTTCACAGAAGCCATGAGGGTTAAGGACTGTCATCCTTCCAGATGGTCATTGTGAGCTGGAACAATGTAAGCAGGTGAGCCAAAGGAGATGGTACGTGTATAATATTCTCCAGATGGACTCTGGGTGTATAGCAGTGTTGCTGGGGGAACATTAATTTTAGATGAAAACATGCTCTGCACATGTCTGTAGAGGGATGGAGCTAACCCAAACTAATAAGACCTTGAGATGAGTTTAAAGCCTGAGGTTTAGAACAAGGAGAGTGATTGGCTCCAAGATACATTCGTCATCGTGGAGATTCGGGTGTTTTTCTTTCAATGGTGTTTTCACAACAGAGCTCTGGCTACGGTCAAAGTCCCTTGAACAGGAAGCATGGTTTTCAGCACTAGCAATTTCATGGCTTTGTTATGAGTCGTAAAGATAATAAAAGTTGGCTGGAGAGATGACGTAGTGGTCAAGGCGCTTGCCTTGCAAAGCCAAAGGACTCAGGTTCTATTCCTGAGGACCCATGTAAGCCAGATGCAGAAGGTGGCGCTTGTATCTGGAATTTGTTTGCAGTGGCTGGAGGCCCTGGCGTGCCCATTCTCTCTCTCTCTCTCTCTCCTTCTCTCTCTTAAATAAATAAATTATATATACAGTTTTGGTGTTTCAAGGCTCTAGCCCAGGCTGACCTGGAATTCACTATGCAGTCTCAGAGTGGCCTCAAACTCACTGCAATTTTCCTACCTTTGCCTTCCAAGTGCTGGGATTAAAGGCATGCACCACCACAGCCGGCTAAATAAAATATTTTTTAAAAAAGATAATAAAAGTGATAGGACTGGAGAGAGACAGAGAGACACTCTAGCAAAAGCCCAAGGTAATTAGTGAAGTTTAGGTGTTAAAGCTATACTAGAACTGCAAGCTATGTGTAGAGGCCCACGCCTATAACCCAAGTATTTGGGAGGTTGAGGTAGTGTGGTGGTTAGGGTGCCTGGGCCCCTGAAAGTAAGAAAGCAGGAATGGGGCTGGAGAGGTGGCTTAGGGGTTAAGGCGCCTGCCTCCTAAGCCTAAGAACACTGGTTCCAATGTCCAGCGATTCCAATCTCCAGGTCCCACGTTTAGCCAGATGCAAAGTGACGCAAGGGCGCAATGCCGCACTTGACCACAAGGGGGCGGGCACATCTGGATTTCGTTCACAGCAGCTGGGACACTGCTGGCGCTCTCATCCCTGTCTTCGCCCCCCCCTCCAAAAATTATTATAAAAAAAAAAAAGAGAAAGCAGGAATGTCTTTGGGCCTATGCTTGCCTTGCCTTCTCCACTTTGCCAGAGATAGGAGAAGAATCTGGCTTCTCTTTCTCTCTTGCCTAAGGGAGTTCCCTAGACCTATTTTTCCATAAACAACTGAGCCCCTCCCTGGGAGGGAGTTCCCCCTTCCTACAATTTAAATCTGATCCTGACATTGTGGTTGGTTAAGTTTAGCCCCCAAACTTGGCTTCATTGCTGACCTCTTCTTGACCCAGCCCCCTAGCCCAGACCCATCAACCCTCACTCTGGCTCACCTGAGCCTGAAGGTGAAGCTCACCACAATAATAAACAGACCCTTACTAGCAGACAAGCCCTCTTGGCTGCCCAGTCATCTCTCCTGAACTTCCAGTTCCTAGTAAGTCTCCCCTGAAACCTCTACTCCCACATGGCTCTTACCCCCTCCTGTCCTCCACATGGCAGGAGCTCTCTGTACTTTCTTCTTTTTCCTCTCTAAATACCGCCACCCCCCACCCCGTTTGTTTTGTTGAAGCAGAGTCTTGTTCTAGCCCAGGCTGACCTGGAATTCACTATGTAATCTCAGGCTGGCCTTGAACTCATGGCCATCCTCTTACCTCTGCATCCCAAGTGCTGAGACTAAAGGCATGCGCCACCATGCCCGGCTCTAAATCCCTTTTTATGTTTGTTCCAAGCCCATCACATGGGCTCTCAGACCATGTAGGTTCATCGATCTCCCTTCCCTTGGTTTTATGCTTCCCTCAATAAATGTAGCAATTTGCTGGGTGTGGTGACGCATGCCTTTAATGTCAGCACTCAGGTGGCAGGGGTAGGAGGATAGCTGTGAGTTCAAGGCCACCCTGAGATTCCATAGTGAATTCCAGGTCAGCCTGGGCTAGAGTGAGACCTCATCTTGAAAAACCAAAAAAAAAAAAAAAAAAAAAGTAACTATTTAATAATTATCTTTCTCAGTCTGGCTTGCCAATTCTTTGGTTAAAAAGCAGACACAAACTCAGAGTTTGGGGTTCAAGGACTGTTTCCACCCTGTTACAGTAGGGGGATTGCAGCCCATTTGAGTCCAGCCTGAGCTACATAGTGAGTACCAGGCCAGCCAAGGCTACAAAGTGAAGGATAGTAGGAGAAATTTCGGTTAGAAATTGAGGCCCAGAGAGAATCAGGAGATGCCACGCCACATGCCACCTCCGCCCTGACACAGAATGGAACTCTTGGCAGAAATGGAACTGGTTTCTGATCAAGACTGGTCTACAGCGCCCCCTGCTGCTCAGTCTAGCACCGCTATCTAGATAGATGACCCAGGTGGGCTGGCTCTAGGATCTGCCCAAATCTACAAACCAATTGGGTCTTCCCATTGCCTTATAAAGGCTGTGGTCTTCTTTCTGTCTAGCTCTGCCCCACTCGGCTCTGCTCTGCTTTTCTGGCTCTGCTGGACTCTGCCTACTTCTCCTCGCTTAGGGCACAGGAATATACCTGTGTGTATGTGTCGTGGCTTCCTCCTAACCAGTCCTGGCAAGGAGGGTGGTGGGGACTAGAATGCAGTTTTTTGGTCTGGGAGAACTTTTCTGCTTGCCTCTGCTTTATAGTTTGGGCAACTTCTCCCTCTGATTACATACATGATTTTCCTCTGGTCTACTAATCTACCATGTGTGTATTTCCCTTACACCCCAGATCTGCCACGTGGGTGCTCTCACTAACTCTAGGCCTACTACCTGGGTAATTTCTCTAAACTTGGGGTAACCATGAGTGTAACCCTCTTCATTACTTATTTTTCCTCTGAATTTATTGGTTTCTGCTTTGATATTTTCCTTATGTTATTCTTCCTTGAGCTTGACCATTTGATCTTTTTTTTTTTTTTTTTTTTTTTTTTTTTACAAAATATTTTATTTTAGAGAGAGACAAAGAAAGAGAGAATTAACACACCAGGGCCTTGGCCACTGCAATTGAACTCCAGACGCTTGCACCACTTAGTGGGCATGTGCAGCCTTGCTTGCCTCACCTCTGTGTGTCTGGCTTACATGGGATCTGGAGAGTCAAACATGGGTCCTTAGGTTTTGCAGGCAAGTGCCTTTAACTGCTAAACCATCTCTCCAGCCCACCATTTGCTCTTCTAACTTCCTTCCATGGGGAAGTACAAGGCAGATGCCATATGTATTTCTCCAAAGTCTCTCTACACAAGCTCCTAGATTCTACCTTCCATGCGCTGTGGCTCTACTCTAATCTTCGCTTGAAAGCCTCATTTTAATTCCCCTCCACACACTTTCAGCTCTACTCCAATTCCCCCCCCCCAAAAAAAAAACCAATTTCTCTTAAACGAAACTTATAAACTATGCAGTGTTTCCACATGAGAGCGTGTTTCCTACTTTCCACATGTTTATGACTTGGTTCAAGCTTTCCTTCCTAGATCCCAGTCTCCCTTAAATAAACCCCACAATTTGTAATTTCTCCCTAAATAAACTTAATAATTCATAGTTGGTCCTTCTTGAGTCTGTCTTTATCAATTTTTTGTTAAAGGTAGGACAGAACTCAAAACTTGGGGTTCATAAACCCTGGGGAACTCCTCCTGAATCCCCAAATCCTACAATAGCAAGACTCTTTCAAAAGAGAGATGGCTTAGAGGTTAAGCGCTTGCCTGTGAAGCCTAAGTTCCCAGGCTCAGTTCCCCAGGACCCAAATAAGCCATATGCACAAGGTGGCACATGCATCTGGAGTTCGTTTGCAGTGGCTGGAGGCCCTGGCATGCCCATTCTCTCTCTATTTGCCTTTCTCTCTCTCTGTCTGTCTCTCTCAAATAAATAAATAAATTTATTTATTTATTTTTTTAGAGAGACAGAGGGAGAGGAAGACAGATAGAGATGGGCGTGCCAGCAGCCTCTCAGCTGCTGCAAACAAAATCCAGATGTGTGCACCCCCTTGTGGTCAAGTGCGGCATTGTGCCCTTGCGTCACTGCATATGGCTAAAAGTGGGACCTGGAGATTGGAACTGCTGGAGATTGGAACCAGCGTTCTTAGGCTTAGGAGGCAGGCGCCTTAACCATTAAGCCATCTCTCCAGCCCTCAAATAAATAAAGTTAAAAAAAAAAACTAGAGTTGAGAGATAGCTTAATGGTTAAGGCACTTGCTTGCGAAGCCTAGGGACCCAGGTTCTATTCCCTAGTACCCATGTAAGCCAGATCACAAAGAGGCACACGTGTCTGGAGTTCGTTTACAGTGGCGAGAGACCCTGGCATGCCCTTTCTCTCTCTCTCTCTCTCTTTCTATATCTGACTCTTTGTCTCTCAAATAAATTTTTTTTTTTTTTTTTTTTTTTTTTTTTTTTTTTTTTTTTGGTTTTTCAAGGTAGGGTCTCACTCTGGTCCAGGCTGACCTGGAATTAACTATGTAGTCTCAGGGTGGCCTCGAACTCACAGCAATCCTCCTACCTCTGCCTCCCAAGTGCTGGGATTAAAGGCATGCACCACCACGCCCGGCTATAATTTTTTTTAAACCCCAAAAACTAAAACTAAAAACAAAACAAAACAAAACAAAAAAAACCCAAAAACTAAACATAGAAGAAAAATCCGCTAGAGCTACAAGAGCAGTTTTTTTTTTGGGGGGGGGTTGTTTTGTTTTTTGAGATAGGGTCTCACTCTAGCCCAGGCTGACCTGGAATTCACTCAGTAGTCTCAGGGTGGCCTCGAACTCATGGCGATCCTCCTACCTCTGCCTCCCGAGTGCTGGGATTAAAGGCGTGCGACACCACACCCGGCTACAAGAGCAGTTTTGTTATAGAAATTCCTATAGTAAAAACGACAATTTTCTTACTGTGCACCTAAGACTTTCTGTGCGCATGGGTGTGCCTGCATGTGGAGGCCAGAGCTTGAGCCTGATCACTCTCTTTATTTTACTGAGGTGGGGGTTCTCCCTTGATCCCAAAGCTCAAGAATTCAGTTAGTCTAGCTAACCAGCCAGGCATGGAAAGTCTTTGTCTCTGCCTCCTAAATGTTGGCATTTTACATGGGTGCTGGGGATCCAAACTCTGGTCCTCAACATGCTTGCACAGCAAGCACTTGACTGACTGAGCCATCTCCCCAGACCCTTGTACACCTAAGGCTTTCTGGCCTCTAGCCCTATCTGATTCCTCCTCTAAAAAAATCATTTCTCGGGCTGGAGGGATGGCTTAGTGGTTAAGGCACTTGCCTACAAAGCCAAAGGACCCTGGTTTGATTCCCCAGGACCCATGTAAGCCAGGTGCACAAGGTGATTCATGTTTTTGGAGTTCGTTTGCAGTGGCTGGAGGCCCTGGTGCACCCATTCTCTCTCTCTCTCTCTCTTTCTCTGACTCTCTCAAATAAATAAAAAAAATCATTTCTCTCATACTATGTGTTCTGATAATATGTGATTTCTGCAAATACAACTACTATATAATAGTGGAATGGACAGGATTGTGTTCAGTTTTGAGTATTTATTTATATTTATTTATTTATTTTGATTTTCAAGGTAGCCCAGGCCGTCCTGGAATTCACTATGTAGTTTCAGGGTGGCCACGAACTCACAGCGATCCTCCTGCCTCTGTCTCCCAAGTGCTGGAATTAAAGGCATGCACTACTATGTCCAGCAGTTTTAATTATTTTTTATTATTTATTTATTTATTTATTTATTTATTATATTTTTGTTTTTTTGAGGTATAGTCGCACTCTAACCCAGGCTGACCTGGCATTCGCTATGTAGTCTCAGGCTGGCCTTGAACTCACAGCACTCCTCCTGCCTCCTGAGTACTGGGATTAAAGGCTTGTGCTACCACACCCAGCTAGCTTTGAGTATTTTAGTCCAAGCAAGATGATAAAGTACTTGAGCAGTTGTTCTAGAAACAATGACCAACAGAGGAACTTGGCCCTGAGGCTGATGTACATGCACCTAGAAGAAAGGAAGAAATCCAACTGGCATTGCACTTCGGCCCAATACAAGGAACTATTTCTTCCAACAGTCAGAGGTCATTTGGGAGCAGTGGCAGGCAGAGTCGGGGGCGGCAGACTAGGCCTGCCTGGGTCTCCACGTAGGCTTTATTGCCATGTGGTCTAGGGCAAGCTGCTTAGCCCCAGTTTCTTCACCCAAGAAAGGAGTAAACTCTCTGCTAAAAAGTATTGTATTGTTTTGTTTTTGTTTTTTGAGGTAAAGTCTCGCTCTAGCCCAGGCTGACTTGGAATTCACTATGTAGTCTCAGGCTGGCCTTGAATGTTTAGCAGTCTTCCCACCTCTGCCTCCTGAGTGCTAAGATTAAATGCGTGCGCCACCACATCTGGCTGAGAAAGTATTGTTATAAGAATTAAATAAGGGCTGGGGAGATACTTCAGTGGGTCACATGTTTGCTGTGCAAACACGAGGACCTGGACTCTGATCTTCAGAACATGTGTAAGAATGTCAGCCTTAGAAATGAGCAATCCCAGTGCAAGGGAGGTGGAGACATGGAATCCCCGGAGTTCACTGAGTTACTATAGCAGAGTCTGTGAGTTCTAGGTTCACTGAGAGACTCTCAAAAAATAAAGTGGGGGCTGGAGAGATGGCTTAGGGGTTAAGGCGCCTGCCTCCTAAGCCTAAGAACAGTGGTTCCAATCTCCAGCGGTTCCAATCTCCAGCGGTTCCAATCTCCAGGTCCCACGTTTAGCCAGATGCAAAGTGATGCAAGGGCGCAATGCCGCACTTGACCACAAGGGGGCGCACACATCTGGATTTCCTTCACAGCAGCTGAGACACTGCTGGCGCGCCCATCTCTGTCTTCCTCTCCCTCTCTCTCTGTCTCTCTGTCTGTCTCTCTCTGTGTCTCTCTACAAAAAATTAATAAAAAGTAAAAAATAAAAAAATAAAATAAATAAATAAATAAAGTGGATGAGAGATGGCTCAGCAGTTACAGGTGCTTGTTTGAGAAGCCCAACAGCTGGCATTTGATTCCTCAGTAGCCATGGAAAGCCAGATGCACAAAGCGGTACATGCATCTGGAGTTTGTTGACATTGGCCCTGGCGCACCCATTCTCTCTTTTTTTTCTCTCTATTCTTGCAAATAAAAAAAATGTAAAAACATAAAAATAAATAAGGTGGAGACCAATTGAAGAAGACCTCTTAGGTGGACCTCTGGCCTCCACACGTACATGTGCATATGCACCCACATGCATAAGTGCCAACACACAAACATGCGTGCACACATGCAGATACATCACAAAAAAAAAAAAAGTTACAGAAAAAGAATTAGATGAGACAATGCATGCCTGGCACATGGCAAACCTTCAAAAAATGTTACCAAGCAACAGTTATAATATATATATAGCTCACAATGACTAAGCAGTCTTCAGATGTTTAAGCACAGGTTTGGATCTTCAATGCTTCCTGAAGACCCAATGGCCCAGATCTGATCCCAGCCTATGACACTCCTAGGTGGTGGTGGTACCTTTAAGAGAATGGGCCTAAAGCCAGGTATGGTGGTGCATAAGCCCCAGCACTTGGGAGGCAGAGGTAGGAGGATCGCCGTGAGTTCAAGGCCACCCTGAGACTACATAGTGAATTCCAGGTCAGCCTGGGCTAGAGTGAGACACTACCTCAAAAAAAAAGAGAGAGAGGAGAGACGGGGGACTAGTCGAAGGAAGTTAGGTCACTGGGGATTTGCCCTTGAAGGGGATATTGAGGTTTCACCCTTTCCTCTCTCTTTGCTTCTTGGCCATGATGCCATGAACAAGCCTCCTCCACCATGGACTTCTGCTATCATGTAGCGCAGACCCCATAACAACAGGGCCAAGTGATGATAGACTGAAATCCCTGAAACTGTAAGTCAGAATGACCCTTTCCTCTTTTTTTTTTTTTAATTTTTAATTAATTATTTTTTTTTTTTTGGAGAGAGACACAGAGAGAGAGAGGGAGAGGAAGACAGAGATGGGCCCACGAGCAGTGTCTCAGCTGCTGCGAAGGAAATCCAGATGGGTGCGCCCCCTTGTGGTCAAGTGCGGCATTGCGCCATTGCGTCACTGCATCTGGCTAAACGTGGGACCTGGAGATTGGAACAGCTGGAGATTGGAACCAGTGTTCTTAGGCATAGGAGGCAGGCGCCTTAACCCCTAAGCCATCTCTCCAGCCCTCCTTTTCTCTTTTTAAGGTTATTATCTTGGGTACTTTGTCATAGTCATGGAAAGCTGCATGTTTGCTTAAAGGAGGCATCACAGGACTGCTTTCTGGATTGAGTAGATGCTAGACAGATACTAGCAACCTGGGAAATGAAAGGTGATGCAGAAAGCTGGTTCTAGTCACATCAGTCCCACAAATGCTGGAACAATGAGACACCAGGGTTCTTTTCTTCATGGTTTCTCTGAGCCTTTTTATATATAACCCTGAATTTTAAGTCTCCCTTTACTTCCTCCAGGACCATCTTGAGTGAAGAGAGTGTTTTGAACACTTTGGGAAACATTAGATTAGGAGTTCTGAGGCTCTTTCTGGGCTGGAGAGTTGGCTTAATTGTAAAGGTGCTTGCCTGCAAAGCCAAAGGACCCAGGTTTGATTCTCCAGGACCCACATGCAGATGCACAATGGTGGCACATGCGTCTGGAGTTCATTTGCAGCAGCTAAAGGCCCTGGTGTGCCCTCCCTCTCTCTCAAATAAAATAAAATAAATGTTTTTTAAAAAGTGCTTTTATTTTTGGGAGAGAGACAGAGAGAGACAGAGAGAGAGGGAGAGGAAGACAGATAGAGATGGGCACACCAGCAGTCTCTCAGCTGCTACAAATGAAATCCAGATGCATGTGCTTCCCCCCCTTGTGGTCAAGTGAGGCATTTCGCCCTTGCGTCACTTTGCATCTGGCTAAATGTGGGACCTGGAGATTGGAACTGACATTCTTCGGCTTAGGAGGCAGGTGCCATAACCGCTAAGCCATCTCTCCAGCCCTAAAAAGTGCTTCTTTAAAAAAAAAGTTGTGAAAAAAAGTTGTGGCCACAGCACTCACTGTGAGCTAGGCACTGGTGTAATCACTTTAGACAGCTAATGTCATGTGATGTTCACAACAACCCTGATATCATCATCACCTTTGACAGTGGAGAAGACTTAGGCTCAGACACGTTAGGCACCCTGTCCAAGATCATACAGATATCACATAGTAGAAGCAGGAATGCAACCTTGCCTTGTGCTTCCAGACCTACTTTAGCAGAGACTGCTGATGTTTTGTTTTGGTTTTGATTTTTGCTTTTTCGAGGTAGGGTCTCACTTTATCCTAGGATGACCTGAAACTCACTCTGTAGTTCCAGGCTGGCCTCTAACTCAGAATGATCCTACTACTACCTCTGCCTCCCAAGAGCAGAGATTAAAGGCATATACCACTACACTCAGCTGATTTTTTTTTTTTTAATTTGAGAGAGAGAGAGAGAGAGAGAAGAGGCAGAGAGAAATGGGCATGCCAGGGCCTTTTCAGGCTCTGTGAACGAGCTCCAAAAGCATGTGCCCCCTTGTGCACATGTGCGACATTGCACACTTGCATCACTTTTGCATCTGGCTAAACATGGACCTGGAGATTTGAACAAGTGTTCTTAGGCTTCACAGGCAGGCACCTTAACTGCTAAGCCATCTCTGCAGCCCTCAGCTGATTTTTTAAAAATTATTTATTTATTTGCAAGAAGAGAGAGATAGAGAGAAGAGAGAAACAGAATGGGCATGCCAGGGCCTCCAGACACTGCAAATGAACTCTAGACAAATGTGCCACTTTGTGCATCTGGCTTGTGGTCAAGTGTGGCATTGCACCTGGGTTGTTACTTTTTGCATCTGGCCTTAAACGTGGGACCTGGGCATTGGCCCCAGCTGATTTTATTATTTAGGACTGGGGTGACTAAATATGACAGTGACTCTCCAGCCCTCATTTTAAAAAAATTATTTATTTATTTGCAAGAAGAGAGATGGAACTGAGAGAAGAGAGAAACAGAATTTGGCATGTTTTGGGCTGTTTTTTTTTTTAATGAACTTAGATACATTTTATTTGTTTTCTGGAGAGAGACAGAGAGAGAATTGAACCTGGGTTGTTAGGTTTTGCAAGCAGGTGCCTTAACCACTGAGCAATCCCTCCAGGCCCCCAGCTGATTTTATTATATGCCACTGGGGTGACTAAATATGACAGTGACTATCTGGGGGAACCCAATATGGATGCTGGAATTATAGCAACAAGGAAGGGCATGGAACTGGGAGCTGTGCAGCTTTGGGGCTTTGGTCTTTGTCTTGGGTTTTTTTTTTTTTTTAAGATTTTTATTTATTTATTTATTTATTTGAGACAGAGAGGGGGAGAGAGAGAGAGTGAGAGAGTGAGAATGGGCGTGCCAGGACCTCTAGCCACTGCAAATGAACTCCAGATGCATGTGCCACCATGTGTATCTGGCTTATGTGGGACCTGGGGAATCGAATGGGGGTCCTTTAGCTTTGCAGGCAAATGCCTTAACCGCTAAGCCATCCCTCCAGCCTTGGTCTTGGGCTTTTACTTTCCACTGACCCACATTTGAACCAGCTCACTCATGCCAGGTTGCTTTAAGGTTGTTGAAGGACGTTGAGAGGAAGCAAGAAAATGCATTAAATAGTCTCAAAGCTTTGTTTTCCATTGCTAGAAATGTCCATGACTTGATCTGATAACACGGGGTCCCAGTTATGGGTAAACCTCACCTGTGCTCTTATCTCCACTTTCACCCAAGCCTGGATAAACAGGCAACTGGAACACCTCTGCTCACCCTCTCCTTTCCACTTTACTTCGTGTGCTACGGCTTAACTGTCCCCCATAAAGGCCTGTGTGTTCATGGCTTGATCCTTAGCCTGAAATGCTCCTGGAAGATGGTGGAGCCTTTAAGGACGAGAGACCCACTAGAAGACAATGGGGTCATTGAAAGCATGGCCTTCCATGGGATACTAAGGTCCTGTCTCTTCCTGTATTTGTGTTTGCTTCCTGGCTGCCCTGTGAACAGGTTTCTCCTGCTATGCACATGTTTCTTGATACACTGTGATACCACAGGCCCCAAAGCAACAAAGTCAATAGGCCATGGACCAAAACCTCCAAAGCTACGATCTTTTTGTTTTTGTTTTTTTGAGGTAGGGTTTCACTCTAGCCCAGGCTGACCTGGAATTCACTATGTAGTCTCAGGGTGGCCTCGAACTCATGGTGATCCTCCTACCTCTGCCTCCCAAGTGCTGGGATTAAAGGTGTACGCCACCACGTCCGGCCAAAGCTATGATCTTTTGTTTCTGTCAGGTATTCCATTCCAGTGAGGGAGAGCTGACTAGCACGATAATGGCATGCTTGAACAGTAAGTGGTTGTGGGGACTCTTCCCGAAAGACAGTGAACTGTCTACAATAACTGACACTTCCAGCTTAAAACAGAAGATTTGGGGCTGGAGAGATGGCTTAGTGGTTAAGGTACATGCCTGGTAAAGCCTAAAGACTCAGGTTTGATTCTCCAGGTCCCATGGAGTTCGTTTGCAGTGGCTGGAGGCCCTGGCACACCCATTTCTCTCTTTCTCTCTCTCTGTCTCTAATAAATAAATAAAAAATAAAAATAAATCTTAAACAAAAAACAGAACATGGGCTCCATTGCTCACAGCATGGAGCTAATATGGATTCACCAAATATCATCCCTGTGGCGTGGTCAGGAGATCACCTAAAACTGGAATAAAAAACTGGCACTCAGTGGGTGTCTAAGAGGGAGACCGCAGGGGTGTGAGTTTCCCACAGAACAAGGACCTGGACCTGGTGTATGACTTTGTTTGCCCAGCTCCTGGGCTGATGCTGGCAAGGGCTGGATGCAGTAGGCTAACATGGAGAACCCCAGGGTTTGAGGGCCTCAGAGGCTCACAGCAGGCTCTGCTGCCCTCACGTGGTACACTGTGGTGAAGTGAACGGAAGGGAAATTCCAGGCAAACAGAGGAGCCCTTGGGGACACCAGAGTGGTGAAGGACAGACGGCTCTGCTTCCAAGCCACCAGATGACTGCAGCCCCTCCCCGAGAACACAGCTCTCAAATCTTTTGGTCTCGGGACCCCTCACAATTGTAACAACTCCTGAGAACCCTCAAAGACCTTCTTTTCTGAGGGTTAATTCTATCCTAATTAGAAATTGCAAGGCTGGAGGGATGGCTTAGCCATTAAGGCGCTTGCCTGCTGAGCCAAAGGATCCAGGTTTGATTCCCCAGGACCCACGTAAGTCAGATGCACAAGGTGGCGCATGTGTCTGGAGTTAGTTTGCAGCGGCTGGATGCCCTGGTGTGCCCATTCTTTCTCTATCTGCCTCTTTTTCTATCCCTCTCTCTTTCAAATAAATAAAAACAAACTATTTAAAAAATAATTTAAAAAAGAAATTGCAAGTCAGAAATTATAAAAACAGTTGTGTATCAGTTCCTTTAAAATAATAAGCATCAAGCTGGGTGTGGTGGTGCATGCCTTTAATCCCAGCACTCAGAAGGCAGAGGTAGGAGGATCGCTGTGAGTTTGAGGCCACCCTGAGACTACATAGTGAATTCCAAGTCAGCCTGAGTGAAACCCTACCTCGAAAAACCAAAATAATAATAATAATAATAAGCATCATATTAACATAAATAACAGCTTTATCAAGACAGCTTTATTTTTGCAAAACAAAAACCTTTAATGAAAGAGTGCATTTAGTTACAGTTTTGTGATTCTCTTTAATAGAATAAATGGAATAGCTTCATGGAAGAAGCTGGGTTTTTCAGCATTCAATCCTTCATATCTTTTATCACACAGCTTTTAGGAAACTTCAGCATGCACTTGTGAGACAAAAATGAGCCAGGTGTGGTGGCGCATGCCTTTAATTCCAGCACTTGGGAGGCAGAGGTAGGAGGATCACCATGAGTTCAAGGCCATCCTGAGACTACATAGTGAATTGTAGGTCAGCCTGAGCTAGAGTGAGACCCTACCTTGCAAAACCAAAAAAAAAAAAAAAAAAAAAAAAAAAGAGAGAGAGAGAGAAGCTAATGTCAAAGTATTAGGATAGCACTTTGACTTACCTGGGACCACACTTTGAAAGCCACTGCTGTAGCATTTAAGCCAAGTTTTTTTTTTTTAACATTTTATTTATTTATTTGAGAAAGAGGTAGAGAGAGACTGAGAGAAAGAGAATGGGTGTGCCAGGGCCTCTAGCCACTGCAAATGAACTCCAGAAGCATGTGCCTCCTTGTGCATCTGGCTTACGTGGGTCCTGGGGAATCGAACCGGGGTCCTTTTGGCTTTGCAGGCAAGCACCTTAACCACTAAGCCATATTCTCCAGCCTTAAGCCAAGTTTTTATCCTGACTCAGGTCTCCTCCATCAGCTTTTCAGCTCTTTAGGCAGTAACAAGCCTGGGACAGAGGAAGCCAGGTGGGGAGGCTGCCCAGACTACTAACAGGGAGGGGAGGGGTGGGGTCCACCTGCAACTGGGGAAGAAAGAACATCCAGTTAAATCTTTTACCTGACTTGCTCACACCAGGGCAGCACCACAGGTAGCCTCACTGCAACGTGAACTTCCAACATAAATAGAGCCTGCTAATTGTTTTTCTTTAATGAACTTTCAGTGTGGGACAGAAAGAGCTGAGAAAGAGCCTGTGTGGTGACATAGACCTGTAATCCCAGCACTTGGAAGTGAAGGCAGGAAGATCAGGAGTTCAAGATCATCCTCAACTATGGGAAAGGCAGGGGAAGAAGAGGTGAACTGGGTAAAGATACTGGCTGAGCTGGGTATGGTGGCACACGCCTTTAATCCCAGCACTTGGGAGGCAGAGGTAGGAGGATCACTGTGAGTTCAAGGCCACCCTGAGACTACAGAGTGAGTTCCAGGTCAGCCTGGGAGTGAGACCCTACCTTGAAGGAAAAAAAAAAAAAAAAAGATACTGGCTTAGTCAGTGTTTCCCCACCAGAACCATGAGCTTTAACTCTGAACTGGGAGAGGTAGGGCAAGAGACAAGTAGAATTGAGTTGCAGGTGCTGGGTCTCTGGGAGGACTCCAGGCCCATGGTCTTCCTCTTCTAGAACCCCACATAACAGAGGGGACCTGCCTGTCCTGCCTGTGACCTTGTAGACTGTAGGCACAGGGGTTCATGAGAACCTAATGTCCATCTGTCTCCTGTGGACCCAGAAAGATGAGGTCTTCTTGTGCCCCTGGGATGCTGCCAGAAGCCAGCTGGGGGGAGGGTAAGGGAAAGTGAAGGTCTTATGGTCAGATTGGGGGGACATGGTGTGGGTCCTGAGGCCACAGA
This sequence comes from Orientallactaga sibirica, assembly GCA_036365145.1. NCBI lineage: Eukaryota > Metazoa > Chordata > Mammalia > Rodentia > Dipodidae > Orientallactaga > Orientallactaga sibirica. The sequence continues at coordinate 10,027,135 of JAEOAD010000035.1, read as the reverse complement.
TCTGTCTCTGTCAGCACCAGAGTAGACACACAAAGAGCTATTTGCGACAGTCAAGAGCATCACAAAGAGAAAGTGCTCAGGAATGAACCCAGCCGAGGAGGGAAAACAAATACAGGGAGAGACATACTGGGTGACCAGTATTGGTAAAAGCCCGTACCACTCAAAGTAGTCTACACAAAAATTCAATACAATACCTATCAAAATCCTGACTTTTTGTAGAACTGGGGTGGGGGGGAGGAATCTTATAATTCATCTGGAACCTTAGTAATGGAAACAATGGTGCAAACAGAGATTAAAGTTGGATGTTCTCGTTATCTGACTTCCAAACACTTTACTAGCTGGATGGAGGGCAGGGGGTGGCACATTCCTGTAATCCTAGGGGACTGAAGCAGGAGGATGGTGAGTTAAAGGCCAGCCTGAGCTAATAGTGAGCTCTTATCGCAAAAAAAAAAAAAAAAAAAAAAAACCTATGTTATAAAACTATAGCAATCAAACAATATTGTACTAGTGTGATGGCAGACATGGATCAATGGAAAAGAATAGAGACCCCAGCAATAGATTTCACACATATAACCAAAGAATCTTCCGTGAGAGTGCCAAGACCACTCAACAGAGAAAGACAGTTTCCTCAACAAACGTTGATGAGAAAACTGGGTATTCACTTAGATACAAAAATTAATTATAAATGGATTAAAGATCTTTGTAGAAGACCTCAAGCCATAAGGCTCCTAGAAGGAAACAGAAGTGGAAAGCTTCATGACATTGGACTTGACATGATTTCTTGGACGTGACAATGAAAGCAGAGGATAAACACGATGAAGACACAAATGGGAACTCATCAAACTTAAAAACTTCTGTGTGTCGAAGAGCAGAGCACAAAGTCAGCCTATGGAAGTCATATGCAAGTCATATGTCTGGTGAGGGGTTAGTATCCCACATACAGAAAGAACCGTTCCCATATGACTCAGCAACAACAAACGAACCCAATTTAAAAATGATCAGGGGAGGGCTGGAGAGATGGCTTAGGGGTTAAGGCACCTGCCGCCTAAGCCTAAGAACACTGGTTCCAATCTCCAGTGGTTCCAATCGCCAGGTCCCACGTTTAGCCAGATGCAAAGTGACGCAAGGGCGCAATGCCGCACTTGACCACAAGGGGGCGCACGCATCTGGAATTCGTTCGCAGCAGCCAAGACACTGCTGGCGTGCCCATCTCTGTCTTCCTCTCTCTCTACCTCTCTCTCTCTCTCTCTGTCTCTCTCTCCAAAAAACATAATAAAAAATAAAAAATAAAAGTTAAAAAAAATGATCAGGGGAGCCGGGCATGCTGGTGCACGCCTTTAATCTCAGCACTTGGGAGGAAGAGGTAGGAGGATCACCATGAGTTCGAGGCCACCCTGAGACTACATAGTTAATTCTAGGTCAGCCTGGACCAGAGTGAAACCCTACCTCGAAAAACCAAAAAAAAAAAAAAAAAAAAAAAAATCAGGGGGGTGGAGAGATGGCTTAGTGGTTAAGGCACTTGCCTGAGAAGCCTATGAATGCTTATTCGAATCTCTAGGTCCCACATAAGCCAGATGCAAAAGTGAAGCAAGCATGCAATGTCGCACATGTGCACAAGGGGGCGCACACATCTGGAGTTCGTACACAGCGGCTGAAAGGCCCTGGCACACCCATTCTGTGTCTCTGCCTCCTCCCTCTCTGTCTCAAAAACAAAATAAAAAGTAAAGGTTTCTTTGCCTTAAAAAAAAACAAACCAAAAATACAGGTGTGGTGGTCCACACCTTTAATCCCAGCACTCGGGAGGCAGAGGTAGGAGGATCTCCATGAGTTCGTGGCCATCCTGAGACTACATAGTGAATTTCAGGTCAGCCTGAACTAGACTGAGACCCTACCTCAAAAAAAACAAAAAAGAAAAATAAAAAAGTAAAATAAAATAAAATGATCAGGGCTGGAGAGATGGCTTAGTGGTAAAGGCACTTGCCTGCAAAGCCAAAGGACCCAGGTTCAATTCCCCAGGACCCACATAAGCCAGATTCACAAAGTGGTGCACGCATCTGGAGATCGTTTGCAGTGGCTGGAGGCCCTGGCATGCCCATGCTTTCCTTTCTCTCAAATAAATAAAAATAAGATATTTTTAAAAATTATCAATAAAATGAGCCCTTTCTCAGTGACCCCACAGGTTAGTCAGGGGCTTGGAATCCTCATCAGCCCTGGAATGAGATGGGAGAAGATCCAGATTCTCTCTCATGACTCTACAGAACTTCCAGGTGGGAAAGTGGAGCCACATACCCAAGAAGAACTGAGCAATGCATTCAAGAGGCGGCCGCTGCTGGCAGGAGTTGAGAAACACAAGGCCTTGTTGTGAGCCTACTTTTATCCTGAGCTGTGCTCCACACAGGGTGATCTGCCTTGTTATTTTCAACAAAGTTTTCAGTTGTATGAATTAGGATTTTCTCAAGAGGATGGTAACATTCAAACACATCAGGATTATGCCTTCCTCATGGATTCCCCACCCCTTCCCATGGGACTCCGGGTTAAGATGTGATTGGTCTAGACCTGCCATGACAACCTAACACCCATTACCAGTGACTGGTTTGGGTATGGGATGTGACACACAAGTCTGACCAATGAGATTCAGGAGGAAATGTGCCTGGTAGGTTTCATTAACCTTCAAGAGTGACGCAATAGTAACTGCAGCTGCTGTAACGAGGTACCTGAGACCAGGTGATTTATGAAGAACAGAAATTGATCTGGACATGTTTCTAGAGACCGGGAGGTCCAAGAGCATGGCTCCACATTTGTTCAGCATCTGGTGAGGAAGGGCAGGGGGCGGTGGGAAAAAGCTCATTTACTGAAGGCGACTCATCTGGAAGGAAGTGACTCCAGACGCTAGTTCTAGTGCTACATTCAAAAGTGAAATCAAGGGTGGGAGAGATGGCTTAGCAGTTAAAGCGCATGCCTGCGAAGCCATAAGGATCCTAGTTCGGGTCCCATGTAAGCCAGATGCACATGGTAGCGCATGTGTCTGGAGTTCGTTTGCAGTGGCTAGAGGCCCTAGTGTGCCCATTCTCCCTCTCTCTCTCCCTCTCTCTGTCTCAAATAGATAAATAAAAATAAAATCTTTAAAAAAAGTGAAATCAAGGCACACGTCTATGGTGCCATGTTGTATTGCAGGAGAGAATGTATGCGCAACTCTAACTCAGGAGCCAGAGGATTCCTGGTTCATAAAGACACCTCAAAATCCTGGGCTGGAGGGATGGCTTAGCGGTAAGGCACATGCCTATGAAGCCGAAGGACCCTGGTTCGATTCTCCAGGTCCCAGTTAGCCAGATGCATATGGTGGGGCATGCGTCTGGAGTTTGTTTGCAGTGACTGGAGGCCCTGGCATGCCCATTCTCACTCTTCCTCTCTCTGTCTCTAATAAATAAATAAAAAATTTAAAAATCCTGTCCAGCACACAGCAGTGGATCTTTCCTTTAAGTCTCTAATGTGTGACCTTCGGTTCACCCTCAACTATGTGCTTCTTACCAAGGCATTTTCTTAAATAAAGCTTCTTGCTAAGAAGATTCTAGACACACTTACCAGGACAAGCATGTTTGGGTGGTAAACAGTGGGAAACAGATCTGGGGTGTTGGACGAGAAGAGGGAGATGGAGCTACGGATGTGGAAAAGCTACGGAGCAGCAGGAATGTCTGACACAGAAACATGTTCAGAAATTAGATCAGGATTGCATTTGACTGCACTGACCTAGAAACATGACTAAGTAGGGTTTAATCAGAAAGTTTACTTTTTATTTATTTATTTTTTTCATTTTTATTTATTTATTAGCAACTGAGACAGAAAGAGGCAAAGGGAAAAAACAGGCACACCAGGGCCTCCAGCCACTGCAAACGAACTCCAGATGCATGCACCACCTTGTGCATCTGGCTTATGTGGGTCCTGGGGAATTGAGCCTCGAACTGAGGTCCTCAGGTTTCATAGGCAAGCACTTAACCACTAAGCTATTTCTCCAGCCCTTGTTTTGGTGTTTTTTTTTTTAAACATTTTATTATTTATTTGAGAGAGAGATATAGAAATAGGCAGGCAGAGAGAGAGAGAGAGAGAGAGAGAGAGAGAGAAATGGGTGCACCAGGGCCTCCAGCCATTGCAAATGAACTCCAGATGCGTGTGCCCCCTTGTGCATGTGGCTTACATGGGTCCTGGAGAATCGAGCCTCGAACCGGAGTCCTTAGGCTTCACAGGAAGGCGCTTAACCACTAAGCCATCTCTCCAGCCCTTGTTTTGTTTTTTTGAGGTAGGGTCTCACTCTAGCCCAGGTGGACCTGGAACTCACTCTGTAGTTTCAGGCTGTCCTCAAACTCACAGAGATTCTACTACCTTTGTCTCCTGAGTGCTGGGATTAAAGACTTGTGCCACCACACACGGCTAGGAGTTTATTTTATTTTGCTATTTTATTTTATTTATTTTATTTTATTTATTTGAGACAGAGAGAGGGAGAGAGAGAAAGAATGAGAATGGGTGCGCCAGGGCCTCTAGCCACTGCAAATGAGCTACCGACACATGTGCCACCATGTGCATATGGCTTACATGGGACCTGGAGAATTGACCCGGGGTCCTTAGGATTCGCAGGCATGTGCCTTAACCGCTAAGCCATCTCTCCAGCCCAGGAGTTTATTTTTATAACCAGTTTGTGAGTAGCTAGGGCAGCTCTACAAGGAAGCTACCAAATCCTCAGCTTACCTGTGGCTTCCCTCTCTGCCATGTATTCTCTGCCTGCACTTATCCTCATGGTCACAAAGAGGTCGTGACATCTCAAAACATCACATCTATGTCTCACACAGGGAGAACAGAATAAGGCAGAGAGCAGTTCACCATTGCGTATGCTCCTCCCCCTTTTTTTTTTAGTTTTTCGAGGTAGGGTTTCACTCTGGTCCACACTGACCTGGAATTCACTGTGTAGTCTAAGGGTGGCCTTGAACTCACAGCAATCCTCCTACCTCTGCCTCCCAAGTGCTGGGATTAAAGGCGTGGCCACCACGCCTGGCTCCTCCTCCCTTTTTAAACGAAGAAAACAGCTTTTCTAGAAGACTTCCCTACTGCACTTCTGCTCAGCCCTCACTGGTCAGAAGTGAGTCATATTTCCACAGTGCTGAGGAGTCTGGCACTGAGTAATATGAACTGTGCACCCTTCATAAATCAGAGTTCTGTCAGGGAGGAAGGACCGAAACTGGGGGAGGCAACCCACTGGTGGCAGTTATATGAGCAGATAGAGTCTCACTGGATGACGCGGAGTGAGCAGGGAAGAGGAATCCAAAACTGAGTCCAGAAAAATCCATATTTAGGGTAAGGATACAAAATGATCAAGGAAGGAGTGGAGTGGGGAAAGAACTTTTTTTAAATATGGATTTAGTAAAGGGAAACTTATTCAAAAAATTGTTGCAAAGGCAGGAAAGGGGCTATTGCAGTGGGGGTACATGTGACAGTAAGAGGTAGGCAAGACATTTTCTTTTCTTTCTTTTGTTTGGTTTTCTGAGGTAGGGTCTCACTCTAGCTCAGGCTGACCTAGAATTCACTATGTAGTCTCAGGGTGGCCTCGAACTCTCAGCGATCCTCCTACCTCTGCCTCTCAAGTGCTGGGATTAAAGGTGTGTGCCACCACACCCAGCAGACCTTTTCTTTTTTTTTTTTAAAAAAATTTATTTTTATTTTAGAGAGAGAGGAAGAGAGAATTGACACGCCAGGGCCTCAGCCACTGCAATTGAACTCAGACACTTGTGCCACCTACTGCAAATGAACTCGAGATGCATGCACCCCCTTGTGTATCTGGCTTATGTGGGTCCTGGAGAATAGAACTGGAGTCCTTTGGCTTTGCAGGCAGAAGCCTTAACCACTAAGCCATCTCTCCAGCCCCTTATTATTTGTTTATTTGAGAAAGAGGAAGAGGGAGATAAAGACAAAGAGAGTTGCCTCACTTTTGTGCATCTGGCTTACGTGGGATCTGGAGAGTGGAACATGAGTCCTTAAGTTTTGCAGGCTAGCACCTTAACTGCTAAGCCATCTCTCTAGCCTGACCTTTTCTTTCTGGATGACCAGAAAGCACAAGCTTTCTGTAGGATGGGAGGGATGCAGGTATGGATGTCATCACAGCTGGGGAGGGGGAGCTTCTTGTGCTCTCTCCCTAACCAGTGGTGGGTGGGGATACAGAGGAGGGAGAGGATAGAGGCACTGTGCTCTGCTACAGGCATGCAGGGCCTCACTCCAAGTCATCTTTTCATTTGGTGGACATATATGCTCACCCAACATTCCACACTTTGCAACTGTGCAGATTTACGCCATTTTAGGGTCATATCCAATTCTAGATTTACTCCTCTACCTCCAGGGTCCCAAAGAGATCCTTCTTCTCTCCCCACCACCTTGGCTTCACTCACCTGTTGGCCCAGTGTGACAAAGTCAGTGCCATGGAACAGAGCAGAGGGCCCATGAACCCATCACCAGCTTATGTCTGGAGAGTTTTGCAAGCCAATAGAGAAGCAAAGACTATTCAATACATGTGCTAGACAACTGATGACAGGTCCAGAAAATCCAAATTCACTCCCTCTGAAACAATCATGAAAATGACTCAGTGGTTAAAGGCCCTTGCTTGCAAAGCCGAACGACCCAGGTTCAGTTCCCTAGTATCCACGTAAAGCAAAATGCACAGAGTGGTTGATGCAATCTGGAATTCATTTGTGGTGGCTGGGGGCCATGGCACACCCATTTACACACACAATGTCACTTTTTCCTTTCAAATAAATTTTTTAAAAAGATGCGAGCCATCAACTGAAAGCTGGAAAAAGCTGCACTGCACGCAGCGTATGGGAGACAGAAGCCATCAACAGTGAAAATAGTGGATGCTGAATATTCAAGCTTGGCCAGACAGGCCCAATGACTGAACGGGTGCAATAGTGGCGTGTCTACTCTTGGGGTAACCAAGTGCTCCATAATTGGACTGAAGGCCCTCTCTACGGGAGGGAATACATACCCGGTACTGAAAAACCTAAGTAAAAGTCTATGGTAGGTGAGGTCATGAGCCTTGGGGGTATAAGCCTGATCATGTCTGACTAAATGTATATATTATTCCCACCAAGCTGCCCTGGGGACACTACACTAAATGTTCATGTCCACATATTAACGCTATTCTCACTTCTGGCTAGAGAAGCTTCTCTTTTCAGATGGTGATGACCACTGGGATGACACAAAAGGCAACATAGTGCTGAGAAGAAGGGATGGAGGAGTGCCTAGCACTGAAACACCTCTGTCACATCCTCCAGTGGCTCAGGGACCATTGCGGAAGAGGGGGCGGATAGAATGGAAGAGCCAAAGGAAGGATATGACCTCTTACTATGCAGCTGCCCAGACAGAAATTGGCCTCGATATCCATGATCTTGCAGTGCCTAGCAATACCTTTGCAAGACCCTCAAAATAGAAGAGAAAGATGATGTCATCAAATTAGGAGAGAGACTAATGGAGAAAGGGAGGGGATATGATGGAGACCGGAGTTCTAAAGTGGAATGGGGGAGGGGAGGGAAATATCAGGTGGGGTTTTTTTGGTATGTAAGATTAAAAGTCAATAAAAAATTAAAAAAAAAAAAAAGATGCGAGCCAGGTGTGGTGGCGCATGGCTTTAATCCCAGCACTCGGGAGGCAGAGGTAGGAGGATCGCTTTGAGTTCGAGGTCACCCTGAGACTACATAATGAATTCCAGGTCAGCTTGAGCTCAAGTGAAACCCTACCTGGAAAAACCTAGGGAGGGGGAGGGGGGGAATATGCTTCACTTCCTTGTAAGTGAAAACCCGAAAGATACCACCCATCCAGTGAGCCACAAATAAAAATGTGATGCTATCAAGTGCTAGCAGAGTTGGGGTGAAGGGAACTCTGATTACTCTCAGATTATTTTGAGAATATCAACAGACACAGTGTGAAGGGAGCAATGGGGAATACCCAGGCAATAGGAGACCTCAGTACGCCTCTGAATTTACAAAACAGTACAAAAATTGTAACAGAAACTCTGCAAAAAAACCAAAATGGGGGCTGGGGGGATGGCTTAGTGGTTAAGGCATGTGCCTGCAAAGCCAAAGGACCCAAGTTCAATTCCCCCCAGGACCCACGTAAGCCAGATACATAAGGTGGTGCGTGTGTCTGGAGTTCGTTTGCAGTGGCTGGAGGCCCTGTGTGCCCATTCGTTCCCTCTCTTTCTCTCTGTCAAATAAATAAATAAATAAATAAATAATTTTTTTAAAAAGCCCAAAATGGCCGGGCATGTTGGCGCACGCCTTTAATCCCAGCACTCAGGAGGCAGAGGTAGGAGGATCGCTGAGAGTTCGAGGCCACCCTGAGACTACATAGTTAATTCCAGGTCCTGGACCAGAGTGAGACCCTACCTCACAAAACCAAAAAAAAAACCAAAATGCTATTAATCACACAGGGATACGTGATGGAGTATTATAAATGAAATGTTTAAACAAAAAGTTAATATAGAAGAGCCAGAATTACATTTATATACATGTCTCCAGAATACAATCTCACTTGAGTTGGGGTGAGGCTCAGTGCTTGCCCAGTATGAATCTTTTGGGTTCATCCCTAGCAGCATATGGGGAGGAGGGAGATATTTACAGAGCGATGTCATTTCTGTAAGGAAAACAGCATATGAAAAGAAAACCACCAAGGATACAAACTGACCAGGACAGGGTGAGAGGCAACAGGATTTGGGTACCATACAAATGGGAAGTTACAACTCTGCAATTATTTGTGAGGCAAATATGGAGCAACAGGACTTGACTGGCTACAGGGAGATTTGAGAGTTAGTATACCAGCTTCCTGTGCATTCCTATGCACTTGAATTATCTCTCGCTAATTTCCTGTTTTCCCATTTTTTTCTACATGTGTCCACAGCTCCCTGATGGCGTCAGATAAGAATCACCTTGTAGTGGCTTTTATATAAAATATCCCCCAAAGCTGGTGGTGCTGTTTGGGAAGGTTATAGAACCTTTAGAAGAAGGAAGAGCCTTGCTGGAGGAAGTGTGTGGCTGTGGGTGGGCCTTATAGCCTGGCCCCACTTCCTGTTTATCTCTGTTTCCTGAATGAGGCTACAACATGATCAGCTGGCCTCCTGCCATCTGTTTTCATCACTATGATAGAATATATCCCTTCAAAACTTTAAGCCAGAAAAAAATTTTTTAAATTATTTTTATTTATTTGAGAGAGAGAGAAAGGGCAGAGAGAGAGAGAATAAGTGTGCCAGGGCCTCTAGCCACTGCAAATGGACTCCAGATGCACGCGCCCCCTTGTGCATCTGGCTTCCATGGGTCCTGGGGAATCAAACCTGGATCCTTTGGCTTTGTAGGCAGTTACCTTAACTGCTAAGCTATCTCTCCAGCCAAAACCCTTTTGTTTCTTTCTTTTTTTTAGGTAGGGTCTCACTCTAGCCCAGGCTGACCTGGAATTCACTATGTAGTCTCAGGGTGGCCTCGAACTCACAGCGATGCTCCTACCTCTGCCTCCCGAGTGCTGCAATTAAAGGCGTGCGCCACTGCGCCTGGTCAAAAACCCATTTCCTGAGTCGCTTCTTTTCAGATTTTGGTCACAGCAACAAGACAAGTTAATGACTACGTTACTCAAGGATCTTTTTTTTTTTCTCTCCCTCTCCCTGCGGTGGCTCTTCCTTTTCAGTCTCCTCACAAGCATGTTTTCCCAGCCTTTGTCTTGGCCCAGGCCACTGCACCCTTTGGGGACCCTTGCAGCTCCCTCCTCTGCTGCCAGCATGCTCCCACGGGGAGCCCTCCACTTCTACTTTTACCTGTACCCTCCGGCCAGGCCTTTCCCAAACACCTCTTCAAACTGTTAAAATCAAAACAATTATCCGACCTCCAGAGCTAGCGTTTGGAAGATAACCTTTCCACAATTGCTTAATTTATCGGGCTTTTCACTCTTCTCCCCCATCCTCTGGGAACTTTCATCACAGGGACCATTCTTTTGGCTTTTTTTTTTTTTTTTTTTTTGAGGTAAGGTCTCACTCTAGCCCAGGTTGACCTGGAATTCACTATGTAGTCTCAGGGTGGCCTTGAACTTACAGTGATCCTCCTACCTTTGCCTCCTGAGTGCTGGGATTAAATGCATGAGCCACCACGACCACCCGGCTTTTTTTTTTTTTTTTTCTTCTTAAATGCTTCAGCTGCTGCCTGCTTGTGGCTTGAGAGACTTGGTAGTACCACATTTTAAAACCATGGCTAACTGGATAGGTGGCGTCTCTTTTAGGTTTTCATTTGCAGTAAAGCATTGTTGTCACGTGTTCTCACTGCATACGTTTTGTTGTCTATTACCCATGTGCTCATATCCTAGCTCATTTTCCACTGGATTATTACTGACATTTACATCTCTCACAGTTCTAGAAAGATGCTAATCTTGGTCGCTCCTAGACTCTGCCCTGCATGTATCATCAGCTGGATTCCAGCTGCCAGTGTGGTGGGGGCTGTGAAGACTTCCAACTCATATCCGCAACCTGTGGTCTTTTCTTGGTGTCCCTAGCCTTCCCTGTATGTCCACAAGTAGCCCAGAGGGATGCAAACTCCTGTCACACCCACACACACACAGACACTCAGCTCATCCCTGTCACAGTACCCAACAGTCCACAGCACTCTCATTATTTCTGGAACAAGGGCACAGGACTACCAGTGCTAACTGTCTGGGTTTTCTCAGCAGCCCCAGCAGGACAGAGACCCAATTTGCAGCTGCTGTGGACTTAAGTCCCCAATCAGAGGCACCTCTGATACTGTAACCTGTGACTGATGCAGAGAGGAAAGGGCAAAGCTGGCCTGTCCCTCACCACAGGCCCAGGGTGACACCAGAGCAGGAACGAGGAACAGCTTTCTCAACACAGGCGCTCACATGGTCCCTTTCCACACTGACTCCTGCAGAGGAACCACTCAGCACTTAAGCAACTGCTTTGCAGTGTTTCTGACAGGGCATGAGACCCAGGCCAAGGCATCCTTCTGTCCCAGTGCCACCAGATATCAGAGCTCCGCCCCTTAGCTCCGCCAACATCTCTGCCTCGGGAAGCTCCTAGTCATAAAACTGAGTATGAAGCCGGGCGTGGCGGCGCACACCTTTAATCCCAGCACTCGGGAGGCAGAGGTAGGAAGATCGCCGTGAGTTTGAGGCCACCCTGAGACTCCATAGTGAATTCCAGGTCAGCCCTATCTCGAAAAACCAAAAACAACAACAACAACAACAACAACAAAAAACCCCAACAAAAAACCTGAGTACAAAGTGAAGAGGCAATTAGGCACCCCCCCCCATCCTGAGTGAACAATGTGCATCCTCTCAGGAGAGCCCCAAGATGCAGGGAGAAGCAGCGGCACGAGTGACATTCCCACGGGAGCATCTCTTTATTGGTATTGATATTAAGCCACTTCCCAGCAGTCACGGCTGTAACAGGAACAGGACTTGGTTTCTTTTATTTTTTTAAATATATTTTTATTTATTTATTTGAAAGAGACAGAAAGAGGGAGAGAATGGGCGTGCCAGAGCCTCCAGCCACTGCAAATGAACTCCAGACACATGCGCCCCCTTGTGCATCTGGCTTACATGGATCCTGGAGAATCGAACCGGGATCCTTTGGCTTTGCAGGCAAATGCCTTACCCGCTAAGCCATCTCTCCAGCCCAGGACTTGGTTTCTATAGGTAATAAGATAACAGTGACAAATGAAGCACTGGGGACATTCCTGACAGGAAACCCACTTTTCTCTTCCAGCCAGTGCGATGGTGCTTAGCGTACTATGGTAGGTGCCTCCTGGTCCCCACTTCCTCTTGGCTCCGTCCTGGAGAACCGCAGTCCTGGACAGGATGGACATCCTCTGTAGGTCCACTGCACGCACATTCCTGCGGAATATGCTTGCTGCATGTCCCGCTGGTGACGCAGGCTCTTGTGAGAAAGCCGCAAGTCTGGTGACAAACAGCTCACACCAGAAAAAAAGCAGTTTCGGCTTCCATGAAGTTAAACACGCTTCATTCTTTTTTTTTTTTTTTTTTTTTGTGGACAGGAAAGAAAGTCTTCCAAATACATGGCACTAGAGTGTGTAGCTCTACACCTGCATCCAGTGAGGCTTCAGACAGCTCCTGGAGCCACGACTCTGTTCGCACATCAGATGTAGAGCTGGTGGGAGGCCAAGGTGTCCATGAAAGGGCGCACCAGGTTGTCAGTGGAGAAGTAGAAGATGAGTCCGAAGGTGATGGAGATGGGAAGGGCAGGCAGCGCCTTCTTGAACACAGCAAGCAGCAGGAGAGTCAGACACAAACCCTGCAGGACGCCAAGGAAGGGAAGGGGGTGACTCCACCGCAGTGGGCAGCTTAATCTCTGGGCTTAGCCGCTCAAGGACTAGCCTGATGACAGTGCTGGACAAGCCACTGTCTCTCCTGGACTGTGTCATGGTACCCTGGGGTACCGAGGGTAGGTTCTCACTCACCGCCCCCCCCGTCAGGAGACCTGCCTATTGGTTAAGGAGTGGACAGAGCTGGCCTCCAGACCACGGAGAGGGCACTGCTCTGCAAGACACTGCTGCACTGCAGCTTCCCCATCCGGCCATGGCAGCCACGCAGACGGGCAGGAGGCTTCCTCCAAGGAGCGTGCTTTAGAGAAGGTGCCACAGAGCCTCTCGGCGGCTGGCACCAAGGAAGCCAAAGATGCCACGTGACCCATCCTCCCGGAAGCGAGCAGAGTGGTAGCCCAGCCTGCCTTTGCTCTGGGTGTCCAGTGTGGGGATGGAACCAAAGTGCCTGCCCTGCCCTGCCCTGCCCTAGAACAGTATCAGGGCCCAGTCAGACTGTGCGGCAGGGGAGGAGCCTCCGGTCTGTTCCCAACACCGTGACATCAGCTTTAACCGTGTATCCTGTCCTGGATAGCCACGGTTTCCATGCAGGGCCAGGAAGGAGTGTATCCCTCTGTAATGTAAAAGGAGTCACTCTCCAAGATGCCATTGTGGGCTATGACCCCAGCACGTGCACCAACCTCCTGGCCTCCAGACTGTACTGCAGTGGTTCAAAGAGGTGGGGCCCTGTGCTTAGCTATTTCCTCATCCATATGACTCAGGCAATCCACAGTCCCGGGTACGGAAAGACCAAGCCACAAAGCTTTCAGACAGGCCCTGATACTGGAGCACACAGCCCCTTATCCTCCCCTGTGCTGTCCCCTAGGATGGAGCCTGCCTCAGTGATCACACTCCTGGGACCTCTGCTGTCAGGTGTCCCTCCCCACTCACTGCCTTTGCCCCTCAGAGAGGAAGACAGCAGGCAGAAATGCCCCCACAAGGAGTCCAGAAGGAGGCCTCTCACACTCTGGCTCACTCACGATGAGGATGGCGACGAAGCAAGCCAGAGTAGTGTTCCAGTCTCCACTCCCCGTGGCCGCTGCCTTGCCCACCAGGACGCTGTAGAAGATGAAGTCTCCCAGGCCCAGCTTCACGCCCCCTGTGTGGGGAAGAGAATGTGGTCTCCTTTGACCCAACTCACCGGGAAGTCCCTACAGAAAGCAAAGGATGAGGACACCGGCCAAGGGACCCAGCACAAGAGGGCAAAGGGCCCGATCAAAGTGTCCCCAGCAGCAGTCCAGCAGACCAGGGACAAAGAGAGAGAGGCTGCCTTAGAAAAGGTGGGAAAGACTGCGGCACTTCAGCCTGGGCAGGGAAAGATGACTTGGGTGGACGGGCTAGGACTGATGTAAGTCTCACTGCAGGCACTGGGCTGAATAAAGAAAGAAGCAAAGAGCTGGGCATGGTGGCACACACTTTTAATCCCAGCACTCAGGAGGCAGAGGTAAGGAGGAGTGCCATGAGTTTAAGGCCACCCTGAGACTACATAGTGAGTTCTAGATCAGCTTGGGCTAGAGCGAGACCCTACCTTAAAAAAGGGGGGGAGGCTGGGGAAATGGCTTTGCAGTTAAGGCATTTGCCTGCAAAGCCTAAGGACCCTGGTTCTATTCCCCAGGACCCACGTAAGCCAGATGCACAAGTGGGCACATGCGTCTGGAGTTTGTTTGTAGTGGCTGGAGGCCCTGGTGCACTCTTTCTGCCTCTTCCTTTCTCTCTCTCAAATAAATAAATTAATAAATAAAATATTTTTTAAAAAAAGAAGCAAAGAGCCAGGCGTGGTGGTGCACACCTTTAATCCCAGCACTTGGGAGGCAGAGGTAGGAGGATCACCGAGTTCGAGGCCACCCTGAGACTACATAGTGAATTCCAGGTCAGCCTGGGCTAGAGTGAGACCCTACCTCAAAAACAAACAAACAAACAAACAAACAAACAAACAAACAAACAAACAAACAAAGAAGCAAAGAAAAGCTTACTGCTGGGTTGTGGTACAACTTAGCATGGAGTCTGGTTACAGGCATTTTTCAGTAAATTTAATGTCACTATCCTCAAGAACATGTATAATATGGTGACAGAGGAATTTTGGAGACCCCTTTGCCTTAAACAGATGATGGTTAGCACACTCACTGCTGAGGTGTAAATCAGAGCTCAAAGCCCTTCAAGCCCATGTCCTCCATAAACTAGCTCAGGGGGTCATTCTGCTCCATGCATGCCATCAAGTGGTTGTGTGACAAATGTGAATGGAGGGGGTGTGTGTCAGGATGTGGCCCATTTGCCTCCTCCCCTCCTTCCCCCCCCCCCAGGTGCCAGGCTGGGGTTGTTCCTCCTACTTCAACCACACGTGGCCTCACTGGGCCCAGCTGGCAGTTCTCTTCTCTGTCCGCTAACACTGCCTCCTTTCTGATTTCAGCATCTCCCTCTGGTGGGCTCCTTGGAGGTATCTAACATGTCACAGCCTTGGCATCTTAACATGTCTTTCCCAGTGTTAGCCCCTCCTCACCCTCCTACTTCCTCTGCCCTGCACCCTTCCTAGCTGTATCTGGAGCCCACAGTTTTGGCAACAGGGAAGTGCTGACCGCTCCAACTCTGGGGTTCCAACCCCGACCCCCTCTCCCACGCAGGTGTCTACTGGCATGCCCATCTAGATGTCCTACAGAGACTCAGCCTGCCCAGGCCTGGTGGGGGGTACAACTTCTAGGCGGTCCTGTCAGGGTCTCCCATGCATACTGTAGCTCCTGTCCCCTCAGCCCACTGTGGACACCTGTGGCTTCTTGCTCTTGCTTGGCCTAAATCAGCAGCCTCGCTGCATCTCAGTTGGGAATGCAACTCTGACGGGGGATCGTCCCGGTCCCAAGCCCCTAACAGATTCTCACCTGTAGAGCGAAGCCTGAGCGCCTGAGCACGGCACACCCCAGCTTGAGCTGCTCCTTCCCACTGCCCTTTGCCACACTCCACAGCCCCTGCTGAGTGTTTTTGTTAAGCATGGATTGCACGTGGGCTTGTGCCGTGGTGACTCAGGATGGGGCTGATCACCATGAGACAAACTATGTGGTTAGAAGAGGGCTGCAGCTTTGGGTCTGACCTGTGGAAGGTGCGGGCACTGGGAATGTTCAGTTCTGGTTGCCAAAGCCTCGATCAGTTGTACCAACCAACGAAATATCAATCAAAACATTGGACATAAGCTGGGCGTGGTGGTGCACGCCTTTAATCTCAGCACTCGGGAGGCAGAGGTAGGAGGATTGCTATGAGTTCAAGGCCACCCTGAGACTACATAGCTAATTCCAGGTCAGCCTGGACCAGAGTGAGACCCTACCTCAAAAAACCAAAAAAAAAAAAAAACACAAAACAACAACAACAAAAAAACCATTGGACATGGGCTGGAGAGATGGCTTAGTGGTTAAGGCACCTACCCGCCAAGCCTAAGAACGCCTGTTCAATCTCCAAGTCCCACGTTTAGCCAGATGCAAAGTGACACAATGGCGCAATGCCGTGCTTGCCCACAAGGGGGTGCATGCATCTGGAGTTCGTTCACAGCGGCTGAGAGGCTGCTGGCATGCCCATTCTTTTTCTCTGCCTCTTCCTCTCTCTCTCAAAATAAAATAAAATAAAACAAAACACTGGGCACTGGAACTCAGTGCTGAGAGAAGGACATGCCCCCTTGCACCAGGATGGCACGTTAGCACTACTTCTGGAGACCGTCGCAGGCCTTGCCCTGTGTATGTCTGGCTGCTCCTGATTTGTATCCTTTACAGTAAAAGTGCAGTGTACTCCTAACCCTGAGGGGTCCTGGGAATGCTCAGATGTGTACCCAGTCAGACATGGAAGTGGCCTGTAGACCCAACAAGGTGTGGTTGGAGTCTAAAGGGAGGCTAGACTTGAACACAGCACTTTACCTTGACTTATAGGGTCTGCCTTGCCTCCTGGGGGTCACTGCCAGCCCAAGCTGGTGTTGGAAAGAATGCTGTTCCTTATAATTTCCCGCTGTGCTTCCCACATGACCTCCCACCCCAGCTGCTCTCTAAGACAAGAGGCTTGTAATACTGTGGTGGCTCAATGCTCCAGAATCCCAAGGCACACAGCAAGGCCGGGAACTGTGGAAGGAACCCAATGGCTGCTTTAATCCCTTAGGAAAAGAACGCTGTCTCGGAACATCTCCGGGTCTGTCTTCCAGAGTCTTTCACATCCATGTATCCTGTGCCCCTGCTACACTGGCCTCCACCCAGGGAAGCCACCACACTCTGGCCAACATGGAGGCTGATTGTTAACAGCCCATGAGCTGTCCCTCATCTTAACCCCAGATCCCACTCCTACCTACCTCTTCACAGAACACTAAGATTGTGTCCATCAAGTCCTTCAAGGACATGCTTCCAGGACATTTCCATAGACCCCAACTGCACCTTCCCAATCCCCAGCCCTGCTAGCTCAAAACCTCCAAGGGCTGCAACTGCTGAGACCCAGACCAGATCCCCCCTGGAGCCATGCCTGCCGCCTGCCTACCCTGCACTTCTGCTTTGCTATAGACTTTACTTCCTCCGACTCACACAGATGCCACTTGCCCCAGAGCTCTGCTCTAAGGGAAACACTGCCTGTGCCAAGACTGTGATTCAGTCCTCAGCTCAGCTCAGAAGTCACCTCCCCAGAAGACAGTCTCTGACCAGGTCAGTAGCCTTGTCCTTGCTCTTCTGGTGCCCCAAAGCCTTTTTCCGCCCTCAGGATTTTACAATGTGTGCAGTTCGCACATGTACCAATTAGTCCCAGGTCCCACCACAGCCTGGCCTCACCCATTCCAGCACCAGCACACAACTGGGACTCAACCTACATCGAACAAGCAGTGTACCTGACTGTCAAGAGTCCCAGGGCCTGGAGGAGTCTCTAGAGGGCTTGGCAGTTATCCCCCGGGCATCTGATATGGAAAATGCTCTTCCCCTCACATCTCCAACCAGACCTCTGCCCGCTCCCCACTGCCCTGTGCATCAGACCATGTGAACTTGGGAACCTTACTTTCCTCCTCTTCCTCCAGTTCCTCCCCTGGGTAACCAGGCAGGGGGGGCTCAAAGGCTTCAGGATACGAGGGCTCCCCCAAACTATCATAGGAGTCTTCTTCTGAGGATCCAGGAGAGGGGACCATCGTCATCACATCACCGCCAGGAGCAGGGAGAGACAAAAGATTGGTTAGACGGTCCCTTGGCCTCTGGCGTGAAGCTCCCTCTGTCAATGCTCCCAACCTCCACCCACCGAGTGCGTCCAGAGCGATGAGGAAAAGGGCTGGGGAAATGACTCTGGGGGCAAAGCACTTGCAGATACCCAAGCCTGAGGACCTACACTTGGATCCCCAGCACCCACATAAACATGCCGGGCATGGTAGCACGTGCCTGTAATGCAAGGGCTGGGGAGGTGGAAACAGGAGCAGCGCCAGGGCTTAGTGGCTCATTAATCTAGCTCAACCAGTGAACTCTACAGTCAGTGAGAAACCCTGTCTCAATCACGTGAAGACTGACTGAGTAGAACACCTAATGTCCTTATCTGGGCTCCATATTCACGTGCACACACACATGCATGAGCACGAGCCACACACATAAACATACATATACACCATTCACACCAGAAAAAAAAAAAAGTGAGGCAAGAAGCTGGGGCACAAGATGGGCAGTCCAACCCTCTCTCTCCAAGACAAGTTATGTCAGAGAGCGGACTCAGATGACATCTCTTTTCTGCCCTCCAGAGAGGCCAGGCCAAGCTTGGTAAAGGCAAGGCACACCCCCAGTGACAAAGCCACGAACCCTGTACTTACCCATCTCTGGATCACAGGGCAGTTGCAGTGCTCCCTGAGAGGAGGGGTCCATCTTGGCCATGCCCACTGTCCACACCATGGCAGCTACAGGAGGAGGAAAGGGTCATACCTCAGGTGGTGTTCATGGGAGCTGCCCCTGACCTGGGGGAGGGGAGCCAGTCTTTATTCCAAGAAAGTCTACATGGCCCCTACCTCCTACGGCTATCTGATCATGTTCGGTTGTTAAAGGTCCAGGGGCTGGGGGTCCAGGCTTACTGGCTGGGTGAGGGCAGACAGTATCACTTCCTGTCTGCCTTTTTTGACCTTCTAAATAATGATGACAATGAAAACTATGGCAAAAAAAAATTCCCTCATAACAAAATGCAACCATTTGGGGCTGGAAAGATGGCTTAGCAGTTAAGGCGCTTGCCTACAAAGCCTAAAGACCCAGGTTCAACTCCTCAGAACCCAAAGACACACAAAGTGATACATGCACACAAGGTGGCGCACACATCTGGAGTGTGACTGCAGTGACTAGAGGCCCTGGCACACCAATTCTCTCTTATAAATTTTTTTTTAAAGGGGCTGGAGAGATTGCTCAGTGGTTAAGCCTTTCTGTGAAGCCAAAGAACCCAGGTTTGATTCCTCAGAACCCACATAAAGCCAGATGCACAGGTGGTGCATGCATCTGGAGTTCATTTGAAGTGGTTGAAGACCCTGGCATGCCCATTTTCTCCCTCTATCTACATCTTTCTGTCTCTCAACTAAATAAAAATAAAAAAGTACAATCATTTTGTGTGTGTTGGGGGGGCATGTGGATGCTGGTGTGCATCTGGAGGTCAGAGGCCAACCTCAAGGTATGCATTCTAGCCTTCCACCTTGTTTGTACCTGTGAAAACCAGATAGGCAGCCCATGAGCTTCAGATTTTCCTGTCTCTGCCACCAATGTAATTCATTGCTATAGGTTTACTGGGACTGCAGACGCACAGGTGCACCATGTCTGGCTTTTACTTGAGTTCTGGGGATCAGATCCCCAGAAGTTCAGATCATCAGGCTTGCACAGCAATGCTTGTAACCACTGAGTCCTCCTTGGTTCATAAAATAAGCTTCAGTGTGAAGCTCACTAATGCTATGTATTTACCGAGAGACGGATCCCAGCCCTTTTCATCTTGCAAAACTGAAAACCCAAACCTACTGAACTCCCCCTTCCTTCCTACTTCAGCCCTGGTAATCACCATCCATTCTGTTGCGTCTCCTGCTTTGACTGCTGTGATCACACAGTACTTGTCCCTTTGCCACCACTTATGTCACTTAGCATAATGTCCTCAAAGATGATCCATGTTGCAACCTAAGTCTGAATTTTCTTCCTATTTTTTTTTTTTTGGTTTTGCGAGGTAGGGTCTCACTCTGGCCCAGGCTGACCTGGAATTAACTATGTAGTCTCAGGGTGGCCTCGAACTCTCTGTGATCCTCCTACCTCTGCCTCCCGAGTGCTGGGATTAAAGGCATGCGCCACCACGCCCAGCTCTTCCTCTTTTTTTTTTTTTTTTTTTTTTTTTACTTATTTGCAAGCAGAGAGAGAGAGAGAGAGAGAAAGAGAGGGGAAAGAGACCCAGAGAAAATGGGCATGTTAGGGCCTCTAGCCATTGCAAATGAACTCCAGATGCATATGCCCCTTGTGCATCTGGCTAACGTGGGGTCACGGGGAATCAAACCTGGGTCCTTTGGCTTTGCAGGCAAACGCCTTAACCGCTAAGCCATCTCTCCAGCCTCCTGAATTTTCTTCTTTGAAGGCAAAATATTATTCCATTGTATGGAAATACCACATTTTGTTCATTCATTCACCCACTGGTAGACATTGAGCTGCTTCTAGCTCTGCATTACCGTGACTAATGCTGTCCTGAGCAGTGTGAAAGCGGGTGTTTCAATCCTGAGTATGTGTGCACACTGAGGACTGCTGGATCACGTGGCACTCACTGAACTTTCTCTCTCCAGCTTGGACTCTCTCCTGAGTTCCCAACTCAGTGTCTCTTACTGTCCATTGGGAATCTACACTCCACACCCTCAAAGCCCATGCTTGACTCCCAACCTGTCCTGATGCCCGACTTTCCTTTCTCGGCAAAAGGCAGTCCACCTTTCCTGCTCAGACACAAAGCACCGCCATTATCCTTGCCTATCATGACCATTCCTGTCTGCCTATGAACAACCCTGGCCAATTCTGCTTGCGAAACGCCCCAGAATTCACCTCACCTAATATTTTCTACCGCTGTTCCCATGCAAGTCCCTCCTCCCCTTCCTGTGTTGTTTCTCAGCCTTCACACTGGCCTGGGACTCTGGCTTCTGCCCTCGCCCTCATAACAATTTGTTCTCTACTCAACAAGCTGTGTGGTCATGTTAAAGGGTCACATGAGGTCAGCCTCAAACTTTCCACTGGTTCACCTCTCCTGTAGGAACGAAAGCCAAAGTGTCAACATGGCCTGCAGGGCTCACATTGTCAGGGCCTTCCCCTCTGTCCTAGAGGCACTGCTTGAGGACACCTGGCCCAGACCTACCTCGAGAGCCTTTGCACTTACGGCTGTCCCTCTGACCAGGGGCACTAACTCGTACCTTCCACTATTACACAGGGCTCCCTGAACACCTTTTACAAAACCACCTTCCCCCACTAGCCTGAGGTCTTGTGTCTCTGCCCCTCCTCTGGTCTTCAACAGCACACTCACTACCTCCTCACTCATGTGTGACTACTTCTGTAGTTTGCCTCCCCTCCTCTGCCCTCAAGGAAAGCTCTAGCCTGGGGCATTCAGGTTTCCCAGCACCATCTCAATGTCCCCATACTCGTGCCCTGCCCATCCTCAGAAACATGCCTGCAGTGTGCTTTCGCACCATGCTGGAAATTCTCCACTACCAGCTTGACTCTCGACTATTAGCTAGCTTGCAATCACTTCATTAACAGTTTCCGGGATACCCTGAGGCACCCAGAATCACAGGCACCACACTTAAATAGGCCCACCATCAACAGAGGGGGCCACCACCACGATAATGTACAAGTTCCGTGAGCCCCAGTCCACATGGTCTTGCTTCCTACTGGACTTCCATGACAAGCACAAAGCCAAACACCAAGTAGAGACTTGATGCAAAGTAAGAACATCTGTTAAAATGCATGCATATGTCCACATTCCTCTGCATGAACCCCCAGACCAGGGGTGATACTTGTGCCTTCCCTTCAGAGGTGACTAGCTTCCATTAGCTAAGCTCCTGTCTATGTGGTCCAGGGAGAAACACCCTCTGCCACCAGGAAGGCCCCTTTCAAGTCCCTCCTCAGGAGCTACGGGGTGAAACAGTGGCTGAAGGAATCCCAAGCAGCAGGTCAGTACATGACGGGTGGGATTGTGGTCCCAGGGTTTCCCATGCCCCTCAGACACCTTTTCCGGTATGACTTCCCAAGCTTCCTTTGGACAAGATACTGCCTATTATAGTTTCTGGACCCTCCTAGGATCACCACGGCAAGCTTAGCACCTTTGGTCAGGAAAGAGTACATGTCTCTTGTAAATTTCTGAAAGCCATGGCTAAGTCCCTTGTCCCCACCACAGGCTACTTGCTAACTACATGGTCAGGGAGCGGGACAGGGCCACTCACATGAGTATATCAGGGCAGGAAATATGGGCTCATTTCTCTCCTGGGCAGTTTCCACCAGCATCCTCAGTGGCCCTTTGGGGCATAGCACTGCCACAAGATCTGAGAAAAACAGAAACATTGTTGTCATGTTAAAAGAGACTTACTCTCAAGAAGCCCCAAGAAGAGGCAGCTTTCTATCACCAGGAGCCTTAGGTGAACTCCCAGGTGCACCTTGCTGCTGGACTAGTGTCCCACACCAACCACTTTCCTGTCATAATCTACAACCTATACTGGCTGGAGCCAGAGAGAGTAACTGTTAAAACCAGGAAAAACAGCAGCCTAAGATAGAAGACAGGTTTGGAAGTCCCACTTCTCTGAGTCAAATTCATTATCCTTAAAATAAGAGTGGGCTGGAGAGATGGCTTAGTGGTTAAGGCGCATGCCTGCAAAGCCCAAGGACCCCAGTTTGATTCTCCAGCACCCACGTAAGCTAGATGCACATGGTGGTATATGAGTCTGGAGTTCGTTTGCAATGGCTAGAGGCCCTGGTGCACCCCTTCTCACTCTCTCTCTTTCTTCCCCCTTTCTCTGTGTCAAATAAATAAGAGTTACCAGCCAACACTGGAGATGGCAATTGTGCTAATGCTAATTACACAGCAGCTGACAACCTGGGTGACTTACGGGCAATATGCCCTATAATACACTTGGGCCTGGGATAAGGAACCCACAGCTCTCAGCGTGCCAGCTGCTCATTCATGCATGACTTCATCAGCATGTTGGCAGTAGGACTGTGGTCACTTATGGGGTTTGCTCCTCAAGTCCCACGGGTCCACAAGACCTGTGCTTCACAGAGAAGAGTCTCCTGGAAAGCCTTTTTAGGACAGAAGGTGAGTGTCCCCCACCTGCCATCCCATCTGTTCTACGGGAGTCTGAAATGTCCCCCACAGGCTCGGGCTTTGAATGCTTATGAGCCCAGCTGGCGATGCTATTTTTAAGAGGCTTGACAAGGTAAGGCCCTGGCTGGAGGAAGTGGATTATTAGGATTGGGCCTCTGAAGGTTATACTCAGCCCCTGGTTCAGATACCCTCTCTGCTTCCTGACCTGCCACGATGTGAGGAGCCTCTGTCACACATAGGCACTGAGCCAATCCACTCTGTCTTTCCCACGACCACGGACCAACACACCCTGAAACTGTGACCAAAATAAGCCCTTTCCCCATAAGTTGTCTCTGTCAAGTATTTTGGTCACAGCAATACAAAAGTAACTAAGGCACCACCACTGCAGCAGCACAACGGGCTCACAATGGACTCAGCCTCGGACACGGCCCCTGCCCTCCCCAGGCCCATGCCACCTACCGTACACAGAGATGGCGCCCAGGATGACCCAGGCAGACCACTCGGGCAGGTACTTGATGAACACCAGAGCCATGAGTGCGCTGATCATGATGAGGTAGGCCTGCTGTAGCACCAGCGGCCCCTTCCAGTGGATGCACACCATGCCCACTGCCCCAAAGTTCCAGACTGCCAGGAAGAGGGTGGGGTAGTCCATGGCCACATTGTAGGTCTTGAGGACTTCCCTGTGGACCCAAAGAAGAGCTGGGAGTGGGAGACTCGGAGGTAATGTCACACCCTGAGTTGTCTGCCACCCTCTGCTTCCTCTTCGTCATTAGTCCCAACCTGGGTTTTATTCACTGCATTGCCAGTCTCCATCTCCACTGTCCCTAGAGCAACACTCAAAAGTATTCTCTGGAGTAAGATGAAAAGCAAACTGACAGCTTGTATTGGGGGGCGGGGTGGGGGGTCCACACAACTGTGTGTGGGGCCCCACTGGAAGACCTGTGCACATGGATGGAGTTGTTAGAAGAATAAGGTCTTTGGGGCTCTGAACTGGGCAGATACAGTAAAGCAAAGGGCAAGAGGCAGCTAAGCTAGGACATCCCTAGACTTAGCCCCCCCAAAAGTAGAATTTAAACTGCAAACTGTTTCTACCTACTGGGTATTCACAGAAACCTCCGCTATGAGCTGAGCATAGTGGCGCACGCCTTTAATCCCAGCACTTGGGAGGCAGAGGTAGGAGGATCACTGTGAGTTCGAGGCCACCCTGAGACTACATAGTGAATTCCAGGTCAGCCTGGGCTAGAGTGAGACCCTACCTCGAAAAACCAAAAAAAAAACCCACTATGACAGTTTTACTTTTCAATTAGAAATTTTGTTTGTTTGTTTATTTATTTATTTGAAAGCAACAGAGAGAGAGAGAGAAAGTGGACGATAGAGAGAATGGGCACACCAGGGCCTCCAGCCACTGCAAACGAACTCCAGATGCATGCGCCACTTTGTACATCTGGCCTATGTGGGTTCTGGGGAATCAAGCCTCGACCCGGGGTCATTAGGCTTCACAGGCAAGCGCTCAACCGCCAAGCCAACGCTCTAGTCCTCACTTTTCAATTAGAAGCCAGAAGGACACCATGGCCAACCACAGAGCCTCCCCCATGTCAAAGTCTATGGCCGAGGGGCCGGAGGCCTGGGTAGCTAGAGCAGCTGACAGCTGGGGGAGCCCCCTTCCCCTGCCTGTGCTGCCCTGGGGTCCCGCTGCTCTTAGTGCCACTTACCCGAGGTAGATGTAGGTGAACAGGAACAGCAGCATCAGGGAGGACATGATCAGCCAGCCGTGGATGAACTGGACAACAAAAACACAGGGGTCACTGCACGTCCCCCCAAACCACAGGCCCCAGCTCCACTGCCAGAGCCCGGACAGCCTGCTTAGTCAGGCCGCTGTGTAGCTATGTGGGAAGACGTCAGGGGTCATCTTTATAGACGAGGAGGCCCCGCCACTCAGGGAGGTCTCTCCAGCCACTTGAAATGGTTTAGAGGCGGCGAGAATTCTGCAGGTCTGCTAACCCCTCAGCCTGTGCAGACCTGACTTTGCACTTATCCCACGGAAGGGACGTGCTGGCTGTCTCCACTCACCAGGGACCACCGGAGGCTCTAGAGAGAGATCTGGTGATGGCTCCGCTCATGAAGGTATTCCAGGGCAAAGGGAGTCAGACATCACAGACAGATCAGCAAGCAGGGATGAGGGGGCTACCCATGACTCCCTGGGAGCCATTTGGTCCAAGTGGCCAAATCAAGCTTCCAGAGGGACCAGTTTTGACTAGCAACAATGGAGAAGTCTCTTCCCCCTAAGGATCTACAAACAGGCCCTCAGATGTCCTGTCCCCTCCTCTCCTGACTGAGCACGGAGGGGACAAGGTGCGGGCTTACTTTGAACCAGGTTCTTACTTCTCCAGCCCAGCCCCCTGGGCCCCTGGTAATGACCCGGTCTGCCTCTAGCCCGGGGTCTACCTGCACATTCAGACTAAAGAAGAGGGGCTGCCTTTGGAGTCTGCTCACACACCTTATCCCAACCACCACCTGCCCCACCTGGGATATGTACATCACCTCAGAACCTCCACTGAAAGGTCACTGAATAGTTTCCAAGAGTGGCCACGTGACATCCACTGACCACAGCAGGATCAGATCAGCCAGCCCTCAGGCTATTTCTAGCTGGTTGTCAAGTGTGCTGTATGCTATGCTTTAAGCAAGTAGCCCTCCTCACCATTCCCAACATCCCCCCTTCGGTATGCAAGCCCTATCTTATTTACACAAGCTATGGTAGGCTGATAAGCTGTAGCTCAGGGACATTTCCTGATGGCTCCTCCCACAGCTCACCTCCAGGTCACCCCAGCTGTGACGGGCTAGTTCCCTCCCTGCACCATGGTCTTCTCTCCCCCTCAGCCTGCCTCTCCCCTTCTCTTCCTGCTCCATAAACACAGCTGCCAGAACAAAAATCACCATGCAATGACATGGCAGCTGTTTCAAATGAGGTAACGCTTCACTCAATTTCCTGCTGGTCTTGAAGGCTTCAAAGCTTACAGCCGGAAACCAGTGTCTAAAAGCTTATGGCACAGCCAGGTTTGGTGGTGCCTGTAATCTCAGCTGCTGGGGAGGCTGAGGCAAGATCACAAGTTCAAGGCCAGGCTGGTCAATTTTTGACCCTGATTCCAAATTAAAAACGAACAGAAAGGGCCGGAATTACAGCTCAGTGGCAGAGTGCTTGCTTAGCATGAACGAGGCCCAGGGCTCAGTCTCCATTATAGCAAAACCCAGAAAACTTATGGCACCCTTGGAGACAATGACAGCCATGACTGAGGCTAAGTCACGCGCAGCTCTCAGCTCTCCATGGAAGAGGCTCAGTCAGGCTCTGCAGGAGGTTCCAACTCAAAGGCTCCTTGTTAGGAGACCTCAAACAGACCCTGACCATCCCCATCCGAAGGAAGATGGGAAAATAAAAATCAGCTCAGAAGCTGGGTGGGTGGCGCATGCCTTTAATCCCAGAACTCGGGAGGCAGAGGTAGGAGGATCGCCGTGAGTTTGGGGCCACCCTGAGACTACATAGTGAATTCCAGGTCAGCCTGGACTAGAGTGAGAGCCTACCTCGAAAAAATGAAAAACAAAAAATGAAAAAACAACAACAAAAAAACCAAAACAACAACAACAAAAAAACCAAAAAAACAACAAAAATCAGCTCAGAACAGAAGTCTCAGGGTGAGCGAGACTAAAACAGAATTTCAGAAGAAAAACAATTAGCTTTGGGACAGGAACAGTGGGTCTGGAGGACTGCAACAAGGAGCTCAGAAAAGGGGGGACTCAGCGGCCCGGGGCTCACCTTGTAGCAACGGTACTTGTAGAGCACCACCAGGAAGATGGTCATGACCACGATGACGCTGAGCATGATGAGGGTGTTCAGCACTGAGTTGAGGAGGCGCTGGCCGACCGAGGGTGTGTCCTCAGTGAAAGGCGTGTAGATGCTGGGGAGAGCATCGGAAGACTCTCAGGGCCCGTCTGGTCTGGAACACCCCCTGCCCAAGTAACCCTCAGGCCCACCACAGAAGTCCCAGGAACCCCCCACCGCGCTGCCTGAGCCCCACTACTATCACCGTGAGCAGTCCCTATCTCTTAGCCAGCTAGCTACCCGTCGCTCTCCACATAATGAATAAATTCTGGAAGTAATTCACTGGTGCTTCCCAGCTTGTCAGGAGCTATTTTGGCTATGTCCCTCCCAAAGCCTTTCACCTGAGCCACTCAGCAGGCTTCAAGATGAAGGTGGTGGCTTTTCTGCCTACTCCTTTCTTTAAAAAAAAAAAAAAGAAAGAAAGAAAAGGGGGGATGAAGAGCTGGAGAAATGGCTTAGCGGTTAAGGCTCATGCCTGGGAAGCCTAAGGACCCTGGTTCAATTCTCCAGGTCCCACGTAAGCCAGATACACATGGTAGCAAGTTCGTCTGCAGTGGCTAGAGGCCCTGGTGCTCCCATTCTCACTTTCTCTGTCTCTTTCCCTCTCTTTGACTCTAATGAATAAATAAAATTAAAAAAAAATTTTTTTTAAAAAGGCAAGAAGTCGGGCATGGTGGCGCACGCCTTTAATCCCAGCACTCAGGAGGCAGAGGTAGGAGGAGTTCTGAGTTCAAGGCCACCCTGAGAATACAGAGTGAATTCCAGGTCAGCCTGGGCTACAGTGAAGTGAATTCCAGGTCAGCCTGGGCTAGAGTGAGACCCTACTTCGAAAACCAAAACAACAACAACAAAAAGATAAGAAAATGGGGCTGGAGAGATGACTTAGTGTTTAAAGCCCTTGGTTGTGAAGCCTAAGGACCCAGGTTCAATTCCATAGGAACCAAGTAAACCAGATGCACAAGGTGGCACATGTGTCTGGAGTTTGTTTACAGTGGTTAGAGGCCCTGGCGCACCATTCTCTGCCTTTTCTCTCTTTCCTTTCCTCCCTCTCTCTCAAATAAATTTTTTTTGGGTTTGGTTTATTTTTCGAGTTAGGGTCTCACTCTAGCTCAGGTTGACCTGGACTTTACTATGTAGTCTCAGGGAGGCCTCAAACTCACTGTGATCCTCCTACCTCTGCCTCCCAAGTGCTGGGATTAAAGGTATGCATTACCACGCCCAGCTGAGATATATATATATATTTAAAGGCAAGAAAATAAACCCAAAACTGAACAAGAAGTGGCAAAGATGTCTGAGAAGGTGCTCTATGGTGAGGTTGCCGAGAGACAAGGGGAAGGGAGGGCATGTTAGGGAAGCTCTCAGTTCTCAGTTTACTAAAACACAGGCTTGAGAAACCTTCCTCACCCGACTAGAAGTGTGTTATAAAATCATCTTGTCCAACCCCCTCATTGCACATACCCAGAGAAGAAGTGACTTGCCTGTGGGCACCTGGCGATTGGTACCGTGGCCCAGGCCCTGTCACTTAGCACACGGAGCTCAGTGCTATCAAACAAGAGCTAGCCTTCGTGCGGTCAGAGTCCACTTAAGAGTCTGATGAGTTGTTTGAAGCCTTTCATGTGTATTTACCCACTTAATTCTCCAGGGAGCCCCATTATTAAACCCACTACACAAAGAAGTGGAGGCACAGAGGTTAGAGGCGTGTGCTCAGGCAAGTCACGTGCCAGGAGGCAGTGGGTCAGAGTACGAGCCCAAGCAGCCTTTCATCACTGCTCTCTGCACGGCCACCAGCACAAAGTCACCACCCCAGCTGTCCCTTCCATGCCACCAGACGCCCAACTCACAGCTGCCCATTCTTCTCCGTGTAGAAGCGCACGGACTTGATGGTGGCCACCACTACAATCATGCACAGTGTGACAGGCACAAACAGCATGATCACATGCTTCGCCCCATACTTGAGGGTCAGCTCCTCCTCCAGGCCCGACGGCCGTCCGGGAACCCCACTGCAGATGTAGTGATCGGGGTCCTCCTCACAGTCCTCCTCGCTGTCCTGGGTCCTCTGTGGGAAACCACATGGTGAGGCTCCTCCCGTGGTGAACTGCTGGTGTCCTACAGGGATTCTCGGAAGTGGAACTGAGAAGCCAAATGTTTGTTTGTTTGTTTGTTTGTTTCTTTCTTTCTTTCTTTCTTTCTTTCTTTCTTTCTTTCTTTCTTGCCTGCTTGCTTTCTTTTAATGTATTTGAGAAAGAGAGAATGGGTGCACCAGGGCCTCCAGCCACTGCAAACGAACTCCAGATACATGCACCCCCTTGTGCATCTGGCTTAGGTGGATCCTAGGGAATAGAACCTGGGTCCTTTGGCTTTGCAGGCAGATGCCTTAACCGCTAAGCCATTCCTCCAGCCCCCCAAATGTTACTTTCTAGGTAAGAGAGGCATGAGTTACAGGTTAGGTGTGAGAGCACTGGAGGTCTCAGGACGTATGAAAAGCTTAGGACAGCGGTGTGGAGTGGAGGGAGGGAAGCCTGCGTAGCCACAGGAGGACGTATCAATGACCTTTGAACTTCCTAAGGATGGAGA
Source organism: Orientallactaga sibirica (assembly GCA_036365145.1). Taxonomy (NCBI): domain Eukaryota; kingdom Metazoa; phylum Chordata; class Mammalia; order Rodentia; family Dipodidae; genus Orientallactaga; species Orientallactaga sibirica. The sequence goes on along the minus strand of JAEOAD010000035.1, from coordinate 9,998,011 downwards.
CTCGGGATGCCACTCAACTTGTTCACATGGCCACACTGGGGAGGAAATAAGCCAAGTGAGAGGGGAAAATTAACAGCATCAAACATCAGGGAGGGGACTCTTTTAATTGGGAATAAGACACTGGGAACTGGCAGAGGAAGAAATTACTCGCAACCTTTTGCTCCACAAAATGCAAATTTACAGCTCTGGGCTAAAGGGACTAAATGGAGCCCAGCATCTGGGATGACCTGGGCTCCAGGCAGTTGGGAAAGGATAAATGAGCAGTAGGTGGGTAGAGCGAGGGAGGGTGGGACGCTGGCCTGACAGAGGCTGCCACAAATCCCGAGAAATTTCTTTCGGAAGTGTGGCAATTCAGGGCCACAGGCTGCCTTGTGAATGAGGTAAACAGCCAAAATAAAGAGCCACAGGAAACAAAACTGATAGCGGGATCGTTGCTTCAGAATCAGTTCTCTGTAGAGAGCTCGGACTGGGATGTTCACTTGAGACAGGGCAGCACTGAGAGGAAAACGCGCAAATACCTCAGGAGATAGGAGAAGAGACTATCAGGAAGAGTTAGCAGTGACCTTGACCTGTGAGCGCCCGCCCACTGGAGGCTCAGAAGTTGTGCACAGGGAGAATGGGGAGAAAGGAGCTCAGATTTCAACCAGGGGGATTATGGATGGCTGGAAGAAAAACGTACTTATGTGACATGGAAATGTTTTTAGTTACTGGAATAACCAATACAGAATGGGATTTAGGTAACTTCAGATGTTGTCTGCCTGGCCAGGAGGGAAACAAACCGTAAGGCTGACTGACTCCACAGACTATTCAGTTCCTATGCTGGAGCTGCCTTCAGTCAGGTCATGGGCAGCCGCCCCTCCCGGCGCAATAAATAGTCAAATCTGACTCAGGTGGACTCAGCTCTGGGTCACCTACCCAAAGCCTTCCCTTCCAATAGCTTTTCCTCCTTCCATCCTCATACTTCTGGTCACCTGTTCCAGCTTCCAAACACCCAAACTCATGGCAACCTGGAAACAGCAGCCTGCATTGAAAGGTAAGTCCAGGGATTGGAGTGGAGAGCATCAATCCATCCACCGAAAAGCCCATTTTAGACTGTAAATGTGCAGTCCATGAGCAAGCCCCTGCAGACAGAAGGTTCGCCATGGAAGACGGCTCTTCCTTTGGCCAATTCTCATGCTTATTCCAAGCTTCATGAGTGGCAGGCAGAATGCCTGGTTTGATCTATGGGTTAGTTAGTTTCCCACATGAGATAGTTCAACTTATAAAGAAAAAGGGGTTTCTTAGGTTCACATTGGAGTCTTCAAACCATGACTGATTTGGACCTGCAGTACCAAGCAGAAATATACTGAGGAAACTGGATGTGGTGGCACATGCCTTTAATCCCAGCACTCTGGAGGAAGTGGTAGGAGGATTGCTGTGAGTTCGAGCCCACCCTGAGACTACATAGTGAATTCCAGGTCAGCCTGAGCTAGAGTGAGACCCTACCTTGAAGAGCAAAAAACAAAACAAAACAAAACAAAACAAAACAAACAAAAAAAAAAACAAGAAATATACAGAGGAGCCTCACTTCACAGTCAGGACATGAAAGCAGAGGAGGAAGGGGTTGGGGCCCTACAATTTCCTTCAAAGGAATGCTCCCCCAGTGATCAAAAGGCCTCCACTGGGTCCCACCTCTTGCATCTCTCCATGCTGCAGGCCAAGCATACGACACATGGGCCTGTGAGGGTCATCCCAGATCCAACCTTTGGCAATCCATAAGGCACTGGAATACCACAGCCCCGTTTCAAGATCAACCACTGCTGGCAGGACTTACCCACTGGGCAGCGTTCTCTCCGTCCTCCAGGCCTGGCCTGCCCTCTTGGCAGGAGCGTGCTGTGGGGCTCTCCGCTGACATCAGGGACGTGCGCTCATCGCACACTTCTTCCTCGCTGTCAGAGGCCATGAACAGGAGCATGGCCCAGCCTTGAGAAGCACCTGGAAAGAAGAACACAGAGATTATGTTCCACTTTCCTGTGAACCAAGGAAGTGGAGGGCTGAGGAGAGGACTGGAGGCACTTAACACTAGACATAGGTCCTGCCCATAACAAGCCTTCTAGACATGCGTATCAGACAGCTGCTCTAAAACAGGAATCCCCGACAGCTACCATGAGGCTTCTATATGCGGCCTTGCATGGGAATGATGAGGGATACTCATGTCACATGGGGTGAAATGCCCAACCAGAAAAGCCAAGGCTACTCTGAACTGTCAACATGTTTATTATTTTATTTATTTTTATTTATTTATTTATTTTTATTTATTTTTTGGAGAGAGACACAGAGAGAGACAGAGAGGGAGAGGGAGAGAGATAGAGAATTAGGTGTGCCAGCAGTCTCTCAGCTGCTGCGAACGAAATCCAGATGTGTGCGCCCCCTTGTGGTCAAGTGCGGCATTGCGTCCTTGCGTCACTTTGCATCTGGCTAAACGTGGGACCTGGAGATCGGAACCGGGTTCTTAGGCTTAGTAGGCAGGCTCCTTAACCGCTAAGCCATCTCTCCAGCCCTGTCAACATGTTTATTCATTCGATCAACAAACATCTGTGGAGAAACTAGCCAAAGACTGTGCTGGACTCTGGCGATAGAAAGATGAATGAGAAATGTTCTTGTCCTAAGGTGCTCACCAAGAGGCAGAGAAAGATAAAGCAGGGACTTTATCTCAGAGACCAGAAATGCTTCCTGGAGCCATGGTGGAAACAAGTTCTTGCTGGTGAGGCAGCAGGTGGGTCAGGGCTAGGGAGGTCTGGAGGGGGCTCATGTCACCTCAGGGACAGTCATGTGTTGTTAAACATAATCAGTCTGTCATAAGACCACAAAGGGAAGGGACAGAATCCAGAAGGATGCAGAGGTGACCTGATGGGTGTGGGGGATGATCTGATGTCTGGGACAGAATAAAGGACAGAACTCAGGCTGGACTAAGATAAGGAAGGACTGAATTAGATCCAGAAACCCACAGAGTGTCTGTGGGTTACAAAGGGGATGCCGGGGTTGGAGAGATGACTCAGTGGGTGAGGTGCTTGCTGTACAAGTGTGGGGACCTAAGTTCAGATCCCCAGAACCCATACAAAAGCTGGTATGGAGAAGCACCCCAGGAATCTCAATGCGGAAGAAGTAGAGATAAGATTCTTTTCTCAAGTTAAAAGAATTAATGTGTGCATGGCATTGTGTGTACGTATGCAGTGTATGCACATGCATGTGTAGATGTGCATGTCCTGTACACATCCACGAGGAAGCCGGGGGGTGATGCTGGGTGCCCTCTCCTGCCACTCTACCGTCTCACTTCTCTCAGTCTCTTGGTGAACCTGGATCACCCTGGCGTTGGGTTAGACTTGCTGGCTAGGAAGCCCCAGGGATCCTCCAAGATGGGAAGATCTCCAGGGCTTTCCAGGTAGGTAGCCAGAATCAACCCTTTCCTCCAATAAGGGGCTTTTGGTTAGGTGTTCTGAGCCAGCAACGGGAAGTAACTGCTACACCTAGCCTACTCAAGGCCATTGCTTCTATCCCCAGTACCACAAAAATAAACGAGTAAAAAGCAGAGGCTACATTTGGAAGGCTGAGGCAGGAAGACTCTCATGAATTCAAGGCCAGCCTGGACTACAGTTCTGAGTGAGTTCCCAATCAGCCTTGACCACACAGTGAGATCCTGTCTATAAACTCAAAAGTAACAGCTGGGCATGGTGGTGCACGCCTTTAATCCCAGCACTCGGCAGAGGCAGAAGTAGGAGGATTGCTCCAAGTCCCCAGGTCAGCCTGGGCTAAAGTGACAACACCCTACCTTGAAAAATCCAATAAAATAAAATGAAGTAAGCAAAAATTTAAAACTAAACCCCAGAGGGGCAGCCATCACAAACTGCGGACTACATTTTCTCAAGCTAAGTGAGTTACCAGATTCCATTGGCAAGAGTGCCTTAGATGGGACCCAACAACACTGGGGTCTTCTCATACTGTGTTAGTGTGAACATTCTGTTCATTGTGGGTGTGAGGTCACGGGTTCCCATCTCTCTCCTGTGATTTATCTTAGCAGAGACAAGAGAGGCCTGACTGGGAATCCTTATATCTTTACAAGTTCAGACCCACAGGGGCCACAGCTGCTGCTTCCTCTAGACCCCCATGTGGCAATGCATAGAAGTGGATAAACAAAGCAAGGAAGCTTCTTTAAAGCTCATGGGAAAGAGGGAACAGGAGAAGTAGGACGCCACAACCTGTCTCAGCTTCCCTGATGTCGGTGAGTGACGCAATAGGGAGGGTGACCTTAAAGAAGGGCTGGCCCTCCCTTGTGACACTGGGCTGTCATCATCATACCTACGTGCTGATCTGTACACGGGTTTGGCTTCATCAGGGCCTCACAGCTCTCTGGAAAGAAAATTGTTCACACATATGTTTGACCACTGAGATACACACCCAAGTTGGGCTGGAGGTATATATAGCTCAGGAGCAGAGCACTTGCCTTGCATGACTGAGGCCCCAGATTCCATCCCCAATCCTGACCTAGGACCCAGGCTGACCTAGGACTCAGCAATGCTCCTACCTCAGTGTTCCTAGTGCTGGATTAAAGGTGTGAGCCACCATACCTGGCTAAAGTTTACTCTTTGTTTATTCTCTCTCTCTCCCCTCTCTTTTTCTCAAGGTAGGGTCTCACTCTAGCTCAGCTGACCTGCAACTCACTCTAGTTCCAGGCTGGCCTCAAACTGACAGCAATCCTCCACCTCTGCCTCCCCAAGTGCTGAGATTAAAGATGTGCACCACCACACCTGTTTTTGTTTGTTTTGTTTTGTTTTGTTTTGTTTTGTTTTGAGACAGGGTCTTACCATGTAGCTCAGGTTGGCCTCAAACTCCTAGCAATCCTGTCTCAGCTCCCAAGTACTGAGATAACAGGCATGATCCACCACCATGCAATGCAGATGAGCCGGGCATGGTGGCATACACCTTTAATCCCAGCACTCGGGAGGCAGAGGTAGGAGGATCTCTGTGAGTTCAAGACAACCCTAGGACTCCACAGGTCAGCCTGGGCTAGAGTGAGACCCTACCTTGAAAGAACAAAAAACAAACAAACAAAAAATACAGTCGATGGGGCTGGAGAGATGGCAAAGCCTGACGGCCAGGAGTTTGATTCTCCGGTACCTATGTAAAGCCAGAACTCACATAAAAGAGGGACACCATAGCAGGTGTCTTTAATATCAGTGTACCTGAGAGAGAAGAGAGGCAGAGAAAGGGGAATTTCACCGAAGCTCGAGGCCCGCCTCGCCTGGGGAATGAATGCAGGAATGAACAACTAGAGACCTTGCCTCAAGCATGGCAGAAAGCCAGGACCCACACCTGAAGCTGTCCTCTGACCTCCTCATGCAAGCTGTGGCACACGTCATACACACGAACATGCACACACATATTATACGTGCACAACCAAAAACTTCCTGAGCTCCAGGAAGGCGTTGGTGCCTCCTTCCCCACTAGCCTCCCATCCCCACTGTGCGGCACTGTCTGGCAGAGATGCAGGGATGCTAGTGTACACAGGAGCTGGGAAGGAAGAGGAGCGGAATAGTAAATTCCTCCGACAAAGCCCACTGTGTGGGAGGACGAGGGACAGCGAGATGTCAAGTACCACCGGGACAAGCTGTACTACCCTTACTAAGAGCAGGAACACCCAGAAGCCATAAAAACACACACTTGGATCTTCAAGTAGTACTTCTTTGAATTTGTCCTGAGAAAAAAGATCCGTACAGAAGATGTGTGGTTACTTGAAATTGTGAAAGCAAAAAGGGATGAAATTTCTGAATCTATCCTCTGACACAGCAGTCCCTCCTTATCTGCAATCCCACTTCCTGTGGAATTTGGACTGTGGCCCAAAATATTAGATAAGTAACTTCCCTACAGTATATGGTTCCAATTATTTATTTCATTGTTATTTTTGTTCTCCTCTTACTATGCCTAATTTATAAATTCAAACTTTATCATAGGTGTGTATGTATAGAAAAAACCCTTAATTTACTCTTTTCAGCATCTTTTCACTGGGAGTCTAGGTGCGGATCCTTCCCAGATAACAAGACTTACTTTCCATCCATCTGATAGGGAGTATTGTAGGGCCACAAAAGTCTTACCTCAAAAGACATGAAATAACATTCAAAATGAAGTTAAATTTTTAAATGTATATTTATTTTTAAACTTCTATTTATTTATTTATTTACTTGAGAGAGCAAGAGAGGGAAAGAGGCAGAGAGAGAAAGAGAGAGAGAGAATGGGCGCACCAGGGCCTCCAGCCACTGCAAACGAACTCAATACATGTGCCCCCATGTGCATCCGGCTGACGTGGGTCCTGTGGAATTGAACCGACGTCCTTTGGCTTTGCAGGCAAACTCCTTAACCACTAAGCCATCTCTCAGCCCCTTAAATGTATATTTATTTACTCACAAGTACAGAGCCTCTTGCCACACTAGGAATGAACTCCAGACACAGGCACCTTTGTGCATCTGGCTTAACGTGGGTAATAGGGAACAGAACTTAACCAGCAGGCTTTATAAGCAAGCACTTTTAACTGCTGAGCCATCTCCCTAGCCTGAAAAACATTTTAAAATATTTATTTATTTACTTGAGAAAGAGAGAGGATGGGCACACCAAGACCTCTAGCCAGTGCAAGTGGACTCCACATACATGAGCCACCTTGTACATCTGGCTTACTTAGGTACTGGAGAATCAAACCTGGGTACTTGGGCTTTGCAGGCAAGTACCTTAACTACTAAGCCATCTCTTCAGGCCCAGAAGTTAAATTTAACAGAACATAAATTTTCACATAATCATCTGTATTTCTTTCTTTTCTTTTCTTTTCTTTTCTTTTTTTTTTTTTTTTTTTTTTTTTTTTGGTTTTTCGAGGTAGGGTCTCACCACTCTGGCCCAGGCTGACCTGGAATTAACTTTGTAGTCTCAGGGTGGCCTCGAACTCACAGCGATCCTCCTACCTCTGCCTCCCAAGTGCTGGGATTAAAGGCGTGTGCCACCACGCCCGGCCATCTGAATTGTTTTAAGATTTATTTTTATTTATTAGAGAGGGGGAGAGTGAGTAAGAATGGGCACACCAGGGCCTCTAGCCAGATGAGCCATCATGTACATCTGGCTTATGTGGGACCTAGAGAATCAAACCTGGGTCCTTAGGCTTTGCATGTATGCACCTTAACCGCTAAGCCATCTCTTCTGCCCCCTCATCTGAATTTTTTTAGCAAGAAATATTAGAAAACATTAAAGGTGGTTATTTTTAGGCTGGATGGGATTGTAGATGACTTTTACATTGTGCTTTTCTGTATTTCTCAAGTTTTTATAAAAAAGATGAAGAGCATCTGTACTTTTTCCAAGCTGCTGAATTTTTTTTTTCAAAGTAGGGTCTCATTAGACCAGGCTGACCTGGAATTCAGAATGTAGTCTCAGGGTGGCCTGGAACTCACAGCAATCCTCCTACCTTGGCCTCCCGAGTGCTGGGATTAAATGTGTGCACCACCTCGCCCAGCTTGCTGAATGTTTTTAAAAGGAAACACTAGACAGCAACACTTAGGATCTCTCCCCCTCCCAAATCACCTGCCTGGCCCAGGAAGACCCATGGGAATCCAGAAAACCCACTAGGACACCCCCCCCCCCTTATTTACCAGCTACTTCTGTTTCCTTTTGGAATTCCCGAGAGCCGGGCCTGCAAGGCTTCTAAGACTGTATTGCAGCTTAACAGCACTGAAGTCCTTGGGGGGAAAAAAATCACCGTGTAACAAGCAGATACACAACCTTGCTGGATGTGCGTGCGTCCACAGCAGAGTGACGCACGGAGCTCCAGAGGGAGCCTGACTCAGCGCAGGTGGGGGTGGGGCTGGAGCCTCTTCCAGGCTGACATCAAACTCCATCAAGCACCTACCAGAACCAAGGGCCCTCAGGAAACCCCCAGAGGGGCTGAGAGAGAAGAGGGGGAGTGAATCCAGGGGACAGACTAGCCCTGGAAGCCTTTCTCCTGCACTGCACTGTGCTGTAGCCTGTTAAACTGCTGACCCGGAATCGAAATGCTGATTAGCTGAACCCAAGGAGCCTGACCCCAGAAGTTCTCCAACTCACTGGTGCCAGCAGTTCCTGCAATTATCACGGAAAACCCAGTGACCTAATTCCTTGACCTTCTTTTCACTGCACAAAAAAAAAAAAAAAAAAAAAAAGAGCAAAGGTTTGTCTTAATATTTAGAAAACATGTGGCCCTGGTAGGAAAGAGATTTTAAAATGCCACCGCAAACTCCAGTGCGTGGTGGAAAATAATGATCCGAAAGTGAACTGTGAGCTGCTACTCTTGCCACAAGCACAAGGGTCTACAGAGAGGGCTGGCTCCCCCAAGGGCCACCAGAACAATACCCCGGGCTTTAAAAAGTTACCTTCTATGATCACATGGCTTCTGCCTGGTATTCCCATGACTCCTAGAAAGTTCTGCCTTCCTCTATGCTAGGGAAGAATTAATCAGTCAGGCAACACCCTGAGAAACCCCATGACTTCTCTGCCCATCTCTCTTTCCCAGTACCTCATGATGCATTTGTCTGATCCACACAGACCCCTATCATAACACACACCACTTGCTGGATGGTTCTTCCCAACTCTGCGAGAGCTCAGTCGGAGCTGGGGCCAGAATCCCAGACTACAGGCTCCAGAGCCACCTGATCCACAACCCAGGTTCTAAATGAACTTCCATCTCTTTCCCTCTGGAAGAACCTGGGCTGGGGCAATTTCACTCATTTGCTGAATTAAACTGGGAGAAGAATATTTGTAGGGAAGAGGCAGGAGAAGCCCCCAGCATACCACCCTCAAGTGGGACATAGAATTTTTTTCCTTTATTTAAAAATTTTTTTAAAATTCATTTGCAAACAGAGAGAGAGAGAGAAGAGCCAGGGCCTCTAGCCACTGCAAACAAACTCCAGATGCATGTGCCCCTTGTGTATCTGGCTTACATGGGTCCTGGATCCTTTGGCTTCACAGGCAAATGCCTTAACTGCTAAGCCATTTCTCCAGCCCTTTTTTTTTCCCCCTTTAAATGGGACAAAGGACCAGCGGTCAAAGACAGAGACAGTGGGGCTGTGAGCCACATATTCCCTGACTGTGTGGCCTCAGACAATACAAGGAGACAGGCTCCATTTCCTCCTCTGTGAAGGCAGACTAGGCGTACCTCACAAGAGAATATGGAAACTGAATGGATGTGTAGTGTTGGGCCACCATAGGTGTTCAATCAATGGAAGTTGGAAGTTATAATGAAGATGACATGGGGGGGGGCACTGAGAAGGAATGACAGAAGCCTGCAGGTACCCTTCCTGGGAAGTTAGGGATCTGTTAAGCCACCAGATATAGACAGAGGAATACAAAGTCCAAGTCCCAGGAAGAGATCCTGTTTCCATCCAGACTCAGCCTGGTAGCAGGAACATTTTGTCAAAGGAGAGGGCATATCCACAGGATGATGTCAAAATGTTGAAGAGGCTGGGCATGGTGGCGCACACCTTTATCCCAGCACTCAGGAGGCAGAAGTAGGAGGATCGCTGTGAATTCCAGGCCAGCCTGAGAACACAGAGTGAATTCCAGGTCAACCTGAGCTAGAGTGAGACCCTACCTCAAAAAAAAAAAAAAAAAAAGAAAAATGTTGAGGCTATTGAAGGCCTTATTTCACAGTTAGAGAAACTGAAGTCTGAGATGAGGCAGGAGTGTAGGGGGATGTAAAAAGAGTCAGATGAGGGCCTAAAACCACAGCCACAGTTATGACTCAGGTCTGCAGACCGTCTACAGCAGAGGCCTCCCTACCCCCTCAGTCCTATGAGGCTCAGGCATAGAGTGGCCAGGCAGCCAGCACAGAGCCACACCTCAGGGGCTCTCTGGAAGCACACTCACATTTACAAGGCACATGTCTTTGCCCATTCCCAGATCATGCCAGCTTAACACTCTTAAGCCCTTCTGGTTCCCATACCCCTGGCTCCAGCCCCTATCCATACACTGCAAGTTGGTGTGGCCCAGAGGTGCCCACCTATGGCAGCGAGGGAAGGGAACAGGGTAATGCTTCCCTGGGCCAGTTCCAAAGAGAGATGGCAAATGTTAACAGAACTAAAACACCTAAGATACAATTTATGAAAGGGAAAGGTTTGCTTTAGTTCTACAAGCTTTAGTCCACGCTTGGCTGGGTGGGGAGCTTGCAGGCTGTGGTGAACCGCTATAACAGGAGTGTATAATGCAGGAAAACTGCTCACTAAGTGGCCAGAAAATGAAAGAGATGACACAGACACACTTTCAGTGACTGTACAACTTCCCACCAGACCCCACCTTCTGAAGGTTCCACTTCCTCCCAATAGTGCCACTTGGCGAGCAAGCCTTTAACACAGGCCTGAGAGTCACTCATGATCCAAAACATAGCGTTAGCACACTCTGAAGGCATGACATTAACAGAAGAAACAAAACAGAAGCCAGACAAGCTGCTTATCTGAGTACGTTTCTGCAGAAATTTAGAAAAAGCCGGCAATAGTGATGTCATTTTAGGAGCCTTACATCATTACGGTTCCTCAAAATGTCTATAATTGCCGGGTGTGGTGACACACACTTTTAATCCCAGCACTCGGGAGGTAGGAGGATCACCATGAGTTGGAAGCCACCCTGAGACTACATAGTGAATTCCAGGTCAGTTTGGGCTAGAGTGAGACCCGATCTCAGGAAAAAAAAAAAAATAGCTACAATATAATGTTGAAGTGTTTTCATAAAGACTTAATTAAAATTTTACTGTCAACTTTGTCTAAGTTTACTGAAACTTGAAAAAGTTAATTACATGAAAAAAATAAAAAAATTTAAAAGGCCACAAAAACTTCACCAATACTTGCCTCTCTCTCGGATCCTAGTACATGAATATGTGTAGGTACCTAACGTGGAGTGAAGGAAGGAAATGGATGTTCTGAAGAGCCGGATGTGGTAGCACACACTTTTAATCCCAGCATGGGGGTGGGGGGTAGTTGAAGTAGGAGGATCACTGAGTTCCAAGGCAACCTGGGACTATACAGTGAGTTCCAGGTCAGTCTGGCCTAGAGGGAGACCTTACCTTGAAAAAAAATTTTAAACATAAAAAACAAAAAAAAAGAGGAGTTATCGGGTTGGACAGATGGCTTAGTGGTTAAAGTATTTGCATGCCAATACTGACAATCTGAGTTAGAGTATCCAGTACCCATATAAAACCAGATGCACGAAGTGGCACATGTATGTGGAGTTTGTCTGCAGCAGCAAGAGGCCCTTGTGCCCATTCTCTTTCTCCCCTCTCTATCCCTCCCTCTCTCTCTTCTCTTTCTCCTTTCTTTCTTTTCTTTCTTGCCTTTCTCCTCTTTCTCTCTCTCTCTCCTTACAAATAAATAGCCACAGAGATTTTTGTTAGAAACCTGTATGCGACCTACACATACAGCTTTGGGCTCCATTTTCTTTTTCTTTTGGGTTTTGATCTTTTGTTTTGTTTTGTTTTGTTTTTTGAGGTAGGGTCTCCTAGCCCAGGCTGACCTGGAATTCACTATGTAGTCTCAGGGTGGACTTGAACTCATGGCAATCCTCCTACCTCTGCCTCCCGAGTGGTAAGATTAAAGACATACGATGTGTGCAGCCCAGATAATTTTTTTTTTTTAACATAGAATCTCATGCAGGCCAGTCTGGACTCAAACTCACTATGTAGCTAAGGACAACCTCATCCTCCTGCCTCCACTTCCCAAGTGCTAGGATTACAGGCATACATACTTTATGTGCCACCACACCCACCGGTTTTGTTTTCTTAAAAAAATTTTTTTTTTTTTCAGCCAGGTGTGGTGGCCCATGCTGGTAGTCACAGCACTGGGGAAAGGGGCAGGAGGATTGTCACCAAAACTGGCAGTTCAAGGACAGCCTAGGCTACCTAGTGAACAGCAGATCAACCAGGTTTAAATAACAAGGCCTTCTCTCTAAATAAATAAAGATAAATGCTTTTTCTTTTGGCTTCTCTTGAAGTTGGTAATGAAACTTTATAGGCAGCAGTGTAGAGACATGGGCTGGAGGAGAATGGGGGAAGCCAAAACATAAGACACAGACAATAGCAACGATGATGTTCAAATGCTGGTGCTCATGGGAGTGGTACTCAGCTTTCCCTTTTTTAAAGGGGTAGTAATAACAACTGAACCAGTGTATTTATTTATTTATTTATTTATTTTTTTTTTTTTGAGGTAGGGTCTCACTCTGGCCCAGGCTGACCTGGGAATTCACCATGTAGTCTCAGAATGGCCTCGAACTAACAGTGACTCTGCCTCCAGAGTGTTGGGATTAAAGGCATGCACTACCACACCTGGCCTGTTACTACTTTTTTTAAATTGTTGGTGTTGGGGTTTTTTTGTTTGGCTATCTGATAGGGTCTCATCACTATGCAGTGTAGGTTGGCCTGAAACTCACTATATAGGCCAAGCTGGCCTCAAACTTCCAACAATCCATCTGCTTCAGCCTTTCAAGTGCTGGGATCACAGGCATGGCTTTTGTTGAAATTCATATGATAACTGAGATAACCACTACACAGAACAGCTTTTTATCATGTATGTCTGTGGTAGTTTGAATAGATGACCCGCACCCCCAATATATTCAGTGTTTTATTTGTTTATAGTATGCATCTGCAGCCATCTGCTGGAGGCAATGTCACTGGGTGGATCTTAAGGTGTGGTGGTGGTTTGAGATGTCAATCTAAAGATATGCAAAATGTGCCTAGCTGGAGTTCCTAAGGTGTGTTGTGCTGTGTGGCTTTTGGGTTTTTCTCTCTCTTGCCTGATCCTGTGAAGGCAGGCCAGCTTCTTCTGCCATTATGGAAGTTTGCCTGGATCTATAAGTGTCAATAAATATCCCTTTCTCCATAACTGTGCCTGGTCTGGAAGTTCATCTCAGCAAACCTGAAGCTTTCTGCTACAGAAGTTGGTACCAGGAATGGGGTGAGATGAACCTGACCTGGGGTGGATGTTAGTCTTTTGGAACCTTTGTTTTGGAGGAACAGGCATGGACTTGGTGCTTGCAACTGAAGATGCCTTGTGGAGTGGTAAGCCAAGTTTTATGGATTATTCTGATGAGAGTTTGAGAATGCTAAGTGCAGACAGTATTGAACTTCGAGGCTTGGCTTTCTAAGGGGATGGAAAGACTGCAGAGGACTTTGTTGGAACTGGGCTACTCACATAAGGGCTGGCTGTGTTCTGTTGTGAAGGCCCAAAAAGTTTGATCAAGGTTAAATTTGTTATGGACTGATGTGCTTGGCTAAAGATATAGGACTGAAAGATTTAAGATTTTAAGTTGGAAAACCTCAAGCAAGTTAAAATTACAGGAACTGAGACTGGTTTTAGGTTGCTGAAGCTGCTATTGTGAAACATATTAGCAATCTTAAGGAAGATGCTTTACATTAAAACAATGGAAATGATGCCTGAAGAAAGACTGTTAGAAATGCATACTCTTTTGGAAAGAATTGACTGGAGAAGGAACCTGCTTTCAAGGCTATGATTTATTTTGTCCCTGGATTAAGAATATGGCTGTGTCCTGCATACCTGGTATTAGTTTTGGAAGCATGAAAAATGCATGGAGTGGTCATGAATTGCAGAGCTGCTGCTGAAATTCAGAATGAGGCAGGGTGTGATGCCCTGATAGGCTAGAAGAGCCTTTGGATGATGGACCATGGTTTGCATGGAGACCTGAAGATGTTTTGGATGTACCAGGACTGTGAGAGGGCTACCATGGAGTACACTGTTGACCTGGGATGGAAGTTTTCCCTGGCTACTCTGCCCAGGTGGAGGGGTAGAACTGGAAAATCTGGAGACCGTCAGTCTCTGGTTGTATTGAACTTGAACTGCAGAAGTTTGATGATTGCTGATGGTGGTTGAGTTTGCATTGTTCTAGTCTCTCTTTGCTATGCCTTATACCAGTTGAAAATGTTTACTCTGTGCCTTTATATGTTGAAAGTATTTAACTTGTTTGATTTTATAGGACTCACTATCTTAAATTGGCCAAGACCATGGGGACCTTTGAAATTGGGCTGAATATAATTTACAATGTGTGATGGGGGCCAGGGGTGGAATGTGGTAGTATGAATAGATGGTCCCCAGTATATTCAGTGTTTTATTAGTTTATAGTTTACATCTGCAGCCATCTGGCTGGAGGCAATGTCACCGGGTGGATCTTAAGGTGTGGTGGTGGTTTGAGATGTCAATCTAAAGATATGGATAGTGTGCCTAGCTGGAGTTCCTGAGGTATGCTTTGCTGTGTGACTTTTGGCTTTTTCTCTCTCTTGTCTGGTCCTGTAAGAGCAGGACGGCTTCTTCTGCCATTATCGAACTTTGTCTGGATCTATAAGCTTCAATAAATCCCTTCCTCCATAACTGTGCCTGTCTGGAAGTTCCTCTCAACGAACCTGAAGCTGTCTGCTACAATGTCCAACTCCTAAAACATGGCATGTCACATGGTTACTAACTGACAACTTGGGCCAAGGCTGGTAAGAGAAACTCATGTGGGGCTATGAGCAGCCAAGGGAGGCAGAATGAGTGAGTGCAGGTATGACACTGTCCCAGGCCTTCAGGCACAGCAAGCAGCAGCTCTAGCCCGACTTTCTCACATTCCCATCTTCTTCCTGGCCATCTCAGATAGGCAGGAACATTCCTTTCCACACATAAACAAGTACACCCTACGTTTGGGGCATGGGTACTTCAACATAGCGGGATATAGTTGTTTTTCACCTGTGAATCTGACTTAACTGACATCCTACCCTGCAGCCTCACCACCTCCCCTTCTCCACAGAAGGGCAGTCCTCAATTCTAGCCATTGACATGGAAGCTAAGTCAACCTGGATGGCCTGCTCAGCTGAAGTTAGGACTCCAGTACCTTCATCAGCTGAGCCCAGAAAACACAGGGTCTGAAACACTGTTTCTCAGACGCCCACAGAGCCACCTGCAGCAGTGGAGAGGGAACCCGAGGCTCATGCACCTGAAACAGCTTATCCACAGCCTCTAAATACTGCCAAAGGTCTTGGCAGAGAGCCTGGAAGGCTCAGGTATCCACAGAATGGACCATATAGACATCAGGGGCGTCCAGACTGGACTGGAGTCTGGCCAGGTCTCTGACTACTGATTTGGGTCCGTAATTTTGGTTCTGCAAAGGGATGCTCTCAGTTCCCCCAGCTGTAAACAGATGTGGTTACTATACCACATCTTTAAAAGAGATGTCTAACAAAAAGGGTTGATGCCAGGGCAGCAGAAGCAGAGGCCCAAGCACCAGGTTCTAAGCCTGTCTGCTATATTCTTACCTAGGAGATCTTGGGCAAAGTCACTATAGCTCTGTGAGATTTTCTTTCCCCCTAGGGCCTTGCACATGCTGGGCAAACACTCTCCCATCGAGCTGTCTGCCCAGCCCTAGGTTTAGTTTCATCATCAGTAAGATCAGGAGTGTGTTTGCAGGGAACAACCCAATGCCGTGTCCACAAGGGCCCACGTGCACTGCTCCTTTAAGCGACTGGCCTGTCACAGCGCGTTCAGTGACCACCCCCCCCACCTTCCCCGGGCCTGGGGCTCCCGTGCCCCAGAGGAGGGGACGCTGAGGACGCAGAGATGGGGCCAGAGGCCCAGAGGTTGTTTCCGTGCTCCTTGTCCAGCCCCGGTCCTTCGCCAGCCGCACCGCCGCCTCCCAGGCGCCCTCTCCTCGCCCCAGCGCCGGGCCGCAGGGGCCCCAGCTCGGCTGTGCAGCAGCCGGGAGCCCCGACGGGGCCGCGGTCAGGGTCGGTGCGCAGGACCGGCTCCCGCTGCACCCGGGGCTCTCCATGCAGGACAGGTCCTGAGACGCGCGACCCCCTCCTCCATTCCCCACCCAACCCCCGCCAACCCAAGCCACCGGCTCACCTGCTCCGCCTGCTGCCGCGCCCCGGGCCCAGTTGACACCACTGGCCCAGCGCCTCGGAGGACCCGGCGCCGGCCCCGCCCATTGCCAGGGCCCCGCCCACTACCAGGACCCTCTCTGGCCACGCCCCCTGGGCGGGGCTAGGTTCTCCAGGGCCACCGGAGCTTGCTTGCTTCCCTGGCGTGTCTGCACGTGGAGGGAAGGAAGCCCAGGAAAGAAGATCCCGTCCTGGTCTGTCCCTGGAATTAGACAGTGACTTTCATTTTCTTAGGAGCCTGGCAGCGCGGGGAGTAGTTGCTTGCTTGCAATTCTAGGGTTCTCTCTCGGTCCGCCTCTGAATTCCATGCACTTTAAATATATATTATTTATTTATTTATTTGAGAGAGAGAAAGAGGCAGAGAGAGAGAGAGAGAGAGAGAGAATGGGCGTGCCAGGACCTCTAGCCACTGCAAACGAACTCCAGGTGCATGCCCCCCCCTTGTGCATCTGGCTTACGTGGGTCCTGGAGAATCGAACCAGGATCGTTTTTGGCTTTGCAGGCAAACGCCTTAAAGGCTAAGCCATCTCTCCAGCCCTCTATGCACTTCAAAGGGAGCAGTGGCCGGGCGTGGTGGTACACGCCTTTAATCCCAGCACTCGAGAGGCAGAGGTAGGAGGATCACCCAAAGTTTGAGGCCAGCCTGGGACTACAGCTTGAATTCCGGGTCAGCCTCAAAAAAAAAAAAAAAAAAAAAAAAAAAAAAAAAAAAACTGGAGCTAACAACATACTCCTTCTCTTGTTTCCTAGAGCCCTTCAGAGCCACCAGGAGTTCTGGGTAAAAGTGAAAGGAGATGAAATTGTTTCCCGAAATGAGAACTGACTGGGGGAGGGGCTTGTGATTTCATGATTTGTGATCTATGGGTGAGTTGAGATTGAGATTGTCAAAAATTTGTCATTGTCTCAGTAGCTTGCTTGCTTTCTTTCTTTCTTTCTTTCTTTCTTTCTTTCTTTTTTAAAAAATATTTTATTTTTATTTATTCATTTGAGAGAGAGAGAGATACAGAAATAGGCAGGTATATATATAGAGAGAGAATGGGTGCAGGGCCTAAAATCTCCAGATGCATGCGCCCCCTTATACATCTGGCTTGCAGAATCAGGCCTCGAACCAGGATCCTTAGGCTTCACAGGCAAGCGTTTAACCACTAAGCCATCTCTCCAGCCCTCTTTCTTTCTTTTTAAGTTATGGTGAAATTCATATACCATAAAATCTGTCACAAAATTTTGTCATACCATAAAATTCATATACCATAAAATTTTTCAAAAAGTATACAACTCACAGCATTCAGTGTGTGCAAACTATCTGGTCTGGGAGCATTCCATCACTTAAAAACAAAGTGTGGGCTGGAGAGATGGTTAAGGCACCTGCCTGCTAAGCCTAAGAACCCAGTTCCAATCTCCAGGTCCCACGTTTAGCCAGATGCAAAGTGATGCAAGGGCGCAATGCTGCCCTTGACCACAAGGGGGCGCACACATCTGGATTTCGTTCACAGCAGCTGAGAGACTGCTGGTGCACCCATCTCTATCTGTCTCCCTCTCCCTCTCTCCTCCTCTCTCTCTCTCTCTCTCTCTCTCTCTCTCTGTGTGTCTCTCTCCAAAAAAATAAATTAAATAATTTTTAAAAAATTAAAAAAAAAACACAAAGTGTATGCACTGAGAAGTTTCTTTCCTCTCTTCCCCATTCCTGACTAGCCACCAGTCTCCTTCTGCCTGCATGGACTGAACTGCTGTGCCCACTCTCTTAACATGCTTGAGAAAGCCAACCCTGCCTGACAGACAAAATGCAGGCAACCCGTGGGAGCTTCAGAATCAGAAGCCCTGAGTTTGAAACCTCCCTTGTCCATCTGTTGGTTGCAAGTACTTAGCCTTAATGGGCCTTGGTTTGCTCAGTTTTCTGTTCCTTTCAGGGGAACAAAATTATAGAGAAATGAGGGGTACAAGTTCAGGAGAATTCACACACTCAAAAATATTAGCTGTTGGGCTGGGGAAATGGCTTAGCAGTTAAGGCGTTTGCCTGCAAAGCTAAACGACCTCAGTTCGATTCCCCAGGACCCACGTAAGCCAGATGCACAAGGGGCGCATGTGTCTGGAGTTCATTTGTCGTGGCTGGAGGCCCTGATGTGCCCATTCTCTCTCTCTCTCTATCTGCCTCTTCCTCTCTCTCTTAAATAAATGTTAGCCATCTTTCCCTTATCTAACTGAATAAGAGTTCCATTTTATTCTATTGGACATTGAAATGATAGACTATTCTTCACAAATCCTCTGCCCCTCCTACTGGATGAGGGTTCATACTTTTTTATGCTGTTACGCACATGTGACTCTCACCAGTGGTGGCAGCAGTACTATGTGGAAGTTGTGGACGGAAGATCTGGGTCCCTAGATGTGCTTCTCACACTCCAAAGAGCCCAGCTGTGATCAGACAGAGGCTGCTCCATTGGGTGAGACTTACATGACCCAGATGCCCATCCACTGATGAATGGGTAGTGAAGTTGTGGTATATATGCACAATGGGATTCTCAGCAGTAAGGGGGAAAAATGAAATAATTAAATTTGCAGGATAACGGATGGACTAGGAAAATGCCCTCCTAAGTGAAGTTACGCAGTCTAAGAAAGACAAACGCAGCACGTGTCTCTCACATGTGGCTCCTAAAATAGACCCACTCAAGAGGAGGGCCAAAGGCAGCAAGTTTGAAGACTCTGGGTGTATAAGTAGAATGAGACCAGGAAAAAGTGAAAAAAGAGAGGGAAGTGAAAAAAGAGAGGGAAGAGGGGTAAACAGAAATCCTAGTTAAGTGAAAGAATATGGGGATGGGAGGGTGGAAGGATTGGGGTAAGAAAGAGTAGAGAGGGGAAGTACACAAACTAAAGACTATAGTAGTTAGGGCTGGAGAGATGGCTTAGCAGTTAAGGTGCATGCCTGTGAAGCCTAAGGACCCTGGTTCAATTATCCAAGACCCACATAAGCCAGATGCACATGGTGGTGCATGTGTCTGGAGTTCGTTTGCAGTGGCTAGAGGCCCTGGCGTGCCCATTCTCACTCACTCTCTCTCTCTCCCTCTCTCTCTGTCTCAAATAAATAAATAAAAATAAAATCTTTTTAAAAAAAAGACTATAGTAGTTAGAACATTAGGTACCTTCCTCCAGGATAGCAGTATACAAGATTTAACCCCCAATTAAGGGAGGCAGTTGGACCAGACTGATATGCCCAGTAGAAGGTGGCGAAAGCTTAATCCTAAAATCACTGGCACTGGTTATAAATCTCAGGACCAGAACTGGGTGATCCCCTCTCCCAGGTAGTAATTGACCAGGAAGACCATGAGGTCCCCAAAACAATGATGGCCATTGCAAGGCACTCGGTTACCCCACAGAGCTAAAAGGTAAGACCCTCATGCTGAAGACACCACAGACCGCAGTCTCAGGACACCAAGAGACCACGTGGGAGCAGAGAGGAAAGGCAATCCTCTCCTGGCAAACCCTAAAGGAGCTGGAAAGTGCTATGGGGGCTACTGTGTGACAATGGTCACCAACAACACAAATAAGCAGGAGACCACCCAAGTCACTCAATCCACCACTGGGACAAGAAATACACACTTTGTAATAGTGGCACACAGCCTCTGTAGGTAACCAACTGCCCTCTGATTGGCCAGCTCAGGGAGAGAACTGATCACTGGTACTGGGAACCAAGTCAGTTGTCCCATGGGCAGGAAGCTCACAACCGCCAGAGAGAAGCCCCTGTCATTCTGTGGACAAGTTGAGTGGGTATCGTCATCAGAATGTCTCTCAACATTATATGCCTAGCTCCCCTAAATCAGAGCTGCCCTCACCCTTGGTTGGAGGATCTGCTTTAATTTAGAGATGGCAGAGAAGACCAGGGAGATACAAGATCCATTAATTTGATTAAGAAAGACTGCCCACCATGAGAAGTTCCACCTCTACCACACTCGGTGGGGTTCGGAAGAACCTGCAGAGGAGTACTGCTCCCAGTGCGAGCTCAACAGCAGCCTCCGAGGAAATAACAGCAAACCCAGTGGGGAACTGGAACACATCGTAACAGAAGTACAAGCTACAGAGAACTCAGCACCAAGACGCACTGCTAACACTCCTACCAAGGCTCAGGGACTATTGCGGGAGAGGGGGCATGAGGATTGTAAGAACCACAGAGTGGGTAGAAATATCCTGAGGCACGGCCCCCATCCACAGCCTGATGGAGACTCTTAACTACCCCACAGTGAACACCAAGGACCCTACTGAGGAGGGCCCTCAGGGAATTGGAGACCGGGCTGAAGGGATACAAGACTATATAACCTATGTAAAATATATACATTTATATAAATTAGGAAAAAAAGCATAATTATTGATTGATTGATTTGCAAGCAGAGAGAGCTAGAAAGAAGAGATATAGACAGAGAGAATGGGCACACCAGGGCCTCCAGCCAATGCAAATGAACTTCAGACGCATGTGCCTCTTTGTGCATCTGACTTTACATGGGTCCTGGGTTATTGAATCTGGGTTGTTAGGCTTTGCAAGCAAGTGCCTTAACCATTGAGCAATCTCTCCAGCCCTATAATTATTTATTTATTTATTTATTTGGTTTTTTGAGGTAGGGTCTCACTCTAGCTCAGGCTGTGCTGGAATTCACTATGTAGTCTCAGGATGGCCTTGAACTCACGGCGATCCTCTTACCTTTGCCTCGGCTCCCAAATGCTGGGATTAAAGGCGTGCACCACCATGCCCGGCCATAATAAATATTTTTAAAAGTAACACATGGGGCTGGAGAGATGGCTTAACGGTTAAGGCGCCTGCCTCCTAAGCCTAAGAACGCTGGTTCCAATCTCCAGGTCCCACGTCTAGCCAGATGCAAAGTGATGCAAGGGCGCTATGCCGCACTTGACCACAAGGGGGCGCATGCATCTGGATTTCCTTCACAGCAGCTGAGAGACTGCTGGCGCGCCCATCTCTATCTGTCTCCCTCTCCCTCTCTGTCTGTCTCTCTCTGTGTCTCTCTCCAAAAATAAATAAAATAATAATAATAAAAAATTTTTAAAAAAGTAACAAATGAAAGCTGCTGCCTTAGTCTGCTCAGGCTGTTACAACAAGCCACTGTTTTGGAAGCTGGGAAGACCAAGATCAAGCCTTAGCAGGCTTGGTATTTGAAGAGGCTTGCTTCCTAGTTCATAGTGCCTTGTAGCTGTGTCCTGTGTCCTCCTATGGTAGAAGGGGTGATCTAGCTTTTTTTTTTTTTTTTTTTTTTTTTTTTCAAGGTAGGGCTTCACTCTAGCCCAGGCTAACCTAGAATTCACTATGTGTCTCAGGCTGGCCTAGAACTCTCAGTGATCCTTCTACCTCTGCCTCCCAAGTGCTGGGATTAAAAGCATGCACTACTAGGCCCTGCCAATGGCAGGTATTTAAAAAATATATTTTATTTATTTATTTATTTGAGAGAGAGAAAGAGGGGGAGAGAAAGAGAGAGAGAATGGGCACGCCAGGGCCTCTAGTTACCACAAACAAACTCCAGGTGCATGCGCCCCCCCACTTGTGCATCTGGCTTACATGGGTCCTGGAGAGTCAAATGGGTATCCTTTGGCTTTGCAGGCAAATACCTTAACTGCTAAGCCATCTCTCCAACACCCACATGGCAGGTATTTTAAAAATAGGTACTTAGGCCGGGTGTGGTGGTGCACGCCTTTAATCCCAGCACTTGGGAGGCAGAGGTAGGAGGATTGCTGAGAGTTCGAGGCCACCCTGAGACTACATAGTTAATTCCAGGTCAGCCTGGACCAGAGTGAGACCCTACCTCGCAAAACCAAAAAAAAAAAAAAAATAATAATAATAGGTACTTGGGTTGGAGATATGGCTTGGTGGTTAAGGCGCCTGCCTGCCAAGCCTAAGATCACCAGTTCCAATCTCCAGGTCCCACATTTAGCCAGACACAAAATGTGACACAAGGGAGCAATGCTGCACTTGCCCATAAGGGAGCTCATGCATCTGGAGTTCATTCACAGCAGCTGAGAGGCCACTGGCACGCCCATTCTATCCTCTCTCAAATAAAAAAAGGTACTTATTTATATTAAAATGCTATATTTGTAGAATTGTAAAATATGAAAAGTAAGTAGAAAAAAAATTACTTGTTCATCTTTTTGTCCTATGTCTTTTATGTTTTTATGTTTTGTTTTTTTTTGTTTTGTTTTTTGAGGTAGGTCCTCACTCTAGCCCAGGCTGACCTGGAATTCACTATGTAGTCTTAGGATGACCTTGTACTCATGGTGATCCTCCTTCCTCTGCCTCCCAAGTGTTGGGATTAAAGGTGTGTGCCACCACTCCCAGATTTATGTTTTCTTTTTCTTTTTCATTATATTGCCGAGGCTGGCCTGTAACTCACTAAGTAGAACAGATTGGTCTTGAATTAATGATCCTCCAGCAATAGCTTCCCATTGAAACCTTTTTGCATGTGTGTATGTGTATAGACATATGTGTATGTGGGTGCACATGCAGAGGCCAGAGGTTGATGCCAGATGCCTTCCATGATCCTCCTCCACCATGTTTATGAGGCAGGGGCTCTCACTTGAACCCAGAACTCACAAATCAGAGATCCCTTGTCTGCTTCTGGAGTGCTGGGATTTATAAGCAGGTTGCCACGCCCACTGGACATTTATATGGGTGCTGGGGATCTGAACTCAGCTCCTCATGCTTATGTAGAAATAGCTGTATCCACTCAACCATCTCCCCAGAGCCAAACATTTTCTTTCAAAAAGATCTGGCGGGGTGTGGTAGCCCACACTTTTAATTCCAGCACTTGGGATGCAGAGGTAGGAGGATCACCATGAGTTCAAGGCCACTGTGAAACTGCATAGTAAATTCCAGGTTAGCCTGGGCTAGAGTGAGATCCTATCTCAAAAAAACTAAATATAAAAATATATATATATGGGGGCTGGAGAGATGGCTTAGTGGTTAAGGTGCCTGCCTGCTAAACCTAAGAACACCCATTTGATTCTCCAGGTCCCACGGTTAGTCAGATGTAAAGTGACACAAGGGCGCAATGCTGCACTTGCCCACAAGGGGGCACACACGTCTGGAGTTAGTTTACAGTGGCTGAGAGTCTGCTGGCACACCCATTCTCTCTCTCTCTCTGACTCCCCCAATATATATATATATTTATTTATATTTATATTTATATTTATATTTATATTTATATTTATATTTATATTTATATTTATATGTATGTATGTTTATGGGGGCTGAAGAGATGGCTTAGTGGTTAAGGCATTTTCCTGCAAAGCCAAAGGACCCAGGTTTGATTCCCCAGGACCCACGTTAGCCAAATGCACAAGGGTGGCACATGCGATTGGAGTTCGTTTGCAGTGGCTGGAGGCCCTGGTGCACCCATTCTCTCTCTCTCTCTTCCTCTCTATCAAATAAATAAATAAAAATTTTAAAAATATGGAAGGAATATTTGAAGCTGAGAGCCTTGCTTCTCAGCAGAAGTAAAAAGTAAATGAATTCTTGGAACATCAAACATAATATTGTAATATTGCCATGGGATATGCCTAGAATCATTGCTTTTTGAGTCACAGAACCACGTTCTGTATAAGAATAGTCTCACCAGGAGGAGTCCAGGGGAAAAAAATCAATGAAACCCAGACATAGGACAGGCACAAATACATTCCCAGGCACGGCCGGTCATGTGTGATGTCTGAAGGACACACTGAGGCAACTCTTCTTTGTTGGTGTGTGATGGTTAATCTTGGTCGTAATCCTGGCTACCGAACAACACCCATGGTAATTATAACCCACAAAGCACACTTCTGAAGGGTGTCTAGGAGGGTATTTCCAGAGACAATGGACATGTTGTCAAGGAACTGAGTGAGGAAACCCTGCCCTGAATTGAGGACAGAGCAGGGCAGTAGGTCAGGGGCTGGGGTGGAATGGAAAAGCAAAAGAAAGGGAGATCACATGCATGCACGCCAGCTCCACTTGAGGTGTGGTCTTTGCTGTTGCTAGGCCCAAGAAAAGAGACTCCTCAATCTTTGAACACAAACTTGCACTAGCAGCTCACCAGGAAGCTTCTAGGCTTTCTTGGTCTTCCTATTGTAAGGCTTCTACTCTTGGGTACTGAACAGCGACTGGTCTCTCTGGCTCTCCAGCTTGCAGATGGAAATGGTGGGCTTATCCAGCATCGGCTTTGATGTTAATCTAATAAATCCTTGCTTATAGTTATAAAATATCAGTTCTGTTTCTTTAGGTTGCTCTGGAGAGACCTAGCTAATATATAGTGCTTTGCCAGTAAGTCTGGGAGTTGGTAGCTATCAACTGAAAAATGACAGCCAGTTCATCTAATGACACTCGTTACCACATTTACATTATTTTCTCCACATGACAGGATGGTTTCACTTGTCTGTGGAGAATATTTGTGTGTTTTGAGTTCTTTGGATGTGTCTGCTCTTAACATTTCAGTAATTTAAACCAGCGGTTCTCAAACTGTTTCACAAACTCTTTACTCTCTTAAAATTGATTGAGGACTTCAAATGGATTTTGTTGGGGGGCATTATATCCATCAACGTTTGCCATAGATGCTAGTCAGCTTTCTGTTGCTGTGACAAATACCTCAGATAATTAGGTTGACTTTTAATGTACTTATTTATTAAAGAAACATTTTAATTTTAATTTTGCTTTGTTTTGTTTTTTCGAGGTAGAGTTTCACTCTGGCCCAGGCTGACCTGGAATTCACTATGTTGTCTCAGGGTGGTCTCAAACTCACAGCAATCCTCCTACCTCTACTTCCCAAGTGCT
The DNA here is from genome assembly GCA_036365145.1 of Orientallactaga sibirica. Taxonomy (NCBI): domain Eukaryota; kingdom Metazoa; phylum Chordata; class Mammalia; order Rodentia; family Dipodidae; genus Orientallactaga; species Orientallactaga sibirica. Next base: position 9,973,271 of record JAEOAD010000035.1, on the reverse strand, counting down.
GGGATTAAAGGTGTGTGCCACCATGCCTGGCTTAATTTTATTTATTTATTTATTTTTTGGAAAGAGACATAGAGAGAGATAGAGAGGGAGAGGGAGACAGATACAGAATGGGTGCACCAGCAGCCTTGCAGCCACTGTGAACAAATTCCAGACATGTGCGCCCCTTGTGGTCAAGTGCGGCATTGCTCCCTTGTGTCACTTTGCATCTGGCTAAACGTGGGACCTGGAGATTGGAACCGGCGTTCTTAGGCTTAGGAGGCAGGTGCCTTAACCACTAAGCCATCTTTCCAGCCCTTTATTTTAATTTTTAAAGACAAATTTATTTAGGCTCATGGTTTCAGAAATTTGAGTGCATCATCACTTGACTTCAGGTCCACCATGAGGCAGAGCATCGCAGAAGAAGCATGTGGCAGAGGAAACCTGTTCCTTTCATGGTAGTCTGGGAGCAAACACAGAGAAAGGGGTTGGTATTCAAGCATTCCCCTTGAGGGGCTGTCCCCAATGACCTTTCTTCCTCCACCTCCCAATAGCACCAAGGGGGACCAAGCCTCTAACACGTGGGTCTTTGGGGAACTTTTCAGGTCCAAACTATAGCACCATATTAGTAATTCAGACTGAGAAATATAATTTTAAAAATTACTAGGGCTTGGAGAGATGGCTTAGTGGTTAAGCGCTTGCCTGTGAAGCCTAAGGACCCTAGTTCGAGGCTCAATTCCCCAGGACCCACGTAAGCCAGATGCACAAGGTTGTGCATGCATCTGGAGTTCATTTGCAGTGGCTGGAGGCCCTGTCATGCCCATTCTCTCTCTCTCTCCCTCTTTCTCTGTCAAATTAATAAATAAAATATTTAAAATAATATTCTTAAAAAAAAAAAAAAAATACACAGTTTTGGGCCTAAGAAGATGGCTTATCTGCTAAACATGCTTGGTTACAAAGCTTGCTGGTCCCAGCTTCAGTTTCCAAGCCACCCACATAAATCTTTTTTATTTATTTATTTATTATTATTATTATTATTTTTTGGTTTTCTGAGGTAGGGTCTCACTCTAGCTCAGGCTGACCTGGAATTCACTATGTAGTCTCAGGGTGGCCTCGAATTCATGGCGATCCTCCTATCTCTGCCTCCCGAGCCACATAAATCTTGATGCAAAAAGTGGTACAAGTATCTGATGTTCATTTACAGTGGTAAGAGGCTTTGGTGTACACACACACACACACACACTCACAAATACATAAAAATTACTTTAAACATCTAAAAAGACACACACTGATTTTTACTTAGAACACATCTGACACCAGATGTGTGAGGTTTCTCTCACAATCTTCCAACCCTCTGAATACCAACAATTTGGGAGTCCTGCAATTCAGTTCAATTCTGACAGTGTCAGCCTGGTATTAGTGCAGACTCCACAGGTTAAGGACATGGTCCCACAAGACTGTTCCCCACTTCGGAGCCAATTGTAAGTCTCTAATAACTGTATTCTGACTCCTTGGTTACAAATTGTGGGGCAGTCCCTTTGCCTCCTTCAAAGGTTTGATCACTGGCTACAACAGTTCACAGAATGCAGAGGAAACACTATGCTGCTTACCGGCTGACTATCAAGGGTATTACAAAGAATAGAAATAAGGCTGGGGCAATGGCTCAGTGGTTCAAGGCGCTTGCTGGCAAAGCTGCTGGCTGGGGTTTGATTCCCCAGTACCCATGTAAAGCTGGATGCACAATGTGGGGCCTGTATCTGGAGTTCATTCACAGTGGTGTGCCCATTCTCTCTAACTCATTCTCTCTCTCTCTCTCTTTCTCTCCCAGATAAATAAGTAAATAAATAAAATGCTTTTTACAAAATAATAGAGGTGAATAGCCAGGTAAAGTCAGGCACAGAACAAGGTCTGGAATGATCCGCAACCCAGGAGTCTCTATCTCTGCTGAGGTGTGTACATCACCCTCCTGGCACATGCATGGTTCCACCCTGGAAGCCCTCTGAACATAACTAGGGCTTATTAAAAATATTTACTTATTTATTTATTTATTTATTTATTTATTTATTTGAGAGAGAGAAAGAGGTAGAGAGAGAGGGCATACCAGGCCTCCAGTCACTGCAAACAAACTCCAGATGCCTATGCCCCCTTGTACATCTGGCTTACGTGGGTCCTGGAGAATCGAACCAGGATCCTTTGGTTTTGCTGGCAAACGCCTTAACTGCTAAGCCATCTCTCCAGCCCTATCTAGGGTTTTGAGTGCTTGTTTTTTTTCTAGTGCTAGAGACTGAACAACCCTGTACATGTTAAGTATGTGTTACCCGGATCCTAGTTTAGGGGTTTTTCTGGAGGTAGTTGAGGTGTTTAGGGAGACTTCATCCCCATAGGTATGATTGATTAATCCCATCTCCATCCACTTTCCCTCTCAGAAGGGGCCAGCACTAAATATCCCCAGCTCTTAATTATGTTTTGACCTTTTATTATTATTATTATTTGAAAGAGACATAGAGAGAGAGAGAGACAAGAGAGAGAGAGAGAGAGAGAGAGAGAGAGAGAGAGAGAGAGAATGGGTGCACCAGCAGCCTCTCAGCCGCTGTTAATGAACTCCAGATGCATGCGCCCCCTTGTGGGCAAGTTAGACATTGCACCCTTGCATCACATGTCTGGCTAAACATGGGACCTGGAGATCAAACGGGCATTCTTAGGCTTGGCAGGCAGGTGCCTTAACCACTAAGCCATCTCTTATGTTATGACCTTTTTGAAGGCCAATCTCCATCCTGAGTCCATCAAGAGTCATCTCAGTAGAGCACAAGACACTCCTACAACCCAAGGAATTCCAAGGGCTTTTTGATCTGTGTCAGGATCAGAGGGTAGACACCTAGTAGTTGTGTATTATGTCACATGGAATTTTGAAGAGGGTTATAAAATTGCATTTCCACACACTGGTATTAAGGTTTGTTCCCCTAAAGTAGGCCATGAGAGGACCTCTTTCCCTTTTATTAAATACAAACATTTAAAAAACTATTTTATTTTTATTGATTTATTTGACCAAGAGAAAGAGAGGGGAAAAAGAGTGAGAGATAGAAAGGAAAAGGAGGAGAGAATGGGCACACCATGGCCTCTAGCCGCTGCAAATGAACTCCAGATACATGTGCTACCTTGTGCATCTGGCTAATGTGGGTCCTGGGGAATTGAACTTGGGTTCTTTGGCTTTGCAGGCAAACGCCTTAACCCCTAAGCCATCCCTCCAGCCCAAATACAAACACTTTTATAAAACTGTTAATTTGAGAGCTTGTTTGGAGGTTCTAGCAGGGGAGCGCAGCTACTCGTATACCCTTGACCGAAGACCGGTCCTCTATTTGGGGAAGGTCGTCTTCTTCGACCAAGCGTGAAGCTTCGGGAGGGACGCACATGGAGAGGTGAGGGAGGAAAGGGACACCAGCCTAGCCAGCCAGATCTGGCGATCAATGGTGTGACAGATGTCGCAGCCAGATCGCCCTCACATCCAAAACTGTTAATTTGAGCTGGGTGTGGTTGTACACACTTTTAATCCCAACACTTGGGAGGCACAGGTAGGAGAATTGCCTTGAGTTCAAGGCCACCCTGAGACTACAGAGAGAATTCCAGGTTAGCCTGGACTAGAGTGAAACATTACTTCAAAAATTCAAAAGCAGCCGGGTGTGGTGGCGCATGCTTTTAATGCCAGCACTCGGGAGGCAGAGGTAGGAGGATCGCTGTGAGTTCGAGGCCACCCTGAGACTACATAGTGAATTCCAGGTCAGCCTGGGCCAGAGTGAGACCCTACCTCGAAAAACCAAAAAAAAAAAACAAAAAAAACAAAAAAAAACCCTATATGTTATGTTGATTTACATTGATTACTAGGAAGTCTGAATCATTTTTATATTTGTGAGCCATTTTTACTTTCACCTTCATGTGGGTCCTTGCTGTTCCTGGGGGTTGTTGGCCACCGATGTCCCAGGTGCAGGAGGAGTTGGGGGAGCAGGGTCTTGGAGCGGGTGAGTGCGTCGGGCAATGAACCACCTGGGAGGTCATCTGATGGATAGTGCGCTCTTGTTTATTCAAAAGGGGAGTGGGTTCATAAACACTTGAGAAAGGTTGAGAAGGCACATACAGACTATAAGGCGATTGGATACATAGGTTTATGGGTTGCTCTCTAATTGGCTGGTGTTGGAAGGCAGAAGTTGCGAGGGAGAAGCTGAAAGGGAGGTAACAGAAGTGGCGGGAAAAGCTACATGACTTCAGCCACATATTGGATGGCTACAGCTGCAGGAAGACTGTTTACAAGGGTCTCTTGGGGAGCTAGCCATAAGGTCAGGAGCTGTGGGAGGGGGGCAGGTGCTTTTGGGATAAGGGGGGGGACACCAGTTCTGCCCACTCTGGGCAATGACAGGGCGCACTACAACCTTGCCTGAGGGCAGGGAAGGCCAGTCTCCATCACCAGAGTGGGTTCCCGAGAATAAGACCAGCTGCAACCCCCACAGCCCAAGGTCCCCAGCCATGTCCAACAGCCCAGACCAGCTTCCTCACAGTCCCAGCCCGTGTTCAGCAATGCCCATCACCTTCATAAATTTCCTATAGTGTTCTTTATTGGTTTATGGATCTATTTATGGTTTTTGGATACTATTCTTTTTCTTTTTCTTTTTGTTTTTTGTTTTGTTTTTGAGGTAAGGTCTTGCCCAGGCTGACCTGGAATTCTATAAGACTATGTAGTCTCAGGGTGGCCTTGAAATCACAGCTATCCTCCTACCTCAGCCTCCAGAGTGCTGGGATTAAAGGATTAAAAGCCCAGCTTGGATCCTTTTCTTGATAACTTGGATGATTTAACTCAGTGTACAAGTGCTTGCCTAACAAGTACAAGGCCCTGGGTTCAGTACTGAAATTAAAAAAATATATATATTGGCCCTATTTCAGTATCTACTAGAAATACATTATGAGTAGATTGTATTCGTTGCCTTTCTTATCACTGTGACCAAAGCCACACAATGGGGGGAGCAGATTATTTTGGCTCACAGTTTCATTCCATCATGGCAGGAAAGGCATAGTAGTGGGAATACCTCTGTTGGGTAGTGGGAGCTTAAAGCTGCCACTTCTCACATCACGGTGGGTCAGGAAACAGAGTTCAGATTAGAAGCAGAAGTCATTATCACTTGCTCCTAGCAATCTACTTCTCAAAGGTTCCACAGCCCCCCCAAATAGTATCACTAACTGGGGGACCAAGTGTTCAATACACGAGCCTATGGGGACGTACTTTATATCCAAACCATAATCCAGATCCATCTAGGTTTATTCAAAGCAGAGATCCTTCAGCGGCAAATGTTATGAATGCAAGTAATCAAGAAGCACAGGCCGCAGCCGGGCGTGGTGGCGCACGCCTTTAATCCCAGCACTCGGGAGGCAGAGGTAGGAGGATCACCGCGAGTTCGAGGCCACCCTGAGACTACATAGTTAATTCCAGGTCAGCCTGGACCAGAGTGAGACCCTACCTCGAAAAACCAAAAAAAAAAAAAAAAAAAAAAAAAGAAGCACAGGCCGCATAAGGACACAAGGGGTCTGTGACCACGACATGACGCCCAGGTCTGCTTTCCTTATTAGACATCTACACTTCACTTTACAGGGAGCCAGGACGCGACTAGTGAGGGTTGCAGGTCACTTCCCACCTTGGGGAGCATTTGAACACCCTGAGAGTTGTATAGCCAATACAACCTTCTCCAGATACCTTTGGGGTACTTCCCATCAGTGATGAGCAGTCAGAGACTTCATGCTGAAAGAAGTACAACAGGGGCTGAAGAGATGGCTTAGCAGTTAAGGTAGTTGCCTTCAAAGCCTAAGGCCCCAGGTTGAATTCCCCAGTTCCTACATAATTTTAAAAATTAATTTATTTATTTGACAGAGAGAGAGAAAAAAAGAATAGATGCCGCAGGGCCTCCAGTCACTGCAAACAAATTCCAGATGCATGTGCCCCTTGTGCATCTGGCTAACGTGGGTCCTGGGGAATCGAACCCTAGGTCCTTTGGCTTTGCAGGCAAATGCCTTAACCACTAAGCCATCTCTCCCTCCTACATAAGCTAGATGCACCAGGCGGTGCATGCATCTGGAGTTCGTTTGTAGTGGCTGGAGGCCCTGAAGCACCCATTCTCTCTGTCTGCCCCCCTTCCAATGAATAAATCAGTAAATTAATTTTAAAAAATCACAATAAGTCCCCTCCCCTTACCAATATTCAGCAACCAGATTTACAAAGGAGTCAGTACTGTCACAGGCCAGTTGCTTTCATTTTCTTCCTTATTTTCCAAAGCAATGATTTTCAGAGGTAGGAGGATCATCATGGGTTTGAGGCCACCCTGAGACTACATAGTGAATTCCAGGTCAGCCTGGGCTAGAGTGAGACTCTACCTCTGAAAAACAAACAAACAAACAAACAAACAAACAAACAAACAAACAAAAAGAGATACAGAAGATAATGATAAAAGAGAATTCACTCATAAGATGTGGCTGTCCTCATTGTACATGTATAACAGAAGATTAAAAAATATCAATGATGCCAGATAGGGCGAGAAGGCTCTCCTACTACAGTGACATAGTAATGTATCACTTTGCAAAACTGTTGCACATGCTTCTGTTCTGTTGGCCAGCAGTTCCACCCTTAGGTTTCTATACAAGAGAAATAAGAAACTGGGCGTGGTGGCGCACACCTTTAATCCCAGCATTTGTGAGGCAGAGGTAGGAGGATTGCCGAGAGTTCGAGGCCACCCTGAGAATGCATAGTGAATTACAGGTCAGCCTGGGCTAGGGTGAGACCCTACCTCGGAAAACCAAAAAAAAGAAAGAAAAAAAAAAGAAAGAAGACATTAAGGTTTAGAAATAGTCTTAAACAATAATGCTCACAGCAGCTTATTTGTAATTGCCAAAAGCTGAAAGCAACTCCAAGTTGCAGTGTACTTAAAAAAAAATTATTTTGAGAGAGAAAAAGAGGCCGATAGAGAATGGGTGTGCCAGGACCTTCAGCCTGCCGCGAATGAACTCCAGATGCATGTTCCCCTTGTGCACATGTGTGACATTGTGCACTTTTGTCACTGTGTGTCTATGTGGGACCTGGAGATTTGAACATGAGTTCTTAGGCTTCTCAGGCAAATGCCTTAACTGCTAAGCCATCTCTCCAGCTCTACTTCTTCTTCTTTTTAATTTTATATATTTGTAAGGAGAGAAGGAATGAGAATGCATGCCAGGGCCGCTTGCTGCTGCAAAGGAACTACGGATGTATGTACCACTTTCTTCTTCTGGCTTTACATGGGTACTGGGGAATCAGACCCAGGCCACAGGCTTTGCATGCAAGTGCCTTCAACTGCTGTGCCATCTCTCCAGCCCCAAGTTTTGATGTTCTTCTACGCTGACAAATACAAGACAAGAAAGAATGATGAACTGCTGATCCATATGCCGTGAGTTCTGATAACTTTAAATTGTCTTGGCATCTATTTAAAATCTAAGTTGCACAATCTCATACCAGAAGTAGGCTCAGGGCTGGAGAGATGGCTTAGTGGTTAAGGCACATGTCTGCAAAGCCTAAGGACCCCGGTTCGATTCTCTAGGTCCCATGTAAGCCAAATGCACATGGTGGGGCAAGTGTCTGGAGTTCATTTCCAGTGGCTAGAGGCCCAGGCACACCCATTCTCCCTTTCTCTCTGTGTCTCTCTCTCTCCCTCTCTCTCTCTGTCTCAAATAAATAAAAATATATCTTTAAAAAAAAAAAAAAGAAGAAGTAGGCTCAGGCACCCTCAAGAGGAGCTCTATGGCCCTGTCCTCTAGTGGCTGATCCAGGCAGCTGTTTATACACAACTGTTCCCTTTTGACTCCCTCTCTATGGAACAACTAGGTACAGCCTATCTGACCTGGTCTGCTGACCCTCCCACACTGCATGGCCTGTGTGGGTCTGCCACAGTGCCACCTCTCAGTCACAATGAGACCCCTTCTCAAGCTTTTGTGCCTGCATGATTAAAGCCCATCAATTAAAACATACCATGAAGTATCACCATGGAATATCTTTTTGTATAACACTTTGGGCCCCCAAAAGACCTTATCCCATGAATCTCTCTCTCTCTTTCCCTCCAAGTTCTCTGATCTCTGTGTGTGGCCTTCAGGAATTGTGTGTACTCCCAGGACGTCTTTATTTCCATCTGCATCTCTCCTCATCATTGGTGGGGTGCTCTCTATATTTAAATTTTTAAATTATTTTTGAGGAGAGAGAGAGAGAATGGCATGCCAGGGTCTCCTGCTGCTTCAAACCAACTCCAGAAGCATGAGTCACTTTGTGCAATCAGGCTGTACATGGCTACTGGGGAATCGAATCTGGGCCAGTAGGCTTTGCAAGCACGTACATCTTACCATGGAACCATCTCCCCAGTCCTCCATCTTTTGACTCTCAGTTAAAAGACATACAACACCATCATGAATGCATCTCAAAAGTATTATAGCTGGGTGTGTAGGTGCGTGCTTTTAACCCCAGTACTCGGGAGGCAGAAGTAGGAGGATCACTGTGAGTTCGAGGCCACTCTGAGACTACATAGTGAATCCAAGGTCAGCCTGGGCTAGTGTGAGACCCTACCTCAAAAAACCAAAAGGAAAAAAAAAAGTATTATAGCAGAAGAGTATCCAGGGAATGGAGGACACATGTTGATTCTATGCAAGGCCCTAGGTTTGATGGCCAGTGCCAAAACCAAAACAAAAAAAATTACTCCACAATTTCACTTATATGATGCTTAATAGTAGGCACACAAAAAAATCATAATAAAAATTGAAAGCCAGGTATGGTGGCACATGCCTTTAATTCCAGCATTCAGGAGGCAGATGTAGGAGGATCACTGTGAGTTGGGAATATAGAATGCAATCCAGTTCCGCCTGAGCTAGAGTGAGACTCCACCTTTAAGCAAAAAATTGGAATCGTGGTTCCTTTCCAAGATTAATCACAAGGGGATTATGATGATTTGAATGTGAATGTATGTCCTGCATAGTCTCAGGTGTTTTATTAGCTTGTAAATTGGATCTCCAGCTACCTGGCTAGAGGACATGTCACTAGGGGAAGATCCTGGGGTCCAGTCCAAAGGTATGTTGGAGGTGGATCTGATTCAAGCCCAAAGATGTAGAGAGAGCTGTGTGAGCTCTGGAGGGTGTATGCTTGCTGAAAGGCATCCAGCTTCTTCTGCCATTGATGGAATTTCACCTGAATCTGTATGCTTGAAATAAATCCTTTTCTCCCCTTAAACTGTGTCTGGTTTGAATGATCATCCCAGCAATGTGGAACTATCTAGGACAGGGATACACAGAACTTTCTGGATGATAGGATTGTGACATATTTTGTCAGGTAGAGGATATGTGGATATATTCATTCATCCAAATTCATTGGACTATTTAAAGATCTTAGAGTTTCACTGCATGTAAAATTTAATCTTTTTTTTGTTTGTTTGTTTTGTTTTTTTTGAGGTAGGGTCTCACTCTGGCCCAGGCTGACCTGGAATTCACTATGTAGTCTCAGGATGGCCTCGAACTCTCGACCCTACCTCTGCCTCCTGAGTGCTGGCATTAAAGGCGTGCCCCACCACACTCCAGCTTAAAGTTTAATCTTATGCACTATATATATATATGTATGTATATTTGTGACTTAAAATGCTACTTAATATGAAGATCAGAATCAAAGTAGGATATGTGTCCCTGAGGTTTTTTTTTATTATTATTTATTTTATTTATGAGAGAGAGAGGAAAGAACTGGCACACCAGGGCCTCCAGCCACTGCAGTCAAATCACAGATGCTGCACCATCTTGTGCGCATAAGTGACCTTGTGTGCATGTGTCACTTTGTACATTTGTCTTTTGTGAGTTCTGGGGAGCCGAGCCTGGGTCCTTAGGCGTTGCAAGCAAGGGCCTTAACAGCTAAGCCATCTCTCCAGCCCTGAGGTGTTTTTTTCCCCCCATTGTAAGTATGTGCTATCTCAAATTAAAATGACCAATAAAATATTTTAAATGTTTGTCTTTCCTTTGGTGTTTTCCTCTACACAATCTAAGATGAAAGAGCTTTTATCCAACTACAAGTCTGAGGAAAATATTTAATTTACTTTTTATTTGTGTATTTGAACCCTGTGTTTCTCTTTAACCCATCCAGAATTTGCTTGGTGGGGAGATTGCTTGCTTTCCGTTACTCAGAGGGAGGAGTTTCTCTGTCTGCTGCCTCCCTCTGTCCAGCTCTGTGCTCCTCGGTTCTTGTGCTGCTTCCTCCGGCGAGGGAAAGAGCTATAGAAAAGTCGGAGGCAGCTCTTGGGAGGGTGTCTATCAGATCACTGTCTCTTTGCTACATGACTTCCTTTCTCTAAGTGGCCTCATTTTCCGATTAATACAGCTCGAAGTTGACCTGTTTCCTTGAAATTAAGACAAAACACAGTCCTTGCAATGCTCAAAAGAAGGCAAACCTCAATTGAAAGCTGGAAAAAAGCTGCACTGCTCGCAGCGTATGGGAGACAGAAGCCATCAACAGTGAAAACAGTGGATGCTGAATATTCAAGCTTAGCCAGACAGGCCCAATGACTGAACGAGTGCAATAGTGGCGTGTCTACTCTTGGGGTAACCAACTGCTCCATAATTGGACTGAAGGCCCTCTCTATGGGAGGGAATACATACCTGGTACTGAAAAACCTAAGTAATAGTCTAAGGTAGGGGAGGTCATGAGCCTTGGGGGTATAAGCCTGCTCATGTCTGACTAAATGTATATATTATTCCCACCAAGCTGCCCTGGGGACACTACACTAAATGTTCATGTTCACATATTAACGCTACTCTCACTTCTGGCTAGAGAAGCTTCTCTTTTCAGATGGTGATGACCACTGGGATGACCCAAAAGGCAACATTGCTGAGAAGAAGGGATGGAGGAGTGTCTAGCACTGAAACACCTCTGTCACACCCTCCAATGGCTCAGGGACCATTATGAAGAGGGGGCGGATAGAATGGAAGAGCCAAAGGAAGGATATGACCTCTTAAATTCAGCTGCCCAGACAGAAATTGGCCTCGATATCCATGATCTTGCAGTGCCTAGCAATACCTTTGCAAGACCCTCAAAATAGAAGAGAAAGATGATGTCATCAAATTAGGAAAGAGACTAATGGAGAGAGGGAGGGGATATGATGGAGACGGGAGTTCTAAAGTGGAATGGGGGAGGGGAGGGAAATATCAGGTGGGGGTTTTTTTTGGTATGTAAGATTAAAAGTCAATAAAAAAATAATTTAATAAAAAAAAAAAAAAGAAGGCAAACCTGAAAGCCACCCGAAAGAACAGGAAAACGCTCTGGCTGGAATGGTTGAATTATCTTCTGATATCTATGAAGCATGGCATGTCAGATCCATAGGAGCTTTATGGGTAATGATCAATGGCTGTTTGGCTTTGGTCTTTAGTACTAGAAAATGAGGGCTGGGGGTAGTTGGAAGTGCCAGAGTCTGGTTGAAAGGGTTACCTCAGTGCTAGGCTTTGGTACCCATCCTCAAGCCACCAAAAAACAGCTGGTCTTGGCACAAGTTGAATTGAAGAGAATTCCCACATCCCAGGGCCTTTTGCAAGCCAAGTAAGTTTACATGACAATCACTGCCACAGTTTGGATCTCAAACATCCCCCAAATGTCTGCGGTACTGTTGAGAGATAGTGGAACCTTTAAGAGATGGGGCCTCACAGGAAGAAGTGAGGTTATTTTGGGGCCTGGTCTTCTTAAAGGTGATATAGGGACTCAGAGCCATTCCTTCCTCTTTTCACTTCGCGCTCACCATGAATTGAGCAGCTCCCCTCACCACCCACTGCCACCATGATGTGCTGCCTCACCAAAGGCTAAAGGGCCTCGCATTGAAACCATGAGCCAAAAGAAGCTCCCTTCCTTTGACGTCAACTCCCTGGTGTTTTGTTATAGTGACAGAAAGCTGCCGAACAGCCTGTCAGCCATGGCACATCTTCAATGTGCAAACCAGCCTGGCAGTTACTACTTGATCTTCCACTGACCCCTACAGACTGATTTCAAAATTATGGCTGCAGAATGTGGCAATGGGAAATACTGCCCAGTGATTTCTTGGATTCTCTGATAAAGTTGCTGTCAAAATTAGCATATGATTTTCTTTTCTTTTCTTTTTTTTTTTTTCAAGATAGGGTTTCACTCTAGCCCAGGCTGACCTGGAATTCACTATGTAGTCTCAGGGTGGCCTCGAAATCACAGCGATCCTCCTACCTCTGCCTCCCTAGTGCTGGGATTAAAGGTGTGCGCCACCATGCCTGGCTTCTACATTTTCTTAATTTATAATGGTTCTGAATAATTTTTACCTATTTCCAAAAATCCAGTCTACCCCTAAAAGGACAAAAATTTGTCACCAGTGAAGATTTTTTAAAATTTATTTATTTATTTTTATTTTTAAAATTTTATTTTGTTTTGTTATTTGAGAGAGAAAGAGGTAGAGAGAGAGAGAGAGAGAGAGAGAGAGAGAGAGAATGTGTGCACCAGGGTCCCCAGCCACTGCAAACAAACTCCAGATGCATGTGCCTCCTTGTGCATCTGGCTTACGTGAGTCCTGGGGAATTGAACTGGGGTCCTTTGCCTTTGCAGGCAAACGCCTTAAATGCTAAGCCATCTTCTCCAGCCCACCAGTGAAGGTTTTTACAAGAATTCGTGGTACAGTCTTTAGACATCTTGCCCAGCAAGTTGTTGATGTTCATTGATTGGTTGATAATGACGAGGTTCTTGGATTAACCAAACTTTGGTCAGGTTCCTGAATATTGTTCTAGGTTTATATATACATTTCCTTGTAAAATCTACTTTTAGCTAAGAATACATTAAGTCAGTTTAGCAAAACATGAACAAATACCAACTCCCTTCTTTGGATAATTGGAAACAGGACTGGGATCCTCCAGGGTTCCAGGGAGGGCGGGGTTTCTTCTTAAACACTTGCTCCCCCCCCCAGGCCATCAGGAGTGTTCCCTTTAGAATTAAGGTATACTTACTTAATCTCTGTTTCTTTGATCTGCCTGTCACATTTCCTGTTTTTGTGTGATACAAATAAAATCCTGTGCACTTCTAATTGTTTGAAACTCAGAGAATTTATTGTTAATAAGAAATACTTTAAAATGCATAAAACATTGCTGTAATTTCTATTTATTGTGTTTTTAAATGTGCAGTGATTTTATTTTTATTTTTAATTTTCAATGTAGGGTCTTGCTTTAGCCTAGGCTGACCTGGAATTCACTATGTATTCACAGGGTGGCCTCGAACTCACAGCGATTCTCCCGAGTGCTGGGATTAAAGGCATGCGCCACCATGCCTGGCTGCAGTAATCTTTTGATTGCTAAATTACAACTAAATTTTTAAACATTTTATTTATTTATTTGAGAGATAGATAGGGAGAGAGAGAGAGAGAGAGAGAATGTGTGCAGCAGGGCCTCTAGCCACTACAAACAAACTCCAGATGCATGTGCTACTTTGTACATCTGGCTTATGTGGGTACTGGAGAATTGAACCTGATTACTTGGGCTTCACAAGCAAGTGCCTTAACTGCTAAGCCATCTCTCCAGCCCCCTACAATCCAATTTTTGCCCAGCTCTCTGCCATATATTTTTTACTTTATTTGTCTTTATTTAATTATTTTTATTTATTTTCAACAGAGAGAGTTAGAAAGAACAGAGAATGGGCATGCCAGGGTCTCTAACTGCTGCAAATGAACTCCAGACACATGTGCCATTTTGTGCATCTGGCTTTATGTGGGTCCTGGGGAATTGAACCTGGGTCATTAGCTTTGCAGGCTGCTGAGCCATCTCTCCAACCCTTAGAATAGATTCATTATTATTTTTTTTTATTGACAACTTCTATACTTACATACAAAAAGTGCATGATATTTCCCTCCCCTCCCCCCATTCCCCTTTAGAACTCCACTCTCCATCATATCCCCTCCCTCTCTCCATTAGTCTCTCTTTTAATTTGATGTCGTCATCTTTTACTTCTATTATGAGGGTCTTGCGAAGGTATTGCTAGGCACTGCAAGGTCATGGATATCAAGGCCAATTTCTGTCTGGACAGTTGCATTGTAAGGAGTCCTACCCTTCCTTTGGCTCTTCCAAAGAATAGATTTTTTAAAAATTATTTATTTATTTATTTGAGAGAGTGAGAAAGGGAAAATGCAGACAGAGAGAGAGAATGGGCACACCAGGGCCTCCAGCCACTGCAAACAAACTCCAGCCACATGTGCCACCTTGTGTATCTGGCTTACGTGGGTCCTGGGGAATTGAACTGAGGTCCTTGGGCTTTGCAGGCAAATGCCTTAACTGCTAAGCCATCTCTCTAGTCCAGAAGTATATGGTTTAAATAATATTAAGTGCATTCACATTGTTATGCCATCATCTCCATTATCCTCTAGAACTTTTTGTCTGTTCATTTATTTATTTGAGAGCGACAGACAGAGGGAGAAAGAGGCAGATAGAGAGAGAATTGGTGCACCAGGGCCTCCAGCCACTGCAAATGAACTCCAGATGCATGCACCACTTGGTGCATCTGGCTGACGTGGGTCCTGGGGAATCAAGCCTTGAACCGGGGTCCTTAGGATTCACAGGCAAGTGCTTAACCACTAAGCCATGTCTCCAGTCCTAGAATTAAAAAAATGTTTTAAATGTTTCTTTATTTTTATTTATTAGCAACAGACAGACAGAGAAAGAGGCAGAGAGAGAATGGGTGCACCAGGGCCTCCAGCCACTGCAAACGAATTCAACATGCATGTGCCACCTTGTGCATCTGGCTTACGTGGGTCCTGGGGAATCGAGCCTTGACTGGGGCCCTTAGGTTTCACAGGCAAGTGCTTAACCGCTAAGCCATCTCTCCAGCCCCCTCTAGAAGTTTTTTAACTTAAAGGATGGTTCAGGTTCACAGAAAAATCAAGCACACCATCCAGAGAGCTCCTCCAAACCCCTATCCCCATACATTCCCAGCCTCCCTGATTATCAACGTGCCCACCACAGTAGCACATTTCTTACAATAGACAGGCCTATGGTGACACACCATTATCACCAGGGTTCATCAGAACTTTGTCAACTTACGTGACTGAAATTCCACAGCCATTAAACAGCCTAGCAAAGTGTGTTTCTCTTGGATTTGAAGCTAACTGGGATTACTTCCTCAGGTGGAAGGCATTTATCCAGTAGACACATCTGGCCTCCCAGAGAAAAGAGTGCACGATTCACACAGATTTCCTTGCTTGTGAGGGGTCCTGCTTCCTTTACTTCCCCTGAACACCTGTCCTAAAGCTTGTGCACACCCCCAGGGAACAGCCTTGAGAACCCAGGTAGAATTCTTGCAGTATCTTTCTTTACAGGTCACATGTTCCATGAGTATGAATGAAGTGCTGCCAGTCTAAACCTCATTGAGAAACGATGAAGAGTCCAAAGCTGGTGATACTGAAGGGTGTTAACATTAAACATTTTACATCGTAGCGATATATCCAAAATCATACCAATTTTAGTGAAATACAAACAGCACAGTGTTGCCTCTTTTTGGTCCTAGACAGGGATCTGAAGAAGGTGGAGTTCCAGGGTGGCCCATTTAATTGCTGTTTTGAGGGTAGTCTGCCAAAAGCCCTGTATGAGGGTGGGAGGCAGCTTTTGCACCACCAGAGGGCGCCCGGCTCCTTCGTTCAGATCTCAGGAACAGGCTTCTCTTTCCAGCCTAGCTGGGCCTAGCCCTCTGTTTTTAGGCTTTTGATGTTGGCCTTGGATATTTAGGTGGGAAACACAGCAGAAGCAGGAAAGAGAATATTCTCGTCAAGGATCTGGGGTGACATGCGCAGGGAGTCAGGGTCCCTGTGGGAAGCAGGTTGAGTGGGTAAGAGGCCACTTTGCAGGTTGCCATGCAGAGCCTGTGTAACGAAAACACAAAGCCTTGTTCTTCTCACTTCTTTTCTTTTATCTTTTTCTTTCTTTCCTTCTTTCTTTTTTCTTTTTCTTTTTCTTTTTCTTTTTTTTTTTTGAGGTAAGGTCTTGCTCTAGTCCAGGCTGACCTAGAATTTATTATATAGTCACAGGGTGGCCTTGAACTCATCATGATCCTTCTACCTCTGCCTCCCAAGTGCTGGCCTTAAAGGCATGCGCCACCACACCTGGCTCTTCTCACATTTTTGAGTTCTCAAAAACAAAGAAGCCGGGCGTGGTAACGCACACCTTTAATCCCAGCACTCAGGAGGCAGAGGTAGGAAGGTCGCAGTGAGTTTGAGGCTACCTTAAGACTACATAGTGAATTCCAGGTCAGCCTGGACTAGACTGAAACCCTACCTCAAAACACCAAATAAATAAAATGAAATGAAATAAAATAAAATAAAATAAAATGACATAAAATAAAATAAAAGTTTGGCCTAAAAGAAAAATGAGCCAGGCATGGTAGTGCAAGCCTTTAATCCCAGCACTTGGGAGGCAGAGGAAGGAGGATTGCTATGAGTTTGAGGCCACCCTTAGACTACATAGTGAATCATAGTGAATACCAGGTCAGCCTAAGCTAGAGTGAGACTCTACCTCGAAACACCAAAAAAAAAAAAAAAAAAAAAAAAAAAAAAAAAAAAAGAAAAAAAAGAAAGAAAGAGGTTGCATTGTCTGCATTACTTCCTAAAAACCTGAGCACTATGTGGGAGGCATGAGAAGCCACCCCCTTTTCTTCCCCCCTTCAGAGTGACTTGTTGTATTTGAACCATGGGAACATAAGTGCCACCAGCTGGAGGACCACCCCACTACTCCATCCCTGAAGGAGGCAGGGTGAGGCCCTAGAATCTGCCAGAGCCCAAACAACTCATTTATTCCTCAGATAACCCGCAAAGCATCCTATGAGAACGTTTCCATAACATTGTGTCCAATGGAGCCACTCACTCAATCTTATAATTCTAACGTACATTTCATATTCCAAACAGGAAGACTCCATTCTGCAATTCCTGAAGTTTGAACCTGCCGGTGAGCCCTGGAGCAGGCCCTGCCTTAGGTTCCAACATGTGGTAGCTTCTAGTAGCCTACATCACTTCTACCCTCTGCTTCCCAGTAAGGACCCCCACCTCCCAGCACTGCTGCTCTGTGGCCCACCCCCTGGGGCTGGCAGCCCTCTGACAACTTTGGTTTATTTCATTGGTTCTTGAAGAAGTCTTCACGCCTGGAATGAAGCCCACAAATGAGAGTCTGGCTGTTTTGCATGACCCTCTAAACAGGCCACCCTTGGCTCCAACTCCAAACATTCCACACATGCTCTCTCTCTCTCTATGGACTGTATATCTATTTATCTAGATATGTATGGTTTTAAAAACTATGAATCTTCCCCACACATCATGTGACAACCAAACGACCACTAATCTTCAGGCTTTCTACAGTGCCGGGAACAACTGAGACTCACAAATACAAGCATCAGAAGCTCCAGCTTTTGTGGAGGCCAAGGAAGGAGGCCTGCCAGGGCAACTAAGTGAGACCTATCTCAAAATAAAAGGTGTGGGGATATGGCTCAGTGGTAGAATGTTTGCCTAGTGGGTATGAGGTCCTAGATTCAAGCCCTAGAACCACACACACAAAAAATGAAGAATGAAGGCTGGAGAGATGGCTAAGCAGTTAAGACGTTTGCTTTCATAGCCAAAGGTTTGATTCTCCAGGACCCACATAAGCCAGATGCACAAGAGGGCTCATACGTCTGGAGTTCATTTGCAGTGGCTGAAGGCCCTGGCGTGCCCATTCTCTCTCTCTCCCTCCCTCTTTCTCTCAAATAAATAAATAAATAAATAAAACATATTTTTTAAAAACCTAGGTCCTTAGGCTTTGCAGGCAAGCACCTTAACTGCTAAGCCATCTCTACAGCCTTAGCCCACTCTGAAAGAAAAAAAAGGAATGAATCATTGGGCTGGAGAGATGGATTAGTGGTTAAGGCACTTGACTGTGAAGCCTAAAGACTCATGTTCGACTCTCCAGGTCTCACTTAAGCCAGATACACAGGTTATGCAAGCATGCAAGGTCACATATGTGCACAAGATGGCACATACATCTGGAGTTCAATTTCAGTGGCTAGAAGACCTGGCGTGATAGTTCTCTCTTGCGCGTGCTCTCTCTCGCTGATAAGTAATAATAAGATCTTAAAAAAAAAAAGAACGAATCATTATCCCACCCATGTCTGGGACAGCTGGGGTACTTGACACAGGGTGATAGGTAATGGGGAGAGGGGCTCAGGGCACCTCTTAGTCTGACACAGATGGTGTCTTTAAGACACACAGCTGCACACACTCCTGCATGTTCAGATCCCATGACAATGAACACACACACACACAAGCACACACAAATAATCCCTTGTGTCCCATACCCTGCTCTTTTCAGGTTCCCAGCTTTCCTCACCTTCTGCTTGTTTCTCCAACTAATGACCCAGTCTCCAGGAAGTGGCCCCTGGCTATCTGCCCAGGTCTGAGATCAGGTACGAAACCTGTCACCAGTTTGTCATTACTTGGTACTGAGACCTCAGCTAGCAACTTTTGAAAGCCTTCTCTTAGCCTAGAGCCCCGCCCTCTACCCCCAATCAGCTGCTGGCTCACGGCCACCATGGCAACCATCAAAGGCAGCCCTGGAGGACCCGAGGGGGCCAGAGTTGCAGGGCAGGGGCTTGGTCCTGGAAAGCATGCATCAACACGGTTGGTATTACAGCCTTGCATGCCGAGGAGCTCTGTCCTGTCCATGACTGCGGGGCTGGGGCTGCAGCTCCCGGGAGATGACACAGAAAGCCATCACTTACAGTGAAAGGGCCATTAAAAAGAAGGAATATGGGCTGGAGAGATGGCTCAGCAGTTAAGGCACTTGCCTGCAAAGCCTAATGACCCGGGTTCGACTTCCCAGTACCCACATAAAGCCAGATGCACAAAGTGGTGCATGTATATGGAGTTCATTTGCAGCAGCTGGGGCCCTGGTGCATCCATAAATAATATTATATTGTAAATAAATTAATATAATAAATATATACAGATTTATATAGATATATAACAGAAGGAATAAACATGGCTAAAGATGGCTCAGAGGGAAAGAGCTCTAGCTGTGCCAACATTAGAACTTGAGTTTGATCCCCAACATACATGTAAAAACCTAGGTGTGGCTTCACAGTGTTGGGGGGCACAGACAGCAGAAATCACTGGTCATTCAGCGTGACTGAAAAAGTGTCAGCGGCACATTCAGTGAGAGACTCCACGTCAAGGAAAGAAAGTAGAAGAGGCACAGAAGACACAGAGAACGCCTGACTTCTCTGCACACGCACATCTGCACACACATGTGCACACACTGTAACACACACGAATAAAGTGCTTAAGCTGGGTATGATGGCTCAAGCCTGAAATTGAAGTACTGGGGAGGCCGAGGCAGGTGGATTGCTGTAAGTTCAAGGCTAACGTGGTCTCCATAGTGAGTTCAGGACAGCCTGGGCTCTGTAGTGAAACCCTGTTTCAAAAAAAGGAATCAAGCCAGGCGTGGCGGCATTCGCCTCTAATCCCAGCACCTGGGAGGCTGAGGTAGGAGGACTGCCGTGAGTTCGAGGCCACTCTGAGATTACATAGTGAATTCCAGGTCAGCCTGCGCTAGAATGAGACCCTACCTGGGGACAAAAAAGGCGGGGGGGGGGTTGGGGTTGGGAATCAACATTACTTGGCATCTTAGTTTATTCAACAGTGTCTGAGGATGTTTGGGTTACTGGTGAGAGGGATGGAGATGGGATACTGGTCAATTCACCAGGGGGCTCCACTCTGTCCTCAGAGGCTTTTGTGCAATCAGCCAGCTGTGACATGTGACATGATGTAACTGAATATGGTTCCAAATTACAGCCACATCCTAAACCCCTGGAACCTTGGATATGTTACGTGATGTGTAAAAGGGACTGTGCAGAGGTGATTGACTTACTGACCTTAAGATGAGGAGAGCATCCTGGGATGAGAGGTCCTTGTGAGAGGAAGGGAGGGAAGGAGAGAAAGAGAGAGTGAGAGAACACAGCAGAAGCAAGAGAGCAATGACAGGAGGGGCAGAAGCCATGAGAAGCAGGCGGCATGGGACAGATTATCCTCTAGAAGGGAAACCAGCTTGTCGACACCTTGAGTTATTCCAGGAAGCCTGATTTCAAATTCCAACCTCTGGTGCTATAAGAGAATGAATTTGTGATGCTTTAAATTACTAAGTTTGTGGTAAATTGTTACAGAAGTGACAGGAAATTGATATCCACAGCACCTGGATACACTCATGCTTTCCAGACAACAAGTAGCAGATTTTAAAAATATACACAAACACATACACACACAAAACACACACACACACACACACACACACCTCCATACCTGTGAGTTTCCTGTCTGCAGATTCAAATAAACACAGGTCAAAAATATTTGAAACAGCCGGGCGCATGCACTCGGGAGGCAGAGGTAGGAGGATTGCTGTGAGTTCAAGGCCACCCTGAGACTACATAGTGAATTCCAGGTCAGTCTAGGCTAGAGTGAGACCCTATGTCACTATATATATATATATATATATATATATATAAAATTTGGGGCTGGAGAAACAGCTCAGTTGTTAAAGCTCTTGCCTGCAAAGCCAAAGGACCCAGGTTTGATCTCCCAGGACCCACATAAGCCAGATGCACTATGTGGCATATGCATCTGGAGTTTATTTGCAGTGGCTGGAGGCCCTGGCATGCCCGATCCCCCCATCTTTCCCTCTCAAATAAAGAAATAAAAATTTAAAATAAGATTTTTAAAATGTTTTAAAAATTTTCAGAGCTGGAGAGATGGCTTAGGGTTAAGTACTTGCTTTTGAAGCCTAAGGACCTCGGTTCGAGGCTCAATTCCCCAGGTCACATGTAAACCAGATGCACAAGGGGGCACACGCATCTGGAGTTCGTGTGCAGTGGCTGGAGGCCCTGGTGCACCCATTCTCTCCCTCTCCTTCTCTCTGCTTCTTTCTCTCTCTGTCTGTCTGTCACTCTCAAATAAATAAATTAAAATTAAAAAATTTCATCTCTACTGAACATGGGTAGACTTTTTTCTTGTCATTATTTCCTAAATGATGTAGCATAGCTACAGACTTAGTAGAGAAGACTTAAAAGTATTGAAGGACAAGGCATAGAGTACATTAAAAAAATCTCACCTTTCTGCACGAGGGACCTGAGCATTTCTTTCTGTATAAGGAGTTCCCGAACCCCATCCCTTAGGATGCTAAGAGATGATGACACGCTCGTTCTCAGGCTACAGCGACCAGGAGGAAGAAACCATGGAAACGAACATGCATTGTATTTGTGGCTACTTGGGCTCTTTTGGATAAATATCTCTCCTATTTTTAGAGATTTTCATGCCAGAACCACTTTCCCCAGGATGTCTTGTAGCTAAGACATGAGCATGTGACCTGAGCCCACCCATCAGAGGCCCTTTGTGAGCCGACCCCCATAAGCATGCCTTCCTGGGGCTAGGTGGAGCAACCCTTGACGTCTCTAGGGCAGGGATGCCCCACCTCAGTACCCAAGTGTCAGTAGGATTTGCCCTCTGCAGAGCAGGGAAAAAGAGGGCTTAGGTTTTGTTCTAGACTGGAGCACCTCCAGGCCTGATTCCCTGGACTTTCTGGAGATCCCATGAGCCACACAATGCCCCTCACTAGCTTCCCTTTGCTATCTCATCTCAGGCTGGATTTTTCCATGCGTGGTTAAAAGTTCCGCTGCATCATCTCATAGTGTGATGACGGTTTGTCCTGATGCAGGAAGGTGAAGCCTTTCCCGGTTGAATCCAAGCAACTGTTCAGTGAAATCAAGAAGGGGGGGGGCAAGTTCCCACCTCCAGCTGCACAGCGTCATGGCCGCCACAGAGCAGCTGGACCTTGTTAAGCCTGGAGCCATCATTGAGGGAAGAGGTCCAGGCATTAAGTGAGCACTAGGTCGGATGATGGTGGGCTTTCCAGGTGCGCTGCAAGAAAGGCCCATGTGGGAGCGATGAGGGCATGCCTGGCACTGATTCCCCCGATGCAGGTGAGAGAGGCACTGGAAGTATTTTCGAAGTCAGTCTTCTCTGGGATACCAGGTTGCCATGTCCAGTTTGGGGTGAGCTGCCTGCTGTCCTGATTTTTTTTTCTTTCCTTCTCCCTCCCTCTGGGAGTCTGGGCCAAGAGCTCCGGGATGAGCTGCCAGATGTGAGCCAGGCCTCGACTCTTTCTCGCTCTCTCTTACACACACACACACACACACACACACACACACACACACGTTTCCAGGCGCTCCCACGGAGCCCGGAGCACTGCCAAGGCGATGACAGATGTGCCTCCTTCCCTGGGTCAGCTTTGGATGAAGTCACCCTTTCCCTCTGCACTCCATCAGGACTCGTCCTTGGGATTTCTGAGTCACTTGACAGTTTACAACCCTTCGGAAACCAGAGGGATGGTGGGAACATCTCTGTCAAGGAGACACGTGTGCTGGGCCTGTATGCTGAAGGAGGATCTCAATGGCCTACAGAGAATTAAGAAGCCAGGACCAGTTGCTAAAGCATCACAGCTGCTGTAAAATCAAACCTACATCTCGAAATGTTTCTGCACTTTCCAGGGGATGCTCTGGGTGAGTTTTCTTAGAACTTAGGAGTAAGGTAACATTGCCTTGCATATGGCTTCATTTGAAGACTTTCATTTCTTTTTCTGATTTGTTTGTTTGTTATTTTGAGGCAGGGTCTCACTCCAGCCCAGGCTGACCTGGAATTTTCACTATGTAATATCAGGGTGGCCTTGAACTCACAGTGATCCTCTTACCTCAGCCTACCAAATGCTGGGATTAAAGGCGTGCGTCACCACGCCCAGCTAAGACTTTTATTTCTATAGGATTGTTGAGGAGAGATTTTCTGATTACCATTGCCTATAATCTACCTTTACACACAATTTGGGGGGATGGAGGTGCTAGGGCTGTAACTCAGGGCCTCATGCACGCTAGACAAACACTGTACCACTGAATTATACCCCTAAGTTCCTCTTACCACCTTGTCAATAATTCATAATTTAGGGCTGGAGAGATGGCTTAGCAGTTAAGGCTCTTGCCTGCAAAGCCTAAGGACCCATGTTCAACTCCAGATCCCATGTAAGCCAGATGCACAAAGGTGAGGCAAGTGCAAGGTCGCACATGCACAAGTGTCTGGAATTCGATTGCAGTGGCTAAGGCCCTGATATGCCAATTATCTCTTTCTCTAAAAAAAAAGAAAAAATTAAAAATAAATAAACTAGAGCCGGGCGTGGTGGTGCACACCTTTAATCCCAGCACTCGGGAAGCAGAGGTAGGAGGATTGCCGTGAGTTCGAGGCCACCCTGAGAATACAGAGTGAACTCCAGGTCAGCCTGAACTAGAGTGAGACTCTACCTCAAAAAATAAATAAATAAATAAATAAATAAATAAATAAATAAATAAAATAATTCATAATTTAGTGACAGTGAACAATACTTAAACTGATCCTCTCAAACATCTCTTTGGCAGAATAAATTCCCAAGAAAAAGAGTTGTAATGGTTCTATTTTCATGGGTGGAGGGACGACAGCCATTGATGAGGGAAATACAGTCAGAGAAAAGCTCGTTGCTCACAGGGAGCCCTTTGAGAGGAAAGCTGGAAGGCTGGCTTGCGGTGGCCCCATTCTCCTTTCTTTGTCGGCATGTGGCCTTCATCTACTCCACTCGGAAACTTTGCCTCCAGAGTTTGCCCTGGCCCTGACCCCCCAGTTAAAAGTTCCAGTAGTTCTGATAGAAATGGAGATGATATCAAACTGAAAAATAGACTGATTGAGAGGGGGAGGGATATGATGGAGAGTGAAGTTTCAAAGGGGAAAGTGGGGGGATGGAGGGAAATAACATGGGATATTGTCTACAATTAAAGAAGTTGTCAATAAAAAAAATAATAAAAAGCCGGGCGTGGTGGCGCACGCCTTTAATCCCAGCACTCGGGAGGCAGAGGTAGGAAGATCGCTGTGAGTTCGAGGCCACCCTGAGACTACATAGTGAATTCCAGGTCAGCCTGGGCAAGAGTGGTGAGACCCTACCTCGAAAAACCAAAAAAAAAAAAAATAATAATAATAAATTAAAAAAAAGAAATGGAGATGATTACCTAGAATAATACACAAACCAGTGAGCCATGTTGATTGTACTTCGCTGATAAGGTTGTGATAAACTGAAATCATGGCTGACGTGCATATAGCAAGGTCTGTCCACACACTCATTTGTGCTTAATTAAAGGAGAGTCCTTAACACTGATATCCGCTCCAGGTCCAGGTCCTGGACTACCCAGTGAACCCAGGAGGTCAAGGTCCATCTTCCCAACTGAAGACTCCCTGGGGGATGTCCTTCATCCCCACAGCCAGCAGTTCACCTGTGATGGAGGACCTCTGACCCTTTCTGGAGCATTCCTGGAGCAAACCCATTGCTTTTGCAGCATAGGCATTCCTGGCCAGTCTCTGAACAATGCAAGAACATCTAAACATTGCTTCCTCTCCTTGCCTCTGAAGAGTCTCCTTCCCTAGCGCCTGATTCCAGAACTTGGACAGACAGACCTGACTGACCAGACACACCTGCCTACCTACCAGCTCACCTCCAGGTCCTCCACAGTAATACTTCTTTTTAAATTATATTGATTTATTTTACTTATTTGCATGTGTGTGTGTAGGGGGCAAATTAGGGCCTCTTGTCACTACAAACAAATGCCAAATGCTGTGTCACTTATTCATCTAGTGTTACCACATGCTGAGGAATTGAACTGGGGCTGGCAGGTTTTGCAAGCAAGTCCCTTTACTGGCTGAACTCTTTCTCTAACTCCCTCTTTCTTTTTCTTTCTTTCTTTCTTATTTTCTTTCTTTCTTTCTTTTTTTTTTTTTTTTTTGCTATTTTCGAGGTAGGTTCTCACTATAGTTCAGGCTGACCTGGAATTCACTATATAGTCTCAGGCTAGCCTTGAACTCACAGCGATCCTTCTACCTCTGCCTCCTGAGTGCTGGGATTCAAGGTGTGCACCACCACGCCCAGCTCCAATCCTCTTTTTTTTTTTTTTTTAAGTATTAGTTGAATGAATGAATCATAATGATGAGGGAAACAATTGTTACTTTATTTTTAACGGATGCATAAAAATTTGGCATGTTAATGGGATATCAGGACAATGTTTTTTGACGCTATTCAGACAATACATAATGTGTAAACCTTACTCAGTGTGATAGCCAGAATCGATTGTCAGCTTGCCTATCCAGAGTCACTTAGGAGACAAACACCTAGGCAGGTCTGTGCCAGAGTTTCTAGGTTAGTTAAATGAGGAGGGAAGACCTTCTTTAACTGTGGGTGGCATAATCTAAAAGTCAGGGGCCCTGCATTGAATAAAAAGGAGAAAACATTCATCTCTCTGAACTTGCTGACTGGATGCAATGTGACCAGCTGCCTCAAACTCCTGCCACCACGACTTCCCCACCATGACGGACTGTACCCTTGAACTGAGAGTCAAAATAGAGCTTTCCTTCTTTAAGCTGCATTGGTAAGTGTTTTGTCATAGCGTGAGGAAAGTAAATAGTACACTTAGCTTATCTGTTCTGTGAAATCACCCAGTGCCAGCAGCAGATTACCTGGGAAGGTCATCAATTCATTTTAAAAATATTTTATTTTTATTTATTTATTTATTTGACAGAGAAAGAGGGAGAGAGAGAGAGAGAGAATGGGAGCACCAGGGCCTCCAGCCACTGCAAACAAACTCCAGACACGTAGGTCCCCTTGTGCATCTGGCTAACATGGGTCCTGGGGAATAGAACCAGGGTCCTTTGGCTTTATCGGCAAACACCTTAACTGCTAAGCCATCCCTCCAGCCCTCATCAATTAATTTTATTCAAGGCTAATATCAGTTTGATTACAAGATGGCTTATCCCAAGTGACCCACACATTGTGTTGTTTGTGCCTGATTTTAGGTGACCCAACCTCTTCCTGCACCCCAGGAAGCAGGATGTAGTTGCTCTCCAATAATCTATAAAATACAAAAGTACCTACTCAACATTCTGAAAATGATAGCGAGTGTTGCTAAGTACAATGGCAGCAGGAGGACGTGCTCACGTTCACTCGCATCCTGCTTTGGGACTAACAAAACATCCCTTTTAGTTCTGCGCTTCCTGTCCCTCCCCAAAGGAATTTGCTATTGTTTGTAAATATAGCATGCCCCTGATATGGGCTTTATTTAACCACACCTCAAGCTTGGATTTTCTGAACATTCATACTTAGGTGTTAAATTTTTTACTAACCGAATCCATGAGGTAGAATTTACATATGTACTGCTTGAAGGCTATTGTCTAATACTTTATAACAAGTGCTGCCTGTGTAACCACCACTATCTTCAGGATATAGAATGTTTCCCTCACCCCAAAGAGTTCTCTCGTGTTCCTTCACTGTCAACTTCCTGGCCCACCCTCAGCTGCGGGCACATTTCAATGAGAGTATACTGTGAAGAATAAGATCAACTTCTGCACACTTCCACATAGTATGTACCTGAAACACTGCGAGTCAGGTTTTTTTCATGTGTAGATGGTGTGTGTGTATGCCTTTTTGTATGGGTGGGGGCACATGTGTATGTGTGTTTGTGATGTTGGGTGTCGCCTCAGTTGTTCTTCTCCACCTTTTTTTTGGTTTTGAAAATTTTTTAAATTTTTTTTTTATTTTTGGAGAGAGACACAGAGAGAGACAGACAGAGAGAGAGGGAGAGGAAGACAGATAGAGATGGGCGCGCCAGCAGTCTCTCAGCTGCTGTGAATGAAATCCAGGTGTGCGTGCCCCTGTGGTCACGTGCGGCATTGCACCCTGCGTCACTTTGCATCTGGCTAAACGTGGGAGCTGGAGATTGGAACTGGGTTCTTAGGCTTAGCAGGCAGGCGCCTTCACCGCTAAGCCATCTCTCCAGCCCTTTTTTTGGTTTTGTGAGGTAGGGTCTCACTCTAGCCCAGGCTGACCTGGAATTCAGCCTTGAGGATGGTTTCTCAGTCATTGTCCACTTGTTTTGAGATAATCTCTCCTGAGCCCCAGGCACTCACCTCTCTCTGCTTCTCCAGGACTGGGTTTATAAGCACACTGCCGCACCATGTTTTTATTACGTGGATGCTAAGGATTGAACTCGGTCCTTACGTCTGCAAGGCAAGCCCTGTATTGACTGAACTATCTCCCAAGCCCTGTTTCATTGCTTTCAGAAATGGTACCAACAACTGATTTGCTCCCTGTGATCACATGTCTCCGCTCCCATCAAGAGCTGGGGCATGTCTCCCTTCTCTTTGAACAGGACATGACTCTGTACTTTAACTTGACCAAAAGCATGCGGAGAAAATGATGCCCTGCCAGTCTTGGGCCTGTTTCTCACAGGACTCAATAAAGTAGGACTTTGGCCTTTTGCAACCTGGCCATCATGTTAATCAACTAGAGTCAGACTGCTGTTGGTGAGAAGAGTGGAGAGGGAGGGCCCAACCTGCACCCTGCCCTTCTGGCCACCCCAGCAAGGGCATTCTAACCTAGTTCTCAGCTAAATGCAGCCACATGAGTGTTGTCACTAACTCAATGGAAACCAGAAGAACTGCTCAGCGGGGCCCAGCCACCCCACAGAACTGAGGAACAATACTTCCATATATTGTCAGAGCTGGCAGTCTTGATTACACTAAAGCAATCGCAAGCACTGCTGGAGGATGCTGTCCTCACAGAAACACTGGAAACACCCTCAAGAACGGGAAACACAGGCTGGAGAGATGGCTTAGGGGTTAAGGCACTTGCCTGCCAAGCCTAAGGATCCATGTTTGACTCTCCAAGTCCCACATAAGCCAGATGCCCAAGGAGGCACAAGGGCAAGGTTGCACATGTGCACAAGGTGGTATGCTTGTCTGGGGTTCGATTGCAATGGCTGGAGGCCCAGGCATGCCAATTCTCTCTCTGTCTTTCTCTCTCTCAAAAAAACAAGGCCAGTCTGTTGGGCTTGCCTCAAAAATTTTTTTTAATTATCATTATTATTATTATTATTATTTTTAGGAGAGAGACACAGAGAGAGAGAGAGAGGGAGAGGAAGACAGAGATGGGCGCGCCAGCAGTGTCTCAGCTGCTGTGAACGAAATCCAGATGTGTGCGCCCCTTGTGGTCAAGTGCGCATTGCGCCTGCATCACTTTGCATCTGGCAAACGTGGGACCTGGAGATTGGAACCGCTGGAGATTGGAACCAGCGTTCTTAGGCTTAGCAGGCAGGCGCCTTAACCGCTAAGCCATCTCTGCAGCCCTTTAAAAATTTTTAAAAAAGAATGGGAAACCCGTTCATCCTCCACCACCCTGTGAAGAACTGTGTGCTCTTGCAGATGTCCACATGGCAATGGTTAAACGTGCTCCCACCAAAGGACCCAGAACCGAAGTGACAGCTAAGACAGCTAGGTGCTCTGGGGGCTCAACGCAGGGGTTGGTACCAGGAGGAAAGAGACCCTGAGCTTCCTTCTTTCCTTTTGGTGGCTTTCAAAAGAGAGTCGCACAAACAGGAGACTTCTATCTAGCTCATGCATCTCAGTCAGCAAGACCTTGGCTATTTGAATAGAGTGAGAACTGCTTGCCGCCAAATCTCCTTTGGAAGACCCAGAGGAGAGATGATTCAGGAATTCCCACCATCAAAGCCTGGCACAGATCACAGCATGCAATAGCTACTCATAAAGGTGTTTGGTAAGTTGATTGCTATCTGCCTGAGTCATCTGGATACCCCCTTAGGGAACCTGTGACTGGTGCTAAGATTTCCGCCAGGCACAGCAATCCATTTTTACAATTCCGGGATTGCCACGCCCGCTCTGTAGACCAGAGAGAGCCACAGCAAATAAAATGTGGACGTGAATTAGTTGCTCTGTGGTCGACTTGGCCTCGAGCAGTGGCCTCCTGAGCCACAGCAAAGGGTGAACTCAGGACATCCACATAACCCCATCACTTGCCTTTCTTCCCCTAGAAGACCTGTTTGTTTTCAGCTAAATCTCCAGGTCATGGAAAAAAAGGTTCTCCCTGGGCAACGACTCATTTGAATGGAGGAAGACTCCCAATGAGTGTATGTAAATCATGGCTCTAAATGTTTGAATAACCAGGTGGTAGAACCCAAGGCCTGATAAACACAGGCAGTCTGCTGCTGGCCAAGGTGGTTTTTAATTGGACAGGGTGACAGGAGCGCTTGGGAACAAGAGAACAAGAGCTGCACCCGAAGGATCCACTAGCTGGCGAGCCCTGAGGGGAAGGAGGATGGGGCAGGAGGAATGTCCTGGTCTGGATCAAAAGGATGCTCCTGTGCGTAGAATTTAATTTTTCCATGCTTGTCTATGTTGTCACTGCTCCTGTGCACACGCTCAGATGGGGTTCCCTAGTGCCACCCCTAACCCTCAGAGAAAAGAGCAAGTGGTAGGGACAGATGACAACCCTGCAGGCTTTCTTTGAGAAGGGCCACAGATGTGTGAGAATGATAAGGAAGGACAAAGATGGTCCAGCGACCGAAATCGGGCATCCAAGAGTCAGCTTTCACTTCTAGATTGGCTCATGTCTCCCTGGATAAAACCATAAGGGCTTGGCGCTGGCTTATGCAGTGTCTCTCCGTCTCTCCGAGGTGTGCCAGTAGTTTGAGACGTTCTGAGCTTGCACACTGTTGAGGTGAAGTGACTTTTGTCATTAGCTCTGTCTGTAACTGAAGCTGGCCACACCCTCTGGCATCTGACTGAGTAGGAAAAAGGCCTCAGGGTGTCCTGTGCTGGGGACACCAGGTGACTGTGCAGAGTTCATGCCAAGCCAGGAGATCCCAGCAGGTGCAGGGCTGATGGGAAATGCGCAAGCTTGGAGGGTTTTCCTGCCTGGGTGGAGTGTCCGGTTGAGTCACTTCTCCCTGCCTCGGGAAGGAGCCCAAACTTTTCTGCTCCTACTGTCTTGCCAACCCCTCTTTTTCCTCCATCAACCGTCCTGCCTATTCTAGGATAGCCAACCAATGCCAACCGAAACCTAGGACACTCTTGTTTTTCTTTCTTTATAAAATCCAGGTCTATAAAGGTGGGTCAGATGACAAGCACATACCCTCCGAAGGCAAAGGTAACTACACTTTGCAAAAACAAGCTACTATCAAGGATTTTTAAAATCGAAATATAGGGGTAGGGCATAGTCCATGGTTAGGAAAGTTACAAAGCAGTTTTTAGGCTTAATATTTTGTATGTGTGTACTGCATGCACACGTGTGTAAGTATGTGCTCACGCATGTGCGTTTGTGAGTGTGGACCTGTGGTGCCATGGCTCATGTGTAGAAGTCACAGGACAACTGTCCTCACATTTCTACCTTTTTTGGTTTTTTTTTTTTTTTGGTTTTTCAAGGTAGGGTCTTGTTCTAGTCCAGGCTGACCTGGAATTCACTATGTAGCCTCACGGTGGCCTCGAACTCACGGCAGTCATGGGATTAAAGACATGCGCCACTACACCTGGCTCTACCTTGTTTTGCAGAAGTCTCTCACAAGCTTCTGGGCATTTCTCCTGTCTTTGCCTCTCATCTCACTGTAGGTCCTACAGGATTACAAACGTTTGGCACTATAGCGTCCAGACTTCACGTGTGGGTTCTGGTGATCTGGACTCAGGTACTCATGCTTGTATGACAAACACTTTATCCTATGAGCCACCTCCTGGCCCTAGGCTTAGTACTTAAAAAAATTATTTTATTTTTATTTTATTTTTATTTATTTATCTGAAAGAGAGAAAGAGAGAGAGAATGAGCACACCAGGTCATCCAGCCACAGAACCAGGGTCCTTTGGCTTTATCGGCAAACACCTTAACTGCTAAGCCATCCCTCCAGCCCTCATCAATTAATTTTATTCAAGGCTAATATCAGTTTGATTACAAGATGGCTTATCCCAAGTGACCCACACATTGTGTTGTTTGTGCCTGATTTTAGGTGACCCAACCTCTTCCTGCACCCCAGGAAGCAGGATGTAGTTGCTCTCCAATAATCTATAAAATACAAAAGTACCTACTCAACATTCTGAAAATGATAGCGAGTGTTGCTAAGTACAATGGCAGCAGGAGGACGTGCTCACGTTCACTCGCATCCTGCTTTGGGACTAACAAAACATCCCTTTTAGTTCTGCGCTTCCTGTCCCTCCCAAAGGAATTTGCTATTGTTTGTAAATATAGCATGCCCCTGATATGGGCTTTGTTAACCACACCTCAAGCTTGGATTTTCTGAACATTCATACTTAGGTGTTAAATTTTTTACTAACCGAATCCATGAGGTAGAATTTATATGTACTGCTTGAAGGCTATTGTCTAATACTTTATAACAAGTGCTGCCTGTGTAACCACCACTATCTTCAGGATATAGAATGTTTCCCTCACCCCAAAGAGTTCTCTCGTGTTCCTTCACTGTCAACTTCCTGGCCCACCCTCAGCTGCGGGCACATTTCAATGAGAGTATACTGTGAAGAATAAGATCAACTTCTGCACACTTCCACATAGTATGTACCTGAAACACTGCGAGTCAGGTTTTTTCATGTGTAGATGGTGTGTGTGTATGCCTTTTTGTATGGGTGGGGGCACATGTGTATGTGTGTTTGTGATGTTGGGTGTCGCCTCAGTTGTTCTTCTCCACCTTTTTTTTGGTTTTGAAAATTTTTTAAATTTTTTTTTTATTTTTGGAGAGAGACACAGAGAGAGACAGACAGAGAGAGAGGGAGAGGAAGACAGATAGAGATGGGCGCGCCAGCAGTCTCTCAGCTGCTGTGAATGAAATCCAGGTGTGCGTGCCCCCTTGTGGTCACGTGCGGCATTGCACCCTTGCGTCACTTTGCATCTGGCTAAACGTGGGAGCTGGAGATTGGAACTGGGTTCTTAGGCTTAGCAGGCAGGCGCCTTCACCGCTAAGCCATCTCTCCAGCCCTTTTTTTGGTTTTGTGAGGTAGGGTCTCACTCTAGCCCAGGCTGACCTGGAATTCAGCCTTGAGGATGGTTTCTCAGTCATTGTCCACTTGTTTTGAGATAATCTCTCCTGAGCCCCAGGCACTCACCTCTCTCTGCTTCTCCAGGACTGGGTTTATAAGCACACTACCGCACCATGTTTTTATTACGTGGATGCTAAGGATTGAACTCGGGTCCTTACGTCTGCAAGGCAAGCCCTGTATTGACTGAACTATCTCCCAAGCCCTGTTTCATTGCTTTCAGAAATGGTACCAACAACTGATTTGCTCCCTGTGATCACATGTCTCCGCTCCCATCAAGAGCTGGGGCATGTCTCCCTTCTCTTTGAACAGGACATGACTCTGTACTTTAACTTGACCAAAAGCATGCGGAGAAAATGATGCCCTGCCAGTCTTGGGCCTGTTTCTCACAGGACTCAATAAAGTAGGACTTTGGCCTTTTGCAACCTGGCCATCATGTTAATCAACTAGAGTCAGACTGCTGTTGGTGAGAAGAGTGGAGAGGGAGGGCCCAACCTGCACCCTGCCCTTCTGGCCACCCCAGCAAGGGCATTCTAACCTAGTTCTCAGCTAAATGCAGCCACATGAGTGTTGTCACTAACTCAATGGAAACCAGAAGAACTGCTCAGCGGGGCCCAGCCACCCCACAGAACTGAGGAACAATACTTCCATATATTGTCAGAGCTGGCAGTCTTGATTACACTAAAGCAATCGCAAGCACTGCTGGAGGATGCTGTCCTCACAGAAACACTGGAAACACCCTCAAGAACGGGAAACACAGGCTGGAGAGATGGCTTAGGGGTTAAGGCACTTGCCTGCCAAGCCTAAGGATCCATGTTTGACTCTCCAAGTCCCACATAAGCCAGATGCCCAAGGAGGCACAAGCGGGCAAGGTTGCACATGTGCACAAGGTGGTATGCTTGTCTGGGGTTCGATTGCAATGGCTGGAGGCCCAGGCATGCCAATTCTCTCTCTGTCTTTCTCTCTCTCAATAAAAACAAGGCCAGTCTGTTGGGCTTGCCTCAAAAATTTTTTTTAATTATCATTATTATTATTATTATTATTTTTAGGAGAGAGACACAGAGAGAGAGAGAGAGGGAGAGGAAGACAGAGATGGGCGCGCCAGCAGTGTCTCAGCTGCTGTGAACGAAATCCAGATGTGTGCGCCCCCTTGTGGTCAAGTGCGGCATTGCGCCCTTGCATCACTTTGCATCTGGCTAAACGTGGGACCTGGAGATTGGAACCGCTGGAGATTGGAACCAGCGTTCTTAGGCTTAGCAGGCAGGCGCCTTAACCGCTAAGCCATCTCTGCAGCCCTTTTAAAAATTTTTTAAAAAAAGAATGGGAAACCCGTTCATCCTCCACCACCCTGTGAAGAACTGTGTGCTCTTTGCAGATGTCCACATGGCAATGGTTAAACGTGCTCCCACCAAAGGACCCAGAACCGGAAGTGACAGCTAAGACAGCTAGGTGCTCTGGGGGCTCAACGCAGGGGGTTGGTACCAGGAGGAAAGAGACCCTGGAGCTTCCTTCTTTCCTTTTGGTGGCTTTCAAAAAGAGAGTCGCACAAACAGGAGACTTCTATCTAGCTCATGCATCTCAGTCAGCAAGACCTTGGCTATTTGAATAGAGTGAGAACTGCTTGCCGCCAAATCTCCTTTGGAAGACCCAGAGGAGAGATGATTCAGGAATTCCCACCATCAAAGCCTGGCACAGATCACAGCATGCAATAGCTACTCATAAAGGTGTTTGGTAAGTTGATTGCTATCTGCCTGAGTCATCTGGATACCCCTTAGGGAACCTGTGACTGGTGCTAAGATTTCCGCCAGGCACAGCAATCCATTTTTTACAATTCCGGGATTGCCACGCCCGCTCTGTAGACCAGAGAGAGCCACAGCAAATAAAATGTGGACGTGAATTAGTTGCTCTGTGGTCGACTTGGCCTCGAGCAGTGGCCTCCTGAGCCACAGCAAAGGGTGAACTCAGGACATCCACATAACCCCATCACTTGCCTTTCTTCCCTAGAAGACCTGTTTGTTTTCAGCTAAATCTCCAGGTCATGGAAAAAAAAAAGGTTCTCCCTGGGCAACGACTCATTTGAATGGAGGAAGACTCCCAATGAGTGTATGTAAATCATGGCTCTAAATGTTTGAATAACCAGGTGGTAGAACCCAAGGCCTGATAAACACAGGCAGTCTGCTGCTGGCCAAGGTGGTTTTTAATTGGACAGGGTGACAGGAGCGCTTGGGAACAAGAGAACAAGAGCTGCACCCGAAGGATCCACTAGCTGGCGAGCCCCTGAGGGGAAGGAGGATGGGGGCAGGAGGAATGTCCTTGGTCTGGATCAAAAGGATGCTCCTGTGCGTAGAATTTAATTTTTCCATGCTTGTCTATGTTGTCACTGCTCCCTGTGCACACGCTCAGATGGGGTTCCCTAGTGCCACTCCCTAACCCTCAGAGAAAAGAGCAAGTGGTAGGGACAGATGACAACCCTGCGAGGCTTTCTTTGAGAAGGGCCACAGATGTGTGAGAATGATAAGGAAGGACAAAGATGGTCCAGCGACCGAAATCGGGCATCCAAGAGTCAGCTTTCACTTCTAGATTGGCTCATGTCTCCCTGGATAAAACCATAAGGGCTTGGCGCTGGCTTATGCAGTGTCTCTCCGTCTCTCCGAGGTGTGCCAGTAGTTTGAGACGTTCTGAGCTTGCACACTGTTGAGGTGAAGTGACTTTTGTCATTAGCTCTGTCTGTAACTGAAGCTGGCCACACCCTCTGGCATCTGACTGAGTAGGAAAAAGGCCTCAGGGTGTCCTGTGCTGGGGACACCAGGTGACTGTGCAGAGTTCATGCCAAGCCAGGAGATCCCAGCAGGTGCAGGGCTGATGGGAAATGCGCAAGCTTGGAGGGTTTTCCTGCCTGGGTGGAGTGTCCGGTTGAGTCACTTCTCCCCTGCCTCGGGAAGGGAGCCCAAACTTTTCTGCTCCTACTGTCTTGCCAACCCCTCTTTTTCCTCCATCAACCGTCCTGCCTATTCTAGGATAGCCAACCAATGCCAACCGAAACCTAGGACACTCTTGTTTTTCTTTCTTTATAAAATCCAGGTCTATAAAGGTGGGTCAGATGACAAGCACATACCCTCCGAAGGCAAAGGTAACTACACTTTGCAAAAACAAGCTACTATCAAGGATTTTTAAAATCGAAATATAGGGGTAGGGCATAGTCCATGGTTAGGAAAGTTACAAAGCAGTTTTTAGGCTTAATATTTTGTATGTGTGTACTGCATGCACACGTGTGTAAGTATGTGCTCACGCATGTGCGTTTGTGAGTGTGGACCTGTGGTGCCATGGCTCATGTGTAGAAGTCACAGGACAACTGTCCTCACATTTCTACCTTTTTTTGGTTTTTTTTTTTTTTTTTTTTTTTTCAAGGTAGGGTCTTGTTCTAGTCCAGGCTGACCTGGAATTCACTATGTAGCCTCACGGTGGCCTCGAACTCACGGCAGTCATGGGATTAAAGACATGCGCCACTACACCTGGCTCTACCTTGTTTTGCAGAAGTCTCTCACAAGCTTCTGGGCATTTCTCCTGTCTTTGCCTCTCATCTCACTGTAGGTCCTACAGGATTACAAACGTTTGGCACTATAGCGTCAGACTTCACGTGGGTTCTGGTGATCTGGACTCAGGTACTCATGCTTGTATGACAAACACTTTATCCTATGAGCCACCTCCCTGGCCCTAGGCTTAGTACTTAAAAAAATTATTTTATTTTTATTTTATTTTTATTTATTTATCTGAAAGAGAGAAAGAGAGAGAGAATGAGCACACCAGGTCATCCAGCCACTGCAAACAAACTCCAGACACATGCGCCACCTTGTGCATCTGGTTTACGTGGGTCCTGGGGAATCGAACTGGGGTCCTTTGGCTTTGCAGGCAAGCACCTTAACTGCTAAGTCATCTCTCCAGCCCTTAAAAAATTTTTTAAAAAATTATTTTTATTTGAGAGAGAGAGAGAGAGAAAGAGGCGGGGGAGGGAGGCATGCCAGGGCCTCCATCTGCTGCAAACAAACTCCAGATGCATGCACCACCTTGTACATCTGGGTTTGTGGGTCCTGTGGAATCAAACCTGAATCCTTTGGCTTTGCAGGCAAGTGCCTTAACCATAGACTTAGTACTTTTGCTGGATGAAAATGATATTCCTAATTCAAACACAGATCCTTAGATATATTTAAAAAATTCTCAGGCTATAGATATGGCTCAGCGGTTAAGGCCCTTTCCTGCAAAGCCAATGACCCAGGTTCAATTCCCCACATAAAGCCAGATGCACAAAGTGGCACATACATCTGGAGTTTGCAGTGGCTGGCAGCCCAGATGCGCCCATTCTCTGTCTCTCTTCTACCTCTCCTTCTGCTGGCAAATAAATAAGTAAATACATTTTTTTTTAATTCTCAAATTATGTTATGCATATGTAATTTGTATACCACTCCATATCTTGTTTGGAATGGTACAAAGTACCAATAAGAATAACTTGACATGTTTGTTTTACAAGTCCTTTCACAGGCATTATGGTGTTTTTGTTTTGTTTTGTTTTGTTTTGTAACAGCTTGCTGAGCTGGCAGAATCTTGAGCAGTTCAGGGGCAACTTGGCTAAATCTGTAAGTTCAGTTTGGGGGCATTCATCACTGTCACGTGGCCTAGGTAGGTGTGTCTGACATGACCGTGCAGTGTTTGGAAAGCTTACCTGGGTCTTGCGAACCCTGACAGTGGATACTTTCAGATGATGGGCTAGGGACAGCACCTTAACCTTATGGCACAAATAGGAATGTGACACATCGGCTGGGCACATGACGTTTACCTTTGGGCTCTTTTAGTTACAGGATGCAGACACCTGTTTAAATTGGCTCAAATGAAAAGAGAGTATTTTATCAAGGATGTTGTGGTGTCTCAAGGAACCTAAGGGCAAAAAGGGCACAGAATTGTGTGAGGCTGTGTCCTCACGACAAATCACACACCAAGCACATAGTGCATTTCCGGATCTACAAGCAGAGAATGTGAAACTCGGCAGGGGAGGACAAGGGTCTTACCTGCTCAGTGTAATGGTGCAGGCTCAAATAGAAAGGGGCTTGGAAACCAGTGAGACATTCCTTTATGTATAAAAACTTGAATATGGGCTGGAGAGATGACTTAGCAGTTAAGGTGTTTGCCTGCAAAGCCAAAGGACCCCAGTTCAATTCTCCAGGACCCATGTAAGCCAGATGCACAGGGGGTGCATGCATCTGGAGTTCGTTTGCAATGGCTGCATGCCCTGACATGCTCATTCTCTCTCTCTCTCTGCCTCTTTCTCTCTCTCAAATAAATAGATTAATTAAATTAAATAAATATAAAAACTTGGCTATGTGCCGGGTGTGGTGGCGCACGCCTTTAATCCCAGTACTCATGAGGCAGAGGTAGGAGGATCGCCAGGAGTTCAAGGCCACTCTGAGACTACATAGTTAATTCCAGGTCAGCCTGGACTAGAGTGAGACCCTACCTCGCAAAAACCAAAAAAAAAAAAAACTTGGATATGTGATAAAGAAAGCATAACAGAGGGAAAAGTTGGTCGGGAATACTGCCAACACTGTGAGAAGGTCACTTTATCCAGTATGTCAAAAGAAGGTCCAATTTAACTAAAGGGTAAGCATCTTTAAGTGTTTTAAAAGTATACCCTGTAAACTAAATTATAATATAATATTAATTAAGGCTTCAGCGAACAGAAGGAAGTAACTTCTAGCTGAGAAACCACGAGGGAAAATATCATCTTAAAAAAAAGCAGTGATGGGCTGGAGAGATGGCTTAGTGGTTAAGGCGCCTGCCTCCTAAGCCTAAGAACACCGGTTCCAATCTCCAGGTCCCATGTTTAGCCAGATGCAAAGTGACGCAAGGGCGCAATGTTGCACTTGACCACAAGGGGGCGCACACATCTGGATTTCGTTCGCAGCAGCTGAGATGCTGCTGGCGCGCCCATTCTCTATCTGTCTCCCTCTCCCTCTCTCTGTCTCTCTCTGTGTCTCTCTCCAAAAAAAAAAAAAAAAAAAAGCAGTGAACGGGTTTGGCATTCATGGAGTTTATATCTTTAAGCACTTTGCTCATTATCTAAAGCATATTCCAAACTTAAGAAGATAGTATCAGATTCTCATATTCTCTTTGCCTCTTGCTTAAAACACTGGGGATCAGATAAAATCTAGGGCCTTGTGCATACTAAGCAAGCATTCTTTATTATTATTTATTTGAGAGAGAGAGAGAGATACAGAAATAGGCAGGTAGAGAGAGAGAATGGGTGCGCCAGGGCCTCCAGCCACTGCAAACGAACTCCAGATGCATGCACCCCCCCTTGTTCATCTGGCTTACGTGGGTCCTGGAGAATCAAGCCTCGAACCGGGGTCCTTAGGCTTCATAGGCAAGCGTTTAACCGCTAAGCCATCTCTCCAGCCTAAGCAAGCATTCTTAAGCCACAGCCCTGCCCAATTCTCTTTTTTATTTGTTTGTTTTTGGAAGTAGGGTCTCACTCTAGCTCAGGCTGACCTGGAATTCACTATGTAGTCTCAGGGTGGCCTCCAACTCATGGCGATCCTCCTATCTCTGCCTCCCAAGTGCTGGGAGTGAGTGTGCCACTACGCCGGGCTCCAATTCTCATCTTTTAATTTATTTATTTATTAGAGACAGAGAGAGGGAGGGAGAGAGAGATAGAGAGTGAGAATGGGTGCCAGGGCCCCTAGCCACTGCAAACGAACTCCAGATGCATGTGCTACCATGTGCATCTGGCTTATGTGGGACCTGGAGAATTGAACTGGGGTCCTTAGGCTTTGCAGGTATGTGCCTTAACCACTAAGCCATCTCTCCAGCCCTCCAATTCTCATCTTTAACAAGGAGTAAACTGAGGCAGATCCTACAGGAAGTGGTAGAGCCCCACTGTATCCATCCCTCAAGTTCTGCCCTCACTCTGTGTCCTCTGGTATCCATCATATGAATTTAGACAGTTCAAGAAGGCAAGGGTTAGTCACTCACTCCTCCTATGTGAATTTATTAAGCCCACTAAGGGATGGACAGGGGTGTAGGCCTTCAGTGACAGAAAAGGAGGATAAAGCCCTGAACTCAGGCAGATGATGTTGTGGGCTCTGAGATCGAGGCAGGGTGCACCCCAAAGGAGCACATGAATGCACAGACAAGAGGATGTCTGGTTTGGAATTTGCTACAAGAAGAAAGCTATATGATGAGCAGGGGAGACTCGAGGAGGAAGATGCTGGAGGTGAGATACGTGACTCAAAGGAAAATAAGAATCAAATGGGACTCAAGGGCTGAAGAGATGGCTTGGCAGTTAGGGCATTTACCTGCAGAGCCAAAGGATCCCCTGTTTGATTCCCCAGGACCCAAGTAAACCAGATGCACAAGGGGACACGTGCACCTGGAGTTCATTTGCTGTGGCTGGAGACCCTGGTGCACCCATTCTCTCTGTCTCTCTGTCTCTCTCTCTCTTTCTCTCTCTCAAATAAATAAATAAATAAATAAAATTTAAAAAGAGGGACTCCGATTTTGGGTTCTGGTGCATTGTAGTGTTGTGTACTAAGACAAGGAAGACCAAGGGACACACAGAAGGTTCAGAGAGGAAAATGTGAGGGATTTCATCCCAGTGTGTCATATTAAATGGCCTGTTAGGCATCCATTGCAGTTACCTTCTTGTTACTGGAACAAAACACCCGACTCAAGCACATGAGGTTACAGAAGACATTTTACATACAAGCCACCACATCCCGCCCCTAACCCTCATGGACTAACAATCATCTCATGATGCAAAATGTATTCAGTCAATCTTTAAAAGACTTCATACAGGGCTGGAGAGATGGCTTAGCGGTTAAGGCGCCTGCCTCCTAAGCCTAAGAATGCTGGTTCCAATCTCCAGTGGTTCCAATCTCCAGGTCCCATGTTTAGCCAGATGCAAAGTGACGCAAGGGTGCAATGCTGCACTTGACCACAAGGGGGCACATGCATCTGGATTTCATTCTCAGCAGCTGAGAGTTTGCTGGCGCGCCCATCTCTATCTGTCTTCCTCTCCCTCTCTCTGTCTCTCTCTGTGTCTCTCTCCAAAAAAAAAAAAAAGAAAGAAAAAAAAAGACCTCATACAGGCTGGAGAGATGGCTCATTGGTTAAAGGCACTTGCTTGCAAAGCCTGATAGCCCAGGTTCATTTCCCTGGCACTTATAGAAAGCCAGGTGTACAAAATAAAGTTTGTTTGCAGTAGCAGAAGGCTCTGGAGTGCCCATTCCATTTCTCTCTGCTTCCCTCCTCTCATAAATAATCTTCTCTCTCTTCCTCATAAATAAATATGTGAAAAAAGTCTCAGTACCATTCAAAAGTCTAAAGTTCATCTGAGACTCAAAGTAGTCTTTTAACTGTGAGCCTTGTAAAATCAGAATACAAATTACAGGCTGGAGAGATGGCTTAGTGGTTAAGATGCTTGCTTGTGAAGCCTAAGGACCCAGGTTCGATTCCTTAATACTCACATAAGCCAGATGCACAAGGTGGTGCCTGCATCTGGAGTTCATTTGCAATGGTTGGAGGTCCTGGCATGCCCATTCTCTCTCTCTATAGCTACATCTTGCTCTCTACATCTTTCTCTCTCTCAAATAAATAAATAAATAAATAAAAATATTTTTAAAACTACTAATTACCTATTTCCAATACATAATATCACAGAGTGAACATTCCCATTGTAAAAAGAAGGCATAGCAGAGAAATACTGGACCACTTCAAGATCAAAAACAGCAGGGCAAAGCCAGCCAATTGGTCTGCTTATCTGCATGTGTTTCTGCAGAAATGTTAGAGAGAGCTGGCAATAGTGATGCCATGTTACGAGCCTTAAGGACAGTTGAGGTCATTAACGTCCCTGAAAATGGCTACAATACCTTAATGCTGAAGCATTTTCTTAAGATTTAATTTTAATGTATCTTGTTCTAAGTTTAATGAAAACTAGAGTTAATGAATTGCACATTTTTTTAAGAAAAAAAAAAAAAAACACAGCAGGGCAAACACCAAATCCTGCAGTTCCATGTCTGGCATTTGTAACCCATCTCTGGACTCCAAACTCTGCCCCTCCAGCCTTGGCTGTTCACTTTCCAGGCAGTTTCACCCGAACCACAGCAAGCATCTTTTCTGTGGTCATAGTTCTGGCATCTCCAAAATCCTGGTGTCTCCGCTGCAACCCACCGTTCATCTTCATGGCTCCTTGTGGCCTCTATACAGGGACTATGACCCTGTTCCACATTGCCCAGGGGCCAACTCCAAAAATCGACATTGCAAATCCATGACCCTCTCTTCCCTGCATTTGTTATACTTCCAAACCCCGTACCAGGTGGTCTAGACTCCCAAAACTTGTTAATGCAAGGGGGATAAAGCCAACCTTGAGAAGCAGGACACTCTTCCTGCATTCTTCTTTCAGGTTCCCCACCTTTTAAAAGAATTAGCACTCTTCCCACTGTCCCAATGTAGAGCAGCTGGCCCAGTCTCAATGGTGGGACTCTCTCAAACTGAACCAAGCTGCAGTCTCCAGCCCAAAACTTTCCATTTTTTTTTCCTGTGCTATACTTTATATCTTTTATATCCTTAGACTCCATATTTTCTACCAAACACACCAGCCTATTGCTTTTAATTCCAACTTGACTCAAATTCTGAGGACCTGGGAAGAATGCAGCCAGAATATCACACAAACTGCCTCTAGGCCAGTTTTGACAAAGTCTCTTTCTCCCTCTAAAACCTCATAAGCCAAGCCTCATGAACCACAGTTCTTTCCACAGTTAGGTCGTTTAAACCCTCACTAGAATGGCCCGACAAGTTCTGCTTACAGCACTGCAAGGCTTCTCTAGTCTAAAGTTCCCAGTCCTTCCACCTTCCTCCTGCAAACCACATGGTCAGGCTCATAGCAAGAATGACCCCCACTCTTGGTACCAATTTTCTGTTACCGTTAGCTTCTCGTCGCTGGGACAAAACACCTTGACCCAAAGCCGCTGATGGGAGTTTATTTCAGCCTGCTGTTTTGAGGGAAGGTTTCATCATGGCAGAGCAGAAGCTTGGCATCACATGTTGCCATAACAGCTGGCAGGAAGCAGCAAGAGCATGTGCTGGCTCCACAAGGCCACTTGGGCTATAATACCCAAAGGCCCATCCCAAGCAACACTATGCCAGCAAGGCTGTACCTCTCAAATTGCCACTAGGTGGGGAGGCTATCAGGCACACTTCGCATTCAAACCACCATTGCATCCTGGTGAACTTGTAAGGTGAGCAATATCACAAGGCAGTAATGCCAGCTAGATCCACAGCAAAAAAACACATTGAGCAGTGTGTGGGGAAAGGGTGGTGAATCAGTCTGCTTGTCAATGCTATCATGAACTATCTAGGCAGGCTGACTTTATAGAGACAAGGGCTCAATGTAGCTCACAGTTTTAGAGATTCAGAATCCAAAATCAGCCAGATATGGTTATCCCACGCCTGTAATTCTTGTACTTAGGAGGCTGAGGCAGGATTGCTGTGAGTTTGAGGCCGTTCTGGGCTACCTAGGGAGTCCAAGTCTGTCTAGGGATACAAAGTGAGACTCTGTCTCCAACAACAAGAACAAACAAAAACACAACAAAGTCCAGGATCAGGATTTCCATTGGTTTGATGAGGGCCTAACGTTGAGTGGTGTCACAATGGCAGGAACATGTGGGAGAAAGAGACTGCATCTCAAAGACAGGCAGTGAGACAACAAATCTGGGCCAGGTTTGTTCTTAAAACAATTCTCTCTCTTTCTCTTTTTAAAGGTTTTTTTTTTAAATTATTTATTTATTTGCAAACACACACACACACACACACACACACACACACACACACACACACACAGAGAGAGAGAGAGAGAGAGAGAGAGAGAGAGAGAGAGAGAGAGAGAGAGATGGGCACTCCAGGGCCTGTAGCCACTGCAAACGAACTCCAGATGCATGTGCCCCTTGTACATCTGGTTTACATGGGTCCTGGGGCATCAAACCTAGGTCATTTGGCTTCACAGGCAAGTGCCTTATGTACTAAGACATCTCTCCAGCCCTCTCTCTCTCTCTCGAGAACATTAATTCCTTCCAAGGGCTCACCTATCCCCTACAACCAATGACTTAAGACCCTCCAAGTAAGCTCCATCTCTCTTTTTGTTATTGTTTTGTTTTGGGGGTTTTGGTTTTTCAAGGTAGGGTTTCACTCTAGTCCAAGCTGACCTGGAATTCAGTCTGGTCTTGAACTCATAGTGATCCTCCTACCTCTGCCTCCTGAGTGCTGGGATTAAAGGTGTGCGCCACCATGCCCAGATTATAAACTCCATCTCTTAAGGGTCCCACCACCTCTCAATACTTGCAATTAAGCCTCCAACCTATGAACCCATGAGGATCACAATCATATCATAATTTATGAAATAAACAATATTTTATTTTATTTAAAAATTTTAAATATATTTTACATATTAATTTGAAAGAGAGGAAAGAGGCAGAGAGAGAAAGAGAGAGAGAGAGAGAGAATGGGCACATTAGGACCTCCAGCCACTGCAAACGAACTCCAGATGCATGCGCCCCCCCCTTGTGCATTTGGCTTACACGGGTCCTGGAGAATTGAACCAGGATCCTTTGGCTTTGCAGGCAAACGCTTTAACAGCTAAGCCATCTCTCCAGCCCCCAATATTATATTTTTGAGGCAAGCCAAACAGACTGGCTTTTTTTTTTTTTTTTTTTGAGGTAGGGTCTCACTCTAGCCCAGGCTGACCTGGAATTCACTCTGTATTCTCAGGGTGGCCTCGAACTCATGGTGATCCTTCTACCTCTGCCTCCTGAGTGCTGGAATTAAAGGTGTGCACCACCACACCCGGCTCAGACTGGCTTTTTTTTAATGAGAGAGAGTAAGAGTGGGTGAGAGAGAGAGAGAGAATTGGTGTGCTAGGCCCTCCAGCCACTGTAATTGAAATCCACACACATGTGTTAACTTGTGAGTCTGGCTTACATGGAATGTGGGGAGTAAAACATGGGTCTTAGGTTTCACAGGCAAGTACCTTAATTGCTAAGCTATCTCTCCAGCCCAATATTTTATTTTTTAAGTATTTTTTATTTGTTTGAGAGAGCAAGAGTAGGTACATGCCTGGGCCTCTTGCCACTGCAAATGCACTCCAGATATATGTGCCAATTTGTGCATCTGGCTTTACATGAGTACTGAGGAATTGAACCCAGGCAGTTAAGCTTTACAAGCAAGCACCTTTAGCTGCTGAGCCACCTCCCCAGCCCAAAAAATGATAA
The DNA here is from genome assembly GCA_036365145.1 of Orientallactaga sibirica. NCBI lineage: Eukaryota > Metazoa > Chordata > Mammalia > Rodentia > Dipodidae > Orientallactaga > Orientallactaga sibirica. The sequence continues at coordinate 9,928,978 of JAEOAD010000035.1, read as the reverse complement.
TTTAGAAAAGGGAAAATATAGTCAATAAACACAGCAATATATTCAGTTTGACTAGTAATCCAAGAAATGTAACTTAAAATATGAAAGCACATTTTTAGTAGCTGCATTAGAAAATTATTAAAAATTCATAATGCTTTTACTGAAAATATAGTCCAATGGCAGGACACTTACTTAACATTCAGAAGACCCTAGGTTTGAACCCCAGCACTGAAATAATAATAATAATACTAAAAATTTCTTAGTGGATGGGCTGGAGAGATGGCTTAGTGGTTAAGGCGCATGCCTTCAAAGCCTAAGGACCCAGGTTCGATTCTCCAGGTTCCACACAAGCCGGATGCACATGGTGGCGCATGTGTCTGGAGTTTGTTTGCAGTGGCTAGAGGCCCTGGTGTGCCCCTTCTCTTTCTCTCTCTCTCTCTCTCCCGCTATCTGTCTCTAATAAATAATAAAAAATAATAAATATTAAAAATTTTTTTCTTAGTGGAGCCAGAGTGAAACCAGGTGAAACATGCATGCATGGTGACATTGTAAAATGACATAAATCCTTTGGGAAGTAATCTGGCATGAATCATTAAATTTCTTATCACCTTTGACCTAGTTTTTTGACATTAGATATTCTTTCTTCAGGGAAAGATACTGTGTGCCTTTAACACTTGCTAAAGGTACATGAGTAGTGAAAATAAAAAAAAAGAGCAGAGTGGGAAAATGGTTATGTAAATTGTGACTTATATGTTCCATTCAAACGTCATCAGCTATGGTAAGGGGTTTACCTCAACCATCCGGGTTCCACAAAGTTTCAGACTCCTGGTGGCTAAGTTGGTCCCAGTGACTGGCTAAGAGGCTGGGGAAGAGCCTGTCTCAGGTCTCTCAGATGGAGTTGAGGCCAGGCTGAAGGGATGAGTCAAACATGGTCCCCACAGTCTAGGTACCTGGAAGGAATGAGCATTGGCCAGAGACTCTGAAATGGCCAGAAGGTGAAGAGGGAAGAGTCTGGGGTTTCTGAGGATGACCTGACCTCTCCCAGGACACCAATGGTCCTGCGCCCACAGTGGGAACCGGGTCAGCTGACTTAGATGAAACCCACTTGCTGTCGACCCCAGTGCATTGTGCATTTTTCTTGCCCTGCTTTGCATGGGTTTTTGTCTTAAAGCCACCTGAAATCACAGGCGGAGTGGCTCAAGGTCATCTCCAGGGCCCCTTCAACGGCTTCTGAGCTATTCAAATGCGGGGCATTCGGCAGAAGGGCGCAGTCAGGCTGCCGCCGGTTACCAGGCAATTTCTGTGACTACAGCTAAAGCCGGCTTGGAATGCACTCGGTCCTCAGCGGTTAGCTGGAGATCAGCAGTCTTCTCAGAGGAGCATTTTGTGGAGTCAAATGACCTCCTAGATTTTCCATTTGTGTAAGCAGGAGGGAGCTCAGCTGCCTCCCAGACAGCTTTTGTTAGCACAGTCTCAGGACCCCTTGGAGCGTCGTCTCTGGCCAAAGTCCTTCAAAATGACCCCAGAATATGGCCAAGGAAACACAGGCTGCTCCAGAGAACACTTGCCTCACCAAAGAAAATCATGAATTCCAGAGTCATTTCACGCTCCTCCTCAGGACTCCCTCAGAGACACTAACTACTGTGCCCACGTCAAATAGTGCTTGGGTGCCTCCAGGATCCAGGAGCTGGGCTGAAGTTGCATTTCAGGGGCGCCAAGACCTGGCCCCTGTACAGAGTACCACAATGGGCAGCTCCCAGGGCAAGAATGGCACCAACAGATCCTCCAACCTCTGCCTTCTGTGGGCTACTAAGAGCCTTACTGCTCTTTCTTGGTGGCCACCTACCTGCACCCTTGTGCCGAGCATCACGTGAATACTGGAGACCTTCCTACAATTCCCAAGTGAGTCTTAGGGCAGCTCATAAGAACGTCCCCTGTCATGTCTGGGGAGGTGGCTTAGTGGGTCAAATGCTTCTCACAGCATCCGGACCTGAGTTTGCATCCCCAGCACGCACATAAAGAAGCCTGGGTGTGTGCACCTGTAGTCCCAATGCTGACGAGGCTGAGACAGCAAGATCCCTGGTCAGCTTCTCTAGCCAAATCAGTGAGGCCCTGTCTCGAACATTAGAGTGGAGAGTGATTGAAGGAGACAGCATTCATCTCTGGCCTCCCCAAGTACATGGATGAACGTACACAAACATACACACACACATATACTAGCAAAAATAAGTTCCCTTGGGCTGGAGAGATGACTTAGTGGTTAAGGCATTTGCCTGCAAAGCCTAAAGACCCATGTTCGACTCTCTAGGTTCCACGTAAGCCAGACGCACAAGGTGTTGCAAGCACACAAGTTCCCACATGTGCCCAAGATGGTGCAGGTGTGTGGAGTTTGCAGTGGCTGGAGGCCCAGGTGCACCAATTCTCCGTCCCCATCCGGCCCCACACACGTGCACATTAAAAAAGGCCAGTCTCCGGGCGTGGTGGCGCACGCCTTTAATCCCAATACTCGGGAGGCAGAGGTAGGAGGATCGCCGAGAGTTCGAGGCCACCCTGAGACTACATAGTTAATTCCAGGTCAGCCTAGACCAGAGTGAGACCCTACTTTGCAAAACCAAAAAAAAAAAAAAAAAAAAAAAAAGCCAGTCTCTTGGGCTTGCCTGGGTCTCAAACACAAGACAACTTTTGGAGGCCTCTTAAGTGGTGCCAGTCATCACAGCCCGGTTAAGAGCTATCTGTCCCCAGGTTCCCTCATAAATGGATCCAGAGGTTGGACCAGATGGTGAGATCTCCTGACTATTGGCTGGCGAGAGCTCCAGCCTCACAGGGGCTGATGGATTTTCTCAATTTATTCTGAATAGTGAAATGAAGGCATCAAAAGATGATAATGTCAAGGCAGAGTCTCCGTCTTAAAAGGGAACAGACTTCAGGGTGGAACAGGTCTGTGATTCCAAGTCCCTGACAGGGTAAGGCAATAGGATTGATTACAAGTGAAAGGCCTTCCTGGACTATGGAATGAGTTCAAGGCCAACTTAGTGAGTCCTTGTCTCAAAATAAAGAGAGGACTGGATATGAGGCTTGGTGGCATAGTGCTTGCCTTGCATGCACAAGATCCTGGGTTCACAAAGGAAGGGTACGACTCCTTACAATGCAACTGCCCAGACAGAAATTGGCCTTGATATCCATGACCTTGCTGTGCCTAGCAATACCTCCGCAAGACCCTCATAATAGAAGTAAAAGATGATGACATCAAATTAAAAAAGAGACTAATGGAGAGAGGGAGGGGATATGATGGAGAGTGGAGTTCTAAAGGGGAAATGGGGGGAGGGGAGGGAAATACTATGCACCTTTTGTATGTAAGTATATTTTGTTGTCAATAAATTAAAAAAAAAAAGATCCTGGGTTCAATGTTCAGTATTGGAAAAGGGGAAAAAAAGGAAGGAAAGGAAGGAGGGAGAGAAGAAGGGAAGGAAAGGAAGAAGGGAAGGAGAGAGGAAGGAAAGAAAAAAAAGACAGAACAAGTAAATCAAGCAAGTTGGTGGGGAATAGGCAGGGAGACTGGAGTCTCTTTCACTCAAGAATCAGAGAAGAAAGGGAGAGAGAGAAAGAGTAAATGAGAGAGAAAGACAGAGACAGAGACAGAGAACCTGCATCATCTGAAAAGCAAGTAAGGGTTTCCCTGACTTGTTTGGAAGAGTGCTAGTCAGCATTAGCTCTGTGAGGAAGCTGATAGACACCCGACCAGACTCATGTGACTGTCCACTGGTCCTTCTCAGAGGGAGACAGTCGTCACCATCCTGAGCCCCTGCTGAAAACCAAGATGATTCCCCACATAAGCTGCTTCACTGCCCGAGTCTTCTGGTGTTCATCACAAGCATGGGGAAGGGTCAGGAAAGGGCCACGCCAGCATTGATTTAGCACTTGCCAGAAGTTGAGTCCAGGCCACACCCTGTTTATTCTCATCTCTATGGAGATACACATATATGTATGTTTTGTTTATTTTAATGTTTTCTTGGGTTTCATGCATGCTAGGCAAATGCTGTGCTACTTAGTCACACCTCCATATGGATTTTTTTTGAAGCAGGTCCAACAGACTGGTCTTTCATTTTATGCAAGAAAGCGAGGACGAGAGAATCGGCGTGCCAGGGCCTCCAGCCACTGGAGTAATTGAACTCCAGACGCTTGAGCCACCTTGTGTGCATGTGCAACCTCGTGCACTTTGTCACCTTGTACGTCTGGCTTACATGGGATCTGGAGAGTCAAACATGGGTCCTTAGGCTTCACAGGCAAGAGCCTTAACCGCTAAGCCATCTCTCCAGCCCTCCATATCCATATGCATTTTTTAAAAGTTTTTTTTTTTAATTGATAAAAAGAAAACAGAAAGGACACTGTTTAGAGTTTTCCTTTCTGGGGCTGGAGAGATGGCTTAGCAGTTAAGGTGTTTGCCTGAAAAGCCAAAGGATCCCAGTTCGATTCTCCAGGGCCCACGTAAACCAGATGCACAAGGGGGTGCATGCATCTGGAGTTTGTTTGCAGTGGCTGGAGGCCCTGGCGTGCCCATTCTCTCCCTCTGCCTCTCTGCCTCTTTCTCTCAAATAAGTACATAAATAAAATATATTTTTTTTTAAAAAAAAGAGTTTTGGGGCTGGAGAGATAGCTTGGCGGTTAAGGCGCCTGCCTGCCAAGCCTAAGAATGCCAGTTCCAATCTCCAGGTCCCACGTTTAGCCAGATGCAGTGACACAAGGGTGCAACTCAGCACTTGCCCACAAGGGGGCGCACACATCTGAAGTTCATTCACAGCAGCTAAGAGGCCGCTGGCGCACCCATTCTCTCTATCTCTACCTCTCTAGCTCTCTCTCTCTCTGTGTCTCTCTCAAATAAAAAAAAAATACTTTCCCTTTTTTTTTCAAGGTAGGGTCCTTTTCTCTTTCTCTAGCCCAGGCTGACCTGGAATTTGCTATCTCAGGGTGACCTCTAACTCACAGTGATCCTCCTACCTCTGCCTCCTGAGTGCTGGGATTAAAGACATGTGCCACCACACCCGGTTCCGAACAAGTTCTTATTAGGGGATTCTTGTTTCTCATTCAGAGCTCCTCTGCTCACGTCCTTACAGCTGGACTGGAAAGTCAGCACCTACAAACCCTCTTAAAAAGTGTCCCTTGAAAGAATAATTTGAATAAGTTGGTTATATCGTACACAGTAAATAGACACATTTCAATCTGCCAATTAAACATTGTTTGCTGTTTTGTGTACATGTGTGGTGTTTGTGTGTGTGCATGTGGCATATGCACATGCATGCTCCATGCATGTGTGTTCAGAGGTCGGAGGAAGATCCTGGGTGCCCTCTTTTGCTTTTCAGCTTTATTTTCTTGAGCCAGCCTTTCACCAAACCTAGAGCTTGTAATATTTTTTTGTTTTGTTTTGTTTCTGTTTTTGTTTTGACTGCTGACCAGTGAGCCTAGCAATGTTCTCGTCTCTGTCCCTCTTGGGGCTCAGGGCTGGGGTTATGAGCATCCACAGCCACGCTTGACTTTCTATGTGGGTGCTAGGGATCAATCTTAGGTTCTCATGCTTGCCCAGGAAAGCGTCCTTACCCACTGAGCATCTTCCTCAGTCCACAGTTTTAAACTTTTTTGTTTTACAAAAAGAATAAGCCAAGCATGATGGCTCATGCTTTTAATCCCAGCACTTGGGAGGCAGAGGTAGGAGGATTGCAGTGAGTTCGAGGCCACCCTGAGACTACGTAGTGAATTCCAGATCAGCCTGAGCTAGAGTGAGACCCTACCTCGAAAAACCAAAAAAAAAAAAAAAAAAAAAAAAAAAGAAGAAGAAAGAAAAAGAAAAAAAAAAAAAGAATAGTTATTCATTTGTAACCCTGAAGGGACACACACACACACAAAATAAAATAAAATAAAATAAAATAAAATAAAATAAAATAAAATAAAATAAAATAAAATAAAATAAAATAAAATAAAACCAGGCAACCGTGGGGAGCATGCTGTCTGACATACAGTGGTGTTCACTGACTATTTGGCAAATAAATCAAACTCTGAGATACTTATGGCTTCTGTCAACCTGGGTTTACTGGCTCTTCCATTTGGCTAGCTTTATGATCTTCCTGGTCTCTGGAGGGTAGTGTACTATAAGGCATGGGCAATACCTGCTTCTAGAACTTTGCAGGAGTGCTTTCTCCTTCCTCTAGCCAGGACAAATCTCTCCTGAGCAGCCTGGTTTCCTGTTATATAAACACACCTCCATCCACTCAGATTCCCAGCCAGGGAGTTTGGTGGGTCTCCTCTCAGATGTGGACCTCACTCAGGGGGTTCAATGGGTTGAACATCGTAAGTAGACCACTCTCGGACTCCCTGTCCCATCTGTGGACCTCAAGTTCCTCTTTGTTCCTCCTCCAAGTGATGCTCCCTCTCCTGGCATCTTGGTCTAATGGGTCAGTTTGCCTGGATGTTGTTTGGGCCACTGTGGCTGCTATCTTGATATTTAAGACCTTCAATGGGGCAAACAAACTTGTAACACTATACCTTGACAGGCCGCCTTGAGGTTTTTCTTTCATTAAAAGTTGCCCCTTTAGAGGCCGGGAAGATGGCTCAGCAGTTAAAGGTACTTTTTTTTTTTTTTTTTTTTTTTTTTTTTTTTTTTGCGAGGTAGGGTCTCACACTGGTCCAGGCTGACCTGGAATTAACTATGTAGTCTCAGGGTGGCTTCGAACTCTCAGCGATCCTCCTACCTCTGCCTCCCGAGTGCTGGGATTAAAGGCGTGCGCCACCACGCCTGGCTTAAAGGTACTTTTTTTTACAAAGCCTGCTGGCTTGGGTTTGATTCCCCAGTACCTACATAAAGCCAGATGCACAAAGTGGTGCATGCATATGAAGTTTGAATGCAGTAGCAAGACAGAGGCCCTGGCACTGCCATATTCTCTCACTCAAATAAATTAAAACTTTCTTTTTTATTTTTATTTTTTATGAGAGAAAGAGAGAGAGAGAGAGAGAATTGGCATACTAGGGCCTCCAACCACTGCAATCTAACTCCAGATGCATGTGGCATCTTGTGGGCACATGCAACCTTGTGTGCGTGTGTCTCCTTGTTCATTTGCATCACATTTGGCTTACGTGGGATATGGAGAGTCAAACATGGATCCTTAGGTTGTGCAGGCAAGCCCCTTAACCACTAAGCCATCTGTAGCCCAAATAAAAACTTTTTTAAAAGTTGCCCCTTTAATTTGGGGCTTGAATTTAAAGATAATATGATGTATTGATTTCAAGCTCAAGCAAAGACAAAAATATATTGTGCACATTTCAACCCAGTTTAATAGAAGCCAAAGCACTATATAATATTAAATTTGTGATCTTGAGGTAGTGTTATAAAAAGCCACGAGCTTGTTTTTCTTATCAGACATCTGAACTAGTTAAAAGATTATAAAAGTAAACTCAAAAATCCCAGCATTTGGGCTGGAGAGATGGCTTAGTGGTTAAGGCACTTGCCTCCTAAGCCTAAAAGAATGCTGGATCCAATCTCCAGGTCCCACGTTTCACCAGATGCAGTGACACGAGGGCACAATGCCGCACTTGACCACAAGGGGGCGCACGCACCTGGATTTCGTTCGCAGCAGCTAAGAGTCTGCTGGTGCACCCATCTCTATCTGTCTTCCTCTCCCTCTCCCTCTCTCTCTGTCTCTCTCTGTGTCTCTCTCCAAAAATTAAATAAACAAATAAATAAATAAATAATCCCAGCATTTATGAGGGAGAGGTAGGAGAATTGCCAAGAGTTAGAGGCCAGAGTGAGACCTCACATCAAAAAAACCAAAAACCAAAAAACAACAACAATTAAAAAAATGGCTGGAGAGATGGCTTAGTGTTTAAGGCATTTGCCTGCAAAGCCAAAGGACCCAGGTTTGATTCCCCAGGACCCACGTAAGCCATATGCACAAGGTGGTGCATGTGTCTGGAGTTCATTTGCAGTGGTTGGAGGACTGGCACACCCATTTTCTCTCTGTATCTGCCTCTTTTTCTCCTTCTCTCTCAAATAAATTAATTAATTTAAAAATATTATAAAAATAGCTGGGCATGGTGACACACATCTTTAATCCAAGCACTTGGGAGGCAGAGGTAGGAGGATAGCCATGAGTTCAAGGCCATCCTGAGACTACATAGTGAATTCCAACATCAGCCTTGCCTAGAGTGAGACCCTACCTCGAAAAAAAAAAAAAAAAAAAAAAAAAAAAAAAAAAAAAAAAGGAGGCTGGAAAAATAAGGTGCTTGCCTGCAAAGCCAAAGGACCTTGGTTCAATTACCCAAGACCCACATAAGCCAGATACACAAGGTGGCACATGCATCTGGAGTTTGTTTACAGTGGCTGGAAGCCCTGTCACACCCATTGTCTCTCTTTCTCTCTCTTCCTCTGCTTCATTCTCTCTCTCTCAAATAAATAAATAAAAATATATTTTTTAAATATAAAAATAAACAAGGTATACAGTATCCATGGTTTCTTGGTATGGGATAAACGGATATTACAGAGTGTGGAGCACAGTCAACTCCGGACCAGGACTGAACCAGAGCCTGGGCGATGCCCGCTCCCATGTGTGAGATCTGAGGCAAGGCACACCCGCCTGCAGTACTGTGACTTCTCTGTCTGTGACTCTGTAATCCTTAGTGGTAAAGAAAATTCACTAGCACACTACTATGATTATGAAATTCTCACTTCCCCCAAGGGTGTTGAGCAGGTTCCCCAGGTAACCCAACTTGGTGGGGTCCAGGTGACCCATCAGAATACATAAACATTAACTAAGATCATAAACCTCCTATTCCGAGGAAGAATGACTGTCATCCCATAGACTCTGACCACAGTGTGCCCAGCTTTCCCCCCGCACCTTCCTCGTGTCCTATGTACCCTCCAAATGGCAAATTGACAAGGCTCCTACCCTACAGTGCAAGAACCCCTGGCTCCCCCAGAAGCCTGGAAACAACCACCCTTCTCTTCCTGGGTGGTCTGAAGCTGCTTTCCTTTCTCTCACCTGGTGTTAAATAATGACCTTATGGCCTCAGGGAACAGCCTGCCTCTCTTGAAGAGTGTCTCCTCTTGAATTTGACGTTACATGATGACCCTGAAACACGGTGCTTGGGAAGGGCTCCCTGTGAAGGAGAGGGCAGGGTGCAGCACTAGTTGAACGCCCTGTGCTTGGAAGGAAACTTCTTGAAGAGAGGTGAATCCATGTGGCATCTTACCAGGTGGCATTCTCTCTTCTTGCTTGCCCGCTGAGCCTTGGGTAATTGTGAGGTGCTTTGTGGATACTTGGTGTCTCTCTGTGTGTCTCCAGGAGTTCTGTTCCTCACTGGGGATCCAAAGGCCATTTCCCAACTTAAAACCTCCCTTCCACATGGACCCAGAGCGAGCTTGCCTGCTTGCTTTCTTTCCCTTTCTCTTTCTTTCTTTCTTTCTTTCTTTCATTTTATTTTATTTTTTTCGAGGTAGGGTCTCACTCTAGCCCAGGCTAACCTGGAATTTACTAGGTAGTCTCAGGATGGCCTTGAACACAACAATCCTCCTACTTCTGCCTCCTGAGTGCTGAGTGTGCCACCACGGCCTGCCAGAATGATTTCTTTCTTTCTTTCTTTCTTTCTTTCTTTCTTTCTTTCTTTCTTTCTTTCTTTTAAAATATATTTTATTAATTTATTTACTTGAGAGAGAGAAAGAGGCAGAGAGAGAGAGAGAGAGAGAGAGAGAGAGAGGGCATTCCAGGGCCTCTAGCCATTGCAAATGGGCTCCAGACACATGCACCCCCTTGTACATCTGGCTTACATGGGTCTTAGAGAATCAAACTGAGATCCTGTGGCTTTGCAGGCAAGCGCCTTAACCGCTAAGCCATCTCTCCAGCCCCTAATCTTTCTTTATATATATGTAAATATATATTTTTTATTTTAACATTTTAGTTTTTTCACTTATTTATTTGAGAGAGCTAGGCAGAGAGAGAGAGGCAGATAGAGGATGTGCATGCCAGGGCCAACAGCTGCTGCAAATGAATGCCAGACACATGCACCACCTTGTGCATCTGGCTTACATGGGTCTTAGGGAATCAAACCTGGGTCCTTTGGCTTTGCAGGCAAGCACCTTAACCACTAAGCCATCTCACCAGCCCTCTGAACGATCTTTCTTAAAACATGCATTCAACCACCTGACTCTGCCCTGGCACCCTAGGTGTGTGTGTGGGGGGGGGTCCCCCATTCTCATGGGTATGATCATTTCCATGCAAACACTGAAACCTCCTGGTGGAGGTTATAGCTCTACTTGCCAGGATCAAAATTTCCTCACACTGGGTTGCAATGTGTAGCCCAAGAAATTGTGATGACGTTCGTCTAATAACGAATCAAGGTCCTATTCCTTAGCTGGGCATCAACTCAGAGATCCACACAACGTGGTACCCATCGTCCCCTCACTGGATAGCCAGCAAAGCATTTAGACAGTCAGCACATTCTCCTCTTCCCATCTGTGCCTCGGTGGTATACAGCAGCAACCTCAGCTTGAAGGCTCCAATTCAGTCCTCCTCTGAAGCAGCGAGGAGGTAGAAATCTGACAACAAATGGTGTCAGCTCAGGCCCTTGCTCTCTGGTCTCACAGTGACACCCCCCCCCACCAACTCTATAGGATGAAGGGGAAAAAATCACAGTGTAAAGCATTCTTGTGTTCACTACCCACCCCATCATGTCATTGGCTGAGATCTGCAATCCACAATGGCAGGATTTCAACTGTGGATCTGTTCCTGGTCGTTGCTAGAGTCAGAGGCTGAGCCTTGGCAGTCCTAGCAAGCCAAGTTCCACCACCCACCCTCAATAAGCCAACTAAGGACACAATGGCAAAAAGCAGAGACAGGAGATTTATTCAATGCGGCCACACTGAAAGAGGAATAAAGAAGTCTAGCTGGGCGTGGTGGCATACGTCTTTAATCCCAGCACTCAGGAGGCAGAGGTAGGAGGATCACTGTGAGTTTGAGGCCACCCTGAGACTACATAGTGAATTCCAGGTCAGCCTGGGCTGCAGCAAAACCCTACATGGAAAAAACAAAACAAGACAAGACAAGACAAAGCAAAATAAACAAAACAAAACAAAAAAGAAGAAGTCCAGTTCAGTTCAAGTTCATCTTTGGAATCCTGACATGAGGTTTAGATTTTTTATTTTTATTTTTATTTATTTATTTGAGAGGGAGATACAGAAATAGGCAGAGGGAGGGAGGGAGGGAGGGAGAGAGAGAGAGAGAGAGAGAGAGAGAGAGAGAGAGAGAATGTATACACCAGGGCCTCCAGCCACTGCAAATGAACTCCAGATGCATGTGTCCCCTTGTGCCTCTGGCTTCCGTGGGTCCTGGGGACTCGAGCCTGGGTCCTTTGGCTTTGCAGGCAAGCGCCCTAACTGCTAAGCCATCTCTCCAGCCCCGAGGGTTAGATTTAAATGGCGGTTCAGAGGTGCCGTTAACTAAGCAGTCATGCTCAAGGTGGGGCTCCACCAATCATCTCTCCTGCAAGACTTTCTGACACATTGTCAGAACTTTGTAACATTGCTTTGTGGCTGGCACCAGGTCCCCCCTCCCATCTTTTCCTTCTTCCATCATGAGATTTTTGGGGAAATTCTAATTTCTTGGGGTCCATTGTCTTAGTAGTGACAGCCAAAGGGAGGGACACATGTCTCTTTAGAACGTCTTCATTCCAGTCACAATAGTTATGGTTCTGGCCAGCTGGGTGTCCTTATCCCTCCCCATCCATGCTTCAGGAGCCCTCTAACCCACCTCCCCAGCCTGCACAGGGTGCATGCAGCAGAGGCACCTCTGTCACCTGCCCACTGCAGATTCTCAGCTCAGCTCTCTCCTGAGCAACACTGGGACTGACAGGTCTGCCCTCCTGCCTCTCCCAACCCCCTCACAAGAGTGTCCCAAGGTCACCGCTTGGTCCCTTGTCCAGCCTCCTCTTCTGGATGTGAAAGTCAGCCTGATTGGTGTAAAGTAAACTGTTTCCAATGACAGATGGTTCTGGGGTGGAAAATAAAAGCAAGAAAAGAATAATGGTCCTAGTTATTCCAACTTCTCTCTCTCTCTCTTTTGTCCCCTTTTGGGAAATGTCACACACAAGACAGAAGGAAGCAAGATTTCACTGTGAAATGTATTTTTCTGGAAGACTACAACCATGGTGGTTCCATTCAATAGTCAAGGCCTGGCTGAACTACTGGAGAAGAAGCCAGGATGGGAGAAGGAGGTGGGAGTTGAGTGCTTTTTATTGTTATTGTTTTGAGGCAAGCCCAACAGACTGGCCTTTTATTTATTTATTTATTTATTTATTTATTTATTTATTTATTTTTGAGAGAGAGAGGGAGAAACAGAAGTAAGAGGCAGAGCGAGAGAGAGAGAGAGAATGGGCACACCAGCGGCCTCTCAACCACTGTGGACAAACTCCAGATGTGTGTGCCCCTTCGTGGGCAACCACTGTGCCCTTGACAAACATCTGGCACCTGGAGATGTGTTTTTAGGCTTGCCATCTCTCCAGCCCCAGACTGGCCTTTTTGTGCAAGAGAGAGAGCTAAAGAGAGAGAGAACAACATTGGCAGGGTCTCCAGCCACATCAAACTCCTGATGCCCCTCTTTGCATCACTTTTTGTGTCACTTTGCTGGCTTTAAGGACCTGGGACCTGGTCCCCAACTTCTGCAGGTAAGCGGCATCTCTCCAGCCCTTGAGTTTTAACCTTCCTGGGCTGGAGAGATGGCTTCTTAAGCGCTTGCCTGTGACAACTACCTGTTGAGCCCTTTCTCCAGGACCCATAAGCCAGATGCACAAGGTGGCAAGCCATCTGGAAAGCTGGAGGCCCTGGTGTTTGGTCACAGTATCCACAAACAAATAAATAATAAAATATTTTTTTTAAAAGTGGGGTTCTCTGTATGGAAACCAGATTGATGACTCTTGAAGTCAAATGGAGCTGGCAGACTATCAGACCCAGGCTTGTGTTTATCCCTAGGAAGAAAACCCATAGACCATCTTCTCTCAACTCGCAGAAGGAGCAGGCTGGAATATTCAATGTCTACTTTCACAGCAAGACAACCAGCTCACCAGCCTTTGGTGGCAACTGTCCAGGAGAAGTCAGAATTATTGAGAGTGGAGCTCTGGGGAGGGTACGGAATGCTTGTGAGTTGGGGGGAGGGGTTCCCAAGATGAAGGAGGCTGGCATAGTAAAGCCTTGTGCTTGAGCTGAGCCACACCTTGCCCTGGCGTACTGCAACATGGCACAGGGGCAAGCCCACCCGCTCTGCTCACAAGTCAAAGCCAGCCTTTTTCCTTCATCTTGTTTCCCTTGTCCTTTGGAACCCAAACACCATAGCCCAACTCAAATGAAAGGGCTCATAGTTGTAGAAGCTGGGAGGTTCAAGATCTAGATGCCAGCAGATTGGGTGCCTGGGAGGAGATGCTTTCAACATATGAATATGAGGAAGACATACACACCCCAGCCCCTAGTCAAAAGGTTATTTCATTTAGTACAATTCCATCAGACCAACCTTCTCACTGGACCAGCATCCCGCAAGGCCTACCAAATCACCGCATCTCAGGCTGAAGGTGTGTTAGCTCTCTGGGTTGTCTTGCTGTCTGGAATCAGAGTAGCTGTGGTCATCCACAGGAAACTGACAGGCCCCCATATTCCAGCCTGCCCACACAAGAGCCTCCCAAGATTATATAAGAGGTAACTGATGGACTTGGGTAGGACTCATCAGAAGATGGTTCTGGTGGGTTTTTTGAGTCATCCATCCACCTAGGGCCCATAAACATTGATTCAAGCCTGGGTCTGATAGTCTTCTATGCTGTTCAGCTCCATTTGACTTGCAAGAGGTCACCAATCTGCAATCACGATTTTTTGATCAATCAGAGAACCCTAGAGAAGCCCTGTTTTACTAAAAAAATATTTTATTATTTATTTAAAGAGTTTGTCTGAGAGAGAGATCCATCAGAAATCAGGAAAGGGATGTGGACTCCAAGGCGGGGTCATCACAGGCCTGTTCTGAGAGACACATCTCCCCAGTAAGGCAGAGCCCTAAGGGTGTTACTGAACCGATCTCCTCATCACATTAACGCAAAGCCAAAAGATAGGAATAAGTAGCAGCAATGAGCCTGATCATCAGATCCAAGATGGCCAGGTCAGCCTGGGCTAGAGCAAGACCCTACCTCGAAAAACCAAAAGGAAAAAAAAGTTAAAATAAAGATAGGCTGGAGAGATGGCTTAGCGGCTAAGGCGCATGCCTGCTAAGCCTAAGAATGCCCGCTCAATTCTCCAGGTCCCACATTTAGCCAGATGCAGTGACGCAAGGGCGCAACGCCACACTTGCCCACAAGGGGGCACACATGTCTGGAGTTCATTCACAGCAGCTGAGAGGCCACTAGTGTGCCCATTCTCTATCTCTCTCTGACTCTCTCCAAAAAAAAAGAAAGAAAGAAAGAAAAAAGAAAGAAAGATAGTAGAGTTGGGGGTGTGGCTCATGGTGAATACTTACTTGGCAATGTGAGAGGTCCTGAGTTCTATCCCCAGCAAGAGAAGAGAGATGAGAGAATAATGTGGGGAAGGGAAGGAGAGGAAAAGAGTTTCAGGGGGATGGGAGATGAGATGCAAAAGAAAGAATACCTGGATGGAAGAGGACAGAGATCTAATGAGAATGGAAAGAGCACAGATGAGTGAACAGAGCATGAAGAAAAGTCTCCTAGGCTAAATCAATTTATTTTATTTTATTTTAATTTATTTATTTGACAGAGACAGAAAGAGGCAGATAGAAAGAGAGAGAATGGGCATGTTCGCATGTGCCACCTTGTTCATCTGGCAGGGTCCTGGGAATCATAGGCCTTTGGATTTGCAGGCAAACACCTTAACTGCTAAGCCATCTTTCCAGCCCAGGTAAATCAATTTTGAAAGATGTTTGAGAATGGCAAGCATTTGATATCTAAGCTCTGAGACTGGTACCCTAGGATGAGGGTTTTAGGAGGGTGAGAAAGTATGAAACAGGTTATCAGTGTTATGGGGCCTGGTGTTGCACAAGTAAGACCATCGACTTTTTATTGGTAAAAAGAAAGGCTGGTTGATGTCCTTCGGCTCAGGATGCAGCCCCAACTGTTTGGAGGGCCAGCTTTCTACAAAATGTTTATTGCAAAAACAGGATGGGAGTTAAGCTCTCTCCCATTCTTAGAAGATTATAGGGAAGAAAAACAGAATGAACTTGTGAACAGGTCTGTGGGTCAGTTACAGGAAGCGCCTGGGGGTGAAGGCATGACCAAGAGTCTCAAATGTCTCTGCCCTTAAGGGGCCCCGGAGAGACCAGCAGAGCATCCTGTGTATCTACCATCCCCATCTGCTTAAGCAAGTGTTTCATTCCATTATTTTATGAGCTCCTACAAGGAGGTGACTTCTATTTTCTCTAAGCTTGATCTAAAGAAATGTGGAGAAATATAACATTTTGCTGTCTTTACACTAGAACGTTTGAATGACCCACAACATTCACCTCCACATTGGCCACTTCTGTTTCCGACCTGGGCCGGTTCACCCCTCCTTAGGCAACCTGGTGGTCCCCACTCCCGGGAGGTCACCATATTGATGCCGAACTTAGTGCGGACACCCGATCGGCATAGCTCACTGCAGCCCAGAACTCCTGGACTCAAGCGATCCTCCCGCCTCAGCCTCCCCAGTAGCTGGGACTACAGGCACGCGCCACCGCGCCCGGCCACATTGGCCACTTCTGATACTCTGATGGCTTATGTTCAACTGGACAGGAACTGAAATCATTTGTGAGGGATTATCTAGATGAGGTTAGCCTCTGGGCAAGCCTGTGGTACATTATCTTGACTATGTTAATTGAAGTGGGAACTCCCATGCTTAACTGTGGGTGGCACCATTCCATGGACTAGATTAAAAAAAGGACAGAGCTAGCATTAATGGCTCTCTGCTTTTTCACTGTGGACTGATGTGAACAGCCACTCCATGCTCCTGCTGCCATGCCTTCCTTGCTATGATGAAATGAATCCCCTTGAAACTGTGAATCAGAAAAGAATCTTTTTCTCCTGTAGTACTCAGCCTCTTGTTGCTGGAATAAACCTCCAGACCAGATACAATGTATAGGAGGAAGAAGGAATTCATTTGGAGCTTACAGATCCAGAGGAAGTTCTATAATGGTGCAGGAAGTTGGCCCCCTTTTCACAGAGACCACACCATACGCAAGCATACATCAGGAACATGAGGCAAAGCTCCAGAACTTTAGACTGGAATGTCTTTAGACTGGAATTCCAAATCCACCCCCACACCTTAGGGCTGAACTCTAGGGTCTGCCCAGTGACACCTCCTCCAGCCTGGTAGCTGCAGATCTAAATTACAAGCTTTAGGGCTGGAGAGATGGCTTAGTGGTTAAGGTACACACCTGCAAAGCCTACGGATCCCAGTTCAATTTTCCAGCTCCCACATAAGCCTGATGCACATGGTGGCACATGTGTCTGGAGTTCATTTGCAGTGGCTTGAGGCCCTGGCGCGCCCATTCTCACTCTTTCTCTCTTTTTCTCCCTCTCTCTGTCTCTAACAAATAAATAATAAATTACAAGCTATCATAAACTCCTGAATATAGTGGGAGGGTACCCAAGGGTACCATTCAAACTACCACACCTCCCTTAAGCTACTTCTTGTCAGGTATTTGGTCTCAGCAAAGAGTACACTAATTACTATAGAGACCGAAGTTGACAGCCATTCTGAGCCAAGTCTTTTCTGGAATTTGTGACCTACCTTATTGGACTGGCCGGTACTGTATTAGACTGTTGTGAGCTGGGTGGGTAGTCAGACAGCAGGTGTGTTCACTGAACACTTACTATCCACGCCTACTGTATGCACAAGCCCATGAGAGCTGACAGCTCGTGATTGATGTGTGATCTACACAAACAAAATCTAAAAAAATCTCCTGAACACGTCCTCGCGCACACTAACCTACTTCAGGATTCTTAAAGGTTTCAAGCTGCAGGTTGAGTCCTTCAGATTTCTTTTCAGGAGCTGCAGGAAGGCACGGCTCTGCTCAAGTATGCGGTGTCTTCTGAGACCGTTTTCTTCCTGTGTTGCTTTTGTGAAGAAAGGTGAGAAGAGCACGCTCCTCCGCTTTCTTCTGGTGATGCAGACTTTGGCAGCCTGGCACCCCACCCTCTCACTCCCCCTTCCAGACATCTGGGCACTTTTGCACTTTGAGTTGCAGGTTCAAAGTGAGTCTGTTTGACAAGAACCAGTCTGTTGCTGGAGCTCACCTGCCGTGTGTGCTGGAACATTTTAGCTTTTCTTCATACAGCAGTAAACCCTGACCCCACTAGAATGGAGCAGAGCTGAGTTTGAATCCTACTTCCGGTACTTCCCAGCCGCACCACAGGCAGGTCACAACACCGCTCTTGACCTGTTTTCTCCCTAGGAAAACAGCTTTCACTGACCCACTGAAGTCAGCTATTGACCTTTTCAGATTGCAGTGGACAGAGACCAGTACCTGTCCACCTCCGGCCAGGAAGAGCTAGTATGAAGACACTTTGAAGGTAAGGACATGCAGGACCTTCCTCAACAACAAGACAGACAGGCCTTAAGCAGAGCCCGGATGCTGTCTACCATCCTGCAGCAGCAGGTGTCAATTGGAAGCAGGTGTGTATGTGCAACGGTGCCCCCTGTGTGTCTCTGCCCAGTGCATGACGCAGTTTACCAGGATCCCTGCAGTCCATCTGTAGCTGTTCCTCAGGCCCCTCCCTCTCCACATATCTTCTTTATGCCTTGAGGCTACTGTTCATCTTGTCTCCTTACTGTCTTTGCCTAGCTGTTACTCAGCCCTGAGTCCTTCTGCCAGCTCCCTAGAGCTACCTGGGACAGACAGCTCCCAGGCCAGGTGGTGGTGGGCTCACAGGCACAAGGGGCTCCTGTGCACAAACCACTGTGGAAGCCGCTACCTTAATGAAGAGCCAGGCAATGTGACTATTCATTTTTTTTTTTTTTACAGGTGAGACATGGACCCCTAAGGGGATTCAGGATTGGCGACAGCCAACTTCACCCTCATCTCTGGAGTCTCCAAGCCCCACAACCCCTCCCTCCATCACCACCATTTCTCCTCTCCCCACCCAATCTGCTTCCTGCTTCTCCTCACCCATATTGTTATGCCAAGCCAGGGGAGCTTCTGCTGGCTCTACATGCTCTCAGCCCCTACCCTGATGCCACAAAGGGGCACCCACTGAAAGGTCTTTAACCCCCCACCTCCCTACCGCCGCTGCCCCTGTGGACATGTGTCCATGCCCCTCCCTCAGGTCCTGTGAGCCTTCCGCCAGGATGGAGGGCAGAGGAGTGCTCGGAGCAGTGTGAGGGGCGGACCTATGAAGAGCTAAGGAATCTGAGACCCAGTAGAGAGTTGGCCCTGTGCTGCTGGTCAGAGAGGAGGCTGGCCTGGGTGTGTCCGTGGGGACCAGGCACAAGCAAGGCCCTCCCTTCGATCCTCCACAGTGGCTGCAACCTGTAGCTGATCAGGTTTGGGGGCCCAGATGGGATCACATGGTCAAATAGATCATGTGTAGATAGACAAAAGATTCCAAACTAGGGCTCACCTGGAAAATCCGGGGCCTATTGTGGTGAGCAGACTGAGCTGTGTGCGGTTGGGCCAAACTCCATCTGAGAGTTTCAGTCAACCACAGGTGGCTTCCCAGGCGGGGGCCCAGGAAGGAGGCATTGCTGGGTCAGGGAGGGGCTCCCCCAGCAGTGGCCCCAGCTGCTGCTTACTTCCGGTGGTAAACCTGGCCTCAGCGGTGACGATCATGACTCAGGATGGCCACCTCTGGCTTTCCTGCAGTATTGTCTTCACCCATGGGCTATTGGAGATCCATGGCTATTGGGGACCCTGGCTGGTCTTCTCCCCTCACATTTTTTAGAGACAGGGAGAGAGAGAAAGAGAGAGGGAGAGACAGAGAAACAGAGACGCACAGAGAGAATTGGTGTGCCAGGGCCTCGGCCACTGCAATCGAACTCCAGATGCTTGAGCCACCTAGTGGGCATGTGTGACCTTGCGCTTGCCTCACCTTTGTGCATCTGGCTTATGTAGGAGCTGGAGAGTCGAACACGGGTCCTTAGGCTTTGCAGACAAGCACCTTAACCGCTGAGCCATCTCTCCAGCCCTCTCCCCTCACTTCTATGTGAACAGCCATCCATCCTATGCAGAAGCTGGAGAACTAGAGGTCCTAGGAAGGGCAATGGAACAGATGCAAGGTGCTGAGAGGTGGGTATGACAGGCACAAGGGTCCTCCTTGGTCTTGGTCACCTTGGGAACTGAGCCACAGTTCAGCAGAAGTTCCTGCCCAAGGACTCCAAGTCTCCATGAGAGTTTAAACAGGAGAGCGAGCAGGGCGTGGTGGCGCACACCTTTAATCCCAGCACTCTGGAGGCAGAGGTAGGAGGATTGCTGTGAGTTTGAGGCCACCCTGAGACTACATAGTTAATTCCAGGTCAGCCTGGACTAGAGTGAGACCCTACCTCAAAAACAAAACACACACACACACACACACACACACACACACACACACCAAAACAAATAAACAGGAGAGCAGTGGGTTGAGGGCTGAAATTCATCCTGGGCACAACTCTGTAGGCTTTGTGCCCAGGTAGGGGTTGGAAGAACCACTTTCTGAAAATCCACAGCAAAGGACCTGTGTGGGCTAGTGGGGAGGCTGGGGAGTGAGATCCTCCAGTATGCCAAGCTACACAGAGGTCTTTTTTTTTTTTTTTAAAAAAGTATTTTATTTTTGTTGGGCATGGTAGTGTGTATGCCTTTCATCCCAGCACTTGGAAGGCAGAGGTAGGAGGATTGCTACGAGTTCGAGGCTACCCTGAGACTACATAGTGAATTCTAGGTTAGCCTAGGCTACAGGGAGACCCTACCTTGAACCCTCCCCCCCAAAATACATATATATTATTTTTATTTATTTATTTGAGTGACAGAGAGAGAAAGAGGCAGAGAGTGAAAGAGAGAATGGGCCCGCCAGGGCCTCCAGCCATGGCAAACGAACTCTAGACGCATGCACCACCATGTGCATCTGGCTTATGTGGGTCCTGAGGAATTGAACCTGGGTCCTTTGGCTTTGCAGGCAAGTGCCTTAGCCGCTAAACCATCTCTCCAGACCCCTAAACAGAGTTCTTTGATGTTGAGACAGTGGGCAGTAGAGAGTCATTGTGTGTTATAGAGTTACTGATACAGAATGCAGGCCAAGGAAGGATAGCAGGGTAGCTGCTGCATGGACCAGGGAGGGAGTGGCCCAGGAAGAGGCCCTGGGCACAAAGCAGAGCTAGGGCAGGGATGTAGGGGGCATTCCAAAGCTAACTGACCCAATCACCTCATCCCCCAACCCGGGCAATCAGCCACTCCGCCAGGATGAGGTCCAGTTGTAACTCAACAGCTAGTGTGTAATCATGTGACAAACATCTGTCCTTCCCTCCCTGCTAAATGCTTCTGAGGATAGGTGCTGCATCAGTTTGCTCTCTTACATCTGTAGGACTTAGTGACCTCTGCATAAATAGTTGTTGAAGAAAGAAACAAAGGAAGGAAGGGAGAAAGAAGGAGGGACGTTTTTGTAGTCGTGGGATTGATCCCCAATCACCAGGGCCTGCACTCTGCCACTGAGCCATGTCCTTAAGCCAACGAGTTTTATATTCACTTCCACTTTGCAATTCCCATGAAAAGAAATAATAGGGTTTCTTTTCTATTTCAATAAAAAGGTGGAGTGCCATTCAAAAAACAGGTTGCAGGACCAGGGTATAGCTTGGTGGTAAGGCGCTTACCTATCCCTGAGTTTCATCCACAACACTTAAAGATAAAAAGATTTCTTCCTTCCCTCCCTTCCTTTCTTTTTAAATTAAAAAAAAAAAATTTTAGGGGCTGGAGAGATGGCTTAGTGGTTAAGGCGTTTGCCTGTGAAGCCTAAGGACCCAGGTTCAATTCTCCAGGTCCCACATAAACCAGATGCACATGGTGGCACAAGTATCTGGGGTTCATTTGCAGTGGTTAGAGGCCCTGGTGACCCATTTGCTCTCACTTTCTCTCTCACTCTCTGTCTCAAATAAATACAAATAAATTAAAAAAAAAAAAGGAAAATTTTAATTTATTTGAGAGAGGGGAGGGGAGAGAGAGGAAGAATATGGGTGCACCAGGGCCTCCAGCTACTGCAAACAAACTCCAGATGCATGCGCCACCTTGTGCATCTGGCTTACGTGGGTTCTGGGGAATCGAACTTGCATCCTTAGGCTTCTCGGCAAATGCCTTTACCGCTAAGCCATCTCTCCAGCCTCCTTCCTTCCTTTGTATTCCTTCCCTCCATGCATCTCTTCCTTTTCTGTTTGTGCCTTTCTCTTTTCTCTATTGCTCCTTTGTTTTTGATCGTGAAAATAAAAATGATCATTATTTGAATTTGACAAGCAAATGATTCTGGAAAGCCCTTGTCAGAGGCCGGGTGGACAGCTGGCTGTGGTATTTGTTTTTCGGGACTGTGCCAGCTCTCATGGGCAGTGTGACTGCAGAGCATTTGCTCCAGGCCTCTGGCTGGCTATCCTACTTGTTGCCATGTCTCAAGTATGCCTGAGGCCATCCTTTCTCCTGGTCCCAGGCAAGGGTAGAAAGAGGTCTCATTTGTACATCCAACCTGTGCCATGGCAGGAGCACTGTTGAGAAGGATTCTGAAGCCACAACCATACTCAATGGGAAAGAGTGAAGTATTTGATTAGTGATGTCTGCTGACGGAATGGAATGGGAGGGGAGAATAGAAGCTCGGGCTGCCATCCTTGAACACAGGGTTAAGCTTTCAAGGAGCATGATGATTTTTAGTAGAAAGGCAAATAAAATTCAAAGTCAAATAATATACGCTAAAGTGAGCAGTTTAGCTTGGTGCAGTGATACAAGCCTGTAATCCCAGCACTCCAGAAGCAGAAGCAGGAGGCTCACTGTAACTTTGAAATCAGCCTGATATGCATAGTGACTTCCAAGCTAGCCAGCCCTACACAATGAGACCCTGTCTCAAAGAAATACAGTGAGTAATATGATAGGAGTTCCCCATGGGAAAAATGAAAATGGTTGGGTGATTTTAGAAAGAGAGGGCGTTACTACCTCTATCTGTCTCTATCTCAAAATGGATAAATAAAAATAAAAATTAAAAATTTCTTCAAAGACTTTACAAACAGGGAGACTATCTTTCTTCTTCTCTTCATCCTTTCTGCTCCCTGGACTACAGGAATAATGGCTGGAGCTCCGGTGGCTCCACAAATGACAGTGTAGCAAGATCGCAGTCATGGTTTCCTACTGGCATGGAGGGCTGCCCCATCCTGGGCTGACCGCCTTGGAACTTCTTATATATAAGACAGAAATAAACGTCCAACTGACTTAAGCTACTAGTACTCTGGGTTTTTCTGGTACTTGCTGTTAAAATCATCAAGCTATGGGCTGGAGAGATGGCTTAGCTGTTAAGGCCTTTGTCTGTGAAGCCAAAGGATCCCGGTTCGATTCTCCAGGACCCATGTAAGCCAGATGCAGGAGGGGCACATGCATCTGGAGTTCATTTGCACTGTTTAGAGGCCCTGGCATGCCCATTCTCTCTCTGTCTGCCTCTCTTCTCTCTCTCTCTCTCTGCTTGCAAATAAATAAATAAAAATTTTAAAAAATCATCAAGCTACGGGCTGTAGAGATGGCTTAGTGGGTAAAACACTTGCTTGCAAAGCCTAAGGACCCAGGTTAGATTCCCCAGTACCCATGCAAGTCAGATGCACAAAATGGCACATATGTCTGGAGTTTGTTTGCAGTGGCTGGAGACCCTGGTGTGCCCATTCTCTCTCTATCTGCCTCTTCCTCACTCTTTCTTTCTCACTCTCTCTCTCTCAAATACATACATACATGCATGCATACATATATAAATAAATTAAATATTTTTAAAAATCATCAAGGGCTGGAGGGATGGCTTAGTGGTTAAGAAGCCTAAGGACCCAGGCTCAATTCCAGAACCCACATAAGCCAGACACACATGGTGGTGCAGGCATCTGGAGTTTGTTTGCAGTGGCTAAAGGCCCTGGCATGCCCGTATTCATATTCTCTCTTTCTCTCAAGTAAATAAATAAAAATAAAATGTTTTAAAAATCATCAATTATAAATCTGTGACAGCAGGAACGAGCTTGGTCCCCAAGGGCATTCCATTGTCGTTGTTCTCAGCACACTGCCCACACAGCAAAGCATCTGACCAGTAATTCACATTTCTTCTCTATGGATCCTGCCTCCTGCACCCCCAGGAAAGTGGCTTTCCTGTCCATGGTGGGTGTGGAGTAGGCAGAGAATGTTTTGCAGGGAAGGCTGCAGCATAGGCCCTCTGACCTGGGAAAGTTTTCAGGCACAGAATTGTTGAGTGAGATGAATGTGGTTCAAAGCCCTTTCAAATCCTGCCAAAACTTTCCTGTGTGGCAACTTATTCTCTCTCTCTCTCGTGTGTGCGTGTGTGTGTGTGTGTGTGTGTGTTGTGCAGACATGTACATGCAGGCCAGAGGACAACCTTGGATGTTGTTCCTCAGGTGTTGTTCACTTTTTTTCTTTTCTTTTCTTTCTTTCTTTCTTTCTTTCTTTCTTTCTTTCTTTCTTTCTTTCTTTCTTTTCTTTTCTTTTCTTTTCTTTTTTTTTTTTTTTTTTTGAGGTAGGGTCTCACTCTAGCCCAGGCTGACCTGGAATTCACTATGTACTCTCAGTGTGGCCTGGAACTCACGGTGATCCTCCTACCTCTGCCTCCCAAGTGCTGGGATAAAGATGTGTGCTACCACATCCCACTTTTTTTTTTTTTTTTCCTGAGATAGAGTCTCACTCTAGCCCAGGCTGACCTGGAATTCACTACGTCGTTTCAGGGTAGCTTCAAACTCATGGGGATCCTCCTACCTCTGCCTCCCAAGTGCTGGGATAAAGATGTGTGCTACCACATCCCACTTTTTTTTTTTTTTCCTGAGATAGAGTCTCACTCTAGCCCAGGCTGACCTGGAATTCACTACGTCGTTTCAGGGTAGCTTCAAACTCATGGGGATCCTCCTACCTCTGCCTCCCAAGTGCTGGGATCCTTCTACCTCCCACTGCCTGAGATAGAGTCCCAAGTGACTGGGATTAAAGGCGGGTAGCTTCAAACTCATGGGGATCCTCCTACCTCTGCCTCCCAAGTGCTGGGATTAAAGGCGTGTGCCACCACGTTTGGCCTTTTTTTTTTTTTTTTTTTTTTTTTTGAGACTGGCTTTCTAATTGGCCTGGAACTCAACAATTAGCCTAGACTGGCTGCAGGGATTTCTCTCCCAGCATTAGGATTATAAGTATGTCCCACTGTGCCTGGACTTTTTACATGGGTTCTGGGTATTGAACTCAGGTACTCATATTTGCAAAGCACTTTACCAGCTGAACCATCTGCCCAGATCATAGAAGCTCATTCTCTCTGCACTGAAAATAGCAGCAAACATCTCTCTTAAACAGTGGCCATCAACTGCTCAGTGTCCCTGCTCCAGAAGGGGAAGAGGAGGCCTCCTTCCTGCCTTCCCCCCATCCAATAACAAGACAGTCATACGCAGGACTCCAGTGACCCTAAGGACTTTCCCTGGCGAGGAGAGCTCTTTTCAGACTTCGAGTCCCACAAGGACAGCTCCTGATTTGTCCACTTTAGCCCACAGCAGCCCAGCAGCCCGGACAGTGGAAATTCTGACCGTGTTCCCTGCAGCTTCCTGTTCATCTCATCCCTAAGAAGGTGCTGTGGCTTATCTCAACAGCCTGAAGATGGGAAATAAATTTTCATGTAAGCCAAGGCCAAAAGTGCCGGGGCTTGGGGGTGGGAGGCGGAGGCTAAGGAGGGGAGAGGGAAATGAGAAGTCTAAGGCTGACATACTGCAGGCCAAAGAAACATCTTTTGCTCTTTTCCGGCCCTAAGAATAAAAACTCCCTGATAGGGCTACACTCTTCTGCCCTATTATGGACATGTGGTTTGGGAGAACAATTGTTCCCAATAAACAGAGGTGGGCAGCCAGGTTTTCTTTTCTTTTGCCTTGGGGAGTCATATGCTGGTGTGGTTCTGGACACTCTCTGACCACAGATTACATTTTGTTTGAATTAATAAAACCTTATGGGGGTTTAGGGCTGGATTTAGGGCCCAGACCCTTATTTGGCTTTGGAAAAGGATACTTCTCTGCTGATTCACAGCACTCCAACTATGCTGGGTACATAGAGGCTGGGGACAAGGGGACCAAAGACACAAACGATGACGTGATGACACAGGACACAAGGATGTTGCGTCTGTCCTCGTGTGTTTAAGCACAAGAGCTTATCCATCATGGTTGACAGTTTCTGTGATAAGAAGGGGCTCTTGGAGACTCTGAGTTTATCCAGGTAGATGTTGCTGACATAGGGAAATGCAGGGTTATAATGATGGGTACTTTGTGGTCACAGAAATGTGGTCTCAGCCATTGGCTCCCTAGTTTACTGACTGTATGTCCCAGGATGACCACTCTCCCCTCTGAACCTAAGTTTCTTTACTTGCAAAATCAGGCAGAACACAGAAGAAGTGGGTTAGCCAATAGAACATGGTGCAAAAGCAGGGACCCTTGGACAGCTAAGAAGAGTCCTCTTGGGGTCACGGTTAATTTGGTAGGGTCACCAACAAGTTAGCTCACTCATGTAGGTTTGGGAGTCTGCTCTTACCTTCTGTGAGGGTGCCTCGTTTTACAGGGCTAGTTAATGTTAACCTAGCTTATAGAGATTAACTGTTTGTTAGAAAGAGGAACTTTAGATCAGAGAGCCCCAGATATTGTCCTGAGTGTGTACTAAGGGGCTACACCTTCCCTGGAGACCACTCTTGCTTCTAGGATGGTGCAATGAGCAGGTGCCTCCTATCCAGCCAGTTTCCCCCACCCCCGTCACAGATACTGAGTTCAGTGCAGCGACGCGTTGCATCGCGCAGCACCTTAGTCTAGGCACGCCTTAGTGGGTCGGGCCAGAGAGAGCGGGTCTTTGCCTTCAGCGCCCACCCACCCACCCGCCTGTGTCTTCCACCAGGCCGTTCTTCTTCAGGCACTGCAAGGGTGGCAGAGCCCCGGGGCTGCTTCCGCGGCCCCTGGGCTGCTCCTGTCACCAGTTTAGCAAGTGCATGTTTGTGTCTCCCCCCCATGCCACTTGGTAAACACAGACGCTGTGGTGAGTGCCCTGGCAGTCGCTGGGAGTGCCATCAGTCCTTGATAACATCCTGCCAGCAGAGGAACACCATGGACGCTTGCTTTCCAGGGCCCTCTCTGCCCTCTTAGGAGTCTTACCACTTCTCTTCCCATCACTGAGTCATTCTTCAGTTGTGCTAATTTGTCATGTAGTTGTCCCCGCCTTACCTCCTGCCCCTAGTTCACATCCCCCAGCCTCCTTCCTTGCTCCTCCAAATCCTTCCTTTGTTGCCCACTATTTTTATTATTTATTTATCTATTTATTTTTTGGTTTTTCGAGGTAGGGTCTCACTCTAGCTCAGGCTGACCTGGAATTCTCTATGTAGTCTCAGGGTGGCCTCGAACTCACAGCGATCTACCTACCTCTGCCTCCCAAGTGCTGGGATTAAAGACGTGCGCCACCACGCCCGGCTTGTTGCCCACAATTTTTGCCATTTCCAACACTCAGCCAACCCAGGCCCAATTCCAGTCCCAGTCTAGAGTTCTCAGGCTGGTGGAGGTGAGGGGGCTTCCCAGTCACAGGAGGGAGCTGTGATGTTGCCAGCCCTGGGAAGAAGGGCAGGACTCATACTTCCCCAGTGCCCACATAAAGCAGTGATGTATGCATCATTTGTGGCAGCTAGAGGCCCTGGCTCACCCCCTCCTCTGCTAGAAAATAAGTAAGTAAGAATATTTTTATATTTCGTCTTGGCTCTCCTTGGCTCCAGGGTGATGGTGACGGACAGGGTGATCCATCAAAACCTATCAAAGCAGAAATCCAAAGGCTACAAAGAACTCAACACTAAATCAGACTGCCAACAGGCCTGCCATGCCCAGGGAACACTGAGGAAGAAGGGGCAGAGAGACTGTAAGAGACACAAAGTGGATAGGAGTACTGAGGCACAGTCCCCTGCTACTCCATAAGTACTGACTGAGGCCTTCATGACCCCACAGAGAATGCCACAGCTTCACTGAGGGGGCTCCTAGGGTAATGAGAGCCAGTGTGAGGGGATATGAGAGTATATCCTGTTATATATAAAATGTGATTTTTAAAAATATTTTAAGGGGCTGTAGAGATTGCTAAGTAGTTAAGACACTTGCCTGCAAAGCCTAATAGCCTGAGTTTGATTCCCCAGTACCCACATAAAGCCAAATACACAAAGTGGCACATTCATCTGGAATTTGTTTGCAGTGGCTAGAAGCCCTGGTGTGGCCATTCATTCTCTCTCTCTCTCTCCTTGCAAATAAATAAAGAAAATATTGAAAATATACATATTTTTAAAATTGGGGGAGCTGGAGAGATGACTTAGCCATTAAGATGCTTGCCTGTGAAACCTAAGGATCCAGGTTTGATTCCCTAGTACCCACATAAGCCAGATATACAACTTGGTGCATGTGTCTCGAGTTTGTTTGCAATGGCTGGAGGCCCTGGTGTGCCCATTCTCTCTGTATCTGCCCATCTCTCTCACACACATAATAAATTAAATTAAAATTTAAAAAATTTAAGTGACTACAACTGATTGTCGTGAAGTGTATGAGTGGTGTTACTGCCGGCATTGGAGATGGACACTGTTTTTGAAATGTTGGAAAATTTGGGTGGTGGAAGAGCTAAGATTAAAACAACAGCAAACAAACAAAAACAAATAAAGCTGACCCTGGTGGTACAGGACTGTAATCCCAGCTACCTGAGAGACTAAGGCAAAAGGATCTAAGTTCAAGGGCTACAGGTGAGTTCAAGACTAGCCTGGGTCACTTGGTAAGACTCTGTCTCAAAATAGAAAGATGAAAAGAAGCTGGGCGTGGTGGCACATGCCTTTAATCCCAGCACTGGGAGGCAGAGGTAGGAGGATTGCTGTGAGTTCAAGGTCACTCTGAAACTACATAGTGAATTACAGGTCAGCCTGAGCTAGAGTGAGACCCTGCCTCGAAAAAAAAAAAAAAAAAGATGAAAAGAGGGTTGGAAATATAGTTGAGAGAACTTGCCTAGCATGCATAAGGCCCCTCTGGGCGGGGCGACGAATGAGGGGTTGGGGAAATGGAGAGATGGCTCAGTCAATAACGTGCTCACTGTGAAAGCATGAGAGCCTAGTGTGGGTCCCCAGAACTCATGCTGAAATGCTAGGTGTACAGGTACAGGTGTACTGCAATCCCAGTGCTGGGGAGGGGGAAACAGGGTGAGCCTGGGGATCACGGGCTAGCTGGACACCCAACTTTGATGAGTTCTAGGGTCTTTTTTGTTTGTTTGTTTGTTTTGTTTTTTGGTTTTTCGAGGTAGGGTCTCACTCTAGCCCAGGCTGACCTGAAATTCACTATGTAATCTCAGGGTGGCCTTGAACTCACAGAGATCCTCCTACCTCTGCCTCCCAAGTGCTGGGATTAAAGGCGTGCCCCACCAGGCCTAGCTTGAGTTCTAGGTTGGATGTGAGACTCTGTCTCAAAAAATAATATAAACCAGGCATGGTGGCACACACCTGTAATCCCAGCACTCGGGAGGCAGAGGTGGGAGGATGGCCAAGAGTTTGAGGTCACCCTGAGACTACATAGTGAATTCCAGGTCAGCCTGGGCTAGAATGAGACCCTACCTTGAAAAAAACAAAAAAATAAATAAATAAATAAATAAATAAGGATGATGATCACCTGTAATCCCAGCACTCGGGAGGCAGAGGTGGGAGGATCGCTGTGAGTTCGAGGCCACCCTGAGACTACATAGTGAATTCCAGGTGAGTCTGGGCTAGAATGAGACCTTACCTTAAAAAAATAAATAAATAAAATAAATAAATAAATAAATAATGATGATGATGATCATGTGGAGAGTTATGGAGGAAGACACCAAATGTTGACCTCCAACCCGTCTTCTCAGCATGGATGTGCACCACATGGTGGTGCACACAAACACACATGCACACAGAAAAACTGAGTTAACTCCCAGGTTTTCTCAGCATGGATGCAGTGCAGAATCACTATCTCCAGGTTCTCCATTTGTCTCCAGACTCCCATCTGTAGACCTAGAGGCCCTCCCCAGCACAGTGCTTGGCACAGCTAAACAAGTCAGCGTTGGATCAATTTGCAATAGTAAGCATCGTTGTATGCGCAGCCACTTCTCCTTATTCACGGTAGTTAGGGTCTATAAAATGACCAAAAACATTGCATACGTGCACACTGGACCACTGCTCTCAGGGGAATCACAGGCTTTTGTGAGCCACAGGTCACATTTCATCAACTGAAATGTGTGGATCTGTTCAGCTGCCTTTTAAAGTTTATGTCGTTGAGCTGGGCATGGTGGCTCACGCCTTTAATCCCAGCACTCAGGAGGCAGACAGGCAGGAGGATCGCCATGAGTTCGAGGCCACCCTGAGACTACAGAGTGAATTCCAGGTCAGTCTGGGCTAGAGGGAGACCCTACCTTGAAAAACCAAAATAACTAAATAAATAAAATAATAACGTATATGTCATTGGTTCGGCACTGAAACTCAAGTTCCAGGAAGCTTACCTAAAGCCTGTCTTTTCTCCATAAAGCATTTTTCAGCGCACATTAGCCCTGTGCTTCAGACCATTTTAAGCAACAGAACCACCAACAAAATTTTTACAGAATTGGAGAAAATTATGTCACTGAGTAGAGGAAAGGACGCTGTGCAGAATGTGAACATCTGAGAATGGAAGGCAGTGTCCCCATGTTTCCTCTCAGCTAGGAAGGAGCGAGGACCACAGCCCATATTTTCCACTGCTCTGCTTTAAGTACTGACTGCGAGGTTGCAAAGACAGTGAAATGAGCCTGCAAATTTGTCCACTTGGACTCTGATGCTGGGGACCTAGACATAATTTGTGTGAGGTGTGATATAAAGTTTTAATCTTAACTATATTTTTATTTATGTATGTATTTATTTATTTGCGAGAGAGAAAGAGGAAGAAACAGATAGAGAGAGAGAATGGGTGTGACAGGGCTTCCAGCCACTGCAAATGAACTCCAGATGCATGTGCCCCCTTGTGCATCTGGCTTATGTGGGTACTGGGGAATCGAACCAGGGTCCTTTGGCTTTGCAGGCAAAAGCCTTAACTGCTAAGCCATTTCTCCAGCCCCAATAAAATTTAATTAGCTTTTAAACCAAGTAGATAATAAATGCCATTGTTGCTTAAATAATTTTAATTTAGTTAGTTATTGATATAAGAAAGAGACAGACAGAGTTCATTTTCAGGGCCTCTTGTCACTGAAAATGAACTCCAGATGCATGTGTCCCATAGTGCATCTGGCTTTATGTGGGTATTGGGGAATTGAACCCAGGTCAGCAGGCATTGCAAGCAAATGCCTTTAAAAGCTAAATCATCTCTCAGCCCCTGCTTAAATAATTTTGATCTCAAACATTCACACTCTTTATTTATAACTTGTAATTGGGCTTTTAAAAAATATTTTATTTATTTATTTATTTGAAAGAGAGAGAGAAAGAGGCAGAGAGAGAGAGAGAAAGGGAGAGAATGGGTACATCAGGGCCTCCAGCCACTGCACATGAATTACACATGCATGCACCACCTTGTGCATCTGGTTTATGTGAGTCCTGGGGAATCGAACCTGGGTCCTTTGGCTTTGCAGGCAAATGCCTTAACCATTAAATCATCTTTCCAGCCCTGTAACTGGGATTTTAATGTCAATATACAAATTTAAGGGCTGGGGATGTAGCTTGGTAGTAGAGCTCAAGCTTAATATTTGCTAGGACCTGGGTTCAAGCCCCAGAACCATAGCAAATAAATAATTATGTGAAAAGAAATAACTTCAAAGAGCATTCAACTTTAATTTTTGTTATTTTCTTTATGAATTTTATAAAAATATTTTTAATGCTTTTAATACTGTTGAATTGGGTTTGCAAGGATTTTGTTCAGGATCTTGATTCTATCTTTTTCAGATGGACGACGAACCTGAAGGGAGGATCAAGCCAATCACACCTCACCAGGGCCCCAGTTGAAACCATAGAGTAATGCGGGGAAAGGGCAAGAGGCTGCCCTGAAAGCACTACACTTAATGTTCATGTTCACATATTAACGCTACTCTCACTTCTGGTTAGAGAAGCTTCTCTTTTCAGATGGCAATGACCACTGGGATGACCCAAAAGGCAACATAGTGCTGAGAAGAAGGGATGGAGGAGTACCCAGCACTGAAACACCTCTTTCACACACTCCAAGGCTCAGGGACCATTGTGGAAGAGGGGGCGGATAGAATTGAAGAGCCAAAGGAAGGGTATGACTTCTTACAATGCAACTGCCCAGACAGAAATTGGCCTCGATATCCATGACCTTGCAGTGCCTAGCAATACCTCCGCAGGACCCTCAAAATAGAAGAAAAAGATGATGACATCAAATTAAAAGAGAGACTAATGGAGAGAGGGAGGGGATATGATGGAGACTAGAGTTCTAAAGTGGAATGGGGGGAGGGGAGGGAAATATCAGATGGAGTTTTTTTGTATGTAAGTATAAAAGTTGTCAATAATAATAATAAAATAAATAAAGTAAAAAAAATAGAAAAAAAAGAGTACAGCTTTCTTGGTCAACACGACACCAGAAAAAGGCTGAAGGAGATAAACACAGAGAACATCCAACTCCTACTAAGCCAGATAATCAGAGACACAGACTCCCAAAACCTCATCACTGAAGTAGAACTAAAATGATCCCAACGTGGCTCAGGGAAATTCACGGAAGAGGGGGCGGAAAGAGTGTTAGAGCACAAGTTGGGGCATTATGCACAGAGACTTGGCTTATCCCCATAACTCTTGAATACCCCCACAATGCATGACCCACATTCCCCATTGATGAGGGTCCCTTTGGAAGGGAGAGGACAGGGAGGAGGATAATGGAGTCACCAATATGAATGTAAAATTAGAATAATATAAATAAAAAAAAGAGAATGAAAAAAATAAATTAAAAAATATTTTTTAAATAGGTTCTTTGTATTTAGTTGTTTTGAGTATTGAATTCTTTTTTTTTTTCTGAGGTAGGGTCTTGTTCTAGTCTAGGCTGACCTGGAATTCACTAGCTAGTCTCAGGATAGCCTCATATTCACGCTGATCCTCCTACCTCTGCCTCCTGAGTGCTGGGATTGAAGGCGTGCACCTCCATGCGCGGGCAAGTATTTATTCTTTAGATCATTACCTAATGGGAAACATTATGTGAGCATTTTTACTACAATAAGTACTAAAGGTGCTAAAATGAAGTCAGGAAAATTGGTTTTATGGAGTAAATATGATAGTGTGTTAATTATTATTTTTATTTATTTTTTATACAACAGAGAGAGAGGAGAGAGAGAGAAAGAGAGTGAAAGGGCTCGCCAATGCCTCCAGCCACTGCAAAGGAATTCCAGACACATGTGCCATTGTGCATCTAGCTTTATGTGGGCACTGAGGAATCAAACCCTGGTTGTTAGGCTTGCAGGCAAGCATCTTAACTGCTTAGCCATCTCTCCAGCCCCAATTGTGATTTTTAAAAAATATCCAGATCTTTCTATTTGAGTTAACTTTATATTGTATACACTAGAGCCGGGTGTGGTGTCGCATGCCTGTAATCCCAGCACTCAGAAGGCAGAGGTAAGAAGATCACCATGAGTTCGAGGCCACCCTGAGACTACATAATGAATTCCAAGTCAGTCTGGGCTACAGTGAGACCCTACTTCAAAAAAACAAAACAAAGCCGGGTGTGGTGGCGCACGCCTTTAATCCCAGCACTCAGGAGGCAGAGGTAGGAGGATTGCCATGAGTTCTAGGCCAGCCTGGGCCATAGTGAGACCCTACCTCAAAAAAAAAAAATTGTGCACACTAATGGGGTACCACATAATATTTCAACATACATAAGCTGGATGCAGTGGTGCATGCCTGTAATTCCAGCACTCTTGAGGCAGAAGCAGGAGGATTGCTATGAGTTTGATGCCATCCTTGTCTACATGGTGAGTTTTAGGCCAGTGAGGGTTATGCATGGAGATCCTGCCTCAAAAACAAAACGACAGGGCTGGAGAGATGGCTTAGGGTTAAGGCACTTGCCTGCAAAGCCTAAGTTCCCAGGTTGGATTCCACAGGACCCAGGTAAAACCAGATGCACAAGATGGCACATGTGTTTGAAGCTCATTTGCAGAGGCTCAAGGTCCTCATGTATCCATTCTCTCAAATAAATAAACTATAATTAAAATTTTAAAAACATTTATATGTTGTGTAATGCTTAATTTAAGCCTATGTATTTATTCAAACAGTTTTCTCAAATATTTTTATTCATTTGAGAAAGAGAGAGAGACAGAGAAGAGAGAATGGACACTCCAGGGCCTCTTACCATTGCACACGAATTCCAGATGCACACACTGAGACACATGTGCCACTTTTTAAAATTTTTTTAAATTTATTTGTTTTACTTGAGAGAGAAAAAGAGGGGAGAGGGGAAAAAGAGAGAATGATCACACTAGGGCCTCCAGCCACTGCAAAAATCTCCAAATGCATGCATCACCTTGTGCATCTGGCTTACATGGGTTCTGGGGAATTGAACTGAGGTCCTTTGGCTTTGCAGGCAAATGCTTTAACCTCTAAGCCATCTCTCCAGCCCCACATGTGCCACCTTTTGTGTCTGCTTTACATGGGTACTAGAGAATCGAACTCATAATGGCAGGCTTTGTAAGCAAGCACCTTTAACCACTGTGCCATCTTTCTAGCCCTATTTACTCAAACATTCATCATTTATGGTGAAAGTTTTCAAAAATCCTTCTGTCATTTTTTTTATGGGTGTCTATATTTTATTAACTTACTTAATTATTGTCACCCACTAACAGACCAGTCAGGTTCACTAATAATAAAATTAAGATGTCTTGAGTAGTTTGTTGACTGATAGTCATAGAAAAGTCATCTGTTTACACATATTAAAAATTTCAGCCAGGCATGGTGGTGCATGACTTTAATCCCAGCATGTGGGAGACAGAGGTAGAAGGGTCACTGTGAGCTCAAGGCCACTCTGAGACTACCTAGTGAGTTCCAGGTCAGCCTGGGCTAGAGTGAGATCCTACCTCAAAAAACAATAACAAAAAATGTTTCAACATTTATGTCTAAAAAGATGGCTTAACAGTTAAGACACTTGCCTGCAAAGCCTAATGACCTGGGTTGGATTTCCTAGAGCCCACATAAGCCAGATGTACAGTGACATGCATCTGGAATTCATTTGCAGTGGCTAGAGGCCCTGGCGCACCCATTGTTTCTGCCTGTCTGTCTTTCTCTCTCTCTATATATATATGTGTGTGTGTGTGTGTGTGTGTGTGTGCTTAATTAATTAATCAATTGATTTTAAAATATTTTAAGGCTGGAAAGATAGCATAGCAGTTGAGGTGCTTGCCTGCAAAGCCTAAAGACCCAGGTTCTATTCCCCAGTACCCAGGTAAGCCAGATGCACATAGAAGCACATGCATCTGGAATTTGTTTGCAGTGGCTAGAGGCCCTGGTATGCCCATATTCATTCTCTCTCTCATATAAATAAATAAATAAAAATTTAAAATATTTATTTTAAAAAAATTTCTATAGTTATAGAGACATTTCTCAAGGTGGAGGACAGATTAGGCGCTATTTAACAAACATTACTTTCTTTTCTCTGTTTTCTTTTCTCTTCTCCTCTCCCCTTCCCTTCTCTCTTGTCCCCTCCCCCTTTCTCTTTCTCCTCCTCCTCCTTCTTTTTCTCCTCCTTTCTTCTGGATGTTGAGACAGAATCTCACCGTATCTCAAGCTGCCCTGGAAGTCACTGTGTATTCCAGGCTGTCCTTGAACTTGTGATTCTCCTGCCTCAGCCTTTTATGTGCCAGGATTATAGGCATGAGCCACCACCATACCTGGCATGACCTATGACTTCTCAGTGTTTAGACACAATGCATGGAACTCCATCTATGGCTACCCTGGATCCCATGCACATTGTCACAGGTCTGCTGCTGTGAGGTATAAGGCTATCAGAGTGCTTCTGATGTGTATCCCAGAACAGCTGCAGCCCAGTTCAGCAGACGTTCTGATGGTCTGATCAGAACTAGCCCCAAATCACAGAAAAACAGATAACATCATGTGATCAGTTGGAAGTGCTCCAATACAAGGTCTCACTATTGTCCTGGGGCTGGCAGGCTGGCAGCTGCAAGTGGAAGCATTCAGAAACAGCAAGATGGGGCTGGAGAGATGGTTTAGTGGTTAAGGGCCCGGGTTTGAATCCCCAGTACCCACATAAAGCCGGATGCACAAGGTGGCACATGCATCTGGAGTTCATTTGCAGTGGCTAGAGGCCCTGGTGTGCCCATTCTCTCTCTCTCTCTCTCTCTTGCTCACTCTCTTTCAAATAAATAAAATATTTTTTAGGGCTGGAGAGATGGCTTAGCAGTTAAGGCACCTGACTCCTAAGCCTAAGAACCCGGTTCCAATCTCCAGGTCCCACGTTTAGCCAGATGCAGTGATGCAAGGGAGCAATGCCGCACTTGACCACAAGGGGACGCACACATATGGATTTTTGTTCACAGCCCCTGAGAGGCTGCTGGCGCGCCCATCTCTGTCTTCCTCTCCCTCTCTCTCTCTGTCTCTCTCTGTGTCTCTCTCCAAAAAAAAAAAAATAATAAAATAAAATAAAATTTTAAGCCGGGCGTGGTGGCGCACGCCTTTAATCCCAGCACTCAGGAGGCAGAGGTAGGAGGATCGCCATGAGTTCGAGGCCACCCTGAGACTACATAGTTAATTCCAGGTCAGCCTGGACCAGAGTGAGACCCTACCTCGAAAAACCAAAAAAAAAAAAATAATAAAAAAAAATAAAATTTTAAAAGAAAAGAGGGCTGGAGAGATGGCTTAGCAGTTAAGGCGCCTGCCTCCTAAGCCTAAGAACCCAGTTCCAATCTCCAGGTCCCACGTTTAGCCAGATGCAAAGTGACGCAAGGGCACAATGCCGCACTTGACCACAGGCAGGTGCATGCATCTGGATTTCGTTCACAGCAGCTAAGAGACTGCTGGTGCGCCCATCTCTCTCTCTCCCTCTCTGTCTCTCTCTGTGTCTCTCTCCAAAATAAATAAAATAATAAAAAAATTTTAAAAAAGAAAAGAAAGCGCAAGATGGCTGTCACCAGGCTGACAGAGTTGGGTCACTTGTTCTGCTGAACAGAACATGTTGTGAGTACACTTTGCCACCCACTATGGGATAGATAAATAAATATAAGGGGTTTCTCTGATGGGACACATCCAGGTCTGAGTGTTATGATATACATTACCAGCTTGAGTGTGGAATATTCTGGAAAACAGGACATATGATTGTCATGGAACTCCCATCTCTGATTAGCCCCAAACCATGGCTTTTAACCAAGAAGCTAAGCACAAAACACGGAAGCTACCTGTTGAGGTTCTGTCTCTGTGTACAAAAGTTGGAACCTAATTTATCAGGTGTGGTGGTACACACCTTGAATCTCAGCACTTGGGAGACAGAGGTAGGAGGATTGCTGTGAGTTCAAGGCCAGCATGGAACTACAGAGTGAGTTCCGGGTCAGCCTGGGCTAGAGTGAGACCCTACCTCAAAAAAAATGAAAGGAAGATTCCAGGTCAGCCTGGGCTAGAGCAAGACCCTACCTCAAAAAAAAAAAAAAAAAAAAAAAAAAAAAAAGGAAGGAAGGAAGAAAGAATGAGAGAGAAGGAAGGAAAGAAAGGTGGGAAGGAGGGGGAGGAAGGGAGGGAAGGAAAGAAAGAAAAAGAAAGAAAGAAACAAGAAACAAAGGAATGTTCCAAAGATTTAGCAGATGTGAAGCCTTGGGGACACAGGCAAATATCTATGTTCTCTATCAGTTTCTGGTTTTTGAACGAACTTGCTGTTCGACCTTGCACCATTTCTCTCACCTCTACGGGCCCTGTTTCTTCATCTTGGAAACAAAAGCGCAGTCTTAGGCGGCTATTTCAAGTCCCTCTTGCTTTGCAACTCTGTGACGATTCATGGGCCAGAGGGATTCCTTCTGTGTGTCTTGGAAGACATCCAGGGTCAGGATTACTTACTATGAAAGGCAGTCATTCCTTTGTTTGCTGGCCTGGGGGAACCCAGACATTTTATGATGTTAGTGTGGGGAGGTGGCAGGGAGTGCCTGGCAGGGGTGTCCTCTGTCTCTGGCTGCGTCATTGGCACTGGCTCTGCCTCTCTGGCGGAGGTCATCCCACCCTTGTCATGTGGTCAGGTAGACTACCTTCAGGGAAATACTCACAAGACAATAGTTCCCTTTGACAGCAGGAAGGCCTTTCATCCATAATAGGACACCCCTTAAAGTTTATAATGGCATTCTGTGGGTAATTTCTTTAAACCCTGGCTGATTTGTATTATCTCTGTCCATACATGTTTAAGCAGGGGATTGCATGAGCCTCATTACTGTAACAAATACCTGAGCTAGTTGACTTACGAAGAGGCAGGATTTGTTTTGGCTATGGCTTCACAGGTTCCAGTCCGTGATCAGGTGGTTGGCCCATGGCTCTTAGGCTTCTGGCGGGTATGCCAAATGACAGAAGGACAGGGTAGTGCTCACTTCATGGCCAGGTAGTGAAAGGAAGAAGAGGGGTCCTACCAACCCCTTCTAGACTAAGACTGAGTGACCTAAAGACCTCCCACTAACCCACCTCCAAATGGTGCCATGAACTGGGCCCAAACCTTTATCACATGAGTCCTTGGGGGAACTTCCCAGGGAAACGATCACAAGCACACACCTATCGCCTTGTGCTGTGTCAAGAGTAAACTAGTCCACCAGGTGTGGTGGGAACCACTTGTAATCCTAGGGGACACATCCAGGTCTGAGTGTTATGATATACATTACCAGCTTGAGTGTGGAATATTCTGGAAAACAGGACATATGATTGTCATGGAACTCCCATCTCTGATTAGCCCCAAACCATGGCTTTTAACCAAGAAGCTAAGCACAAAACACGGAAGCTACCTGTTGAGGTTGTCTCTGTGTACAAAAGTTGGAACCTAATTTATCAGGTGTGGTGGTACACACCTTGAATCTCAGCACTTGGGAGACAGAGGTAGGAGGATTGCTGTGAGTTCAAGGCCAGCATGGAACTACAGAGTGAGTTCCGGGTCAGCCTGGGCTAGAGTGAGACCCTACCTCAAAAAAAATGAAAGGAAGATTCCAGGTCAGCCTGGGCTAGAGCAAGACCCTACCTCGAAAAACCAAAAAAAAAAAAAAAAAAAAAAAAGGAAGGAAGAAAGAATGAGAGAGGAAGGAAGGAAAGAAGGTGGGAAGGAGGGAGGGAGGAAGGGAGGGAAGGAAAGAAAGAAACAAAGAAAGAAAGAAACAAGAAACAAAGGAATGTTCCAAAGATTTAGCAGATGTGAAGCCTTGGGGACACAGGCAAATATCTATGTTCTCTATCAGTTTCTGGTTTTTGAACGAACTTGCTGTTCGACCTTGCACCATTTCTCTCACCTCTACGGGCCCTGTTTCTTCATCTTGGAAACAAAAGCGCAGTCTTAGGCGGCTATTTCAAGTCCCTCTTGCTTTGCAACTCTGTGACGATTCATGGGCCAGAGGGATTCCTTCTGTGTGTCTTGGAAGACATCCAGGGTCAGGATTACTTACTATGAAAGGCAGTCATTCCTTTGTTTGCTGGCCTGGGGGAACCCAGACATTTTATGATGTTAGTGTGGGAGGTGGCAGGGAGTGCCTGGCAGGGGTGTCCTCTGTCTCTGGCTGCGTCATTGGCACTGGCTCTGCCTCTCTGGCGGAGGTCATCCCACCCTTGTCATGTGGTCAGGTAGACTACCTTCAGGGAAGTACTCACAAGACAATAGTTCCCTTTGACAGCAGGAAGGCCTTTCATCCATAATAGGACACCCCTTAAAGTTTATAATGGCATTCTGTGGGTAATTTCTTTAAACCCTGGCTGATTTGTATTATCTCTGTCCATACATGTTTAAGCAGGGGGGATTGCATGAGCCTCATTACTGTAACAAATACCTGAGCTAGTTGACTTACGAAGAGGCAGGATTTGTTTTGGCTATGGCTTCACAGGTTCCAGTCCGTGATCAGGTGGTTGGCCCATGGCTCTTAGGCTTCTGGCGGGTATGCCAAATGACAGAAGGACAGGGTAGTGCTCACTTCATGGCCAGGTAGTGAAAGGAAGAAGAGGGGGGTCCTACCAACCCCTTCTAGACTAAGACTGAGTGACCTAAAGACCTCCCACTAACCCACCTCCAAATGGTGCCATGAACTGGGCCCAAACCTTTATCACATGAGTCCTTGGAGGAACTTCCCAGGGAAACGATCACAAGCACACACCTATCGCCTTGTGCTGTGTCAAGAGTAAACTAGTCCACCAGGTGTGGTGGGAACCACTTGTAATCCTAGCACTTAGGAGACACGGTGAATCAGGAGGATCAGGAGCTCATGGCGAGCCTGGGCTACAAAAGAACTTTGAGTACAGCCTGGGCTGCATGAGACCCTTTCTCAAAAAATGGAAAAAAAGAGTCGCCAGGTGTGGTGGTGCACGCCTTTAATCCCAGCTCTTGGGAGGCAGTGGTAGAAGTGAGTTCAAGTCCACCCGGAGACTACCATGTGAATTCCAGGTTAGCCTGGGCTAGAGCGAGACCCTACCTCGAAAAGCCAAAAAAGAAAAAGAAAAGAAAGAAAGAAAAGAAAAGAAAAAAAAGGGCTGGAGAGATGGCTTAGCGGTTAAATGCTTGCCTGTGGAGCCTAAGGACCCCGGTTCGAGGCTCGATTCTCCAGGACCCACGTAAGCCAGATGCACAAGGGGGTGCATGCGTCTGGAGTTCGTTTGCAGTGGCTGGAGGCCCTGGCACACCCATTCTCTTTCTCTCTCTACCTGCCTATTTCTGTATCTCTCTCTCTCTCTCAAATAAATAAATAAATAATAAAATATTTTTAAAAAGAAAAAAAGAAAGAAAAAGAAAGAAGAAACGAGTCAACTGATTCAAATCGATTTAATTTGGAACAGTGCTGACACATAATAATTTCCAATAATGTTAGACATCAAGTTCTATATTAGTGACTTTTCTCACTGCTGGGGTAAAATACTTAACGAGAGCAACTTGAGAAAAGGAGGGCGTACTGTGGCTCACAGTTTGAGGGTAAAGTCCATGGCGGGGAGGGAAATCGTGTTTTCAGTCAGAGCTTGAGGCAGCTGGTCACTGTGTGTCCATAGTTAGGAAGTAGAGCCAGGTGAATGCTGGGGCTCCACTCACTGTCTTCGTTTCATTCAATCTGGGACCCCAGCTCATAGGATGGTGTTACCCACATTCAGGGTGGGTCTTCCCTGTTACGTTAGACCTTTCTGGAAATATCCTCAAAGACACACCCACAGGTATGTTTCCATGGTGATTCTAAAGCCCATCAAGTTGACAGTCAAGGTCAACCATCACAAGAGCATAGTGCAGGCAGCACCCAGCTCCCTGAGGGTGTGCACATAACTGGGGTACACGGTGAGAAGTGACACAACACAGGAAGAGATCCGTTATGGAATACAGATAAGGAAGACATGGTGGAAGCGGAAGTGTATGCCCATGGCTTCCTCCTCCCTAACATCGCTGCCTTCTTTAGATAGGACCCATCTTTCTTGGTAGGAGGGGGGGAAACCATTGCATTTTTCAGATAAGACTGACCCCAGATGATCTGGTGATCTAAGCCTGGCCAGTCAAAATATTTCCTGTGTCCTGTGGATGATCAGTGGCTCAAGGATGACACGTGTGGGGATCATCAGAAAACTCTAGAATGTTTCTTCTCTCTGTGAGTTTTAAGCTATAGCTTGCCGAGAGGTCCCAGGATGACTCCAACTTTAGGTGGAGAGAAACAGAACCAAAGTCAGAGAAGAGGTGGGGATGGTGTATGAGAGACCATGACATTCTCTGCATTCCTGGATCCAGCTCTGCCTGAAGCTACATCCACTCCCAGTGGCATGAGCCAGGAAGGTGCCCTCAGCCCAAGCTACACTGTACTGTTTTTATTTGAGCATTTGTTACTATCAGGCTACTTCAGTAAGATTTTAATTTTTAAATGACAGGAAAGTTTTTAAAAAATATTTTCTTATTCATTTGCAAGCAGAGAGAGATAGAGGCAGAGAGTGAGAGCAAATGGGCATGCCAGGGCTTCTTGCCACTGCAAACGAACTTCAGACACAAGCATGTGCCACCTTGTGCCTCTGGCTTTACATGGGTACTGGGGAATCGAACCTGAGCAGTCAGACTTTGCAAACTGACCCATCTCTCTAGCCCCAAATAAATTTTTAAAAAGATAAGAGACAAGTAAGGTGGAATTTGAAAACGTGTAGGAATTCATCAGGCCTGTTGCAGAGAGCCTGGGCAGGGCCCTGAATTTAATCGTTGGCAATGTATAAAAACAAATACTCAACAAAAAAGTGATCTAGAGCTGGAGGGATTGCTTAGTGGGTAAGGTGTTTGCTTGCAAAGACAAAGGACCCAGGTTTGATTCCCCAGGACCCACGTTAGCCAGATGCTCAAGGTGGCACATGCATCTGGAGTTCATTTGCAGTGGCTGGAGGCCCTGGCATGACCATTCTATCTCTCTTTGTCTCTCTCTCTCTTTCTCTGCCTCTTTCTTTCTGTCAAATAAATAAATAAATAAATAAAAACAAAATAAATGAAATTTAACAAAAAAGTGATCTAAGCCGGGTGAGGTGGTGCACACCTTTAATCCCAGCACTTAGGAGGCAGAGGGAGGAGGATCACTGTGAGTTCAAGGCCATCCTGAGACTACATAGTGAATTCTAGGTCAGCCTGAGCTAGATGGAGACCTTACCTTGAAAAACAAAACAAAACAAAACAAAAAAAAGTGATCTATCAATCTTTGGGTTTCTGGGACAAATCAAAATTACCAGTAATTCTTGAAAAATCTTAAGTTACTCTGTACTTTCATTGTACTGCATTTACATAATGGAATTATTATAAATGTTTAGAGGTTTTCCATTTAAAACAGATATAACTGGATGGGGGAGATGGCTTAGGGAGTGAAGTGCTTGCCACACAAGCATGATGACCTGAGTTTGGAATCCCGGCACCCACACAGAACGCTGAGCTGGGTGTGCTGGGGAGGCAGAGACAGGGCATCCCTAGGGCTCGCTGACTAACCAGCCTAGCTGAATCGTGAGTTCTAGGATCAGCAAGTGATCCTGTCTCATAGAGCAATGGATGAAGATGCCAGTGTCAACCTCCGACCTTCATGTGAAGGCACACATATGTAAAAGCACACCTGCATACATATGTGTGTCCACATACACGCAGGCACACTACATACACATGCAAAAAGACAACTGCACAATTGATTATTATGAGGAGCCATGCGATCCTAATAGAGTATATATTTCAGCAATGTAAAACACTTGCTTGATATAGACACTTGATAATAGAAAATATTAAAACAAGCCAGCCATGGTACCTGTAATTGTAACACTTAGGAGGCTGAGACAGAAGGGCAACATAGAAAGTTCCAGGCCAGGGCTGGAGAGATGGCTTAGTGGTTAAGGCATTTGCCTGTGAGGCCTGAGGACCCAGGTTCAATTCTCCAGTACCCTCATAAGCCAGATGCACAAGGTGACACAAGTGTCTGGAGTTCATTTGTAGTGGCTAGTGGTCCTGGCATGCCCATTCTCTCCCTCTCTCTCTCTCTTCCTATCTCTGCCTCTTTCTCTCAAATAAATTTAATTTAATTTAATATTAAAAAAGAAAGTACCAGGCCAGCATGGGCTACAAAATGAGGCCTTATCTCTTTTTTAAAAAAGTCATTAAAAATAGAAAAGAGGGGCTGGAGAGATGGCTTAGCAGTTAAACGCTTGCCTATGAAGCCTAAAGACCCCGGTTTGAGGCTCGATTCTCCAGGACCCACGTAAGCCAGATGCACAAGGGGGTGCATGCATCTGGAGTTCGTTTGCAGTGGCTGGCTGGAGGCCCTGGCACACCCATTCTCTCTCTCTCTCTCTCTCTCTCTACCTGCCTATTTCTGTATCTCTCTCTCTCAAATAAATAAATAAAAATAAAATATTTTTAAAAAAATAGAAAAGAGGGCCAGGTATGGTGGTGCATGCCTTTAATCACAGCACTCAGGAGGCAGAGGTAGGAGGATTGCTCTGAGTTCAAGGCCACCCTGAGACTACATAGTGAATTCCAGGTCAGCCTGGACTAGAGCAAGACCCTACCTTGAAAAACAAAACAAAACAAAACAAAAATAGAATAGAGGGCTGGAGAGATGACTTAGCAGTTAAAGCACTTACCTGCGAAGACTAAGGACCCAGGTTTGTTTCCCCGGTATCCGTTTAAGTCAGATGCACAAGGCGGCGCATGTATCTGGAGTTCATTTGCAGTGGCAGGAGGCCCTGGTATGCCCATTCTCTCTCTTTCTCAAATAAAAATAAGTAAGTAAATAAATAAATGTTTAAAGAAAATAGAATAGACACTATTCTCAATGCTGGAAGTTAGTATTCTCAAAACACTGCTTCAATATAGCAATTATCAGCTTCCATGAGAATCTTGCTCTTTGCTTCTGTCTAATGATATAATGATGAGAAGAATTTTGTGTCTCTGCCTTGATTCTGGCTTTGTGTTTGGAGCTGATCACTTTTGCTAGCTCAGACATAGATGTCTCTGATTTCTTGTGGGTCAAAGGAGCCCATAGGTGCATCATCCTGACTTTGGTTTGTTTTGTTTTCCGAGGCAGAGTCTCCCTCTAGCCCAGGCTGACCTA
Organism: Orientallactaga sibirica; assembly: GCA_036365145.1. NCBI lineage: Eukaryota > Metazoa > Chordata > Mammalia > Rodentia > Dipodidae > Orientallactaga > Orientallactaga sibirica. The sequence goes on along the minus strand of JAEOAD010000035.1, from coordinate 9,885,065 downwards.
GAACTCACTCCGTAGTCTAAGGCTGTCCTTGAACTCACAGCATTCTTCCTACCTCTGCCTCCCAAGAGCTGGGATGTAAAGCATGTACCACAACGCCCGGCTCATCTTGATTTTTGTTTTCTCACTTTTTTTAAGGTCCAGCTGGATGCTGCCCACTCCGGCTCCTGGAGAGGAAGGTCAATGTCTCGCAGAGCGCTTGGTGTCTTTAGGTAGCTCCCAGCCCCACGGTGGCTTCTGCCAGGCCTGTGAGTCTCACTCTTAGCTCAGTTCTGGGCCCAGGACCACAACGCTCACACTCTAAGAGATCCCCCATTCCATTCCCCTGCAGGACCACCCCTGACTGCATGGGTTCCATTCCCTGAACGTGGCCCAGGCAGCACCCATAGGGTAGAAAAGAAAGCTGGGTGCACAGGAGTCCCCTGTGCGCTGTCCAGCTCTTGGGGGTGGCAGCCTTATGTTGCTGGTGGCCAGTTCCTGGAAACACGCCTCTTCCAATTCACCCACTTATAAGTTTTTTAAAGCCAGAGAAGAAACCTACTCATCAGTTGCTCAGAACTGGCCATGTGTAAAATCCCATGTCTTGATTTTTAGCTAGGAAATTGTCATTGTTGTAAGTTGGCTAAGTTTATGACACTGAGGTTCTGTTGTATGGCTATAACTCCACCCTTTTCTTTTTTTTTAAATATTTTTAAATATTTATTTATTTATTTGAGAGTGACAGACAGAGAGAAAGAGGCAGAGAGAGAGAAAGAGAGAGAGAGAGAGAGCAAATGGATGCACCAGGGTCTCCAGCCACTGCAAAGGAACTCCAGATGCATGCGTCCCCTTATGCATCTGGCTTACGTGGGTCCTGGGGAATCGAGCCTCGAACCAGGGTTCTTAGGCTTCACAGGCAAATGCTTAACCATTAAGCCATCTCTTCAGGCCCCACTTTTCTTTTTTAAAACAATAATTGTGTCTTTAATTGGATTCAATATTCTCCTTAAGTCTTCTTACAATGTGCTCTCTCCAACCTTGAGTTCTTCATGTGATCTATTCCCCTAAAAGGAAGATTTTTAGGACCAGCAGGGTATTTATTTATTTGTTTTCTGAGAAGGACACATGGGTCTTACATTCCTTGAGCAATTTCCAGTTTGAGAACGTGCTTCTGCTGCCCTGGAGTGTTGGTCAGTGGAAAAGCCTTTGCTAGGAGGGAGGGTGGGGGAATAGAAGAATATATGCCTTTGCCTGTATCCTGGAAATACCTTGTCTGGTTATCATTTCCTTTCTTTTTAAAAAAAAAACATATTTTATTTATTTATTTGTGTGTGTGTGTGTGTGTGAGTGTGTGTATGAGAGAGAGAGAGAGAGAGAGAGAGCAGAGAGAGAGAGAGAGAGAGAGAGAGAGAATGGGTACACCGAGCCTCAAGCACTGCAAACGAACTCCAGATGCATGTGCCCCTTGTGCATCTGGCTTATGTGGGTCCTGGGAATTGAAAGATGGCGACATAGGAACCTCGCCAAAAGAGGGTAGCGAATAAAAACAAAACAAACCCCAGCAAAATACACTTTTCTACTAAAAAGTGAGGTACATAGTAAACTTTCAAGCCCAGCAGAGAAGTAGGAGAGTTCCAGAGCGTCTGGAGCCCACAGAAGCGGCTCCACAGCCGCCGCAGCTGTCGCGCGCGGCGGCGGCGCGCTAGGCGCCTGAGACAGCTGATCCGCAGAACTTTCAAAGGCAGGTGAGGAGAATTTTCCACTCACACCGCCTCCTCACAATCTCAAGAAGCGTGGAAGGAGGACAGTAGAGACGAACAGAGAGGCTTGTGAGGAAGAGGATCGCGTAGAGGAACAGACGGACTTCAGCCGCCACTCACAGCCTCCCCTCCCCCACCACGAGTGCAGGCACGGCGAGCACCAGAGACTTGGGAAAGAGCTCGCCAGCAGCATCGGGCGCAGGGAAAGCAGAGACCCACAAACGCAGCTGACCTCCTGAATCCACGTCACAGCAAAGGAACCAAGCAGCCGGGCAGCATAGCTGTGATCAAACCCGTTCCAAAAGGTAATTTGGTTTTCACTAAGTTAGTACCCAACAAATAAGCCTGGTACATAATCCTGTTGGATGGTCAGATCTGACATTCCTAAATAAGCTATATTCTAGGCTGCTCATTTGTTGCTTCCTGATTTGTTTCCTCCTCTGTCATTCATTGGGGAAGGGTCTCTCTTGATCACAAGCTGACCTTGGAACTCTCTACAGATCAGAAATCTTAGCCTCCCAGCTGACAGGATTAAGGGCGTGGGCTAACACTTATCCTTAGGAACTGTGACTTTGTCATAATACCTGCTTTTGCACAAATACTCTGTGCTGTATTTCATTGAAGGGGTACATTGTTGAGTTAAATTTTTGGATCTTGACTGTATTCTGTTCCATTCACCCCACTTGATAATCTCATAGCAGGCAAGGGTCACTTCTGTGATTACTTTGAGAGCCTTAAGAACCACACTTAACACCTTAAACTCCTACACTGAAGATATATAATATCAGATTGATTGATACATCTAACATTACTGCAGATATTTAGAAAACCCAAGCATTAAATTAATTCAAGATGCAAAGATCTCTACATTACAATACAAGAAACACAAAACATCCAGACAATATAAATCCACCAAAAGTATAAATATATCAGAAATGACCTTCAGTGAGGCTGACTTAGAGGACATCCCCGAGAAAGATTTCAAAAGAATGATTATAATTATGTTCAAAGAACTCAAAGAGGAAATGAAAGGGTTCAAAGACCTCAAAGAAGAAATCAAAGGATTCAAAGAAAACACAGAAAACCAATTTAATGAAATAAGGAGGTCAATACTAGACATAAATACGGAAATAGAAAGAATAAAGAAAACCCACTCAGAAATGCTAGCAATAAAGAACACAGTCAGTGAAATTAAAACCTCTGTAGAAAATCTCTCTAGTAGAATGGATGAAGGAGAGAACAGGATATCGAAGCTAGAAGACCAAAGTAGCTGATCTAATACAGTCCAACAGAGAGAAAGACAAAATAATAGGAAGGTATGAATGGGAATTACAGGATATTCGGGACACTATGAAAAGATCAAACATAAGAATTCAAGGGATAGTAGAAGGAGAAGAATTTCACTCCAAAGGCATAGTAGGTGTTTTCAACAAAATCATAGAGGAAAACTTCCCCCAAATTGGGAAAGAGATGCCAATGCAGATACAGGAAGCCTTTAGAACACCAAACAGACAAAACCTGGAAAGAACCTCTCCCCGCCATATTATAATTAAACTACCAAACATACAAACCAAAGAAAATATATTGAAAGCAGCTAGAGAGAAAAAGCAAGTGACCTACAAAGGGAAGCCCATCAGACTCACAGCAGATTACTCAACACAAACTTTAAAGGCCAGAAGGGCCTGGAGTGAGGTATTCAAGTTCTGAAAGATAAAAACTGTCAACCGAGATTACTTTATCCTGCAAAACTATCTATCCAAATAGATGGAGAAATAAGGACATTCCATAACAAAGACAGGCTAAGGGAATTTTTGGCAACTAAACCAGCTCTACAGAAAATACTTGCAGGAATCATTCATGCTGAGGAGAAAGCAAAGCACACACATCAGGAAATAGGAAAAAAAAACCATACTCAAATAACAGTTAAAACAAGTGAGTAAAGGGAAAACAGGAAAAACTAAAAATAAGAAGAATGGTGAGAATAAACACATATATGTCAATAATAACTCTTAATATCAATGGTCTCAATGCCCCTATCAAAAGACACAGACTTGCAGACTGGATTAAAAAGCAGGATCCTACCATCTGTTGCCTCCAGGAAACTCATCTCTCAATAAAAAATAGAAACCTCCTTAGGGTGAAAGGTTGGAAAAAGGTATTTCAAGCAAATGGGCCTAGAAAAAAAAGCAGGGGTTGCTATTTTAATTTCTGACAAGATAGACTTCAATCCAACATTTGTGAGGAAAGATAAAGAAGGTCACTTTATACTAATTAAAGGAACACTCCAACAGGAGGACATTACAATCCTAAACATATATGCCCCTAACATGGGGGCTCCCAATTTCATCAAACAAACACTATTAGAATTAAGGTCAGAGATATCTCCTAACACAATAGTAGTGGGTGGACTTCAATACCCCACTCTCATCACTTGACAGGTCTACCCAGCAAAAAATAAACAGAGAGACATCTGCATTAAATGATACCATGGAACAAATGGACCTAACAGATATATACAGAACATTCCATCCAAATGCTGCAGAATATACATTTTTTCTCAGCAGCACACGGGACATTTTCTAAAATAGACCATATACTAGGACACAAATCAAATCTTAACAAATACAGGAAAATTGAAATAATCCCTTCTACATTTTCTGACCACAATGGGATTAAACTGCAAATCAGCAACAAGAAAATATACAGAGCATACAGAAACTCATGGAGACTAAACAGCACTTTATTGAATGATGTATGGGTCATTGAAGAAATTAAAAAGGAAATCAAGAAATTCATAGAATCAAATGATGATGAGAATACAACATACCAAAACCTCTGGGACACAATGAAGGCAGTCCTACGAGGGAAATTTATAGCCCTAAGTGCATATATTAAGAAATTGGAGAGTTCACAACTAAACAATTTAATGCTTCACCTTAAGGCCTTGGAAAAAGAAGAACAAGGCAAACCAAAAATTAGTAGACGGGAAGAAATAATAAAGGTTAGGGCAGAAATTAATGAAATGGAAACCAAAAAAACAATCAAAAAGATCAATGAAACAAAGAGTTGGTTCTTTGAAAGGATAAACAAGATTGACAAACCCTTAGCAAATCTGACCAAAAGAAAGAGAGAAGAGACAAAAATTGATAAAATTAGAGATGAAAAAGGCAACATCACAACAGATACCAAAGAAATTCAGAAAATCATACGGACATACTTTAAGAATATATATGCCTCTAAGTTTGAAAACCTGAAAGAAATGGATGAATTCCTTGATTCATATGACCTACCAAAATTAAATCAAGAAGAGATAAACCATTTAAATAGAACTATAACAACCACAGAGATTCAAGCAGTTATAAAAAGTCTCCCAACTAAAAAAGCCCAGGCCCAGATGGATTCACTGCTGAATTTTACCAGACATTCCTGGAGGATCTAACGCCAATGCTTCTCAAACTTTTCCATAAAATAGAAAAGGAAGGAACTCTACCAAAATCCTTCTATGAAGCCAGCATCACCCTGATACCCAAACCGGACAAAGACAGATCAAAAAAGAAAATTATAGACCAATCTCCCTCATGAACATGGATGCAAAAATTCTCAACAAAATACTGGCAAACAGAATACAAGAATTTATCAGAAAGATTATTCACCCTGACCAAGTAGGCTTTATCCCAGAGATGCAGGGATGGTTCAACATACGCAAATCCATAAATGTAATACACCATATAAATGGTCTGAAGGACAAAAATCATATGGTCATCTCAATAGATGCAGAAAAGGCATTTGACAAAATCCAACACCCCTTCATGGTGAAAGTATTACAGAAACTGGGAATAGAAGGAGCATATCTCAACATAATAAAAGCTATTTATGACAAACCTACAGCCAACATAATACTAAATGGGGAAAAACTTGAAGCTTTTCCTCTAAATTCAGGAACAAGACAAGGGTGTCCACTTTCCCACTACTATTTAATATAGTACTGGAAGTCTTAGCCACAGCAATAAGGCAAGAGACACTCATAAAGGGGATACAAATCGGAAGGGAAGAGATCAAATTATCATTATTTGCAGACGATATGATTCTATACCTAACAGACCCTAAAGTCTCTACCTGCAAACTGTTAGAGCTGATAAACACTTTTAGCAATGTAGCAGGATACAAAATAAACACACAGAAATCAGTAGCTTTTCTATATACTAACAACAAACGTGCAGAGGATGAAATCAGGGAATCTCTCCCATTCACAATTGCCTCAAAAAAAAAATACCTTGGAATAAACTTAACCAAGGAAGTGAAGGATCTCTACAACGAGAACTTTAAAAAACTCGAGCGACAAATTACAGAAGACACAAGGAAATGGAAAGACATCCCATGCTCCTGGATTGGAAGAATCAATATTGTGAAAATGTCAATCTTACCAAAAGCAATCTATACATTTAATGCGATCCCTATTAAAATCCCAATAGCTTTCTTCACGGAAATAGAAAAAAACAATCCTAAAATTCATCTGGAAACACAAAAAACCTCGAATAGCCAAAACAATTTTGCGAAACAAAAATCAGGCAGGTGGTATAACCATACCCGATTTTAAGTTATATTACAAAGCCATAGTAACAAAAACAGCATGGTACTGGCACAAGGACAGACAGGTAGATCAATGGAACAGAATAGAAGACCCAAATATTAATCCAAGCAGCTACAGCCACCTGATTTTTGACAAAAATGCCAAAAATATTAATTGGAGAAAAGATAGCCTCTTTAACAAGTGGTGTTGGGAAAACTGGACATCGGTATGTAAAAGGATAAACATAGATCCTTGTCTTTCTCCATGCACAAGAGTCAAATCCAAATGGATCAGGGACCTTGATATCAGACCTGAAACTCTGAACCTGCTAGAGGAAAAAGTAGGGGAAACCCTTCAACATATTGGCATAGGTAAGGACTTTCTGAATATAACCCCAATTGCTCAGCGAATAAAATCACTAATCAACCAATGGGACCTTATGAAATTACAAAGCTTTTGTACAGCAAAGGACACTGTGAGTAGAGCAAAAAGACAACCTACAGAATGGGAGAAAATCTTTGCCAGCTATACATCTGACAGAGGATTAATATCCAGAATATACAAAGAACTCAAAAAACAGAATAATAAGAATTCAAACAACCCAGTTAAAAAATGGGCTATGGAACTAAATAGAGAATTCACAGAAGATGAAATTCAGATGGCATATAAACATCTGAAAAAGTGTTCCACATCCTTAGCCATCAGGGAAATGCAAATTAAAACCACTTTGAGATTCCATTTCACTCCTGTCAGAATGGCTACCATCAAGAAAACAAATGACAATAAGTGTTGGCGTGGATGCGGAAAAAGAGGAACACTTCTACACTGTTGGTGGGAATGTAACCTGGTCCAACCATTGTGGAAATCAGTGTGGAGGTTTTGAGACAGCTAGAAATAGATTTACCATATGATCCAGCTATAGCACTCCTAGGCATATATCCAGAAGACTCTTCTCACTTCCTTAGAGATACTTGCAAAACCATGTTTATTGCCGCTCTATTCACAATAGCTAGGAAATGGAAGCAGCCTAGATGTCCCACCACAAATGAATGGATAATAAAGATGTGGTACATTTACACAATGGAGTTCTACTCAGCGGTAAAGAAAAATGAAATTATGAAATTTGCAGGGAAATGGATGGATCTGGAAAGGATTATACTAAGTGAGGTAACCCAGGCTCAGAAAGCCAAACGTCACATGTTCTCTCTCATATGTGGATCCTAGCTACAAATAGACAGACTTGTGTGTGAACTGGAACCAAAAATTGGTACCAGAAACCAGTAAGCTGGTAAAAGGCTATAAGGGACGGAGGAAAGGGAAGGACTGAAGTGTATGGTATTGCACATATGTAAGTGGAAGGACTGATTACAAGGAGGGGAATGGCCTAACCAAGGCCATGGGTAGAGAATGCATAAAAGAAGGGCAAGGGGAGGGTCAATCTAATTTCAAAAGATTGTGAATAAGACTTATGTAAAACTACTTTTTGAATAATGGTACATCTAGAAGCTGTAGACTGTTACTAGAAAATTTTCAGTACCTGGGATGGGATACCTTCCAGTGAGTTGTTGGCCAAGGAGGTCCCGGTAGCCTCCAAAACATTAAAGGCTTTTGCCAAAGCCCTTGGTTTCCCCTGAGAAACAGATAGTAAGACCCTATTGCTGAAGACATCTCTTGCCTGAGAGGCAAGGTCACTGAGAAAGCAAGCTGGTGCTGAGCAGAAAACCTTCTCCCTGTAGACCAGCCAACTGAAAGCTGGAAAAAGCTACACTGCATGCAGAGTATGGGAGACAGAAGTCATCAGCAGTGAAAACAGTGGACGCTGAATATTCAAATTTGGCCAGACAGGCCCAAAGACCGAACAGGTGCAATAGTGGCATGTCTACTCGTGGGGTAACCAACTGCTCTATAATTGGACTGAAGGCCCTCTCTACGGGAGGGAATACATACCTGGTACTGAAAAACCTAAGCAAAGTCTATGGTAGGTAAGGTCATAAGCCTTAGGGGTATAAAGCATGCCCTTATCTAAATGTATATACTATTCCCACCAAGCTGCCCGGAAAATACTACACTTAATGCTCATATTCACATATTAATGCTACTCTCACTTCTGGTTAGAGAAGCTTCTCTTTTCAGATGGCGATGACCACTGGGATGATCCAAAAGGCAACATAGTGCTGAGAAGAAGGGATGGAGAAGTGCCCAGCACTGAAACATCTCTGTCACACCCTCCAAGGCTCAGGGATCATTGCGGAAGAGGGGCGGATAGAATGGAAGAGCCAAAGGAAGGGTGCGACTCGACTCCCTACAATGCAACTGCCCAGACAGAAATTGGCCTTGATATCCATGACCTTGCTGTGCCTAGCAATACCTCCATAAGACCCTCATAGTAGAAGTAAAAGAGGATGACATCATATTAAAAAAGAGACTAATGAGACTAATGGAGAGTGGAGTTCTAAAGGGAAGGGGAGGGGATACCTTTGGTATGTAAGTATGTTTTGTTGTCAATAAATCTTAAAAAATAAAAATAAAAATAAAAAAAAATAAAAAATTAAAAAAAAAAAAAAAAAAATTTAAAAAAATGCCAAACCAACACACACACTTTATGGGGAGGAAGGGAGGAGAGGAGATAGAAGGGCAGAAGGGAAGTTGGACTGGTGGAAGTGGAATGCAGAGACAGTGAAGCGTCAAGAGCACTAGGAATGACTCTAAACAGAGATGGCATGGATGAGCAAACAAGGAGACGAGAAAACCTAACCAAGGGCTATGCAAGTATACATGTGATCGTCTTCCCCACCCAGAGAATCTTTAGAAGACGGGTCTCCCTCTTGTTCAGTGACTTCAGGGAGATTTTATTACATCACAGCAGCATCGGCATCATCACCATCAAGAATGCCCTTGGAATATCATGGTTATCCCTTCTATCTAGTACTAACTTCTCTCTCCGTTGGAGAATTTGCTTATCTCTTTTCAGGTGGACAACGAACCTGAAGGGAGGATCAGCTAACCACACCTCACCAGGTGAAACCATAGAACAACGCAGGGGAAGGGCAAGAATACAGCGCTCAAGGCGATCACAACACCAGAAAAAGGCTGAAGGAGATAAACACAGAGAACATCCAACTCCAACTAAGCCAGATATCCAGAGACACAGAGGCTCCCAAAAGCTCATCAAGGAAGCAGAACTAAAATGACCCCAATGTGGCTCAGGGAAACTCGCGGAAGAGGGGGCGGAAAGATTGTTAGAGTCACAAGTTGGGGCATTATGCACAGAGACTGGGGCCTATCCACCAGAACTCTTGAGCAAACTCACAATGCACGATCCACATTCCCCATTGATGAGGGCCCCTTTGAAAGTGGGAGGACGGGGAGGAGGACAATGGAACAAATACTATGAATGTAAAATCAGAATAATATAAATAAAAATATATATTTATTTAAAAAAAAAAAAAAAGTGCAACATGTTTCTATGTTTGTGGTTCCAGTCACACCAGTGTGCAGAGCTCTCATGACTGCTTTGTAGAGGACACTGCCTCTCTCCATGCTCCTGTCAGTTGACAGTGAGGGTGTTCTCCCCCCCCCCCATGGTGAACAATGTTGTCTGTCAAGCGTGTTCTTGCATTGTCTCCTAGTTATGTTGCAACATTTTTTTTTTTCCGTGGTAGGGTCTCACTCTAGCCCAGGCTGACCTGGAATTCACTACATAGTCTCAAGGTGGCCTTGAACTCACGGCGATCCTCCTACCTCTGCCTCCCAAGTGCTGGGATTAAAGGGGTGCGCCACCACACCAGGCTGCAACAATTTCAGGATACATACCCAAAGGTGGGATTGGTGGAGTTGTAGGGTGTGTGCGTAATCAGCCTGTGTGGTATGGTCACCACTTATCTTTTCGTCTCCTTTGCATGTTTTCCTCTCTTTGGCATTCCTGTCTTTCTCATCTACAGTCACTGAGATCATCTTCAGCTTTTCCTCTAAGTCGTAGTTGAAATTTCGATAGTGTCCTTTTCTTGCTTCTAATTTACATTTTTTTTTTCACTTTATTTATTTTTGGAGAGAGAGACAGAGAGAGAGAGGGAGAGGGAAACAGAGATGGGCGCGCCAGCAGTCTCTTAGCTGCTGTGAATGAAATCCAGATATGTGCACCCCCTTGTGGTCAAGTGCAGCATTGCGCCCTTGCCTCACTTTGCATCTGGCTAAAAGTGGGACCTGGAGATTGGAACGGGGTTCTTAGGCTTAGCAGGCAGGCGCCCTAACCGCTAAGCCATCTCTCCAGCCCTACATTTTAATTCTAGAATGACTTGACTCCCATTTACTTCCTTAAATCTGAAATCACCTTGTCCTTTTCATTTCCATTGCTTTTCTGCTTAGATTAGTTACTTTCCTCATGACTGTGACAAAATGCCTGGCAGGAGCAACTTAATGGAGTAGGACCTCATTCTGGTTCACTGTTCGGGGGGGACCCAGTCTATCATGGTGGGGGAACAGCATGGAGGCTGAAGCGCCTGGGTCCATGGTGGTGGGAGTTTGCAGCAAGACTTCTTACGACTCTATGGACCAGGAAGCAGAGCACTCAGGCTGGAGAGGTCCCTCAAGCCTGGCCCCCAGCAACTCAATTCCTCAATTCCTCCTCAATTCCTCACCTTCTAAGGGTTCCACAACCTCCTAAAACATCACTACCAACTGGAGTCCAAGTATTCAAGAACATGAGCTTGTGATGGACTTGTCGTATTAAAATCATAACACCACCCGTCTTTGAACTCTCTTCCACTGAATGATTCACATGCCAGTGAATCTGTCTAGCCTGGAGGATGGGAAGGGATGGTTTTCACCTGCTGGAGTTCGGATTGCTTCTTTTTCTGTTGCTTGTGTTGGGGGAACTTATTTCATCCACTTATTTTCATTATTCAGATAGCGTGTAGAACTCACTTATGCTTGGTTTTTCTGGGGCCTGGGTGAGGAGGGGCAGGGAAAGTGGCAGCCCAGGGATGGGGTTGGAGGACTGGGCTCTGCTCTGCCTGCTGTGACTCTGGGGACAGTCAGAATCCAGTCCTCTGGCTTGGGTAAGACACATCATCCCCACAGGGGGGGTAGCACACACCCTCTCCACAAGGAAGTGGAGTGGGCAGCCACCCCATGCCCAAGATGAGGTGGCATGGGTGGTACATACACTCCTTACGAGGAAGTGGAGTGGGCAGCATACCATCCACATGGAAAAGCAAGATCTTTCCACTGTTGCCCAGATTTACCTTGTTGCTCTGGAGCCTTCACTTTGGTCAGACTCAGCCCGGTTGATCACTTCCCCCACTCTGCCCATTTCTCCCCAGTAGGCGAAGTGGGGGGTGCTTGGCATCTCAGCCTTGGGGTGTGGGAGAGAATTCTTGGGACTTTGTTCACTTTCTTCTCTGCTTCCAGGACAGTGGAGACCTGGTGGGGAGCTACATACTGGCTGAGTGTCTCCAGAATGCTCTTTTCTCAGTTGCCATCTTTGGAAATGGATTACCTTTTTATCTGATTGCTGGGCTGAATTCCTTCTGCTTGTTTCAATTTCTTTGTCTTTGAAAAAAATGGTTTATTTATTTGAGAGCGACAGACAGAGAGAAAGAGGCAGATAGATACAGAGAGAATGGGCGCTCCAGGGCCTCCAGCCACTGCAAACAAACTCCAGATGCATGTGCCCCCTTGTGCATCTGGCTTACGTGGGCACTGGGGAATCTAGCCTCAAACTGGGGTCCTCAGGCTTCACAGGCAAGCGCTTAACCGCTAAGCATCTCTCCAGCCTAATTTCTTTGTCTTTATATAGAGGATATTGTTGGGGTATTAGCAATACAAAACTCTATGAGAAATAAAAAACAAAACTCTATGAGAAAGTTTCATCTGGGCATGGTGGCTCACACCGATAATTCTTACACTTGTGAAACTGAGGCAGGAGGCTTGCCTGTGAGTTCCAGGCCAGCCTGGGCTACAGATTGAGACCATCTTAGATTTAGAAAAGAAAGGAAGAAAGAAATAGGGAAAGAGAAAGGATGGAAGGAAGGGAGGGAGGGAGGGAAGGAAGGAGGGAGGGAAGAAAGGGAAGAGGAAGGAAGGGAAAGAACATACAGAAGGTAAGAAGGAGGAAGGGAGATATATTTTTAAATTTTTTTGTTTTTTAAAATTTATTTGAGAGCGACAGAGAGGCAGAAAGAGGCAGAGAGAGAAAGAGAGAGAGAATGGGCGCACCAGGTCCTCCAGCCACTGCAAACGAACACAGGATGCATGCACCCCTTGTGCATTTGGCTTATGTGGGTAATAGGGAATCGAGCCTTTAACCAGGGTCCTTAGGCTTCACAGGCAAGCGCTTAACTGCTAGGCCATCTCTCCAGTCCCAAGGAAGATCTTTTTAACTTGGTATCTTAGTGTAGAAGTCCTTACTTATTTTGTCTGGCTACTCTATTAGAATGTTCTATAAAGACAAGGATCTTGTTTTTTCTTTGGTTTACTCCTGTGTCCCTACATCCTAAAAACAGTGCCTGGCACACTGTAGAGCTATTCAATAAATACTTATAGGATGGATGACTGGATTAATGGATGGATTTGTATGTGGATGAGTGGGTGGGTGGGTGGTTGAATGGATGGCTGGGCAAAGAAACTGGAATGTTTTCACCATGGTTCATGCACGGACGTGGCAGTAGCAATGGAGAGGAAGGGTGGATTTGGGCACATTGGGGGTTGCGGGGGGAATGAGAGAGTGTGGTGGGTTAAGGGAAAAAGAGCAAGTGGAATCTATAATCCCCGACAACAAATGGAGGCATCTGGGGTTTTCAGGTGGATGAATGGTGTCGTTACTGTGTCCTCAATGGAGAGAGAGGGCACCGAAGAAGTAGAAGACTCTGGATTTAATTTGGACTTGCTGAGGTTTACATGAGACTGGTGTTCAGGAGAGTACAGAGCTGGGTGGAGTTTGGAAAGTCAGCAGCGGAAGGGAAGGTTATGGCAATGGAGATAGAAAAGGAAAAAGGGAAGCAGAGGAGAGAGGCGAAAACAAGGAGTATAGGGGAGGGAAAAGGAGCAAAGAAGCGAAGAGAAAAGAAGAGAAGAGATGAAAGGAGAGGAGAGGAAGGGAGAGGAGAGAGAGGAGCTAACCTGCATTTAAACTTGGAGAGAGATCAGAGACAAAAAAAAAAATCTGATCCCATTAAATTCCAGGTTTGGGCTGGAGAGATAACTCAGTGGTTAAGGCACTTGTCTGAAAAGCCTAATGACTCCAGTCCAATTCCCCAGGACCCACATAAAGCCAGATGCACAAAGTGGCACATGCATTTGGAGATCATTTGCAGCACCTGGAGGCCCTGGCATGCCCATTCTTTCTATCAGTCTGTCCTCTATATCTTTCTGCTTGCAAATAAATAAAAATATTCTTATGAGTGAGTGAGAGAGAGAGAGAGAGAGAGAGAGAGAATTGGTGAGTCAGGGCCTTAGACACTACAAACAAACTCCAGATGCATGTGTCACCTTGTGCACATGGGTCACCTTGTGCATCTGGCTTACATGGGTTCTGAGGATTCTAACCTGGGTCCTTAGTATTTGCAGGCAAGTGCCGTAACCACTAAGCCATATCTCCAGGCCAAAATATTTCTTTCTCTTTTTTTAATTTAATTTTATTTTATTGACAACTTTCATAATTGTAGACAGTAACCCATGGTAACCCCCCCACTTTCCCCTTTGAAACTCCACTCTCCACCATATACCCTCCATCTCTCAATCAGTCTCTCTTTTATTTTGATGTCATGATCTTTTCCTTCTATTATGATGGCCTTGTGTAGGTAGTGTCAGGCATGGCGAGGTCATGGATATCCAGGCCATTTTGTGTCTGGCTCTTACATTCTTTCCGCCCCTTCTTCCACAATGGACTCTGAGCCTGGGAAGATGTGATAGAGATATTTCAGTGCTGAACACTCTTCTGTCACTTCTTCTCAGAATCATGGTACCTTCTGAGTCATCCCAAGGTCACTGTCACTGAAAAGAGAAGCTTTTCTAACCAAAAGTGAGAGTAGCATTAATATATGGATATGAACATTAAGAGAAGTGCTTACCAAGCAGTTTGGTGAACATAATATATACATTTAGCCAGACACCAGCAGACGTTACACCCCTAGGGCTCATGACTACCCCTGTTGTAGGTTTTCCGTATCGGGGATGTATTCCTTCCCATGGAGTGGGCCTCCAGTCCAATTAGGCCAAAATATTTCTAAAAAAATTAAAAAGGGGCTGGGCTTGTTGACACACCCTTTACTCCCAGCACTTGGGATACAGAGGTAGGAGGATCACTGTGAGTTTGAGGTTACCCTGAGACTACATAGTGAATTCCAGGTCAGCCTGAGCTAGAGCAAGAACCTACCTTGAAAACCAAAATAATAATAATAATAATAAAATAAAAATAAAATAAAATAAAAAATAAAATGCAAAAACCAAAATAAAATAAAGTAAATAATAAATCCAAGGTTCCAAAAAATGTTTCTTAAAATGATAATTAAAAAATGATAGGGCTGGAGAAATGGCTTAGCGGTTAAGGTGTTTGCCTGCGAAGCCAAAGGATCCTGGTTCGATTCTCCAGATCCCACGTAAGCCAGATGCATAAGGGCACATGCATCTGGAGTTCGTTTGCAGTGGCTAGAGGCCCTGGCGTGCCCATTCTTTCTCTGTCTGCCTCTCTCCTATCTCTCTCTCTGCTTGCAAATAAATAGATTTAAAAAAATTAAAAAACGATACTCGGGGCTGGAGAGATGGCTTAGTGGTTGAGGCATTTGCCTGCAAGGCCAAGGGATCCCGGTTTGATTCTCCAGGACCCACGTGATCCAGATGCACAGGGGGCCGCATGCATCTGGAGTTTGTTTGCAGTGGCTGGAGGCCATGGCACGCCCACCCACCCCCCATCTCTCTCTCTGCATCTTTCTCTATCTCAAATAAGTAAATGAATAAAATACATTTTTAAAAAATGATATGCAAGCCAGGCGTGGTGGTGTACGCCTTTAATCCCAGCACTCTGGAGGCAGAGGTAGGAGGATCGCTGTGAGTCTGAGGCCAGCCTGAGATACATGGTGAATTCCAGGTCAGCCTGGGCTAGAGCGAGACCCTACATTGAAGAAAAAAAAAAAAAAAAAAAGATATGCAGATAGATGCATGTCACATTTGTGATCAACTAGGCTTTCTCCGTGGTTCACATTCCTCTTCTCCATTCTGTTCCTCCAAGGTAAAAAATAAAATGAAGATTTTTTTTTTTTAATGTAGTCATCTCAACAAATGTGATGTAACTGTCTTTAAGGCATGAGAATAGTTTGCTCTACATTCACCGAAGTTCACAGTATGAGTCATCTGAGGTGCAGAAACCCAACAAGGCGGAGTTATTTTCATGCCCCAACTAGCGGGGCAAAGAGGAGGGTAGGGTATAGACAAGCACCAGCGTGAGTGTCAGACGAAAGGCCCAGGGAAGAGCCTGGGAGGATTCACCTTGGGCGATGACTAAGGGCCTGGAAACCATGATGTCAGCATACACCATAAGCAGGAATCCAGGTAGCTATCTTTGGGTTGGGGCAGAGATCCAGAGCTGGGGAAACATCCCAGAATCTCCCATTCTATCCTGCCTCTGCCCATGCTCCCTTCTCCAGCATATTTGGATTTGTTTTAGGGCTGGCCTGAGGACCTCCTTGTGACTCCGAGTTCAATTTCAGGGGCTGCTGTGACAGCCACAATCTCTAGGTGTCATCACAGGAACTGAACAACATCAGCGGGGCTGATGGAGAATCACCTTGAACTGTCAAAATGAAATTGCAGAGAAGTTGAGGGCTTTGCAGAAAATTGAAATGATGCACAAGCTGAAGTTATAGCTGAGCCAGATATAGCTGACTCCAACATTCATGCTGCCCAACATCAAGGGCGTTTCTGGCCTGTAACATCTCGGCTTACCATGAATAATTCAGCCACAATAAAAGCTTAAGTACTTTTTGCATGAATAAATAGATGGAAGGAGGAGTGAGTGGATAGGTGGATGAATAGGTAGTTTGGCAAGCATATGGATGGACGAGTGAGTGGGTAGATGGGTGGATAGATGGCTGCGTGTGTGAGATGAAATGGTTTGAGTAGCAATAAGCATCTGTCCTTTGAACTATAGCACTGCTATATTTATCATCCTTATAGAGAACTTTGGCTGTGTGTGTGTGAAAGAACATAGTTCTTTGCCAAGCGTGGTGGCACACGCCTTTAGTCCCAGCACTTGGGAGGCAGAGATATGAGGATCGCAATGAGTTCGAGGCCACCCTGAGACTACATAGTGAATTCCAGATCAGCCTGAGCTAGAATGAGACCCTACCTTGAAAAAACAACAACAACAACAAAAAGAATACAGTTCTTTTGTGAACAAAAAGAACACTATTCCTCAAACTCATCAATAACAATTATTGAAACTAGCAAGTATTTCATGAAATCAAGTTGCTCAAAGTAATCTTTAATTGTTCATTGCAGGCATTTAGAAAACGTTAATTCTTTCTATCAAATTCTTATAATGCAAAGAAAGAAAAAAGGCCAATCTTTGTTAGCAATGAAGAACTCAAACATTTCTGGGTACTGGGTTTGGCAATCATCCTTTCTAATGTCCTTTTACAGTTAGTGTTTAGATGACGATTTAATGATTTTTCCTTTTTTTTGTTTTTGTTTTTGTTTTTGTTTTTGTTTGTTTTGTTTTATGGAGGTAGGGTCTCATTGTGGCCCGGGCTGACCTGGAATTAACTCTGTAGTCTCAGGGTGGCCTTGAACTCACAGCGATCCTCCTACTTCTGCCTCCCGAGTGCTGGGATTAAAGTTGTGCACCACCACGCCCTCCCAGGGTTCCTTTTTTTTTTTTTTTTTTTTTTTGCTACAGGCCAAACTTCATTTCTTTTTGTTGTTGTTGTTTATTTTTATTTATTTATTAGCAACAGACGGAGAGAGAAAGAGGCAGAAAGGGAGAGAGAGAGAACGGGCATACCAGGGCCTCCAGCCACTGCAAATGAACTCTAGATGCATGCGCCACCTTGTGCATCTAGCTTACGTAGGTCCTGGGGATTGAACCTCGAACCGGGGTCCTTAGGCTTCACAGGCAAGCACTTAACAGCTAAGCCACCTCTCCAGACCCCAAACTTCATTTCTTATTTATGTGATTAATTAATTTATTATGTTTTGTAAAGTTGGGGATGGAACCCCCCCACCTAGGCAAGCTATATACCACTGAACTACATCCCAGGCCCTGTAAGCAGTCCCTATCTAGTCTGACTTATTTTATTTTACCTTTTAATGCTTCTGTTTCTTGCCTGTTAAATGGAGATAATAATATTTCTTGCCTCCTGGATTAGCTGTGACCAATTAAGTGACCAATGTATGAGCTACATGAGGTGTTGAGAATGGCACCTGCCACCTGGCAAACGCTTGAGAGAGTGCTGAATGTAACCACTAGACCACCAGGGAGCTTTATCACAAACTCTTGAAACAACCATCTGTGAGTCATGCTACTTAATGGCAAGGAACTGACAGCTAATGCAAATTGATTCCTTAACAATGGAGCAAATCTCTTCTTTCACATCTATATTTTATTATGGAATGTTAGCTTTTGTTTTAGTCTTTATTTACTTATTTATTAGAGACGGGGTAGCACGCATCAGGGCCTCTAGCCACTGCAAACAAACTCCAGATGCATGCACCACCATGTGCATCTGGCTTACGTGGGACCTAGAGAATCAAACTTGGGTCCTTAGGCTTCATAGGCATGTGCCTTAACCGCTAAGCCATCTCTCCAGCCCTGAATGTTAGCTTTTAAACAGCACTCTGTACTTAGGAATTATAGCTTTCCCTTCCTCCCTCTCTCCTTCCCTTCCTATCTTCTTCCTCTTCTTCTTCTCCTTCTCCTCCTTCTTCTTTTTGTTTAGAGATGGTCTCACAAAACCCAAACTGGTCCTGAACTCCAGATTCTCTCTGCCTTTGTGAAAAAAGACAGTTTTTCTGCTTTGGCCTAAACGAGGGCTCGCTCTGCTCTGTGACCTTCCCCAGCACCCATAGGATGCTGAGGTGAAAGGAGTCCCTGGAGGAGGGAGAGGTGGCCTCACAGCCTTCCTCCCCTCTTTATCATCTGCCCTTCCTTGACAGGAGCAAGCTGGCCATTCATTCCATGCTCCTTACAGGTCTGCTCTCTTTGGAAGGAGTGTCTGGTTCTGAATTTCATATGAGTATCAGGCCTCCCTCAGCTGGGCTTCTACTCTCCACGTGATGTGAGTAACTTGGGTTGGTGGCTTTAAGAGGCTTCATGCCCCAAGCTTCAGCATCCCCAGCTCCACAACTCTACATTCCCAGCTCTGGCATTGCCAACTTCTTTGGAGGATGCAGCTTCCCAGCAGAGGGCCAGGAAGGAGTTTCTTCCCTCCTCTTTGCCTGCCCCCTAGCTTTCCACACCCTGTAAGGTGTTTCAGCTTTGCATAATGTAGCATGCGAAACATACATCTAATGTGTATTTATTCTGGGTTTTTGTTTGTTTGTTTGTTTGTTTTTGAGGTTGGGTCTTTCTCTAGCCTAGGCTGACCTGGAATTCACTATGTAGTCTCAGGCTGGCCTGGAACTCACAGCTATCCTCCTACCTCTGCCTCCTGAGTGCTGGGATTAAAGGTGGACGCCACCACACCTGGTTTTAGTCTATCTTTCTTTCTTTCTTTTTTATTTTACTTATTAGAGACAGAGAAAGGGAGAGAGAGAGAGAGAGAGAATGGGCGTGCCAGGGTCTCTAGCCTGCAAATGAACTCCAGACACATGTGCCACCTGGCTTAGGTGGGAACTGGAGAATCGAACTGGGGTCCTTAGGCTTCACAAGCAAGCACTTAACCACTAAGCCATCTCCCATCCCTTATTCTGTGTTTCTGAGATGGGGTCTCATAGCCCAGGCTGACTTTGCACTCAAGATTCTCCTGCCTCCTCCTTCTGAGTGCTTGTCTCACTAAACCAGGCACAAAAGAGATACCTTTAAAAGCAGCCCAAGGCTTTATCTTCTGTGGGGCTGTAGACTGGAAATCAGAGCAAAGGAGAGAGGTAATAGGAAATAAGAAGCAAACGAAATCTATAGAGAAATGAGGGTCCCTGTTAGCACCTGGGGAGACCCAGGAACCTGGAATGGAGCAGGAAGAATGCCTCTGCCATTTTGGCATGTAAGATGATTCAGAGAGAGGCACAGAATGACCTTGATACGATTTCTATTACTGCTAAGTTCAGGATCCTGGCCTTGGAGGTCCCAGTGATGTAGAACAAGGCCATTTTGGTCCCAGCTTGGGACCTGACAGTTCTGGATCAGTAAAGGAGGACCTTGGAAGTGCCCTGGCTGAGCTGCTAGAGACAGGGATCTTGTCCTGGGGTCCTGGCTTTGCAGAGGGTGGGAGATGGGTGGTTCTCCGAGTATCTGTCAGATGGGCATGAAGTACATGGAGTGTCCACAGTACAGAGAGATAGGGTTCTCTCATCCTCACTGCCCAGGGCACCTGAGGTTGGATGTAGCCAGCTCTGGGCTCTTAAGGAGAAACCTGGGGATCATGCTGTTTACCATCTGGCTTTGTGACTCACCTGGCTCTATACCCTTGGCCTCAGTTGCAATGTGGCCTTAATTATTGGCCAGATTCTGGGGTGGCAGGGCCTGTGCTGGGTTCTTTTATATATCAACCACATCTCACTTCTCCCTCCAGATGGCTATGAGGTAAGCAGTAATGGTTCTAGTTTGCAGATTAGAGAAGTGATATTCAGAGAGGGTCCCTAACTCCAAATTCACACAGCTGCAAGTAAGTGGGAGAGCTGGGACACAACCTGTGTCTATCAGGGGCTTTTTTTTTTTTTTTTAACCAAGGGACCCAATGGACAATAAGAATAAAATGATGGGGCTGGAGAGATTGCTTAGTGGTTAAGACGCTTACCTGCAAAACCTAAGGATCCAGGTAAGCCATAATACCCATGTAAGCCAGATGCACATGGTTGTGCATGCATCTGGAGTTCATTTTCAGTGGCTGGAGGCCCTGGCGTACCCATTCTCTCTCTGTGTCTCTGTCTTTCTCTAAATAAAAAGAAAAAGAATTAAATGATGAATGAGGGGCTGGAGAGATGGCTTAGTGGTTAAGGCGCTTGCCTGCAAAGCCTAAGGCCCCAGGTTCAATTCTCCCACGTAAGCCAGATGCACATGTTGGTGCATACATCTGAAGTTCATTTGCAGTGGCTAGAGGCCCTGGCATACCCATTCTCTCTCTCTCTCTAATAAATAAGTAAAAATTAATTTTAAAAATGATGAATGAGAAAAGCTCAGGTATTTCATGTATGTCATTAAATACTTCCCCCTCACAATTCTGAGCTCATCTAAGATCTGTTCCCCTCCTACAGTCAGACTCTAATCACGTCTCAAAGTGTTCATGTCATGACCCTGGGGTATGGATGGGCCCTGAGACTTACTTTAATCAATGAAGTTGCAAAGAGGATAGGATAGCCTCTTGGTGGGTGCCTCATTGGGGATCACTTCTGTGTTGTTAGGGGATGACCTTCTTTCTCAGCTTGTGTGCCTCAATGACACAAGTGGTATTGAAGAGGGCCACTTGACAAAAAAAAAATGACAATGGCATCTCAGAAAGCTCAAAGGCAAAATCTTTCTGCCAGCAGCAGTGTAAGCTTGGAAGCAGCTTCCCTCAGTCACACCTCAGATACAACCATAGCCCTTACTGGCCCCCAATTACAGCCTGTGGCAGAGGAACTCCCCAGGCCCCCATTCCATTATCCATTGTGGGATAAATAGATGCTGCTCTGGCAATTGTCGCAGCAGTAAATAGTGAGCATGCTCTCGTACTCAGCATAAGACTTTGTCTCAAAGAATAAGGCTGAGGGCTGGAGAGATGGCTTAGTGGTTAAGGCGCTTGTCTGTGAAGCCTAATGACCTGAGTTCAATTCCTTAGGACCCACATAAGCCAGATGCACAAGGTGGCACATCCATCTGGAGTTTGTTTGTAAGTAGCTAGAGACCCTGGTGTGCCCATTCTCTCTCTCTCTCTCTCTCTGTGCCTCTTTTGCTTTCTCAAATAAATAAATAAATACTTTTTAAAAAAAGAAAAAAGAGCCGGGCGTGGTGGCGCACGCCTTTAATCCCAGCACTCGGGAGGCAGAGGTAGGAGGATCGCCGAGAGTTCGAGGCCACCCTGAGACTACATAGTTAATTCCAGGTCAGCCTGGACCAGAGTGAGACCCTACCTCGCAAAACCAAAAAAAAAAAAAAAAAAAAAAAAAGAAAAAAGAGTGTTTCTTGAAGGAAAAGTACAGCACATGAAATCAGGGCCTGTTGGGTGTCAAGGAGAACATGAATGGTTCCAAATCTCAAACTTGAAGGATGCTAGTGTGGGAAAAGGGAATTCATAGGACAACGATATGGCTTCCTGCGGAAAGTAGAAACTGAATCCCTCATACTGGTGGCTGGGCCATTCCTGATGCCAAACTAAAGTTCTGTCTTCTTAGCCTCTCTGGGTCCTTTTCCTGAGTTGGTCTCCAGAGTCCAAGCGAATGGGAGAAATCAGGGAGCCAGACGGGGTTTCATTGAGACCCGTGTCCTTACCTGTAACTTTCCAGCAGCCAGGTTTTCTGGTGCCACCTCCCAGACCATAGAATTCGCTCCTTCGGAAGTGTCTGCCTGGCTTCCCCACTGGAGGGTGAGCTCCCACCACATGATAAAGATTCTGCCTCTGAAGATGGGGAAGCTGCTGAGGCTCCTGCTCATGGGTGAGGCCTTCTGCCTTGCAAGGAACAGAGCTGTTTCTAGCTAGCATGAGGGAGTGCAAGTCTGTGGGAGGGAAGCCCTGGAGAACCTCAGATACCTTAAGGACTGTCACGGATCCACCCTCACATGACTGGGGCCTGTGAAGTCACCAGCAAGTGAGGGACCTCTCCCCCCCCCCTTTCTCCCTCTCTCTCTCTCTCCTTGGCCTGCTTCAAGTGGGCAGTTTCTCTTGTCTCCACTCACCTGCTCTCTATTCTCTTCTCCCAACATCCTTTGCTCACTCATGGCCTCTCCCCTAGAGGTTTCACAACAAGGCTTATGGGCCTCAAGTTTACCTCATTTACTGACCTGACCCACTCCATTATTGTAAGAGGATCACAAGAGGAATCCAGCTGTATAGCTAGGGTTGCCATGCCAGAGCACCAGGCAGTGACAATGGGACTGGTATCCACCCTGATCTGGTCAAGGTGTGGACTCAGAACACTCCATTGGTACCTAGCATCTCCATGCAGGGAGCCAGCCAGGCAGAGTCTCCTGTCAGAGCCTGTGGGCTGCCCAACTGGCAACTCTCATGTATATGTTACTGAATATGGGCATAGCAGTCCAGAAGTTATTACACTTAAGAGTCACTGAAGATAGAACAGAGAGAAGTGGCTTGGCAGAACCATAGGTTTCCCCCTCCATGCCCCCATTCCCATATTCCCATGCTGCTGTCCACCTGGAGATTAAAGCTGTGTAAGCCAAAAGAAGCAGAGAACCCTGGGTGCCCAAGAAGCTCATTCTAGAAGCAATCATGCATTAAGTGCTTGCTGTGTTGTGTGTGAGGCTATGTCAGCAGAACTCCTTTTTTTTTTTTTTTCTGAACAGGGTTGAGCATCTATTTTTTTGTTTGTTTGTTTTTTGTTTTTGTTTTTTCAAGGTAGCGTCTCACTCTAGCTCAGGCTGACCTGGAATTCATTATGTACTGTAGTCTCAGGGTGGCCTTGAACTCATGGTGATCCTCCTACCTCTGCCTCCCGAGTGCTGGGATTAAAGCATCTACTTTTGAAGAAAGCGTAGCTCTTGGAACACCTAACATGCATATCATTAAGCATGTCTTTGTAAGAACTCCATGGAGACTGGTATTATACCATGTGCTGAGGTCTTAGAATGTTCCAGTCACATGTTCAAGTGTATGTGGAAGAGCTCATGAGAATTTCTGTGTAGACCATGCCTCTTCACACCTTCAAAGCAGCAGCTAAAAAAAAAGAGAGAGGGGCTCAGATGGCCTGCAGAGCTGTCTTAGTGGTGAAGGCACATGCCTGCAAAGCCTAACGACCTGGGTTCAATTCCCCAGGACCCACGTAAGCTAGATGTACGGGGGGGGGCACATGCGTCTGGAGTTCTTTTGCAGTGGCTAGAGGCCCTGGAATGCATATTCTCTCTGAAGCTAGGTGGTGCACGCCTTTAATCCCAGCACTTGGGAGGCAGAGCTAGGAGAATCACAATTTCAAGGCTACCCTGAGACTACATAATAAATTCTAGGTCAGCCTGGGCTACAGTGAGACCCTACCTCAAAAAAAAAAAAAAAAAAAAAAAAAGGACTAAGAAAAATTTTGTGGGCTTAGGCGATAGCTTGGTGGTAAAAGGCTTGCCTGGGTTCTGTCTCTAGAAACAGGGCCAAAAATAAAGCAATTAAAAAAATAAAGGAGGGCTAGAGTGATTGCTGAGTGGTTAAGGTGCTTGCCTGCAAAGCCTAACGACCTAGTACCCATATAGAGCTGGATGCACAAGGTGGCACATACATCTGGAGTTCATCTGCAGTGGCTGGAGGCCCTGCATGCCCATTCTCTCTGTCTGTCCCTTTTCTCTCTCTGATGACAAACAAACAAATAAATAGGGGGCTTTAGAGGCTGGGGAGATGGCTCAGCAGTTAAAAGCTTGCTATGTTCTGTATGTACTAGTATGTCCCCTTAGACTGGAGGACATGGACCCTGTCTTCACCACTTTATCCCCTGTAGCCACTCAATACCATTCATACTCAACAATGGATTGTCCAACCTATAAATGAACAAATGAATGAATGATTGATCGCACCCCCCCCAGATCAAGGAGAAGGTTAGGCAAACAAGCAAAAGAGGGCGCTGGGGACAAGGCTGAGACAAAGGGCAGTGCAAAGATTCTTCCTGTTTCTGGCCTTGGCCTTGGAGTCCATGGGATGACCTCCCTTAGGGCTAAGCCTTGGCTTCAGTCATGATTGGGCCAATGGTGTTTTGGAACTTTAGAATTCCAGCAAGGGGTGTGGGGGAAGGCTGGTGAGACCTTTGCCCCAGCCAAGCCCAGTGGTGGGAAGTTGTCCTCTGCTAACCAGGAAGCAGAGGTTCTCCCCATGTGTGGATTCCTTGGTCCTTTTGCATAGTGACTTTTGATGAATTGCTTGACTCATTTATCTAGTTTTTTCAATTTAAAGAGCATGTATGGACTTATTATTCAATGTTCAGCTAGAACCAAAGGGCAGGGAGATAATTAAACCAGGACCCTAACCCTTGTCAAGTTCATTATCTTGTAGAAAACACCATGAAAGATTACTATGCAGTGCACCAAATAATTTTTTTTTTTTTTTTTTTTTTGGTTTTTCGAGTTTGGGTCTTGCTCTAGCTCAGGCTGACCTGGAATTCACTATGGAGTCTCAGGGTGGCCTCGAACTCACGGCAGTCCTCCTACCTCTGCCTCCTGAGTGCTGGGATTAAAGGCATGCGCCACCACGCCTGGCTTGCACCAAATAATTTTACAGACTTATAGATGAAGTGGAAGGGTAACATGGGGTTATTCCACAAAATATATGAACAAGTAAATAAATGAATGGAGCAAATATCAAGAAGGTAAATACTATGTCAGGAGCCACTAACACCCTCCTTGAAGGCTGTAACTGTCCGTAGCCTGTGGTTTTCTTGTTGTTGTTTAGATGTTTTTAAAATTTGTTTGGTTTTTGAGATAAGAGCCTGGCTATGTTGCCTAGGCTGGCCTTGAATGCATGATCCTCCTGTCTCAGCCTTTTTTTTTTTTTTTTTCAAGGTAGGGTCTCTCTCTAGCCCAGGCTGATCTGGAATTTACTATGTAGTCACAGGCTGGCCTCCAACTCATGGCAATCCTCCTACCTCTGTCGCCCAAGTGCTGGGATTAGCCTTTTTCAAAAAAATCTTTTTATGGGCTGGAGAGATAGTTCAGTGTTTAAAGGCACTTTATTTCTTTTTTCTTTTTTTTTTTTTTTGGTTTTTCGAGGTAGGATCTCACTCTGGCTCAGGCTGACCTGGAATAACTAGTCTCAGGGTGGCCTCAAACTCACGGCAATCCTCCTACCTCTGCCTCCCAAGTGCTGGGATTAAAGGCGTGCGCCACCACGCCCAGCTAAAGGCACTTTCTTGCAAAGCCTGATGGCCTGTGTTCAATTCCCCAGTACCCTTGTAAGTCAGATGCACTGTGGTTGGTGCACGTACCAGGAGACCCTGGTGTGCCCATTCTCTTTCTCTGTGTTTTCTAGAATTTAAAATTTCTATAAACGAAATCATACAGGAAATACTCTTTTTAGCCTGGTTTCTTTCACGTAGCATAAGCATGTTGAGCTGCGTCCATGTCGCCTCTATGAACAGTCCATGACTTTGTCTTGATGGGTAGCCTTCCAGCGCATGGACAGTGCTGCCGATCATTCATTCATTCATTCATTTCTGGATTGATATTTGGGTTATTTCTGGCCAATTCTAATAAAGCTACTTTGCATATATTTTCTTCTAGTCCTGGGGACTGAGTCCAGAGCCTTGCATGTCCTAGGCATGTGCTCTTCCTCTGAGCTATATTCATTCCCTAGCCCTTTCCATTTCTTTTCAGTATAAGTGCATTATTATTGTTTGCGTTGTGATTTTTAAAAATTTTTTTTGAGACAGTCACTTACTAGGTAACACAGGCTGGCCTTAAACTCAAGAGCCTCCTGCCTCTACTTCTCAAGTGTTGGGATCACAGGCATATATCACCTTGTTGGAGTTTTCCAAGTACAATGTTGAATGAAAGCGACAAAGAGACATCTTAACTTCCTCCTAATTTTATAGGGCAAGCATTCACTCCTTCATTGTCAAGAATGATGCCAGCTACAGGCTTTTCATAGATGTTCCCTTTCAAGTTGACTATATAGTCTTACTTTTATAGCTTTGATCTTTAAAATTCTGTTCCCAAAGTGAGAAAATTGTGTCTAGGAAAGCTGGGTCATCACTAGGTGTACATAACCGATGACAGGAGGAGACGTGACAAGTGTATATTCCGCACCCAGACTGCACAGGCGCTTTTCCAGGCTTTGTCACTTACCAGCTGTGTAATTTTGGGGGAGGGCAAATTGACTTACCTCTTTTGCTTTAATTTATTCCTTTGTAAAATGAGGCTTGTAGGCCGGGCGTGGTGGTGCACACCTTTAATCCTAGCACTTGGGAGGCAGAGGTAGGAGGATAGCCATGAGTTTGAGGCCACCCGGAGACTACATAATAAATTCAAGGTCAGTCTGGGCTAGAGAGATACCTTTCTTCGAAAAACCAAAAAAAGAAAAAAAAAGAATCTACACTAAATAAAAGGAGGTTTGTAATAATGCCAATCTGATAGAATTGTTAAGAGGATAAATGTTTTTTTTTTTTGCCAGGCGTGGTGGTGCACACCCTTAATCCCAGCACTCGGGAGGCAGAGGTAGGAGGATCACTGTGAGTTCAAGGCCACCCTGAGACTACATAGTGAATTCCAGGTCAGCCTGGACTAGAGTGAGACCCTACCTCAAAAAACAAAAAGTATTTTTAAAAATATTCTTATTATTTGCAAGGAGAGAGAGATAATGGGAGGGGGGGTGAAAGGTGTACCAGGGCCTCTTGCCACTTGGTGCATCTGGTTTTATGTGGGTACTGGGGAACTGAACTCAGGCTGCCATGCTTTGCAAGCAAATGCCTTTAACTGCTGGGCCGTCTCTCCAGTCCTTTTGTTTGTCTTTTTGAAGTTGGGTCTCGCTCTAGCCTAGGCTGACCTGGAATTCAAGATGTAGTCTCAGGATGGCCTTGAACTCACAGTGATCCTCCTACCTCTGTCTCCCGAGTGCTGGGATCAAAGATGTGGCTTGTTTTCTTGAGGCAGGTGTCATGGAGTCCAAGCTGGCCTCACATTTGTGATGTAACTTAAGGTGCCCTTCTGATCCTTCTGCCTCTGCTTCCTAAGTGTTGGGATTACAGGTGTGTACCATCGTGACTGGTTTATATATAGGGAGCTGGAGCTCAAATCCCACTTCTTCATGCATGCTAGCAAAGTACCAACTGGCCTATATCCCCACCCCTGCATAAATATTTCGAATGGTCTAGAACAGTATCTGGGGAAAAAAAGTATTACATAAAAATGTTTGTTCATTTAAACTCATGGAAGGGAACTAGATTCTGTGGCAGGAACAAAAGTTTTACTCCTTTAACTCATCCAACCTGTGGTGCTCTTGGTGACACAGTTAGAATTTTAGAGCAGTAGAATTGTCACCTAGTCCTACCTACATTCAAGGCAGGTGTCCTTTCTGCATGTCATATCTGGCAGCCACTGGCTTACTAAGGACTTTTCAGGTTAAGTGCACATTTAGGTGCCAGAGTTTCTCAACTAGGGAAGACGGAGGATGTTCAGCTGTGAGGTGACAGCCACTGGGAAATGGCTTCCAGGAGTTGGGAAGGTCTGTGCTTTATGTATTTTTAAAAATTATTTATTTATTTGAGAGAGAGAGACAGAGAGAATGGGCACCATTCTCTAGATGGTGTGCCACCTTGTGTGTCTGGCTTTACATGGGTACTGGGGAATTGAACCTGGGTCGTTTCTCTTCTCAGGCAAGCGCCTTCCTTACCCACTAAGCCATCTCTCCAGCCCTCATGGATGTTTTCTTGAGCTCTTTGGTTGTATCTACCATGACATCTCTTTGGACCATCTTCCCTCTGCCTAAACCTAGGCACTCCTCTTTTCTGTCACCAGGGAATCAAATGAAGGGGTGGGGATAGGGCTGGCTTCTTTGTCTGGGGAACTGCACAGAACTCTAATTAATACCTGAACAAATTCAGGGTTCATTTTGTTCAGCCCCTTTGAGGGTGAGAGGGGAATCAGGTTCAATCCTTTCATGACATTAAAAAAAAAAAAATCAGAGAGATTTCAACAATATCTGATTCCAGAAATTCTTGGCTAAAAGATCCCTCCGTTTCAAATCTGCCTGAGTCTTTTCCTGACCTAGCAGCAGGTTGCTTTGCTCATTTCAACAGTATTGTTACATAAACAAGTAAGAAATCTGTTTGCTACAAGCAAAGTCAAAATTCCTACCTGAATTTTAGCTAATCAGGATATAAGGAGCTGTTCAAAGTTTGGGTTTTTAAAGCTCCTAAGCCTTGCAGCTGTGTTTCCCTGTTTCCACTCAATGCTGGAGTTTAAGATTTAGGGAATTATGCAAAACACACTTGTAGTGCCAGAGCTTAAGTAGGGGGAGGATCTCCCCTGCCTTCTGGTCTGGCTGGTGCTCCCTCCTTCCCCCTTTCCTGCTGAGCGTGGAGGAGAGATCTCTTGAAAATAACAGTCCACAGGAAACTAAGCAAGGGGTTCTAGACATTGACAGTTCCAAGACTTGGCTTTTTTCTTAAAATAACCTTGAAAATTAAGTGCAAAAAAAAAAAATACCAGCATGACACAGTTGCTGTATGCATTTATAGATAAATGTTTAACATCTAGCAGCTTACACCCAGTCTCCAAAATGCTACTGGGATGCATTTAAAAATCTGCAACTTTGCAAGGAGGTGCTGACAAGGTATAGCTTCTCTGAATCTGTCTTTGCACACAAGAACATATGCAACTTTTGCAGTTTAGCCCATTTTAAACGCTAAAAAGGTCTTCACGAGTTGTTCAGTTTAGAACGCACCCTCAAAAACTTTATTAAAAACGGTTTTTTTTCAAAAGTAGTTTCATAAAACCAGCCATCAGCAAACCTTGATGGAGGGGTGGAAAATAAATTGTATATCTTTAACCGGCCAGAAGCTAAAAGATTCTTTTTGTTGTTGTTGTTAGTTAACAATGGAAACTTTTTTTTTAAGTGTTTCCCTCCCTCGGTCTTGCCAAGCAATAGAAAAAAAAAAAAAAAGAAGAAGAAGAAGAAGAAAAGAAAAACTTGTTCCGCTGAGTTCAACCCCAGACAGGCTCACAACTTCCTTCCTGCTTTCCTCCCCCAAGCCCCCGCCTTTCTGCCTCCTCCCTCCACCCCACCCCCCAAACTCTTTTTTTTTTTTTTTTTTTTTTTTTAATCTTACATTGAGCAAACACTGAAGTAGCCGCGAGCAGCGGCTGTCAGGGGTAGTGTCTCCACCCGCGAGCAGGGCGCGCGGGGCTGGCCTGGCTTCGCCCCGCAGGGATCGCCTTGGTCCTGCGCGGGGGCCCTTGGCCCTCCTTGGTGCTCATCATTTTTATTTTTTTGTCGTCCTTAGACTGCCGGGCAGACCGTAAGGGAGTGTTTTTTTTTTTTTTTTTTTTTTCCACTTTTAAACTACCTCGTCTCCCTGAGCCCTGCGTCGGTCCCGGGCGGGGCATGTCGCCTGCACGGAGCCGGGGAGTCTGAGCAGTTGCAGGTAAGCGTGGCGGCTCCTCCCCGGCCCTCGCCTCCAAGCCCTTTCCGCCGGGTCTCCCCCCTCCAGCAGTCTGGCCGTTCCGGGCTCCGATCAGCTTGCTGAACGGTGGCCCCGGGGAGACGGAGATGGAGAAGGAAAGGTCTGATTTCCCGAGGCCGGCATGGCGTGGCGCTGGGGGGCAGAGGAGAGACGCGGAGCCGAGTGCTCGGCGATTCTCCCGCCCGCCTTCCGGGCCGCTGCTCCGCGCCGCCTCCCCGGTGCGCGGCTCGGACGTCCGAGGTCTCGGGCGGCGGGGCGAGGCTACGGGCGATGCGCGGAGGGAGGCCCTGCCCGAGGCCAGCTCTGGGGTGGGGGGCGGGTGGGGGCGCAGCACGGCGGCTCCGGGACAGTGACCGACCCCCGTGTCCCGCCGAGCCGGGGAGCCTCCGGGCTGCGGCCGCGCGAGCCCAGGCTTCGTCCAAGGGGCGCGTGTCCTGGGTCGGCTGGAGCGAGCTGGGCGCGCGCAGGGCTGAGTGGAGGTTCCACGCGTGCATACCCAGCACACGCGCTCGCGTACACACACTGCTGTGTAGGGGGGGATGGCAGGCAATACGGGGGCGGCCAGTATTGGTTCCGGTACTGAATACTGCACAGCTTTGGGCCCCTTTAGGGATAGGCGACAAAGGCCAGTGCTGAAAAGTGCTTCGGCCCGAGGCCCGATCGCTGTCACAGGCCGTGATAGGCCGAGAGACATAGCCCCCCCTTACCCCCAAGTCCAGGGTCTGGAAAACAAACAGCGGGCACACCGGCGCCCTCCCAGGTCTCTTGGCACTGGCAAGAGGTTAGGAGAAGGCAGGTCCCGCTCAGGTTCCCTGTGACTGTCTCTGATGTCCCGAGAGGGTGGAGCAGGGCAGCTTGTCATCCTCGACAGCCAGTGTTGGCCCCGGCCAAGGGAACCTGGCCAGCCTCGC
Source organism: Orientallactaga sibirica (assembly GCA_036365145.1). Classification (NCBI taxonomy): domain Eukaryota; kingdom Metazoa; phylum Chordata; class Mammalia; order Rodentia; family Dipodidae; genus Orientallactaga; species Orientallactaga sibirica. The sequence goes on along the minus strand of JAEOAD010000035.1, from coordinate 9,854,400 downwards.
CCCTCACACAGCATGCTTACAGACTAAGGACTAGTACCCCCTCCGGCCAGTGCCCCTTAGCCACCCGCGTGGCTCCCTTGGAGAATCTTTAGAATATGGAATTTGTCTGGTCCTCAAAGATCATCCCCCAACCCGGGGGGGCGGCTAGATGGGGGGCAGGAGGAGCCTAGAGGATCTGGCCAGGGAGGCGTGCGACCTCGCGGAGCATCCCAGTCCCTGTAGGGGAAGCATCCAGGCGCAGCTTGACCTGGGGTCCTGGGCTTCCCTCAGGGTCCTGCGGGCGGGATCTCCAGACCCTGTCCACTACGCCTTGGGCGAAGGGGTTCTAACTTGTCCTCCTTGTGTCTTCACAGCGCAGTAGTTTATGGAGCTTTGGGCGGGGGCTGAGCCCGCGGCCGTGCCCCCCGCCCGCCGCCCAGGCCATGCTGCCCCATTGGCGCGCGCAGCGGCGGCGGCCGCCGGGCCTCCAGGACTGCTGAGCCGGGAGCTCCGCGAGGAGGAGGCGCCAGCGGCCGAGCGGGGACGCGATCCGCGGCGGCGGGCAGCGCGCAGGACCCAGTACTATGGCTGTGTACTGCTATGCCCTCAATAGCCTGGTGATCATGAACAGTGCCAACCAGTTGAAGAGCGGCGAGGGACCCGGGCCCAGCGGCAGCGAGACGCCCCAGTCCTCGGGGAGGACTGCTCTGAGTCCGGGCAGCGTCTTCAGCCCCGGTAGAGACGCCTCCTTCCTCTTCCCTCCAGTCGAGTCGTTGTCACCCGAGGAGTCCCGGAGCCCCGGGAGCTGGCGGAGCGGCCGGCGCAGGCTGAATAGTAGCAGTGGCAGCAGCGGCAGCAGTGGCAGCGTGGGCAGCCCGAGTTGGGCGGGCCGACTGCGAGGGGACGGTCAGCAGGTGGTGGCCACCGGCGGCACTCTCTCTCCACCGGGGCCAGAGGAGGCCCAGAGGAAGCTGCGGATTCTGCAGCGCGAATTGCAAAACGTGCAGGTGAACCAGAAAGTGGGCATGTTTGAGGCGCACATCCAGGCGCAGAACTCGGCCATCCAAGCTCCCCGCAGCCCGCGTTTGGGTAGGGCTCACTCGCCTTCTCCATGTCCCATTCGCAGCAGCAGCCAGCCCCCAGGAAGGGTCCTGGACGCCTTCGCCACCAGCGAGGAACGGAGGACAAAATCCTGGGGGGAGCAATGTCCAGAGACCTTAGGCACTGATTCTGGCAGGAGAGGAGGGCTCAGCCCAGATGCCACCAAGGACAAGGAGGGCGTGGCTCCTCTTCCCGGCCGGGCCAGCCCAACTCCATCAGTGCCTCGGAGTGCAGCCGGTTCAGCGAAGATGGAGAAAGGGGTCCCAGCCAGGCCCCGCTATGGCTCCCCCACACCATTGGAGATTGACAAGAGGGTCACCCCACGTCCTGGAACTCTGTGCCACCAGGCTTCGTCACTGGAGCTGTTCGGACCTAGCTTAGTCATGGCCACTAAAGTGGCAGCCACAGATGCATCCCCTGGACCACATCATGGACAGGACTCTGCCCTCATGGATACAGCCTGTGAGCTTGGGGGCACGCACCCCTGGGAGGCCCACACGGAGAGAAAGGGGCAGTTTCTGGGCAGGGAGACAAGCCCAGCCCCAGAGCAGGGCGTCGCCAGTGGTGGGGAGCCCCCTGGGAGGGTGGCCAAAGGAATTCATCCGGGCTGTGGGCAGGGCTCCTGGACACCTGAAGTCTGCAAAAGGCAAGAGGAAAGAACAGTGGGTGCACAAAGCCCGGAGTCCAGGAGGCCTGGAGACCTGGGCTCTGTAGGTCCTGATGAGGCCGGGAATACAGTTATGGGTATCCCGGAACCCCAACAGCCCTTGGACATTGTGGGGAAAGAGTCTCTAACGCTGGGCTTACTTGGAGGCAGCCAGGCATTACAGCCAGCGACCAGGGAGGTGGGGGCAGCGATTCCTTGTAGCCGAATGCTGGAACCCTTAAAGTGCTGGGAAGTGGTGAGAGATATGAAAGAACCTCCATCCCTCCCTGGGGACAGGGTAGACGGACAGCCTGAGAGTTCCAGGACTTGGCTAAGGCCCGTGGAGGAAGCTGGCCTGGTCTGGACATGTGACCCAGGGGTACAATCTGAGGGGACTTGGGAAAGCCAGCCACAGGACAGAGATGCACATTCCAGCTGTCAGCAGCTGTCCCCAGATGAGAAGGACAAGGCCCCCGTGAGAGAGGCCTGGAGCCCCAGCAACACCCCTACCATCCCTGCTGTCATCGTCACAGACATGGGCACTGAGGACGACGGGGGCTTGGAGGAGATGCAGGGAAGCCCTGGTGGCCCTCTACTCTTGAGAAAACTGTCCTCCTCCTCCGCTTCTTCCACTGGTTTCTCCTCGTCCTACGAGGACTCCGAGGAAGACATCTCTAGTGATCCTGAGCGCACCCTGGACCCCAACTCAGCCTTCCTGCATACCCTGGACCAGCAGAAGCCCAGGGTGGTAAGTCTAACCTGAGAGTCTTCTAGAATTCATGCTTTCAGCAAGGCATGATAGGCCTCAAGTCTTGTGGTTTTCTTACTTTTTACTGAGCCTGGGGTGATCCCAACTAGTATTTCTCCACAGGTGGACTTGCTGGGCAGGGTGGGGTATGGATAGACACTGACCACATACTTTGTAGGTTGGGCCTTCTGGCTGGGGAGATGGCTCAGTGGTTAAAGGTGCTTCCTTGTAAGTTGAACAGTGAATCCGCGTCACTCCTGCTGTCCATCCTTTAAAATGAGCTTTAAGGTACTTCCTGTAGGTCACCATTCGGGAACATAATATTCGTGAATGTCAACAACAGCAACAAACTTCCTGATTAATTCTCAAAGATACTGAACAGAGCTGCTGAGGGTGGCTTTCCTGTGATCAAGTGACACACGAATTCCATGATTAATTCAGGCTGACGAGGATCAGTTTATCCCAGCTTCTACTACTACTACTAGACAGGAAAAGTGAGTGACGTGATTGTGTGACAGGGCCCTGAACCCTGTAGATGTGGTTGTGACTGGTGTATGGGGTGAGCAACCACCGAGCCTCAGTCAGTGAAGCTAGGACCAGGCAGTATCAGTGTGGTCAGTGTACCGAAGGTGCAGTTTGATCTGTGAATTTAAACTAACACATGCTTTGGGACAAACAGATCCGGTCTTGGGTAACAGAATGTCCCATTAGGTTGAGTTGTTTGAGTCAGGATGTCTCCTAGGGGGTATGGGCTGGGACAGGTCCATTTCAGATGTGTTTTCACATGCATGTTTGGGTTCATCACACTGACATCCTGGTGGTGACGGGAGTTCATTCCTGCTAAAGGTTCATCTTCGCCATAGCTGATCTTCTAGAAGACTTAGGGACAGAAGCTAGAGCACTTCTCAAATGGGTTGGCCTTTCTCTGAGCTTCTCCAGGGAGCTCATCCGACATGTAAAGGGATGTGAGGGAAGCTGCATGGCATCACATCGGGGAGCCTTCTGGTTTCCTCTTAAATGCCATCCGCTGCGTTCAGTGATGTCCTCCCCCCCATCCCCCACCCCCACCCCCCACCTCCCGTTTGGAGCTGAGCGTTTCTGCTCAACATGCTTTACTGAGGGATTTTGTTCTCTGACACATGTTTGTTTCCGGCTTCCACTTCAGAAATCACGGTCTAATTTTGAAGACCAGCAATTTCTTTCCCTGAAACTCTGTTTTCTGCTGGCCATCTAGAGGCAAATGTGTATGCAAAGTCTAGTCTTAATCAGCCTGGCATTTTGTAGCCAGGACGGGGCCCCAGGCATTTTGCACCTGCTGTCAGGCGCAGGGCACACCACCTTTAGTGGCGGGCGGGCGGGGGCGGGGGGATGTCCACCTGGAAGGTTTGGCGGTAATAGGGCAGATGGAAAATGCTTCTCTCTGAAGGTGAGGCTCAGACTTCTCTGCCCTGTTGCTCAGCAATTAGGGCCTAGTGGATAAGATAGTCCCTACCCACTCCTCCCGTTTGCTTTGAAACCTTGAAGCATGGTTGGCACACCCAAAGTCTCTAAGTTTCCATTTGTCCTTTCGTGTGGTGGATTAGCAGCTCTTTACTGGCTGGCTATCAAAACAGTTTGTATGTCTCCGTGTGTGAATTAGAGGTCTTGTCTGGAAATGAGTTGAAGAGGAGATAAATAACGACAAGTAATTGTTTTTGGTTGTTGTTAGATTTAGCAGTTATGCCAGGTGAGAAACCAGAGGGGTCACTGGTGTTTTCAAGTTAGGTAAGAGATCTAAAAGTAGAAAAGAGCCTAGTGCTGTCTAATCTGCTTCCCACCTTTAAGCAGGCTTTCAGTCATCCACTGAGTGGAACTGGGGGAAAAAATCCCCTGCGAACTTCACTCTCTGAAGCATGTGAGGCTGATGAGAGAGAGGGAGTGAGTGAGTGTGTGTGTGTGTGTGTGTGTGTGTGTGTGTGTTGGGGTGAGAGTGGGTAGCCAACTGGAAATTATGGGATCCTAGGGACTTTTGAGCTTTGGCCAAGTGCCTGCACCATAAGTTCTCTTTATGAACAGATTGTGGCAATGGAGCCTCAGGTGTGACACCAAAATATCTGCTCGTTGGGCCCAAAATTGCTTATTACCCACGATTGTTATTTTGTCTAAGAAGACCAGACATCTTGATTGACCGTGCCTGTTGGCTGGGCTTTCAGGGTTCGGTAGTTGAAGCCTGAGGCAGCCTTGTGTGCGCTTGTCGCATACCTGTCCGAGCTCTTCCTGGGATCAGCTGCTTTAGTCTACACTCCTCTGCTACACTACAAGTGGACAGGCTCACACTTGCCCACACTTCTCACACATGCTCACGCTCAGCTTCCCAGCACCTACACCCACTCTAATACATTGCCTACACATGCTCACACTCACTCCTGCCCATACTCACATCCACTTTCACCCACATACGCAGTGTTCCAGTCACACCACAACTGTGGCCTTCAGACCCACACTAGACCTGAGGATTTTTACGGTTCCACTGCCTTCTCACAGCTCAGCCTTTCATGTGTGCTCTCTGTGGCACATGGCACATTCCTTGCTTCTGCTGAGGAATGATTGTGTGTGGTGGGGTGTGTGGGCAGGGCATGATAACAGATCTGATTCTATAGGATCAGACACTTGGAATTTGCTTGCAAATAATTATATTACACATCTGTCTGCAGTGGCTTAAATTCAAGCCCACTCACATTTGCTGCTGTCTGGGATCTGAACAGAACCAAAATGCACTGAGCAAGGATGGTGTTCTTTTTTCTTTCAGACAACAAAAATTAACCATCATTTTTTTAGGCTTCTATAGCATTCCATTTAAGAGTATCTGAGGCATTGAGATGCCAGGTGGAAAGTTCTGTATTATAATAGATGCGTCTTACTTTAAAAAAATAGACTTGGAGGCTGGAGAAATGGCTGAGTGGTTGAGGTGTTTGCCTGCAAAGCCTAATGATCTGGGTTCAGTTTCCTGGTACCCATATAAAGCCAAAGGCGCAAAGTGACACATGCAACTAGAGTTCATTTGCAGTGGCTGGAGGCCCTGGTGTGTCCATTCTCTCTTATGTCTCTCTTATGTCTCTCTGTTTGCAAATAAATAAAAAAATTTAAATCCTTTTTTAAAACTTGGTCTGGGGCTGGAGCAATGGCTTAGCGTTTAAGGTGTTTGCCTTCAAAGCCAAAGGACCTAGGTTTGATTCCCCAGGACCCATGTAAGCCAGATGCACAAGGTGGCACATGCATCTAGAGTTCGTTTGCAGTGGCTGGAGGCCCTGGTATGCCCATTCTCTCTCTCTGTCTGTCTGTCCCTTTCTCTCTCACTCTCATAAACAAACAAACAAACAAACAAACAAACAAACAAATAAATCAATAAATAAAAACTTGGACTGGAGAGATTGCTCAGTAGTTAAGGTGCTTGCTTGCAAAGCTTGTTGGCCCAGGTTTGATTCCCCAGTACCCACATTAAGCCAGGTACACAAAGTGGCGCATGCAGCAGTAAGAGGCTCTGGTGTGCCCAATCTCTCCCTGCCCTTTCTTTCTGTTCTTGCAAATAAATAAAAATAGACTTGATCCAAAATTGTACTATCAATTATATGTACAAAAGTGAAGTGACACAAAACACCTGCCTAGCTATCTGACAGTTACATAAGGAGGAAAAATACTATACTCTACTTCTTGGTGTTTACTACTTTTTTAAGGACCACTGAAATTTTGTTTCCTTGGATCCTTTAAAAATGTTTTATTTATTTCAGAGAGAGAATATGGACATGTCAGGGTCTCTTGCCTCTAAATACAAACTCTGATGCATGCACCACTTTGTGCATTTGACTTTATGTGGGTACTGGGGAGTCCATTGCAAGAAAGTACACTGAGTCATCTCTCTAGCCCTTGTTTCTTTCTTTCCCTTTCTTTCTTTCTTTCTTTCTTTCTTTCTTTCTTTCTTTCTTTCTTTCTTCCTCTTTCTTTCTTTCTTTCTTTCTTTCTTTCTTTCTTTCTTTCTTTCTTTCTTTCTTTCTTTTTTGGTTTTTTTTTTGAGGTAGGGTGTCACTCTGGCTCAGGCTGACCTGGAATTCACTCCTTAGTCTCAGGGTGGCCTCGAACTCATGGCGATCCTCCTACCTCTGCCTCCCGAGTGCTGGGATTAAAGGCGTGCGCCACCACGCCCTGCATCCTTGTTTCTTTTAAAAAAATATTTTCTGTGGCTGGAGAGATGGCTCTGCAGTTAAAAGCACTTGTTTGCAAAGCCTGATGCCCTGGGTTTGATTCCCCAGTAACCTCATAAAACTAGAAGCACAAAGTGGTGCATGCATTTGGAGTTCATTTGCAGTGGCAAGAGGCCTGTCACACACATTCTCTCTCTCTCTCTCTGCTTGAAAATAAATTAAAATATTTAAAAAGATAGTTTGTTTATTTATTTGAGAGAGGGAGGAGGAAGAGAGAGAGTGTGTGAATATGGTGTACCAGGGCCTTTTGTCACTGCAAACAAACCCCAGACACGTGTGCTACTTTGTGCATCTGGCTTTATGTACATGCAGAGGAATTGAACCTAGGCCAGTGCTATGCCATCTCCCCAGCCTGTTTTGTTTCTTTTTGATGAAAAATTAACTCGAACACATAGAAAAAATGCAAGCTGTTTCAAATGGTTGTATGTGGTTTTTGAAAGTATGTAAAGATTTTATGTTTGGGTAAACCAAACTAAACGTTAAGGGCCACTTCAAAAGATGCGCTAGTGGTGAGCACTTTTAAGTGGAAACATCTTTTTTTGGATGAGGATGTTGGAAGGCCCAGGTTATGGGGTATGGTTTCTGTTTTCTGAAGATGGGTAGCCTTCTCTCTTGGGGCCATGAGCTTCAGTGGCTTCCAGATCTGGTGGGACCCAGAGTTATTTATATGAGGTTCTGGGTGTTGCCTTGATGTGCTTGGGAAGAAACCAAGACCCAGAAGGCAGTGGGACCCTGAGGCTCTCTGCTTACTTGTCTCCTTCTGTAATACACATAATGCAGGAAGGTAATTCAGAGAGTCCACCTGGGTCCAACTTTCTCTTTAATTCTACACACTTGATTCCAAGCTTGGTGGGTGTGAAGAATGTGTCAGGGTGTCTGAAAAGGTGACAGAGTTTATTTATTTTATTTTTTATTATTTTTTTAACATGGACTTTAGCATTGAGATTACAAACAACAACAACAAAACAACTAGCCACAATTAAATGTGTGCTTTTTTTTTTTTTTTTTTTTTTTTTTTTTTTTTTTTTTTTGTTTTTCGAGGTAGGGTCTCACTCTGGCCCAGGCTGACCTGGAATTAACTATGTAGTCTCAGGGTGGCCTTGAACTCACGGCGATCCTCCTACCTCTGCCTCCCGAGTGCTGGGATTAAAGGCGTGCGCCACCACGCCCGGTTTAAATGTGTGCTTTTTTGAGGCCAGTCGACTGATCTGCCTGTCTTCCATTCCTTCGCCAGAAGATGGTTTGTTCTTTTGGTTTTCCAGGTAGGGTCTCGCTCTAGCCCAGGCTGACCTGGAATTCACTATGTAGTCTCAGGGTGGCCTCGAACTCAGGGCGATCCTTCTACCTCTGCCTCCCAAGTGCTGGGATTAAAGGCGTGCGCCACCATGCCCAGCCAGATGGTTTGTTTTTAACTTCTCATTGAAAAGGCACCATAGAAACCGTGTCAGCACTGTACCTGAAGTTTTTCACTTGTAAACAGGTTTTAGGGATTGTGCTGGTAGGATGCTAAAATATTAACCTAAAAACATTTGTTCTGTTCATAAATTAAAAGGGGGTCTTTTTGGTCCCCTTGGATGTGTAAGTCAGGAAACAGGCTTTGCTGACACAGAGCCAAACTGTCACTTCAAAGAACTAAAAGAGGTTGATTCTAAGCACTGCTTTTCATGAGAATGTTTAAGCTCTAAAAATATACCTGGAGACATACCTAGCCCTTAGGTTTTCACAAGAAAATGAACTAAACCAGTTAGCCCCTGCTTTCAGAGAAATGGATTGCAGGTATGACATAAATCATCTTCAGAGCTTTTGTTTGCAAGGGTTGAATTGGTGACTCAGTCACTTGTCTGATTTTGTTGGCACATACTTGTTTAAGGTAGTTTAACAGATTAGATTGGTTTTATGTAGTTTATTTATATTCCTAGGAGGATTGATAACACTGCTTAGGCTTCTTTTATTTTGTCAGATTTCACCCTCAGTTTGCTAAAGGTAGAATTTTAAAAAATATATTTTATGGGGCTGGAGAGATGGCTTAAGCGGTTAAGGCACTTGCCTGCAAAGCCAAAGGATCCAGGTTTGATTCCCCAGGGATCCTCTTAAAGCCAGATACACAAGGTGGCACATACGTGTGGAGTTGGTTTCTGGTTCCTAAAAGCCCGGACATGCCTATTCTTTCTCTTTCTTTGTCTCTCAAATACATAAATAAAAATATTAAAAATATTATTGAAAATATTTTATTGGGCTGGAGAGTTGACTTAGCAGTTAAGGCACTAGCCTACTAAGCCAAAGAATCCAGGTTTGATTCCCCAGGACCCACATAAGCCAGATGCACAAGGTGGCACATGCATCTGGAGTTCGTTTGCAGATTCTTTTTCTCTCTCTTTCTCTACCTCCTTTTCTCAAATAAATGAAAAATATTTTGTTTATTTGTTTGCAAGCAGAGAAGGTGGGAAGGAGGGAGAGGGAATAGGCATTCCAGGGCCTCGAGCCACTTCAAATGAACTCCAGATGCATGTGCCACTGTGTGCCATCTGGCTTATGTGGGTCCTGGGGAAGCAAACCCAGGCAGTCAGGTTTTATAAGCAATCACTAAGCCATCTCTGCAGCCCCAAATTTTAAAGAATTTGATGGAAAGAATTTTATCTTTGTGGTAAAACCTTTGTAGACTTCAGATATGAACAAGAGATTCAGACTGAGCTCAGGAATTCTTCTAAGTTGCCTTGTGAAGCCAAGCTTGATGGCGCATGCCTGTAATACCAGCAACCCAGAGGCTGACGCAGGATTATGAATTTGAAGCTAGCCCCTATCTCAGAAATAAATACGTAAATAATTGGTGTTGTGGTCACATTACTTACAAAGGTTGCGGGTGCTATGGTCTGGATAGGAGAGGTGAACTTGCCATTGGAGTTATGCACATTCTGCTGTCAGCTCTCTACATGTGTGCTTTACGGTGATACTTCCTCCTGACTAGGTAGAACTGGCATTGTGAATCGTGCTTTTTTTTTTGGTCGTGAATCAGGGGAGCTCTTCCCTTACAAAATCACACCAAGTGTATACTCTTTGATTCCATGAAAAGTTCTTTAGAGAACCAGCAGCCCCTTTGGTAAAATCATGACCTGTTGTTTTGAGAGATGTCCTCTGACTGTATCCTGTTAACTGTAACAATGCTACTGTAGATGATCTGAACACCATGGAGCAGAAAAACCAAACATTTCTATTGGAACCCTGGGCCAGACCCATCTGACAGCCCATCTTGGAGGCCTGGAAGAACCTGCCAGCTTGGTCTCAGGACCCTATGGTCAGACTTGTCTTTCTGTAATTCTACTACCAGCCTCAAGTCCTACCAGAGTCCTCACAGGCACCTTGTTTTCTTATCGAACCTCCTTCCTTCAGCCTATCTTTCTGGTAGACACAGCAGCCCTGGCTCATTTTTCCAGGCGTGAACTATTAGTTTAAAGGTAGCTCAAGTTTCCTTGGCTGAAAAACACTATTACACATATGTGATCTCATAAGCCGGACATGGCGGCATGCGCCTGTAGTCCCAGCCCTTGGAGGCTGAGGAAGGAGAGTTGCTGTGAGTTTGAGGCCAGTGTGGGGCACAGAGTGAGTTCCAGGTCAGTCTGGGCTAGAGTGAGACTCTGCCTTGAAAAAACCAACTAATCAACCAAACAACAAACAAACAAACAAAAATGTATGTGGAGTTGGAGAAGTGACTCACTTGCGTGCAAAGCAAGCTGGTCAGGGTTCAATTCCCCAGTACCCATGCAAAGCACAGAGTGGTGCATGCACCTGGAGTTTGTTTGAAGTGGTAAGAGGCCCTGGCATGCCCATTCTCTTCTCTCTCTCAAATGAATAAACAAAAATATTTTTAAAAACATATGTGATCTCATTAGGAAGTTAAGCCTCTGTGCTACTATGAAAAAAAAAAAGAGCAAAATCTTCTCTCTTGCTTCATAATGATCATTATTTGGGAGTTCTGAAGGCTGTACAGTTGGGGAAAGCTGTAGAGCTTATTTTCTCAGTCATATTTTACACATGACTTATTATTATTATACAGCCAGGACACGTTCAATACTGTCACAAGACCCACATTCACGTTCTTCTCAGGAAACTTCGTCAGTAGATAAGCTCCTTCCTTACCTTTAAAGATCTACCTTGGCTTTAAGTGCAGCCCGTGCTTTTTTTTTTTTTAAACGTATTTTAAAAAATATTTTATTTATTTATTTGGGCACGCCAGGGCCTCCAGCCACTGCAAACGAACTCCAGATGCATGCGCCCCCTTGTGCATCTGGCTTAGTTGGGTCCTGGAGGATCGAACCTGGGTCCTTAGGCTTTACAGGCTAACGCCTTAACTGCTAAGCCATTTCCCCAGCCCCAGCCTGTGCTTTTGAAATATTTGTTAAAGGAGTGAACGAACAAGTGAGAGAAAATAAATGGCTCTTGTATTATGTACTCACAAGAGAAATGCTGAACCATCAGAAAGATGAATGAAGAAGCGTAGTGAAGGCCAGTTCATTTCTGATACCCATGACCTTGCTGCTGTGAGGAAAGGGTATTGGACTTGGGTTGAGGAAATCTGAATAGAAATGCCAGCCCACAGCTGACTTGCAAGCCCTTGAGAAGTGGTGAGAATGGCTGTGGCCTCATGGGGTGGTGAGAGTTCCATGCTACAGTGTTTATAAAGTGACTAGCATAGCACTTGGCACATAATAGCAGCGTAATAAATAAATGTTAGTGGCCGTGGAGTGGGGAGACTGAGTATGAGAAATGCAGGTCTGCTGGAAATCTCACTGGACTCCATGGAAGAAAGGATACATAGTAGCTCTAGGACTTCAGGTTTCATTTTTTCTCTCTCTATATATGTCTATCTACATATATATATATATAAAGGAGAGAGACAGGGAGAGGAAAGAGAGAATTGGTGAGCCAGGGCCTCAGCCACTGCAACCAAACTCCAGAAGCTTGTGCCACCTAGTGGGCATGTGCGACCTTACGTTTGCCTCACCTTTGTGCATCTGGCTAACATGGGATCTGGAGAGTCGAACATGGGTCCTTAGGCTTTGCAGGCAAGCGCCTTAACTGCTAAGCTGTCTCTCCAGCCCCTCAGGTTCCATTTTCAACCAAATACAATCCTGCAAAATGATTTGCTTCCATCAGAAAGACTGGAATGAAATTTGCTTCTCAAAAGCTCGAATTCCCTAGCTGCTTCGCAACTGCTTTCAGAAGTGGGACTGACTTCCCCAGTAGGCACACTTTGGCTTGTCTGATGTGTTTCTTAGCAATTCCATGAAGAATTCACTGTTAGAAACCTGATCTCCCCTTGTGGAGATTTGCTTGGATATTTAATTGATTTGATGTCGTGTAATAGAAACCCACTGAACAAAAGATATCTCTTCAGGCTACTAGCCAATACTACATTTTTTTATTTCCTGAAATTTTTGCTCTTGTTTCAAACAAGCTGTTAAGTTTTTTGAGGGGGGAGGGAGGTGGGGTTTTTTGTTGTTGTTGTTTTGTTTTGTTTCTTTTTGTTTTGTTTTTCTAGAAAGGGTCTCACTCTAGCCCAGGCTGACCTGGAATTCACTATGTAGTCTCAGGGTGGCCTTGAACTCAGTGATCCTCCTACCTCTGCTGGGATTAAAGGCGTGGGTCACCACGCTTGGCTAGCTGTTAAATTTAAGTAATTGTGGCTGGGGATGAAGCTCAATGATAGAGCACTTGTCTAGCCTGCTCTTGGTTCTGGGTTCCATTCCCAGAAACACATTCACACACACACACACACACACGAAAAGAGAAAGTTTTGTAAATAACCAAAAATTAAGATAGGCAGCAGAATGAGTTTCTGTAACTGTGTGTGTGTTACTGGGTATGGAGCCCTCTTGGCCCCGAGCCTGCTGAGTGACAGCCATGGCCTTTTTTTTAATTTTTAAAAATTTTAAATTATTTTATTTATTTTTGGAGAGAGACACAGAGAGAGACAGAGAGGGAGAGGGAGACAGATAGAGATGGGTGAGCCAGCAGTCTCTCAGCTGCTGTGAACGAAATCCAGATGTGTGCGCCCCCTTGTGGTTAAGTGCGGCATTGCGCCCTTGAGTCACTTTGCATCTGGCTAAACCTGGGACCTGGAGATTGGAACCGGGTTCTTAGGCTTAGCAGGCAGGCGCCTTAACCGCTAAGCCATCTCTCCAGCCCTTTTTTTTTTAATTTTTAATTTTGAGACAGGGTCTCAGTAAGTTGCCCAGGGGTGGCTTTAAACTCACTCTGTAGCCCAGTCAGGCCTTGAATTTAAGATCCTCCTGAGTCAGCCTCTGGCATAGCCGAGATTATAGGCCTGCACCACTAGGCTCAGTTACAGTTCGTTCTTGTGTACGACTTCATCTGGGTTGGGGGAAGATATCTTTTATTTCAAATATTTTATCTATTTATTTACAAGCAGAGAGAGACAGACAGAGAATGGCCAAGCCAGGGCCTCTAGCTGCTGCAGATTAACTCCAGATATATGTGCCCCTTTGTGCATCTGGCTTTACTTGGGAACTGAGGAATTGAACCTAGGTCGCTAGGTTTTGCAGGCAACCGCTGAACCATCTCTCCAGTCCATGGAAAAGATATTTTTATTTCCACATCTTTTAAAAATTATTTTTATTTATTTACTTATTAGAGACAGAGAAAGGGAGAGAGAGAGAGAGAATGGGCACGCCAGGGCCTCCAGCCAGTGCAAACGAACTCCAGATGCATGCCCCACCCTGTGCATCTAGCTTACGTGGGTCCTGGGGAATCAAGCCTCGAACCGGGGTTCTTAGACTTCACAGGCAAGCGCCCAACTGCTAAGCCATCTCTCCAGCCCTATTTCCCCATCTTTCAATAGGTAGGAACTGGCTCAGGCCCCCTGGGCGGTAGAGGTTAAGTGTCATCACCCTCACTGGAAATTCATGCAGCTTGCTGTTAGCCCATTCAGCTTGCATTTTACTTTTGTGATGAGGTTCAGATGGGAAGAGAAAATGAAATAATAATGTGTTGAAAGCCAAGGCAGTGAGATTACTTCCACTGACTCGTGACTAGGGTTAGGGTTGATCTGATCCCAAAATGATGTGTTCATGATGCTGGACAAGGGCCTAGCCTAGACCAAGCCCTTATCTGAAAAGGCTGTCCACACACTCACAGTATAAAGTTGGTCCCAGTGCATGGTGGGAGGGTGCGAAGGAGACGCTTGTGTCCTTGGGCTTTGAGTGAAATTCTTTTCATGACCTCTCTTAAAAGGTTCTCTGGCTGGGCGTGGTGGCGCATGCCTTTAATCCCAGCACCCGGGATGCCGAGGTAGGAGGATCGCCGAGAGTTCGAGGCCACCCTGAGACTACATCGTTAATTCCAGGTCAGCCTGGACCAGAGTGAGACCCTACCTTGCAAAACCAAAAAAAAAAAAAAAAAAAGGTTCTCTGCATCCCATGCCCACCCCCCACCCCCACCGCCCCCCACCGCTTCTACCCATTGAATCAGAATGATTCCTCGGGCTGTACTTTCCAAGGATCTATACTATATTGTAGCTGGGTGTAATGCACACCTTTTTTTTTTTTTTTTTTTTTTTGAGGTAGGGTCTCACTCTGGTCCAGGCTGACCTGGAATTCGCTATGCAGTCTCAGGGTGGCCTCGAACTCATGGTGATCCTCCTACCTCTGCCTCCCGAGTGCTGGGATTAAAGGCGTGTGCCACCATGCCGGGCATGCACACCTTTTTGTTGTTGTTGTTGTTATTTTTTTGAGGTAGAGTCTCTCTCTAGCCCAGGCTGACCTGGAATTCACTTTGTATTCTCAGGGTGGCCTTGAACTTGTGGCAATCCTCCTACCTCTGCCTCCCGAGTGCTGGGATTAAAGGCGTGCGCCACCACGCCTGGCTATACTACATTGTATATGGCCAGTGCTTATTACTTTCCTCTGCTGCGGAGTGTTGAGCTCGCTGAAGCAGTGGCTGTGGATATAGGTGTGGGCGTTGTGAACGTGGGGGCTGTTGGTAAGTGTGGGGAGATGGGGGTGGGAGTTGATTCCCTGGTGCCTGGCCATCCACCCAGCTCCATCTGCCATCTCTCTTGGTATGCTGTGAGCTAGTTAGTAGGACCTGAGCAATTACAAGGGAGGTCACTGAACCCCCCAGGCAGTTCCCAGCAAGTGTTTTTCCAATTTTGCTGACATTCTTTCCAGGCTCGGCTCAATTTGTTTTCCTCTTCACTATGGCGATTGATGACCGGGTTGTGAAATGTATAATCAGGAGGATGGCCCTGTAAGGGTTTCTTACCGGGTTCTGCGGTGAGCTGGTGTTTGTCTAATCCCCTGCCGATGCTCACGTGGGTAATGCTCCCTTCTTAGAAGCGAGTCAATCTAAGTGGTAGATTTAATAACACAGGCCCCCTCCCCAAGTGTGGGGAGAGGAACTTGGGAGTATCACTTCTGTAATCCTTATCTCATCTGAATCTGTTAGCAGGAAGCTGGAAAAGGGCCTGTGTGGGACAGTGACACACACAGTTTAATCTCCTGACAATGTCAAGTGGAAAATCCAAGTGCACGCCAGTAGTTTAAAGAGTGGCCGGGAGGGTTTGGTCAGGGACAGGATTCTGAGATGAAAATCACTGAGCTCTGGGCAGGGCTACGTGTCAAAGCTGAGAGGCCAGGAGGGTGCTGTTTAGGAACTGAGAAACTACTAAAAAGTCCTTATAGATGTGCACAAGCTGGCATAAGGGACATTTTGAATGTAAGGTGACACCTTAGTCTGTAGAAGACACAGAAACCTCTCTTTTTCTTCCTTCCTTCTTTCCTTCCTTTCTTTCTTTCTCTCTCTCTTTCTTTCTTCCGTTCTTTCTTTCAACCCACTTTATTTTATT
Organism: Orientallactaga sibirica; assembly: GCA_036365145.1. Taxonomy (NCBI): domain Eukaryota; kingdom Metazoa; phylum Chordata; class Mammalia; order Rodentia; family Dipodidae; genus Orientallactaga; species Orientallactaga sibirica. The sequence goes on along the minus strand of JAEOAD010000035.1, from coordinate 9,838,828 downwards.
TATTTATGAGAGAGAGAGGGAGGGAGGGAAGGAGGGAGAGAATGGGCACACCAGGGCCTCTAGCCCACTGCAAATGAACTCCAGACCCATGTGCCACAATGGGCATCTGGCCTACGTGGGTTCTGGAGAGTTGAACCTGGGTCTTCAGGCTTTGTAGGCAAGCACCTTAACTGCTAAACCATCTCTCCAGCCCCTCTCTCTCCCTTTTGAGGCACTGCATCGTGTAGCCAAGGCTGGCCTCAAACTCACTCTGTAGCTGAGAATGGCCTTAGTTAGACTCCTGCTTCTTGCGCCTCCACCTTCTCAATGCTGGGATTACAGGCTTGTGCTGCTAGGTCTGGGTTAGCTCCTCTTCGTAACCTCTCTCATTTGTCTCCTTCTTCTTCATCATCGTCCATCATCATTATCATAGCAGGAACCACATCCTAGTACCGAGTGTGGTACTAATTGATTTCAAGCGTTTTGGAGCCCCCCCCACCCCCCGCGGTCAGCGGTCTTCTAAGAACTTTACTAGGCATGCACGTGCCCTAGGAGTACGGCGTGCTGGCTTCAGCCTGTGGCCTCTTTGGGCCCCTCTGGGCTACTCGGTAGCTGTAAAATGGGTATGTTGAAGCCAGGCATGGTGGCGCACACCTTTAATCCCAGCACTCGGGAGGCAGAGGTAGGAGGATAGCTGTGAGTTCGAGGCCACCCTGAGACTACAGAATGAAATCCAGGTCAGCCTGGGCTAAGAGCAAAACCCTACATCTAAAAACAATAAATAAATAAACAAATAAATAAACGGGTGTGTTGATACTCTTCCTATCTCACGTGGTCTTTGAGAGTATCAAACGAGGTAGTGTATGCAGAGTCATCTTGGGAGCGTGTGACTTTGTTCTTGCCTAAATTAGTTTTCATTACTACTATGCCATTGCTTTTAAAGCTTTCTCAAAAGAAGGCGAACCAGGGCCACTAGCATGCTAGTGGAGGTATTCTTACCTCTGCATTGCAAAGGCTGTGATAGATAGTCTTTCCGTCCACAGCAGAGCTTCTGAAGTGGACATGTAGAAGGCGGGGAACAAGGATGGGTAATAGGGAGCAGGGATAGGTAGACATTTTGGATGATAGGGAACAAGGATGAGTAAACATTCTGGATAACAGGGAATAGGGCTACGTAGACATTCTGGATGTCGGGAAATAGGACTGAGCAGACCTGCTGGGTCACATTCTGCTTCCTCTTTGGCTGGGATAGACACTTTCTTGCTGAGTAGCCTGTGGACGAGGCCCACACACAGCGTACTCGGGCTGTGATTTGCTCACTCATTAATGGGTTGTGAAGACAAGGGGCACCATGGCAGGCTGCGGCCATTGAGGAGAGAGTCACAAAGCAGGGATTGCTGTTCCCAGGACAAGACAGTCAGCTCCTGAATGAATGATTGAGGAGGGATTCCATCCTCTTTAGAGTGTAGGATTCGCAAGTGCTTAATGGTGGCATCTTGTCATGGCTTTTTCAGTGGTGTAATGGGAAATAAGGAAGGAATTCACTTGAGTTTTTAATTTGTTTATTTATTTATTTGCAAGCAGAGAGAGAGAAGCAAACAAACTCCAGATGCATGTGCCACTTTGTGCATCTGGCTCTATGTGGGTACTGGGGAATCGAACCTGGGTTGTTAGGCTTTGCCAGCAAGCACCTTGACCACCGAGCCATCTCTCCAACCCCCACTCTTGAGTTTTTACAGTGGGCAGGAGGTTCAGCTAATCTATGTGGGGTGCCTCTTCTGTATAGCCTGGCTCTGAGCTGAATCCAGCAGTTTCTTCCCTTGTTCTCATGACATCGGGGTCTCCCTTTCTGTGGGTGCCCATGTCGAGAAGTGTACATTGCACCCCACCAGGCTGCCCAACAGTTGGCATTTGTGTGGCATTCCTGCCTGCAGGTACCCGTGCTGAAAAGAATGGCTTAATTGACGCTGTTCCTGTCCTTGGGGGGGGGGTGCCCTCTAAGACACAGCGGATGCCAGTAGACGTGTTTGAGATTTGCAGAACTCAGGAACAAGTTGTATCTCCATTGAACAGGCACGTTCACTAAATATGAGTTAATAAATAATGAATTGATGTGGGCGTGTGAAATGTAGAAAGCTTTGGTGGGTGGTGTGGAGCGGGAGTAGAGGAACTGGATAGGCAGCAGCTATTGGGGAAGGAGCATGGGGTGAAGGCCTGAGGAATCCACTGCCTCTTTTGGAAGTCTTTTTGTTGTTGTTGTTTATTTATTTTTATTTAATTTTAATTTATTTATTTGAGAGATAGAAAGAGGTAGATAGAGAGAGAAAGAATGGGTACGCCAGGGCCTCCAGCCATTGCAAATGAACTCTTGGCACATGTGCTACCTTGTGCATCTGGCTTGTGTGGGTCCTGGGGAATCAAACCCGCTAAGCCATCTCTCTAGCCCAGTCTTAAAGCAAAGACTGTTCAGGATCCAGAGGGTCTGGGAGATTGGAATGAAAGGAGGGCCATCTTCCTCAGCCTAGGACTGGCCCAGTACATTGAACTCCAAAGAAAGGAGGGGTGCTCAGGCAATCGAGAAGCTGAAATGAGGCCTCAGGCTCCCCACACCCCATTCTATTATTATTATTATTTTTTTTTTTTTTGAGGTAAAGTCTCACTCTAGCACAGGCTGACCTGGAATTCACTATGTAATCTCAGGCTGCCCTTGAACTCACAGTGATCTTCCTACCTCTGCCTGGAATTAAAGGTGTGTGGTACCATGCCTAGCTAACCCTGTCCTATCTGATCAGAAGGACATGATAGGAAAAGGTTGGAGAAAGGCAGGGGCTTCAGCTCAGCAAGTATTACTGAGTCCTGTGGAAGGTAGGAGGGATGAGTGATACTAGGTATGATGATAGACCAGTGCTGGGTTTGAGCCTACGCTCTGCCACTTCCTTCTTGTGTGAACCTAGAGAAATGTCTTAACTTTTCTGTGCCTCAGTTGCATCATCTGTAAAATGGGACTGATAATACCTGCCTTAAGGTTTTTGAGTCTGCAATGGGAGAATGTGTCCAGTGCCTCGTATAGCATCTGGATATTGGAAATGCTTATAAATGGTGGCTGTGTGTCTTAGAGGTGGTTATAGTGCTAGATCTTGGCCTTTTGTAACCTTGCAACTTCTACCATTCCTTTCCCTTTGTAAGTGAAGCAGGCTACCTAGAGAGTATTGTGGACTTTTACATTTATCCCCCTCCAAGAAGTAGCGGGGTCCAGAAGCTCTGACATTGAGATGAACACATGGTCTGTGTTAGAGCAGGCTGGCTCTGTGGCCCAGAGAAGATACTCTGCCAGAGAGTATGCAGCTTGAGCCAGCCAGACCTGAATGCTCGCGATTGCTGTGTTTCAGGCCTTACAGAGATATAACATCTTGGATCCCATTTTTTCACTTCTGACCCATGGTGGTTTGGATGTAGAATATCCCTCCTCACCTCAAGTGTTTGTGATTAAGTTTCCTACCTAGTCTCCGGCTGGTGGAGCCTTTGGGAGGTGGGCTTTGCTGAAGGAGGTATGTCAGTTGGGGTGGGCCTTGGAATTTTCTAGCTTAGCCCAGCTTGAAGATGTGATGTCCAGCTCCTGTTGTGCTCCTCACCACCTCATAAAGAAACATCCTCTTAAAATCTATAAGCCAGAAACAAACCTTTCCTTCTATAAGCTGCCTCTGGTTGGGTGTTTTCTCTTAGCAATGGGAAAGAAACTGCTATAATGACCTCTCAGGCTGCTGTGCAAATAACATGGGATCATGTGGCTCGAGGACTGGACTCAGACCAGGCCTGGGAATAGAGGAATTAGCCCCCTTCCCTCTTTCTATCTTGACCACCACTGTGAACAGTGCTTCAGTGAGTCCCTACCTGGCCATGACCTTGTGTTGTGATTCAGGACCAGTCATCTTAAGTGCGAAACAAAATGGGAAGCAGGACTTACTTTCCCGGGGAGGTCCCTGACATCCAGGAGAGGCCTCGCTTTGTTACCAGGGCTCAGAACATGCTTTCACAAACAATCCTCTGTATTCACTTGCTGGTATCAGGCGTCTGATTACAGGCCCCTGGGGACCAGCCTCTCTCTGTTCTGTCTTGGAGATGGAAAGTGGCTGAGGTCACCCAGACACAGAAGGCTCAGCATTTGGGGATGTGAGAAGTTCGTTCCTCTTACCGTCTCCTCTCACTCCTATGCTTTCATCCTATGTCTTGTATTTTAAATTTTTTTTTTCATCATATATGTCTTTTAGAGTCACAGTAGCTCATGAGAATGAATGAAACAGGAATGTGTGCGTTTGTGTGTAGTGTGAAGGTTAACCATGTCTCTTCCCTGTGCCACAGCGGATGGCTAGGAGGGCATGTGCTCATTAAAACAGGCCCTTCTGAGCCGGGCGTAGTTGCACATGCCTTTAATCCCAGCACTCGGGAGGCAGAGGTAGGAGGATCACTGTAAGTTCGAGGCCACCCTGAGAATACAGAGTGAATTCCAGGTCAGCCTGGGCTAGAGTGAGACCCTACCTTGAAAAACAAACAAACAACAAAAAAACCCAGGCCATTCTGAGCTAGAGGTGCTTTATGTGGCTCTAGACAGACAAGGACCCAACACGTGTGTCTTCAAGAGGGTGCAGAACTGGGAGGCTGTAAGGTCTGTCCACTTTGTAACTCTCTGGCCTCTTCCCAGAACTCACAAAGTTCCAACCGTGGGCTGGGGTGCTCGAGTGGAAGAGACACTCACCTGGGTGACTGGGCAGAGTTGATGAAGCTCGACACTACCAGCTCACTTCTGAGTCCCAAGCAGTCCCTGGAGGCACTACGGGAGCCCAGGCTGCATGGTGACAAGTTCTGTCTTGGCAGTGCAGGCTCATGTCCCCACAGCCCTGGGACACTCATGCCTACCACACCTGTGCTGGCCGTGAGATGGCTGTGATGTGGACAGACACCTTCAGTGTTACCCTTCCTGCTCTTGGTGGCCTTCTGAAGGCCCATGAGTGTCTGTCTGTCTGTCTGTCTGGTCTGTCCAGCAGGCATTGAACATGTTTTTTGGGGGGGGGTTGTGCTGAGCCTCGGGCCAGGCTTGCACATACATCTCTGCCATTCCTAGGCTCTTTTTCTCCGCGGGTAGGATGGAGGGGTGGCTGACGTCCGGGAGGAAGGAACCCACGAAAGAGCTGGTTAGCATGTGGCAGCGTGGACCTCAGGCGGTCTGACAGCGAAGGCAACAGACAGTAGCTCCCTTATTGCTGAACCTGGAAATGTACACAGGACAGTAATTAGTTTTGATTTCAGGCGAGAGCCATATGGAACAGCGTCTGGGGCGCTGTTTACCTTGTGGTATTGCACCGTACATTAAAAGTCAGCCTTTTCCTAAAAGCTATCTCCTGCCCCCTGCCATTTGCTGGGTACTCTGAGGTGCTACAACCAAGTTCCACAGGGTTGGAGTTGGGGTGTGGCTCAGTGGTACAGTGCTTACTTAGCACGCGTGAGGACCTGAGTTTATCCAACCCAGCTTTGAGGGAAGGGGAAAGTTCCTTCCAGTGTTCTGATCGGACCCAGATTTTCTCATCTTTTACTGTTGACGTCAACTATGAAAATCCCTGGAGAAGGCAGGAGTGTCTCCTGGGAGTTTAGGTGACAAGGAACCTTAAGGACCCATGTGGATTGGACTGAAGGGGCAGTACCCTGAATGGTCGAGGTGGCAGGTTGCTGGAGATCAACAGTCTGACCTCTGACTGTAGTTTGGGAACAAGTGACAGTGGTTTTGGAAAGATTCCAGGAATATCAGACAGCAGTTTGGTATAGGATCGGGAATCCTAAATATAGGTTTATTTATTTATTTATTTTATTTATTATTTTGGTTTTTTTGAGGTAGGGTCTCATTCTAGCTCAGGCTGACCTGGAATTTACTATGTAGTCTCAGGGTGGTCTTGAACTCATGGTGATCCTCCTACCTCTGCCTCCCGAGTGCTGGGATTAAAGGCGTGCGCCACCATGCCCGGCCTAAATATAGGTTTAAAAGCAGTGGCACAAAGAATAGGATGGAGGTGGCCTAGCTCTGCCATATTTCTTATGAAACTCTGGGAATTTTACTGCACGTTCCCTGTGAATTCATCATGTCATGCAGCTATTAAACGTGTGGAGCAGCTGTAGTATGCAAATTAATAAAGACCATAGCAGCTGTCAATTTAAAAGTGTCTTTTATGTGTGGGGCACAGTGAATGGGTTGCTTCATGTATTCATTTATTTTGGTTTTTTGAAGTAGGGTCTCACTCTAACCCAGGATGACCCGGAATTCACTACAGCAATCCTCCCACCTCTGCCTCCCTAGTGCTAGGATTGGAGGCGTGCGCCGCCATGCCCCGGCTCTTTTTATTTATTTATTTATTTATTTATTTATTATTATTTTTTTTTTGGTTTTTCGAGGTAGGGTCTCACTCTGGCCCAGGCTGACCTGGAATTAACTATGTAGTCTCAGGGTGGCCTTGAACTCACGGTGATCCTCCTACCTCTGCCTCCTGAATGCTGGGATTAAAGGCGTGCGCCACCACGCCCAGTGGTTCTTCATTTAATTTTTATCAGGTATGTATTCTCATTCCTTTTAGACAGGGAAACCAAGGATCAGACAGATGAGGCTGTCACTTCCAAGCCCACAGCGGGATATTTGAACTCGCTTGTGTCTCTCTTAGCGTCTGTCCTGTCCTCTCTGGAATCCATTAGCAATTGCCCAGAGAATGGGGGAAGATGGCAGGGCTCCAGGTAGAGAAAGACCTTAGCTCTGGGCCTTGTGCTTTGGGTTGGGGCGGGGTGGAGGGGAGGCGGTGCTCACTGGATGGAATACCAGGGGAGATGGAGGGAGTGCTGGGGGCTGGTTGAGAGAACCAGAGCCGCTTGTTGTTTTGGAAATACCAAACTTGGGGAGGGGAAAAAGAGCGTGTCCTCCTATATCTGCTCCAGCAACATTTGAGTCTGTTTCAAGATCAGTTTTCTATTCTGGGAGGTGGAACTGGGAGAAGGCTCTTTTCCTTCTAAATGTGCCTTTGTTTAACAGCATGGACTCAGCAGATGCAAGTGCTTCAACTGAACCTGTAGTCGCCTTGCAGCCCCCAGGCGGGTAAAAAGGAGGAAAGGCGGGTCAAAAGGATCACAACTGCCGGCTGCTCAGAGCGAGCCAGGTAGCGAGTGGTTGACAGTGGGCATCCCCAGACACTTCTTGTGCAGCCTCGTCCCCAGGGACTTTGCCCGCCTGCAGAGCCACAGGACAGAGGACAGGAGGGGCTGTCTCTGTAGGTTCAGAGCACAGACCTGACAGGCTTGGTGCATCATAGGTCTCTTAATTGCACAGAGCTGTCCGGACACTGTTATAATTGTGCAGCACACAGACATTGTGGAGCAGGGTGGCCCAGGTACAAGTCCATTGACCTTTCTGAGTGACTCTGACAGGTATGCAGGCCACCCTTTTGTGGTTTTCTGGGGTTTCTTTATTTTATATATATATTGAGGTAGGGTCTTGCTCTAGCCCAGTCTGTCCTGGAATTCACTATGTAGTCTCAGGATGGCCTCGAACTCAACGGCGATGCTCCTATCTCTGCCTCCCAAGTGCTGGTATTAAAGGTGTATACCACCATACCCGGCTCTCTATTTATTTTTGTTTGTTTGTTTCTGTGGTGGTGGGAATTGAACCTACAATGCATGTATTCTAGGCCAGTGTTCTACCACCGAGCTACACTCCTAGTCTTTCACTGTGGATTTAATTTATTTTTCCCTAATGGCACATGATAGTAATTACCTTTTTATGTACTTATTTACTTTGTCCTTCCATTAAATGATCTGAATTTAAACACACACACACACAGAGAGAACAATTACAGTGCTGGGGAAGTAGCTCAATACTAATGTTTGCCTGGCATGTGTAAAGCCCTAGGCTCCACCTGCAGCACTGGGGAAAATATAAATTGAGCTGAAGTACATTATTACTGTGTAATGTGGAGACTGGGGCAGCATGTTCAAAGCTTTGGGCCCAAATATGATTTCTGCCTCTCAGGACTATATGTGAGGATGCCTGGTTATCTCGGATCTGTCTTCTGGCCCTCAACATCCTGTGTCTCCAAAATAAATCAGTGCTGCTTGACAGGCTCCTATGGTGGGAGCTGTGGTGTACTGGGAGCCATGGTGGCGGCCCAGCCCACGCACTGTCCTCTCCCAGTCCCCTCACAGGCCCTCTCCTAGGCTGACTCAGGTATATATTTACGGAAAGTGGTCTTTGGAATTGTTGGACTTGAAAATAAACAGAAAAACAAAGAACCTTTGGGTCTCTCTGAAAGAAAATGCCAAAGAAGAGGAAAACACAAGATCCGGAGCCATATTGTAGTCCCACGTTCCCTGAACCTGCCTAGGTCCTTGTGCCTTCATGTTGTGCATGTGGACCCTTCTTCTGTACAACTCTGCCTGGCTCTGACCAGGTGACTTCCTTCAAAACTCAGCTCACGCCCAGCATGGTACACACACTTTTAATCCCAGCACTCCGGGAGGCAGAGGTAGGAAGATCGCTTTGTGAGTACGAGGCTACCCTAACACTATGTAGTAAATTCTAGGTCAGCCTGGGCTAGAGTGAGACTCTCCGGCCTGAAAAAAACAACAAAAACAAACGTCAACTCACATGTGAACAGCCCCACTCCTAGTGTTGCCCATTTCTGCCAAAGGCCTGGGGGCCTGTGCTTTGGATTTCGTCTTGCTCCGCATGGTTGTGCTGAAGGTCTCAGGAATGCTTCTTTTGATTATTTTGATTAAATGAAAAAAGGAAGAAAAAAATTGATGTATAAATTGTAAGTGCTAATCACAGCAGCTGGGGACTGAAGTAGTTCTTCTCTTTATAGCTAGCATTACATTTCAGTATTTTTACCCCAGGCCATAGGCACTAGGAAATCATCTTGGGATTCTGCCAGCTTGAGCACCAGCTAGAAGGATTGCCTTCATTGGAAGCAGCGAAGGTGTCAGGTGCTTAAGTATGTATTTATGTTGGTTTTTCTGCTTAGTGACGTAGGTGGGGCTTTGAGTGTGTGAAATAAAGTAAATATCCTTAGGCCCAATTTTGGTGAGGTATAAGCAGTGGAAAGGTATGCGGTTTGTTCCTTGCTATAAGATTTAAAAAAAAATTTTTCTGTTGGAGAGTTTTTGTCAACACTTTGTCACAAAGAAAGGACTGTCTTCTATGCGGGCTGAAGGCTTTTGGAAAACGAGCAGATGATTCTGACATGTCCTCTGAGCCTGGGGAGTGGAAGTTATCTTGAGGACAAATGCCTGAAGACCTTCCACACGGTCTGGAGGGGCCACAGGTACTGTCCAGCACATTTTGGCAAGCAGTGGATTGGGTCCAAGACCAAATGTGTAGCTGAATCAGACGATGGTTTGCTTCCGAATGTTTTTCTGGATTGCTACATTAGAAATATATATATATTTTATTTCCACACAGAGATACAGAAAGAGAGAGAGAGAAAGAGAGACAGGGAGGGAGAGAGAAAACATATGGATGTACCAGAGCCTCTAGCCACTGCAAATGAATTTCAGATGCATGTACCACCTTGTGCACCTGGCTTATGTGGGTACTGGGGAGTTGAGCCTGGGTCATTATGCTTCACAGGCAAGCGCTTTAAGTGCTGAACTATCTTTCCAGCCCTTGAATTGATAACATTTTAAAGGACTTAGTTTGAGATGCTGATTTAAAATTGCTCAATAGAGTTTTTTGTTGTTGTTTTGTTTTTTTTTTATTTTGAGAGAAACAGAAAGAGAGAGGAAGAGGCAGAGAGAGAATGGGCATGCCAGGGCCTTTTCAGCTGCTGTGAACGAACTCCAGATGCATGCACCCCCTTGTTCGCTTGTATGACATTGCATGATTGTGTCACTTTTGCGTCTGGCTAAACGTGGGACCTGGAGATTTGAACAAACGTTCTTAGGCTTTTCAGGCAGGCTCCTTAACTGCTAAGCCATTTCTGCAGCTCTAGATTTTTTTTTTTTTTTTTTTTTTTTTTTTCCAGGTAGGGTCTTACTCTGGCTCAGGCTGACCTGGAATTAATTCACTATGTAATCTCAGGGTGGCCTCGAACTTGCAGCGATCCTCCTACCTCTGTCTCCCAAGTGCTGGGATTAAAGGTGTGTGCCACCACACCTGGCCAAGATTTTTTTTTTAAAGAAACTTTTGCTATATTCGTGGCTCAAAATAAAATTTAGTGTTTTTGCTTGGCTTGAGCTTAAATTCATAAAATACATCATGCTCATCGGTAGTTCATTTTGATTTAAGTCACTTTTCTCGATAATTTTGTTATTTGCTGCAAACCCGCATTCTTCCAGGACAGTTGAGTGTGTTTATATCACGTTTCTTCTATTCTTCCCATATCAGGGGTTGAACCCGGGGCCTTTGCACATGCTCTATCAACTGAGCTCCATCCCCAGTCCTTTCTCCTGGTTTCTGGGTTCTTACATATTCTGGATAACTCAGGATTCCAGTATGCAAATATGTACTTTGCAATGAGCTAGAAGTAAGAAATACCCTAAAACCAGCAGATGTTTTGCTAAGTAGAATGCAGGGTTTTTTGTTTTTTGTTTTTTTTTTGATTTGTTTGTTTTTTTGTTTGGTCTTTTAAATTTTTTTTTATTATTTTATTTTATTTTTGGAGAGAGACAGACAGAGAGGGAGAGGGAGACAGATAGAGATGGGCGCGCCAGCAGTCTCTCAGCTGCTGTGAACGAAATCCAGATGTGTGCGCCCCCTTGTGGTCAAGTGCGGCATTGTGCCCTTGCCTCACTTTGCATCTGGCTAAACGTGGGACCTGGAGATTGGAACTGCTGGAGGTTGGAACCAGCGTCCTTAGGCTTAACAGGCAGGCGCCTTAACCACTAAGCCATCTCTCCAGCCCTGTTTGGTCTTTTGGGTGCCTGACAAAGGGTTTACCTACTCCTTGCTAAGGGCTAGCTTTCAGACAGTGATGAATAATAACACTTGACCCACGCAGCCCACATTTGTTGTGAACAGTCAGGTAGAGGTAGTTACACAGGTAAAACTTGGTCCCTCCCTTTTAGGAATGGCATGCCAATGGAGGAAACGGATTGCAACACCTAACATCCACTGGGTATGCATTTATCACATGGCAGGTGGTGCATGAGACCTTAAGTGACATTCCTAAGGTCACAGTAATACAAGATCTGGGACATGACCTCAGATCTCCTCACTTTAGAATAAGGCATCTCATGACACTTTGGGCCAGTTGATCTTGTGTTGTGGGAGGCACTGGAGGATGTTCAGCAGCCTTCTTGGCCAGGAGCACCTCACTTCACTTGTTCTGTGTGCCATGGCATTCACCTTTCGTCCAAGCACCTCAGGAGGCGGAAGCAGAAGGGTTTCTTGAACCCACTTCAGCTTGGATAACAAAGCGAGACCTTGTTTCAACAACAAAAGCATTTCTAGAGGACTAGTGCTCCTGGTCCAAAGCCATTGTTTTAGAGCTTGCCCTTGTAACCACCGCATTATTCAGTCTTCCCAGAAAGGATTCAGAGTGATAAGTCCAGATTTCCACTGGAAACAGAGGACAGATGCCAAGACTATCTGGGATGACGGAGAAGAGAAATCACCTTAGAGAAGATGTTGTTTGAGTAGAATTTTGAAGGCACAGAGCTGGGCATTAGAAATGGGTGAATTTGCAGAATAGAATCACCCCTGTGCACGGAAGCACCGGAAGCTCGAGAAAACAAGGCAGGTGTAGGGGATGGAAGAAAACTTGCCGAGGGGCTGGGGAGATGGCTTAGCGGTTAAGACGCCTGCCTCCTAAGCCTAAAAATGCCCGTTCGAATCTCCAGGTCCCACTTTTGGCCAGATGCAAGGTGACGCAAGGGTGCAATGCCGCACTTGCCCACAGGGGGCGCATGCATTTGGAGTTTGTTCACAACAGCTGAGAGGCTGCTGGCATGCCCATTCTCTCTCTCTCTCTCTGTCTCCAAAAATAAAATTTAAAAAAGAAAAGAAAACTTGCCAAGGACACTTCTTCCTGTCTACTGCTGCTTTCTTATTTCTTCCTTTCAAGCAGCAAGCCAGGTTCTGAGCACTATGTCACTCTTACTTAAAACCAGGGTTATGTGATGGTAACAAACATCCCTACTGTCAGCTACTAACAGTCACAAAGCTTAATTGCCTGCTCATGATGCACACCTGATCTGAGTATGGTCTCGGTCACCTGTTGCCCTTAACTGATGCCCTGGGCTGATGATGCGGACCACCATGGCAAAGTGAATCAGCGTGGCATGTTGTGTACCAAGCTGTAAAGCTGCAAGCCTGGAGGAGAAACGTTTCACTTCGGCTCGCATGAGATGGTCAAACAAGTCTCATGACCTCACCAGATTTGGAGGGGTCAGGGAGTAGAGCCCTAGCACATGCCCAGTAGAAGAACTCGAAACATACAAAGGGCAGCATTGATGTCTACCAAGATGTTAAAGAGCTGCTGGGAGTATAGCTCAGTAGAAGATGTTAAAGACCCACACCTGGCACCAGGTAAGCATACAGGATTCCTTGTTCCCTCACAGCAGTTCCGCGCTTGGATTTAAAGAGCGTCATTTTGCAAAACTCAGTGACAAACTGTCAAACAAAATAAAAAAAGGGGGGGGGGCTGGAGAGCTGGCTCTGTGATTAAAGGAGCTTGCTTACACAGCCTGATGCCCTGGGGTTCAGTTCCCCAGTACCTACGAAAAGCCAGATGCATAAAGTGACACATGCACCTGGAGTTCGTCTGCAGTGGCAGAAGGCCCTGGCACTCCCATACTGATCTTCCTCTTTCTTTCCCAAATAAATAAATAAATGTTTTAATTTTTATTTATTTATTAGCGACAAAGAGAGGGAGAGGAAAAGAGAGAGAGAGAGAGAGAGAGAGAGTGTGTGTGTGTGTGTATGTGCAAATGAACTCCAGACACATGTGCCACCATGTGCACCTGGCTTATGTGGGACCTGGAGAATTAAACCTGGGTCCTTAGGCTTTGCAGGCAAAGTGCCTTAACCATTAGGCAACCTCTCCAGCCCTAAAATTTTTTTGTTTTTTGTTTTTTGTTTTTTTCGAGGTAGGGTCTCACTCTAGCTCAGGCTGACCAGGAATTCACTATGGATTAAAGATGTGTGCCACCACGCCCGGCCCTAAAATATTTTTAAAGATTTTTTTTTTGTTGTTGGTTTTTTGAGGATAGGGTATCATTCTAGCCTAGGCTGACCTAGAATTCACTATGTATTCTCAGGGCAGCCTTGAATTCACGGTGATCCTTCTATTTCTGCCTCCCAAGTGCTGGGATTAAAGGCGTGTGCCACCACACCTGGCTAAGATTTATTTTTATTTATTTATTATTTATTTATTTATTTGAGAGGGAGAGACAGAGCGAGAGAGAGAGAGAGAGAGAGAGAGTGAGAATGGGCATGCCAGAGCCTCTAACCACTGCAAACATACTCCAGGTGCATGTGCCACCATGGGCATCTGGCTTATGTGGGACCTGGAGAATTGAACCTGGGTCCTTTGGCTTTGCGGGCAGGTGCCTTAAAAACCGCTAAGCCATCTTTCCTGCCCTAAAAATCTTGTTTTAAAATTTTAAATCTTTTTATTTAATTGAGAAAGAGCGAGAAATAAGCAGGTAGAGAGAGAGAGAAAGAGAGAGAATGGGCACGCCAGGACCTCTGGCCACTGCATATGAACTCCAGATGTGTGCGCCCCCTTATACATCTTATGTGGGTCCTGGGGAATAAAACCTGGGTCCTTTGGCTTTGCAGGCAAGCACCTTAACTGCTAAGCCATCTCTCCAGCCCAAAATATTTTTTTTTAAGATGACTTTGATTCCCTAGTACCCATGTAAAGCCAGATGCACAAAGTGACACATGCATCTGGAGTTTGTTTACAGAGGCTAGAGGCCCTGGTGCACCCATTCTCCCCTTCCCTTTCTCTCTCTCTGTCTCTCTCCTTGCAAATAAATAGATAAAATATTTTTAAAAATAAAAAATATATTGTCAAGAGTACAAATAATTCTAATTTTCCGAATAAGTCTGAGAAGGTTCTTGTGGGTTTGGACCATGTTACAGGAATCATTTTTGGAGTTAATGATTTTGGAAGTGGGAGTGGGGGAATTTTTTTTTTAAAGTAAATACAGCCTAGAGATGGCCGATTTTTTGACTAGATAAGTAGCTGTTCTGGACACTGGTAGTTAACATGCAGGATGGCTGTTGATGTGGTAGAGAGGATACTTTTAAAGCCTGGGACGTGTTAGGACACCAGTGTCTTTTGTGAACTCTCGACCTATGGGGCTGTGTCATAGAAGACATGCCACAGTAGTGACTGAGAGGGTTTTAGAAAACCCTAAACCCATTTCTCTCGAGCCATGTGTGTTCTCCTTGTTAGAAACTCCTTTGGGCCAACAACTGTGCCCCAGGCCCTGGGGTGAAAAGATAGGGAGCTGGCTACAGTGGATCTAAAATGGGATGTGACCGGAAACTTGTGGCCAGGGCTTAGTCCTTGTCACCCCTGGCAGAAGGGGTATGGAGGTCTTAGAAAAACAGATAAAAATAGCTGTCACTTGCCACTTCCCTGCCCATGAAAAATTTGTTCCAAACCTGATTCCGCTCAACTGTGGGGTGGTACAGAAGGGGCACTGGCATCCACTCAATGGGTAAACAAAAGCAAGCCGTCTGGAGTTAGGGGAAGGGCCAGGCTAGAGGTATAAAGAGCCCAAAACAGCCAGCTGGGTCCAGGGACTCCTCATCTCGGGGTTGTATCAGAGCTAGCGTGTGTGTGTGTGTTGCAATGAGTGTTTATGTGTGGGAGTGTGCATGTGAGTGCATATATGTGGCATGTATACGTGTATGTATGCATACGTGTTTATGTGTGAACATATCTGTGTAGATATGTGTGTGTATATGTGGGCATGCATATAAGTGTAGTACATGTGTGGTTTGGATGTGTACACATTACACGTGGGTGTGTTTATATGTGTATAAATGTGTGTATGTATTTTTTAAATATTTTATTTATTTTTATTTATTTATTAGAGACAGAAAGGGGGGAGAGAGAGGGAGAGTGAAAATGGGCACACCAGAGCCTCTAGCCACTGCAAAAGAACTCCAGATTGCATGCACCCCCTTGTGTATCTGGCTTACCTGGGGCCTGGAGAAGAACTGGGATCCTTAGGCTTTGCAGGCACACGCGCCTTAACCACTAAGCCATCTCTCCAGCCCAGTGTGTACATATTTTGTATGTACAGTTTTTTTTTATGAGGGTTGTTTTACTCTGAGTATGAGCAGGCCATCATACATCACACAGCAGAAGTTGCTGTGGTGAATCTACAGAATGCTTGGGTTGTAGTCATGGCAATGAAAGAAACAAACCACTATAACAGGGCTGGAGGGATGGCTTCATGGTTAAGGTATTTGCCTGCAGAGCTAAAGGACCCAGGTTCAATTCCCCAGGACCCATGGAAGCCAGGTGCACAAGGTGGCACATGTATCTGGAGTTCATTTGCAGTGGCTGGAGACCCTGGCCACGCCCATTCTCTCTCTCTCTCTCAAATAAATAAATAAATAAATAAATAAATAAATAAATAAATAAATAAAAAAATGAAAGTGAGAGGCAGGGTCCTGACATTCCTGGAGGAGGCTTTGGGCTGCTGGGGCCTGGTGCCCTGGGCTCAGAGAGGGAGTTGCCTTCCAAGTGGCCTCCTTGTGATGGGAGGAAAGGTGGTTAAGCCTGCTGTTGCCCATGCTCTGAGGTTTCCGGAAGACACAGGTGCTATATATAAAACCACACGGTTACCTCTGCCTTGCGAAGTTTCCACTTCCACCCTCTACTCAGTGCACAGACCTGGAGTGGAGGTTGCCTGTGCCTCTTCAGAGGTTGGAGGCCAGGCCGGGGACACTCTCCATGAGAAGAAAACCCTTCCCCTGAAAAGGGCCTGTGCACAACTGGCTTGCGAAGAGGGAGGGCACAGGGATCCAAGAAAATCATGCCCACCTTTCTACCAGACAACTAGTGACACAGAGATGGACTGCCAGGGACCTCAGGAGGGTGCAGCCAGCACTTCTGAGGAATTCTGTCTGGCGTTTGACACCTCCATGACAAATGATCAGAGGGCCAGATGGGTAGGTTAACAGTTAAACTTGCTATAACTTGAAGTCTGCCTGGGCAGTTTTGCCAAATAGATCGTGACTGGCATTTTGGGTAGGACAGGTCTCATTGTGTGGTCACTTAGCCCTTGAGTAACCCACTTGTCACCCCCCCCCCAACATACACTCACCCAACACACATACCTCTCTCTACCTCCCTTCCTCTAGGGTTGGGGGCAGGGAGTGCATTTGGTTAGCATCTGCTGTCAGGAATTAACTTGCTTTGACAAAAGTCTCAAGAGGATGAAAGCTGGACTAGCAGGACTTAGGGAAGAAAACAGGTATCAGATAGGCACCGAAATGTCCTGAACGCTTGCTCGGGGTGTTGGCCTAATATTTTTGGAGTGGTAAACTTCTGTTTTCCATCTTTAGTGAATTTGAGATCCTTTGTACTTTTTATTTTGTTTCTGTTCTCTCCTCATCTCAGCACGACTCTCTCTGGCCTCGCCTTCATGGGGGTGTGAAGGTGCTGCTCCCCAGGCCTCATGCTCACAGAGGGCTCACAGAGGGGAATGAAGGCTCTGTATTCGCTGTCAGAAACTTTCTTAATAGTCTTTTTGAGTCTGTGCTTCATAAGTGAAGTCTTATGGGACAATGAAAAATGATCCTTCCAGGCTGGGGACCTGTCTGTCCTCCTTCTCTCTGTCTCCAGTCACTGCTGACACTTTGACCTCATCGGGGGCTTAGACAAGGGGTTAGGGAAGGACATTGTCAGGGCTCTTAGTGTCCCAAGATAGGTGTGGTGGCCATCCCCACCCCAGGCTGGCAATTTGGTGGGCTGAGCTTTCAGCTCACTCCAGATCCAAATACCAAGCATATCTGGGTGTGGAGGTATGATGGTGTTGGGTGCCACCCGTCCCATGGCTGGTCAGTGGATTGTGGAAACTGCTGTCCTAAATGGGCACTTGATGGGAAGGGAACTGTATGGACACCCTGAATCACTCAGGGCTCTACCCTGGGACCCGTGAGGATCTGCACTCACTGGAGAGCCTCCTGGTGTTCCAGGGAGCATGCCATCAAAGAGCATATAAAAAATTTCTCTTGCTTCCTTATTGGTGTGTGTGTGTGTGTGTGTGTGTGTGTGTGTGTACATGTGTGTATGTAGAGGTCAGAGGACAACTTAGGTTGTCAGTGTTGGCCATCCCCCTTGTTGGAGACAGGGCGGCTCATTGTTCACTGCTGAGTCGGTTGGGCTAGCTAACCCTGGAAGCTTCTGGAGGGATGTCTCTGTTTCTGCCTCTCTTTTCACCATAAGTGCACTGGCACTCTAGACGCCCGTGGGAGTGTGTGGCTTTATGTGAGTTCTGGGGATGCGAGCTGAGGCACCGAATTTGTGTAGCAAGTGCTTTATTCACTGAACCCCCTCCCCAGTGCCCACCTCCTGCTCCTTGATTAAGAGGTAGTGCATCTTCTCTGGGCACGAGGCCCCCCTGCAAGTTACATAGCCAGCCCTGTTGACTTCCGCCTTGCTTGCAACTTCTGTTTGGTTTTCCTCTCCTGTTTCTAGAAGGAAAAAGAAAAAGACAAGAAGCCATCATGTAAAGGAATCGCTGCAAACACAGGCCATTGCATTTGTTGTCCTCTTTCTGTTCTTCTGCAGGTCACGGAGACCAGCTCCACCCAAAACATCAAAACTTAGCAAATGGGGGGGAGAGGAGACAGATTCAGCTGTCACTGGGGTGTGACTTGGTTTTGTGGCTAGTTGGTTGTGAATCTTCCTGTCAAGGAGCTATTTCTTCGTAAATACTTACTGTGTCCCCAGTTCTGGGCTTAGTACTAGCCCCGGGCAGGACATATTAGGGATGTAAGACTCCTGGGAACATTAAAGAGAGGTTCCAGGAAATGAGGCTTTGTGCTCTGTAAGCTTTATGGAAGGGGGTGTTTACTAGCCCAGGCAAACAGTGATGCACCAAGCAAGTTAAATATTGTCCCTCACCCCAAGGGGATCATGCTGTAGAACATGGCCTGATGGAGAAAAGACTGAGGACAACTTGACCACAGATAAGGTAATTCTATAGACAGTTGCCATGAGCCCCAGGCTCTGCTCACTGCCACTTCCTATTCTTGGTCCAGAATCCTGAGTGTTTCCTACTAAACAGAGTCGGCTTAGAAAATCCTACTTCATCTGAGGAGCTCTTGCGGGAAGAGGAAGGCTATTGGGAGCCATTGTACTCCATCCATCCTCCGCCCCCAGGGTTCCTCCCACAGCCTGCTGCATAGTTTCCAAACCTCTCAAGACCACTTAAGACCATGGTGACTCTCTCCACACCCTTACATTTTAAGTGCTGCCACTTTTTGTTACTATAAAATGCACCCCAGACATTCCTAGATCCATGAGAGACCTCAAGAAGCCAGACACCGGCTGGCCTCCTACAGCCTGGCCAGGCACACCCATAGCAATCCAGACAGCCTCCGGGCCAACTGGGCTGGGGGAGGTGGTCAGTCTCTGTGTCTGGTGTTAGCCTGGTGGGTGGTGGAAGTAGTGCTGGGAAGCTATTTGTTGTTTATCTGAAATTGAAGTGGAACTGGGCATACTGTACTTTTGTGGCAGTTTGACCAGAGGGGGGTGGCGGGGTACTTCTGTCACCGATTTGATGAAGTAGGTGCGTCTAGAAACAGCAAACATCATGGTCCAGAGTGCTCTGGAGGTCCCTCTGGGAAGGAGCAGACATGAAGACTCCATTGTCAATGCTGCCACCTGCTTGCTGTACTGTATGGTGGTGTCCTCAGGCCTGAGCATAGCTCCTGGACATGTTGGAGTGGGCACACAGGGTCTTCTCTTCCTCTACCTCTCAGACTTTCTCCCTCAGAGGGACATAATGAATGTCCTGGTGCAGCTTGGGCCCGCCAGGCCTCCCTCAGAAGGTTGCTCCTGCTTCTGATCCCTTTCTCATTAATGGCAAGCTGCGACTCTCCTGCCTCAAAGAATACAGAAAATGTATCATCTCATCTTAATTAGCAGATCCCAGCTCGGCAGCTATAGCATCGGTTGACTCTCTAGTGAAGCAGGGTTCTCAGATCTGCATCCTTCACATCTCTGTCCCTTCCCCACAGCAGGTTGCTTTGTCTTGCAGGGGTCCCAGGATGGCTGCTGTAGGTCCTGGTGTCCGGTGGGGACATGGTGACATCCCATGGAGGAAAAAGAGATGGCTCTGGCGGGTGTAAACCCAGAACATCTTCCAGTAGACGCCTCTACATATCATTGAGCAGCACGTGTCACACACGTGTGCCTGAGTGACAGTAGTTTCTTAAACAACCACAGTGTGTCTCTGGAGTGGCTTCCTAGTGCTGAGTCCCTCACAGGGAGACAGGGATGTCTAGAGGAAGTCAGGTTCTTCGCATCATGGCCTACTTCATTCGACAAAGGCTCTGAGGCGTGTTGTTTCTTTGTGCTTCTCTTTTGTTTTAACACAATGTATAAAGATGGAAGAGAAAGACACTCACGAGCCATGACGAGATGAATGATTTCAGTCATTCTGTTCACATTTGAGTGTATGATAAACTACCTAATTTTAATTCTAATCTGTAGTAGGTCTCTCTACCCCGCCTCTTCTTTGTGGTTTTGAGACAGATTCTCCCTATGCAGACTGGCCTCTGCTTCCTGGACGGTGAGATTGCAGGCAGATGCCACCACACCGGCTTTTATTTTAATATCATTTCATATTTCCCTTATATATATATTTTTAATTTTATTTATTTTTAAAAATATTTTTATTTATTTATTTGCAAGCAGAGAGAGAGAGGAGACAGAATGGAAGCCGGGCATGGTGGCGCATGCCTTGAATCCCAGCACTTGGGAGGCAGAGGTAGGAGGATCGCCATGAGTTCGAGGCCACCCGAGACTACATAGTTAATTCCAGGTCAGCCTGGACCAGAGGTAACCCTACCTCAAAAAAAAAAATAAAATAAAAAGAGAGAGAGAGAGAGAGAGAATGGGCGTGCCAGGGCATCCAGCCACTGCAAACGAACTCCAGACACATGCGCCCCCTTGTGCATCTGGCTTACGTGGGTCCTGGGGAATCGAACCTGGCTCCTTTGGCTTCATAGGCAAGCGCCTTAACTGCTAAACCATCTCTCCAACCCCAATTTTATTTATTTTTAGAGAGAAAGAGAAAGGCAGATAGAGAGAGAATGGGCATGCCAAGGCCTCTAACAACTGCAAACGAACTCCAGATGCATGCACCACCTTGTGCTTATCTGGCTTATGTGAGTATTGGGGAATTGAACCTGACATAATGACACTCTAGGAGCCCATGGTGATCAATTGCAATCTAATGTCTCATCTCAGCTTTGAACCGCTGGCATTGTTCTTCTTTTACCTAGTAGTTCCGTTGTTTGTGGCAGTGGTCATTATATGCTAAAAGCATGTTGATAAAAATTATCCTTAGCCTGGTGTGGTAGCACAAGCCTTTAATCCCAGCACTTGAGAGGCAGAGGTAAAAGGCTCACCATGAGTTCAAGGCCACCCTGAGACTACATAGTGAATTCCAGGTCAGCCTGGGCTAGAGCAAGACCCTACTTCTAAAAACAAACAAACAAAAATTTATCCTTTTTTTTTCCCCCTTTCACTTTAGTTACTTCCTTGAGCAATGTTCCCTTGAGGGTAGTGTGGGGGTCAAAGGGCAAGAGAAAGTGTGGCTTGTTTGCTTCATTTTCCCACACTATTGCCTGGAAAGGCTGAAAACGAACCAACTACAGGGTTATCTACAAAGTCTAAATAGTGCCTTTTCTCTACCACCGGTTCTTTTTCATGTTCTTTTATTTTTTATTTATTTACAAGCAGAGAGACCAAGAGAAAAGGTGGGGGGGAGAGTGGACAGGCAGGCCCTCTAGCCACTGCAAAAGAACTCCAGACACATGTGCCACTTTGTGCATCTGGCTTTACGTGGGCACTGGGGAATCAAACCAGGGTTGTTGGGCTGTATAGGCAAAGACCTTAAGCACTGAGCCATCCCTCCAGCCTCATTATTGTTTTTGAGACAGGGTGTCCTTTTATACCTCAAATTGACCTCAACTTTGAGATCTTTCTCCCTTAGCCTCCCCAGTGCTGGGATTGCAGACATGTGCCACCACACCGGTTTCTACCACTGTGTTTTACTTGTTCTTTGGGATTGCCTACTTGTCCTTTCTATTCTGAAGTTATAATCTTCCCATTTCCTTGTACTGATGGCCTTTACTTATGCACGTGTAAACTGCCCGTTTACCCCTATGGCACAGCCACTGACCACATGCTGATAGCAGTTTTTATATAGTAAGTTATCAGTTATGCTATTTACAGATATTTTTCCATCCCATGGCAATCTCTGAATATTGTACTTCATTTTGTAACAGAGGTTTTTTTTTCTAATTTTATTTTTATTTATTTATGTACTTTGAGAGCGAGAATGGGCGCACCAGGGCCTCTAGCCACTGCAAATAAACTCTAGATGCATGTGCCACCATGTGCATCTGGCTTACGTGGGTTCTGGAGAATCGAACCTGGGTCCTTAGGCTTTGCAGGCAAATGCCTTAACCGCTAAGCCATCGCTCCAGTCCCACAACAGAGTTCTTACTGTGAATTTTCTCTTGTGAAATTGTTCCTAACTGGCCAGCCTGGAAATGGAGATCACCTAGGTAATGGCTTTAATTGATTTTTTTTTTTTTCTTATTTGAACAGCTTTTGTGATGGGTCCTTGGAGCATGGAATAGTGCCTCACCCTGTAAAGATGGGACTTTTTGGAAACTTTTTTTTAAAAAATATTTTTTATTTATCTATTTATTTGTTTAAGGGAGAGAAAGAGGCAGAGAGAGAGGAAATGGGCACACTAGGGTCTCCAGCCACTGTAAATGAACTCCGGATGCATGTGCTACCTAGTGAATCTGGCTTATGTGGGACCTGGGGAATCGAACCAGGATCCTTTGGTTTTGTAGGCAAACACCTTACCACTAAGCCATCTCTCCAGTCCCTGGAAACTCTTTTTCAAGCCCCCATTGGCAATTTGGCTGAGAGCTGGTGCCTGGATGCTAGCTGGCTGCTGGCCATTTTCAGCCACCCCAGTCACCTGGCCATCTGTCTACTTGGGCTACAGTGTGGCGACTGACACACCCAGGCCCGGAAAGCCAGACAGAGTGGCGGCTGGAAACTTCACGGAATCCTTGTAATTAGAAATGGAAAAGGCCCTTTGGCTTGTGCGGTGTCCTCCTCCCTCCTCCCACGGGCCCAAACCAGCTTTAGAGGGTGACATATAATTTACCTTGTCACCTGAAGCACTCAATTGACTTTTCTAGGTCTGATCTGTGAAATCTAGGAGGTAGACCTCAATTGCCTTTGGATCTAGTGCCATTTTGGAATGCGAGTGAAAGCTGGGCACTCTGTTCCTGGAGGAAAGGCGCATTTCATAGGCCATTCTGACTTCTAGGATATTTTTAAGCGAGATGCCTGTCTCCATCCTAGTTTGAAGGTGTAGAACCAAAGATTTGTTGTTCTCTGATGTTCCTGTCAGCTTAGAAAACAGACATTCAAGAAGGTTTCCCGTCAAGGAACCCAGGGATGGAAGTGGGCAAAAGGGTATCTCCTTTCCTGAACTTGGAGGAAACCACCACCAGTCCAAGGGATTTCACTGTCAGGTATTTTTACCTATTGTTTTATTGTTTACTTTAAAAAAAAAGATTTATTTTTATTTATTTATAAGAGTGAGAGAGAATAGGTACACCAGGGCCTCCAGCCACTGCAAACGAACTCCAGACGCATGCGCCACCATGTACATCTAGCTTATGTGGGACCTGGAGAATTGAACCTGGGTCGTTAGGCTTCATAGGCATGCACCTTAACTGGTAAGCCATCTCTCTAGTCCTTATTATTTACTTTTGTTCTTTTATTTTTTGGTCTTTTTAAAAATATATTTTATTTATTTATTTAAGAGAGAGAAAGAGATAGCTAGAGAGAAATTGGGTGTGCCAGGGCCTCCAGCCACTGCAAACAAACTCCAGATGCGTGCACCACCTTGTGCATCTGGTTTACATGGGTCCTGGTGAATCGAACTTGGGTCCTTAGGCTTCGCAGGCAAGCACCTTAACTGCTAAGCCATCTCTCCAGCCCTGTTCTTTTATTTATTTAGTTAGTTAGTTTTTTTCAAGGTAGGGTCTCACTGTAGCCCAGGCTGACCTGGAATTCACGATGTAGTCTCAGGGTGGTCTTGAACTCATGGTTTGTCTCCAGAGTGCTGGGATTAAAGGCATGCGCTACCACGCCCAGCTGTTCTTTTATTTGTATCATGGATTTTACTCGACTTGGTAATATTATGTTCTTTTCCTTCATCTTACTCGTTTTCAATTTTCCATTGTCTTTCACTGACACTGGACACTTGCTAGGTTTGTGGAGTGGAGATGGACTTGGCGAGCTCTCTGCCCTTCACATCGTAGGAAGAACATCTCCTCCCGACAACTTCCATCAATGAGCTCAGCTTGCTCTCAGCCTCCTCTTCAAAGCCTTTTAGCAGCTTAAAACAAGAAGGAACAGCTGGTTAGATTGATGTTTGTGTGAGCAGACGAGGGCTTGAGAGTCAGACCTGAGAAAACTTCCTTCCCATTGGTCCAGAGCTTTGTTCCCAGTACTCTGGCCTTGCTTGTTTAAGAAACTGTGCTTTAGTTCCCAAAGTTTGTAATTCCTCAAGCGGCCAGTCTGACAGGGAGTCCTGAAGCATGACTTCATCAGCAAAGATCTGCTCTCAGAGGCGGGGAGGAAAGGAGCAGTGTAAGCTGATACCACCGCAGGGCAGCCTCCAGCTGTGTAGGCCAGCCTGCCTCTTGGAGCTGGAAAGAGACCGGTACAGACCAGAATCCTTCTCTAGGGAGGCTCCAGCTTGCAGAGATGTGCGCCTCTGTGTGTGTGTCCGCAGGCATTTTTGCATCTGTGAGTTTGGCCCAGGAAGTTGGCAGTGCGTGGGGCAGAAGGAATCAGAATCTTTAACTCCACTTTTGTGTCTGTGAAATTTTTTTCCCTCCCTTGGGCCACCAGAATGTGTCTGGAAAATGTGGGATTTGTGCTAAAGGAATTAGCTCTTAAATATTGATGAAATTTTAGGATGACGTTGCTCTGTAAGAGAGGGGCCTTGAATGTGAGGAGTCACACACAGTCACTGACCTTAAACTTTTCTTACATTCTCTGGCCTACCATTGTTACTGATCTTGTCCTTATTTGCTACCTGTCCTGGAATTCATCTTTGAACATTGTAACACTTCTGGACAGCAAGAGCAACCATTTGATTATGTTTACTTTCACACTTATGCCAATAATTCTGAGTTTTATAAGGAGTTTGTACCATGATGCAAAGGAACGTTAGCCGGGTGTGGTGGCGCACACCTTTAATTCCAGCACTTGGGAGGCACAGGTAGACTGATCACTGTGAGTACAAGGCCATCCTGAGACTGCATTGTGAATTCCAGGTCAGCCTGAGCTACAGTGAAACCCTACCTCAAAAAACCAAAATAAATAAATAAATAATAAAACTTTCTGGGATGGAAAGATGGCTCAGTGGTTAAGGCTCTTGCCTGCAAAGCCTAATGACCTGGGTTCGAGTCCCCAGTACCCATGTAAAGCCAGCTGCACAAAGTGGTACATGCATTTGGAGTATGTTTGCAGTGGGTATAGGCCCTGATGAGCCCATTCTCCCTCTCTCTGCTTGCAAATAAATGAAAATAAATAAAAAAAGATAAAAAGAAAATTCGCAGGGCGTGGTGGCACACACCTTTAATCCCAGCACTTGGGAGGCAGAGGTAGGAGGATCACCATAAATTCAAGGACACCCTGAGACTACAGAGTGAATTCCAGGTTAGCCTGAGCTAGAGTGAGACCCTACCTTGAAAAAGAAGGAGGAGAAGGAGAAGGAGAAAGAAGGAGGAGAAGAAGGAGGAGGAGGAGGAAAAGGAGAAGAAGAAGAAGGGGAGGAGGAGGAGGAGAAAAAGAAGAAGAAGAAGGGGAGGAGGAGGAGAAAAGAAAATTCATTCCATCTCAAAATTTTATGTAAACCTGAGGCAGGGTGAGTATAGGTTCTCTTATCTGCTACGCAGACCGAAGCTGCTTCCTCTTAGACTGGGGTATAACAATGTGGAGTGTCCATCACTTACTGTTTAAGAAGCTGTGACCTCTGAGAAAAGGCTTGGCGGTCAGCTTGCCAGAATGATGCACTGCTTTGTCTCAAGCCACTGTAAACCTTCTTTCCCCATGTTATTTTTATCTCCAGAGTTTTGGTCACATTCTGCTCATTTCCCTAGTGAGAAAATGTAATCCCTAGGAAAATGATTGTCATCGTTGCCTTTTCAACTTTTCATAGTGAGCCAGGAAAGAGATAAGCTAGTCTCTTGTCCAGTTTCATACCTCTTTGTCAGCGAAATTCTCACTAGGGTGTATACAAGAAATTCTCAGTAACTAATTATGTTGGCTGTAGCTAGTCTAGATTATATAATGTTTTTAAAAGATAAGTCATGTTAGTACTTTCATGGTCATGTATAATTACATTAGAGATCAAACTTAATAAGTTAACAATTTGTATTTTATGGCATGCTAAAGATTCTGAAGAGCCTGGCATGGTGGCACACGCCTTTAATCCCAGCACTCAGGAGGGCAGAGGTAGAAGAATTGCCGTGAGTTCAAGGCCACCCTGAGACTACATAGTGAGTTCCAGGTCAGCCTGGGCTAGTGAGACCCTACCTCAAAAAACCACACACACACACACACAAAAAAAAAAAGATTCTGAAATGTTTGTACTATTAATGTTTACATTAATTAATGTAGTGGCCCCTTTTGCATCTTGCAAAGGTAAATTGAATTCAGTTTTAACCGGAGTTCTCAAGTTCTCCAGAAATCTAAACAAATAGTACTTAACCTATGCTCTTTGCAAGCTGTTGGTGGACTTGGACACAGTGGATCCCTAAGAAATGAAACAGATTTTTAAAAAATTGGTCCTTGTACAAAATCATCCAGGAGTGGGACCTCAAACTATTGCTTCTGGGGGTTTAGAGGGCTTAGAGAAGATTTGAGAGTCCCCGGACTTTTAGGTCTCACAAAAACCCTATCAAAAGTCAGTGGCTCACATCTGCAATGATTCGTCTTAGCCCTTGGTAGGTGAGGCTGTGCGTGGCCGGGGGTGGGCTTTGGGGGGAGATTGGCTCAACAGTTAAAGGCACTTGTTTGCAAAGCCTGATGGCTTGGGTTCGATTCCCCAGTACCCACATAAAGTCAGATGCACAAAGTGGCACAGGCATCTGGAGTTTGCAGTGGCAGGAGGCCCTAGTGGACCTATTCTCTCTCTCCCTCTTCCTGTTCCTCCTTGCAAATAAATAGAAACTTTTTTTAAAAAAGAAGTGAACCGGGCTAGAGAGATGCCTTAGCGGTTAAGGCGTTTGCCTGCAAAGCGAAAGGACCCCGGTTCGATTCTCCAAGACCCACGTAAGCCAGGTGTACAAGGGGGCGCATGCATCTGGAGTTTGTTTGCAGTGGCTGGATGTCCTGGGGCACCCATTCTCTATCTCTTTCTCTCTCAAATAAATAAATTAAATTAAATAAAAAAAAAAAAAAACAAAACAAAACAAAACAAAACAAAACAAAACAAAACAAAACAAAACAAAACAGTGAGATTGTGACTCAGTGGTACAAGTGCTAGCTGACATGCACAAGGTCCTGCCGCCAATCCCGTTCTCCCAGCACTAGATAGGATAGATGGCTGCCACCACGAGGTGCTGGAGTAACTAGAGAACTCGCGCACCCAGCGTGCCGGGCCAGCCCCCTGTTGCCTGGGTAACGGGCCTCCGTCACGTGACCAGAGCCGCCGAGGAGCATGCTGGGAGGCGGCGCCGCGGGGAGGAGTCCGGCCTTGCACTGGGCTTGGGGCGGTCGGTTCTCTCAGCTGTCTTTAAAGATGCACCTGCGAGTTGTAAATACGAACAGAGAATCACAGCCCCGGGAAGGACGCCTGTGGTTTGGGGAAGCCCAGCACCTTACCTTGGGCGCTGACACTCCACCCTTCTAATGCGTGGAATCCAGAGTGCCATAAGATTCTCTAGCAATTTCTGCATTTTTTTTTTTTTTACCCACTCTTCATCCACTCAGACATTCCCCCTTTTCCCTCATAATCACTTTCTCTCACTTAAACATACACACTTAGCCCTTGGCAAGCGAAGTGGAATCTCGGGTCCTTGTTATAGCTCAGTGTTTAAGCTGCTGAAACACAGGGCATATTTGATTTAGATATTTTACTGTTAAGAAAATAAACCACCTCCTGCAGTTACACCAGCCACCTCAGGTGGTTTTTTTTTTTTTTTCTTGCATAGAGTCAATGAAGATTATTAAAAAGTAGAAAGGAGCCGGGCGTGGTGGTGCACATCTTTAATCCCAGCACTCCGGAGGCAGAGGTAGGAGGATTGCTGCAAGTTCAAGGCCACTCTGAGACTAGTGAATTGCAAGTCAGCCTGAGCTAGAGTGAGATCCTACCTCGAAAAAAAAAAGCAAAGAAAGGAATAAAACTTCAATTTTCTAGTTCCTTGAGGTTGAACTGAACTGGAGCAAGAAACATATGAACCAAAATTACCACTGGAGGGGGACAAAGAAACTACTGTTGGATGCAGCAACTGTTGGGGGCTGTTGATGGACATTCCTTCAACTTAGTCTTGGCACACTGTCAGGTTGTCCAGTTCTGACTAGTCCTGAAAGGTTTTAGAGTGACAGTGGAGAAGAACATGTGGACAGGTCCTCATTACCGTGTGCTAGGTAAGTTCACTGGTTTCTTGGAGCCAGATGATTAAATTAAATAGCATGGGCTGGAGAGATGGCTTAGTGGTTAAGGCATGTGCCTGCAAAGCCAAAGGACCTAGGTTCGACTCCCCATACCCAAATATAGGTGGCACATGCATCTGGAGTTCGTTTGCCATAGCTGGAGGCCCTGGTGTGCCCATTCTCTCTCTCTTTCAAATAAATAAATAAATAAAAATTAATTATTAAATAAATGGTATGATGTATTAAGTGATTGAATTAGATCTAGGCCCTTACTATGCCAAGTTGAGACATAATGAGGCCCTAAGAAGAGTGTGGGCAGCCCAGTGGAAGGGAATCTTTTCTGAATCGCACCATGCAATAGGGTCAGCCCCAAGCTGATCTCTCTTTGTGGGGGAGTCGTTGCCCCACTGAACAGGTACCAAATGTCACCTCCTTGACTCTGTTCCATGTTGTAGCCAAACATTTGCTGCCTTTCTGGGTCCCCTCTCAGTACACGCATGGGTCTTAGGTCAAGACGGAAGGGAGACGCTGGTGAGCAGGAGATGGCTGTTGGTGCCTGCTGTTCTGTAGGATTTAGGAGTGTGCTGAGGTGGCATGGTATGGCAGAGGAGTCAGAAAAGAATCAGTTGCTTGGTGAGATGAGGCATCTGATCACAGACCGGTGAGCTAATGAGTATTCCTGTGGTGTGCATGCTCTTTTCAAACTTGGTCAGTGGGCTTTTCCCAGTCTTCCCTGCTGCAATGACAGTTTGTTCTGAGCTCTGTGGACTTTTGAAGTGTAAGAGTTGAGATTCTTAAAGAACATATGGTTGGGTGTGGTGCACACCTTTAATCCCAGCACTAGGGAGGCAGAGGTAGGAGTATCACCCTGAGATTACATGGTGAACTCCAGGTCAGCCTCAGCTGGACTGAGACCCTACCTCGAAAAAGAAAAAAAAAAAAAAAACATAGGAAAAGCCAATGTTTTTTGAGGTAGGGTCTCACTCTAGCGCAGGCTGACCTGGAATTCATTATGTAGTCTCAGGGTGGCCTTGAACTCAAGGTGATCCTCCTACCTTTGCCTCCCGAGTGCTGGGATGAAAGGAATGTGCCACCACTCCCGGCTCAAAAGCCAATATTTTGAAGCAGGGCTGTTAGCGGGAAACTAGGGCATGCAGAGCCTTACAGGCATTCTGTTGGGGTTTCACTCTAGAGTCTGTAGACATGTTACTCCTTCCAGAAGTGGGAGTTTAGCCTTATACAGTATAGCATCTCAACACAGCTCACACAGTCTTCTGGCTGGCTTCTGATCAGAGCACTAAAAACATTTGAGGTTCTTCAGGAGGGGCTGCCATGCGCAGTCAACCTTATTGGACAGCTGGGACATGAGAGAATTTTGTCAGTGCCCATGTTCACACGAACAGCTTCAGACTGCCTGCTTGCAGTTTACCAGTCAGTAATGCCCTGCATGAAAAAAATCAGAGCTAAGAGGGAAAATTGCAAGTGAGGCTGCAGCAGGCCTGCACATTTCTTTGGAAGTGCTTGTTTCTTTTTCATTCTATTCCTTTCTTGCTTCAGTTCTGTCCAGATCCCCCATCCATCTTACTTCACTCAGGTTAGTGAGGCTCAAGCCTGTATCCGGAAGTCAGGCAGTTCACCTCTGGGAAGAAGTCAGAGGCCGAGTTTCCATCCCAGCCTGGCCAACCACTACAGTGCATTTTAGGCAAGATATTTACCTTCTGTGAAAACTCTTCCCATGTTGAGTTTGTGTAGGATCTGGATGATTGCTGGGATTAAAGGCGTGCGCCTCCACGTCCAGCTTCTTTTTTATTATTACAATATTTTATTTTTAAGGCGTGGTGATACACCCCAGCACTTGGGAGGCAGAGGTAGGAGGCTCGCCATGAGTTCGAGGCCACCCTGAGACTACATAGCGAATTCCAGGTCAGCCTGGGCTAAAGTGAGACCCTGCCTAAAAAAAAGAAAGAAAGAATGAAAGGAAGAAAGAAGGAAAACAAATAAAAACTATTTTATTTTTATTTATTTGAGAGAGAGAAAAACACATGCCAGGGCCTGTAGCTATTGCAAACAAACTCCAGTTGCATGGGCCACCTTGTGCATCTGGTTTTATGTGGGTACTGAGGGACCAAACCTGGGTCCTTTAGCTTTGCAGGCAATAGTGTTTCCCTGTAGCCCAAGCTGACCTGGAATTCACTATGTAGTCTCAGGGTGATCCTCCTACCTCTGCTTCCCGAGTGCTGGGATTAAAGATGTGTGCCACCATGCCCAGTGAGAGTCAGACTTAATGGCTCCATGTGCCTCTAAGATAGGTGGCTGGGTAAGGGTATCTTTGCTGTCAGCAACTGGGGAGAGAACAGGTGCTGCAGAGAGACCCCTCTCCCCCTCCACACCTTTTCCAAGGCAATCCTGTGGGCCACAGCCTGAGCAGCACCCGCCCTGCCCTTCCTTTCTCTGTCACAGTTACTGCTGTGACCAAGGAACTGCTGCTTCAGCCATCCTGCCAACTAAACAAATGGCCACTGAGTACTTT
Organism: Orientallactaga sibirica; assembly: GCA_036365145.1. Lineage (NCBI taxonomy): Eukaryota > Metazoa > Chordata > Mammalia > Rodentia > Dipodidae > Orientallactaga > Orientallactaga sibirica. The sequence goes on along the minus strand of JAEOAD010000035.1, from coordinate 9,808,387 downwards.
CCTTTTGGCTGAGCCCATCCCCTCCTCCTTGGCCCAACAGGCCCTTATTGTCAGTATGCTAGAAAGCCAGGACTGTTTCCTTATGGGTGGTGTGGGGGTGAGAGGAGGCCAGAGGGCCACAGAGAGTTCAAGGCCCCAGAGAAACGGCATTGTCCTTCCTCAGCAGCTCTTCCCTGGGCCGTAGTCGTTGTGTCTGGGAGAGACTCGTTAGATTTTGGTTTTCCCCGCCCTCCCCCCCCAATTCAGCTCTCATAATTTTCAGCAAGTAGGAACTATAGGTTGGAGAGAGTCCAGCCTGAGAGATGCGTGGAGTAGCAGCACTGGCCCTGCCCAGGGCTCTTCCTGGAGCCCCCGCACACCTGTGAGTATGCAGGGAGAATGGCCAGTGGGATGAGGAGCCTGCGGGGTTGGGAGTGGGTGGCTGATCCGGGATGCCAGGGCCTCTGTCTGTCATGTCTGTCTTCTTCCTGCGCTGACTTCTGGCAGTCACTACCTGATTTTTGCCCTTCTGGCCTCTCACAACCCATTCATGTTATTTTTTTTTTAATTTTTAATTTTTAGTTTTTTTTTTTTTTAATTGACAACTTCCTTAATTGTGGACAATATCCCACGGTACTTCCCTTCCCTCCCCCCCCCCATTCACTTTGCCCTTTGAAACTCCACTCTCCATCATATCCATTCATGTTATTGAACAATGCTGTCACCTTGGACCCTTCCAGAAAAGGTTTAGCTCTGCGTTTGAGGGATGAAAGGAAAGTGGGGCTAGCGCTTCCCAGCCTTAGGGTTCCAGCCCCTCCTCCAACCTCAGAGCACCATCCCCTAAGGGATGTGTCTCCCCCCTGGGCAGCAAGCCTCCTAAACTTGCCTTCTGACCCTTCAGCTCAGTGCTTTTCAGTTTGGGAATGAGCTGCTGCTTTAGAGATCCTAAAGAGTCATCAACAGAAATTTCTTAAACTCCTGTTCTGTACGGAGACAAACCAAACAGAGCTGTCTTTAAAGAGCTGTCCGGTTTGGGTGATTCCCCTGGCCCCTTGAGAGTTAAAGGCATGACATTTAGGTGACAGAAAACAAGATTGAACCAGTTGGGCAGACAAGGCCAGAACTGCCTTTCAACCCACAGTGCTGTTCTACCCTGGGGCAGCGTCTGCCTGTCTGGACAGCACTGTGGGCAACCCTGCCTCTGGATGTAGTAGTTCTGGGCCTTCTAGCAGCCAGCTATCTATGGCCATGACCAAGTCTGCACCAGGAGAGCTTGGCTGCTCCTGGGGACCACTTAACATCCAGAAGTGAGGGGCATGCCTGTCAGGCAAGGCCAGGGAACTGTGGCATTCCTGGGGCAGCTTTTTTGGGCACAGTTGTGGGCTCTGTACTCAGACAACTAAAACATATTTTCCATCTATCTATCATCTATCTATCTATCTATCTATCTATCTATCTATCTATCTATCATCTAGATACCTAGATATCTATCAAAAAACCATCAATCAATCATCTATCTATCTAAATATCTGTCTATCATCAATCTTTTTCTCCCTCTCCCTCCTCTCTCTCTCTTAAGCTCCAACAGGCAAGTGAGAGAAAGTGACTGCAGAGCTCATCGGAGAATCTCATAATGAGGAGTGCTCAGACTTAGCTTGCCCCTGAGTACAAGTGGCCCGTCATCACTGATGGCGTGAGAGACAGGCGGGCCCAGAGAGATCTTTCCCTGGCTTCAGGCGCCCCTCCCATCATTCCAGGAGTGAGTTTAAGGGAATGAGGTCCCTTGTTGCTGATGCAGAGGAGTCATACCTGCTTCAAAGTGTCCCTATCCTCCCAGTAGGGTGCTTCAGGGGAGGTGGATCACAACACCTCCTGCTGTTGCCCAGGGCCCAGCTCCAAAAAGGTTGGGCTTTAGGAAGAGTGATGAGACACTGAAGTATTCCGAGCCCTGTTGGGGAAGAAGTTCAGTTGGTAGAGTGTTTGCATAGCATGCACAAAGCCTGAGGCGTGATCTTCAGCACAGCATAAACCATACGTGGTAGTGCCTGTGCTACCATCCCCAGAAGGGCCAGGCGAGGAGGGGCAGAGCCCTGTGCTATGGGGGAGGTGGGAGGCTCATAGAGGATCAGGGCTTGCCATAGTGCAGTGGGAAATGCTTGGCAGCTAGCCTGGGTTAGAGTGTGGGAGATGCCCAGCTGCCTCCTTCATCAGAGCAGCTCAAGGTCACGTTGGCATTGGCAGAGTCACGCAGAGCATTCCTCAGGGAGTTGAGGCTCCTCTGCTGCCAGGCTTCCTTCCATGCACTGGCTGCACTGAAGCACAGTACCAGCCTCACTTTGCACAATCGATTTCCTTAAAACCAAATGTGGACCTTCCTATTCTTTTATTATTGATGTCGGGCTGGCATTTCACGCAATATAACTTTGACTCTTGACCTTACTGATCTTCCAGCTCTTTTGTTTGTTTGTTATGTTTTGTTTTTTTGAGGTAAAGTCTCACTGTAGTTCAGGCTGACCTGGAATTCACTATGTAGATTCAGGGTGGCCTCGAACTCATGGCGATCCTCCTACCTCTGCCTTCTAAGTGCTGGGATTACAGGTATGTGCCACCACGTCTGGTTTTCCCAGCTCTTTGTAGGGGTAGGAAACATAAGAAGACCTCTAGTCAATCCTGCCCTGGCAACCTCGAAATCCTGAGACACAACACACCAGATCAAGGCTTGATTAACTCAGGGGCTTTCACTTGATTAAACTAGTTATTAGTGTGGGGTTGAGACACACTGGTGGCTGAGCTTGTGGCCTCAACTGTGACATGAGTATAATGCTACCTGGCTCCCTGATTTGGAAGGCTTAAGTGAGATATGATGTAAAAATATGTGGGCTGTGGAGATGGCTCAGTGGTTAAAGGAACTTGCTTGCAAAGCCTGCCAGCACCTGGGTTCCATTCCCTAGTACCTATGTAAAACCAGATACACAAGGTGACACATGTATCTGGAGTTTGCTTACAGCAGCAAGAGGCCCCGCACGCCCATACTCTCTTGCTCGTAAATAATAATATTTAAACAAATGAAAAGTATATAAACTATAAAGTGCCCTTGGGCCAGTCACCCATCACTTACTGGTGGTGGGATGACTCAACACTGATCAGTGCTGTCCCTACTCATCTATTAAAGGAGCTATTGAGAAAGAGGTTTACTAGAATTAGACTCAGAAGACTTTAAGATTCTTAGAAGTGCATTTCAGTAGCTCAGAGGTATAATCCATCAGTTTCAAAAATATTCAAACCCGGGCTGGAGAGATGGCTTAGTGGTTAAGGTGCACGCCTGCAAAGTCTAAGGACCCAGGTTCGATCTCCAGGTCCCACGTAAGCCAGATGCATATGGTGGCGCATGCATCTGGAGTTCGTTTGCAGTGGCTGGAGGCCCTGGTACGCCCATTCTCACACACTCTGTCTCTCTTAAATAAATAAATAAATAAATAAATAAATAAATAAATAAATAAATAAAAAATAAATAAAAATCTTTCAAAGAGAAAATAATAATAAAAAATATTCAAATCCACTTTGATGCAGATTTTATTCCCCTGTCTTTTGTGGACACCTGTGAAATCCTTTTCCACACTATCCTTCCTGGTTTTGTAGCTGCATCAATGAAATGAGAAGCTGGGGTGTGGTGGTGCACGCCTTTAGTCCCAGCACTCAGGAGGCAGAGGTAGGAAAATCTGCCGTGAGCTGGAGGCCAGCCTGAGACTGAAGAGTGAATTCCAGGTCAGTATAGGCTAAAGTGAGACCCTACCTAGACAAAAACAAAGGGGAAAGAAAAAAAAGAAATGCTTTTGTTCTGTTTAGACTTTTTCTTAGACTGTGTCAACTTTAGTGACTTCTGCCTTTTTTTTTTGGTAAATGCCACAAATCACCTGTTGTGTAATTTTGTCCTACCTTTGACAGTCAGAAGTTTCCAGAATCCAGTTTGGCAAAACATCAGGCAAATATTTACCCATCTTTAGTACTCTGGCCTGTCTCATATTCTCTGTGGTGTCTGAAAGGTTGTTATCAATGGTGCTGTGAACACAGTTGGGTTATTTTAGGGCTATTGATGCAAAGCCCCATTGTGGCCTTGACCATTGGTTAATTTGAATTCTTTTTTTTTTTTTTTTTTTTTTTTTTCGAGGTAGGGTTTCACTCTGGTCCAGGCTGACCTAGAATTAACTACGTAGTCTCAGGGTGGCCTCGAACTCACGGCGATCTTCCTACCTCTGCCTCCCGAGTGCTGGGATGAAAGGCGTGCGCCACCATGCCCAACAGTTTTTTTTTTTTTAAATAATTCAAATTATCGAGCTGGGCGTGGTGCCACAAGCCTTTAATCCCAGCACTGGGGAGGCAGAGGTAGGAGGATTGCCATGAGTTTGAGGCCACCCTGAGACTACATAGTGAATTCCAGGTCAGCCTGGGCTACAGCGAAGACCCTACCTTGAAAAACCAAAACAAACAAACAAACAAAAAACTATTTTATTTATTTAACACACACACACACACACACAGAGAGAGAGAGAGAGAGCAGATAGAGAGAACAGACCGGACCATCCAAGGCCTCTAGCCACTACAAATGAACTCCAGATGCATGCGCCACCTTGTGCATCTGGCTATACCTGGGTACTGGGGAGTTGAACCTGGGTCCTTTGTCTTCACAAGCAAGCGCCTTAACCACTAAGCCATCTCTTCAGCCCTTGAATTCTTTTAAGGACACTGGCATGGGGCTTTTTAGGTTATCCAGGTCAGGAGAAGATGCAAATCCATGTTCTATATGGGCTGTGAAGTTAGACTAGACCTTTAATTCAGAAAGGTGGTACTCCCTCCTAGGAACCACAGTAACTCTTTAAAAATCATGACCTTCAGGGCTGGAGAGATGCTCAGTGGTTACATTCTGGAATGATTCTTAAGAGTTTCCCCTAATGTTTGCATGGCAAAGGGGTTCTCAATATTGCTTGACGGTGTCCAGTTTAGGACAGCCGGGACAAGAAGTGGGGCCAGTGGTGGATCTGAATACTTCCAGAAGGCAGATGCAATCTTGGCTCAATGGCTCATGTGTTCTGCCCCTGGGCTCCCTGCCCCCCCCAGGCCCTACAGGAGCTTCAGCTCTGCTTCTCCTTCTCCTCCTCTCCCTCCTCCTCACAACATCCCTTCTTTGCCTCTTCTTCCTCCTCCTTTTTTGTTTTAAATATTTATTTATTTATGAGAGGTACAATACATTATTTTTATTTATTTTATTTTATTTATTTATTTATTTATTAGAGACAGAGAGGGAGGGGGAGAGAGAGAGAGAGGGAGAGAAAACGGGCACTCCAGGGCCTCTAGCCCACTACAAACGAACTCCAGGTGTCTGTGCCACCATGTGCACCTGGTTTTCATGGGACCTGGAGAATTGAATTGAACTGGGGTTCTTAGGCTTCACAGGCATGCACCTTAACCACTAAGTCATCTCTCCAGCCTGAGATAATATATTTTTACTTATTTATTCATTAGAGACAGAAAGAGGGAGGGAAACAGAGAAAGACAGAGAGTGAGAATGGGCATGCCAGGGCCTCTAGCCACTGCAAATGAACTCCAGCTGCATGTGCCACCATGTGCATCTGACTTACATGGGACCTGGAGAATTGAACTTGGGTCCTTAGGCTTCATAGGTATGCACCTTAACCTCTAAGCCATCTCTCCAGCCAAGAGAGATGACATAAATGTGTGCATAGTAGGGCCTCCTGTCACTGCAAACAAACTCCAGATGCATAAACCACTTTGTCCATCTGGCTTAATGTGGACACTAGGGAATCCAAATCGGGCCATCAGGCTTTGCAAGCAAGTGCCTTTAACTGCCGAACCATATCTTTGGTCCCCAGCCCTACTCCTTAAAATGCAGTACTCTGTGCTGTCTACTCACAGGGGGTGACCAGCAGTAGCTCTTGTGACAGTGTCACCTCTAGAACCTCTAGGTCCCAAGAGGAAAGCAGAGCTAAAGCCTGGGCTCCACGTGCCTGCCAGTTCCCTGGCCATCTGCAGCTCCATCCCCAGTTCCACGCAGAAGCTCATTGGGATTTCAGTGGAGGCCAGAGCCTGAGGCCCAGAAGGCTGAAAGTCAGGTGCTTGGGCACCACATGTTGAGGTTTTGTTGCCTGCTGATTGTTAGGACCTGCTGTTCAGATTTGCAAAGATACTTGCACAAAGCAGTGTTGTGTGAGGAGCCTTCCTTCCCCCGCCCCCTTTCCTTCCCTTTCTTGCTCCTCAAACCTGAGGATATTTTAAGCATTTACAATTCCACCTTTGAAGAATAAATCCTTTAAGCACCATGCTACCTACAGCTCTCACTCCTGACACTAAAGTGGTAGTGACTTGGTGCAACTGTCTCTTATAGAAAAAGATCACAAGGCTCTCGGGAGGAGGACACAGGCACTGGGGCCCAGCTCAGCCTCAGCTGCTCTGTGGCAGTATAGGGTGAGGACAGGAAGTGGCTTATGGGAAGGAGCCTGGGGCAGACGCTTGGAAGGGCTTTCTTTAGAAGCTTACCCATTACAGATGATTTCCACTTCACTATCTATTTAAGGAGGCCTTGGGACTTGTGTTTACGGGAGCTCTTCCCGCCATTTCATGTGACTTGGGACACAGCTGCTGGGATGATGCTCTTTTTACACAGATGGAAAATTGGGCTGGGCTGGGGCCGGTGGAAAACTTGGAGAAGTCTGAGAAACCAGGCATAAGATTGAAAGAAGAAAAAAAAAAATCATTCTGCTGTAATGGAAAGAGTGTAAACTTTGAATCTGCTCCTTGGGCATGTTGTTGAATTCTTCTATTTTTCTCATTTATAACACTTGAACATTATTGAGGTTTATTGTTGTTGTTGCTGTTGTTGTTGTGTTAAGGTAGAGTCTCACTCTAGCCCAGGCGGACCTGGAATTCACTAGGTAGTCTCAGGGTGGCCTCAAACTCCAGGCGATCTTCCTACCTCTGCCTCCTGAGTGCTGGGATAAAAGGGGTATGCCCTCATGCCTGGCACACTATTGAGTTTTGAAGGCTCAATGAAAACTAAAAACAGGGCTGGAGAGATGTCTTAGTGGTTAAGGTGCTTGCCTGAAAAGCCAAAGGACCCAGGTTCGATTCCCCAGGACCCACGTAAGCCAGCTGCATAAGGTGGCACATGCGTCTGGAGTTGGTTTGCAGTGGCTGGAGGCCCTGGCACACCCATTCTTTCTTTCTCTCAAATAAGAAGAAAAATAAAAATATGTAGGCATAGATATTAGCTTCTCAGTAAATACTGCTTTATGTTTATTTCCTCCAGCCGGTATTCTGGGTTCTGACAAGTCCCTGGGAGCCAAGAGCCCAAGGGGACCAGGAGGGAATGTGGGGGTTGATGGTCACTGAAACCTTCCTACAGGTTTGTTGGTTTGGGGCAGTTTAAAAGTCAACCCATCATGTACAGACAGGGTGGAAAGGACCGGCCAACAGCTTGCACGGCCTCTGCAGGCAAAGCGTGGTGGTTGAGGTGGCACTACTGACCATGTGACATGCAAGATTTTTATTAGGGAAAGTTGAAATTGGTCAGAGAACAAAATTTTTCTAAAGACTTTGGTCTTAGAACTTGTAGTCTCTTTTCACTGTTCCTGCATAGACTTTTTTTGCTTGGCTATATTGGGCTCACTGGACTAGCTCAAATAGTGTTTTGCAAATTTCAGGGTGTGGGGGGTGCCTGCTAATTCTAGGTCCCCCTCCTTCCTGCTACTGATTTAGGCTCAGGCTAAGGTGTTCTTGTGTATTTGAGGGACTTTCTGAGGCTGATTTTAAAACCTGCTTACCAATCATGTAGAATGCTCCCTGGTCCGTGTCTGCTCAGCCCTAGCTCTGGCCTCTCTCATGACCTGAGGTTGGGATGAGAATAGAAAAAGCTGACCATATAGATGTTCCCAGAGTTCCTTTAAGGAGATACTTGCCACCAAAGAAAAGGAACACACACACACACACACACACACAAAAAATGTCAGGGGCATGATGGCACAGGCCTTTAATCGCAGCACTACTGAGACTGAGGTAGGAGAATCACTGTGAGTTTAGTTCAAGGCCAGGCTGGGACTACAGAAAGTTCCAGCTGAGCCTGGGATAACATGAGATCCTATGTCAAGAAAAAGATCAAAAACAAAAACAGATTTTTTTTAGCTGTAGAAAAACACATATAAAATAAAAAGAAATAAAAGTGACCATTTGGACTGTATTAGGTCAGTAGCATTAAATACATTTCAAACTGTTGTGCGGCCGTCACCACCGTCCACTTCCAGAACTCATTTAATCTTGTAGAATAAGGGGGTGGGGAGAGTATAGGTATAGTTCAGTGGCAGAGTGTTTGCTTAGTGTGTGCGAGGCCCTAGGTTCCATCCCAGCACTGCAAAAAGCCGAACAACAAAATTGTACCTTTAGATAATGACTTTTTCCTGAGCCCCAGGTGGCTGCCGCCGTATGCTGCAGCTCTATACACGCAGCTACTCTAGGTATAGGACGAATGATAGTATTCTGCTTTTTGCTTCTGGCTCACTTCACTTAGTATTGTATCCTCAACGCTGATTCAGGCTGCCGCACATGCCAGAATCCACCCCCCCTTTCTTTAGTACTTAGTGTTAACCTGTGGTTTTGTGAAGGCAAAATAAGCCTGCTACCCCAGAGTTATTTCCTCAGCCCTTATGTTTACTTACTTACTTTGTTTGTTTATTTGTTTCAAGGTAGGGTCTCATTGTAGCCCCGGCTCACCTGGAATTCACTGTGTAGTCACGATGATCCTCCTACCTCTGCTTCCTGAGTGCTAGGATTAAAGGCGTGTGCCACCACACCTGACTCTTACTTAAAAAAAAAATCTTTATTCATTTATTTATTTGCAAGTAGAGAGAGAGAATGGGTGTGCCAGGGTCTCTAGCCACTGCAAATGAACTCTAGATGCATGCACCACCTTGTGCATCTGGCTTTATGTGGGTAGTGGGGACTTAAATACAGGTTGTTAGGCATTGCAGGCAAGTGCCTTAACCACTGAGCCATCTCTCCAGCCCTGCTTATTTTTTACATGTGCCACTTTCTGGGTCTGGCTTTACATGTGTACTGGGGAACTGAACCTGGGTCAGCAGGCTTTTAAGTAAGCACCTTTAACTGTTGAGCCATCTCCTCAGTCCTATTTTTTACTGTTGTTTATTTGTTTGAGGTAGGGTCTCACTCTAGCCCAGACTGACCTGGAATTCACTATGTAGTCTCGGGGTGGCCTCGAACTCATGGCAATCCTCCTACCTGTGCCTCCCAAGCACTGGGATTAAAGGCCACCACACTGGGCTTTTATTTTTTATTTATAAGAGAGAGAAAGAGGCAGATAGAGAATGGTCGTGCCAGGGACACCAACCACTGCAAACGAACTCCAGATGTACTTGCCACCTTGTGCATCTGGCTTTACGTGGGTACTAGGGAATCAAACCTGGGTCCTTTGGCTTTGCTGGCAAGTGCCTTAATGGCTAAGCCATCTCTCCATCCCTGTACACATGTGCCACATTTCATTTATCCATTCTCTCTCAGTGGCTCATAGTCTGCTTCACATTTGAACTGTTATAAGGAAGTGAATCTAGACGTGTTGAGATGAAGGCCCAACATCCCTGCCTCCTGCGAGGTGAACCCGTTGAATAGACAGTCAGTCCTCTGTGTGAGTGAACGTGGTATGTGCAAACGTGCCCGAGTGTCCGTCTGTCTTCCTCAGTTGACGTAAAGAGTAGGAGTGTAAAAGCCCTGTTTTATGTCTGAAGAAACGCACCCTGCCCACTGGGCTGTCAAAGACTTGACAAAGGTAAACAGGAGGCGCGTGCTTGACGCAGGACAGGACATGGCCAGGCCAAGCTCAGGTTTCCTGCTGAGGCCTCTTCTGAGTCAGGCCCCTTGCTTGGACCCTTGCAGGGTACTGCCTCAGTGTGGTGAGCACCAGTGTGGGTACCTCACAGTCTCCTGCTTGTGTGAATGGCCACATCACTTTAACCTCTACCAGCCACAGTCTTTGTGCTTGAGAGGATTTGGGGGTGACTATTCAATGTAACATACCAAATGTGTTGCTGGCACCTTATGTGATGCGTTCTCTCTCTTTTTTTTTTTCCACCCTTCTCCTTGTCAGTAAAGCTCTGTTCACTTACCTACAGGGCCCTCCACTCTGGCATACAAAGGGGCTGCCAGCTGACTGCTTGTTTACTTTGGGATGCAAAGACTGTTCAGTGACAGCTCTTTCTAAACGCGGCACCTGTGGAATAGATGCAGAGCCCAGGGCAGGGCACTTTGGAGAGAGTCTTATTTGTGTGGATGTGGAGATTCTGTCTGGTTTGGAAAACAAAAACCCAATGCTGGCCTCCTTACTTTTTTGGTCATTCATTGCCTCTTTGTCTGTGTGTAGAGTGCTTTCAAGAGATTATTGGTTGGGACTTTAAAAATAGGCCAGTTGTCAGTTGTCTTGGCAAGAGGACATATCCCAGTGGCTTTAGGAATTTTCGTAAAGCTAAACATCTCTCCTTGGAGAGAGCTGTTTTGATCACTAGCTGCTGAGTACCCCAAGGAGGTCACATAACAAAGTCAGTCCCACGTAAGGAACATGACCCGTAGATTTTCGTCAAATGAGGGAGAATTTGCATGTTGCGGAGTTGGATGACTGGTTGTAGGTGGAAGCAGAGAGATACTGGAGTCAGTTCTTTCTGGATCTCCCACCTCTGTGCCTGCCTGAACAAGGAGAGTCATACCGACTTCCCTAAGTGGCCTAAGTGACGATGTTCCATAAGGCAGGTGGAAAGTGAAAGAGAACATTCTAGCTGCATCAGAGTTCTGCCTTGGACTCATGGACTGTAGCACATCTCTGAGGGTCCCAGCAGCCCTGTGGTCCCAGCTGCCCCTGAGAAGCCTGCTAATTGTGATGCGCCTCACTGGCATTGGGCAGTGCCTGCCAGTAGTCCACGGTTGCCACAGTGATGGAGACCTTTCCTCTTCTCCTCCTGGCCCACGGTATCAGCCAATGCCAAGTGCAACAGCCTAGTGGGCGACTCTTCTAAACAAAGGGACAGTCCTGGCAGAGCCAGGCATTTCTACCCTGTGCTTCTAGAACCAGCTCTTAAGTAGCTCCCTGAGTGATGTTGTCTAACTGGCCTTTGCATATTCAGTGCCAGCTTGGCACCTGTCACATATAAGGGGCTGCAGAGGAAAAAGGCCCACTCGCTCTGCCTTCCTGGAACTCTCAAGAGCTATGGGGATCTTCTGCTGCACTAACGTCACTGGCCGGGTTTGGCATTTCAGAAGTGTAAATCTTACCAGAAATGTTAAGCCCATTTTTTTTTTTCCTTTACTGAGATTGGGCCTATGAATTGCTATTAGCGTCTACTAATTATCCCAGAGAGAACTTAGGGCTGTTCACCAGTTCCTTGTTAAAAATAGGGAAACTGAGCCGGGCGTGGTGGCGCACGCCTTTAATCCCAGCACTCGGGAGGCAGAGGTAGGAGGATCACCGAGAGTTCGCCACCCTGAGACTTGTTAATTCCAGGTCAGCCTGGACCAGAGTGAGACCCTACCTTGCAAAACCAAAATAAATAAATAAATAAATAAATAAAAATAAAAATAGGGAAACTGAGCTGGGTGTGGTGGCGCACGCCTTTGATCCCAGCACTCGGGAGGCAGAGGTAGGAGGATCGCCATGAGTTTGAGGCCACCCTGAGACTACAGAGTGAATTTCAGGTCAGCCTAGGCCAGAGTGAAACTCTACAAAAAAAAAAAAAAAAAAAAAAAAAAAAAAAGGGAAACTGCCTGGCATGGTGGTGTACACCTTCAATCCCAGCACTAGGTAGGAAGATTGCTGTAAGTTCGGGGTCACCCTGAGAATACATAGTGAATTCCAGGTCATCCTGGGCCAGAACAATACCCTCAAAAAACCAAAAAAAAAAAAAAAAAAAAAAAAAAAGGGGGTGGGAACTGAAAAAAAAAGGGGGGGGAAGCTGGGCTGGGCTGGAGAGATGGCTTACTGGTTAAGGCACTTGCCTACGAAGCCTAAGCACCCAGGTTCAATTCCCTAGGACCCATGTAAGTGAGATTCACTTGGTGGCACATTGCATTTGGAGTTCATTTGCAGTGGCCAGAGGCCCTAGAGTGCCTACTGTCTCTTTCTTTCTAATAAATAAATAAAAATCAGATATTTTACAAAAGAGGAGGGCTGGAGAGATGGCTTAGTGGTTAAGGCACCTGCCTCCTAAGCCTAAAAATGCTGGTTCCAATCTCCAGCAGTTCCAATCTCCAGGTCCCATGTTTAGCCAGTTGCAAAGTGACACAAGGGCGCAATGTCTCACCTGACCACAAGGGGGCGCACGCATCTGGATTTCGTTTGCTGGCGCACCCATCTCTATCTGTCTTCCTCTCCCTCTCTCTCTGTCTCTCTCCAAAAAAAAAAAAAAAAAAAAAGAGGAAACTTTTAGATGACAGTAGTGTCCTATACATTTCAAAAACCTAGTGGAAAGGATTTTGAAAATTTTTACCCTAGGAGCTGAGGAAGAAGGTCAGTTGGCAGAGGGCTTGCCTGACCTGCACGAAGCATTGGAGTCATTCCCCAGCACCACATAAAGGGGGCTTGGTGGTGCACAACTGTAATCCTAGCACCTGGGATGGGAAGGCAGGAGGATCGGAAGTTTAAAGTCATCCTCAGCTACACAGAGAGTTCAAAGGGGGAGGGGGGAATTTACTATACAGAAATACTAGGAGAGGGAGCTGGAGAGATGGCTTAGTGGTTAAGCGTTGGCCTGTGAAGCCTAAGGACCCTGGTTCAAGGCTTGATTCCCCAGTATCCACATAAGCCAGATGCACAAGGTGGTGCATGAATCTGGAGTTTGTTTGCAGTGGCTGGAGGCCCTGGTGTGCCCATTCTCTCTCTCTTTCTCTCTGTTACTCTTAAATAAATAAATAAATAAATATAAACAAAAATTTTAAAAAAGAAATACTAGGAGATATGCTTAATCTGATTTAAAGATTATATAATGTATACATATATCAAAACATCACCTGGTTCCCCATTAAAATATATTATTTTAGCTTTGTGTGGTAGCTCACACCTTTAATCCCAGCACTCACAAGACTGAGGTGGGCCTGGTGTAGTGGCACACACCTTTAATCCCAGCACTTGGGAGGTAGGAGGATCACTGTGAGTTGGAGGCCACCCTGAAACTACATAGTGAATTCCAGGTCAGCCTGGGCCAGAGTAGTGAGACCCTATCTTAAAAAACCAAAAAAATATGCAAGGCGTGGTGGCACACGCCTTTAATCCCAGCACTCAGGAGGCAGAGGTAGGAGGATTGCCATGAGTTCGAGGCCACCCTGAGACTACAGAGTGAATTCCAGGTCAGCCTGAGCTAGAGTGAGACCCTACCTCAAAAAACCAAAAAAAAAAAAAAAAAAAAAAAAAAAAAAAAAAAGAAAAAGAAAGAAAGAAAAACCACAAGACTGAGGTGTAAGTGTCTTTGTCTATTCCAGGTCAGCCTGGACTGGAATGAGACTCTGCCTCAAAAAACGTGTGTGTGTCTGGGCGGGGAGGGGGGGGCAACATTAAAATATATATTTGTTTTTATGTACTAGTTAAATACTTCACAGAAATCCATTCTCTGTGTGAATGTTACTTGTATAAGCCCATAAAATAAACAGTAAATGAATAATGTATACAAACAATTTGGACGTGGGAAAAATTCTTACAGAACTTTCTTGGCTAGGCCTGGCAGAGATCTCTAGGTTGTGGAGAACAACCCTTGGTTTGCCCCTGCCAAGGGTAATGGATACCCTAGGGGAGTTCACATGGTATCTTTTTCTTTTCTTTTTTTTTTCTTTCTTTTTTTTTTTTTTTTTTTTTTTTTTTTTTTTTTTCGAGGTAGGATCTAGCCCAGGCTGACCTGGAATTCACTATATGTATTCTCAGGGTGGCCTTGAACTCACGGGCGATCCTCCTACTTCTGCCTCCCGAGTGCTGGGATTAAAGGCATGTGCCACGACGCCCGGCTCGGATGGTATCTTTTTCAGCTTCTGTCCCTCTTGGCTTGAGCAGATGGCCGTACAGATGTGGGCCTTGAAAATGAAAATCGATTGCAGTGTTGCCCAGGTTGGGAAGCCTGCCCTCAGTTGGCCTCCATATGGCCCCTCTGGAAGGTGAATCCCAGAGAGGACAAGAGCAGGTGAGCACATGGCACTCCCACGCTGCAGGGCCTGGGCTGACTCGGAGCTCCCCAGTTTTCTTGCTTGAAGTTGGCAAATGCAGGGGCAGATTTTGTTGCAAGATGTGCTCACGTTCCTTTCTGGGGTGGGGGGTCTCAGTGGAGAGAAAGAAGGCAGCGGCTGACTCCCCCACTAGCACTCAAATAGGGCCCTGGGGACAAGGGATCTGAGTGTGCCATAGATCCTTAGCAGCAGATGGTAAACCCAGCCTCAGACCTGTGCACCTACTTCTGGTAACTCCGTGTGGACAGTGTGAAAGAGTTTTGTTTTCACACCAGATTGTGAGTCACAAAGCCAAACTCTGAAGGAGCTCTACTCACAAGGATTGTAGGGATTTTATCTCATCTGCTGTTTGGCCATACTTGGCACTCCCTAGTCCTGCCTTCTCTTCTGGACCAGAGTTTATTTTGGTCCACGCTGAATTTATTAGAGCCAAAGTGTTGGTGATGCTATAGAAAGTTTCCTTTTTTAGGTATTCCAGTGTGCTCACTGCCTACAAATATACTAGAAAGCCAAGGAAACAAGCGATTTGTGCCTCCTTGTGAGTCTGGGAGCTAGTCCAAAGTGACTTCACCGCTTGGAGTTTTCAGACTGTGGCATCCCTGCCCCAGAAGACTGTATCTTTCCCTACGTGCTTTTGGGCACCTCAAGTTCTACCCATCCCCTTTCCATCATCATCTAAGCCAGCCATGTGTAGTCCTCAGAGCACCTGTATCGCTTACTTTCTCATTGGTGTGATAAAGTTCCTGAAAGAAGCAGCGTGTGGAAGGAAGGAGTTATTTCTGGCTCACAGTTTTAGAGGGTAAAGTCCATCATGATGGGAAGGCAGACTGGGAAGCAGAGAGAGACTCTGGCAGGAACTGGGCTGAGCTGTTACCCATCAGCCTGGCCCTGCAGCTCTATGTCTATCATCTCAGTCTCGTAAGGTCCCATCACGTCCCAAAATGATACCCTCAGCTGGGGGCCAAGTATTCAAACACACACGTTTGTGGGGGACATCTTAAAGTAACCAAGCCTTGACACAACAATAGGCCAACTCTAAGGTGGAATGGTTACACACTCGGACTCTGGAATATCCTTTTCTGACATCGCTCATATCTATACATTATATTTCAGCAAAGGGCTCTAGTTGGACAGGAGGCACGTGGCTAGAGAGCAGCCTTTGGGCTGTGGGTAGTATGGGGCTGGCTATCTAGTTTTCTGTGACAGGGCTTTTGCTATATTTCATTTGTACTGGGTGGAAGGTGGGCCACAGGTGACTGGAGGAGGGTTTGGTGGACAAAGGATGGGAATGCAGGACCTTTGGATTTTTCTCAATGAACTTCAGGGGTCTTGAGTGGTCTGGCCCTTTTGAATTCCCCAAGGTGGAGCTCAGGCTGTGAACTTTTACCACCGCAAAATTTTCAAGACCTGAATCTACCTGGAACCCTGGGGAGTTTTTTTTTTTTTTTTCTACTTTCTTTTGAAAAGTACTGCAGCCTCCTTTCCCATCAATACCAGACATGTCCAGTAATGACATTAGGCCTGAGAAGTAGTTAAGGCGCCGAAGACATTCTCTGTCCAGCAGGTGTTCTCTGAAGATGTCTGGGCAGATGCTGCTGTGGCCTGTCCTGTTGCCCACCGTCCTCCAGTGCTTTATCTGAGGAGACAAAACCGGTCTAGAGGCCTTCTGCCTCACATGGCCCTCCCTGGATTGTCCGCTCGTAAATTCTGTGTGTGTTGAGTGGGATCTTCTAGTTTATCTATCATGCTGGGTAGGCCGTTCTCTTTCCCTTAGCAACATGCCTTGTTAACCAGGGGTTGGTTTCTACAATAAGTCTCTCGTTGATATCTCTGCCCCTTGCCCTGCTCCACCATCAGAGGATGACAGCCTTCATCACTGCTGGCCCACAGCCTCATCAGTGTGCCACTTTCCATCCTTAGCAGCAGAGCTTCATGCCAACAGAAAGTTACCTGTGCACAGGTTGAACATCCCTACTCCAAAAATCCAAATCCCAAAACTTGGGGCACTGGCAATATTGATGACACAAGTAGAAAATTCTATACCTGACCTCAGGTGATTGATGATAGTCAAACACAATCTCACTAAAAGATGTATAAAAATACATTCAGGGGGCTGGAGGGATGGCTTAGCGGTTAAGGCGTTTGCCTGCAAAGCCAAAGGATCCTGGTTCAATTCCCCAGGACCCATGTTAGCCAGATGCACAAGGGCACACGCATCTGGAGTTTGTTTGCAGTGGCTGGAGGCCTTGGAGCTCCCATTCTCTCTCTCTCTCTCTCTGTCAAATAAATAAATAAATAAATAAATAAATATAGTAAAAAAAAAAAAAAAATAAAATAAAATAAAAAAAGCTTTTAAAAAATACATTTAAGCCGGGCATGGTGGCACACACCTTTAATCCCAGGACTCGGGAGGCAGAGGTAGGAGGATTGCCGTGAGTTCGAGGACACCCTGAGACTACATAGTGAATTTCAGGTCAGCCTGGGCTAGAGGGAGACCCTACCTCGAAAAACCAAAAAAAAAAAAAAAAAAAAAAAAACCCAAAAAATTCAGGTTGTGTGCATAAGGTGTATATGAAACATACATTAATCTTTATATCTTTATTTTTATTTATTTATTTATTTGAGAGAAAGAGAATGGATAGGTATACTGGGGCCTGTTGCTGCTGCAAACAAACTCCAGATGTATGCATCACTTTGTTCATCTGGCTCTTATGTGGGTACAAGGGAATCATACCCAAGTTGGCAGGCTTTGCAAGCAAGTGCCTTAACCACTGAACCATCTCCCCAACCCTATAAATGAGTCTTGTATTAAGACTTGGATTCCTTTCTCTTTTTTCTTTTCTTTTCTTTTCTTTTCTTTTCTTTTCTTTTCTTTTCTCTTTTTTTTTTCTTTTTTTCTTTCTCTTTCTCTTCTCTTCTCTTCTCTTCTCTTCTCTTCTCTTTCCCTTCCCTTCCCTTCCCTTTCTTTCTTTCTTTCTTTTTTTTTTTTTTGAGTCAAAGTCCCAGTTTAGCTCAGGCAACTTGGTAATCCTCTTACCTCAGCCTCCCAAGTGCTGGGATTATAGGCATGAGCCACCACACTCAAATAGACTTGGATTCTGTTTCTAAGATATATCATTGTGTATATGTAAATATTCCAGGTCAGGGAAAACAAAACAAAACAAGATCTAACACAATTCTGGTCCTAAACATTTTGGATAAGGGATATTCAACCCTGCATAACGTCTTGGGGCTATTAATCAGTGTGTGTTCACTTTATAAACATTGAGCTAACCACCTGTTACATGCTAAACATTCCAGCTGGGCAAGCCCATGCTTACTCTTGGAGGTAGAGGTGGTGTTGGTCAGATGGGTAGAGCCTGCAGGAAGGCCCCAGAGGGCAGGGCCAGGGAGGTGTGGGCAGAGAGGGAGGGGCATCACCTGCCCCAGGGCATGCTGGGAGGCCACCTTGTCAATGCTCCAGGAGGAGACGGTGGATCCGAGTCTTCACTGTTGAGTTGGACGCCAGTGGCTGGGTATGGAAGGGAAAGACAATTCCAAATTGGAGTCCTCGTGAGCAATGGCCAAGACACCACAGAGAGCGCGGCAGGACCGGGAAATGGTGAGCGGCCCCTGCTGCCTGCACCTAGGGGCAGGGGTGCTGCCCAATTGGCTGGCAGTGAGTGTGTTGAGGAGCAGATACTGAAGATCTAGATTAGCAAGAGCCGCATGTTTTGTTTGTTTTCAAGGTAGGGTCTCACTCTAGCCCAGGCTGACCTAGAATTCACTATGAAGTCTCAGGGTGGCCTCGAACTCACTGCGCTCCTCCTACCTTTGCCTCCGAGCGCTGGGATTAAAGGCGTGCGCCACCGCGCCACCACGCCTGGCTAAGAGCTGCATTTTGGGGTGAGACAATCTAAGGCCTGGGGATGACTAGAGGACTCAGGTTTTGAAAGGGCTGGCAGCAGATGTAGGCCTAGAGAAGTAACTCTAATGACAAGCACACGTTGTGTGAAGGGCTACTGCCCTCCTGATGCCCAGAAGGTGGCCTCCTCCTTTCCCACTTTGTTTTCAACATCTTCCCAGGCTTTAAAAGGGAAAAAGAAGCCCTGTACAGTGATGCACCTATAGTCCCAGATAGATACTCGAGAGGCTGGTCTGGGAGGTTTGCTTGAGTCTTGGGAGTTCCAGACCAACTGAGTAACAGGGAAAGACCCAGTCTCTTAATAAAAATGAAAACGAGGGGGCTGGGGAGATGGCTTGTTCATTAAGGCACTTGCCTGTGAAGCCTAAGGACCCCGATTTGACTCCCCAGAACCCATGGTGGCACATGCACCTGGAGTTTGTTTGCAGTGGCTAGAGGCCCTGACACACCCATTCTCGCTCTCTCTCTCTCTCTCTAATAAATAATACAATAAAATATTTTTAAAATGAAAAGGGAAAGAGAGCAGGAAGACATGAATAGTTTTTCTTGACTGGGTTCTACTTTTTTGTTTGGTTTTTTGAGGTAGGGTCTCACTCTAGCTCAGGCTGACCTGGAATTCACTATGGAGTCTCAGGCTGGCCTTGAACTCATGGTGAGCTTCCTACCTCTGCTTCCGAGTGTTGGGGTTAAAGGTGTGCGCCACCACGCCCAGCTAGGGTTCTAATTTTTGCTTGGAGGACCTGCAAAATTGGCTGGGTGTGGGTTCACCCATATGCCCCCTGAGGATTGCTGGCCAGATAATATGAATGGTAGAGGTTGGGGGGTAGGATGCCATGATCAGCGGCACAGAAAGGGGCCTTGGTATATCTAGACTCTGTGCCCATTTGTAGCCCTTTAGTACTTTTTGGGGTGCTGGTCTGTGTGCTTTCTTACCTATAATTTTGATATGATGACTAGCAGCATCGCCATGGAGAATGAGTGAAACCATAGACAAGGATTTTATTTCCAAAGAAGCAGGCTCAAGACCCTTGCATGCGATGAGAGTTTTTTGTCCTCTCTCTCTCCCCGTCCCTCCCTTCCCTCCATTTGGTAGTTTTTGAGGTTGGATCTCACTCTAGCTCAGGCTGACCTGGAACTTACTCTGTAGCCCCAGGCTGGCCTCCAACTCAGCCAATTCTACTACCTGGGCCTCCCCAGTGCTGCGATTAAAGACATGTACCACCATGCCCGGCTTCGTGTCTTCTCAGGGACTTGTTCCCAGTGCCATGTACTATGGAAGGGACTGCCTGAGAAGGGGATTCTTAAGAGAGATCAGGCCAATGTGTAGTATACTGCGGCCATGGGGGCCCCTCCCTGGTTGAAAAAAAAAAGTGCAGACCCCCTCCTTCCCACTGAAAAAGGAATCCTCTTAAGAACCTGAATTCAGGCAGGTCAGCAGAGCCTGCTGACTGCTGGCTCCTTGTTTGTCTCGGGGAAGCCACGTGTCTGGCCTAGGGCTGCTTCTCCTGTTCCGAGTTCTGTGGGGGTGACCTGTACCTGCTCGTCTGTTCCTTCTGATAACACTTGTGATGCTTCCATGGCTTCCCCTTGATTTTGTTCCTGGTGGCTCTGGCATTGACACTTACCCCAAAGGGTGGCAGAGAACTCCCAGTGGGTGAGAGTTGGGTGCCAAAAGGGGGCGTTTCTCTTCTTTTTCACATTCGGTTACTCTTCGGATTGGAAGTGTCCTTTCTACCCTAAAATCCAGCTGGTTTGTCTTGTGGGCATGCCTCGGGATTAGTGGGATATCTCTGTCTTCTTTGCCAGGCATTTAGCCGCCCACTTTGGACCAGCAGCATACTCTTTGCAAAACGCCTTATGATACCATCATTGGTTTCTTTATTTCTTACAAATTTTGTGTATGTGGTCTGTATGTGTATATGCTTAAGTACCATGTGCACACACCTGCATACTTTTTATGTGGCTGCTGGAGGTCAAACTCAGGTACTCGTGTGTTCATAGCACAGGCTCTTACCCACTAAACTATCTCCTAACCCCTTATTTCTTTACTTTTTATTTGCAAGGAGAGAGAGAATATGAATGAATGAGAATGGACATGCCAGGGCCTCTAGTTGCTGCAAACGAACTCCAGATGCAGGCACCACTTTGTGCCATCTAGCTGTGTAGATCCTGGGGAATGGATCCTGGTTAGGCTTTGTAAGCAAGTATCTTAACTGCTGAGTCATCCCTCCCGCTCTCTTTACTTTTTATTTATTTTTTAATGTATTTATTTATTTATTTGCAAGAAGAGGAAAAAAAAAGAGTGAATGGGCCTACTAGGGCCTCTTGCCACTGTAGATGAACTCTGGATGTATTTGCCACTTTGTGCATCTGGCTGTTAAATGGGTACTGGGGAATCAGACCTGGGCTATCAGGCTTTGCAAGCAAGTGCCTTTAACCTCTGAGCCATCTCTCCAGCCCATTTCTTTACTTTCTAAAGAAAGGAGTGTGGGAAGGTGAAAGGTATGTCCTGGGCATGGGTGGTAGAAGGGGCTTGGTGGTGGATTTGGGTCCTCCTTCACCTTGTCCTTAAGCAGATGGCTTTGCCATTTTCTCAGAGAGGAAAGGAGTGAGGCATAGAAAATAGGGAATGACATGTCACCCATACTTACTGTTTTAGAACTGGGAACTTAATCGGGGGACTTGGAGCTCAGCTAAAGCTTGGATCAGTTCCATATGTACATCCTTTCTCCTTCAACCCCCATCCCTACCCATTTCATAGATGGCTTATATACTACTCAGCTGCTGATGGGCCTTTGAACTGGGTAGAGTGCAAGGGACATACCGTGGTAGAGAGAACTAGGTTCTTGATACGTGGACATGGGTTCAAGTCCTGGGTCTGTGGCCAAGTCATGAGACCTACCTGAGCTTGTGTTCTTATTGGTGAATTGGGGTGATCTCACTCCCTGCCATCCCAGCTTCCCTGGACTGTTTTGAACATCACGGGGAAATAATGTGCACAACTAGAGATGTCAGAGGAGAGAGGAGAGGCGATCCCATTGGCAGCAGGTTGTATTATGCTGGGCTCTGCTCAGGAACCATTATTTTAGGGTTGGGATTCCTTTCCCCTCTCTGCCTCTGGACACTTGCCGGATTCCGGGTGTCTGTCTCTTTCACCCAGCTTTGTACAGAACAGGTAACAGGTTGCAAAGCTGACCATCCCTCTGAGGCCTGGCTTTCCTAAGAGCCTCACGGTTGGGTGGAGAAAGGAGGTGGGCGTGAGGGCTTGGGCAGACAGACCTGTCCTGGGCAGAACTGCTTGCTGTAGCACGATCCACCTGCTGTGGGAAGTCGAACCAAGGCCAGGTACTGTTGGGCTGTCCCTGTAAATATACACACCCTCCTCAGGCTGAGTTCACTAGTGACCTGGAGGTGGCGACCAGAGGTGGGAAGGTGTCCTGGATACTTGCCCTGCTTTCTCCCACACCACTTTTAGTATCTTTTGGTTCCCCAAGGAAATAGGGATCTCACTCCCTAAAGGGGTCCCCTCGGAAGGGTTCCATCATCCCATAGCATCCCTTCTTTTAATTAATTCCAGGGTTAGTTTATTTAACAGTGTACTGTGTATGTAGTATGCTGTAGGTGATGACTTAGCACAGCTAATTCTTACAACAGCTCTGTGGGGGAAACATTATTACTGTCATCACATCCCTTGTGCAGATGAGCTTGAGGCTTCGGATGGTTACGTGGCTTGATCACACGGTGGGTAGGGTGCTGGAGCCCAGATGCAAATTCCTGCTTGCTTGGCTCCTAGCCTTGTCCTGCCTAGCCATGTGCTGTTTCACTATCTGCCGCACCCAAGTCTCCCAGTTCTCAAGAATCAGAATGGCTCGCCTGACTGTTTGTTATGTTTTCCTAGCTTGTTTGGGTCCCTTTGATCACACATTAGTCAGGTGGTTCTGGACCAGACTGCAGTTTTGGAAACATCTGGGAGTTTCACACATGTCTATGCTGGACTGCATTCCAAGCTGATGAAGTCAGACACCCTGGGAAAGGGATACAGGCGGTGATGGTTGAAGAGATAGCAGTAAATTATGCAGCCAAGGTTAAGGACCACCGTGCTGCCAACCTGGTCTTCTGGTGCTGGTGCTCCTTTGACTAATGGAGATGTGAACCACCTTTAGACATTTTCAGCCCACTTTTTAGATGGCCTATCTACGTCATTGCTATTACTGTTCACAGGCATCTCTGTGGCTGACTTTTCATTAATGGCATCATTCATTCTATATGTAACATGTAGTGTGTACTGACTTCTGAGACAGATGCTTGAATACAGGCATTTCTTTTCTTTCCTTTCTTTCTCTTTCCCTCTCTCCCTTCCTGCCTTCTTTCTCCTCCTCCTTCTTCTTTTTTGGTTTTTCAAAGTAGGGTCTCACTCAAGCCCAGGCTGACCTGGAATTCACTATGTAGTCCCAGAGTGGCCTCGAATTCATGGTGATCCTCCTACCTCTGCCTCCCAAGTGCTGGGATTAAAGGTGTGCGCCATCACGCCTGGCTTCTTTTCTTTTCTTTTTTAAGGTAGCCTATGCTGCCCTGGAACTTGAGTGCTGTGATTACAGGGGTGCACCACCACACCCAGCTTTCTTTCATTGTACCTGTCACTGCTCAACAAGAGGATCCGGTCTACATCCACTCCCACACTTACCACCACTACCACCAGAGTGAGGTAGGGTCTCACTCTAGTCCAGGCTGACCTGGACTTCACTCTGTATTCCTAGGCTGGCCTCAAACTCACAGTGATCCTCCTACCTTGGTGCTTCTGGAGTGCTGGGATTAAAGGCATGCGCCACCATACCCGGCTATGTTTGTTTTGCTTTTTTTTTTTTTTTTTTTGAGACAGGGTCTTATGTAGTCCAGGCTGACCTCAAACTAGCTAGTGGCTGTGGATGACCTTGAACTCCTGATCCTCTCTAACTTCCACCTCCCCAGTGTTGGGATTATAGGTGTGTGTCACCACACCCTACCAGCCACTATTTGTTTAGAAGGAGATAGGTGAGAGAACTGCCTGGATAATCTGGAAAAAAAAAAAAAAAGTTGGAAATTTGGTTCTGCTGGCTTGCCAAAACCAGCAAACAACTGCGTTTGCTCACTTGCTCAGTGCTCCAGCCCAGGCATGTACAAAGTGCTGCAGGTGGAAGGGAGAAAGCCCGCTCCAAATCTGCACGATGCAAACAACATGTAAATTGGGTTTAAAAATAAAAGCTTACATTTAATGTTGGAATCAGATCTTTTCCCTCGATGTCGTTTTCCATATGCTAACGACAGCTGCAGATTGGGTCTGAACACTGGTCGTGTCAAATTTTCTACTACAGCTCCCAACTTCATGCCCTAACTCCAAAAAGCTGTCTGTATTGACACCAGGCACAGGAGAACAGACTCCTCGTATATCACTAATTCATTTTCCTCCTTGCTTTGTACCATTCGAAAGATGTTGATATCTGCCGTGGCAGACGTGCTGGTTAATCCAAAGGTAGTGGAGTGCCACCTGAGGGCAGAGGTGCAAAGGGGCCATCAGGCTTCTCCTTTAGACCTGAAGCAGCTGAGTGCCCTTGTTACGGTTTCCGCCTGAACCACTGAGTTTGACATGGTGAGAGGAGGTGTTATATGTCTCCTTTCCTGAGCAAGACTCTCATTGGCGGAAGTAATCTTCGTGAACTAGGGATTTCGGGGCTTCTCAAGGATCCGGCAGGTGCAGGGACCCCACCCAAGAGGCCGATCCCTGGTCCTTCACTGACAAGGTGCAATTCCTTTGGTGTGTATTCTTGCATTCACAGTGAGCTTGTCCCCTCTCCTTACTCCAGGGACGGGCTCTACTGCTCCCAGCGGGCTGAGAGGCGTGGTGGTGGGGTGGGGGGTGCAGACTGGATCCTTTGGGTGTCTGGGACACGGCAGTGCCTCAGCTTAGTTGCCACAATCTGACTTTGCTTTGAGTTGTAGCTCATCTGAACTGAGCTGTCTTTAACAAGTTTTAACAAGTTCCTATCACAGATGGTTGTCGTCTTGTACCTGCCTTGCTGAAAAACCTGGGACTCCTCTTTTCTTCTGCACTGTGGGGCTATTGCTTTTCCTTCTCTTTTCCTAAGAATTCCGAAAATGTTTGGCACTTACTTTTTTTTTGGGGGGGGGAGGGGTTCGAGGTAGTGTCTCGCCAACCCAGGCTGACCTGGAATTCACTTTGTAGTCTCAGGGTGGCCTCGAACTCAAGTCCATCCTCCTACCTCTGCCTCCCGAGTGCTGGGATTAAAGGCGTGGGCCACCACGCCAGGCTTGGCATTTACTCTTTGGAGAGAAGTGACGCATTTCTGCTTGTTCTCGGGTAGCCACAGACGGGCCTGCCTTCCACTTTTCTTATGGAAAAAAAAAAAAGAGAGAGATTTAGAATATTTGCTGCCATTCATAGCTCAAGGAAGGCGAATTAAATAAATTTCAGCAAGTCTGGCGCTGTACCCAGGCACGGCCTTGGGTATACTTGGTCCATCTGGTGAGCCCCGCCCCCCGCGCGCCCCGCCCCCGCTCACGCGCTTGCCCCGCGCCCCAAGCTCTTTGCCGGGGTCCTCCCGGTGCTCCTCCCATTCCCCTGCGCTTGCGTCATGGAAAGGCAAGACGGGGCGTGGCCGAGCGCTTGTGGTTTGGGGTGCCACGCGGCTTGCAGGCCCCACCCACCACCACCGCGAGCTGGGTCCCCAGAGGATGCGTCGCTGCGGAGCCCGGGTGACAGCAGCAGAAAGGGAACCACCGGAGCAGAGGCGTGGCCAGCACTGTACTTTTTCAGGCTTTCTGTCTGTGTGGGAACTAGGTCATTTTCACAGGTGAAAGAGGGAATTCAGACGTCAGATGGTTTTCATACTGCTGTCCTGAGCAAAATGCAATTCAACAACGTTTACTCTTTTACTTCTTTTTTTGTTTTTGTTTTTTGTTTTGAGTCAGGTTTTGCCCTAGCTCAGGCTGACCTGGAACTCACCGTTAGCCCAGGCTGACCTCAAACTCACAGTGATACTCCTAAATGCTGGGATTAAAGGCATGAGCCAGCAACCCATGCCCAGCTACAACAGCATGTAACCTTTACATTTAAGAAGTTCATGTCGCTGGGCGTGGTGGCGCATGCCTTTAATCCCAGCACTGGGGAGGCAGAGGTAGGAGGATCGCCGAGGGTTCAAGGCCACCCTGAGACTACATAGTGAATTCCAGGTCAGCCTGGGCCAGAGTGAGACCCTACCTCGGGAAAAAAGAAAAGAAAAATAAATAAATAAAAAGTTCAAGTCCATTGTAGCTCATTTGGTAACTCCTCTAGAGTTATCCTGTTAGGCCATTACCTAAGCATTTAAAACAATTGCTTTTACTTTCCGAATGCAATTTTAAGTATCAATTTGAGTTACTCAAAACTGTTCCTATTACCTTCATCCCTCAAATGCCAGTTGAAAAGAGAAATAGAACCCTAACTTGGGTCAGTCCTCCCGAACAGAGCCCAGAAGTCTTTTTGTGTTGCTGTGGTTAATCCTTCTTCCTTTTTCTGGATGTCACTAACAAGTGACATGACTTGGCTTGAATTTAGTGCAACAGGGCAAAGGCTTTCAGCCTCCAAAGACAGACCCCTCCCCAAATTTCAGGAGCATAGAATAGCAGACTTAAAAAGAGCTCAAAGGGGGCTGGAGAAGTGGCTTAGCGGTTAAGGCATTTGCCTGCGGAGCCAAAGGATCCCGGTTCGATTCTCCAGGACCCATGTAAGGCAGATGCACAAGGGGCACATGCATCTGGAGTTCGTTTGCAGTGGCTAGAGGCCCTGGTGTGCCCATTCTCTCTGTCTGCCTCTCTTCTATCTCTCTCTCTCTCTCTGCTTGCAAATAAATAAATTAATTTAAAGAAAAAGAGCTCAAAGATCAGGTATGTCCTGCATGTGTTTAATCCCAGCACTCAGGAGATAGAAATAAGAGGATCACTGTGAGTTCGAGTCTAGCCTGAGGCTACATGGTGAATTCCAGGTCAGCCTGGGCTAGAGTGAGACCCTACCTCGAAAAAATCAAAATGGAGAGAGAGAGCTTAAAGGCAGAGAAGGAAAGAGAGAGGGGCAGGCACATTAGAGAAGAGACAGTTTTCTTTGGAGTTCTGGTACATTTTAATTTTTACCAATGGAAAGAAGCAGTAAGTGCTGCTTTGGAGAAATTTGGGACTAATGTAACAATCTGGAGAAGGTGGTCTGTTGATTCCTTCAGCTAGCTAAGTGCTGACACACCTGTGTGCCTTCCCTCACAGACCTACCATGTGAAGAGCTCCTAGCTGTCCTCTGGGGAATGCCCCTCTTCCCATCATCCTCTCTGCCTGCTCCATTTCTCCTCCTGTGAGTGTTGATTGACACCTCTGTGGGTGGTTTTGGGGGAGGCCTCTGCACACAGGAAACCACTTTTCTGACAGCAGAGGAGGCCTAGAATAAGTCTGTTGTGAACGTTGCCAAGACATTAGCTCAGTTCTGGTTCTTTAAGAATAGGTAAATGGGGGGCTGGAGAGATGGCTCAGTGGCTAAAGACACTGGCCTGCAAAGCCTAAGGACCCAGGTTCAATTCTCCAGTACCCACATAAAGCTAGATGCACAAAATGGTGCATGCATCCAGTTTATTTGCAGCGACTAGAGGCCCTGGTGTGCATATTTTCTACCTGCCTCTTTCTCTTTCTAATAAATGAATAAATAAATAAATTGATTAATTAAAAAAAGAATAGCCAGGCCTGGTGACTCACACTTTAATCCCATCACTTGAGGGCCAGGGGTAGGAGGATCATCATGAGTTCAAAGCCACCCTGAGACTACATAGTGAATTCCAGGTCAACCTGGGTTAGAGGGAGACCCTACCTCAAAAAAACCAAACAAAAGAAGAGAATAGGTAAATGGGGCCAGGTTGGTGGCTCATGCCTGTAATCCCAGTACCTCGGAGGCCAAGGCAAGAGGAAGATTCCTGTGAAGTTGAAAAGTTGAGTCTAGCCTTGGCTACATGAGCCATTCCAGGCCAGCCTGGGCTACAGAATAAGACCTTGTCTCAGAGTAGGGAAGAGGGAGGGAGGGAGGGAGCCTGGGCAAATAGACCTGGGAATATAGTTCAGTGGCAGAGTGCTTGCCCAGCATGCACAGATCTTTGGGTTAGATCCCCAATAGTATTGGGGGGGGAAAAGAGTTGAATTCTCTCTTCCCTCCCTGATCATGTGTAGCAGACAGCTTCAGGTTTGCTGAGATGAACTTCCAGACCAGGCACAGTTATGGAGGAAGGGATATTATTTATTGAAGCTTACAGATCCAGGGGAAGTTCCATAATGGCAAGAGAAGTGGCCTGCTCTCCACAGGGCCAAGCAGAGAGAGAGAAACCAACCAGCCACCACAGCACACAGAGCAAAACTACAGCCAAAAGGTCACACAGCACACTTCAGGAACTCCTGCTAGGCACATTTGCATATCTTTACAATGGAATCTCAAACCATCACCACACCTTAAGACCAGCCCCCAGTGACATTGCCTCTAGCAAGGTGATTGCAGATGCAAACTATAAAGTAATAAAACACTGAATATATTGGGGGACATATATTCAAACTACCACATCATGATAATAACACTTGAATGGCATTTACTGTGACACTACCTATTATCAGTATCCCAAACTCATACTTCAGATGTGGAAACCCATGAGGCACAGACATGTTTGCCTAAAGTCACACAGCGAGGGGATGATCGGGCCAGAAGCGCACTTGATCATGCTCCAGAGACACGTTTCCAATCTTTCCATTAGATACCTCCTGGACTCAGCTCCTGCTTTGGGTTGTCATCACCTCGTTAAGCTCTGCCACACTCTCTCTCTCTCTCTCTCTCTCTCTCTCTCTCTCTCTCTCTGTGTTCTTCCTCCTTCTCGAGGGTTTGAGGTCTCCAAACACGGAGTAGTAGTAGCAGCTTTGGTGCCTTCTTGAAAAAAATGTTTTTATTTATTTGTGAGAAGAGAGAGAGTATGGGCATGCCAGGGCCTCTTACTGATGCAAATAAACTCCAGGTGCATGTGCCACTTTGTGCATCTGGCTTTTTTTTTTTTTTTTGGCTTTACCACTCTGGTCCAGGGACCTGGGATTAACTATGGAGGGTGGCCTCGAGGCCTCCTCCTACCTTTGCCTCCCAGGCTTTAAAGCAGGCCACCACGCCCGGCATGCATCTGGCAACCTGGGGACCAGCTGAGCCATCCTCCAGGCTTTGCAGGCAAGCGCCTTCGACAGCTGAGCCATCTCCCTAGCTCCCTATACTCTATCTTAAGTGTACATGGAAGGTAGCTTTCATTTTGTGTGATTTATTTGGTTTTCCATAGGCCATTCTATCCTGGTTTCTAGGTAAACGTCATTTAGCTATCAGTTCTTTTTGCAAAACATTTTCATATGAATAACTCTCATACTATAGTATTATGGGGGTCGGAGAGATGGCTTAGCAGTTAAGGCCCTTGCCTGTGAAGTCTAAGGTCCAGGTTTGATTCTCCAGGTCCCACGTAAGCCAGATGCACATGGTGGCACATGCATCTGGAGTTCATTTGCAGTGGCTGGAAGCCCTGGTGTGTCCACTGTCTCTCTATGTCTCTGTTTTTCCCTCTCTCTCTATCTCTAATAAATAAATAAAAATAAATCTTTTAAAAAAATTCCGGGCTGGAGAGATGGCTTAGCTGTTAAGGTGTTTGCCTGCGAAGCCAAAGGACCCAGGTTCAATTCCCCAGGACCCACATAAGCCAGATGCACAAAGTGGTGCATGTGCCTGGAGTTTGTTTACAGTGGCTGAAGGCCCTGGCTTGACCATTTTCTTTCTCTCCCTCTCTATTTGCCTTCTCTCTCTCTCTCTCAAAT
Organism: Orientallactaga sibirica; assembly: GCA_036365145.1. Classification (NCBI taxonomy): domain Eukaryota; kingdom Metazoa; phylum Chordata; class Mammalia; order Rodentia; family Dipodidae; genus Orientallactaga; species Orientallactaga sibirica. Next base: position 9,779,343 of record JAEOAD010000035.1, on the reverse strand, counting down.
AAATAAACTATACATATTAAAATTTTTTTCCTTTATGTTATTTTTTTGAATATTTGAGTCATGCCCATATTGGCATGTTATAGCAGGTCAAATTAAAACAAGCAAAACACCTATACAAACGAAATGATGCAAGTAATATAAAGGTGACACTCACACCCTCATCCTGGTCTTCTAAATCAGCCTGTACCACATTCTTTCCTTGGGCAACATACTTGGGCTCTCAGAGGTTGTTCCTTGCCTGTAACACAAGAATGATGTCCCACCTTGCGCAGAGCTTACGGATGTGCGCAGGATCAGGAGTGTGTATTTGGAGAGCCTATGAGTGCGTCAGTACACTAAGCAGTTAGTTGCAGCTTTGCCATAGAAAGAGCTCCTTTTGGAGGGCTTTCCCAAACTTGTCCTCCATCTGTTTCTCTAAGCTTCTCTAGCTCACACCCGTGGGTACATCCTAAAGCTCAGGGCATCAGATGGTCTGAGCTGGGCCTAAAGGGGTAGGAGGCGTCTTGAGCCACATCCAGGGAGGGACCTGAGCTAGTGCTTCTGACCCTGAGGCTAGGCATGTCCAAGGTTTCATGAGCTGATGGGGAAGGAGAGGCTGCTGGAGACTTCACTCTGGAGGAAATCTCTGACAGCTCCATCTGCTGCTCACCTGCACGTGCATCTCTTTCTGCGCGCGCACGCACACGCACACGCGTGCTGGCGGCTCTCCCCAGCCCAGTGGCATCTTGCTTGGGTTACTAATAATAGAGAGGGGTGCATCTGCTGGGTGGTGAAGCAGAGGCCATCCTAGCTCCGGCTCTTTCATGCTAACCCTGGCAATCTTGCAGGCTGGGTTGGTAAATATCCTTGTGAGCAGAATAAGTCTTTGTGTGGCCCAAAGCTCCTGTCCCCCTCGTGGGGGTCACCCTCGGAATGGGGATTGCCTTAGGCTTCGAAATCTTGGCTGAATAGTCACTAATTTTATTTATTTTTGGTTTTCGAGATAGGGTCTTGTTCTAGCCCAGGCTGACCTGGAATTCACTCTGTAGTCTCAGGCCTGCCTTGAACTCATGGCATTCCTACCTCTACCTCCCAAGTGTTGGGATTAAAGGTGAGCACCACCATGCCCGGCTTGAATAGTATTTTTATTTTATTTTATTTATTTATTTTTGGTTTTGCGAGGTAGGGTCTCACTCTAGCCCAGGCTGACCTGGAATTCACTCTGTAGTCTCAGGGTGGCCTCGAACTCTCTGTGATCCTGCTACCTCTGCCTCCCGAGTGCTGGGATTAAAGGCGTGTGCCACCATGCCCGGCTTTGAATAGTATTTTAAATACCTCTAGGCTTCCTAGCCAGTTGCTAGAGCAGGATGAGCGAGTTCTAAAAGACCACTTTCTTTTTTTAAATTTATTTTTGGTTTTTCAAGATAGGGTTTCACTCTAGCCCAGGCTGATCTGGAATTCACTCTGTAGTCCCAGGCTGGCCTTGAATCCTCCTACCTCTCCTCCCAAGTGCTGGGATTAAAGATGTGTTCCACCACTCTTAAGACGAATTTTAAAATTCTCATTCAAAAGGTGACCTTGGGGTTGGAGAGATGGCTTAGCGGTTAAGGTGCTTGCCTGCGAAGCATAAGGACCCAGGTTCCTTCCCAGTACCCACACAAGTCAGATGCACAAGGTGGCATATGCATCTGGAGTTCATTTGCAGTGGCTAGAGGCCCTGGTGCACCCATTCTGTCTCTACCTGCCTCTTTCTCTAATAAATAAATAAAATAAAATATTTTAAAACTTAAATTAAAAAAAAAAGTGGACCCCCCCCCCTTTTTTTTTCTTCTTTAGGCAAAGGCTTCCTTTAGTTTAGGCTGACCTGTGACTCATTCTGTAGCCCAGGCTGAGCTTGAACTCAGTGATCCTCCTACCTCCTACCTCATCTTCCTGAATGCTGGTATTCTAGGTGTGAACCACGCCTGACTCAAACATGTTCTTTTAAGGGCTTAATAGACAAAATATGTGTGATGGGAGAAAAGTGAAGCATGAGCACTTTCCCAGTTATGTGTACGCCTACCTAATTCAGTACATTGTTGGTGTGAATTGCTTAGAGAAGCTTCTTTAGAAATTATTTAAGAATACTTCTGGGCAGCTACTCTAAGTTCTCTCCTCCCCTCTTTTTTTTTTTTTTTTTTTTTTGTTGTTTTTTGGTTTGTTTTTTATTTTCGAAGTAGGGTCTCACTCTGGCCCAGGCTGACCCGGAATTAACTATGTAGTCTCAGGATGGCCTCGAACTCACAGCAATTCTTCTACCTCTGCCCTAAAGGCATGCACCACCATGCCTGGCCCTCCCTTGTTTTTTTGAGACAAAGTGTCACTCTTTACACTAGGCTGGCCTCTTATTCATGATCCTCCTGCCTCAGCACTTCAAATTCTTTTTATTTATTTATTTAACTTTTATTTATTTAATTTTTTGGTTTTCAAGGTAGGGTCTTGCTGTAGCCCAGGCTGACCTGGAATTCAGTATGTAGTCTCAGGGTGGCCTCAAACTCATGACAGTCCTCCTACCTCTGCCTCCCCGAGTACTGGGATTAAAGGCATGCACCACCATGCCTGGCTATTCAAATTCTTTTTTTTAAATATATATATAGATATAATTTATTTATTTGAGAGAGAAAAAGAGGCAGAGACAGAGGGAGAGAGAATGGGCATGCCAGAGCCTCCAGCCACTGCAAACGAATTCCAGACACATGTGTCCCCTTGTGCATCTGGCTTATGTGGGTCCTGGAGAATCAAGCTGGGATCCTTTGGCTTTGCAGGCAAGTGCCTTAACCGCTAAGCCTTCTCTCCACCCTCAAATTCTTTTTAAATAAAGGTGTGATCTAAGTCCCTCAATGAATTGGAATAACATATTCCCAGGTTTCTTGTCTCTTCCCAAGGCAGTTGTTCTGTGGATTATAAAAGTACTTTCACATCTGTTTTCTCACTTGGTTGTTGTCATAGTAAGCTTGGGAACTGGGCAGGGCATATCTTGTTATCCCTATTTTGTAGATGAGGAAGCCAAGGTTGTTAAAAGGTTGAGCTGCTTGCTCCAGATCGGGGCGAAAGAGAGAGAGAGAAAGAGAGAGTTATAGAGAGGGGGTGGGGGAGAGAGAATAGAGCTATCTTTCCTTGACCTCCCACTGAAACAGCAGAGTAGCACCTGGGACACAAGATCTTTTTGATCCATTGTACTAAAAATACTGAGTTATGAGTGTTACGTGGCCTGTGGCTAGTGGCTTTATGAACTACCATTCTTTGTTTACTTAGAATTTGCCAGTAATGCTGAAACCAAAGAGGCTAACTCACTGTGCCAGACCTACCCTGGTTTTGTACCAGGCTAAAGCGAGATGAGTTCGGATGATGGGCCGTCCATCATTACTCTTTCTGCACTGCGTTAAAGATCACAGTGGCCCTGCAGGTAGTTCTGAGTTAGGAGACTATATGCACAAGGCATCACAGCCACATGTTCATTTTACTAAGTGGAAAATCCTGGGGCCACTTTGATCCCCTGGCAGGAAAGTATCCGTTGAAGGTGAAGACTACCCTACCGCTGGGCGGCAGAGAATGTGGCAATGGAGAGCCGACCTCAGGGGATTTAGTGGAGCTGCTTCCATTTCTTTTACTTGCACTTGCGACTCGCTGCCTGGACTCTGTAGGATATTCTAGCAAGACTCCACAGCAGCGTGGGCAGAACTGCAGGCAGTACTGCCGAGGGGGCTCACTGGGGTGACGGGGAAAGTGCTGGAGTGGAGTGCAGCTGAGAGGAAGAGTGTGGGAGCCAAGTCAGGACTTGGGAAAGTTCTGGACAGATTTTAATGTGTCAGCGTGACAACCATCGGGTCTGGGTCTGTTTCATTCCATGTGAGTCCCGGCAGCTTAAGAACGTGGGCAGCAGTGACGAGTTCCCCTCATGCAGAGGAAGTGTTCATTAAGATGCAGGAAGGATGGTGGAACAGTTTGTCCAGAGTTCCACAGCAAGGAATGGTGGGGAAGGCACCAAAGCTCTGCTTGATTGCTCAGCTGGCCCCAGCTTGTTCAGTGTTCATCCCTCCAGGATGCCACCCAGCCTCCTTCCTTCCTCCTCTCCAACCCGCTTCCCAGAGCCACCTGGCCATTCCTTGCCAGTGAGTGGTAAGCGAGGTGACAGAGAGCTTTAACAGTGCCGAGGTGTTTCTGCAAGAAAGTGGACCTGTACACGCCTGTGTCCCGACCCACACTAAGGGTTTAGGGTAACTGTGAACTGAGCCTTAACATTTGGCTCTAGGACTCTGAAGAATGCTGGTGCAAACCTTTTCCGAGTATGGCTGGCGGCTTGCAGGCTGCTGATGGAAAGCGCTAAGGGTTCCATTTTCCTTTGTCAAGCAGAGTATTTCCCCCTGGGGTGAGAGCAGCCACTTCCGCCTCAGCACCCAGGAGGGACCGTAAACACCAGCTACTGCAGAGAGCTCCCCAGCTTCCTTGTTTCTGGTCTTGTGTCACTAAACACATGCACACAGGGCTCTGAAAGACAAGCCTTTTCCCCTCCTTCTGGCTTAGAATTTTCACCATCCCCTTGGGGACAGCTAACCCACATGGAGGTCAAATGCAGTTCTTCTCAGTTGCCCTGTCACTTGCCCTCTAGAGAGGGAACAGGCAGAAGTCACTGTTAACAGTGATGCAGAGCCCTTAGCTGTTGGGGACACTGAGCGAAGTGCATGTGGATAAACAGGAAGGTTACAGTCTTGGCCTGGTCAGTTCTTAAAAATGATCAGGAACAAACACTAGAATAGTTACTCTGAAAGTGGGATGGGGGCAGAGCAGCACTTGATGGGCAGGTTCTGAAGAAAAAGAAGGTAAATAAGAATGGGAAAGAAGTTGAAAGGGAATGAGGGATGTAAGGAAAGGGTAACTGAATGTTTATAAAAGTTGTGTTAATTTTAAATATTTAGAAAAATAAAAGCGAGGCATGATGGCACACACCTTTAATCCCAGCACTCAGGAGGCTCATATAGAACGATGGCCATGAGTTTGCGGCCAGTCTGGGACCACAGAGTGAACTTCAGGTCAGCCTTGGCTAAAGTTAAGACCCTGCCTCAAAAAAAAATAATTAAATAAAAATAAATAAATAAATACATTCAGGGCTGGGGAGATGGCTCAGAGGTTAAGGCACTTGCCTGCCAAGCCTAACAACCTGGGTTCAATTCCCCAATACGTACATAAAGCCAGATGCTCAGAGGTACATGTATCTGGAGTTCGTCTGCAGGGCTGGAGGCCCTGGTGTGGCCATTCTCTCTGTCAATCCCTCCTCTCTCCATCTCTCTGCTTACAAATAAAATAAATAAATACTTAAAAGACTATATTTAAACTTAAAAAAAAAAAAACTTGTTGTCACTACCAGTTTGGAATGACAGAGACCTCTTCTGAGCCCATCTCCGCTTTCCTTAGAGCCTTTGGGTCTGTGGAATTTTGTTCCCTGAAAATGACGGTGGTGTGGAACTGATCACCTCTGAACTTGTAGGGTGGCATCTAAGATCTAGCAGAAGGTGGAGGAGTTGGGGGCAGACATGGCTATAAAACCTCCCAGCTCTTTCCTGCAGCCGTGCCGTGACTGAGCCGGTGAGGAGGAAACCAGCCACCCTTTGTGTTTGCACTTAACCTTTATGCACTGTTCAGTGACCATGAGGATCACTGAGCCTCTGTGGCCAAGACCTCTCTGAGGAATAAGCAGGAGCTTCCTGTGGTTCTTTGACAGATTTGCAACAAATCCAGATAGAGGAACTAACGTCGCAGACGTGCTAGCCATGTTTCCTACTCTGTGCGGATAGATAATAAAGCGGAAATACAATACGTACGTTTGATGCTTATCAATACGATACGTTATGTGCCTATACTAGATACATATGCACTATTTGGTATACATAATTTTCTGTAGTATGCATTTATGCTGATACTAAATACTAGTAGATACGAGATCTATACCATATATCTTATGAATTTCTGAAGTTTTTGTTTACACTATGTCTAAATTGTAAACTACATACAATATCCGTGTCTTCCGTTTGCATTGATACTACGTCTGCACTATACACCTTATGTACATATTCTATCTAGAAGCTTTAACAGACCCATTAAAGGTTTCTATATATCCAGAGAACTCCCAAGAATCCCTCTATAGGTGAGAGCACAGATGAGAAAAGATACAAGTCCACTTTTCTTTTTGGTTGGTTGGTTTTCAAGGTAGGGTCTCACTCTAGCCCAGGCTGACTTGGAACTCACTCTGTAGTTCCAGGCTGGCCTTGAACTCACAGCGATCCTCCTATCTGTGCATCCCAAGTGCTGGGATTAAAGTCATGCACCACCAGGCCTAGCTTACAAGTTTACAAGTCCCCCTCCCCCTTTTTTTTTTTTGGTTTTTCGAGGTAGGGTTTCACTCTAGTCCAGGCTGACCTGGAATTCACTATGTAGACTCAGGGTGGCCTTGAGCTCATCACGGTGATCCTCCTACCTCTGCCTCCTGAATACTGGGATTAAAGGCGTGTGCCACCATACCTGGCTTTATTTGTATTTTTATTTTATTTTTTTTTTTTTTGAGGTAACTCTAGCTCAGGCTGACCTGAGAGAGGGTGGCCTCGAAGAGAGTGCTGGGATTAAAGAGAGAGAGAGAGAGAGAGAGAGAGAGAGAGAGAGAGAGAGAGAAAGAACAGGGCCTTTTGCTACTACAAATGTACTCCAGATGCATGTGCCACTTTGTGCATCTGGCTCTATGTGGGTACAGGGGAATTGAACCAGGCCTGCTGAGCCATTTTCCCAGGTACACTTTTTTTCTTTTTCTAGAAACATTTTAACACTGGCTGACTTCTCGTTATCACTCTGACCACAGGCTGATACTTAACTGGTAGTTTCTGTTACTGTCACCTGGTTGCAATGATTGTCTTTATCCGAAGCGAAACCCTGGTGGTAGCTTTCCTTAAATCATTTCCACTCCTCTGCTTGCACAGTCATCCAATCCATCTTTTAAATGAAATGATCCAGAAGTTTCCATTTCACGCACTTGGTATATTTATTTATTTATTTATTTATTTTTGGTTTTTTGAGGTAGGGTCTCACTCTGGCCCAGGCTGACCTGGAATTAACTAAGTCTCAGGGTGGCCTCAAACTCTCGGCGATCCTCCTACCTCTGCCTCCCGAGTGCTGGGATTAAAGGCGTGCGCCACCATGCCCGGCTATTTATTTATTTTTAAAACATATTTTATTTATTTAATTTTGAGAGAGAGAGAGAGAAAGGGGTGGAGAGAGGGTGGGGGGAGAGAATGGGCATACCAGGGCCTCCAGCCATTGCAAACGAACTCCAGATGTGTGCGCCCCCGTGTGTATCTGGCTTATTTGAGTCCTGGAGAATCGAACCAGGGTCATTTGGCTTTGCAGGCAAGTGCCTTAAACCACTAAGCCATCTCTCCAGCCCACTTTTTTTTTTTTTTTTTTTTTTTTTTAAAGGTAGGATCTCGCTCTGGCCAGGCTGACCTGGAATTCACTATGCAATCTCATGGTGGCCTCAAACTCATGGCGATCCTCCTCCCTCTGCCTCCTGGGTGCTGGGATTAAAGGCGTGCGCCACCACGCCCAGCTGTCACTTGGTATATTTAAAGCACGCTCCTCGCCATCATGATTTTGACAGAGTGTGGCGAGCTTTGGGATTTTTTTTTATTTATTTATTAGCAGCAGACAGAGAAAGAGGCAGCAAGAGAGAGGGAGAGAATGGGTGCACCAGGGCCCACAGCCACTGCAAACAAACTCCAGATGCATGCACCACCCTGTGCATCTGGTTTACGTGGGTCCTGGGTCATCAAGCCTCGAACCAGGGTCCTTAGGCTTCACAGGCAAGCGCTTAACCGCTAAGCCATCTCTCCAGCCCTGGGATTTTGTTTTTAATCTGTAATTGGAGTACAGGAGCCAAGTGCGAGTTCTCCACCCAATTCCTCCAGGCCTGCCCAAGTTCACAGCTGTCCTGGGAGTTTCCGTGGGAAGACAGTGAGGTGGCTGTACCACCCAAGCAAACCTGGGCTCCATCAGCAAGGCCACCCCTCCCAAGACAAGGCCCAGATTCTTCCCACACGCCTGGCACAATGTTCCCGCCACTGCCCACAGACAGGCTCTTATCTCGGGCACAAAGAGTCCTGTCCGTGTCCCTCAGAACTTCCACCTTTGGAAGGAACCTTATCTCAGCAGCGATAGCATTGCCTGGTTGGACTGGGACCTCGAAGCCATGCCCCCCACTCTGAAAGGCAGCCCTGGCTTAAAGGAGAGGGTTTAAACAACAAATGCATCTTCCCCCTCACTTGGATGGGTACACCTGCCTCGAATGGTGATCTTTGTTGTTGTCACCCTTTCTTGTCTGCTTTTCAGAGCCAGATTACGACACTCCTGGCTCAAAACTGCCTGAGGATTCCCACCTCAGGTAACTCCCCTAATCCTCACCATAGCCCAAGAAGCTCTGGAGGGGCTGACCTCAGTTCTTTCCTCTCTCTCCCCTTTATGCACTCCATTCCAACTACTTTACTATTTCTGCCGGCCTTGAACCTGCCTGGAATGCCCAGTCTCCAGGCCTATGCCCTTGGCTGTCACCTCTATACACAGTACCTTTCCCTCCACCCTTGTGTGGCCCAGCCCCACACGCCCTGTAGAAAGGCGGTGCTAAGACAGTACATCTCTCTTCCCTGCTTCTCTCTTCTTCACACTGCTTACTACCTGATGAGATGCTTATTTATATCATCTCCTTCCGCCACCTAGAAACTGCTTCAAGAGTAGATGAGAGATATTATTTATTGTCTCCCAGACCCAGAACAGCAACCTAGCTATAAATATTTGTCCTTATAATGAATGAGTAAATGGATGGATGGATCTGTTTGCAACAGCATGCATTGCATTAAAAATTTTTTTCTTTATTTATTTGCAAGCAGAGAGATAGATAGAGAATGGGCATGCCAGGACCTCTAGTCACTGCAAACAAACTCCAGATAAATGGGACACTTCGTGCAACTGACTTGATGTGGGTACTGGGGGATCGAACCGTGGTCCTTTGGCTTTGCAGGCAAACGCCTTAACTGCTGAGCAATCTCTCCAGCGCCACATTGAGTTTCTTCATGGGGCATCATGTTTCTAGCAAGGGATATAAAAATATTGTTCCAGCTGCCAAGATGTTCACTATTTTGATCTGCTCTTACTGTTCTATCCACTACTGTTCTTTTTTCTTTTAAAATTTTTTTAAAATTTTGTTTATTTTTATTTATTTATTTGAGAGGATGCATGGGGGGGGGAGAATGGATGCACCAGCCATTGCAAATGAACTCCAGATGCATGCATCACCTTGTGCATCTGGCTTAAGTGGATCCTGGGGAGTTGAGCCTTGAATTGGGGTCCTTAGGCTTCACAGACAAGCGCTTAACTGCTAAGCCATCTCTCCAGCCCTTTTTCTTTTTAAAATTTTTATTGTTGTTGTTTTTGCAGGTAGGGTCTCACTCTAGCTCAGGCTGATGTGGAATTCACTATGTTGTCTCAGGATGGCCTCTCACAGCAATCCACTTACCTCTGCCTCCCAAGTGCTGGGATTAAAGGCATGCACCACCATGCCTGGCTTTCTTTTTATTTATTTATTTATTTATTTATTTATTTATTTATTTATTTGTTTGTTTGTTTGTTTTTTTGAGGTAGGGTCTCATTCTACTTCAGGATGGCCTTGAACTCTTGGCAATCCTCCTTCCTACCTCTGCCTCCTGAGTGCTGCTGGGATTAAAGGTGTGCAGCACCATGCCCAGCTCTTTTTAATTTTTAAAAAACTTAAAAAAAAAACTTAGTAAAGAGAGAGAAAGAAAGAGGCAGATCGAAAAAGAGAGGGAGAGAGAGAGAATGGGCATGCCAGGCAGGGCCCCTAGTCACTGCAGGTGAATTCCAGACACATGCGTGACCTTGTGCATCTGACTTACATTGGGTACTGGGAATTGAACCTGGATCCTTAGGCTTTGCGGGCAAGTACTTTAACTGCTAAGCCATCTCTCTAGCCCAATTAAAAAAAAACTTTTTTATTGACAACTTCCATAAATATAAACAATATAATATGATCATAATTCCCTCCCATCATCCTTCCTTTTCTCCTCCCCCAAGCCCCCCTCTACAGAATATCTTCTTTCCAACTAGTCTCTCTTCTATTTTGATGCCATCTTGTTTTTTTCTCCTCCTATTACACTGGTCTTGTGTCAGTAGCATCAGCCACTGTGAGGTCATGAGTGTCATGGCCACTTCATGTCTGGACCCACTGCTATCCTTGCCGTGTCTTTTGTATATTGAGAAGACCCACTATAAGATTCTAGGTGTCTGTTATCAAAATGCCCCCCCGCCCCAGTTAATGTCGCTTCACAGAGAGTTCAGGGAATAGGGTTTGGTCTTAACCTTGTGGAACCTTTGCTGAGAGGTAGTCCTGCCTCCCCCTGGGAGGATGAGCCCCTTGGAAGGACTTTTGTTCTCAAACCAGAAGGAACAGACAGGAGCTGGGTAAGACCTGGCTGCAGCTTGATCATGTCACCTATTTACTTGGTGATCTGTATTTGTTCGTTCATTCATTCTTCCTTCCTTCCTTTTTCTCTTTCTTTCTTCTTTCTTTCTTTCCTTCTTTTTTTGTTTTTTCGAGGTAGGGTCTCACTCTAGTTCAGGCTGACCTGGAGTTCACTCTGTATTCTCAGGGTGGCCTTGAACTCATGGCGATCCTCCTACCTCTGCCTCCCGAGTGCTGGGATTAAAGGTGTGCTCCACCATGCTGGGCATTTTTCTGTTTTTTTTTAAATAAATTTTTTTTAATTGACAACTTCCATAATTGTAAACAAAACCCATGGTAATTCCCTCCCTCCCCCACTTTGCCCTTTGAAACTGCACTCTCTATCATATACTCTCCCCCTCTCAATCTCAGTATATTTGATGGTTTATTTTATTATTATTATTATTTGGGTTTTTTGAGGTAGGGTCTCACTCTAGCTCAGGCTGACCTGGAATGCACTCTGTATTCTCAGGGTGGCCCCAAACTCACAGCGATCCTCCTATCCTCCTACCTCTGCCTTCTGAGTGCTGAGATTAAAGGTGTGCGCTACCACACCCAGCTCTTTTATTTTGATGTCATGATCTTTTCCTCCTATTATGATGGTTTTGTGTAGGTAGTATCAGGCACTGTGAGGTAGGTCATGGGTATCCAGGCCATTTTGTGTCTGGAGGAGCACGTTGTAAGGAGTCCTACCCTTCCTTTGGCTCTTACATTCTTTCCACCACCTCTTCCTCAATGGACCCTGAACCTCGGAAGGTGTGTTAGAGATATTTCAGTGCTGAGCACTCCTCTGTCCCTTCTTCTCAGCACTATGTTGCCTTCTTAGTCATCCCAAGGTCACCGCCATCTGAAAAGAGAAGCTTCTCTAACCAAAAGTGAGAGTGGCATTAGTATATGAGTATGAATGTTAGGAGAAGTACTTACCGGGCTGAAAACTTTTTTTTCCCCCCAAGGTAGGGTCTCACTCTAGCCCAGGCTGACCTGGAATTCACTATGTAGTCTTGAACTCACAGCGCTTCTCCTACCTCTGCCTCCCAAGTGCTGGGATTAAAGGCGTGCACCATCACGCCTGGCTTACTGCACTACTTTTTAAGAAAGCAAGCTAACCACAGAAACCTTTAATAAATAAAAAGATATTATATCATAACTGACTCTGTTGATTATTAATTGGTCAATTATTCACAGAGGATCTGAGGATGCTTTCCAGCTTATTTGCATGTAGTCCTATATAACAAATAGGAATCAGAGCACAGGGTTAGTTTATTGCGACAAAGTCTGCGCAGAAATGCCTGTGTAATAGAATTACTCCCATCAGTTGTTGTATTTGGGAGCAGCAAGTGCGGATCAGTACTAAAGCACCTGCCTAGAATGTGTAAAACCCTGGATTTGATCCCAACCACTGCAGAACCAGGAAACAGATTATGTACATTTTTATGCTCTCACTTCCTTTCCCCACTTAATATTATAGCAAAAGATTTTGGCCGGGCGTAGTGGCGCACACCTTTAATCCCAGCACTCGGGAGGCAGAGGTAGGAGGATCACCATGAGTTTGAGGCCATCCTGAGACTACATAGTGAATTCCAGGTCAGCCTGGGCTAGAGTGAGACCCTACCTCAAAAAAAAAAAAAAAAAAAAAAAAAAAAAAAAAAAAAGAAAGAAAGAAAGAGAAAAAAGAAAGGTTTCACATTGCTTTCTAACCTTGGTAGTTGGGGACTGAGTGATCAATTCCAAGGCTGAACCCATGGTTTATGGCGTCATTCCTCCATTGTTAGATGCTGGGTTATTTTCAATACTATTGTTACTAGAAACAATGGCTTAATTAACATTTATGTGCTTGTAACTTTTTCCATATTTTAGAGTATTTCCTTAAGTAGATTTTCAGAGGTGAAATAAGTAAATGAAAGGTTGGGACATTTTTCATAGGCCCTGAAACATATCCCTGAGCTGTTTTCCCAAAAGATCATGTACATTTGGGGATCTGTTTCAACAGTGTGTTGGCATGTGTTCCACTATAGTCTTCTTATCAGCATGCATCTATAATTTTTTTACTTTTTGCTAATTTGATAAACAGTATATTCTCATTATAGGTATGTTGGGTTATGTGTGTGTTGCTAGGTTATCCATTGGCACTTTACAGATTTTCTTACACATCTGTTTAAGCTGTTTATACACAAAACCTTAACTCTTCAATCAATTGATATATACACTCGATATTTATTTATTTTTGGTTTATCGAGGTAGGGTCTCACTCTAGACCAGGCTGACCTGGAATTCACCATGTAGTCTCAGGGTGGCCTTGAACTCATGGCAATCCTTCTGCATCTGCCTCCCAAATGCTGGGATTAAAGGCATGTACCACCACACCTGGCTGTATACTTGATTTTTTAAAAAATATTTTATTTATTTGAGAGAGAGATTGAGAATGAGAATGGGCACACCAGGCTTCTAGCCATTGCAAACGAACTCCAGATGCATGTGCCACCTTGTGCATTTGGTTTACATGGGTACTTGGGAATCCAACCTGGGTCCGTAGGCTTCACAGGCAAGCGCCTTAACCACCACACCATTTCTCTAGCCCTATACTTGATTTTTTTGAGGCAGGGTCTCACTGTAGTACTCTCAGCCAGGCTGACCTGGCACTTACTCTGTAACCAAAGGTGGCCTCAAATTCATGACCATCCTCCAACCTCAGCCTCCCAAGTACTGGGATTATAAGCATGGCCCATCACACACGCACAACAAGATAGTGTGTAAAATGTTTTCTCCAAATTATTTGACTTCTGCTTTTGTTTGTGGATTGCTTTTGATACTTGGGCAATTTTCATGTTGGATAGTCAGTCAGTTCTTAGTAATTTTCTCTGTCATTTAATCAAAACAGTAATCCAAGTTCACTGACATGGTGGTTGAGGCCTTTGGTGATCGTGGCTCAGCTGTTCCAGATGCTTCTTTCACTTTTCTTGTCCTAATGCCTTTGCATCAGAGAAATGTGACCGGTGGGCCAGGCGTGGTGGCGCACGCCTTTAATCCCAACATTTGGGAGGCAGAGGTAGGAGGATCGCTATACTATAGTGAATTCCAGGTGAGCCTGGGCTAGAGTGAAACCCTACCTAGAAAAAAACAAGAAAAGAAAGAAAGGAAAAAGAAATGTGACCAGTGCAAAACGTGACCAGTGATGTTTCTAACACATTTAGCACCAGGAGGAGATGATTTACAAAACAAAACAAAACACCCCACTTCTGTAATGACAAAATGATCTTTAGCAATTGATGAAGAAATAAATAATAAGAGAAAAGATAGGGCTGGAGAGATGGCTTAACAGTTAAGGCATTTGCCTGCAAAGCCAAAGGATCCTGGTTCGACTCTCCAGGACCCACGTAAACCAAATGCACAAGGGGCGCATGCATCTGGAGTTCATTTGCAGTGGCTGGAGGCCCTGGCATGCCCGTTCTCTCTCTCTTAAATAAATAAATTTTTAAAAAATTAAAAAAAAAAGAATCCCAATTTTAAACCGGGCGTGGTGGCACACTCCTTTAATCCTAGCACTTGGGAGGCAGAGGTAGGAGGATCACCATGAGTTCGAGGCCACCCTGAGACTACAGAGTGAATTCCAGGAGAGAGTGAAACTTTTTTGTTTCTGCGAAACTTTTCCTGTGTATATGATCATGCAGGTTCAGAACGGATTCGTAGTGGATTTTATACTTGCTAATTGCATGGTGCTTACTTTGGAAAGTGGGAAGATTATACTTGCATATGGGTTTGCAGGGTGACGAATAAGAACACTATAGTTTCTGTTTTTGAGACTTCTAGAAGTTTGTCAGACTTCACGAAAACTGGTGTTCTTTGCATGTTTTTCACACTCAGTAGACAGAACCACCCTTGTCAGTCTTGCTTCTCTCCAAGTTGAGCACTTTGTATTCATGTTCACTTTGGAAAGTTTCTTTTACTTGAAGCAGCAGAGCAGAGCAGATAAAGTAACAACAACAACAAAAACTAGCCTGGTATGGTAGAGGCAGAGGTATGAGGAGGACTGTGAGGTCAAGGCCAGCCTGAGACTACATACAGATCAGCCTGGGCTAGAACAAAACCCTTCCTCTAAAAAGCCCACGGCTGGCGAGATGACTTAGTGGTTAAGGTGCTCACTTGCGAAGCTTAAGAATCCAGGTTTGATTCCCCAGACCCATGTAAGCCAGATGCACATGGTGGCACATGTGTCTGGAGTTTGTTTGCAGTGGCTAGATGTCCTGGCATGCCCATTCTCTCTTTCTCTGTCTCTAATGAATATATATATATACATACACAGATATATTTTAAATGGGCTGGCAAGATGGGTTAGTGGTTAAGGTGCTTGCCTGCAAAGCCAAAGGACCCAGGTTTGATTCCCCAGGACCCACATAAGCCAGATGCACAAGGTAGTACATGCGTCCAGAGTTTGCTTGCAATGGCTGGAGGCCCTATCGTGCCCATTCTCTGTCTATCTGCCTCTTTCTAACTCTCTCTCAAATAAATAAATAAAAATACAATTTAAATAACCATCATATATATATATATATATATATATATATATATATATATGTATGTATATTTATAACCAAATACATATAATCATAAACAAAATATATATAACTATATATATATATTTTTTTCAAGGTAGAGTCTCACTCTAGCGCAGACAGAACAAGGCAGAGAGAGTGACTATGGGTGCACCAGGGCCTCTAACTGCTGCAAACAAACTCCAGACGCATGCACCACCCTGTGCATCTGGCTTTATGTGGGTCCTGGAGAATCAAACCAGGGTCCTTTGGCTTTGCAGGCAAGCGCCTTAACCACTAAACCATCTCTCTAGCCCCTGAGATAAATTTTAAACATTCACAAAGGTCTCCAGTCACAGTAAATTGCAGAAGTCACAGTACCATCCTTGTCTTTATTTCATCAGGATTATCAAACGTTTGTGCTGTTGACATGTTTTAGACACAGTCCATAGCCCCAATTGTCCCCTGGCCTTGTCCTTATATTGACAATGCTCTCCACTTTGACTTCTGCTATGGGCTCAAGAACAAGGAGTCGTCATACAGGATTTGGGGACAAACCAGCCGAAAGTGATCCCTACATATACAACCTATGAGCGGAATCTTTATTTTTTAATTTTTTACTTTTATTTTTGTTTGTTTGTTTGTTTTTTTTTTGAGGTAGGGTCTCACTCTGGCCCAGGCTGACCTGGAACTCACTCTGTAGTCTCAGGATGGCCTCGAAATCACGGCAGTCCTCCTACCTCTGCCTCCTGAGTGCTGGGATTAAAGACATGCGCCGCCACGCCCTGCTCTGGGGCTGGACTTTATTACTGGAGACCTGAATGAGCTTCCAGGCAGGATGTAACATTTGATAGAGACAAATGGTCCATCCTCTATGTGAATTAAAATTTACTTGCATTATTAAAAGTTGAGGGCTAGGGGTGTAGCCCAGTGGTAAGTATTCACCATGGGGCACTGTTTTGATCCCTGATGCTGGCAAAAAGTTATTTATTTATTTTATTTATTTATTTATTTATTTATTTATTTATTTTGGTTTTCTGAGGTAGGCTCTCTCTTGCTCAGGCTGACCTGGAATTCAGTCTGTAGTCTCAGGGTGGCATAGAACTCACAGTGATCTTCCTACTTCTGCCTTCCAAGTGCTGGGATTAAAGGCGTGCGCCACCACGCCCGGCTTGTTTTTTAAGTATAGAATTTTATGGCCAAGATATTTGGCTTTCTTCTGGGCTACCTCCGAGGCTGCCCCAAGTGTCTCCTCACCTGGGCTGGACCTTAGTGAGCAGTCTCAGATGCCAGGTACCTCCAGTTCTGACTCCCTTGCTGGGGACAGTCTGTCAGCAACAGGTCGTGTGCAGCTGGGACCCCTTCTCCTCGGAAACAGGCAGTAGAGCACAGGGTGGTCCTGAAGTCTTTGGTTTCTGATTTCTTTGGTCATCTCCGACGCCTCTGGTATGTGCTCCCCTGTCCTCTCCCTGAATAATCCAATCCAAGAGGCCAGTTCTAGCTGCTGTTTATTCTCTGCGTCTGCGTAGCCGTATATCGCCCAGCATGTAATCTTTCCTTCAGTTCCTCAAGTTCTTCCACCGTCTTCCTCCCTCATCCTCCCTACAGAATAAGAGCTGTGCACAGCCAAGTGTTTTCATCTGCTTGCAGATGGAGGAAGAGCCCAGCACAGTAGATGACTTGCCACATTGACACAGCTGCAGCCAAGGGCTTTGGGCTTTCCTGGCACTTTCATGTGTGTTAATCCTCCTTCCTAGATCATCAAGGCAGGTGATAGGTAAAAACGGCTCCATCCCAAGCTGCTGCTACTCAGCCCCAAACCATGGATGCTACCGGTATTGCCGACCAAGCATGTCAGAGAGACGTTGGGAATCTTCTGGACTTACACGTGAAATCTGATTTTGGAATGCTGGCAGTTAATTTAGGGAAAATATAAACTGTAACGGACAAGTTAAGTCTGTTTGGCCACTGGTGGGGAAGCTCTGCTCTGCATCACCTGGCTCTCCGGGAGTCAGGCTTGGAGAGAATGTGGCTGGCTGGCTTTTGTGTTGGGGAAAGGAAAGAGGAAACAGCGCGTGGGCTCACGCTGTGTGCGCAGCTAAGCAGCCTGCGTTCCCAGAACACTCTCCGCCTTGGCCACCCTGAATTCTGGTAGTTTATTGACTTGCTTCCTTTTCCGAAGATTAAAATGACGATTGCTTGGAAATATTTTCCTCCTCTGAGGTTTTTCCTTGGTGACTTCACTCAGAGACAGATGTGCCCTAAGAATAGCCTCAAAAGTTAAGGAGAATAAATCAACCAGCTGGATCTGTTCCCTTGAAGCGATGTTACAGTTCCTAAATGAAGGCTGTCCCCAGAGACCTCTAAGGGGCCCAGCTTGCTAGAGGGCTCTGGTCACGCTGAGGGAGCCCTTTGCTGTGGGACCAGAGACCCAGGGCACTCGGTTTATTCTACACCATTCTCGGGCTCCACCTAGAGTCGAAGGCCACAGCTGTTCTGTCATCTCCCAGGACAAGTACCCAGCCCAGCAGACATTACCAGAAAGGCACCCCTGTCTTCCTAGATCATTAAAGGCAATGTGCATTCAAATCCTGCCTCAGGGGCCTGGGGGGCCTCTTGCTGCAGAGAGTAGACCCAGTTCCTCCACTAAAGGGGATGAGATGGTCCAAGAGACCCAGGAATGGAGTCCTGCAAGCTGTGCAGGCAAGGGGGGGGGGACTCTCAAAGGTGTATAGAACACACAGCTGGCACGCTTGGGTGCCACAGAGGTGTTTGTTGGTTTCGTTTCCCTGTCATTGCCATGGCCCCAAGAGCTACATTGTGACATCCCAACAAAGAAGTATTCAGACACTATACCCTAAAGCAAAAAGTGAAGAAAATACTGGTGAGGCATCCCATGTCTGTTCTGATGGGACACTAGCCCAAGAGGGGGAGGTGCCCCTGTTTGCTTCTCTTTCTGGGGATGCTGAGATCCTTGCACTGCAGGGCACAGGGCTAAGGAAGCACCCAGTGCCACCAGAGCCAGGCCTTGCAGTTGACAGATGCATGGGGAAAGGGTGATGAGTCAGACCATATGAAAATCACACATCCCCACAGACATCAGGATGACCCCATCGTCAACCACGTTCTGAGGCTTTTACGTCTTGCTCATACTTGGGGGTTCGCTGGTGTGCCTTTTGGGCAACACATTTCCTGTGCCTCCAGCAGTCTGCACGTGAACAGATGGATGGCTGCTGAGTTGCTGTTCTGGCCTGAACAGCCAGCGGGGAGAGGGAAGCGAGTGGATGACTCAGGGTGCACTCAGGGAGCCACACATCAGCCTGTGCCGGGACAGGGCTGTAGACGTTTCTTCGGAAAGCTGCTGGGGCTGAGTATGGTGGGGGGTGAGGGGGGTGAGGGGTGGGATTCTTGTTCTCAGCAAGCACCACCATGTGCTGAGCGCCACCAGCCGCAGGCAAATCAGTGCTATCAGAACTGTGAATTGCTTCAGTGTATCTTGCTCAAAAATAATTTTCTAAATATAGCTAACTATGTGATATGGCTTGTAAGCGCTCATGTGGTCCTCAAGCCCTTCCTGAAAAGTTTCCTTGTTACAAATTCCTTAGGTGGGAGTTCCCAAAACTTTTGAGTGAGTCCAGGGCAAACCCCCTCCCCCTCCCTTGCCCAAAGCCAGATCTCTTTCACACAGTCCTCTGCCCTGCCACAAGCAACTTAAAAGGCAGTGTTTTGTGCATGGGTATTTATGGCCTATAAAGGTCAACTTTTTGCAAGGTGGACATAGAACTCTTATTCCTTCCACCTGTCCACCTGTGTCTTTGGGCTTTTGTGACGTGAAAGTTTTCCATCTCGGAGGATCTGAGTATTAAGGGAGTATTATGGAGTCCCTAGCTCAGAACCTGGTTTCCTTTAACAAGCTGCTTGCCGGAGCTCAGGGAGCCAAGATGACATTTGAGATCCTTCCGCATTCTGCTGAAAACTTCCTTTCAGATGCCTGGCTTTCTAAATGTCATCTTCTAGCCCACGATAAAGCAGTCTGTGTGCACATACGGACACCTGTGGGCCTTGTGTCCTGCTGCCTGGCCTTGTCTCTGCATACCAGCAGAAGGGCTCATGGCAGGCCTAGGGTGGGAACCAAGGCGGCTCTTTGCCACTCCTAGAAGTGTCTGTGAACACACACCTGGCTTAGATGCGGTTGGGGCGTTACGGAGTTGTGGAAAGACTATTTAAGGCAAGCCTCTGCTCGGTTCTGTTCTGCTTGTAGAAAAGTAGGACTCGGACTGGGAGTGAGATGGAGGAAGAGGTCAGATCCGCTGCTAATCCCTGCTGAGCCAGCCCATAGCTGCCTCCCCTGGGTTTCATCCTTTGCAGGCTCTTGCGGCCTCAGACAGCAGACAGTTGAGCAGTCCCATCTGAGAAGCAGACCCTGCATATGCAAAGTTCAGTTTTACCTGAGAATAAGCCAGAGGGCAGGTGGCATTACCATTTTGCAGAGGTGGAGGAAACTGAAGTCCAGAGAGGTTTGATAACTTTCTAATAGCATCAACCAGGACCAGTAGAATCTACACCCAAGGTTTATCTGGTTATAAACTTAAATGCTACAAAGGACAAGAAAAAAGGCAGCCTACTAGAGTGATTCAGAGCTTGGTCCCTGGACTGACTTGCCTGAATTTAAATCCCAGCATTGCTACTTACCGTCTGTAGAGCCTTGAGCAAGCTGTCCATTCTGTGTGCCTGGGTGATCTCGTCTGTAAAATGGAGTCACAAGAGTACTTTTGTAATAGGTTGAGATAACCTTATCATGCATCCATTATACATTTCAAACATCCAGCACCATGTCTGGCTGTAGGAAGCCCCATACACATGTGAGTTGATCACGACAGTTTCTAGAACAGCCCGTTAGCAATGGCTCCAGCTCATACCTGCCAGGCCTTAGGTCACCTTAAGCAATGGCCAGGGTGGAGGGATTAAACACTGTAGACTCTAGGCCTCCTTAAGAGAGGTATCCTGTATCCTGGCTGATACATTAGCCCCTCTGCCTCATCTCAAGACACCTAGTACTCAGTCCATTGTCTGTTGACCAGTGAGGGCCCTCAGTAAATTTCCATCCTCTGTAACTGGGCCTTGTTTTTTTTTGCATTTACCAAAGTAAAAATAAAATCTCTGGAGAGACAAGGGAGGGAGGGGGCCTGGTGTGGGTTGCTGGAGCAGCCGCAGTGCCTGGCGCCCTTTCCCAGAGGAAAGGCCTAGCTTTGTCCTCTGCCTTTTTCCATGAGGAAGTGTGCCTGGAGAGGAGCGAGCCCTCCTCTGCTCTTCCTGCCTGCCACTCCCTGTTTCCGCCTATTGTTGTTTCCCTCCAAGCCCCTCTGCAGCGGGAGGACTAAGGCTGCAGACTCCTAGTGCAGGCCTCTGTGCAGCCAGGCATTTCCCCCTCCGCTGCCCCTCATTCTCCCCGCCTTCCTCATTCGCCTCTTCTTCACCCACCATTATTTTTAGTTCTGGAGGAGAGAATAGATGCTCTGGTGACCTTCTCACTGGAGACAGCCATTGCTGGGCCTGCCGGACAGGAAGGTCCAGAACATTTCCATTTTGGGTGAAGGACACCTCTGTGCTAGGGAAACAAAAAAAAAAAAAAAACACACTGATTTGCTAAGAGATTGATGGCAGTTCTGGTGGAAAGTCAGGCCGGGAAGGGAGGGGAGATCTGAAGCAGTATCTAGTGGGAAAACCTTTCTTGCTATTGTCACCAGTGTTCTGACTGTATATGGTGGCTGCCTGGCATCTGTAGCCTTTCTACTTCCAAGCAATTATTTATTTATTTATTTATTTATTTATTTATTTATTTATTTGAGAGAGAGAGAGAGAGGGAGGGAGAGGCAGATTGAGAGGGAGAGAGAATGGACGCGCCAGGGCCTCCAGCGGCTGTAAACGAACTCCAGATGCATGTGCCACCTTGTGCATCTGGCTTTATGTGGGTTCTCAGGAATTGAACCTGGGTCCTTTGGCTTTGTAGGCAAGTGTCTTAACCGCTAAGCCATCTCTCCAGCCCTCTGAGCAATTTTAGATAAGATGCTCAACCTGGAGGTAGGTAGGTATGGGACAAGAAGATAGCCTGCTGTCCACAGCGGCCTTGTGTTGTGCCCTTGGTGGACCTCCTGTGGGCTGTTAAGGAGCTTTGGTGGAAGCCCTCGGGGGTAGCCTTGTCTCTGCAAGCTCTGTCTGGGGTAGCCTCCCTGCAGGGGTTTGGGTGATAGTGGAGGTTTTTGGATGATAGTGGAGAGGGAGAGTGATTGATGGTGCCCCCTAGGTGCCAGTGTGGGCACTACCTTTGGCCAAGAAGTGGGGCCCGTACGTTACAATAGAAAAGAAAAAAGAAAAGAAAAAAAAAAAGACAACTAAACACCAGGGACAGGCTGAGCAGCCATGCAGCAGCCATGCAGGAGTTTCCTGGCTCTGGTAGAATATGTTTCTTGGAGTGGACTGACCAAGAAACTGTCCTCCAGCCAGGGCATGTTGTATCTGGTATTCCCACTTGAAAATAGGACCTCTGCCCTCCACATAGCCCACTCCCAGAACAGAGCACAGCCCTGGTGGCCTGGAAGGAACAGAGAAGCCAGAGTTGCTCACACCAAACACACGCAAAGCCAGATTGTTTCTCTCATACCTGAGGTAGCCAGGGTTCCTGGCCTGCAGGGGCTGGGGCTGTAAAGATTACCATCCTTGTTCTCCTGCCCCCAGCCGGCAACTGATTCTGGGGGACGTACAGGCTGAGCATCTCTAATCACCAAACGGGCACAAATGCCAAAACATTGTGAACACCAATGTGGATGACACAAGTGGAAAATTTTACACCTGACCTCACCTGGGTGAGTGACAGTCAACTTCAAGTGCGCATAGGGTTACCTTCAGGCTATGTGACTCAGATGTGTAAGAAGCAGAAAGGAACTGCTTGCTTAAACTTGTCCTATCCCATGATGTATGTGTAAATACTCCAGAACTTAAAAGAAAAAGTCCAAAACACTTCTTTCCCCAACGGTCTTGGATAGAAAATGTTCAATCTTCACATCTCCCATCCCACAGCTCTGAGAGTAATTTCAAGCCCCCTATGAGTAGGTCTTAAAGGACAGGTGGGAAAGGGTAACTGACAGGTGAGCAAGGGTGAAAGCAGCTCTAAGCCGCCCCCTTGTGGGGATCACAAGGGCCATGCTGGGTGAAGGTGAACTACAACTGCTGTGCTGCCTCAGGTCTTCTTCGCCAGACTTGCAGGGGGAACGACCTTCTTGGTTCATGGGAGAGGCAGCCGGTGGACTTAAATACAGGCTTCTTTCTCGAGTCTGGTGTCTTGATTTTTTTTTGTTTTTTGTTTTTGTTTTTTTTTTTTGTTTTTCGAGGTAGGGTCTCACTCTAGTTCAGGCTGACCTGGAATTCATTATGTAGTCTCAGGATAGCCTTGAACTATCCTCCTACCTCTGCCTCCCAAGTGCTGGGATTAAAGGCAGGCGCCACCACGCCCGGCTTGATTTTTAAAAATATTTTATTTGATTATTTATTAGAAGAGGACAGATAGACCGAATGGGCGCACCAGGGCTCCAGCCACTGCAGATGAACTCCAGATGCATGCATCACCTTGTGCATCTGGCTTACATGGGTCCTGGGGAATCAAACCTGGGTCCTTAGGCTTCTCAGGCAAGCGCCTTAACCGCTAAGCCATCCCTCCATCCCTGGTGTCTTGGGTTTGAAAGGCTTTCCGTCCTCCCAGATCCCAGCCTGCTGGCCTTTGTGGCAGGTGCAGTTTCTAACCAGGCTCCAGGAAGGAGCGTTGAGCACTCTACCTGTCTGAGCCTGTACCCTCCACCCTCCACCCTCCCAGTGCCTCTGCCAGGGGAGCACAATGAACAAAGTTGGCCTTGAAGCCTGGGAGAAGCACTGGGCTTTTCCCCAGAGAGGGTGGCACCGATCACTAGGGAAACCCTAGCTGCTTTTTTTTTTTTTTTTTTTTTTTTACAAAGTCCAAAAGAAGGAGGGAAGGGGAAAAACATTTTTCCAAACATGGAAAACCCAATGACTTTCACTCTGACTTTTGTAAGTGGCAAATAGAAGCTTTGACACAAAACAAACCTTCCCCATCCACTTTTAGTGCTTTGTTTAATAGGCCTTCCCTAAGTGTGCCAGCCAGAACCTTCTGGGAACAGGACTGGGACTCCCTCCGAGGGAGGGGAGGGCAAGTCTCTATTAAGTCCTCCCCCGTCTGAAAGGTCACTCTTGTGACAAAGCACTCGCTGTTTGTGTGTGGCTGTTTTATAACTAAGGGACAGATGAGCCCCCTCACCCCCATCCAAGCATCCTGTTGGCTGAAACAAAATCTTGGGAATTTAGTTGCATAGACCTGGAAGCTGTGTGGCCTCAGGCAAGTTATTTAACACCTCTGAGCAAAATGGGCATAACTTCTTGGTGCTGTGAGGCTTCTGTGCCATGTTAGCATCATACCTATCTATCAACACCGTAGGCTTGCATCACATGACTTCCTCACATGTGTGCGTGTGGGTATGTGCACAGTCAAGCCTTAGTCTTCTAGGATTGTTCTGGGGGAGTCATGGTCATTTTCCTTTTCTGATGCTTTAGACAGCAGCTCTACAACAACAAAGGAGGCGGGGGAGTCTTTACAGTGATTTAAAAAGCAAAGTCAAGCCATCAAGCTATTGAATGAAATAAAAAGGGAAAGTGTTGGAGGAAAAGTACCAAGCTGGAGGCGCAGGCCAGGTGGGGGAGGGCTGTGAAGAGTATAAGCCCCTTATGGGGTGGAGTTTGTTGAGCACACTCACTTTTTTGTTTTTGTTTTTGTTTTGATTAAAGCGTGTGCCACCACCCCCAGCTGTTTTTGTTTTTTTGAGGTAGGGTTTCACTCCAGTCCAGGCTGACCTGGAATTCACTATGTAGTCTCAGGGTGGCCTTGAACTCACAGCGATCCTCCTACCTCTGCCCCCTCCCCCAGTGCTGGGATTAAAGGCGTGCACCACCACGCCCAGCTGCACTCTTACTTTTGACCCTGAAAATATGGTTCTGTGTGGGTGAAATGGGCCATTTTGGGATCCATTCCTTCCCAAGTGTTTGAACCAGGAACCATAAAATAGCTGGGATGGCCGGGCGTGGTGGCTCACGCCTAGCACTCGGATAACTGGGGATTGCCTGAATTCAGAGACTCTTTGAATTCCAGTACTTGAACTAGAAGTGACCCAGCACTCAGACTCTTTCCTCCAGTACCTGAGGGCCTGAGGGCTTTGTAAGCAATTCATCACACATTAGCCCATCTGATGACCACCCGGGTACCCTCTGGCTCTTTGGATTATTGCCAGCCTATCATGCCTTGGAGGGGGAAAAAAAAAAGGATACATGGGGCTGGGGCTGGGGCTGGGGAGATGACTCAGTGGTTAAAGTACTCGCTGTATAACTCTTAAGTACCTGAGTTTGGATCCCCAAACCCACTAAAAGACAGAAGCTGTGGTGAGGTGAGCTTCTGCAATCCAGGCATCTATTGGGAGAAAGGCGGCAGAGGCAGGAACGCTTCCTGGACACTTGAAAACGGAGTGGTGGACAACTAGGGACCCTGCCTTAAATGAGGCCGAAGGTGAGGACTGACCAGCAAGTTGTCCTCTGACCTCCCCGTGTGCACTATGGCAAGCAAGCGCAAACACATGTATGTACACACACTAATAAATAAAACAAGGGTGAAATAAACAAGCACACCTGTGACTTGCTTGGCTCTGGCTCTGCGAGCACTTTGTCGAGTGCTGTGGCATGCAACCTCATGGGTGCCCACTTAGAGATGAGGACTGGGCTTGCCACATTGACCACAGTGTGGCTTGGCAAGAACAGAGGCCCCATCTGATTCCAAAACTTGGTGGATCTCAGCTCTGTCACCGGGCCTCTAGAAGGAGGATAGATGGATCGTCACCGTGAGGTCCAGGCTGAGTGTTTAGAAAGCAACGGGTGGGGGAAAGGCCATCCTGTCACTTCAGCCCTCTACTTGTCACGTGGAGAGCGCCAGGCCTGACAGACAGCAGAATCAGGGAACAGACACTGGAGGAGGGGCCCCAGAGCTGTGGCGGTTCTATCTTTGAACTGAGTGGCTGTCTCAGGGAGGTCTGCTTCTCAGCAACAGCCTGCTTGCATATGGCTGTGCTGAGGTCAAGGTCAGAGGCTGCTGATGGTCCTAATTAGTCGTGCAGCAGAGCCCATGCCAGCCTGGACGCAAAGAGTCACACTGCCTTTCCTGTCCCCACAGTCTTAGCATGTTTTAGACAAAGGGTCCTTCATTACCCTTTTACTGGGGTGGGGGGGCGGCAGCTGGTTTTCAAGATAGAGTCTCACTCTAGCTCAAGCTGACCTGGAACTCACTCTGTATGTAGTCCCAGGCTGGCCTTGAAAATCCTCCGACCCAAGGCGTGCACCATCACACCCAGCTCATTTCCAGTTTGTGTAGGAGCCCCTAATGATAGTTGGTAACACTGTAAGAGGCGGGCAGAGGCCCTGCATCCCCACAGCCAATGCTAGGGGCTCCCTGACTTCTCCTGCCCTATGCCCACCATTTCTTTTCTACCACTTTAAGGACGACACAGGCTGCACTTGGGGGAGATGCCTGGTAGCCTGTCTGAGAGGGGCAGCCAGAGGGTTGCCTATACCAGGAACCATCTTCCTCCTTGGAGGCTTGGAACATGGTGTGCACAGGCACTCAGAATTGAAGACTCTGCCCTGGCTCCTTCCCTTTGCATCCAGCAAGGGCTTGGGGAGCCCTTCTGGACAGTGGGTCATTTCTACCCAAGGCCAGAGGTAGGAGGTAGGGGTGGAAAGGGAGGTAAATAAAACCCAGGAAGACTGTATTCCGGAAGTGGAAGCCCATCAGCTTCTGCCACACAGCACAAGCTGAGTGTGGGACAACACTTAGGAATAAACACACTAGCCCCCCGCCCACTAGCTGGGGTTGGTGCCTGTGTTTGCATGTCTACTGAAATGAACCTGCCATCCCCTGGTGTGTGTGTGGGCGTTGTTGGTGGTGGTGGGGGGGGCATGACAGAAGCCATGCCAACTGGCTGTGGGTCCCCTGCACTGTCATGCTCAACATCTTTGGAGCGCCACCAGGTTCATCACTGGGGAAGCTGACCCAAGTCTGTGAGTGAAGCAGCAATGTGTCCCTACAGGGCTGGCCACAGTTGATGAGCTAGGCACTTCAGAGTCACCCGGGAGGACCTGCCACACATAGATGCCAAGGGGACCTGTCATGCATTTGGAGCCTTGGGGACACTTGGGGAGGATCCGTGGAGTCTGTGGAGACGTCCTGATGGTTGGCAGCTGATGAAGGCGCAGGGCCCAGGAGACCCTCTGCCACACCCTGGGCAAGGCAGCTTGGGAAGGTGGAAGCTTGGGTTGGTGGCCTGATTTCAGACAGAATCTCTCCGGGGAGGGAGACCAGAGCAGAACTGTCCAGTGCCTTGATGGAGTTCCGTCAGGTTTGGGGGCTCCCCTCCTTTCTGCTCTTGTTAGCTGCTCTAGGTGGGGGAAGAGGGTTCCTTCTTCGAGGTCATTGGTTTTCTCCAGCAAAGTGCTTTGAAGGGATCCTCCCCTGCCCCAGGCCTGGAAAGCTGGTTCTCTTTGGAGGGGTTCTGGCTGCTCAGGGGATACTGTGCTCCCCGGAAAGAGTCTGTTTCTGTGTCTTGACTCTTCTGTTCTTCCAGGCAAGGATACGGGTTGCCCCCCCGCCCCCCCCGACTCCCTCCCTGCTGCTTCTTGGCCCTGGAAAATGCCTTTTTGGTTTGTTGTTTGCCCTGGCGCTGCTTGAGTGCTGTTGCTCAAAAACCCCGGTGAAACCCTGGGTCCGCTGCCAGCCGCGGTGCCAGGGTCTCCGAGGCAAATGCACGCAGCTCCTTCCAAGTGGAATATTCCACAGCCTTCATCCAGTCTTGCTGTGAGACTCTGGCTTTGGCCATGGGGCCTGGGCTCATGGTGAAGAGGTACCTCCATGTGGAGGCAGTGTGGGAAAGGGGAAGCCAAACAGAAAACTTCCCTCTCCTCAGAGTTCAGCTGTGAAGGGGCTTTGAGACCCCTTAAATTCGGAGACTGCCACCTGGGAGCACCCATCTCTGTTCAGAGCCTCTGGTCTTCAGCCTTGGAAAAGACATCAGGGAATAAGATGGCTCATGGCTTCAAATGCCCCTGCTAGATCCAAGTCATGCTATCATGTGTGTTCAGTATTCCCTCCTGCCTCCCTGGGGCCAGAGTCCCACCGCTCATGTGTTGCCGTGGGTCTCTGGGAAGCTCTGAGCCAGCCTGAGGTCCCACGATCTTTATGCTTCAGTCGTGATGTTAATAACCCTGATAACACTGTCCCAGTGTAACTTCAGACACTTGAGCCTCCGCTGTGAGCAGAAAGCCAAGTCCACACTCCCCCAAACAACCCGGAGCCCACTATCTTTTGTTAGCACCACCTCTTGGGAGCAAGAGTCCTGTGTTATTTCCATTTACACATGAAAAAGGGGTGCAGCCCCCAGAGGCTCAGGAGCTTGTCAAGAGTAGTCAACAAGGAGGGTGCAGAGCCAGGACCCAGGGTGTCTACCTTTCAGACTACACTTCCTGCCATCCACAGCCCTTCAGTGCCTGTGTATGCTCAACTCCTACTCACACGCCCTGCTCACACTCACCTCCTGCTTATCTATGCTCACCTGCTCACACCTTCTCATTGCTTCCAGCCTGTGTGACCACAGATCTGGTTCCAGTTAGAACAGCACTGGCTGTTAAAGTGCCCTCCCAAGTCGATCCCCAGCTGCCTCTGCTGGGCAGCCCACAGCCCCTTCCTGGGTTTGTTTTTGTTGCTGCTGCTGTTGTTTTTTTGTTTGGGGTTTGTGTGTGGGTTTTTGTTTTGCTTTGTTTTGAGCTGAGCTGAGATCTTACTGATAGTCCAGGCTGGTTTCAAACTCCTGGGCTTCCTGCTGTAGCCTCTTTTTTTTTTTTTTTTTTAAATAATGTTTACAATATATTCTTACTAATTTATTTGAGAGGAGGGGGGATGAGTATGGGTGTGCCAGGAACTCTTGCCACTGCATATGAATCCAGACACCTGGACCACTTTGTGTATCTGGTTTTTACCTGGGTCCTGGGGAATTGAACCCAGGCCATCATACTTTGCAAGCAAGTGCTTTTAAGTGCGGAACCATGTCTCCAGCCCCATAGTCTCTTTTAAAAAAAGGAGGGGCTGATGGGATATCTTAGCAGTTAAGGCACTTGCCTGCAAAGCCAAAGGATCCAGGTTCGATTCCCCAGGATCCACATAAGCCAGATGCACAAGGTGGCACATGCGTCTGGAGTTTGTTTACAGTGGCTGAAGGCCCTGGTGCGTCCATTCTCTCTGTCTCTCCCTCTCTCCCTCTGACTGTCTCTCTCTCAAATAACTAAATAAATAGAAATAAAAAAATAAAAATAAATTTAAAAAAAAGAATTGTGTGTGAATATTCGAATGCCAGAGGATGATCTTTGAGACAAGGTCTCATAAGGTCTCTCTCTACATGTACTTCTTTGTGCCCAGATTTACATGGGTCTGAAGAGGATTGAACTTGGGTTGGCAGGTTTTGTAAGCAAGTTCCTTTAACTGCCGAGTCCCCACCTCAGCCTTCGGAGTAGTTGGGTTTGCAGGTGTGTATCACTCTGTCTGGTGTCCAGCAGTCATTTACACGTGGACCCTCCAAATGGACCTTCCTTTGTCAGTGCCCACTGATCTTAACATTTACAAATCAAATGTGCCGTGACACCTTTAGCTTGGTGACTGTGGTCCCTCTAATTTCTCTGGGCAAGGGGGAAATCCTTTCCTAAAGTCCTAGTGTCCATCAGTCCCAGGAGCCTGGCAGGCCAGCTGTCCATCCCTCAGTAGGTGGATAAGGAGACTGAGGCCTGTCGAGGATGCATAATGAAGGCAGCTGGGGAAGGGCCTGGGATGAGGGAGCACTGGACTGGGAGCATTTTGGCACCACCTTCGCCTACCCCCAAACTGCCCCT
Source organism: Orientallactaga sibirica (assembly GCA_036365145.1). Taxonomy (NCBI): domain Eukaryota; kingdom Metazoa; phylum Chordata; class Mammalia; order Rodentia; family Dipodidae; genus Orientallactaga; species Orientallactaga sibirica. Next base: position 9,750,207 of record JAEOAD010000035.1, on the reverse strand, counting down.
GGAGGTCTCCTGAGTATCTTTCTCAGTCTTTCTGTAAACTGGGGCAAAGCCACCTACAACTATGTGCCAGCCACATAGCTAAGAAGGTGCTTGGAGCCCATGTAGGGTGCCCATGCTGTGGGCAAAGCTCCTGTGGTCTTGTGGCCATGGGCCCCAAGTTACCTTGCTTCAGATGCGTCCTGAACAGAAAGTGGCGGGTGTCCTTGTAAGACAGCTCTCTCGTTTGCTTGTTTCCAGAGCAAGTCATGGAGAAAGATAAAAAACATGGTGCACTGGTCCCCCTTTGTGATGTCCTTCAAGAAGAAGTACCCCTGGATCCAGCTGGCGGGGCACGCAGGTAGACGGGGCTCCTCTGGGGAAGCGCCATGTGAACATGGCAGAGAGACTAGCCCTGGGTGCTCCCGGGGGACACCAGCGTCAGAACGGCTTTGGGAGACTTCCTAGTCTGACACCTAGTGCAGCCACCGTGGCAAGAGTGTGGCCCGTACAGTCCCTGTAGAAGAGCATGGACATCGTCCTCCACATTTCTGGCCACCCTGTCTCCCAGAACACACACAGCCTCCTCTACCATTTCTTACCTCCCCCCAGCTTTACTCATGGAAACAGATGAAGTGTCTGTATAGATCCGTCTTTATAGACTATCTACTTTTGTCACCCTGGGCAGAAAGGCAAAGCTAACCCACCCCATTGGGCACCTATGGCATACTCATATCACCCTGGTCCTAAGGGCTATGGCATTATAAAGATGTAGTTTCTGCCCAGAGAAAATATATAGCTGGTGGGAGGCAAGCAACTCACCCATAGCCACCAGTGTGCTGATGGTCAGGGAGGAGGCAAGTTCAGCCTGGGAGCTGAGGTAGGGTGTAGGGCCTGGCTCCTCCACCAGTGACAGGTGAGAGGACATCTGTAGCCAAAATACCAGAGTCAGCACCCATTGCTCTCCGGGGACATTTTCGTGGCCACAAATGAACTTGACCTTTGTAGCCAAGCCATTAGCCTGCTGGTTCTTTTCAGACTAGCATGGGTCCAATGCTTCTCTTATATCCCCAATCACACTGGACCCTCTCAAGACATGGATGAATACTCTTTGTAAATACAAAAATAAAAAAGTAGGGTGACTCTGAAGGAGCTCCACCCAGGCAGCCCAAGCCCTAGATCTTTCTCAGCCCACTGTTTCCCTGGCCAGGCACCGACCCCTGTCCCATCAAAGCTTCTTCTCCCGAAACCCAAGGGGACTGGCCTGCCCACAAATCAGGGCTTGTGTGTGTGGGTTGGGGGTGAAGCTCACAATCCTACTGAAGAATGGTTAGAACTGTCACACAACCTTGGTGACCCTCTGACAGTGAGGAGTTTAGGAACAGAGGAGATGTAGAACAGCCGGTCAGTGAATGGGGGACCAGGACTCAAAGCCACTTACCTTAAAGTGCCTGGCCACATCAAGGTCATGGTTAGACCTTCAGCCCTAAGCTTAGCTAGTGCTGCATTGTCCCCGAAGAGCCCCCTGTGCTATACCCAAGGGACTGTCATGGGAGGGTGGATCCCCATTCCTCCAGGTGTAGCTGAGGACCAAGACCCTCCTCCTCCTTGCTCTGCAGGGAGCTTCAAGGCAGCCGCCAATGGCCGTATCCTGAAGAAGCACTGCGAGTCGGAACAGCGCTGCCTGGACCGGCTGATGACCGATGTGCTAAGGCCCTTTGTACCAGCCTACCATGGGGATGTGGTGAAGGATGGGGAGCGTTACAACCAGATGGACGACCTGCTGGCTGACTTCGACTCGCCCTGCGTGATGGACTGCAAGATGGGCATCAGGTAAGTCGGGCTCCTGGCAGCATGCACTTGTCCCAGCAGTGCTTGGCCATGTAGGGAACACAGGGCCTCTGGCTTTTCCCTGCCAGCCTCTTCCCTTTTCTGGTGAGCTGAGGGAAGCAGAAGAGCCGTGGTTGGGTGCCAAGTTCCCCAGGAAGCAGGCAGAGAGCTGTTAGCTGGTCAGGTGGAGTGTTGAAGAGATAAGGCAAGTAGCCAGTAGGGAGCTAACAAGAGGATGGCCTGTTAGGTAAGCTGCAGGGGAAATGGGAATGGAGAGGGCTACAGAGCTGGCTTGTAGAACATGCTGATTTTCTGTCACCAGAATATAACTAAGGAAGGAGCCAGGAACTCTAGAGGTCCCCATGGCAGGTAGGCAGGTAGGCCCCAGATGGTTCCAGACCTTGCAGGGTGCTCTATAGCCTGGACTTAAGCCCCACGGGCTGGCAGAATTGGTTCCAACTATCCAGGCTGTGGAGCAGCCTGACATCTGCCCAGAGAGCCTGGCTGGGGAGAACCTAGGAGGGAAGAGAAGGGGAGACGCAGGACAGGCAGGGGAGACTTGAGCCCCTGTGGAGGCTGCAGGACTGGCTCACCCCATCTCAGACTTTGGCCCGTCCATCTGACAGCTACCTGCATGGCCCTTGTTCTCTGCGGAGGAGAGTGCTACTCTCTTGGGAAACTGTCAGATCCCTGAAGTGTCCTGTGTTCATGTTCACCCTGGAGAGCCTGGCCCTGGCTACAGGCACCCTGGCTGGACAGTAGAGTGGCTCCTCTGTGCCACTTGCAGTCACCTGTGCCAAGAGCTCAGGAGCCTGTATCTGATTGGAATGGTTCAACTAACCCATGTCTTATAAGAGGAGGAAGGGAGGGAGGGAGGGAAAAGGGAAGCAGAGAGGAAGGGAGGGAGAGAAATGGGAAGGAAGGGGGGAGGAGAGAGTAAAGAAAGAAGGAGAGAAGGGAGGCCTGAAGGAAAGGGGAAAGAAGGAGAGAAGCAAGCAGGCAAGCAGGGAGGGAAGGCAAAAGGAAAGGAGAGAGGGCAGTCGGCAGAGAGAATGGGCACAATGGGATTGGGCAATACCAATCAGTTTTCCTTTCTTTTCGTCCTCACTCCTCCTGGGCGTTCTGTCCTGAAATTAGCCCCTGCCAGCTGACTTGGACAGGTTCCCTTGCCCTGTCCCCACAGGGACGGGGGGGGGGGCATGGAGAAGCACAGGCCCCACTGTTGATTCCTGTCTGTCACTGGCTATCTCCTTCCACTTTCCAAGATCCTGACTGTCTCTGGCTCACAAGGAGGAGCCGGGGTGGGCAGGGAAGAGACGCAGTGTCCCCAAAGCCACCATGTAGCTGCTTCTCTTCACCCGTCTTAGTTCTGTCCCTGGAAGACCCTACCTCAGTCTACCAAGACATGCTCACTCAGCGGGAGGGTTGGCTCTCCCCTCCAACTTGGATGGCCTAGGGGCTCAGCCTGCGTGCCAGGAAAGGAGGTGAACACACGCACAGTGTCCCACTGAGCGCTCTTGCAGGCGCCCCGACAGTTGCAGCTGTACACCGACTCACGGCCTGTGCCACCTGTCCAGTGTGCCTGGAAGCTAAAGCCAGGAGGACCCCATCCTCCCAGGTTGATTCTGTCTCTTGGCCCAAGTAACTCCTCTCCTGTTGTACCCCAAGACTCCCCTCTCTGGAAGGAACACTGTAGGGAAGGGGGAGGACTCCCCAGAAGAAGCCCCACCCCACACGTGGACCCTAAGCTCTAAGCACTGACTGCATTAAGTATCTCAGCCACACTGCCCCAGCTGCTCAGCCTGGAGAAGCAGTCCTGGCCTTGGTTTGCCACCTGTCATCCCCCCCACACCATGGGCTTGCTGCCTCCCTTCCTTTGTCTCATCTTGAGTCACCTTCTCATCCAGGGTCCAGCGACTGGGGAACAAGTCTCTGCTCTGTCTGTCCCCATATCTATTCACTAGGCCCCGGTCTCTGTCCTGTAGTGTGAGGCAGAACTTGGGCCTTCCCTCTTGGTTACAGGCAGTGGGGTGGCAATAGGTGCTAAGTCATAGTACTGGGTCCCTCCCCACCCCTGCCCAGCTGGCTGCCCTTGGGGGCATCTCTCTGCAGCCTCCTGCCTCTAAGGAGCAAGCTGTTCTGCTCAGATGGAGCTGTGGGGGCCCTTTTTGGAAAAAGGCCCATGTGAATAGGGCTTTGACATTGGTCTGCTTCCTGTTTAAAGAGCTACCATGAGCCCTTTGCAGAAGCGGAGCCACGGCCTGCTCTGTGGGCTGGTGTGCCCTGTGCCCTCAGCAGCGTTAGGCATGGAGCTCCTTCCCCACAGTGCACGGGTCCATAGACAGCCTGTCATGGTGGCCTGACTCTGCACGCGCAGTGGCGTGCTGTGTGCACGAGTGTGTAGGAGTACATGTTTGTGTGTGCCTACAGGTATGTGCCTGAGAGCCCTAAGCTAGAAGCTAATAATGCCCAAGTTTCCACCGGAAGATTTGGAGCTTTTCTTTCTTCCAGTAATAGGTGCCGTGGTTTCTGAAATCGGCTCCTTTGTCAGATGTGTGTTCGGTTTGTTCTTGGCCCCAAATCAGCAGTTGGGAAAGATGTGGAGGGAAGTGTTGGGACAAGGCCTAGGGTGCAGGCGGGAAGAGTGGGCGGGAGTGGGGAGGGGAGGGTGCCTAGGAGGAAAGCTCGTGCTCGCGCCCACGCAGGGCACGGGGCCCCGCTTCCCCATCCTGCAGCTGACTGCTGACAGAATGTCCTCCACAGAATCTGAACCCCATGTGCATGGGGAGAAGGGACAAGGAGGGGGCAGGGATGAGTCACACCTCCAGTTTGGAAGTGGTAGTGGGAGTTTGGAGGTTGCTGGGACCTGGAGGGCATTCCTATAGTCCTGGGCCATCAAGGACACCTCAAACTGCTCGGGGGCGGGGTGGGGGGAGCCTGGCCTGTCCCTGCCCAACACCTCCCCCCAGGGGCTCAGTGCCCTTACCAGTTCAGCCCACAAACTCCACCTGCTTGTGTGGAGGGCAGTGTATGAAGCAATTTAGTGGGTGCATTTTCTCAGGCTTTTTGGTCTCAGGAATGAAGGGGCCTGGTGTGCAAAAGGTGGGGGTTGCAGGCACATCTCATAAACAGCCCTGAGTACCCTCCCTAGTGTGTGTCTTGCAAAGGCTATCTCTGCTGCCCTTGGAGCTTAGCACATCTGTCTGCAAAAAGCCAGAGGTGCAGCTCAAACCTAGGGCCTCCTGAGGACAAGGGGAGAGGTGGGAGCAGATTGGGTTTTCTAGGCCAGCCATGGGCTGGCTTCACATGCCCTCACTGCATAGACGGAGCTCTGCCCTCTGTCTCTTTCCCACAAACTGCTGACTGTCCTGCCTATTTCCTTCTGTTGCCTCTGGAGGGGTCCTTGTGGAGGGGCTTCTTGAGCTTGTCAGGCCTTTGGGGGTCCCAGAATCGAAGTCCTGAGAGAGTGAGGCTGCTACTGTCCCAGATCAACCAGAGCCAGACATGGCTCTCCTTGGGGGCTGCTCTACTGACCGTGGCCCTGGGATCAGAAGACATAGCTGACCGAGTCTTCATCCGCTTGTCAGTCCAGGGCTGTAGGAAATCATGACCCGGCCCCCAGCCCTCAGGTCCCTCGCTTCCCGTGCAGGACCTACCTGGAGGAAGAACTTACCAAGGCCCGGAAGAAGCCCAGCCTGCGGAAGGACATGTACCAGAAGATGGTTGAGGTGGACCCTGAGGCCCCCACGGAGGAGGAAAAGGCCCAGCGAGCCGTGACCAAGCCACGGTACATGCAGTGGCGAGAGACCATCAGCTCCACAGCCACCCTGGGCTTCAGGATCGAGGGCATCAAGGTGACGCCAGCAAGGGTCCCTTAGTTCTTAGTGATGACAGGCGCCTTAGACCGCACCAGCATCCAGCCCAGGGTGCCTGGCTACTCTTGGAATTCTCAGAGGACTCAAGCCTTACCCAGTACAGGCCCAGGTGTGGCCCACCAGCCCCAGGGATGTCAGCCTGAAGTGCATGGCTGGGCTGTGTAGGGGACCCAGGCCTTGGAGCAGGGGAGGCATATAGCCCTTCTATTGGGGACCTGTCTCAGGAGCCAACTGGTGACCCAGCCATGGGGAAGATGCTCATTGGCTGCCTCCGAGATTCAGGCAAGGGGAGACCCTAGCTGCCCCTCAGAAACCCCATCCTGTTTCCTTTCCTCTCCAGTCCTTCAAGGAGGGTCTAAGAAGGCTCTTCCCAACTCCAGGCTCCTGCACTCCCCACTAGCTATTGGACTTGCAAGAAAGCAGCCCAGTAGAAGGGCTGAGGGACACAGGTCCTTCAGGGTCTCAGGTAGCCATCCCTCTGGAAAGGTGGTTTGGGTCTCCCTCAGGGACCATGGATCTCCTCTTTGGTCTTCCTGTCCCTTTGTCCACCATGGAATCAGGGTTGGGTAGCTGAGATTCCTAATTCCACAGCTGGAGTGAGGGGAAGCACCTGCTGGCCTGCCTTCAGATGGCATTTAGACGTGACTTCCTGTGGTCACCACCATCTTACTCCTTGCTAGCCTCCAGAGCTGGGGACTGAGAAAGCCATTTGTCCTTGTCTTCTCTTCTGAAATGGCCTTCCTGCTTTGCAGCATGTAGCCCAATTGTGTGTTCCTCCTTCCCTCCTTCTCCCTATTCCCGTCTGTCTGTCTGTCCGTCCGCCTGTCTCAACAGCATATTCTGGCACCTCCTGCAACAGACCAGGGGCCAGGCCACTGGATAGAAAGCAAGGCCATCCTTCTCGCTCGTCCCTTACTGCCTGTGCTCAGGATAGGGTGCTGCTGGGCTATTCTCTTCCATTGCTGACCCAGATGCCCCTACTACCCCAAGCCTCCCTGATGCATTGCACTGCTGTACACTCCTCTGGTAGGGCACAGAACAGGCTCCCCTATGCCAGGTGACAGCTGCCTGGTGGTACCAGCCTCCCCATACCATACCATATCTGAGCACCCAAATGTCTCCACAGACCAGTATGCGGGTGAATATCTGGGTGAGCAGCTGCCCCCATGGGCTCTCTTGCTAACTCCTTGTGGGTGGGGTGTCCTCCTCAGAAAGAAGATGGCTCTGTAAACCGTGACTTCAAGAAGACCAAAACAAGGGAGCAGGTCACTGAGGCCTTCAGAGAATTCACCAAGGGAAATCAGAACATTCTGGTGAGTCCGGCTCTGGTGTCCTTGCTCTGCCTCTGGCTGAGATGGGCCACGACAGCCATGCTGGCTAAAACCTTAGTCCCAGACTTGACTTCTGCAGGAAGGTGATGTGGCTGTCCCCAGCACTCACTGACTGTCCAGCAAACGCTTTTCTTCCCCTTTCAGGGACCAGCTTTGATGCCTGCTGCTATTCCAGACTGGTCTTTAGTGTTCAGATCCCCTCAACAGCTCTCCTGTCCCATTGGACAGACGTGAAACTTGAGAGGTGAAGGACATCCAGATGGGAAAGAGCAGAGCTTGGGATTTAGGCAGGTTCTGGGGTTCCTGAAAGTCCTTGTGCTCCCCCAAGCCTCCAAGTGTGGAGTGTATGCAGCGAGGGTATCTGTGGAGGGCACTTCAGACCCTCAAAGTCTTGCCTCCACCACACATCCCAGAGGGCTTGATGGATGCTAAAGGGAACTCCAGGGCTCTGCTGACTTGCCCTGCCTGACCACGTCACTGCTTCTCTGAAGAGCATTGAGGAGCCTTGTGTGCTGTGTGCCCTGGTGGGTCTGTGGCTCCCGATGGTGAGACCTTGGAGACAGTGGGACACCAAAGAACCAATATAACACAAAGGGAGTCTATAGAGCTGTTTGGAGGGGACCCTGGCCGAGATATCCATGGATTTCCCACGACTCTGTCTTTAGTCGGGGCCATGGCATTTTGTGATTAGGAAGTCACCATGGCAAATGGCTCTGGACTCTGCTTCTGCTGGCTAGCACACACTTATGGACCGTATCCCACCCCGTGGAGGAGCCTGGGGGCTGCGCGGCTTTTGGAGGCTGTCCGTCCTTTTCCCTTCCACTCATGAGCAATGTGGGGCACAGGAAAGGAGGGATTCCAGATTGGCTGGGCTAACTTCTCTGTGTCCTCAGTTTCCTTGCTGGTAGGTGAGGAGGTTGGACTGAGTGGTCAGAATATATGGTCACAGGCTGGAGAGATGGCTTAGCGGTTAAGCTCTTGTCTGTGAAGCCTAAGGACCCTGGTCTGAGGCTCAATTCTCAGGACCCATGTAAGCCAGATACACAAAGTTGAGCATACATCTGGGGGTCATTTACAGTGCCTGGAGGCCCTGGTACACCCATTCTCTCTCTCTCTGTGTATCTGCCTTTCTCTCTGTGTCTGTCACTCTCAAATAAATAAATAAACAACAACAACAACAAAATTTTAAATAAAAAAAAAAAAGCCTGGCATGGTGGCGCACGCCTTTAATCCCAGCACTAGCCCTTGGGAGGCAGACGTAGGAGGATCGCTGTGAGTTAGAGGCCACCCTGAGACTACAGAGTGAATTGCAGGTCAGCCTAGGCTAGAGTGAGACCCTACCTCAAAAAAAAAAAAAAAAAAAAAAACCCTTAAAAATAAAAAAGCCGGGCATGGTGGCGCACGCCTTTAATCCCAGCACTGGGAGGCAGAGGTAGGTGGATCATCTTGAGTTCGAGGCCACCTGAGACTACAGAGGTCAGCCTGGGCTAGAGCGAAACCCTACCTCAAAAATAAATAAATAAATAAATAAATAAATAAATAAATAAATAAATAAAATGATAAATAAAAAAAAGAAAAAGAAAATATGGTCGTTCCTACCTTGGTGAGTCTAATGAACTAAATTGAACTCAGCCCCACCGTCCACCACCATACACAGCATAACACTGTCATCTCTGCCCCTAGATTGCCTACCGGGACCGGCTGAAGGCCATTCGAGCCACTCTGGAAGTCTCTCCTTTCTTCAAGTGCCATGAGGTAGGCACTATACCTTCACCTCCTAGACACAGTTTACCCACCGACAGAGCCTTTGGTTCCAATGTGGAATAGAATTGCTGAGCCAAGCCTCCCCCAGATTCATCTGACCCCAGACCTTTCTTAGCCTCTCAATTGCCTGGGTACTGCAGCCATGCCTCCTCATAAAATCCTCGCTCCCCTCCCCCAGCCCTGCTCCCTCCTCCCCCAGCCCTGCTCCCTCCTCCCCCCAGCCTGTTCCCTCCTCACAGCCCTGCTCCCTTCCAGGTCATCGGCAGCTCCCTCCTCTTCATCCACGACAAGAAGGAGCAGGCCAAGGTGTGGATGATCGACTTTGGGAAAACAACGCCCCTGCCAGAGGGCCAGACCCTGAAACATGATGTCCCCTGGCAAGAGGGAAACCGAGAGGATGGCTACCTCTCAGGGCTGAACAACCTCATCGACATCCTGACAGAAATGTCCCAGGGCAGCCCCCTGGCCTGAGGCCGCAGCCGCCTGCCTCACCACCCCTGCCACCTTGCCAGCCACCTCTGCCCTTTCTCTCCAACCCCCCCGCCGCCCTTGCTTCCCTTCCTTTTAAGTCTTCCTCCACTCCCCAGCGGGCCGCACTCAGAACCCTCCCTCCCAGTCTGCACTACAGTAGGAGACTTTCTAGTTCTCTTTCTTACATGAGGCCTTGGAGGTGTTTCTACTTCTCTTTAAATAGATCGACCTTCTGGAAGAGAATTACCCACGTCGAAACTCGGCTCCGTGAACTGTCAGGCCGGCTTAGAGCCATGGGTGGCCGTGGGTTCGTGGCTGCTAAGGGGCCTCAAAGATGAACCCCCCCACCCAACCACCAAAGCCTGCCCAGGCCCAGGTTGGCTATGATGAGGCCCTGCTGCCCCCTGGTGGCCAGTGTTGTCAGCACCGCACAGTCTGCCTCCCACCATGGGTGCCACAGCCAGGCCACCTGCTCACTGGATCCTGCAGTGAGCAGCCCCTGAGGCTTCCAGAGAATGTGTGACCTTTCTAGGACAGCTGAAGCAGGCCCCCACCTATCTGGTATTGAACCCTTGGGTTACAGGCCCAGCTAGGTGACTGAGAAGGTTTCCCTGTTTCCGGCTGCAGCCTCCCTACAAGGGGCCAGGTAGGGCTGTGCCCTCCCACCTTGGGAGTGCTGCCCAGGAATTCAGAGGGGGCATTCTGAAAGCCGAGGGTCCGAGGGTGATGTCACTTCTTGCTAGCCTTACCCATGCCACACTCTCTGCTCTTCTGTGGTAAGGCCCAGGGCTGAGTAGAGAGTACTCAAGGCCCAGACGTTGACTGGCAGTGGCTCTTGATACCCTGTCCTGCCCATGGGAGGAGGCGTCTTTCTTGTCTCCCCATGTCCCTGATAACTAGTCTGGCAGTCCTGCCTAAATAACCTGACGTCCTTGTGTAGGGAAAGAGCCTTTAACAGTTATGGATGTGGAGTGGGGTTCAGGCCATACCAGGCTGGCTGGAAGGAAGCAGGATTTTGGCTTCTAACATTACTGAATTTCCCTGTAGCAGTGTTTCTTCGTGTGGGTAGCTTTCGTGGTACCGGTGGGTACTTGGGACAGTCCCAGGCCTCCTTCTTCCTGGAGTCTCTGAGCTCCTTGTGTGTGGGGTCATCATGAAGCCCCATTTTAACTGTAAAGGAAGTGCGTCTGTTTTCTTAAAAAAGAAGGCATACAGTTTGCATGACTTTTTAAGAACCAAAGGATGGGCTCTATTGACATTTGGAGTTGGGTCCAGGCCCCTTGAGGCTTGCCAGCTCTCCTGAAGCATAGCATGGAGACACTCTGTTGGGTACCAGGCCAGCAGGTGCTACTTGGGGACACCGAGGGAGATAGTGTGGACAAAGGAGTGCTTCCAGTGATGTGGACCACCCATCCTGACCCCTCCAGGTCTCTGGGGGACTGTTATTAAACCTGCCCACTGGCCACTTGTGTTTCCCCTTTCATGCTTGGGTGAGAGTGACAGTTGGCGGGGGTGGGACACATGAGGATGTATAAGTACAGATTTTAAAAAAGGAAATAACTTAAACTTCCTGGCTTTTGTTCAAATCTGTGGTGAGCTCCTGTGTGGGCTGATTTGTTTTAGGTCACACCCCCCAGCTCCTCTGAGCCCGGACCTTGTGATAGCATGTGATCTGGAAGACAGGCAGCTTGGGGCTGGTGTACAAACGCTGCCGCAAGCTCTGGGATGCCTGGGCCCAAGTTGCTGGTGGGTTAGAGGAGACCCCCATGGTCTGTACTTTACCCATCCATGGGGAAGGAAGATGGTTAGGACCAGCATTCTACAACTGTGGACTGGCTAAAAGTTACCCTCATTTTATCTAGGAAAATCAGTTGCTAAAAAGTAAAAACTAATAATACAAACAAAACTTCCAGGGACCAGTTTAACCTGCATAAGAAAACAAAATCTGCCGAGCACTTTAAGAAGGCACCAGTTGTCACAATGTGCTGAGCTGCAGGTGACCGTTGATTCAAGAGACGTGCGAAGTCTGTTGAGGCTGTGCTTTGGGTTACGTTGAACGTGGTATAGGAAGGCATCTTTTTAGGGTTATTCTGTTACCAAGGCTGTTTTGTTTAGCTTGGAGTTTTTGTATTTATCATGCTAGCACCCACTCTGTGTCTCCTCAGCCATTCTCCCCCCCTTGTCCTCTCAGTGGGATGGATAGATCTTGGAATGGAATTTCCCAGAACCTCTGGTAGTCTAACCGACTGTGCCCACCAGTCCCTGGCCCTGGTGAGGACTCGGATCCTGCCCAGCCTGGTGCCAGGAGGCAGGACAAGCTGTGGGCATCTGAACATGGTGCCTTCCTGTTTTGGGGTCCCTGGGTGGTCAGCCTTGCTTCGCTTGCTCAGAAAGGTTCCTCGCCTGCTTTTTTAAAGACTTGCCTCGAGTGTCCTTTAAGAAGTGTTTAAGTTATATTTATTTTGTTTTTTTGTTGTTGTTAATTGCACAAAACACTAAGATGAAAGGCTGGACTGTTTCTCCTAAGCGTCTTTCCCTCTTGCTGGGGGACGCCCTGAGCGACCGTGGTCACAAGACAGACCTGTTCACCTATGGCTGTATTTAGCTTCAAGTTCATCTGCATCCTGCCAACCCTGTGTGTATAGACCCCAGCCCTGCTCCAGGGTGTTCACCCTGCCAGTGCCTTTTTCTGGAGGAGAGGGCTCTCTCTACACCTTGGCAGGCTCTCCTCCGTAAACCTTTCCCCTCGGGACCTTGGGGAAGAGGGAACTGTTACATATTCTACCCAGTGCCTGTCAGAAAACTGTAGACCCTCCCCACCTTCCCGAATAAAGGCCTTGGAGACCACTGTTGGTTTGGTGTAATCCTTTTGTCCCCCTGCACACAAGCCACCACATCAGAGCTGTGGTGACCTCCGGGATGCCAGATGGGGTAACATTCTAGTCAGAAAACAATGTAAAACAGTCTTCACAAAAGGAATCTTTTATGCCCTGACCACTACACCTTTGTTTTATTTTTATTTTTATTTTATTTATTTATTTATTTATTTTTTATTTATTTATTTATTTATTTATTTATTTTGAGAGAGAATGGGTACACTAGGGCCTCTTGCCATTGCAGACAAACTCCAGACACACATGCCACTTTGGGCAGACATCTGGCTTTTCAAACAAGTGTCTTTAACCTTTGAGCTATCTCCCCAGGCCCCACTACAGCTCAGGGACATCACCCAGTGACAAGGAAGGCTCCCCTGTCCACAGTGGGTTCTATGCTGACTGCAAGTGGGACGCCCACTGTGCTGTGCTGCTATTTGCCCACATTATGTCCATGAACAAAGCTTTATAGTCTCCACTGACAAGATGGGGAAACTGAGGGTTGGAAAGGCCAAACTTGGTGTGGGTAAGGAGTGGGGAAGTAGGTATTTGAACTCAGAACTTGTTATCTGTATTTGTTTTTCCTGTTTTGGGGTCCCTGGGTGGTCAGCCTTGCTTGTTGTGACCAAATACCTGACCAACTACATTTCAAGGTTACATGGTAGGGAAGGCAAGGTTGAGGTAGCTGGTCACATTCAGTTTACAGCAAGGAAGCACAAAGAGATGAGTGCTCAGCTAGCCCCTTTGTTTTTCTTTTGTTTTCATGATTGAGAGAGAGACAGCATTGACGTGCAGGACCTCTGGCTACTGCAGTTGAACTCCAGACATGTGTGCCACCTCGTGCGCATGTGTCACTTGTGCATCTGGCTTATGTGGGTTCTGGGGAGTCTAACATGGGTTCTTAGGCTTCACAGGCAAATGCCTTAATCGCTAAGCCATCTCTCCAGCCCCAGCCCGCTCCTTTATATACAGCCCGTGGACTGGTGCTGCCCATAGTTAAAAGTGGGTCTTCCCACCCTCAGTTAATCAAGATAATCCCTCCCGGACATCCCCATAGGCTCCTCTCCTAGGTGTCTAGGTCCTGCCAAGTCAACAGTAAATATAAACCATCACACTGTCCTTATTAGAGGACGTGTGGAGGCGGAGCTGGGCCCTGACTCAAGGCACTAAACCCCTGGCTGAACACAGTGGCGACCCAGCAGGGAAACACTTGAGAGTAAAATCCTGTCCCACATTAATGGCTACCTCCCTCCACCATGTACCGTCCTGAATCCTGTCTCCAGCTCTGCCACATGCACTCTCTAGATCCCAGGAGCCTGCTTAGCTCAGATCCCATAGGAGAGATGTGGGGTCTCTGCACTGGGAAACCACAGATCCTTCTGAGTTACATAAGGCCCCAAGGCACTGGCTGATGGGAAGCCAGGTCCCTTGGACGAAGCCTGCAAACCCACCTCCAGCATGCCAGATCACTGTCCTCCCCCCAAAGACAGCCGAAAGGCATATGGCCATGGCCAGATCTCCAGGTCCAGGGAAGGAAATGTTCCCTGGAGGGCAATCTGCAGCAGCGTGTGAACTGAGTGGCCTCGAACCACTGACTTTCTTTGCTCACAGTGTCCAGTGGCATCTGGCCAGACTCCATGTTGATCCTCAGGCCTGCCATTGCTCCCTGCTGCTGGTGTGCCCCAGTGCCTCCCCTTCCTGCTACAAACCACAGGAGGCCATGGTTACTGGCCTCACTTCCTGCTTTGTTCAACCACAGAGCCCTTATTGCCCTCACCTGAGGCTACCTCGGGACTGTCCCGGGATCATTTTGTGCTTACCCCCTGTTGCTTCACAGGACCACTTTTGGCCCCAAGTTCCTGAGGCTGGGCTTTCCATAAGTGGGTCACTATAGCGCTGTGTGCCAGTAAGGATGACCAGCTCTTCCACCTCATGGGACATCTTCAGGAGGTGGGCGCACTACCTGGCTGGAGACAGCTCCTGGGGAAGCAGACTGGGAATCTGTCCAGCTCCATGCTTCCACATCTGCCCAGAGAAGGAGTCTGCCATGGCGCTGGCTTCTCCATCATCACTCCCTCTGGGCTTGACTTCGGTTGTAGAATCTTTTTATTTTATTTTAATATTTTATTTTTATTTATTTATTTATTTGACAGAGAAAGAGGGAGAGAGAATGGGTGCGCCAGGGCCTACAGCCACTGCAAACGAACTCCAGACACGTGCCCCCTTGTGCATCTGGCTAACGTGGGTCCTGGGGAATCAAACCTGGGTCCTTTGGCTTTGCAGGCAAATTCCATAACTGCTAAGCCATTCCTCCAGCCCTTGTTTTATTTTTTATTTATTTCAGAGGGGGTCGAGAGAAAGAATGGGCGTGTCAGGGCCTCTAGCAGCTGCAAATGAACTCCAGATAGGTGTGCCACCTTGTGCATCTGGCTTTATGTGGGTACTGGGGAATTGAACCTGGGTCCTTTGGCTTTGCAGGCAAGTGCCTTAACAGCTAAGCCACCTCTCCGGCCCTCAGTTGCAGATTCTGAGTGGTTTCAGGAGTGTTGTATGGCTCCTGTCCATCCTGTCACCAGGACTGCAGGGCACTCATTGGCATCTTCTGGACCCCCGCCATGCTGGGCAGCCTTTGAGTACCCTCATTGTCAGCTGCTCTCCCTATCCCTTAACCAGCGGGGTGAGGACCTCTCAGCCAGGACTATGCCAGGGACAGGGAAGGAGGAGCATGGCCAGAGGGCCTGGGATAGGATGGGCACAGCGTCCTGTCACACCTGGACAATAGTGTTCCATGACACTCCTCACCTTTCTCTGGATCTCACATTCATTTCCCCTGTCCCCTATCCCCCTCCCCCGTCTTCTGCAATGTTCCCTAAGGCTTGGAGGGTGTGATTTAGATGTCTTATTTAGCACTGAGCCCTCGGGAGTCACCTGTGCTCATTGCAGCTAACCCTTATTCAACTCAATGGGCCATGCCCCTCCACTGCCAAGAAGACATCAGAATAAGAGTTACTAGTTGGGAAGAAGAGGGGCTTAGCAGAAGACAGGTAGAAAGAGAGACCAAGAGACGGTAATGAGGCGGGCGTGGTGCGCGCGCCTTTAATCCCAGCACTCGGGAGGCAGAGGTAGGAGGATCACTGTGAGTTCAAGGCCACCCTGAGACTACATAGTGAATTCCGGGTTAGCCTGAGATAGAGTGAGACCCTACCTCAAAAAAAAAAGAAAGAAAGAAAGAAAGAAAGAAAAGAAAAGAGAAAGAGAGAGAGAAGGTAATGAGAAGGGGTTATGATTAAAATACATTATGTGTGTGTATGTATGTTTGTATGTATATATATATGTATACAAAGTGTCAATAAATGAATAAAAAGAATCAAAACCATGCCACTACTTTCTGCATCATCTGGGGCCATCTTTACACCTCAGCAACAGGTAAGGTGAACAGTTGTCAGACCTGTATGCCTGCAAAACAAAGGTTTACCTTCTGGCCCCTTAGAAAGGCGTTGTAGTCAAGTTCACATTGCTGGTAGAAATCACCCAACCAAGAGTATCTTTTTTGGAAAAAAGGTTTTATTTTGGCTTAAAGACTTGAGGGGAAGCTCCTTGATGGCAGAGGAGAACGATGGAATGAGCAGAGGGTGGACATCACCCTCCGGCCAACATCAGGTAGACAATAGCAACAGGAGAGTGTGCCAAACACTAGCAAGGGGAGCTGGCTGTAACACCCATAAGCCTGCCCCCAACAATACACTGCCTCCAAGAGGGATTAATTCCCAAATCTCCATCAACTGGGAACCTAGCATTCAGAACACCTAAGTTTATTGGGGACACCTGAATCAAACCACCACATTCCTATTCAACTAATACAAGATTTAAACAGGGCAAACATCAAACTGTCCAAGTCCAATGACTGAGTCAATGACAAGTCTCCAAATTCAATAATTCTAACCAGCAACAAGTCTCTGGAGTTCCAATTCTGCCTCTCCAGCTAGGCTACTCACAGTCCTGGAAAACTTTATCCAGGGCTGGCAGCCATTTCATGGTCCCAGCAACTTCACTGGGTCTCCATTGCAAGCATGGTTCATCCTCACAGCTCCATTGGGTTTCCATGTAGGCATCCAGCAAACCCGCTACACACTGCTCATGGCCATTTTCCAAAACACAAGACCATGTTGCAGATTCATTTACCCTGTCCTGCATTTCTTATTTTCCATAATACCAGGTAGAATGCTAGTTTGTTAATCCAGGGGGGAATAAAGCAGACTAGAGAAAAGGACATTCCTTCTGCATTCAGGCCCCTTCAAAATAGTCTACATTCTTCCTGTTGCCCCAGTGCAGGTCAGCAGGCCCAATCTCAAAGGTTGTAGTCTCTCATACAATTGCAGCTGAACAGGCAGCAGTTTTACCTAAAAGTTTCTTGCTGTGCCATATCCCTCTGCACACACCAGTCTGTTTCTATGCAAAGCAACCCTGCAGAAATCAGGACATGGCCATAACAGCAAGCCTCTCACACAAACTGCTTCTAGCCCGGTCCAGGCACAGCTCTTTTTCACCCTTACAAGCCAAACCTTGTAGTCCATAGTTCTTACTGCATTCAGATCTTTTAACTCTGACCAGAATAGTCCATCAAGCTGTATTACAGCACTGCAAGGTGTCTCTTAGGCCAAGTTTTCAAATCCTTCCACATTCCTCTTGAAAATCAGTTCCAAAAGGCTAAAACCAAACAGTCAGGTGTCTAGCAGCAATCCCACTCCTCGGTACCAATGTTACTGTTGCAGTCAGGTGCACATTGCTGGCAGAAATTACCCGACCAAGAGCAGCTTGTGGGAAAAAAGGTTTATTTTGGTTTATAGAGTCGAGGAAAAGCTCCACGATGGCAGGGGAAAATGATGGCATGAGCAGAGGGTGGACACCACCCCCTGCCCAACATAAGATGGTCAACAGGAACAGGAGAGTGTGCCAAACACTGGCAAGGGGACACTGGCTATAATACCCATAAGCCTGCCCTCAACAATACACTGCCTCCAGGAGGTGTTAATTCCCAAATCTCCATCAGCTGGGAATCTAGCATTCAGAACACGTAAGTTTATGGGGGATGCCTGAATCAAACCACCACAATATCCTTCTAGAAGTTTTCCTATGTTTATGTATACAAATTAGGCATGGTGCCAAGCACCATGTTGGGTGTATGATAAGAAATCAGAAATTTTTTCTTTTGAGGCAGGGTCTTGCTGTGCATCTCTGACTGACTTATTCCCGTTTTATGAGGCAGGGGCTCCCTCTAGCCCAGGGTGACCTGGCACTCACTCTGTAGCCCCAGGCTGGCCTCGACTCACGGTAACTCTCCTACCAGCCTCCCCAGTGCTGGGATTATAGGCATGGGCCACTATGCCTTCTCCTATTACTCACTGTGTAGACCAGACTGGCCTCAAATTCACAGTGCTCCTCTTGCCTCAGTCTCCTGAGAGCTGGGATTACAGGAGTGTCCAACCATGCCTGGCTTTGGAAAGTCTTAATAGACATCCCAGTGTGCCCCGCACCATAGTGAACACTTCAGATCAGCTTATCTTTGTCGTTACCATAGCTTTCTCAGGAGGGTGCCTTTATGCCTTCCCCACCACAGGAACTATAAATAACTCAGTACTAGTTGTAATGTGACCATATACAGACGTAGGTTTGCGTAAGGCCCGTACGGATCCTACTACAATAAACTACTTTGTCTGTGGGTATTACCATTTCCATTTCACAGGGAAGTAATTAAACCCTGGCACAAAAGACTTGGCTACTGGCCCAGGCTGGTCATAATGTCTCCTAGCTTCCTTTAAAGGATGGTCTTTTCACTTTCAAGTCAACTTGCCATCTCATCATGTCAGAAGTTCAGTGGTCATGTCACAGTGACTAAATTGACACAATGTTCTTGTTTTACAATTCCCATTGCCATGGCTGTTTTTCTGTATTCCCCTTAGCACTGAGAGAGGATCATAAGGGTTTGGACTCCATCTTAGTATCTGGTTGATACCGTCCTTACTCATGTGAAGCTGTTTCCCCATGGCAAACAAGTGGGTCAAGCAATGTGTGCTATTTGTCACTTAAACTACAGATTGACTAGTGGGGCACCTGTAAAGTAGAACGCACACCTGCAAGGGAATGCCTGTGCAGACTGCCAAAGCTTGACACACCTTCCTCTGCCTTGGATGTGATATCTTAGAAGACCTGGAATTTCAAAGCCAAGTCCATTCTGGGGAAACAACATTATGTATCCTAGACACGGGGCTCCCATGGTTTGAGTGAAGTTTCTAGTACAGAGCCGGAAGGATCCCATTCAGATTCACACATGGCCTGTGTTTTTTGGTCAGTCCAGGCATTAGCACTCAACAGGCAGCTAAAGGTGAGCCTGGAGGCAGCCAAGGCCTAGACTTGTATTTGGCTGGGTAAAGCTAGGATAGGAAGGTTAGATGATAATGTCATCTGCTAAAGTCCTGTCCTAAGAGTGACATGAGATGCAGGTAGCATGAGCCATGCCACCAGGTAAGCTGGGAGGCATATGTATGTGATTGGTGGGTGGATTTCCCACTCTGTGAAAAGACAAGAGTTGGCAATTGGGGTATTAGCAGAAGGGATTGGGAAGCAGGAGTGAGGAGTTCTGAAGCGGCCATGTATGACGCTCTACAGGCAGATGGAGCCATTCACTTCAGAGCCTGCCATGATGACATTAAATGAACCTTTTGCTTGAAATCCAATGGGCAGTTCCCTGTATCTCTCCCTCCCTTTCTCTCTCTCTCTCTTTCTCTCATCTCCTCTTCCACCCTAAAGCCTAACAAGAGTCTCTGAAAACTTGCCTGTTGAAATTTATGGATTTCATCTCTGAAATGGCAGCTGAAGTGCTTTGCTTAACATGTGAAGCTCCTTCACCTTCCATTGGGTCAACCAGAAACTGTCTGAGCTCTCTGGTAGGTGGATAAAGGGAAAGAGGGATAAATCAAATTACCTTATCCATTTGGTAAGGAAGTTTGAGAACTTGGCCAGGGTCCAAGGGGTCAGTATGTTGGTTTGAAGCCCACGTTCTTTCCACAGTTTTATGACCCTGTACTTGAGTCACAAATCCCAACTGCCCAGACTTTGACTCATCTAGATGAACAGTAGCATAGGTGTGAAGGCATAGGCGTCCCTGGGGTTTTACTGTCAACAATGGGATTCATTCTATTCGGTACCATGACTCTGATGGGTGGGAACCGAAGAGGGAAGCTTAGCTTGGTGAGCTGGAGGTGAGAGGGTTGGTTCATTCAGCCAGTCACCCGATGCCTAGCCTGTGCCAGGCCTGAGAGCAGATGTGGAAATCTGTGTGTTCCAGGAGCTCCCAGGCTGGTGTGGCTGGAGATGGTTGTGATTCTGTGTGAGCGTGGTTTGTTGCACAAGTCAGATCAGATCTTTCTCATGCTTACACTTCCTTGCCTTCTCACTGCGTGTTCCTCAGATCTGGTCTCAGGTTCTTGTCCGCGGTGGAGTCTGAATTTAGCAGTTCTGTCTTTGGTCTTCTTTGATTTCAGCTTTAACCTGGCCTCACTCTATGTTAGAACTTGGTCTCCTGTCACCTATTTGAATTTCATCCATAGTACTTCTTAGCATCTGAAGCTACCCATCAGGTTGCTTGCTTTGTGACTCTATAGAGCCAAACAGTCACATGTCCTGGGGACCTTGTCTGACAGTGATTTCTACACCTTGATCTCTTTCATGGTACCCAGTACTACCAAATGCGTGTTCCATAAAATAGATGCATGGGAAAGAAGTCACCAATTTGAGCCCACTTTGAGACCCTACCTATCTTTACATTTGACCTGTCTGTTACAATCAGGTTCTCATGGCTGGCAGAAATCACCCAACCAAGAGAAGCTTTTGGGAAAAAAGGGTTTATTTTTGCTTACAGACTTGAGGGGAAACTCCATGATTGCAGGAGAAAACAATGGCATGAGCAGAGGGTGAGACATCACCTGGGTTATGTGTTATGTCTGCTCAAATCTCCAAAGTGGCAACACATCCCATAAAAAGGGTTTCACCTTTCCTCAAATGTTATCTGTGACAGTTTTATGACAACGGCAGCCCTGTTTTATTTCAATGGGGGAACAATATTGCCCAATTTTAGTCAGGAGAAGTTGGGCTGGAGTGAGTTCAAGATGGTTTGGAAACAGCACTGCCCCCAGGGTAAAAATAGTTTGTGAATGCCCAAAGTGGCAACATGGACAGTTTTGACAGCATTTATGACAACGGCAGGGAAAAGGATTTCAAATGTGCATTTACAAAACCGCAAAAGATACTGGGAGCCTCCTCTTCTGTACCCCAAGAGGTCAGGAGAAGTTGGGCTGGAGTGAGTTCAAGATGGTTTGGAAACAGCCTAGTGCCATTTCTAGCCTGCAGGGAGTTTGGGTGCATTGCAAGGTCCAAAAAAAAAAAGGCTTGCGAAAGAATGCATTTAACAACAAAAAAGATCAACAACCTCCTCTTCTGTACCCCAAGTACCCTGGGAGAGTTCCCTGCCAGGTGACATGGTAAGTGAATTGAGCCTTCCATGCTATCATTTCTAGCCTGCAGGGAACTAACAACCCCAAATCAGAAAAGAAACAACAACAAAAAACCATCAACAACCAAATGTATCACAAGTACTGCATATCTCTTTCCTGTTGCATCCTGTTACAAGCCATTGAGAAAGATGCTCCAAATGCCTCTACGAATAACTAGGAATCAGGAAACTGATGCTCAGAGAGGTTAAGTCATTTGACCAAGGTCACACAGCTAATAATACCAGAGCTTGGGTTTAAGACATGGTGGGATGGTATCACTGGGAGGAAGCAGGATACTGAATTCTGAGTCATCAATGTAATTCTTTTTGTATCTAGTTGTAAGCGTGGACGGCTTCATGAAAAACTGTGGGAAGGCATTTTTGGCTATGATGGTAGCAACAAAATCAGGTGAAATATACCAGGGGAGAAGAAGACTGAGGAAAGCTAAGAGGCTTTATTAGTGTCACATGGCACTGAATAACACACGGACACAGTGAGGCCTATGTGAGCATCTAATTGAGCTTACTGGGTTATGCAACACACGACCATGAACTTTTAGTTCCTTTTTTTTTTTTGGGGAATATTTTATTATTTATTTATTTATTTATTTGACAGAGAGAGAGAGAAGAGAGAGAAAGAGAGAATGGGGGCAACAAGGCTTCAAGCCACTGCAAATGAACTTCAGATGCATGTGCCCCTTTGTGTATCTGGCTAATGTGGGTCCTGGGGAATCGAACCGGGGTCCTTTGGCTTTGCAGGCAAATGCCTTAACCGCTAATCTGTCCCTCCAGCCCGAACTTTTAGTTCTATGCAGCCAGGGCATGGCTCCTTCCTGAGCCTCTGGGATGGGATCAATTCTCCTGCCTGTAACAGGATGCTAGGGGTCCAGGAAAGACCTTGAACCCCAAACCCTAGGTTCATTTCTAATTTTAATCAAAGACTTGAATAAAAAAGGAAGACTGAGAAGGATAATTATTATATTATTATATTTATTGAGGGAAGAACAGAGCCCAGGAAAGGCACCCATGTGGCTAGAGATCCCACGTGCAGGGCCTGGGAAAAAAAAAGTGTAGAAAGAAAAGAGAAAAGAAAATTCAAGGCGCTCCTGCCATGTGCGGAGCTGGAGGGGATAAAGAACCCTTGTGGAGAGTAACAGGTAGGGGTTCCTCCCCTCAGCTCAACCTGGCTGGGCCTGGGCTTCCCTTGCAAAGGTATTTATGAGCTCATGGTTGAGGGCTGTCTTCCAGCTCAGGTGAACCAGAGGGACTGGTGGTTGGTTAGGGCTAGGGGCTGTCTCAGGAACAGGCTATCCCTGACACCAAATTCCTGGGGCTGAACTTGAACCACAATGTTTAAATCCTACGGCAAGACCTCTCTCCAGGGAGGGGTCCTGGTTGTTTGTGGAAAAAACTAGGCAAGAGATAAGAAGTCATTCTTACTTCCAAGGATTCAGTTACCCTAACTGCACCCTCCCCCACAAGGACAAGGAGAGCATGTGAGAAAGCCTTTGAAAAGGAGGTACCATCCAGGGCTGGGTCAAGGGTGAAGGTGAATTCTCCAGAGAATTGAGGAGTGAAGGAAGCAAAACATACAGCCACAGAGATACATGGAAGATGCTGGATGTGACGTGGCTCCACTGGTGCCAGGACAATTCAGTGTGTTGGCTAAGAAGAAGAGAAACTGGAACCTCATACACTCCTTGTGGCAATGAACAATGGCACGGTCTGTTTGGAAACACAGTCTTACAGTTCCTCAATAAGTTAAGCATAAAATCACCATATGACTCAATAATTCTACCAGTAGACATAAACCCAAAATAAATGAAAACTTATATGCCCACATAAACACTTGTACACAAATGTTCATGACAACATTACTCATAATAGCAAAACAAGTAGAGCCAGCCCAAATAGATACCAGCCAATGGATAAATAGAATTGGTATATTTGTGCAATGGAATGATATTTGGGAATAAAAAGAAATGAGATATACATGGTACTGCATAGATTAACCTTGAATGAATTATACTCTGAGAAGGAAGTCAGACACAAAGGGCACTTAGTGTATGGTTCCATTTGAATGAAATGTCCAGGTTAGGAGAGTCTGGAGAGGCAGAAAGGAAATTGGGAGTTGCCTTATGGGTCAAAGTGGGTGGGAGGAAATGACGAGGGGCTGCTAATTGGTATAGAGTTTCTTTTTGGAATAAATGAAATTTTCTAAGACAGACTCTCTAATAAGAATAATGAAGCAACTCTAATAATAAACATTACATGGAACTTGACACCCATGCATTTAACAGCATTAAGAAAACGGACAATGACACAAACTATCCAAGCTCATCAAGAAGAAATGTTAAAGCCTGAATAGTTCTTTATCTCTGAAAAATGAATCTGGGCTTTTGGTCTTTCCACTGGGAAAGATCCAGGCCCAGGTGACTTTACTGGTGAATCCACTGATGCTGGAGGAAAAGTAATACAAATTCTCTACGAAACTTCTCTAGGAAGTCCAAGAGGGAAAGCACTGTCAATTTATCTTATGACATCAGCACTAGGATCCTTAGGACCAAAGGCAGACAGCCATACCACAAGAAAGTGATGGATTCAGGCTAGAGAGATTCAACTATTACTTTTTTTCCCAAGCCAATGTGGTCTCACACAATTGCCCAGGCTTACATTTTACTGACAACTTTCATACATGGTGGCCTATAGTTGGCCTGTGATCCTTTAATCCTCTCCTCCCGAGTGCTGGGATTAAGGTATGCAAAAAAGACTGAGAAGGATAGTTATGAAATTATTATATTTATTGAGGGAAGTAAAGAGCCAAGGAAAGGCACACACCTGGCTAGAGATCCCATGTGGAGGGTCTGGGAAAACCATGGAAAGAAAAGAGCGAAAAGAAAGTTCAAGGAGATCCTGCCATGTGGGGAGATGGAAGTAAAACAAAACAAAACAAAACAAAAAAACCATGTGGACAGTAAGGGTTAGGGGGCCCTCCTGGCTGGACCTGGGCACCTGGACTGAGTCAGCCCAGGCATAGCCAAGAGAAAAACTCACCCACAGCTGGAAGTTTTCCAAGTGGTCAGCGAGTCTTCCCTCCCGTTGCAAAGGTGGTTATAACCTTATAGTGGTGGGCTGTCTTCCAGCTCAGATGAACCAGAGAGCCAGCTGGTTGGTTAGGGCTAGGGGTTGTCTCAGGAAGAGATTAGCCCTGACACCGAGTTCCAGGGGCTGAATTTGACCAACCACAATGTTTAAATCCTATGAAAGACTTCCCTCCCAGGAGGGGTCCTGGTTTGTGGAAAAACAGTTCTTGGGAATTAGGCAAGAGATAAGAAGTCAGATCATCTTTGATTTCTAGCAAATGCAGACTTTCCTGCCATTTTCTTACTTCCAAGGATTCAGTTACCCTAACTGCACCCCCCTCCCACAAGGACAAGGAGAGCATGTGAGAAAGCCTTTGAAAAGGAGGTACCATCCAGGGCTGGGTCAAGGGTGAAGGTGAATTATCCAGAGAATTGAGGAGTGAAGGAAGCAAAACATACAGCCACAGAGATACATGGAAGATGCTGGATGTGACGTGGCTCCACTGGTGCCAGGACAATTCAGTGTGTTGGCTAAGAAGGAGAGAAACTGAAACCTCATACACTCCTTGTGGCAATGAACAATGGCACGGTCTTACAGTTCCTCAATAAGTTAAGCATAAAATCACCATATGACTCAATAATTCTACCAGTAGACATAAACCCAAAATAAATGAAAACTTATATGCCCACATAAACACTTGTACACAAATGTTCATGACAACATTACTCATAATAGCAAAACAAGTAGAGCCAGCCCAAATAGATACCAGCCAATGGATAAATAGAATTGGTATATTTGTGCAATGGAATGATATTTGGGGATAAAAAGAAATGAGATATGCATGGTACTGCATAGATTAACCTTGAATGCATTATACTCTGAGAAGGAAGTCAGACACAAAGGGCACTTAGTGTATGGTTCCATTTGAATGAAATGTCCAGGTTAGGAGAGTCTGGAGAGGCAGAAAGGAAATTGGGAGTTGCCTTATGGGTCAAAGTGGGTGGGAGGAAATGACGAGGGGCTGCTAATTGGTATAGAGTTTCTTTTTGGAATAAATGAAATTTTCTAAGACAGACTCTCTAATAAGAATAATGAAGCAACTCTAATAATAAACATTACATGGAACTTGACACCCATGCATTTAACAGCATTAAGAAAACGGACAATGACACAAACTATCCAAGCTCATCAAGAAGAAATGTTAAAGCCTGAATAGTTCTTTATCTCTGAAAAATGAATCTGGGCTTTTGGTCTTTCCACTGGGAAAGATCCAGGCCCAGGTGACTTTACTGGTGAATCCACTGATGCTGGAGGAAAAGTAATACAAATTCTACGAAACTTCTCTAGGAAGTCCAAGAGGGAAAGCACTGTCCAATTTATCTTATGACATCAGCACTAGGATCCTTAGGACCAAAGGCAGACAGCCATACCACAAGAAAGTGATGGATTCAGGCTAGAGAGATGACTCACTGGTTAAAAGTGCTTGCTTGAAAAGCCAGATGTGGTGCCACACACCATATATACATACATACATACATACATACATACATACATACATACATACATACACACACACACACACACACACACACACACACACACACATATATATATAGTGCTGCACTCAAAAGACAGAAGTAAGAGGATCACCATGAGTTTGAGGCCACCCTGAAACTATACAGTGAATTACAGATCAGCCTGGGCTAGAGTGAGACCCTACCTCAAAAAAAATTCTTGCCTGAAAAGCCTACCAGCCTGGGTTCAATTCCCCATAAAAATAAAGCCACATAAAGCCAGATGCACAAAGTGGCTCATGCATTTAAGTTTGTTGTGACAGGAGGCCCTGGAATGCTCATACTCTCTCTCTCTAATCTTACAAATAAATAAATAAAATATTTTTGAGGTAGAGTCTCACTGTAGACCAGGCCAACCTGGAATTCACAATGTAGTCTCAGGCTGGCCTTGAACTCACAGTGATCCTCCTATCTTGACCTCCCAAGTGCTGGCATTAAAGGTGTGCACCACCACACCTGGCAATAAAATATCTTTTTTTAAAAAAAAGAAAATGGGCTGGAGAGATGGCTTAACAGTTAAGGCACATGCCTGCGAAGCCTACGGACCCCGGTTCAATTCTCCAGGTCCTACGTAAGCCAGATGCACAAGGGGGCGTCTGGAGTTCGTTTGCAGTGGCTAGAGGCCCTGGCATGCCCATTCTCACTCTCCTTCTCTCTTTTTCCCTCTCTCTGTCTCTAATAATAAATAAATATAAATAAAATAAATAAATATAAATAAAATATTTTTAAAAAAGAAAATGAAGCTGGGCGTGTTAATGCATGCCTTTAATTCCAGCACTTGGGTGGCAGAGGTGATCCTCCGATCACTGTGAGTTTGAGGCTACCCTGAGACTACATAGTGAATTCCAGGTCAGCCTGGGCTAGAGGGAGACCCTACCTCGAAAAACCAAAACACAAACAAACAAACAAACAAAAGAAGATTGATAACATGAACATAGACACAGAAAGTTTCTGTAAAACATGAGTAAAACAGGGGTGGAGAGATGGATTAGTGGCTAAGGTGTTTGCCTGCGAAATCTAAGGACCCAGGTGCAACTCCCCAGAACCCACATAAGCCAGACCCACAAGGTGATGCATGCACACAAGGTCACACATACACACAAGGTGGCACATATGTCTGGAATTCGACTGCAGTGGCTAGAGGCCCTAGCATGCCAATTTTCTTTCTCTCTCACTCTCTCTCATAAAAAATTTTAAAAATGAGCAAATCAAGTCCACCAATATGTAGAAAGGTTAATAAATCCCGGAGCTTATCCTGTGAGCATAGATAGTGTGAATAAGACCTATGTAAACCTACTTTTTTGAATAATGGCACATCTAGAAGCTATAGACTGTTACTAGAAAAGTTGGGATGGGATACCTTCCAG
The DNA here is from genome assembly GCA_036365145.1 of Orientallactaga sibirica. Taxonomy (NCBI): domain Eukaryota; kingdom Metazoa; phylum Chordata; class Mammalia; order Rodentia; family Dipodidae; genus Orientallactaga; species Orientallactaga sibirica. The sequence continues at coordinate 9,723,514 of JAEOAD010000035.1, read as the reverse complement.
TGAGTTGTTGGCCAAGGAGGTCCTGGTAGCCTCAAAAACATTAAAGGCTTTTGCCAAAGCCCTTGGTTGCCCTTGAGAAACAGATGGTAAGACCCTATTGCTGAAGACATCTCTTACCTGAGAGGCAAGGTCACTGAGAAAGCAAGCTGGTGTGGAGCAGAAAACCTTCTCCCTGTAGACCAGCCCACTGAAAGCTGGAAAAAGCTGCACTGCATGCAGCGTATGGGAGACAGAAGTCATCAGCAGTGAAAACAGTGGATGCTGAATATTCAAATTTGGCCAGACAGGCCCAATGACTGAATGGGTGCAATAGTGGAATGTCTACTCTTAGGGTAACCAACTGCTCCATAATTGGACTGAAGGCCCTCTCTATGGGAGGGAATACATACCTGGTACTGAAAAACCTAAGCAAAAGGGGAGGTCATGAGCCTTAGGGGTATAAAGGGGCATAAAGCTTGCTCTTGTCTGACTAAATGTATATTTTATTCCCACCAAGCTGCCCTGAAAGCACTACACTTAATGTTCATATTCACATATTAACGCTACTCTCACTTCTGGTTAGAGAAGCTTCTCTTTTCAGATGGCGATGACCACTGGGATGACCCAAAAGGCAACATAGTGCTGAGAAGAAGGGATGGAGGAGTGCCCAGCACTGAAACATCTCTGTCACACCCTCCAAGGCTCAGGGACCATTGCGGAAGAGGGGGCAGATAGAATGGAAGAGCCAAAGGAAGGGTACGACTCCTTACTATGCAACTGTCCAGATAGAAATTGGCCTTGATATCCATGACCTTGTAGTGCCTAGCAATACCTTTGCAAGACCCTCATAATAGAAGAAAAAGATTAAATTAAAATTAAAAGAGAGACTAATTAAATCAAAAGAGAGACTAATGGAGAGAGGGAGGGGATATGATGGAGACTGGAGTTTTAAAGGGGAATGGGGGGAAGGGTAGGGAAATATCATGCATTTTTTTGTATGTAAGTATAGAAGTTGTCAATAAATATATATATATATAAAAATTTTTTTTGTTTATTTATTTATTTGAGAGTGACAGAGAGAAAGAGGCAGAGAGAGAGAGAGAATGGGTGGGCCAGGGCCTCCAGCCACTGCAAACGAACTCCAGATGCATGTGCCACCCTGTGCATCTGGCCTACGTGGCTCCTGGGGAATCGAGCCTTGAACCAGGGTCCTTAGGCTTCACAGGCAAGCGCCTAACCACTGAGCCATCTCTCCAGGCCAGGTTATAAACTTTTAAACAAATCATGTAATTAATCATGTCAACAGACTTAAAAGATCTATGATCTTATTAATAAATGCAGAAAATATTAAAATTCAGTGCAGAAAAATATTAAAAATTCAAGATTCAATATGTGTACATATGCTCACACACTTACACATGCAAGGAAAAATTCAAGATTTCAGTTATGATAACAATGATAACAAGCTAGAACTAGAAGGAAGTTCATTAACACCATAGAGTTTTTGCACAACACAAAACAAGGGCTGGAGAGATGGCTTAGCAGTTAAGGCGTCTGCCTGCTAAGCCTAAGAACCCCATTCCAATCTCCAGGTCCCATGTTTAGCCAGATGCAAAGTGATGCAAGGGCTCAATGCTGCACTTGACCACAAGGGGGCGCACACATCTGGATTTCGTTCACCACAGCTGAGAGACTGCTGGCGCTCCCATCTCTATCTGTCTCCCTCTCCCTCTCTGTCTGTCTCTCTCTGTGTCTCTCTCCAAAATAAAATAAAATAAATAAAATAAAATAAACACAAAACAAAACAGTAAATCTAGATTCGCTCCTCTTAAGAATGGGGACAGATGATCTCTCTTCACTCTCCTCTTTAACATTAATGGGAGACCTACCCACTGAAAGAAGGCAAGAAAAAACTCAAAAATGTCTATTGCAAAGGGAAAAATCACATGTTCTTTATTTGCAGAAAGCAAGCTGATCTACTTAGAAAATATAAATAAATCTCACAAAAAAGCAACTAAAACTAACAAGTGAGTTTAGCAGAGTTGCAAGATACAAATTGAAATAAAAAAGTAATATACCTAAGGATAATATATAGCAGCAGTGAGCAAGTATATACTGATATTTTATTCTTTAAAGTTATATACTACGATTTTTAAAAACCAATATCATTAATGATAAATTACATTAGAAAATCAAATACTTAGGTATAAATTGTGTGTGCTTTTGGAGATCAAACCCAGTGTCTAGCATATACCAGGCAAGCACTCTACCACTGGACTACAGTGCCAGCCCTACTTACATGTAAACCTAAGAAAATGTGAAGTAGGACTTAGATGCTCAAGACTACAAAAGGCTAATGAAAAAGAACCAAAAGACTAAATATATTGGGTGAAATATCAGATGTATGAATGAAGAATTCATTCTTGAGCTGGAAGCCTCATCCCTGTTGACCAGCTAGCAGGATGTTAGAAAGAGCCATGCAGCCTTTCTAAAAAAGTCGGGCGTGGTGGCACACACCTTTAATCCCAGCACTTGGGAGGCAGAGGTAGGAGGATCACCATGATTCGAGGCCACCCTGAGATTACATAGTGAATTCCAGGTCAGCCTGGGCTAGAGTGAGACCCTACCTTGAAAAACCAAAAAGAAAAAAAAAAAAAAAGTCATCAAAGCTGGGCGTGGTGGTGCACGCCTTTAATCCCAGTACTCGGGATCACCAGGATCACAGAGCGTTCAAGGTCACACTGAGAGTATATAGTGAATTCCAGGTCAGCCTGAGACTAGAGTGAAACCCTACCTCGGAAAACCACACACACACACACACACACACACACACACACACACACACACAAAGTCATCAACAGTCTTAACCAGCAGTGGACCCTAAAAGTTTCATAGCTGGCCAGACAGGCCAAATGTACCAACTAGTGCAATGATGGCATGTCTGCTATGGGGAAAACCAGCAGCTCTCTGATTGGATTTGAGACCGGCTTCACGGGAGAGAATTCACGTCTGGTACTGACAGCCTAATCAAAAGCCTATGGCTGAAGAAGTCATAAGCCCTAGGTGAGGGGAGCAACTACTGTTGTTTGGGTAAATGGATATATTATGTCACCAAACTGCCCTCTAAACACTTATGTTTATACCCATATATTAATGCTACTCTCACTTTAAAATTTTTTTAATATTTTATTTTTATTTACTTATTTATTAAAGACAGAAAAAGAGAGAGAAAGAGAGAGAGTGAGAATGGGCATTCCAGGGCCTCTAGGCACTGCAGATGAATTCCAGATGCATGCACCACCATGTGCATCTGGCTTACATGGGACCTGGAGAATAGAACCAGGGTCATTAGGCTTCGCAGGCATGCACTTTAACTGCTAAGCCATCTCTCCAGTCCTACTCCCCACATTTTGTTAGAGAAGCTTCTCTTTTCAGTTGTCAGTGACCACTGGGGTAACTCAAAACTCACCAAAGTGCTGAGAAGAAGTGATAATGGAGTGTTCAGCACTAAGTGTGACAGCTCTGTCACACCCTCCAAGGCTCAGGGACCACTGAGGAAGAGGTGGTATGGAAAGAATGTAAGGGCCAAAGGAAGGGGAGGAGTGCTTTGTAATACTGTCTCCCAGACACAAAGTGGCTGTGGTATTCATGGCCTCACAGAGGCTGATGCTACCTACAAACAAAATGATGACATCAGGGCTGGAGAGATGGCTTAGCGGCTAAGGCACTTGCCTGCAAAGCCTAAGGACCCTGGTTCAATTCTCCAGGTCCCACATAAGCCAGATGCACATGATGGCTCATGCATCTGGAGTTTGTTTGCATTGGCTAGAGGCCCTGGTGTGCCCATTCTCACTCTCTCTGTCTCCAATAAAAATAAATAAATAAATAAATAAATAAATAAATAAATAAATAAATAAATAAATCTTTTTTAAAAATGATGACATCAAAATAGTTGGAAAGAAGGAGAGATTCAGTGGGGGGGGGAAGGAGAGGATGGTGGGAAGAGATAATGATTATGTTATATGGTCTATGTATATGAAGGCTGTTTTAAAAGAAAGTAAAGAAAAAGACAAGAAAGAACACAGTCTTGTTAGGCTGTTGCTATCGTTTGGATCTGGAATATCCCTCAAAGTCCCACAAGTCATAGGCTTGGTCCCCAGAGTGACATACTAGGAGATGGTAGAACCTTTGAGAGGTGGGAGCCTAGTGCAAGGTCCTGAAGTCATTAGAGCATGCCACTGCAAGGAATTGTGGGACGCCAGTGTCCAGTCCCTTCTGTTTTACTTCCTGGCCATGAAGTGAACGGTTGTGTTTCGTGTGCTGCTCTGCCACAGGCCCAAAGCGAAAGGACCAATCATAGCCAGTCATGGATGGGACTCTCCCACACTGTGAGCCCAGATAAGCATTTTCCCTTTCTAAGCTATTCGAGGTGTTTGGTATAGTGACCGGACGCTGACTAACACAGGTGGCAGTTTTCAAAATTGATCCAGTCACGTGCCACTTGACTGGAACGGGACAATAGTTCTGAAAGGGAAGAAAGGTAAGAGAGGCCCTCACTATCTGACTCTATGATTTCATTGCAAGCTGCCCTGTCAAAGCATAAAGTGTCACCACCCCTTCACTGTCTTGCCATTTCACTGTTTTGCAAATGTTTGTTTCTCTCTGTCTAGCTTCCTTCAGCTCCAAATTAATTTTTTTGTGCCCCCAGGCTTGTGGGCTTGTGCTTAATTGCATGGCTAAATACCCAACACTTCAGAGGGGCGAGAAGCCAAGGAAAACAAATTCTGCTTCTACCTTAGCTACAAAGGATTCTTTGCATAAAATATTTTCCATGTTATGTAGAAGAAGGTGGGAAGGGACACTATGCAGGTGTCCCCTATGTCATTTTGCTGCTTTTAATCCACCCCCCACCATTAAGTTTCTCTGGCTCAGGGCCATGAATGGCAGGAAAAAAAAAAACATGTTACAAAGAGTTGGTGCTATTTGGGGGGATTTTGGTGCCTGAGACACTGGGCTTTCTCTAAAGCAATATGTGCCCCAGCTCCTGCTTTGTGGAGATCACAGCGGGAATGGCTGGCATGGTGATGCCTGAAGGGCTGGCATCTCAGAGAGGTCCTGGGATCTGAAAGCTGCCCTCTGTGCTCATCACCCCACCCCTCCCCCAGGATTCAGGAGGCAGAGGATTAGATAGAGGTACTGAGCCTGGCGCCTCCATTTATAGCTCTTCGCCGGGCCTCATTCAACTGCCTGTGGCTCCCATGTTCTGGTGGTGCCTAGTCAGTGCTAAAACGGTACATTGTGGGGTTTGGTGACCCACCACTGGGGTGGGCCGTCAAACTGATAGACACAAAAGGTGTGTGTGGTGGGGGGTGGAGGCTGGAGAGATTGCTTGGTGATTAGTGGTACTTGTCTGCAAAGCTTGATGGCCCAGGTTTGATTCCCTGGTACCCATTTAAAGTCAGGTATACAAAGTGGTGGGCTCATGCATCTGGAGTTTGTTTGCAGTGGCAGGAGGCCCTGGTGTGTTCTCTCTCTCTCTCTCTCTCTCTCTCTGTCCTTGCAAATAAATAATGATTTTTTTTTTTTTTTTTTTTTTTTTTTTTTTTTTTGAGGCAGGGTCTTGCTCTAGCCCAGGCTGACTTGGAATTCACTATGTAGTCTCAGGGTGGCCTTGAACTCATGGCAATCCTCTATTGCCTCTCAAGTGCTGGGATTAAAGTCCTATGCCACAATGCCCAACATGAATAAAAATATTTAAATTAAAAAAAACATTTTAAAGGGTGTGTACTCCTTATTGAGAACTTTGTGGGGTTTTTTTGTAACATCTTTTTAAAATATTCTTTTCATTTGTTTGTTTACATTTTTGTTTTTGTTTTTGAGGTAGGGTCTCACTGTAGCCCAGGCTGACCTGAAATTCACTATGTAGTCTCAGGATGGTCTCAAACTTGTGGCAATCCTCCTACCTCTGCCTCCCGAGTGCTGTTAAGAATACTTTTATTGGGCTGGAGAGATGACTTAGCTGTTAAGGCACTTGCCTACAAAGCTTAAGGACCCATGTTTGACTGTCCAGGTCCCACGTAAGTCAGATGCACAAGGTGGCACATGTATCTGGAGTTTGATTACAATGGCTGGAGGCCCTAGTCCACCAATTCTCTCTCTCTCTCTCTCTCACACACACACACACACACAAGAATATTTTTATTTATTTATGTGAGACAGAAAGAGGCAGAGAGAGAGAGAGAGAGAGAGAGAGAGAGAGAGTACGGGCATGCCAGGGCCTCCTGCCACTGCAAATGAATTCCAGATGCATGTACTACTTTGTGCATCTGGCTTTATGTGGGACTGGGGAATCATATCCAGGTCATTAGATTTTGCAAGCAAGCCCTTTTTTTTTTTTTTTTTTTTTTTTTTTTTTGGTTTTTCGAGGTAGGGTTTCACTCTAGCCCAGGTTGACCTGGAATTAACTATGTAGTCTCAGGGTGGCCTTGAACTCACAACAATCCTCCTACCTCTGCCTCCCTAGTGCTGGGACTAAAGCGTATTTAACCACTGAGCTATTTCTCCAGCCCTTCTTTTGGCAACTTTTTTTTTTTTTTTTTTTTGAGGTAGGGTCTCACTCTAGTCCAGGCTGACCTGGAATTCACTCTGTAGTCTCAGGGTGACCTTGAACTCATGGTGATCCTCCTACCTCTGCCTCCTGAGTGCAGGGGTTAAAGGCGTGCGCAACCACTCCCTGCTTTTGTAACTTTTTTTTTTAACTGACAATTTTCATAAACGCACATAATGCATTTTGATAACAATTCCCTCCCACTGCTTTATTTTGTCACCCCCTCCTTGGACCTTTCACTGAACCCCTTCTGCTTTCCGACTAGTTCCTTTTCTATTTGAGGTATCTCTTTTATTTATTTATTTTTATTCTATTCACTTATTTGGCAGAGAGAGAGAGAGAGAAAGAATGGGCACAACAAATAGCCACTACAAATGAACTCCAGATGCATGTGCCACCTTGTGTAGCTGGCTTACATGGGTACTGGGGAATTGAACCTTGGTCCTTGGGCTTCATAGGCAAGTACCTTAACCACCAAGCCATCTCTCCAGCCCTCTTTTCATTGTGTGGTAATGAATGCATCAGCCACTTGTGTCCAGAAGACAGTGTCCCAAGGCCCTCCTCCTACCTGGGACCTTTTCTACTGATGAGGGGGCTAAGTGGAATTGTGCATGTAGAAATTCACACTTGTCTACACTAAATAATGTTGCTATCCTTTGAAGCAGGTGGGTACAAGGTGGGAAAGTAGCGTGGGTCAGAGATGAAAATTGTAATACAACAATGCCCAACTCATCAGTTGTCATTCATGCAAAAAAAAAAATGATAATAATGTGCCCAGAGCCTGGGATGTGTGCATATGTGTGTGACACGTACACACTGAGCATCTTGAATGTTCTCCCCAAGGACTGTATGTTGAAGGCTTGTTTCACAGCTTGTGGCCCTATGGGGTGGGGGTGGGGAGGTGCAGATGAACCATTAGAACATGGGGCTCAGTGGGAAAAGCTCAAGTCATTGAGGGTGTGCCTTTGAGGGGATCGTAAAACCATGATCCTCTGCTTCCTTCTCCTTCACTCCTGTTGTGAGGTAGAGGCCAGAGTAGCTTCTTCTGTCTGCCACACGCTCTCACCATAACGCGCTGCCTTGACACAGGCGCCAAAGCAATGAGGCCAATTAAGTACACACTGAACCTTCTTGAAACCCTGAACCCCAAAGAAGTCTGCCTCCCTATGAGTTGATTTCTCTCAGTCACTTGTTGCAGTAACATACCACATCCGGGTCAGGCACATTGTCAGGCCCTTGTCCTCAGGTGGAAGGGGAGCAGAGTAGACAGTGAGCCAGAGGAGGCTTCAAGGAGCGAGTCCTAAGCTAGAACACTGTCATCTTCTTATTATTATGGAGAGAGAATGAGCTTACGTAAAGGAAGAAAGGGAAGAAAGGGAGGGAGAATGGAGGAAGAAAGGAAGGTAACCAGCCGTGTGTCATACTGGTGTGGCTTCTGGGCTGGGCCTGGGAAACTGGGTAGGTTTGGGGGTGTGGGAGGTAAGGAAGATCATGTAGGGCACAGCTAGTGGAGATTGCAGGGCACCATTGTGTTGGGAGATGGCAGGTTCCAAGCCCGAGAGCCAAGGTCTCTGAGATAAGATCCATACATCTCAGTTCAGTTTTTACAAAGGACCCTGGAAGGGTGTCTGCTGTTCCCAGAAGCCCACAGCAAAGGAGTCTTCCCTGTCTTCTGGCTTCTAGCCTCCTCTCCTGCCTGGAACCTCAGATGCCTAGGATAGCTCCTAGAAAAGGCTTACTTCCTCCACAACATCCAAGTTTCTTTGCTTTCGGCATTTTTGTTGCTGTTGTTTCCAAGCATTGCTATTTTTGATGAGAATATAAATACCCACCCCTGCCTAGGAGGCAGCTGCAGGCTCGGGCTGAGCACAGCCTCTTCTCAGAGCTCTCCCTAGATCAGGGACCCTTTGGTGGGGGGGCCCAAACTCAGTGGCCAGTGGGTGGAGGAAGCACTCACTCACAAGGGCCAGACTGGTCACTTGGGTCCTCCAGGTTTACCCCAGGGATACGGGAGTCCCTAGGCCTCAGCTGAGCATCATAGACCCTGGAAAAGGGTGAATAACATCAATACTAAGCCTCCCGAGCTGAGGGTTGGCTACTGAGCCAGGAAAGTCCCACCCAGGTGACTCGCCTTTCTTTGGGACTCCCCCCTTCTGTAATCTGCCTAGTGACCATCTCACTTCTGCTTTGTGGCATGGCATTAGTTCACTCCCGCTGCTGTAACAAAGGACCACAGACCATCGGCTCAAGCAACAGACATTTATCATCTCAGCATTGGAGGCTTGAAGTCCAAGATCAAGTTTCTGTCTGAGGCTATTCTGCCCCGCTTTGCAAATGGCAGCCTTCATGTTGTTTCCGACACCGCCTTTCCTCTGTGATGGGGCCATGCTAATGACCTCATGACCTCTTTAAAGACCCCCATCTCCAGACACACTCATTTAGAGTGTGTGATTTAGGGTTCCTGCATGTGGATTGGAAGAAGGGACATGATTTGGCCCATGGAATCACTGTATGAGGGGGTCCTTATGATCCAGCAGCTGGCCTCTAACAGGTTTGTTTTTTTTTTTTTTTTTTTGGTTTTTGCAGGTATGGTCTCACTCTAGCTCAGGCTGACCTGGAATTCACTATGTAGTCTCAGGGTGGCCTCAAGCTCACAGTGATCCTCCTTACCTCTGCCTTCTGAGTGTTGGGATTAAAGGTGTGCCCCACCATGCCCAGCTACCCTTTAACAGTTTTCTTATTCCAGAATTTCATGGATCAGCAATTAGCCAGAGTTTGGGGAAACACACACCAACTGTGGGTCAAAGAACACACTTACCACACCCAAGGTTAGCTCAGCCCTGGTGCTTTCTGTGCCTGTAGTGTCCTTAGCCAAACCTTTGATGTGAAGAGCATGCAGTGTGGTCATGCCATCCCGCTCAGTTACCTCCCTCCATTATAGTAGGGGAGACAGAGAAGTGAGCATGGGAGAGGTAGGACTGAGACATCTGACCACCGTCCACATACATGCTAGGTGGAGAGTCCAGCCCACTCTCCCTCCTGTCGTTCACCCTGGTCAGCACCCTGCCCATGCTGCATGGGGAGTGAGCACAGTTTCCTTTCTCACCCCCACTGTTGTCCTAGGCAGACATGTCCAGAACAAGTGCTTAGGGCAGCGGGTGGCATCCAGGGGGGAGAATCATTTGGCCTAACAACTTCCAACAGTCTTTCCTTTTTGGTTTTTCGAGGTAGGGTCTCACTCTAGTCCAGGCTGACCTGGAATTCACTATGTAGTCTCAGTCTGGCCTCGAACTCACAGAGATCCTCCTACCTACCTCTGCCTCCTGAGTGCTGGGATTAAAGGTGTGTGCCACCAAGCCCAGCTTATTTCTTTTCTTTCTTTCTTTCTTTCTTTCTTTCTTTCTTTCTTTCTTTCTTTCTTTCTTTTCCTTTTTCTGTTCTTTTTCTTTTTTCTTTTTGGTTTTCGAGGTAGGGTCTCGCTTTAGCCCAGGCTGAGCTGGAATTCACTCTGTATTCTTGGGGTGGCCTCGAACTCATGGCATTCCTCCTAACTCTGCCTCCTGAGTTCTGGGATTAAAGGCATGCGCCACCACGCCTGGCTTATTTCTTTATATATATATATATATTTTTTAATTTGAGAGAGGCAGTTAGAGAGAGAAAATGGGTGTGGCCTCTAGCCGCTGCACACGAACTCCAGACCTTGTGCATCTGGCTTACGTGGGTCCTGGGGATTCGAACTCTAGGTCATTTGGCTTTGTAGGCAAGTGCCTTAACTGCTAAGCCATCCGTCCAGCCCCCAACATTATTTCTGGAAAGGGTCTCCCAGTCGGTATTCTGAGACAGTGTCTTTTAAGAAGAGAAGGGCAGAAAAGACCTAGGGTCCCATGGAACGTAGTGGTGTCAGGAGTGGGGATGAGGGTCAAGGTCATGACTGTGTCACTGGACAGCTGTGGGTCTTTGGACTAGATGCTTAACTTCTCTGAGCCTGTGTCTGGAGACAGTAGTGAGCTGATGCACTCAGTCCTCCTGTATGTTTGTGCACAGTAAGGGTTGGCTCCTTAGAATCTTGTCTTGAAGGAGGGAGGTGACAAGATGGTAGCGGCTGCTATTGCTTGTGGCGGGTTGTTATTTTTCTCACCCCACCTCAGTATAAGAACAAACATGTTCCTGGAATGTTTTCTATAAGTTAAATCCTGGGTCACATAACTGTTCTCAGACTTTATTTGGGGACTGCATTGGTTTTAGGAGTCCAGAGATGCCTCTCTTGCTCCTCTGGGTCCAATGGCCTAACATTCAGGCAGCACTGGCTGAGGGCTAAGGAATGGGCCTACCACCCACCATGCTTCCACTTCTGCCCACCTCGAATCCCCAGAGCACCCTCAGAGGTCCCTCCTGTGACTGAATACAGGCAAGCACGAGCAACTTGGGCTGGGAGGGCAGAGAGTTCTGGAGATAGATGTGTTTGTCACACTCTCTTCCCTCTGGGCTTGAGACCTCGAGGGCTGAGCCCTTACTACCCTCTGGGAGATGGGCACAGGCTGGCTCAACTCAAATCACACCCTTCAAGAGAAGGGCCAAGAGAAGAAGAGATCTTGATGGTTTCCTCCGCATGTTTGGAGGGCCCAGGACTGGGGCCCAGTCACCACCCATTGAGTCTTTCAATGAACCCACTGGTCCAGGGGACTCAGCTTATCTGAACACACCTGGGATTTAGAAGATGCACACAGTTTTTAAAATGCCCAAGAGGGCTGGAGGTATGGCTTAGCAGTTAAGGTGTTTGCCTACAAAGCCAAAGGACCCAGGCTTGATTCCCCAGGACCCACGTTAGCCAGATGCACAAGGGGGTGCATGCATCTGGAGTTCATGTGCAGTGGCTGGAGGCCCTGGCGTGCCCATTCTCTCTCTCTCTCCCCCTCCCTCTCTGTCAAATAAATAAATAGATAAAAATAAAACATTAAAAGGCCCAAGAGTGTCCTGGGATCTGTATGATGCACTGGACTTTGGGTCTTGCTCTTTCTTAGCAGTGACCAAAGTCAACCCAGGTATAGATGACATTCTGGGATCTTGATGGAGTCATTGTGTTTGAGGCTGGATTGTTTTAAAGCTGACTTGTTCTTACGGGAAGTAGCAACTTGGAGGGCAACAGAAATTGTGGCATCTCTCTGGGGAATGGAATAGATAATTCCCAAAGACCCTGTGATGGCTGACTCCGTCAACTTGATGTTTTCAGAGACGATTACCAGGAGAGGGCTCTGACTCAATCAATGGTCTAATCTATTGATAGATTCAAAATAAAGGGCTGGAGAGATGGCTTAGCGGTTAAGGCCATTGCCTGCAAAGCCTAGGGACCTAGGTTTGATTCCCCAGAACCCACGTAAGCCAGATGCACAAGGTGGCACCTGTGTCTGGAGTTCCTTTGCAGTGGCTGGAGGCCCTGGCGCGCCCATTCTCCCTCTCTCTCAAATAAATAAATAAATAAATAAATAAATAAATAAATAAATAAATAAATAAATAAAAATATCAAAATAAGAGTAGACTATTGAGGGGCTGCAGAATTTGTGGAAGATGGGACCTGGTTGGAAGAAGAAAGTTACTGGGGGTGGATCTTTGGAAATTTCACCTGCCTTGGTTCCTTCCAATCACTGTGTGGTTCTGCTTCCTGTCTGCCCCGCCCTCTAGGCTATGATGGATTAAAACCTGCGAAACCATGAGCCAAACAAACCAGGCATCCTGACACAGCCACAAGAAAGTCAACACAGGCTGCTCTGAGGAATCGGGGGAGTCTGGGCCTGTCCTTGGTGTGTGAGGAGCCCCCGTACCTCCCGCACTCCTCATTCTGCGCAACCCCACTGCATCTGCAATAGATGACCAGTCATTTGCCAGCACCCCGAGGCTCACAAACCCCGAGCTGCCATGTGATGCGCCTGAGGTGTGAAGAGACATGTGGAGTAGGCTCATTTCTAGCAGATCTCTCTTACTTAACAGGGTTATGTTTGATCTTTGCTAGATTGTTTCTGCCTCTCTGCTCTGAATTCTGATGTGTGCATCTAATGTATTCATTTTCCTTCATCCAAAAATGTAATAAATTCCCTAGGTCTCTACTCATCTGTTAAATGAAGGTTGTGGATGGGCCATGGACAGTGTCCTGCAATCCTGTCCAAGGCTCGATCAATCCTTCGTGATGGCCAATAGCCAGTTGTAACTTCTCACCACTCATATCCCAGTGCTCACTTACTACGGTAAGACATCGTTCAAAGTGTGTCTCCACATTTCCCTCGCCAGCCAGGCCATCAGTCAAGGAAGTAAATGGGCTTTTGCTGTGCACATTGCCTGGTCGGATGCTTCATTCAGAGCACATAGCCCCAGGCTGCAAAGAGACATGATGCGCAGAGATGCACTTTGGACCGGCCTCTCTGGGTGGGGTGGGGGGGCATGGAATGGCCAGATGGCCTTTAAACTGGACACACCAGCAGCAGAGGTCACAGGGAGGGGGAGGGAGGTGATTAGTGGAGATAGGAGTTCTGTCTGATTACTAAATGGAAGACACAGGGATTTGAGAAGCCACCGGAAAGATCACGTGAATATTTATTACATAAAAAAAGAGGAAAAGAAAGAAAAGGTTTCCAAAACCATATTTCCGAGGATTTAGAAAAAAATAAAACAAAACACACAGATTGGAATGCCAAACAGATGCCATGCTTTCCGTATTTATAACAGGAATGTATGTGTATGTACATATATGTACATGGAGATATGTACACGGGTTTTGGTTGTCATACATGGTGTTCTTCCTCACATGTACAGTGGTGCCGCTGGAAGGAAGGGGTTTAAAGTGGGCAGAAGGCTGGAAAAGCGTGCAGCCTGCTCTGTGTCCAGGGAAGCTGGGGAGCTCTGGACCAGGGCCAGGGTTCAGGCCTAAGGGCACTGAGAAAGATCAGCAGTCAGGCTTGGGCTCCAAGCTGCACATTGGCCAGGGAAATCTAAAATGTCCCACAGGGCCCTGACATTTGATTTTTTTTTTTTTTTCTTCTTCCAAGAAACCTTTGGAATGGGCTGGAAATGTCCCCTTCGCTGGATTTATGTGGGATGGGCTCCTTGGAGTCGAAGTGATATAAGAGCCCTGGATATTGTCAGAGGCCATGAAAGTAGACAGCAGTTAATTTAACAGAGAGAAAAGAGACCCAAACAAAGGCAACTACAACACCAAAACACTAATTCACAGCACAACACTCATCCCTACGTAAACTCAGCAGAGACACACAAGCCAATTGTCTTCCTCATCTATGTGTTTAAAATAAAACGGCACTCTGTACAACAGCATGGAGCCATGCCTATGAAAAGGGCCAGCCAGCCACAGTTCCACAGGGTCCGTGGAGCCTGTCATAGCCCCCATCACCACTTCTCCCTGTTCAAAACATCCCTGCTTCGTCTTCTTTGTTTCTCTTCGTTGACGCCGGGGCTGGGCCAGGAGGGGTAGAACAGACAAGGTCTCAGAAGAGAGGCTGTCTGCAGCCCCAGAAAAGCCTCAAATAGAGTTACCATCCCCCACAGGACAGCCCCACCCAGTGCCTCCCACAGCAGGCTGCAGGGTCATGGGGGCTGAGCATAGCTGGGTTTGGTGGGGTGGAGAATGCTGAGCCCATGGACCCCGGGAAGAAGTGATCTATTGTCCAGGGGTCCTAGAAAGAGTGGGTGGAGTTTGGGGTGTGGTGAGGACAAACAGGGTGCTGGAGGGGGTGAGAGTGAGGTCCACTTTAGGTAAGTCCAACTCAGTTCCCCACAGATCCCATGCTACTCTCCAGCAGTCAAGGGGCTATGAGTGCACATTGTGTGAGAGAGGGAGTGTGTACGCATGTCCACTTGTGTGAAAATGCTTCAAGGGTAGACTGTGGGACTGGCCTTCTGGAAAATTCGGGCAGGAGGTGAGACAGGTTGGAGGGTGAGGTTCCCTAGCTAAATCCAAATCCAGACCCTTTGGACTTGTACCGGGAGCTCAAGAAACGTGCAAGGTGGCCTTTCTGCCCTCAGACAGCATGGAGGTGGGGCGGGGTGGAACACTGTCCTGTAGGCATAGCCTGGCCATTGCCATCTTGAAGTCATAGTGGCTTTGATTTCCTGCATGAGCACCTCACAAGACAGGAGGGGTCATCAGACCCTCACTTGAGATTTCAACCACTCCCTCCCTCTTGCTCCCCACCTCACCTCCGGCTGCACATGGTCCTTGGGGCCCACAAAATATTTTTTTTTTGGGGGGGGAGATAGACTAGGGTGGTGACTGAGTGCTTAAGTGTTCGTAAGTGGCCCGGGCTGGGGCGGGCCTTTTCATGAGGCCCCAAGAAACTCACTGGTTCACCAAACCGGACTTGAGTGGAATCATTTATTTGGTCTGTTGGTGTTCTATGTGGGGCAAATAAGTGTCATCCCAGGAAAACTCACATAAAAGAAGGACTGCGGCACTTTGAGCCAGTGTTCCTATTCTGCCAGTAGTCCGGGCTCTCCTGGCTCCAGGGCTGCCTGCCCAGCCGCCTTGTCCAAGGGGTCTAGGCCCTCGCACCCTTGGCTTTGGCAGGAATGGGGAAAATGTTATGGCTGCCATAACATTTTATTCTCAGGCTATAAATGGTTCAACTGAGGCAGAGGCAACTGGAGAGACACAGGCTGTCCTGACAAGACTGGGTCGGCGTCACCTCCGGGTGTGGAGGGTGCTGGGGATCACCCCTGTTGGAAGTCCTCCTGTCCTGGTGTGGTGCATTGTGGGAGTCGGGGATGGTTCATGCTCTGAGCCTGAGCACTTCCCTACCCATGAAAGAAGCTGACAGGAAGAAAACCGAGGGAAAATGCAGACCTTACGGGTGTCACTCACCCACTTGCTTTTTCTGACCTTTTCACGACATTATTACAATTTCCAAGGGTCAAACTGGTCCCAGAACTCTCTGGAAGGAGATGTAAGTACTAGCCTTGGAGAAGGGGTCTTCCCCAATTGGGGGGTGGGGTGGGCTGGCAGCTGCAGGAATGTGGAGTTGAGGGTGTCTTGCATGGGACCTGCCCACAGACCACTTTCCAAACGCAGAACACTAGCAGGTAGCTTACCTAGGCCAGCAGGCGGCTCCCTGGCTTCAGGCTTCCACTAGAGGGAAACCCTGGACTGCATCAGCCTTGAGGCAATTCTGCTTTGGGTCTGGGAGGTGCGGTGGTTCTAGAACACTCCCCAAGCCCAGGCTACCTCCACCCAACCACCACAGGCAAGGTCAGATCTCCAGGGAGCACTAGTCGGCAGGTTTTAGCGTCGAAAGACTCCTCCCGTCCCCATGGGCACAGTCCAGAGGACACGAGAAGGACTCCCCAGAGACTTCACCACCAAGAGAGGAGGATCTGCGTTCTGTTCTGCATTTCCCCAAGTCCTGTACACAGCCCCAGCAGTCTCCAAACAGCATCCGTACAAACAGTGACACAGCAACTCATTGCGGCCCCCACGTGCTTTAGGTCATGGTGGCCCGTGTAGGGCAGGGGTCAGTGAAACAAGATGATTTCGAGTGGGGTTTGTGATTTGCATTTTAGGGAGAAAGAACGGGGTTGCCATTTCAGCTTCACGTTCTCCATCAGGACCTTGGGACCTTGGGGAGAATTTCATCCCGGTCTGAGGGTTTCAGCCATCCTGGTGTTTGGGACACGTGTGGACGACTTTTCTTTCGCACGTCTGGGTCCTTTTCCTCCCAGGGAACATGCAAAGTGTGGTGGGGCTCTTTTACTTCCTGCACTGTCTTTTAGCAGACTGCTCCTCAGTCCTCCCCCACCCATCCTCTACCCCTGCCCCGCCCCCCACCCCTACATCAGTACACCCCGAACCTCCATCATGCATTCGCACAGCCAGCAGCCCTGCAGTGGCTATGTGCTGACTGGGTCCCAGGGGTCGTGAGCGGGACCGGGCAGTTCCCAGCACGGTCTCTGCTTCCGTCCTCAGGGAGGGATGCACTAAAGCCCGGGGAGGTGTGGCTTTGAGGGAGGGCAGAGGGGAGGCCTTCTGCTCCTTCTGAGGAGCTCTTTCTTCTCTATGGTTGCTGAGGTGTGTGTGTGTGTGTGTGTGTGTCTGTGTGCATGGTCTGTATGACATTCAGTGCGTGCCCCAAGTCTCCCTGGCGTCCTCTGCAGACTGGCTTGCAAGATCACTGCTGAGGCTGTTCACCGGGGCTGGGCAATGCCCTAGGCCAGCAGAGGGAGGGAGCAGACCACGCTCAGGGCCCTTTCTGCCCTCCCTTCGAGTTCAATCTGAGTGGGTGGGGCTGGGGGACAGGGAGAGGAACTGCCTCCTCTGGCTATTCCCACCATTTTGGCAATCCCAGTCCCAGTTCTCAGAAGTCTCCGTGGTACCCTAGCCCTATGCTCCAGCTGCCAGGTGCCTCACTCTTGCTTCAGAGTCATCCCATTCTGGTCCCATTCTGCCCTGGAAGCAGAGCCTCGCTTTGTCCTCAAAGGGCCACTTGTCCAGCAAATACTTGCTGGCCTGAGAGCCTGCTTTACGGCCATCTGGTGGAATTTAATAAATGAACTCTGGCCACTTAACAGTCCAGGTGGCCAGCTTGAACAATGTAGAGTGAACTAGTCGCTGTCCCTCCTCTGACGGCGCTTGTACTAAGGCCATAGCCTCACTGAGGGGGTGTGTGAGGGGCTGCTATTTTTGACCCAGATGCAACCCTCAAATTCTATTCAGAGGACAGGTGGGGGAGGTGACAGCCTCCTGGAGGGGGCTGTGCCCAGGAGACCACCTTCTAAGCTCACAAATCCCAGTATTAAGCCATCCTACATAGGGACACGTGGTGACACCTGCCACTCACTTAAGTCCCACCTGCATATAGCTCGTGTCACTAAATATGTAATAGAAACTGCTACCTCCTTTCAACTCCCCCAGCCACCACCCTCAGCCCAAGCCAAGAAAATGGACTTCTCCCTCGCTGTGGAGGCTGCCCCTGCTGAAACCTGTCATCACTCAGCTGCAGTTGCGTGGGGAAGGGCCGTGGGTTGGCCGGCGTGGGAAGTCACAGGGACCCATCATTTCCCTCTGCTGGGGCTGTTCTGAGGTTCCAGGGCATCTCCACTCCCCGACATGGCTTCTCTGCAGCAATCTGCAGGGGAGACGGTTTTGTGGATAGGACCAAGCCAAGATGTGGGACTACATAGAGAAGTGACAGAAGACTGGGCTGAACTTGTGAGAAAAGCAGTGCAGGAAGACACCATGATCCCGCCAAGTGTCCAAAGGTGCAGTTCAACCTCAGATGTCCATGGAAGAAAATGATGGGTGGACAGCAGGTAGAAAAGACCAGCAGCAGAGAGCTTCCCCAGAGCTGGGGCAGGGAGTGGCTGTGTGAGGTTCTATCTCACAGTAATGTCAGGGGCTGTCCAGTCTGGGAGCGCCCGAGGTCTACTCCCCAAAACTACAGGACCAGGACACTCTAGAATAGATGCCAAGAGCTTCCATCCCGAAACACAAAAGGTGGCCAGCTCCCTTCTTCAGCTTTACCTGGTTACAAAAGAACCTCAGATAGTTGAAGAAAAGCTGTCATAGAGGGACCCACTAGTGGCTCAAGGCCACTATGGCTGGAAGCCGAGCTTTGGGCCCATCACACATGTTAGGGCTTCCTGCGTTTGAATGAAAATGAGAATGAGAAATGCAGATATTCCTTTCTCTTAATTTCAGATTGGTGCCTGCGTCCCTTCTGTCAGTTTCTCCCCTAGTTTGAGATCTAACTCTGTACCAATCACCCCCAAGGCACTGCTTAGTGGGACACAACCAATAGCGAGTCTCCAGTGAAGCCCCTTGCATGGAGGAGTTTCAGACTGAGGTCTCTAACCTCATGACACTACTCTGCAAATTCTGAACCTTCAAATACGGTGCAGTGGCCAGTGTACTCCAGGACATTCAAGATCCGACCTGAACAGACAGGCTACTTATAGTTCATTAGTTCCAACGAATCTGACTATTCTCTAGAAATATGCCCATGCTTGATAGTAGGGAGACAGCCCTGACTCTACTGGCATGTCAGGGGATACACGACGAATGGATTCTATCATCTTCCTCAAAGCAAAAAATGTCTAACTTCAGAGACACATGGATTTCAGAGAAAGGAGCAGGGACCAGACATGGTAGCAAGATACTTAAGAAGGTTGCTGGTCCTCAGACACTCACACCTCAGTCTGGCAATCTTACGTGTGAATATGTGGAAGTGGGTATGTAAGGATGGGGCCGTGTCCCACTCACCTCAGGGAAGCAAAGTTCACACTCATCCCCAATCCTTCCCTGTCAATAGCAAGGAGGCTGGGGTGTGGTCAGTTGCCTATTGGGGTCCCAGGAGCCTTTCCATACTGCACAGTCACCTGGATCCCCTCACTCCCATCCTGCTGCCGCCCCCAGGAGACCACAGAGCAGTCGCAGGGCACCATATCGTTGAGGTGGAGGGGGGTGGTGGAGACCCCGAGGAAGTGTCCCCTACAGCTCTGCACCCTGGATCACTCCCTGATCACCTGGACAGGGCCCACAGTAGTCCAGCCTGTGCAGTGGGCAGTGGGAGCTGCCAGGCAAGGATGAGCCTGGTCATCATCCTTGTGTCACTGTCAGCATCCAGCCCGGTTCCCATGCTCCGGGCCTGTGCCTCCTACACCTCGGGAGCAGGGAGAGGGGCTGGCCTCAGAGCCTGCTGAGAAAAGCAGGTGTGTTTTCACAATAAATAATATTTTTTAAAAGACCCTCCCCCCCTTCTGCTCTGATCTGGGAAATGGCAGCGGAGAACATGTGAAGGTCCTTGTGCCCGAAGCCACCCGGTGCAGTCCTCACAGAGCTCTGGACTTCCCTGACAGATCCTGTAGGATCACAGCTGCTGTGGAATGCCCTGCTCCTTGTACCCTGTAAAGAAGAAACAGAGGCGAGATGGTTAGATACCCACTTCCTTTAAGATCTGTCCAAGGTGCTCTCAGACCAGAATATACTCACTAGATCTTATTCATACTGAAGACCCATTTATACTATGGGCAGCAAAATCTGACCTTGAGCAGACAAGGCTATTTGTAGGCAAGGCTAAACAGGAGGAAGGAAGAAAAGAGGAAGCCGGTCCACAGAAGGGAGCAACTGTCTTGTGAATATTCAACCAGCTGGGTAGCAGGGACAGGGACTTGGGTACATTAAGCCTTCAAAACATTGTTGCTAATTACACGACCTTTTTTTTTTTTTTTTTTTTTTTTTTGAGGTAGGGTCTTACTTGAGCCCAGGCTGATCTGGAATTCACTCTGTAGGCTCAGGGTGGCCTCAAACTCACAGCAATCCTCCTACCTTGGCCTCCCAAGTGCTGGGAATAAAGGTGTGTGCCACCACGCCCACTTGTTAAAAAATTTTTTTTTCCTTAAGATTTTTGTTTGTTTGCCTGGTTTGGGGGGTGTTGAAATATTTTATTTATTTATTTATTCATTTATTTCAGAGATAGAGAGAAAGAGGCAGATAGAGAGACAGAATAGGTGTGCCAGGGCCTCCAGCCACTGCAAATGAACCCCAGATGCATGCATCTGTCACCTTGTGCATCTGGCTTCACGTGGGTCCTGGGGAATGGAACCTAGCTTCTTTGGCTTTGCAAGCAAGTGCCTTAACCACTAAACCGTCTCTCCAGCCCACCCCCCCCTTTTATTTTCTGGCAGTGCTGAAGATGAAGCCCAGAGCCCTTGTATACACCAGAGGAGTGCTCTACCTCAGGGCTACATCCCTGTCCCTTTGGGAAAGTCTGAGCAGTGACAATGTTTGAGAATGATGGCTACTCTTCGGGTGAGAGCACGTGGCTGAGACGCTGAGCGGATATGCTGAGCTGTTACTCCATCAGCCAGTTCCCTTGGCCTGAGGAGGAGCCCCAGAACCTTCGCTGGAGAAGCCAAGACCACTATCTGCCCATTTGGGGATGCCGTATAGGCGAGAATGGCCACGAGTGAGTGACTGGGTGGGTGTGGACATCTCTAGGGACTTGCTAGGTTAGGTGGTTTCCTTTTCTTTGTGTTTAAACATTTTCCAAAGGAAAGCTGAAAATAAAGGCCTTGGAGGGTGAGTATCTGTCCACGCGCTGGGCCAAGCATGCGCCAACAGACTCACCTTGGGAAACTGCAGCAGCAGCAGCAGAGCAGCGAAGCAGCGGCAGGAGGAGGAGAAAGAAAGAGAGACAGTCTGAAAACAGAAACCGAGGCGTGGTTGAGGTGTAAAGTGAGGAAGTGTGTGGGGGTCCAGGAAGGTGGAACAGGGACCCCGCCTGGGGCCTCTGCAAAGACAAGACCGGTCTGCGGACAGGGATGTTCAGTGCTCACGGTGACCAGCCACGGAGGCCAGCCACCAGCCCCACTCATTGATAGTGTCCCACAGCCCTGGCCCTGCCTGCCCAGCCCCTCCTCAGTCCTGGGCTTACCCCAGTTCACCTCCTTCCCTCATTCCTGCTCCCCGATCCACAGCCAGTGCTTTCCCAAGATGCGATCTGGATGACACTGAAGAGCGAGTGGCAGGGTAGGTTTGACTACAACCTAGACACGCTCCAATGAGCCATCCTAGTTCCCACACAGATCTGTGTGTGAAATGTGGTTGGTCCTTTCTATGGATGGGACCTACACTTATAAAGCCTAATTCTTTGGAAGGACCCAAGAGAGAGAATGGGCGCACCAGGGCCTCCAGCCACTGCAAACGAACTCCAGACGCATGCGCCCCCGTGTGCATCTGGCTTTACGTGGGTCCTGGGAATCAAACCCAGGTTCTTTGGCTTTGCGGGCAAACACCTTAACCACTAAGCAATCTCTCCAGCTCCTGAGTGCTGTTTCGACCAGTTTTGAACAGTTTTGGTGTATAAAGTGTTTATTGTAGGTACTCCCACAGTAGGCCAAGAAACATCTGGGTACCGGGACACTGAAGGGCTCTGACTTGGCATCCACACATGTCACATGAAACCTGCCCTGTGGCATAGGCCATTGCATACTGCTAGAGTGCATCTGGAATGTCCCTGGAGGCCCAGAAATAAAGGCAAGATCATCGGGACGCCTCGTGGGAGATCTTTAACACACTTGGAAAGTGAGCGTGAGGGGATGTGGAAAACTCTGCTGTCCCCGCTCCCAGCCATGAAGGGAATAGCCCCGATGCCAGTGAGGACTAGTAAGCTTTGGTGCCAACCAAGAGCGTAGTTAAACAGGGAATCACACAGGTCTCTGGGTAAAGCACCGTCACAGGCCTGTGAACCAAGACAGCATGTTGGCCTTGTCTTTCCATCTGGAAACTTCAACAGAGACCCAGAACAGTGGGTCAGGGGGCTGACTTCACTCAACTTCCCCAGTCTCAGGGATAGAGCTGCTTCTTTGACAAATGCAGCTGGTGGTGTCTTAGCTAGAGGGGAGGGGGCCCTCCCTTGGAGACCCACTATGCAGGCTTCCAAACCAGGCATTGTACGGAGAGGGCCCTGGACCAGGCAATCATAGAACTACAGCAGAGGATGCATATGCGTCTTTAAAGATGAGCAGGACCCTGGCTAGTGGGCGAGCCTCCAGGTCCTTCCTGGCCCTCACCCCTGCAGCTCTGGCATCAGGGCGAGGCCCCGCCCCACTCCACCCCTCCAGAGCACACCAGTAGCTACTCACTGGCAAGGATGACCATGTCCATGCCCCAAAAGATGCTCATGATCCAGCCCACCATGACGATGGCTGTGAGCACCTGGATGAGGGCCGCAGCAATGTTCAGCCAGAAGACGCAGCACACGTGTCTGTCCGGGAGGTCAGTGCGGGCCCCACACAGCACGGTGAAGGCTGAGACGAACGTACCTGGAAGAGGCCAGAGGGACAGCTTCAGAAAGGGCTGCGAGACCAGGGGTCATGCAGGCTCACTGACAGCTCAGCCCGCTGCCCGGCCTCCAGAACTGAGAAAGAAGCGGGT
Source organism: Orientallactaga sibirica (assembly GCA_036365145.1). Lineage (NCBI taxonomy): Eukaryota > Metazoa > Chordata > Mammalia > Rodentia > Dipodidae > Orientallactaga > Orientallactaga sibirica. The sequence goes on along the minus strand of JAEOAD010000035.1, from coordinate 9,701,000 downwards.
TAAGCTTGCCACCCTGTCCCCTGGGGAGAATGCTCCTGCTCAGACACTGGCCACATCGTGCCTTCAATGCAGAGAGGGCAAGCGCTCTGCCACCATGAAGGAGCGCCAGGGCTGCCACTCACAAAGATTCGAAGCAGCAGTTGGAAAGGCTGTGCTGACTGCAGCAAAGACTCCAAGGACCCAGGAGTTCAGAGCTGGGAGCAGGTGGCACCAGGTGACCCAGAAGCCAACCACAGTAGAGAATTTAGGAGAGGTGGATGGCGTAGAAGTGACCCCAGCATCCATGTTGATTACTAGGATCTCGGTACTGAGGCGCAGGAGCCTGCAAAGTGAAGGGACATGACTGACCTTGAAGACACCCTGATATTCTGCCGGCCACTCACATCTCTAAGGCGGGGACAAAGAGTGCCTCCTGTCCTCTCCCCTTCCCTGTCTTCCACTTCTCCTTCTCCATCCTTTCTCTTCTATCTCTTACACACTCTTACAAGTTGACCAAGCTTTGCTTGAGCAAGGCTCTCCTGCATGGAGCTGCTCGGCCAGGTTGACATTTTTCCTTATCAGCGTGAGTTTCCCGTGGCTGTTGCAACAGTCACCACAGGCTTAGTGATTTACGCAGCACAAATGCATCTTTCACTGCTCTGGAGGTCAGAGCAGTCTGAATGGGGCTTCAGTGGGGGGCGGGGGGGGTAGGAATATCCTTTCCTAAACTTCTAGAAGCTTCTAGAAGTTGCCGCAGCACCTTCTCCCTGTTCTGCTCTGGCTTCACATCTTCGGATTCTGGTTCTCCTGCCTGGCCCATGCACAGACCCCGGGAATGATCTCATCCCTCCAGACCTTCAGCTTCATGATGTCAGCAGAATCCCTCTCACCAGGCAAGGTGACACAGTCACTGGTGTCAGGGTTGGAACATGGACACCTGTAGGGGCCATTAAGCCACTCTTAACACACGTGCGCATGCACATGTGCACATGCACACGTCAGGAATTCAACATCCTATCCAAAGTCACAATCATAGCTTAGGTGGTCCAAGCAGCCCGAGGACAATGGCCATACCCCTACTTTCACACTGGACGGCCTGTGGCACTCAAGAAGTAATCTGAGGGCTGCCGGGAATGGTGGTGCACGCCTTTAATCCCAGCACAAAGGAGGCAGAGGTAGAAGGATTCCTGTGAGTTCAAGGCCACCCTGACACTACACAGTGAATTCCAGGTCAGCTCCGGCTAGAGAGAGACCGTATCTTGAAAAAAAAAAAAAAAAAAAAGTAATCTGGAGCTGAAGAGATGACTCAATGGTTAAGGTGCTTGCCTGCAAAGCCTAACAACCTGGGTTCAATTCCCCAGTGCCCACATAAAGCCAGATGCACAAAGTGGCACATGCATTTGGAGTTCATTTACAATGGCTAGAGACCCTGCCATGCTCATTCTCTCTCTCTCTCTCTCCTTGTCTTTCTCTGTCTCTCTGTGCTTGGAAATAATTTTTTTTTTTAAAGAAGTAATCTGAATTAGGTACCCTTAAACTCCATACCACCACCTGTGGTATTTGTTACCAGCAAGGTGCCTGGGGTGTCCCTCAATGCCATTGAATGTCAGGAGGTGCTCAGAAGTCTCGCATTTCCAAACAAGCTCCTAAACCCCACCCTAAGAAATGGCACAGCTCATCACAGTGTGAGAATCATGAAGTGAACATCTTTAGGGGTTATTAAGCCCCTCTAGCTCTCTCTCTCTCTCTCTCTCACACACACACACACACACACACACACACACACGATGCACATGCACACACTGTGCTTTTGGCACACAGCAAAGCAGCCCCGTGGGAGCTGCAGAAGCAAACATTCTCATGGGACAGACAGTCCGGCAAGGACAGACAGTGTCTATGGTCTTTCTGGGGGATAAGGTAGGGTTATCCTTCACAAATTTGTGCAGGCTGCCTCAGGATCCTGCCCTCAGAGCCTGTTGATGACATGGGGACTCCACTTCCCCTGGCCAGATAGAAGGGGCTAAGGCACAGGGGTGGGAGGCGGGGCTGGGGGGAAGTGATGGAGCAGGGTGGGTTCAGGCAGCACAAGGGCAGCAGTGGTGACATGGGGGGTGTAGGTGAGGTCAAGGTGAAAGACTGCCTGGCTGGGCCAACATGGAAGGCTCCAAATACTGGTTTATGGGGTTTCCCAATCTGCAGCAATTAGGAACTTAAGGAATCTTTGGGCAGGAAAAGGATGCAGTGGGAACTGTGGCTTAAGGAAATAAATCTGTCATCTGGTATTGGTGGATGCAAAATGTCACTGGGAAGAGAAGGCAGCTTCTGAGAAATGACAGGGACCTGGACACCAGGGACTTAGGAAGTAGCTGACACCATCCTCTGCTGCTGCTGCTGCTGTATCTTGTGTGGGGGACAGGAGCAGCACATAAGCTGACAGCATTACACAAGAGAAGCCTGCAAATGTAGAAAGATGGTGGGAGAGAAGCATTGGCACGTGGGGAAAATATTAAGTGAAAATAAAACAGATGCCATTTATCACACAGCTACCCCGTGCTGAGAGCACACTACCTTCCCTCTACCCACACTACTTCTGATTCTTAAAATTATTGGAGGTGTTATTATCACCCACATTTACAGACGGGGGAGCCAAAGCTCAGAGAGACGAAATGATTTTGCCCACGTAGCAGAGCCCAGATCAAAACTCCATCTGTCTAGAAGCCTAAATTCTTTTCATTCTAGGATGTCACACCCTTGCATTTGGAAAGGGGCTAGGTACAGATGTGGCAGTGCACAACTGTCATGTCAGCATTCGGGAGGTAGAGACAGGACGATCAAAAGGCCAGCCTGGGCTGGACAGGGAGACCCTGTCAAAGAAGGAGTAGAAAAAGACATTCACCCCTCCTTTTGTTCTGTTTTGGTTGGCAAAATGTAGCCCCTGATCCTCCTGCCTCTACTTCCCCAGTGCTGGGATTACAGGCATGTGTCACCATGTCCTGCTGAAATCTTCATTCCGTACTGATTTTCATACATCCATAAATCACTGCACCCAAGCCCAACCCCAGCCACTGTCAGTCACAGAAAGTTTGTGTTGCTCTGAAACGTGGCCTACTGCAATGTCTTGGCTTCATGGGACTTGACAGGGGTCCTGTGACGTTCTGTCTCTGTAGCTGTAACCACCGATCACTCTTCTTGGCAAGGAAACCATCTCTGGAACCCAGATTCTTTTTTCTGTTTTCCATGGTGTCTCACTATGTAACCCAGGCAGGTCTCTAACTTGTAAGTCCTCCTGCCTTAGCCTCCTGAGTGATGGGATTACACACAGGTACCACCACACCTGGCTCAGAGGTTCTTCAAGTTAGGTCATCTGGACAAAGAACTGCCAAACTGACGGGGGCCATGGCCTTTTCGCATAGCTGCCAGCCTGCATCTCAGGGGACAGTCCTGGGGAGACACGTGGGACCTGCAGAATGAGTGACACCAGCAAGGACTAAGGCTCCAGCTATGTGGTTTTGAAAAAGGAGCTTCAGCAAATGTGTGGCGTGGGCGTGACCTTTGGCCTCTACTTATCCTTTGACCCATGCTGACATTCTCGGGATAATTCTAAGACCTCTAAGACAGGTATCGCAGAAACACATTAGTCACATACCGACTCATAAGGTGTGCGCCCTGCGGTTGCAGTCGTTTTGATCTCACTAACTAGGACACCGTCATAACAAGTCCCTGTTGCCTGTCAAGGTGGCACATTTGTACAGAAGGTAAGGAGACCATGGTGGGCTAGACTGGTAATACAAGGTAGCACATCCATCTGGAGTTAGTCTGCAGTGGCTAGAGGCCTTGGAGTGCTCATTCTCTCTCTCTCTATCTGCTTCTTCCTCTCTCTTCTTTCCTCTCTGTGTCAAATAAATAAATAAAATATTCTAAAAACCACACATAGTTGGGCTGGAGAGAGGGCTTAGCGGTTAAGGCACTTTCCTGTGAAGCCTAAGAACCCCAGTTCAATTCCCAATGACCCATGTTAGCCAGATGCACATGGTGGTGCATGCGTCTGGAGTTCATTTCCCGTGGCTGGAGGCCTCTACATGCATGTGTCACTTTGTGCATCTAACTTTACATAGGTACTAGGGAATAAAACCTAGGCCATCAGATTTTTCAAGCAAGCACCTTTAATTGCTGAGCCATCTCTCTAGCCCCCATCATTCATTTTAATTAATTTTTATTTATTTATTTGTAAGCAGAGAAAGAGAGATAGAAGAGAGACAGACTCAGAGAGAATGGGTATACCAGGGACTCTAGCCACTGCAAATGAACTCCAGATGCATGTGCCCTTTGTGCATCTGGCTTACGTGGGTCCTGGGGAATTGAACATGGGTCCTTTGGCTTCTCAGGCAAACGCCTTAACCACTAAGCCATCTTTCCAGCCCTCATCATTCATTTTTAAAATACTTTTATTGATTTATGAGAGAGAGACACACAGAGAATGGGTGCACCAGGGCCTCCTGCCACAACAAAAGAACTCCAGATGTATGCACCACTTTGTGCATCTGGCTTTACATGGGCACTGGGGAATTGAACCTGGGCTATCAGGCTTTGCAAGTAAGCTTCTTCACCGCCAAGCCATCTCCCAGCCCCATCATTCATTTTTAGTTGACATAAATTCCTGTAGCCTGTTTTTGTTGTGGAATGTCCTTATTTCTCCATCAATTTGGATAGGTAGCTTTGCAGGATAAAGTAATCTTGGTTGACAGTTGTTATCTTTCAGAACGTGGAATACATCACTCCAAGCCCTTCTGGATTTTAAAGTTTGTGTTGAGTAATCTGCCGTTATCCTGATGGGCTTGTCTTTTTTTTTTTTTTTTAATTTATTGACAACAAAACATACTTACATACAAAAGGTGCATAGTTTTCCCTCCCCTCTCCCCATTCCCCTTTAGAACTCCATTCTCCATCATATCCCCTCCCTCTCTCCATTAGTCTCTTTTTTAATTTGATGTCATCATCTTTTACTTCTATTATGAGGGTCTTGCGGAGGTATTGCTAGGCACAGCAAGGTCATGGATATCAAGGCCAATTTCTGTCTGGGCAGTTGCATTGTAAGGAGTCGTACCCTTCCTTTGGCTCTTCCATTCTATCCGCCCCCCTCTTCCGCAATGATCCCTGAGCCTTGGAGGGTGTGACAGAGATGTTTCAGTGCTGGGCACTTCTCCATCCCTTCTTCTCAGCACTATGTTGCCTTTTGGATCATCCCAGTGGTCATCGCCATCTGAAAAGAGAAGCTTCTCTAACCAGAAGTGAGAGTAGCATTAATATGTGAATATGAGCATTAAGTGTAGTATTTTCCGGGCAGCTTGGTGGGAATAGTATATACATTTAGATAAGAGCATGCTTTATACCCCTAAGGCTCATGACCTTACCTACCATAGACTTTGCTTAGGTTTTTCAGTACCAGGTATGTATTCCCTCCCGTAGAGAGGGCCTTCAGTCCAATTATAGAGCAGTTGGTTACCCCACGAGTAGACATGCCACTATTGCACCCGTTCAGTCTTTGGGCTTGTCTGGCCAAATTTGAATATTCAGCGTCCAGTGTTTTCACTGCTGATGACTTCTGTCTCCCATACTCTGCATGCAGTGCAGCTTTTTCCAGCTTTCAGTTGGCTGGTCTACAGGGAGAAGGTTTTCTGCTCAGCACCAGCTTACTTTCTCAGTGACCTTGCCTCTCAGGCAAGAGATGTCTTCAGCAATAGGGTCTTACTATCTGTTTCTCAGGGGAAACCAAGGGCTTGGCAAAAGCCTTTAATGTTTTGGAGGCTACCGGGACCTCCTTGATGGGCTTGTCTTTGTAGGTGATTTGCTTTTTCTCTCTAACTGCTTTCAATATATTTTCTTTGGTTTGCGTGTTTAGTAGTTTAATTATAACATGGTGAGGAGAGGTTCTTTCCAGGTTTTGTCTGTTTGGTGTTCTAAAAGCTTCTTGTATCTGCCGGGCGTAGTAGCGCACGCCTTTAATCCCAGCACTCGGGAGGCAGAGGTAGGTGGATTATCATGAGTTCGAGGCCACCCTGAGACTACATAGTGAATTCCAGGTCAGCCTGGGCTAGAGTGAGACCCTACCTTGAAAAACCAACAAATAAATAAATAAATAAATAAATAAATAAATAAATAAATAAAAGCTTCTTGTATCTGCATTGGCATTTCTTTCCCAATTTGGGGAAAATTTTCTTCTATGATTTTGTTGAAAACACCTACTAAGCCTCTGGATTAAAATTCTTCTCCTTCTCCTATATCCTGAATTCTTATGTTTGATCTTTTCATAGTGTCCTGGATATCTTGAAATTCATACCTTCCTATTAGCTTGTCTTTCTCTTTGTTAGACTGTATTAGGTCTGACATTTGGTCTTCTGGTTTAGATATTCTGTTCTCTCCTTCATCCATTCTACTGGTGAGACTTTCCAGAGTTTTTTATTTGACTGACAGTGTTCTTCAGAGCTAGAATTTCAGCCTGGTTTTTCATCAGTATTTCTTTCTTTTTGGGGGGGCGGGGGTTTAGAGGCAGGGTCTCACTCTAACCCAGGCTGACCTAGAATTCACTATGTCGTCTCAGGGTGGCCTTGAACTCACGGCGATCCTCCTACCTCTGCCTCCTGAATGCTGGGATTAAAGGCATGCGCCACCACTCCCGGCTTCATCACTATTTCTATTTCCTTACTCATGTCTTATAATGACCTCCTTATTTCATTAAGCTGGTTTCCTGTGTTCTCTTTCAGGACTTTGTTTTCTTCTTTAATTCCTTTGTTTTCTTCTTTGATTCCTTTCATTTCTTCTTTGATTTCTTTGCGTATAGATAAAATCATTCTTTTGAAATCTTTGTCAGGAATTTCACCTAAAACAGTCTCACTGGTGATCATTTCTGATGGATTTATAATTTTTGGTGGGATTGCATTGTCTTGATTCTTTGTGTTTCTTGTATTATAATGTAGTGACTTTTGCATCCTGAATTGATTTGATACTTGGGTTTTCTACTTAGATGTGGTGATTCACCTTTATATACTTTCAGGATATGAGTTTAAGGTGCCAAGTGTAGCTCTTGTACCTCAATCCAACCTTACAAGTAATCCTCGGTGTTGAGTTTGCCTGTTAAGCAAGTATTCTAGTGGACTGGGTGGAAAAATTTACTGGCAAATTCTAAACTTCAACTGAGCAATACACACATTCAATAAAAACCAGCACAGAGTATGCAAGTGTGGGGATTAAAACAAACAGTCCTATAAAGCCAAAATTCCTAAGGGTGTGTGTTGCTTTACACCTTTAATCCTGTCATCTGGGAGGTAGAGAATTCTGTTCTGAATTGGGTTCCAGGTCAGCCTGGATCTGAATCAGACACTGCCCCCCAGTAATGACAGGAGCAGAAGACAAAGGCCCTATAAATCTGAAAGCATTAAAGGCAACAATATTCAACTCCCAAATACAACTTATTTGAAAATGGTAAAGCCAACCAAAAATATGTAAGCCATAACCTGCCCTGACATAGAAAGAGAGAAAAGCACTTCCGATGCAGGGCTCTGTACCTGTTTTTGTTTTTGTTTTGTTTTTGTCAGTTGGCCTCGTTACCTTTTGGGTTGGCTTCCAATCTCACCAATGCTGAATGCCCATCTCGATCCCTCCATGTTGTGCTGTGGACCTGGAGTTCTGTTCAGCTGTGCTGGATGCGCTGCAGCAGGGGGCTGAATGCCAGAGGGTCACAGTCCTGATGGTTGGGGGATGGGAGACTGCAGGAAGCCTGGAGTTGCTCACCCAGTCTTCCCTGTATCCCTTTCAGTAGCACCTTGGCTGGTTTCAGCTGTCTTTCCTTCAGATTTCTTGACTTTGCGAGGAGGCTGATGAGGTCGGAAAATCCCCTTGTTTGGTCTCTGCTGCTGCTGCTTGGCAAGCCTGGCGGGAGGTACCAGGGTGCGCAGATCGGGGCTGCAATTGTCTGAGTGGGATTCTGGCCGTTTTCCTCCTTTTTGGTGGATCTTGGTCTCTCCTGCTTCTTGGCTGTGTCTAAGAATAACCTATACAATGCAATGCAATGCAAGACAAGACAATACAGGCAGGAGGTGCCCACTGGTACAATAGTGGCATGACTGCTCTGGAGGCAACCAACTGCTTTCTGATTGAATTTGAGACTCACTCTATAAGAGGGAATTCATGCCTGATTTTGTATGCCAGGTCCAAAGCCCATGTCTAAAGAGGCCAGTTTCCAAGAGGGAACCTACTACTATTGTTTTGCTAGACAGATGTGATGTTAAGTTACTTTCTAAATATTTATGCTTATACCCACAGATTAGTTCTACTGTCAGCCTTGGACAATAAAAATATCAAAACAAGGTTTTCTGATTGTAGTGGGCTGCAGTTAATGCAGGGTTTTGTAAGTGGTCAAAGTGCTAAAAATAAGCGACTGCTGAATGCTAAGCCCTATATGGGGCATCTGTAGCAGCCTCCATTGTGGAGGTGACAACAGAAAGAATGTGGTGGCGCACGCCTTTAATCCCAGCACTTGGGAGGCAGAGGTAGGAGGATCGCTGAGAGTTCGAGGCCACCCTGAGGTTACATAGTGAATTCCAGGTCAGCCTGGACTAGAGTGAGACTCTACCTGGAAAAATAAAAAAATAAAACAAAAAGAAAGAAAGAAAGAAAGAAATCATTTCAGGGCTAGAGAGATGGCTTAGAAGTTCCTGCACAGCTAAAGGACCCGGGTTCGATTTGCCAGTACCCACATAAAGCCAGATGTCCAAGGTGGACATGCACCTGGAGTTCTTTTGCAGTAGCTAGAGGCCCTGGAGGACCCTTTCTCCCTTCCTCCCTCCCCCACACATCCTTTCACAATACCCACATACAGCCAGATGCACAAGGTGGTGCATGTGTTCGGAGTTCCTTTGCAGTGGCTAGACCTCCCCCTCTACCCCTGCACTCCCGTTCTTTCTATCTGCCTCTCTGTCAAATAAATAAAAATAAAGTTTTTCTGTTTGTTTTTTTTGTTGTTGTTGTTTTGAAAGAGGGCTGGAGTGATGGCTTAGCAGTTAAGGTGCTTGCCTGCAAAGCCCCAGGACCATCTTAAACCAGATGCACAGGGTGACACATGCACATGTGTCTGGAGTTCATTTGCAGTCACTGGAGGCCTTGATGTGCCCATTCTCTCTCTCTCCCTCCTTCCCCTTCCCTCCCTCTCTGTCTCTCAAATAAATAAATTAGAAAAAAAATCAAGAGCCGGGTGTGGTGGCCCATTCCTTTAATCCCAGCACTTGGGAGGCAGAGGTAGGAGGATTGCTGTGAGTTTGAGGCCACCCTGAGACTATATAGTGAATTCCAGGTTAGCTTGGGATAGAATGAGACCCTACCTCACACACACACACAAAAAAAAAGACTGTGAGATTGGGAGGAAGATTGTGGAACCCTCAACTGGACATGACAGAGCACTGCATTCATGAACTCATTGCAGCGGTGGTTATCTACAGTACACTGGAGCTGCACACGATAGGGCCAGTCACCATTCTGTCATGGAAAGGGGAGGGACTTCTGAGTCCCTGCCCCTCCCTGTGGAGTTAATGGTAGTCAAGGGTTGTCTGGGGAGGAAAGACACTCTCTTCAATGGTATGTGGGAGGAAGAAGGGGTCCAATGGGAGTGAGAGGGGGACAAGAGAAGGCAATGTGGGGGCCTATATATAATCAAATTACAATATATATGGGGCTGGAGAGATGGCTTAGTAGTTAAGGTCTTTGCCTGCAAAGCCAAAGGATCCCAGTTTGACTCTCCAGGTTCCACATAAGCCAGATGCACAAGGGGCACATGCATCTGAAGTTCGTTTGCAGTGGCTAGAGGACCTGGCATGCCCATTCTCTCTCTCTCTTTCTATCTCTTTCTCTCAAATAAAAAAATTGATTAATTAAATATACATTTTTTAATTACAATAGATATGTATTCTATATTATATATATACATTATATGAAATACACATATATATGAAATTATTAAAGAACAAATTAAAAAGGGAAAAAAGAAATGAATACAAATTTCAGAAATGGAGTCAATTCTGGTGTGTACAATTAAATAATTTTTGGTTCATCAACTTCAAATACAATCCAGTTTCAAATATTATAATTTATTAGAAACGTGAAAAAAATGTGGCTTCAGTGAGAAAGGCCTAGCCATGGGAGCTTCTGGACAGGGGTTAAACAGGATTCTTGGGAGTCCAGTTAGAACTTTTTTTTTTTTTTTTTTTTTTTTTTTTTTCAAAGTAGGGTCTTGCTCTATCTAGCCCAGGCTAACCTGGAATTCTCCATGTAGTCCAGGGTGGTGTTGAATTCCTTCCTCCTAACTCTACCTCCTGAGTGCTGGGACTAAAGGGGTGGTATACCACCGTGCCTGGCTCCGGTTTGATTTTTTTTGTTTGTTTGTTTGTTTTGTTTTTCGAGGTAGGGTCTCACTCTGGCCCAGGCTGACCTGGAATTCACTATGTAGTCTCAGGGTGGCCTCGAACTCACGGCAATCCTCCTACCTCTGCCTGCCTCCCGAGTGCTGGGATTAAAGGCGTGCGCCACCACGCCTGGCTTTTGGGTTTGAATTTTTAAAAAATATTTTATTTTTATTTATTTGACAGAGAAAGAGGGAGAGGGAGAGGGAGAAAGAGAGAGAGAGGGAGGGAGCGAGAGAATAGGCGTGCCAGGGCCTCCAGCCACTGCAAATGAACTTCAGAAGCATGTGCCCCCTTGTTCATCTGGCTAACATGGGTCCTGGGGAATTGAACCTGGGTCTTTTGGCTTTGCAGGGAAACACCTTAACTGCTAAGCCATCCCTCTAGCCCCGGTTTGAATTTTATAACAAGTGCTGTGACCCCAAAGGAGGACGGCTTGGAAGGCTTGAGGCAAAAGGCTGGGAGAGTGCTGATGAGGAGGGGAAGTGAGACATGGCTCCAGAGAAGGAGGACTTGGGGGCACAGGGACTCTTCTGTCTGAACAACTACATTCAGGGGTAAAAGGTGAGTCCAGAAATTGGTCTAAATTTCTGGGATTCTATACTGTGTGGTAAGAGTGGAGCCATTAACCAGGGTAGGAAACCCGGGGGCCATATCCATGAGAACTGGGGTCACCCTAAGAAAGTGTGAAATGTAACCAAAGCAGATCCGGGGAAGAGTGGAGACATCAAGCTTTAGGGGTACGCAAGGAGAGAGATCACAAAGAGGAAGGAAGTGGACCAGGCAGAGAGACCATGATATACCAGGGACTTAGGAGCTGCGTTGAGATCTGAGGATGCAGCTCAGTTGGTGGGGTGCCTGCCTCCTGTGCAAAAAGCCCTAGGTTCCATCTCCAGCACTGTGTAAAACCCTGCTTGAGGCACATGCCTGTAAATGCCAGCCCTCTGGAGGTAGGGGCAGAAATATCAGAAGTTCAGGGCCATTCTTTTCAGTATATAGTGCTCAAGGCCAGGGTAAGCTAATATGAAAACCTGTCTCAACTAAAACAGCGCTGGAGAGATGGCTTAGCAGTTAAGGCACTTGCTCACATAGCCAAAGGACCTAGGTTCTATCCCCCCACTACCCACATAAGCCAGATGCATAAGGTGACACATGCGTCTGGAGTCCATCTGCAGTGGCTAGAGATCCTGGTACACTCATTCTCTCCCTCTCCCCCTGCCTCTCTCTCTCTCTCTGCCTTTCTCTCTCCTCACTTGGGCCCTATGAGGGTTAAACATAATTGTCAATTTGATTGGATCTGGAATCATTTAGGAGACAAATCCCTCGCCACCTCTGTGAAGAAATTTCTAGATCGGGTTAGGTGGGAGTGCCCACCTTAACTGTGAGTGACACCATTCTGTGGCCTGCAGTCCCACACTGAATGAGAAACAGAGGGAGCTGAGCAGTAGCATGCACCACCACTCTGCTTCCTGCCTGTGAATGCAATGTCACCAGCTGCCTCACATTCCTGCCACCATGCCTTCCTACCATTACGGACTATAGCCTCAAACTGTAAGTAAAAAGAAACCCTTCCTCCTTAAATCATTTCTTGTCACAGCAACAAGGTAAGTACCTAATACACAGGGTAACTGAAGTCAGCGTGGAACCAGGCACGTTAGTCCCTCAAGGAGGACCCATCTAAAACCGGCAATACCTAACCTACCTCAACACCCTTCAAGACTAAAGGGAGAGCTGGAGAGAGGGCTTAGTGGTTAAGGCACTTGCCTGCAAAGCGAAGGGATCCTGGTTCAATTCTCCAGGACCCACGTAAGCCAGATGCACAAGGGGGCACATGCACCTGGAGTTCGTTTGCAGTGGTTGGAGGCCCTGGCATGCCCATTCTCTCTCTTTCATATATATATATGTATATATATATATAAATAATTATTTTTTTTTTTTTTTTTGAGATAGGGTCTCACTCTAGTCCAGGCTGACCTGGAATTCACTCTGTAGTCTCAGGGTGGCCTTGAACTCACAGTGATCCTCCTACCTCTGCCTCCCGAGTGCTGGGATTAAAGGCGTGCACCACCACGCCCGGCTTATATATATATTTTAAAAGGTGAGGCAAGTGCAAGGTCACACATTCCCAGTAGGTGGTGCAAGTGTCTGGAGTTCAGTGCAGTGGCTGAGGCCCTAACATGCCAATTCTCTCTATGTCTCTTCCTCTTGCTCTCTCTAAAATAAAAAAAAATTTGTCAGGCGTGGTGGCACATACCTTTAATCCCAGCACTCAGGAGGCTGAGGTAGGAGGACCACTGTGAATTCAAGACTGCCCTGAAATTACATAGTGAATTCCAGGTCAGCCTGGGTTAGAGTGAGACCCTACCTCGAAAAAAAAAAAAAAAAATTTAAAAACGGCATAAAGATACAAGGAATTGAGGCATCTGCCTCACTCTCAGCTTTTTACAAAGTACTGTTTAGAGAACCACAAGTCACCTACAGATCTCTAGCCAGAGTCCTAACCCTGCAGTCACCTTGGAGCCCAGAAATATCAAGGAGGCAGTTATGCACAATGACAGACTTAGAGCAGAGCAGTAACATTCTGAGACCAGCCTGCCCCATCAAGCAATAAAGACTGCTTTGGATAGCCTTGAAGAGCCCCAGCGGAAACAGTGATCAATCACACCCACCTCACCAGGCCTGCTTAATTATGCTCCTTGCCCCAATTTTCCTCTATTAAATCTAAAGCACATGTAGAACTTGGGGGGTCACTGAACCCCTTTATTGGTTCCTCTTCCTAATGTGCATGATTAAGTCTCCTATGTCTGCTTTTCACCATTACTTTTCTCTTTAATTGGTGCATGTGACAGGTGGCTAAATCTAGCCTGTTTTTTTTTTTTTTTTTTTTTTTTTTTTGAGGCAAGCCCAACAAACTAGCCCTTTTTTTAATGAGGGAAAGAGACAGAGAGAGAGGGAGGTAGGGAGGGAGAGAAAGAATTGGCACACCAGGGCCTCCAGCCACTGCAATCAAACTCCAGATGTGTGTGCCCCCTTGTACATACGTGTGATCTTTTTTTTTGGTTTTTCGAGGTAGGGTCTCACTCTGGTCCAGGCTGACCTGGAATTAGCTATGTAGTCTCAGGGTGGCCTCGAACTCACGGCAATCCTCCTACCTCTGCCTCCCGAGTGCTGGGATTAAAGGCGTGCGCCACCACGCCCGGCTCCATACGTGTGATCTTGTGTGCTTGCGTCACCTTGTGCATCTGGCTTACGTGGGATCTGGAGAGTTGAACATGAGTCTTTAGGCTTCACAGGCAAGCACCTTAACTGCTAAGTCATCTCTCCAGCCCAAGCCTAGTTTTTTGAGACAACCACAGCAGTAGCTTTTGCCCTCCAGATAAAAGGAAAAGGTGTCCCAGAAGCAAGGGGCAAAGGACCTATGAAAGGAGGATGTGTTGGGATCACAGATATGACCCAGCCAGGAGTGCCTCCATGGGTGTGTGAGAGGAAGACAGGGCTGGGAGCAGGTGCCAGGTATAAGAAGGAATGAACTAAGGACCCCAGGAGATGAGTGAGAATGCTTTATTTCTCAGGTGTTTGTCTGCTGAGGCTGAGCTGCCTCAGGGAGGGGAAAGGGTGAGGATGTAACCAAACAGGGGACAGGTGGATGTCACAGTTCTTGACAAAATGAGGCAGCAGCAGGAAAAGAGTCCAAAGTAGTTCGTGTATCAGAATTCCTAGATGCAGATTCAAAGGCCCCAGCCCTAGCCCACCAAAGACACAGGGATAGGCCTAGGAATTGTTTAAAAAACAAAACAACAGCAACAACAACAACAACCAGGGTCTCTTGGTATAGCTCAGTGGTAGAGTCCATGCTTAGCATGAGTGTAGCCTAAGGTTCCATCCTCAGCACCAAAAATAAACAGACATTCTCCCAGCAGAGGGGAATGGACAGCCGCATTAGAGAATCCTGGCTCTGAGGGGAGGTGGGGTTAGCCTCAGGGACGCAGCATCAGAAAGACAACCAGCCTTGTCAGTAACTCGTCCATGGTTGCGGCCTTTTCGTACAGCAGCTTCACATCCCTCCCACCCCATGACTCAGAGCTGGCTCTAGACATCTTCCTCTGAGCTAGAGCTACAGAGCCTGGGTCCTGGGCATGCTACTACACAGCATGGCATGGCACCCACGGGCACAGGGGCGCTGATGGTAATAAACTGGACTGTCAAACATAGAAACCCATGTGCTATGAGGCACCTGGCATATAGATCAGGGCCTATTCTACCATGGCTCTGACAGAGAAGGGCAAACAGGAACAACCAGAGGAAGGTCTTCCCACAGACACTTGCGGCAAAAAAAACACAGCCAGGGGCTGGAGAGATGGCTTAGCGGTTAAGGCGTTTGCCTGCAAAAGCCAAAGGATCTTGGTTCGAGTCTCCAGGACCCACGTAAGCCAGATGCGCAAGGCGGCACATGTGTCTGGAGTTTGTTTGCAGTGGCTGGAAGCCTTGGTGTGCCCATTCTCTCTCTCTCCCTCCCCCATCTTCCCTCTCTCTCAAAAAAAAAAAAAAAAGCCACAGCCAGTTTGCCACCAGAGGGCCTCTGGCTGCCATTGTACCTGCTGAGGCATCTGTGCCCCGATTCCCCAAGGAAGTCAGATCACAGGCCCAAGACAGACTGTATGGAAGGGAAGGGGGCCTCTCCACATTCCACTCAGAAGCTCCCCAAGGGCCTGTCGATGCTGCAACTCTGGGCCGAGTTCCTGGAGCGTGGCTCTCATTCCTTCCTTCCCCACTTCTGTCAGGCGTAAGCAGAGAAGCAGTCACAAGTGGGCTGTGATGCCTCCTGTCAGGAGAGGGGGTGGCTCTGCTCCTGGGGATACAGTCTGGGGGTTGGCAAGTCCTTCCTTCGTACTCTAATGGGGTTCAGCTTCTCCCACAAGTCACGTGAGAGCTGTGGAAGGTGGATCTCCTTGCCTCTTGGAACTCAGGCGGAGAAGGGCAGGGTGGCCTTCTGCCCTTGAGGGCAACAGCTGCTGTAATAAAACATGCCCTTGGGCACGAGGCCTGCTTACAGCTATGACCCACAGCGGGCTCTGCAGTCATTAAGTTGTATCAATGGCCTGGAGTGACAGCAAGACATCTCTATCACTTGTCTGGTGTAGGCCGAGCACAGCCTTCTTTAGGGTCTGATCCTGAACACAAGCTTTGAGGGACAGGAAGGACTTGGCTACAATGTACAACCATTTGGAAGGAGAAGCCACACCCCAAGAAACATGTCCAATCAACAAGGCTAACCTGGGGCTGCAGAGGTGGCTTAGCGGCTAAGGCGCCTGCCTCCTAAACCTAAGAACGCTGGTTCCAATCTCCAGCGGTTCCAATCTCCAGGTCCCACGTTTAGCCAGATGCATAGTGACGCAAGGGTGCAATGCCGCACTTGACCACAAGGGGGCACACACATCTGGATTTCGTTCTCAGCAGCTGAGACACTGCTGGCGCACCCATCTCTGTCTTCCTCTCCCTCTCTCTTTTTCTGTCTCTCTCTGTGTCTCTCTCCAAAAAAACAATTTAAAAAAATTAAAAAAAAAAAAAAAGGCTAACCTGGTTCAGAACAGAATGAGATAAACAGAGATCATGTCCGGGGTCAAAGTCAACTCTTTGTAACTCCACGTTTCCAAAGCTTTGGGACAGAAGATATGGTGGGGATTGTGCCAAAAACACATCTTCCCAGCCTGACACCCTAAGATTCAGATTCAGCAGGTTCAGTGACCATCTTCCTTCAGTCTACAACTGTTTCAACCACGGAAATATTTCAACCAAGGGAAGCTCAAGGAAAAAGAACTACAAGTTCACAATTGCTCTGGACAAAAGCCTTGAAAACACAGATTCGTGGAACCTTGAGAGCAAACAGGGTCTCTGTGGCCGTGGCCCATTGTCCTTTCAGCTCAGTCACCCTGGAGCACAGTCTGAGAGGACAGCTGCGCTGGCTGGGGCAGGAAGGTAGGAACTGAAGGACCTGACAGGGTCTGGCATGTGGCTCAGTGGTAGAGCACCTGCATAGAATGTGCAAGGCCCTGGGTTCCATTCCCAGAGCCAGCCTGGAGAACAGCTGTGTTCGCCAAGGGGACTACACTGAGTCATTTGTCCAGAAAACCCCTCATAGACCCAGCCTGAGTCTGTAGCTTCACGTCCTGGCCAACAAGGAACTTGCAAGGAGACTGCGTTGTATAAACTCAGTGTGTCCACTTATAGGGGAACATAGGCAACTCTCACATTTTCATCACCCTGGCACCCTCAAAGTTCTTCAGAACCAACCTGCCAGTGCCTTGGATCCCTACACCCTACATCAGTGGTAGGAAAGGTCTGTGGATGGTTTCCAACTTTGCACGAAGTGCAGATATCCCTGTAAGGATATCACACCACCTACAGGAATGCAAGCATTTGGTTGGCATCTTATTTCAGTGGTGACTGGAGTTCAGTAGCTCCTACTGTCCTTCCGTCCCAGGATGGAGATAGAGAGACCAGTTGCCACCTCAGTCCCTCCCGGCACCTCCACCTTGGCCTTAGGATGATGGTCTCTCTGGAGGCCCAGGCATCTGGAACCGATCATTAATTTTAATGGTGTTGGATGTTACATCAGCCACTCTGGACTTGTTAGCAAATGTCCTCTGCCCTCAGCCTCATTTCCTCTTCCATCTCCTCCCCTGGAGGGATTGATTGTGGGCAGGGGGTCTGGGGAGCTACAGAGCAGATCTGGACACCTGAGGTCTCCCTCGGGGTCTTCCTAGGATGTTAAACTTTGACCGTGCAGATGGTCCTGCATCCTTGGCTCTGAGCCTTGTTACAGATCTTGGGCTTAAATTTCTCAGGGTGGGATTGGGGGGGGACCCAGGGCAGCGTGAAGATCATGGAGAACTCTGCTTTCTTCTGACCCTCAGCTGCAGATTCCATGCTGAAGACAGCCGTGTGGGAATGTGAGGCAAGGACTCAGGAGTGACATTTGCTGGACAAACCAAGAGAGTGTCCATCTCCTTGGAATTTTACATTCTGACTAGATGACATTTTCATAGGTGGGGGACATGTAGCTTGAAAACATAAAAGGTCTCTGGTGGAGTTGGCAGCTGCTGGGAGCTTTTCTGTGGTCAAAGGGATGGGAGAGACACAAGGAAACCCAGAAGCAGCTTTTCCAGGAGCTCTGCAGACTCAGAACAGAGTCCTGACCTGAGCCTGCACCTTCACAGTTCCTTGGATCCCAGGCCTAGGCTCAGACACCTGGATTCATGACTGAGCCCTGGTGGATCAATCACCTGATTAATCACACTTCCGGAATGCTTACTGTGTGCTCAGGACTGAGCTTCCTTCTTTCTTTCTTTCTTTCTTTCTTTCTTTCTTTCTTTCTTTCTTTCTCTCTCTCTCTCTCTCTCTCTCTCTCTTTCTCTCTCTCTTTCTCTCTCTCTCTCTCTCTCTCTCTCTCTCTCTCTCTTTGTTTCTTTGTTTCTTTCTTTAGGCAAGCCCAACAGACTAGCCCCCTCTCCCCTTTTTTTTTTGGTTTTTCAAGGTAGGGTCTCACTCTAGCTCAGGCTGACCTGGAATTCACTATGCAGTCTCAGGGTGGCCTTGAACTCATAGCGATCCTCCTACCTCTGCTTCCCAAATACACCACCATGCTTGGCCTTCCTTTTTTTTTTTTTTTTTTTTTTTTTATATGAGAGAACATGTGCAAGAGGGAGAGAGAGAGAATTGGTGTGCCAGGGCCTCCAGCCACTGTAATCAAACTCCACACATGTGTGCCACTTTGGGCACATGTGCCACCTTGTGCACTTGTGTCAGCTTGTGTGTCTGGCTTATGTGGGATCTGAAGAGTCAAATATTGGTCCTTAGGCTTTGCAGACAAGCACCTTAACCACTAAGCCAACTCTCCAGGCTGAGCTTCTTTTACTTTTAATATTTTTATCTATATCTTTTTGCAAGCAGAGAGAGAGAGAGAGAGAGAGAGAGAGAGAGAGAGAGACAGGCAGAGAGAATGGGCATAGCAGGGCCTCCAACCACTCAAATGAATTCCAGGTGCATGCACCACTTTGTACATCTGGCTTTATGTGGGTACTGGGGAATCGAACCTGCGTCATTAAGCTTTGCACACAAGTACCTTAACTGCTGAGCCATCTCTCCAGCCCAGTACTGAGCTTCTTAAAGTCAAGTAACCCTCTGTTTAGACAGTCAAGCAGGAAGTAGGTGCCCTGGGCTTCCATCATCAGAATGTGTGAGATTTAGGTGCACCAGAAGCTAGGGGATGTTGTGTCCAGATATGGGTGTCCAGCTGGAGTGAGGGAGCTGTCCTCTGATGCACCAAACTGTGGCCATACACACCAAGTGTGGTGAAGAAAGGCAAGCTTTGCATCTTGTCCTTTGTGTTCCCTGACACAGAGGCCTTGGTGCCCTCTGACATGGGTCACACACGGCAGCGGACTATTTCCAGTGATGCCATGCAAGCCCGGAAGCTGCATTTCTGGGTGCAAAGTTGTCTCCTGTGGAAGAAGGCTTGTATCCCTGCCTCCAAGTTCACATGTTGAGACCTTGACCCAGTGTGATGATATGACTTGCACTTGGGTCTTTGGGAGATGATTAGGTTTCACTGAGCCCGTGGTAGGACTAGTGCCCTCCTAAGAGGACGTGGATGGCTGGAAGGACAGCTTAGTGGTTCAGACGCTTGCCTGTGAAGACAAAGGACCCAGGTTCGATTCCTGAGGACCCACGTAAGCCAGATGCACATGGTGGCGCATGTGTCTGGAGTTCTCTTGCAGTGGCTAGAAGCCCTGGCATGCCCATTCTCTCTATCTACCTCTCTCTCTCTCTCTCTCTCTCTCTCTTTAAAAGAAGGATGTAGAGACCCACACATGCTCCCAGTGTCCTCTGTCTCTCTCTACCAGGAATGGGAACCAGGAAGGAAGGAGTTCATCACAAGCTCCTAACCACACTGGGGCAATCTGAATTAGGACTGCTGCTTCTTGTTTTCTATTTACTTATTCATTCATTCATTCATTCATTCATTCATTCATTCATTCATATATATACATGAGAGAGAGAGGATGAATATGGGTGTGCCAGGGCCTTTAGCTGCTGCAAACGAACTCCAGACGCATGAGCCACCTTGTACATCTGGCTTACGTGGGTCCTGGGAATCGAACCTGGGTCCTTTAGCTTTGCAGGAGCTCACCTAGCATTTATGAAGCATCTCCCAGAGGCCAAGAATGAGGCCAAAACCATGGCTGCCAGCACAGGACAGTGTCACAGTCTCCAAGGTCAACTAGAGAGACAGTGCTCAGAGCACAAGGCTGTGGCTCAGTCTTGTGACAGGGCATGGAGGGAGGTGGGCAGGAGGACACTGTGGGCCAGTCTCTATTTTGGAAGTAACCAAATGAAATGGGCTTAAGTGATAAAGGGATTTATTGTCTCATAGTCCTGGAGAAGTGCAGACTGGCAGGATGGGATAGTGGTCGGAAGCACTGGCTCACAAGAATGCCAGGGTCCAAATTGCACAGATGAGCTGTGAGGCTGTGACAAGTTCCCCCGCTTATGGAATTAAGGTCCTCCAAAGCAGTCCGGGCTGGAGCAGAATGTTGACAAATGAGGTCCTGAGCCATGAATATGAATGTGCAATTGAAGAGCTCAGTGAAGTCAGCGGCGGCTTGTGGTCCATAGCACTATTCTTTTTTTTTTTTTTTTGGTTTTGCGAGGTAGGGTCTCACTCTGGTCCAGGCTGACCTGGAATTCACTATGTAGTCTCAGGGTGACCTCGAACTCTTGGTGATCCTCCTACCTCTGCCTCCCGAGTGCTGGGATTAAAGGCGTGTGCCACCACGCCCGGCTATAGCACTATTCTTTACTCCACCTTTGGGTAAACAAAAATCGATTGTAACTGCTAAGTTCACTGCATCAGCTTCATAATGTTTGAGGCTCGGTGGCATCCATATGCCATTTCTATGAAGCCTGCAAAATATAGTCCTGACTACACAAGAGAGATGAGAAAGTGCTTTAAAATGAGATTACAAAAATAGAATGCACATTGTGTGTGGGGGGGGGATTATAAAAATACAAAAATATTTATGTGTGTGGACAAGGACTGGCGTGTGTATTAAGCAAAATGAAAAATTGTCTTGGCAGAATTGCTTGTGGCTTTTTCCCTTTTGCCAAAAACAAATACTTTTGTTCAGTTTTTTGTCTTTTTTTAAAGTCCTAGGCACCCACTGAGATCCAGCCCTACAAGGATTTCCCTTCCCCAATAGCACCTTGCTGGCAGCGCAGAAGGGAAGGTAGCAGTGAAGCAAGCGAGGAAGCCCATGGTCGAGACACTTGACACGGAAAACGAACAGCATCACGGGACTGTGCTGGGGCTGCCTTGAACTTCCAGGAATGCCCCAGCCCATGGTGTTGTCCTTCCCACTCACTAGGCCACGTGGGGCTCACAACCAGCGGCAAGGCTCCGTGAGGTGCTGTGGGTTAGAAAGAGGGGGCACCCAGGGTTCTTTACAAGTCAGGAAAGGGATCCAGTCCCCAGAGGCTTTGAGGAGCCATTGTGGGTTTGGTTGGGTGGCCACACGCCAACACCAGAAGGCAGGCGGGATGAGCTAAACTGGCTGAATCCTCCTGGAGGACTCAAGAGGGGGAAGGCGAGCAGAGGGAGCCCAGGATGGGGTCCAGGCTCAGGTGCTCTCTGTCTGACTAGTGACTCCCCACAGGCCTGCCAGACACACCTGCTCCTGGTAGGCACCGGTCCCTGAAGGGTGGACCATGTGCCAGGGTCAGCTTCCTGCCAGGGCTCATGGGACCAGGCTCAGGATGGATGGCTTCCTCAGTGTGGGGCTGACAGTGATGTTGGCACTACAGAGGCATTCTACACTGTAGGAAAGTGTTCCCCACTGGGGGGTCCTCTTTGTAAGTTACCAAATGAAATGGGCTTAAATGATAAAGGGATTTATTGTCACATAGTACCGGAAAAGTGCAGAATGGCAGGATGGGGTAGTGGTTAGGAGCACTGGCTCAAGGTCAGACTACGGCGTGTTAATGCTGAGTTTGGCATTCACTGGCTGTGAGGCCGTAAGCAAGTCACTCTACCTCTGCAGGCTTCACTCTTCATCAACTCTTCTTCTTCCTCTATAAGAAGTGGGTTAGAGTAATAGCCAGGCAGGGCTTCATAGGGATTATGCATTTAAAGCACGTTAAGAAAGTTAAGTGCTTAATATTATGATATATATATTAATATGTGATTGCTATTGTTTTTGTTACTAACCATTCAGGGTTGGTTTGATTCCTTCGGTTCAGTAATGCATCAGAGACCCACTGTTTTCCATCTCTCTGCTCTGCCTGCCACAGTATGAGCTTTGTCACAAGGCCAACATCCCTCACAGTGACAAAACAACTACAGCAGTTCCAGGGTTCACACCCACATACCATATGTCCAAAGAAGAAAGAACATTTCTGCCTCAGCATCCCAACCCTGATTGGACTGCATGGGCCATACACCCACCCTTGACTCCATGATTGACAGGGGACACGAGCTGAATGCGATGACTGGTAGAAGCGGCGAGGCCCATCCTAAGAGCTAGGTGTGGGGGGCTTCCCCACAACGCTCAGCCGCACGAAGGAGGCAGGGGTTCCTGACGGAGCTCTAAGGCTTCTTACAGAAAGAAGATCAAACGCAGCTGCATGAGCTTTCAGCAATGTTCTTACAGTACAAGTACAGAAACAATTCAGGGTTCTTTTTTTCAATCTTCTTCCAAGTGAAGGGTATGGTTATTTTAAAACATGGCCCCATATTAAGTGATATTCTTCCATCAAGAGTAAATCTTGGGCTGGAGAGATGGCTTAGTGGTTAAGCGCTTGCCTGTGAAGCCTAAGGACCCTGGTTCAAGGCTTGATTCCCCAGGACCCATGTAAGCCAGATGCACTAAGTGGCACAGGCATCTGGAATTCGTTTGCAGTGGCTGGAGGCCCTGGTGCACCTATTCTCTCTCTATCTATCAGCCTCTTTCTCTCTCTGTTGCTCTCAAATAAATAAACAAAATAAATTTTAAAAGAGTAAATCGGGCTGGAGAGATGGCTTAGCGGTTAAGGCGCCTGCCTGCTAAGCCTAAGAACCCGGTTCCAATCTCCAGGTCCCATGTTTAGCCAGATGCAAAGTGACGCAAGGATGCAATGCCGCACTTGCCCACAAGGGGGCACACGCATCTGGATTTCATTCACAGCAGCTGAGAGACTGCTGGCGTGTCCATTCTCTATCTGTCTCCCTCTCCCTCTCTCTCTGTCTGTATCTCTCTGTGTCTCTCTCCAAAAATAATATATATGACTAAATCTTGGGTCTGGAGAGATGGCTTAGCAGTTAAGCTTAAGAACTCATGTTTGAATCTCCAGGTCCCTCATAAACCAGATGCACAGTGACTCAATGAGCAATGCCGCACATGTGCACAAGGGGGCACACACATCTGGAGTTCCTTTGCAGCAGCTGAAGGCCCTGGATGCCCGTTCTCTCTCACACAAATAAATAAAACAATTAAAAGAGAGTAAATCTTGGCCAATAAAGTTATTAGTAATGAAGATGAACGTGGAAACTTCTGATTGCAGTATGCGTTTATACGTGTATGAGGTTAGTATAAGTGTGGGCAGGTATAGAGGCCAGAAGTCAACACCGGGTGTCTTCCTCAATGGTTCTCCGCCCTATTCTCTGAGATGGTCTCTCACTGAACCCAGAGCTAATTGATTTGGCTACGCTAGATAGCCAATGAGCCCAAGGATTCCTTGACTTTGCTTCCCCAGGGCTGGGATTACAGCCACACACCACCATGCCCAGCATATTATGTGGGTGCTGGGGATCCAAACTCAGGTCCTCATTGTGGCACCACAAGCACTTTACCCTCTACGTCATCTCCCCAGCCCAGAAACTCCTTTGCAAACTGACTGACCCCACGATGAGCCCAGAAGAGCCAGGCTAGTTTCCTGGCTCAGGAAGCTGGTGGCTTTTCCACTCTGCATTTGCAGCTCGAGCCTGGCTGCCACGCTGTGAGGATCGCACGTTGGCTCACATGAGAATCACATGGAGAAGTCTCGTGATAGCTCAGGTCAGGTCCCTACTGATGACATCAGCCACCAGATAAGGATGCAAAGATGCTTCCCAGTGACTCTATTCAACCATCCTGGTCTTTGAGCCTTGCTGGCTAAGTCTAGACAGCCTGGGGCAGAGACTACAGATTCCCACTGTGCCCTCTTGTCCACATTCCTGACCTTCAGAGTTTAATGAACACAGGAAAACACTTTTCATACCACAGAATTTGGGGATGGTTTTTAGGGCAGCAATACGTAACTGGCACCAGGGTGTCTTTGGGCAGCATGTCAGTGCCAAGGAAGGAAACAGAAAGTGGGTCAGACGACCTGGCTTTCCAGTCATGGGGCATCTCACTGGAGACATGGAGGCCTGCTTAGTGCAGCTCTTGAGCACAGGTGTACTTTTTCCCATCTCCCTTCTGGAGCCCTGCCCAGATCAAGGAGGCTGAGAGTCATTATTTGTTAGTGTTAGAAAAGAGATGTGGTAGGTGGGGCGTGGTGGCGCACCCTTTAATCCCAGCACTCGGGAGGCAGAGGTAGGAGGATCGCCATGAGTTCGAGACCACCCTGAGACTACATAGTGAATTCCAGATCAGCCTGGGCTAGAGTGAGACCTTACCTCAGAAAACCAAATTAAAAAAAAGAAAGAAAGAAAAAGAAAAAGAAAAAGAAAGAGATGTGGTTACTTTGAGAGAACCTCTGCCAGATAGACCAAGATAGACTCCCTATAGATGGAGCAAGGCTAGATCAGCAAGATTACCCAAGCTGAGGTAAACTTGAATCATGACATGAGCCCAGCCTATGGAACCAGAACTGAAGGAATGACTAGCGGTGTAAGCCACTCAATGTAGGGAGGTTTGTTATGTAGTAAAAGCTCACTGAGACCGCCTGTGTGTCTTGGAACAAGCTGCCAGGACAGGGGTGCAAGAGGCCAAGCACTGTGGCCCCCAGCCCACCCGAGGGCCAGAGGGAAGACCCAGGGCTTGCAAAGAGCCCATGGGGGAACTGCAGAAACCTTCCCTAGGCGTGAGAGTGAGACAGGAAGGTTCCAGCTTTATCCAAGAAGAGCAACCCCAGGGTGACATGTTGGGATCAACATACAGATTCCTTTTTTTTTTTTTAAATGTTCTTTGTGGGTTTTTTTTGGGGGGGAGGGGTGGCGTTGAGGTAGGCTCTCGCTGTAGCCCAGGTCGACCTGGAATTCACTGTGTAATCTCAGGATGGCCTCAAACTCATGGCAATCCTACTACCTCTGGTCCCAAGTGCTGGGATTAAAGGTGTGCGCCACCACGTCCAGCTATGAATTTTGTAACTATAGACAATAAACCATGATAATTCCTCCCCCATTTTCCCCTCTGCAAATCCACTTTATTTATTTATGTGCAAGGAGAGAGAAAGAGAGAGAGAATGGGCACACCCAGGGCCTCCAGCCACTATAAACGAACTCCAGATGCAGGTGCCCCCTTGTGCATATGGCTCTACTTGGGGCCTGGGGAATCAAACCCAGGTTGTTAGGCTTTGCAGGCAAGTGCCTAAACCACTGAGCCATTTCTCCAGCCCCAACATACAGATTTCTCAAGGGGGCTAACAGTCCTGATCTCAGGAAGGTCCCAAGAATTGAAGCCACCCAAAGGATGAAGTCCTTCTTTTGACAAACTGGGAAAACTTGGGAGTTGATCTTCACCAAGGCACCAGAGGTAGTCCCAGGGTTGGCACAACTGAGGCAGGGCTCCCGGGACCAGAGCTTCCCAGAGGCTGAAAGCAGCTCTACCCAACACGGTGGCAGGCTGACTACACAGAGGAGGAGAAAGGAGAGGAGGGAATGCCAACCTGTGAGAGGGAAGCTGAGGAGTCAGGGCTAGGGAGACCACGGATAGAAATGGAAAAATAAATAAATAAAGGGCTGGAGAGATGACTTAGTGGTTAAGGCGCCTGCCTGCAAACCCTAACAACGTTGGTTCCAATCTCCAGGTCCCACGTTTAGCCAGATGCAAAGTGACGCAAGGGCGCAATGCTGCACTTGCCCACATGGGGGTGGAGGCATCTGGATTTCGTTCACAGCAGCTGAGAGACTGCTGGCGCGCCTATCTCTATCTGTCTTCCTCTCCCTCTCTATCTGTCTCTCTCTCCAAAAATAAAATAAAATAATAAAATAAAATAAATAAATAAATAAAGAGGCTAGTGAATTCCTGACAAACCTTAGCAGCTGTGGAGGGACTCACCCTGTCCTCCACAGAGCCTGGGTCTGCCTGAGAGAGACATGCATTGTGCTCACCCAGGCCCAGCTCAGGAAAGTCTTTGGCCTACCTCCACGGGGCCGGCCCAGCTTCCTACCCACTGCCTCTCCTCAGCTTGGTTTGCTAGTCTCCCATTCTTATTTACACTTGCCACCTGCCTGTCCCCACTCCTTTTTTTTTTAATATTTTATTTATTTGTTCGTTTGTTTGTGAGAGAGGTGGCCTCTAGCCACTGCAAACAGAGTCCAAACATATATGCCACTTTGCGCATCTGGCTAATGTGGGTACTAGGAAATCAAACCTGGGTCCTTAAGCTTTGCAGGCAAGTGCTTAACCACTAAGCAATCTCTCCAGCCCCCCTCCTCCCTTTGTATTGTCATCTGGCCCCTTTGCATGACTTAACCGTAAATTGGCTCTCTCACTGCTGTAAAAGACCTGTGAGGGGTCCTGTCTTGTCTGCTTCATCTTTGAGGTTCTTATATGACTTACAAAAAAAAAAAAAAAAAAAAAACCATCTGGCACACAGATGTATCATGAGTATCTAATGAACCTGAACAGGTAATCTTTTTTTAAAATATATATTTATTGATTGATTTATTTGAGAGAGAAAGAGGCACAGAGAGAGAGAGAATGGGCACACCAGGGCCTCCAGCCACTGCAAACGAACTCCAGATACATGTGCCCCCTTGTGCATCTAGCTTAAGTGGGTCTTGAAGAGTCGAACCAGGATCCTTTGGCTTTGCAGGCAAGAGCCTTAACCACTAAGCCATCTGTCCAGACCTGAACAGGTAATTTTAATGACTATCACATAACCTCGCACTTCTCCACTCACTTGCTCACCGCCTAGTGAAGAATAAGTAACTTCAGAACACACAAACAGTGGTGGATGTAGTGTGGTCTGGGGGATTCTGACATGGTCCCAAATGGGCCACACTGATCATAGACGCCAAGCCATTAGTCCCCAGCCCAGCTGTGGTGGTTTGATTCAGGTGTCCCCCATAAACTTAGGTGGTCTGAATGCTAGGTCCCCAGTTGATGGCAACTTGGAAATGAAAGTCTCCTGGAGGCCACGCATTGTTGGGGGCGGGTTTATGGGTGTTATAACCAGTTTCCTCTTGCCAGTGTTTGGCACACTCTCCTGTTGCTATTGTCCACCTGATGTTAGCCAGGAGGTGATGTCCACCCTCTGCTCACGCTTTCATTTCCCCTGTCATCATGGAGCCTCCCCTCGAGTCTGCAAACCTTTTTTTTTTCCCCACAAGCTGCTCTTGGCCAGGTATTTTCTGGCAACAATGCAAACCCTGAGTGCAACACTCTTTGCGCAGTTAATGCAACAATATTTTTTCTGCTCACCAAGGTATGGGGAAATGTAGGCGTTTCTCCAGAATCAGAAAGGCCCTCGTGAGACAAAGGTGGACATAGCTTGGCCGCTTAGCTCATGAAGATGCAGAACTGAGTGCACACATCTCTTTGTATTCAGAGAAGCCTAGCTCTTGGGAAAGAGAAGCTGAGACTTACTGAATACCAACTGAGCACTAAGGATGGAATGAGTAGGAGTATCACATAAAATACAAGTCACCCAGGTGAATTGCTGAGATAAACAGATGGTCATTTTCCCAGTGTAAGCCTGTCCCAACTACTGCAAGGGAGAAGTTCAGATTCAAGTTCCACGCAGTATTTGCATTTGTTTATCTGACACTCTAATTTAACTGGACATCCTGTATTTTTCTTTGCAGAGCATCTGGGAACCTTGAGAGCTGCTCCAGATACATTCACTTCTGGTCATACTCCACGTCTGCTAGACAATCATCGTCAGACCTGTCATTTAAATTTGCCATATACGGCTGGAGAGATGGCTTAGCAGTTAAGCACTTGCCTGTGAAGCCTAAGGACCCTGGTTTGAGGCTCGATTCCCCAGGACCCACCCACGTGGCGCATGCATCTAGAGTTCGTTTGCAGTGGCTGGAGGCCCTGGTGCGCCTCTCTCTCTCTCTCTCTCTCTCTCTCTCTCTCTCTCTCTCTCTGCCTCTTTCCCTCTCTCAAATAAATAAAGTTACTTTAAACTTGCCATATATGATCTCAATTTAATCTTCACAATCATTCTGTAAGGTGGGTGGAATAGTCTTTATCTTATAGGTGAGAAAACTGAGGTTCAGAGGGTTAATAATGTACCTACAGTCACACCTTAGAAAAGATAAAAACTGTAATACCAAGTGCATGATTTTTCCTACTACGCCACGCAGACTGGATTATGAAAATTATTGAACGTTTGAACAAAAGATGAGGATTTGTGGAATAAAAATTAGCTTAACATTAAAAAAAAACACACACACACACAAAAGAGACCAAATATACTGACACCCCTCCTTAAGGGTCCAGAGGACAGAGCCCAGATTTCATTTGTCTTTGTGTCCCAGGTCATGGCATGCAACTCACCAGCCAACCAACCGTCCATCCGGTCAGTGAAGACGCATTTCCTACTGACTGGGAAGACTGCTGGCTATCCACTTTTCCTCCCACCACCCTTCTGCTGTTGTCCTGCCCACTTGGTCACCCACCTCTGCAGCCTTGTCTGCAGTCAGGCAAGGAGCAGGACTAAGTCTGGGCCAATAAGCTGTGAGCAATGGTGACATACACCTGAAATGTCCGTGTTGCCTCCATAGTAAACCCAGCAGCATTCTCTGGACTTTGCTCTCTTCCTTTGCCACAGTGTAGAAAGTAGACAAGGCAGTGACTCAGTCTTATAGTTTGCATATTAATTGACTCCCCCAAAGGCCATGTGTGTCTCCAGCCCATGGTGCTTTGCAGAGGGAGTGGAACCTTTAGAAGGTATAGTCTAGAAGAGTTAGGTCATTGGAGTAAGGGGTGCCTTTGAAGGGCCTTTGAGGACCCTAGCCCTTTTTGCTCTCTCTCTCTTTCTCTCTCTCTTTTGCTTCCTAGCCACCATGAGTTGAACAGCTTTAAGCTGTCTTTCATTACCCATCATGATGTTCTGCCTGATCACAGGCCCTAAGACAGCAGGGCCAATTGACCATGAGCCAAAACCTCTAAAACTGTGAGCCAAAATAACTTTGCTCCTTTTAAGTTGATTATATTGGATATTTTAGTACCGTAGCAGAAAGCTGACTAACATACTGTGGTAGTTTGAATGTGAATGTATGTCCCCAAAAACTGGGCATTTTTTTTTATGAGAGAGAGAATTGGCACCCCAGGGCCTCTCACCACTGCAATCAAACTTCAGATGCATGTGCCACCTTGTGCACATGTACAACCTTGTACATGCATCACCTGTGCATCTGGCTTACGTGGGATCTGGAGAGTCGAACATAGGTACGTAGGCTTTGCAGGCAAGTACCCTTAACCTCTAAGCCACCTCACCAGCCCAGACTGGGGTATTTTTGATTAAGATAGAACATTTAGCTTGAGTCTTCAGCAGACGAAGTCCCGCTAGGGAAGAGGTGTGTCACTGGGGGCTGTTGGTGCTTGTGGGTGCTGGCTGGTGCCTGTGTGCTCTGGATCTATGGAAGTGAGCCAGCTTCTTCCACCAGGATGGAGCTGCCCCTGGATTCTGTAAGCCTGAAGTAAGGCCCTTCCTCCCATAAGCTGCTTCTGGTCAGATGCTTGTCCCAACAATGAGAAGGTAACTACAGCACATACCCAGCTTCAATGCTGAGGACCAGAGCAGTGCCTGGGCCTCAGCCAAGCCTGGGTGAGGCTCGTTCACCAAGATGATCTATATGCTGACCTCTTGAGCAAAGATACCAGCCTGTGGAGCAGGAAACGACTTTGAATGCATTTAGTCCATGGTTTTTCGTGTCTGTTATAGCAGCTGAGTTTACATAGTACCTCATAATACCTCATGGGGCTGTCATACACCAGACACTGTGCAAAGCACTGGGGAACAGTGCTGCCGTACTACCTGCTTGTTACTGTGATTATACACTTGACAAAAATTAGCTTTTTTTTTTTTTTTTTTTGGTTTTTTCAAGGTAGGGTCTCACTCTAGTCCAGGCTGACCTGGAATTCACTATAGAGTCTCAGGGTGGCCTTGACCTCACAGTGATCCTCCTATCTCTGCCTCCCAAGTGCTGGGATTAAAGGTGTGCTCCATCATGCCTGGAACAAAAATTAGTTTAGGGGCTGGAAGGATGGCTTAGAAGTTAAAGCATTTGCCTGCAAAGCCAAAGGACCCAGGTTCAATTCCCCAGGATCCACGTTAGTGAGATGCACAAGGGGGTGCACGCGTCTGGAGTTCATTTGCAGTGGCTGGAGACCCTGGAGTGCCCATTCTCTCTCTGTCAAAGAAATAAAATATTTTAAAAATTCGTTTAAGGGAGGAAGGGTTTATTTCCATTTACAACCTGTTCCAGGTCACAGTCCCTCATGGTGGGGAAGGCACGGCAGCAGGAGTGTGCATCAGCGGGTCACATTCATCCAGTGGGGGAAGAAAGGGATGAAGGCTCCTGCTCGGCCAGTTTTTCCTCTTTATATAGTCCAGGATGCTGACCATGAAGTGGTGCCACTCATAGTTAAGGTGGGTCTTCCCACATTAATTAACCTAATCGAGCTAATTCCACACAGGTGATTCTAGCTCCTGTCAAGTTCACAATACTTTGTGGAGGTGGTCAGCCTTACTGGGGTGGGTGATGTTCCGCCATGCAACTCTTCTGTAAGTAACCCCTCCCCCATGCTCATTGGTTCATCAAGCTGGACTTGGATAGAATCATTCTTTGTCCTGTCCGTGCCCCTGGATGGGGTGAATAGAAGACATTGATCACGTCTCCCTGGGAAACGTGAACGTCACACAATGGCCGTCAGATAATGAATCCATTGATTAAGCCTGAGCTGTCACAACACAATCATTTCTTCAAAGCTCATAAGCAACCAAGCCTTCAGGGGACATTTTAGACTCAAACCAGCAGCTCCACTCCCCACCCATCCCCCGTCACTTAAGCTAGCATCTCGTGGTGGCTTTTTCCAACATGTTGCCAAGATAAGAATTTCCCCAGTCCTTTGCCAGAAGGACAGTGTGAGATGACCACAGCAGCTTTTTTTCCTCAAGGAAACTAGCAAGCATGGCATGGGTCACAGCCGGACACAACAATGCACTGCGATGGGGCAAGGAGAACCCACCGTCAATGTGGGTAGCAAACTCCAGAAAGCACCTCAGGTGGAGGTATGTGCCCGCTGGCATAGAGAATCCTAATTGTAAGTGGCAAAGGCCTAGAATCCCAGTTACGTGGGAGACTGAGGGAGGGGAATGGTAAGTTTAAAGTCAGCCTGGGCTGCAGAGTGAGTTTCAAAGCAGCTTGGGTAACCTTGTTCCAAAACAAAAAATAAATAATGGGCTTGGAATACAGCTCTCTTGCTTAGCATGCATAAGGCCCTGGGTTCAACCTCCAGTACCAGGAAACCAGGAGAACAGATACAGCATCAACTCCTTGCCGTGTGTGTGTGTGTGTGTGTGTGTGTGTGTGTGTGTGTGTGTAACTTTAGTTCCATAAAATTCACTTTCAAAATACAAGTTTCTTTTCAGTTAAGTCCCTTAGACTTCAGCGTAAGTTGATTGCTTGGGACAGATCTCATAAAAGGACACCCTGGAGCTGGAGGGACAGCTGAGCAAGCTGCCGAAGGCAAGAGAGATGCCTTCGAGGACAGGCTAGGTTCAGTCTGCCAACAAGCACCGCAGCACAAGAGGCTACAGCCTTTCACCACTGACCCTCAGTTCAGAGGAAACCCCTTCTGCCATGGGGTGCTGCCGAGCTGGAGAGATGACTGGCTTTGTTGCCTGATCAGCACCTGGGACCATAAAAAACAGGTAGAGAAGGAAACTTGCCCCAACTTCAGAGGATGAGTCCCAGGGCTCTTGCACCTCTGCCCCACTGCCAGTCTGACCCCAAGTCTCCACTACTCTAGGGCAGAGCAGAGCTGCCTTGTGTGAAAAGGACCAAGTGACCTCAAGAGCATTAAATAATTAAAGAATAATTAAATACTCTTATTTGCAAAGATACTTGAGAAGAGGCTGGAGTGAAACTTGGTGGAACAGTGCTCACGTATCATATGTGAAGCTCTGGGTTCTGTCCCCAGCACCATGAAAAAGACATTTGAGGGCTGGGGAGATGGCTTAGAGGTTAAGGCACTTGCCTGCGAAGCCTAAGGACCCAGATTCAATTCCCCAGTACTCACGTAAGTCAGATGCACAAGGTGATGCATGAGATAGTGTCTCACTCTGGCCCAGGCTGACCTGGAATTTACTATGTAGTCTCAGGGTGGCCTTGAACTCACAATGATCCTCCTACCTCTGCCTCTCAAGTGCTGGGATTAAAGGAGTGTGCTACCATGCCTGGCAAAATACTTTTTAAAAAAAAGTGGGGGCTGGAGAGATGGCTTAGCAATTAAGGCACATGCCTGCGAACCCTAAGGACCCCGGTTTGATTCTCCAAGTCCCATGTAAGCCAGATGCACAAGGGGGTGCATGCATCTTGAGTTCGTTTGCAGTGGATAGAGGCCCTGGTGTGCCCATTCTCACTCTCCCTCTCTCTCTTTCCCTCTCTCTCTGTCTCTAATAAATAAATAAGAAAAAAAGAAAAAGAAAAGAGGGCTGGAGGGATGGCTTAGTGGTTAAGGCATTTGCCTGCAAAGTCAAAGGACCCAGGTTCACTTTCCCAGGACCCACATTAGCCAGATGCACAAGAGGGTGCATTTGTCTGGAGTTGGTTTGCAGTGGCTGGAGGCCCTGGAACATCCATTGTCTCTCTCTTTCTCTCTCTCCCTCTTTCTCTGTCAAATAAATAAATAAATATGTAAAAATTAAAAGAAAAGAAAAAGAGGAATCATATGAGATCAAGATGGTGAGACACCGGAAACAGCAATGACTCACCTCACTGGTGGTTCTCTACTGCACGAGGCCCAGTGCTGGTCCCTTTGTTCACTGGGGCCAGTGTCCCACAACATACATGCTTAGGGACCACAGCCTTGGCTCATGACAATAAACTGGTAAGTTGCTATAGCAGAAAAGGCTTTGGGGTCTGACCCAAGGTTTGCCGGGAGAGAGGTGGCCAGCTCTCACACTACCTGGGACAGCAGTGGAAGCAAGGTTGACAGAATTTTATACCCACTCCACGTGACCAGCTTTCTCCTCTATGCATATATCCTTGTCACATTAAGTGACATTTTCTTCACAGTGGTATTTTACCCCCGCCTCCCCCCACCCCCCACCCCCCTATAGAATACAGAAATGCATTTGTCCGTGGGAGACCAAGGGCTGAAGAAGGCAATGGCTATGCACATTTGGGCCTGCCTATTGGCTTTCTGTCCTTTGTGGCTGTCTAACTCCCCTGGTGACAAACTGCTCTGGGGTCCCAGTGGTTTCCCCTCAGTTTCCCTCTGGAAGCTAAGGGCTTCCTTGAGCCCTGGAGCCATCCTGGAGAGATAGATGGCTCAGCAGTTAAGGTGATTGCCTGCAAAGCCTAAGGACCCAGGTTCAATTCCCTAGCACCCACATAAAGCCAGATGTACAAGGTGGTGCATGCATCTGGAGTTTGTTTGCAGTGGCTAGAGGCCCTGGCGCACCCATTCATTCTTGTTCCTGTTTAGTTCACTTTCCTTGGCCACACTGAGGACAGTCCCCAATGAAGTGTGGTCCCAAGAAATAGAATTCTGTCCCCAACACAGGCCACGATCCCTTCAAGGCAAGAACCGCCACTCTGCAGCCAGCCCGCTTGGCTTCGAGCTCAGCTCTACCATTTACCTTGGCCAAGTCACTCAACCTCGCCATGCTCTGGTTTCCTGGAAATGAGAACAATACTATGGACCTTTCTGTCCCTGTGAGCATTGAAGGAGGTTTCCGGTG
This sequence comes from Orientallactaga sibirica, assembly GCA_036365145.1. Classification (NCBI taxonomy): domain Eukaryota; kingdom Metazoa; phylum Chordata; class Mammalia; order Rodentia; family Dipodidae; genus Orientallactaga; species Orientallactaga sibirica. The sequence goes on along the minus strand of JAEOAD010000035.1, from coordinate 9,667,413 downwards.
CTCAGCACGGGAACAATCGTGAAGCCTGCTGCATTCGGCTCCCCTTTCCATTCCAGGCACTGGTGGCTGGCATGCCACAGGCCTTTACCATGGGTTCATGCAGTAAACAGCTCTCCAGAGAGTCATTAGCAAGGCCCAAGGAGCAGGGTTTGCAGAGCCAAGATAGCTGGATTGCTGGATTCTGCGGCCCTGTACTTGGATGGCTGCCAGGGGCTGCATGCAGAATAGATAGCTGGTGTCCAAGGGCTATAGCGCTTCTGTTCTGGAAGATGAAAATGTTATGGAGGTAGATGATGGTGACAGTATACAATGTGGACATACTTAACGCCACCAAACTGTGCACTTAAAGATGGTTACGATGGTAAAATTGATGCTATATACATCTTAGCATCATTTTTAAATTTTATTTATTTGAGAGAGAGAGGCAGATGAGAAAAAGAGAGAAAGAGAGAATGAATGGGTGCACCAGGGCCTCTAGCCACTGCAAACAAACTCCAGATGCATGCACCACCTTGTACATCTGGCTTTGTGGGTACTAGGAAATCGAACCTGGGTCCTTAGGCTTTGCAGGCAATCACCTTAACTGCTGAGCCATCTATCTCTCCAGCCCCTTAGCATAATTTTTAAAAAGTGTTCTACTGGAGACTGGATCTTAAATGACCTCAAAGGCCCAAGTGTTGAAGGCTTGGTCCCTAGCTTGGTGCTACTGGGGGGTGGTGGGACCTTTAAGAGGTGGAGCCTAGTGAGAAGTCTTTATATCACTGGGGTGTGTCTTAAAGGGAACTATGCCTCCTGTCCTTCCTCTTTCTTGTTTCACTGCCCACCCAAAAGGTGGTTTTTGTTTGTTTGTTTTCCCTCTACTACAGGATCCTGCCACGGTGCCTCACCCCAAGCCCAAAGCCACAGGGCCAACTAATCATGGGTTGAAATTATGCACCTAAATTGACCTTTCCTTATTATAATCTTTTTAAGCTGATATCACAGATGTTTCTTTTCTTTTCTTGTTTGTTTTGATTTTTGAGGTAGGCTCTCACTCTAGCCCAGGCTGACCTGGAATTCACTGTGTAGTCTTAGGGTGGCCTCGAATTCCCGGTCTCCTACCTCTGCCTCCCAAGTGCTGGGATTAAAAGCATGTGTCACCACACCTGGCTACAGGTGTTTCTTATAGTGACAGGAAGCTGACTGTCCTTGGACAGCCACTAGTCACTGGTGACTTCAGGTGTTTGCATGAACATGAACAATTCACATAAAAGCTACCAGAGAGCCTCGATCGGGCAGAATCTCTCTGGAGATTTCATTTCAGGGCCCAGGGAGAATCCCTGTCCTGATGTGAGTGGTGAGCTGATCAGAAGACCCAGTCCCTGCAGAAGGTGTGTGTGTGAATTCCAAAACCAGAGCTGCTGACCTGCCAGGGTCCCTCTGTCACTGGGAGCTCAGAATTACCTGCCCACCCAGCCCTGGCCCCAGTTCCATTCTCCTTACACAAGGCTTCCCGGTTGTTCCTGTTACTCCCCGCTGCCCCCTCCCACAACTAGCAGCTCTGAGGTCCACCACGTCCCTTTGTCCTGAGACCCCAAGTGAGCTATCCACCAGTCTACCTGCCAGTCAAGCCCTGGAGGTGGAGCCACGCTCCAGCCCCCCCAGCTGCGGAGGGAAGCACACGGGTCAAACGGGGCTGACTTGCTGCAGACGTTGTCCCCAAAGCCACAGCTCGTTGGGTGAAGGTGACTTAACAGGACCCTGTGGGTCTGGCCGGGAGGTTTTCTTTCAACGATCTAAACTAGCACAGAGAAGATGGAGGTGGAAGCCCTTGTGGGAAGAGGCAGGGCGCAGCCCCGCCAGATGCCAAAGCAGGCTCTGGGGAGAATGCACCCCTAGCTGTTTCCTATTAGGGCAAGAAATCAGCAGAAGGGAGGGTGGAGTGTGGATCTGGTGCGGTTCCTTTAATATTTTCACTTCTAAGTAGCCACAGGAGCTCAACATGGCTAAAAAGAGCTGGAACCCCTGGAGACTGGACACAGCATGTAGTCTCCGGAGAAATAGTGATTTCCCCCCCACCAACCCCTTGGAAATGGCACTGTGGTAATCTGACCATCTAACAGACACCAAAGGCTCCTTCACATCTCTCAGGTGGACGCTGTAGCATCCCAGGTTGGCCCTTTGCCAGTACCCACGCACTTCAGTCCCAACTCCCTGTGACCACTCAACCAATCCTATCCTCACTCCCCATGACCCGACAGTAACCAGGAGCTGCCCAGCCCAGGCCCTGCCAGCCCCTGCCTCCTTCTATCTTGCCAGCCCTGGGGGGTTCTGCGGATGTGGGAGCCCAAGAACACCCTGTGGGAGCCCCAGCCTGGGCCAACCTGTCTTTGTGGAACCCTCAGCCGCCAGCTGGGAGTGATCTCTAATTCTTTTGCTATACTCTACGGTGTGTCCCCCACCTGTCTGAGTGGCAGGGCAGCATGACACTACTGTTTTTATCTGGGAGTTTCTCTGTTGCTCTGGTTCACTCCACCCAGGCGTTATCTGGTCCTCACAAACCCTTTGCCGTAGGCACGTTGAGGGAGAAGGTGTGGGTCAGAGAAAGATAGCTGGCTCCTGGTGCCAAGCAACCTGGATCCCATGGTCAGCTCAGTTGAGCTCCTGCTGCCTCATCTGTGTCTTCTCTTAGGTGGTTGAACAATCTTGGCACCCACTCCAGAAACCTGATGTGAGGAATGCATAAGGTAATATACACAGAGCCTCAGGGTAGTCAGGCAGCCCCACAGCAGGGCTGGACCCAGCCTGCCAGGTCATCTTGATGCTAAGCACCATCTTGGCACTAGGCTGGGAGAGACTGCTCATGCCTACTGTGTTTGCTTGTCACTTTCAAGTGCTTCATCCTCACAGCCACCTTGCTCCTGGTGAGAGCCCACTTTCACCCCCCCCCCTTGGGTTTCAGGAGTCCTGTCATGCCCCCACTCAGGTGTAGTACTGGGGACGTTTAGATGCTATGACTTCTTGGGCTGGGGAGATGGCCCGGAAGTTAAATGCACTTGTCTGCAAGGTCTGACAGCTGGAGTTCAATTCCCCAGCACCCACATCAAGCAAGGTGCACCAAGTGGCACATGCAACTGGAGTTCATTTGCAGTGGTAAGAGGCCCTGGCATTCCGTTTTCTCTCTCGCTAATAATAAATTTAAAAATTAAGGGCGGGAGAGATGGCTTAGTGGCTAAGGTGCCTGCCTCCTAAGCCTAAGAATGCTAGTTCCAATCTCCAGTGGTTCCAATCTCCAGGTCCCATGTTTAGCCAGATGCAAAGTGACACAAGGGCGCAATGCCGCACTTGCCCACAAGGGGGCGCACACATCTGGATTTCGTTCACAGCAGCTGAGAGACTGCTGGTGCGCCCATTTCTGTCTCCCTCTCTATCTCTCTCTGTCTCTCTCTCCAAAAATAAATAAAAAATAATAAAAAAAATTTTAATTAAATTTTTATTTATCTTATTTGCAAGCAGAGAAAGAGAGAGAGAGAGAAAGATCTAAAGAAGAAAGACAGAGAGGAGAACAGGTGCACCAAGGCCTCCAGCCACTGCGAAAAAACTCCAAATGCATGTTCCACTTTGTGCATCTGGCTTTACGTGAATACTGGGGTTTTAAACCAGGTCCTTGGGTTTTGCAAGCAAGCACCTTAAAAGCTGAATCATCTCTCTAGTCCCCCAAAATATTTTTTTTTCAAAAATACCTTTTTAATGACAAAAGTTAGATGCTCTGATATCTTAATAGAATTTTAGAAAATCTCACCTTCATCTCCCTCATAGTAGAGCTCTCTGTTTATGTGGGCACAGACAGGTAGACAGGAACCAGACTGTGGACCAAAATATGCTAACTGATATGAGCAGTTCCCCAGGACATTCCTCCATCTAGCCTTGGAGCCTCAGAATCCACATCCATGAAATGAGAGGCTTGGAGGTCCCCAGGAGGTCCCTTTAGCACAAACTTTTTGTGACCTTGCTCCTGTGGAATAGAAGCGATCCATTGTGGCTGAATTAGCACTAGGGAGCTTTTCCAGCTGAATGCAAAAACAGAACACCTCAGGGGCATTAAGACCTTTGCTCAGGGCTTGGATCACCTTCCATTGGACAGAGCAGGCCAGAGGGCCTGGGTCCCCCACCTCAGCAACTCCAGATTCAGGAAGGCTTCCCTGGCCTGTCTAGCTCACCCAGAGGCCCTACTTTCTTTTTTTTTAAAAAAAATGTTTGGCCAGGCATGGTGGCACACACCTGTAATCCCAGCACTCAGGAGGCAGAGGTAGGAGGAGGGCCATGAGTTCAAGGCCATCCTGAGAATACAGAGTGAATTCCATGTCAGCCTGGGCTAGAGTGAGACCTTACCTTAGAAAAAAAAATATTATCTGTAAGGAGAGAAAGAGAGAAATAGAGAATGGGCATACCAGGGCCTAGTGTCACTGCAGATGAACCAAACACATGCACCACTTTGTGCATCTGTCTCCTTATGGGAGGGAGGGAGGAAGGAAGGAAGGAAGGAAGGAAGGAAGGAAGGAAGGAAGGAAGGAAGGAAGGAAGGAGAAGGGAAGGGAAGGGAAGGGAAGGGAAGGAAAGGAAAGGAAAGGAAAGGAAAAAGAAAAGAAAAGAAAAGAAAAGAAAAGAAAAGAAAAGAAAAGAAAAGAAAAGAAAAGAAAAGAATGGATGGTATGGGCTTGGCTCCTGTGCTGGCCTAGTGCTCTAGACTCACCCCCACAGCACCTTCATCAGTTTGTGGTTCAGAGTTTTCCACCAATTGGAGGAGCTATGCTCAGATCCTTCACTCCTGCTCAGTAAATTTTTGTTTTATTTTACATGGTGCTTGCGGGCATCGGGCATTGTCAGATGTTCTGACACTGCCAGTATGCTTTGAATGAGCCTGGTTGCTAAGATACAAACCCCAGATGTATCTTTAAACACAGAGCTCCAGAAAAGCACATTCCTCCTCACTCAAATCCACAGTGTCTTTTCCTGGGCCCTGCTTGGCTTACTCAAACAGCTGCTTGCCCAGGGCCACATTTTGAGCCTTAAGAAAAATCTGGTGAATGTTCCAATTGCACATACAGAGGAACCTCTTGTGGAGGTGAGAGATGAGCTGGGGCAGAGAGGAGGACTCCATGATGGCCACAACTGCAGAAGGCCTGCAGACATCTAGTTGGAGGCCTTGTGGGATGTGAGCCAACCCAGCTGATAGCTCATGTGACCTGCTGTGGGGCAGATTCTGAGGGGTCAGTGAGCCGCAGCCTTTTCCTTCCAGGGGCTTCTAGGATCATTGATATCACTCCCAGCTGAGCAGCTTCATGTCAACACAATTTAAAACCGTTGCAGCTACAATCCCCTTCTTCCAGGAGGTTCTAATCTTTCTGCGTGAATGTTCCAGACCCAGGGGATCGTGGTGGATCCTTGCCTGCTCTTGAAATCCCAGAGGCAAACAAGGGCCACGTAGACAAGCCATGGCTGGAAGCAGTCGGCCCTTGGTATACTTTCCCCCAATCTCTTTGGGAGCGTGTTACACCGAAGCTTCCTATAGTGATTTTTCAAATGGGGTGTTTTCCAAACAGTGCATGTTCCTCTCTTTTCCTATTCCTTCTTAGACTATATCAGCCTCTTTGAGGGCGGAAGCGCTGCCAGATTTCCCAGGGAATTCTAATGAGGTCAAGGGACCACAATATAAGATCACATATGTCATAACTCTCCAAAATAACCAAGCACTTGCTGTGAGCCGGGCAGGGCACTGGGCTTCGAGGTGCAATGTGGACTGCTCATAATCTAGTGGCCCTGCTAGGTTACAGGCATTGACCCCTTGGAGCTAGAAGAGGGTAGGGGGGTGTGGGTTCTGGAGTATAAGTTACCAGAGTGTAATTCCATGGACAACAATCATATTTAATCAAACCTACTGGGTCCAGAGATTGGGACTATTCTCAGACTATATGTGTAATAATCCCGCATTAATATTTAAGAGAGTCTGAAAATATAGGTGTTATTATCAGCCCCATTTTGCAGGTCAAGAAGCTGAAGCAGGCCTGGGAAGACAGCTCAGAAACATGAGGACCTGAGTTGATTCTCAGTACTCATGTGAATGCTGGGTATAATGGTGCTTGCCTATAATCCCAGCATGGGGGAGGCAGAAACAGGCAGATCCCTAGAGCTTGTGAGCCAGCCAGTCTAGCCTAATGGGTGAACTCCCGGCCAATGACCCACCCTGTCTCATAAAGAAGTGGACAGTATGTCTTCCCTCTGGAGACAACACTCACTGTGTGTGTGACTCTCAACTCTTCGCTGGGGCCACAGGCGCATATGTGAGTCTGCTTCCCCCTCACCCAGCTAGGCTGGGGGTGGGAGGACACATAACACTGTTCCTTGGTTTGAATGGCTTTCCCATTTGCCTCTGCTTTCTAGTTTGGGGTAACTTCTCACCTTAATTTCATGTATGCTTTTTCTCTGATCTCTAGATCTACCACATGGGTGCTTTCACCCACTCTGGACTTGCTGCGTGTGTACTTGCTCTAAACCTGGGGTGACCATAAGTGTTAACCCTCTTCATCCTCACTTCTCAGAATTTCTCCTCTGTTCTGACACTTTCCCTCTTCCATGTGTGTTTTCTGAGTCTCTCTACATATACGTCTAAGTTCTATTTTCCATGTGCTTACAACTCTATTCCAGTCCTTTTCTAAAGACCTCAATTTCCCTTAAATGAACCTCATAAACTATACAGTGTTTCCACATGACATCATGCTTCCTAAACCCAACAATTTGTGATTTCCCTCTAAATAAACTTAATAATTCATAATGTATTCTTCTTTAGTCCATCTTTATTAATTATTTATTAAAGATAGGACAGAACCCAAAACTTGGGGCTCATAAGTTCTAGGGATCCCTCCTCAACCCCAGAAGTTCTGCATCATATTTGGCAACCATGAAGGGACTATATAAGAAGGAAAAGAATATGAAATTATAAAGTTTTTTTTTTTTTTGCTCTCTTTGCTTAGCCAAACTGGAGAGTTAAAGAGCAAAAAGAGTGGAGTTTTTCTTTCAAATGCTAATTGACAGGTAATTAGCCCCAAGCTAAAACAGCCTGACTGCAATTGCTATAGAGACACCACTTTATATGCTAACTAGCTAATTTACCTGCTAGGTTTTGGTACTTACATGAAAAAAAAGAAAAGTGGCCACTTCACACTTCACAGAACTACAACTTTGTTTCTAAATTTAAACCTGTGTTTCTCTACTATAAGAATAAATCTAGGTTTCCCTTTTTTCCTCTGTGTATCTAAAATTCAATGTTCATTTATACACTTTTGATTTTAGCCTGTTTTTATACTTTTACAATGGTTTACAAAAAATGTTTCATGGGCTGGAGAGATGGCTTGGCAGTTAAGACACTTTCCTGCAAAACCTAATGACCGGAGTTCAATTCCCCAGTACCCATATAAAGCCAGATGCACAAAGTGGTGCATATGTCTGGAGTTCATTTCTGGTGGCTGGAGGCCCTGTCCCCTGATGTGCCCATTCTCTTTCTCTCTCTCTCTCTCTCTCTCTCTCTCTGTCTGCTTGCTAATAAATAAAAATATTTTTTAAAAAAGAAAGGTTTCATATTAATTTGCTGTCCTTAAATACAAGTCTAGATCAAGCCCTGGTATTTAGAAATAAAAATGTTTTAATCTGTTTTGATGTTGACCCTTTAATCCCAACAAGATTTGTTTTCAAACCAACAAATAATATAACCTTCATGTATAAGGTAATAAATTATTATAATCAAGTCTAGTTGCCATTTTTTCTTAGATTTAATTTAAAGTAGAGACTTTTAGTGACATAAATAATAGGAAAATTCTAAGTTTTTCTTCTAAGAATGTTTCTCTGCAGATTTCCAATAATAGGATGTTTAAAAGTCTTTACAACTAGATTACACCAATGAGCTTGCTTCTGTCAATTAAGAAGTAATTTCTCTTAATTGTATAAGAAAGATGGTTAATTAAGTTTGTGGAAGATGAGATGAGATTATTGAAGGATAATTTGAAAGGAAATTTTCAGTAATGGGTACACAGATTGTTGCTAAGAAAGATGTTTCAGTGGTACTCAAAAATAAAAAGGCCAATGTAAGTGCAAGAAGGATTGAGGATGAGGACAAAGGATTATAAGAGACATCTAGAGAGATCAAAACTCACCTGAAATCAATTCATTTGGACAGAGCTAAGATTTTTTTAGGCTAAACCCAGATCTTTACATAGAATCCAGATAAGTTTAGGCCCAACTCTTAAAATTAGAGTGTTCTCAGCTGGGCATGGTGGCACACATCTTTAATCTCAGCACTCAGGAGGCAGAGGTAGGAGGATCACCATGAGTTCAAGGCCACCCTGAGAATACATAGTGAATTCCAGGTCAGCCTGAGCTAGAGTGAGACCCTACCTCAAAAAACCAAAAAAAAAAAAAAAAAAAATTATAGTGTTCTGGTGGGTGCCGAACACATGTGCAGGGTCTACACTAATGCCAAAAGTATAGTATTGGGTGCTGTTTGGTGTATAGTTGCCATACATGTGCAAGGCCCATTCTGTTTCCATGCTGTGGCAGCTGCTCTATTTCTCTGAGGGACAAAGGTTTATTGGCAAGCGATCTATTCAACTTCTTTCCAGACAGACCTAACTGGGTTAGACTTGTTTCCTTGGTAATTTCCACACTCAATTTCTTCATTCCCTGGATAAGCATACAGAGGAGATCTCAACGAAGACTGAAAGATGGCAGACGCTGGGGAGGCTGGATAGTCCAGTGCGGTTTTTCTGCCCTCAGTCATTGGCAGTGGCTGGCATCTGTCAGGTGACTAGGCCTGACAGAGGACGAAAATGATCAAAGATTTTCATCATTGCCTCCTCCTCTCATAGGTACCAGTCACATGCACAGGGTCTATACACATGCCAAAAACATAGTACTGGTTTTTTTGGGGGGGGTTTTTTTTTTGGTGTATATGTGCCAGACACATTTTGTAGAGATTCCTTTGATACTTAAGCCTTACAAAGCCCCTAATCTTGCTAAAACAACTTATTTATTGTAAGAGACTAACCATTGCTCTACCTCTCCTAGTTAAATGTCTCCAGATTTTTTTGTTTATTTATTAGCAACAGACAGAGAGAGAAAGAGGCAGAGAGAGAGAGAGAGAATGGGTGCACCAGGGGCTCCAGCCACTGCAAACAAACTCCAGATACATGCGTCACCTTGTACATCTGGCTTACGTGGGTCCTGGGGAAATCAAGCCTCGAACAGGGGTCCTTAGACTTCACAGGCAAGCGCTTAACCACTAGGCCATCTCTCCAGCCCAAATGTCTCCAGATTTAACATGCCAAATGGCTAACATGCTAAGTTCTGTTCTGCCCTTTATTCTTGCTCTTGGTTACAACTGGTAGATTGTCATATGCTGCTTAAAACTGTCACAAGCTGGCTCTGAGTTCGGGGAAGAGCTTCCCTGTCTCAGACCCAAGCAGATTTTAAATCAATACATGTTTCCTCAGGGACCAGGATGGCCCTCCAGTAAACGAAAAGAACAAGGGAAAATAAAACAGCACGAGGGAAATACAAATCTGTACTTTCTCTTTTGATCTTAGTCACCTAAAGTCAATTCTATCAGATTAGATTTTATTTTTCAAGGTAGGGTCTCACTCTAGCTCAGGCTAACCTGGAATTCACTATGTTGTCTCAGGGTGACCTCGAACTCATGGCAATCCTCCTACCTCTGCCTCCTGAGTGCTGGGATTAAAGGCATGTGTCAGCCACCACGCCCAACATTTTCAGATTGGATTTTTACTGATTAAGCAGATAAAGTGGGTAAACTAAATCTTTAAATGCTTAGATTACAACTCTGTAAAAAATATATGACAGGGCTGGAGAGATGGCTTAGCGGTTAAGGCGCCTGCCTCCTAAGCCTAAGAACACTGGTTCCAATCTCCAGTGGTTCCAATCTCCAGGTCCCACGTTTAGCCAGATGCAAAGTGACGCAAGGGTGCATGGCCGCACTTGACCACAAGGGGGCGCACGCATCTGGGTTTCATTCCCAGCAGCTGAGAGACTGCTGGTGCACCCATCTCTGTCTTCCTCCTCTCTCTCTCTCTCTCTCTCTCTCTCCAAAAAAAAAAATATATATATGACAACCATTAGACTTACCTACAGCTTATTAAAAACAGGTAATTCTAACTAATTATAATATGTCATCCAGATTATAAATTTATGTCACTATACCTCAAAAATGTCCAAGTTAAATCTTTAACTCACTGAGGCTAGCTTTGTTCATGTTAATACTTATAAAATGTTCTTGAAAGTACTCAACAACGTTAGCTATGTTCCTCTATCCATCTAACTACTGGGGAAACTGAGTCTCAAGGTTTACTCGCTATTATTAGTACTTAATAATGTTATTACTTCTGAGAGCACTATAACTTTAAAGACAGTTTCTGCCTGTTCATTTAGTCCTATCAAATGGTCATCCCTAGATTTGTCATTTAAATGTTAAATGATTTAATTTCAGCTATTGTGACCTCTTGTTATGTACAGACATGTTGGTGTAGCCTGCCTAAGCTTCATCTATTTTCAGCTGTCATGGGTAAGACATAAAATCAATTTATGTTAATTCAGTTGCCTCTAATGTACATCACACTGTTATATACTTCTCTTCCAAGATTAGACAAAAATTTCACTGTATGCCTGTTTTTCTCTTTCCAAATACATTTGTAGATGGTTATATCAAAACCAAACTGTGTCAGTCCAACAAGGTTCTGCTCTATTCTTTTTTTTTTACAGATTTATTCATTTTTTGGAGAGAGAGAGAGAATTGGCACACAGGGCCTCAGCCACCACAATTGAACTCCAGATGCTTGTGCCACCTACTGGGCATGTGCAACCTTGTGCTTGCTGCACCTTTGTGCATCTGGCTTAAGTGGGATCTGGAGAGTCGAACATGGGTCCTTAGGCTTCACAGACAAGCACCTTAACTGCTAAACCATCTCTCTAGCCCTCTATTTTTTTTAACTTTTTCCTTTTTATTTTTATTTATTCATTTTATTATTATTATTATTATTATTATTATTATTATTATTATTGGTTTTTTGAGGTAGGGTCTCACTCTGGCCCAGGATGACCTGGAATTAACTATGTAGTCTCAGGGTGCCCTCAAACTCACAGCAATCCTCTTTCCTCTGCCTCCCAAGTGCACCACCATGCCTGGCTCCTTTTATTTTTTATTGTATTGATTTATTTAAGAGAGAGAGAGAGACAAAAAGTGGTTGCACTAGGGCCTCTAGCCACTGCAAATGAACTCCAGATGCATGAGTCATCTTGTGCATCTTACGTGAGTCCTAGGGAATTGAATCTGGATCCTTAGGCGTCACAGGCAAGTGCCTTACCACAAAGCCATCTCTCTAACACCCCTCTATTCTTAATCTATGTATAACCAAACAGTTTTAATCAAGAGTCACTCATTGTCACAGTTCTGTCATCTCAAGTTCTTGTTTATAAATCACTTAATTCTTGAGTCATATTCCCTGCTCCAGGATACAGCCTCACGATCAAAAGATGGCCTCCATCTAAGACAAGTGACCTCAACTCTACTGTTTCCAAGATTCACAAATGCTTTCAGCCATCCCTGGGTAACTAAAAACAAGACTGATTATCACTAATATCATTTCCCACGGCCCTCCTCCTCCTCCTCCTCCTTTCTCTCTCCCTCTTCTTCTTCTTCTTCTTTTTTGGTTTTTCAAGGTAGGGTCTCAGTCTAGTCCAGGCTGACCTGGAATTCACTATGTAGTCTCAGGGTGGCTTTGAACTCAGGGCGATCTCCTACCTCTGCCTCCCGAGTGCTGGGATTAAAGGCGTGCACCACCACACCCAGCACTTCTTCTTCTTTTCAATGTAGGTAATAAGCCCTCAGCCACATTCACATCATTAGAGTGTATTTAAAAAAAAAAACTTCTTTCACCCATAGTGCCTCAAGGAAAAATGACTGGTATTCTGCCACACTGTCTGGCTAACCTACAAACTAAAAGGAGAAAAAATAAAAGTCCTTCTGAGGAAAGTACTATCAACCTTTCTACTGATTCTTCAACTGGAGAAATGATAATCAAAGGCTGATTTTTAACTCAGTTGGCCCCAGATACTAGAAAAGAAAACTGCAATTAATGACAGTTTGTTGGATCAGAGTCTAGGCTGAACCAACTAGAGCAACATGGAAATAAAAAGAGAGAATACACAACCTCAACAGCAGGCTGTTCTTTACTGAAGAGCAAGGGAACAAGAAGGACCACCAGCCCCATTCCAAGGGTTTGAGGCTGCCTCCCCAAGAAACCTCTGAGCTGACATTAAAAACAAAGGACGAGCTGGAGAGATGGCTTGGCGGTTAAGGCACCTGCCTGCGAAGCCCAAGAACGCTTGTCCAAATCTCCAGGTCCCACATTTAGCCAGACACAAAAGTGACACAAGCACGCGATGTTGCACATGCGCACAAGGGGCGCACGCATCTGGAGTTCATTCACAGCGGCTGAAAAGGCCCTGGCGCACTCATTCTCTCTCTGCCTCTTCCTCTTTGTCTCTCTCTCTCTCTCTCTCTCAAATAAAAAAGAAAGGGATGAGTAGGGCAGAGAATGGGGGAAGGGAGAGGGGAAAGGAATGTAACAGGGCCATTTCCTTGGCTGAGTTGTTTTCCCAGGTAGGATTCAGGTTTTGCATGGCTCCTGTGCCAGTGACCTTGTCAGGTCATGGTTTGGGGAAGTTATTTACAACTCAAAAAAGTATTTCCTCTGTGCTAAAGTCTGTTCCAGGGCCAGCCTGTCTCTGTAATTTCTGTGACTCTAATGATTGCTGGGACCCCAGACTTATTAATTCTTACAACAGTAAAGCCTGAGAGCATTCTAGACAGTGTGACGGAGGCAGCCACCACGGCCTTCTATGACAGGGATCTAGAGGCGGATGGGAGGCGAAGGACTCCAGCTCTAATAACTGCTTTACAAGAAAGCCAACCCGGAAGGAGCGCTCCTGGGGCTGGCTACAGTGTGGGCAGCCAGGGCATCTCAAGAGAAACTACTCGGAGGAGACTTCTACCTGGGCCCTATCGTCCATGCCAAGGTGACCACTGGAAAGCCAGCTGTCCCTGAAGGCAGATTGCCAAGGCCAAAGACCACCCCACAAGTGGTCTAAATGGACTGAAAGGACCCAAGGCTTTCCCTCCGGCTTCCACAACTCACGCCTCATCACCTCCCAGGAGCCCAGGGTGATTCCAATGATGGAGGGAGACCCCGACATCTCCTCCCAGCCACAAGAGCCTCAACACCAGTCTTCATCTCTAACCTGGCCAGCTCTCTTCCCAAACCCTGACTGTGGCAGGCATTTCTTTCTTTTTTTGAAATTTTTATTTATTTATTTATTTTGAGAGAACAAGAAAGAAGCAGAGAAAGAGAAAAAATGGGTATGCCAGGGCCTTCAGCTGCTGTGAACAAACTCCAGATGCATGCACCCCCTTATGCACGAGTGTGACATTGCACACTTGCATCTGGCTTCACAGGCAAGTGCCATAACTAGTTGCTAAGCCATCTCTCCAGCCCTGTGACTGGCATTTCTGACAAACCTGTGACCAGACACTTCATGCCTTCTCAGTTGTAACTAGAATTACTTCTCTCCCATGCCTTTTTTTAAATAACTAATCTTTTTATATTTATTTATTTAATTGATTTATTTGAGAGAGAGATACAGAAATAGGCAGGTACAGAGAGATTGAGACAGAGTATGGGTGCACCAGGGCCTCCAGCCAGTGCAAACAAATTCCAGATGCATGCGCCCCCTGTGCATCTGGCTTATGTGGGTCCTGGGAGTCAAACCTGGGTCCTTTGGCTTTGCAGGCAAATGCCTTAACCAGTAAGCCATCTCTCTAGCCCTCCCACACCTTTTTAATTATGCCAAGATCTCCCTGCTATTAGGGTAAGTCTTCATAGCTAGATCAGAGTCTTCCATTCTCCTTGTCCCCTGGGCCAATGTTATACTTACATTTAAAAAGAAATAAATATTAATCCTAAAGTCTGGGCCACTGAGGGCAAAATCAATCTAGCTAAGACAGCCAAACCTCTACAGGTTCATCATAAGACCTAGGTTCCTATCAAAACACTTCTTATGCGACTATAACTTAAAATTCCTGTCAAACAAACAGATAAATCTCCCAATAGATATTGATCCTGATTTTCTTGGCCAAGTTTCCACTTAAGTTTGTGCCTCATTCCAATGACACCAAACCATTCCCTATGGTCTCAAACCATTATAACACTTTGTTGTTCTAAATGCTTTTTTTTTTTTCAGGGACAAAGGAAAAACCTACACACCGGTGATAACACACCCAGCCGGCTCTCAGGCTTCTCTTTCCTTGCCTCCCTCTGAGTGAGCCTCTTACTGCTACGTACATCTTACTGCCCATTCAGCCTGAAGAAGTTAGAGTGGCTCGCGTGACCTGTTTCCTCTAACAGCAGTTAGAGTCTCATATCAGGATGGGAGAATGAAAGAGGATGGGGGAAAGAGAGCTTTTTCAGGCACTCTCAGTTAGGCATTGAGGTTCAAGGAGAACCAGGAAGTGCCAGCTCACTTACCCTGGCACCAGAAACTCTTGGCAAAAATATCTGATTGAGGCCGGGCATGGTGATGCACACCTTTAATCCCAGCACTCGGGAGGCAGAGGTAGGAGGATCGCCGTGAGTTCAAGGCCACCCTGAGACTACATAGTTAATTCCAGGTCAGCCTGGGCCAGAGTGAGACCCTACCTCAAAAAACCAAAAAAAAAAAAAAAAAAAAATCTGATTGAGGGATGGAGTTAAGGCACTTGCCTGCAAAGCCTAAGGACCCAGGTCCAATTCCCCAGCACCCACATAAGCCAAATGCACAAAGGTGGCGCATGAGCCTGGAGTTCATTTGCAGTGGCTAAAGGCCCTGGCATGCCCAATCTCTCCGTCTCTCTTTCTTTCTCTGTCTCTCTCTCAAATAAATAAATAAAAATAAAATATTTTTTTAAAAAGTGGACAGTATGCCTGAGGATGACACTTAAGACTGTCCTTTGGCCTCCACAGGCATGTGCACACTCATGCACACACACACACACACACACACACACATACCTGCATAGACATGTGTACACACAGGAACATGAATGCATACCATACATATATACATGCAAAAAAAAACCCTGAGAAGCCGGGTGTGGTGGCGCACGCCTTTAATCCCAGCACTCGGGAGGCAGAGGTAGGAGGATCACCGAGAGTTCGAGGCCACCCTGAGAATACATAGTTAATTCCAGGTCAGCCTGGACCAGAGTGAGACCCTACCTTGCAAAACCAAAAAAAAAAAAAAAAAAAACCTGAGACACATATAGAGATGAAATAAAGCCTAAAACTATCAAACTTCTAGAAGAAACATATGAGACAAACTTTGTGTTTTTGAAGTAAGAAAGATTTAGTAGAAAAAAATAAAAAGAAAAGAGACAAAGAAGTAAATCTTGACCAAAGTCACACAGCTATTTTGTGGTACAGTGGAATATAGGGGAATTCCTTCAGCTAAACAAGAAATTATAAACCGAAAAAGATCTGGATTTAAGGAAGATACACATGTGTGCATGTATACAACAAATGTCACCTCCGCACTTGGGTCCCTGACTGGCACTAATCAAATGCCCTCTCATTTGGAGCCAGCAGAGAGCCTCTCTCCTGAAGGAGTTCCCTCTGGGAAGCAGGCCTGGCAGTTCTGTTTCTGCTTCTTGTTTTTCGGAGAACGAAACCAGCTGGCTTCCTTCCTCCAAGGCATTTTACACTTCACAATCCAGGCTCACGGGACTAACTTGTCACTCCTCCCCACAGTGGCTCAGACGGTGGCCTCCAGAGTGGGCAGCAAGCAGCCAGGGCCCATCCAGGTCTGTGTATTCCTTGTTCAGCAGGCTCCTCCCCCCCCTCTGGGCCATCTACCAGCCCCAGCCACACTGCCTGCTGTGGATTCTTAAAAAAAAAATCACTTAAACATGTGTCATGAAAATGGAGCTGTGGAGCCGTGTGACAGGCAAT
Organism: Orientallactaga sibirica; assembly: GCA_036365145.1. Taxonomy (NCBI): domain Eukaryota; kingdom Metazoa; phylum Chordata; class Mammalia; order Rodentia; family Dipodidae; genus Orientallactaga; species Orientallactaga sibirica. Next base: position 9,651,331 of record JAEOAD010000035.1, on the reverse strand, counting down.
GTTCTGAATCCTACTTCTACCCTGGACAGGGCGGTGAGCCATGTTCATGCAGCTCTCCTTGCCAAATTCTTCCAGGCTATTTTAGAGCAAACCTAAAATGCCTGGGAAGTTCCCTGAGCAGCCCTGGCAGGCCTTCAACAAGTCGCTGCCAGAGTTGACATGTGGCCGAGGCCCAGCTGCCGTTCTCCAAGTCCTAGTGGGCTTGGGGAAAGCCACCTTTCTGCTGTGAGCCCATACGCCGAAAATAAGCCCTGCCTTATGCCTCACGCACTGTTCTAAAAGCACAAATCACAAGTGAGCAACAGGTGTCGGGTGTCCTGCAGAGGGCGCAGTTCCAGGCCTCTCCCACAGGTGTGATGGGGTTCGCATGCTGCATCTTTCTAAGGCGTGCAAACTTCCCCACATGCACTTGTCCACGAGTGCACACTTTGGGCACACAGACTGCTTCTCCTTGCGTCTTGTGTTCGGATCCCTAACAACTGAAATCAGCTCTGGGCTAAACGTGCTATCTGGCACCTCCTCTCCAGGATGGCCCTGTTTGCATTTCTGGAACTACGTAAATAATAACAGTCAACACAATGGCTTTCTAGTAATTCATAACTCCTTATGATTCATAATTCTTGATGATTCAAACCCCTTGGCAAGGCCCAGGTGCTCTATCAGACAGTGCGAAGTCAAATCATGACCCGTTCTCTGAAGAGCCCTGGGGGTCCATGCAGTCACAATGCCACCAACGTGCTTTTTTAATTATTACAAAATCCTCACCTCTACGGCTGAGGAGATGATGCGGCCATTAATAAAGACCTTGCTTGCAAAGCTTGCCAGCCCGCCTCCCCCCGCCCAGCACCCACATAAAGCTGGAGGCAAAGCGGCATAAGTGTCCGGCATTCCCTTGCAGCTGCAAGAGACCATGGTGTGCAAATACACACACACACACACACACACACAAATACACATTAAAAAAAAAAAAAATTCTCTCTTTGAGTCAGGCATAGTGGCACATACCTATAATCCCAGCATTCAGGACACTGAGGTGGGAGAATATGAGTTTGAGGCCAGCCTGGTCTACAGAGTGAGTTCCTTATCTGTCTGGGTTACAGTGAGACCCTGCCTCAAAAAAAAAAAAAAAAAAAAAGGGCTGGGAAAATGACTTAGAGGTTAAGGCGTCTGCCTGCGAAGCCCAAGGACCCCAGTTTGATTCCCCAGGACCCGTGTAAGCCAGATGCACAAGGGGGCACATGCGTCTGGAGTTCGTTTGCAGTGGCTAGAGAACCTGGCATGCCCATTCTCTTTTTATCTCTCTCTTTCTCCTCTCAAGTAAATAAGTAAATTAAATAAAAACTTTTAAAAATTTAAAAAGAAAGAAAATGCTTTCTTCTGACTTGTCCTAACCCTCCCTCTATCTCTTTGTATAGTCCACTCCCTGGGAAATAGTTGAATAGCAAGCCCCTCTGTTTGTGAGCCAACACAGGTGGCTGACACTGTTAATAAAAGATGATGCCATTGAGTGCTGTTGGTGTCTAATTAAGCAGTCCCGGTCAAGGCGTGAGCCTCACCATCATTCCTTCCACTCAAGTCTAGCAAGGTGATCCATAGAAGACCTTATTGCTTATCCTTGCTCCGCGGTGCAGCTTCACAGCAGCGGACAACTGTCCTCCCCTGGAGGGGCCTGGGGGGAGTCTGTCCTGTGAGGTTTCCCCTCTTCCTGGAATGCACGGTGACTGCAGGATTTAAGATGACAGCTTATCTCTGTGCCTTCAGTCATGACGGGGAGTGAGACAGGTTGGCTAGGACGAATCAAGCAGAAGTTTGAGCCATGGTAAAGGAGACAGAACACAGGGCTGGCAGAGATGCCAGGCTTTCATCCTGCTCGTGGTTACTTGTGGACTTGAGCGAGGAGTCAATGCTTTCCAGCAAAAGTGCCTCTTCGCCAAGACCATGTACTTTTTCTGATAAACCTGCTTTTTCCTTAGCCATTGGCCTTCCAGGTGAGTATAAAAGTGTTTCTTACTTAATGTGGTCTTGTCTGTTTAACAGCTGGTCTCACTTTCCTGCATCTTCCGTTGCACACGTGTGTTGCTTTAGCAGGATCGTACACACTCAACTGGACTTTAATGTGATTAAAAGAGAAAAGGAGCCTTTGGTTCCTCACATGTCTTAGGGGGCTCCAGGTAGTCTAGTCCTCAAAGGCGTTTTCAAACCAAGATGTTTAGGGAAAGATCTCAGGTCAGTCTGACCTGGGCAGGATGAGTGGTAAGCAGAGAGGTCTGAGACCCATCATTCTATTGGCTAGATGATCAGGTCTACCCATCTTCTAGAGGATGCCAATGGTGGTGTTTCTAGAGACCTACGGCCCTACTGTGCCATGGATTCTTTGATTTATTTGCAGTATTTGAGGGAAACAGCCATGGGGTGGCTGCCAAATTTACCACCTACTTCCTCCCCGCCCCAAACACTGCATATCAACCTCATCCTTCAATGTGCAAAACTCCCCACGAAAAAAAATCATGTTTATGGAAATTGTATCACCATGGCAACTGTAAAGGTCTCACAAGTATTTTTAAAATAGCAAATTAACAAAACCCACTTATAAAAACCTAAAATCTGTTCCGTTATGGGCATTAGTGAACACAGGGATTCTAACAAACACAAAATGTGTTTGATGGCAAAAAGTCAGTCAAAAAGGCTCTTGACCCTGGATTAATTGAGGGCAGAGGGCAGACTCCGGGAGAGCATCATTTGATTTTTCTAATAAGAGGTGGCACTTTGGATTTCTTCTGGAAAATGACACCAAACTCTTCTGGTGCAGAAAAACGTGGGTAAGAGACCCGAGTTGCCGAAATACTAATTTCTTACTTTCTATTTTCTCATCACTGATATTATTACCTTCCCCACTCTGCAAGACTATTCCATTTTTAACTCCCAGGTTTTCAGTAGTTGCATAAGCCTCTGCCACTGTGCTTTAGCCTGGCTGAAACCCTATTATAAAACCTGCTCATCTCTGAAGTCTACAGACACATCACACAGGAGGGAGAGAAAGAGCCAGACTCACAAGTACCCAACCAGAATCTCTGCGCTTTTAAAAAATGTAATTGGTGTGGCTATCAAAAAGGATGCTTTTAAGTAGATGATGCACTAATTTTTGATGTCTTTTGTAAGATTTAAAGCACAATAGGCGTGTTTTGATGGACTTGTCTCATGACAAGGGATCGTTACGAGTTGTAACCATGCAAACACCGGAGGTTCTTTCCCCAATTGCAGGAAGAAATTCAAACCATACAACTGATGCCTTCAGCTCCCGGTTCTTCTCGCTGGGTCTCCATCTCCGCAGGAAGGGGGGCACGAGGGAAAGAGCCAAGCAAGTAAACTGGAGGGTCCTGGGAACAGGAAGTATGCTAGATGCAGTGGTGACTTAACCGCTTCTTCCTGTCACCCTCAAGAGTGACTCACAGCAGCCCTCAAGGCTCAGCACCAGCCACAGGCTGAGCAGAGGCCACATCTCCAAAACAGGACTCCAGATGAAAGGGAGGAGTGGCATTCCCGGGGAGAGAGAGCACACAGAAGCCCAGATCCTGCCCCCGGGAGTCCCAGGAACAGGTGGTGGAGAGATCTCAGAGCCAAGCACCCACAGCCAGAGCTACCTTGGGAGGGAGCTGGGCTGGGAAGTCTCGTTCTGCACCCTCTCACGCTGCCCTCCCTCTCGGACTCACCGTCCTCTGCTCAGTCCACCTGGGACTGTGGAATCTCCTGAGCACCGAGAACCTTCTGGAAGCTGGGCAGCCATGCTTTTCAGACGGCAGATGCCCTGGCTCCACAGCCGCAGCTGCACGTCTTCCAGGAGGAAGACGGTAGAAACCACTGTGTTGGGTGGGTGGAGGAGCAGGGGAATGGTGGGCGGTGGGCGGTGGGCGGGGAGGGCAGGGTGTTCCAGGGCTGGTGGGGTAGCGATCCAGCCGACCATGAAGGGCTGTGAGAAGCAGGGTTTTGGGCTTGAGCAGCTCGAGGCAGGAAGCCAAAGCTCTCATCTCTGAGATGTAAGAGTAAGAGGACAGTCCCGCACCTGGACCTGAGGGGACAGTGAGAGGACTATAGGCAGGAAGCTATAGCCACAGGCATGAGAACAGGGGAGTCCACAATCCATTCCTCTCTTGCCCTTTCTTTTTCTTTTTCTTTTTCTTTTTCTTCTTCCTTTCGGTTTTTCAAGGTAGGGTTTCACTCTAGCCCAGGCTGACCTGGAATTCACTCTGTAGTTTCAGGGTGGTCTCTAACTCATGGTGATCCTCCTGTCTCTGCCTCCCGAGTGCTGGGATTAAAAGCGTGTGCGCCACTGCGCCTGGCTTTCTTGCTCTTTCTTCTATCCTGACACCAGGGCCAAGGAGTCAGTGATATTGACCCCAGACATCAACTCCTCAGGTCCAGAGCAGGCCAGGAGATGGAGGACTGAGAAGGTGGTGGGAGCCCCACACTCTGTTCCTCTTCTGCCCAGCATCTCATGTACTCAGAACATGAAGGCAGGAGATGGCTCTGGCTGAGGGGGTAGAGTCTGCAGCAAGAAAAGCTGCTGGAGCCGGGCGTGGTGGCTCACACCTTTAATCCCAGCACTCGGGAGGCAGAGGTAGGAGGATCGCTGTGAGTTCCAGGCCACCCTGAGACTATATAGTGAATTTCAGGTCAGCCTGAGCTAAAGTGAGACCCTACCTCGAAAAACCAAAAAATAAAAAAAAAAAAAAAAAAGAAAAGCTGCTGGAATGGAGCTTCTGCCCATTGTCTAGGTATACCTAGTCCTGATTTTTTTTTTTTTTTGGAGGCATATGGGGGGTTTCAAAGTATGACAGCACTTCGATGGGAAGCCAGGATTCCAGGCCTCAGCCACAACAGCATCATCGCCAGTTAGGTCCAGTCATCACCAGTCAGCAGGGGCAGCTGAGATGCCACTCAATGCTCTGCCTTGGGCCACATGCTGGAGAAGGCACACAAAAGGTGCAGAGAGACCAGACTAACCCACACAAGTCACAATTTCCCACATCATAGTGGCCGGCAGACCACATAACCCGGAAGAGTGAGTTCTGCACAAATTTGATCCATCGCTTGACTTCCTGCCCCCAAAGCTGACCGTTTTCAAAACATGTGAAGACTCACACACATGTCCCTCATGACTGGTAGTAGTCCCAGTCTCCTGATGACTAGGGGTGGGGGGTGAGTGTTAGAACAGTGATGCGATCATGTCACATTAAGAGGCTCTGCAGCCTGGGGCCTAAGGCCGAGTAGGTCCCGGCGCCATCTGAATTATGGCCTTGGACCCATCCAGTGCCTTTCTGATCCCTCTCACCCTTTTCCAGCGCCACCATGGCTCCTAGCACATAGGCTTTCCCCTTCCCCAAAACGCATAAAAGGGGACAGGAGAGATGGCTTAGCGGTTAAGGTGCTTGCCTGCAAAGCCAAAGAACCTAGGTTCAATTCCCCAGGATCTACATAAGCCAGATGCACAAGGTGGTGCATGCGTCTGGAGTTTGTTTGCAATGGTTCGAGGCCCTGGCATGTCCATTCTCTATCTGCCCTCCTCTCTCACAAATAAATAAAAATAAAATATTTTAAAAATCATAAAAGGAGCATCTTGCTTTGTTCTTTGGAACCAAAATCTCAATCCCTCTCTCTCTTGCTTCAGGACCCTACCATCTGGTGCCACCTGCCTATGGCATTAAAAGCTCGCCTAATAAAGCTCCAGTCTGAAGGGCAATTAGCTCTCTCTCTCTCTCTCTCTCTCTCTCATCTGTCAACAGAAGCCCCATGAAAATTAAAATGAGGGGTTAGAACGAGACCTGGGGAGACATAATCACTCACACCCTCCCCTTTCAAGGATCCTCCTTCAAAGAGTGCTTGGTGGATCCCCAGGGTCCTGGCTCTCAAGGTCTCCGCAGAACCCGCCCCAGGACTCTAGAAGATTCTGCCCCATGAGCCATATTGTGCTCAGCTGAGAGCACAGCAGGTAAAATAATGGACATGGTGGCCCTGGCCAAGAGTAAGCCCAAGCCATCTGGTTCCATGCCACGCCCATGGCTCAGCAGTTTGGTCCTAAGATGGTCATGTTTACTTCTTTCCCTTCTAAGTCAGGCCACAGGGCGACTCCTGGACAGATTCCACTTGCGTGTTCCACCCACATGACCCCTCCAAGCAGCCGAGGCCAGGGGCAGCCTGCCATGCCCGGGCTTGGCATGACACGGCTGTCACCTGCTGCTGTGAGCTGGTTTCTCTGAGACCCACGGATAATTCCTGAGAAGAGGAATAACCAGGGAAATAAAAACTTTCCCAAACTGCTTTGTGGCACCGGGGTCTGCTCCAGCTTTGGCTGAAGCGTTCAGATTCCTGGCTGGCAGGCCACAGAGGGGAATGCAACCTTGTGCACGGGTTCAGCCTGCCAGGAAGCAAACCCAAGTGACACTCCCACTCAGGCTGATGGGCACAGGGACACCTCAGGCTCCCAAGCAGTGCCAAGGAACCTTGTGTGCCCTTAGGGAAGTGTCAGGGGAAATGACCTTTCGAGGCCTGGGTCTTGCAAACACAAGCCACCTGTGTCACCAGACAAGCTAATCCCTGAGGTAGTTAGAGCTGTGGGTTTTCAGGGCTAAGAAAAGGTAGGACTAACTTGGGGTTCAGAAACTGGGACTTAGGTGCAATTGCTCTGTCTGAAGCACATAAATATGTTGGGCTTTTCCTTTTTTAAAAATATTTTTATTTCTTTATTTTCAAGCAGAGAGAGAGAGAAAATAGGCATGCCAGAGCCTCCAGCTGCTGCAAACGAACTCCAGATGCATGTGCCACTTTGTGCATCTGGCTTTATGAGGTACTGGGAATTAAACTCTGATTGCTAGGCTTTGTAAACAAGCCCCTTAACTGTTGAGCCATCTCTCCAGCCCTGTTGGGCTTTTATCCTTATAAAATTTTTAACTTGTTATTTTAAAATACTTCCAAACTAGCAGAAATTGAAAGACTTACAGAGAAGACTGTGAATCTCTAACAGCTCTCTGCATTTGGCCTGTCTTTCTTTACTATCTGTATTTTATTTCTTGAGACGGGGTCAAGGATGACATTGAACTTCTGATCCTCCTGCCTTCATTTCCCAAGTGTTGGGATTACAGGCATGAGTCACCAGCCTGGCTCATGCAGTGCTGAAGATGGGACCTACGGTTTAGCTCTGCCAGCTGAGCTACATCCTCAATCCATCTTATTAATCTACACCCCAAGCCCATCTTATTAACCCTTTCTGAACCACTTGTGAAGAGGTTTTTGACTTTGTAGCCCTTTATGCCTTCATACATTAGCGTGTGTTTCCAGAAAACAAATATATTGTTTATTGTTTTTATTAACAGAGAATTGGGTTTCATTATAGTATCTATCTATTTATCTATCTGTCTGTCTTTTTTTTTTTTTTTTTGAGGTAGGGTCTCACTCTAGCCCAGGCTGACCTGGAATTCACCAGGTAGTCTCAGGGTGGACTCAAACTCACAGTGATCCTCCTACTTTGGCCTCCCAGGATTAAAGACGTGTGCCACGGGCTAGAGAGATGGCTTAGCGGTTAAACGCTTGCCTATGAAGCCTAAGGACCCCAGTTCGAGGCTTGATTCTCCAGGATCCACTTAAGCCAGATGCACAAGGGGGTGCATGCATCTGGAATTCGTTTGCAGTGGCTGGAGGCCCTGGCGCACCCATTCTCTCTCTCTCTCTCTCTCTCTCTCTCTCCCTGCCTATTTCTGTATCTCTCTCTCTCTCAAATAAATAAATAAAAATAAAATAAAATAGTTTTTTGAAAAAAAGATGTGTGCCACCATGCCTAGCTCGCTATAGCATTTTATTTTAATTTAATTTAATTTAGTTAATTTATTTATTTGACAGAAAGAGGGAGAGAGAGAGAGAATGGGCGCACCAGGGCCTCCAGCCACTGCAAATGAACTCCAGATGCATGTGCCACCTTGTGCATCTGGCTTACATGGGTTCTGGGGAATTGAACCTGGGTCCTTTGGCTTTGCAGGCAAACACCTTAACTGCTAAGCCATCCCTCTAGCCCATTGCTATAGTATTTTTCAAATAAAATTTGTTTTTGTTGTTTCTCTTCCTATTTCTTCTTTCTCCCCTTGTGCCCTCCCCCACCGCATCCTCCTTCAGCTTTCCCGTCACACGTGTCCTTTCCTCCCTCCTCCTCTCCACACCTCATTCCCCGTTCCCGGTTTCCTGTTTAGTCTCATAGGCTGTATTCACTGTCACATCCACTTACGTACAAACATACAAACACTGAAAGTTAGGCGCCTCAAGATATTCTTTTTCATTATTTATAGTAAACTTATCAAACTTTGGATACTTAATAATAACAGAACATTTTATCCAATCTACAGTCCACATCTCACTTCTGTCAGTTATATCATTAATATCTTTACTAGTCCTCTTTTCTTGTTCAGTACAGGATAGCGTCCTAGGCTATGCTTCTCATACAGCTGTCATGTCTCTTGGTTTACTTTTTGAAAATATTTTATTTTTATTTATTTGACAAAGAAAGAGGGAGGGAAAGAGAGAGAGAGAATGGGAACACCAGGGTCCTCCAGCCACTACAAACGAACTCCAGATGCATGCAACCCCTTGTGCATCTGGCTAACATGGGTCCTGGAGAATCAAACCTGGGTCCTTTGGCTTTGTAGGCAAATGCCTTAACCGCTAAGCCATCTCTCCAGCCCTTTATTTTTTATTTATTTGACAGAGAAAGAGGGGGAGAGACAGACAGAGAGAGAGAGAATGGTTTATTTTTTTTAATCTGTCTGTCTTTTGACAAGATCTAACTGTATATCTCTGGATGGCCTAGAACTCCCTATGTAGCCCAGGCTGGCCTCAAACTTGCAACCAATCCTCCTGCTTCTCCCTGAGTGGATTACAGGCATGTATCACCACACCTAACTAGTTATCATGTTTATTTTATTTTATTTATTTATTTATGAAAGAGAGAGAATGGGCATGCCAGGACTTCCTGCCATTTCAAATGAACTGCAGACACATGTGCCACTCTGTGCATCTGGCTTTACATGGGTACTGGGGAATTGAACCCGGGTCCTTAGGCTTTGCAGGTAAGCACCTTAACCACTGAGCCATCTCTTCAGCCCTACTTGTCATGTTTTTAAAGTTTTGCTAGATCTTTTATGACAAAGGCATTTTTGAAAAATCCAAGATAGTGAATTTATAGCATGGCCCTCAGTTTGAGTTTGATGTTTCTCATGAATAAATTTAGCATGGCACAGCAGGAGGCACATGATGTCTGTCTGTCCCTTATTGTGATATTAATCCTTAACTAGCTTTATTGAGATTTTTAAATTTTTTTTTTCGAGGTAGGGTCTCACTCTAGCCCAGGCTGACCTGGAATTCACTATGTAGTCTCAGGGTGGCCTTGAACTCACAGTGATCCTCCTACCTCTGCCTCCTGAGTGCTGGGATTAAAGGCATGCGCCACCACACCTGGCAAGATTTTTAAAATTTTTATTTATTTATTTGAGGGAGCAAGTGAGAGAAAGACAGAGAGTCAGAGAATGGGCACACTGGGGCCTCCAGCCACTGCAAACGGACTCCAGATGCATGTGCCACATTGTGCATCTGTCTTCTGTGGGTCCTGGGGAATCAAACCTGGGTCCTTTAGCTTTGCACAGAAGTACTTTAACCACTAAGCCATCTCTCCAGCTTGAGATATTTTTCACACATAATAAAACTATCCATTCACTAACTGGCTTTTAGGCTCAGAGTTGTACAACCATCACCACTATCAATCTCAGAATATTGGAGATGTTTTCATCACCCCATGCAGTTAGTAGTCACTTCCCAGGCCCCACAGCCTGAGCTCAGCACCATTCCCCCACCGACTGCTTCTCCTCTCAGGCTTGCGGGCATTGCGTGCCAGTGAAATCCTGACTGTCAGGGTGTGGCTGGCGGGCTCGCTTCTTTCTCCTCAAATGCTGTTTTCAGGGCGGAGGCAATGTTAAGTTTGTTCACCCAGTCAAGATGCAAGTGGCTTCTCTAGTCGTACTGCAAGGTATGAACATTCAGAGGGGAGAAACTTACATCCTCTGCCCCTCGATTAGATTAATGGTTCCTGCCAAACCCATCTTTATGAACAATCATGTGTGTGGGAGTGTGTATGATGTGTGCGTTTGTGCATGGGTGTGCCTCGAGGTGTTTGTCTGTCCTCTTCCTTTCTGCTTGAGACAGACTCCCTTGTTGGTGTGGTGTTTTGTCTTTATGTTTTTGCTACTTCATGCCACTCTAGCTGCCCTTCAAGTTCCTGAAGCCTCCTTCCCATTGCCATAAGTGTATTGGGATTACAGATGCCAGTGCATTGGCTGGGTGCTGGGGGATTGGACTTGGGACGGCAGGCTTGGAAGTAAGCACCTATCACTGCCGGGCCATCTCCCCAGTCCTGAAGCCAGTCTTTTAAACTACTGGCCAATGCCACCCACTCCCAGGACATCCATCACACGTTAGAAACACAGCTTCGGAAGACACGGGTTAGTGATGGGTGGCAGCCCAGCTGCTGTCAGTGATATCATAATTGTTCCAGTGAACCCCTACTGAGTGAGCCACCTGTCTCAGCGATGGGGCAGCCCACATTTTCCTTAGCTCTAAATTCCTTCTGCAATTGACAGGGCATCAAGGACTCCTCAGAGACACGTATGCTATTATATGCCCCCACCCGCACCCCCTACTTTCTTCTGAGCCAGAAATATGGAGATGTGAGTGGAACTATGTGTCCTGTGAGTAAGGGACCACTAGGATGAAGCAGCAAGGGCCCTGTGTTTGTCAGCTTTCCATCACTGTAACACAATACCTGAGAAAACAGACTTACAGGAGGAACGGCTTATTTTGGCTCATAGCTTCAGAAGTTCCTTCCACAGTGGGCTCTGGAGCTTTTGAGGAAGAAGCGTCACAGGAGGAGGCTGTGGTCACAGGGGAGGCTGTGGCAGAGCAAAGCTGCTTGCATCATGGCAGCCAGGAAGACAAGAGATGGGAAGTGGCAGGGTCCCCACCTCCCCTTCAAGGGCACACTCCCAATGATTTAACTTCCTCCCTCTGGGCCCCACTCTTAAAGGTACTACCACCTCCCAAGGGCACCATAGGCTGAGGACCAAGCCTCTAATTCAAGGGTTAGAATGTAAGTGTATTGCCACTTCAACAAAAGCCCGCTGGGAGGCAGAGGATGAGTTAAAGGCAGGACTCCACCCTTTTGTCTCATGAGAGGATGAAGACACTCAGGAGAGAAGCAGAGTCAAGGCAGATCAAGAGCACGGGCTGGGCCTGGGGCGATGGCTCAGTGGGTAAAATGCTTGCCATGGAAGTATGAGGTCTGGAGTGCAGAACCCCAGCATCCATTCATTGCTGGGTGGGTGTGGCAACCTTTCTGTAACCCCACCACTTGGGATCCTATCTCTTTCTGCCTCAGGACTAGAATTACTGGATCTGCCCCCCACCCCCCTTAAGCCGGCTAATTAAGACTTGTTGTATCAGTGAGCTCGGAGTTTAAGTGAGACCCTGTCTCAGAAAATAAAGTGGAGAGTGAGCAAGGAAGACACCGGATGTCAGCCTTTGTCCTCTATATGCATGCCCACACATGTGCACATATACCACCTCCACACACATATAAAATCCATGTGTATATATACACACCACACACATATACAAGCAAAAAGGAAAGAAAAACGAAGGAAGGGGCCGGAGAGATGGTTCAGTGGTTAAGACACTTGCTTGCCAATCTTAACAACCCGAGTTCGATTCCCCAGTACCCACATAAAGCCAGGTGCACAGGGTGGCACATGTGTCTGGAGTTCATTTGCAGTGGCTAGAGGCCCTGGTGCACCCATTCTCTCTTTGCCGATGCACACCTTTAATCCAAGAACTCAGGAGGCAGATGTAAGAGGATTACTGTGAGTTCCAGGCCAGCCTGAGACTACATAATGAACTCCAGGTCAGCTTGAGTTAGAGCAAGACCCTACCTAAAAAAAAAGAAGAAGAAAGGAAAGGAAGGGAAGGGAAGGGAAGGGAAGGGAAGGGAAGGAAAGGAAAGGAAAGGAAAGGAAAGGAAAGGAAAGAAAGGAAAGGAAAGGAAAGGAAAGGAAAGGAAAGAAGGGAGGGAGGAAGGCAAGGAAGGAAGGAAGGAGAGGAAGAAGGGAAAAAGGGAGTAAGGGAGGGAGGAAAAAGAGGGAAGAGAAGGCTGGAGATATAGCTTAGCAGTTAAAGCATTTGCCTGCAAAGCCAAAGGACCTCGGTTCGATTCCCCAGTACGCACATAAGCCAGATGCACAAGGTGGTGCATGCACCTAGAGTTCATTTGCAGTAGCTGGAAGCCCTGGCATGCCCATTCTCTCTCTCTCTAACTCTGCCTCTTTCCCTCTGTCAAATAAATAAATAAAATATTTTTTAAAAAGAGGGAAGAGAGAAAGGTGTCAAGTGAACTTGTTCCAAGGAAAGAAGCTCACCTCGCTGGAGTGGTGAAGCAATCTTTCAGAGGTGGGCATTAGGCATAGGACTTGAAGGCTGTATGGGAATTACACAGTGATGGTAGGCAAGGGTGTTTTAGGCAAAGGGTACAGCAGGAGCTACAACACTTCTAAATAAGGGGAGAAATCAAGTGAGGTAGAGCATAGGTGAAGTGCACGCGATCTCAGGGTCCCATGCGGATTGTGCATTTAGTTCAAGGGGATGGTAGGGAGCTACTGAAGACTTCAGAGGAGAAGGACACAATGCTCAGGGCTGAGGCATGGGTGGGCACGTGCTTAGTCTGTGAATATAGAACTTCTGTTGAGACAGTAACAAATACCACGGCAACACTGAAATGAGACCTGGGACATCCTCCTTCCATCTGAGCTGCAGCCTGGCCTCACAGTGTCACTGACAACACGAACACCATTCCCCTGACTCAAGCCAGCACCAGCCCCAGCACCAGCACGGGAGGGACTGGCTCACCCTGCCATGGTCATGTGTTATGTTCCATGTGTACCACTGTCACTGACCTATTCTGCTCCCAGTGACAAAGGGTGCCACTTGGTGAGATGCCTTTCTTGAAAATAAACCATGCCATCTCCTCAGACAATGGTCCTTAGCCTCCAAGTTGCAGTGCTCTGGTGGTCTTGCCCTCTGAGCCAGGGATTCTGGACAAGACTCAGAGAGGACGAGGTAGAAGGCCCTCACCCATCGCTTTGCCCCAAGAGCACTCCAGATGAAGGGGTTGTTAGCACACAAAACTTCCAAAGTTCTGAAAGAGAGTCTTGGATGACATTGCACAGAAACAGTTATATAATTACTCATGTTTATGCAGGAAATATAGTAACTCCAATTGAGTAGAGCAAATATTTTTCAATCAAGCTGGTGACAGCTCTGGTATGGCCACCATCAGGTTAAATGGTCATGTACTGTCCACAGTGCTCGCTGGATCTTTATACTGGAACAGTCACTTAACATTCACTAACTGACCCTTCGTGGCAAGCCAGGCAGAAAAGCCATGTGGATAAGGGGACTTACGGTGAGATGTGGGAGTGTATGTATGGTGTGTGTGTGTGTGTGTGTGTGTGTGTGTGTGTGAATGCAGGTGTGCACATCCACAGCACATGTATAGAAGTCAGAAGACAACTTCGAGTATTGGTCTTCACCTTTCCACCTGATTTGAGACAGGTTCTCTGGTTGTTCACCACTGTGTAAGCCAGGTTAGCTGGCCCATGAACTTGCAGGTATTCGCCTGACTCCATCGCTCATCTCACCATCAGTGGGCTGAGGTTACAGACTTGCACCACTCTGTCTGGTTTTATGTGGGTTCTGAGACACAAACAGGTTGTTAGGCTTGCAAGGCAAGTGCTTTTACCCACAGAGCCACGTCCTCAGCCTCGTTGTGCCTTCTGATTAGAACGTGAAAATATTGTCCCTTTACCATAGCCCTGGGTTTCCCTTCGAAATGTCACTTCTGATTCATGTGGCTTTGAAAAAGTGCCCTTGGCCTAGGCCAGTAAGATCTAGCACTGGATTCTCCTAGGGAAGTTCCCATGCTGAAAACGCATCTGTCACCCAGCCTCACCCCAAGTGACAGGGCTTCAAGGCTATAAACCACCAAGTGTATGGCTCAAGGATGTATGAACTGGAATTAGGATGTTAGGCATTTTAGGGCTGGAGAGATGGCTTAGCAGTTAAGTGTTTACCTGTGAAGCCTAAGGACCCCGGTTCAAGGCTTGATTCCCCAAGACCCACGTAAGCCAGATGCACAAGGTGGCACATGCATCTGGAGTTCGTTTGCAGTGGCTGGAGGCCCTGGTGTACCCATTCCCTCTCTCTCTGCCCCTTTCTCTCTCTGTGTCTGTCTATTGCTCTCAAATAAATATATAAAAATTAAAAAAATTTAAAAAAGAAGGGAGCTGCTCTCCAATTTTTATCACAAAATAACCACACATTTGTGCCCTCTCCCGATACATTCATGCACAGTTTTGTTCTTCCTACAGCCTATGAGTAAGTGGTAAAGTTGGCCTCAGACTGCATCACTCACACAGGCCCAGGACTTGGGCAGTATCATGGAGATGCCTTCTGTTTTGACGTGTAGAAACCAAACCCTCTAGATCATGCCCTCTTCTCCTTGCCCTGGCATGTCAGCTGTGAGGAGTCAGGTCAGGTGCTGCTGTGGTTTGGATCTTGAACATACTCAAAGGTCCAATAGCATCACAGTGGTATGACTGCAAGGTGTGTGGGTCCTTCTGGGAGGGCTTTAGGTCACTGGGGCTTGGAAGGGTCAATAAGACCCTTTTCCTTCTCTTGTTTCCTGACCACGAGTGAGCTCTTGTTACTGCCGTGATGTGTTGCCTGACCACAGGCCCAAAGCAATGGAGCCAACTGATCCTGGCTTGGAATCTCTTGGGCTGTGAGCTCATCGTCTCAGTGGTGGGAAGCTGACCAGCAGAAGTGCTTGCAAGAAAGTGCTAGATTTGTGCTCTGCAAGATGCACCGGATCGGGACCCTGAAAACTTTGAAATGTTGGTTGCACCTTATGACCGGACACAGTGTCACTTGGAGAGAGATTCCCGCCCCCCCCTCCCCGCCACACACACAAATGATCTTGGAAACAAAGGCAATGTTATTAACATTAACTGACAATGGCTATATTTCCAAAGATGGAGTGCTTTACAGTTGACAGCATAAGGACCTTGTGGGGCAGCCAGGCAAGGATCATTTCCATCTTACAACAGGGACACAGGCTCAGAGAGGCTAAGGGGAGCTACTCAGGGGTCCCTGCTGGCAGGGAGCTACACTTGGGTGCCTCCTGCCTTTGGCCCCACCCTTTCCACACTGCTGTGATTATGAATCAGAACAGCTATCACTGGATTTGTGCTGCTGACCCAGGGGCTCTTCTTCTTCTTCTTCTTTTTGTTTTGTTTTGTTTTTGTTTTTCGAGGTAGGGTCTCACTCTAGCCCAGGCTGACCTGGAATTCACTATGTAGTCTCAGGGTGGCCTCGAACTCACGGCGCTCCTCCTACCTCTGCCTCCCAAGTGCTGGGATTAAAGGCGTGCACCACCACGTCCAACCTTTTCTTTTTTTGTTTTAAATCTTATTTTCTTCCTTTTCTCTCTCTTTTATTTTGTTTTGTTTTGTCTTGGTTTGTTTGTTTGCTTGCTTGCTTATTGGAGTCAGGGACTCACTCTTCAGTCCAGGCTGGCCTTGAACTCTTGATTCTCCTGCCTCTGCCTCCAGGAGTGCTGGCATTACAAGCACACACCACCACACACTAGACTTTCTTTCTGTTGCTCATTTTCCAAGCCTCCACGTTTGCCAGGAAAGCATTCCCTCACTACAGCCGACTCTATTGCACAGGCCACATCCCAGCTTCATGAGATCACACCCCCTTTCTGCACTCATTAGTCTGCCTTCCCAGGAGCACATCAGCTTCTGCGGCCCAGGACTGTCTGCTTTGACTTCTCTAGCAGCACACACAGACCTGACACATGGGAGGGGCCTACGCAGGTCTGGAAGAGGGGATGCTGCTGAAGACAGTCAGAAGGCAGCTCCTCTGCTTGGCAGGCTGCCTACGCCTCACTGCGATGCAACGTACCATTGCTCCCTGACTGCATCGGCTCCTATCCGCATCTAGCTTCCACATCACGTCTCAGAAGAAACGCAAGCATGGTTTACGCATCCACTTGAAATGACGCGGGTCCAAATATAGAGCAATCCGTAGTGATTGAGGTTCTCCAGAGGAACAGAGCCGATAGAACGAATTGGTATTAAGAAGAGGCTTCATTGAATTAGTCCGCAGCAATAACAATAGCAGTCTGCAAGCTGGAGAGTCAAGGCTCCAGGTAGCTAGCTGCTCAGTCCACGTGGCTGGAGGCCTTAGGAGTGACAATCCAGCACTGAGGGTCTGGAGGATTCCTGGAGAGACACTGGTCTTCACGTTGGAAGGCTGAGGAAACTTGCTTCCAGTGTCGACAAAGGTTCATCAAACAGGATAGATGTGCATGAGTGAGCAGTGGAGGTCGAGAAGGTCAAAGGCTCTCACCAGGGAGTGAGGTGAGCCAGGCAGCCAGGTGTACAAAAGGGCTGTGTTCCCTCTGGGCTTCCTGAGGTACACTTGCTAGATTTTTACTCTTTTTTTTTTTTTCATCATCTAGGTACCAGAAAAGTTTAAATTCCTATGTAAGTCGTGTTATATTTCTTTTTGTACATTTTTTTTTGCTGTGTGTGCATGCGGTGTGCGTACGCCTAGTGTACGCATGCATGTGTGCAAATGTGTGTATCTCGTGCAGAGTCGGGTGTCCTTCTTTATTGCTTTTCTGCTTTGCTTTCTTGAGATGGAGTCATCACCGGGGAGATGGCTCAGTGGTTAAAAGCACTGGCTTGCCAAGCTTGTTTGGCCCTGGGTTCGATTCCCCAGTCCCCACATAAAGCTGCATGCACAGAGTGAGTTTCTTCCCATCCTCCCCCCTCAGACTGGCTAATTGGCAAACCCCAGTGATTCTCCTGTCTCTGCCTGCCTCAGGACTGGGATTACAGGCATGTGTGGCCACGTCCAGATTTTTATATAGACAATGGGGATTGAACTCAGGGTTTTTGTTTGTTTGTTTGTTTGTTTGTTTGCTTTTTGAGGTACGGTCTCACTCTAGCTCAGGCTGACCTGGGATTCACTCTGTAGTCTCAGGCTGCCCTCGAACTCACGATGATCCTCCTACCTCTGCCTCCCGAGTACTGGAGAACTCAGGTCTTCATGCTTGCAACACAAGTGTTCTTACCTACTGAGTCATCTCTACAGCCCTCAAATTATATTTCTATTGGAAAGTTCTGGTCTAGGTTTAGGTCATAACAAGAACTTGAGGGCTAGAGAGATGGCTTAGCTGTTAAGGCATTTGCCTGCAAAGCCAAAGGACCCAGGTTCGATTCCCCAGGACCCACGTTAGCCAGATGCACAAGGGGCACATGTGTCTGGAGTTTGTTTGCAGTGGCTGGAGGCCCTGGCACGCCCATTCTCTCTGTGTCTGTCTGTCTGTCTGTCTCTCTCTCTCTCTCTCTCTGCTTGCAAATAAATAATTGTTTTTAAAAAAAGAACTTGGAGATTTTATTCAGTGACAAGAGCGAGGTTTGAGGAGCTTGCCTTAGTTTGTTTGAGGGTTTGGAAATCAAAACTGGCACAGGTCAGTTGTATTTGCAAAGGATTGATCTGTTTGATATAGACTGTAAGAGACATCAGTAAAGGCAAGCAGGCCATTTAAGAAGTTATCCTAACAGTTCAGGATTCAAGGGAGGATCGGGTTAGAGAGTCGAAGAAGTGGTCAGACGCTGCTTAGAGTTTGGAAGCAGAGCCAAGATTTTTCCTGACAGATTGGGCTTGGCGTGTGAGCAAAGAAGAGTCCTAGATTCTGGCCTCAGCCAGTGAGGGTGCCTTTCACTGAGATGGAGAAAGTTGAGGGAGAAGTAGCTTGGAGGAATAAAACTTCTTGAGAGGTCAAGTCCAGAAGGGTTTGGAAGAGGAGATGCTGAGAGAGAGCAGAGAGATTGGAGATCAGTCTGAGGTTCGGGCAGGGGTTGATCTGGGAATCTGCCTTGGGAATCATCATCATGAGGTTGCGATTTGAAGCCAAGGCAGTAGCGTAGGCAGAAGAGAGATCAAAGTCAAGATCAAAGGCCCTGGGGAACTCCCACGTCTAGAGATTGCAGAGAGGAGCAAAGGAAATGAAGGAGCAGAGAGGGCTGAGAAACCAGAAGTCAAATGAGCAAAGTGTTTCCAGGAGAAGGGAGGAAACAGAGGTGTGCAATGCTGAGAGGTGAGGAAGGGAAGACGGACAGTTGCCCTCTGGATTTAGCACAGCAATTTGGATGAGACTGGTGACTCTCACAAGTGCAGGTCAGGGGAGTAACAGAGCCAAAAACAGAATGTGAGAGAGGACTGGAGAACATAAATACAAATGACAGCTCTTCAGAGAATTTTGCTATCAAGTGGTGTAAAGAAACGTATAATGGGGGCTGGAGAGATGGCTCAGTGGTTAAAGGCACCACTTGTAAAACCTGCTGGCCTGGATTGGATTCCCCAGGAACCACTTAAAGCCAGATATGCAAGGTGGCACAAGCATCTGAAGTGCATTTGCAGTGGCAAGAAGCTTTGGCATGTCCATTGTCTCTCTCTCTCCTTGCAAATAAATAAATAAATAAATATTTTTTAAAAAAGAAATGCATAAGGGGCTGGAGAGATGGTTTAGGCTTAGCAGTTAAGGTACTTGCCTGCAAAGCCTAAGGACCCCAGTTTGATTTCCAAGTACCTGCATAAGCCAGATGCACAAGATGGTACATGCATCTGGAGTTCATTTGCAGTGGCTGGAGGCCCTGGTGTGCCCATTTTCTCTATATGCCTCTTTCTCACTCTCTCTCTCTCTTTCAAATAAATAAATAAAATATTTTAAAATAAAAAAGAAATGCATAAAGAGAGAGAAAAAGAGAGAGAAGAACTACATAATGACCAGAAGGAGCTGCAGGGTCAAGAGAGGCTGTCCTTAGCACAATGGAGATGTCTTTCTTCCTGTGATAGGAGTCAAATCGAGAGCCTTGCATATGTACGAGGCAAGGGCTCCACCACTCAGTCACACCCTCAGCCCTAAGAGAGGCTATATTTAAAAGACAGAAGACAAATTCTGCATTTATATGCTGCTGGGAATGAGCCACTAAACAGAAATTCTGATGATGCCAGTGAAGCGAGAATTCTGTAGTGTTCCTCATCTCCAGAGAGTGTGCCTAGACTGCTCTTTCCTGTTTTCTCACTTACTGACTTGAGAAGACGGTACATCCAAGCCAGCTCCGTGTCAAAGTCCTCATCTCCCTTTACTCTTTTTTTAATGTATTTTATTTACTTATTTATTTATTTATTTATTTATTTATTTATTTATTTATTTATTTCAGAGGGAGGAGAGAAAGAGAGAGAGAGAGAAAATGGGTGTGCCAGGGCTTCCAGCCACTGCAAAATAACTCCAGATGCATGCACCCCCTTGTGCATCTGGCTTCTGTGGGTCCTGGAGAATTGAACTTGGGATCCTTTGGCTTTGCAGGCAAATGCCTTAACCACTAAGCCATCTCTCCAGCCCTTCCTTTACTCTTGTTCTGATTTCATCTCAGCCTGCCGTTATTGTCCCTTTGTCCCAACATATCACCGATGCACTTATCTATGGGCCACCACAGTGTTTTTTGCATGTGTTTGCATGTGATGCACATGTATACATGGTCATATGTCTATGGGTGCATGTGTGTAATGTGCATGTTAACATGCTCATATGTGAGTGCAGGGGTGTGTATGTGATGTGCACGTATATTGTGGTAGTTTAAATGGATGACCCCCTATACAGTCAGGATCTTAGTAAAGTTTGTAATTTAGATCTACAGCCGCCTGCCTGGAGGAGGTATCACTTGTGGGTGGATCATAGGGCCCAGGCCCTAAGGTGTGGGGGTGGATTTGGAATTCCAGTCTCCATATATACAAAGGGCCTGAGCTTTGCCTGGAGTTCCTAAGCGGGCTTGCCTGTGCTGGTGGGGTGGCTTGTGGGCTTTGGCTTGTAGCTTTTTTCTCTCTGCCTGGGCTTGTGAAAGTGGGCCAGCTTCTGCCATTATGGAACTTCCCCTCTATCTTCAATAAATCCCTTCCTTCCATAACTGTGCCTGGTCTAGAAGTCCATCCCAGTGACATGTGGCTGTCTACTATATGTATATACATGTTCATGTGCATGTGTGTGATGTGCATGCATACATGTTCATATGCATGTGTGTGCATGTGTAGGTTTGCATGCTCAATAACACCATCCACCGCTTTTTTTTTTTCGAGGTAGGGTCTCACTCTAGCTGACCTGGAATTCACTCTGTATTCTCAGGGTGGCCTCGAACTCATGGTGATCCTCCTACCTCTGCTGGGATTAAAGGCATGCACCACCAAGCCCGGCCTATCCACTGCTTTTTTTGTTTGTTTGTTTTTGTAAGGTAGGGTCTCACTCTGGTCCAGGCTGACCTGGAATTAACTATGTAGTCTCAGGGTGGCCTCGAACTCTCAGCAATCCTCCTACCTCTGCCTCCCAAATGCTGGGATTAAAGGCCTGTGCCACCACGCCCGGCTTCCACTGCTTTCTAAGACAAGGTTTCTTATTGGCCTGGAGCTCACCAATTAGGCTAATCTAGTTACCACTGAGCTCCACGGATCCTCCTACTTCCACCTCCCCAGGCCTGGGCTTACAGGCACACACTGCCATGCCTGGCACCTCTGCCTCATCCTCTACACGTGAGTCAGCTTTGATGCACAATGCTGTGGAAATTACAATGATAACTAACAACAAACTTCAATTTGAAGGGCTGGAGAGAAGGCATTGCTGACAGTCTGGGTTCAATTCCCCAGGACCCACGTCAAGCAGATGTACAAAGTGGTGCATGCACCGGGAGTTCGTTTGCAGAGGGAAGAGGTCCCGCAGCTCCCGTTCTCTCAATCTCTCTCTCTCTCCACATGAATAAATAAGATATTTTTGAACATTGAATTTGACTCAGCAGTTCAAGTTTATGTCTCACATGACGTGTCATACCCTCTTTCTGATGTGTGGGGGGACCCAGGATGCAGAGCAGTGTCCACCTGACACCTGTTACTTCCTGAGAGAAGGTACAACCTCACAGTGCCTTATGGGAGCTATGGTTCCATCACTTCCATTTATTATATTCAGTTGTCCAAATCAAATCACATGCCAAGCCAGATGTCAATGGGCAGAGCAGCCACATGGCCTCAGGTAAGATTGTGCAATACTTTTTCAGGAAGGACAGGAAGGAATTGGGAACAATATTTTAATCTCTTACAATTCCACTTCTTGCCTCTCCTACTTTTCCAATTTATAGGCTGTTTTTCATGTTATATTCTCCAGGTGGAAAATCTTCACCTGCTCTTTTGTGGCTATTTTCAAGCAGTCTTCGGTGTTCTGCCATTGGTTTTAGAAGTGGAACACCACTGAGCAGCATTGACATCATTATGACTAAGCAAATATTCTTCACCATGGAGCCAAAGAGCCCACATAGTGCTCTACTGATCCAAGGACACAGACAACATGGACTTTAAAGGGTCTTTTGGGGGCTGGAGAGATGGCTTAGTGGTAAGGCATTTGCCTGCAGAGCCTAACAACCTGGGTTTGATTCCTCAGTACCCATGTAAAGCCAGATGCACAAGGTGGTGCATGCGTCTGAAGTTCATTTGCAATGGCTGGAGGCTCAGGAGTGTCCATTCTCTCTCTCTCTCTTTCTTCTATCTCTCTCTGCTTGCAATTTTTTTTTTAAAAGGAGGGGCCATCTTTTGGGCTGGAGAGATGGCTTAGAGGTTAAGGCACTAGTTTGCAAAAATCTAAGGACCCAAGTTTGATTGCCCAGTACCCATGTAATGCCAGATGTACAAGGCGGTGCATGCATCTGGGGTTCATTTACACTGGCTGAAGGCCCTGGCGTGCCAATTCTGTCTCTTTCTATCTGCCTCTCACTCTCTCTCTAATAAATAAATAAGAATAAAGAAATAAAGGCATGCACCAACATGCCCAGCACTTGGAGGCAGAGGTTTTTAAAAAATGTTTGTGTTCGAGGCCACCCTGAGACTGAGTTAATTCCAGGTCAGCCTGGACCAGAGTGAGACCCTACCTCACAAAACCAAAAAAAAAAAAAAAAAAAAACATAAAGGCAGCCTGGCTTGCATGTTTGTGTGTATAATAGGTATATATAGATGTGTGTGCGCGCACACGCGTGTGTGCACATGTGTATAAGTGCAGGCACACATATGCTATGGCACATGTGTGGTGGTCAGAGGACAACCTCAGCCTCACCTTCCACCTTGTTTGAGACAGGGCCTCTTGTTCTCCACTGCATGCACCAGGGCTAGCTGGCTTGCAAGCTTCTACGATTCTTTGGTCTCCACTTCCAACCCCACCATAGGAGAACTGGGACTACAGACCCTTTTGCTACTGTGTCCAGCTTTATGTGACCTCTGAAGATTACCCATTCAGGTCATCATGCTTGCACAGCAACCAACTTCATCCACTGAGCAGCCCTCACATTCAGATCTTAATGCTTTTATGTGACTTTTGGTCTTTACTGCCATTACTAATTGCCTTTTTATTGTTTTTCTGAGACAGGGTCATGCTAAATGATTTGGCCTTGAACTCGGGATTCTCCTACTTCAGCCTCCAGAGTACAAGGATTGCAGGTGTATTCCACCATGTTAGGCCCATTGATTGCCTTCTGCTTTTCTCATTTGCTTTATTTTTTTATTACCACCTTAATTTTCTGTAGCGTCCCAACAGACTCTCTTCTATGTGGAATGGTTTTGTCTGATGTCATCCTCAGAGACCTCTTGCCTGGGGCCCTCTCACTTCCCACTCTAATGAAAACTGTCCTTCAGGGCTGGAGAGATGGCTTAGCAGTTAAGGCATTTGCCTGCGAAGCCAAAGGATCCTGGTTTGATTCTCCAGGACCCACGTAAGTCAGATGCACAAGGGGCACATGCAACTGGAGTTTGTTTGCAGTGGCTAGAGGCCATGACATGCCCATCCTCTCTTTGTCTGCCTCTCTTCTTTCTCTCTTTCTGCTTGCAAATAAATAAATTTTTTTAAAGCTGTCCTTCAGGCTGCTGAGCAATTCCCCTCTGGTTGCTTTTTCTTAATGACCTAAGTAGATTACCAACTAGCCGGCTGGGATCCTTTTGCTCTATCCAGATAGAAACCGTAATAGGCAAGAAGTCCTTGAGAGCTGGGCTCTGGCAGGTTTTCTTTCCCTGGGTAGATGGACAGCAGCAGGTGGCGCCCTCTACTGCTAGTCTTCCCGCAGGCCACCCCTATCAGGACCCTTAGCCCTACAAGCTTTACAGCTCTTGCTATACCTAGCAAGTTGGCATTCTTTTACCACTGGCCAATTTTACAGTGCTTGCCCCTGAAGACGCATGAAACAGCTCTCTGGAACTCTTCCCTGAGCAGGGTCTGTAGTTTCTCTCCCCTGTCTCCTTACAGTCTTTCATCGTTCTTCAGTCTTGGCTCTCTGTTCTTTCTCTGCCACCTCTGACCTCCTTCTAAGACCCGGCCTGCACTTGATCTGATCAAGAGCTTCTCATTTGGCCATCAAGCAGCCAGCTTCCTTATCATTAGCAGTAATGCTGATTTTAGCAGTTCTAATAGTGATTAACACTTGCCCAGTCTCAGGGGAGAGGTGAGTTTCTCTCCCCACCACTTCCTTCTCTGTCCCAGTAGGATTTGTTGTTTTCTGGAGCTTATATCTTCTTCCTTCATTGACTCCTTTGCTTTGCTGAGATGCATCTTCAAGTAACATCCTTAAAAGGGCTGAGTGGGAGTTAAACTCCCCTGGCTCTTATACCCTCAGACCTACTTCACCTATCTATAATATAAAGGCATTTGGCCAGATGATTGATCTCTAACACCTATTCCAAGATTATAAATCTGTCAATAGATTTTCATTTATACTATATAATTTCAAGGAAAAAGAAATAAAGTAGTTGCTGCTCTCAAGGAATTTGCAACCTATTTAGACAGACAGAAGATGAACTCTCAGAACAGTAGCAGAAAGTCAGTAACACAAATGCAGCACATGATAGGGCCTACCTGATCACAAGGTGGAGCCTTGGGATTAAAGTTAAGTCAGAGATGCTCCGGCTGCAAGTAAGACTTCTACAGTACCAGAGCACAGACAGTGAGCTGGGGCAGGCTCAGTGTTTGTTTAACATTCAAAATAGATGAACGCTCAACACCAGTCTTGGATAGTTAATGGCCAGTGGAAGCGCCCTCCCTCCCACTCTCCCTGTCATCTGAGTCATCAACATTTTTGTCTTACCAAATCACCACAGGTAATAATTTTTAAATATGGACATACAATGATACTCTCCATCATTATACAAATTTTCTGACCCTGTTGGGACATAGCAATTAACTTTCATTCCATGTATGAACAATGGTGTGTGTGTATCTACAAATGTTCTTGAGATATGTAAGAGCTAGCAACCATCTTTATCAGTAGCTTCTCTTAATAGGGCTGCCATTACCCATTTAAAAAAATTATTTTTCACCCTGGGCATAGAGCACTTTTCTCACATACACAGGACCCTAGCTTTAATCCCCAGCAACACACACACACACACACACACACACACACAAAGTTTTTCACTGTGGCAGTGAAAAGTGATCCTAAATCAAGTCTCCTTCCCATGCACTCCCCAAAAGAGGAGCACTGATTTTCTGGCATGAGTCTGAAATCCTGCTAGCCCTGTCGCGAGGATGGACAGCAGCCAGGGGACTTGAAGGATATGGTCTCCCCAAGGCAGGTCTTTCAGGTTGATGGACCTAAGATACCAGCATGGGGTGGGGGGTGAGCCTTCACTCAGGCCAGTGCCAGCTAACCTTCCTCCTGAAGACAAGGAGAGAACGTGTAGGGAAGTTTTCACAAAAAGAAAGGAAAGAAAAAAGGAAAAAAGAGAAAGAAAGAAAGTAAAAAGAAAAAGAAAGGAAAGAAAAAAGAAGGAGGAGGAGAAGGGCTCTTTGGGTGAGCGGTATGGGCAGTTTCTGGAGAGTGGAGTGAAATAAGGAGGATAAATGCAGGCTAGGGCCACTTGATGGATTTTTCTAGCAGGGCCTAACCTAATACCACTCCTCAGGAAAGCATTCTCTAATAACCTTCCCCTGGCCCCCAGGATGAATTAACTGCTTTTAAAACTGTCCCTGCTGTCCTCCCAGCACTTAGCAAATTCAAAGTTTCTATCAGCCTCCTGCACAGCCTCCATTGTCCTGGTTGATTGATTCATCATCACATTCCCAGTGCCTGACTGACATGTGGTGGATGCCATGTTGGCCCAATGAAGGAGGGAATGGATCAGAAGAAGCTGCATTGCATCAAAAGAACAGAACCAGCATGAATATTCGTTTGTCCCTAGAGTTTTAGGCAAGCCCTGGGGACTTGCTAAGTGAATCTGAGCCAAGCGGGAGGATTTCTAAGAGCTGGGGCTATTCAAATCATTCCCCAACCTGGGCAGGGGAAAAAGACAAAATGGGAAACAAATGCTTGCAAGGTTTGTGACCCCACCCCCTACCCCAGGACAGTGCTGAGGAGACGGGGGTGTGCAGAAACAGTTACCTCCACCGAGGGCAAAGCAGAGCCTGGTGGTGTTTGCTCGGGAAGTATCTTGAGACAAGAAGATTGTCTCAAGTTCATAGTCTATGCAGTGAACACCAGCCAGCTAGGACTACATGACAAGACACCATCTCAAAAAAAAAAAAAGAGGGGGGGAACAGGGCTGCAGAGATGGCTCAGCAGTTAAGGCGCTTGTCTGCAAAGCCTAAGGACCCATGTTTGACTCTCCAGATCCCACATAAGCCAGGCACACAAGGTGACGCAAGCATGCAAGGTGGTATGCACAAGGTGGCCCAACGTGTCTGGAGTTCAATTACAGTGGCTGGGGGCCCTGGTGAGCCAATTCTCTCTCTCATAAAAAATTACCAAAAAAAGGGGGGGGGAACAGACCCACCACTATCTCTGGAGAGCTTCCAGTGGAAAGCCCTGGGCTGTAACTGTCACATGTCACCTTTTCAGCAACCCTGACAGGCATGCCTGACTTACACATGAAAAACCCTAACTTACCAAAGGATCCCCCATTATGTGTGGACAGGAGACAGGGCCTGTGCAACCAGCAAACTGGTAGCAATCAAAGCATAATTCAAAAAAATTTTTCTAAAAGTTGATGTCTGTGCACCCATAGCTCATCCATTTTGATCTGTGTGGTTTGCTAACTTCCTCTTTATTTTCTCCTCATTTCTTGGAAAGTGTGTGTGTGTGTGTGTGTGTGTGTGTGTGTTTAAATAAAAATGCCACCGGAATTTGATCTTACTAAGGAACAGCGGAGGAGGAAAAGCTCCATGCCGGGTTAGGGGTTTAACCGTCAGCAAAGTGGATGCTGTCATTGCAGCAGGGCTGCGGGTAGAAAAGGCACTTAGTGGGAATGCACAGTGGGTGGACAGGTGGGCAGCTGCCATCTCCTGGGGCTTGTCTTCAACAAGTACGTTCTGCCCCCAGGAGCAACTTGGTGCAACTCTACCCACCTGGAACCCTTGCATTTGTTTCCTCGAAAGCCCATGACAGGATGTGCTCAGTGCTTTTATAAATCTTTATATATTTTTATATATCTGCTGGGTGTGGTGGCACACACCTTTAATCCCAGCACTGAGGAGGATGAGGTAGGAAGATCACTGTGAATTCAGGGCCAGCCTGAGACTACATAGTAAATTCCAGATCAGCCTGAGAGCCTACCTTGAAAAAACAAATATACATAGATGATAGATAGATAGATAGATAGATAGATAGATAGATAGATAGATAGATAGATGGATCTTTGCCTTGTGATCGTCACATCCTCCTGAGAAATAGACAGTCTCTCTTTGCTTAGCAGATGACGAAATGAATGCCAGCTTGTCTCCTGGCCGTGTCTAACGTGCAGAAAGCTGGTCTGATGATGGGGCAGGCTTCTGGAGGAATCTCTCAAGGGGACATCCAACTAGGGGCCTTAACTTTCTGCTCAGACAGAATTCCTGAGAAAAGAACAAGTCCAGAGTGGGTGTGGCCTCCACTATTACCCAGCAGAAATCCTTTTGGAGCCCAGAGCCCTAAGGCACGAGGCCATGAGAAAGGCCAGAGTGAACTGACGTCTGCTCTTGGGAACTTGGAGCTATACCGCTGGCTACTGGCTGACCGGGGACGACGGGCTCTCTGGAGAGGTGCCCGCTTCTCCAGCCCCACGCGTGCGCAGCGCGGGAGAGGAGAGCAGCCCTCGGTGAGCAAGATGACTTGGTGGCTAGCAGTCAAGTTGGAAGTGGGCGACCGACGTGCAGACCGAACTTGGGGGCTGGAGAAGGAAGGTCAAGGAACCGTCCCCTTCTCTCTCCACGTCTATTCATTCTTCCGCAATATTTTGGGACACGTGCAAGCAGCCAAAGCCTCACACAGACTTACAGGGGCCTCTCCGCTTTCTAACGGGCTCAACTCTGGCCACATGTTGTCCAAACCCACAAGCATGCAAACTAGTAAAATCACTGTCCGTCGTCGTCCACCCTCCCACATCCCTCCGGCGTCCCGCGGGGGTGCTGGCTGAAGGCGGGGCACTGGGGAAAGAGCAGTGGAGGAGACTGGTTAAACAGCTGTCGCCCCCACACTGTGCGCACCGGTACAAGGTGTCCTGAGCCCGGCGGTCGGTGCCCCTTCCCCCAACTCAGCCGGCATCTCAGCCTCCCTCGGGATCTCCGTCACCTCCCGGTGCCTGGAAAGGGGCAGGATTTCGGGCGCCTGGACCGGAGCCCAGCCTGAGCACCGGAGCTGTCGGGGTCCCCTCCTTGGGCTTCTTGACCCTGCCACCCTTGTTCTGCACGTCGGAGAGCCTTGAGCGGCAGTTCTCCTTCAGGGTCCCCGCGCCACCCGCTGCGGCCACCTGCTAGGGGACGGCGGCGCACCACCTGCGGCGCCACCCGAGGGTTTCGGAGCGCGCGCCCAGGTCCGGTGCGCCTTCTGCAGCTGGCCCAGGTCGCGGGGGTCTCGGGGATCGCTGAGCTGGGGGAGGGGGGATCATAGGGACCATCTTACCCAGTCCCGGCACGAAAGTGTTGAGGAAGAGGCAGATGACGGCCACCGGGAAGGGCATGTAGGGGATGGCGGCGCGTAGGGGGCCCTTCTTCTCGCGGACCTGCACGACCACCCCGCTGGACGCGGACGCCCCCCGGGGGTCTGCCGCCGCCACCGCCGCCGCCGCGGCCGCCGTCTCGGCGTCTTTGTGCGAAGGCTCCATGGCCGGGCGCGCTCGGCCGGAACCCCGGCGGCCGGAGTCCCGGCGGCCACCCAAAGCCCGGGGACAGGCGACGGCTCGGGGCTCCGGGCAAGGGTGGCCGGCGTGCTCCGGGTGCGGCGAGGCTGCCGGAGAAGCCCGCCTTCCCGCTGCACACCGCCAGCCCGGGGCGGGAGGGCAGCGCAACACTCGGTGACAGCGCTCCCTCGCCCCTCCCCTCCCCTCCCTCCGGCCCCCCTCCCCTCCCCGGCCCGCCCCGCCCCCCCCAGCCCATCACTCGGAAGCCACCA
Source organism: Orientallactaga sibirica (assembly GCA_036365145.1). Taxonomy (NCBI): domain Eukaryota; kingdom Metazoa; phylum Chordata; class Mammalia; order Rodentia; family Dipodidae; genus Orientallactaga; species Orientallactaga sibirica. The sequence goes on along the minus strand of JAEOAD010000035.1, from coordinate 9,622,682 downwards.
GGAATGGGGTGAAGAGGAGAGAAAGAGAGAGAGAGAGAGCTGGCTGTCCAGGTACCGGGAGAGGTGACACGTCTCGCCCTCCAGGCACAGGTGAACCCCCAAACTCGCGCAAGGTCGCTGAGAGCTGGCGTGGGCTCGGCCAGCCTGAGTGTCGCACGTGGAGTGTGCATTGAACTCGTGGGAGACCGGGACGAGGGACACGCGGCTCCCGACACCCCGGAAGCCACCAGCTTCCTGCCAGTTAAACCAATAAATAGGTTTCAAGTCACCGAGGAAAAGCAGTGAGTTTCAAGTCACGGACAGATTATGAGGGAGATGCAGCGCGCAGCCTTCCCAGCCCTGGGATGAGGCTCTGCAAAAGGATGCTCGCACGCGCGCGCACACACACATGCACACTCATACGCTCATGCCTTCATGTTCGCTCACACACGGGTGGGAAAAGCTGAAAGGAACGAGCCTGCTGGGGTGCAGTAGGCTCGTTCATCCTCTGAACGGTGCAGGGACCCCCAAGGCCTCTGGTGGGCGAGACGATTAAAGGAGCCCAGGTACAGCTGGAGAGATGACTTAGTGGTTAAAGCGCTTGCATGCAAAGCCAAAGGACCTAGGTTCGATTCCCCAGGACCCACCTAAGCCAGATGCACAAGATGGTGCATGCATCTGGAGTTCGTCTGCAGTAGCTGGAGGCCCTGGAGCACCCATTCCCTTTATTTCTCTCCTATCTTTCTTTCTCCCTCTCTCTCTCTCTCTCTCTCTCTTTCAAATAAATAAATAAAAATAAATATTTTTAAAAGGGAGCCGATGAAGCCACAGCGCCTCCTGGTGGTGACCGTGTGGCAGTGGGGATAAGCCAGAGGACCTGGCTGCATCTGAGCCAGCAGCAGGAGGCCCCACGTGGAACTCGTGGAACTCGGTTTTCTCAATAAGCCTGTCTTCACCTCTGCTCCTGGAGTAAGTGAATGAGTGAAAGTAATGTCTCAGCCAGGGTGTGGTGGAGCTTTCCTGTAATTCCAACACTCCAGAGGGTGGAAATAGAGGCAGGAGGCTCTCTGGTTTAAAACCAGTCTTACTATATTCATCATACATACATACATACATACATACATACATACATACATACATACATATTTTAATATTTTATTTAATTAATTTATTTTTATTTATGAAACAGAGACAGAGAGAGAATGGGCACGCCAGGGCCTCCAGCCACTGCAAAGCAACTCTGATGGCAGGTGGCACCTTGTGTATCTGGCCCTGGGGAATCAAACCTGGGTCCTTTGGCTTCACACAGAGACAGTGCCAGGTGTGGCAGCTATGCTGTGCTGACAGTGCTGTGACATGGCTTACGAAGCCAGCTCAGGAGGCAACATCAGAAAGTGATGTGTGGTGAGACAAACAATGACTAAAGCTGGCAGGGTTTTTTTTTTTTTTTAATTTTTTATTTATTTATTTGCCAGCAGAGACAGAGAGAGAAAGATAGAAGAGAGGCAGACAGAGAGAGAGAATGGGTACACCAGGGCCTCTAGCCATTGCAAATGAACTCCAGATGCATGTGCCCTTTGTGCATCTGGCTTACGTGGGTCCTGGAGAATCGAACCGGGATCCTTTGGCTTCGTAGGCAAACGCCTTAACCGCTAAGCCATTTCTCCAGCCCAGGTTTTTTTTTTTGAACAAACACCAGGCACCATCCTAAACACCAGAAATACTGTACCTCATTTAGTGCTTGCCTTAACTGTATGAAGTACTATGTGTTACCCCATTTGATAGATGGGGGAATTGAAGTACAGGAAGGTTAAGTAACTGCATAAAGTCACCCGTTGATGGAGTATAACTACAACTCCAGAATCCATGCCATAACTCATTTTATACAGAGACCCAGAAAATGACCCCAATGGGGTGAATATTCTTTCACGGTGTACTTGGACTCTTTTAGGGCTCATCAGTCATCAGTCCTGGAGAAAAGGAATCCAGGGAAGGAAATAGTTTACATGTGAGGTTGTCCTCTGACCTCCACATGTGCACCATAGCACACGTGTCCATATACACACGCAAATGCTCAAAATCGTTAAATTTGTTGTCATAAATTTCTTCCCACTACCTTCTTGTTACATTTTTAATGTCTGTCGAATCTGTAACAATGTCTCTGTCTTTCATTCCTGATGTTATTCATTTGTAGCTTTCCTTGGTCTTTCTTGCATCTGTCTCACATTGTGAATAGCTGACATCTGCAGGAGAGATTAAGATGCAAGCTTTCATGTGGGAAGAGGCCTCCAGATGAAAGTTAGACCATAAATAATAACCTTTGAAAACTTAAGGAAACAGGTTAAGCTGTTGACAACATCAACCAAATAATACATCTGGAGCAGGCATTGGGCCCTGAAGGTAAAATCTATTTCTGGGCTTTGTCCTATCACCAGCTGAATAAAGAGCACTAACTTGGGTTGGAGAAATGGCTTAGCAGTTAAGGAGTTTGCCTGCAAAGCCAAAGGATCCCAGTTCAATTCTCCAAGACCCACGCAAGCCAGATGCACAAGGGGGCTCACATGTCTGGAGTTTGTTTGCAGTGGCCAGAGGTCCTGGCAAGCCCATTCTCTCTCTCTCTCTCTCTCTCTCTCTCTCTCTCTGCCTCTTTCTCTCAAATAAATAAATAAATAAATAAATAAATATATTTTTTAAAAGAACACTAACTTAGGACCTCTTTTCACTTGGAAAAAAGTTGCTGAAGCCATGAACTACATCAGGAAGTCACATTCCAACTGGGATGGCTCTTTTTTGGCAAGGGCTGGTGGGAAAACAGACTTTATTTGAAGTTCTATGTCTTTGAACAAATTTCTTAACCTCTCTGAGCCTCAGTCTCCAAAACTGTAAACAATAGCTACTTCATTTGTGAGGATTCATACCATTGTAAGGCACTTGGTAAACCAATGGCAACGAAGTCAGAAACTTTTTCATGCCAAGTGGTGGACGACCAACTCAAATTCAGTTTATGGGGCAAGTACCATGCATGTGATGACCTTTTGAAAAATCAAACTGCCTAAGCTGAACTATAACCCCCAGAATCCCCTTCCTAATATGTTTCCATTTCTGGTGGGCTCCGGCACTAGAAATGAGAAGTATCAGAAGAGGAAGTATTCATTTTGTGTTATGTACATTGTGAGGGCTAATCCTGATTGTCACTATGATAGGATTAAGAAACTGATTAGTGGGCTGGAGAGATGCTCAGTGGTTAAGGCACTTGCCTGCAAAGGCTAAGGACCCAGGTTTGATTCCCCAGTACCCATGTAAGCCAGATGCACCAGGTGGCACATGAGTCTGGAGTTCGTGGCTAGAGACCCTGGCACACCCATTCTCTCTCTCTCTGTGTGTGTGTGTCTCTCTCTCTGTCTCTTTCTCTTTCTTAAATAAATAAATGAAATATTTAAAAATAAAATTATTACTTTTAGTGATTAGTGAAGCATCCCCTAGGAGTGTCTAGAAGGACTTTTCCAGAAAGGATTAGATCACCAGGGCTCAAACCTAGTGAATGGATTAATCCTTTAATGGATTATAAAATATGACATGACTGGGAGGTGGTGAAAGACAGGAAGTGGAGCCCAGTTGGAGGAAGTAGTTCATAGCAAACATGTCCGTGGAGCTGCAGCTGACTCTGCCCTCTTCCTGTCTCCCCCTCTCTGTGCTTCTTGCCATCAAGTGAAGACCCTTCTCCACCTCAGGTTCCCACCACCACGCTCTTCTGTCCAAGCACATGAAGCCAAGTGACCACAGACCGAGCCTTCTGGACATGCGAGCCAAAGTAAAATCTTCTCCCTTTGTTCAGTTCAAAGATTTGGTCACAACAATGCGGAAGCCTGAGACACACGTACTTTCCCTAGGGGATTTAGTCACTGCTACTTCAGGTACTGTGGTGAGGGAATTCTGAAGATGTCATTTAAGGTCCCCAAATGAGGTCGCTTAAGTTAATCAACAGGAAATTGTCCTTGATGAGTCTGACTAAATCTCTCTAAAAGCAGGCTTAGGCAAGGAGGTCCCGGTAGCCTCCAAAACATTAAAGGCTATTGCCAAAGCCCTTGGTTGTCCCTGAGAAACAGATGGTAAGACCCTATTGCTGAACACATCTCTTGCCTGAGAGGCAAGGTCACTGAGAAAGCAAGCTGGTGCTGAGCAGAAAACCTTCTCCCTGTAGACCAGCCAACTGAAAGCTGGAAAAAAGCTGCAGTGCATGCAGCGTATGGGAGACAGAAGTCATCAGCAGTGAAAACACTGGACACTGAATATTCAAGTTTGGCCAGACAGGCCCAATGACTGAACGGGTGCAATAATGGCATGTCTGCTCTTGGGGTAACCAACTGCTCCATAATTGGACTGAAGGCCCTCTCTATGGGAGGGAATACATACCTGGTACTGAAAAACCTAAGCAAAAGTCTATGGCAGGGGAGGTCATAAGCCTTAGGGGTATAAAGCCTGCTCATGTCTGACTAAATGTATATATTATTCCCACCACACTTACACTTAATGTTCATATTCACATATTAACACTACTCTCACTTCTGGTTAGAGGAGCTTCTCTTTTCAGATGGCGATGACCACTGGGATGACCCAAAAGGCAACATAGTGCTGAGAAGAAGGGATGGAGAAGTGCCCAGCACTGAAACACTTCTGTCACACCCTCCAAGGCTCAGGGACCATTGCAGAAGAGGGGGCAGATAGAATGAAAGAGCCAAAGGAAGGGTATGACTCCTTACAATGCAACTGCCCAGACAGAAATTGGCCTCAATATCCATGACCTTGCAGTGCCTAGCAATACCTTTGCAAGACCCTCAAAATAGAAGAAAAACATGATGACATCAAATTAAAAGAGAGACTAATGGAGAGAGGGAGGGGATACGATGGAGATTGGAGTTCTAAAGGGGAATGAGGGGAGGGGAGGGAAATATCATGTGTTTTTTGTATGTAAGTATAGAAGTTGTCAATAAAATAAAAAATGACATATGACAAAAGGGGCAAAATAAAGTATACATCTGGTTGTATTCTAAAAATAAAAATAAAAATAAAAGCAGGCTTAGGGCTGGAGAGATGGCTTAGTGGTTAGAACATTTGCCTGCAAAACCTAAGGATCCAGGTTCGGTTCTCCAGGTCCTGCTTATGCCAGATGCACATGGTGGCGCAAGCATCTAGAGTTTGTTTGCAGTGGCTGGGGGCCCTGGAGCACCCATTCTCTCTCTTTCTTTTTCTCTATCTTTCTCTGTCTCGAATAAATAATTTTTTTGTTTTGTTTTTTTTTGAGGTAGGGTTTCACTCTAGCCCAGGCTGACCTGGAATTTACTATGTAGTCTCAGAATGGCCTTGAACTCACGGCCATCCTCCTACTTCTGCCTCCCAAGTGCTGGGATTAAAGGTGGGCACTACCATGCCCAGCAAAAGTATTTTTTAAAGCAGGCTTAGAGCTAGAGGCAATGAATGTAATCTCAGGTTGAAGCCGGAGAGTCACAAGTTTGAAGCCAGCCTGGGAATGTAGCCAGAATCAGAAAAAGAAGAAAGAGGAAGAAAAGAGAGAGAGAGAGAAAGGAGGGAAGGAAGGGAAAAGGAAAGGGAGGAAGAGAAGGAGGGAGGGAAGAAAAGAAGGAGAGAAGGAAGGGAAGGGAAGGGAAGGGAAGGGAAGGGAGGAGGGAGGGATGGAAGGAAGGAAGGAAGGAAGGAAGGAAGGAAGGAAGGAAGGAAGAAAAGGAGTGGAGGGAGGGAAGAAAAGAAGGAAGGAAAGAAGAAGGGGAAGTGAAGGGAGGGAGGGAAAGGAGAGAAGGAAGGAAAAATGGAGGGAGGGAGGAAGGAAGGGGGAGGAAGGGAGGGAGAAAAAGGAGGGGAAGGAAGGAAGGAAAGGGAAGGGAAGGGAAGAGAAACGAAGAGAAGGGCAGAAGGGGGAGGGAGGGAGGGAGGGAAGAGCAAGCTTGAGCGAGGTTCCCAGCACCTCCTGGATCATGGTTGTCCTCAGCCTGCATCTTTTTTCCTGATTGCAACCTATGAACATCAGCAGGGTTCCGGCCTCTGCTGAACATCCCTTGCTGATTCTCTGCCCTATAGACTTGCTGAGCCGACCCTTACAATATGTGAACACCTTGAAAAGGAAATCTATTTTTAAAAACTAAAATTATTGACAACTTCCGTAAATATAAACAATATCTCGTGATCCATGATCCTTTTTTCCCCTCCTGACACCCTCCAGTGAATCCCTTCTTTCCAGCTAGTCCTCTCTTCTAATGTGATGCCGTCATTTTTTTTCCTTCTGTTACGCAGGCCTTGGGTAAATAGCATCAACCTCCATGAGGCCATGAATACCAAGGCCACTCCCTGTCTGAGTGACAGCATTGTAAACTGTCCTCCCCTTCCTTTAGCTCTTACATGCTTTCCGCCACCTCTTCCACAAGGGTACCTGAGCCATGGAGGGTGTGATAGAGATGTTTCACTTGGTGCTAAACACTCCACTATCACTTCTTCTCAGCAATATGGTAACTTTTGAGTCACCCCAGTGATCACCACCATCTGAAAAGAGAAGCTTCTCTAACCAAAAGTGAGAGTAGCACTAATATAAGGGCATAAACAGCAGTGCTCAGAGTTCAGTTTGGTGGGCATGATATATGCATTTAGCCAAACAGTAGTTCCCCTCTCAGGGCTTATGACCACCCTAGCCATAGGCTTTTGACTAGGTTTTCAGTACCAGGCATGTTTTCCCTCCTGTGGAGCGGGCCTCCAGTCCAGTTGGTCCCTCCCATAACAGACATGCCATTATTGCACCAGTTGGCATATTTGGCCTGGCTGGCCAGCTCTAAGGCTTACAGGGTCCACTGCTGTTTAACCCCATTGATGACTTCTCTCTCCCAAAAGGTTGCGTATTGCATAGCTCCTGCCAGCATTCTGACTGCTGGTCAACAGGGAGGAGGTTTCCAGCCCAATTCTGGCTTGATTTCTCAGTGCCCTGCAGCCCAAGCATGTGGAGTCTTCATCAACAGAGTCTTACCATCTACTTCTGGTGGGCAACCAAGAGCCTTGGCAATGGACTGTAATATTTTGGGGGCATCAGGAGCCTCCCTGGCCAACAACTTACTGCAAGGTATCTCACCCCTGGCACTGAAATTTTTCTAATAACAATCTATGGCTGCTGGGTGTGCCATTGTCCATGTCCATTGCATAATTCTGCCCATTGTCTACCTCAGTGTCTATCCATTTGTACCCCTCCATCCTGAAGTCCTGTGTACACCTTTGGTGGGTGGCCTGCCCTTCCATGTAGTGAGAAGAGAATCTCTGGACACCGCAGAACTGTGTCCTTCCCAGCACACCCAGCAGGAGATTTCTTCCTTGCCCACAAGGAAGCCAAAAAAAGCTTCATCTTTGATAATAGACCCACCTCTTGGTTTGGGTTGCCATGACAATGATTTCTAGGGTGCTACGATATGTGGTCTGATTTGTAGTGGGTGGGATTTTGAGATTGACACTCCCCCCAAACACCTAGAGGAATACATAAAAGCACTCCCAAAGAAATAGGTGGTACAGGAACCAGATAAGGGTCTGAGATGCATGTTATAGACAGATATAGTTTAAAAATCTGTCAGCGTGGCCTGGGTTCAATTCCCCAGGACCCATGAAGGCCAGATGTACAAAGTAGTACATGCATCTAGAGTTTGTTTGCAGTGGCAGGAGGCCCTGGTGTACTCATTCATATTCTCTCTCTCTCTCAAATAAATAAATACATTTTTTAAAGGGCCAGAGAGATGGTTCAGTGGTTAATGTACTGCCTCTTTCTGTCTGTCTCTCTCAAATAAATAAATAAATAAAAATATTTTAAAAAGTAAAAAATAGGGCCTGGAGAGATGGCTTAGCAGTTAAGGCAATTGCCTGTGAAGCCTAAGAACCCATGTGCAACTCCCCAGATCCTCCATAAGCCAGACACACAATGTGACACATGAGCAAGATTGTACATATGCACAAGGTGGCTCATTAATCTGGAGCTTGATTGCAGTGGTTGGGGGCCCTGACATGCTAACCCTTTCTCTTTCACTCTCTCATAATAAAAATAAATAAATAATAAATAAAATAAAATAAAATCTGTCCGTGGATTTCCTAGTAACCAGCCCCATTTGTCACTGTCCTTGAACCACATGAACCACCTGGGGAACTTCACTCTACACACTGACTCCCAGGGTCCCATCTTCCAAGTGCTCTTCTAAGATGCAGCTGGCTCATGGGAGACATGATTACAGACATCTCCAGCTTGGCTTCTGCTCACACCTCCATCAAACCGCGAGAACGGTCAGAACAAATTCTCCATTATCCACTCACTGGACAGTGGTTTCCACCCCCGCATGCCAGCAGCAGGGAACTGGTTTATACATTCCGATGGTATTATTATCACAGATCTTTGAATATACTCAGTGCTGTCCTGCTCTTTTCCTCTGTCTGGAGCTTCCCCACCCCCCACCTCCTCCTAAGGTGACATCTGCTGTCCATAGTCGTCCCTGACATAATGATGTCATGCTTGCAAAGGACTAGGAGGAGGGACACAAAACACTTCTGAAGCCAAGCTCAGCAAGAGACACGCATCTTCGCATCTCCCCAGGCTGAAGCCAGGGTGCTGTCCTGGACTTGGGGTGGGGAGGGGTGCTTCTGTTTTGGGGAAAAGGAACTCCTCATTGTGGATTTTTTAAATTTAAATTTAGAGGCTGGAGAGATGGCACAGAAGTTAAGGAGCTTGCCTGAAAAACCTAATGACCCGGATTCAATTCTCCAGTACCCACATGAAGCCAGATGCACAAAGTGGGGCATGCATCTGGAGTTTGTCTGCAGTGACTGGAGACCCTGCTGCATCCATTCTCTCTCTCTTTCTCTCTCTCCTTGCAAATAAATATATTTTTTTAAGTTAAATAGGGCCATCAACCTGTGGTTAGAGGAACAATCAACCAGGCAATCTAATTTGGATGTCAGCTGTTGACAGAAGTCTTTCGTAAACCCAAATGTGCACGAGTCAGAGGGAGCGGCGAAGGGCGGCTGAAGCCATCCATCCTGTGGGAAGATGAGCTTGGAAAAGCACCAATCAATGGGAGAAGAGGGTCCTCGGACCTCGCTGCAGTTTTGATCTTAAATGTTGCCCCCAGGAGTCTCAAGGTTGGAGCTATTGGGAGGCGGTGGAGCCTTTGAGAGGTAGAGACTGGGGAGGACTTTAGACCACTGGAAGTGGTGGTTCGAATGTAAATGGCCCCTTAGCCTCAGGGGTTTGTGTTTGAGCTGCTCTTCCTCCCCACCTGTGCGGGCTTTGGGAGGTGGAGCTCTGCTGGAGGAAGTGTGTCACCAGGGATGGAGCTTGGGGCTGTGTGTTTAGAGCCAGCTCACACTTGTTGTTCTCTCTGTGCTATGATATGTGATATGATGAAGTGAGCCAGCCTCCTCTGCTGTGAGGAAGCTTTCCCTCGAAACCGTAAGCCTCAAACAAACCCTTTCCTCCCATAAGCCGCTTGTGGTCAGGTGTTTTGTCCCAGCAGCAAGAAGGTAACTACAACATTGGGGATTGTCCCCTTGAGAGAGATTATAGGACCTTGGCCCCCTCCTCTGTTTATGCTTCTAGGCCAGGAGGTAAGCAGTTTTGTCTTACCACTCCCTTCCATCGCTGCCATCCAGCATCCCCTCAGAAACCTAAAAACCATGGGTCCACCTGACCATGGTTGAATCCTGTAAACAGTGAGCCAAAAAGATCTCTCTCCCTCTCTCTCTCTTTCTCTCTCTCTCTCTCTTTTTTTCGAGGTAGGGTCTCACTCTAGCACAGGCTGACCTGGAATTCACTATGTAGTCTCAGGGTGGTCTCGAACTCACAGCGATCCTCCTACCTCTGCCTCCCGAGTACTGGGATTAAAGGCGTGTGCCACCACACCTGGCTCAAGATCTTCTCACTTGATAACTTGATTATCTCACGTATTTGTTCACAGTGATGGAAAGCTGACCACCACACTCTCGGCATAACCACCAGGATCACTGTGAGACAGTGCTGTGCCCTGCTTCCTCCAGTCTCTGAGGATCAAGTGAACAACCTTTGCCACACTCAACATGGGGTCTGTGAGCTAAGAAAAACAGTTGAACTCTCACAAGCTGGCGAAAAGATAGTATTTCTTTGAAAAGACCTATGACAGACAGGACTGGTAAGGGCTGCTATTTCATGCATACAGTTTCACATGGGCCTGCAGTTGGCAAGGCTGTTAACCACATGTGGCTAAAGTTAAAATTAAAATAATTCAGTTGAATAAGACTTAAAACTCATTCTTTGGCCATACTAACCACATTTCAGCTGCTTAGTGGCCACCTGTGGCTAGTGGTGACCATATTAGGCAGAATCATCATTTCAGAAAGTTTGGCTGGACAATTCTTTTTTTTTTTTATTGACAACTTCCATAATTATAAGCAATAAACCATGGCAATGCCCTCCCCTCCCCTCGACTTTCCCCTTTGCAATTCCACTCCCCATCATACCCCTCCCCCCTCTCAGTCTCTCTTTTATTTTGATGTCATCATCTTTTCCTCCTATTATACTGGTCTTGTGTAGGTCCTGCCAAGCAGTACAAGGTCATAAATATCCAGGCCATTTTGTGTCTGAAAGAGTACACTGTAAAGAGTCCTACCCTTCCTTTGGCTCTTACATTCTTTCTGCCACCTCTTCTGCAATGGACCCTGAGCCTTGGAAGGTGTGATAGAGAGGTCTCAGTGCTGAGTAAGCATTCCTCTGTCACTTCTCACGGTGCCTTCTGAGTCATCCCAGTCATCACCACCAGCTGAAAAGAGAAGCTTCTCTAACCAAAAGTGTGAATTAGCTGGACAATTCTTAATAGAATTTTGGTTGAGTTGCACAGTAAAAAAGCTGTGACATCAGCCGGGCGTGGTGGCGCACGCCTTTAATCCCAGCACTTGGGAGGCAGAGGTAGGAGGATCTCCATGAGTTTGAGGCTACCCTGAGACTACATAGTTAATTCCAGGTCAGCCTGGACCAGAGTGAGACCCTACCTCGAAAAACCAAAAAAAAAAAAAAAAAAAAAAAAAGCTGTGACATCAAACAAACTTACCCAAAACATTGGTTACTTTATTTTCCTCTCTCATAAAATTAGGTCCGTAAAGTAGCATAAACCCTCCAAGTCCTTCATGCAACATGCTTCTAAGGTATCCGGAGAGTCTTTAGGTCCTGGGGCCCCTCGCCATCTTGTGCTCTGACATGCCTAGGATGTCTGCTTGTCGCCATGGTTCCAGATGGCACAGTAGCCAGTGAGGAGGAGGAAGAGAGAGCTTGTGCCTTCCTCAAAGGAACCAGGCTCAACGGAGGATTTCTTCCTGCCTGGCTCCCTTTCACTCATATCCGTTGCTGGCTGGAATAGCTTGCTAACTTCAGAGGAGTCTGGGAAACATTGTGCTGCTCTAGAAAACAAAGTGTGTTAATACGGACAGAAGGGAATGGCTGTTGAGGACATTCTGCCGACCCTTCCACCGTGGTTCTGTGCAGTACTTGAGCCCTCTCTTCCTTGCATTGCCCCCTCTGTTTTCCCTCTGGTATTCTATTTCCTCATTTCCTTTAATCTCACTGGCCTCCCTCCAAGTATGCGTGTCTGTAACTTTCTGTTCCTGTAGCAAAATCCTGGAGATAAGTTAATTAAAAGGAGGAAAGGTTTTTGTTCCGCCCCTGCCCCTCCCTCCCCCCACAGTTTCAGCCTGTGGTCATCTGGGCTGCAGTGGCACATCACAGCACGGGTGTGTGGCGGAGGACGTGTGTTCATCTTGTGGAGACCAGGAAGCAAAAAGAAAGAGGAGAGGGGTCAGGGTTCGAATACTCCCAAGGCATACCCCCCAATGACCTAACTTCCTCCCACTAGGCTCCACCTCCTAAAGATTCCAATACTTCCCAGTAGCGCCACAGGCTAAAGACCAAGCCTTCAACATACGGGTCTTTGGGGAACGCTTAAGATCTGAACAACAGTAGAAACTATGCTCATGTCTCTCATACAGATGACTTTATCTTTACAGCCACGTAGGTATTAACTATGCCCACGTGACAAATGAAGACGCAGCAGCCCTGCAAAGCTAAATAACGATTCTTGTGTAGTTCCTGAGACAGAGTGACATGTGCTCCTTTAGTATCCAAAGAGTGAGCCCAGAAGCTCTTATCCCAGTGTCACTCAGCTCCATTTGCTTATTTCTCTCTGCATGTCCCAGGCCTCTTTCTCCTTCTCCTTAGAATCTCTCCTCGGGGCCTCCTTGCCTAACCATTTCTCCCCTAGCTTTTAGCGTTTGTTCTTCTTTTCCTTCTCCTAATGCAATAGACCAGCTTCACTCAGCCAATTACTCCATGGCCAGCTTGCCTTGTAATAAATCTGTTAATTTCTAATCAATCTACAAATCATCTCCCTCGGTTAAACTTGGTGGTGATTAAATCTGAGATTCTCTGTAATTACCATTGAAGTCCTGAACAATCAATCAATTTAACTGGTAGAAGAAGAAGAAGAAAACAGGGTTCATCTGACCAGGCCCTGAACATAGACACATGGCTCCCTGTTGTTCCTAAATCCCTGAGGCTAAGGGTCAAGATCCCAAAAACCTCAGGGGAAAGGGGTCTCCAAGGTGGGCAAGAAGCCTGCTGAGTTCAAACCTGGCCTCTTATGGCAACCCTGCTTCCTGCAGATCTTGCATAATCAAACTTCTTTCTATTCCCCAAGGTCTTTTCTCCCCCTCCCCTCCACCTGCTACACTTAGGCATAAACTGGGGCAGGGCTTCCTGAGGGATGTCAGTCTCCTAACAGTCTAGAAATTCCCTGTGACGTGGGCTCTTTCTAACAGGAGCAGAAAGGGACTGCAAGCAGCAGTTGTCCAACAGGAGCACTGAGGGGAGGGGTTGCTGGGAAGCACAGATGGTGTCTACAGCCTGAAACTGAAGGTCAGGCGCACCGGAACTCCAAGGAAGCCTGGTGGAGACGGGGACGCTGACCATCCTTCCCCCACTCCTCTGAGTACCCTTTCGTTACTGCATCCCCCCAAGCTCCACCTCCGCTTGCCCGAGACAGACTCTGGCAGCCCCAGGCACTCATCAGTGTGGACTAAATTCACCCACTCGTCTAGGGACCAAATCAATTCCAGTGCTTCCATGTGCAACTTTATTAAACCGTCCCTGACACCCCCTAACTCACTGATAGCTTTTCAGGGGCAGAAGGAGTCTCACAACTTATGACTTGTTCCAGGATGGGAAAATCCAGAAGGAACCCAAAGAGAAGCAGGAGAGAAAGAAAAAAGGAGAAAAGTAGGTTGGAGGAAAGAAGGAGAAAGAGACACAGGGAGAGCTTAACTTTGACCTTAAAGGTCAGCTTTTTAAAAATATCTATTTATTTATTTATTTATTTATTTATTTATTTATTTAGAAAAGAGAGTTGGGCTGGAGAGGTGGCTTAGTGGTTAAGGCGCATGCCTGCAAAGCCTAAGGACCCAGGTTCGATTCTCCAGGTCCCATGTAAGCCAGATGCACATAGCGGTGCATGTGTCTGGAGTTCAATTGCAGTGACTAGAGGCCCTGGTGTACCCATTCTTCCCCCCGCCCCATCTCTGTCTCTAATAACTAAATAAAATAAAAATTTTTTAAATAGAAAGAGAGTTAAGGGCTGGAGTCTTAGCAGTTAAGGCATTTGCCTGCAAAGCCAAAGGACCCCTGTTTGATTCTCCAGGACCCACATAAGTCAGATGCACAAGGGGGCGCATGTGTCTGGAGTTCATTTGCAGTGGCTGGAGGCCTTGGTATGACCATTCTCTCTCTCTCTCTCCCTCTCTCTCTCAAATAAATAAATAAAAATATATTAAGGAAAGAAAAGAAAGAGAGTTAAACAAAGACACACAGAGAAAATGGGCATGCCAGGGCCTCATGCCACTGCACACAAACTCTAGATGCATGCACCACTTTGTGCATCTGGCTTTGTGTGGGTACTGGGGTATCGAACCAGGCCACCAGGCTTTGCAAACAAGTGCCTTTAACCTCTGAGCCATCTTTCCAGCCCTTTGAAGGTCTTCTTTACCAGGCCCCAAAGGTGGTATGTTAGCTTTCTGTGACTATAACAAAACACCTGAACTTATAAAGAGGGAGGAGTTACTTGGGTTCACAGTTTTGAAGGTTCTGGTCCAAGACTGGTTGGCCACGTTGCGTCCCATCCTGGTGGTAGTGTGCAGTGGTGCATCATGGGCAGGAAGCTAAAGAGATCAGAAAGGGGATGGAAAGGGAGTGGAGTCCTACAGTCCCCTTAGAGGACTTACTTAGAGGCCCCATGATGATCTATGGACCTCCCCACACACACCGCTAACCCTCTCCTCTTAAAGATTACATCACTTCTCAATAGTGCCAAACTGGGGACCAAGCCTTTAGCACATGAGCCTTTGGGGGACACGCTATATCCCAACTACAGCAAGTAGATAGTGTGCCTACTCACCATCTGGCATTTAACTACAAAAACAATGTTCTGAGAACAAAGTAAAGTGACAACCAAGGCGATGGGATGTGTCAGTCGTGGGTACCCCAAGTCATTGAGGATGTGGGGCAGAGGCCAGTGCTTCTCAGTGACCCGTCTTCAAGTCTGTCCCCACAGCCCTACTGGGAGACCAGGCCCTTTGAACCCCCCCAAACCAGGAACCCCAAGGTGCCTGGCTCCACACTCCCCCCCACACACACACACAGCTCCTCTCCCACCTCACGAGGCAGTACACTGGCCCCAGCTGCTTTGGCACAGGTTGCTGGTCTCCAACTTCCTGTGATGACACATGGGGACATGAAGCTCTGTTATTCTGGCAGGCACCACAAACTGGTCTCTCTTCAGCATCTAGTTCCTGGCGTAGGTTGGTTTGTTTCTCTCTTAACCACCCGGCACGTATGTCAGTACCTCTGAGGCTGGGGGCCTGGGGGCGGGGGAGGGTAGCTGTGCTTGCAAACGGGAGCCAGAAGGCCCAGGGGCAGCTCTTTGTGCCCTTGTCCACAGCATCCTTCACACTCCCCAAGATCATGTGGGACAACCTCGGGTGCCCTGACCGCTTGCTGTGCCCTGGAGATACGCTGGGTACACGAGACTCAATACCGAGGGCAGGATCTGCTTGGTATATTATCACATGGGCCTAGAGTCTGACATTTCAGGGGGGGGTACAAACCTACTTCCACCTTTCACACCTTATGACCCTAGGCCCAAAGCTTAGACTCTCAGAGACTCACTTTCTAAAGTGAGGGGAGCAGTAATAGCAGTGACCCCCCTGAAGCTGATGGAGGGCTGCAAAGAATGCTGGGCACAGTGGCACCTAGAAAGTGCCCAGCTAGTGGTAACTGTTACCATAATGGTCATGACTAACTCTTTTTAGAGGAGATGGGGTACCAGGCACCCGCAACATAGAAACGCAAGAGATTTGTCAGGGCCAGTCATTCCTCTAGGGGGACACAAGGAGGGTGGTATGACCCAAGACCCTCTAAGAGATGGTTCTCTGGGCAAAGTGTCGATCATCTAAGCAGAGCAATTAAAAGTGGCCTTTTTGGGATTCAAATACGCCATTTCTCCCACTTGATTAGTTTTGGATATCTGAACAGTCCACCACTGGTCACTTCTTTGGGACAGGGCAGAGGCCCCAGATAGTAATAATGTACTAGGCCTTCTGGGGAAGTCACTTCTTGCTTGGCAACTGGGAGGAAATTGTTCTGGGTAAGATGGAAAACCGAGTCGCAGATTATCACAGGGACACGAGTCAGAAGGAGGTGAGTGGAAAGTCATGGGTGGTCAATAAGGGAAGAGGTTAGGTGCCTGGGATATTAGCATAAAGGAGTGGAAGATAAACCTCAGGGTGGTCCCCCAGGACTCTGACCTCCTGCCATCACCCCCCATCTTACCCTCCCCCAAGCCTGGGATCAGGTGACTGTGACTTGTGGAATATGGCAGAGGAAATGTCAGAGGCCCCAAATGGGTTCACTTGAGTCCATCTAAAAGAAGATTGTTGGGCTGGAGAGATGGCTTAGCAGTTAAGGCACTTGCCTATGAAGACTAAGGACCCAGGTTCGATTCCCCAGGACCCATGTAAGCCAGATGCACAAGGTGGTGCATGTATCTGGAGTTTATTTGCAGAGGCTATAGGCCGTGGCGTGCCCATTCTCTCCCCCTCTCATAAATAAATAAATAGAGCAAAAATTAAAAGGAGCTTGTTGGGCTGGAGAAATGGCTCCATGGTTAAAAGCACTTTACTTGCAAAGCCTGACAGGCTGGGTTTGGGTCCCCAGTGCCCACATACAGCCAAATACATAAAAGTAGACTGTCCTGGATGGCCTGTCTCAATCAGATGGGACATTTGACATTCCTGAGGTAGGGACTATCTGACATACACCCAGAGACCCCATGACAGGGAGCTGGTGGCCTCAGACCTGGGTGCACCCTCTAGTCAAGGCTAGCAAAAGCCAGGGTGCCCCAGTTGTAAGGACATGAATTCTGTCACAGCCAAGGAAGACTTAGAAGTGGCTTCTTCCAGGCTGGAGAGGTGGCTCAGCAGTTAAGGCATTGCCTGCAAAGCCTAATGACCTGGGTTCGGTTCCCCAGTGTCTATGTGGAGCCAGATGCACAAAGTGGTGCATGTATCTGGAGTTTGTTTGCATGCTCATTCTCTCTGTCTCTCTCCACTTGCAAAGAAAGAAAGAAAGAAATTTAAATTTTTTAAAGGGAGAAGTAACTTCTTCCCAGAAAGCAGTCGCCATTACAAGATGGCGCTGGCTCCTCCATATTAGACAGTGCCTTGGCGCCAACCGTGTCTAAGGTATGCGCATGCGCTTGACGCAACCTGTCCCAAGCCTATCCCGTGGCACCTGGTGATGGCAAGCTGGTCGCAACCAATCAGTAAACGCCTTGTAGCAGTACACTCTATAAAAGCAGCTGCAGATTTGGGCCCCGGCCCTCCGCCATCAGCTCATCTGTTAACCAAGTGCTCTCCAATAAAAGTGTGACACAAGAAGGATCTTCGTTTGTGGCTGTTTCTTTCCTGCTGGTTGGGAAGGGTCGCTACAAAGTGGTGCCGAAACCCCGGGACGCCGGACCTTTCAAAGACACCCGGCGGAGGGCCGAAGAGGATTCAGAACTTGACACACGGAGAGGTAGACGTCGGTAAGTCATCCCCGGCTTTGTTCTATACTAGCGGGGACTCACATGCTAGGCCTAGGAAGAAACAAAAGGGAAAAATAGGATCCAGTCAAAAAAGAGACAAAAAAAGGAAAAAGTCTAAAGGAAAAACTTGAGGAGATAGGCGAGGCTCATTCATGCCCGCCCCCTCGGAAGGGGCAGAGAGGCCCCGGAGGAGCGTATCCTCCATTAGAGGAGACTTTAAACGCTTTGCCTCCTCATTTAAATAAAGACTCCGTCCCAAACTTCAACATCTCTTGTTCTTTTCTCTTTCCTCTCATTTTTGGGTTTCCGACAGACTGCTTCTGCGGTGCCGCCATTTTTGTCCTGCCCCCTCATTTAAGTGGGGGCGCCATCTTAAAAGCACCACGTGGGCAAACCTAAAAAAGAAACTCACCACGTGGGTAGACCTAAAAAGATGCTTATGTTGTACTCATATATATTACTATTAAACAAAAAAAACCTCCATGGCGCTTGGGACAAAACTTTTGTTTTAGCCACATGGATTAATTCAGTCCTCCTTGCCTTAATTGCCAACCTTAAAGGCTTTTCCAGGAAAAAGTTCATTTTTGCCCTTAAAAACTCTCCTTTCTCCCAAGGCCGCCACCCAAGCCGCCACCAGCAGCTATCTTTTCAGCTCTTTTCAGCCCCTAACTACTGCCTAAGGCAAATGTGCTCAAAGCCCTGGTGAAGGACAGCTCCTCCATGTAGCTTTCTGTGAATGTAAACTGTGATCAAATACAAACCGAGGTTAACTTTCTCACTGGCGTGGAGCACAAGTCACTGGTCCACAAAGGCTCCACCGACATTCCTGCGGGGAGCGGGCAAATGGGACATCCTGGGACAACCCAGCCCGGCCCGAGCACTGCCCCGAGCCTCACTGGCTGCGCCGCCCCGCACCTCCAGGCGCATTTTTGGTCACTTTTGTCAACTTGCTTTAAAAATATCTTAGGAACAGGCGGGCGGTCCGCCATGAGGCCATGAGGCGAGCCGCTGCCGTCTCCACCCCTTTGCCTCTAGACGCCCCCTCTATGCTCTTAACAGGGTGTCCTGGGGGCCCAAAGTATTTACTTTTAAAAATTAAAAAAACAGCTGGAGACATTCATATTGCCCTGCTAGAGGTAAAAAAAAAAAAACCTGTTTTTCAAGTCTATATGGCTATATCCTACACACCATTGTCCCACCCTTCGCTGCCTTCCCATTAACATAAAGATAAAAATGCCTTAATTGTTAAACACTTGCCTGTAGAGCCTAAGGACCCTGATTCGAGGCTCAATTCTCCAGTACCCATGTAAACAGTGGCTGGAGGCAGATAATGAAAGTAGTTCAGAATCTAAATCACAACAGGAGGAGGAGATATTTAAAAAAAAAAAAAAAAAAAAAAAAAGTTCAACCAGAGGTGATCCGCAGGGGCGGGGCTGGCAGGCACATTTGTTGCAACCCATGCGCCCTCTGCTGGGGATGAATAAAGTTCTGTATACATAGATCACAAAAAGGTCAAAATGAGGTAGGGCCGGGCGCGGTGGCACGTGCCTGTAGTCCCAGCTACTCGGGAGGCTGAGACAGGAGGATCGCTGTGAGTTCAAACCCACCCTGAGACTAAATAGTGAATTCCAGGTCAGCCTGGGCTAATGCGAGACCCTACCTTGAAACTTTTTGTTGTTGTTTTGTTTTGTTTTTAGAGGTGGGGTGTCACTTTAGCCCAGGCTAACCTGAATTCACTGTGTCTTCCAGACTGGCCTCAAACTCACAGTGATCTTTCTGCCTCAGGCTTCCAAGTATTGGGATTAAAGGCATGAGCTACCACTCTAGGCTCCTTTTCTTTTATAAATGTGCTGTTGAAGCGAGCACTCTATTCCTTTTTATTTAAATGTGCTCATGCCTAAAGTCATAATTTTCAAAATGTGATGTTAGATTACTTCTGTTTTGATTTTGTTAGGGATAAGTGTATATCCAGAAATCTTAGAGTATAACCATTGTTTATACAGAAATATTTTGGGAAAGGGGAAGAAAATGCAGGCTATTAAATTTAGAGATTAGCATTGTAATGTTAAGTCCTCATAAGAGGAGTTCTGTTTGTTTTTTTATACTGGGCTAGGGATTACACCCAGGACTTTGAAGGATGAATGGTAGGCAAGTGCATTGTCATTAAGCTATAGCACCAGCCTCTAGAATTTTTAAATGATTGTTGGGTCTCAAAGCCAGAGATGGAGATTCACTGGGTTGAGGTAGCTTTGTCAGGTTCTTAACTTGCAGCTAGAAGCAAAAAAATTTCAAATGTGAGGTTAAAATGTCTATCAAGGGTTTTGAGTGCCTTAAAATTGCTAAACAGCCAGGTGTGGTGACACACACCTTTAATCTTAGCCCTCAGGAGGCAGAGGTGAGAGGATCATTGTTCAAGGTCAAGCTGAGACTACTTTTCTGCCCTCCCCATGTGGGTGTTAATCCCTGAGGCCTCCGTCCTGGTGATCTTTGGCAAATGGATGTAACTCATCTCCTGAGTTTGGAAGGTTAAAATATTTACATATCTCAATAAATACTTGCTCGGGAGTTATCTTCACGCCCGCCGCTGGCGGATAAAAAGGCTTCTCATGTAAAAACCCACTGCCTGAAAGCCTGGGCACCATCTAAAAGCTGATAATGGCCCGGCATATACATCTACTGGTTTTCGGCCTTTTGTGCGCAGATGCAAGTTGCCCACACCACTGGCCTGCCTTATAACCCACAAGGCCAAGACATTGTGGAGAGAGCCAATAAGAGTATCAAAGCCATCTTATTTAAACAAAAGAGGGGGATAACAGAAGATGCAACCCCTAGCCTCTTCACCCTTAATTTTTTAATTTTGGACAATAATGATAAGTCTGCAGCTAACAGGCACAGTCAAAATGTGGCCCAGGCACCCAGGAAAGTAGTGATGTGGAAAGATGTCCTAGATAACAAATAGAAAGGACCGGATCTTGTTAAGATCCAGGGGAGCTGTTTGTGTTTTTCCACAGGACCAGCAGTCGCTCCACTGGGTTCCAAGCCGGTTGATGAGAACAGTCCATCCTTCCTCAGGAAAGCAGAACAATTTTGTCAGCCTTCCCGCCGATGCCAGTTCCTCATCAAGCGCCTGTGTTTCCAATGCTTTCTTCACCACGAATAAGGAACTAGGCCTCCCCCTTCCCTTCAGGAGGACCAACTCTTTGTTTTACTTTGCAGTGGAATCAGACTGATGACTCTTGTATAAGACTTTGTCAGCAGAGTTTTGCCTGGTTTGAAGGGGAACTCTGGCCATGGTCAGAGTGCCAGAGCATTTCGGTCGCCTGGGCTGATGCAAATCATCTCTTCACCATATCGCCAGTTATGAGGGGTCCCCGCCAAGATTCCAGGTCAGGGGCATGGTCGGAGGGACTCTTTCTTCAAGATTCCAGAATTAATCCATTTTCAAAGTGGGTGCTGTGTGGGGTCAATGGTTCCTGTAAATGGATGTGTCTCCATTGGTTTTGCTGTTGGGGTGGGACTGTTTGCTGCTTGCTGTATAGGAGGATGTCTGCTGTGTCTATGGTTGATCTGCCGCCTGCAGCCCAGACCAGGCGGGACAAGGTGGTCATTTCTCAGGCACTAGCTGCATTGGAGTGTGGGTCCTCCCCCCACAGACAGATTTGGCTGTCGGCCCTAAAGAGCACCTAGTTTCCCCTGGCCCTTGCACCCTTAGGGCTTGAAGTGCCCATTGCACAAGGATGGGCAGAGGATTGGTGTTGGGAGCACGGCATTCATCACGCCAGGATGCGAGACAAAGTACTGCACGTGGGGCGAGCTCTTAGCAGCTTCATGGAGGGCATGTCTGATTGCATATGGGTTGGTACTGTAATCCCATCTCTGAGAAAAGGTACTAGACGGGTGTGACACCAGCCTGGCTGGCCACTAGGTCTGGGGTCATCACAATGTCCTCTCGAGCATCAGAGATCAGACCTCTACCCTCGCCTGTTGCGTTTAAACAAGAAGGGGGAACTGCAGGGAGCCGTAAGCAGTCGCCATTACAAGATGGCGCTGGCTCCTCCATATTAGACAGTGCCTTGGCGCCAACCGTGTCTAAGGTATGCGCATGCGCTTGACGCAACCTGTCCCAAGCCTATCCCGTGGCACCTGGTGATGGCAAGCTGGTCGCAACCAATCAGTAAACGCCTTGTAGCAGTACACTCTATAAAAGCAGCTGCAGATTTGGGCCCCGGCCCTCCGCCATCAGCTCATCTGTTAACCAAGTGCTCTCCAATAAAAGTGTGACACAAGAAGGATCTTCGTTTGGGAGGTCCTCCTAAGTCCCCCGGCCAGGGACCCCCTCTTCAACAGCCACCAGAGCTCTGGAGCAGAGGGACCAATGTGTTTGTCCAGACAGGGACTTCTGGCTCAGGGTGAAGCTATGGATTCTCTAGTCAGAACTATTTTTTTAAATGTTTTATTTATTTATTTGAGAGAGAGAGACAGAAATAGGCAGGTAGAGAGAGAGAGAGAGAGAAAGAATGGGTGCGCCAGGGCCTCCAGCCGCTGCAAACGAACTCCAGATGCATGCACCCCCTTGTGCACCTGGCTTACGTGGGTCCTGGAGAATCAAACCTCAAACCAGGGTCCTTAGGCTCCACAGGCAAGCGTTTAACCGCTAAGCCATTTCTCCAGCCCTCTAGTCGGAACTATTACTGAATGGGCACCCTCACTCAGACTCCCAGGGAAGGGCCGCCTTAGCATCTCTGCAGGCCTCTGTCCACTTTCATCGGAATGGAACCCAGGGCTGGGTGAGGTAGCACACACCTTTAATCCCAGCAGTTGGGGGGCAGAAGTAGAGGTAGGAGGATCGCCGTGAGTTCGAGGCCACTCTGAGACTACATAGTGAATTCCAGGTCAGCCTGAGCTAGAGTGAGACCCTACCTGCAAAAACCAAAAAAAAAACAAAACAAACGGTGGATGAATGGAACCCAGGACCTCACATACACAGGCAAATGCTCGACCCTGAGCCAACGCTAACCCTCTCACCACCTCGGGTAGATCAAGGCCACCCTGGGCAGGGGTATCAAGCTCCTCTAGATTATACCAAGCCAAGCTGTAGGCTCTGAACAGCTCCAGCCCTGCCTACCCCTTCTCACCTCAGCTGTGTTCCCTGAACACCAAAGGCTCAAGGCTCCAGCAGCTTGGGCTGTTTCCCAAACCCCTACTGTCACCAATGTCCCCACATACAGCAGGCCATGTGGGCAGACTGTTTGTCAGATGGAATCCCTGAATGGATTCTAAGCATTTGACATATATGCCTAGAACCCTCTCTTCAAAATCATACAAGAAAACGCAGGCTGCAGGGGTACAAGAGTGAAGTAGCTCTGCTGGAGTAAGGACCAGTAAGTGGCCCCCATCTGCCTGCTGCCCACTCGTGGCCCCTGAAGGGCTCTGCGGAGCCTACATACTTCTTGTAAGGTTGTTTGATATTTCTATCCAAACAGGCCTTCCACTTTGCCTTTCTCAGGGTTGACCTGGGCAGGAAGTCCCACCCTCTCACCTCTAACACAGCTGTCAATCAATAAAGCCCCAAACAGCCTCCCAGCCCATGCAAGCTGAGTCTCTAAACACTCAGAGCTGAGACATTTCCCACCTGGAACACTACAGTCCCCATCCCCACCCCTTGGCAAGTGGCCCGACACGTGAATTTGCTATCTGTGAGACAAATGTTCTTGGCCTGCCAAGGAGACTTTAAATAGACTTAGACTTGAAAGGAAGCTTATCCATTATTTAGTCCACTCCCACTGCAGGCAAGAGTTCCCTGCATCCCCAAGACATGGTCTTTAAAACAAAATAAAAAGATATAATCCTTTCAAGGATTCAGATTATCTATTTATATTTTATTTTCTTCTGGGAATGGGAATTGAACACAAGGTCTCACACATACTAGGTAAGTGCTACAGTGCTGAGCTTCACACCCCACCCAGTTAATTATTTTATTTTATTTATTTATTTTTATTTTATTTTTTATTTTTTGGTTTTTCGAGGTAGGGTCTTACTCTAGTCCAGGCTGACCTGGAATTCACTATGTAGTCTCAGGCTGGCCTCAAACTCATGGTGATCCTCCTACCTCTGCCTCCCGAGTGCTGGGATTAAAGGTATGTGCCACCACCATGCCTGGTTTATTTTATTTTTTGAGACAGGATCTTGTTATGTAGCCCAGGCTGGCCTTGAACTCAAAATCCTAAATTGGGGCTGGAGAGATGGCTTAGCAGTTAAGGCACTTTCCTGTGAAGCCTAAGGACCTGTGTTTGATCTCTCTCCGGATTCCACATAAGCCAGACACACAAAGGTGAGGCAAGCACAAAGTCACACATGCCCAATAGGGCCAATTCTCTCCCTCTCTCTCTCTCTCTCTCTCTCTCTCTCTCCCTCTTTCGCGCGCGCGCACGCACGCGCGCGCTCTCACTCTCCAAAAAAAAAAAAAAAATCCTAACTTGCCTCGCTGTTGCCTTCACCCATTGGCTCGGCTTCAGGGACCAGTGACCAAGCCATGGACCCTACCTAGGAGGCCACAGAGGCCTGTCTGCTCCTCCTTTGCACTGCTCTGAAGGGGAGCACACTGTAGGAGTCGTTGTACTGGTGGCCTGAAGGACCATGCCTCTCTCCATGCGCATCTTCAGTGCTATCAGGTTGTCTGCGTGGCTTGCGTTGGCTAATGGGATACTAGCAAACGCCAGTCCTTATTCACACTTGCAAGCTGGGGTTTCCTGACTTAGAACCCCCATGCAATCGGCCACCAGATATAAGTATGCTTCATTAGGCCCCTGAGTAATTTGAGTCCATAAGGAGAGAGACCTAACAGGGAAAAGTAGGATGTGCCAAGTTCCATTGGGTGCCAACTGAAGGCAGCCACTTGAGTTCCTTGACCAATACATGAGGGACAGAAGGCCTGTCTTCCAAGCCCCGCCAGACCACAGAACCATCAAAAATAATGTATTATTCTGGGATGGAGAGATGGCTTAGCGGTTAAAGCCTTTCCCTGCAAAGCCAAAGGATCCTGATTTGATTCTCCAAGACCCACATAAGCCAGATGCACAAGGGGCTGCATGCATCTGGAGTTTATTTACAGTGGCTGGAGGCCTTGTTGTGCTCGTTCTCTCTCTCTCTCCCTGTTTCTCTCTCTCAAATAAATAAATAAATAAAATATTTTTTTAATGTATTGTTTTAAATCACAGCAAGTTGGAATGGATGGTGTATAATAATGGGTTAATGAAAAGTGCTCATGAACTTTCTCTGGAAGCACCTTTCTGTGATAATTTCATCCTGCGTCAGCCATTTGCAAAGAACAGAGAGCAGCTGGCTCAGTCAGGAGCCAGTGAACACCTCTGGGCACTCAGGGACCCTGACACTTAGAATGCAATTAGGAGATGGGAGGGAGCACAGCAGAGAACTCTGGCCCGGTGACAAGCTCTGCAGAGCAGCTTGGCTTTCTGCACCAACTGGAATGAGGCTTCAGGTCAGGTCTTTGCCGGGCATCTATAGCTCTTGACTCTATTACCTGCCAGCGGCTGCCCAAACAGACTGCAATGCTTTATTGCATATGACACTGTTCTCCCAAAGGTAAAGAGACAAGTCACATGCTGTCCCCAGTGGTCAGAAAAGAGATCCGGGTCTGTTTGTGGGAATGATTTAGAAAGGAAAGAAGAGCGAGACCAGCTGGAGTTATAACACTGTCCTGCAGGAGGACTCCTGTGAACGGTTTTGGAAAGAGCACCGACCGACCGCCTCCTCCAAGCGTCCCTTTCGTAAGTATTGGTTGTTCAATGAGCCGATTTCCATTGGGGCAACTGCAGTCTCTGTCTGGAAGGAGCTCACTGTTTAAGGGGAGAGATCTTGATCTGGGGAAGTGGCTCAGTGGGTACACATCCCCAGCACTCGTGTAAAAGCCAAGCACAGCAACATATGCCTATAATAATAGCGCTAGGCGGAGACAGAGACCTCAAACATATGGAGATATACCACAGGAAGCCACTAGGGCCAGAATAAATAAATCCCAAGATGCTTAAAAAACAAACAGCAGTCCTGGAGGGATGGCTTAGTAGTTAAGACACTTTTCTGCAAAGCCTAAGGACCCATGTTCGGCTCTCTAGATCCCACGTAAGCCAGATGCACAAGGTGATACAAGTGCGCAAGGCTGCACATGCACACAAGATGGCACATGCATCTGACGTTGGATTGCACTGGCTGGAGACCCTGGCATACCAATTATCCCTTTCTCTTTCTCTCTCTCTCTCTCTCTCTCTCTCTCTTTTCTCTCTCTCTCTCTCTTCTTTCTCATAAAAAATAACAAAACAGGGCTAGAGAGATGGCTTTGCAATTAAGGCGCTTGCCTGCAAAGCCAAAGGATCCCAGTTCGATTCCCCAGGACCCACATAAGCCAGATGCACAAAGTGCCGCATGCGTCTGGAATTTGTTTGCAGTGGCTAGAAGCCCTGGTGCGTCCATTCTCTCCTCTCTCTCTCTCTCTCCCTCTCTCTGCTTCTTTCATGCTCTCAAATAACTAACTAAATAAATAAAATATTTAAAAAATAACAAAACAGCAAAACCAAGAAGAGGGCTAGAGAGATGACTTAGCACTTAAGGCATTTTCCTTTGAAGCTAAGGACCCAGGTTTGATTCCCCAGTACCCATGTAAGCCAGATGCACAAGGTGCATCTGGAGTTCTTTTTCAGTGGTTAGAATCCCTGGTGGCACCCTTTTAATCCCAGCACTCTGGAGGCAGAGGTAGGAGGATCAACATGAGTTTGAGGCCAGCCTGAAGCTACAGAGTGAGTTCTAGGTCAGCCTGGACTGGAGTGAGCCCCAGACTAGAAAACAAAACAAAACAAAACAAAACAAAACAAAACAAAACAAAAAACCAGAAGAGTTTGGCCTGGAATAACTTCAGTGTGAAAAGAAAAGCAGGGCTTTCTGCTGATGCCCTGAGGGGTGAGAAGCCCCTGCCCTGAGCGCAGAGGCTGCAGGAGGCGTCTCAGCGCAGGAGCAGACAGAGTCCCAGGACAGGGTACTTCTGAGAAATGCCTGGCTAGAAACCACAGGCAGAAAAGTATCTAGTGCCTTTGAGATGAGATAGTAGAAAAGAATGTTCCAGAAAGCCTTTGGGCATTTTCCCAGAGTTCAGCAAACTAACCTAAACAATGGCGGGTGATGAAAACAAGATGCCATCGTTATGGGAGCATGAGACAGGAGTGGAGCCATTGAGCTGACAGTATATCCTTCCAGACAGTCTGGTTGCTCAAAGCTGTGGGCTTCCCACCAAACCACAGAGATCCTAGGAGGGAAATTGGGACTGGCTGACAGGAGAGCACTGGAGGAACATAACTGAGCCAAAGATGAAGCTGGACTGTGGCTCAGTGGGGAAGCACTGGCCCAGAATGCACAAGGCCCTGGGTGCCATCCTCAAGGACAAAAGGGAAGACAACAAGAGGAAGCAGAAGAGGAGATTCTGACCCTTGGGCTTTTATTAAAAATACTTTTTCTTAAAGCCAGTCATGGTGATGCATGGCTTTAGTCCCAGTACTCGGGAGGCAGAGGTAGGAGGATTGCCATGAGTTCAAGACCACCCTGAGACTACAGAGTGAATTCCAGGTCAGCCTGGGTAGAGTGAGACCCTGCCTCAAACAACCAAAAAAAAAATTTTAAATTTTTTCTTTTATTTTTATTTATTTATTAGCAACAGATGGAGAGAGAAAGAGGCACGAGAGAGAGAGAGAGAGAGAGAGAGAGAGAGAGAGAGAGAGGGAGAGAATGGGTGCACCAGGGCTTCTAACCACTGCAAACGCATTCCAGATGCATGTGCCACCTTGTGCATCTGGTTTATGTGGGTATTGGGGAATTGAGCCTCGAACTGGGGTCCTTAGGCTTCACAGGCAAGTGCTTAACTGCTAAGCCATCTCTCCAGCCCCTAAAAATTTGTTTATAGTGGCTAGAGGCCCTGGTGTACCCATTCTTTCTCTCCCTCCCTCCCTCTCGCTCTTCCTGTCTATAATAAGTAAATAATTAAATAAAAATTTAAAAATACTTTTTATTCACCAATGTGGTACCACATGTGAAAAATGCAATACCTGGCCAGGTGTGGTGGCACACACCTTTAATCCCAGCACTCAGGACGCAGAGGTAGGAGGATCGCCTGAGACTACATAGTGAATTCCAGGTCAGCCTGGACTAGAGCAAGACCCTACCTCGAAAAACCAAAAACTAAAAATAAAAATAAAAATTCTATACCTGACCTCACATAATGGCTCCATCAAAACACAAGGGCACTAAAAATATTGTATGAAATCACCTTCAAGCTATGTGTATACGGTGTACACGAAACAGAAATGAGTTTCACAGTTAGACTTGGCCATTCCCAAGATATCTTATTACATATGTGCAAATGTTCCACTGGTCCCGAGCATCTGGGGAAAGGAGCCCTCAACCTGCGGAGGTAAAATCCTGTCTTAACAGTATTAGTTCTGGAATCAGACTGCACTTGTCTGAACCCTGGCTGTGCCAGTTACTGACCAGAAGACTCTGGGGAAACGGCTTGATTTCTCTGTCTCAGTTTTCATTGTCTCTAAAAATGGGATGAGGGCCTAGAGAGATGGCTTAGCAGTTAAGGCATTTGCCTGTGAAGCCAAAGGACCCATGTTCGATTCCCCAGGATCCACATAAGCCAGATGCACAAGGGGCACATGCATCTGGAGTTCGTTTGCAGTTGCTAGAGGCCCTGGTGCAACCATTCTCTCTCTCTGTCTCTCTTCTCTCTAACTCTAACTCTTTCTCTCTCTCTGCTTACAAATAAATAAATAAGCCAGGTGTGGTGGTGCACGCCTTTAATCCCAGTATTCAGGATGCAGAGGTAGGAGGATTGCCATGAGGTTGAGGCTACCCTGAGAACACAGAGTGAATTCCAGGTCAGCCTGGGCTACAGTGAGACCCTATCTCGAAAAACCAAAAATGAATAAATAAGATTTAAAATGGGACGATAGCAGGAAAAAGTCTCAGCATCTGAACATTCTAGAAATGACAAGGCATGAGCAGAAGGAGTGCAAGAGCACGAAAGTCTGAGCTGGTGACGTCCCTTGTCCTCACCCAAGCCCCGGCAGGGTGTCGACACAGGCTGGGGGCCTGTGTAACCTCCAGCTCGTGCCCTCTCTGAACTTCCTCCTCCTTGGAAAGTTAACTGAAGCACTGGGCATCAGACACAGGCATTATTCTAGACCCTTCCTCATTGTCCCATGTAATGTCACCATGAGACAGGGATTATTACTTGTCAGAGGGGAGAGAGAGAGAGAAAAGGGTGTGTGGGGGAGGGAACAAGCAGTTGAAGGTGATGTAGGCTGGATAGGTCATTGCCCCTGACCCCTGGACCCCATAGCCGCTCACTCTCTATTGGACTCTGTCCAAAATGCCCTCCCAAGGCCACTTGAAGCTTTGGAAGGACAGGGTGACCTGAGGACTTGGGGGAGCTACTTGTCCCTTTCCGTTCCCCAAAGCTCAAGCCTTCCCATACAGAGAGCACCAAACAGTGAAAAGCGGCCGTCTTTTGGGTGAGACTCCATCTATCAGCCCTGTGAAAGGCTGGTCTTCGTCTCTCTTCACAGTCCTTGTGTGTGTGTGTGTGTGTGTGTGTGTGTGTGTGTGGCAGGAGGCAAAAGGCTTATAGCACCCAATCCTGGACTTGTGTTTGGGGTTAGGTAGCTGGCATGAACACTTCCAGGGGAGCCAACGGTGACAGGAAGAGATGGGGGAGGATCTGGAGGGCATGCCATGTGCCATCTGGAGTGTCACCTCCTCACTCCACCAGGATCTTCATTCAAGGATGGTCTGGGACAGAGCCCAGAGGCCCTAGAAGAAGACAAGAGACTACTGGGAGCCATCCGAGAGAGAATGGAAGCCAGAGGCAGAGGTGGTCTGGACCATCAGGAGCCAGGTAGGGACAAGTGAGGGGGCTGGGAGGGAGCTGAGGAGGAGAGCGAGGGGGATGGGAGGAGGAGTTGGTTGAGAAAGGCGGGAAGGGGAAAGCGGAAGGGCAGAAACAGACTTTGTTAGAACTGCTTCCTCATGTTCGATGTGACCCAGTTCAGATGAGGAAATTGACAGAGAAGAGCTCGGTCTTGTCCCCGAAGCCTGGTTGTGTCCCCAGTGGGCTAGGACACAGGAGAAATGAGCAAAAAACTGTTCTTGACACAATTCCCAGAAGAAAGAGGATGAGAGAGCTGCTCCACCTCACCCACGGGGTGCTTGGGCGTGTGCCAGGGCTGCTTGGACAGTGTGAGGACCCTCCTTCCCTTGCTCAAGCTCTCCCCTCGGTAGGGGCTCTGCTGCTACTCAGGGCCTGGGTGGGAGACAACACGCATGCGGACTCCCACCTACCCCACGGAGAGAATGAGGTTGTTGGAAGGACACCTCCCACGCGTGGTGGGGTTGGGGTGGGGAGCTCTGGTCTGGCCCTGAGAGGCACAGCTACCTTTGTCCAGGTCTTAGTCACGGTTGCCATGGAAACCTCACTGCAAAAGATCAAGTGGCCCTCAGCGTTTTGCCTGTCTCCCTCTGCGGGGGTTTTGAATGCAGAGAATAAGTGGATGGTCAACTATTCATTGTAGCCAAGGGCCGGGTGTGTCTCAGGAGCCACTCTGGAGCCGCTCAGCTCACAAGAACGTAGGCTGGGGCGTCTCCCCGAGCTGCCAGTAGGCCTGCGTGCCTCACCTGGCCACTCTGATCGGATGTAATTCCTTCAACCCGTGAAGGGCAGTAGGAAGTAGCAGGTGCTCAGCAAGGACTCTCAAAGATAAGGAAGAGACAGATCCTGATCCAAGAAGCTCGGAATCTACAAATCAGGGAAATACATAGTTCATGACAGGAGATCTCTACCAATGGCTTCACCTCCCCTGGTTGCAGTCACCTGTGGACATCCAGTCTGAAAATGTTAAATGGAAAAGTCCAGAAAGAAACAATTCATGGGGCTGGAGAGATGGCTTAGCAGGTAAGGCATTTCCCTGCAAAGCCAAAGGATCCCGGTTTGATTCTCCAGGACCCATGTAAGCCAAATGCACAAGGGGGCATGCATCTGGAGTTCATTTGCAGTGGCTGGAGGCCCTGGCATGCCCATTCTTTCTCCCTCTCTCTCTCTCTCTCTCTCTCCCCCTCTCAAAATAAAAAAAAATATATTTTTTAAAAAAATTTTTTAAAAGAAAAGAAACAATTCATAAGTTTAAAATTGTGAGGAAACTGCTCTGTCACACCCTGGACACAAGCCCCCCATTTGTCCAGCATATCCGGGCTGTATGCGCTACCACCTGTTAGCTTCTCGGTAGCCATTTTTGGTTGCCAGACTGACTGCCATGATATCATGGTATCTGTATACAAATAACCTTTATTTTACTTAATAATGGTTCCAAGTTGCCAACTTTTTATAGAGTACATTGTTTTAGGTGTTCTTCTTTTTTTATTGTTGTTGGCAATCTATTACTGTGACTAATTTACAAATTAAACTTTTTCATAGGCATGTATAGAAAAAAAAACCCAGAATATTCAGGGGTCAGTCCTACCTATGGCTTCGGGTGTGCACTGGGGTCTTGGAACATCTCCTATGTGCAAGAGCAGCTGCTGTACAGGCCCAGTGCAGCAAGTGCCTGAAGTACCCCATCTCATGTGATTTGACAGAGGGGCAGTGGCAGGGCAAAAGGGTTGACGATGGTGGTGAAAGTTTGGCCAGTCATGAAGGGACTTGGAGGAATAGGCCAAGTGGGTGGCACTAAATGGCACCTGAGGATGGCTGTGGGCTAGTCTCCAGGCCATGTGACTTTTTAACAATGTTTTTAATTTTTTTATTTATTAGAGAGAGAGGGAGGAGAGAGAGAGAGAATGGGCACAGTAGATCCTCTAGCCACTGCAAACAAACTCCAGATGCAGGCGCCACTATGGGCATCTGGCTTACATGGGTTCTGGGGAATCGAACCTGGATCCTTAGGTTTCGCAAGCAAGCGCCTTAATGGCTAACCCATCTCTCTAGCCCCCGTGTGACTTTTCTCAGCATGGTTCAACTAGGAAGGTGCAGGATAGGGCCTATGGCCAAGGAGCAAAATGTTGGGGAAAAGATTCTGGAAGGAGCAGTAGAGGCAGGAACAAAGGCAGCTGCAGAGCGGGCTGTGAAGAGAGAGAGCAGGTGACAGGCAGAGGCAGGAGTCTCAGGATGTGCAGTGAGAATGGCGCCCTGTGGGAACAGACACTGCCAACTCAGGACTGAAGGGGTGAGGACAGGAGTAGACAGAGAAGGCAAGCCACATCCAGATAGTTTGGCATCCCAATACTCTGGGGGCCCAGCACTCAAGGACCTAGCACCTTAGAAACGAGCACCTCAGGGACTCAGACAAGTCCTGATGGACATGCTGAGGGAAGGATATCTTTCTCTGTGCCTAGTTTCCCTCGGAATGAAGCAGGGTAGTCATACTGCCCTGGTTTGCCTTTCGGGGTCCCTTGGGTGAGTCAAGCATTACAGCATGCTTGCCAGCTTAGAGGTGGGGTGGACATCGATCCATGATGAAACACGGGGCCTAGTGTATGGACATACCACCCTGAATATTCTAGATCTCATCTGAAACATGGGTCTAGTGCAGGTTCAGCCTGCATTATCCTATAAGTACACAAGTGACACCGCGAGAATTAGATCACAAGAAAGAATGCACCCCTCAATCCCTGAGGGGCAGAGGGGCAGAGCCTCCCTGAATGCCACTTCCTACCAGGATGAATGGCAAGCAGTGCCCACCCACAACTGGATCATGGGCTACACCAAGCACTGGGGAGAATGGTTCCTGAGAGCAAGGGAGAAAGAGACAGACACAGAGAGAGAATTGTCACACCAGGACTCAGCCACTGAAATCAAACTCCAGACTCTTGTGCCACCTAGTGGGCATGTGTGACCTTACACTTGCCCCACCTTCGTGCAACTGGCTTACATGGGATCTGGAGAGTCAAACATAGGTCCTTAGGCTTCACAGGCAAGCTCCTTAACCGTTAAGCCATCTCTCCAGCCTACATATTCTTGATATTAATTTGTTATTAGATCTGAATATTGTGACCCTTTTTCTAGTTTATAACTACTATCTATCACTTTTATTTATTTATTTATTTGGTTTTTCAAGGTAAGGTCTCACTCTAGCCCAGGCTGACCTGGAATTCACTATGTAGTCTCAGGATGGCTTTCTACTCACAGCAATCCTCCTACCTCTGCCTCCCAAGTGCTGGGATTAAAGGCATGTGCCACCACGCCCTGCTCCCCCTAGATATTTTTATAATTTTCATTGCAATATACTGACACAATTTTTTGTAGAAACTTGACAGTCTTTTTTAGATAGGTGATGATACTATCATCAATAATAATTAAATTTCTTTTAAAAAATATTTGTATGTATTAGGAAGAAAGGGAGAGAGATAGAGACTGTGAGAGAGTGCAGGGCCTTTTGCCACTGCAAGATCATCTTTGGCTGCATGGGGAAATTGAGAAAATGGAAAAATGAGACCCTATCTCAAAACAAAACAAAACAAAACAATTTTCTATACTTACTTCTAGGTAGCTGACCCTGTGGATAGCTCTCCTATCCTGTGGGGCTTCGCTGCCATCAGCACACTGCTCGCACACAGCACAGGCCTTCCCCTTGCCTTGGGTTCCAGGAACCCTCATAGCAGAGAGGTCCAGCTGTGGAGTTCAAAAGCAGGGAAGCACCTGTGCCCAACACCTGCCAGGACAGCACAGCTGGTCTCCTTCCTTTCATCTTCTGGCTGCTTAGCTGGGCCCCACGCAGGCTGCCCTAATCACCAGATGGGGCTCCTCACTCCTCATGGGCAGCCACCAAGGCAAAGAGGAGCCAGGCTCCTCCGGAATAAAGTGTGGTGAATGTCTGCAAGGAGCCTCTGAGAGCTGGACACCAGGATCACAAGATAAAGTAGCTAGTTTAGTTCAAGAGAAAGGGTTAGGGCGTTTTCTCTCATCCTTCCCCTTCGTGTTCCCCCTGTGGTGATTAATTGCAAGTGACAACATGACCTTGAGTACCCAAGTACATAGTTCAACACTATTCTGGGTGTGTCTAATAGGGTGGGCCCACCCAATCCAGTGTAGGCCCAAGGAGAAGGAAAAGGCTGAGAAAAGAGGAGTTCACTCTTTCTGCCTGACTGACTCCAAACTGAGACATAGACCTTCTCCTTGGCCTTGGGCTCAGTTAAGAAACACCATCGGCTCTCCAGAGTTTCCATCTTGACCTAGTTCCTTGTTTAATGCACCTTATCTGGCCACCCATCGGTCTTGCATGGATTCAGTAGCTAACAAGAACTCCAGATGCATGTGCCACCTTGTGCATCTGGCTTACGTGGGCACTGGGAAATCAACCTGGGTCCTCAGGCTTCACAGGCAGACACCTTAACCACTAAGCCATCTCTCCAGCCCCTGTTTGAATGTTTCACCCATCTCATTCTATTACTTTGAAGCCTATTTTTTTGAGAGATCAAAAATGGATGTATGCTCAGCTGGCCGTAGTGGCACATGCCTTTAATCCCAGCACTCAGGAGGCAGAGGTAGAAGGATCGCATTCGAGACCACCCTGAGACTACAGAGTGAATTCCAGGTCAGCCTGGACTAGACCGAGACCTTACCTCAAAAAAACAAAAAAAAAAAAAAAAAAAAAAAAAAAAAAAAGGGCTGGAGAGATAGCTTAGGGGTTAAGGCACCTGCCTCCTAAGCCTAAGAATGCTCGTTCCAATCTCCAGCGGTTCCAATCTCCAGGTCCCACGTTTAGCCAGATGCAAAGTGATGCAAGGGCGCAATGCTGCACTTGACCACAAGGGGGCGCACGCATCTGGATTTCGTTCTCAGCAGCTGAGACACTGCTGGAATGCCCATCTCTGTCTTCCTCTCCCTCTCTCTCTCTCTATCTCTGTGTCTCTTTCCAAAAAAATTTAAAAAATTTTTTAAACCAAAAAAAGTATGCTCCAAGATGGGTGTGGTGGCACACACCTTTAATCCCAGCATTCAGGAAAGAGATGTAGGAGGATCACTGTGAATTTGAGGCCACCCTGAGACTACATAGTGAATCCAGGTGAGCCTGAGCTAGAGTAAGACCCTACCTCAAAACAACAACAACAACAACAACAACAACAACAACAACAACAACAAAAACACGTATGCTCCAGGGCTGAAGAGCTAGCTCAGTGGTTAAGTGTGCTTCCTGCCCACGCATGAGGGCCTGAGAAAGTCTGAGACCTTAGCATTCAAATCTACAGATTTCAGGTAAACAGCCAGGGGTGGCCTTGTGTGCCTGTGACCCCAGCCCTACAGGGGAGAAGAGAACCAAGAATCATCAGAGCCCCATAAGCTCTAGAATCAATAAAGAAACTTATGCTCAAAACAAGACCATGCAGAAGAGTGATGGAGCGAGACACCTGAGGTTCTGCTCTGGCTTCCAAAGGTGAGCCCCACCGCCACCACAGGCAAGCTCATGGGACCCCACACCACACCATACACACACACCATATTGTGTGCACACACACACTAAAAGTATGCTCCAAGCCAGGCGTGGTGGCGCACGCCTTTAATTTCAGCACTTGGGAGACAGAGGTAGGAGGATCGCCGTGAGTTCAAGGCCACCCTGAGACTACATAATGAATTCCAGTCAGCCTGGGCTAGGGTGAGACCCTCCCTACCTCAGAAAATAAACAAACAGTATGCTCCAGCATCTCCATAGCCTTACACAAATCTTATGCATGGGCACACATGCATATTTAATTGTGTGATGAGATAACCAGATTCTGTGTGTACATATATGTACACATGTGTGGAAGCCAGAGGACAACCTCAGGTGTTCTTTAGGCACCATCCACCTTTTTTTTATTTTAATAAATATTTTTATTTGCAAGAGAGAGAATGCATGGACACACCAGGGTTTCTTTCTAACTGCAAACAAACTCCAGATGCATGCATGTTGCAGTCAGGTTCGCATTGCTGGTAGAAATCACCCAACCAAGAGCAGCTTGTGGGGGAAAAAAGGTTTATTTTGGCTTACAGATTTGAGGGGGATGCTCCATGATGGCAGGGGAAAAACTGGCATGAACCATCACCTCCTGGCCAACATCAGGTGGACAACAGGAGAGTGTGCCAAACACTGGCTATAAAGCCCATATCCCGGGCTGGAGAGATGGCTTAGCGGTTAAGGCGTTTGTCTGCTAAGCCTAAGAAAACAGGTTCGATTCCCCAAGACCCATATAAGCCAGCTGCACAAAGGGGCACATGCGTGTGGAGTTTGTTTGCAGTGGCTAAAGGCACTGGCCTGCCCATTCTATCTCTCATAAATAAATAAAAATAAATTTTTAAAAACCCATAACCCTACCCCAACAATACACCGCCTCCAGGAGGCTTTAATTTCCAATTGCCTTCAGCTGGGGAGACTAGCATTCAGCATACCTAAGTTTATGGGGGACACCTGAATCAAACCACCACAATGCACCCACCGTTTTGTGGATCTGCCTTCATGTGGGTACTAAGAAATCCACCCTGTGCTGGCAGGCTTTGCAAGTAAGCACCTTTGACCAGTGAGCCATCTCTTCAGCCCCACCTTTTTTTTGTTTTTGTTTTTGTATTTTGAAACAGGGTCTCTAATTGGGCTGGAACTTACCAAGTAGCCCCAGGGATCAGCCTGTCCCGGCCTCCCCAATGCTGGGATGACAAACACCACCAAATCTGGCTTTTTTTTTTTTTTTTTTTTTTAACATGGGTTCTGGGAATCCAATTCTTGCCTCATGCTTACAAGGCAAGCACTTTACTGACGGGGCTATATTCCCCAGCCTCACAAACTGCCATATCTCTCAAAATTCTGCCTCCCCAATGCTGGGATGACAAACACCACCAAATCTGGCTTTTTTTTTTTTAAATGGGTTCTGGGAATCCAATTCTTGCCTCATGCTTACAAGGCAAGCACTTTACTGACGGGGCTATATCCCCAGCCTCACAAACTGCCATATCTCTCAAAATTCATATGTTGAACTTCCAACTCCCACTACTTCAAACTGTGAGACTATATTTGGAAACTGAGATGTTAAAGTGATGAGTACATTAAAATTGGGCTTCTGGGGAAGGTCCTAATCCAATCTGGCCAAGGTCCTTCTACAAAGAGGAAACTGAATCACGCAAAGACACTGGGGACATATGTATACAAGGGGAGTGGCCAAAGAAGGTGGTTGTCTGTGAACTGAAGAGAGGGGCCTCAGAAGAAATTAACTCTGCCAATACCTTGATTTTGAACTTGTAGCTGTCAGACTACAAGGAAATAAATTCCAGTTTGTTGTTTCCAGGTGCTCCAGTACCTTATAACTACAGCCTGGGTTCCCTGGTAGCCTGGGAACGCTGTTTGATTCTTGGGTGTCCATTTATAATCTGGCCATATGGAAAGCTAAGAATCAGTGTAGGGTGACTCACGGTGACTTTGTGTGCATCAAGTGGGTCACACAAGGTATAGAGCAGTGTAAACAGAATGTTTCTTTCTGTGTCCAAGAGATTTTGGGTTTGCTACTACTGCACAACTGACCGTCCCCCAAAACTAGTGGCTTAAAACCTCAGTGACCATTCACTGTCTCTCATGAGTCTGTGGGTTGGCTGGTCAGTTCAGCTTGTTTCCCTTGGGGGGCTTCATGCCACCATGATGCGAGATGATGGCCAGACTGGATTGTCCAAGACTATTGGCCTACATGCTTCATGCTTTGGTGGCCTGGTGAGGGCCAAGCCCTGCCCCCCACATAGTAGAGGTAGCTTGGGTTTTGCCACTCGGCAACTGAATTCTGAATCCCAAGGGAAGCATATTGCTTCTACTGCATCCTCATAAAACCATCTCAGGACCAAGCCAGGTCCAGGGAGGATAGAAAGAAACTTAATCCCTTGCTATGGAGAGTAGCAAAGAATTTGTGCCATCATTAACCCAAGACAGGAAGGGAGGGCATGCATATGTACAGAATTGCTGTGGCTTAAAAAAAAATAGTGAATGGAAAACTAAACACTAATAAAAATGTGATTTATGTAGGGAGAAGAAACCAGATGGAGGAGGTGGGGATAAGAGCTAAGCATCTCAGAATATCTCATTATGTACTTTTAACATTGAGTCCAATTTTTTTTAAATCAGAAAGGCAATATGCAAGCCTTAAACATTGAGAATAAAGGACAGAAATGTGCCTAACTGCACATTGAGTCCATGGCATAACAACATAGAGAACAATAATTGCTTCAAATGACTTTAACACAGAGAATGGTGACAATACAGTCCTGGCAGGATATGTGCAAAGGACAAAGTGAACTATAAGGAGATCTCACCCTGCATTCAATAACCACACAGTGAGCCACCACATTCACATAGCTGTGGTGAAGCCATTACAGTGACATTGTGGAATAAGGCAAATAATTATGTCAAAGTCATTAAAAAACCAAGCTTTTCAGCAAAGAGAAAAGAAAGTGTAATAAATTCAACAAGTTAAGTAGAAACCCTGTAATCTTACATTTGAATTGAAAGTATCTGTATAAACCCATGATTTTTTTTCTCCTCTTTAAAAAATAAGAGTACTTTTTTTTCAGATAGCAATGACTACCAGGGAGATTCAAAACTCATTAAAGTGCTTAGAATAAGTTGTGACTATTGAGTGCTTGGTGCTAAATGAGACATCTATATCACCCCCTACAGGGCTCAGAGAACACTGAAAGAAGAAGTGGAAGAGGGCTGGAGAGATGGCTTAGCCATTTAAGGCACTTGCCTGTGAAGGCTAAGGAACCTGGTTCAATGCTCCAGTCCCACATAAGCCAAATACACAAGGTTGCACATGTGCACAAGATGACACACATGTCTGGAGTTCAATTGCAGTAGCTGGAGGCCCTTGCATGCCAATTCTCTCTCTCTCTCTCTCTCTCTTTCATAAAAAAAATAAAGAAGAGGTGGAAAGAAATGTAAGAGCCAGAGAGTGGGGAGGAATGCTTTGGAATGCTGTCTTCTAGACATGAAGTGGCCTTTGCATTTATGACTGCAGAGTGGCTGTCATTACCTGCACAAGACCTGCACGTTAGACCCATCAACAGTCCCTCATGGATGATGGAGAAAGGGGGAAAATAACATCAAAGTAGAAGAGAGACTAGCTGGAAAGAAGGTAGGTGTTCAGTGGAAGGGGGACAGGAGGGGTGGAACAAAAGAAGGTAGTGGAAGGGGATCATGATCAAAATACAGTATATACATATAGAAAAACTGTCAACAAAACTTAAAAGAGGGGTCTAGAGAGATGGTTCAGTGGTTAAGGTGCTTGCCTACAAAATCTAATGACTAGAGTTCAATTCCCCAGTACTCACATAAAGCCTGGTGCATAAAGTGGCGCATGCACCTGGAATGCATTTGCAGTGGCCAGAGGCACTGGAACACTGATTCTTTCCGTAGCCGGGCATGGTGGTACATGTCTTTAATCTCAGCACTCAGGAGGCAGAGGTAGGAGGATTGCTATGAGTTCGAGGTCACGCTGAGACTACATAGTGAATTCCAGGTCAGCCTGAGCTAGAGTGAGATCCTTCCTCAAAAAAAAAAAAAAAAAAATTTAAACAAAAAAAAAAAAAAAAAAGACCCCTTTGGGCTTCTCTGTGGTCATGGTGTAGGTAGCACAGTGCCTGGGGGTGGGGGTGGACAAAGAAAACCAACACCACGAAAGTAATTGGCACAAAAAAAAAAAAAAAAGAAATCTGCTCTTCACAAGCCTCCAGCCCACAGAACTCCGCTTGTCCCTTCCGGGTGCCACAGATGCTTGGTGACAGCTGAGATCTGTCTTGCAGAAGGAGGAACCAGGGAGTATTTCTGGCCCAATTAAGCTTTGGTGTTTGACAAGTAGGCATTGCAGCCTCACCTCTTTACGTTGCTAATGTGAGAAGCATATGGTCTCGTGAGCGCGGTGCCGTCTCCTGAGCCTTCCAGCTGGTGCATCCCGTCGAGGGCATGGCGTATGCACCAGCAGGTAACAGTAACGGGGTGGAGCGGGACAGTGCACAATGAGGAACAGCTGAAATGTGTGGTCAAGTCTCATGTTCACTTGTGGTGTCAGTCTTGGGCAATCCATACCACAAATCACTTTTTACAAATGCTTCGTATTCCAGAATGAGCCATGAACTCCTTGGCCAATGAACTCCACTCTTCTTACCTAAGGCATCGGGTTTCTAAAAGCAAACAGCGCTGCTGGTGATGACGTCTTCAGTCCTCATTCTGCCAGGCACAGCAGTTTCATGGGGACAGCAGGTTTGAGATGTGATCTCTGAAGCCACAGGAGCTAGGGAGATGGATGGAAAGATGGATCCTAGGTGTAGGGACAGTCTAAGCAAGCCCTTGCAGGGGAAGGACTCTGAAAAAAATAAAGAGGGGGCTGAGGAAATGGCTTAGCGGTTAAGGTACTTGCCTGCAAAGCCAAAGGACCCCGGTTCGATTCCCCAGGACCCACATAAGCCAGATGCACAAGGGGGCACAGGCATCTGGAGTTCATTTGCAAATTTGCAATGGCTGGAGGCCCTGGCATGCCCATTCTCTCTATCTGCCTCTTCCTCTCCCTCTTTCTCTCTCTCAAATAAATAAATAAAACATTAAAAAAAAAAAAAAAAAGATCTGCCACAGGCCAGTTGAAACCAGCCTGCATGGTACATGGACTGTCTAGTTATTCTGAAAAAAAGTGGGGGGGCCATCCATCCTCCCTGTCTGCACTGGACATTCCCTGGAAGGTCTTTCTCTGACCTGGGGTTTCCAGGACCCTGGCCCAGCAAACCCTATGCCCTGCTCCCCACAGTTCACTGTCTTGCTTCATCTGGGAGGGTTCAACACATCCTTGCCACTTCCTTCTTTCCCTCATTCTCCTCTTCCTCCTTCCCCCTCTTTTTTCCTTCTTCATATTGGGAGTTGAACCTTGGGTCTCATGCCAGGTAAACACTCTACTAGTGAGCTACATCCCCGGCTCCATCTCTTGTCTTCTTGTGAACATAGCTCACGGTGGGGACCAGGCTCACCTCTCTCAGTTCCTTGTAAGGGATTGGTAAGGAAGAGGTGTGTGGGGGTGCTGAGTGTCAATCAACAAGTTCCCTGGGCCTATACTTTTAAGCAGAGTATCTTCAGAAGCCTTGTAAGGCTTGTATGTGGCCTGGAAATATGTGGCACGTGGTCAGTCCAAGGAGAAGCTGAAGCTGAAGTCAGACGTGATAAGGTCAAGTTGTAGAGGGCAAAATGGCCACCTTGGTCCATCAAAGTGAATCTAATGATAATATTAGTAACCTTCAGTTAAGCACTTCCTATGTGCCAAGTGCTTTACAGACAGCACACTGAATCCTCAGGGACCCCTTAGCAAGAGAAGTCTGATTAGCTCCACGCCTCAGATAAGAAAACAAGACCCAGAGGAATTAAGTAACATTCCCAAGGACACAGAGCATGTGACATAGCCAGTTGTCAAATTGAGAACAATCTGGCTCCAGAGCCTGATTAGCAATAGCCTTCTCCCTTTCTTCCCCTCCTGACCTCAGGGACAGCACCTGAGCTTGAGGTTAACCCCTGAGCCAGCCTTTGGAGGCACGTTTCCAACAGGGCCCTCAGGCCGGGCAGCTCTAGAGTTCAGATCTGATTTTTCTGTCCAATAGTTCTTCTGCAGAATCTGCCAGGGCTACTGCTGAGGTGACCACACCAGAACAGGAGATCCTGTGGGTGAAGGGCTGTGAACCACTGCTGTTCTAATGCCACTCTATCAGCCACCCAGGACCTTCCACTGAAACCCAAGGACTTTCCTTGCCCCACACAAACGTCAACTCGGGCCCTACAGAGCGCGGCAGTTGCTAGCTACCAGGGCCACTGGCAAGGCTTGCTCCATCCCCGGGGCAGGCCAGGTAGGTGCTCAATCCTTTGAAATTCTTCAAGTGTCTCATGGAAACTTCTAGTCCAGAAGCAAGAACTGGGGACCAAGTGAAGCCAGCCTCCTTGACTCAACCCTGAACCACAACAGGAAGCTATACCCAAACTCAGCTAGAGGGCCAGGCTCTGAAAGTCCCCAAAGCAGAGTGGGGGGTACACTGGGACAGCCATCTCCTTTCCAGTGATCCTTGGATATAGAATGGGCTTGTGGAAACACTGGTTGAGGGCAGAGTTCTACAGGGGCCAGAAGGGATCAAAAGCTCTTTGTTTCTGGGGCAAGACCAGAGAGAGGAGAATGAGCCTCAACTATAGAAGCTGGAGCCCTGTGCAGTGGTGTGAACCTGTGGGCCTTGCTTCAAGAGGCTGAGGCAGGCGTTTGGCTTGAGACCAAGAGTTTGAGACCAACCTAGGCAACACAGAAAGAGCCCCATCTCCAAAAACAAATAGAATAAGCCAGGCGTGGTGGCGCATGCCTTTAATCCCCGCACTCTGGAGGTAGAGGTAGGAGAATCACCGTGAGTTTGAGGCCATCCTGAGACTACATAGTGAGTTCCAGGTCAGCCTGGGCTAGAGTGAGACCTTACCTCAAAAACCAAAGATAAATAAATAGAATAAAAGAGGAGAAGCCAAAAGAATAAGAACAGTTCAAAATGTGGTTGGAGGGTCTAAGAGTGATCTGAACATGTAGTTTCAGTCTAAGATGGAAATGCTTGAAGAACACCTCAGGCTGTCTCATCTGGTTGGTGCTAGAACACGACCAGCAGCCTCTACGGCACAGGTCAGCAGGCGGGGCAGAATCCAGGACCTGGCACACCCCAAAAAGTAACCTCGTTATGACCAAAAAGGACATATCTTCACTGTCAAGGCCAGCATAAGCCTCTCCTCCTGTCCCCAAATTCCCCAGCTTACGTCAAGTGTGTCTCTCATCCTGTATCCCCAGTCAGGCATACTCAGATGTACATGTCAGAGCCCATAGAAATGATGAAGCCCTGTGGATTCCACTCTTTCAATCCCACTCTCCCAGGCCTGCCATTTGCTTGATAGCCTCATATTGCATTCGTGTGCAATTCAATGGATTTTTTTTATTATGGTTAGAATTAAATAACTGAAGATGGATCCAGTGGGCTGAGGAAAAACAGAAGCTTAATCAAAGAAAATAACAGAGTGGATCTGATTCTAGAACAGCAGGGTGTGCTGAAGCACCCAACAGGGTCTGGTGACGGCATCTCTCTCCCCTCCCCTCTCTCTCCTCTTTTCCCTTTGAACTTCCTACCCCAACCTGTGCCCACAGGGGTGTTCCAGAGAGACTTGGCCCCAGGTGGACAGCCCACAGGAGGGCCAGGCGTGGGCTGCGTCAGTGCCATGCCATCATAGCAGATCAAACCAGGATTCTATCTGCATGAAACAGAACTGAAGAGGACTGGCCCATCACTTTTTCTCTTACCCTGAGATTTCAAGGGCAAGTCACCCTGTTTCTGAATTGTGGCTTGGATCCCATGGTCCTGGTATGGCACCTGGAAAGTTTATGTGATGAAGGAAGACAATGGGCATGATCTTGGAACTGGCACAGCCTTTGTAACTTGGGGAGAATGGAGGGTGGTCGGCCCTCCTGGGTGTCCAGTAGAGAGGGGCAGGGTGCAAGCCTACATGGAAAGGCCTGGCCTAGCAGATGGCAGCTGGCTGGGGAGGTTCCTGGCAGCATTTCCAGTCTCCACGTGCTCTCTTCTCCCTCCTATTCACAACACTCCCACCCGTAGGTTTTTCCCTTTTCCCTTCCTGAGCAAGAGTTCCTGTGCTGAGAGCTCACTCTCCCCCTGGCTGCCCTCTGCTCTCTTTCAGCCTCAGCCTCTGCATCCTCAGGAGACATCTTTTGTGACCCTCTAAGACCAGTTTGAGTTCCCCTATAAAGCACTCATAGTAAGAAGAGGGCTCCACTGGGCACCACTTATCACATCAACTCACTGCATCTTTTTTTGGGGGGGCGGGTTTCGAGGTAGGGTCTCACTTTAGCTCAGGCTGACCTGGAATTCACTATGTAGTCTCAGGGTGGCCTCGAACTCACAGCGATCCTCCTACCTCTGCCTCCCGAGTGCTGGGATTAAAGGCATGCGCCACCATGCCCAGCTCACTGCATCTTTTTTAAAATATATTTTATTTATTTATTTATTTATTTGAGAGAGGGAGAAAGAGGGAAAGAGAGAGAGAGAGAATGGGTGTGCCAGGGCATCCAGCCACTGCAAATGAACTCCAGATGCATGCGCCCCCTTGTGCATTTGGCTTATGTGGGTCCTGGAGAATCAAACCAGGGTCCTTTGGCTTTGCAGGCAAACGCCTTAACCACTAAGCCATCTCTCCACCACCCTTCCTGTACCTTAAGGCAGACCACACAGAAGATACAGTGGTGCGAGTTTGCTGCTCACAGATGGAGAGCAAGGGACAGAAGCCTAAAGGACTCTAGTGCCCCAGTGCCTAGAGGCTCAGAAAAGCTGCCAGAGTGGGTAGCATCTTCTTGGCACGTGCCCCACTTGCATAGCAGCTGAAGGACCTGTAGTGCAGTCTGCCTGGGTGGCAGCTATTTTCAGGGCACATTTGCCCACGGATACTCTGCTGCTGTCTAGATATCTGTGTCTGCGTCCCTATCCGTGTCTATCCCAAAGCCATTCCCACATGCCCCTTCAGAGTTCCATTGCTATGGTCTGCATCTGCCTCATGACCTCTCTGTGTGTACAGCTTTTCCTTCTGTCTGAATCTTCCTCAGAGCCTAGGCAGAGGTGGCCCCAGGCAGCAGCTAGAAATGGATTTAGGGATTTAGGGGTTTTTGTTTGTTTGTTTTAAATTTACTTATTTGCAAACAGAGAGAGAGATAGAACACAGGAAGACAGAGAGAGAATGGACACGCCAGGGCCTCTAGCCACTGCAAACAAACTCCAG
Source organism: Orientallactaga sibirica (assembly GCA_036365145.1). Lineage (NCBI taxonomy): Eukaryota > Metazoa > Chordata > Mammalia > Rodentia > Dipodidae > Orientallactaga > Orientallactaga sibirica. The sequence continues at coordinate 9,578,626 of JAEOAD010000035.1, read as the reverse complement.
ACGTATGCGTTCCTCGTACATCTGGCTTCCTTGGGTACTGGAGAATCGAACCAGGATCCTTTAGCTTTGCAGGCAAATGCCTTAACCACTAAGCCATCTCTCCAGCCCCTGGATTTAAGTTTGGAACTTTGGACACACATGAACAGGTTGGGCTAAACCAGCCCAGCCTTCCCTGATAACACGGATTCAGCATCACAGTTGACAGATGCCACCGATTGGAACTGGGCAAATGTGAGGAGGCTCAGGACAGACCTCCAAATTCAATCCTGTCCCAGCTCCTAAGGACCAGTAGGCTCTCTCATGCTCCCAGGCTCAGGCCCAGCACTTAGCTGCCCGGGTGGGGTAGAGGAGAGACTTCCTTAGAAAAGGAGGGCCACAGACTGATCCCAAGCCTTCCTTACTTTTTTTTAATGGTTATTTATTTATTTGAGAAAGTCAGAACGAGAGACAGAAAATGGGCATGCCAGGGCCTCCAGCCACTGCAAAGGAACTCCAGACGCATGCGCCTCTGGCTTAGGTGGGTACTGGGGAATCAAACCTGGGTCCTTTGGCTTTGCAGGCAAACGCCCTAACTGCTAAGCCATCCCTCCCTCCAGCCCCTTTTTTTGGTTTTTCTTTTTTTTTTTTTTTTTGGTTTTTCGAGGTAGGGTCTCACTCTAGCTCAGGCTGACCTGGAATTCACTATGGAGTCTCAGAGTGGCCTCGAATTCACGGTGATTCTCCTACCTCTGCCTCCCGAGTGCTGGGATTAAAGGTATGAGCCACTACACCTGGCTCTTTTTCTGGCTTTTCAAGGTAGGATCCCACACTAGCCCAGGCTATCCTGGATTTTACTATGTAGTCTTAGGCTGGCCTTGAACTCAAAGCAATCCTCGTACTTCTACCTCCTGAGTACTGGCAATCAAAGCATGTACCACCACGCCTGATACCTTCCTTAACTTTGACAGCAGCTCTGAGATTTTTCCCCAGGAGACCCTGATGTCAGGGCTGTAACCCACTCAGCTCTTGCAGAAACATGACTCTGATTTTGGGGGCCAGCGAGGTAGAAAGATTGCTTTGAGCTACAGATAGGGACAGTTTGAATCCTGGGTCTACCCGCTTGGCCAACTTGCTTGACCTCTCTGAGCCTTGTCCCCTTGTTTGCATCGCGGCAAGACATGAATGTGCCAGGGGGCTGATGGGTAGATGAACTGACAGAACACCTGTGAAGTGCCTGCTCCACAAAAGCACATTCTTTCTCCTTGGTCCAGCTCCGAGTTGCCTCAAACCTATTGTGTTTCCACCACAGGACAATGCATCCACCTCCTGTTCCCTCCCTGTGTGCTGAGCTGTTAGAAGTCCCAAGTTAGTCTCCAACCTGGGAAGTCCACCTAAGGAGTAAAGCTCGCCTGTACCCAAATCCTGGTGTGCAACGAGACGCCTGTGTAACACCTCTGTGTGTTTGTGTCCAGCTGATGTCACTTCCTGGATCTTGTTCTGACACATGCTTAAGGATCAGTGCTATCCCAAGGCTGTCACAGAAGCCTGCCTGGCCTTCTATTCCAGTTGGGATTCCAGGATGCTGTCCTGAATCCCTGTGCCTCCTCATCCCTGAATCTCCATTCCAGTAATTGCCCTTGATGTTGCTGTGTGCTTGTTTTTTTTTTTTTTTTTTTTTTTGGTTTTTCGAGGTAGGGTCTCACTCTGGTCCAGGCTGACCTGGAATTAACTATGTAGTCTCAGGGTGGCCTCGAACTCTTAGCGATCCTTCTACCTCTGCCTCCCGAGTGCTGGGATTAAAGGCGTGCACCACCACGCCCGGCTTGCTGTGTACTTTTACCCTGAGCCAGCCCTGGATGGGTGTCCTCCCTTCTCCAAACTCAGGGCCCCTCTTCTTGGAGGCTGGTTGTCCCAGAGCCAAGTGACTCAGCCCACTGACTCTGGCTTTTGCCCTGGGTGTCTGACCCAGCACTGCACACTGTCTAGAAGGTCTACTTCTGTGGGTCCTCGCTATTCCTGGGGGTCGTTGGCCACTGATGTCCCTGGCGCAAGAGGAGCTGAGGGGAGCAGGGCTTTGGAGCCGGTGGGTGTGGTGGGCAATGAACCACCTGGGAGATGGTCTGATGGATAGCGCACTCTCGTTTATTCAAAAGGAAGATGGGTTTATAAACACTTGAGAAAGGTTGAGAAGGCACATACAGATCATAACGTGATTGGATACATAGGTTTATGGGTTGCTCTCTAATTGGCTGGTGTTGGAAGGCAGAAGTTGCGAGGGAGAAGCTGCAAGGGAGGTAACAGATGTGGCGGGAAAAGCTACGCAACTTCAGCCATATATCCGATGGCTGCAGCTGCAGGAAGACTGTTTATTACCATATAAGGGTCTCTTGGGCAGCTGGCCACAAGGTCAGGAACTATGGGATGTGGGGGCAGAGCCTTAGGCTATGGAATGCTCAGGTGCTCTGGGATAGGGGAGGGCCCATTGGTCCTGGTTCCTCTGGATGGAGATGAGGCACACTACAACCTTACAAGAAGGGAGGCCCAGCTTCAGCACCAGAGTGGGTTCCCAATGATAAGGCCAGCTGCAACCCCCACAGCCCAAGGTCCCCAGCCATGTCCAACAGCCCAGACCAGCTTCCTCACAGTCCCAGCCCGTGTTTAGCAACACCTGACATACTTCCTCCCCCAGCTGTGTGCTTGAGGCCCATAAGCCCTGACTGCCAGTTACCACTGTCACCTGCTGCCAAGATCCTTCTTTCTGGCCCAGCCTCTGATGTCTGCTTTTTCCCAGACAGACCAAGCTTAAACCAGGATACTCCCGAGAGGATCTCCCAGCGCCTCAAACAAAAGACTGCCTAGAAGTGGTCCTCCTGTGGAACCAACCAGAAGTGATGCTTAGTTCTCACAGGTTCTCATTTCTGGACTTGAGGCTTCAAAGACCCACCCATGCCAAGCATGGTGGTAAAGAGTGGTAACTGGGCACAGCTTTCATAGTCTTGAGGGTCCAGCCTCTGCTCAGAAGGAGTCCAGGAGCCCTTGAATCCTGTTTGGATAATAAGATACCCAGGTTCCTATCAAACAGAATTACCTGTGTTTATCCTTTCACTCCCAAACCCCACTAACATGAGAGCAGAAGTATTTTTGACAGTATAAACCCAAAAACTAGGAGAATATAAGGAGATAATTATAGCTAGGTTTCAACAAAGTCTGGGAGACAGAAAGCAGATGGAGATACAAGTAGCATGAAAAGAAGGCTCTGATGAGCAGAAAGCTAACTTGCTCAGCAGAAAATCGGAGGCGCTTGGGACTTGGAGGCAATAGGCACTGGGGAAAGTTAAAGTCAAGTGTGGGGCTGAGAAGAGGGGTCTGTGCAGAAGTCCAAGTTCAGTCATGCGTTAGGCATCCGCTATTGTTTGGAACCAAAATGTTTCCCAAAGGCTTATATATTAAAGGTTCAGTCACCATCCTATAGCGCTAGAGTGAGGGGTGGGACACCAATGGGGTAGGGCATAGTGGAAGAAAGCTGGGTCATTGGGGATGCACTCCTGAACATAGAAGCACAAACACACGCACACACACCAAACAAGAAATAGACATTTGTGGTCTCTCCAGAGTACCACTGGCTACATGGAAAACCCCTCTTGTCCTTCCCCACATCAGAACAGGCTTCCAAGTCCCTCTGGGGCTTCTACTTCCCATTTCCATTAGGGCTTTATTCGCTTCATTTGTTCAACATTATTGAACATTGAGGCTTCAGAGAAAAATGACACTTTTCTTCTCAAGCAAAACATTTCACCTGTCCCTCTTTTTTTTTTTTTTTTTTTTTTTTTTCGAGGTAGGGTCTCACTCTAACTCAGGCTGACCTGAGTTACTATGTATTCACTATGTAGTCTCAGGGCAGCCTCAAACTCTCGGTGATCCTCCTACCTCTGTTTCCTGAGTGCTGGGATTAAAAGTGTGCGCCTCCACGCCCAGATCACCTGTCCCTCTTAATAGACAAATCCAAATGTGAAGTCGGGGCTCCCAGCACTTTGCAGATACCCAGCGGAAGAACCCCTCGGGTTGTGCCAGTGCCACTGAGAGCAGGATGCCACCCACGGCCACAACTCCTGAGTGTGGGGATCTGTGAATTGGCTTGTGAAAAAGTCCTAAGAGGGCTGGAGAGATGGCTCAGTGGTTAAGGTGCTTGCCTGCACCTTTTTGCCCGAGAAATCCACCTCAGTCCTCTATTCTGAACCCGACAAACATCACAGTGCTTCCTTCCCTGCCTCGGTTTCTCCACAGCAATGGTCTGATGAACTTGATCACTACAGTGACATTTACCAAGTGTTGTCCTGGGCCTCAAGCCATCCACGACTCACAGACATTTTTGTTTTGTTTATTTATTTATTTATTTATTTATTTATTTATTTATTTATTTGAGAACGACACAGAGAGAGAGAATGCACACCATAGGTGAGGGAGATGCAAACCTTTGGCTGGGTCCTCTAGTTCCTTTTGTGTTGTTTTTTTAATTTATTTATTTATAAGCAGAGAGAGAGAGAGAAGAGAGGCAGACAGAGAGAGAATGGGCACGCCAGGGCTTCTAGCCACTGCAAACAAACTCCAGATGCATGTGCCCCTTGTGCATCTGGCTTCTGTGGGTCCTGGAGAATCAAACCAGTATCCTTTGGCTTCACAGGCAAACGCCTTAACCGCTAAGCCATTTCTCCAGCCCTGTGTTTTTGGTTTTTTTTTAAAGAAAATATTTTTTTATTTATTTAAAAGAGAGAGACAGAGAGAATGGGCGCACCAGGATCTCTAACCACTGCAAACAAACTCCAGACGCCTGTGTCACCATGTGCATCTGGTTTATGTGGGTCCTGAGGCTTGTCCTCTGTATAGACAGTCAACAAATGCTCTGTTTCCCTCTTGTCAGACCCATACTGACATCAATCCAGTCAACTGGGCAACCAGCTGAAGTTTTTTTCCTGAGTTAAAAATTCCACAATAGGGATGGAGAGATGGTGTAGTGGTTAAGGCGCTTGCCTGTGAATCCTAAAGGCCCAGGTTCATTTCCCCAGTACCCACGTAAGTGAGATACACAAGGTGGTACATGCATCTAGAGTTTGTTTGCCGTGGCTAGAGGCCCCAGCATGCCCATTCCCTCTTCTCTCTCTCTGAAATAAATAAATAAAATAAAATATTATTTTAAAATCCACAATAGCACAATACTGGTGAGTTCATTAAAATAATCAAACTTTTTTTAAAAAAATCCACAATAGGGGCTGGAGAGATGGCTCAGCAGTTAAGGCACTTGCCTACAAAGCCTAACGACCTAGGTTTGATTCCCTAGTACACACATAAAGCCAGATGCACAAAGTGGCACATGTGTCTTGAGTTCATTTGCATCAGCTGGAGGCCCTGGCGCATCCATTCATATCCTCCCGCCCCCATACTCTCTCTCCTTGAAAGTAAAATATATATTTTTAAATCCACAATAATCCTGCTGTCACTCTGCCCACGTTTCCATAGTGTACCCATGAGTGTGGGTCCTCGCTGTTCCTGGGGGTCATTGGCCACCGACGTCCCAGGCGCAGGAGGAGTTGGGGGAAGCAGGGTCTTGGAGCAGGTGAGTGCGGTGGGCACTGAACCACCTGGGGGGCCATCTGATGGATAGCGCGGTCTCACTTATTCAAAAGGGGATTGGGTGCTCACTTCGGCAGCACATATACTAAAATTGGAACGATACAGAGAAGATTAGCATGGCCCCTGCGCAAGGATGACACGCAAATTCGTGAAGAGTTCCATATTTAAAAAATAAAAAAAAAGGGGGGGAGTGGGTTCATAAAACACTTGAGAAAGGTTGAGAAGGCACATACAGACTATAAGGCGATTGGCTACATAGGTTTATGGGTTGCTATCTAATTGGCTGGTGATGGAAGGCAGAAGTCATGAGGGAGAAGCTGCAAGGGAGATAACAGAAGGGGTGGGAAAAGCTACGTGACTTCAGCCACATATTGGATGGCTACAGCTGCAGGAAGACTGTTTACTACCATATAAGGGTCTCTAGGGCAGCTGGCCACAAGGTCAGGGACTGTGGGGGGGGTTGCACAAAACTGGACTATGGAATGTTCAGGTGCTTTTGGGATAAGGGGGAGAGCCACCCGTTCTGCCCACTCTGGGCAAAGATAGGGCACACTACGATCTTAACAGCTTCTTCACAGTCCCAGCCCGTGTTTAGCAATGCCCAGCATATGAGGACAAGAGACCTTTCGTCGTCGCCCCACTAACAATCAAGGTTCTATACTAATGGGTGACTCAAAACTGTACCCCCACAGACTCCTACGTAATAAAGCCACTGACTGCAGCCCGGAAAGATGGGCCTGTTTCTGGCCACCAACGTGAAATTCCTCTGTGCCTGGAAACCAGATCAAGGCTGCTAGTGTTTGGAAGTGACAAGGGCAGTGGGAAAGGTAGGGTCTGACAGGACTGCTGCTCTTTCAGACCAGAACAGCAGCCTGCGCAGTGGGGACGCCAGGCTGCAACCTCTGGTTTACCCCTTCCCTGCAGCAGAGCTAACTGCAGCCCACTGGTTAAGCTGAGACCCTGAATCAGGAGGTGGGCCCTGGTGGCAGAGGGGGGACGCTGACAAATGGCCTGAAATAAAAAGAACCTGTGTCTATCATAGCGCTTCATCATTACTGCTAATGGGACATCTGTTACTGTGCCCCACAACTACTGTCCTTCAGCCAGCTGGACGCAATGATCCTGACCTCCCAAGGTGCCCAAAGAAGCTGGTCTGGGCTTTTATTTGAAATCTCCTAATTTTTCTCCACGTTAGCAATAATAATGGCTAATTTTAGGTGTCACCTTGACTGGATTAAGGTGGAACCTAGATAGCCTATGATACATTGTTTCTGGGTAACACAGCAAAGGACTCTGGAACCCTGTGTATGGTGGGTGCCATCCCATGGTCTGGGTGCCCACATGGGACAAAAAGGTAGGAGAAGATGAATTTTCCCTCATCCTGAACATGGGCATACCTCCTCCTGCATTTGAATGTTAGAACTCCATGATTTATTTTATTTTATTTTATTATTTATTTATTTGAGAGTGACAGAAAGACAGAGAAAGAGGCAGAGAGAGAGAATGGGCACACCGGGGCCTCCAGCCACTGCAAACGAACTCCAGATGCATGCACCACCTTGTGCATCTGGCTTACGTGGGTACTGGGGAATCAAGCTGGGGAATCAACCACTAAGCCATCTCTCCAGCCCCAACTCCAGGGTCCTTTTTTTTTTTTTTTTTTTTGTTTTTTTGAAGCAGGGTCTCACTCTTCAGGCTGACCTGGAATTGCTCTCAGGGTGGCACTCTCGGCAATCCTCCTACCTCTGCCTCCATCTAAAGGCTCACAGCCCTGGCAACTCCATGATTTTTTAACAAATATTTTTTATTTATGTGCAAGCAGAGAAAGAGAGAGAATGGGCATGCCAGAGCCTCCAGCCACTGCAAACAAACTGTGGATGCATGTGCCACTTTGTGCATCTGGCTTTATGTAGGTACTGAGAAATAGAACCCAGTTGTTAGACTTTGTAGGCAAGTGCCTTAACTGCTGGGCCATCTCTCCAGCCCTGAACTCCATGATTTTAACTTCTGTCCTCTGGACAAGCCTCCAGGAGTGTACGGCTTCAGCTGGACTGAGGGTTGTATCTCTGCTTCATGGATTCTGCCCCCCACTTGGCAGGAGCCGCCCAGGCTTCTCTGGCCTCTAGCTTGCACTCAGCTGACCATGGGACAGTTCAGCCTCCAGATCTCCAAGAAAATCCCTGTCATAAGTCTGTGTCTCTATCTACATTTATCTGTTTATGACTGTCATGTCTCATGTACATGTTTTAGTAAACCGTGGGCTGCATTCTTGACCATGGTCCGAAAAAAATTATAATGAAGCTGAAAATTCCTGTTATTTAGTGACATCATAGCCATCACATGCATGACTCGGTGTTTGTGGTGATGCTAGTATAAGCAAAACTAGTGTGCTGCCAGTCCCATGAAAATATGGTAGTACAACTATGCCTACTGCCTAATAGTGGTAATAAATGTATGGTTTATGTATTCCCCAAATGATGCCATCACTGTTATTTTAGAAGGTACACCTTCTAGTTATTTAAAAAAAAAAAAACAGGGGGCTGGAGAGATGGCTTAGAGGTTAAGGTGCATGCCTGTTCAATTCTCCAGGTCCCACATAAGCCAGATGCACATGGTGGCACATGTGTCTGGAGCTCGTTTGCAGTGGCTAGAGGCCCTGGAGCGCCCATTCTCACTCTCTCTCTCTCCCTCTCTCTGTCTCTAATAAGATAAAAATAAAAAAAAATTTTTTTTTTTTTTTGTTTTTTTGAGGTAAGGTCTCACTCTAGCTCAGGCTGACCTGGAATTCACTCTGTAGTCTCAGGGTGGCCTTGAACCCACGGCAATCCTCCTACCTCTGCCTCCCAAGTGCTGGGATTAAAACCACACCTGGCCTTAAAAATAAAATCTTAAAAAAAAAAAACAGGGCTGGAGAGATGCCTTATCAGTGTGCTCATAAGTGCATGGGTGCACGTGTATGTGCATGCACATGTGTGCTTTTGCATGTGAGAGCAGAGGACAACTTCAGGTATGACATCATCCACCCGTCGTCATCGTCTCCTCCTCCTCCTCCTCCTCCTCCTCCTCCTCCCTCTTCTTCTTCTTCTTTTTTGAGACAAGATTTCTCATTGGCATGGAACTGACCAATTAGGCCAGACTAGCTGACCAGCTAGCCCAGGTATCTGCCCATCTTTGCCTCTCCAGCGCTGAGATTCCAGGCATGCACCACCACACTTTTTTTTTTTTTTTTTTTTTTTTTGAGAAAGAGAGAGAAGCAGAGAGAGAGAGAGAGAGAGAATGGGTGTGCCAGGGCCTTCTGCCACTACAAAAAACTCCAGTCTTGTGTACCCCGCATGCTCATGTGTGACATTGTGTGCTTTGTGTCACTGTGTGTCTGGCTATGTGGGACCTGGAGATTTTAACATGAGTTCTTGGGCCCATCACACTTTTTTTCACGTGGGTTCTGTGGATGGAACTCAAATCCTCGGGCTTGTGAGGCCGGCACTTTACTGACTGAGCTGTCTCTCCAGATTCCAGAGAGGATTTTTTTTTTTATTTTTTAATTATTTTTTTGGAGAGAGACACAGAGATGGACAGAGAGAGAGAGGGGAGATGGAGAGGAAGACAGATAGAGATGGGCACGCCAGCAGTCTCTCAGCTGCTGTGAACGAAATCCAGATGTGTGCGCCCCCTTGTGGTCAAGTGCGGCATTGCACCCTTGCGTCACTTTGCATCTGGCTAAACGTGGGACCTGGAGATTGGAACCACTGGAGATTGGAACCAGTGTTCTTAGGCTTAGGAGGCAGGTGCCTTAACCCCTAAGCCATCTCTCCAGCCCCAGAGAGGATTTTTAATAGACGCTGACTTGATTTCACCCTGGGGTGGAGAGCGTGCCTAGCCACAAAACCAGCAGAAAGTGACATGTGGAGCAGATGGCAAGGGGGTAGCGAAGCTACCCATGCTACTGGCAGTGTGACATGCTCTGCCAGCCTGCCCCACTTCCCCTCCTGCCCCAGCCCCTCTAATGAGTTGCCTCCTTCAGAACCTGGCTTTCTGAGTTCCCAGAGACTAGCTAAGGCTGTAGTAGTGGGGCTTGGGCCAATAAGAACAGCCAGCTCATCCCTTCCTGTCCTTGTTTGAAAACCCAGAAACAAGCGTGTCCTGAGTGTCCCCACACTGACCTTTCTGGTGGCCCTGCAGAAAAGTGGTCTCACTCTGTTCACTGACGTGCATTCCACCTGTCTGCAGCCTCTAGGTCATAAGCGCCCAGGCCCTCCTATCTCCCCCTCTCTCAGTCTTTTACCTCTTCTCAGTGCAAAAACCTTCCCTGATTCAGAATCTCTCCACAGACCATTCTTGTCAATTCTTCCTTTTCCTCCTTCTTTTTTGATTTTCAAGGTAGGGTCTTGCTTTAGCCCAGGTTGACCTGAAATTCACTATGTATTCTCAGGGTGGCCTCGAACTCTCGGCGATCCTCCTACCTCTGCCTCCTGAGTGCTGGGATTAAAGGTGTGCACCACCACGCCCGGCTTAATTCCTCTTCATTTTCAAACTTCTTAACTTCATTTTCTCAGAACCCTTCCTGGACCTGCCCTTCATGCACTAGGTTAAACCCCCTAGCAACCCTTGTTCACAAATCCCTTTTGGCATCTGAATCTTATTTGTAATTCCCTGGAGCCAGAACATTGTCCTCATGTTAGCCTTGCAGTCAGGGCCACCTGTCCTGGTCATTGTTATTTTCTGCACCCAGAAAATGCTCAGTGAACTTTGTTTATATATTTTTAGTATGTGTTGTGATGCTAGAGCCGCTTGTACCACTTTTTGCATCCAGCTTACATGGTCGGCTTGGAAATGGAACCTCAGGCTAGGAGGCTTTGCAAGCAAACACCTTTAACTACCAAGTCATCTTTCAAGCCCTTGCTTGTTTATATTTTTGAAACGGGGTCTCACTGCATATTCCAAGTTGGCCTTCAACTCTTTGAGATTCTCCTGGCTCAGCTTCCCAAGTACTGGTATTACACCTGGCTTCTTTGTTGGTGGTGGTTTTGTTTGTTTTGTTTTGTTTTTTCGGTTCTGTTTTGTTTTGTTTTTTCTGATTGTTATTTGAGATTGAGTTTCCCAGCATAGCCAAGGCTGGCCTGGAGCTCACTATTTAGCCCAACTGCCCCGTTTCACAATAATGTTTCTGACTCAGCCTCTGGAGTCACAATGCCCAGCAAATATTGTTTTAAAGTGCATATACTTAGGTGTAGCAGTTACCTTCTTGTTGCTAGAATAAATGACCTGACCAGAGAAGCTGGAGAGGTGGCTCAGCAGTTAACGTGCTTGCCTGCAAAGCCTAAGGACCTATATTTGATTCCCCAGTACCCACATAAAGCCATATGCACAAGGTGGTGCATGAGTCTGGAATTCATTTGCAGTGGCTAAAGGCCCTACATACCCATTCTCTCTGACTCTCTCTCTCAAATAAATATATGTTGTGTGTGTGTGTGTGTGCCTCAAATAAATAAATAATTAAAAAATAAACACCTGAGCAGAAGCAGCTGATGGAAGACATGGAAAAAAAAGGGTTTATTTTGGCTTACAGGGTTTTTTTTGTTTGTTTGTTTTGTTTTGTTTTGTTTTGTTTTTTGGTTTTTCGAGATAGGGTTTCACTCTAGCCCAGGCTGACCTGAAATTCACTATGTAGTCTCAGGGTGACCTCGAACTTACTGTGATTCTCCTACCTCTGCTTCCGGAGTGCTGGAATTAAAGGCATGTGTCAGCATGCCCAGCTTGGCTTACAATTTTTTAAAAGGCGAAGTTTCCTCATGGCAGGGAAAGCACGACAAGAGCAGATAGCCAGGCATCACATCACCAGGCTCCACAATAGCAGGAAGGACAGGAAGAGTGCAGTGGGGCTGGACTAACAAAACATCAAGGCCCACCCCCAGGGACACATTTCTCCAGCAAGGCTTCCCAACTAGGGATTGAGTATGAGGCTTAATCACAAACACAGAAGACATTTTACATTCAAAACGCCACAGATAGCTATTATTAAAGACCCCAGATGGGTGAGGATATGGAGAATCTGGAACCCTTGTGCATTGCTGGTTGCAATGTGAAATGGGTACAGCCACCACAGAAAATAAATGGCAGTTCCCTAAAGTACTGAATATAGAATTACATTGGATGTAGCAATTCTACTTCTGGGCATAGAGACAAAAAAGTTGAAGGGAGGGCTGGGAGATGGCTTAGCAGTTAAGCGCTTGCCTGTGACGCCTAAGGACCACGATTCGAAGCTCCATTCCCCAGTACCCACGTAAGCCAGATGCACAAGGTGGCACATGTGTCTGGAGTTCATTTGCAGTGGCTAGAGGCCCTGGTGCACCCATTCTTCCTCTCTCTCTCTCTCCATCTCTCTCTCTCTCTGCCTCTCAAATAAATAAATAAAAATAAACAACAACAAAAAAGTTGATGGGAAAGTCTCAAAGATATATTTATTGCTGTGCATGGTAGCACACACCTTTAATCCCAGCACTCGGGAGGCAGAGGTAGGAGGATTGCCGAGAGTTTGAGGTCACCCTGAGACTACACAGTGAATTCCAGGTCTGCCTGAGCTAGAGTGAGATCCTACCTCAAAAAACTAAAAAGAAAGAAAGAAAGAAAGAAAGAAAGAAAGAAAGAAAGAAAGAGAGAAAGAAAAGGTGTATTTATTCATATATCAGTGTTCACAGCAGCCAAAAGGAGGAAGCAACACAAATGTCCATCACCACATGGATGGACAAACAAAATACGGTGTATACATTCCATGGAATACTATTAAAAAGGAAAGAGGGCTGGAGGGATGGCTTAGTGGTTAAGGCATTTGCCTACAAAAGCCAAAGGACCCAGGTTTGATTCCCCAGGATCCACGTTAGCCAGATGCACAAGGGGGCGCATGCATCTGGAGTTCCTTTACAGTGGCTGGAGGCCCTGGCACGCCCATTCTCTCTCCTCCCTCTTTCTCTGTCAAACAAATAAATAAATAAAAACAAAATATTTTTAAAAATAGGAAAGAAATTCTGACACATGTGACCACAGGGAAGCACTGTGGTGAAGTCATCATGTTAAATGAAATAAACTAGACCCAAAAGGGCAATAGCTACACTATTCTATTTACATGATGTCTGAACGACTCAGCTTCAGTGTGTGAGAGCTGACCCAACAGTACCCTCAGAACACAGAAAGAGAGGCAAGCTGACCTAGGATTGTGGGCTGAAACTGACTGGAGACTTACTGACAGAAGAGTCATTCTGAGTAGCAGTGAGACCAAATGGATTCCTGCAATTTAGGTCAGAAGGAGGGGTGTACATACTGGTCAGGACAAAAGTAACGGCATCCAGGTTGGAACGCGACTGTTTCATTTCAAGCTAATGCCAGAGTCAGACACATTCTTGGTCTGGTTATGAAGCTCCTCGTACTGTTCTAATGGTTGTGTCTATTTATAGTTTGATGGGAAAGCATGTGGGAGAAGCTAACTAGGGTTACCCAGGAACAGTCGTAACAGTTACAGTTCAAGATGGCGGCAGTAATGACAAGCTGAATCCATATATCTGTGGTTCCTCTGGGAGAGGTCGAACTCATAGAGACAGCATAGACAGTGAGTACCAAGAGTTAGGGAAGGGGGAGAATGGGGAGTTGCTATTTAATGGGTGCAGTGTTGCAGCTGGTGGTGGTTGTTCTTTGGTTGTTTGTTTGGTTTGGGGTTTTTTTTTTAATATTTTATTTATTTGAAAGAGAGAAAAAGAGGCAGATAGAGAGAATGGGCATGCCAGGGCCTCTAGCCACTGCAAACGAACTCCAGGTGCATGCACCCCCTTGTGCAGCTGTCTTACATGAGTCCTGGGGAATCGAACCAAGGTCCTTAGGCTTCACGGGCAAACTCCTTAGCCACTAAGCCATTTCTCCAGGCCTGGTTTGGGTTTTTTTGAGACAGATTCACTCTGTAGTCCAGGCTCTTGCTCCTCCTGCCTCAGCCTCCCTAGTGCTGGTATTACAGGCATGAGCCACCATGTCCAACAGTTTCAGTTTTGAAAAACGAAAAGAGGTCTGGAGGGCTGGGGATGTAGCTCAGCTGGTAGAGTACTTGCCTACATGCACAACGACCTGGGTTCGATCCCCAGCACCACATAAAGGAATGTGGTGGCACACACTTATAATCCCAGCACATAGGAGGCGGAGGCAGGGGGATCAGAAGTGCAAGATCATCCTTAGCTACATAGTGAGTTTAAAGCCAATTTGGAATACATGAGCTCCTGTCTCAAAGAAAAGAAAAAGTCAGATGTAGTGGCATATGCCTTTAATCCCAACACTTGGGAGGCAGAGGTAAGAGGATCATCTGTGAGTTCAAGGCCAGCCTGAGACTACATAGCGAATTCCAAATCAGCCTAGGAGGTAGAGCTGTGCTGGAGGAAGCGTGTCACTGGAGGCAGGCTTTGAGGTTTTATAATCCAGTTGCACAGGGTGTTCTTGCTCTTGCTGCCTCCCAGCTGAAGTGAAGATGTGATGCTGGCAGACAATCCTGCTGTCCCTTCCCATCATGCCAACACTTTCCCTAGAAACTATAAACAGAAATAAGCCCTGTCCAACAGTTTAAGAAAGAAACCATTTCCACCAGGTGTTGTGGTGCACACCTTTAATCCCATCACTTGGGAGGCAGAGGTAGGAGGATCACTGTGAGTTCAAGGCCACCCTGAGACTACATAGTGAATTCCAGGTCAGCCTGGGGTAGAGTGAGACCCTACCTTGAAAAACCAAAAAGAAAGAAAGAAAGAAAGAAAGAAAGAAAGAAAGAAAGAAAGAAAGAAAGAAAGAAAGAAAGAAGGGAAGGAGGGAGGGAGGGAGGGAGGGAGGGAAGGAAGGGAAGGAAGGAAGGAAGGAAGGAAGGAAGGAAGGAAGGAAGGAAAAAAGAAAATAAAGAAACCATTTCCTTCCTTAAGTTGTTGCTTTTCTGAATGCTAGGTTCCCAGCTGATGAAGATTTGGGAATTAATGCCTCCTAGAGACAGTGTATTGTTGGGGGTGGGCTTATGGGTGTTATAGCCAGTTTCCCCTTGCCAGTGTTTGGCACACTCTCCTGTTCTTGTTGTCCACCTGATGTTGGCCAGGAAGTGATATCCACCCTCTGCTCATGCCATCATTTCCCCCTGCCAGATGATGCCTCCCCTCGAGTCTATAAGCCAAAATAAATCCTTTTTTCCCAAAAGCTGCTATGGTTGGGTGATTTCTGCCAGCAATGCAAACCTGACTGCAATAGCACCCCATGAATTGTTGGTCAAGGAAGCCCCAGGGGACCCCAAAACAATGCAGGCTATTGTCATTGCTCTTGGTTGTCTGCCAGAATGGAATGGCAAGACCCTATTGCTGAAGACCCCATACCCTTTTGGGTGCAGAACTTAGAAAAATCAAACTGGGGCTGGAGAGATGGCTTAACAGTTAAGGCACTTGCCTGCAAAGCCAAAGGACTCAGGTTTGACTCCCCAGGACCCACGTAAGCCAGATGCACAGGGTAGCACATGTGTCCGGAGTTCATTTTCAGTGGCTGGAGGCCCTGGTGCTCCCATTCTCTCTCTCTCTCTCTCTCTCTCTCTCTCTCTCTCTCCTCTCTTCTCTCTCTCTCTGTCCCTCTTTCTCTCTCTCTCAAATAAAAATAAACTGGAACTGAGCTGGAAGCTTCCTCTCTTCTAGCTGATTTTTTATAGTTTCAAAAGGTACTACACAGGCTGCTACAGGAGAATGGTAATCAATAGGCTTGCCCAGTGGTAGACTCTGCATATTACAGTAGTGACCTTCGAGGCAGGTTGGACCCACTGGTGCAATAATAGCGTGACTATATCGGGGATAACCAACCTCCCTGACTGGATTTGAGATGGGCTGCACGGGAGGAAATCCATGCCCTAGAGAGGAATCTACTACTGTTGTTTTGCTAAATGGATATGTTGGTAAACTACCTTCTAAATATTTATGTTTATGCCCACACAACAGATTAATGCTGCTCTCGCCTTGGTCAGAAAAGCACTTTCTTTTTTTCCCCAGTGGGAAGCAGTTAATGCAGAGACTCATAAATGGTCAGAGTGCTAAAAATAAGTAACTGTTAGGAGCTCAGCCCACATATAGCATGTATATCATCCCTCCAAGGCTCAGGAAATGTTGCAGAAGAGGGGACAGAAAGAATGCAAGAGCTAGAAGATGAGGAAGAGTGGTTTGGAACTCTGTCATCCAGATATGATATACCTCCCCATTTCCTCCCCAACCCTAACTCGAGTTTACTACTAATCTATTTTCTGTCACTTTCGGTTTGCCTGTACTTGGCATGTCATAGAAATGAAATTGTAAATGTATAGTTTTCTGCTACAGGCTCCTTTTGCTTAGCAGGAATTTTCAATGCTCATTCCTGTAGCACTGTAGTTAAGTTTAAAGCTGTCCATTTATTCTTTGGCTCACTGGAATCTGGCTTCTGAACCCACCATTTGATTGACATGGCCCAAGTAATTTCTCCATTGTAAAGTCCAGTGGCCATTTCCCACGCTCCCATTTGCCCTTGCTCAGCTCAGGAAGTAGTGGAGTGCTGACTACCTGCCAATTCCCATGGGTGGCACTCACCTCCTCTCTCTGAAATGCTCCTGCCTTTAATTCCAAGCCCTAGCCTCATTCTCCTGTTTATGTGGCCAGGGCTTCTCTGCTTGCTTGGTGCGCCCCTCCCTTGCTCCCTCCTGGGCACAGGCAGGACATCCCCACTCTGTCTCTGGCACTAGCCACACCTCTTACCCACTCTCAGCAGACAGGGCCCCTCTAGAATCAGACACTCGAGTTTGTGTTTTCACCTCCAATGTCTCTACGTTTTCATCCCCCTCTGAATGTTCCATGACGGCCTGACTCTTCTTGCTTCACGGAAGCTCTCTGCGGGGGAACCCAGCACGTCCAATCTCTTCAGAACCAATTCAGTTCTACCCTCCAGCCTCACAGTCAATGAGAGTCACTGTGTTGTCTGCTAGCTGTTAGACACTATTCCAGGTGCTAGAGACACGTTGGAGAAGAAAACAAAGTCCTTTCTCCCATGGAACAGCCATTCTCGTGTGGAACACAGATGGTTCACAACTCTGCAGTATGGCAGGAGATGATAGGTTCATTTGAAAAGAATTAAAGGTAGGCGGGCGTGGTGGCGCACGCCTTTAATCCCAGCACTGGGGAGGCAGAGGTAGGAGGATCACCATGAGTTCAAGGCCACCCTGAGACTACATAGTGAGTTCCAGGTGGACTAGTGTGAAACTCTACCTTGAAAAAACCAAAATAATAATAATAATAATTAAAGCAGGGCGTTGGGCAGGGGACGGGATCTGAACGTGTCAGTAGATGGATCGACTGTTCTCCCACCCTTCCATTCTCCTTCACCTGGGCCCTGCTCTCTGTCCCCAGGAGCTGGCCCATAGTGACTGTATCACTCAAATTCCTTTTCTCTCTGACCTCCTCTTGGACTCAGCCAATGAGAAGCAGGGAGAAAAATAAAAAAATAAAAAAAGACGTGCTGCTGGGAGACTGGTAGTAAGAGTTAACTGCCCCTTGCCTGGGGGCTGGGAGAACACCCTGACTTGCAGCCTTTCCCCATTTCTGCAGTTGCTAGTACTCCCACTGGGAGAGATTTCACACTGCCGACCTGCCCTCGGGGCTGGAAAGAGCTGCAGACAACAGGCCCTCGCAACCCAGTTATGAGCCAGTTTCAGAAGCAGGAAGAGGGTCTGAGAATGCTTCCTCTGTCCTGCCAAAGATGCATCCTTCTGCGACTGTGGCCCTGGCTCCACCTCATGCTGAGAGCACCATTCCCTCCTTCCCTCCTCCCCCCCCCCCCAGCCCAGTACTATCAGGGGGTTCTCCAAAGTGCTCCTCCCTGGATGCCTTAACATCCCTCATTAGTCGCCCTTCCCTGTTCCTGCGTTTTGAGATCCCTGCGGATTGTATCTTCCATTTCCTGTGCGGGCGTTGACGCACAAGAGCGGGGATCGCTTCCCCAGTGCGCCCCAGCAAGCAGACTTTTGTGATACTGAAACATCAAACAGAGAGGATAGCCTACAGAGAGAGGAAAAAGTCCTATACTGACCTCGTGTTCCCCCCCCCCCGCCCCGTCCTACGCCCATGCTCAGGGACAGTCTTTCTCTGGCAGCGTGGATCCGACAAACATCCATTGCGTTGCGTGGAATGGAGACATCTGATCACGGAGCGCTCCTTGTTCCTGTGAATTTTGTTAATGCTCTTTTGTGCCTCATTTGAATCTTCAGTTGGGTCCCAGCCCAGCAAGTCACCACTCTGTAGGAGGTGGCTTAGAGCTCTCCTAGAAAAATTACAGTCCTCTTAGGGAAAAATCATAGTCCTCTGAACAAAGCTGCTGGATTCGGGGCTGGAGTGGATAATTTACATACATTTAGATGATGAATAAAAAAAAATAAAATAAACTATCAAGTCCAAGCCTGTGAAAAAGAAACCAGCACAATTTGCTACAATTGTGTTTAACCCCAATGGGAAGGCCAAATCTGCGAACTAGCATTCTCCCTTTTGCCCGCTTACGGAGCAATTTCCACCAATATCCGTGTGGGCTGGTGGTCCCAGGTCTGTGAAGATAATATTTCTGGCAAGGCTCTGTCAACCGCTCCCCATCCACATGCTGTTGAGCCAGTGAGCTGTGGCTGGCGGCCTATGAGAGGTGCAGGTATGGATGGCCACCACCCACCAAGGGTGCCGCTTAAGCCTTGTTAGAGCAGCCCACCTGCTGGATCTGCTTGATGTTGGAATTGTTGATGTTGGAACAGGTTTAAAGTAGGGTTAAGAGTCTGATGGGGTGGTGCAAAGCTATAATGCTCAGAAAGCAGGAAAATTGTAGTGAGTCTGAGGCCAGCCTAGGCTACTTAGTGAGACTCTGTCTCAAAAAAAAAAAAAAAAAAAGGGGCTGGAGAGATGGCTTGGTGGTTAAGGCACTTGCCTGCAAAGCCAAAGGACCCAGGTTCGATTCTCCAGGACCCATGTAAGCCAGATGCACAAGGTGCATCTGGAGTTTGTTTGCAGTGGCTGAAGGCCCCGGCATGCCCATTCATGCATGTTCTCTCTCTCTCAAATAAATAATTTTTTTTTTATAGGGCTAATGGTGTAGCTTGATGGTAGAGTGCTTGCCTAGCATACACAAGACCTTGGGTTCAATCCCCAACATAAAAATTAAACAAAATAAAATAAAATAGTTTTTTTTTTAATCAAATTAAGGTCTGGAGAGATGGCTTAGTGATTAAGGCATTTGCCTGCAAAGCCAAAGGACCCAGGTTCAATTCCCCAGTACCCACATAAGCCAGATGCACAAAGGGACACATGCATCTGGAGATTGTTTGCAGTAGCTAGAGGCCCTGGCACACCCATTCTCTGTCTCCTCTCTGTCTCTCTCTCTGCTTGCAAATGAATAAATAAATAAAAATTTTTTAAAAATCAAATTAGAGCCTGGCATGGTGGCGCATGCCTTTAATCCCAGCACTCAGGAGGCAGAGGTAGGAGGATCACCATGAGTTCAAGGCCACCCTGAGATGATATAGTGAATTCCAGGTCAGCCTGGGCTAGAGCAAGACCCTACTTCAAAAAAAAAAAAAAAAAAAAAAAAAAATCAAATTAGAGCCTGGCATGGTGGCGCATGCCTTTAATCCCAGCACTCAGGGAGGCAGAGGTAGGAGGATCGCTGTGAGTTCAAGGCCATCCTGAGACTACACAGTGAATTCCAGGTCAGTCTGGGCTGGAGTGAAACCCTACCTGGAAAAACCAAAATAAATAAATAAATAAAATTAGATGTCAGACGTGGTGGCACACATCTTTAATCCCAGCACTTGGGAGGCAGAGGTAGGAGGATTGCCATGAGTTCGAGGCCACCCTGAGACTACACAGTGAATTCCAGGTCAGCCTGAGCTAGAGTGAGACCCTACCTCGAAAAAAAAAATCAAATTAGGATTTGGGGAGATGGCTCAGGGGTTAGAGGGCTTGCTCCTCAAGCATGAGAACCTGAAAAGGCCTGAGATGACCTGAGTTCAATTCCCCTGTACCTACATAAAAAGTTGAGCATGACCAAGTCCACCTGCTGGGACTAGGTGGTCACCAGTGTGAGTGAAAACGGCAGCTCTGGGTTCAGTGAGACTCCATCTCAAGGAAATATGAAGAGGTTCTGCTATGAGCTCCGTGTGTGCACACACACATGTGTATACAGTGCACACACTATACACACCCAGAAAAAGTAGGGTTAAGGTCTGAAAATGGTTATAGTTAGGACTAGAATAGTTACAAAGATTTTGTTAAGATTGAAGCAGGGATTAGACTTAGGATCAGTATTAAAGATAAATTAGAGGGCTGGAGAGCTGGCTCAGCAGTTAAGACGTTTGCCCACGGAGCCTAACAACTGGGCTTCAATTTCCCAGAACCCACATAAAAACCAGATGCACAAAGTGATGCAAACATCTGCAGTTCGTTTGCAGTGGAGGCCCTAGCAAGCCCATTCTCTGTGTTTCTCTCTCCTCTCTCTATCTCTCTTTGCTTGCAAATAAATAAATAAAAAGGGCTGGAGAGATGGCTTAGCAGTTAAGGCAATTGCCTGCAAAGCCAAAGGACCTCAGTTCAATTCCCCAGGACCCATGTAAGCCAGAAGAACAAGGTGGCACATGCATATGGAGTTCGTTTGCAGTAGTAGCTGGAAGCCCTGGCATGCCCATTCTCTCTCTCTCTCTCTCTCTTTCCCCCCCTCAAATAAATAAATAAAAATAAATAAATAAGCTGGGTGTGGTGGCGCACGCCTTTAATCCCAGCACTCAGGAGGCAGAGGTAGAAGGATTGCCGAGAGTTCGAGGCCACCCTGAGACTACATAGTTAATTCCAGGTCAGCCTGGATCAGAGTGAGACCCTACCTCGAAAAACCAAAAAATAAATAAATAAATAAATAAATAAGTAAATAAATAAATATTTTTAAATTATTTATTTATTTATTTGGGGGAGCAGACAAAGAGAGAAAATGGGCATGACAGGGCCTCTAGCCACCCAAACAAACTCTAAATGCATGCACCATCTTGTGCATCTGGACTTACGTGGGTTCTGGGGAACTGAATCTGGGTCCTTAGGCTTTGCAGGCAAGTGCCTTAACCACTAAGCCATCTCTCCAGCCCCTAAGGTGAGTTAAAGCTGGGCATGGTGGTGCACACCTTTAATCCAAGCACTCAGGAGGCAGAGGTAGGAGGATCACTATGAATTCGAGGCCACCCTGAGACTACAGAGTGAATTCCAGGTCAGCCTGGGATAGAGTGAGACCCTACCTTGAAAAACCAAAAAAAAAAAAAAAAAAAGCCACCATGAGTTGAGGGCTGGAGAAATGGCTTAGTGGTCAAGACGTTTGCCTGCGAAGCCAAAGGATCCCGGCTTGATTTTCCAGGACCCACGTAAGCCAGATGCACAAGGGGCACATGCATCTGGAGTTCATTTGCAGTGGCTAGAGGCCCTGGCATGCCCATTCTCTCTCTGTCTGCCTCTCTTTCCTCTCTCTCTCTCTCTCTCTCTCTCTCTCTCTCTCTGCAAATAAATAAATAAAAATTTTAAAAATATAATAAAAAATTAAAAGGTGAGTTAGAGATTGCTATGCTTTTAATCTTCAATGTTCTTCAAAGGCTGTGTGTTGGAGGCTGGGTCTTCAGCCTGTAAAGCTATTGGGAGATAATGGAACCTTTAGGACTTGGGGCCTGATGGGAGAAAGTTAGGTCATTAAGGGTGTGTCCTTGAAGGGGGTGTTGAGATTCTGGTTTGTGAAGCGAATAGCTTCCTCTGCCACATGCTCCCCACCACAGGCCAAAAGTAATGGGGCCAAGTGACCAAAAGCTAAAACCATGATTCAAGATAAATTAATCCCTTCCTTTCTTTCCTTCTTTCCTTCCTTCCTTCCTTCCTTCCTTGTTTCTTTCTTGTCATTGTTGTCTCACTACATAGCCTAAGCTGGCCTAGAACTCTCAATCTCCTTGCCTCGCCTCCCCAGTGTTGAACTGCAGGCATGTGCCACCATGCAGGGTCCGAGCTTCTGTTCTGAAGTGAGGGGGATTGTCCAACGTTCACATCTGTGGATATGTTAAAATCCACGAACGCATACACTGCAGATGGAGAAAGTGTATGCGATCTGAGCTGTAGCTCAATAAAGCTGGCTAAATAAAATGACAGAAAAGTCGCAAAAGACTATATATTTTTCCATTTACCCAATTGCCATTTGTCCAGTTTAAAGCAGGACAAGATGATATATTGCATAAGATGGGTATTTTGGGGAACCAGTGGAGAAAACAAGGGAAGGGTTAGCACAGTGCCCAGCAGAGCGGCTGGCTTCCCAGACAGGAAGGACAGGATTGCCTTGGGCAAGTGATTTTTATCTATATCCATCCATTTAGATCTGCCGCCCTGCAAGAAGATGAAAGAAAGAAAAGAGAGGAGGCGAAACAAATACATCTCACCAGCTCTGAGTCTCATTTTCTTTGTCTTCCAGGGCGGAGCTTCTAGTGTCAGCTGTGATCTGTCTGTGGGTCCAGGTGGAAGGCCGGGGAGGTTGAAGGGCAGCCAGTAGGAAGTGCCAGCGTCCCCCAGCGATGGGATAAAGCCCCAGCGGCCCCACTCCCTTCCCCCACGAATACTGAACAGCATAACCATCTGACTGTTTGAGATCCTAGAGGGAGCCGAGCCCTGAAAGCAAAAGCCCTGTCCCAGTATAAGTGATTACCGCTGCCTTTATTACTACCTGAAAGTGCTTTGCAGACACAGGGTCGACAGAGGCAATGTAATAACACCTTGACCGAGAACTTCAGGGGTTCTGACACCCCACCCGGCTCTAATGGTTGAGGGAAAGAAAGGGTAGGAGGGGACAGGAGGGAGGGAACATCAGTCTTCATTTCCTCAAGGAGGTGACAGAGGAAGGAGTGACATGAAAGCTCACAGAGGAGGGTTGGCCCAAGCTAGCTGAGTATGGAAGTGGAAGCCCCTGTGTTCAAACTCCTACTCCAGTGCTCCGGGTCCCATTCAATTCTGGTAGGCAGGACACCAGAACTGCAGGGGATGGGAGATAATTATTAATAGTATAAATGAGACAGAGTCAAGCTGACCAATCGTGCCCTCCATCTGTCTGATAAGGTCACTCTGTCCAGTAAGGCACCAGAACGGAACCAGAATGAACCCGCGCTGGCTCAGTAGATGGACTTTTGGGAAATCATCTTGGTTTAGATGTTGGTCCAACTGTGGCTGCCAGTGGCAAACCCCAAAGATCCCCAACTCTCCTTGGTTGCCCTCCCTGGCACTGCCAGGAACTCAAGAAGCTCCTGCTCTCCCTGGTACAAAACCCAACCCTAGCTCAGCCTCCACGTCTGCTCCCATGCATTTCCGGCCCAGATCCGGTCCATGACCTTCAAACGTACAGGCCTTTCTCTTCAGTAGCAAGTAAGCCGTCAATTTTGCACAGGCATCTTCTCACTCAGTCTGATTCCCACACTGTCTACTTAGAGATGGTGTCAGATACAAAAGATTGAGGGTTTGGTCTCCAAGACCATCCGTCTACATTCACATGCCAGTCACAGCCCCGCTCATTTTTCCTGTTTTTTCTGACTAGCTGGCTTAAGTTGGAACCTCTAGTTTGGATCTGGAATGTGTCTCAAAAGCCCTTTAAAGGTTTCCTCTCCAGTCTGACATGCTACTGGAAGATGGTAATAGAATATCGAAGAGGAGCCGGGCATGGCGGCGCACGCCTTTGATCCTAGCACTCGGGAGGCAGAGGTAGGAGGTTCACCATGAGTTCGAGGCCACCCTAAGACTACATAGTGAATTCCAGGTCCGCCTGGACTAAAGCGAAATGCTACCTCAAAAAAGAAAAGAAAAGAAAAAAGAAGATTGAAAAGGCGGGACCTACTGGGATATTTGCACCCTGGTCTCTTCCTCTTGGTGATTCTTGGTTTGGGTTTTGCTTCCAACATGATGTGTCCCCAAGACCCAAAGTATCAGGGGTCAACCATTTGATCATGAATGTCCAAAAATATGAGCTAAAACAAACCTTTTCTCTCTGTAGGTTGATTTCTCTTGGATATTTAAAAAAAATTATTTTAGTTTATTTTTTGGGAAGGGAGTTCAGATAGAGAGAGAGAATGGGCCAGGCATGGTGGCACATACCTTTAATCTCAGCACTTGGGAGGCAGAGGTAGGTGGATTGCTGCAAGTTCGAGGCCAACCTGAGACTACATAGAGAAATCCAAGTCAGTCTTAAGGCTAGAGTGAGATGCTACCTCAGAAAAAGAGAGAGACAGAGAGAGAGAGTGGGTGCACCAGGGCCTCCAGCTGCTGAAAACAAATTCCAGATGCATGTGCCAACTTGTCCATCTGGCTTACATGGATCCTGGGGAACAAACCTCGGTCCTTTGGCTTTGCAGGCAGGTGCCTTAACTGCTAAGCCATCTCTACAGCCCTGTCTTGGGTATTTTATAGTAATAAAAAGTTGAGGGCTGGAGAGATGTACAACCCCTGATGTGTTAGTCAGTTAGAACGCTTGTCTGCAAAGCCAAAGAACCCAGGTTTGATTCCCCAGGACCCACATAAGCCAGATGCACAAGGTGGCATGTGTCTGGAGTTCATTTGCAGCAACTGTAGGCTCCAGGTGTACCAATTCTCTCTCTCTCTTTCTCTCTCTCTATCTATCTCTTTCTCTCTCAAAATAAATAAATAGAAATAAAAAAATTTAAAGTTGACTAACACATGAGGGTTCATACAACCCACTCCTTGGGTTCAACTGATTTATTGAGAGGCTAGCAGAACTCATGGAAAGACTTATCTTCTACCAGTTTATTAAAAGGATGCTACTTGGGGCTGGAGAGATGGCTTAACGGTTAAGGCATTTTGCCCACAAAGCCAAAGGATCCAGATTCGATTCCCAAGACCCACATTAGCAATAAATAAATAAATAAATAAATAAAAATAAAAATTTTAAAAGGATACTACAAAGGGTACTAATTACAAAGTATAATTAAGGTAAGGTATGGGAGAAGGATCAGAGAGTTTCCACGTCTCTCCAAGCACACCTTCTCATGTTGGAAGCTCTCCAAACCCAGTTACTTGGGATTTTTGTAGTGACCTCATTTTTGCATAGACATGCTTGCTAATAAATTTAGTGGAGAAACTCAAACAAAGTCTCTTGCTGCAGTATTTCTGTGTGGCAGGATCCATCTGGAATGAGGAGGGTCTTATCAGACCAGTATCGGACAAAATAAGCCAGAATTATGGGCCAGAAAACAGTGAATGAAAACCAAAAATATATAGATCTTAATATCATACCCAGGGCCAAAAGAGAGTGTGAATTGAGGTCTCAAGGTCATTTGCATCTGGTTTGCATGTCAATTAGCATATTTGTACGCAGACTGAAACAGTCACATCTATTTCATCCTCACCTACCCTTGAATCCTGCCCCTCCTTCCATCCCAGGAAAAGCGTGTGTTTGTCCTCAGTGTCTGCTGGTGCCTGACCCGCTAGTGATCCCTGAGCCAGGATCCCGCCCGCCCGTCACCAGGCAAGTGCAGGCTCATTTGACCCACCACAGTCTCTCAGCTACTCCCTCCCCTGCTCCCTGCACTTAATGCTCCCAAAATGCTCTCAAGAACTCCTCCGTGGTTTTCCTCCACACCTACTCGTTGAACTTGTTTGACTTTCCTTAAGCGCTTGCAGGAGTGGGAGTGGGAGTGAGGAGCGGACCGAGGCCGGCTCATCAGTGTCGCAGGGACAGGAGGAATACAAGGGTCTATGAGTGGGCAGCTCCCCTGGCCTCCCCTCCCTCCTCCAGCCCCCCAAGTCTGGAATAAATGTAAAAGCATGGCTCACTCCCACCCCTCCACACCCTGAAGGATTGCGGAGCATGCAGAATAAGCTCCATCTTGGCTTATTAAGCTGCCATCCACCACGAAGAAGCCAGAGGCCCAGGGCTGGGCGGGAGAGTTCTAGAGAAGAATCTACCCAAGTCATGTCAAATCACACATCCTCTGGGTCTTCTCCCATCCCCCCCAGACCCTCCCAGCACCGACCCCCCACCCCGGGGCAGGCTTCAAAGGGCTGCAGACATGCTGGCTTTGAGTCCCCTAAGGAGGCTTCCTAGAGAATTGGCAGAACTGCTAAAATGAGAAGATGGATGTGGGCTGTGGGGGGAGAGAGAGAGAGAGAGAGAGCAAGCAGCCGCTCAGGCAGCTGTGGGCATTCGCATCACTGACACCATTACTAAGGTATATTGCTGTGTAAGCTCAGAAGCTAACGAAGTGAACATGGAAATAGCGGATCTAACAAGCCCCAAAGGGCTCTGGTCTCTTTGGGAAAAAATCTAATCCAAGGGAAAAGAGTATTGCAAGCAGGAACCTCGGACCTCTTCCCTTTAGCAATGGCTGTCTGCAGCCTGCCTAGCTTGTGCAGCCACCGAGGTATAGGGCACAGAAGGGCTGTTGAAGTCCCCAGGGAGAGAGGCATGGCCAAGTCAAAAGGCTACTGTCTACTATTTAGAAACTTCCTTCGGCTACTAAGACCTTTCTGCAAAAGAAGGTCTGCTACAAGTGGGACGTGTCTGTCCCTCTCTTCCTCCCTCCCTCCCTTCCTCCCTTCTTTATTCCCTCCCTCCCTTCCTTCCTGGTTGGGCAGTAATGAGCTCTTGGTAACCCAATGATGCAAGTCAGCCACTGAGGGTCACCTGGCTGTGTGACCATGACCTAGTACCTTATCCTGAGTGCTTCAGTGCCCAAGCCCCCCTCTCTTCTCTGAGATCTGGCTTGAGGACAAAGAGGACAAGTGCTTTTTCTTTCTTTTATTAAAAAAAAAAAAAAAAAAAAAGTGGGCTGGAGAGATGGCTTAGCGGTTAAGTGCTTGCCTGTGAAGCCTAAGGACCCTGGTTCGAGGCCGAATTCTCCAGGACCCATGGAAGCCAGATGCACAAGGTGGCACACACATCTGGAGTTCGTTTGCAGTGGCTGGAGGCCCTGGCGTGCCTGTTCTCTCTCTCTACCTGACTATTTCTGTATCTCTCTCAAATAAATAAATAATATTTAAAAAGAAAAAGAAAAAAGAAAAACAAGAAAAGAAAGTGTGCTGGGTGTGGTGGCGCACGCCTTTAATCCCAGCACTTGGGAGGCAGAGGTAGGAGGATCACCGTCAGTTCGAGGCCACCCTGAGACTACAGAGTGAATTCCAGGTCAGCCTGGACCAGAGTGAGACCCTACCTTGAAAAAACCAAAAAAAAAAAAAAAAAAAAAGGAAGGAAGGAAGGAAGGAAGGAAGGAAGGAAGGAAGGGTGTGTGAGGGCTAGAGAGATGGCTTAGCAGTTAAAGCGCTTGCCTGCAAAGCCTAAGGACCCATGTTCAACTCTCCAGATCCCACATTAGCCAGATGCACAGAGGTGAAGCAAGTGCAAGGTCGCACATGCCCCCTAGGTGGTGCATGGTCTGGAGTTAAATTGCAGTGGCTGAGGTCCTGGCAATTCTCTCTCTCTTGCTTTCTCTAAAAAGAAAAAAAGTGTGTGTGTATGTGTGTATGAATATGTCAGGGCCTCTGGCTGCTGTAAACAAACGCCAGACACTTGTGCCTTTTTGGGGAGGGGAGGGGGTTTTGAGTTAGGGTCTTGCTCCAGCCCAAGACGACCTGGAATTCACTATGTAGTCTCAGGCTGGCCTTGAATTCACAGCCATCCTCCTACCTCGGCCTCCCAAGTGCTGGGATTAAAGACGTGCATCAGCACATTTTGTGCCACTTTTTTTAAAAAATATTTTTTATTTATGAGCAGAAGGAGAGAGAGAGATTGGTGCATGAGGCCCTCCTGCCACTGCAAATAAACTCCAGGTGTATGTGTCCCTTTGTGCATATGGCTTTATGTGGGTACTGGGGAATCAAATGTGGGCTGGCAGGTGTTGCAATCAAGTACCTTTAACTGCTGAGCCATCTTCCCAGAGCCGACCTTTTTTCCATGTGTATGTAAGCCTGTTCATATGTGTAGGCACAAGTACACGTGCATGTCTATGCATATGCATGTGGAGTCCAGAAGTCAATGTCAGGTGTCTTCCTCAATTGCTGTCTGCCTTTTAAATTTTATTTTATTTATTTGAGAGAGTGAAAGAGGCGGTGGGAGGGGGCCCAGCCACTGCAAACGAACTCCAGATGCATACGCCCCCTTGTACATCTGGCTTATGTGGGTCCTGGAGAATAGAACCAGGATCCTTTGGCTTTAAAGGCAAAGGCCTTAACCACTAAGCCATCTCTCCAGCCCCCTGTCTGCCTTTTTTGTAACAGAGTGTCTCAGTGAATCTGAAGTTCACCGATTCAGTTAGACTAGCTAGCTGGAACCCTCCTGTCTCTGCCTCCCCAGTGCTGTGATGACAGGCATGACTCATCATGTCTAGCTTTCATGTGTGTTCTGGGGATAAAAATTCAGATCCTCTTTGCTTACACTGTCAGCACTTTACTGACTGAGCCATCACCCCAGTCCCAGGACAGATGTTCGGAATTCCTCTATGTTGTACAACATCTGCAGAAACTAATAAAAGCCATGGGAGTCACAGACCTTCATTAGCACTTGTGCAGAAGCAGTGTGAGAGTCAGAGCTTTGTCTTCAGTGCCAGGAGCGCTAGAGGAAGTGACTCTGAACTGTGTGTTGCTGGCCTCCTGGGAGGGCAGGATGGGCTCTACGGGAGTGCCTGGGATGAATTGGCCAGCCCCTGCTGAGTGGACATTTGTTCTCTCCAGGCCATGGACAGATGCAACCTTTTGCCATTGCAGCGTGGCACCGTTATCTATAACATCCATACTCAAGAACCATGTAGTCATTACAAAACAACGCAAAATAGTCTCATGTTTTAAGTAAGTTCATGGTTTTGTGTTGGGCCACATTCAGAGCTATCCTGGCCTGTAGGTTGAACACACCTGCTCCAGAAAGTGAGGATTAAGTTCAAAGATCCTCCACTCCCTGGACAAAGGGAATGTAGCACTGGGCCCCAAATGAGTGAAGGAGAGCTGCCAAAGGCAGGGGCCCGATGGAAGTCATTGGCTTTGAGAGAGAAGTTAGTGGAAACTGACCAGAAGCTGCCTTGGCAAATTACTTACATTTGTCATTGGATTGTCCAACATAACAAAGATATCTGGCACAAAATTATGTATTTTTAATGTATTTTATTTATTTATTTGTTTGAGACAGAGAAAGAGGCAGAGAGAGAGAGACAGAGAGAGAGAGGGAGAGAGAGAAAATGGGCACATCAGAGCCTCCAGCCACTGCAAAAGAACTCCAGATGCATGCACCCCTTGTGCATCTGGCTTACATGGGTCCTGGAGAGTCGAATCAAGGTCCTTTGGCTTTGTAGGCAAATGCCTTAACCTCTAAGCCTTCTCTCCAGCCCCACAGAATTATCTTAGTGATCTCTCTATTTACAACATACTCACACACATTTCCTTGGGTCTGGGAAAAAGGCCAATAGAACCTTAACCTGTAGGTGATTTGGATGGTTCTCAGTGGCCTTGCAAACCTTGCTTGTCTTCACAAACAGCAACCCAGGCCCACTGTGGAGCAGATCCACAGAGAAGACTTTAGCTAGAGGTTGTCCAGAGCCTTTTGCCAACTTAACCAAAGGATGGAAACAAGAGCCGGGGAGCTTCAAAGGTGCAGTTCCTGGGGCTGGAGAGATGGCATAGCTGTTAAGGCACTTGCCTGAAACACCTAAGGACCTAACTTCCATTCCCCAGTACCCACGTAATACCAGATATACAAGGTGGCACCAGCATCTGGAGTTTGTTTGCAGAGGCTGGAGACCCTGGCACATCCATTCTCTTCTTATCTATCTTTTTTTTTTTTTTTTTAATTTTTATTAACTTTACTTCAGAGAGAGAGAAAAAGAGGCAGATACAGAGAGAGAGAGAATGGGCACACCAGAGCCTTTAGCCTCTGCAGATGAACTCCACATGCATGTGCCTCCTTGTGCATCTGGCTTATGTGGGTCCTGGGGAATTGAACTTGGATCCTTTGGGTTCACAGGCAAACGCCTTAACCTCTAAGCCATCTCCCCAGCCCTCTATCTGTCTCTTTGTCTGTCTCTCTTTCTTCCTCCCTCTCTCTCTCTCTCAAATAAATAAATAAAATATTAGAAAAAAGTTGCAGTTCTTTTAGGCTGTGTCTGGATACCTGCTTTCTGACATTGGTGTCCCTAGAGTTATTGCTGGTTTCCCTCCTGCAGTGATAGGTTATGTGCATAGCTGTACATACAGGTTCTGTTGCCCCTACCTCCCTGCCTGAGGGGGGTTTGGATATATAAATTAGATTACTGGGCTGCAGAAATGGCTTAGTGGTTAGCCTAAGGACTCAGGTTTGATTCCCCAGTACCTACACAAGCCAGATGCACATGTGTCTGGAGTTTGCTTGCAGTGGCTAGAGGCCCTGGTGCACCCGTTTTCTCTCTATATCTGCTTCTTTCTCTCTCTCTTTCTCAAAAATAAATAAAACATTTAAAAAATAAAATAAAAGGGCTGGAGAGATGGCTTAGCAGGTAAGGCACTTGCTTGCAAAGCCTAAGGATCCAGGTCTGAATCTCCAGGTCCCACGTAAGCCAGATGCACAAGGTGGCGTGTACATATGGAGTTCATTTGCAGTGGCTAGAGGCTCTGGTGCGCCCATTCTCTCTCTCTCTCTCTCTAATAAATAAAAAATGTTAAAAATAAATAAAAAAATAGCCGGGCGTGGTGGCGCACGCCTTTAATCCCAGCACTCGGGAGACAGAGGGAGGAGGATCGCTGAGAGTTCGAGGCCACCCTGAGACTACATAGTGAATTCCAGGTCAGCCTGGACCAGAGTGAGACCCTTCCTTGCAAAACCAAAATAAATAAATAAATAAATAAAATAGATTGCTCTAATACACTGATGTGAATAAAATTATGTAGAAACTCTCTTAATTGGTGATAAGTCATAAATCATACATTCACTATGCAAATATACTTGAGTCTCCTTTAGAACAGAACCAAAATTCTAAGACTGTCTCACGTCTTTATTCTCAAACTCACCCTTTCCCAACAAGCCCTTTGAAAATAAGAAATAAAAATCAGAACTTGGGGCTGGAAAGATGGCTTAACAGTTAAAGTGGCTTGCCTATGAAGCTTAGAGACCAAGGTTCAACTGCCCAGAACCCACATAATCTGGATGCACATGGTGGCACATGCATTTGGAGTTTGTTTGCAATGGCTGGAGGCCCTGGTGTGCCCATTCTCTCCCTCTCTTCCTTTCCCTCTCTCGCTAATAAATGATAAATGAATAAATAAAATATTTTTTAAGATCAGAACTTAATCAGTTTTCCCCCAGCCAGAAACAAAGCTTATAAAACACCCAGAGTACAGGAACCATATCCAGCCAACCCCCTACATCCCTAGCATGATACTGATGGCAAGAAACTGCATGGGTGCAGAAAAGTTCTGACAGCGATGGCTGAGTATGCCCAATATGGTCTGGGCAAATCCAGCCAGGAATAGATCAGTCAGTGTCCTTTACCCTCATGAGGTTTGAGAAAGAGACACATGACCTAACTGAGACCAATCATAAAAGTGTCTGGGGTGGATTTATAAATATGAAGAGCGAGTCATTCTCCTTCCACTGGAGCTGACTCCACACGGGCCACAAGAGTGTGCACACACAAGTAACACAAGCAGGGGTGTGCCAGGCCACGTGGAAAGAGAGTAACCCTGAGCAACTGGATCTAGCTTTACCTAAAGTGACAGCAACTCTGTTATATAAGCCAATTGAATTTCTATTTACGAGACAATTCGGTTTTTCTGTCAAACCCTGAAGTTCTAATAATATGATGGCATGCATTCATGCTGTTCCTGTTTCCTTGTGGCATTCACCGGGCAGTGATGAATAAATATTTGTTGGCTCACTCAGTAAAGGTGACCCGCAATAGCTTAAGGTTTCTGCACCTACAGTTGCCTTCACAAAACAGCCAAGCTAATGCCAATGGTGCTAGGCCACACAACAATAGGTTTCTGCAGCTCTCACCCACTCTTTTTTTTTTTTTTTAATTTTTGGGTTTATTTATTTATTTATTTATTTATTTATTTATTTATTTATTTGAGAGCAACAGACAGACAGAGAAAGAGGCAGAAAGAGAGAGAAAATGGGTATATCAGGGCCTCCAGCCACTGCAAACAAACTCCAGATGCATGTGCCACCTTGTGCATCTGGCTTATGTGGGTCCAGGGGAATCGAGCCTTGAATCGGGGTCCTTAGGCTTCACAGGCAAGTGCCTAACCGCTAAGCCATATCTCCAGCCCCTCTCACCCACTCTTTTGAAACCTCGTGATGGCTTGAAGCCCAGTCCCCAGCTGATGTTGCTATTTTGGGCGGTTGTAGGACCTTTAGGAGGTGAGTCCTAATTGAAGAAGTAGGTCACTGGGGTTATAGTTATGGGGCCATGGGAGAAGCTTATCCCCAGCTCTTCTCTATGTATGTCCATATATGGATATATACACACATATACATATATATGGATACACACATAGATCTAGATGATACACATATGTAAACAGTCTCTGCCACAAGCTCCTGTTGCCATGACGTTCTGCCTCACTCAGGCCAAACAACCATAGACCAAACCCTCTGAAACCATGAGCCTAAATAAATATGTTCCCTTTGAGTTGTCTGTGTCAGATATTCTGTCATAGCAGCAAAAAGTAACTAATACAGAGTCAGGCGTGGCGGTGCACGCCTTTAATCCCAGCGCTTGGGAGGCAGAAGTTAGGAGGATCACCATGACTTCAAGGCCACCCTGAGACTACTGAGTGAATTCCAAGTCAGCCTGGGCTAGCGCGAGATCCTACCTCAAAAAAACTAAAACAAACAAACAAAAAAAAGTAACTAACACACATGGAAAATGCACGTATGTCTCTTATTACCTATTAGCCTTGCCAACCATGTTTGTATAAGTCAGTTTGAAGAAGAAGAAACCGTTTTGAGGAAGGGTCTGTGCTTGTCTCGCTGTAATGTTGACTACACCCAAACCTCATCAGTCACATGACATCAGTCAGTCATGACAATATCTTGTGGGGTTTTTTGTTTTTGTTTTTAAAGAAACAACAGCTCTGTTGTATTTATTTGTTTGTTTGTTTGTTTATTTAGACAGAGAGAGGGAAAGAGGGAGAGTGAGAATGGGCGCACCAGGGCCTCTAGCCACTGCAAATGAACTCCAGATGCATGCGCCCTCTTGTGCATCTGGCTTACATGGGACCTGGAGAATCAAACCAGGGTCCTTACGCTTCACAAGCATGTGCCTTAACCACTAAGCCATCTCTCCAGCCCTTGTTTTTGTTTTTGTTTTTGGTTTTGGTTTTGGTTTTGGTTTTTCGAGGTAGGGTCTCACTGTGGCTCAGGCTGACCTGGAATTAACTATGTAGTCTCAGGGTGGCCTTGAACTCTTGGCGATCCTCCTACCTCTGCCTCCCGAGTGCTGGGATTAAAGGCGTGTGCC
The DNA here is from genome assembly GCA_036365145.1 of Orientallactaga sibirica. Classification (NCBI taxonomy): domain Eukaryota; kingdom Metazoa; phylum Chordata; class Mammalia; order Rodentia; family Dipodidae; genus Orientallactaga; species Orientallactaga sibirica. The sequence continues at coordinate 9,545,496 of JAEOAD010000035.1, read as the reverse complement.
ACCACGCCCGGCTAATATCTTGTGTTTTTAACTGATCTAGGTATGCTGATGTATGCATTTACTTCTTTGGTCTAGCTTCTCAGCTTGGGAGATCCGAATGCCCTCAGTTCGCTAGGGGTGACCAGACCTTGGCCAACTGATTTCATCGAAATTCCAAAGAAGTTGCTTGAAGAAACTGAAGAACTAGTGATTCATTTAGAATGAGAAATAGGAATTTAATATTTAATTGACATGCAAATCAGACTTTAGCCAGTCTGAACATTGTCTCCTTCATAAGAAAGTCGACTAAGGAAATTTAATTAAGGTCAATTGGGTAAATATAAAATGAGACAAATGGTCTTGGGTTGCCTGTCTTCATGAAACTGGATTAACAAGATGACTCATGTTCATTCAGCAGGCAGACGGTCATATACGCAGGTCACCAGACCCTCTCCAACAGACAGCCACAGGCTTCTTAAAAATCCTTATTAACTGGGTATTATGGCACATTTCTCTGATTCTAACATTCAGGAAACTGAGGCAGGAGGATCAAGAGTTTGAGGCTAGCCTGGACTACATAGTGAGACAGTATCTCAATCAACAGACTAATCAATTAATCAATCAGTCAATAAGAAAACCAGACGTGGTTTGCATGCTTGTAAACCTAGCACTGAGGAGGTGGAGATAAGGAGTTCAAGGTCATACTCTGCCACATAGCTTAATTCAAGGTCAGCCTTATTAGTTACATGAGACCCTATCTCACAGAAAAAGAAGGGGCGGGAATTCTTACATATTTGCACCACAGGCCCTTTCCTGTCTCCTTCTCTGTATATTCAAGTTGCTGCCATCACTCAAGGTCAATTTAAACACAAGAACAGAAGAGAGAACCTAAGAATGAGAAGAATCTAGAACTGTGCAGTGAAGCTTTCTGAAGAAGTCTCATCTATACAGAGAGTAGAACATTGTGACTCTGGAGAGATGGACTCTTGCAGCCGGTAGAAGGGCTAAGAAGATGGCTCAGTAGATAAAATGCTTGCTGGGTGAGGTTGGAAAGACCTGAGCACCTACACCCAAAGCCAGGCATGGGGGTGCATGCCTGTAATCCCATGGCTACTAGAGAGTAGAGACGGGAGGCTCTCTGGGACTTGTTGGCTAGCTAGTCCACTTGAATCATGACCTCTGGGTTCAGTGAGACACTCTGTGTCAAAAAAATTTTTGTTTAAAGGCTGGAGGGATGGCTTAGCACTTGATTCTAACATTCAGAAAACTGAGGCAGGAGGATCAAGAGTTTGAGGCTAGCCTGGACTACATAGTGAGACAGTATCTCAATCAACAGACTAATCAATTAATCAATCAGTCAATAAGAAAACCAGACGTGGTTTGCATGCTTGTAAACCTAGCACTGAGGAGGTGGAGATAAGGAGTTCAAGGTCATACTCTGCCACATAGCTTAATTCAAGGTCAGCCTTATTAGTTACATGAGACCCTATCTCACAGAAAAAGAAGGGGCGGGAATTCTTACATATTTGCACCACAGGCCCTTTCCTGTCTCCTTCTCTGTATATTCAAGTTGCTGCCATCACTCAAGGTCAATTTAAACACAAGAACAGAAGAGAGAACCTAAGAATGAGAAGAATCTAGAACTGTGCAGTGAAGCTTCTCATCTATACAGAAGAAGTCTCTGGAGAGATGGACTCATCTATAAAATGCTCGGGCAAATATCTTGTGTTTTTAACTGATCTAGGTATGCTGATGTATGCATTTACTTCTTTGGTCTAGCTTCTCAGCTTGGGAGATCCGAATGCCCTCAGTTCGCTAGGGGTGACCAGACCTTGGCCAACTGATTTCATCGAAATTCCAAAGAAGTTGCTTGAAGAAACTGAAGAACTAGTGATTCATTTAGAATGAGAAATAGGAATTTAATATTTAATTGACATGCAAATCAGACTTTAGCCAGTCTGAACATTGTCTCCTTCATAAGAAAGTCGACTAAGGAAATTTAATTAAGGTCAATTGGGTAAATATAAAATGAGACAAATGGTCTTGGGTTGCCTGTCTTCATGAAACTGGATTAACAAGATGACTCATGCTCATTCAGCAGGCAGACGGTCATATATGCAGGTCACCAGACCCTCTCCAACAGACAGCCACAGGCTTCTTAAAAATCCTTGTTAACTGGGTATTATGGCACATTTCTCTGATTCTAACATTCAGGAAACTGAGGCAGGAGGATCAAGAGTTTGAGGCTAGCCTGGACTACATAGTGAGACAGTATCTCAATCAACAGACTAATCAATTAACCAATCAGTCAATAAGAAAACCAGATGTGGTTTGCATGCTTGTAAACCTAGCACTGAGGAGGTGGAGATAAGGAGTTCAAGGTCATACTCTGCCGCATAGCTTAATTCAAGGTCAGCCGTATTAGTTACATGAGACCCTATCTCACAGAAAAAGAAGGGGGCGGGAATTCTTACATATTTGCACCACAGGTCCTTTCCCGTCTCCTTCTCTGTATATTCAAGTTGCTGTCATCATTCAAGGTCAATTTAAACACAAGAATAGAAGAGAGAACCTAAGAATGAGAAGAGTCTAGAACTGTGCAGTGAAGCTTTCTGAAGAAGCGTCATCTATACAGAGAGTAGAACATTGTGACTCTGGAGAGATGGGCTCTTTTGCAGCCGGTAGAAGGGCTAGGAAGACAGCTCAGTAGATAAAGTGCTTGCTGGGTGAGGTTGGACGCCCAGCACCTACATAAAAAGCCAGGCATGGGGGTGCATGCCTGTAATCCCAGGGCTACTAGAGAGCAGAGACGGGAGGCTCTCTGGGACTTGTTGGCTAGCTAGTCCACTTGAATCAGTGACCTCTGGGTTCAGTGAGACACTCTGTGTCAAAAAAAATTTTTGTTTAAAGGCTGGAGGGATGGCTTAGCACTTAAGGCATTTGCCTGCAAAGCCAAAGGACCCAGGTTTAATTCCCCAGGACCCACGTTAGCCAGATGCACAAGGGAGAGCATGCATCTGGAGTTCGTTTGCAGTGGCTGGAGGCCCTGGCATGCCCATTCTCTCTCTCTCCCACCTTCTCTCTGTCAAATAAATAAATATAATTTTTTTTTTTTTTTGGTTTTGCGAGGTAGGGTCTCACTCTGGTCCAGGCTGACCTGGAATTCACTATGTAGTCTCAGGGTGGCCTCAAACTCTCGGCGATCCTCCTACCTCTGCCTCCCGAGTGCTGGGATTAAAGGCGTGCGCCACCACGCCCAGCAAATATAAAATATTTTTTAAAAAACATAGAGCTGGAGAAATGACTTAGCGGTTAAGGCACTTGCTTGTGAAACCCAAGGACCCAGGTTCAATTACCCAATACCCACATAAGCCAGATGCACAAGGTGGCACATGTGTCTGGAGTTCATTTGCAGTGGCTGGAGGCCCTGGTGTGCCCATTCTTTTTCTCTCTATCTGCCTCTCTGACTCTCTCTCTCAAATAAATAAATTAAACACACACACAAAGATGGAGAGTGGTTGAGGAAGACAGCCTATGTCAACCTCTAGCCTCCACAACCATGCAGGCACATGTGCATGTGCACAGACATACACTGCACACATACATATGAATATGCATGCAAGCCTGCACACCACACACACACACACACACATGCAAAAAAAAGCCAATACGGAAACCTTTAGTCCATTTTATTTTTTAAAAGTGTTTTATTTATTTATTTGCAAGCAGAAAGAGAGAGAGAAAATGAGAATGGGTGCACCAGGGCCTCCTGCCAGTGCAAAAGTACTCCAGATGCATGCCCCCACTTTGTATCTGGCTTTATGTGGGTATTGGGGACTCAAACCCAAGCCATCAACCTTTCCAAGCAAGTGCCTTTAACCACTGGGCCATCTCCCCAGCCACCTTTAGTCCATTTTAAGTTTTTAAATTTTTTTGTTTTTATTTATTTATTCGGGGAGAAAGAGAGAGGTGGGTAGAGAGAATGGGTGCTCCGGAGCCTCTAGCCACTGCAAACAAACTCCAGGTGCATGGGTTTTCTGCATCTTGCTTATGTGGGTCCTGGGGAATCGAACCTGGGTCCTTTGGTCTTGCAGGCAAGAGCCTTAACAGCTGAGCCATCTCTTCAGCCCTCCCTCCTTCCTTCCTTCCCTCTTGACAGAACTCTGAATAAACTCAGGTGTGTGCTCACCTAAGCTAGTTAGTTGTGTGTCTCCTAGAACTTCAACATCACTTTCCTCCTGTGAATTGTCTGTTGTTGTAAGTCAACCGCGACTGGATGTGGGTGGTCCTCTCGCTCCAGCTTAAAGAAGAAGCCAGCATCCAGGGGACAGGCTGGCCAGACGCTCTTCATAAGACCCTCTGGCCCACCATCAATCTGCCTCAGAGCTTCAACGCACAGGACAAGAGCTGTCTTTCCTATTTAAGTGAATTGGACTGTGTTTTCTGTTACTTGCAGCTGCAGGCCAGCTGACTGACCACCCTCATCTGAGGACATTTGAAGAGATAGGCATGCTTGTTTGGTGTCCTAGGGCAGAGAGCACAAGACACTCATTGCCTTTAACAGTCATTCAACTCGACTCTGAACCAAGGCGGAGAGGGAACAAGGACCCTCCCAACAAAATGCTAATGAACTGTCCAATAAGCTCATTTCCGCCCATCCATAAAGCCTCTCTAGACCCAGGCAGAAGGGGGCACAGTGAGATGTTTACGAGAAAGGCTAGAGAGCCCGGAATGGTGGTGCATGCTTTAAATCCCAGCACTCACAGGCAGAGGTAGGAGGATCGCTGTGAGTTTGAGGCCGGCCTGGAACTACAGAGTGAATTCCAGGTCAGCCTAGGCTAGAGTGAAGCCCTACCTCAAAAAAAAAAAAAAAAAAAGAGTAAGACTAGGAGTGGCTGTGAGTTTAACATAAAACCGTGTTCTTTCTTTGAGGGGTACTTACTCCAACAGCACACTGGTAGGGGTTGAAGTAGGGTGGGTATTGGGTTTCTGGAGGAGACAAAAAATGGCATTATTCTAAAAACCAGCCCCAAGCAAACCCAGAAGAATGATTTTCATGTTCTCTTTCTCTCTCTCTCTCTCTCTCTTCTACTCTTTCCTAATTATAACTGTGGAAAAGCTTTCTTTGAAAACACAAAATCATAAAATATGAGTGTTCCCCAAAATACTTGAATAAGTAAAACAGGAACGAACCGGGGGAACAGAGAGAGTAAAACAGGCTGACTCAACAGTGAAAGCCAATTTTAGAAAGAAGCTTTGATTTCATCTCTTTGATACATCAAATGAAAGACTTTCTATAACATCCAGCCAGGAGGCTTCCCCGGCTCGACTGTGACACTTGGCCCAGTGAAGGGAGACACATGCAGAGGGCACATATGAAGAGAGGCGACTGAGTCCCAACCCCTCCTCCCAGGTCACCACCCAACACTCCGGCTGGGAAAACAGTTTCTCGGTGTTTCATATTCAACAGACAACCGGGGATGCTCTGTTAGTTACTGTTCTCATCACTTCACTCTGACAAAGTACCTGACAGAAGCGTCTTGATTTTTATTATTTATTTTATTTTGGGTTTTTCGAGGTAGGGTTTCACTGTAGCCCAGGCTGACCTGGAATTCACTCTGTAGTCTCAAGATGGCCTCAAATTCAAGGCGATCCTCCTACCTCCACCTCCCAAGTGCTGGGATTAAAGGCGTGTGTGCCACCACACCCAGTTTAGACCAGTTTAGAAGCTTTTTTTTTTTTTTTTTTTTTCTGGTTTCCCGAGGTGGGATTAAAGGTCTCACTCTGGCCCAGGCTGACCTGGAATTCAGAGAGCTCTGGAGTCTTGGGGTGGCCTTGAACTCATGGCTGATCCTCAAACACATGAGCCTCTGCTTCCCGCTAGGGCTGGAGTGCTGGGATTAAAGCCAAAGGACCCAGGTTTGATTCCCAGAACCCACACCCAGCTCAGAAGCTTCTTAATGGAGAAAAAGTTTATTCTGACTCAGGGTTCAGAGAACACAGTTAGGAAGCAGAGAGCTCGAACTGGACTGTGCTCCCAGCCAATGACCCGATTCCTCCAGCTAGGCACTCCCTAGGTTCCACAACCTTCCAAAACAGCATCACCAGCTAAAGAACCAGCTGTTCAAACACATGAGCCTGTGGGGGGCATTTTACATTCAAACCTTAAAGACACTTAGGGCTGGAGAGATGGCTTAGCAGTTAAGGTGCTTACCTGCAAAGCCAAAGGACCCAGGTTTGATTCCCCAGAACCCATATAAGCCCAATGCACAAGGTGGCGCACGCGTCTGGAGTTCAATTGTGGCATCTGGAGTCCCTGACATGCCCATTCTCTCTGTCTTCTCCCTTTCTCTCTTTCTCTCTCTCTCTCTCTCTCTCTCTCTCTCTCTCTCTCTCCTTGCAAATAAATAAAAATACTTTTTTAAGCCAGGTGTGGTGGTGCAAGCCTTTAATCCCAGCACTCAAGAGGTAGAAGTAGGAGGATTGCTGTGAGTTCAAGGCCACCCTGTGACTACATAGTGAATTCCAGGTCAGCCTGAGCTAGAGTGAAAGAGAGAATGGGCATGCCAGGGCCACTAGCCACTGCAAATGAACTCCAGATGCATGTGTCCCCTTGTGCATCTGGCTTACATGGGTCCTGGAGAGTTGAACCGGGATCCTTTGGCTTTACAGGCAAATGCCTTAACCACTAAGCCATCTCTCCAGCCCAAAAATATTTTTAAAAAAAAAAAAGAGGTTTATTTTGGATATAGTTCTGGTCTAAGGTTGCAGGGCTACAGTGATGATTGTCTTATTTGCAGAGTCCCAACCAAGATAGAGCATGGAGAGAAAGAATGAGAGAGAAAGGAGATAGAGAGAAGGAAGACAGGGCCTTGTGGTTGCTCTGCTTCTTATATAACTGCCTGTATGTATTCACAGGGGCTTATGTTCTGGTGACCTAATATAATTCTAATCACCTCCCAAAGGCCCCAGCTCTAAACATCATAAAGTTTCCACCCTCTCAATATGTCTCAATGGGGATTCAACTGCAACACAAGTCTCAGAGGGGACAAACCACATTCAAACCATACATGGGATGATGGAAATGGTCTGTATATTGACTGGGGTATTGATCACATGAGCATAGATGTTTATTGATTCTTAGAACTATACAAATGTGCACATCTTATTGTATAAAATGATAGTTTAATAAAAGATTTATTTTTTTTTTTTTTTAAGGTAGGTTTTACTCTAGCCCAGGCTGACCTGGAATTCACTATGGAGTCTCAGGGTGGCTTCTAACTCAGGGTAATCCTCCTACCGCTGCTTCCCAGAGTGCTGGGATTAAAAGTGTGTGCCACCGCGCCCCGCTTGATTTTTTTCTTTTAAAAAAAAACTTTTATTGCCGGGCGTGGTGGTGCACGCCTTTAATCCCAGCACTTGGGAGGCAGAGGTAGGAGGATCACCAAGAGTTCAAGGCCACCCTGAGAATACATAGTTAATTCCAGGTCAGCCTGGACCAGAGTGAGACCCTACCTTGAAAAACCAAAAAAAAAAAAAAAAAAAAAAAACTTTTATTGACAACTCTCAAACATCCATATAATGTGTTTTGATCATAATCTCTTCCCATTACCTTCTGTTGTCTCCCTGGCCCTCCTACCACCCCACCACTGAACCCCTTCTTCTTTCCAACTAGTCCCTCTTCTATTGTGATGTTAGTGTTTGCTTGTTTTTTTCTTTTCTTTTCTTTGTCCTTAGTCACCCAATGTTGTGATGGGCACAATATTATGCAGGTCTGGAGTAGGTAGTGAGAGCCACTGTGGGGTCCTGAGTGCAAGAGCTACTCTGGCTCTTACATTCTTCCCAACTCTCTACCTCCAGGTATCCTGGCCCCCACAAAGACAAGTCTGGTCCAGGTCTCCTCTGGATATTTCTAAATGTGACTCTCCCAGACATGGCACATTAATCAGTGTCTCAGGACCAAAGAATTGCTTTGGCAAGCAGAGCCAAACCTGGCTGGCTCACCCTACCCTGTCTGTTATGCTCAGGTGCCAGCCACCTACAGAAACCTGTCATTTGTGTGGTCCTCCGGGGTGTCTCAGGTGTACTAACCAACAAGTCCTGGGGGTCAGGTACCAACGGCCACTGTCCCACCCTCTTTTGCTCCCTCCAGTGATTGCTGCCTACCCACCATGGTAGGGGCATTGCCACTTTTCTTAAAAAAAAAAAAAAAAAAAAAAACACTTTTTATTTGAGAGAGAGAGAAAGAGGCAAATAGAGAGAGAGAGTATGGGCATGTCAGGGTCTTCAGCTACTGAAAACAAACTCCAGATGCATGTGCCACCTTGTGCATCTGGCTTACTTGGGTCCTGGGGAATTGAACCTGGGTCCTTTGGCTTTGCAGGCAAGTGCTTTAACCACTAAGCCATTTCTCCAGGCATTGCCACTTCTAGGACAGCTTTGTCTTCACTCCATGGACTGCTGGCATAGTCAGTGCTACCAACCTTGGTAGGATGGCTCTGCTAGATAATCAGGCTTCCTGGGCAGGGCAGGACAGGGCAGGGATCGGTGGCAATACAGAAAGGACCGTTTCTTTCTAGAATGTTTTCCAGAGAGGATCTGAAGAGGGCTGCTTCTGTACTGATGGTGATATGGGAACCACACATTCCACCCTCCCAACATCCATTCCATTCCACCGTGAATACTCTAATAATCCACGGCTTCTTAAATTTCTGTTTGTGGCCCCTTTTCACTTTACAATTGTCTTATGCAACCCTGGGTATATAGGTATATAAGATGGCTTGCAAATCAAATATTTACTTATAATGAATCATAAAGAAATGTATTTTAAAACAATTCTTTGGTGCACATGTAATTTTACCATTTATTAAAGATGAAGGCAAATTTGCATGCTAATGAGGTAGATGTGCTTGCTTATTTTTACATGAAGAATTAAATCATTGGTGAATATTTGATGCCATAGGATGAAAACCATCTTCAACATTTCTCGGAGTTGATCAGTATTTTGATTTTAGCTGAGAACAACGTTTTGCATAAATGCATACCACAAAATGGCATAAGTATATTTAGGACCATTTCAGAAAATGTTGGAAAACCTGTCTAACCCCAAGCCAAAATTAATTTAACAGGTTTTTTTTTAATATATAAAACTTGTCAGCAACTCAACCAGGAACTTTTAAAATCAGGCATTCTAGGGCCAGTAGTTAAATGCACTTGTTTGTGAAAGCTTGATGATGGCCCAAGTTGGATTCCCCAACACCCACATAAAGCCAGATGCACAAAGCGACACAGGCATCTGGAGTTCATTTGCTGTGGCAAGAGGCCTTGATTGGCCCATTCTCTCTCTCTCTCTTTTTCTCTCTCTGTTTCTCTCACACCTCTCTCATTCTCTCCTTGCAAATAGATAATAAACATCTGGGTAAAATGGTGGTATAATAGCCAGCCCAAAGAAGCCTAAGGGAAAAAATAAGCAGATAAACAGCAAAATACACTCTTCTACCAAAAAGTGAAGGTATATAAGGAATTATCAACCTCAGCAGAGAAGTAGGAGAGACCCAGAGCTCCTAGCAATCACAGAAGCAAGCAGAACCAGATCCCATAGTGGCATTGGTCTGCGCAGCCCCCAGGCTCTGCCTGAGACTCAGGAGACACAGGGATTTTCCACTCACACCAGCTTCCTGGCAAAGTCAAGAAACCTGGAAGGAGAAGACAGCACAGACCAGCCCAGCGGCTCATGAGGAAGAGGATCTCAGGAACCAGCTATGCAGCTCCAGTACAACTTCAGACACCCTCCGCAGCTTTGCCTCCCACAACCACCAACACCAGCAACAACTGGAGCCTTAAGGAAGGGAGATCAGCCACACAGCACCCAGCACAGGCCATCAGAGCAGCAGACCCACTGACCCAGCCAGCCTAGCCGAGCCAACAGCGCAGTAAAGAGGGACCCAAGTGGGCACGCAGCATAGCTGAGACCAAAGCCATCCCAAAAGGTAACAGGGCCTACTTACACCAGGTCAGTACCTGCCCCAAAACCTGGTATAAAGACCTGCACTAGTTGCATCTTCCATGTCAGGGCAGGTTATGTGTTAGATCTGATGGTTGATCTGCTTTGCCATCCTTAAATAAGCTGTATTTGGGGCTTGTCCTTTTTTGCTTCCTGATTTATACTGCCTTTGACTTCTTCTATCATTTGTGGGGGCAGGGTCTCATTTGACCCCAGGCTGACCTAGAACCCTTTACAGAAGAGAACTCTCAGCCTCCCAGTTGACAGAATTAAGGGTGTGGGGCAACACACACCCTTAGGGACTTTGACTTTGTTAGATTATCTATTTGTTTTAATACCCACTCTTACATAAATATCCTGTGCTGGTTTTGATTGACTGTGTCTGTTGGTCAGTTGAATTTTAGAATTTGCCTGTGTTTTGCTCCACCCAGCCTATTAGAACACTTGCACAGCAGGTAAACCCAACACTTAAGGTCACTTCTGCTGTTACTTTGGAAGTCATGTAAGAGCCACACTTGGCACTTTAAGTTCCTACCCTGCAGATATATAACATCAGATTTACATGTCTAAGAATACTGCAGATAATTAGAAAACCCAAACATCAAATTAGCCCAAGATTGGGCTGGAGAGATGGCCCAGAGGTTAAAGGTGCTCACTCACAAAGCCTGACAATCTGGGTTCAATTCACCAGTACCCAGGTAAAGCCAGAAGCACAAGGTTGGCTGATGCATCTGGAGTTCATTTCCAGTGGCAAGAAGCTCTGGAATTCTCTTTCTTGCCCTCTTGCCCCTTTCTCTGTGTGTGTGTGTTTGCAAATAAATTTTAAAAATTAACTCAAGATACAAAATTATAATTATAAATATATATTATATATAAAAATTATAATTATAATTCAAGAAACACAAAAAACTAAGACAATATAATTCCACCAAAAATTATAAACCCATCAGAAATGACCTCCAGTGAGACTGATTTCGATGAAATGCCTGACAAAGATTTCAAAAGAATGATTATAACTCTGAGTCAATCGTGGTGGTGCATGCCTTTAGTCCCAGAAATAGGGAGGCTGAGGTAAAGAGGATCACCATGAGTTCAAGGCCAACCTGAGACTACATAGTGAATCCCAGGTCAGCCTGGGCTAGAGTGAGACCCTACCTCAAAAAAACAAAAACAGGGCTGGAGAAATGGCTTAGTGGTTAAGGCGCCTGCCTGCCTGGACTAAGCCAGATGCACAAGAACCATCTGGAGTTCCAATCTCCAGGTCCCATGTTTAGTCAGATGCAAAAATAAATAAATAAATAAAATTTAAAAAAAAACAGGGCTGGAGAGATGGCTTAGCGGTTAAGGCTGCAATTCCAATCTCCAGGTCCCACCCACAATGCAAAGGACGCATGCATCTGGATTTCATTCATAGCAGCTGAGAGACAGCTGCCATGCCCATTCTCTGTCTCCTTCTCCCTCTCTCTGTCTGTCTCTCTCCAAAAATAATAATAATAATAATAATAATAATAATAATAATAAATATTAAAAAACAAAAACAAACAAACAAAAGAATGATTATAACTCTGTTCAAAGAGATCAAAAAAGAAAACCAACTCCTAAGGGAGAATACAGGAAACCAGCTTAATGAAATAAGGAGGTCAATACATGAGTAAGGATATAGAAATACTGAAGAAAAAACCAATCAGAAATACTAGAAATTAAAAACACAGTAAGCAAAATAAAAAATATCTGTAGAAAGTCTCACCAACAGAATGGATGAAGGAAAGAACAGGTTATCTAAACTAGAAGACCAGGTGGCAAACCTTATATAGGCCAACAAAGAGAAAGACAAGCTAATAGGAAGGTATGAATGAGAAATTTCAAGACATTCTGAACACTATGAAGATATCAAACATAAAAGTTCAGGGTATAGTAAAAAGTGAAGAATTTCACACTAAAGGCAAAGTAGGTGTTTTCAACAAACTCATAGAAAAAATTTCCCTCAAATTGTGAAGATGCCAGTGCAGATAGAACACCAAACATACAAGACTTAGAAAGAACCTCTCCTTGCCATATTATAATTAACTAAACATTCAAACTAAAGAAAATATCTTGAAAGCAGTTAGAGAGAAATATCACATACAAAGGCAAGCCCATCAGGATAACAGCAGATTACTCAACACAAAATGTAAAAGCCAGAAGGGCTTGGAATGATGTATTCCAAGTTCTAAAAGATAAAAACTGTCAACCAAGGGCTGGAGAGATGGCTTAGCAGTTAAGGCACTTACCTTCAAAGCCAAAGAACCCATGCCATGTAGGCCAGATGCACAAGGTGGTACATGCATCTGGAGTTCGTTTGCAGAGGCTAGAAGCCCTGGCACACCCATTTTCTCTCTCTCTGTCTCTCTCTCTCTCTCTTTCTGCCTTTCCCTCTCTCTATATCTCTCTCTCTCAAATAAATAAAAATAAAATAAAATAAAACTGTCGGGCTGGAGAGATGGCTTAGTAGTTAAGGTGTTTGCCTGCAAAGCCAAAGGATCCCAGTTTGATTCTCCAGAACCCATGTAAGCCAGATACACAAGGGGGTGCATGGATCTGGAGTTTGTTTGCAGTGGCTGGAGGCCCTGGCATGCCCATTCTCTCTCTGCCTCTTTCTCTCTCTCAAATAAATAAATAAATATTTTTTAAAAGAATTCAAAAAGGAAATTAAAAAATTCATAAAATCAAATGATGAGAACACAACATACCAAAAACTTTGGGACACAATGAAAGCAGTCCTAACAGGGAAATATATAGCTTTAAATGCCTATATTAAGAAATTAAAAAGGACCAGGAGTGGTGGCACACGCCTTTAATCCCAGTCCTCGGGAAGCAGAGGTAGGAGGATGGCTGTGAGTTCAAAGCTACCCTGAGACTACAAAGTAAATTCCAGGTCAGCCTGGGCTAGAGTGAGATCCTACCTCAAAAAAACAAGATAAATGAAGAAAGCTATCTATACAATAAAAACATTATAATTCATAACACATTAGTCTTGAATCTGAGCCAAGACTTTTCCAGAAACTCTCACTGGTGGTGTGTGACGTGACAACATGCACCGTGCACATGTTGTAGGTTCAGAACCAAGGCTGTAGTGAAGTCGTATGGTGCAACACTGGGAGCACTGTCAGAAACACCTCCAATTCGCTATGTACTTACTTTTGAATTAATTTTTAGTCATTGTCCATTCACAAACCTTTAATTGTTGCCAAATTTTTCTCTATCCCCATGTTCAGTTACATGACCCCATATGTCTTGTGACCCACAGTTTAAGAAGCTAGTGTAATCCAGGTTCAGCAATTTCTCCCAGGTGTCACATCTAGACCTGACAACCTCAAGGATAGTATGGTAACAGGTGTCAAGAATATGGGTCCTGGGACTTACTTGCAAAGCCTGCCAGCACCTACCTGGGAGCCTGGGTTCAATTCCGAATACCCATGTAAAGCAAGTGCACAAAGTAGCTCATGAGCCTGCAGTTCATTTGCAGTAGCAAGAGGCCCTGGCCTTCTCACTCTCTCTCTCAATCCCCTGCCCCAATAAATAAATAAAAATATTTTTAAGCCAGGCATGGTGGCGTGCGTCTTTAATCCCAGCACTCGGGACACAGAGGTAGGAGAATCACCATGAGTTCAAGGCCAGTCTGGGACTGCAGAGTGAGTTCCAGGTCAGCCTGGGCTAGAGTAAGACCTTACGTTGAAAAAAAAATACATATATGTTGTTTGTTTGCTTGCTTGCTTGTTTTTGTTTTTCAAGGTAGGGTTTCACTCTAGCCCAGGCTGACCTGGAATTCACTATGTAGTCTCAGGGTGGCCTCAAACTCACAGCAATCCTCCTACCTCTGCCTCCCACGTGCTGGGATTAAAGGCATGCACCACCACACCCAACTTCAAAATATATATATTTAGGGGCCGGAGGGATGGCTTAGCAGTTAAGGCATTTACCTGCAAAGCCAAAGAGCCCAGGTTTGTTTCCCCAGGACCCACATTAGCCAGATGCACAAGGGGTCCCACGCGTTTGGAGTTCATTTACAGTGGCTGGAAGTTCTGGCGCACCCATTCTCTTTTTCTCTCTCTTTTTCTCTGTCAAATATATATATATATGAAAAGAATGTGGGTCTTTAGTGAGCCTTGGAATCAACCAGCCACAGAGCCTGATTAGTTCTGGACTTTCTTTTCTTCTTTCTTTTCTCCTTTCTTTTTCTTTCCTTCCTTCCTTCCTTTCTTTCTTTCTTTCTTTCTTTCTTTCTTTCTTTCTTTCTTTCTTTCTTTTTCTTCTTTCTTTCTTTCTTTCCTCTGAGACAGTCTTACTCTATATCCCAGGCTGGACTAGTACTCACAATCGTTCTATCGCCACCTCCCAAGTGTGGCTCCCGTAGCCATTGCCCCAGCCCACAGCAGGTATGGAACAACTCCCAGGACTTAGACTTGCCCACTAGGTTAGGCCAATACCTGGAGAGCCAGGTGAGTAAGAGGTAGGGTGCACCAACATGCAAACTCCAGACACAAGGGGACAATGTCAGCCCTGGAGAGTCGCCACAAAGGCCACTACAAGTAAGACACTGCCAGGTGCGAGTCCTGCCCAGTCCCTGCTAGGAAGCCTGGTAGCAGAGGTCATGAGCTGGTGCATGGATGGAGAACCCATCACCCAGGAGCATCACTTTAGGGTCCAGTCTCTAAGACCTAGCATATGCCCCATGATCCCAGTAGACTCAACTTCAAAGCACAAATTCAAAGATAAAATCCTGAAGCATCTCAAGGTCAGCCAGCACAGGACATACAACCTGAAGCATGTGCCCTTGTGAACTATACTGGTCACTCTCCCATGAGGCCAGCCCTAATTTCAGGCTATAATTATACACTCTAGAAAATGCTTATTAATTCACTTGTGTCTCCTGATAAATTCACAGCAAACGGAGATGTGTATGAGTTTTTCTAGACTGAGGTAAATGCTTCTCATGTGTGGCCACATTGGCTCCTTTGTCACCAGAGAGATGGCTGGGGTCCTTCTGCCAGGGAAAACTCAAGTAGGCAAAGAGTAGCTCTGCTGGTGTTGGTAATCCCTCTAGTGCAGACACCCTAGTGCCAAAGGCTTATGGGCTGAGCTGACAGAAAGAACTAAAGGCTTCAACCCCTGAAACCTAGAGGGTTTTGTCACCAAGTCTTAGAATGCATAATTAGGGGGTTGGAGAGATGGCTTAGCAGTTAAGGCGTATGCCTACAGAGCCTAAGGACCCAGGTTTGATTCTCCAGGTCCCATGTAAGCCAGATGCACATGGTGGAGCATGCGTCTAGAGTTTGTATGCACTGGCCAGAGACTCTGGCATACCCATTCTCTCTCCTCTCCCTCTCTCTGTCTCAAATAAATAAATATCTTTTTTTTAAAAAAAATTTTAAAGAATGCAGAATTGAGCTCTTGGTGTTTACTGCTCTGTGTTCCAATTGTCCCTGTATGGTTAGTGATATCTTCCTTTGGCCCTAAGTAGCAGCTGGCGACAGCAGCACTTGGCAGGAGTCAGAGCCAAGTAGTGCTGTAGCTCCCAAGCATCAGGTGTTGGGACCCACAGCCTTGAAGACTTAGCAGCTCCCAGAACTCTTTCTGCCTGCCCACTGCCTTCGGTAGTCCCAGCTCTTAACACTTCCACCATCTCTGTCCCTTCTGCTCCCTGCCAAGTCCGGCCCTCTCCAGTTGCTCTCCAGAACTATTCAGCTATCCTCTCATCTCTGGCCCCTCTACTGGCCCTCTGCCTTGTGAGCCTACTCTGCTTATGATAAAAACAACAAACGGGCTGGGGGTGGCTGGAGAGATGGCTTCATGGTTAAGGTGCTTGCCGGCAAAGCCAAAGGACCCAGGTTCGATTCCCCACTTAAGACGCTTGCCTGCAAAACCAAAGGACCCACTTAAGCCAGATGCATAAGGTGGTGCATGTGTCTGGAGTTCCTTTGCAGTGGCTGGAGGCCCTGACGTGTCCATTCTCTCTCTCTCTCTCTCTCCCTCCCCTCCCTCCTTCTTTCCCTCACTCTGTCAAATAAATAAATAAATTTTTTTAAAAGCCAGGTGTGGTGGCGTATGTCTTTAATCCCAGCACTCAGGAGGCAGAGGTAGGAGGATCGCCATGAGTTCGAGGCCACCCTGAGACTACGTAGTGAATTCCAGGTCAGCTGGAGCTAGAGTGAGACCCTACCTCGAAAAACCAAAAAGAAATATATATTTTTTAAAGAAAACTGGGAAGACTTTTTTAATTAAAAAAAAAAAAAAAAAAAAAAAAAACAGGGTCTGGGGAGATTGCTCAGTCAGTAAAGTGCTTGCTGCGCATGTGTGAGTTCCTGAGTTTGGATCCTCAGAACCCATGCACTTCCCGGGCAGGAAGACATGCATCTACATTCCCAGTGCTCAGGAGCACAGCTAGGCTGTTCCCTCCCTCCCGCATCAGGCAAGCTGGCTAGCTACACTAGCTGAATTGGTGAACTCTGGGGTCAGTGAGAGACCATGTCTCAATAAATGGAGAGTAATTGAGGAAGACCCCCAACAGTGACCTCCGGCCTCCAAACACACCTACACATACATGTGCCCACATTACATGAGAGCATGCATACACAATACACACACACACACAATCACAAAAAGGCAAAGAAAAGACCACATGGGGAAAGCCTCTTGTTAGTCCTAAGATTCCAACACCAAGGAATAGTATAAAAGGTATGTGGTGGTTTGGACTAGATGTCCCCCGTAAACTCACGTGTTCTGAATGCCAGGTCCCCAGCTGGTGGCAATTTGGGAATTGGAGCTTTGCTGGAGGAGTGTTGTTGGGTATGGGCTTTATAAGTGTCATAGCAAGTTTCCCCTTGCCAGTGTTTGTGACACTCTCCTGCTGCTGCTGGCAAGGAGGTGAAGTCTACCCTCTGCTCATGCCACACCTTTCCCACATCATCACGGAGCTTCCCCTCAAGTCTGGAAGCCAAAATAAACACCTTTACTCCCATAAGCTGCTTCTGGACAGGTGCTTTGTGCCAGCAACAAAAAAGGCAACTGAAGCCAGGCGTGGTGGCGCACGCCTTTAAACCCAGCACTTGGGAGGCAGAGGTAGGAGGAGCACCGTGAGTTCGAGGCCATCCTGAGACTACATAGTGGATTCCAGGTTAGTTTGAGCTAGAGTGAGACCCTACCTTGAAAAACAAAAACAAAAACAAAAGGTACTGCAACAAGGTATTTCCTTGCTGACTCAAAAAGTGAGCTCAAGGGCTGAAGAGATGGCTTAACAGTTAAGGCGCCTGCCTGTGAAGCCTAAGAACACCGTTCAATTCTCCAGGTCCCACGTTTAGCCAGACACAAAAAGTGACCAAGTAGCAATGTCACACATGCGCACAAGGGGGCGCACGCGTCTGGAGTTTGTTTACAGTGGCAGAGAGGCTGCTGGCATGCCCGTTCTCTGACTCTCTCTCTGTGTGTCTCTCAAATTAAAAAAAAAAAAAAAAAAAGGTGAGTTCTAGCTCAATAGCAGCCTGGTTCTATAGTCCAGAAGAAGAGCATTCATGGGTATAGTATGCAAATGAAGGATTGTATCTGCACCAATTATAGAACAGCTTCCAGATCCACCAATCACCAGCTGTTTGCTCAATTACTAATGGAGTGCTCCTCCTGTCATCTTGTGTGAAATAGCTGCAAGGTCATCTAAAGTTCATCAAGGTTGCTGCTTTCCAAGGCTGGTGCAGGTTTTCTGAAGTGGTTGGCACTGGAGCAAGTCCTCCTGGGGCAGAAGCCATGGCTTCAGGTGCAGTGGCCCTTGCAATTGGAGACTTTTCAGAACGATCATAACGTATCCAAAGCAACTGGGCCGCCAGGAAAGAACTCCAGCCCATTGCCAGAGAAAAGGTTGTTTGGCTGGGTCCTTTCCTATGTCAGGCTGCCAGATATAAAGGAGGGTCTATTCGTTGCCATTCAAAGGCCCAAACAGCCTACTCCCTACTCATTCATAGAAAAAAGAAAAGAGGCAGGGGGCATGGTGGCACATGCCTTTAATCCCAGCACTCAGGAGGCAGAGGTAGGAGGATCGCCATGAGTTCGAGGCCACCCTGAGAATACAGAGTGAATTCCAGGTCAGCCTGAGATAGAGTGAGACCCTACCTCGGAAAAAAAAAAAAAAAAGAAAGAAAGAGAGATAGAGAGAAAAGAAAAATATGATAGTGTGCTTACAATAAAAGACTTAAAGAAAGCTCAACACCTTGTCAACAGCATTTGGCAGGCTTGATAATTCCTAACTCTTGCCCCTGTGCCCCGGGGAGAGTTGGGTCCCCTATTTGCTTCACCTCTGTGAAAAATGCAAATCCCTGAGCCCTACCCCAGGACTCAGAATCTACAGCAGTGAGACCTGAGTCTTTCACTTTTACCTCTCCTCCTCAAGATCCTTCTGGACTCTCAAAGGCAGTGAGTCTAGAATGCATGCATTTGGTGCTGGAATCCTCTCTTTTAGTCCTCACTCTTCCAGGACATCCCTTGGCTCAGAACCCCTCAGCTCTACACTCCTATCCACAGAGTGGATTTGATCCTCACGCATCTTAGCAAGTGGGGCTCCCATGAAGCTTCCTTCTCATTTGAGGACACAAATATGGAAGCCTACCCCTCCATGTCTATGGATACACCGGGTCCTCTCAGGACCCTCCATGTGGAGGCATCCTGCGGATTCTGATGCAAGTCTTTGGCCCTTTCGCCCCAAGGCTTCATGAAGAAGTGGTATTTTTTTTTTTGACAGTACTGCCATTGAACCTTGCACATGTGGGGAAAGTGCTCTGCCACCAATCTGCAGCCACAGCCCAAGAAGTGCTATTTCAGGGGAGCGGGGGCTGGGGAGATGGCTCAGTCAGTAAAGCACTTGCTGTGCAAGTATGAAGTCCTGAGTTTGGATCCCCAACACCCATGTTACATGCCAGATTGGCATGGTGACCGCCTATAAAGGTAGCACTTGGCAGACAGAGACAGGGGATCCCTGAAGCAAGCTGGCTAGCTAGACCACCCAAATTGCTGAAGTCTAAGTTGAAGTGAGAGACCTTGTCTCAATAAATAAAGTAGAGATTGAGAAAAATAGCCAACTTCAAACTCTGGCCTGCACATGCATATGCACACACGTGTGCCTGTGAACACGCATAACACAAATGCACACAAACACACATACAAAAAAGTGTTATTTCTTCTTTTTATTTTATTTTATTTCATTTATTAGAGAGAGGAGGGCAGACAGAGATAAAGAATGGGCACATCAGGGCCTCTAGCCACTGCAAATGAACTCCAGGCGCCTTCTTGTGCATCTGGCTTATGTGGGTACTGGGGAATCAAACCTGGTTCCTTAGACTTCACAGGCAAATGCTTTAACCACTAAGCCATCTCTCCAGCCCCTTATTTTTATTTATTTATTTATTTGAGAAAAAGAGGCAAAGAGAGAGAGAGAATGGGCCCACCAAGGCTTCCAGCTGCTGCAAACAAACTCCAGACATATGCACCACCTTGTGCATCTGGCTTACATGAGTCCTGGGGAACCAAACCTGGGTCTTTTAGCTTTGCAGGCAGGAACCTCAACCACTAAAAGCCATCTCTTCAGCCCAAAAAATGTTATTCCAATTCCCCAACACATACATTTTCCTTGTCTCATGCTGAGCAAGCTCAGTCAATGGAGAGTTTATGGGAAGATGAAGGTGAAACCTAGGTGCTGAGGGCGAGATCTGGGTGAGCTGCTCGCCCACCCTCCTCTGCTCTGCCATCAGCCCGCCAAGGATCCGATTGTTTGCACACCCTGGACGAATCTTAGCCTGGGCTGCCTCCATGCCTCAGAGCCTCCAAGAAGAAAGAGGGAAGAACAGCATGTGACTCCCCAGAGAGAAACTTCATTGCCACTTTAAATTTCTCAGCAGATGTTTCCTTGAGTTTTATGAAAACCTGTTTGCATCTGACAGACTAGGGCAAACAAGGAAACCTGTTCCTCCCAGGGGCTTTGTCTCTGAAGGACAGCATGAGGGATGCTCCCCCAGGACTCCCTGACAACTGCTGCAGAGCGTGTCAGCACGATTCAGCTTCTAAGTGGAGAAACGGATGCCCTTACCTTTCCTTGTACTGCAAACAAGCTCAGATCTGTCTCTATGCCCATGGCTGAGCCGTAACCAGCTCCCCGTCATGCTGTCTGGGTTGTACTCATCACACCAAAAGACAAGCCAGTCCCCATTCCTCTTGCCTCATCCACTCATGGACAGATACTGGGGCCCCTCCTCTCAGGACCCACTGGGACCCCAGTTCTGCTTCCTGCTACAAGCCCAAGATGAACGAAGCAGTCCTAGCTCTGACCTCAGATCCTGCTCGCCTCCTCCAGGAGGAAAAGCCAAAGCCCCATGAGGCTCAGCCCAGGGTTAAAAGGCCTCCTTGCTGCATTCAGTCCTGAAGAAGATATTGGACAGAGCTGACCCTGTAAAGCCAAGGAAGGGCTGGGGAGGTGGCTCAATGGCTAAGGCGCTTGCTGTGCAACTCTGAGTACCTGAGTTCAAATCCCTAGATCCCACAGAAAAGCCGGAAGCTGTGTGGGCTTCTGTAATCCCAGTGTGCTTATACCAAAAGGGAGTTGGAGAGAGAAGGGAGGCAGAGACAAGAGAATGTTCTCTTTTTTTTATTTTTATTTTTTCAAGGTAGTTTCTCGCTCTAGCCCAGGCTGACCTGGAATTCACTATGTCGTCTCAGGGTGGCCTTGAACTCACAGTAATCCTCCTACCTCTGCCTCCCGAGTGCTGGGATTAAAGGCGTGAGCCACCATGCCCAGCCGATGAGAGAATTTTCTAGGAACTCCCAGAGCTGAAAGAAACTGCCTCAAGCAGGTTGGAAGGGGTGGACTGACCTAAAAGTTGTTCTTTGACCTTCAATCACATGCCATGACACTACCCACCCTTACACATGCAAGCATGCACACACATACACACACACCAAATAATATACATATTTTTAAAAGTTGGGCGTGGTGGCACACACCTTTACCAGCACTTGGGAGGCAGAGGTAGGAGGATTGTAGTGAATTCAAGGCCACCCTGAGACTACATAGTGAATTCCAGGTCAGTCTGGGCTATGGTGAGACCCTACCTCAAAAAAAAAAAGAAAGAAAGAAAGAAAGAAAGAAAGAAAGAAAGAAAGAAAGGAAGGAAGGAAGGAAGGAAGAAAGAAAGAAAGAAAGAAAGAAAGAAAGAAAGAAAGAAAGAAAGAAAGAAAGGGGCTGGAGAGATGGCTTAGCGGTTAAGGCACCTGCCTGCTAAGCCTAAGAACCCAGTTCCAATCTCCAGGTGCCACATTCAGCCAGATGTAAAGTGACGCAAGGGTGCAATGCCACACTTGCCCACAAGGGGGCGCACACATCTAGATTTCGTTCACAGCAGCTGAGAGACTGCTGGCGCGCCCATCTCTATCTGTCTCCCTCTCCCTCTTTGTCTGTCTCTCTCTCTCTATGTCTCTCTCCAAAAATAAATAAAAATTTAAAAAAAAAGAAAAGAAAAGAAACAAAGAAATATCCATACCCACCAGATATAAGCCAAAGCAAAAACAGATGACCTGCACCCTGTGGTAAGCCTAATTCGACTTCCCTCCTGGACCAGTGCCATCCCCATCTAGAACCATGGCTTTATTCATTCGTGGAGTCTGGAGTCCACAGCTGCCTGCCAAGCCCGCAGCTAATTGGAAATCGCTGACAGCCTCTGCCTGAGGGTGCTGACTGGCTCTGCTCATGGTCTCCAGGCCTTGGATCCCACACAGGCTGGGTCTACTTGCCCAAATGGAGTCATAGTCAGATGTTCTGTTGCTGTGATGGACAACGGAGAAAGCAACTTAAAAGGGGGAAAGATTTGCTGTGGCTCATGACTTCGGTCCATTGTTCACTTGTCTCTGTGGTTCTGGAAGAACATTCCTGGCAGACGGATTTGTGACATGGCAGAGCCTCTTATCTCACAGTGGACCGGAAGCATAAAGACCGGAAAGGGCAGGGGACAGATACACATTTCCACAGCATGGCCACAGTGGCCTACGTCCTCCTGCTAGACCTCCCTCCTACTTGTCACTGCTTCCCAGTAATGTCATTGTATTATGAGTCCTTCAAAGGATTGATCTATTGATTAGATCAGAGCTCTCGGGATCCAGTCACTTCCCCAAATCCCATCATCAGCCAACCACATGAGCCTGGGGAGAACATTTCATATTCAGTCTACTACAGGGGAAGCCCTCTGTACCCTCTGGGCCCCGGTGGAGAGCCCAGTGCAAAGCCAAGATGTTAGGAATAGTATTAAATCCCTGCCCAGGGCATGTAAGCAGTTCCCTCATCCCTATTTACAGCTGGATTTTTAAAAGTTTTTATTTTTATTTATTGACTTATTAGAGACAGAGAAAGGGGAGAGAGAGAATGGGCATGCCAGGGCCTCCAGCCACTGTAAACGAATTCCAGTCTCACGCACCACCATGTGCATCTGGCTTACATGGGTCCTGGGGAATTGAGCCTTGAACCAGGGTCCTTAGGCTTCACAGGCAAGTGCCTTAACCTCTAAGCCATCTCCCTGGCCTTGGATTTATTTTTGCTTTGTCTTATTTAGAAAAACTGCTTTTAGGTATAATCCAGAATGGTGATTCAATTTAACAATTAGCTCATCCAAACTTTGACATAGCCATCATGAAACCTTAGAGTCCCTGGCAGGCTAGCTAACCAAGCAGCTGTCCTATGAGGGACTTTGCAGAAATCCCCCTGTTTGTGTCAGGCTTTGCAATGGTCTGTTTATTGGTCATCCAGGACCAGCACCAAGCTGGCCTCAGGATCTTAAGATGTTGCTGTCAGACTGAAACCACATGTCTGCTCAGTGGGAAAGGCTAAGGGCACAGATGGATAAGGGGCTGGCCAAGATGCCCCCCATGGACAAGGAATGAGCCATGTTCCAGGTGAGTACCAATCCCAAGACCCTGCCCCTGCCCCGTATCCATGCCTAACCGGCAATCTCCCACCAATCCCAAGACCTTGCCCCTGCCCCGTATCCATGCCTAACCAGCAATCTCCCACCAGACAACCTGAGACAATCCACACAGGTCTGTGTGGAATAAACCTATGGACAGTAGTAAATCTATGCCCCGTGGCAGTTGCTCGCTCTAAAGAGGTGCTTCAGCAAGGGGAAACATACCTTATACCTAGCATGAAGTTGTGATTCCCAGGTTCAAGTGTGTGCATCGTGCACCCCCAAGTGCATTTGGCTCGCCAGCTAAGACCTTGAACCCTTCTGATCAAGTCCCTGTCATCTGCCCAGAGCTAAGTTTGCTGATGGGGTGACTGGTGAGGCCCTGGAAACCCTGCCTATAGAAGTCCCAACCTCTTGTGTCCCAGGGGTGCAGAGGAAGAGCGTGATTCTTCAGAGAAGGAACATCAGGATCAGGTCCTGAAAGGCTGTAGCCGGGATATAGCATGCCCAACACGCCACTTTTCCACCTTTTTTTTTTTTTTTTTTTTTTTTTTTTTTTTTGTCTTTTGAGGCAGAGTTTTGCTCTAGCTCAGGCTGACCTGGAATTCACTATGTATTCTCAGAATGGCCTTGAACTCACGGCAATCCTCCTACCTCTGCCTCCTGAGTGCTGGTATTAAAAGCGTGCACCACCACACCCGGCTCCAACACCCCACTTTTATCTGGCTATAGCACACTGTTTACCTTAACAGGCAAGTGTGCTCAGATGACACAAACTCCAGGCAGTGGTCACACTTCTCTGGCCCTGTCTCTGGTTTCCACACTCCAGACAGGTGTCTTCTGTCCCAGCCTTCCACAGAGATGGTCTCCAGGGAGGACCTTGTTTTCAGGTGGTCTCAGCATGCTTTCTTCATTCCTTCCTTTCTGTGCCTCAGTGGCTTTTTTCATAAACACAACCTTGTAAGCCAGCTCCCTCCTACCTCTCCTGTCCCGGCCGCCTTTCTCCTTGACTCCTCTCCTGGGGCTGAGCATCTCTTTGAATCTGTTCTCTGTCTTCACTGAATGATTGAATGTTTTAATTTATTTCCCAGGAGCTGTCTTTGTAGCTCTTGCCCTCTGTAATTCACACCACAGTAGTCTGCTGGGACATGTATAATTCAATGCTGAGAGGGCTCAGAGATGTGTGGGACACCGAGGAGCAGAGGGACAGCAAGGAGCCCAGGGACACAGATGGAGAGAGAAAGGCTGGGGCTGCAATTAAAGCAGATCAAAGCAAACTGACTGTAGGCTGCGGGGGTTAGGAAGCCCTGCTTCAGCTAGAAGTGCTCCTAGCACCAGAGGAGCTGGAAAATGAAGCTGCCCCAGCCGCACCCTGAGCCAGTTACATAAAGCTTGGGTATTTCTAAACAGCTCCCCTGATGATTCTAGAGTTCACCCAAGGGTACCATTGACAAGCTCAGCTACAATGGCCAAGGGAGAAGACAAGACAAGTCTGAAGATGAAAGACTATGAGGTCACAACACATCTCCCTTGGGGGCCATGCTAATGTCCAACACTGGAGACCAAGGGACCATGGTGTGAGCCCTAAGCCAGGGCACATGGCTTTAAAGAAGAAAAGCATTCCTGCGCTGCAGAGATGGCTTAGCGGTTAAGGCGCATGCCTGCGAAGCCTAAGGACCCCCGTTCGATTCTCCAGTTCCCACATAAGCCAGATGCACCTAGTGGGCCATGTGTCTGGAGTTTGCTTGCAGTGGCTAGAGGCCCTGGTGTGTCCATTCTCACTTACTCT
This sequence comes from Orientallactaga sibirica, assembly GCA_036365145.1. Classification (NCBI taxonomy): domain Eukaryota; kingdom Metazoa; phylum Chordata; class Mammalia; order Rodentia; family Dipodidae; genus Orientallactaga; species Orientallactaga sibirica. The sequence goes on along the minus strand of JAEOAD010000035.1, from coordinate 9,520,760 downwards.
CTCCCTCTCTCTGTCTCAAATAAATAAAATAAAATAATAAAATCTCTAGAAAAAACATTCCTGCAAAGCTGCAATATGGCAGGGGGGTGGGCGGTCCCTGTTGCTCAGATGCCCCACAGAAGAGCTGGGAAGAGGGACTCCTCCACAGCCCGGCTCATGCCTTTTCTTCCTGCCTTCCTGGTAGCACCCCCATAATCCTAGTCTTCCCTGTTCACAAGGACCCTGCACAAGTGGCACCCCCGTGTCATTCCACAGGCAAAGGCAGAGCAGCTACTATGTGTTCTGGGAAAGGGAAACAAAAGCCTCCAGGGTCTGGGCCTGCATTGCTCAGAGAAGAGGGTGGCCCTGGAGTCACACTGTGAAGGGTGATAAGTGCCATAGAGGTCCCCAAGTGGTTGCACTAGGGCAGCCTAAGAGGGCTTTGAGGTTGTCGGGGAGGAAGCAGCACCTGAGCTGGGGCTTTCCAGAGCTCTCAGACTCGGGTCCCAGGCTCCTGAGCCTGCCACAATGTTGCTCCACAGCAGAAAGGTGTTTGTGTGCTGGAAGAGCGGGTTGTGCCCTTTGGCAAGCTCAGAGCAGAGCATGACATGGGTTCTCCATGCACGGTTGTTGAGTTTCATTAACTACAAGCAGGGTTCGGACTTGTGTACAAGAGGAAGCAGTGAAAACAAAAGCAGGGCTGGAGAGATGGCTTAGCAGTTAAGACACTTGCCTGCAAAGTCTAAGGACCCAGGTTTGTTTCCCCAGAAAGCCAGATGAACATAGTGGTGCATGCGTCTGGAGTTCGTCTGCAATGGCTAGAGGCCCTAGCACACCCATTCTCTCTCTCCCTCCCTCGTTCTCTCTCTCTCGCTCGCTCTAATAATAACAATAAATAAATAAATAAATAAATAAATAAATAAATAAATAAAATAAATAAAATTTCTTCAAAAGAAAAAAAGCAAAAGCAGAGGCCTTGCCCAGGGCACTAGACTTGGACCCCTGTGGCCAGAGCCTCATACCCCCTCTAATGTCTACACTTGTGAGCGCTCCAGTGACTAGTGCGCAAAACCCAGAAGAGCTGGAAGCAGGCCACTGTGGGCCCTGATAAAGACAGTAGATCACTGAGATGGCTGAGGACTGCCATGAAGGAATGGGCCCAAAGGCTTCATATATAATGAGTGAGACCCAAGTCCAGGTACCAACCTGCAAGGAATGCCAGAAATCAGATAGCCAAGACAGCATCCCTGGAGGACATCCAGTGGACATGATTCTGTGCATGGGGAACCAGAGCTGTGTCCACAGACATGCACATTTCCAGAAGAGAAGAGGGGTGCAGATTGAGAGAGAGAGAGAGAGAGAGAGAGAGAGTAAGCAGGGCCATAGATGGTCAGTAAGGGGAGGAGGGAGCATGCTTTAATCCTGAAGCCATATGAGGATTACCTTGGGAGTTTTCAAAGCACGCTGGCTGGCACCCATCTATCCCAGGGATATTGACCTGGGATATATACCTGGGTAAGTAAAGAAATTAATACAGGGCTAGAGAGATGACTCAGCAGTTAAGGCATTTGCCTGCAAAGCCAAAGGATCCCTGTTTGACTCGGCAGGACCGACATAAGCCAGATGGACAAGGGGGTACATGTATTTGGAGTTCGTTTGCAGTGGCTGGAGGCCCTGGTACGCCTACTCTTTCTCTCTCTCTCTCTCTCTCTCTCTCTCTTTCTGCCTCTTTCTCTCAAATAAATAAAATTAAGAAAATTTTTTCTCTCTCTCTCAAATAAATAAATAAAATATATTGTTTTTAAAAAGAAATTAATTGTTATCTTCAACTATATGGTTAAACTGTGTGTGTAGGCACACACTTTAAACCAATTATTCCAGAGGCTGAGGCAGGAAGAGACTTTGAGACTATCCTGGAACATAGAGCAAGACCTACTCTAAATAAATAATAAACAAACAAAGAAAAGAAAATTAATACAAGCAAGATGCTTGGAAAAGCTCACAGAAGCATCAATATATTTGAGCCTGTATTAGTTACTTTCTTCACTGCTATGACAAAGCACCTGACAAAAGCAGCTTAAGGAAAGGAAGTTTTATTTTGCCTCATGGTTGGGGGGATAGAATTCATCATGGTGGCAAGGAGTCTGAGGCAGCTGGTCACATGGCATCCACAATCAGAAATGCAGACAGAGGCTGGGCGTGGTGGCGCACGCCTTTAATCCCAGCACTCGGGAGGCAGAGGTAGGAGGATTGCTGTGAGTTCGAGGCCACCTTGAGACTATTCCAGGTCAGCCTGGGCTATAGCAAGACCCTACCTCGAAAAACCAAAAAAATTTTAAAAAAGAAAGAAAGAAAGAAAGAAAAGAAAAGAAAAGAAATGCAGACAGAAATGAATGTTGGTGCTCTACTTGCTATGTTTTCTTTATTTCATTCATTTATTTATTTGAAAGAGAAGACAGAGGGAGGGAGGGAGAGAGAGTGTGTGTGTATGTGTGTGCCAGGACCTCCAGCCACTGCAAACGAACTCCAGATGACATATGCCACTTTGTGCATCTGGCTTACATGAGTTCTGGGGAGTCAAACCTGGGTCCTTTGGCTTTGCAGGCAGAAGCCTTAACCACTGAGCATCTCTCCCTCCCCTTGCTATGTTTGTTTTATTCAGCCCAGGACCCCAGCCCATGGGATAGCACTGCCCACACTCAGGGTAGGTCTTCTTCCCTCCTCAGTTAAACCTCTCTGGAAGCACCCTCACAGGCATGCCCAGAGTGGATCTGTGGGGTGATTCCAAATCCAGTTAACAATGAAGAGAAACCATCACAAAGCTATTTTACTCAGTGTAAGTATATTGAATATCTATGTGGCCCTGAAAAGTTTCCACATGGATAAAGCAACAGCTCTCCATGTCTGGAGCTTACAACCTATAAGAGAGAGAGAGAGAGAGAGAGAGAGAGAGAGAGGGAGGGAGGGCTGGAGAGATGGCTTAATGGTTAAGGCACATGCCTGCGAAGCCTAAAGACCCAGGTTCGATTCTCCAGGTCCCACCTAAGTCAGATGCACGTAATGATACATGCATCTGAAGTTTGTTTGCAGTGGTTAGAGGCCCTGGCGTGCCCATTCTCACTCTCTCTCTCTTTCTCTCTCCCCCCCTCTCTGTCTTTAATAAATAAATAAAAATAAAAGCTTAAAAAAAGACAGGGAGAGAAACTACCGAGTTCAAAGAGTGTTGTGCCCAGTCTGTCCCTTCGTTGTGACTGTACCTGTCTCCTTTTCCCCCTAAGTCCGCCCTGTTCTCTTGTGTCCCTGTCCCAGCCCAAGCCCATCACCTTGCCCCATGACACCACGAACAGCTTGCTCCCTCTGCTTGCAGCCCTGCACTTCTTTCTTCTCCACAAAGCAGCCATCGAGACCACCATCTGGAAGGCGCTTCCTCCTCCTCCACTCCTGCAGGCTGCCAGGAAACAAAGCATGACTGCCAATCCCCCCCCCCCGGGGGGGGATTAGTTCTCCTGGGTCTCCCCCATCCCTGTCACACATCAGGTTCAGCAGAGCCTCCAGACCTATTTGAGCAGGGCTGTGGGTGTATATTGATCACCATCTAGTGGACAGTAGGACAATTTATTTCCAGGCTATGGAATGAACTGGCAACCAGAGTCAATCTTCCTAACTTCAAAGATTGTCTAAAAGCCAGATTTTTTGATGGAGTTTTGTTTTGTTTTGTTTTGTTTTGTTTGTTTGTTTTCGAGGTAGGGTCTTGCTCTAGCCGAGGCTGACCTGGAATTCACTATGTAGTCTCAGGCAGGCCTCAAACTCACAGCAATCCTCCTACCTTGGCTTCCCGAATGCCAGGATTAAAGGCATGTGCCACCGTGCCCAGCTAAAAGCCAAATGTTAAAGAGCATTTTGACTCTTGACTCCATCACAAACAAGGTCAGTGTGGCAAAGGAAATACACAGCTACTTCAGAAGCCGCGGGGAGGGCAGGAAAGTGAAGATGATACCAAGGGATGTTTGCCCTTGAGATCTTTTCTCTTGTGTCCCCGACATGTTCGTTCCAGGCTGTTAGCTCTATGGTACTATGACAAATACCGAGATAATCAACTTATAAAAAGAAAAGGAGGAGCTCCAATTGTGTGATCCGTTTAGCGCACAGTACTTAGATAAAGAGAAAAGGAGCCAGGCATGGTGGCACATGTCTTCAATCCCTACTACTGTTGCTATTTAAACCTTTTTATTATGAAATATGGAAATGTGTATACTATATACATTTTCTAAAGAATAATAACAAAGTAACCGTGTATTCATGATCTAGCTGGGAAGAATAAAATAATTGCAATGACTTTAAAGCTACTTAAGTTGCCTTCCTTGGTTTTATTTCCTTCACCCTCTTAGAATAATCACTATTTGAAAATGTGTCAATATATTTTTTTACTTTCCTTAACAAAGTATAATATACATATGCAACTTAAGCAATATATTCATTTTTCTTGGCTTTGGATTCTACATAAATGGACCCACCTACACTAAGTAAATTATTCTGATTTAGTTTTTGAACTTCATGCATATTGATATGTGAGCTGTAATTCATTTACACTGTTCTGGGTTGTATTCCATTGAGTAAATATACTCTAGTGTATTTGTTCTCCCACTTGTGGATATTTCTATTGACAGCTATCATGAATAATCTTCTTTTTTATTTTTTTATTTTTATTTATTTATTTGAGAGACAGAGAAAGAAGAAACAGAGAGAGAGAGAGAATGGGCATTCCAGGGCCTCTGGTCACTGTAAACGAACTCCAGTTGCATGCACTACTTTGTGCATCTGGCTTTATGTGGGTACTAGGGAATTGAACCTAGGTCATTAGGTTTTGCAAGAAAGCACTTTAACCACTGAGCCATCTCCCCAGCCTGGCTTTGTTGAATTCCTAAGTGCACTTAGCCAGTCAGCTTTGTGAGAAGAGCCTCTTAGGTCATGCCCCCCAGGACACCGTCCCTTTCCTGATTCTGGAGAGGGGCCTGGTGCTCCATGTACCATCTGTAGATTACTCAAGGTAACCTAGCATGAATTAGCCTAGCTTGCTGACTGCTGCTCTCTTACACGAACTGCCCGATTTCTCACCTCACTGTCTTAGAATGCACCTTCCAGAACACTAACCACGGTTCATAAATTGTGTCCCACCGGGGCAGAGTAAGAAGGATACCGGCATTGGTTGTGTTTACCATAGCCCTCTCCCACTTAGCCACACACAAGCTACGTGACCTTGAGAAAATCAGTGCCCTCTGGTTTAGCTGTCAATCTAGACGTTCATGGCATGGCTCCACAATCCTTCCCTGCTTTAAAAGCCTGGGGGTCTTGCTACATTATACTTGTATTCCAGGGAACAAAATCGGACTCATGTATTCCTCCATATGTGAAATCAATCATGCCACAATAAGGTTCTACTGTCATTCAAAAAACTCATATCTTAAAACATGAAATAACTTGTGTTTACTTAGATCTACTTGAATTTTCTGCCCCCTGAAATTATAGAGGAGGAAGAATCATGGACTTGTGATGGTATCTTTTAAAAAGGAAGAGTTACTGAAAAATAAATCATAACAGTTGCAAAGTGCCTCTGTGTGACTAGTTAGGAAATGTACACTGATTATAGAGTTACATAACAATATCCAAAGAGCCTCGTTTCATACACACAAAGGTTCCCAGCTGGGCTGTAATATAACTTTGGTTTGGTACAAACAATTTCCCTCTTGGATTGGGGAACTAGCCACAGTTTTATTTTCTTTTCTGTCCTCTTTTATGGGTGTGTCTGTATTTTTTAAAGAACAAAGGGATAAAATAAGAATTCCGCTCTATCTCTAAGCAAATGCGGACATAGATTGCAAACAAGCAGCAAGAGAATGGAGATGTGCTCCTCCCACGGTTCTGCTGTCACAGGATAACAATTCACTGTGGTGTTCAGGCCCCCACACTCACTGGCCTCTGACTTAATGTGGTCTGCAGGCATTTGTTTCTTCCCAAGGTGGCAATGCCAGTTCCACGATGCCCCGCTCTTTACAGAAAACCAGCAGCCAGGATAATCGCGTGGGCTCAGAAGGGAACATAATTTTCAGAAGCAAATCGTGAGTTTCATTAGGTTGGCCTTATGTTTTAAAATAACTGGGTTTATTTGCTTTGTGAGAAAATTGCTCAGTAAATTCTGGTCCACGTGGGCTGAGGAGAGCCCAGTAGAGAGAGCACTGTGCACACAGCAGGCTTTTTGGAGGATCATACGGTGGTTCCCCCCTTCATCTTGTGGTTGGGGACTTGCCCTGACTTTTTCCAAATAAAGTTTAAAAAAAAAAAAAAGGACTGGAGGGACGGCTTGGCAGGACCCAGGTTCGATTCCCCAGGACCCATGTTAGCCAGATGCACAAGGGTGTGTACACACATCTGGAGTTCGTTTGCAGTGGCTGGAGGCCCTGGAGCACCCATTCTCTCTCGCTCTCTCTCTCCCCCCCCCTTCCTCTGTCAAACAAATAAAAAATAAAAATAAAATATATTTAAAATAAATAAATAAAATAAAATAATCTCTGGCTGGAGAGATGGCTCTTGCTGGCAAAACATGATGGCCTGGGTTTGATTTCCCAGTACCCAAGTAAAACCAAATACACAAAGTGGCACATGTGGCTGGAGTTTATTTGCAATGGCAGGAGGCCCTAGTGCCCATACTCTCTTTTTATCTGATTCTATCTATCTCTCAAATAAATAAAAATTAAATTAAAAAATTCTTTGTACATGTTTATATGCATAATTCATTCATTCAATAAATGTTTTCTAAGTATGTGCCAGGTACTAGGCTAAGTGTTAGTAATATAAAATAATTCCCATTTTAAAGCTTACCTGTATGTCTATGATCCAGCATATGGGAGGCTGAGGCAAGAAAATACTGGCCAGCATGGACTACATAGCAAGACCTTGTCTCAAAAAGGGGGGACGCTTCAGAGATTGCTCAGTGGTTAAGGTACTTGCTTGCAAAGCCTAAAGACCTGGATTCTATACCCCAACATCCACATAAAGCCAGATGCATGGAGTGGTGCATGTATCTGAAGTCTGCTTGCAGTGGCAAGGGGCCTTGGCATGCCCATATATTCTCTCTCTCTCTATCTCTATCTCTATCATCTCTATCTCTATCTCTATCTCCCTGCTTCCAAATAAATAAATAAAAATATACTTTTTACAAAGTGAACCCTTATTGCCAGGTTGATTTGCTATCCTGTTCATTTGTTTTTTGTTTCTTTGTGTGTGTGTTTTTAATTTTTTTAATTTTATTTATTTATTTAAGAGAGAGAGAGAACATGCCAGGGCCTCCAGCCACTACAGACTCCAGGTGCATGCACCACCATGTGCATCTGGCTTATGTAGGTTCTGGGGAGTCAAACCTAGGTCCTTAGGTTTCGCAGGCAAGCGCCTTAATCACTAGGATATCTCTCCAGCCCTCATTCTCTTTTTCATTCATGCCTTCATTCACCAAGAGATGAAGGAATAAAATAAGAAAGTCTCTCAAGGAGACAGGAAGTCCTTTAAAAATGTATAGTAACGTAGAGAGTCCAATCATGTCTGGGCTGTTATTATTTACTGTTTGCTTCTTATCTCACAAAGGTCCCAGGACCCTACCTGAGGCGTGGCCCCACGAAGTACTCCTTACCATGCAAAGCTGGTCCTAGGATAGAGGAGAGATAAAACTGCCAGAAGATCAAGACCACTGGGACAAAAGGACAGGACCCTGACCTTCCATCCAAAGAAGCATCTCTGACTGAGGTGACTCCACGTGGAGTTGATGGGCAGCACTGGACAAGAGGGCCAAGAGGTCCATCAGCATCCGGAATGCTCCCCCACAAGGTCCCTGTGCTGGGACTTGGTGCCCAGCTTGGCCTCCCTATTGAGAGGTGGTGGAACCTTTACATTATGGAGCCTCGTGGGAGGTTTAGGTCATTGGAGATGTTCACTAAAAAGACCATGCCCTATCCTGTCCCTCATGGCCATACTGATACTTCTGGCACACGGGTGACAGTGACGGACAAGAGTGAGAATCAGCTGGACATAGTGGTGCACGTCTTTAATCCCAACACTTGGGAGGCAGAGGTAGGAGGACTGCTGTGAGTTCGAGGCCACCCTGAGATGACATAGTGAGACCCTACCTTGAAAAAACAAACAAACAAACAAACAAACAAACAAGCAAACAGAGTGAGAATCAGAGCCCTGCTTGCAAGACACCTGCTTTTTGGGATACTTGCCAAATATCACAAAATAGCCCATGGGTTTCATATTCATCCCTCTTCATACTTCCAAGTAGTGTCATTTTGGTTTGGTTTGGTTTGGTTTGGTTTTTTACCAACTTGTGCATTGTTTACACAATCAGCAACAATAATAAGGCTGTTGGTCTGGGAGTACAGCTCAGTGGTATGGCATTTGTCTAGCGTGCACAAGGTCCTGGGTTCTATTCCAGCATTGACAGAAAATAAAAACCTTCTAATAACAAAGCTATTTATATTTGTTGTTGTTGTTGTTTGTTTGTTTGTTTTTCAAGTAGGGTCTCCCTCTATAGTCCAGGCTGACCTGGAATTCACTGTGTAGTTCCTAGGTGGCCTTGAACTCACGATGATCCTCCTAACTCTGCTTCCTGATTGCTGGGATTAAAGGCATGCGCCACCACGCCCAGCTTTGCTTTTTTTTTTTTTTTTTTTTTTTTTTGGTTTTGCGAGGTAGGGTCTCACTCTGGTCCAGGCTGACCTGGAATTAACTATGTAGTCTCAGGGTGGCCTCGAACTCTCTGCAATCCTCCTACCTCTGCCTCCCGAGTGCTGGGATTAAAGGAGTGCGCCACCACGCCCGGCTATATTGCATTTTTTTAAAATTTTTATTTATTTATTTGCGAGCAGACAGAGAAACAGATGGAAGGAGATAATGGGTTCCAGGACCTCCTGCCGGTGCAAACAAACTCCAGACATATGTGCCACCCTGTGCATCTGGCTGTATGTGGGTACTGGGGAATCAATCGAACCCTGATTGTTAGGGTTTGCAGGCAAGAAGTGCCTTGACCACTGAGCCAGCTCTTCAGTGCTTATATTGTATTTTTTTAATGTTATTTACTAGAGGGAGAGAGGGAGAGAGGGAGAGAAGGAGAACGAACTCCATGCATGTGGGTTTTGGGGAGTTGAACCTGGGTCCTTAGACTTCGAAGACAAGCTCCACAACCTCTAAGCCATCTCTCCAGCCCTTATATTGTATTTTTCAAAGGGGGATTGAAGGTAGCTCACTCAGTGGTAGAGTAATACATAGCATTGTAAGGCCCTGGGTGCATCACCAGCACAAAAAAAAAAAAAAAAAAAAAAAAAGGAGCAGCGGCAGTGTGTGGTGGAGGTAACCATGGAAACAGCACCTCGCTGCCCCACTCCAATCCACCCACCATTCCACAGGCTCCCTTAACCACATTTTTCTTCCTTCATCACACAAGAGCTTTCTAGCTCTAATCTTAGGCAGTAATAAACCAGACAACATGATGTATGGAGCACTCAGAAGTTAAGAGGGAACCAGGGATTAAGTAAATCGTGTTTACATTATTAAGAAAAAACGATGACACTTAACAGAAATAGTGTGGGGAATATTTTTAGTGGAAAATTCAGAGAAAAAAAAATTTTAAGCCCACAATGAAACTAAAAGATATTCAATGTTGCCAGATGTGCCTTTAATCTCAGCACTCAGGAGGTTGAGGTAGGAGGATCGCTGTGAGTTCAAGGCCAGCCTGAAACCACAGAGTGAATTTCAGATCAGCCTAGGATAGAGTGAGATCATACCTCAAAAAAACAACAAAAAAGAGAAGCCAGGTGTGATGGTGCATGGGAGGCCGAGGCAGAGGATTGCCCTGAGTGAATTCCAGGTTATCCTGGACTAGAGTAAGATTCTACCTAAAACAAACAAACAAACAAACAAACAAACAAACAAACAAACAAACAAACAGTGTTGAGGCCAGGCGTGGTGGTGCATGCCTTTAATCCCAGCACTTGGGAGGCAGAAGTAGGAGGACCACCATGAGTTCGAGATCACCCTGAGACTATATAGTGAATTCCAGGTCAGCCTGGACTAGGGTGAGATACTACCTTGAAAAACCAAAATAAAAGCCGGGCGTGGTGGCACACTCCTTTAATCCCAGCACTCGGGAGGCAGAAGTAGGAGGATCGCCAGGAGTTCAAGGCTACCCTGAGACTACATAATGAATTCCAGGTCAGCCTGGGCTAGAGTGAAACCCTACCTCAAAAAAAAAAAAAAAAAAAAAAAGGGTTAAGATTAAGTAGTGTGGGACACATCCAGGAGAAGTTGTAGAAGCTGGTGAGGACTCTAAAGCATTTGGGGGGTATGGTGGTCTGAATGTATGACCCCAAAGACTCCGGCATTTTATTTATTTATTTATTATTTTGGGGGTGGGGTTCTAGGTAAGGTCTCGTTCTCTAGCCCAGGCGGACCCGGAATTCACTAGGTAGTCTCAGGGTAGCCTTGAACTCATGGTTACTTTTCTCTGCCTCCTACCTCTACCTCCCAAGTGCTCTGATTAAAGGCATGAGCCCCGCCCTTCTCTCCATTTTTTTTTTTTAATTTTTCCCTTTCTGGATTCTTGTTCTTTTTTTTTTTTTTTTTTTTTTTTTTTTTTCGAGGTGGGGTCTCACTCTGGCCCAGGCTGACCTGGATTTAACTTTGTAGTCTCAGGGTGGCCTTGAACTCACGGCGATCCTCCTACCTCTGCCTCCCGAGTGCTGGGATTAAAGGCGTGCGCCACCACGCCCGGCTCAACATTTCTTTTTTAAATTAAAAAAAAAAATGTGTGTGTGTTCAGGGACGGGTACAGTCCCACCCATGCCACAGCGCATGTGTGCAGGTCAGAGGACAACTCTCAGGTCAATCCTCTGCCTGTCCACTTTAGTTGAAGCAGAGATTCTAACTCTGGCTTCTTACTCGCTGTTTGCTGCACTCTCCATGAGCTTCCCGGAAATTCCATTCCTCCCTCACTCACTATCAGCAACAGTGGGCTGGGATTTTTCTAAATTTTTTATTATTTATTTATTTGAGACAAAGAGAGGGAGAGAGGAAGGGAGGGAGAGAGAGAGAGAGAATGGGTGCACCAGGGCCTCTAGCCACTGCAAATGAATTCCACATGCACGCACCACCTTGTGCATCTGGCTTACATGGGACCTGAAGAATCGAACCTGGGTCCTTAGGCTTCTCAGGCAAGTGCCTTAACCGCTGAGCCATCTCTCCAGCCCCAGTGGGCTGGGATTTTTAGAAGCCTGACACAGCTTCTGGCTTTTTATGTGGGGTCTGGAGATTGAGCTCAGGTACTCCAGCTTGAGTGGTGAGTACTTTATCCATTGAGCCAGTCCCCACATTTCTATTTCTACCCTCAAAGTGGGTAAGTGGAAATGCCAATATCCAAAATACTGAGCACTAAAGGGTGAGCATGGTTGTGAAGGAAGGGTTTGCTGTCACTGTAGTTTGCCACTGGAATGCCCCCCAAAGCCCATGTGTTAAAAGACTGGGCACTGGGCTGGAGAGATGGCTCAGCAGTTAAGGCACTTGCCTGCAAAGCCTGATGATCTAGGTTCAATTCCCCAGTACTCACGTGAAGCACAGAGTGGCACATGCATCTGGAGTTTGTGTGCAGCAACTGGAGGCCCTGGTGTGCCCATTCTCTCTATTCCTCTTCTCTCTTTCTCTGTTTACAAGTAAATAAATAAAATATTTTTTGGTTTTTTTGGTGGGTTTTTTTTTTGTTTTTGTTTTTGTTTTCTCGAGGTAGGGTCTCACTCTGGCCAGGCTGACCAGGAATTAACTATGTACTCTCAGAGTGGCCTCGAACTCACAGCAATCCTCTACCTCTGCCTCCCAAGTGCTGGGATTAAAGGCGTGTGCCACCACGCCCAGCAAAATATTTTTTTCAAAAAGGAAAAATCAGACTGGAGAGATTGCTTAGTGGTTAAGGCACTGGCCTATGAAGCCTAAGGATCCAGGTTTGATTTCCCAATACCCATGTAAGCCAGATACACAAGGTGATACATGTGTCTGGAGTTCGTTCACAGTAGCTAGAGGTCCTGCCGTGCCCATTCTCTCACTATCTGCCTCTCAAATAAATAATTTTTTCAAAAGGAAAAATAAGGCTGGAGAGATGGCTTAGCAGTTAAGGCATTTTCCTGCAAAGCCAAAGGACCTTGGTTCAATTCCCCAGAACCCACGTAGGCCAGATGCACAAGGTGGCACATGCGTCTAGAGTTCGCTTGCAGTGAATGGATGCCCTGGCCTGCCCATTCTCTGTCTCTCTGCCTCTTTTTCACTCTCTCAAATAAATAAATAAAAAGTTTTTTTTTTTTTTTTTTTTTGGTTTTGCAAGGTAGGGTCTCACTCTGGTCCAGGCTGACCTGGAATTCACTATATAGTCTCAGGGTGGCCTCGAACTCTCAGCGATCCTCCTATCTCTGCCTCCCGAGTGCTGGGATTAAAGGCGTGCGCCACCACGCCTGGCTAAAAGTTTTTTTTAAAAAGGCCGGGCATGAGCCGAGTATGGTGGCGCACGCCTTTAATCCCAGCACTCGGGAGGCAGAGGTAGGAGATCGCCTAGAATTCACTATGTAGTCTCAGGGTGGCCTGGAACTCACGGCGATCCTCCTACCTCTGCTCCCAAGTGCTGGGATTAAAGGTGTGCGCACCACGCCTGGTTTAAAGCAGGTTTTTTGTTGTTAAGAAGTACAATTAGATGAGGACAGTGTCTTATTCATCAGCTTTCTAGTCATATAAGCTTGCACAGTGCAAATTAAATATTTATATTGCTCACTGACTACCTCTTGGTGATGGGAAAAACTGCAGCTGTTTTGTGGACATTTTGAATACTTCTAAATAAATACAATTGTTCATTAGTTAAAAAACCCATTACAGCAGTTTGATGAGGAGCAAACAATGTTTATGAAATGCAAAAAGCTATACAAGTGGGAAGTGATGTTATTAAACAGCTGGGCTGTGCAGAAATTGGGCCAAGTATGGGATTCAGTCATGTACTCCACAAGAATGTCTGAGTGTTCCCACTGTTCCAGACACTGGACACTGCAAAGGGCACAACAAACAAGCCCTGCCCTGCTAGAGCTTACAGTCTGGGGGGAGAGAGACCATACATAAGAGACGGATGCATAAAATAGGCTGCTAGGAGTGCCAAGTACAAAGAAGAATGTGAAGTAGAGCAAGTAGGTAAAACCAAGCTCCTTAGCTGGGGTGTTCAGGGACACCTGCTCATGGGCCAACTAGGAGACGAAAGCAGAGGCCAGGTACAGGCTGCACGAAGACTTTTCCAGAAGAATAAACAGCCCATGGAAAATCTCTGCAGTTGGAGCCATCTTGGGGGAGGAGGCCTGTGTAGACCTGGAGGAAGAAAGCGGCACTTGAACCCAAGGACCAGCACCAAAGGAGGGGAGAAATGGATTCTATTGTTAAGTGTGGAGAGAGGAATGTGGTACAGGGTTTGGGCATGGAAGTGACGTGTTGAGATGTAAATTCATGTGCTTTTGCAGGGAGAAAAGACCATAGGAGGGCAAGCTGGAAGGAAGCCAAGTGGCCATAAATGATGATGGCATCTCTAAAGGTGGTGTTGTTGGAAGATGGTGAGACGTCGTCATCGTAGCAGACAGCTTCAGGTTCGCTGAGATGAACTTCCAGACCAGGCAGAGTTATGGAGGAAGGGATATTTATTGAATCTTACAGATCCAGGGGAAGTTCCATAATGGCAGAAGAACATGGCCTGCTCTTACAGGACCAGACACAGAGAAAAAAGCCAAAAAAATGACACAGCACAGCACACTTTAGAAACTCCAGCTAGGCACACTTTGCATATCTTTAGATTGAAATCTCAAACCACCACCACTTTAAGATCCGCCCAGTGACACTGCCTCCAGCCAGGTGGATGCAGATGCAAACTACATACTAATAGAACACTGAATAAATTGGGGGACATCTATTCAAACCACCACAGTCATCAAAGCCAGAAAGTCAGCATGGGATGGTGGGATGGATGTGAAACAGAAAAAGAAAGAAATCAAATTATGGAAGTTGTCAATTAAAAAATAAATTAGGGCTGGAGAGATGGCTTAGTGGTTAAGGCATTTGCCTGCAAAGCCAAAGGACCCAGGTTGGATTCCCCAGGACCTACGTAAGCCAGATGCACAAAGGGTGCACATATCTGGAGCTTGTTTGCAGTGGCTGGAGGCCCTGGCATACCCATTCTCTCTCTCACTCTCTCCCTGCCTATCTCTGTATCTCTCTCTCAAATAAATAAATAATAAAATATTAAAAATTAATTAATTTTAAAAAATAATTAAGAAATCAGGTCAACACCAAGGTGGTTGGCCAAAACAATGTGCAGAATTCTGGGACATTTCCTTCCATGGGGAGCACTGGAGGGGGTTTGAGCATAATTGGAGAAGTATTACCAAGCCATCCATATAGAAATATGTAGTAAGCAGCCAGATAGAGCTGCCCTTCCTTAGGGTTCTTTTTAAAAAATATATTTTATTTATTTGCTAACAGAGAAGGAAGGAAGGAGGGGGAGAGAGGTAAAGCGAAAATGAATGGGAGTTCATTCTACCACTACCAATGAACGCCAGATGCATGTGCCACTTTGTGCATCTGGTTTTATGTGGGTACTGGGGAATAAAACCCAGGCTGTCAGGCTTCGCAAGCAAATGCTTTTAAGTGCTTGAGCCACCTCTCTAGCCTTAGGGTAGGAATTCATAAAGATGTGTGTGTGTGTGTGTGTGTGTGTGTGTGTGTCCAGAACCTGTATGACAATCCTGTGAACCCTATCCATTCTTTTCCAGAATAAATATGTACAAACTACCTTAAGGCCATGGGAGCTTGCAGCTACACTATCAGATAGGCTATCACCAAATTGAAAAATGGAAGGTCGCACAGAGCAAGTTATAATGCATGAATTACAGGGTTTGCTGAATCCATTTGAAACCCTTTATTGAGACACCTGCAGCAAGGGGCACTTGCTGGGGTAAACACAAACACACACACACACACACACACAGGATTGGCTATAGGCAAGACAGAAGGACCCCACTATCTGGACTGGGTTAGGGATCATTCACAGGTCCCGTCTCTCTCTCTCTATCACTTTAAGGTTCCACTGATGGTAGGATTAGATAAACAAAACTAAGGGGGCTGAAGATGACTTGGTGAGGTTACCTGACAATATGTATGCCAGTTCATACCTATTCTATCAGAAAGACACAGGGATGGGTTGGAGAGATGGCTCCGCAGTTAAGACACTTGCCTGCAAAGCCTAACAATCCAGGTTCGATTCCCCAGTACATACGTAAAGCTAGATGCACAAAGCAGTGCATACATCTGGAGTTTGCAGTGGCTAGAGACCTGGCAGGTCCATTTTTTCTCTCTCCCTCTGATTGCAAATATATAAACAAAAATATTTTTTAAAAATGCTGGGTCATTTCCTTCCATGGGAAACACTGGAGGGGGTTTGAGCATAATTGGAGAAGTATATACCAAGCCATCCATATAGAAATAGGGAGAGATAGCTTAGCAGTTAAGGTGCTTGCCTACAAAGTCAAAGGACCCAGGTTCAATTCCCCAGTACCCATGTAAGCCAGAAACACAAGGTGGCACATGTGTCTGGAGTTTGTTTGCACTGGCTGGAGGCCCTGGCATACCCATTCTCTCTCTCCTTCCCTCTTTCTCTCTCCCTCTCTCAAATAAATAAATAAAAATATTCTAAAATATATATTAAAAAAGAAAAGACACAGTGACAAGTATTCCTGGTCCCAATTTGCCAATCAGCCCATTGACAGACATGGAATTTATTCACAGTTTGGAAGAGAGTATATAGGTGCTAAAATGGGACCAGTGAGTCTCCATCTAGAGATGACACAGTTGTCAACTCAGAGATGTAATGAATATGGTTGCTTATTTTGTTACTATTGCCGTTATCTTCTTTTCTTTTTTCTTTCTTTCTTTCTTTTTTTTTTTTTTTTTTTTTTTTTGTTTTTGTTTTTTCAAAGTAGGGTTTCACTCCTAGCCCAGGATGACTTGGAAGTCACTATGTAGTCTCAGGGTGGCCTTGAACTCATGGCAATCCTCTTACCTCTGCCTCCTGAGTGCTGGGATTAAAGGTGTGCGCCACCACACCTGGCTTTTTTTTTTTTTTTTTTTTTTTTTTTTGAGATAAGGTCTCACTCTAGTTCAGGCTGACCTGGAATTCACTATGTAATCTCAGGCTGGCCTCGAACTCACACAGATCCTCCTACCTCTGCTTCCTGTGCTGGGTTAGAGGTGTGTGCCACCATGCCCAGAAAAGAGAGAGGATGGAAGTACCAGGGCCTCTAGCCACTGCAAATAAACTCCAGATGCATGCACCACCTTGTGCATCTGGCTTTAATGGGCAATAGAACTTGGGTTGTTAGGCTTTGCAGGCAAACACTTTAACTGCTGAGCCATCTCTCCAGCCTGCAGTTACCTTCTTGTTGTTGGAATAGAACATTTAACCCAAGCAGCTGATGGGAGGAAAGGTTTTTATTTTGGTTCACAGTCTCAAGGAGAAGCTCCACGATGGCAGGGAAAGCATGGCATGAGCAGAGGCTGGACGTCACCTCTGCCACAGCAGGTGGAAACAGCAGCAAGAGAGTGAGCTGAACTCTGTTAAGGGGGAGCTGGTTACAACATTCCTGAGCCTGCCCCCAACAACACACCTCCATCAGCAAACCTCCACCTCCCAAAGTGCCATCAACTGGAGACCAAGCATTCGGAGGACATGATTCAAACCACCCCAGTTACTATGGAAAAATCTTATTCGCTGCATCATACTTGCTGCTTATTGTATTTTTCATCCTAGCTAAATGTTACTCTAAGATTTTACCAATGCCTCCCAAACCTCCTTAGCTACTCCTTGATCTCCTGAGCTATTAGTGTCTGTATGTGTAACACTTTCCTTCCTAGGTAAGCACTCTACCATTGGTAAAACCTCCTTATCACCAGCCTAGACTGTTTTTCTCCCTGTGTATGCATGTGGTGTACATACATACATGTGTGGATATATATGTGTATGCTTGTGCATGTAGAGACCAGAGAGTGAACTTGAAGCTTACCAACTTGGTTAGACGAGCTAGCCAGCAAGCCCTGGGTGTCCTCCTGTGTCTGCCTCTCCAGTGCTGGGACTACGGACATGCACCACTATTCTGAGCTTTTTTTAAAAAAAAAAAAAAATTGTTGTTTGTTTATTTATTTATTTGAGAGTGACAGAGAGAGAAAGAGGCAGATAGATATAGAGAGAATGGGCGCGCCAGGGCCTTCAGCCACTGCAAACAAACTCCAGATGCATGCACCACCTTGTGCATCTGGCTTATGTGGGTCCTGGGGAATTGAGCCTCGAACCGGGATCCTTAGGCTTCACAGGCAAGTGCTTAACTACTAAGCCATCTCTCCAGGCCCCATTCTGAGCTTTGACAAGGATGCTGGGGATGTGAACTCAAGTCCTCAAGTACTTTACCCAGAGACATCTCACAGTCCCAGCCCAACTTCTCGTAGATTGCATTCGTCCTATTTGTTTTCTTTCCTCTACGGCAGAACTGAGTAGGGTGGGTGGACTGCTTTTTGAAACAGTCTCACTGGGCGTGGTAGACACACCTTTAATCCCAGCACTCCAGAGACAGAGAAAGGAGGATTGTCAGGAGTTCAAGGTCACCCAGAGCCTCCTACCTCAGCCTCCCGAGTGCTGGGATTAAAGGCATGTGCCACCACGCCCTGCTTAAAGGCAGTTAAGCAGTTAAGGCGCTTGCCTACAAAGCCAAAGGACCCAGGATCAATTCCCCAGACTCAGGTAAATCAGATGTACAAGGTGTTTGTAGTTTGATTGCAATGGCTGGAGGTCCTAGAGCACCAATTCTCTTTCTCTCTCTTTTGCTCTCTCTCTTTCCTCTCATAAAAAAAAAAAAAAAAAGGGGAAAAAATAGAGCACTGACACCACATGTTTTGGGGAATAGGGAGCTTATTAGGGGTCAGAGCAGGAGTTTTAGGAGAGGGGCAAGAAAATGGGAAAATTGGCGATGGATTGCAGCACTGCCAGCCCAGAAGCAACAGTGTGTCGCAGTAGCTTAGCAAAGGAGGGGAGTCAGGTGTGGGTTGAGAAGCAGAGAGAGAGCGAGAAAGGAGAACATAAGAATGGTGCATAAGTAAAAAGGAGAACAGATGGGAGGGCAGAGGCAGAGACAGAAATACAGAGGTGCAGTCAGGTAGAAATACACACCTTCAGGAAAAGAGCCAGAAAAAGCCAGAAAGAATGCCACCCGGCCTTTTATGCCCATGCCCTTAGGGCATGGCGACTTGCCCAGTGGAGGGGAGGGGCTCGTGGAGGTATAGGTTAGTGCTCAGGGAAGGAGCCAGGTTGGCTAGGTCCCCTGTTAAGTATCCATCAGGCGGTAAGGGAGAGAAGGGAATGGGGAGGGAGCTCTGAAACTTAACAGTCCAGGTTGGCCTTGAACTCTTGATTTTCTTGCCTCAGTTTCCCTAGTGCTGAGATTACAGCCATGTGTCATCACACCCTACCTGAGCAGTCTTAAATACAGAACACTCACAATAAAGCTTTTTTTTTTTTTTTTAATGGGGCCAAGGTGGGAGGATCGCTGTGAGTTCGAAGCCAGCCTGAGATTACATAGTGAATTCCAGGTCAGCCTGGACTAAAGTGAGACCCTATCTCTAAAAAAGAAAAGAAAAGAAAAGAAAGAAAAAAGAAAGAAGGAAGAGGGCTGGAGAGATGGCTTAGCGGTTAAGGTGCTTGCCCGCAAAGCCAAAGGACCCAGGTTCAATTCCCCAGGACCCACGTAAGCCAGCTGCACAAGGTGGCACATGAGTCTGGAGTTCTTTTACAGTGGCTAGAGGCCCTGGGGTACCCATTCTTTGTCTCTCTTCTTTCTCTCTCTCATTCTGCTTACAAATAAATAAATAAAATTAGTTTTAAAAGAAAGCAAGCAAGCAAGAAAGAAAAAAATTGGGATTAGTTGCCAGAGCAAGGAAACCTTCCTGGGACAAACCGACTAAACGAGTAGCGGCGACACCTTCCAAGACACTATTTGGCCGGTGCCGCCCGCCCGGCAGCCCCGGTCCCAGCAGCCGCTCCAGCAGCACGCACGCGCACGCGCAGACGCCCCGGACGGCGTCCCAGGCCCCGGCAGGCGTGGGGGTCGCGCGCCGACGGCCCCGCCCCGTGAGCCCTTGGCCCCGCCCCAGCCGCGCGCGCGCCGAGGGGCGTGCCCGCCGCCAGGCATCAGCAATCTATCCCGAGCCGGGGGCCGCTTCGCCCGCCTGCGGGAGCGAAAACGGACGCGCTGTGGGAGCGGAGAGTCGGCGTCAGGCTGCGGGAGGCGCGGCGGCACGAGCAGGATGGCCGAGGCTCCGGACCGGCTCTATCGAGCGGAGTACGCTAAGAGCGGGCGCGCCTCTTGCAAGAAATGCAGCGAGAGTATCCCCAAGGACTCGCTGCGCATGGCCATCATGGTGCAGGTGCGGCCTGGGCCCGGAGCTGGGGCTGGGGCGGGCCGGCAGTGAGCGCGAGGCTGGCCGCGGTCCTCCCGCGATGGAGTCCCCGCCACCCGGAGGGGCGGGCGGGCGAGGAAGACCCGCCCGGGAGTCTGCACGGCCTGCGGCGCTGCGGCTCCTTTTCTGTAAAGGCCCACCGGGGAGATCGCGCTGATCCCGTCCGGAAAAGCCCGGGAAATGAAGCGTCTGCAGCTGGCGGTGCCTCTGGCTTTGTAAAAATAAATTAAAAAAAAAAATAAAATAAAAACGCCACCTCGCTCTAGGTCTCTGGGTGGTGGGAGAGTTCTCGGTTCCTTTCCCTCCCCCTCTGGTGTTGGGGGCTGGAAGATGTGCGCGTGGCCTTTGAAAGGACTGATTTTTTGGACTGCCTTGTGGAAGATCTTTCTTTCCTTGTTTTCTTTTCTTTTCTTTTCTTTTCTTTTCTTTTCTTTTCTTTTCTTTTTTTTGGTTTTTCGAAGTAAGGTCTCACGCTAGCTCTCAGTCTGACCTGGAATTCACTATGTATTCTCAGGGTGGCCTCGAACTCACGGCGATCCCCCTATCTCTGCCTTCCAAGTACTGGGATTAAAGGTGTGCACCACACAACCAGCTTTTTTTTTTTTTTTTTTTTTTTTTTTTTCCTACTTGGATGGAGAGGACTGGCACGTGAGGATTCCCCCACCCCCAAGCCTATTTTTGGTTATCCTTCCGACATCCTCTCACTCTCGGGTTTTTTTTTTTTTTCAATTATATAAGACGGTGCCATTTCTGTACAGCGCATTCATTTGGGGCTTAATTTATGGTTGGAAGTATTTTCCCGAATCTTTCCAGGGGCGCACAGACGTTCTTGGTACTTTTGCAGCTGTCTGGTCTGAGTAAGAGTGGCTACAGGGGAGTTCTCATCTAGACATTTTTGGTACATTGAGGATCCTATCAGATGTTCCCTGAACAGTTGGGGAGAATGCGGATCAGCGAAGAGCTGGAATGTACTGAGGGAGGTGGTGGGCTAAAAGACCCCTGCCTGTCCCAGGGTTTCCTGCCTCGACTTGTGGTTTGCTAATGTCTTTCTTTATAATTGTGACCCTCACCTGCCCTGTGCCTCTCCACTTCTCCTATACACTGTCCATTGCCCAAGTTCAGTGCTCATGGTCAGTCATTGATTTCCTTTGCTGCCGCGATGCTGTAAGTGTGTTTCAGTAATGGCCTTATAGTCCTCAATGGTTTTTAGTACTTGGGGAGTAGAAGAATGATATTTATCCACTGGGCACCAGTGCTCTCACTTCCTGCTGTGGCATTTGTCATCTTGGTGTTCTCCAGGGCTCCAGCTCAATGCCTGACACACAGTGTTTATTTTGGACAATTTACTAGGTGGAAATAAGGTTCCCGATACTGTTACTTGATGCATGCAATTACCATTGTCAGCAAAACCACAGGTACCCGCCTTTAATCCCAGCACCTGGGAGGCTGAGGTCAGAAGATCTCCATGAATTCAAGACCAACCCCTGGGGTTGCAGGGTTACTTCCAGGTCTGCCGGGGCTAGAGAGAGACTCTCCAAAAAAAAAAAAGCATCTTTACTGCTTACATTCATGGATTTGATCTAGACATTAGTAAGGACGGATATAAAGATTTTCATAAAGAAGACACAGAATCCATCCTTTGGAACTTTCAGAGGTTGACTGGCAAGCTTTGCTGTACTGGGTGGGTGGCATCTGATGGTGTTGGGCGCTAGGCAGTGTGCCCAGGAGAGGAGCCCAAGATGTCCCCGCCAAGTGTGTGAGTTTGATGAAAAGCCATTAGTCATCAAAGTAGGCCAGAAAGATGGAGATAAAGAAGTGAGCGGGGCCTAGGAGTTGAAGCTCACTGCAAAGCCCTGTCTCAGGTCTTTGGATTCTACCCTGGAAGTGTGGAGCAGCCTGCTCTTGACTTCTCACTGCTAGTGCAGGGGTTCTTAACCTAGGGTCTGTGGGTAGTGAATAGTTCAGATGAGAAAAATCTCACATCTATATATCCTCATTTAACCTTTAAATTAATTTGATTATTTCCCAGTCGTGAACATAAACAACAAAGCAAAAAAAAAGTCTTAGTAGTTACTGGGATTTGGGTCATCAATGGTAATGACATTGTCTCTTACCACGTGAAGAATTACTGTACTCTTAGAAAGGTGCTAGTAGAGTCAAGCGTGGTGGCGCACGCCTTTAACCCCAGCACTCCGAAGGCAGAGGTAGGAGGATTGCAGTGAGTTCGAGGCCAGCCTGAGACTACACAATGAATTCCAGGTCAGCCTGGGCCAGAGTGAGACCCTACTTCGAAAAAAAACAAAAGAAAACAGAAAAGAAAGGTACTAGAGTACCTTGGTTTTTCTGAGACTCCAGGCTTGTCTCAAATTCCGATTCTCTCAAGTGCTGGGATCACAGTCTTTTGCCACCACACCAGGCCTTTTTGTTGTTTTTGGTTTTCGAGGCAGGTCTCACTATAGCCCCAGACAAGCCTCAAATTCCACAGTTCTGTTGGGTGCTGAGACTAAAGGCATGTGCCACCTTGCCCTGCTGGCTCTATACTTGGCCTTTTTAGTACTTATATAATTATTTCAATATAATCCATTTCCTTCATGGCCTTACATATTGTATTGGGCTTTTTAGGATGCCACCATGGAAAGAGAATGTCCACTGGCCTCACCAGCTGGCCAGAGGACTTCACTCTAGTGGGAAAAACACAGACAAGCAAGGGATATGGGTGTGTGTGAGGGGTGTGACCCAGATAGTTTAGCCTTCCGGAACCTTCTTCAGGTTTACTTAATAGTGATAGAAACAGGAATTATTCACATTAAGGGTGATTCTTCTGTAGTTGTGGTTGAGTCTAGCTTTTAAACTAGGTCCTATAGGCTGAGCCTGGGAACTGATGCTTGCATTTAAATATCTTCTTTTTGGGCTGGGGAAATGACTTAGCGGTTAAGAGGCTTGCCTGCAAAGCCAAAGGACCTAGGTTTGATTCTCTAGGACCCATGTAAGCCAGGTGGACAAGGTGGTGCACGTGTTGTTTGCCATAGCTGGAGGCCCTGGCATCCGTTCTCTGTCTTCCTCTTTCTCAAATGAATAAAAATAAATTATTTAAATATCTTCTTTTACATTTGTATGGGCGGATTGGTTCCTGATCTGCCAGTCCTGCTTCTTTTAGCCTTGGGGGTAGGGAGGAGCCCTCTAGCCAGTTTGACTCTGAGCGGCCTGTCAGATCCTGGGAGGGTTTGAGCTCTTCTAGTAAGGTCCACCTGTGGGTCACAGGCAGGAGGCGTGGCCCACTTTATCTGGAAGGAAATGTGTATTGTTGGTTCTCTGTTTGGTGGGTCACACCCTGGATTGTATACCCTGCCTGTTTATGCTCCCCTGGTAGAGGTCAGCATCTTGAGGAACTTGGTCTATTTTCTTCCCACCAGTTATTCTCAGTCCTAAACCTTGCTATAGTTTTTTTCTCCGCAGAATGGGGTCCTCTGAGTGTGTGCCCTCAGTGTGACGTTGGGCCAACAGCCACATGCCACCTTGTGCACGAAGGTATCGTAAGCATTGTGGAGGAAGACGGACCAGGGTTGGAGCCACTGCAGGGCTTGCAAGTCCTGTGGAGTGTTAGAGAGCCAGGTGTTGAGTGGGCTCAGAAATGTTTTGGTCTGGTGTGGAGGCCATCTTTTCTGCAGAGTTCACCCATCCCTGGTTTCTTTCTTCCCTCTAGTCTTAGCATTCAACAGACGTGTTGCCTGCCTCCTGTGACAGGCATTATTAGATGCTCAAGTCTGAAGATTCTGCTTCTGAGGGGAGCAGTGAGAGGAGCCTTAGCACCTGAGGAAGTTAGTGAGCTGAGCTCTGAGAAGAACGTGGAGCTTGCAGGCAGTCACCCAGACAGGCCTTGGCCTTTCATTTTAATGTATCCGAAAGGAGGCCACTAGCAGGAGTGGCTAATTGGGATGTCTGGCCTGTAACAGCTTTTCCAAATAAATATTTCTCTGTTCCCACAACTCCATGCTATATATTTTCTGTGTCCTGTAAAGGTGGTTGTCGGGGGCCACTCTTAACTTTGGTCAGTTCAGTTCTAGGTAGTGTTTCTGCAGGCTCTTAGTGGAAGAGCCCTGGAGTCAGATTCCCCTTCTGGCTCCCCCATTTACTGCCTGTGTGGCCCCCTCCCGAGGCAGGGTTCTCCAGCCCTACTGTCTTCATCTGTGAGATGGGAATGCTGGTGCCTACCCAGAGACAAGTTGTGAGGTGCACAGCATGGCTGGAAGGACTGAGTTGGTGATTGTGTCCCCCATCCAGGTGCTGTCATCACCTGCTAAGCCAGACAGTGCTGGGCCCAGGGCAGAGCATCTTGGGAAAGAAAGAAAATGCAGGAAGACAGAATGGTGCCTTTCCCTTGGGCCAGCACAGGGAACAGGGGCCTCCCGTGCCAATGGCCAGCCTAGCCGCCAGCTGCGGCCCCAGACTGTTTTCTTTCTGCCCTTTCCACAGAATTGATTCCTCCTCCTCACATCAGCTCACCTGCTGCTAGCCTGACACATATCTCTGCCTTGCTCCTTATCTAGGTCTTGTTTCACATTATTTTTAACCAGTTTTTCTGGGTCACGCAGATCCTTCACGCCCAAGCTCCATTGGTGGCACTACCTGGCTCTCCCAGCAGGTGTGGTGGGAGTTGAGTGCCTTGTGTGTGTAACTCACTAGGCTGTGCAGCAAGTCACTGCTGGCAGTGACATACACAAAAGGAGCGGGAGGCAGAGCTCTGCTGTAGCCTCCATCTGTGGCTGTGCTTCATGGCCTGAGACAATGGGCTTAGCAGCAGCCAGCTGCAAGTTTTTACATTCAGGAAAAATCGTGAGAATTCTAAGAAACCTCTTTTCATCCATCTGTAACTATGTGGCTCATGGGAGGTTAATAGCCCTTTACCTCTGCTTCTTGCTTTCCAGTCACCCATGTTCGATGGCAAGGTCCCACACTGGTACCACTTCTCCTGCTTCTGGAAGGTGGGCCACTCCATCCGGCAGCCTGACGTCGAGGTGGATGGGTTCTCTGAGCTGCGGTGGGATGACCAGCAGAAGGTCAAGAAGACAGCAGAGGCTGGAGGAGTGGCAGGTAAGAGCACCCCGGCGGACACGGGTGCTTGCTTATCCCTGTCCCCAGCGTGCCCTCACATCTCTTGATACAAGAGCACAACACCAGTTTTATTTCAGCAGCACTTCATTGGCCCCCATTGTTTCATGTAAATTGTTGACTTTTTGTCTTTCCTGATACTGGAAATGTCTTTAAGTTTGTAGTGTTGTGTTGATGGGTTTTATCTTGCTCTGTGTGTATGGTGCACATGTGTGTATCAGGGTCTCTTGATCCTTCAAACTCACTCTAGATGCTTGTGCCAGTTTGCTTCTGGCCTTATGTGGGTGTTGGGAAGTTGAAGCTGAGGCCAATAGGCTTTGCAAGCAAATGCCTTTAGCCCCTGAGCTATGTCCCCAGCCCAAGATCTTGTTTTCTGTTTTGTTTTTAATTTTTGTTGCTTTTGTGTGTAAGGGGGCAGGGGGAGGAGTGCATCGAGCTTTACAAGTGTACTGGAGAATCAAACTCAGGTTGACAGGTTTTGCAATGTTTTGGGGGCATCATCTAGAACACATTATGTTTTTTTTAGGGTAGTTTTAGGGTTATAACAAAACGGAGCAAAGGCTGGAGAGATGGCTTAGCAGTTAAGGCACTTGCCTATAAAGCCTAAGGACCCAGGTTCGATTCCCCAGTACCCACATAAGCCAGATGCGCAAGGTGGCACATGCATCTGGAGTTCGTTTGCAGTGGCTAGAGGCCCTGTTGCACCCAAATTCATTCCCTCCCTCTCTCTCTCAAGTAAATAAATAAATTAAAAACAAACAAACAAAAAACCTGTGCAGGCTGGAGAGATGACTTAATGGTTAAGGCATTTGCCTGCAAAGCCAAAGGATCCTGGTTTGATTCTCCAGGGCCCATATAAGCCAGATGCACAAGGTGGCGCATGCATCAGGACTTCGTTTGCAGTGGCTGGAGGCCCTGGCATGCCCATTCTCTCTCTCCCTGCCTCTTTCTCTCTAATAAATAAATAAAATATTTTTTTAAAACAGAGCAAAGTATAGAGCTACAGCATTCCCACAGACCCCTCTCCCCAGTATCATTGCCTTAATAGTGCCTTTACTGCAATTGGTGGAGCTTCATTGACACATCACTGTCCAGAGTTCCCCCTGGGGTTCACTCTGCTGTTGTACCCTTGGGCAGATAAAATAACATGTATCCACCACTGTAGTGTCATTCATGGCCTTCCAGGTCCTCTGCGCTCCTCCCTCCCATGAAACCACTGGTCTTTTGTGGTCTCTGATTTTTATTTATTTATTTATTTTGTCTTAGCCCTGCCATGTTAGGTTACATAGAGAGCAGTGCAAAGCTGCTGGTGCCTACTGGGACAAGAGAGAAGGTAGAAGATCTACCAGAAAGACAAGAGCAGTTGTCCCTTCATGTCCATGATGTAGTCAAAGGATTGGTTCTAAGACCAAAACCTGGGGATGCTTTCGCAAATAAAATGTAGTCGTGGTATTCCCCTCCCCAATACTAGCATTTGAGTCCAGGGCCTCATACATATGGGACATACACTCTACCACTGAGCAACATCCCAAGCAGAGAGAGGTAGAAGAGAGACAGATCAAATGGGCACTCCAGGGCCTCCAGCTGCTGCATATGAACTCCGGATGCTTGTACACTTGTGCATCCGGCTTTATGTTGGTACTAGGGAATTGAACGCAGGTCGTTAGGTTTTGCGGGCAAGCTCCTTGTTTGGGACAGTGTGGTTTGAATGTAAACGATCCCCCAGAGGCTCATGTGTTTGTGATTTTCTTGCTCAATCCTCAGCTGGTGGCTGTTAGGGAGATAGAGTCTTGCTGGAGGAGTTGTGCCCCTGGGGCTGGGCCTTGCCTCATATTAGCTCCACTCTCAGCCCCTTACTAGAGCACTTCCACCCATGCATATGGCCTCTCGTTCTTGCTGCTTCCTGCCATGCTTTCCCTGCCATGATGAAACTTCCCCTTGAAACTTTAGGCTGAAGTAAACTCTTTCCTCCCATATTGCTGCTTTTGGTCAGATGTTTTGTCCCAGCAACGAGAAGTTAACTGCAAAAGACAAGGTCTAAGTTGCATAAGTGTGCCTCAAACTTGTGACCCTCCTGCCTCAGCCCTAAAGAGTTTGGGATTACAGACACGTGCCACTATGTCCCACTCTCATTTACTTTTTTTTTTTTTTTTTTTTTGGAGGTAAGGTCTCATTCTAGCCCAGCCTGACCTGGAATTTACTATGTAGTCTCAGGGTGGCCTTGAACTCATGGCATTCCTCCTCCTTCTGCCTCCCCAGTGCTGGGATTAAAGTCGTGCGCTACCATGCCCAGCTTTCTCTCATATACTTTTAAGCCATCTTGAGAGGGCTTGGGTTACCTAGTACAATGTAAATGCTATGGAAATACTTGTTATACATACTGTTTCAGGAATAGTGGTTAAGAAAAAAGGTACACAGCCAGGCATGGTAGCGCACACCTTTAATCCGAGCACTCGGGATGCAGAGGTAGGAGGAGTGCCATGAGTTCAAGGCCAACCTGAGAAAACAGTGAATTCCAGGTCAGCCAGGGCTAGAGTGAGACTCTACCTCAAATCCCCCCCCCCAAATGTACATGTTTAATTTAATGCAGATACAACCCTGTCCCTCAATATTTTAGACCCACGCTTAATTGAAGTTAGGAATATGAAAACCCACAGGCACAGGTGGCCAACTGGGAAAGGGAGGTATGTCACACTGACCAAAGAAACAGCCAGTTGTGCAGGAGGTGGCCAACTGGGAAAGGGCGGGATGTCACACTGACCAAAGAAACAGCCAGTTGTGCAGGAGGTGGCCAAATAGATCTCTTGCCACGGAGCTTCAGAATAGGAGGAAAGGAGGTGGGTGTCCCATCCTGAGTTCTTTTTCATTGGTGCCATAGTCACCCAGTGCTGCTGCTTCTCTGTACTTGGGGCCTTGGGACATGGCCTAACCTTGCCTAAATGTAGATGGAGGTCAGGAGGAGGCAGCAGAGCTAGGCCTGTTGATTAGCCTGCTGTGGCCTGGCCCTTGTCCTGCAGTAGTGGCATTGTTAGGGAGTAAGGAGTCTGTGGCTCCAGCAACTACTGGTCTCCATTTATCAACTAGTTTTTCTCTTCCCACAGTGAGTCTTCTTACACACGCACCTTCTTAAACTGGATCACTACTCCACATGGGTTGTGTAGTTGAATGTACGGGTCTTGAAAATTTTGACAAAAGTCAAAGGTACTTGAACACTTTTTTTTTTTGCTTAGGCTAAGGATCAAACCCAGGGCCTTAAGCATGCAAGGCAAACTATATCTCTAGCCCAGAATGTTTGAATTTTAAAATTACTGGGCAAATTGCTGACTTGAGTCTCATTAAAAAAAAAAAAAAAAAAAAAGCCGGGCGTGGTGGCGCACACCTTTAATCCCAGCACTCGGGAGGCAGAGGTGGGAGGATCACTGCGAGTTCGAGGCCACCCTGAGACTACATAGTGAATTCCAGGTCAACCTTGGCTAGAGTGCAACCCTACCTCGTAAAAAAAAAAAAAAAAAAATCCGGGGCTGGAGAGATGGCTCAGCAGTTAAAGATGCTTGGCTTGCAAAACCAAATTCACTAAGTGATGTATGTGTCTGGAATTCATTTGCAGTGGCGAGAAGCCCTGGTACACCCATTCTCCCCACCCCATTGCAAATAATAATATTAGCCAGGTGTGGTGGCATACACCTTTAATCCCAGCACTCGGGAAACAGAGGATCATCAGAAGTTCAAGGTCACTCTGAGACTACATAGTGAGTTCCAGGTCAGCCTGGGCTAGAGCAAGACCCTACCTCAAAAAAAAATTTTTTTTATTTGTACGGGAGGAAGAGAAGGGCATACACCAGGGCCTCCAAATGTGTACCACCTTGTGCACATGCACAGCATTACACATGTTTGCATCTGGCTTACATGGGATATGGGGAGTCAAACATGGGCCTAGGCTTCGCAGGCGTGCTCCTTAACTGCTAAGTCTTTCCAACTCTGTTTTATTTTAATATTTTATTTTTATTTATTTGAGAGAGTGGGGGAGAATGGACATGCCAAGGCCTCTAGCCACTGCAAACTCCAGACACATGTGCCACTTTGTGTATCTGGTTTTACATGGGTCTTAGGGAATAGAACCTGGGTCCTTTGGCTTTGCCGGCAAACACCTTAACCACTAAGCCATCTCTTCAGCCCTGGGTTGTTTTTGGTTTTTTGAGGTAGGGTCTTGCTCTAGCCCAGGGTGGCCTTGAACTCATAGTGATCCTTCTACCTCTGCCTCTCAAATGCTGGGATTAAAGGCCTGTGTCACCACGCCTGGCCAGCCCTGGTTGGTTGGTTTTCGAGGTAGAGTCTCGCAGTAGCCCAGGCTGACCTGGAATTAATTCACTATGTCTTAGGCTGACCTCATGCTGGTGCTGTGCTGCTTTTGAGACAAGAATTTTAATCTCTTAGCTCAACTAGAGTAGTCTGCTCTAAATGTCTTGTACATCCTGGACACCCCTAGTTTCAAGAAATGGAGTTACCCCCCAAAGGGAGAAATGACGTGAAGGCCTCTGTTTTTCTTTCACTTTTTTTGAGACAGGATTTCACTTGTAGACAAGGATGCCTCAAACTCACCATCCTTCTGCCTCAGCCTCCAGAGAGCTGTGATTAAAGATGTGTGCCGCTGTGTCCGGTGTTTTCTTTCCTTGGCGTGGTAAATGTTCTTAACTGGTTTTGGTTCTGGGGATTTCGCCTTTGTTTGCCCATTGTTTTCTGTTGGTGACTCTGGGTTGTTGCTCATTGGAGTTACTGCTATACTAGTACAGCTAGGCTTAACATTGGCTTGCAAGTCTAGCTGTGTGCTTTCATGTCTTCGGGGCATGTCACAGGGTGGTTGTCAGGGTCAGGACTGCTCTGGTTGGTTCTCACCTGTTTACCCCAGAGACTGGATTTCTCATTCTGCCACCCTTGTCTTGACTTCCCATCTTGCAGTCAGCATCGGCGTGCTGGGGTTGCAGCAGCCCAGCAAGGCTGGCTTCCAGCTTTTTCTCTGTGACTTGGGGTTCTAACCTGGGTACTCCAGCTTGAGCAACAAACATTTATCCACTGAGCTAGCTCCCCAGCCCTAGTTTTTTGGCTTAAAGGAGTCTAATTTGTTGATTCATTTTTTCTTCTTTGGTTATTTATTTCTTGAAAAGTCTTCATCCTTGCTAACATCAAATAGTTACACTTCTTAGTTTCCTTTTAGAAGTTTTATGGTTTTAGCCTTCACGTTTAGGTTTGTGATCTGTTCTGATTTTTGTGTGAGTTATGAGGAAGAAGTCAGGTTGGTTTGTTGGTTTGTTTGGTTTAGCTCCATTTGTTGAAAAGGCTCTGGTTCACTCCTCAGCTAAATTGCTTTGACTTTTCCTTAGAACACATTGATACCATAACGGGGTCTGTGTCCAGATTGCGTGTGGTTCTTTTGATTTGTCTGCCAGTACCACTGATTGTCTAGTTCCTGTGGCTTTATAGTAAATCACGCAGTGTGATTCCTCCACTTTTTTTTTTTTTTTTTTTTTTTGCTGTTTTGGCCTTTGTGTAGGTGCTTTGTGATTCCTTACACATATATTTCTTTTTGCACACACTGTGTGTGTGTGTGTGTGTGTGCATGCCTCTGTAAATGAATGTCAGACACTTGCTCCACTTTTTTTTAATTGACAACTTCGATACTGCTTCCCTTTTTAAAAAAAAAAATTGTTTATTAGAGAGAGAGAGAAAATGGGCCAACCAGGGCCTCTAGCCACTGTAAAAGGAGCTCCAGATGCATGCACCACCTTGTGCATCTGGCTTACGTGGGTCCTGGGGAATTGAGCCTCGAACCAGGGTCCTTAGGCTTCACAGGCAAGTGCTTAACTGCTAAGCCATTTCTCCAGCCCCTTGCTTCACTTTTTGTTTCCAGTATTTTGTGGGAGGCTTGGAAATTGAACCCATTCTGGCAGACTTTGCAAGCAAGCACCTTTAACTGCCAAATTTCTATGCCACATGCTTGGCCAGTTACCCTCCAACCCCTCTACTAGATGACCCAACTTTCCCCTGTTCATTTAAAGGAACATCTTTTTAAAATACATTTTATTTATTTATTTATGAGAGAGGGAGAGAATGGGCGTGCCAGGGCTTCCAGCCACTGCAAACGAACTCCAGATGCATGCGCTCCTTATGTATCTGGCTTACGTGGGTCCTGGAGAATTGAACCGGGATCCTTTGGCTTTGCAGGCAAACACCTTAACCACTAAGCCATCTCTCCAGCCCCTAAAGGAACACTTTTAATTTAATTCTTAAATACACTTGTACTTGATCTGCGTCAAAATACTCCCTTCAAAATCAACATTTAGCCTTGATAAATAAAAGCATAATTGAAATAAAAAGTTGGAGTTGGTAGGATTCTTGGCTTTTGTAATAAACATTTAATAAGTAGCTCCAAAGTGTGTGGCGGGGGTCTCCTTGGGAAACAAGAAGGTGCAAGGATGTTTCACAGCTTGTCTGAAAAAAGTCACTTTAACAACAGGAAAGAAGCTGTACGTAATATGCAGTACATCCACAGTTGTTACCAGCAAAGATGGCGTGGTCCATTTGTGGTCACCCAAAATACTGTGTCCATGTGGATTCTAGGAGGGAAAGGATAGAGGATGGAACACTTAGGGGCTGCAGGGTAAGGCTGAGTTTAGCATTGACATGTGTTTGTTTCTTCAGGCAAAGGTCAAAATGGAGCTGGTGGCAAAGCAGAGAAGACCCTGGGTGATTTTGCAGCAGAGTATGCCAAGTCCAACAGAAGCACATGCAAAGGATGCATGGAGAAGATAGAAAAGGTGAGCTTGCAGCTCTGGTGTCTGGACCTTAGAGGGTGCTGGTGTTGGGTAGGCGGCATTGGCCATCTCAGAAAGAAAGAAGAAATGGGCTTTAGGTGCTGATAGAACACTTGTTAACAATGCAGGGTCTTTGGCTGGAGAGATGGCTTTGCGGTTAAGGTGCTTGCCTGTGAAGCCAAAGGACCCCAGGTTCGAGTCCTCAGGACCCACATAAGCCAGATGTACAAGGTGGTGTGTGTCTGGAGTTTGTTTGCAATGGCTGAAGGCCCTGGCACACCCATTTTCTATCTGCCTCTCCCCACACACACACCCCAAACAAATAAAATAAAAAGTTTAAAAATATATATAGGGTTTGGCCGAGCATGGTGGTGCACACCTTTAAACCCAGCACTTGGGTAGGCAGAGGTAGGATTGCCATGAGTTTGTGGTCACCCTGAGACTGCATAGTGAATTCCAGGTCAGCCTGAGCTGTATAGAGTAAGACCCTGCCTTGAAATACCAAAGGGGAGGGGGAGACAGGGTTGAGGAGATGGCTCAGCACTTACAGACACTTGCTTGAAAAGCCTGTCAGCCTGAGTTCAATTCCCCAGTACCCATGTAAAAGCCAGAAGCACAGTGCACAATGTGGAACATAGGTCTGGAGTTCTCTTGCAGTAGCAGGAGACCCTTGAACACTCATTTCTTTCAAATAAATTTATATATATATATATATTTTTTATACACACAAACACAGTGGAGAGCCTAGTAGACTAAAGTTGACAATTTCTTGAGGCAAGCCTGGTCCTGTTCTCATGTCTGTAACTGCCTCTACTCTTAGGGGTCCTAGAAGAGCTTGAAAAGCATCCCCACAGGAGACGTCCCTCAAGTCAGCAGGCACAGGGGAGGTCATGTTTCACGGCAGGTTTGCGTTTAAGAGTGTTGCTCATGGTGGGAGCCTTTAGCCTGCTCTTGTTAAATCAGAGGAACTGGCCTGACCAGCCTTCCCTGCCAGTTCTATCCGTTGTAGCTGAGGCCAGGGTGGAAGTAGGCCTGTGCACCCCAACATTCTCACTGTATTCTGATGCCAAGTACACATTTATGGATTCTTGTAAGGCATTGATTGAGGGTTTGTGCTTCCTTAAAGTACTGTAAAGTATGTCAATCTGCTTCCAGCTGTGGTGGACAAAATACTGAGATATTCAACCTAAAAGGAAGAAAAGTTCATGATGACTCACAGTTTCAGTTTTCCAACTCTAGTCTCTTGGCCCTGTTACTTTGGACCTGTGGCAGCACCATATATGACAGACACCCCAGATCCATGTTTTCATGCCTCCCCCAGGGCAGGGAAGTGTTACTACTTCCTTACTAATAGCCAGCCATTTGAAATTACTTTTTAAAATGGGGTGCAAGGGCTGCAGAAATGGCTTAGCAGTTAAGGCGCTTGGCTGTGAAGCCTTAAGGACCCAGGTTCAATTCCCCAGTAGCCCATGTAAGCCAGATGAATAAGGCGGCACATATATCTGGAGTTTGTTTGCAGTGACTGGAGGCCCTGGCATGTCCATTCTCTATCTGCCTCTCTCTTTCTGATAAATAAATTAAAAAATAGGGTGCAGAGTACCCCACAATCATTGGTTGGGTGTCTTTGAGTTGCTAGCTGGGCCTTGGCGTGGACTCAAGGCCATAGGTTAGCTGTGCCAGGTTGATTCCTCTCCTCCCACCCTGCCTTGTTAATCTCTGGATGTGACGTGCAATGTTTCCTATAGGGTCAGGTACGTCTGTCCAAGAAGATGCTGGACCCAGAGAAACCACAGCTGGGCATGATTGACCGCTGGTACCATCCAAACTGCTTTGTCAAGAACCGAGAAGAGCTGGGCTTCCGGCCTGAGTACAGTGCCAGCCAGCTCAAAGGCTTCAGCCTCCTGTCGGCAGAGGACAAAGAAACCCTGAAAAAGCAGCTCCCGGGGGTCAAGAGTGAAGGGTGGGTAGAGCACAGTCCGAGAGTAGAGTCTTGGGGGAGAACTGGAGACCCTACAGAGTCCATTCCCCTGGTGGCCGTCAGAAAGCCATGAACATCTCTGTCCTATTGACCCCCATGCCCTACTCTAGAGCGGCTCGTTAATGAGCATGGTGAGGTTGTGCTACTGGGCACTGCCTGGGATGCCACTGAGCAGCTTTGTACATTATTTCAGCTCACTGCACAGGCTTGTGGAGAAGCGTGCGGGGCTCTGGAATGTGCAAGAAAACTGGCAAGCCCAGCTGGTGGGTAAACAGCCATCCTTGGGCTCGGAGCTTGGGGCGTAGGTGAAGGAATTCTGCTACATTATGCTCTGATGACTGAAGTGTAGAGCACAACTGACTTGCCAGGCTAAGCGCTGCCTGCGCTGTTTCATCTTCGAAACAAATGAACCTCATGTGGATAAGGAAAGGGCCAGGGTGTGAACTCAAGTCCGTGTGCTGGTCTGGGCACTCTTGAGTGGCAGTTCCGTTGGCCTCTGAGAGCTGACCACTGCCTGGGGAGCAGCCCTGTGTTTCTACTTCACAGGTTCAGTTCTGGCACCCATCTTTTATTCATTCACAAGTCCTGGTCATTCTGTATGTGGCAAGAGATGGAAGGCTCAGGTCAGATGAGACATGAGTCCTAGATCCGTCATGGGTTATTCTGAGGCCCTAGGGCAAGCTCCGGATCCCTCATTGGCTGGCAGAGTATTTCTGAAATGGGTAGCGTCTCCTGCCCTCCCAGCTGCACTGTAAGCTCCTGAGAGCAGGGAAGAGAGGAAGCTGTGTCCTTGGGTCATTGGGTTTCAGTTTTAGGACTCTGGTTCTTCTTCTTAAGTCCTGTGTTCTTTCAGAAAGAGAAAAGGTGACGAAGTGGATGGGACAGATGAAGTGGCCAAAAAGAAGTCTAAGAAAGAGAAAGACAAGGACAGCAAGCTGGAAAAGGCACTCAAGGTGAGTCCCAGGTTTTGTCTCCCTGGACGTGAGGAGAGGACGGTCAGGGATGTGAACCCTGCTTTGCAGAGTGTGTCCCCACTTGGACAGTTACTGTTGAGTTGCATGGCTTTTCTCACAGCTTACTTTCTGTCTCCTCCCAAGGGAGTAGTTTTATTTGGAGGTGGACCCATGTTGAGTTGTGGGTGCCAGACCTGCAGCAAGGCCCAAGCAGGGTAGAGCCCTCTGCTCTGTAAATGGCCAGACTCACTTGGGGTGGCTTGTGCTCAACTAGGGATTGCTTAACTATAAACATTAGAAAGTGATTAAGTCCAAGGAGCCTGAGGTTCTTGGCATAGGCAAATCAGGTTTAAAAAGAGAATTTTTCCATGTTTCCAAAGTGGAGCTGGGCGTTGGTGGTGTACACCTTTAATTCCAGCACTGAGGAGGCAGAGGCAGGAGGATCACTGAGTTTGAGGCCAGGTTGGGACTACAGAGTGAATTTCAGTCAGCCTGGGCTAGAATGAGAATCTAACTTGAAAAACCAAACAAAAAGGAATGAAAAGCATGCAGCAAAGCGGAGAAGTATTGCAGGTTAAATCAGTGATCATTGATCAGAGAATCTTATTACTGCTGGTTACATTTCTGATCAGTTAATCAGAAAATATCTGGTGTTTGGAAAGTTAGGAGAGAATAGTCAGTCTTCCTGGGAACGTGATTTCCATGAGCCGTCTGCCTGAGCCCCTTCCCTTGTGTGAGTGTTCAGGTTTTGCTGGTGACCTAATAATGAGAAGCAGTGTCTCATCTGGTTTTAGTTGCTTCCTAAGAAGACACACACACACACACACACACACACACACACAGAACCTCCAATTTAGCATCATCATCTTAGGCTGTAAGACTGAGTATAAAGGAACTGTTGTTTTCTCACAGAACTGCAGTGCCATCTTGCGCCTGCCCTTCAGTGCCTGTTCCAGTGTTGCCAGCAACAGAAAGCAAAGCAGAAGACTAAATTTTTCCTTCAGCCCCTCCACTGCCCCCCCACACACACACACACACACACACACACACACACACACACACACACGTGTCCACTGGCTCTCCATGCTTGGAAGTGAAAAGGGAATGGAATACTCCCATTACACTTTGTAACCATAGACTACTGCTGCTTCCTCACACATGATGTCTCCATTACTGGTGTCCCAGCATGTGCCCTGCTATAGGAAGACAAAGGGCAGAGTTACTGAGGGCCCTTCACATGGAACTGGGAAGCAGGTACTCCAGCCTTATCAGTGGAGCTAAAATCCTCCTTCTGTGCCAATAGCACCTGTACAAGTTGGTAGGGGTGACAGTCTTCTCAGTCTCACTGAGGTGAGGCCTGGGCTGAAGTGGGTCTAACTTGCCTGCTATCTTAGGGTCGGAGGACACTCATCCTGTCCTCAACTCCAGTTTGAAGCAGCTGATACCTTCCCAGCAGGTGGTCATGAGAATAAATAAAATGGCACATAAAAATGTCACAAAGTGTGGCCACTTAGTAAGACAGTTTCGTTTCCAGAAGAGCTCTCGTGCATTTGTGTGTGAGCCTGAGTATGTGATAAACTCTTAGAAATTGCTGTTAGGAATCCTTCTTCCTCTTAAGACTGGAGAACAACCACACTTCCTTTAGGTGGGTGTTGAGAAGGTTCTTTGTGTGTCCTAGAATAGCTTTCTGAGATGTTGGCATTAGGTCCTGTTGGGTCTGAGCTTAATTTCTCCTTGTGCCCCTGTTGTAGTCAGCTCCATGTTTCTGGGATGAACATCGAAACCAGGCACAGTTTCGGGGAGGAAGGGATTTATTTCAGCTTGTAGATTCAGGGGGGAGCTCCATCAATGGAGAAGCTGGCTCCCATTCACAAATCCAGACACAGCGAGATAGTACCAAACAGCACCACAAGCAGCAAACAGCAGGAACTCCAGGCAGGACAAGATTGGCCCTGTGACACCTCCTCCAGGCAGGCTGCTGGAAACAAGCTTTTTTAAAACAACTGAGTCTCTTGGGGGACATATGGTCAAACTGCCACAACCCCCTAGATGGTCTCCTCCCCATTTTCTAGTTCTCTGAGAGCATGCCACAGTTAGTCTGATATGCACAGGAGTGCACACGGGGGTCAGGCTGTGGCTGGGGGAGGGCTTATCAGGACACCTTTGATGAGGTAGCCCAGCTCTGACTATCTCCAGGAAACCGAAAGAGGGCACTTGACCTTCATAGGCCTGTGCACCTCTACACACTTGCATATTCTACACACACAGAGCCTAGATGCTCCAGTTGGATTTGTATTTTAACAAAGTTACCATTATTAACCAGAAAATGCTGGGTGGTTGGGCAATGAGGAGAGAGCAGTATTTCCTTTAAAAAGAGCTGGTCTTGGGGCTGGAGAGATGGCTCAGCGGTTAAGCACTTGCTTGTGAGACTTAAGGCATAAAAATAAAATTAAAAAAAAAAAAAAAAAGAGATGATCTCAGCTGTGAGGTCTTGTCCTCAGGCCCAGAACGAACTGATCTGGAATATCAAAGACGAGCTGAAGAAGGCGTGCTCCACCAATGACCTGAAGGAGCTCCTCATCTTCAACCAGCAGCGAGTACCGTCTGGAGAGTCCGCGGTGAGCTTGCCTTTGGGTTAGGGCAGATGCCCAGAAAGTCCCCCATGTAAACACCTGCTAGCGTTACCATCTCCTCAGGACAGGACACTTCCTCAGCCACAAGTCAGTCTTGTTCTAGAACAAGGTGAGGTCTAAGGTAGGGTAGCTGGTTTTGCCTGTGTGTTCATGCCGTGCCCTTTGGCCGTGTACCCCAAGGCTGTCTGGCCTGTAGAAGCACCTGTGACCACTTTGCTCTGTGAGAAGGGTGTCCACTTGACACAGCCCCATGTGCAATAGAGTGGGTGATCCAAGCCCCCTTCCAATCCCTTGAGGTTGGGGTACAATATAGGAATGCTTCGCTTGGAGATGAGGACTCTAGAAGTACAGATCCCGTACCCCATTGTAAGCTGGACCCCCAAGGCAGCCTCTTTGCAGAGAAAGGGGCCTGTTTGAGATTGTCACTGTGTCGGCAGCTGTCCTCTGCAGGGCCCTCCTCTGATAGCTTCTTTACTGGCCTTAGATCTTGGACCTAGTCGCCGACGGCATAGCATTCGGGGCCCTCCTGCCCTGTAAGGAGTGCTCAGGCCAGCTGGTCTTCAAGAGTGATGCTTACTACTGTACTGGGGATGTCACTGCCTGGACCAAGTGTGTGGTCAAGACACAGACTCCCAACCGGAAGGAATGGGTGACCCCAAAGGTAAGGGTAGGGGAATATCCTGGGATTTGTTGGGAAAGCATGGCACCACTGCGTGGGCTTGTCCATAGTGCAAGTCTCAGACCTGCAGCCCCTGGTCCTCACACATCACCAGTGCCGGATCCTCCTTTGTTCACCTGCATGATTGTGCTCTCCTTCCTAGTCTTTGTCTGCTGTAACCTGTAAGACCTTTGCCTCTTGACAGCCCCCCCCCGACCATGGCATTTCGCTAGAACCTTTAAAATCTTCCTGTGATGCTTCAGTTTGCCCAATTTGAAGCTACACAAGTCCAGACCCACATGATACTTGTATGCCTTTTACTGTCTTGGAGAAAATTAGAAAATGAGAGTGAGCGGGAGAGGCTGTGTTGGATTTTATATACCAATTGCAGAATATCTGCACATGTAAAACTTCTGCCTATACTTTTGGAGGATCTGTGCTGCTCATGTAAGTTGGGTTCCTGAGTGTCCCTCCAGGTGCTTGTCTCAGAATCAAGGTCAGTTCCTCACTTAGCATCTCTCAAAAGCCTTCCATGCCACTTAGCTCTGAACACACAGATCTTTCCTGTCCCTGTCTCTAATTTCTACTCACAGCAATAGCGAATGTCCACTGTATATTAGCCCAGTACCTGTGCCCAGGCCACGTCTGCTGTTTGGGCCCTTGGCAGATTTGGTAGGTTGCTGCCTGCACATGCGCCTGCGACCCCTGCTTCCCGGTACCTTAGCCCACCTGGCTTCTTACATGTACAGTCATTCCAGTCAGTGGCTTCCTCAGCAGAAATCATCTTTTTCACCCCCTGGGCTGTGTAGTACTTAGTACTCAGTAAGTAGAAGAGGCACCCCCTCACTCCTGGTGTTCACTGTCCACAGCACGTCTGCGAAGGGCTGATTGGGTAGAGACTCAGGAGCCCTAGAACTGTGTTCTCACCAGAGCTGCATGCGTGTGCCATCTCTTGTCTTCTGCCCTCAGTACAATGAAGAAAGCTGTGCTAGTGAAAGACGTGAATGCCAGAGGGCTGTGTGTGTCTACAGTCCCCTTGCCCTGATGGACTTTTGAGTCGTGTGCCAGTTTTAGAGGGCTTAAACCCACGAAATGGGTACCTGTGGAGAGAGTGATTCGAGCAGGACTAGAATGTCAAGTTTATTTCAAGACAGAACTGATTTCATTAATTAAAACAAACTTTTGAGCTGGGTGTGGTGGTGCACACCTTTAATCCCAGCACTCAGGAGGCAGAGGTAGGAGGATCACCGTGAGTTCGAGGTCACCCTGAGACTACATAGTGAATTTCAGGTCAGCCTGGGCTAAAGTGAGACCCTACCTCGGGGAAAAAAAAAAACCTAAAACTTTTATTCTACAGGAATTCCGAGAAATCACTTACCTCAAGAAATTAAAGGTCAAAAGGCAGGACCGGTTATTTCCCCCAGAGTCTAGTGCCCCAGCGCCCGTGGCACCTCCACCCTCAGCAGCCTCAGCACCTGCTACTACTGTGAACTCCTCTGCCCCTGCAGGTACAACTCCAGGGAGGATGGTGGGCTGATCTTGACCTTGGTGCCACCCAAGAAGACTAAATTGCACCGTCAATGGGATGCATTGGGTATCCTGGGTCCTCTTTACTGCCTGGCCCACTGAGGAGCCTTTTTCCTGCCCCACACTCCCAGCATCAGACTGTGGGTGTTCACTGTGTGCAAAGCCAGGGAGCCATAGGTCAGGGCTGCACAGGTTCTCGGCCAGCAGAAACGCTGAGAGCTTTGCTGGCAGGAGAGGCACTGCTCACTCCCAGGTGTGGACAGGGAAGGTGAAGGCTCCACCCCTGAACAAGAGCCCAGAGGCGACATTCCTAGCTCCAAGAGGGACTAGTGATCACCGAGGTGCACACTTGGATGGTCATCCCGCCTCCTCCCTGCTGTCCCCTTGCTGGCAGTTCTCCCCAAATAAAGAGATGCTTTTATTCTCTGTGGACACCTCAGTGAAGCTCAGTTGTGTCCTCGGTGTCCACCCCATAGAGAGGGCATGCAGAGCCTCTGCTTCAGATTCCGGCACCCATACTGCATTCCTGTCTGTAGCTCACTGAAGATCCCTCTCCAGGCCAGCCTGGTAGTCAGTGCTGGATACTCAGTGCCATCCTTTGCCTAGACAACTTAGTTCACTTTGGTCATACTGACCAAACTTTGGAGCAACTGTCACAGGCCTGTTTGACTTGCAGGTAAGAAGTGCAGTTGTGGGTTGGAGAGATGGCTTAGCGCTTAAGGTGTTTGCCTGAAAAGCTTAAGGACCCAGATTCAATTCTCCAGGTCCCATATAAGTCAGATGCACAAGGTAGCACATGTGTCTGGAGTTCATTTGCAGTGGCTAGAGGTTCTGATGCACCCATTCTCTCTCTCTCCCTCTCTCTATGTCTCAAATAAAAATAAAATAAATAAAATATTTTTTTAAAATAAAGAGCCAGGTGTGGTGGCACAAACCTTTACTCCCAGCACTTGGGAGGCAGAGGTAGGAGGATCACCATGTGTTCGAGGCCACCCTGAGACTACATAGTGAATTCCAGGTCAGTCTGGGCTAAAGTGAAACCCTACCTCAAAAAAAAAAAAAAAAAAAAAAAACTGGGCATGGTGGTGCACGCCTTTAATCCCAGCAATCTGGGGGCAGAGGTAGGGGGATCACTGTGAGTTCAAGGCCACCCTGAGACTACATAGGAAATTCCAGGTCATCCTGGGCTAAAGTGAGACCCTACCTCAGGGAAAAAAAAAAAGTGCAGTTGCTTCTTATACCGAAGGTGGAAAAAGTTAATAGAAGGAATTGGAAGTCCTTCACTTTGCCCTTCCCTTTCCAGAGTCCTCATCTCATCCCCAAATACAGCCTTCCTAGTCTGCCCATGGAGCAGATCCAGGGTAACCCGGCCACAAAGATTACACCATACCACAGTGCCCTGACCAGTCTTGTCTGTGTTAAGGAACCTGGGTTCTCAGGGTAGTTTACCATCCTTTCCTTTGCTCTCCTGTTGACCAGGGACCTCTGTTTTTGTAGGTTTCCCTCCTATCCCTCACAAGGAGCAAGGTAGAGAGGCCAGCAGGCCCTGTGGCTACCCGGGTTTCTCTCTGGCGCAGGGCTACCGCTTGGTCTTCCTGCCTCTTCCTTCTTTTCTTGGGCAGCGGCACAGTGGACCTAGCCTGACAGTTGCTCTCTTATCTCAGACAAGCCACTGTCCAACATGAAGATTCTGACGCTTGGGAAACTCTCCCAGAACAAGGATGAAGTGAAGGCTACAATTGAGAGACTCGGCGGCAAGTTGACAGGAACAGCCAGCAAGGCCTCCCTGTGCATCAGCACTAAGAGTGAGTTGAAGACGGACTCGCAGGAGAAGATGGTGATTCTGTCTCGCAGCTGCGTGGGGAGGGGGGAGTGGTGGTGTGTACACAGATGGCACTCAGAGCTCCTCATCATTGCTCAGACTCCGTGTGAAAGAAAACCAGTGTCTGCACTATTGTTGCTACACTGTATTATATGTGTTCACCTGAGCTACTTCCTAACCCTTCCTGTCTCGGATGTTCTGTGCTGGTGACCACTGTTGGTCTCAACTTCAAAGCCTATTTCTGTGGCTCACCTGCTGACAGCCTGCTGTGGGGCTTTGAAGGTCACCCTTATGTGTGCATGTCTGAGGGGGCAGCCTCTGCTACTAGGGGAGGCTCTGAGCATCTGATGTGGACAGGAGCTAGAGGTGATGCTGTGCTGTTCTCGGAATAATGTTGTAGTAACTGAGGTCCGGGGCGAGTTTTAGGTTTATGGTTTGCTTTTGTATTTTTCTTTCTGATGTTGAACAGAGGAGGTGGAAAAGATGAATAAGAAGATGGAGGAAGTGAAAGCAGCCAATGTCCGTGTCGTGTGTGAGGACTTCCTCCAGGATGTGTCTGCCTCTACCAAGAGCCTCCAGGAGTTGCTGTCAGCCCACAGCTTGTCCCCCTGGGGAGCTGAGGTGAAGGCAGAGCCTGTTGAAGTAGCAGCCCCCAAGGGAAAGTCAACTGCACCCTCCAAGAAGAGCAAAGGTCCCGCCAAGGAGGAAGGTGAGAGCCAGCTGCCCCGCCCAAGGCCTTTCTTCTTTCTGTGTCCCTGAAATGATCTGTCCATTGCTGTCTGGAGCTGCCTCCTCAGCTCACTGTTAGGTGGGCACAGGACAGTGGGTCCTTCATGGTGCTGGAGGCAGTGGATAGGTGCCATGCTGGCAGGTGATGCCTCTGGAAGCTACTCTTTTTTTTTTTTTTTTGGTTTTCCGAGGTAGGGTCTCACTCTGGCCCAGTGGAAGCTACTCTTGTGCCTTAGTTTATTATCCTGTACATTTTCTTTTTCCCCTCTCAAGGTGTCAACAAATCTGAAAAGCGAATGAAATTGACTCTTAAGGGAGGAGCAGCTGTCGACCCTGACTCTGGTGAGTGAGCAACACTGGCAGCCACTGGCACTTGCCCCAGGTGAGTAGGAAATGGCCCCTGGTTGCCTATGGGGACCAGACATCCTTTGCCCGGCTGGCCTCTAATCCTGTGAGTCAATGGGATCCATCTGAAGGTGGTGTAAATGCAACCAGGCAGAGACCCCTAAGCCCACAAATCCTTTCTGTCAGAACCCTAGTCCTTCCTGGGGGAGAACTACAGGAACTTTGCCTCCTGGACAGGTCTGGAACATTCTGCACACGTCCTGGAGAAAGGTGGGAAGGTCTTCAGTGCCACGCTTGGCCTGGTAGACATTGTGAAAGGGACCAACTCCTACTATAAGCTGCAGCTTCTGGAGGACGACAAAGAGAGCAGGTGAGCGGGGTGGGCTGCAGGGCCCAGGGCAGGGGATCTTGGCATAGACAGCCATGTGTATAAGGTCTCGCCATAAAGAGAAGAGGAAGCCATTGGCCACCAGCGCTATTGCAGTGCCTGGGTTCAGCTTCACAGGGTGTGACTTCATATCTCCCAACTGGCTTTTGCTTTTAGCAAAACCCTGAAAGAATCAAGATTCACAATTTTCTCATTATACACATTTTAAACTTCCTCAAGGAGATAGTTTAGTGAAAACTGAAATTACTCTTCAATTCCAAACTCCATGCTTACTAAAATGATAGAAATTTTGGGCATGTTTAAAGTTCTCCCACAGTGGTAGGATGCCTCCTAGCATGCTCAGGCCCTGGGTTCCTCTGCAGCACTGCTAAGTGAATGAACAAGTGAAAAGGGAGAGTTCATAGAACAGGACAGGAAGCTCATTCTGGTCTTCTCATACCCCCTGTTGCTCCCCCCCAAGTAAGGTCTCACTTTAGCCCATGTGGACCTGGAACTCTGTAGTCCCAGGCTGGCCTCAAACTCACAGTGATCCTCCTACCTCTGCCTCCTGAGTACTGGGGTCAAAGGCATGTACCACCACACCTGCCTCCTTTAAGAGAGAGTATGAGTGTGCCAGGGTCTCCTGCCACTACAAAGAAACTCTGGACACATGCATCACTGCATCTGGGATTACATGCATACTGGGGACTAGAACCTAGGCCATTAGGCTTTGCAAGAAAATGAGTCTAGCAGCTGAGCCGTCTTCAGCCCCTCTACCTCCTTTTTGCCCTCTCACAGGTATTGGATCTTCCGGTCTTGGGGCCGTGTGGGCACAGTGATTGGCAGTAACAAACTGGAACAGATGCCATCCAAGGAAGATGCCATTGAGCACTTTGTGAAATTGTATGAGGAGAAAACCGGAAATGCCTGGCACTCCAAAAACTTCACAAAGTATCCCAAAAAGTTTTACCCCCTGGAGATTGACTATGGCCAGGTAATCACTTAATGTTCTTACACAATCTGTTCCTACTAAACAGGAAAGTCCCTTAGAGTCCACAGTGAGTGAGATGGTGTCACTAGAGAATAGTACCAGATGTTTAAAGAGTCAAACACCAGCTGCATTCAACTAGGGGTCACTGAGTGTAGATGCAAAGCACTCAGAATACCTAAAAACCAGATGAGGTAGGTCATGAGGATTTACTTATACATGAAGTTCAAGTGTAATACAAATCCAAAGAATACAAGATTAGTTTAACATTTAAGTAAGCCATATAAATAAAGGATAAAAAATACATGTTCAGTTCAATAGATGCAAAAAAAAAGTCTTACTAAAATCTATAACATAAAGCATGAAGTGAGACTTAGATAAGAATAGTGGTAATTTTTTTGATTGGGGGTGGGTCTTGCTATGTAACTAAAGCTGATCTTGAACTCACTGTTCTCCCTCTTCAGCCTCCAGTGTGCTGGGATCACAAGTGGTTGATACACCACCACACCTGCTAATAGAAGTTTTGAGGGGTCAAAGAGTAGTGCTTGAGTTGTTCTGGAAACTCACTGGGTGATTCATGGGTTCTGGAGGAGGCTAGTGGAAGTGGCGATGCAGCATTGGCATAGAGTGACTTGATGTGCTCTGCCAGACGCAGGTTTAGTCCCAGTATCATCTACATCTGCGGTTTGAGAGTCTCCCTATGTAGTACAAGACAGCATTCAGATAAAAAATTTTATTTGTTTGCAAGAACAGAGAGAGTAAGAGAGTGTGCATGGGCATGCCAGGGCCAGTAGGCTTTACAGGC
The DNA here is from genome assembly GCA_036365145.1 of Orientallactaga sibirica. Taxonomy (NCBI): domain Eukaryota; kingdom Metazoa; phylum Chordata; class Mammalia; order Rodentia; family Dipodidae; genus Orientallactaga; species Orientallactaga sibirica. Next base: position 9,476,447 of record JAEOAD010000035.1, on the reverse strand, counting down.
AAGTACCTTTAACTGCTGAGCCATCTCTAGCCCTTAGTTGATCTTTTTATGGCAAAGTGGTTATATTTTGGTTGCTTGACACAGGGCCTTGCTAAATAGCCAGGTTGGGCTTAAAATGGCAAATATTTTTCCTCAGCCTCCCAAATGCTGAAGTTACAGGCATATACTGCCATGTCTAAGTAAAGTGTCCTTTCTTTTGTTTCTTTGTTTTTCAAGATAGGGTTTTGCTCTAGCTCAGGCTGATGTGGAATTTACTGTGTAGTCTCAGGGTGGCCTCAATCTCACAGCAATTCTTCTACCTCCTCTTCCCACGTGCTGAGGTTAAAAGCTTGTGCCACCAAGCCTAGCTTCTTTTTTTTTTTAAGCGTCCTTTCTTAATCTGAATAGTCTTCCCTGTGACTCTTATATTTAAGGAGGAAAATACACATCAGTTTTATAACCAAAAGGAAAGAGATTTTTAGATGGGTACAGATTTGAAGTCTAAGCCTGTGGGGCCTAATATGCCTCAAAGGGAAAATCTTTGTCATAGAATATGTCATGAACTCTGCATTAAAAAATAAAATTTAGGGTTGGAGAGATGGCTTAGCAGTTAAGGCATGTGCCTGCAAAGCCAAAGGACCCTGGTTCAATTCCCTAGGATCTACGTAAGCCAGATGCACAAAGTGATACATGCATCTGGAGTTCATTTGCAGTGGCTGGAGGCTCTGGCATGCCCATTCTCTTTCTATCTGCCTCTCTAACTCTCTCAAATAAGTAAACAAAAGTACCTTTTAAAAAAAAATTTTTTTATTGACAACTTCTATACTTTTTATACAAAAAAATTGACAACCCAGCACTCTATACTTACAGGTCAGCCTGGACAAAAAAATGCATGATATTTCCCTCCCCTGCTCCCATGCCCCTTTAGAACTCCAATCTCCATCATATCCCCTCCCTCTCTCCATTAGTCTCTCTTTTAATTTGATGTCATAAAATTACCTTTTTTTTTTTTTTTTTTTTGGTTTTTCGAGGTAGGATTTCACTCTAGCTCACGCTGACCTGGAATTCACTCTGTATTCTCAGGGTGGCCTTGAACTCACTGCAATCCTCCTACCTCTGCCTCCCGAGTGCTGGGATTAAAGGCATGCATCGCCACGCCCAGCTTTAAAATTGCTTTTAAAAAAATAAAATAGGGCTGGAGTGGTTAAGGCATTTGCCTGCAAAGCCAAAGGATCCTGGTTCGATTCTCCAGGACCCACATAAGCCAGATGCGTGAGGGGCACATGCATCTGGAGTTTGTTTGCAGTGGCTAGATGCCCTGGCACACCCATTCTCTCTCTGTCTGCCTCTCTTCTCTCTCTCTGCTTGCAAATAAATAAATAAATGAATAAATAAATAGTTAAAAAATATTAAAAAATAAAATAAAATTTAGCTGGGCATCATGGCACACACCTTTAATCCCAGCGCTCAGGAGGTAGAGGTAAAAGGATTGCTGTGAATTCGAGGCTACCCTGAGACTGCATAGTGAATTCCAGGTCATCCTGGGCTAGAGTGAGACCCTACCTCAAAAAGCCAAAAAATAAAATAAAATTTATCTCTTTCTTATGTAATATTGAGGCTGAGACCTTGGACTTGGAGGGGATATGCTTGATCTTAGTGCACCGTGCTGAATTAAATAAATATTTCCCCTAAGTATTTGTTTCAGAAAATGACACACACAAAAAATACAGTTTGCCCTCCCCAAAATAACCACAATAAAGTTGAATAGGTCTTTATAGGCTAATTTCACTTCACATAACCCTTTTTCACCATAAAGTTGGAATCCTGCCTTACATACCCTGTAGCAGCCATCTTCCTTTCCCTCATGGCCCAAGATCACTTCCCCAGTCACCCAGGGACAATCACTCTCCTTAGGGGTACAATGGATGACATTTTTTAAATGGGGAAATTTGGGCTGGAGGGATGGCTTAGTTAAAGTGTTTGCCTGCAAAGCCAAAGGACCCAGGTTTGATTCCCCAGGACCCACATTTAGCCTGGTGTGCCCATTCTCTCTCCCCTCCTTCTCTGTCAAATTAAGTAATTAATTAAAATAAAATTTAAAAATGGGAAAGTTTAATCCCAGCACTTGTGAGGCAGAGATAGGAGAATCACCATGAGTTTATGGCCAGCCTGAAACTACATAGTCAATTCCACGTCAGCCTGGGCTCTAGAGCAAGTTAAAGCATTTGTCTGTAAAGCCAAAGGACCCAGGTTCAGTTCTCCAGGACCCACATAAGCTCCATGCACAGAGTGTTGCATGCACCTGGAGTTCATTTGCAGCAGCTGGAGGCCCTGGCATGCCCATTTGTTCTTAAGAAAGAGGAAGGAAGCCCAAAATAAATAAAAATAAAACTGGAGCCTGGTGTGGTGGTGCATGCCTTTAATCCCAGCACTCGGGAGGCAGAGGTAGGAGGGATTGCCATGAGTTCAAGACCACCCTGAGAATACAGAGTGAATTCTAGGTTGGCTAAAACTGGGGAAAGCATAATGCTAATCTTAGTAAATTAACCCAGTGTGTTCAAATGTTCTTGTTGTAACTTGATTGATATTATAGCAAAACTGTTGAAAAGGTTTTATTTATTTATTTTTACTACATTGAAGTTTTTAAAGTGGTGTACATTTTATACTCAAAGCACTTAGCTTAATTTGGATGGCTACAGTTCAAAACCTCAATAGCTGCTTCAAGCTAGTAAACTAACACCAATCTAAAAGTATCTTTTCTTTTGGATGTGTTGGGACTTTTTTGTGTTTTTCATTATTTGTTTGGGTTTGTTTACAGCCCAGGCTGGTTTTGAACCTGTAATCCTCCTTCCTCAGCCTCTCAAGTGCAGGGATTATACATAAAGCATCATTTCAGCTACATAGGCTCTCCTGAGGGAAGGCAGAAATCGTAACTGATGGGAGCACCTCCCTCTGGCTGGGCACACGGAGTCTTTGCAGTTACATGCTGTGGTGCTGCGATGATGCTGATGGACATAGAAATGTTGTGCGCCTCTGTGGTGGGTTCAGTCCTTAAAAGCCGAGTAAGTGGGTGGGCTTTGTGGCTCACACCTATAATTCCCCCCCCCAGGAGACTGAGGTAAGAGGATCACCCTGTTTTTGAGGCCAGCTTGGGCTACAGAGTGAGTTCCAGACAACAAACAAAACAACAAAAAGAAGTAGAATAAGGCTTTTTTTTTTTTTTTTTTTTTTTTTTTTTTTTTTTGTTTTTCGAGGTAGGGTCTCATTCTAGGCCAGGCTGACCTGGAATTCACTTTGTAGTCTCAGGGTGGCCTTGAACTCATGATGATCCTCCTACCTCTGCCTCCCGAGTGCTGGGATTAAAGGCGTGCGCCACCACGCCCAGCTAGAATAAGACTTTTTTTAAGTATGGACAGTCTGCTTTCCAGTAAGGTTGGTCATCTCACAGGACAAATGACTGCTCTGAGGCTCGGTGTGAAGAAGAGACCCCTGGGGAGGTAGCAGACACCCAGGAGCACTGACAGCATAGACCGGCTCGGTAGCTTGGTTAAGCCCGTGGCCCAGCTCATCACCCTCACTGCAAAGTTAGGTGCCAGGGGATCCATGTGGGCCAGTAGTGCCCCATCCTCTCAGCCTGAGTCTAAAGGCCAGAGTTGAGGTAGTCAGTTCTCCAGAGGGAGGAGTAAAGCTTCCCATGCTGTTAGTTTATTAGACAGTACAGTCTCGGGGAGAGGAGGTGAGCAGTGGGGTGCTAGGGGAAAGTAAATGCTAGGATGCACCCTAACACTGACAGGAAAGGGACTGAGTACAATGCTTCAAGACTATAGAGAAAGCTATATAAACTCAGTCCTGCAACTGGCCCTGTGTGAGGAAGTACAAGGGACAGGGATAAATGTGTCCTTAGGGCTTATGTCCCATTGATCCAAGGTTCACTGCACTGCAGCCCAGCCCTACCAGGTTGGGTGTGAGTGGGCACTGTGCAGCTTCCTCTCAGGGCACTGCCGGCCCACTCAGACGTTACTGTGGCAGCTAGATTACACATCTGGTACGACCAGGAGGACTTGACTACGTGGGCATTGTGAAGCACATACCCTCTTAGCTTCTGGTGCCTAGCCAGAGGTGTTTGGTGAATATGTGGGTGGTTTTGTGGGTGGTATTCATTCTGTGTCCTAGTTACCTACAGCCAACCCCCAAGAGCACCACCACTGTCCTGGGGCTGTTGACTTTGCCTCATCCTGACCTGCCTTCCTGAAGGATGAAGAAGCCGTGAAGAAGCTGACGGTAAAGCCTGGCACCAAGTCCAAGCTCCCCAAGCCAGTACAGGAGCTCGTCGGCATGATCTTCGATGTGGAGAGCATGAAGAAAGCCCTGGTGGAGTTTGAGGTCAGTGCCACAGCGGCTCATGAGCTGCATAGTTGTTGGGGGCTGTGGGTGCTAAGCTGGTGAGAAAATCGCTGGCTGTTCTTGCCTTATCCTCTCTCAAAAACAGCACAATAGCTGCGTGCCCTTGTCCCTGTCCCACATGCTCGCAGCACTCAGTGCTCAGGCTGCAATGCCTGTTTTGCTTGCCAAGAGTCATGTGGTTGCTGTGACGTGCAGAGGGTTGTCCCTGGGCCTCCTCTACTTGGGCTTTTCCTCATTGTCCCATGATGGGGGGATAGACCTGGATCTTTTGGAGCCCCCAAGTACACCAGCTAGCTGGTGCCATGGAGATTTCATTCACTGGTAGAAAAAGAAAACTGCCACTGCCCTGTGTGCAGAGAGCCTCCTGACCTAAGCTGCATCCGGCACAACTCAGGCCACCTGCTTCGGAGAAGAGGTTGGGGCTGAGCATAGCTCAGTGGTAGAGCAGCACTTGCCATGCGTGCGTGAGGCGAACAGAAAAACAGAGGTTGGAGGTGGGATGATGGTGGATGGAGCAGTCAAGCTTCTGCCTCACAGGGACCACAGGCCAAGCCAGGCAGAGCCCTCCAGTCTTTTCAGTAGGGCTAAAAGGACCCTTAATCTCACTGCGACTTGCCCAGAGGCTACAGGGTTTCTGAAAACTGAGTGACTGTGGTGGATGCGTCCAGTGCCAGTCTTAGGACACAGTGTGGGGTCCACTGGCGTACAGTGTCTCAGCCCAGAAGCTGAGTGAGCAGCATAGGCAGGTTCACTCACAGAAGGGAGAGATACTATTGGAGGAAGGTTCACAATTGTCAGCTTTCCATCATTATGACAAAATACCTGAGAAAATGAACTTCTAAGGAAAAGAGGTTTGTCAACTTACTGTATCAGAAATTTCATTCAGTCCATTGTCAGCTGGCTGTGTTGAATGTATGGATGGTATGTCACTATAGAGGTGTGTAGGGGAACAAGCTGCTCACCTTAGACTTAGAAACAAAGGAGACAGGCAGAAGTGAGGGCCTATATTCCCTTGGGGGTATACCCCAGTGACCTGATTTTCTTCCACTAGGCACCACCACCTCCCAGTAGTGCCATCTGCTGGTACCCAAGTGTTTGGGGCCACTGTGGATTGGCCACACACAAACCAGGGCTGAGAGCCTTTGTCTCCTGACCATATCACATATGTCTGCCAGCTCTCAACCTTGCTGCAGAGTAGTTCTGTGGTACTACAATGAGTAGCATGTTTGGTGCAGGATTTGAAAGGGGCAGTGTCAATTTGAATAAATTTGGATATGTTTGTAAAACCAACCAGTTAAGGCCTGGAGGGATGGCTTAGTGGTTAAGGCGTTTGCCTGCAAAGCCTCAGGACCCACGATAGCCAGATGCATGGGGGGCGCATGTATCTGGAGTTCGTTTGCAGTGGCTGGAGGCTCTGGTGTGTCCATTCTCTCTCTCTCTCTTTCTCTGTTAAATAAATAAAATCTATTTTTTAAAAACTTAAAAATTAGAGGGTCTTGTTCTGGCCTGGAACCCTCTTGGCTCTAGGACCCTAGGCAAGGCTGTGTGGAATGGGGAGCTTGACCAATGGGCCCTTATCCATTAGAGTTGGAATCAGAAGTCTAGGCTGTAGGGAAGCCTTATCCCAGCCTTAACTGAAGTGAATAAAATCCTTCGATGCAGGTCCTAGTTCCCATGTGCAGGGGGCTATACCTTCTGTTCAGGTGAGTCACTGGATCTCAAGGGCCCCAGGAGGCTGGGTGGGTTCCAGTGCTGGGCCTAGTGCTCCTGTCACCACACTGCAGAATGCCCAGCCTGCGTGTTGCCTGTGTGTATCAGTTACTTTCTCACTGCTCTGAACAAATACCCAACCTGAAGCAGCAGAGAGAAGGAAAGAGTATTTTAGCTTACACTTCCAAAGGGCAGTCCCCGGGCTGGAGAGATGGCTTAGCACTTAAGACACATGCCTGCGAAGCCTAAGGGCCCCGGTTTGATTCTCCAGGTCCCACGTAAGCCAGATGCACAAGGGGGCGCACATGTCTGGAATTCATTTGCAGTGGAGTGGAATGCCCATTCTCTCCCCCGTCTCAAATAAATAAATAAAAATAAAATCTTTAAAATTAAAAATGAAAAAAAGCAAAGGGCAGTCCACCATGAGGTGGGGACCATGGCAGGAGAGAAAGCCAGTATGACATGAACAGTGAGAAAGTAGGGCCAAGCTCACAGCCTGAGAGCTGCCCTGTGACACGCTTCTCCAGCTAGACTCCACAGCTTGGATTGAATATTCCAACACCTGACCCTGCAGGGGTAGTTTACCTTCTAACCAGCACACCTGTCTTCTCAGATCGACCTTCAGAAGATGCCCCTGGGGAAGCTGAGCAGGAGGCAGATCCAGGCTGCCTACTCCATCCTCAGTGAGGTCCAGCAGGTGAGCAAGAGCCACTGGGGTCTCTCTTGGAGCCGGACCCTGGTTCAGTTCCCCAGTACCCATGTAAAGTCAGATGCACATGGTAGCACATGCATCTGGAGTTAGTATGCAGCAGCTAAAGGCCCTGGTGCACCCATGCTCTCTCTTTCTCATAAAAGTAAAATTTTTAAAAGGTTTCTTTTTTATGTTCTTATTATTAACAACATATTTTGTATGGGTACATCATGTGTTGGTACTCTTTTCTCTTGTCCCTGCCCCCCCCCCCAAAAAGTTAAGCACCCTGCAAAGTAGACTTCCTGACTGGTGCTGAGAACTGGTTCTGAACTGAGCTGTAGCTGCCCGTTGCCAATGATTGTGAGCAGTGTTTGCTTTCCATGTGTTGTTTCTCAAGACACATCCTTCCCCTGAGATCCAGTGCAGTACAGACAAATGTGGACGGCTCAGTAAAGCCTATTCCACAGTGAGAATCAGGCCAGGGGTGCTAGTCCATTGCTCTTTGTCCATGCTGTGCTCACCTAGACTCACAGAGCTCCTGTGCAAACTCAGGGTCACAGTTGTACAGGTGGTCGTCTCTTCTTATGCATTGAGCGCCCTGAGTACTGGCACTAAGTGGCACTGTGAGTAACTTCTGTGCCTGCTTACCTGGGCCGCTGGCTGCAGTAAAAACAAATTCCCTGCTGCAAAAGTGGTCAGTAGTAGGTAAAATACACCTGACTGGATTCTTTATAACACTGAACAACTTCCCCAACATTATGCAGAATTTCACACAAAAATCAAAGGAATTGCCTGGCATGGTGGTGCACTTCTTTAGTCCCAGCACTCAGGAGATAGAGGTAGGAGGATTGCTGTGAGTTTAAGGCCTGCCCAAGATTACAGAGTGAGTTCCAGGTCAGCCTGAGCTAAAGTAAGATGCCACCTCAAAAAAGGGTGGGGGGTGCCTGGAGAGATGGCTCAATGGTTAAGGCATTTGCCTGGTTCAGTTCCCCTGCAGTCACAGAAAGGCAGGGTGGCACATGTGTCTGGAGTTCATTCATTGTAGTGGCCAGAAGCTCTGGTGCAACCATTCTCTCTCTATCTCACAAATAAACTAATTAAAAAAAAATTTTTTTAAAGCAAAGGAATTTTACAGCAGTAGCCATGAACCACCACATAGATTTTTGTAGTGATTGTTCTGTTGGGGCTTGTAGGATATAGTAACATTGTGTGGACGAGCTGTCATATGCAGGGCCCGTCAAATGTTGCACTGTGCTGTTACAAGGCCTGCCCCTGCTCAGTGTTTCAGTGACCATCTACTCTGTGTTGGGACTCGTGCATACGGTGTGCTGTTTTGCTTCTATGTTCCTTCTGTCCTCTCCCCTCCAGGCAGTGTCCCAGGGCAGCAGTGACTCCCAGATCCTAGATCTCTCCAATCGCTTCTACACCCTGATCCCCCATGACTTTGGGATGAAGAAACCGCCACTTCTGAGCAACACAGACAGTGTACAGGTAGCGGACGGCTGGGCTAGGCAAGGCTGGGCCTTACTTCTTTGGAACTGCCTTCCTCACCATGATCTCTGAGGGTGTGATCCAGCTGTGTTGTATTCTGCCTTTTCTTTGCCAAGTGAGTTTAAGGACGAGCCATTGGCTGAGGTCAGCCTGTGGCATCTTTAGTGTTGATGGTCTCCTTGTCCATCATCCATGTCTGAGAGTTCTGACTTCTGTCTCTCAGCTCTCCAGGCATCAAGGACTTGTTAGCGCTATAGGGTATGCCTGTGGGTAACAGATGTTGACAGGCCCTGACTGAGTCCTTCCTCACTGTAGAGAATAATGTCTGCACAGAGAGCTTCTGTTCAATAGCTATGAATCTGGGCAGGAGGGTTGGCTTAGCAGTTAAGGCATTTGCCTGCAAAGCCAAAGCACCCAGGTTCGATTCCCTAGGACCCACATAAGACAGATGCACAAGGGGCACATGCATCTGGAGTTTGTTTGTAGCAGCTAGAGGCCCTGGCATGCCCATTCTCTCTTCTATCTCTATCTCTCTCTGCTTGCAAATAAATAAATAAAAATATTTTTTAAAAAACTAGGAATCTGTCTCCCTCCCCTGTGGACATGATTCCAGGTCTTTACTTTGTCCCTAGGCCAAGGTAGAAATGCTGGACAACCTCCTGGACATTGAGGTGGCCTATAGTCTTCTCAGAGGTGGGTCTGATGACAGCAGCAAGGACCCCATCGATGTCAACTACGAGAAGCTCAAAACTGACATTAAGGTGAGAGGGTTGTTCCTTCCCAAGCATCCGTGGGGAAGAGCAGTGGTCCTGAGCCTGAATGTGTCCGTTCAGAGCACTACAAAATGTGACTGGGCCGTGAATCTGCCCTTCTCACATCAAGATGGCAGTAGTGATCCGTTGAGATCCTCTGTCAAGGGACACTCTGGATCTGGTCCTTGACTGGATATTTTAAGGTCCTACAAAAAGTTTCTCCTCCCATTTCTAAGACACATAGTCCTTGAATGGGATGTGTTTGGAGCTCAGGCAGGAGTCACCCCACTTGTGACTGTGTGCCTCAGTTGCCATCCTGGCCTTGACGCTGTAGGTGTAGTGTCCTCAGCCACCCCCGCTTTATCCTGTAGCAGTGGTTACAGTATGCCATGGTCTAAGCAGATCATGACAGCGAATACTCCTTGATGGGCATAGGTTTCTAGATTCTAGGTTCTTTTTGTCTACAGTTTTGAAGCTTTTAATTAATAGGGATGAAGTCCAGAAGCTCCTAAATCTTTGGGAAAATACAAGAAAGCACAAAAGAGAACATCCATAGCTTCCTGTATAATAGATGCAGTTGAGTGTGGTTTATATTGATGCCACGTGACTGGGCATGTGCTGAGCCAGTCATGCACACGTGGCTCTGAGCATTCATCCCTGTACTCAGAATCCCTGTGGGGGTGTGATACGGTTCAAGCATTCGCTTGACATTCATGGGTCCTGGATTTCATTCTTAGTAGCACCCCCCACTCACCCACTCCCAAACAACAAACCTGTAGCTGATAGGATCTTTGTCATTTTTCATTTTGCTTTGTTTTTTCAAGATAGGGTCTTGAATTCCTGGAATTCACTATGTAGTCTCAGGGTGACCAGGAACTCATTGTGATCCTCCTATGTCTGCCTCCCGAGTGCTGGGATTAAAGGCGTGCGCCACCACGCTGACATCTCCATCGTGTGTTCTCACATCAAGTGGAACTGCTGGTCCAGAGGCAGGTCCTTGTGGATTATTTATCACATGGACAGTGAACTTTGTTTCTCCCTTTGCACGCACCCCAGAACATAGGCAAACAGGTCCTTCCTCTGTCATCCAAGTACTTGAACAAGTAATGCCCAGGTGGGTGGGAGCATGGCCAGGGCCTGCAGGGGGACGGCGTGGCTCTTGTTGCCACTGAGCTTGTGTGTTACTTCTTATTGTTCTTGCCACCATGAGGTTCTCCCTGTCCTGAGCCCAGATGCCTGTTTTCCAGGTGGTTGACAAGGATTCTGAAGAAGCCGAGGTTATCAGGAAGTATGTTAAGAACACTCACGCAACCACACACAATGCCTACGACCTGGAAGTGATTGATGTAAGAACCTTTCTCTCCACCCCTTTTCCTACCTTGCCAGTTCTCCCCTGCCTACTCTTTCAGCCTGGACTAGGAAAGTGTTCTGCTTTGCTTTAAATAACCAGAGGAAGTGACTCATGTGTTGAGCAGAAAAATTAGTCCTATGTACAGTTTGGCAGTGGGATTTTTAATTTTTTAATTTATTTTTATTTATTTTTTTTTTTTTTTTTTTATTTTTTTTTTGAGGTAGGGTCTCACTCTAGCCCAAGCTGACCTGTAATTCACTATGTAGTCTCAGGCTGACCTCGAACTCACAGTGATCCTTTTTTTTTTTTTATCTCTGCCTCCCAAGTGCTGGGATTAAAGGCAAGTGCCACCACTCCCAACCTTATTCTATTTTTTAAGTGTGCCCAGAGCTGGTTTTAGAATCAAAAAAAAAAAAAAAGAGAGAAGTTGATGATAAAGTTCCTCATGCTGGGTGTGGTGACACACCTATAATCCCAGCACTTGTGAGGCTGAAGCAGGAGGACCCAAGGCCAGCTCAAGTAACAAGGTGAGTTCCAGGTTTTTCTAGGCTACTTAGTGAGACAGTGGCTCTAAAAGAAAGTTCCTCAGATTCATGTCTGCTGCATAGTAGTATGAATTTTTATTTTTATTTTTTTTTTTTTTATTTTTTTGTTTTTTGAGGTAGGGTTTTACTGTAATCCAGGCTGACCTGGAATCCACTATGTAATCTCAGGGTGGCCTCAAACTCATGGCAATCCTCCTACCTCTGCCCCCGAGTGCTGGGATTAAAGGCATGTGCCACCATGCTCAGCCAATTTTTTTTTTTTAATGGCTAGTTCCTGCTCAGTGAGGCCTTGGGTCATTCGGGTTGTGTCACCTCATTGCAGCCCGTGGAAAACGGTCTTCATACTACAGTAGGGCTGAAATTTTCCAGCTCTAGCTAGGTACAGGTGACCAGTAGCAACGGCTCCCATGTGTAGTCAGGTGTTCAGTTATCATAGTAACAAACAGCTGCTTCTTTCTCCTCTTTGTTGATGGCCCACCTAGATCTTCAAGATAGAGCGTGAAGGCGAGAGCCAGCGCTATAAGCCCTTCAAGCAGCTTCACAACAGGAGGTTGTTGTGGCACGGGTCCAGGACCACCAACTTTGCCGGCATCCTGTCCCAGGGTCTGCGGATAGCTCCGCCTGAAGCACCTGTGGTAGGTGGCTGTCTGGGAGGTACGGGCAGATAGGGAAGTACCTGTCCCTGCGCTCCGGGACCCAGGCCTTGTTGATAGATGGGTGTTGGCTCAGCTTTGCTGGCAGCGGTGCCTTCACCTTCATCCTGCAGGAGCCAGCCCTAGTAGCCGCACAGCTGCAGGTATTTCAGACAGATTCTGGAACAAAAATCTAGGCTGGGGGTGCTGGGAATACTATTGGCAGTGTTGACATGTAAAGAGCATAAAACAAGCAATTTTTATGTTCCCTCCTGGGCTATAGAAGGGACCAATTGGACAGGTAGCTTTCCAAGCCCGTCCCTGTGGTTGTAGCAAGTAGTGAGTGGGTTCTGGACGATGACCTCAGTTCCCTTAGCCTCATGCTTCACTTAGAGAAAGGACTAGAAGTCACCAGCATTTGTTAGGTGGGTGCATGTCTGAGTAAGTAGAGTGATGATTAGCTTATTTAATCCTCACAGTCTGTTCATGGTTGAGAAAAACAGGGTCCAGAACAGCCCTTGGGCCGTAGAGGTGACTTGTAACGCTTGGCTGGGTGGTGGCTCATGTGGGCTGTCACTGGAGAACCTGCCCGACATCTCGTTAAAAGGTGTTCAGCTGTCCCTTTTCCAACCCTCCAGACAGGCTACATGTTTGGAAAAGGAATCTATTTCGCTGACATGGTGTCCAAAAGTGCCAACTACTGCCACACATCTCAGGGAGACCCGATAGGCTTGATACTATTGGGAGAAGTCGCCCTTGGAAACATGTGAGTATGTTGGCTTTGAGGTTGAGGTAGAGGCTAGAGGAGGAAGAGGAGTCACTAGACCCTCAAGTCAAGGGATCCCAGGAGGTGATAAGCATGCCTGAGAAAATGCAAGGTCAGGAATCATCAGTATTTGTCCTTTCTGTGGACTGAGAAACAGAAAGGTGGAATTACACAAGGTGTTCACCACATGACACCCTTGCCCTTCACTGAGACCAGGGGTGGGAGGGGGAAGGGATGGTTGGGCCCGTAATCTCAGTTCCACATTCTCAACAGGTTGGTTCCTCTGTCTTAGTTCAGGCATCCACCTGATGCTACTGGCCATGACTAGAAGAACAAGGTGGTAGACTGGAGCCTCCAAGCAGATGACTGCAGCTCCAAACAGGCCCTTTCTTGGAAAGAGGTCCCCAGAACAGTGTCAGGAGGTGCAGGTCCTGGATTTAAAAAGAACCATTCCTGCAGACTCTGAGTCCAGAAGCTGGGGAAGGACCTTACAGCATGCAGATGGGCAGGGTTCTGTGGGCTGGTTTAGCTCAGCTGACCTTACTATGCCAATGTGTGTGTTAGTTTTTGGAGCCTAGTGCCTGGGGCTCTGCTAAAACTATCCTCTCTTGAATAGGTATGAACTTAAGCAAGCTTCACATATCAGCAAGTTACCCAAGGGCAAGCACAGTGTCAAAGGTACTGTCCCTCCAGCCCAACATAACACGTGAGGGGAGGGAGTCTTTCCTCCAAATACTGGGTTCTTGGAGCTGGTAGCCAGAGATTTGGAACCTTTAATCTCAGGCTGAGATAGAAGGGTCACCATGAGTTTGATGCCATCCTGGCCTACAGAGTGAGTTTCCAGGTCAGCCTGAGCTAAAGTGAGACCCACCTAAAATAAATAAATAAATAAGTACTTCCACTCTGTAGCTGCAGCTCATGTGGCAAGTGCCATTGAAGTTCCATGGGGACTTTATGGCTTGGAGTTGGACCAGCTGCAGCAAGCAGGAAGGACTTGGGATCACATAGGCTTGCTGCTGGGTGGGTAGCATGTAAAGAGCAAGGTCTTGGAGTGACTGCCTTCAATTGAGTTTGGCAAGCATGCCTCTAGGAGCTGCTGCGACTTCTCATTAAAACCAGTTAGGATTGATGCCTGGGAACCTTCATAGTCTCCTTTTATCTGAAGAACAGAGTGTGGGGACTCTGTTTAAGGGAGCACGCACAACCCAGAATAAAGTAGATCTTGGGGCTGGAGAGATGGCTTAGCGGTTAAGGCACTTGCCTGCAAAGCCAAAGGACCCAGGTTCCATTCCCCGGGACTCATGTAAGCCAGGTGCATAAGGGGCACATGCATCTGGAGTTTGTTTGCAGGCCCTGGAGTGCCCATTCTCTCTGGCTGTCTTTCTTCTATCTCTCTCTTTCTCTTTGCTTGCAAATAAATAAATAAAGTAAAATTATTTAAAAATAGATCTCATTTTCATATCCCCTCTCCTGTTTCTTAGCTCACGATCTTCTGTCTTACAGGTTTGGGCAAAACTACCCCTGACCCTTCGGCCAGCATCACTCTGGAAGGGGTGGAGGTTCCACTGGGGACTGGGATCCCATCAGGGGTCAATGACACCTGCCTGTTGTATAATGAGTATCCTTTGCATGAGTTCTGGAGCTGGGCTGCGCTCACAGCACCTGGGGAGGACTGGCTGCAGATAGTGTGGTGATAACAGTTCTTGCTCCCCACTGGGCAGATAAGCCTAGTTCCCCACCATTCTCGGGGAATTCGCCCTTGGTGATGCCTGAGGAGACCAGGCATCCTGCTTCCCTGTGGAAGAGCTAACAGGGACTCTAAGTCTGTTCACTCCTTAACACCCCCTCCAGATACATTGTCTACGACATTGCTCAGGTGAATCTGAAGTATCTGCTGAAACTGAAGTTTAATTTTAAGACATCCCTATGGTAAAATATGCAGTGGGCTGAGCCACACCCCAGTAACTATGGGACGGATTCCCCCAGGTGCTCGTGTACTCATGGACACACAGCAGAACCTCATCTAAACTGTTGAGGGACGTCACCCTCGCCAAATCTCTAAGGAAGAATTTTCTATGAACAGGTTCAGAGGTTTTCCTAACATTTCAAGTCTCTTGTTCATGTTGCTTTTGGGGTAGGGAGGTGGTTTAGGGTTTTATCCTACCAGGCACAGCAGACAGAGGAAAAGTCGGGAGAGAATTTTTGTCTTGTTTACCTAGACTAGTCCTGTGGGGGGAAAAATAATAAGCCACATCACAGCGTCTGCCTTACTGGTTCCCCAAGGAAGGAAAATGTGCTTCCTCCCTTTTTTTTTTTTTCAAGTGTTCATCTTTAGTTTTGATTTTGGCAAAACAATAAGCATTTATTTTTAGCTAAAAATAAAAACTAATTTCATACTATGTAGATTTCTTTTTTATCTTGTATTTACTGTCCTCTTCTTAGTCTGTTGTGTTGCTTTGGTTGTAATGATGGAGACCAAATAGAGAAGCTTTCCACTTCTGGAAATAGAGCTTCTTCTCGAAGCGCTTAACAGGGAAGCTTTCTGAATATGTAGTATGGTCAATTAAGAGTTGGATTTGGAATTCTTGACTCCATTCATGAGCAATTTTGTCTTCCAAATTAAAGCCATCTGTAATCACCAGTATAGCTACCCAAGGGCTAATAGTTCTTGTCAATTAAAATGCAAATGGCTCTCTACTCCTGTGTTGTGTGGCTGGTCTCCTGACTGTAGATGTGGTGAATCTCCACAGTGAAAGGACTGATGAGGCGACCTAGCCATGCACAGCTCTGAGCTCCCAGGATGCCAGGCTGCAAACTGGGCCTTACACATTGGGAACACCTCATCTGAGTAGCAGAAAAGCAAACACCATGCATTAGAAGGCTCTTCAGGTTTTCAGTACTTGTGGTAATAAGATTCATGCTGTACTGTCCTGTAGAGGGCTGCTTTCTGTGAGCCCCAGAGGCCTCCTGTCACTACTGACCTGTTACAAAAGGGAATGGGACTTGCAAGCCAGAAAAAGCACAAGCCTGAGAGCACAACTGCCAGTGGTGGAGTGTTACAGAGGACCCCTGGAAGGCCTTCAACCTGCGGGCTTAATGGAAAGAACTCATTTAAGATAGGAAAGAAAAGGCTACGGAGGAGCAAGAGAGAGAGTTCAGCTTAAGGATTTGCCTGCAAAGCCTAATGTCTTGAGTTCAGTTCCCCAGTCCCCATGTAAAGCCACAGTGGTACAAGCACGCACCTGTAGTTTGCAGTGGCTGGAAGTCCTGGTGTGCCCATTTTCTCTCTATCTCTCCTCTGTCTCTCTGTTTGCAAGTAAATAAAAATATTTTAAAGAAAGGGCTAGGGAGATGGCTCGGTTGGGCAAGAGTACAAGGACATGGGGTCATCCTCGGCAGCCACATAAAAATCCAGGAGAGGGTCGCCATGAGTTCGAGGCCATCCTGAGACTACATAGTGAGTTCCAGGTCAGCCTGGGTGAGAGTAAGACCCTGCCTCGAAAAACAACAACAAAAAATCCAGGAGAGGCTACGCATGCTTGTAACTCAAGCTGAGGGAAGGTAGCAGGAGGAAGGACCAGTGCCTCTGGCCAGTTGACCACAGCACGCTTCAAGTTCAGTGAGAATCTATCTCAAGGACATGAGGTGGAAGAGCAATAGAGGAAGGTGTTCATGGTCATCCTCTGGTCTCCACACATGGTTTGCACATACCATGCACGTTACACACAAGACAGTAAAGTAGTAAAACACAAGTTTACTGAGTGGTTAAGCCAGTGTCATTCGTGAGCTGTGGCTATCACATGGAAACTGGTTGTGTATTATACTGAGGACTGTACACACCACAGTGAAGATGCTGAGTTTCAGAAAGGGAAAAGGGGCCCATCCGTGGGTGCAGTCCAGCTCTTTCCTCTGCAGTATCTAACTTGAAAGTCCTGAGGCTGTCTCTGGATTAGCCAGCCATTCAGTAAAGCCCGTCAGCCCTGCTTCACCTTGTAACCACACAGAGAGCAGCTGCTACCCTCACACAGTACCTGTTTAAACAAAGGTTTTGTTTTGTTTTTTCGAGGCAGGGTCTCACTATAGCCCAGGCTTACCTGGAATTCACTCTATTCTCAGGGTTGCTTCGAATTCGTAGCGATCCTCCGAGTGCTGGGATTAAAGGCGTGCGCCACCACGCCCAGCTCGAAAATATTTTTAGTTTGGAGTGATTGTTTAATGAATTCCCTGTGATCAAAACTGATTTCTAAAGAGAAATCTGACTATTCAAAATGAGAATCAGCCATGTTAGATTGGAATAGTAACATGCTACTTTTCTCTCCTCATTTTAAAGAAACCCAAGCCTTACCTTAGAATAACAACCAAAATGTGATCCGTTAATTTAAAATTTAAAAACCAGGGTTTGGATGTAGCTCGGTGGTAGAGTATGTGCACAAAGCCCTGAATTCCATTCCCAGCATCACCAAAAACTTAAACCAACTTTACACAGAAATGCAGTGTTGCAGGAGGAGCGGGCCTGCTGCCCTCTCCTGATGAGCTGCCCCCCTGCCTGCACATGCAGCCCTCAGACAGCAGTGGTTGTTTGCCCCATGTTTCAGACCGTGCTGTTGCAATACAACGTGTGCATGTGTTCACAAAGGTCCTACACACTCCTCCAGCGTGTCAGCCAGAGGACCCGCTGTTTCTCATATTGAGTGCGGCACTCTTGGGGAGCTGAAAACAGCTTCAACAAGCTGTGGAGTTACTTCCTGGAACTTGACCTTGGTATAAACATCATGGCCTAAGCTTTCAGAAATGGGGGCTGAGGGCTAGAGAGATGGCTTAGTGGTTAAGGCATTTGCCTGCAAAGCCAAAGGATCCCGGTTCAATTCTCTAGTACCCACATAAGCCAGGTGCACAAGGGGGTGCATGCATCTGGAGTTCATTTGCAGTGGCTGAAGGCCCCAGCTTGTCCGTTCTCTCTCTCTCTCTCTCCTTTCTTTCAAATAAACAAAATTTTAAAAATGGGGGCTGAGGGCTGGAGAGATGGCTCTGGTTAAGGTGCTTGCCTGCAAAGCCAGGTTCAACTCCCCAGTACCCATTAAAGCCAGATGCATGCACAAAGTGGTACATGCATCTGGAGATCATTTGCAGCGGCTAGAAGCCCTCGTGGATCCATTCTCTATCTGCTTTCTCAAATTATTTTTGGCTTTTCAAGGTAGGGCCTCGCTCAAGCCCAGGCTGACCTGAAATTCACTATGTAGTCTCAGGGTGGCCTCAAACTCATGGCGATCCTCCTACCTCTGCTTCCCGAGTGCTGGGATTAAAGGCATGTGCCACCATGCCCAGCAATAATTTTTTAAAATATGAAAAGAGGGCTAGAGAGATGGCTTAGCAGTTGAGGCACTTGCCTGCAAAGCCTAAGGATCCAGGTTCGATTCTCCAGGACCAACATTAGCCAGTTGCAGAAGGGGGCACATGCGCCTGGAGTTTGTTTGCAATGGCTAGAGGCCCTGGCATGCCCATCCTCCCTCTCTCTCTCTGTCAAAAAATAAATAAATAGGGCTGGAGAGATGGCTTAGCAGCTAAGGCGCCTGCCTGCTAAGCCTAAGAACGCTGGTTCCAATGTCCAGCGGTTCCAATCTCCAGGTCCCACGTTTAGCCAGATGCAAAGTGAGGCAAGGGCGCAATGCCACACTTGCCCACAAGGGGGCGCACGCATCTGGATTTCATTCACAGCAGCTGAGAGACTGCTGGTGCACCCATCTCTGTCTCTCTCTCCCTCTCTCTCCAAAAATAAAAATAATTTAAAAAAAATTTTAAATAAATAAATAAAAATAAAATATTTTAAAAAGAAAGAAATGAGGGCTAAGAAGATGGTTCAGTGGTTAAAGGTGCTTCCTTGCAAAGCCTGCCAACCTGAATTCAAATCCCCAGCACACACATAAGGCCAAAAAGTGGCACATGCATCTGTGATCCAAACACCCTAGCTAGAGTGGTAGTCATTTGCAGTTGCAAGACAGCTTGTCTCAAGGTAGAAAAAAAGTGCAGACACCTCAAAGTTGTCCTCTCCCCACACATGTACCATGGGCACATCCCCTATACACCAAAAAATGTTTTTAAAAATAAATGATGCCGGGCGTGGTGGCGCACGCCTTTAATCCCAGCACTTGGAGGCAGAGGTAGGAGGATTGCTGTCAGTTTGAGGCTACCCTGAGACTACATAGTTAATTCCAGGTCAGCCTGGATCAGAGTGAAACCCTACCTCGAAAAACCAAAAAATATAAATAAATGAATACAGGCCAGATCAGATCTAGGGGTGTTTGGGCCCTATGAACACGCTGTCAACTGGTCTTACTGAGTTGTTTTGTTTGAGGCAAGCCCAACAGACTGGCTTTTTTTTTTTTTTTTTTTTTTTTTTTTTTTTTTTTTTTTTTTGGTTTTTTGAGGTAGGGTCTCACTCTGGGCCAGGCTGACCTGGAATTAACTATGCAATCTCAGGGTGGCCTCGAACTCTCGGGGATCCTCCTACCTCTGCCTCCCGAGTGCTGGGATTAAAGGCATGCGCCACCACGCCCGGCTGGCTTTTTTTTTTTTAATGAAGTTTTAAATTTATTTGAGAGAGAATGGGCACGCCAGGGCCTCCAGCCAATGAACTCCAGATGCATGCACATCCTTGTGCATCTGGCTTACATAGATCCTGGCGAATCAAACGGGTCCTGTAGCTTTGCAGGCAAATGCCTTAACCACTAAGCTATCTTCTCCAGCCTATTTTAATTCTTTTAAAAAAAAATATTTGAGAGAGAAAGAGGCAGAGAGAGAATGAGGTATTATTTTATTGCCAAGTGTGTTTACACACACCTATAATAAATAACAGCACTCTGGAAACAGGCAGCAGATTCATAAATTCAAGGCTAGCCTGGGCTACCTGTCTCAAAAAAAAAAAAAGGACTGGAGAGATGGGTTAGTGGTTAAGGTACTTGCCTATGAAGTCTAAGGACCCAGGTTTGATTCCCCAGTTCCCATGTAAGCCAGATGCACAAGGTGGTGCATGCGTTTGGAGTTCGTTTGCAGTGGCTTGGAAGCCCTGGTGCGCCCATTCTCCTCCCCCCACCCCTCTGTAATAATTTTTTTTAAAAAGGAGAGGGGAGGGCTGGAGAGATGGCTTAGCGGTTAAGGCGCCTTCCTCCTAAGCCTAAGAACTTGGGTTCCAATCTCCAGGTCCCACATTTAGCCAGATGCAAAGTGATGCAAGGGCGCACTGCCACAGTTGACCACAAGGGGACGCACGCATCTGGATTTCGTTCGCAGCAGCTGAGAATGCGCCCATCTGTCTTCCTCTCCCTCTCTCTGTTTCTATGTCTCTCTCCAAAATAAATAAATAAATAAATAAATAAATAAATAAATAAATAATAAAAATGAAAAGGAGAGGAGATAAAGGATAATGGGGTGAATACAATATATAAGTGCATCATATACATGGATGGAAATGACGTAGGTGAGATCCATCTATACAATTACTATATTCTAATAAATTCCCCACCTCAATGATTTTGCATGGGGGAGGGGCTGGAGGTGTTGGCTCAGTGGTAAAGTACTTGCCTAGCATGTTTAAAGCCCCGGGTTCTGTTACCAGCATTATTTTTGTGAATTTATTTTCTGTGCTGGAGTTTGAACCCAGGACCTCTTGCGTGACATGAGGATGCAGTACCACTGAGCCACACCTCCAGCCCAGCATGTTTTATTTTTAGAGAAAGAGAGGAAGAAGCAGAGAGGATGGGCACGCCAAGGCTTCTCAGCGACTCTGAATGAACTCAAGATGCATGCGCCCCTCTTGTGCATGTGCGACATTGTGCACTTGTGTCACTTTTGTGTCTGGCTAACCATGGGACCTGGAGATTCAGGCGTTCCTAGGCTTCGCAGTCAGGCTCTGTAACCACTAAGCCATCTCTTCAGCCCCCAGCATGGTTTTCCTGCTCTAAGGTACACCCCAGTGCTTCTGGGTTTTCCACCTCCTTCCTCTTAGATTCTGTGTCTCCCCCAGACATCCTGAATCAACTTTGGGAGGCATGGTGCTTTAACCACTCTGACAGCTGTTCACAACGAGTCTTACCTTCGGATCCTGGAGTTTAGTAAGGTGTGCTATCAAGGTAAATTACACACATTTTTTACTTTTGAATTTTTGTGTTTTTTTTTGTAAGAGAGAATTGGGGCACCAGGTCCTTCAGCCACTGCACTAACTCCAGACACATGCATTCATCTTATGCAAATGTGCAACCTTGCGTGCTTGCATCACCTTGTGGGTCTGGCTTATGTGGGATCTGCAGAGTTGAACATGGGTCTTTAGGCTTCACAGGCAAGTGCCTTAACTGCTAAGCCATCTCTCCAGCCCTTTTGATTTTTTTGTTTGTTTTGTTTTGGTTTTTCGAGGTAGGGTCTCACTCTTGCCCAGGCTGACCTGGAATTTACTGTAGTTTCAGGGTGGCCTTGAACTCACAGTGATCCTCTGCCTCCCACATGCTGGGATTAAAAGCATGTGCCACCATGCCTGGCCTTCCTTTTGATTTTTGTTTGTTTGTTTTGTTTTGTTTTTTGAGGTAGAGTCTCACTCTAGCTCAGGCTGACCTGGAATTCGCTATGAACTCTCAGGGTGGCCTCAAACTCATGGCAATCCTCCTACCTCTGCCTCCCAAATGCTGGGATTAAAGATGTGCACCACCACACCCGGCTATTCCTTGTGATTTTTTGAGACTGTCTCTCAGAGCCAGACTTGCCTTTGTGTAGCTGAGGATCACTTTGAATTCCTGATTCTCATGCCTCTGCCTCCCAAGTGCTGGGATTACAGGTGTGTGCCACCACATCCAAGCACGCTGCCTTCTGTTTGTCCATGTCCACAAAGAAGGTGAGCCAGCTGCTCCACCCATGCTCATGGAAGTCACTCGTGTGTGGCCTGAGTGCAGGGGTGGTTTTTCATTACTTCTCTTTACTAGTTTACAGCAGATAATCTTTTTGGTTGTTGTTGTTGTTCTTGTTGTTGTTTTTCGAGGTAGGGTCTCACTCTAGTTCAGGCTGACCTGGAATTCACTATGTAGTCTCAGGGTGGCCTCAAACTCACCACGATCCTCCTACCTCTGCCTCCTGAGTGCTGGGATTAAAGGCGTGCGCCACCACGCCCGACTTGATAATCTTGGTTAAAAGAAAATACATGTTGGAAGGCTTACCACAAAAAGTGAAGAAAATGTGATTTATAAACTCCTGGTGAGGGCTCAGCAGTTAAAGGGACTTGTTTTCAAAACCTTACAACCCAGGTTCAACTTCCCAGTACCCACATAAAGCCACATGGCACAAAGTTGCACGTGCATTTGGAGTTCATTTGCAGTGGCAGGAGGCCCTGGCATACCCACACTCACTCTGTCTCTTACTCTAATTAATTAGTTAATTAATTAAAACATTTTAACCCTGGCATGGTGGCACACACCTTTAATCCCAGCACGTGGGAGGCAGAGGTAGGAGGATCACCATGAGTTCAAGGCCACCCTGAGACTACATAGTGAATTCCAGGTCAGCCTGAGCTAGAGTGAGACCCTACCTCAAAAAAATATATAATAATAATATAACACATTTTAAACTCCAGGCCCCTGTGAACCCAGCACACATGACACAGCGTCCCTCGCAATACGACGTCATCCTCTTGAACATGACGCGGCAGACCTCTCTGGCATTCTCCCCACCAGGCCCAACCCCACTTCTAGGCAGGCTTGTTGGGGCTCAGAATAGCCCAGCTGCTGTCTCAGCAGATGGCCAAGCTAATTTTAGCCATGTGCTACTCACCCAGAGATCAGGCTGGGCTTTTTAGATTTGAATAAGCCAGCGTGCAAATTCGGTTTACAGCCAATAACAAAGCTTTGAGCTGTGGTCTCCGTGTCTGCCTAGCATTTCATAGGGATTGCAGAAACATAATTTTAAAGGGTTTTGTTGCTCTGAATCAAGAGCCCTCGCCATGGAGCCAGCAGGTGGTTAAGCTCCTGGGTGCGTTCTCTTCTTCCTGGTTGGGGCCAGTGCAGCTTCTCCATCCCAGGCATGGGTCATTTTGGTCCAAGTGGAAGAAGGCGGACCACCCATGGAACAACTTCTGCATGATGGGCCACATAGTGAGGCTGCAGAAAGACTGATCTGGAAGAAATTAGCCAGATGCCAACAAAAGCCACAGTGCCTCGTGGCAATTCAAAGAGAAGTAGGCAGATATGAAAACAGTCCAAGAGTATATAACAGGTTGGATCCAGGCATGGTGGCACATGCCTTTAATCCCAGCACCTGGGGAGGCAGAGGTAGGAGGACCAGCACAAGTTCGAGGCCACCCTGAGAATACAGAGTTAATTCTACATTAGCCTGAGCTAGAGCGAGACCCTACCAAAAAAAAAAAAAAAAAAAAAAAAACAGGTTGGAACTGAAGAATCATTACAGGCTGGGCATGGTGGTGTACGCCTTTAATGCCAGCCTAAGACTACATAGTGAATTCCAGATCAGCCTGGGCTAGAAAGAGACCCTACCTCAAAAAAACAAAAAAGAATCACATCAGTCAGGCATGGTGGCACACACCTATAATCCCAGCACTTGGGAGGTTCAGGTGAAGAGAATCAGGAGTTCAAGATCACCCTTGACTACAGAATTAATTCAAGGCCAGCCTGGCTCTATAAGACCCTGTCACCAAAATCAATAAAAATTCAATAAAATCAATTAAAAAAATAGTTCAGTTGAGGTTGGGGAGATAGCTTAATGGTTGAGGCACTTGCCTGCAAAGACTAAGGACCTGGTTCAATTCCCCATTACCCATGTAAAGCCAGATGCACAAGGTGGCACATGTGTCCGGAGTTCATTTGCAGTGGCTGAAGACCTTGGTCTGCCAATTTTCTCTCTGTCTCTCTCTCCCTCTCACTCTTTCTTTCAAATAAATATAAAAATAAAGCCAGGCAGGGCTGGAGAGATGGCTTAACAGTTAAGGTATTTACCTGCGAAGCCAAAGAACTCAGGTTCGATTCCCCAGGACCCACATAAGCCAGATGCACAAGGGACACATGCATCTGGAGTTTGTTTGCTAGAGGCCTTGGTGTGCCCATTCTCTCTGGGTCTGTCTTTTTGTCTCTATCTCTGTCTCTTCTTGCAAATAAATAAATAAATATTTTTAAATTACTTAAAAAAATAATAAAGCCAGGCATGGTGGTACACACCCTTAATCCTAGCACTCGGGAGGCAGCAATAGGGCTGGGACTACAAAGGTTGAGTTCCAGGTCAGCCTGACCCTACCTCAGAAAATGTCAGTTGAGAACCTGTGTTTTCCAATGTACTGCTTCTCATTCTTCAGTTCCTCATACAGGAAGAGAAAATGCAGGAGCATCTGGTCCTCAGCTTCCTTCTGTGAACAGTGATCAATGCAGAAGAGGGCAGAAACAGGCATGAATACATGAGGCCACGTTGGGATGACACCAGACCAGTCAGCCTTCCTAAATGGGGTCTGTGAACTCAGAGATTCTGGCATGACCTTCAGAAAACCCACCTGTTGAGTACTTTCAACTACCAGAAAAACTTAAACACAGGACATGTGGAATCTCCCAGGGAAGGTGGCAATTCCAGGACCAGTGAGGCTTCTCTGTTTATCAGTTTCCCATCAAGGTTACACAGCTCCTAGCAGCAACGTGCCAAGGCAGGAGAGCCTCTTCATGTTACCCACTGCTCCCCACAGACTGCTCTTCTCATCTTGGTCAGAGTTGGGACACACACTGTGCCCGAGCTGCAGGGAGGTGCACGTGGAGGACCTGGCGTTGGGGGCCTTGTTAGGGTGAGGAGGCTCTGTCAGTAAAGACCAGGATGTGGAAAATGGCAGCTGCCTGGTGAGAATGTGCAGAAGCTCAAGGCACAGGGACCCTTCCGGTCAGGGATCCATAAAGCTCACCTGATGCTCAGCGTCAGTACCTCAAGCACTTCAGGACCGTAGCTGCAGATCATCGCTAAGGTTCCCTCAGCTGCTCCACCGCTCTGTGACTGCGAAGAAAGAGGTAAACCCGCACCGAAATAGAAGCTGTGGCCCAGAATAGTTCAGATAGCAGCACTTAGTGCTAATCTCATGGGCTCAGTCAGGCTTTGATGACACCGTAGAGGTCATTGTCAGACACCCCAAGTTCAATCAAGGTCCTCTCTTCCTTTCTTTTGTCTTTCCACTGTGAATGTGTGTCTTTGCCTAGAGGACAGTCCTACCCTGCTTGACTGGGGTCAAAATCGTTTGCTGAGCAGTTACTGGATTTCATGCTGAACGGGTGGTGATTCCATCGCTGTTGCAGGTAGACAGCCACAGTGGCACCTAAGACTCACCTAAGACCTGCCAGGCCTGGCTGTGATGACCTGTGAGATCTCCCGGACAGGCATAGAAGCTCCCCAGGAGCCACAGCTCTGAGCCCTGACGCTGAGTCACAGTCTGGTCTGCTTGAAT